>CM057453.1:861802500-866602500 GCA_016271365.2 Neoceratodus forsteri | reverse complement strand
TATGCTTATCTGTTCATCCTGTGCCTGCTTATTTGTATCACCCTACTCATTGCTTGTATTTCACATTGTTGTAATTCCCTTGCACTGTTCTGTAAACCACGCTCTTGTAATCTCCCAGGACATACTAGAAAATAGGCATTCCTTGTCTAGTGTGCTTACCCAGTAAACAAATTCTAATAAATAAATCTGTGGATCAGGAATGGAAGTCTACTGGAGTCCAGTAAGGGGACACTGTTTAACCAGGAGTAGCATACTAAGCCAAAGCTTGTTTCCAGATTCGACCTGGAAACACAAAGAAGTTAAGTGACTTGCTTAGGATCACACAGGACTCTCTTGTAGCAAACCATTCTGGGTTATCAAGGATTCTAGCTCTGGTATGTATCTAAAATTGCTGTTTTGCTTGTATACAGCATAGTTATTTGATTTGTTGTGATTCTTGTTAATGTTTGTGGGTTATCTGTGACTTTCTGCAGACCAACAACTTCAACATTGTTTTTGTCTGTTAGGGTTTATCCATCCACTGTATATGGCGGAGGCTTTCTGCATTGCAGGACTGTCGTCCCCTTCACTCCTCTACCCCTAGACGTTTTATGCTAGCAGTAATGATGCATGTCAAAGATAAGTTTGTCACATGGAATATGAAATGGTTGAATCATCCCACTAAGCTCAAAGTGGCCCTGGCATGCCTCAAAAAGCTGAACCCTTCTGTAGCCATCCTACAGGAGACCCACCTCACACACACACACACACACACACACACACACACAGAGGCCCTACACCTGTGGAGGGAATGCGTAGGTATGGAGCTGCACTCCACCTTTAACAGGTGCAAGCAAGGAGTGTCACTGCTATTCCACAAGCGATTGCCATGGACTATCCAACAGCACGCATCTGGCCCGGTTTGAAATTACCTCCAAAATGTGCCACAATGCACCAAATTTTAAAAAGTTGGCTGCGCCAATCAGTAGCGCATACTGTATATACAGTATGCGCTTGGTGACAGTTCAGTCAGTGGCCGGCCATGGTGGTGAGAAGAGGGCTGTGCCAGTCACCGGCTTGGGGCTCAGGATGGGGGGGGCGGGGTGGTGCACACTACCTACTGAGGTGGTCGGGTGGGGGTCCACTAGACCACCAGGGAAGGGGTTATTGTATTATTGAACTGTACAGGCTACATCAAGGATCAGGGAGGGGGGGTCCACTAGACCACCAGGGAATTAATTAACAAAATATTTATTGGGGACATCAGGGATTGGGGAGAGCGATCCGCTAGACCAGCAGGGAATTTTTAACACAAATCTTTATTTGGGACATCAGGGATTGGGTAGGGCAGTCCGCTGGACCACCAGGGAATTTTTACTGCAAATATTTATTGGAGACATCATGGCTGGGGAAGGGGGACCACAGCACATTGCCACAGATTGCTGAACTCTGCCAGAGGGCATATTTCAAAGTTCCCTTAATGGCGCTTAGAAATTTGCCCTCTGGGGGAGTTTTTAAAAATCCTGATTTAGGGGATTTGGCACCCTGCATCTGCCACAAGCCCCTAGTGCCAAGCTGCAGTCCATTTTGTGGGGCACAGGCCCCATATGGTGCAGGCAGCCTTCAGTTGATGTAGGCTGCCTTTGAGAATCACTCCCGGTGCATCTTTTGGCACAAGGGGAACCTTGCGCCATTCATTGTGGTGCCAAGCCCTTTGCACTGCACTTGGAGCTTTGAGAATGGGGCCCATGGTCTACAGAACTTTACACAGTACTCCAGGTGGGGTCTTACTAGCGGTCTCATCACATGAAAGCAGCGTCACTCAGAACCCCTTAGAAATCTCCCTCCCCATCTCACATTGCATTGTTTTGGCCAAACCCAAGTCTAGATGCTACATTATCAGTACAGCTGCCAGTATATTTGAAAGTTTTTTTTCTATTTTAATTTTTTCACACAATTTAAGAAATACTCCAAAATTGAAAAAAATTGTGGAAATATTATGAAGAATGGTGAAAATTGTGAATTTTACAATAAAATTGCAGGTGCAATTTTCCAGTGACCCCAGAAAGATGAAATGACAGGCCCCTGGCTGCCTGGGGTTACTGCACACCCCAGTGTGTAGTGAGGCTTGATAAGATTGTGCTGAGTGCCTTCAACACCTGAAAGTTCATGAATCCCAGGCAACCAATGAACTGGAGTGTCATATTGTGCTTATGCAATGGGTGGTCTCAGAAACAATTTAAAAAGACAAAAAAGTCAACTATTATGTATTAAAAACAGATATTTTTGCGGCCCGGTGGCGCTGAGGGTTGAGGCGCTGGACACCACACCTCGCTCCACGCCAGCGACCCGGGTTCGGGAGTGGACTCGGGTCATCAGTGGGTGGCCGGGGAGATAGGCTCGGCGTCAGCGACAGCTCGCCTTCTCGGAGAGGATTTGTCCGAAGCCGATGCCTTGCACGACCAGGCGGACTCAGAGAACTGCAAGTCCCACTAGGGGATGGCTGGCCATTGAGCAGCACGGACGTCGGCGCTTGCGTCATGACATCAGGGAGTCGTTGGCTGCTCGGGAGGGGAAAAAATGAGAAACAAGCCTGCCTCAGCCGGGAAGATGGGAGGACCATGGCCATGCCCACGATATGCCTGTGCCCGCAGCAGACCACGGACCAGCGAAATCATAAATAGCAGAGTCTGAACCCCCCACCTCATCCCGCCGGGGGTAATCATGACTCCATGGGGTTTGTGGTCTGTATGGGCAGGGTTCGGGCAGTGGGATGGCCAATTGTCCCCCCTGAAGGGTCGGAGGTGGCAGGCTGGGAGGAGGATTAAAGAGTAATTTAAAAAAAAAAAAAAAACAGATTTTTTTAACAGTAACTAGTAAAAAGTAGTCCTTCTTCTCCCTCCCCACCATCATCTATCTTTCTACACAGTCAATAAATTAAATATTTATCATGGAGTACAGAAATTTTAACTACTGCAGAATTCCTCTAGCAGAATGTTCACCTCCTCATATGTGCAGAAGGCCATATATGGAGTTAAGATCTAAATTTTATCTATGGCAGGGTAAGCTGCAGGGATTGTCCTGTCACGCTTGTAAGGACAAGAGGGGGATTTCCACGGTCAGCAAAGAAACACCAGGAATTAAATCTGTGAACAGTACTGTACTTACTTAATCTGTTTAAGTTCGTAAGGGTGGATCATGAGAGGAAACATTTTTTATTTATTTATTTTTGAAAATTTGATGCCATTTTAATTTCTAGGGCTTTCTGCGTGGCTTTCAATGAGTAAAGGTGGCAACCATGTTTGTGATGGCAATCAGAGAAGAGTGATGCAGATCATGAATTCTGTATTTGATTTGCCAACATTCCATTTTCCACTGCCTGAACTTGTTCCAACCTGCGCATTTTTGGTAATTAACATATGGGTCTCAGAATTTATTTAGTCAATCAATAAGCAGCATATTTCAAATGTACTTTATAAGCATATTAGAATCAACCAAGGAACACAAAGTATTGTGTTGCTGGCAAGATTTTGTCGTAGCTTGCACACCAACACTTTCAACACTTACTGAGCTTCACCTCTTGCACACAAACTCTGTCCTCTCTATCAGCCATCCTCTTCTACCCATTTTTAATCCCTTCCCCACCCGTTCCTTCCTTATCCCCCCTCCCAGCTTAGTAGGCCCCCTTTTCTTCCCTTAGAATCCCTGGCTGCAGCTGACATCAGAGGAGGGATGCTGCAGTGGCAGATTCAGAAACCTGCTGTACACGTTAAAGCATTTAAAAGCTCCTATCAGATGTTTGCCAGTCCCATTATCCTCCAGGGGCTAAACGCAGTAATCTGTGACTGTACTTAGCCTGGAGAGAACAGCAGGACCAGCAAACAAAAGATTAGCGTAGACTGAATCACCATTGATGCAGACCTCTTCTGATGTCAGCTGCAGGGATTCTGGGATTTGTAGTTACAAAAAATTTCAACTTGCAAGTCAACAGAATCAGTCTGATACAATCTAATATACCATACTGCACTAAACAGTAAGCAAAAAAAAAAATAATGGTTTTGCACACAAAGTGCAAATTGAGACCAGCCCCACATTTGGGTGTGGGTCTCTTAGTGCTCACTGTTCCTGTTTAACTTCTGTGCTTAGTCAGTTTTCCTCTTAGTTGACAGAATTGTAACTGCTAGCTATGAGCACAAGAGGAATTGTATGTCACAGAGTTAAAGGTTGGTACCCATTTTCCTTTTGCACGGCATCAATTTTTTTATGCATTACTCCCAAACATGGCAGTCCATATATACCACCAGATAATCACTCTCCCCACTAAAGGTGCTTTTTACATTACTAAATCTGCAGCAGTACCAGCAATGCTGATGAGTTGCACCAGTGCAAATCTGGCAGTGTAAACAGCTGCCGGAGCATTGCAAGCTGCTCTGTTGTGGTGCACAGCATTCTCTGTTTCGGCGGGAACACATACCAGCGTGTACCAATGCAGATGTTTTTTGCAAGTGAATAAACATGCTGCTTTGCCTGCACCTATGCAAACCCGCGATGCACTGTACTACTCCCACTCATTAGCCCCTCTGCTGGAAATGATGCCCCCAAAACACAGGAAGGCCATTGAGAAAGCTGCACAGCTACAGCACGTAAACACAAGAGGGCAGTGTTGTGATCAGAGCAGAGGAAGCTGATTCAGATGGCAACACTCCAGGTAAGCTGCGTGTAAAAGCACCTAAAAATGCCAGTGTAGCTCAGTTGTTGGTAGAATGTCCACCTCTATGCCAGAAGGTTATGGGTTTTAGTCCCATACTGGGATTGGGCTCATACCATAATACTGCCACCTGAGTGCAGTACTAGTGGGATGCTGTTCTTTGTATGTGATATTAAACCAAGGCCCCTTCTGCCCATCTCTGATGCTATCCAGGTGGAAGTAAAAGAACCCAAGGCACTTTTTGCAAGAATAGAGGACTTTCTCCTGTGTCTTGACTAACATTCCCCTTTCCATAGAACTGGATCAAGCAATTGTCCAAGGCAGTGTATTGGTGTTGATGCACGAAATGTCAGCTACTGCACATGTACAATCACTTCACTACCAGTACCTCGTTGCTTGTTAAATGTTTTGGGCTACAATATACTGTATATGAAAAGGGCTAAATAAATGCTAATTCTTTTTTTTCTTCATTTAAGTGATGTATCACAATCTGCAGGACTGGTCACATAATGTATGTTATGGCTGAAGGATATAAACCATTTTAAAACACTCACTATATAACCGTACTTTATCAAATGGGTAACGATAATCCTGATTCCTGATTGGTGGAGAAGGTTCCAAAGTGATGCAGTTCAGAAAGGGTAACCACACTACTAAACTTATCTTTTGTTTTGTTTTTTACAGTAGGCCCATTTCATAAAGGGCGAGGGGCCGGGCTACTATTCCTGAACAACAATTCCAGGTGGTTGTGCATTGTGCCTCTCAATGCACCTAGATGTTCGGTTCAGGAGTAGTAACCCACACCCTGTCATGTCTGGTAACATATCTGACTGCCTGAGAGCACTAGAATGGCCCTGTCAACAATATCAAACTAGCTCCCAGACTTCAGGGCTGAAAAAGGGGTTGTTTGTTGTAAACAATGTACCTCAATATTATGTCTTGAGTTTGGGTTTCTTTTTTATGTTATTAGTTTGTGGGTATCCATCAGTTACCTGTACTGCTGCCTCTGAATGTGTCACTCTACTTCATAACTGTTGACCCCCCACCTAGGACTGTCATGAATGCAAATGCTGCAAGGCAGGAGACTACAGAGGACAAACTCCTAAGGGAAAAAAAAAAGTCTTTAAAAAAGATCTTTGTAATGCTAAACAAATTAGTGGTCCACTAGCCAGTGAACTAATTATTTCAGCATGCAAGTTCCCAAAGCAACACCCAGCAGCGGGCTACCAAGCTGTATGTTGTTTTGGTAGCCCATCCAGGAGTCAGGTTATGGAAAGCATATACTTACCTGATTTACCTCCGTGTGTTACAGAACTAATAAAAGCCATGGCATATTATTCAGATGAATGTTACTTCCATGAACGGTATGAAACAGTTTGACGAGTCTTCGCCAATTCGAGAACAAGGGAAATGCATACTTACAAAAAAGCAAAAACTAAACGTATCTAAATATTTTTCGGTCTTCGTTTAAAATGAATTAGTAAACCCTACCCATTCTCACAAACCGGTATTGCTTTGCTTGTCATTTATTTTATCATAGCTAACAAATCATCCTTCGAGTCCTGGCAAGTTGTCCAGGTAAACTACAGGAACTCACATTGCAGTTTAGCAAACGAGAATATAAGATAAAAAAAAAGTTTTGTATTCACTTATAAATGAAAGTTGTATGAAAGTCAGACTTGAATAATTAATTGAATAATTAAGAGTTGTTTTCAAGAATAGCTATTGACAGAGGAAATTATTTTTTTTTGTACGAAGAAAATATAAATATGCAATGTAAAGACTGATAAGCCCGCTGCCTTTTCCTGCGTACACCCGCTGGCAAGTAACATCAGGAGTCGGTCATCTTATCATTCTCACCGACTTACACAAAACCGCTAACCAACGGTTTTTTTTTTAATCCGATATGAACTGTATAATATAAACTCTCACCTCTGGCTCACAAGCAGGATGCACGGATATCCAGACACCACAATCTGCAGTAGAGGTGTGTTGTCTGCTTATTGCAACCGTTTTGCAGACGCAGCAGCTGAAGCCCTCTGCCGACTGTGCCTCACGATCGACTGCTTCTTCTTATCAGCGCGCCCTGCCTGCCCAGACACACTTGCGGACGTGCGAGGGCCTGGTTTTCCCAGCTCTCTTTCCTGCTGCGAAAGAAAAGATAATCAGACTAGAACAAAACATGGAATACAAACACAAGCAGGCACTAGATCAAAGCATTACTCCCCGGCGACAGGAGTGACTGACAACAGCTTTATTGCTTCACAATTACAGCCCAGCTCTGGTTGGGGGAGACCCGGGGACTTCATCTGATTAATTAGCAACTGGGATTTATGGGTTGTTAAGGATAACACACACAGCAGAGACTGCTTGTAGCCAGTGTTGCCCTGCTGTCATGCTTCTTGCTATCAGAACCAGAGAACAGTCTTCTGAAGAGAGACTGAAGTTGTACAGTAAATAGTACCTCTTGCTTCTGACAGGTTTAAGTAGGACAGTAGTACCTGGGTTGGGTGGGCAAAGGGGATGACAACACTGAACTGAGCTGTCAGTGCAGTGGGAATGCTACTGCTCACGATTTTGGTGACCTGGCTTCGGGAATAAGCCTGGGTCTTCAGAAGTTTAACCCCACACCCGAGTAAGACTGTTGCATCCCAGCCGATGCTCACCTCCTTGGGGGAGGGAGGGCTCCTCGTGTGTGCCACAATACTGCCACTACTGCCAACCTAATCATGTGGTACATCACCTGGCACACAGGTCCCACATCACCAGCTGGGAGCCTGCTCCCTCACCAGATCCTAATCTCTGTCCGGGGTAAGGAGTGGCCTCCAGCAGCCCTTCCCATTGGGGGTTATTCATGGGGGAAGGAGCAGCACAGGGTAAGTACCAGAGGTAGTTGGTGATGGAGCTGGGAGGAGTGGTAGACCGATATAGGCTGGTTGAGAGAAAAGTGGGCAAAAAAGCATAGTAAATTAAAAACGATTATGGAGACAGGAATTATCATTGGAGCAATTTACGCTTTTTTGGACCAGAGCGTGCAAAGCCCAGAATGTTCCAAAGCATCAGATCTTGCAAATACAAAAAAACAAAACAAAAAAAAACAACAACAGCAGTAAATTGTTGGTCCTACAGTAGTATTAGAAACACAATCTGTGGGTGGTGCCATTGGAGAAGCACCCGCTTAGTGTACAGGTGACCCACGTCCAGCCTTGTGTTAAGGAGGCCGGAGGCTGGCAAGGAGGGTGAATGAGCATCTACACTGATGCTCTTCTCCCACTGGTGTGGATTACAGTGGTGTGCACTGCTCCTACAGTGGCCCCTGATGGTGACATGGTGGGTGCCTCGTGGCATGGATGAGAACACACTGCCACACTCCACTCCCCCATGCCACAGTGTGCTCCCTCATACAGGTGGAGGGAGGGGAAGAGATGAGAAACATTGCCCACTTTGGTGTGCCACTGACAACCCTCATGTCCCAACATGCCACCCAACCCCTCAGCATGCCAAATCCATCCCCAACCAGTACCTCAAGGCCTCTCTCTCTGGTGGCAGCCATAGCGCCCCTTGGCTGGGTTAAGCTAAAAGCCTGAGGGGTGATGGGGTAACAGAAGAGCATGCAGAAAAGGGGTGAAGTGAGTCCAGCAGGCAGTGTGGTGCTGAGGGGTTTGAAAGTGTGAAGAATTAAAGAGGTTGGGAGCAGCAAAAAGAGAAACACAACTTGTGATGTCAGCTAAACTGTATGTAATTGAATTCCTGTTTCTCAAAGTATTCAAATCTATAAACCTAGAATATATATCTCAGCTGAAATACACCATCTCATTTCTAGTGGGATCCTGCTTTACACATTTTGACAGTTGGATGGCCTGGAACACATTAAAGTTGAGTAACTTGTTCAACGTCACACAGAGAGTTATTTGGTTCTGGTGGTGGTTGAACTTGTGAACTCTTGATTCCCAAGTCAGCACTCTAACCACTAGACCACACAGCCTCTAAAGTTCAAAGCAGCATTTTTGAACACTGTCCCTCACAGTTTGAAAGCCCATTAACAGTTCTTTTAAATGAGGTATTAGGCTTACCTGTAGCTGGTAGGAGTCCAGAAATACTGGAGAATATGTCTTCCTATAATGATACCGCATAACCTTGCCACCATTTTTGGAACTTTATGATGTCATACAGGGGGAAGCTATGCCCAGCTACATTGTGCACTACAGATAAAGGACAAAAAGCAATGCACACACCCAAATTAACCAAACTGGAAAATGTATTAACAGGTTACTGAATGGCTATTAATGAACTCTCCTATGTAGCTCCTCCGTATGAAGCTTCTTTAGGTGATGGAGTCAGGTAGCAATTGCACATGTTAAGTGGGACACCTGTTATAATAATATCTGTCGCTTCACACTATCAGTACCTAGGTGCACCGATTGTTACGTACTTTACTCCAGTCTGGGCTGGCTCTCTCCCGCCTCTTACCGAGTCTATACAACAGGATGCACAATTGACAATATCATCCAAACTGGAACACCAATGTCCCTTGCATGTTTGATGAAACTGGCCGATCAGACTTACCCACTGAGATCTACCAAAAAGTCACTCCTTAATACACCCAAATGCACCACTAGGATGGATGAGCAGGCATTTGCAGTGTCTGCCCCAAAGCTATGGAACTCCTGCCTTCAACTGTGAGGCACTCCACTACACACCTGATCTTTAAAAATGAGCTCTGTGCCTGCCTCCTAGCCTCTGACAGGTGCACTTGTGACTCAACCCCTAGGGAGGACACCTAGTTAGGCTTCTTTTGCATCTCCCTTCAGCTCGTATTTTGGCAGTTATCACTCTCGCCCACTTTTAAATAGCAGGCAAGGTCAGGCTGTGAGGTATCCCACTGTGAGTCTGTCTGAAATAGTTTCCCTATTTACTTATACCGTAAGGTCTATCTCCTTGAAACTATATTATGTATTCTCCTGTATCTATGGATAGCCTAGTGTAATGGCTAATTTCTCCTGTACAGTAGGTATCACCATGCCTGTCTATACTGTAATGTGTTTGACCCAAGTCTGTATTATGTACTAGCAACCACTGTGATGTGTTTTTACCTATGTAACTCTCCTGGGATGTGTCTGAAAATCGGCAACTTCTTTGTCTAGAGCACTTACCCGGTAATCAAAAACTAAATAAATAGATAAATAAACAGTGAGTAATCTGCATATTGATGATTCATCTAGTGCAAACACCTCCAAAAAAAACAAAAACAGTAGGCAGTATAGTGCTGTGGTTTAGCGCACTGAGTTGCAAACGGACCTGGGTTTGAATCCCACAGCCCCTACTTGCATACAGTGTGACCCTGAGCATGTCGCTTAAATTCTTTGTGCTCCCAAAGGTTGCAGCTGGAAACAAGCTTCAGTTTAGTGTGCCTTTCCTGGTTAAACAATTTATCTTTCCTTAAACAACGTAAAGCAATTTGGAAGTGTGCTACCTTATTCCTACATTGCTTGCCATGATGATAATAATGGTTAAAAATACTCTTTACACAACCATCTAGGCTACTTTCTAGAAGGCAAGATTTTCTTAAGGGTCTCCGTGGAAAAGAACTCAATAAATTTAAACCTGCTGCAAATTAATCCCTTGGCTGCAGCAGAGACCTGTTTATACAAGAAACCTTAGATAATTTTGAGTCTGTGTCACCATAACAAAAGTAGATAAAGGGATAGTGGTACACTATTATATCATGTTATTTGAAAGAATATACATTATTAGGTACTCATTTCTATACGATAATCATAAATGGTATATTTTAAGTAAAAGACTTATCGTTAGAGTTTTGTTATATCTACTTCATATATAATACCACATTCATAGATTATAAGAATCTCGGTTACTGCCCCTGCCTCGCACCCATGGGGCCAAGCATGACTGAGGGGCCTGGGCATGTTAAACTCTTCAGCTGGGGTTTGTTTAGACCGAGAATAAGGGGAATAGTGCAGTTCCTGTACCCAAAGAAGGAACTAGTGGACCTGATAACAAGTGGAATACTGCTCTCTGGAATGCAGTACCAACCCACCTCCCCAACAGCTATTGGACACCACCCAAAAACCAGTCTGTACCAGTACCCACAGTTCAACTGCAATTTCAGACATTTGTGTACCAGTTAGGGTAGATCACTAATACTATGCTCTCACACCAAAATTTTAGAAACTAACTACTGGACTTTATTATTCAGAAACTCGGGCCATGTGAAAGGAATAAAGGTTATGCTAAACTGTTCTAACAATGATTTTAGGCAGTGGCAACACAATTATTCTTTTTAATATGTCAAATGTGTCATTCCAAGCAAAACGCTCTTCTGATGATCAGGCATCTCCTCAGAGCTAGTGCACTAGGCTTCCCAACACCCATTCACAAGACTGCAGCCAAGACCTACTGTACTGTTGGGCCTCCACTACTCTCTGTACTAGATTTCCACAGTTTTAAAATCATTTTCAAAGCAATCCCTTCCTTTAACTGCAGTTTAGCTACTGGGTAACCAGATATTGAAATATTGTTGCAGGCCTGATGTTGTAGTGCCTCGGATCTTGCATTGGTACAGTTACAGATATACAGGCTGCTTTAACCTCACCTGACTGACTTTTGGCTAACACTTTCGTATTAGAAAATAAAAACTGTAGTCCAACAGAGAATCCAAAATAAATTCTTATCCAACAGGGTACGTTGAAACAGCAGCAGTTTCTGGCTGGCAAGCCAATACTGACATGTCATTCACTAAAGAAAAGTGGTTACAGATACGTTTGGATGACTGTGTTGCAGCAGGTAGATGGTGGTTGTTGGCCCAGGCTAGGCCCGACTTCTGTGTCACAGATACTTTTCCTCTCAATCAGCATGTGGTAGTTTGGCAAGTTCAGAAGGACTGAGACCAATGAACTGCCCTGCCTCACCCCAGTGGGTACTCACATGACCAAAGGTACAAGTACCCTGGAGACATGTTCCTGACCACCTCTTCCCTTGAGCGCACCAGACAGGGCAGAATGGCATCTCTGATATCAGTAGTCTGAAGATGGCTTCAGCAGACTCAGTCTCTTACAGAAACGCAGGCTCCACGGCACCTCTTCTCAGCTCGGATGGAACTTCCAGCAACTGGATTTACTTCCACCAGGATCTCTGGCTCTTAGGCCTTGCTAGAGACTTAGCTTTTGTCCTCCTCATCACCTCTTTCATCCCTAATCACTCAGGAAGGACTGCTCTGAATTCCGCCTGGACTGAGGGAAGAGTTCAGGTCAGCTCAGTCTCATTTCATCTCTCATTGGATGTCCAGCTTGTCAGTCATACTCTGGCTCCCTCAGTAGCTACAAAAAGGCACCAAGCACTTTGCTGCTGTGCTTTTCAAGTGCCTGTGTTCTTCCCAGGACCCCTTGCATTTTGACTGGTCAGTCACGTGGGGGTCATCTGTTACACAATGGTGGCGTTCATCTATTTACATTCATTTCATAGCCTGGCATCTGTTTCACAGTTTTACTTATTGTTGACCTACTTCAACTTTTCAAGCTTTTAATCAAACTGCAGTTATACTTCTGATTATCCGTGATGATGTTGGTGATCCTTCCAGTTTATTTATGGGTGCAGGGGCACCCCTTTCATCATCAGCATACAATGAAAGAACAGGCAACAATAACTCTTCTCCTGGCCCCCCGGCACCAGTTTCGGCTGAAGGATGCAGGTGTCGCAGGTGGACCCACCTCAAGTCACCTGGGCCTTGACAGGTAAGCCTCACCTTTGCGGGGGGGTTACAATTGTGCACGTATATTTACACTATCCAGCAATAAAAGCTCAGCACTCACCACAACAGGAAATTCTTCGCACAAACAGGAGGCTTCTCGTGCAAACTTCTTTTTTTATTTTGAAGCACTTTTACAAACGGACATCCGTGGAAACATATTTTGATTGCTGGACTGTGCTGAATTTTAACACGAGCACCATGTCTCTTAAGAGTGGCCGTCTTGTGTGTTTACATATTTACATTACATTGATATACTGAAAATACTTATTTCTGTCTGTAAGGTGCAAGTGTATATCGACATAGTAAAAGTGCATTCCCAGAATATCGATATCCTAAAAGTGTATGAACAGGATGTGTCCATGTGGACCAGACTCTAAGTTTTCATTTATAAAAAGTAAGTTTCTAACCTAAATAGTTACAAAATAAGCCATCTCTAAAGATCATTTATTTGAAAAAGTATTACTTTGGAAATTAATTTTTTAAATTATGAAATTGGCAGTGAAAGCCTTGTAACCTGAGTGGTCAAGGATATCCATGTGACCTAATTATTTTCTGCAGCCCACACGGCTTGCCTGAACTGCACAGTTGAAAACCTGCTTATGTTAGAAATCACTACACTCCTGAACAGAATTAAACAAAAAAAAAAAGAGCGTGGCAGTCATTTTTTTGTCCTACCACCTAAACCCTGTCTTTCGTCCAGTTGACAAAAGAATACATGGCATTATTTGTTTTTTACTTAATACTGTATCAAAAGTGGTACCAGGTGATAACATCGCGGATGAAATATCGCTACAAAATACAAAGCAGGCTCCACATCGCCAACTACAATGTTGGCATGGATCTATATCGCCCACCCAAACCCCGTGGGCAGTGCACAGCACCACTTGGCAAGGTGTCGACGGTGACCCCAGCCCATCAAACGATGCCCCAGGCACCGTACCTATAGCCAGTCACAATGTGATGGCCCGTCTTCCCCAACCTGCCGCATTGCGGTAGCCTTCATCCCTGGTGTCTAGCAGACCCCCCCACCCTACACCACCCATGCAGGTAGCTGCCCACTCCCCACACCCCCCAACATACTCCATCACCAGGCGGCCAGCATGGCCCTCCACACACCGCCACGGCTGGCCGCTCCACTGAACGGACTGGATGAGCACATACCTATATGCCCATGCAGCTTATTGCTGTCCGTGGTCCATGGTATAATCTATATATAATCCCTTCTTTGCCAGCATTTGATTTTTAATAGGTACTGAAGGCATTTCTTCATGACTGACTGATTTGTCCATCAGTGTGAAATCAGCTTAGGCAGATTTGTGCTACAGTATACCAGCACTTGCGCTACCACCTTCTGTCTGCCCAAACTGCTAATTTCAAACGGCATGGAGGATCCCCCATAGGTTCCAACTGCAAAATAAGCAGAATACTTGAAAAGGTACAAAGGACTTCACTTTGTTATTGTTTGAAATGAAATAATCTCATATGCTAACAAAAAGAAAGAGTGGCTGTTCATCTGTTAAAAAAATGTGCCACTGAACACAATGATGTGCAAGTGCAGTTACTTAATTACAATGTTCCTGCCAAAAATACCTTGCATGGTACTGTTTGAGGGTCAAGGGACTATTTTGAGTGGCATAATAACACATGAATAAAAAATCACTTTTTTCAAAACAAAGGCTATGCCTGCAGTTCAGTGGACAGGAGCTATCAGGCACACCACCCTTCCTGAGTTATTTAAACCTTCTTCCTCGTGCCTCATTTAGAAGCCCTGTTTCTTTGCTTCAGCCAAAGCTCTTTTGGGACTCTGGATCCCCTATTTTTTCCCATGTTTGTCTGCTGCTTTCTCTTTGTACTTTTGGGCTTTCTGTTTGATTTGTTCCTTCAAAGGCTTTCTAGGTTGGTATTTTGTTGTTTTTTACCTTTCCTGGCTGTAGCTTGTACTTCCTTCTTTCTCTCTGTCAGTTACTCTTGCTGAACTCCTGTCCTCTTTCGGTTTTGGTTCTTGATGTGCTTACTAGTTTTCACAGTATAACCTGCCTATGTCATTCTACTATTTTGACTTGTGCTATTTTAGCCTTTCTATTTTTCTGTTCATTCCAGGCCACTTGCAAATCTCTCAGTTCAGCTGCATTCCTTAATTGCTTTCACCTGGCTTCATAGCAAGGCAGCTGCTCCCATTTCTGTTCTGTTATTTTAATTTGCTTACTCAGTCATTCTACTTCAGCATTTACCAACATAGTCTTAGTGTTGGTAGCCTCTAGCCCTTCATGCTGAGGCTGAATTTTACCTCTCATTTTGACCTTTATGTACATTCAGATTTCAATGCCTTTCAGTAGCTGCATTTTCCATCAATATCAGTCATGCCATTGAGCAATCATTATTCAGTAAGAATCCTGCCCTCAGGGTTCTGCTTGTGAGTAGACATTTCCTGCTTCCCTTGAAGTCTGCATCTTGAGGGTGTCTCTCATCTCGGGCAGGGGTCCTTCTCTGTAGGCCACTTGTCTCCTGCAGTGCCTCCTGGCAGTCCCACTGGATAGTAAAGTTCAGTGCAGGGAATTTTTACCTATGCAGAACTTCGATCAGTGGTACCTTAAAGTGTAGTAAATAAGACTTCTGCTGCCAGAGAGTGGGGCTCTGAGCCCACAATGGTTCCTTTAGCTGTGCAGACCATGTCAGCAGCACCTCTGAAAGCTATTCTCCCTGCATCTGCCTAACGTCTCCCTAGTCTCATTCCGTATGCCCTTCCTTTAGTTTCCATTTAAAGATAGGCCTCCTCACATTCTTGAGGCTAGGTGATAGACATTCAGCAGTTGCTACTGTCCTCATTCCATGTTTTGATGGGTGGGCCTCCTTTGACTGGAACTTCGACTCGTGGAACACCATAGTATTATCCAGTTAGAGGGATAGAGAGTTATCCCTCCAAAAACTTCCCCTGAATTTCAAACTTCAAATTAACATTCTGAGCTGTTACAGTAATAAGTTCCCATGCCAGGAGAGATGACAGCTGAGGAGATGGATCTATCCCGAGAGATTTCTTCCACAGGGTTTTTTTTTCTCCTGCACACTGAAGGCCATAATGTTGTATATGTATTTAAGTATAGCATTTACCCTAGTAGTAGGTTTCTTTTGTGAGTTGGGGTTGGATGGTGGCTCTCATATCCTTAAGTCATGATGCCCCACTCTCCTTATGGAAGTCATGCCTCAGTCGGCTATCAGTTACCAGTTGCTGTCATTCATTGCTCAGATCAGTCTCTGTCTGTTTGCCCAAATCAGTCTCTGTCTGTTATCACTCATCACCAGTTGCTGTCAGTCAGTACTCCACTCAGTCTCTGTGTGTTTACCACCTGCTGCACAGTACTTTTGGGCTCCTTCCTAAGGTACCTTTAGCCTAAAGGAATTATGTTCCAGTGGCACCTCTAGGGGTGGAACCCTCATCAAGAGGGCTCCTTTGCCTTCATGGTACCCCAACAGAATGACAAATATACCCAAATATAACAATCAAACAATATATTCATTCAACTGCCTTCAAACTATCAGCAGTGTTGCACAAGCATAACTCCTCACTAAGTTGGGAACACTCATTGAACCCTATTTTCTTTGAGTGTATGGTATTTTCAAAAAAAACTTAAGTCCATTTTATAAGTGGGCTAACAGGTTCCAGGGTATGTAAATGCAAAAGAATAATGCAAGCTATGGATTTGGCCGGCACTTGCCTGTGCCTCTTGCCTAACAACATCCATGGTGTGCATTATTCCCTAGTAACTGCACACCTGGATTTAGGTTATTCCTTACTTCCTTACTTGCACGTTTGGAGTCAGATCAAAATGGATATCTCATATTGATACCCTTCCAATGTATTGATAAACTAGAAATGCAATTTTGTTGTAATGATTTATTAAGGCTATACGTACTAATGCCATATTGCTATTTATAAAATGGGTGAGAAAAATCTTACTCTGCCATAGGTGCAAACAAGGGTTAACAGGTGGGGAGCAGGTTAGTGGGTGGGGGAGGTGTTGAGAATGTCACTAGGCAAGAAATATCCCTTGGAATTAGTAACAAGGGGGTGCTGTACTGTCATGGTGTGAGTCCTTTGGATGAGATGTTAAACCAAGGTCCTGTCTGCCCATTCTGGTGTTTTTTCAGGTGGACAGTAAAGATCCCATGGCACTTCTGGAAAAGAGTAGGGGAATTTTTTTATTGAATGAAATATTTACAAACATCGCAATATTTACATCAGGGACAAAGCATCAAAAACATCAATATAAATGTGACAAACATTAAATAATCATTAAAGAAAACACATAATAAACAGGTATCACCAACGGTGTTATATTTTGCACTCTTGTTTTTAGGCCTTTTTATTTACCCCTTTTCAGTGCAACCATTGTAGTGCCCCCCACCAGTCTAAGTACACCTTTTATGGGTATGTCCTTCTTTCTGTATCTTGAATATCACGGATACGGTGCATGATGGACTGGAATAATTGCTCTTGCTGAATATTTAATTGCTATAATGTTAATCTACATCTTACTTACCATATTCAGTACTTAAAACATGTTAATACCACCTCTAAACTACTGAGATTATATTTCTTGCACTGCTTTAGAAAGATACCTAGAAAAAACATAGCTGGAGGAATATGGCAAAAAGGGGAATGTCCCCATTTATGGTTAATGAAAGCCCAACACTTCTGAATGTATGGACACTCATAAGTGTTCCATAGTTTCTAAAACTTTGTGACAAGTTTTTCTTGGACAATATCTTTCACTTATATATTTGTGTTTGACATTGTTTTCAACATTTAATTTCCCATGTGTGCATAACCATAAGACATCCCACATTTTAGGTGGGATTCTGGGATCATTGAACATCTGTCCAATATATTCTATCTCCTTAGGTGGTCTATTTAGAAAATGAGCTGGTTCTTGAAAATGTTCTGTCATTACTATGTCATAAAAAAAACCTTCCTGGTAGCTGTAACAATCAGTGTCTTCTGGATGAGCCATTGCTTCCGTTTTCCAAAACAATGCTAAAAATATTGTGGTATTCCAGCAAGTTTTTTTTTTGTTTAGGGAACAGGGCATCCATCCTCCATTTTTGTAAAAGTGGTAATATATGGTCCTGTACCCATGGAATCCACAATGTATGGGACTCTAGTATCACTGGTTTAATGTTTGTAAAATTAAAAATACTATAAACCATTACCAGTGACCGTTAAGCCTAATCTGCTGGCAACTATGTATGTATGTATGTATAAAAAAATACTAATGGGTTTGTCATGTTCATCCCTCCTTTTGTCACTTCTAAATAAGTTATTCCTCTTTTGATATGATTGAGCCTGCTGCCCCATACACATTGGAAGAAGCAGCTATATAGCTTCACTTCCAGTTGCTGGGGGGGGGGGGGTATATGTAACTAAAATGCAAAAACAATGGTATTAAATATGCTTTTCACCATGTAAATCCTTTTCTTTTACTCATGAACCATTTGTTCCATTATGCCACTCAGTTTGTGGCAATATTCAATAAATGTTCCTAATTAATGACTGCCAGGTCTCCAGTTCCAAAATAAATACCTAAGATCTTGCATTACCCGACTGTGATTGGTACATCTAATTCCTTAATTTCAGTATTTTTGGGAGCCTATTGGTTTACAAGAACTTTTTTGATAATTAATGGATGAACCTGTTATGGATGAAAATTCTTGTGGCACTTCTTTTGCTTCCTTTCCAGATCTAGTATCTGCCAACACTAGGCACATGTCATCTGTATATGCTAATGTTTTTATTTCACTGTCCTGACTGGATACTGAGAGACCTATAATTTGAAAAGATGAATTTAACATTTGTATTAAGGGGTCTAAAGATGGAATTTAAGGTAGAGGGCTGAGGGGCAACCCTGCCTGACTTCATTTAGAATCGGGCAGTGGTTGCCTATCCATCCATTGACATAAAGGAATACTGAAGCATCTCTGTAACATAATTGAATCCAATAAATAAATATATCTCATATACTGTAGGCTTTCAAACACTTCCAGAGATAAGTGTGTGATACCCTATCGAAGAGTTTTGCTTGACTGAGGCTGAATACATCTCTTGTTATTGAGCCTTCGTTCCCCCTTTCTATAATTTCTCTCAGTAATATGAGCATTTCTGTGATTTTTCTTCCAGGCAAGGAACATACTTGTGTAGGATGAATAATTTGTTCCAAAACTGAAGCAAGCCAGTTGCTTGGAATCTTGGCCAAAATCTTAAAATCAGTATTTAATAAAGTTTGTTTGTTTGTTTGTTTGTAAAATGTTATTTGAATTCATAAAAAAATGAACAAGAATATAGGATAAACTCCATTGAGTTAAAAAACTCATTTCCAAGGAGGCCCACTAGCAATCATACAGTTGCAGATTTTAAGACATGTAATGCACCTAACAAACACAATAATAGTTACATCACAACAATGTAATAAATCTAGAATGACAAACATGAAAAATCAGTTTTCAAAACCTTATGCAGAGAAATTTTAGCAATATAAAAATATTGGAATGCAGGGAATATCATTAGTTCCATCAACATAGTACCTATATCAACATTTTAAAAAAGAATTGCTTCATTATTTTATTAATTATAATACATCTTAGCCATAGCTCAATAATAAAGCTTATTATATAGAAAGTGCTCCCCAGTCTAAATCATTGACAACATTGTTTTGGACAATATTTAAATTTCTCAGACCATTTTTTGATAACCTAGAGTTAAAGATCACTTCAACTTCTCTAATTTCCAATGGAAGATCATTCCAAATCTTGGATCCCCTGCTTAAAACAGAAGCTCTACCCATGGCTAAATTACATTTTGGAATAACATGTTGTATAACCCTAGAGGATCGCAGACCCTCTCTTAGTTCTCTTACAACAAACATATCCAGAATATACTTGGGCAAATTCTTCCTCCCTATTTTTCCCATGAAATTTACCAAATGGAGGTTTCTCCTATCATCCAAACACCACCAATCTAATGCCCTATACAGATCACAGTGATTAGTGTTTCTGGGGGTATCGGTGATGAAGCGGGCAAGCCTATTGTACATCATATCCAGCTTAGCCAGCTCCACTCCCAAGGCCCCCCCATACATCAAGTCCCCATAATCAAGTACCAGCAGAATCATGGTTTCCACAATCCTGCATTGAGTTTCTTTACTTGTATAGTAATTTAGTTTGTAGAGCTTTCCCAGTTTCCTGCTGAGGCTACTCATCAACCTCTGTAAATGCTTATCCCATTTTAACCTACAATCCAACCACATGCACAGGTATTTATGATGTTTAACTTGTTGAACTTTCTCCCCCATCTTAGTTCTAATATCTAAGGGTGGGAATGAAATAGAAGAATCCCAAAATGGACCACCTGTGTTTTCTTTACATTTATAATTAAATTCCAATTATCAAAAAATGTTTGCAGTTTAGAAAAGGCTGATTGCAACTTTATAGTAATTCCTTCGAGAGAACTCCCCTGCACATATATCAACGTGTCATCAGCACATATATGATATCTAACATCAGGGTCACTAAATTTGTGCCATTTATATAGATGTTAAAAAGTAGGGGACCCAAGATAGAACCATGGGGTACCCCTACCTTAATCGGAAGTACCGTAGATTTAAATTCACCAGTTTCTACCATTTGTTCCCTATTTGTAAGATACAAACTAAACCATTTTTGTTCTGATCCTATTATACCCAGATCCCTGAGCCTGGACAGGAGGACATCATGATTTAGAGTGTCGAAAGCCTTTGACAAATCGATAAAAATAGCCCCAACAGAGTTCCTCCTGTCCAGGCCCAGCTGGATATCCCCTGTCACTTTTACTAAAGCAGACTGGGTACTGTGTTTAAATCGAAATCCAAACTGATACTCGCTCACCAAATTACCCCCTTCTAAGTAATCTTTCAATTGTCTAGCTACTAACTTTTCCATTATTTTGGAAACCTGTGAGAGCAAAGAAAAAAGTCTAAAGTTACTAATATCTCTCCTTGAACCCCCCCCCCCTTATAGACTGGAATATGTTTTGCTACCTTCCAACCCTCCAGATAGCTATCTGTTGTAAGAGAATAGTTAAACAAATAGGTCAATGGAAATGCTATACACGGGGCAGCAAATTTCAGTAAGTTGTTAGGGATGTTATCTAAACCCATAGCCTTTGAGACATCCAAATGTAACAGTTCAGTTCTTACCTCATCCCCCAATATATAGCCCAAAGAAAACCTCATCCCTCCATTTACCATTTGTTCATCACCCCCACCCTTCTTAATTAAATCAATCCCTATCCCTAAGCTATGATTTTGAACCTGCGCCCCTACATTATTAAAACAATTACTAAACATATTGGTTGCTTCTGAACTAACAGGTACAGATTTTCCTTCACACTCAATCCTAATTATGTGTTGTTTATTTTTATTCCCCATAAGATCAGATACAATGCCCAAGAACTGCCTTGGATTTGTTCTATAGTTCAGATGTAATTTTCCCTTAAAATACTCCTGTTTAACTCTTCTAAGTTTCTTAGTGTACTGATTTCTTAACTGTCTATAGGCCAACCAGTCAATAGAGCTATTAGATCGTTGTCCCCAATTCGATAAAAGTTCTATATACCCTTTTTTAATAAAAAATCAATAGACCTTTATACATTTCTTCAAGTGATTTCTTATCTGTAACTTCTACTTTTTAGGAAAGACCATATTTTCACATAGTAGTTGCTTGGCAGTCCATCAATCCCAGGGGCAGTATCTATCTTTAAATGTTTAATAATGTCTGTTAATTCTTTTACAGAAATAGATTTAAGGAGCTTCTGTACGAAGGGTTGTGGAAATTGTGGTAGATTGCAGTTATAGTGTACGGTAGAACGCGGTTGAGCATGGAAATATATGCTCAGAACAGCACTGTTGTGCATCATGGTGTTGTGCTGGACTGAGTACATCATCAGTGCAGCATAACAAGAGCGAACACATTCATACATGCATGATGTAGGGCTGCGGTGGTGACAACAGACCAGGAAGTAAGCTGCACTTGAATGAACTGTGCCATAAAGGTACTTTTCAGTATTGGGTGGAGGGGCTTTTTTTGAGAAACAGAGTGAAAGTATGATTGCCCATACACTATGAAAGATTGTGTATGAGCAATCATACACAAACAAGGCAGTTTTGTGACCTTGAGGTTTCTCTGGTAACGGACTTCTCAAGCTGCGCTCTTATGGTCTCAGGTTACCATGGAAACCTCTCAATCATAACACTGCCTTGCTGTGTATGATTGCTCATACACAATCCTCTGTATGCAACTATTTTTCCATTTACGTAGAGTCAGGAAATGGACTACCAAAAATTTGATTACTATACAATTCTAATTCAGAAAGAATTCCTGTCTTGCCTGTAATTTGTTCCCCTTTTGTATTTTTGGTACATTTAATACTTTTTTTATCTCCTGATATTGCAGCTATCAAAGGGGTTAATTTGAAAATGTTTACCTTGGGATCCAAACTTCTGTTCCATTTCTAGGGATTTGAGTCTGTCATATTGATATTGTACCATTTCTTTTTTATAACCATGATTTGCTCTGAATAATCATTTGTTCCTTCTTTTTATAACGTAAATAAGTGATATAGTTGTGAACGGAGTTCTGTGTATTTTTTTTTGTATCCCGTTAAGTTTACCAACCAATATTAAATAACCTTTGAAGTCCTTTTTACTGTCTTCACACCAGTCAGAGAGAGAGAGAGAGAATCATAAAGAAAAAACACAGATTTCCTGGCCTTAATGATGTGGTGTAAACCTTGTGCAATGTCCGTATTGTCTAATAAACTTGCATTTAATCTCCAGTACCCTCTACCTGTTGTGGTCTCTTGAAAATTTGCCAGTGTTAAACTTAAAAGGCCATGGACAGAGGAGGCCACTGAGTGTACTATTATTTGCATAATTGTCAGAATTGGGGAAACAAACCAATAATCAATGCGTGCAGATAATTCACCTCTAAAATAGGTGTGAATGGGAGTTTTTTCTAACTGTGTGAATGCATCCACTAATCCTGTTTGGGTTAGTAACTTACTGAGAAATATAGCCTCACAAAATATTTTCTCCATTTTCAGATCTCTAGCTGAATGAAATCTACTACAATTGAAATCTCCACCAAAAAGGATGGCTTCTTATGGTGAATAAAAATGGTTGGATTAACTTTAACAAGTCTTTCTGTCCTGATTTTGTTTGGGGTGAATATATTTATTAACCTGAATTCCTGGAAATCAATAGAAATAGCAATCAATAATGCTCCTCCTGGGCACATATGAACTAAACGTGTTATTTTAGCGGTGCGGTTGTTTATACAGATTCCTACCCTACTACATGCTTCCTCCCCTATTGGCCAGTGTGTGTAGATCCCCAAATCCAAGCTGCACTGGCCATTTGTATCTCATAGATAGTGCTAAGTCTATTATCTTGCAAAAATACTATATCATAACTACTGTTTACAAATACTGCATAAGTAGCCACTCTTTTCCTCTCAGTCTTTGTACTGTTTATGTTCAGAGAGGCTAATGTCAATTCAGGAAAGTTAAATTTCACCAGTTCAGGAAAGTTCATCAGGTTATCATCTTAACCCCTGATCTTGTCCCCGTTTTTTTTCTTTTGGGTTTATTTTTGATTGAAGGATTCAGTTCTTCTATATCCGAAGTAGGATCCTTCTGAAAGGAGCGCACTGAAGCCGCATTGACTCTTCATCCATGTCCACATCACCCTACTACAAAGAAACACATTTGTTTTGTAACTGTATTTGTTCTGGCTGTTGTAATGTTTCCTTTTTTGTCTTACTTTTCCCTTTTAGGACTATTTTAAATAATTTGTTGTCTGGATTGGGGGGCATGGTTGTAATCTCTGGTCCACTACCTCCAGCACTCTCAGAGGTACAAGGGGTTGGAGCTCGTTTCTGAACTGTGGTGTCTGTTAAGGGGGTCATTGTGGAATGATCTGTGGTGTTAGAGCTCTCAGATGATCCAGAGTCTGCCTGTGACTGTCCAGCACAAGCTGTGGAAGTGGTAGGGCTGGCGGCACTGTGGAGTTGTGCTGTTGTAGCTCTGGCAGCTTTGTTAATACAAGAATTCTGTTCCACATAGTCTGTGCTTGCTGTATTGTGCACTGTCCAGGGGCAAGTCCTAAATGTGTGTCCTTCTTCACGTAAGTTGCACGTTGACATGAAGGTACAATGAATGCTAGAGTGACCTAGTGTGCCACACAGGGCACCTTTAATTGTCTCACAGTTGTTTCTGATATGTCTTAAAGAGTCACATTTTTAACAAGTTTTGGGTTGCCCTTGGTAAAACAGGATACCTTTGTCCTGCCCCAAATAAAAACATTTTGGTAGATGGTGTATACCTGTGTCAGATCGTCTAAGTTTGACTCTGAATTTCCATGCTCCTGTCTAGAATCCTTCATTATTAATAACTGAATCCGGACGTCCTTGGATGTTGCACCTTTTTCAAGCCAGTAGATGATATCTGTTATACTAATCCCTTATTTCCGTAGCAGGATGGTTATTGCTTTAAAAGTTGGTTTTGTCAGGGGTAGTAATAGAAAAGGAGTCCAAAGTGGAGTGCTCTTAACTGGGGTGTATTGAGACCAGAAATGGTCTAATAATGCAGCTGATCTAAAACTAATGTCAAAAGTGCTCTTCCCAGAAGCTTGGATTAGGGCGTACACATCTGCAGGTAAAAATCCCAAAGATTGTTTCATTAAGGATTTTCCCACATAAAATCAACCCGGAGGAGTGTCCATAATCCCCAGATATCTGTGTTTGACTGCATGTTTCCTTTTTGTCATTTCCACCGGACGGTGGAACTAGCCAGTGTAAGTGGGGTTGCTGCAACCCGTTTCATGACTGTTTTCATTTTCTGAAACAGAGGCTGTGGGAGCTGTATCAATCGGTATATTGGTGTTCAAAATCAATGCATTTATCCCCCTCTTGTTCTGTCTGTGCAACATGTATTGAGTCATTTAAGGTACTATTTTGTGGTAGTGAAATGTCCCCAGCAGTATTTATTAATTTAGGAGGCATACCTGATGGCAGGTGTTCCACGATGTCCTTTGGCATACCACAGTCAGCTGTTTCCGTCAGTGTTGGCTTACTTTGATCTTTTGATAGCTCAGCCAAACTGCTGGAAGTGTTCTGTAGAGGTGGCTTGTTTGTACCAGGAATTGTAATTTTCGGGTCTGGTATCCATCTCCCATCCTCCAAATGAATCCAGCCTGCATTCTGAAAGGCTACCTCAGGCTTCCAATGCTCTGTATGAGAGTTGTTAGAGTCAGTCTTCGTTTCTGCTATACTGGGGTTTGAATCTGGGGCTTTCAAATTGGCGCAAAACTGAAATATTGTTGTCTGTTGGAATTTCTTCTCCGGTAACCTGCGTGGGCTACCAGCATGCCTTTTTGGTTTTTTCTCTTCTTCTAGCTGTGTTTATTCAGTGAAATAGGTACATTCCACTTCAGACATTTGAGCCAGCAGTTGTTATTTTTTTGTCTCATATCCTTCTGAAGTTATTGTTCTGTTTGCAATAGATCCTCATCCTCGATAGCTGATATTTCCATGTATGATTCTGTGATCATTGCTTGATTTTTGTTATTGTTATGTGCTATGTTGCTAGTGCAGACTGCACTGTCTCCTCCACCTCCATCGTCCATACTGTCATGAACCTCCATGTCCTCCCACCGGAAGCTACAGAGCCCCATGTAGCAAGAGACGGGGACTTTTATTAAAGCAAAAATATCAAACACTATATACAACAGCTGAGCAAACTTTATTTATTTTATTTATTTAGTTTTTGTTGACCGGGTAAGTGCACTAGCCATAGTGTAGTAGTAATAGTAGTAACAAATCTTTATTTTTATACAGGAAGTTCTTATTGCACATCATTAGGTCCAAGACTAATTTTCAAGATGGTCCTGTTACATGACTTACATTTGCTACATTGAAATAAAAAATATCAATATTGTGCAAACGCAGTTTCCTATAAAATACATAAATTCATACAGACAACATTTAGTTTATACGGGCAACAGTTAGTTCAGAGAAACAGGCAATAAATATACATTTAGTTCATACAATGATTCATTCCAGATAGGGGAACTTTACTGTACTTAAAATTTCTTACAAAGTGCAAGTTTCCTTTGTAGGTTTGTCTTTAGTCATAACACTTACATCTCAAATCTAGATCATGTTTTACAGAATTTGTGAAATGTTTTGTACTTTGGTCTAATTGTTTCAAGCTAAAGTTTAAAGGTTCCCATATTTATACAACTTTTGCAGCAAATGTCATGTTCCCAAATTTATTATGTGGTTTTACTTGAGTATATTTATTATTTGAATCTCTCATGTTATATTTATATTCTTTTATTACCAGTTTTTCAAATAAGTATGAGGTTTGTTTTTACCATATATCACTGCATGAATCTGGCTCAACTACTTCAATCTCCTTTTCTGTTCTAATGGTATCCATTGGAGGGACTTTAGCATGTCACAGTGGTATTTACGTTAATCACATTTCAGTACAAATCTGGTAAGGTTGTAATATATAATATCTAATTTTTTTAAACTTGTTTTAAAGTTGTCTTTGTCATAATATGACTATATTCAGGCAAAACCTGGGAGAATACAACACTCAGAAATAAAACTGGCGAAAACAACGCATGACAATAGTTCGTAAATAGGAAAACAGGGTGAACACATTACAAATTAAAACAGCAGGTTCAGTATGGCCACTGAGTACAAGGACAGGACAGTAATATACAATAGGTAACCGGAAAGAAAGTACAGGGTTACAATAAGTTGAAATATACAGTGTACAATGTAAGCTAGAATTAAGTGAGCATCTTATTGGGGAGTAAGCAGCAGACAGTATTTAAGGACATTCCAATTACCCATGTAAGTTCTAGCAGCATATCTGTAAGATCAAGGCAGGGCTGGAAGGTCCAGCTCAGACAGAAGGAGTAGTAGGCATCATCAGAGGTTAAGGAGCAGACAAGAGTGCAGCTGAGAGTTAAGGTGGGTCAAAACATGTGCAGGGGTTAGCTAAGGATGAGAAATGCTGCAGCTCCTTTTTAAAGCAGGCATGGGAACTAGCCTCATGTAATGACAAAAGTAAGGAGTTCCAGAGCTGAGGGGCAGAGTGAGAGAAGGCGCTAGATCCTTTGGACGTTTTGCACCTAGGCACTTCGAAAAGGGATTTATCGGCTGAGTGCAGGCCACAGGCAGAGGAGAAGGGAAGTAGCATATCAGCAAGTGCAACAGGAGCTTGAGATCTAATCCCCATATAGGTCAAGGAGACAAGAAAATATTGCCTGAGAGCAGAGGGGGCTAGCCAGTTCAGGTCGCCATACAGTTGGCAGTGTTTGAGTCGGTGGGATGAGGATGCATAGCAGCATAAGTTGTTATATGTAACATCCCACTTTTGAAAGGTTATCTTATGTGTTGCAGTGAAGGGGGAAGCACCATAAGTGAGGACAGAAAGAAGGATTCCACAGGCAATTGCTAGCTTGGTGAGGGGGTAAGCATATAGCTCGTCTTGGAAGCGATCCCAAGCTTGCTGTTGACTGCTTTACAGGTGGCCATAATATGGAGATTAAAATCCAGAGATTGGTCCAGGAGAACTCCTAGATACTTAAAGGAGGTGACATTTTCTATCGGAGGACCAACTAGGCCACGAACTGCCAGTTCAGTGTAGCAGATGCTTAGTCTTGGGGCAGAACCAAATAGCATGGATTGGGTTTTATTAGAGTTTAGTACAGGCTTATGGGCAACAAGCCAGTTTTGGACATTTGTAAAGTCAGCGGAGAGGAAGGTATTAATATGTTGAACACTTTTGGAGCTGGTCTAGAGCACCAAATCATCCGCATAGAAAAGAGTTGAACAGGATCAGAGATCCTTAGCAATGTCATTTATGTAAAGAGAGAACAGGAGAGGCTCCAAGATGGAGCCCTGGGGAATGCCGATGTTTATGGTTGTGCTATCTGACAAGGAGGAGTTAAATTTAAGTACCTGTGTTCTGTTAGAGAGGTAACTACAGTACCAGGCCACAACAGGGGGAGAGAAATCAATGTGCCACAGGGAGGAGAGAAGTAGGAGGTGATCGACCAGGTCAAACACCTTTGTCAGGTCAATAAAAACAGCCCCAGTTAAGAGACCAGAGTCCATAGAAGAGAGAGTGTTGGTAGTGACTTTTAGCAAGTCAGTGGAGGTACTATGACCCTTGCGAAAACCATACTGAGTGTCATAGAGGAGACTGTATTTTATCAAGTAGTCAGTAGTTTGGGTGGCAAGGAGTTTTTTCAAAAGTTTGCTGAGCACCAAGAGAATGGCAATAGGCCTGCAGTTGGAGATGTCCTTGGGGTCGCCCTTTTTGAATATAAGTGTTATACGGGCGGTTTTCCAGATGCCTGCAATCATGCTGGTGGAGAGAGATAAGGTGAAGATTCTAGCCAGTGGAGTGGCAATAAGAAGGGCAGCTATTTTCAGGAGCCTAGGTTCTAAGAAGTCAGAATCTGCACTTGTGTTCTCAGAGATGGAATTCAGCAGTTTTAGCACATCAGCTCTAGTTATTTTCTTAAAGAGAAAATGAGGATTAGTTGTTAAGTGGGTAGCAGTGTTGGTTGAGGCAGGAAGGGTAGGAGTGACTGACTGGCTGGCCTGAAAGAAGGTGGTAAAGTTGGACAGGTCTGAGAACATGCAGTTGAAGGAATTAGCAATTGTGCTAGGATCATTGCAGTGTACTCCACTTAGTATCATATCATTTGTGGTATTCGATTAAGAGGCTCTGAGAAAGGTCTTAACATGGGCTCAGAACTTCTGTGGGTCATCAGCGGACCTATGTAAAAGGCTCTTACAATAGGAGCTTTTGGCAGCCCTGACTTGTTTTCTGCAGGAGTTACGCAAGCCCTGTAGGCAGCAAAGTCAGCCGGAAGTGGAGGACCAGTCAATTGAAGAGAGATCAGACAGGAACTTTTCATGATCCAGGCTAATGAAGTTAGGAAAGGAAACATACCGCAGTGATGTAGGGGATATAGCCTCAGGCCTGCAGACACAAAAGATAGGGGGAGTGGTCTGTCAGCACATCAGCTAAGGTTCCAGCAGTGATGATATGATCAAGTCGATTAACCGGGATGCAGTCGATGAGGGTAGAGGAGGACGTAGACACAGTGATCCTAGTGGGCTCTGTAAGAAGCTGGTGGAGGTCATGACCTTGGATTAGAGAGAGGAGAGTGTTTTGGGATATACCCATCCAGCTGAGATTTAAGTCACCTAGTATGATAACTTTGTTCTGTTTGGAGTGGAGGGAAGTTTCAAGAAGCAAGTATTTTAGGCCTGCCAGACCTCTGATGGGAGGCTTCTAGGCACATATTATATGGAGTTTTTTGGCCCCCATTGAGATAGTGGTGTGAAGAGATTCATGTAAACAAGCTTTTTACACATTTTTTTTAATTCATGAGCTTGTAAAGGAGAGGCTATTATTTACATCAATACTGAAATAGCATTTACTAAAGTAGAAGAAAAGTAGTTTCATAACATTTGAAAATTTTAAACACAGCCTCTCCTGGTTCGAAACTCCTGCTCTAAGAATCTAAAAATTGGTGCCTTGATGATGTCAGTGAAGTGAGAGATGCCGGCTGTGTAGATGTATTCTAGCTTCACTAACTGTATTCAAATGAGAAAAACTTTAAAATGAAAAATGATAGCATGGTACTTTGAGCACGAAAGTTGTTCAGCACAAATATATATATATATAAAATGAGTGGTGTTTCATTTATATATACCTTTTAGTTTTTTTATAATTAGCAAAAAAAAAAAAACAGAAAACTCAATTTTCTTTTTCACTTTTTAAACAAACAACTGTAACTTAATTTTAAAACAAAAATGATAGCATGGCACTGTGAGCACAAAAATATCTACAAAATGAGTGGTGTTTCATTTATAGATACCTTTTAGTTATTTTGTAATTAGCAAAAAAAAACAGCAGAAAAAATCAGTTTTCTTCTTCATTTTTTGCAACAAACAAATGCAAATAGCTCTAGAACAAAATATGATAGCATGGTACTTTGAGCATAATAGCTGTGCAGCACAAAAATATCTGCCAAATGAGCGGTGTTTCATTTATAGATACATTTTAGATTTTTTTTACAGTCAGCAAAAAACTGCAGGAAAATGATTTTTTCGAGGTATGGCATACATGGAATATGTTACCTTCCCTACTGGAAATACTGTTGATATTTTTTTATTTTTGTACCTTTCTCAATTAACCAAACTGCAATTTGCTTTTCAAATAGCTCCCACCTCCTGTCTTTTGAATGGGTGTGGGGTGGTGTGTGTGTGTGTGTGTGTGTGTGCAAAACTGTTGTACGCTTAATGAGCCAGATTTTGAACAATATTTCCAGTAGGGAGGTAGCATATTCCATTTATGCCATACCTCCAAAAAAGTGAAAAGCAAATAGAATTTCCTGACATTTTTTTGCTGATTATAAAAAGATCTAAAATATATCTATAAATGAAACACCATTCATGTGACAGATATTTGTTGCTGAATAACTTCTATGCTCAAAGTACCATACTATCATATTTAGTTTTAAAGCTAATTGCATTTGTTTGTTGCAAAAAGTGAAAAAGAAAATGGAATTTTCTGCAGTTTTTACTAATTATAAATACTAAAAGGTTTCTATAAATGAAACACCACTCAGTTTGTAGATATTTGTGTGCTGAACAACTTTTGTGCAGACAGTACTATACTATATTTTCTTGTTTTAAAGTTATTTACATTTGTTTGTTGCCAAAGTGACAAAAAATTAAAATTTCTGCTGGTTATTGCAAATTATAAAAAAACTAAGAGGTATCTATAAATGAAACACCACTCATTTTGTAGATATTTTTGTACTGAACAACTGTTACAGTATGCTCACTGTACCATGGTATCGTTTTTCGTTTTAAAGTTATTTACATCTGTTTGTTGCCAAAATAACAAAAAAATGAATTTTATACCTTTTTTTTGCTAATTTAAAAAACTTAAAGGTATCTATAAAAGAAATACCTCTCATTGTGTAGATATGCTTGTGCTGAACAACTTTCGTGCTCAAAGTACCATGCTATCATTTTTCATTTTAAAGTTATTCACATTTAAATGCAGTTAGTGGAGCTAGAATACTTCTGCACAGCTGGCATCTCTCACTTCATTGACATCATCAAGGCAGTTATTTTAGGATACTCGGTGAATCAGGAGAGGCTATGTTTAAAATTTTCAAATGCTATGAAACTGCATTCCTCCTACTTTAATAAATGCAGTTTCAGTATAAGTGTAAACAACTGCCTCTCCTTTATAAGCCTATGGGGTTATTTATTGTGTAAAAAGCTTGTTTACTTGTCCTATAAGAAGGGTTACATAAAAACAAGAAGTGCTCTAGGAATTTCCCTGGTGTCCTGACCAAATTTTCCCATTCAATAAAAATATCACCAACAGCCTAATCTGATTAAATATCTGTTGGCTTCCATCTGTATTATCCCCTGATCCCCACCCTTTCCCTCCTGGGACGAGGCTAGGAATATCCTGTACTGTCTAGCCCTCCTTTCCAGATCAAATAAAAGTAAATAAATAATATCTGATGACCTCAAAATGGCAGGGCAATGTGACAAGGCAGTAGGCAGAGTGAGTAGGATGCTGGGGTGCACAGGGTGAGTTATCACCAGCAGGAGGACAGAGGTGGAGCTACCACTGTAGAGATCACTGGTGAGACCCCTCCTGGAGTACTGTGCCCTGTTCTGGAGGCTGCATCTCAGAAAGAACATAGACAGGGTGGAGGCAGTCCAGAGAAAGATAACTAAAATGGTGCAGGGGATGCACAAGAAGCATTATGAGGCGAGACTAAGGGACCTCAACATGTACACCCTAGAGAGAGGAGAGAGGTGGTGACATGATAGACACTTACAAGTACCTCATGGGGGTTAACAGGCTACAGAAGGGGAGTCTGTTTCAAAAGAGGAAGTGTACCAAGACAAGAGGGCAAGCAATGAATTTGGGGGGGGGTAAGAGGGATATGAGGAAGCTCTAGTTTATTGAAAGAGTGGTGGATGCCTGGAACAGTCTGTCAGCAGAAGTAGTGGGGCCAAAAACAGTGGGGGCTTCAAGCATGCATGGGATGGGCATAGAGGAATACTTGAAACCAGACAGGGAGGAAGGAGGGTTGCCAGAGACCAGGTAGGGTCTGTAGTGACAGAATAAGAAGGGAAAATCTGGGCAGACTGGATGGGCCAAGTGGTCCTTTTCTTCCAACAAATTCTGTGTTTCTATGTTAACATATCACATGACCATGTATTATTCCTCAGTGAGCACATGCCTGCACCCTTTTCATGTTTTTTTTCCCCTTTATATTTATTGTGTGCCCACTGTATATGTGTGGTAAGTTAAGGGTGTACACTTTCTGGTATACACACTTCTTGGGTAGTTGAGTTATGAAAACAGGTATTAGTATGACTGAAAAAGCAAGTGAGGTACACTCGAAACAGATAATTAACTGTAAAGGTGTTTTTTTTTTGTTAATGCATAAAGAATGCAAACAAGTCCTCCTGGTACTGACCAGATTCCCCAAATGTTTTTGTCCTGTATGGCAAGGATTCCTCAGGTGGAAGCCCTGCCATAAGGGCTGAAAATGTTTGGGGAGTCTGGTCAGTATGAGGAGGACTTGTTGTTTGCTTTCCTTTGGCATTAACAGTAATAAATTAGCTTTACAGCTAATTTCCTGTTTGAACTGTGTCTCACTTGCTTTTGTGATGGGCTAGTAATAGTGCGGCTTGCTGTACTTAGGAGTTTACCCGTAGAGATCAGTATAGCCACTATCCAGTTTTCTGCATACTAGTGATACACTTACATATATTGACAGAAAGGCATTTTTGAAAACAAATATAATAATACACTTTGTAAACATGATTTTAATTTTTGATTCATATAGAAGCAAAGCAAATAACAGTGGTATGATTTTTGTTATTATAATGTGTTTCCAAAAGGGTCCAGTCGTGTTACATAAATCCTCATTTTTGTCTATCTAATATCCTCAAATCCCCAAATCTTCCTATGGTGACACGGGCTATGCCTGCAAAAGCACTAGCTGATAATAATGTGAGATAACTGGGGACAGAACCTACAGGCCCTCAGACCTTGTAACAGTACATGTCAGCAGAAACATATGCTAATCCATGGCCAATACATGGTTTCACTAAGTAACTTTAGATGGAACTCACTATAAGAGAAGCACAGGAAGTATGCTCAACAGGGTGTGTGATGCTGCAGTTGTAATTCTGGAGAAGTGTGTGCATGTGTTTACCTGTAATGTTGAGTAATTGATCGAAGACCATGACCATTGATCAACAATCTCCTTTAAGTGGATGCTCACCACTTCTCCGATCTCCTAAGTCATTGCATTGGGTGGGGCTAAGCTGGAATTGCCTCCTACAGGAGCAAGGATTCAGAGGCCCTCTCCATGCAGGTTATGGAGACCTCTCCCTACCCTTGGAGGGGAGAGGAGAAGGGGCACTTCCTCTGGTCTTCTTGGAAAAGGGCCCCAACTTCCGATGAGCTATGAGTTGCTAGACCCAGCTGGCCATCTCCCTATATAGGCAAAGGAGAGGGTGGAGCCATGAATATTCATGTACAAACTTCCTTGGCTTCTTTAGGAAGCATAGAGCACAAACACCCAGATGCTTCACTCCATCTCCAATTTAGGCCCAGCATGAAACAACTCTAAGGGACCACATTAACCCTTCAGAGTACCCCCTTAGTAACTGGCCTTGATCCTGGGAGTGAGAGGCTGGTTACATGTATGATAATGAAATGTAAGCAAAAGAAACCAGCTCAGAGTGTACTCTTGGAAAGAGGTGGAAACAACCAGAACAACTGACAGTGGTCAAGAGGGCCATGAGTACCACTGAAAATATTTAACAAACAAAAAAAAAAAGATTACAGTATTTTTTGTAAACAACCAAGGTGCAACGTGAGCTGCAATCCATGCTAAGATTAGACCTATGTGCAATAAATTTAGCACAAGCAGGGATGAACTAGAAAGAAAAATTAAGCTTATACTGTATGTTGATATTGCTATGGAGAATTAAGATGAGAAAATTAAGCTATTCTATTATTTAATTGGAGAAAAGAAACAAGATGTATGTGAGGTGCTAAGAGTAGCTGTACCACTGGGTCAGTGTACATTGGAACAAACAATGCCTAACGCTGACGGATATTGTAATCTGATCAAAAAACGTTTACAGTGTGCAAAAACAGTCACATTAGAAAAAGTCAACTATACAAAGATGGACATTTAAGCAGCAGTGCAATGGAAAATGTTTTTTCTAAAAAGCTAATTTCAACTACATTTGATAAAAATATTAGTATACTTGTCAAATCTACTTTTCTTGGTACCCTCCCAGCTTAACATCATGAGTTTTTTATTTTCTCAATCGTAGCCTTTGCCAGGTCTGCAGTCGTATTTCTAAGCCAAATGTGGCAGACATCTTTTTTTTTGAGAAAAAAAACTAAATGAAAACATTTATAAAATAATCAGATTATGGTGGAACTACAAAATGTGATGAAAGCAATAAGACATGATGTGGTGTGGGTGGTTGCCTGATAAGGGCACACTCCATGTGCATAGTGAGGCACGAGACACTTGCGCTGAGTGCCTTCAGTACCTGGGAAGTTCTCTTATCAGGCAACAACCCACACACCAGGAGTGTCTTATTGCTCTTACAAAGTGAGTTACAACAAAAACAAAAATAAGATAAACAATTGCAAAAAATTTAAATGAAAAAAAATAAAATCTACTGAAAAGTGTATGTGTTAAAGTAGTCCAGAGTATTTCATTGCTCTATAGTGTTTCATTGCAATGGTCTAAAGTGTCTGTGCCACCAGAGGGCACCTGCATCCTAATAACTGTTGTTGTTTTTGTGCTCTGCTGTTTTTTTGTTTTAGCCAATCACCTGTCAGTTTTTATTCCATTAATGAGTTGCAGCAATGGAGCGTGTCTTAGAATGCTGCCTGCTCCATGAACTACTAGCAGTACTTCCTGGTTCATGATTGGCGCTTGCATGTGAGCGTAGTTGATTAAGAAAATAAACATTACTTAGGCCAGAGTGTGAGATGTGGGGGCAAGAGAAGAATAGGTGAGGTTGGAGTGGACAGAGAGAGAGAGATACAGAAGAAACTAATAGGACTGCTATGGGGGGGGGGCACAGTCCTGCACTGACCAGAAGTGAGTGGTGATTGGCAGGGGAGCTAAGGATTACATGCCTACCACAAAGTTTCACTAACTGAAAATGAAGTACAGGTCAGATTGTGGTTTTAAATGGTTCTTTAATTTTGTGTTTATACCCGAGATGTAGGGGCGAGGAATTTTTAAAAAGTGGTACAAATGGTGTATTTGCATGTTAGGGCAAGTACTGTATTTTACAGTGTTAACGTGTCTGCCAGAAATGTTTCAAAAGTTTCTGGCAGGCATGGATATGTATGCTCTGAAGTGCACTGTCCAGCCTGCCCAAAAAAGTGCCACCTGCAGGGTTGTTGTACTGTAAGGACATGGGTCGTCACCAATCAGGATGCAGAAAACTCTCTACTCATTTAATAACACTAAATAAAACTGGAAGATGCCTGGAATCTTTTATAGTAAGGAAATGCCAGTGTCAGACATTTTGCCCAATTTTGTTGCACTGCTACTTTAAAAGAGGCAAAGAGCCAAGTTAGATGCCATGCACATTTATATCGGAGTCTGATATCTTACAGATCAGTGGCAAATGTCATTTGGTAAGTATATGATACAGTGATATAAACATGTCCAGAGCAACAAAACTCTTGTAAAAAAAGTGTCTTGTCATTTTTATCCTTTTTTCCACATTTAAGCATATTTCTAACTAGTACTCACATCCGGTGTATCGTTGAAATGCTGCTATTCTGCCACCGTTCTCTCCCTGAAGTTGAACTGAGAACATTTCATACAGGGCATGACGTACAGCTGCAAACTGGGGGTGCTAGCTGCACACTCGTGAAGACTTAGACCGGGTGGTCTGTTTCTGCTTGCACATTCGTATGTGTTAGGGACTGCTCTTTTTTCTCTCTTTCATTTATTTAAACACAGTACCGCGCCCAGACTGGCATTGAGCCTGTGCCTGTGAGCCATTGATGCGATGTCAAAACATCAGTTGCTGAAGTGTGGTTACATAGAAAGGCTGTTAGTGACTGATCACACAAGAAAAATAAAGATTTGTGCTAAACTGTGAATGAAACTGACTTTCTTTTCATTCATTTAGGTAAACTGCAACATTGCAACATATATTCTTATCATTTGCATTTTACTGTATTTAAACATATGGTGCCAGGAGACCGTGTAGTACACTGCCATCTCTGCAAAACAGACTGATGAGCAAACGTGATTTAGTGCTGAATGTTTTTATTCGCATTGTCTACAATGAGCATGTTTGCAAAATTGTATTTGTGGTGGATAGGATCAGGTATAATCTAAAGGGCAAGCTGGCTGTCTGTATAATTGTTAAACCAGGAAAAAAAAATTACAAGTCATAGAAACATAGAAACATAGACTTTGATGGCAGATAAGGACCGCTTGGCCCACCTAGTCTGCTCATTTCCCTACCTACAGGATAAGCTGCAGATCCTAGTTAACCAACAGCCTATTTCTTTCTACCCCCCACAAGAATTGCCTTATGTCTGTCCCAAGCATTCTTGAATTCTTCCACAGTTTTAGACCACACAACCTCCTCAGGAAGGCTGTTCCATGCATCCACCACCCTCTCTGTGAAAAAATGCTTCCTCACATTGCCCCTGAGCCATCCCCATCTATCTTCAGATTGTGTCCCCTTGTTCTTTCACATCTCTTTTTCTGAAAGAGGCTACCCTCTTGGACTTTGTTGATTCCACTGAGGTACTTAAAAGTTTCTATCATGTCCTCCCTCTCCCTCCTTTCCTCAAGGGTATACATATTAAGCTCCTTTAGTCTCTCCTCATATGGCTTCTCTTGCAGACCCTGCACCATTTTAGTTGCCCTCCTCTGGACTGCCTCCATCCTGTCTATGTCCTTGTGGAGATGGGGTCTCCAGAACTGGACGCAGTAGTCCAGATGGGGTCTCACCAACTGCCTGTACAGAGAGATAACAACTTTCTGTTTTATGCTGGTGGTGCCTCTCCCTATACATCCCAGTATACCCCCAGCCCTCCCTACTGGTTTCTCACATTGCTTGCTAACCTTAAGGTCATCTGATATGATTACCCCAGGTCCCTTTCCATTTTTGTTGTTGTTACTACCTCCCCCCTATTGTGTAATCTTCCCCTGGGTTTTTGTTTCCCAGGTGCATTATTTTGCACTTCTTTGCATTGAATCCAAGCTGCCATACTTCTGACCATTCCTCCAACCTTGTCAAGTCCCTTCTCATCCTTTCCATGCCTCCTTGTGTATCAACCCTGTTGCAGATCTTTGTATCATCTACAAAGAGGCATACTTTTCCTTCCAGTCCCTCTGCAATGTCACTTATTAAGACATTAAAAGGACTGGACCCAGTACTGAACCCTGCGGTACCCCACTAGCAACCCCTCTTTCTTCAGAGTGGACTCCATTTACAATTACCTTCTGTGTCCTGTTTTCCAGTCAATTATTTACCCAGGCTGCCACCCTAGGATCCATTCCCAGGCTGGTTAATTTGACTATTAATCTTTTGTGTGGGACTGTGTCAAATGCCTTGCTAAAGTCTAGGTAGGCCATGTCTACAGCCCCTCCCTGGTCTACTACTTTGGTCATCCAGTCAAAGAAATCAATTAGATTTGTCTGACATGACTTTCCTGCTGTGAACCCATGCTGCCTTGGGTCCTGTGCCCCACTTTCCTCTAGGTACTCAACAATACTTTCCTTCAGAAGTGATTCCATCACTTTCCCTACCACAGAGGTCAAACTGACAGGTCTGTAGTTTCCTGCCTCTGTCTTGCTCTCACTTTTGTGAAAGGGAATCACATCCACCTTCCTCCAGTCCTCAGGCACCACACCATCTTCCCATGATTTGTTAAAAAGGGTAGTCAGTGGTGTCACTAGTTCTCCCCTTATTTCTTTTAGAATTCTGGGGTGAATTCCATCAGGCCCCATTGCTTTGTCCACCTTCAGTTTTAGGAGTTCTTTCAGAACCCTTTCTTCTGTGAAAGGACTGGGATCAACCCCCCTATGCAGAGTGCTTCTGTTAATTGGATTAGGTACCTCCTCCTCCTCTTTTGTGAATACTGAGCAGAAGTATTCATTCAGTATCCCTGCTTTTTCACTGTCCCTCTCTGCCCACCCACCATACTTTCTATTTAGTCTCACTATCCCTCCCTTCATCTTTCTATGCTCCCTGACGTACATATAAAATGTTTTATCCCCCTTCTTAACTGAGTTGGCTATCTTTTCCTCAGTTTGGGCCTTTGCTATTCTGACTTCACTCCCTGCTTCCTTCTGCCTTAACTGGTACAGTTCTCTGTCAATAGCTCCTTCTGTGTTTCCTTATACTTCCTAAATGCTATATTTTTCTCCCTAACCTTACCCGCCACCTCTTTTGAGAACCATAGTGGCTTTTTCTTTTGTTTTGATTTGTTTATTTGCTTCACACAAAGGCTTGTTGCCTCTGTGATGGCAGTTTTGATGCTTCCCCATTGTTGCTCCACCCCTCCTTCTAGACTGTTTGCTAGTGTTTTTCTAAGGCACTCTCTCATCTTGCCAAAGTCAGCCCTCCTGAAGTCCAGTACCCTCATTTTTGTATGACTTGACTCTGTAGCTGAGTTTATCATGAACCTCACTATTTGGTGGTCACTTGTTCCCAGATGGCTACCCACTTCTAGATCTGAGATCCTCTCGCTGTCCCCATTTGAGACTACGAGGTCTAAGATTGCTCCCTCATGAGTTCTAAAACTAGCTGTCTGAGGCATGCCACCTGTAGGGCATCGAGAATGGCCCTGCTCTTGGATGTGGCTGCAGCAAAGGTGCTCCAGTTAACATCTGGCATATTCAGGTCCCCCATCAACAGTATCTCCCCTTTCTCTGACATGCTAAGGATGCCTTCTGTCATATCCTTGTCCATTCCTTCTCCCTGACATGGGGGTCTGTATACAACCCCTGTGCGGATTGTGATGCCATTTCCAGTTTCTAAGGTGACCCACAGTGCCTCCTCTCCTCCCTGTTTACTTTTTTGTTCCATTGCTTTTATCTCTTCCCTTACATAGAGAGCTACTCCTCCCCCTCTTCTACCCTCCCTGTCTCTCCTGTAGGATTTTTACCCTGGTATGTTAACATCCCAGTCATGGTTCTGTGTGTACCATGTTTCTGTGACTGCTATGATATCCAGACATCCCTCTTCCATCAAGGCCACCAGTTCAGGGAGCTTGTTGCCCAGACTACGGGCATTGGTACTCGTTACCCTCCATTTCTTGATGGCCTTACCCCTTTTTGCCCCATCCCTGTCCTTATTGCCTTTGTCATTTTCTCCATTTACCCCTGCCCTTCTCCCTATTGACATCTCTATCTTGGTGTTTGCGTCACTTACTACCCTGATTTTTTTTTGGGGGGGGGCTAGGATTTCCCTGCTCCTTTCCAGTACCTTCCCCCTTGGCTAGTTTAAATGCTTGGCAATGAAGCATTTAAACCTATCACCTAGGATCCTGGTTCCCCTCCTAGACACATGCAGACCATCACTCCAGTATAGGCCTGCATCACTCCAGGTGGACCCCCAGTCCCCAGTGAAGTCAAATCCCTGAGCTCTGCACCAGTTTTTCAACCACTGATTGAATCCCATGGTGTGGAGCACCCTAGCCTCATCCATGCCATAGATGGGCAGCAACTCCGAGAAGGTTACCGTACATGCTACTTGTCTAAGGCTCCTCCCTAACTCCACAAACTCTTCCTGCACTGCTGTGATCCCTTTCTCAGCCAGGTCATTTGTCCCTAGGTAGACAATGATATCCAGCTCCCTCCCCTGTGCAGCTGCTCCAGCAATCCTGAGGATTCGCTCCCTGTCCCTCCAAGCCATGGCGCCAGGCAGGCTCCTTACCTCCCTCTCCCCTTCCTACCCCAGTTCTACCTTCCTAACAATGGAGTCCCCCACCAGGAGTTGTTTCCTTCCCCTGTGGGGTCCCATGCCACTCTCCTGTTGGTCTCCTTTGTGGAGGTTCCCAGCATCCTCCTTGGTCTCCACTGCTGGTGCCTGCATAGAGGAACCACACTCTGCCAGAATGGCATATGAATTGTGGAGAGGTACAACTGGAGGGATGCACCTCTGTTCCACCACCCTCACCTTCCCTGAGCCCACTGTGGTCCAACCACTCCTTTTTCTTGGCAACTTCTGAGGCAACGGCAGTGGTCCTGGTGGTACCTGGGTGGGAGAGGAGGTCCCCCAAATCCTGGCTAACTCAGCCTGGAGATGAGCAACCTCCTCCCTCAGCCCAGAGAAGTGCCTGCAGATGGGACAGCACTGCATCCTCCAGAACATCTCCCGGAAGACTGCTGCTCCACAGCCGCTGCACTGCACCACTCACATCATGTCTTATTTCTGGCCCCTTAACTGTTGTTTGGAATATTTACTCCTTCCTCTGTTTTTTTTCTCCATACTTACTTGCTGCCTCTATGCCCTTTAAGCTCCTGATCTTCCTGTTCTGAGACAAGTTCCTATATTTCTCAGTAGTCTCCTTATTTGTTCAGGGTCAGACCTCCAATAGCTAGTGGGGGATGGAGAGCTACTCTTTCCCTTCTAGGATGGTGAGTCTTTTGTGGCTCTGTGATCACTCACTTACTGCTCCCACACAGGAAGTTCCTGTTGTAAGTAAAATCCTGTGCCTATAAAAGTAGAACTGGCTTAGTCGGGGGGGAGGGTGGAGGGGAGGGAAGGAGGGCAATATAGTGCCAGTAGAGAAGTATAGTTATAACTGCAGCTCCTTCTTCTTGGTGTTCTCTCCATGTTCTCTGGCAGAAGCTATCTAGGGCAGTATTTAAATCTGGCTTTAACCTGACTTCCTTCTAGCTAAGCCACTCCCCCTACTTCACAACTCTTTATACACTTAGTAATTGCACAGATAACAATTCCCTTCAGCCAACTCAGACAAACCCACAAACTTTTTTTTTTGTTTTGTTTTGTTTTTACCCTAAATTGAAGGTCCCAGTAGCAGAGTTCTAGTTCTTTGGTCCCAGTACAGGGATATAGTTATAACAGCAGTTCCTTCGTCTTGCTGCTTTCTGCCTGTTTTCTGCCATGTTTTAATATATGGATTTCATTTGTAATAGTACACTAAAGCATACAAAAAAACTTGCCAATATTATCACTCAAGTGATCATACTACACTTCAGGAGTGATAATACTATCGTTCAGGTCCGTATGGGATCGTGTGGTTCGGACCTGACGATCATCTATCTCAGAATGGCAACAGTGCATGTACTAGTCTGTCTACCCCACATCTTGCAAAGTGTGCCTGTTGATTGGCTGCTTTTCCTATGTGGGCGGGCAAAACAGTTTGAAAAACATTACGGCCCTTCTCTTGCTTACCGAGCGCGAACTGGGGTGCTGCACTTCTCCATTTTTTTTCTTTTTTGCTTCACCAAATGAAAATATCTGGTTGATTCTGCCATTCCCATAATGAAGAACAGGTAGGACCTGTGTTACTGAAAAGCGGGCAGGGGTGGAACTGTCACGGCGAGCAGGCAGCTCAACCAACACCGGTGGACAGCGGCACAACAGCACAAAGTCAATGCTCCACTAAAGCCGCTCTCACCACCCATTACAAAAGAAACTCAGATCTATATATTAAAAAAAATGACCAATAGGTTTGTGGGTCCATTACCAGGGAGTAATGGCATCTCGAGGTTCTGGACACATTGGAACCTCTCAAGCTTCGCTCTCAAGGTTCATGTGTCCAGAACCTCTTGATGCTATTACTCCTTGGTAATAGATACAAAACTATCGGTTATTCTCTTTGTAATACAGACTTATTTATCCATTGTTCTATTTGTATTAAATCCATGATAGCCACAGAGCTCATGGATCAGAACTACATCCTTTTAATTTTCCGTAGGTGGTTGAGATAGACTGATGAGGAGACAGGTACAACAGTAATTATCATGTGTGTTTCTCTGTAACATCAAATTTTGGCATGCACTAATTTTTATAAAGACTGAGATGGAAATAGAATGTTTTACATGTGCATGTCAGTTTGTTTTGCAGAGACAGCGGTGTAGTACTGCGTCTCCTGTTATATGTTTGAATACAGTAAAATACAAATGGAAAGAATAAATATATGTTGCAGTTTACCTAAATGAATGAAAAGAAAGTCAGTTTCATTCACAGTTTTGCACAAATCTTTATTTTTCTTGTGTGAGCAGTCACTAGTTGCCTTTCTATCTAATCGCACTTCAGTCACTATTGTTTTGACATCACATGAATGTCAGTTTGTGCGTGGCAATGTGTTTAAATAAATGAAAGAGCAAAAAAAAAAAAAGTGGCCCCAAAAATGTTATGCCCTGTATGACGTATTCTCAGTTGAAGTTCAGGGAGAGAATGGCCAGCAGACAAGCAGTATTTCAACAATACACTGGATGTGAGTGCTAGTCAGAATTATACCTAAATGTGGGGAAAAAAGGATAAAAACGACTGACACTTTTCTGTAGAACAGTTTTATTCTTCTTGACATGTTAACATCACTGTATCTTGTACTTACCAAGTTAGATTTGCCATTGATGTTTAATGGCACATAAAAAGAATTTGAGATAGGAGGAGCTTGGATACATTCGGTCAAGGCCTGCCCCTTCTGCTAATGTAAGAGCAGTGCCCATTTCCTCCGCAATATTGAGAGGAATGGCAAACAAATGGCTGTTCCCATCACTTCAAGAAAATATAGCAGTTACAAATGAACAACTTAATTGGCTTGTAAACAAGGCAGAGCTGGTGATAACTTGGCCCCCAAAATGTAGGTTTTAGTCCCCATTGGGGGGGGGGGCAACTATTTGCCAGTTGTGGCTTTTTTTGCAACGCCAAATACATTTTTCATTTGTACCAGGTATATTTTCTAGAATTGAAGGGAACATTCATTAGCCATTTCTCTCACGGATGCTAAGAAAATAGACACAGGTTTTGAATTAACAGAAGGGGCAGGCCTTGATGGGGGCATCCACTCTTCTCCTATTCGAAATGCATTCTGTGTTCCAATTAAGTACTTTATCAGACATTGATATAAATGTCCATTTTAGTTACTGTAACTTAGCTCTTTTCCTCTTTTAGATATCACATATTTGTATTTCTGACCTTTTTCTAACAGCTGTTTGTGTATATAGTATTTTTTAATCAGTTATTTGTTTAGTTTTGAAAATGTTGTAGTACTTGAAACTGTGCCATGCAAACTGGATAACTGTCAACAGGCTGGTATGCTGAATTGTTTAGAATTAGCACTGCACTCTCAACCTCTCAGTTAACTGCAAAATATCCATATCAAACTGGTAAGTTCTATTGTGCATTAGCTTCTCTGTTTCAGAAGCAACTTTAACATACTGTCAGTGCCAGCCTGGTGGCACTGAGGGTTGAGGTGCTGGACACCACACCTTGCGCCACGCCAGCGATCTGGGTTTGGGAGCAAGCCTGGACCACAGGGGGTCAGCAGGGGAGGGAAGAGATCAATCTTCCGGAGGACAGCTTTCTCTTCCCGGGGTGGATTCGGGGAGCGTCCGCTCATGCAGTGACCTCTGGTGGCAGCCGGGGGAGCGATGACACGGCAGCGCAGTGTATGCCTGGGGGCGGAGCTGTGGCATAACGTTGCCTTGCTAGCTGTGCTCCACAGGGAGTGGGGAAGCAGGGAACACATATACGAGAAAAAATCCTCTGGCCATCTGGTGAGATGACAGAGACCCTAGTGGAGTGCCCACATCCTTAGTCTGGCCCAGCGCACCCAGGTATCTCTATGCCCGATCTGCCAACGAGGTAAGTCCCTCACACTTAAGTACACAGAGCCGCCAAGGGAGGGCAGGCCCAGCCCCGGAGGTGATCCAGGGGTCAGACTTGCCGAAGTCATATAGGGGAAGAGCCTGGGGAAAGCAGGGGTTCAGGCCAGCAGTAAGAGGCACATCCGTGTGGGCACTCCCGAAGGATGCCCGGGTGGTCCAGTGCAGAAAGAAAGTTAAAAAATATATATATATATATATATATATAGATACTGTAAGTGCAAGTAGTTTTTTTTATGAATTCACTGTACTTCACCCTCTTGTTCACCTAGGCAGCCCTACTTCCGTCTGGCCCTTTACAGACAGTCCTATCAACCTGCCGTCTCCAGGACTTGCCTTCCACCAGACTGATGCTCCTTTGCTTGCCCACCAAGATGGGACTGTTGAGTAGTGTGGGGCCCATGGCAATACGGCAGCATCATCCTGCTCATCTTGAGACTTTGTTCACCTTTCTTTGTCCTGCCCCTAGGACATTAACTATGGGCCCAGGGACATGCATACACCCATAAGCATGACTGCACACATCCATGCACATTAACATCCCCCCACCCTAGTCTACAGGTCCAGCTTGCACTGCTACCTCTGGTCATCCAGCCGGTGGAAGAGTAATGATGATTGCTGTCCTTCCCATCCTAAGGAGGAGGGCATCCTCCGCTGCCAGCTCTCCGTTGACTTGGCCTCATTCTCAGATCTGGGTGGCCAGTGTCACAAGCAGTAGTGCCAGCATAGTACATGTAGTTTTGAATTATATGGTATTTATTTAGCCTTTAGACTTACCTTGGGTCATGTCCCTCTGTGTCTTCATTATTCATAGGGACTCATGAATGATTCAGGCTTGTTTTATACCACTTGATGGAGGAGCATATTTTCATTATAGTGATTCAATACATGATGCTTGATTTGTGTAACATATAGTTGCTCTCCTTATCTAAATTTGTACTATTATTTTAAAATGAATGAAAAACAATAAATAATTTACAAGACTTCTAACAACAGATAATTGTGTGCTACTCAAATATGCAAATTCTTTTTCTAAGCCTGTCAGACATTTAAGTAATGCTCACTCTATGCAGAAAGTTACCATGAAGTTTTCCTGTCAAGAACATAACTGAAGGGTAAGGGGCAGAACTTCACTGCATTTATAACAGACTGCCAAGCCCCAGGAAACTCTAGTTTTAGTCCATAAAATATAATCCTAGAATTTAATTATGTACTGTATGTCACAAAGTAAGAAATCTATAGTTTAATAATAAAACGTATATTTTAGTAACATAAAGTTTTTGGAAACTTCCATGCATTGTGGGAACTGAATTCTTAACCTTTTATTCTAAAGGGTAGCTCCTACACCACTTCACCACAGATTAAGGTTCATTCCTTCAGCCATGAACTTGCAAGAGACATATATGTAAGCAATAAGACACAACGGGTGTGCATTTTGCTGATCTAACCACATACCCAGGGGAGCAGTAAGAGACGACACCATACATGGAGTGTGCCTTCAGCTTCTTGAAGTGCAGTTAGGTCAGCATAATGCACACCACAAAGGTTTTTACTGCAGTTATGAAATGGGTAAATTGAGAACATTTAAAATACAGAAAGTCAATTTTTTTTTAATAAAAACATTTTCTTTTTATAAAGTAACAACCAAAACATTGTCCTTTCTCAGCTGTCGGTCATCTGTCTATCCACACATTCAATAGATGGAATGTTTATTTATCCTGAAATGCAGGAATTTAAACTGCTGCAGAATTCTGCTGATTGAATGTTCACCTATCATCACATACACAAACACACAAAGAAGGCCTCAATGAAGCCAGGGATTCTATTTGATCTGTGATGAGGAAAGCAGCAAAAATTTCCCTGGTAGGCAGGTAAGGTTAAGGGAGGTTCATGGTCAGAAAGCTCCAGAAAGTAAAACGTGTAATACTTCAGTTTTGTTTTCAAATTTGTATAGCTGCACAAGGAAGAGAATAGGAAAGAAAAGAATATTTAATCAATGTGTTGTTTTTTGGGGGTTTTTTTTGAGGGAGTTTTATTTTTAGGTCCTAGTTTTTTACTGAGTAAAGATGGTGGTCATGTTTATAATGGCAACCAGAAATTTTCAAAAAAGGTGTCAATATTGTTAGTGTGCTGTGATCTTACTTCAAGTGGGAGCTCTTGCAGCAGGCTATTAGAGTTAGGACTATGCCACAGGCACTAGGACCCATCAGAAACCTTTAGCTAGCAGTACCCAGTGGGGGCCAACCCCAATGTCGGCTCCACCCCGATGTCAGCCAGTGGTATATCAGGAGGCGGTCCCCAGACCCACCTCAGTTCTTTTCCCACCACAGACCCATTTCCATCGGCTCTTCAGGTGCCTTTAGAACCCTTTTCTAGTAGTTCAGCAAAACTTTTCATCATTTCTTATTTTTTTTCTCGAGTCCATTTCCCATTCTTCCCAATAATCTGTATGTCAACTTCACTGTTGTCGGTTTCCTCATCTGTACAGAAGAGGACAAAGTGTTACTGCGGCCGCCAGATACCGGCAAAAGACTCCCACAATTCCTGTGTCTTTTGCCTTGGGCCAGACCATAATGCCAAAAATTGCCAGATCTGTTGTGGATTTACAAGTAGGACTAGGATCCGTCACCTAAAGATGCTAAAGGCCCATATCCTCGAAAAACAAGTAGCTGTGATGCAGAGCTCTCCTGGGGAGAAGTCTTCTTCATCGAAGCACAAGGAAAAATCGGACCACCATAAGTCCCGTGAAAAAGACCGGAACTAGTCTCAGGCACATTCGCCTCTCATTCTCCCCACAAAAAGGCCTCCTCCTCTGGGTCGGGCGGCTCAGATCATTCCCGCCATTCACAACACTCTGAAGATAAGTGGGAGACTACCATCCATGCCAAGACAATGGCGTCAGGTAAAGGTAGTCAGGGCCCGGTCTCGTTACCGATGCCTCCCACCTCAAAAGTGAAAGCTACACCCTTGCGGACACCCTCCACCTCAGGAGTTGGGACCTCGGCTTCCTCTTCAGTGTCTGTCTCAGCCCCACTGAAGAGAGCCTCATCTATGGCCATACCCAGGGCTCCAGGTAAGGCCTAATCCCAGAAGGAATGGGAGCTAGGCTCAAAGCCAAAACTGGCTCACCACCCCCTATGACCTTACTGGCAACAGTCAAGCCAATGACAGCAAAGTCTGATGGCTCCAAACTGTCTACGGCACAGGACCCAGAGCAGACGTCGCTGAAGGCAGTGCGGGGTACTGACCATTCACCGGTTTGCAGGACCTCCACTCCAGAGGACATGATGGATGATTCTTTGTCCAGGACCTCCTTGATTTACCGTCCTCACCCATACCTCCCCAACTGCTGGACAAACCCAACCTACCAGCAGGTTCTGCTGCAGCATAATTTAATAAAGAGGAACTCACTGAGCTCTTTCAATTTTGGTGGGGCCAAGTTAAACAAGACATTTTGCCACTGCAGCCTGATCCTATTCCAACTCCAGAAAAACCTGGGAATAAGAGCCAGGGTGAAAAACCTTCTTCCCCTGTGCCTAACCATTCCCGCTCTAAGCCAAAACTGAAATCAAGGTCACACACTCTGGTGGATAACCATGGCCAGTTCAAAAAACAGGGAACATCAGCACCGGCGATGCTCTCACTCTACCAGCCACCATCATTCCTTGAGCAGGAGATGGTCCTATTGCTGATGCAGGTCTGACAGCCACTCCAGGCATTAGTCAGCCAATGTCAGGCCACTAACCATCGCTGGTCTCTAAGCTGTTGTTGGTCCCCTGGTGATCATCGGTCCTATAGCTGACGTTGGTCTTCCAGTAGGCGACGCTCAGAAGAAAGAAGTAATTCTTACTCTCGCTCAAGATCAGCCTCATACTATTCAGAGGGCCACAGTTTACATCCCAGCTCCTCTGGGTCTGACAGTTCCCTCTCCAGGGAAAGAGTGTCCCCCCAATGAGAAAGACACTCCAAGATCCCCTCCTGATGATCCCACATTCATGGACGTCATGAGGCATATCCAGTCCTCTAATGGTTGGGAGACAGAGGACTTGGATCCAGAACACTGGAGGTTGGCTAAGTACCTGAGGCAGAAGGAGCCAAAGCCTCTAGTGGTCTCTCCCCTTGTGGATACCTTCCAAGACCTTACCAGGACTACTTGGAAGCATCCCTCTACCACCCCGGCAGTTCCTAAGAAATTGGACAGGCTGTATAGAGCCCCGAGGGAGGAACCTTTCCTGGAAGAACACCCTCAGGTGGACTCCATCGTGATTACAGCTGCCCATGATAAATCCAAGCAGCCTAAACACCTTAGATTCCAACCTTCCGATGTAGAGTCCAGATATCTGGACCAGGAGGGCAAGAAAGTCTATTCTGCCTCCACCTGTTCCATTGTCTCTCATAACTTCCTCACGCATATGGTCCAGTACCAAAATGCAGTGTGGGAGAAGGGCTTGGAAGTAGCTCAGCCCTTGCCAGACTCAGCACAGAAGACCAAGCTCATGGACATTTTGAAATCAGGTTCAGACATAGGCACACATGTCCTGAGGGCCTCATACAATACTGCAGATACAGCCTCGAGGGAAGCAGCTTCCGGCATTTACCTTAGACGCCATGCCTGGCTTAGAATCTCTGGATTCTCCCAGGATCTGCAGTCTGGTATCCGGTACCTACCATTTCAGGGTTCCGTCCTCTTCAGGGAGGAGATGGAGAAACTTGTCTCTTGTCTCCAAGAATCTGGGAAGTCCATCTGGTCCATCCAAAAACTATGTAAGGGGGACCAGAAGCCATTTCGCAAGCAGCCTTTTCGTAAGACCTCAGGGAAGAATAACCATGGTCAATTTCCACAGAGAGGTGGCTTTAAGAGGAAATCCACAACCCAAACTCCTGGGAGCACTACCTCTAGAGGACCAAAGTCCTCCCAGCCCTCTCTGATGACTCCTGGAGCTACCCAATGACTTGCTACTGACCCCACCTCCTCCAGCGGAGGTCATGGTTGAGGCAGTAAGGGGTCACTTCTCCCTCTATCAAGAGGGATGGAGCAATATTATGACAGACCTCTGGGTTCTAGACCTAATAAGGACAGAACATACCTTAGAGTTCACTCAGATCCCTCCAGAAGAACCACCAGGGTCCTCCCATTATTCTCCTTCGCACATTCCTCTAATAGAAGGAGAAATACAGACCCTCCTGCAAAATGGGCAATAGAGCCAGTTCCCCAGGGACAATGGAGAAAAGGTTACTACTCCCATTTCTTCCTGGTCCCAAAAAAGACTGGGGAGCTCCCTAAATCTTTTTATAGAATACAAAAGGTTCAGGATGGTCCCTCTGCCAGGCCTCATTCCCCACTTGCACCAGGGAGCTTGGCTCTGCTCCCTGGATATGCAGGATGTCTACATGCACATAAGGTCTTCCCACCCCACCAGAAGTTTCTAAGGTTCCACTTCCAGGGGATACATTATCAGTTCCCAATCTTACCGTTCGGCCTCTCCTCCATGCCTCGAAGTCTTCACCAAATGCGTAGCAGTGATGGCAGCAGCTCTCAGATGCAAGGGCCATTACATCTTTCCTTACCTAGATGATTGGCTTCTGGCAGTGCCATCCAGAATGCGACTACTAAGTACTCTCGAAGACATCTTTATTCTCTTCTGAGAGCTGGGGATCACCCTGAATCTTCCAAAGTCTTCCCCAGAGCCCAGTCAGTGACTCATTTTTGTAGGATCAGTCCTTGACACAGTTCAGGGCATGGCCTTCCTCTCACAGGATGGGGGGATTGTCTATGGATGGTAACCCGAATGGTATCTATGGCCCCACAGGTCCCAACCAGGACCTTAATCAGACTTTTGGGGCACATCCCCACAGTTCCCTTGGCTTACCTCCACATGAGGGTTCCACAATGGATGCTCAGGGTGCAGTCTGACCACCCAGCCAGAATCTCCGACCTGGTAAGAAGGACTCTTTCTTGGTGGTTGGACCCCCCCAACCTGGAACGAGGGGTCCCTTTTCAGCAGGAGCCTCAAGATGGATCCTGGCCACAGACACCTCCTGTCTTGGCTGGGGAGCTCATCTGGAAGACAATTGAACCCAGGGGACATGGTCTCCAGACAAGCAACAGCTCCATATCAGCATTCTAGAGATGTGAGCGGTCTTGAATGCCTTGCAGGAGTTTCAAACAGACCTTTCGCCAGGCTCTCTTCTCATCTAGACAGACAGCACATCAGTTGTGTTCTATGTCAATGAGCAAGGGGGCATGCACTCCTACCCCCTTTGCAGGGAGGAGATGAGAGTCTGGTATTGGACACTGGAACACCACCTAGCTCTCACTGCTGTTCATGTTCCAGGCATCTAAGACGTCTTGGCCGACAGCTTAAGCCAGTTCTGGTCCAAGGCCCATGAGTGGGCGCTCCTTCAGACAGTAGCAGATCAACTGTTCAACAGGTGGGGCCGCACAGAGTTGGACCTCTTTGGGTCTCCATTCAACACCAAACTGCCCAGGTTCTGCTCGTGAGAGCCCACACCTGAATTTTCTGGCCAGACACGTTGTCTCTCTGTTGGACAGAGAGGTTTCTGTACGCCTTCTCTCCCTTCCCAGTAATTCAGAAGGTTCTTCTGAAACTTCAGGCAGAGGGAGCAGGGATGATCATCATCGCCCTTTTCCGACCTCATCAGATTTGGTTCCCACTATTTCAGCAGCTGGCAGTGGAACCTCCAATTCAGCTGCCGATGAGCTCGCACTTACTGTCTCAGAATCAGGTAACATTGGTTCACCCAGATCTCAAACCCCTGCATTTTCATCCCTGGCTCCTGTAGATGTAGTCAAATCCAGGTTTGGAGTCTCCCAGGACGTTGCAGACGTTGGTCGTGGCAGCAAGAAAGCCCTCTACTAGATCCACTTATGCTAAGAAGTGAAAACGTTTTTGCCTGTGGGCCTCATGCCACCACTTAGACCCTCTTACCTGCCCAGTGAACTCAGTACTACAGTATCTCCTTGTTAAATCAAGTCTTGAGCTACTCCTCCATAAAGGTACATTTGTCAGCAATTTCAGCATACCGTGTATCAAAGGAGGGAAAGACGCTTGCCCAACTGGACATGTCCCATACCCTTTTGAGGGGCATCTTGCATATCAAGCCTCCCATCCGAGATCCGGTACCCCCCTGGGATTTCCTGTTTATGCTGGAGAAGCTCACCCTCCCCCCTTTTGAGCCTGCCATGGATTGTGAGCTTCACTTTCTTTCTTGGTAAGTGTTATTTTTGGTTGCAGTTACTTCTGCTCGAAGAGTTTCCGAGCTTCAGGCCCTGATGTTGAAGGAGCCTTATTTAATTTTTCTTAGGGACAGGGTGTCTCTGAGAAAAAATCCTAAATTTTTACCTAGAGAGGTTTCAGAATTTACATTGAATTAGGATGTCAACCTTCTGGTGTATTACCCGGACCACTCAAATAGGGGGGATATGCTCCTGCATACTCCGGATGTCCACAGGGCACTGAGGTACTACCTAAAATGCTCTGCTCCACACCACAAGACAGAGCAGCTGTTAGTGGTCTTTGAGCCTTGATGCCAGAGAAGTCTGGTGTTTAAACAAACTCTCTCAAAATGGCTGGTCAATTGTATTGTTTACTGTTACAACAAATATAACAATACCCTACCAGGCTCGATTAGAGTTGATTCTACCAGGGGAGTGGCTACTTCTTTCGCATCCTTGCGAGATGTCTCTATTAGAGACATCTGTGCAGCAGCTACCTGGAGCTCAGTGCATACTTTCATTAAACATTACAGTCTGGGCATTGCTTCTAGGTGAAGGGCTGGTTTCAGCCTAGTTGTTCTTCAGGGCCTCCTTTCTTAAAGTGCCCTGTTAGCAATGGTGCTTTCAGCCACCTCCCGGTTCATTGTTCCTTTTTGCAGGACTGCTTGGGTTTCAGTCCTAATTGTAATAGCCTGCTGCAAGAGCTCCCATTTGAAGTAAGATAGTACAGTTATGTAAGAACTTACCACAAGAGTAGATCTTAGAGAGGAGCTATTGCAGCAGGCATTGCTTTCCCACCCTCCTTCCCCCGGTGAGTTGCGTTGCATCCTTTATTATGGCAAGCTCCCGCTTGGTCCGCCTGCTGGGCCTTATTTATTAATCTCCAGTGGGTGAACTGAGGTGGGTCTGGGGACCGCCCCTTGATATACCATTCGCTGACGTCGGGGCAGAGCCGACATTGGGGATGACCCTTGCTGGGTACTGCAAGCTAAAGGTTTCAGATGGGTCCTAGTGCCTGCAACATAGTCCTAATTGTAATAGCCTGCTGCAAGAGCTCCTCTCAAAGATCTACTGTTATGGTAAATTCTCATGTAACTGTACTTTCTGATTGCAATAATTATTTACCTGTGCATTAGACAGATCTGAGACAGGTATCAAACAATCAGGCCTCACGATTTCTCCTACCCATTTTATAATTTAATAACGTAAAAGTTCTTGGAAATTCTACTCAGTGTGGAAAGTGAACTCTTAACCTTCTTTTCAATGCCCTGCTCATTCACTACTACACCACAGGGGTTGTCACCAAGTCAGCACTGAACTTGCATCCCAATCTGTGGCATACCACAGGTACAGTGGCACCAACCCAGATAATAAGATCTCTTTCTTATTAGGAGCCCTCAAGAACCCCCTGAAGCACACCGCCATCTGTCACCTGTCAGACAGCATCTCCTCACACAGGAGCGGACTGAGGGAAAGCCGTAAAGGTAAAGTCTTGTCCTCCTACTGCACAATCTGTGGAAGGGTGTTTGTGGTGTCTCCATGTGGATTTTTAATTGGCACAGCCACACTGATTGTTTTTTCACAAGGCCGACTACGTACTTTGGGCAGACATTTGGGTGATTTTGGCTTGCACCTTAATTGCTAGTCTTGCTGTATGCATAGGCTATTTTGGATGACTCGGTACTACTTCCACTGCGGTTTGGGCATGTTTTGAGGGGTTTTAGTGCTGGGTTTAGCTTTTACATCGATACTGTTAATGTGTATATTTTTTTAATCTGGTGTCTTTCTAACCTGCCTTTGTTTCCTGCTCACCTCCATTTTCCGTTCTCCCTGCTACCGTCGCAGACTGCTGTGCATGTGCAGTGCGGTCCAGGTAGCTCTCCATTGTTTGTCTTCCTGCCAGAGCCTGTAACCATATCCTTTATTCTCGCTCTGTCTTATCAGGAGCCCTCAGGGACCCCCTGAGGCACATCACCATCTGCTGCCCATAGGACAGCATCTCCTCACACAGGAGAGGACTGAGGGAAAGCTGTAAAGGTAAAGGCTCGTCCTCCTACTGCACAGACTGTGGAAGGGTGTTTACCTGTCAACGCTTTGCGTCACCCCCAGCCCCAACCACCTTACTCCCCCCCCCCCGCCTCCTAACTCAACTCATCCACTTTCTCCTCATCCCGGTAACTCCATCTAAAACCCCTCCTCTCCCCTGCCCCACCCTGTTTTAAATCTAAATACCTAAAGGCTGCCCTCCTTCAACACACCCTCCTTATCCTCCTTCTATCAGGTAACATTCATCCCAATACTGGATCTTCCATCCCACGCCCCTCCCCCAATGACAGGATGCATGGACTTGCCTCCCTCAACATCTGCAATCTTCAAAAAAAGTTTACATTGCTCCAAGGGTGGCTAGCCCATCACTCCCCTAACATTCTGGCCTTGTCTGAAACTTGGCTCTCCAAAGACACCCCACACTCGTTTGTGGCTTTACAAGGCTACTTCCTCTTTCGGGCTGACAGGCAAGGTAAAGAGGGAGGTTTGTTCCCCTACATAAAGCATACCCTACAAGCCTTCCTATCCCTTCCCCCTCCCACGGTGCCCAAGCCCTCACCGCCAAGGTACTCCTTGGCAATCCTGGCAAAACCCTGTATGTTATGGTTGTCTATATCCCCCCTCGCAACCAAAAACTTCCCATCAGTCATGTCCTGTATCTCTCAACTTCCTTCCAACTGTGAATTAATTGCCATGGGGGACTTCAATGTTAATTGGTTATCCCCCCCTCCACCCCTTACAAGGCCTCTATTGTGGCATTAGACCTCACCCAAGTGGTCCAGACCCCTACCAGACTTAATGACAGCTCGGGCTCCTTGATGCTGCTTGACCTCATCCTCCAAACCATCCCAGAAATCTCACAGAAGTCTCACTGCTCCCATACACCCTAAGTGACCATTCCCCAGTAACCTACTGGTGGTCCAACAAGGCTCCCCTCACATCTCCCAAAGTCTCCTTCCACAGGAGACTAAAAAAGAGCTCATTGCCCCACTTCAAAACCTATCTATCAAGCTGCGACTGGTCCCACATATACAATGCCCAGTCCATCGATGCTGGCCTCTCCCACTTTATCTCTACTTTCAATGTCACCTACGACACTTTTGTGCCTTTAACCAAACACATCACTAAAAACCGTAACACCCCCTGGATCTCCAAACAATTACTTGCTCAAATGCATCTTCGAGACAATCTCTGGCACAAGGCCCTGGACTCCTGTCTCCCACAGGACAGGCAATGACACAGAGGCCAGAAACAAATACCAGGTTCCTACATCGCCAAGGTAACTATTACCTAAAACACTCTCCCTTCCTGGAGGCTCTGGGCGTAAGTTCTGGGAGAACATCAAAGAGCTGTGTGGGAAAACAGCAACCCTCCCCCCGCTCAACTCTCTGGTGATGGCTCCCTTACCCAAGACCTCCTGGTGGGGGGGGGTGCTAATGAGCAGAGACAGATGTGCCATAACACTACTCCATGCTATCGGCCGATTAAAATCAAAATTAGAGAGGAAAAAAGTTGGCTTTGCGATTCTGAGGTGATACGAACTCATCTGGGAAAATGTTATGGAGGAATATTTGGTGTCTAATGCAGGGAAAAGTCAGCGAATCGCTGGAAAAGCGGGGAAGAAAGTAGCTGCCCCTATGTCCTCCACGTCGGGTGAAAGCGCAGGCAAAATCTCCCTGTTAGCAGCTGAAATCGGGGCACTGGGCTGAGAGGTTACAGGCCAGGTGATTGCTGCACTAGAGCCCAGATTGCTGAAATTGGAGGAAAAGATTGACTTAAAACTCCAGGAAGTGCTTGAGCAACAGGCCACGCATTCAGGCAGAATAGAGGAGGCTGAAAAAAGGATATCACGGTTGGAAGACAAAAACGCAGAGATGCCAAGGCAAATCATGCAGCTACAGAAGGAATTGGAGGAGTTAAAGGATGCAATGGACTATCAGGAGAATTATTATCGACAACTTAATCTCCGACTGAGAGGCTTACCAGAAGGTGTGGAGAAAGGAGATGTGATGAACTTTTGTGCCCGAACACTCCTGAGCTGCTAGGAGTTCAGCCTAAACGTGGTAGTATCAAGCTGGAACAGGCCCATCAAGCTATAATGCCACAACCCTCAGGAGACCAACCCCCTCGGCAGATAATCATCCATTTTCATGCCGTTCAGGATAGAGAAGCGATTCTGAGAGCCTACAGAGGGAAGGGTGCACTGGAATATGAAGGGGCGCGTATATTTATCTCCCAAGATTATTATTTGTGACTTCAAAAATGAAAGGTGTTTAGCCCACTAATGGCCCAACTAAGAAATCTTAAGGTTGAAAATTTCATGATCTACCCTGCAGTGCTAAAAATAAAATATGAGGGTGCGTCATACTCCTTCTGGGAGCTCAACAAGGCAGAAATATTCATGGCAGATTTACAGAAGAAGCTAGGTAAATGATGGCGTGGAAAAGGCTAACCAGAAGTCGAACTCTGAGTTTGTTGCCATTGCAACACCTGAGTTAGAAATGTTTGTTTTTCTATTTATGTGGAGCAACTGAGATGGGAACTTGGGGGCAGTTTGATATACACCCAAAGCTCGGATGACTTGTTTCGGGGCCCCTATGATGAGAGACTGGGACAGGTTGCTGGCCCAAAATGGAAAAGGTTACTTTCCTCTTTAGGACGTCTTGAATAGGCAGATGGTGAATAATTGGGACAGCCCTCGGTGGCGGTGAAAGGTGTGCTTCCAGAACTACAAGAAGATTGGAGGGTCGCAGAGAGGAACTGGATGGCTTGCTTGTGAGCTCAGGGAGAAGGGAAGGCCTAACGCACATGTTTGAAGCTTGGCCCACCCCCTTTTCTCATGACCTTAGGGTTGCCTGAGGGGACGCCATCGGGGAGAGAGAGGAAAAATGCCATCGGGGAATGGGCAGAGGAAGGGCCTACTGGGACAGGAAGATGGGATTGGAATGGGGAAGTTGGTTAGGGGATATCCTGACACGCCTCCCTGAGGGACACGGGATGATGTAAAGCTCGCCAGGGCTGTGTACAACTGAGTGACATCAGGGGGTAAATGAAGGGCAAGGCTGCACAGGGAAATATTATAACGGGTGGTGGGGGGTTGAATTCTCTCCTGCTCACATCGCATAACAAATATCAATATGTTCTTTCTCTAATATGTTGATCTGTATAAAGTGGAGACTGTAGCGGGAGCAGCGGGGTGCTGACGTCACTGGACGGGGTTTATAGACACTCATGCAGGAAATGCATTTGGTGTCATCTGGGGGGTGGGGGCAAGGTTTTGGGAAAATGCAAAGTGGTAAAAGACATTATGGGGAGCTGTTTCATTGGGCTGATCAATTGGGGGGGAATAAGAAGGAAACTAGGAGGAACTTGCCATACTCTATCTATGGGCGGGGGTTCAATGTTTATGTTACTCTGTCATCTTGTTGTTATTTCAACTGTCTGTTGTTATCTGCATCTCATGTTGAATATGAAGTAAAGTACTGGGGTGGAGTGCTGGAGGCTATGGGGGGTCATATGGTAGGCTTTTGTGCAGAGAAAAACCAGGGAAAAGAATATGGGTAGTAAACATGATCTAACAGTGATCTCTTGGAATGTGCGAGGGATTACAAGTCTGATCAAATGCACAATGCTTCTGACAGCGCTTAGAAAAAGGGGTACGCAAGTAGCGCTATTACAAGAGACCCACCTATCAGACATGGAGCACACAAAATTGGTTAGGGGGTGGGTAGGGAAATGTTTTGCAGCTTCCTACTCTTCACGGAAACGTGGGGTGGCTGTTCTACTGCACAGGAGTCTGCCATTTGAGGTCCAAAGAGTGGTGAAAGACCATAGAGAAGGCAGATATGTTTTTGGGGTAGGGCAATTGTACGGGGAACAAATCACATTTGGCAATGTGTATGCACCTGCTACGTATGAACCGAGATTCTTTCCTGAGCTTTTGGACCTTCTAGTTAAGGAACAGTTCCCTGGTCTGGTACTGGGGTGACCTCAATAGTGTGTCAGATCCAATTATGGATCATTCGGGAGGGAAAGGAAGAAGGCCAGAGGCACTAAACCAATGGTGGCTGGGTATGTTGGACCTTGAATTAATAGATAGTTGGAGAGCAGTAAATACAGGGGCCAGAGAATATACATTTTTTTCGAACCCACATGGGACCCGGACAAGGATTGATTATATTCTGGTCCCTCGGGAATGGAATGATAGACTAATTGATGTCTCGCATAGCCCGATCCACATCTCGGACCACACGATGGTGATTGGGAGAATTAGGATGCAAAGGACAAGAGACGCACCCCCGCAATGGAAATCCCTACATATGTGCTTCCCAATAAGGAATTTAGGGAGTACCTATCGAAACAATGGTGTCTCTATTAAGAAACTAACCAAGGTTCAGAGGTGCCCAGATCTGTGTTTTGGGATCCGGGGAAGGCCTTCTTGCAAGGCTCCATAATTGCATACATGGTTAGAGTTAAAAAAGAGAAGCAAGAAAAGAGACAGAAATTGGAGAAGCAGCTTAAGGAACTAGAAAGGCGCATGGTCCAGGGTGAGGGGAGCACAGTAGGCTGGCTGATAACATCTACATGGGAGGCATTGAAATACCTGGTGCGTGGAGAAGCTAGGAGGTCATGGTTCTCCGCTAAACGCCAGATGTTCGAATGGTCTAATAAACTGGGCCCATTGATGGTTAGACTCATGAGGGGTGGCAAGTACCCTACTAGGATAATAGGGATAAGAGATAGGGAGGGCGGGGTGCACAGGGATGCAAGGGCAATGAGGGATTGTTTCCAGAGGTTTTATGCCCAATTATACAAAGCAGAATGTAAGGATGGGGGGCGGTGGATGCAGGAATTTTTAGATAAGGTAGAGTTACCATGGCTAACAATGAGTCAGAGGGATCAATTAAACCAGTCGATTACAAAGGAAGAAGTCATAAAAGTTATTGGCAGAATGCAAAAAGGGAAAGCGGGTGGCCCAGATGGATTTCCACAGGAATTTTATCCAGCACTAGGGGGCCAGTTAGCGAACACACTAAGTGAGGTCTTTCAGGAAGGTGAGGGGGAAGGACAACCTCGGATACCGGGCACCTGTTATGATTCCATGATATGCCTGATAACTAAGCCGGGTAAGGAGTTATTAGAATGTGCCTCATATAAGCCGATTTTCGTTACTAAACTGTGACCTTAAGAACTTGGCCAAGATTTTAGCGATGAGGCTGGAGGATTATCTACCTGCGTTGATACACCCAGACCAGACCGGGTTCATAAAGGGGAGGTTATCCTATCATAATATGCGTAGATTGCTCAATGCGGTTTGGGGGGCAGGGCATGAGACAAAGAAAACATGCATTATATCTATGGACAAGGAAAAAGCTTTTGATAGGGTAGAGTGGGAGTACCTCTTTGAGGTGCTGGCCTGGTTTGGTCTGGGTGGGTCATACGTTGGGTGGATCAAAGCTATGTACCAGGCCCCTAGAGCAAGAGTCTTGGTCAATGGGACGCTTTCAGCACCGCTCAGTATAGAGAGAGATACACGGCAGGGGTGCCCATTATCACTGTTGCTGTTTGCTCTGGCACTGGAGCCTTTGGCGGCAGCAATAAGGCAGTGTCAGAGGATCCAAGGTATTAAAGGGGAGGGCGGAGGTTATGCATAAGGTCTCTTTATATGCAGATGATATATTGTTATTTGTTAGAGACCCTCAGAAATCTATGCCGGTGCTACTGGAACTAATAGAGAAATTTGCCGCATTTTCTGGGTATAAAATTAACCTAAGTAAATCCAAAATGTTTTGTTTCCCTAAGGTGGAGGCTATTGATATGCAATGGGGAATACAGGGTCGAGCATCATGTATCACTTACCTGGGCATTAAAGTGGGTAGGACAATTAGGTCCTTGTATAATTTTAACTATACACCACTCCTTAAGGTGATAGAAGCGGATTTGGGGAGATGGATGCAACTGCCTATAGCTTGGTTAAGGTGAATTAACTTATTAAAATTGAATATATGGCCGGCCCATCAGTGCAGCGGTTGGATTTCCGCTAGCGATGACAGCGACCCAGGTTCGGGAATGAGCTCAGGCTGCTGGAGGGCCGGCCGGGGAGGGGAGCGGCAGAGCATTCCACGACTGCTTTCCGCTGTCTTCAGGAGGAGAGATAGTGACCCGGTGCTAAAATGACACTGGTGGAGGCCGTGGTAGAGCAGCACATCAGGCTCATTAGGGGTGGTGCGTGACAGACGTCGGCTATCGCCCTGACGTCTGGACGTCACGCACCTCAAGAAAGCCAGGAAAATTGTTCGCTGGCCTCCGGATGATGACTCTCTGTTCCTGAGGGCCTCCAGTGCCTTCCTGGTGCCTCCTGTTCCCCAGCAGCATCCCTGGGCCCTAGAAGGGTGCGCTGAGGCTATCCCCCCTGGTGCCTTCTCCCTCGGAGGAGGGGTCCCGCCTGGTGAAGGGATACACTGGGATATCCCGGGGGTTGGCTGTGATCTGGGGAGTCAGAAGAGGGCTGGGCAAGGACAGGGGAGGTCGGGGGAACTTGGCAGAGCCCAAAGGAGTGGAGGACCAGCGAGCACAGGGTGGAAAAACAGATCAAACAAAAAAAACAAAAAATTAATATACTGCCTAGGATTTTGTACCCTATGCAAATTATCCCTATGCACCTAGTTAAAGGGGACATTATGAGGGTAGAGAAGCTGGCTGCCCAGTTTATTTGGAGGGGACACAAACCGAGAATACGTTTGCAGAGACTCAAGGCCGAGATGACTAGGGGAGGTCTGAATTTCCCTGATATAACGACTTATTATTTAGCTATTCAGCAACGCTATGTTGCTGACTGGGTATATCGCCCAGCAGTGGCAAGCTGGGTTATGATGGAACAATGGGGGTGCCAGGGATGTTTATCCGCATACCTACATTCTAAGGGTAGACATGTTTATGCTGCCCAAGGGGGTCGTAACCCTTTAGTAAGGTCGGTATTGGAGGTATGGAACCTTCTTAGGAAATCTAGAGGGATTAATAAGGGGGAAACATTATTATTACCACTAGAGGGGAATCCTTTCTTCTTGCTGGGGCTTGAGGACAGAGGGTTCAAGGATTGGGAAAGGAAGGGAGTTAAATGTATGGGTAATTTGGTTGGTAAAGACATATTGTGTACCCTGGAAGATATTGTAAGAGAGAGGGGACTACAAGGACAGCAAACCCTGCGGTACCTGCAATTGTGGGCATTCTTATCGAAGAAAGAGATGGGTAGGGGTGAACCACATGGGTGGGGGATAGTGGAGACAATGATACATAGGATGCAAGTGGACCCTAAAGGATATATAGGTAAGAAGGTAAAAGTGGGGGGGGGGAATGTTCCCAGACTGTACGCAGAAAATTAAACAATTGTGGGAAAAAGATTTGGGTATCCAAATTTCTGAGAATAATTGGAGACAAATATTGGTGGGACATATGGGTCTCTCTATCTGTAATAAGTTCAAGGAGGCTTTTTGTAAGTTTTTGCACATGACGGTGGTGCATAGGGCACACCCATCTATCTCTTCTCTCTGTGGTAGACGTGGAGAAGAAAGAGGGACATACATCCATTCCTTCTGGAATTGCAGGGTATTAAGAGTTTTTTTGATTAAAATATGCACAGAAATAACACAAATGGCGGGGGTCCCCATACCAGCGGACCCTGTAGTGGGATTATTTGGTATCTCTCCAGGAGATGCAGAGGAATGGGAGCAATTTCCATGGTGGATTAGAATAATGCTAGTAATGGCCAGACATTGTATCCAAAATACTGTGCCTCTCGGAGACATGGCTCAAACCTTCCACCCCAGACTCTGTCTGCTCGTTAAAGGGCTACAATCTACTCAGGCATGACAGAAGATCCCCAAAGCGGGGGGGGGGTGGCATTATTTTACAAGACTCATCTCAATGTCTCACTGACTAAGGTCTCTCTATCGTCCAAATGTGAATCCCTTCATGCACTCCTACTTCTTGGCCCTAAGAAACTACATATAATCACTGCCTACAATCCGCCCCTGGGTGGTTTGCCTGCCCTCATAAACTTACTTGATGACGCAGTAAATATAGCAGGGAATAGTGAGCTACTAATCCTTGGGGATATGAATCTAAACTGGCTAGGGCAAACTCAAAGCTCACTTACAGAAACAATTCAAAAATATCACCTCCACCAAGTCATAGCCGTGCCCACAAGGATCTCCTCAAGAGAAACATCCAGAACGCTGTTGGACTGGATACTAACAAATAGGGTTGACAGAATTATTGATGCAGGCATCCTTCCAGACTCTATATCTGATCACTCCCCTGTCTTTTGCATACGGCAACATTCAGGCTCCCAACCTCTGCCACCACGCTATATCACCTTCAGGAACTACGCCAATTTAGACCAGGCAAAGTTCCTGCATGAAGTTTTGTCTATCGACTGGTCTTATCTTTCCCAACCGCTGGATGCCCAATCAGCTCTAGACTATTTTCTAGATCAATTTCTAGCAATCCAAAATAGTCATACACCCCTCATGACCCGACGTGTTCGAACAAAACCTACTATGTGGCTAAACAAAGATCTCCTAGCAGCACTACATACTAGGGGCAAGAGCTGGAGACGCTTTAGAAAATCTGGTCTTAATACTGACTTCCAGACCTATAGGGTGCAGAGAACTGCTTGTAAAAAGTAGATCAGACTAGCTAAAAGCTCTTACTGTAAGAGGCTTTTGTTGGAAGCATCTGGAGACCCCAGGAAATTCTGGGCACATGTAAAAACACTCCTCGGATCAAAGAAAACTCAACTTGTAGACGACATGGTCATTAATGGTGTCCACTGTAATGACCCTAGGACCATTGCTGAAGCATTCAACAGACAATTCTCTGACCTGTCCAGCCTCACATCTGCATTCCTCCCCACACAGCCCTCACCCAAACCTACTTCACCCATTGCATCCTTGTTCCTCCCCCCTTTTCACTTTAAGGCGGTAACTAAATCTGAAGTACTCGGCTTACTGAACTCTATCTCTGACAAAACTAGTGTGGGATTTGATGGCATCGAGCCCAGACTCTTAAAACTGGCAGCACCATTCATTGCCCAACCTCCATCTAGAATTTTCACCCTCTCGCTTTGCACTGGATTAGTCCCATCGATCTGGAAAGTTGCCAAAGTCACTGCGGTTCCAAAGCAAGGTGACAAAAGGGTTATGACTAACTATCAGCCAATAACCGTACTATCTGTCCTATGCAAAATTTTGGAAAAATTAGTCTCTATCCAAGAAACTGAATTTCTGACTAAATATAACCTCCTCTCGCCGATTCAGCATGGATTTAGGAAAGGCCATAGCACCGCCACTGCCTTGCTGCAGCTAACAAATGATATCCTAACTGCTATGGATAATGGACATCTCACAGGAGCACTCTTCATTGACCTCACTAAGGCTTTTGACCTTGTCAACCACCCTCTTCTACTTGAAAGCTTACAAGCCCTTGGTTTCTCTTGTAACTCAGTGGCCTGGTTTAATAGCTACCTATCAAACAGAACTCAGTTTGTCAGATTCAGTTCATCTGAATCAAGTACCTTACCAGTCAACCTAGGTGTCCCTCAGAGGTCGATATTGGGGCCCCTTCTTTTCTCCATTTTTATAAATAGCATCTCGACAGCTATCCCAAATTGTACCACAATCCTTTATGCCGATGACTTGGTACTGTACTGCTGTGACAAGAACGTTGACCACATAATCCAAACTCTCTCATCTGCTCTCATGTCTACTCAATCCTGGCTCTCCCTTCACAAGTTAATCTTTAATGCTAATAAAACTCAATCCATGCTGTTTGGAACTCCAACCAAACTAAAACAAAATCGTGACATATTTAAGGTATCTGGTCAGGGAGGGTTGGTCCTTGAATCAGTACGCTCTTTCAAGTATCTTGGTGTCCTCCTAGATGAAAACCTTAGCTACGACAAGCACATAACTGCTACCTGTAAAGCCATCAATGCTAAAATTGGGGTAGCCTACAAAACAAGTTATGTCCTTACACAGTCAGCTAGATTAGCCATTGCTCGTGGTATACTGCTACCATCGCTAACTTATGGCGTTGTCACTTACCTCTATTCATCCCACTCGCTCCTTAGGAAATGGAATGCCACATATAATAGCATCTGCAGGTATGCATCTGCCTCCCCCTGGACAAAGCATCACTGTCAGCTTTATGCCGACCTAAACTGGTTACCCCCTACTTCAGTTCGAGATCTAGCTCTTGGCTGCCTGACTGATAATATTCTCAGATTAGGTACCCCTTTCTCACTTGCCTCACTGCTTATCCCATTGCCCTTCTCTTACAGTCTTTGATTGTCTGATAAACCCTTGCTGCTACTAACGAGATGCAAATCAAACAAAGGAACCCTAGCTTTCTCACACTCGGCAGTCAAACTCTGGAACTCCCTACCTCTGGATGTCCGTCTAGCTCCTAGTCATGTCAATTTTAAAATCAAATATTCCTCCTTCCTCTTTAGTCAGGTCTCCTGTACCTGCTTAAACCCCCCCTAAACATGGCTCCCTGCATCAGCTGCCACTTTTTCCTCTTCGGTAACTCTGATCTCCTTACTCCAGGCACTTAAACTCTAAATGACTAATGTTTAATACCCAGAAATGGATCCTGTTGTTTGCATGTTGTGTTGTATTGTACTATTTTTTTTTCTCTCCTTCAGAAAATGTTATGTTTCTCACAGTTGTACCTACGTCTCACCCCAACCTCTTGGGGTATGTGAAGAATTAGTCCAGTTTCTCTGACTGGGCCCTTACCTGGCATATTAATGCTATTTACCTGGCTATTTAACTTCAAAGACGTTTTTTTTACCTACTGGGCAAACCAATGCTACTTCTGTTTTGTAATCTTCTCCTAAACTCTGTACCCCATATGTTATGGAAATCCAGATGTTACCTTACCTTGCTTTTGTACCTTTTTGTCTGTATTTGCTACTATCTGAAAATTCCCTGTAATTTGCTCTGTAATTCTCCCAGGTCGTGCCTGAAAATAGTCATCCCTATGGCTAGTGCACTTACCTGGTAAACAAAAGCTAAATAAATAAACCATGTGGTGCCTACCAACTTTCAGTGGCGCCAACTAATATTACAGAACCTGGCCATGGAAAAGTTGACACTGACACTGAGTGACAGGCAGGATTCATTTTATAGGGAATGGGCCCCTTTTTTGGCAACATTAAATAATGAAGGGATGATTATCTTACATTGTGGGGTGGAGCAGGAGTAGGATGGGATCTCTCTTGTGTGTGTCTGTCCCACCCATGCCTTACTGTATTACCGCCTGGTTTGAGGACATGAAAGGTTAAGGGCTCAGTAAAGATAACTGCGGACATATAGAATTAAACTAAACGAGAAGAGGGAGAAGCAATGACAAAAAGCCCCAGAATGTATTAATAATGAACTATAAGATGCATTTGTTTATGTGTATGTTTGTATGTTATTGTGTACTGTAGTTGTTGATTTGTCTATAAAATCAATAAACAAATTACACAAAAAAAAAGACCTCCTGGCCATAGCTAATGCACTAAATGCTACATTCTCTGATCTTAACTGTGTCCTTCCCCCTAACTTCTTCACCCCCGGAACCTGCACCTGCTTGTATACCCTCTTCCAACATCCCCTTTTTCCGTCTCCGCATCATCTCCACCTGTGAGGTTAGGGGATACCTCCACAAAGCCCTTGGTAAGTCACGCTATAGTGCAGACTCCTTAGACTTGAAACTCCTCCGTCATATACTTGACAAGATCCTACACCCTCTTACCAAAATACTGAACATGTCCCTTTGTCTTGGTCAATTCTCCACACTCAGAAGATATGCAGTAATTGCCCCCATCCTAAAAACTGACGACTGTACTTCCCCAAATAACTATCATCCCATCTCCTTTCTCCCCATCCCCCATCTCCAAGGCTCTTGAAAAAATTGTTGCTGACCAATTAATGGACTATCTATCTAAGCACAACCTGCTGTGTTATAAACAGCACGGCTTTGGGCTGGGCCACAGCACCACCACTGCCCTCCTAGAATTCTCCTCCTATATTCACAATGCCCTTGAACATGTTCACTTTGTGGAGCCGGTCTACATAGACCTCACAAAGGCGTTCGATATCATGAATCACACCATCCTCCTAGACTCCCTGTCTTCCCTGGGACTCTCCCCTGAAGCCATATTCTGGTTTAAGGACTACCTCTCTGACAGATCTCAAAAGGTTAAGATTAACTCCACCTTATCTGCCAGCCTCCCAGTCTGCTCTGGGGTAACCTCAAGGCTCCATATTGGGACTCCTCATCTTTAGCCTTTTTCTTAACTCACTCCCCTCCTCCTGCTGTGGTAAACTCCTGTTCTATGTGGATGACGCTGTGATTTTTTGGAGCCACCCGCACCCTGACTCCCTCCAACTAGCCCTCCAGTGCTTCTTCATGAAAACTGAAGCATGGTTCTCTTCCCACCATCTTATCATAAACTACAAGAAAACCAAGTCTATGATCTTCACCCTTTGGCAGAGCCCCCTTAGAGATTTCCTACTGACCATCCTTAACTCACAAGGCTCCCCCCAGAACAGGTGGCCGCCTTCAAATACTTAAGTGTTACCCTGGACATTTCCCTCAATTACCATGCTCATGTCCACTTCTTGTCTACTGCCATTAACTACTGACTTCGGATCCCATATCGGCACAAACATTGCCTCCCCCAGAGGCTATCCATTTAGCCATATCGTCCTCTGTTCTTTCTTTATAGATTATGGCATAGTCATATACAGCTCTGCTAATCCCAAGGCTCTTCACTGTATCAAAGTCACCCTGAATAAAGCCTGTCGGCTGATCATAGGGTGTGACAGATGGACCTACACCTGCAAGCTATACAAGCTCACAAACTAGTTAACCTTCGAGAGGAGACTTACTGTAAGTACCACACCTGCTTTCTCACCAAGAAAATCCTCCTTAGACAAGCTCCACATGGACTACACCACCTCATCCAACCTTCCCCTTAGGTTAGGGCCTCCAGAAGCACCACCTAGTTCCTCATTGTAGGACTTCCCTGGGTCAAAGGGCCTTCTTATACAGAGCCCCCCTCTGACTAAATGGCCTTCCTGTTCCCATATCAAAAGAACCTAAGCTCAGCCTTTCTAAACTGAACCTTAGGACACTTCTCCTTGAATCTTCAGTCTGTGACTGCACCTAACCCTCTCTGGCTCTGCATTTCCTTTCCCCCCTCCTCTATTCTCCTCCTCCCTTGTATGGGCCTCTGAAACTTATTCTTATGTTATCTAAAATGTTGAGTCTTCTATCACCCTAAGAACATGGTTTTGATCCTCCTTCTGTATGTTTAGCAATTTAATTATAATGTAATGCTTTACTATTGAATGCATGCATCTGCCTTTGTTTTGTATGTTTTCTACTGTACCTTGATGTGGAGCCTTTGCAAAGGAGTCCATGACTCAAAGATTTGTAATTACGATTGTTGTTAGATAAATAAATAAAAGTAAATTAATAAACACAGAATACTGCAGAACTCTGCATATTACTGCAGGAATCCAAGCAATATCAATGGCAAGTCAATCCCTTTTGTCATGCAGGAATCTGTGACACTGCATCGTATCCTGGCAGGCTCCACTGTATGTATCAATTTTGGAAAAATAGTTATTAAATGAGCATCTGAAGGGCTTCAGAATTCAACGTATGTTTCCTAGTTCATGTCAAGTCCTACCACCATGAACATTTTGTGAAAATCACACTTTATTTACTATATGATTTCCTTTATCAACAAGGAAAAGGAAAAAAAAATATCTTTCCCACATCCTGATGACGTTGCTGTTGGAAGGTAGAATACAGTATGCAAATGGGTTTTAGTATCTGATGTCTGAACAACTAAATCTGTAAAAAAAGCACCAAAAGAGCAAAGTTGGGGCATCCAGAATTGATGTGATGGTACTTTAGGTTTCTCATCAAGTTCAGTCATGTATAGACAGTCACTGTGGTAGGGTCTTCAGCATCTTTTGTTCTAACTTGACTGGAGTCACTGCTGTGATTATCAAGCCTGAGAATGAGTTTGTTAAACAATATACCTTGTTCACACTAAACAAGGACTTAGGAGAAAGTATAGACAAGTATGTTGCAGAGTTGAGAATGTTGTCATCAAGTTACAGTTAGGGGAGTCCAGTGTGCTGTCTTGTAGGGCTGACAGCTGATAGGGTGCTAACCAGGTTAGATAGGTAAATAATTGTTTGAAGGAGTTGGGGGGGGTGAAACTTGACATGGTAGTCCACCTTGGGACAGTGGACCTTAGGAGAGGAAAAAAGATAACTTTTATGTGATAGGTAGCAAACTGAGGTAGGTGGTGGACATGGTAATCTTCTCAGAGGTCCTCCTGGTGTTCAAGAGGGTAAGGTGAGGAAGTTCAATATTTTTCAATTTAATACATGGTTGAAGGAATGATGTGTGGAAGAGGGTTTCCACCACCCAGGTGATTTGGGCTCTTTCTGGATGAATGGAAAACTGTTCAAAAAGACAGACTCTATCCAAAATGCAAGAGAACTAGCAGCTTGGGTAGAAGTTTGATGTCTTCATCCCTTGGAATTTTAAATAGTGAGAAGGAGTTTTATGTTGGAATAAAGCAGGGCTGCACTGCAGATAAGGGAGACGTAACTGATGATCAAGATTGACAAAGCAGGCAAAATAGAAGGAAAACAGAACATGAGGATGGCTCAAAGTTTATTGATACACTCATGTACAAAGTCACAAAATTATTATATAAAGAAAGACAGGACATTAAAAATGCTAAGAAGACAACACAGCATCATGATCATAGGTACAAAATGTAACAAAATGCATATAATTAATCAAGTATTCGGGATACCAGTAAAAGAGGACACAGAGAAAGCACAAGTTTTGAATGAATACTTCTGCTCCATTTTTACAGCAGAAAATGATGGAAATGAGCCCGAACTGGGAAGTAAAGCACACTAAAACAAGGAAGTGGACACAAGCCCCATCACCAAAGAGAGAATCCTCGAGGAAGTAAATAGGTTAAAAACTGACAAAGCCATGGGACCAAACAGAATCCATCCTCAAATTTTAAAGGAACTCAAGGAGGAACTTGCTTCTCCTCTAGCCAAACTCTTTAACAAATCACTGGAGAGTGGGAAGGTCCAAGAGGACTGGAGGAGGAGAGCCACCATGGCACCCTTACATAAGACTGGTAATAAGGAAGAGGCTGGGAACTACCGCCCAGTAAACCTCACATTCATTGTAGGGAAAATTATGGAATCAGTTCTAAAGGAGAGGGTAGTAGCTTATCTGGAGTCCAGCTGGAAACTTGACCCTAAGCCACATAGCTTCACATCAGGACGATCATGTCAGACTAGCATGATAGATTTCTTTAACTGGGTAACACAAATAGTGGACCAAGGCTGATGTTGTTTATCTGGACTTCAGCAAAGCCTTTGGCACCCTTCCTCTCAGGAGGCTCATAAACAAGCTAGAGTATACAGGAGTAGGAGATAAAATTGTAAACTGGGTAAGGAGCTGGCTTCAGGGGAGAACTGACAATGTAATGGTGAATGGAACACTGTCATAAGAGGGTAAGGTGACCAGTGGAGTTCCACAGGGATATGTGCTGGAACCTGTCCTCTTCAACATATTCATCAATAACATTGCAGATGGATTGCAGGGGGAGGTGTGCCTGTTTGCAGATGAAACTAAGCTCTGCAACAGGATAGACACACTGGATGGGGCCTCTGGGATGGACCGTGATCTAAGGAGACTAGAAGACTGGTCCAGAACTTGGCAGTTGAAGTTCAACACCAAGAAATGTAAAGTCATGAACTTTGGAAAAGGAAACCCAGAAAGACTATACACTCTAGAAGGAGAACAGCTGTCAGTTATGAACCTAGAAAGAGACCTAGGGGTCTTGGTTTCCAATGACCTCAGGGTAGGGGGATAGTGCAAAAATGTGGTGCAAAGAGCAAATGGCATCCTTGGATGCATAGGCCGGGGTATCTCAAGCAGAACATGTGAAGTGATCATCCCGCTATACAGATCCTTGATGAGTCCTCACCTGGAGTACTGTGTCCAGTTCTGGAGACCTCACCTGCATCAAAAGCCACATAAGGATAGACTAAGAGAGCTGAATATGTATTCCCTGGAACAGAGAACGGATAGGGGCAACATGATAGAGATACCTCAGTGATATAAACTCAATACAGGATCAGAGTCTCTTCACCGAAACAAAGAACATTGAACTAGAGGCCACAGCAGGTGCCTGGGGTGGAGGGAGGGATTTCATACTAATGTCAGGAAGCTCTTCTTCACAGAAAGAGTGACTGAGCCTTGGAACAGACTGTCACGGGAGATGGTGGAAGCAAAAACTGTTAAAGAGTTTAAGCTATCTTGGGATAGACATTACGGTCAACTGAAAGAATAAATATATGATTCTACTAGGGAGGGGGTAGTAAAATGGGCAGAATAGATGGACCTTGCAGTTCCCATCTGCTGATACATTCTTTTGTTCTTATGTTCTTTATCAACAGAACTTTTCCTGCAAATTTAGCTGATGCAAAAAAACAACCACTTTATCATTAGTAAATAACAATTTTCTCATCTTAACTTCATTAGAGGCTCCCTGATAGGACCTAAGAATTGACTGAAGCCATTTTACCCCATACTCCTAACCTCTGCACTCTATCCCGCACTGTCCTCCCCCTTTATAATTGTTCATTTCTCTGTTACTAAGAGGCATGCCTTCCATGCCTTGCCTTGTGATATCAATATTTATTTCCTTGCATTTGTCTAGCACACATACTATCTTATTGTACATAGCTGTTTCACTGTTACTTTAATCACTGTATGATGTTTTATTTTGTGAAGCTTTGTTTTGTTGTAAAATTAGTTGTACTTACCCTTTTCCTCCTTCCCCTAGGACGCATCTGGAAACAAACTATAATAACTGGCCTTGCCTTTTTCCCATAGGGAAATTGTGGCATAATTTGCCCTTATAAAGGAGCATTTATAACGGCAAACACGTGCATGGTTTCCCCTTACTCTGTGCATGCCCCACTGCAGCTCTTCTCCTTAGACCGCAGCCCCTCTTTTTTTTCATCTGCAGAGACCTAGCTGCCACTCGACTCAGGGGTAAGTACATTTTAAACCAGAAAAACTACCACAATGGGAGAAAACTTATTTTCTCACTGCCCACTGAAAAAAGAGTTTTTAAATAAATAGAAAATGGTACCACGGACCGCATATTGAAATCAAACTGGACTGCAGAGCGCTCCAGAATCTACATTCATGTTATATGATTGCTGTGGTGAAAAAGGTAAACCCAGCAATTATATAAAATAAAATATGGGGTAGTGTGTTTAAACCTGAAGTTTACATGTACTGTACCCTCGGGGGTTGGGAGTACTTCTTAGCTTTCTCAAACTTAGCTCTCAGGGTTTATGTGCATCTAACCCCATGGGTGTAAACTTCTCATTACACACACCACCGCATACTTTATTCTCTATATTATATAGTAGCTCAGTATGCCTTTCCTGATTAAATGTTTCAAATAAATAAATAAATGTATCCCTGTCCTGTTATGGTAAAGTACACTCAAGGAAAAACATGATGCACCATTAGTCTATAATCTTGCCCACATTTGCGGGAATTTATTGGCGATACCCAATTCCAAAAGCTCCACCATGACTGACCCTCTAATAAAAGTCCTAGCCTGAATCTATAGAAAGCTTTTCTATCTTCTGAACTTTCACAACATTGTAGATGCAGTTTACATTTGACCATGGTTTTATTCTTTCTACAGAATATTAAACTTAGTTTAGTTTAGTTTATTGTTCTAGGAATTACTACCTTTGAGCCAGAGGCTCTTTTACAAAGGTTCCACTTCAATTAGGTACAGTACAAAAAAGGTTACATAGATAACACAACAATTTGTGCTGTGTCAAGAGCGAGAAAACATATACAAATACATATCAAATCATTTGTGCAAAAGGACATGAGATATCAATAATCACATTATTATTACAAGAAACAGGTCATGCCAGATTAGGAGAAACAAATAGGAAAAGTCCAGAACAGAGAGGGTAAGTGAAAGGTGGGGGGCAGACAATAGCAGAAGAAAAGGTTTCCCAAACATGTCTTTGTCAAATAACGGAACAGGGTGGGTAGTGAGAAAATAGGAGGTTTAATCAAGGCAGTCACAGGAGTTGGAGGTGGCAAGGTGAGAGAACAGCCTTGATTTGAAAATACCTAGAGAGGTGGAGGCAGTAATATGAGTGCTGAGGGCATTTAGCCAGCTGGGGGCACGATAAGCAAATGATCTTTGTCCCTGAGGAGTGCGGCATCGGGGGACTTGGAGAGGCTGGTGTTCTGATCTTCTGGTAAAACGGGTGCTAGCGCTCAGGCATAACAGGTCTTGGATACAAGGTGGAGTGAGGCCCAGAGTAGATTTTTTTGCCATCAGGCAGGTAAGGTACTTTATCCGGTTTGAGAGTTGCAACCAACCTGAGTCAGCATAGAGTTCACATGTGTGGGTACATCGATGTGCACCAGTGAGAATAACAGGCCTTATTTAGGGATGTTGTAATGCAACTAAGTGCTGTAGTAGTGGCAGATCCATATATAACTAAGCCATACATGATTACTGAGATGATAGAGGATTGGATGGCAATCCTCAGTGCAGAATGGGTAAGGAGCTGTCGGTTCTGATATAGAATCCCAATTCGCTGATTAATAGTTTTTGCTGTACTATCAATGTGAGTTGCAAAGGTTAGACCTTGATCAAGGTTGATTCCAAGATATTTGAAAATTGGCACTTGTTCAAGGGTATTTCCAGGTATGTATTAATGGTGAGTGGGACTTGCCGTTTCTTGTTTTGGGGTTAGAAGAGCATGGATTTAGTTTTTGTGGTTTAGAACCAGCTTATGTTCAAGGAACCACATCTCAGCTTTGGAAAAAGCATGCTGAAGGTTGAGGTGTAAGAGGTTCGGATCTTTATGAGTGGCAAGAATCACAGCATCGTCGGCATAGAGGATTATTTGTTCAGGGCAGGATTTGGGGAGGGAGTTTAGGAAAAGGCTGAAAAGGAGGGGGCCCAGGATGGATCCCTGAGGAACTCTTGAGCAAACTGGTTTTGAGTCTGAGAGAACTCCAGCTACTTTTACAGTTTGAGAGAGCTGAGCAAGGTAATTTTTTACCCACTCACCAGGACCCTGTGAGAGCCCTAGGGATAGTAGTTGTTTGATAAGTAGGCCATGGTGTACTGTATCAAATGCCTTGGTTAAGTCAATGTAGACTGCTCCAGTTAGGTTTCCTTTGTCCATGGCATTGTGGATTGCCCCTGAGAATTCAAGTAGGGCAGTCAATGTGCTGTGCCCTTTCCTAAATCCATGCTGCTGGGTGCATAGGATGTTGTGCTTTTCCAGGTAGTCTAAAGTTGGTCCGCCACCGCCGTCTCAAGGGCCTTAGAGAGAGGTGGTAGTATTGATATCGGGCGATAGTTACCAGGCAGTGACTTATCACCACTTTTGTGCACCGATGACAACTGCAGCCTTCCATTTCCTAGGGAATTGGCTGTAGCAGAGGAGAGATTGAAAATTTTGTGAGGGGAGCAGTACTTCCTCCAGAGTGAGGGACAAAGTTTAAGGTCAATAGTGTCGCTGCTTGCTCGGGACTTAGAAATGGCCTTCTTTACATATTTATAGACTTCATGTGCCTTTACTAGTTTGAAATGGAAGGGTGGTTTGGTTGGAGAGGCAGTAGTAGAAGTAGAAATTGGAGGGTCAGCATCAGTGAAGAAATCAGATGAGAGGACACCACTAAGGTCCATGAAGGTATCATTTAGGGTGTTTGCAATGATCTCTGGGTCTAATGTAGTGGTTCCATCCACATTCATTATTGTAGGAGAGGATTTGGACTGCTGACCCATGATATTTCTTATGTTGTCCCAGAAGGATTTCCCTTCACCCCAGGAGTTGGAGAGGGCATTCTTGAAGTAGGAGCTCTTCATCAAGCGGATCTGTTTAGTACAGTGGTTGTGAGCCTGTTTATATTTTTGGATGTCCAACAGAGTGCCAGTAGCTCTTGCAGTGGCCCAGAGGTGATCCTTGCTTTTGAGTTGTGCCAATAGCTTCGCCGTGAGCCAGGGATTTGTGAGTGCTTTGATTTTGCGCTTTTTTACTGGTGCATAGGTGTCACAGGCAGTGTTGAAAGTAGTAATAAAGTAATCAAGGGCTAGGTCAACATCTTGAGTTTTGTAAATCAGGACCAGTCTATCTGCCTAAGACAGGTCTTGAGATGAGTAAGGTTGCCATAAGGTAGGACTCTACTATAGATGGTTTTTGGAGGTGGCTTACGAAACTTATTTGTCCAGGTACATATTATTGGAGAGTGATCACTGAGCGAGTCAGGGAGAACACTTACATTGGTTATACGGGTAGGGTGGCTGGTAAGGATCCAGTCAATGAGGGTGCTTAGAAATGTATCTATTAGGAAATGTGTAGCTGCACAGATATACCCATAAGAGCCTGCAGTGACTGTATGTCAGGTAGATCACATTTGATGAGGCTATGGTTCAAGTTATGAAACCATGAAAAGTTATCATTTGAGCCTAGTTTTTTTCCAGCCAGTGATTCTTTGGAAGCCTGAAGTCTTCTATAGAAATTGTTTTACCCCAGTAATTAATAGTTCTAATAAGAGCTAAAATCTCCAAAGTTTTCATGCAAGAATCTTGTCTTAAAATTGCGAAGGGGGTATTGTTAGGTAGTCCAAGGACCATTTTGACAAAACCCTCCTCCCCAAAAAAACAGAATCGATTCAACATCTGGCATCTAATTTTGAATAACCCAAATCTCACTGTCACACAAGTCTTGGCTGCTAAGCCTGGACTTAAATGATTTCTTCAGTGCTTTGAAAATGTTGCTGGCAGAAGTTTTTGCAATTCTGTAAATACCCTTAGAAGCATTAATGGTGGTTTCTTTAATCTTTATGTAATGTGGTTTCCACTCAAATGCATTGAGGCATGAGGTTTACAAGTCAAATCCCACTCCATGCCGTATCATATTGCTTTTTGAACATATACAAAGCCCCAGACAGTAGTACATAAGTTAAAAGCACATTTTGACAGGTATAGAATTCCAGATACAGTAAATTCTAATAAATGACATCAGTTTGTGTCAGAGGAGTTCAGAATTTTTAGAAAAAAGTGGGACTGTATGCATGCTTCATTAACTTGAGGACACTATCATAGTAAACGGAGCCATGATAACAGCTAAAAGACAGCTGAGGAAAGCTAAATTATGGGGCTGTCCTCTGTTTGACTGCATTGAATGATGCAGCAGGTGATTGAAGGTGCGATCTGCTCAGATCAGCTTCTGACCAATCTATGCCTGCAGGACTGAGTGGACAAGCCCCTCCGTATGGAGATTTGATGGGAGAAGTATGAGAACAGGAAAAGTGTCTGTTGAATTCTGCAGACTATTGCAAGCAAAGCCTCAACTCTGGTGACAGAGGGTGTACCAATAGCTGTCCAGAAAGCCCCTGGGATGCTAGTGCTAATAACACAGATAGCAAAACTACACAAATTGTGATGGAGCAGTAGAAGAATGGACATTCGGATGGCGGAGGACAACTAGTGCAAGCTAATGTGTTGCTGACATATATGGACATTACTCCCATGAGAGAGGAGGCTGAGCTAAGCCAAGACCATGACATAAGAAGGCTCCCAGTGTAATTCAAGTCCAAAATATTTATTGGTATAAATCAATCCAATACAACACCTTCTCCAGGTGTAGATAAATTGTTCCAAACTCTAAACTATACTTCCCAGTGCTTCGACTAGGGTGTGGTCTTCCTCAGGGGTGGAGTTAGTTTGGCTCTACCTCCCTTAAGTAGCCACTGGTTCATGTGACTTGGGTGCCCCCTTTCCAATTTTATAATTACTGCAGTATGGTATGCATGCAAGTGGCTCTGGGAGGGTTTGAACCTGCTATACTCCAAATTTTAATTACAAAACAAATGTTATGAAAATAATTAGCCACGGTTATGAGAGCATTTAACAGATAACAAATTAAATGTCACACCTTAATCATCTAACAGTAATGACAGTTACAGCATCCACTGTAATTTTAATAGTTACATTCTTAACTTCAGTCCAGAACTTTTGGTTTTTTAACCCTGTCACTTTTAATGTATTAAGTCACCACTATGTTACATCTTACTCTTATATCAGTGACTTTACTTGTGGCTTATCCAACTGCACAATTGAGTTCAGAATGGTCCAGTAGGCTGAGATAGTGATCACTCCCTGTGAATTCAGTTCCATATTGGGTTAGGGGGATCCACCAGTCCGCAATCTTTTTGAATCTATTTAAGAACTAGAGAGGGAAGTGAGAAATCAAACATTTAGTAAATTCTGTAGTTACTCATATTTCTAAATCACAACATTCTTTATTTCTTTCTCAAAAATGGTTTGAACTCCCGCTCTGTGTTTAGACATTTTGGTTGTAGGCTGTTCAGGGTGAAAATCCAGAAACTCTCCCTCCGTAATAATTTATTGAGACTGTCTCCCCCCCCCCCATACACACACACCTTGGATTTCTGTCTACCTGTTCAATAGCCATGAATGTAGTACCCTTCGGTTTGTTGTTGTTTCTCTCCATAGTGCCTCCCTAATGGTTTATTTATCAGCCCAGCTTTGATATTTCTAATGTGTTCCAGAATCCTCTGTCACATGGGTATGATTATGTGACCTACATATAGCAGATTGCAAGGGCACCATATGGCATATACAACATATGTACTGCCACAATTCATAGACATTGTTAATCTTGACACTATCGTCATATCTCTAGTTCAAATGTTTTTCTTTGACAACAATATTCACATATGTTGCACTGATCACATTTGTACATCCCTGTTGTTGTTGGTGGTGGTAACCACATTCTTGTGTTCTGTTTCCTTTTGGGTGTTGTGAATCTTCTGTGGACTAGGTTGCCCTAAGGTTTTGAGCTTTGGAGAATGTTATTATTGGGTTGCTCCCCAGTTCTTCTGCCAGTATGGGGTATTTCATTAGAATGGGCCAGGATTTCCTAGCTATGGCTGCTTTCTGTCCAGCTCTATTGCTGAATTGCATCACAGATGTGACTTTTTTCATTTCTGTAGGTTCTTGTATATCTGTTCTCTGTTGTTTTTTAAGTTTTAGGAGTGTAGTTCTGTTCTCTTTTTTAACTTTCTCAACTGCCTGTGTTAAGTTCTCACTCTTGTATCCCCTGGCTTCAAATCTCTGAAGCATTTCCTTTGCCTGTTTATCAAAATCTTCCTCTCTTGAACAGTTTCTCCGAAGCCTAAGAAACTGTCCATATGGGATTGCTTTCACCAGGGCATGTGGATGGGCACTGTCTGCTCTTAAGAGATTGTTTGTGGCAGTTGTTTTTCGAAAGTTCTTCGACTGTGCCTCTAAGTTTTCATCCACAAACCATGTTAGATCCAAGAAATCTGTGTTGGTCTTGTTCTTGCTGTAGGTGAATTTCAAATTCACCTCATTATTATTCAACCATTCCTTGAATTCATCAACCTCTTCATTGGATCCTTCCTATACACACAGTATGTCATCACTAAAGCCATTTCATTTTCTTATATTTTTATAGCATGGGTTGCCAGTTTCTGATAATACTGTTTTTCTCCCATAACTAGAGCAAGAGGTTAACATAGCTGAGAACCATTGCTGCCCCATTGCTGTCCCTTGTTGCTGAAAATAAAATTCTCTGTTAACTTCAAAGAAATTATGGAACAAAACAAATTCTAAAGCTGCCAGGATAAATTCAGTAGGGAATTCAGCATTTTGGGGGTGGTCTCTGAGGAACTGTGAATAGGCATCTATGCCTTGTTCCTGGTGAATGCTGGTATACAATGATTCCACATCAATACATATTCCAGTGTAGTTAGTATTCCATTCAAAGTCCTAGAATTTGTCCAGGATATCCATTGCATCTCTTAGATAGGAATTGATATGCGGAAGACAAGTTTTTAGCAAGAAGTCAATAAACTGATTTAGATGATCTAATATGGAGCCTATTCCTGATATTATGGGGCATCCAGGGGGGTAGATTCAAACTAACTCCATCCCCAGAGGAAGACCACACCCTGGTCGAAATGCTGGGGAGAAAGTTTGGAGGCTTGAACAATTTATCTACACTTGGAGAAGGCATTGAATTGGATTGATTTATACCAATAAATATTCTGGACTTGAATCATACTGGGAACCTTCTTATGTCATGGACTACTAGAATGCAAAGCCTTTTTGGACATCTGTGACTAGTTGGGGCTAGCAACCCCTGTCTCTGCACCTGGCTCACAAACTGCAGAGCACACAGTTTTGGGGAGTGGACTGATTATGAGCTAAGCCGAGGATGGCACCAGGTTGCTGAAAAACTAAAAGGGCTATATATGCTGCATTTGTGGAAAGGTCGGATATCAGTGACAGGACTGTCATTGTGAGGATCTTTGCAGGGTCAATAAACAGTTCACTTGGAATTTATACCACAGGAAAGTGCCAGCTGGACCAAATAAGGGAGCTCACTGAAGCCCCAGAAGCAAGATGTTGTTCTCAGATTGTTGCCCAGTCTATTGTCAAGACTGATAAGAAATGGTTATTTGCTATGGACAATTATTAGGATCATCATCCAAGAGCAAGTTCAAAGTCAAAGGATGACTCATCCCAGCTCTCTTGGACAGTGGGTTCCAAGTCACTCTGATACTCAAGGACTTTTACAATAAGTTTTTGACTCATCTCCCTGTGTTGCATTACAAGGACTGGATGTGTGGGAGTTAAGCAACAAGACCTATCCTTATTTGGGATGCATCATGGTGGACATTCCCGGTGAAAGTTGTTGTAGTCAGAGGATCCATGAAGATGCTGGCTTTAGTGTCCCCTGAGGCAGAGATATATGACCACCAGATCACTATGATAATTGGGACAAATACTCATATGTTCAGATGCTTGAAATAACTCTGTGAAGACAGAAAGATTCAGCAGAGATGAAAGACCTTGCCTGCACATCTGCTAGTGAGATAGGCCTATCAGAGCTAGAACCAACAAGAACCCTGAGGCAGTGCAAATGAGGGTGGAATAGTGCCAAGATGGAGAAGAGATTCCCTTGCCTCGACTGTTATGTGTGCCATTAATGGTGTAGTAAGACTAAGGAAGGATGTTCCCAACCAGAGTTAAATGGTTGATGCCCCCAAGGTACATGACTGGTTTGACGGACAGTTGGTTAGGCCAGTTGTGTTACCTGTGCATGTATATGCCACTGTGTGCTGAATCTTCATGCAAGTACATGATGCCCAGAATCCAGGATACATTGGACTGTCTTTAAGGACGCCATTAGTTCCCTGTGTTGGATCTGAAAAGGGGCTGTTATGAAATCCCAATGCCTTATAATGACCGGGAAAAGATAAAACACTCATCTTTTTGTTTGGGTTTTATTAGTTCCTGCACATGCCCCAAGGCAACTCAAGTGCACCTGCCACCTTTTAGCACCTCATGGAAGAGCAGCATAATGAACTTATTGGAGAGCTTGGTTTACTTGGACAGTGTAATCATATTTGGGAATCCCTTAGAAGAACAGAAGTCTTAACTGTTCAAGGTCCTCAACATTCCTAGGATTTCCAACTCAACCTTTCGATAGACAAGAAAATATTGCTCACCATAGTAACCTTGTTTCTTCCAGGGGGTCACTCATTATGATTAAAAAATGCAGTCAGCCTTCAGAGTTGTACTGCCATGGAGAGACAGAATTTATGAAAATTATGGAACTCTAATTGGCTCATGTCAATCTCAAACTGCTGCCCCAGTAACTGCTGCACTCTAGTGCCTCAGATTCTTACGAAGCCTAACAGCTATCTAATACTAAAGATTTAAATAACCCTTTGTTTTAAGCACACCCAAAAATCCCATCAAAATCCCTCAAAAAGGGAAACGACAAATACCAACGGGTAAAAGAACTGTAACATCAGTTGTGGACAACCTGTCCCCAAGGCCAGCGGGGATGCAGAAACAAGGTTGCTCCCTTTTAATAGGTTAAGGTAGGGGTGCCAGGTTGAGAGCTTTAATCATAATGCGTGATCCCCTAGAAGAAACAAGATTACTATGGTGTGTAATTTTTTTCTCATAACCCCAGGAATCACTCATTATGATTAAACAAATGCAGACTACCAAGCAGTACCTTTGGAGGTTAGGCAGAGAACCTATTTTGGGAACAGGTTCTGCAGCACTGCTGTGCCAAATCTGGCATCGTTTCTGGACTGTATGTCCAAACTATAGTGCTTGGTAAAAGTGTGAACAGTTTTCCATATAGCTGCTTTGCAGATTTCCAACAGGGGGATGTCTCTTGCAGCTGCCACTGATGCAACTCTAACCCTGGTAGAATGTGCCCTGAGGCCCAGGGGGCATTGTTTACACATCGTACTGTAACAACAAAACTGTATGCAAGCCACAATCCAGTGTGCAATGGTTCATTTTGATGCAGGCTTACCCTTACCCACTTCCCCATAAGTGAGGAACTGCTGAGTATGCTCAGGCCTATGAACCTTGATTTTGTCAAAGTAGTGGCTGAGGGTCCTCTTGACAGCCAGACTATGCAATTTCCACTCAGATGAGCTGGAATTCTCGGTGAAGAATACAGGTAGTGTAACAGACTGATTCAAATGAAAATCTGAGACCACCTTAGGAAGGAATTTCCTGTTGGTCCTGAGTACAACGTTGTCCCTGTGGACTGATATGTAGTCCTGGTCAATGCACAGGGCCTGCAATTCACTGATTCTTTTGGCTGAAGTGATGGCCACCAGGAAGACAGTTTTCCATGTGACATACTTCAAGTCTGCGGTTGCCATAGGTTCAAAAGTGGGCTCCATGAGCTTGGCAATACAAATATTGAGATTCCAGGCTGAGACTGGCTCCCGAGGGAAGGGTGAAGGTGGCTGAGACCTTTAAAGAATTTCTTGAAAACAGGGTGAGAGGCCATAGACCTGTTCTTATTAGCTGATACATATGCTGATACTGTGGTCAAATGGACCTTCAGTGTTGAAGGCCTGAGACCCAGGGAGTGTAGGTGAGTACCAGATAGTCCAGCAGGGCAGAGAGACTGGCACCAGAAGGATCAACATCTCTTCTCTTGCACCAAATTGAAAAGCTTTTCCGTTTTGATGAGTAGTTTTCTTGGTAGATGACTTCCTGGAACCCCTTAGCACAGTCAAGACCTCTTGAGAGAAACATAAAACATAGACTTTGACGGCAGATAAAGAACACTTGGCCCAGCTAGTCTGCCCATTTCCCTACCTATCGGATAAGCTGCAGATCCTAGTTTTACCAACAGCCTACTTCCTCCTACCTCCCACTAGAATTGCCTTATGTCTGTCCCAAGCATTCTTAAATTCACCCACTTTTTTGACCTCATGGCCTCCTCAGGAAGGCTGTTCCATGCATCCACCACCTTCTCCATGAAAAATACTTCCTCACATTGCCCCTCAGTTATTCCCACTCTATCTTCAAATTGTGCCAAACTTGAGAGATTCAAGTTTGCAAACTCTAAGTCTTCAAGAGCCATTACCTTCAGTCATTGGGCTCTGAGACTGGGCTACAGGATCCTGCCCTGAAAGGATGTCAAAGATTGTGCCTCTGGGGCAGGTGGATTGGCTGTGAGGCCAATAGAGTAATAGTGAGTACCATGGCTGCCTTGCCCAATCTGGGGCCACCAGAATCTTTGTTGCTGGCTGTGATCTGAGTTTTATCAGTGTCCTGAGCAACAGGGGGAAAGGAGGGAAGGCATACAGGAAACTGCCTGACCAGTCCAGTGTTAAGGCATTCACTGGGACTGTACCCCTGCTGGGGAGTCTGCAACAGAACTGTGGCAGCTGGTGATTGTCTGTGGAGGCAAAGAGATCTATCTCTGTTGTGCCCCAACTTCTGAACACTGACTGGAGCACTTATGCATTCAGGGACCATTCATGATGGTTCTGATTGATTCTTCTGAGAGAGTCTGCCAGGACATTGTCTTTTCCTGGAAGGTGGACAGCTGATAGAGACACTTGCAGTGAGTAGGCTAGGCCACACACTCTCATTGCCTCTGTGCACAGTGGGGTGGACCTGGTTCCCCCTTGCTTGCTTATGAAGTAAACGGTGGTGGTATTGTCTGTCCTGACCTGTACCACTTTTCCTTTAAAGTGAGAAGCAAAGTTCTGTAGAGCCAGGTATACTGACTGCCCTGAGCTCCAGGAGATTTATGTGCAGGAGAGATTCCTGAGGTGACCATGTTCCACTGGCAGTTAGGTCCAACATGTGTGCCCCCCAGTAGAGAAGCATCTGTGGTGAGCAGCATTGAGGGATGATCCTTTTGGAAGTGAATCCCTTCCCTGAGGTTTCCTGTATCTAGCCACCACTTCAGGGCCTGCAGAAGGGTGTCTAGGACTAGTACCAGTTTGGCCAGGAGATCTATTTTCTGGGACCAGTGAGCCCTTAAGTGAAACTATATGTCCCTCATCTAATACCTGGACCTTGGGACCACTACTGTGGATGCTGCCATGTGGCCCAGTAGCTGCAAAAACTCCCTTGCAGTCCTTGGTCTGTTCAACTGAAATGACCCTGCTAACTGCAAGATGCTGTGCACCCTTGCCCTGAGGAAGGAAGGCCCTTCCCTGGCAGGTGTCCAGTTCTGATCAATGAAGTCCAGAAGCTGTACTGGCTCCATTTCTGACTTCTGTACATTTCTCAGAAATCCTAGTGACTCTACTGTGTGCCTTGTGAGGGCCAGAAAGTCCTTGGCCTGTTGCAAGGACTGACCCTTGACTAGCCAGTCATCCAAGTAAGGGAATACTGTCACTCCCTGCCTTCTTAAGTGTGCCACTACTATGGCCAGGCACTTTATGAATGCCCTAGGGGCTGAAGTCAGGCCAAATGGCATGGCTGAGAATTGGTAGTGACCTAAGGGAAGCCTGAACCTTAAGTACTTTCTGTGGTTTGGCTTTATTGATGGGTGGAAGTAAGCATCCTTAAGGTCCAAGGATGCCAGCCAATCCTCTTTCTGCAGTGTGGGGATCATCATGGCCAGAATGACCATTTGGAACTTTGGTTTTGAGATATGTTTGTTTAGAAGTCACAGATCCAGGATGGGCTGCCAGTCCCCATTTTTCTTTTGAGTGAGGAAGTATCTTGAGTAGAAGTTGTTTCCCCTCTGTAGTAGGGGTACAGGTGATGGTTAGCAGGTTTGCTACTTCTGCTTCCAGCATGATCTTGTCTGCAGAGGTTGCTGGGGCAAAATGCCTGGCTCTTAGTTTGGGGAGGGATTTGAAACTTAGAGAAAGCCCTTGGCTCACTACCTCCAAGTCCCACTTGTCTGTGGTAATGGCATGCCAGGCTTGGAGGAAGTGAGCCAATCTGCCTCCTACTGGTAGTGGGGGAGTGACCTGCACTAGCAGATCAGGCATTCTGATTTGGCTGTGCCTGAGCTTGAGGCACTTGTGCTGGTCTCCTCATGGCCATCCTGCCTCTACCTCTAAAGTAGCCCCTGAGCTGCTGGTAGTGTGTTGTTGCCTGGGCCTGAAAGAATGGTCTGGAGTAGGATCCCCTACCCCTGCCTCCCCTGTATTGGGACCTATAAGAAGTGGAGGGTCTCTCTTTAGCTGAATTACTTCTGTAAGTTGCCTTATACTATTCCACTTTTTCATGTAAGCCCCTGTCTTCTCCCCACAGAGGGAATCACCCTCACAGGGGAAATCCATGGCCTTTGTCTGTGTGTCCTAGTCCTGAGCCAGGCAAACCATCTCATGGAGGCAGTGAGTGCCATCAGCCTTGCTGCTAAGTCATTAGCGTCCACAGCCATGTGGAACTGGTATTTGGTGACATCCAGTGCTGTCTTGGCAGTTACTGCCAGGTTCACTGCGGCCTCAACTGGGATCTTATCTGTAAGTGCCAGTACTGTGTTCCACAAGGCCTTCTGGTATTGTAAAAACAAACACAAGGTGCTGCGTCAGCATGTGGTCTGAAAGAAAAAACAAAATGGTTTGCTTCTGGTATTGTGCTGTGTAAGCCATGTAACTAGCTTGCCTCACAAGCAGCAAGGCTGCCAGATCCCCAAGGCATCCAGCTTTTAGGAATCTTTATCAGCGGGGTGAGAGGACAGCGGGATCCTGGCCATGTCAGAGGCTGCTGCCAATATCACCCCTTCATGATCAGGGTGGTTGAAGAGGAAAGCAGCATTAGACCTATCCATCTGGTACTTCCTGTTGATCTTCTTCTCAATCCCTGGAATGGTGGTAGGGGTTTTAAAAATTTTTAGCACCTGCTTTCTAAGAGATTTGTGCATAGGTAGCAGCAATCTCATTGTGGGGGCTAACACCATCATTTCCAGGAAGTCTGCCTCCTCTTCTTCTTCTTCCTCCTCAGTTTCTTAGATAGGCAGATTTAAGGTGACCACCATTTGCTTCACAAAAGCATAATGTGAAGTATAGTCATCTGGACCCCTGAGTGGGGAACCAAGCTCATCGTCAGGGTACATCTCAGGCTCTATATGTTCTCCCTCCTCCTCCTACTCTTCTTCTTGTATTTCATACATAAAGGCAGGTTCCTGAACCGTTGGCACCTGGGCAGGAACCAATGGAGTGCTGTGGGAACCGGCACCACCGCCTGAAGTGAAGAAGAAGAAGAAGAATCAGCATTTATATAGTGCTTTTCATACATCCCAAAGCACTTTACAAGCAATGCTAGACTGATAGTGAATGTGTGGTGGCAGCCATATCACACATCATCACCCACACACAGCCTGGATAATTGCATGAACTGGTTTATGGGAAGGGAAATGTTGGCCAGGACACCAGGAATGTTCCCTAATCTTTGCAAAGAGTGCCCTGGGTTCTTTTACTTCCACCTGGACACCCACCAGGACAACACCAGGATGGGCAGAAGGGGCCTCGGTTTAACATCTCGTCCGAAGGAAGGCACACCCCAGAAGTACAGCACCCCCAATACTGCACTCAGATGCCAGTGATTTTTAGGTGCAAGTCCAATCCCAGTGTGGGACAAGAACCCACGACCTTCTGGTCCAGAGGCGGATGTGCTACCAACTGAGCCATGCTGACACCTAGTGCCTGTAGAATCTGTAAAGACGTAGCAATCTCTTCTGCTGTGGGCATAGCAGACTTGTCAACTGAGAGTTCCTTAGCCTTCCCAGCTGAAGGTGCAGCCACATGTTTCTCTTTTTGCTTTTTCTTGGCTGGAACCCACTCCCCAGCCAGTTCCACAGGTCTTTTAACTTTATTGGCGTCAGCTTTATCCATGGATTTTGGATCCACTGACTCTTTAACAGTTCTGGGAGCGAAAGTTCTTTAAATTTGATGGACTGCATCTGACTAAGGAGGGAGTCAGTGCATTGGGGCAGAAGTTTGACGTCTTTGCAGAATATTTAAACTAGCAAATGGGGAGAGGGGTGCAGCACCCCATACGTCGAATGGAAAGAACACCCTCCCCTCAGCTAGTGGTCAAACAGGAATTCCAGCGTGTTTGCGTTCATTTGCATCACCAGGTAAGAAAAAGGTTTGTCTCCCATACGATGCACAGGGTAATGCCAAACTTCACCCAACAACTAACACACCAAAATCTGGCCAATGGAAAATCATGTACACAATGCTCACAGCCTGGGAAATAAGATCCCAGACCTGCAGGCAATAATGTCAGAGGCTAAACTGGACATAGTAGCAATTAGTGAGACGTGGTTTACCAGTAACCACACTTGGGAGACTTCAGTACCTGGCTATGTATTGTTCAGAAGAGACCGAGGTGCAAAAGGGGAGGAGGGCCCTGTATGTTAATGAAAATATCAAAGCTACAGAAATTCAGAATACACATAATGAGCCAGAAGAACTGTGGGTCACCCTGGAAACAGGAAATGGGACAGCCATAAGAACTGGGGTTGTCTACAGGCCCCCAGACCAGAGGGAGGACATAGACACATTACTGTTAGAAGATATACAAAACATGACAGCTAAAGGGGAGGTTCTGATAATGGGAGACTTCAACATGCCAGATACAGATTGGTCAATACCAGCAGGAACATTGGCCAGAACTAGACACATAGTGGATTCCCTGCAGGGGGAGGGCCTCAAACAACTGGTACAGCAACCCACAAGAGACAGGGCTATCCTAGATCTAGTACTGACTAACAAAGAAGGGATCACAGATCTCCAGGTAGAAGGTCACCTGGGGGCCAGTGACCATCACATGGTATGGTTCAATTTGGCTACTACATCTAAATCATCCCATTCCAAGGCAAAAATATGGGACTTCAGAGGAGCTGACTTTGATAAGATGGCCAACAGAGTTAAGCTAGCCCTGGCAAAAAGAAACACAGGTGAGGAGGTACAGGCAAAGTGGGCAAGCATTAAGGATACAATACTTGAAGCAACATCCCATTGTGTTAGACAGAAAAGGAAGTGTAAAAGAAGAAGGAAACCACTTTGGTTCTCAAATACAGTAGCAGAAAAGGTCAGAGCCAAAAGGCTGGCCTTCAGAAAATATAAGGGAACACAGCGGGATGAAGATAGGGAGGCATACCAAACTGCCCTAAGGGAAGCAGGTAAGGCAGTAAGGCAGGCAAAGTCCCATACTGAGGAAACACTAGCACGGACAGTAAAGAAGGTGACAAGACTTTCTATAGATACATTAGTGAAAGGAGAAAGTCCAGAGGGGTATTGCTAAGCTTAATGGAGAAAAGGAGCATGTGAGGAGGAGGACCCTGTAAAGGCATCTATCCAAATAGATACTTTTGCTCAGTATTTACTGAAGAGAAGGTAGGCAGGGCCCACAGCTCAGCATCATGGACACAGCGGGGAGGAGGTGAGCACTACTCCTTCACAAAAGAAAGGGTCCTACAAGGCTACTAAGCTCAGGGTGGATAAGGCAATGGGACCTGATGGCATACATCCCAGGGTACTTAAGGAGCTAAAGGAGGAACTAGCAGAGCCTTTAGCAGAATTGTTTAGTGAGTCTCTGAGCACAGGAGAGGTCCCAGAAGACTGGAGAAGGGCTCATGTGATCCCACTCCACAAGAGTGGTAGCAGGAGGAGGCGGGGAACTACAGACCGGTCAGTCTTACCTCAGTAGTGGGCAAGATTATGGAGGCACTCCTTAAGGAAAGGATAGTGCAACACCTGGAATCCATAGGCACAGGATCCAAGACAGCATGGGTTTACAAAGGAAGGTCCTGTCAAACTAATCTCATAGATTTCTTTGACTGGGTAACCAGAGTGGTGGGACGAAGGGGAGCAGTTGATGTCGCCTACCTTGACTTCAGCAAAGCTTTGACACTGTTCCACATAGAAGATTGATAAATAAGCTAGGTAGGCTCGGGTGGGTCAGAAGTTGGTCAATTGGGTGGCAAACTGGTTGACTGGCAGAAAACAGAGTGGTGGTAAATGGTATACAGTCAGAAGAGATGCAAGTCACAAGTGGGGTACCTCAGGGATCAGTCCTGGGGCCAGTCCTATTCAACATCTTCATTAGTGACCTCGCAGATGGACTAGAGGTAAGGCTTGTCTGTTTGCAGATGACACCAAGATCTGCAACAGAGTAGATGATCCAGATGGGGTGGGCAGAATGAGAAGAGATCTGGATAAACTAGCAGAATGGTCAGAAGAGTGGCAACTGGGATTTAATGCAAAGAAGTGCAAAATCATGCACATAGGGAAGAGAAACCCTGAAGCCACTTATAGGCTGGGAGGGGAGTTGCTAGCAGTCACAAAGGAAGAAAGAGACTTGGGCATCATCATCACTGATGACCTAAAATCATCCAAGCAGACCTCTAAAGCAGTAGGTAAGGCTAGGGGGTGTTAGGATGTATTAGTAGGGTATCACAAGTCGTAAGAGGGAGGTAATAATCCCTCTGTACAAGACATTGGTTAGGCCCCATCTGGAGTACTGCATGCAGTATTGGAGGCCACACCTTCACAAGGACATTAACAAATTGAGGCAGTCCAGAGAAGGGCAACAAAATGGTGCAGGGACTGCATCAGAAGACATATGAGGACAGATTAACGGAGCTCAATATGTATACCCTTGAGCAAAGGAGGGAGAGAGGTGATATGATCAGACATTTAAACACCTTAAGGGCATAAACAAGGTGAAAGAGTCTAACATGTTTAAATATAAGAAAATAGCAGGACAAGAGGACACAGCATGAGATTAGAGGAGGCCGATTAAGGGGAATGTGAGGAAATTCTTTTCACAGAAAGGGTGGTAGATGCATGGAATGGCTTACCACAAGAAGTGGTGGCTATGAATACAGTGCAGGGCTTCAAACAGGCATGGGATAGGCATAAGGGAGCAATACAAATGACTATGAATAGATAGGTCACTGACAGAGCAAAGGCCGATGGCACATTTATAAGGTAGAAAAAGAAATGGGCAGACTGGATGGGCCTTGCGGTCCTTATCTGCCGTCAACTTCTATGTTTCTATGTTTCTATGTTTCTTTAGACTTGTCTATTTTTTGAATTAGCAGAGGAAGAGGTAGAAGGAGCTACCTTTTCAGAGGATTTAGAAGGAGGAGCAGAAGTAGCCATTTTTTTCTAGCTTTTCAGACCATTTCTTAATTGTTTTGGGGCCAAATGTTTTACACACAGCACAATTAGCAAGAATATGGCTAGGACCTAAGCATAAATACAAAGGTTCTGCCTATCAGCATTAACAACTAGGTGACCACAACTAGTACACTGCTTAAAGCCAGTAGATCCTGTCTTTTTCTTTGGTCTCTGGGTCTCTGACATTAGTGTCAGAATAAACCTAATCCTGTTTTTTTTTGTTTTGTTTTAAGCAGAAATGTCAAATGGTCGGTTCCTTGGAACTGATACTATTTAAATAAAAATAACCATGATAGGTTCCTGTATAGAAAAGGGAACTGACAACCACTCGGTTCCTGACAGAAAAAAGGAACTGCTAATCAATAAAATTTAAAAGAAAATAAAGTAAAATGTTAGCAGAACCAAAAGAACCCCAAAAAGATAACATTAAACAAGATTTTTAATAGTTTAAAACCACTAAATCTAGTGGTTCCCTGCAGTTCCATGGAACCAATGAGGAACCGAACAAATACCAAAACTAAACAAAATAAACTAACAAACTCTATATAGGGACAGTAAAATGAAATATAAAAGCAATTAAGTGGTACTTATCAACTTAATTAAAGTTCTGGTGGAAAAGTCAAGGAGAGCTCTCCAAGGCGTCTTCACTGGCAGACGGAGTAAAGAATCTGAAGCACTAGCGTGCAGTAGTTACTGGGACAACAGTTTGAAATTGGCACAAGCCAATTAAAGTTCCATAATTTGGATAAATTCTATCTCTCTGTGTTTAAAGTTCCATAATTTGCATTAATTCTATCTCTCTGTGACAGTACAATGCTGAAGGCTGACTGCATTTGTTCAATCATAATGAGTGATTCCTGGGGTTAGAAGTACCCATTTTCTCAGAGCTCTGTAAAGTACATAAGACACATTGTGTCAGCACCTGGAATCCAAATGGACCTAAGCAAAGTGGAGGCCTTGACCACTTGACCTTGCCCACAAAATTTGAAAGACTTACAAATGTTCCTTCCAACTATGAATAATGCTGATGGATCCTGGAGACTGCCATAAAAGCTCTGGAGAAAAAAATTTAGATAGATGAGCAACCTTCATCTAAAAATGCATAGCATCTCAGGGACAGTCTTGGAGCCTTAAGTGACTGTTTTCTGCCTGCTTACTGCAGATTTACCTACTTGAACCAGATGGCATTGCCACAACTGCATCAGTTGACTTGCAGCAAGAGCAACAATGAGACCATGGTCTAAGAGGCATTGTGATTGCCCTGCAGAGGGAAGGAGATTCTAACCAAGATGTGCCCAAGAATGGTGACAACTACCTTTAGCTCGAGGAGTGGCCCAAGCTGAGATTTAAGGAGAAACTGCTTTATTGAGAGACTCAAGGCCCTCATGATTTCCCTCGACAACAGCTGCTCCTCCCAACCAAGTTTAAGAGAATAGTGATCTGAGATTTGCATGACAAAATGGGACATTTAGGAAGTGAGCAGACTCTGGACCTTACCTGCACTAATTTTTACTGGCCATGTAGGAGGAGAAAAGTGGAACAGTATGGCAAACAGTGCAGCCAATGCATACAAAAAAATATTTTGCCAAAGAGGACCGCTTTTGAAGTGAACATAGAGACCGGTGCACCTATGGAGTTGGTGTGTACAGTATAGACTCCCTCAGTCTGAAGCCAGATTCTAAAAACATTGTCAATATTCTAGTGGTCATGGATCATTTCTCGAGAAATATGCAGGCATATCCAACCAAGGACCAAAAGGTCAGTCCCTGTATTTTAATGGACTAATTAATTTTGTACTACAGAGCATCCAATCGGATTATCTCAGATCAGGGATGAGATTTTCTAATTACACTTTTTACTCCCTTCAATCCCACACTGAGATCATCAGCCCGGCCACAGACTCTGGCTGCGGCTGCTCACATTCTAGCCATCTTCCCTTGAACCCCAGGCTTTCCCCCCAGGGCAGGGTCACAGCACCTTGACCAAGGGTGCCTTGAACTTGGGAGAGGCAGGAGTTGGCCTGATCACCTAGTGCAGCTGGAGCAGGCTTCACTGTGCCAGCAGGTGTAGGAGTGTTTTTTTCTCCCCCTTGCTTTGTTGTGCGGGAGGCAGGGACATGCAGTGACAACCTGCGTCCGCCCCTCCTAAGAAATGCTGCTGAGCACCGCTCACTGCGGTACCGCCAGCCTCTGCCAGGGGTCTGTTGAGCACCAGACGATGTCCCAACCCTCCACCCAGAGAAGGAGAGCAGTCCCTGGGACACTTCATCCTTCTCCCCATGCCAGCCCTCCAGTGACCCGAGTCCGTTCCCGAACCTGGGTCATCGGCGCCACAAGCGGAAATCCAACCGCTGCACTGGCAGGCCAGCTCAGGGATGAGATTTTAAAAAGTCACCTGGTGAAGGAATTGCTGCCCTTATGTGCAATTTAAAAGCCTCATAGAACCTTGTATTACCCTCATGGCAAGCCCCAAGTTGAGCACTTCAATCAAACATTGCTCAATATGCTGGATACCATGGACCCAAAAGATAAAGTGAAAGAGTCAGCAAGTGAGTCCATTCATGCATGCCTACAATTGCACCAAAAGGGATGCAATGGGGTATTATCTTATGTTTGGTGGAGAAACTAAATTTCCCTTCAACTTGTGTTTTGGAGTCTTGATGGATAGAGCCCATCCTAAAATGCACTGTACATCTAGTATGTGCACTATTTGAAGGATCAGTTAGACACTGTGTATCGTTTGACCTTGGATATGGAAGGGAAGGAAAAAACAAACTAAGTAAAATATATCAAGAACATGTAGTAAATACACATGGACTTGTGCTTGGTGATCAAGTTCTCATAAAAAAACTTAACATTGGGGTAACATGACCATTTCATGGTGTGAGGAGGTGCCTTTCTTGAACTCTGATCCTCGGGTAAATTAAAGTTGAAAATCAACCGAAATCCCTTACATATCAAACGCGGGCAATAGTGTATTTGACATACGGAACAACATGGATGAATTTATTGTGTCGGCGAAGAGCAAATGGCAACGGTCGGGCGCAGGAACATATGGAGGAGATGGAGGGCCGCATCTCGGCCGCGGAGAACACATTACACCCCATGGAGAGGCGAGTCGGGGACCTGGAGAAGCAGTTGCAGGACATGAGGGAGGCCCTGGACTACCAGGAAAATTATCAACGGAGGTCCAATCTTCAGCTCCGGGGCCTTCCCAAAGGTAAAGAAGGTACAGACATGCTGGGGTTTTGTGCGAGGATTTTGCCAGCGCTAATGGGCCTGAAACCAAACGCCCCCCCGAGGCAGGTGATATTCCGATTTCATAACTTTCAGGATAGACAGGAAATGTGGAAGCGTGTAAAGCTATGCCTGAATTGAAATATGAGGGAGCGCGGCTATAAATTTCCCAAGATCACTCTGCGAGGGTCGGCAAAAAGAGGAGGGAATTTAATGAGGTGATTGCTGTATATCAACGCTTAAAGTTGGAATGGTATGTGGTTTTCCCAGCCACAATGAAGATCAGGCATGAGGGCGCAACGTACAGTTTCTAGGAAGCTGAGAAAGCAAATAAATTTGTGATGGAGCTGCAAAAGAAGATTGGATGACTGCCTTTAAGGAAAGAAGGAGAAGAGTCCATGGGGGTCGTGAGAGAGGATTTGCAGTTTTGCCCTGTAAATAGTTTTGGACTTTTCTTTAACATGCTGAGTCAATTTGGTGACAGTAACATGGAGGGAGGAGTGGAGAGTGCCTAGCCTGGATGCTGCCTAGGATGTGAGAGAGGAGCAGTCGAAGGGAGTTCCCCTTTAAGAGTGGCTGGCTGGTCTGAAACTTCCTTGTTCCCCTGTGAATTAATTGTGACTGTGCTTGGGGAGAAAATGTACTGCACGAAGAATGAACTGAGAGCAAGCTACCCGAGTCTGCCATTCAGGACTGTTTGTTAGCTGGGACAGTTGCAAGTCCAGACTCAATGCCACGGAAAGGAAAAGTTGTGGAGATCTGATCCACGAGGAGGGCCTACACATTGAAGTTGACTCATGCGGCCTAGCCTGGTGGAGAAGGAAACAAAGGTATGCAGTCTCGCTTTATCAGCTGGGAGATAGGATTTTAGATACTGGAACCGAAGGGAAAGGATGGATAGAAGGGGGCAGGAGAGGGGAGTTAAGCTAATGCTAACAGAGGTAAAAGTGGGTAGTAATGGAAGATGGGTGGTGAGATCCAATCGAGCTGGTCCAAACTTTGGTGAGGGAATGAGGGACAAGGGAGGGGGAAGGAACCCCTTTTTTTTATTTAATTTAAAAAGTGGTCTTGATATTGTCGGTTCCATATACTTTTAAGGAAAGGGGGATAGAGAAGCGACTGCCGAGGGGGACCTGCGAGTTATGTTTAAATCGCGGGGCCTAGCCTCAACAGCAGGGAAGGGGGGGGGATAGAGTGAAGATTAAGAGAATGGCATCTTAGATAAAAGAGTGTGGGGGATTGGATACACAAAGGAAGTTCTATGTTTGGGGGACCGTTAGAGGGAAGGGAAAGGCCAATTAAGAGACAAGGAGGGTTAGCCAAAGGAAAAGGCAGGGGACTGGGCACGGTACCATTCTGACTTGAGTAAGGAGAATAGAGCATAATAAGGGCTCACTATATGCCTAAAGGGATAGTGGATTGAGGGACAGCTGGGAAAAAGAAGATAATAACCCGGGGGGGTGGGAGAAAAGGTTGATCAAAATGTTTTTTGAATCAAACCCTTTAGAACATCATAGAGGTGAGGACATACTAATTACAGAAATGTTATGTGTGATGAAAAGAGGAAGTGGAGCTTATACTGTATATAGGTTGAGGGGGTTGAAGTTCAAGTTATATGTTATGTTTTTTGATGTAGAATTGTATGTTAAGTGCACAGTAAGAGATAAAGTATGGAGAGAAATGCTACATATAAAGTTGGCCATAGAGGCGAATTCAGGTTTGAGGGAGGGAGAGCTCCAGCGGTTATTCGAAGGATGGATCAAAAGGAGAGGGTGAATGTGGTCTTGTGGAATGTGCAAGGTGTCTCCTCCCTGATTAAATGCACTAGTATTCTTACAGCCCTCAAGAGGGTACGGGCTCAAGTCGCTTTGTTACAAGAGACACATTTGACTCCCTTAGAGCACCAGAAGCTGGTGAGGAATTGGGTTGGAACTTGCCATGCTGCATCCTTCTCTTCACATAATAGGGGGGTGGCAATACTGATACAAAAGCACCTCCCATTTAAGGTTTTAAGAGTGCTATAAGATAAAAAGGAAGGGAGATATGTGCTTGTAGAGGGAATGCTGCATGAAACACAGGTTACATTTGGGTGTATGTATGCCCCGGCTGTGTTTGAGCCCTCGTTCTACAGGAATATTCTAAATTTGCTTACAAGGGAGCAGTTTCAGGGGCTGATATTGGGGGGAGATTTTAATTGCACGCCAGACCCATTCATGGATCACTCGGGAGGTAGAGGCAGAGGGAGAAGCTGCATGAAACAGTGGAGGGAAGGCATAGTGGAGCTAGATCTGCTAGACGCTTGGAGAATAGCTAACCCGACTCTCAAAGAATATACCTTTTTTTCCAACCCCCACAAGTTGTGGTCCAGATTAGACCACATCTACATCGAGGAGGGCTGGTATCATAAGATGGTAGATGTGAGACATGGACCCATTCACATTTCAGATCATGCCATGGTGATTATGACAACAGAACTTGAGGTTCATAGGGCAAAGCCTGCCTCGTGGAGGTTTCCTTTACACTTGATGGGAAAGGAAGAGTTTCGGACTTTCCTCTAAGAACAACTGGCGAGGTATGTGGAGCTCCATAGAGAGGTGGCACCATCCAGACAGGTGTTCTGGGACGTGGGAAAGGCCTATTTAAGAGGGACTATCATAGGACATGTAGCAGGAAATAAGAAGGAACAGACTAAGCGTTATGAGGAGCTACACCGACAGGTCAAAGAATTGGAGTGCAGGGTTGCTGGGGGGGGTGAGGAGGTTATGGAGATGCTGGTAACGGCAAGAAGGACACTTAATAATATGCTGTTTGAGCAGGCAAGAAACCAGACATGGTTCTCGAAACAAAAGTTTTATGAATGGGGTAATAAACCAGGGCCCATGCTGGTGAACCTCATTAGAGGTAGGAAGGCGATAGTGAGAATTCAGGAGGTACAGGGAGATGGAGGAATCCTACTTAAAGAGCCCCAGGCCATAGGGGAAAGGTTCAGGAAGTTCTATCAGGCCCTATATAAGACTGAATGTGAGGGTAAACTGGATAGCACAAGAGGATTTTTAGACAGGTCCACATTTCAAAGAATTACTGAGAAGCAAAGGGAGGAATTGGATAAAGAAATTTCTAAGGAAGAGATCAGAAGGGCCATACAATATATGAAGCCGTGTAAGGCGTCTGGGCCAGAAGGCCTCCCAGCTGAGTTTTATAAAGGATTGCGTCAGGAGGTGGTGGACTTGCTTTGGGAGGTGTTTCAGGAGCCCAGGGAGGGGAACCCACTCCCACCTACCATGGAGATGGCGACGATTTGTGTCATGCCGAAGCGTGGAAGGGACCCACAGGAATGTGCTGCATATCGGCCTATATCCTTGTTGAATGTAGATGCTAAGATTTACGCTAAGGTACTGGCTGGCCAATTGGACCGGTTGCTGCCGCAGATGGTGCATCCAGACCAGATGGGCTTTGTACAGGGAAGACACTCCTATCATAATGTGAGGAAGGTTCTAAATGTGGTGCATTGCTCTTCTCAACGTCCGGGGATGACAGTGGTTCTGTCCCTGGATGCCGAGAAGGCTTTCAACCGTATTGAATGGGGATACCTCTTTGAGGTGCTGAACAGATTTGGACTGGGTGAAAGATTTGTGGCAATGGTGAGGGCTTTGTATGCCTCTTCGCAGGCGGCGGTGCTGACTAATGGAATGTTATTGGAGTGGTTCGCCCTGTCTAGGGGGACGAGGCAGGAATGTCCGCTTTCCCCTTTATTATTTGATTTGGCAATTGAACCTTTGGCCATAGACATAAGGCAAAACCAAACATCAAAGGAGTAGGGGAGTTGGGAGACAAACAACATAAATTGTCGCTTTATGCGGACGACATGATCCTGTATCTAAGTAACCCAAAGAACTCCATCCCCCCACTATTAGAACTTATAGGGGAGTTTGCTTTCTTTTCAGGATACAAGATAAACCTAGATAAGTCAGAGATAATGTATTTGGGGAAGGGGAGAGTAAGAGGTAAGGAGTCTTGGGAGCTGAGAGAAGTTAGGTCATCCTTTAAATATCTGGGAGTGAATATTGGGAAGACTATACTGGAACTCTATGGATTGAATTATACCTCGCTGATTGGGGGCATGGTAGCATAAAAGAGGAGAAGGAGAGCATTACCGCTATCTTGAATTGGAGGCATGAACCTTATAAAGATGAATATTTTGCCAAGGATCCTCTACCTGCTACAGATGCACAATGAGGGGTGAGATACTGACAATAGCAAAAATGGAAACGGACCTGGGGTAATTATATCAGATGACCTAAAGGTGGGCAAGCAATGTGAGAAGGCAGTAAGGAAGGCTGGGGGGATACTAGGTTGCATAGGAAAAGGCATCAATAGTAGAAAACAGGAAGTTATTATCCCTCTGTACAGACAGTTGGTGAGACCCCATCTGGAGTACTGTGTGCAGTTCTGGAGACCCCATCTCCTCAAAGACATAGACAGAGTGGAGGCTGTCCAGAGGAGGGCAACCAAAATGGTGCAGGTCCTGCACCAGAAGACATACGAAGAAAGACTAAAGGAGCTTAATATGTATACCCTTGAGGAAAGAAGGGAGAGAGGGGACATGATAGAAACTTTCAAGTACCTCAAGGGAATCAACAAAGTCCAAGAGGGTAGCATCTTTCAAAAAAAGAGATGTGCAAGAACAAGGGGGCACAATTTGAAGATAGAGGGGGGATGGCTCAGAGGTAATGTGAGGAAGTATTTTTTCACAGAGAGGGTTGTGGATGCATGGAACAGTGTCCCTGAAGAGGTTGTGGAGTCAAGGACAGTGGGTGAATTCAAGAATGCATGGGACAGGCATAAGGCAGTCCTAGTGGGGGGTAGGAGGAAGTAAGCTGTTGGTTAACTAGGAACTGCAGCTTATCTGTTAGGTAGGAAAATGGGCAGACTAGGTGGGCCAAGTGGTCCTTATCTGCCGTCAAATTCTGTGTTTCTGTGTTTCTATGCTCCCAATGGGCCTAAACAAGAAAGACACTAAGAAACTAGAAAGAGGCTTCTCTGAATTTTTATGGCAAGGGAAAAGGGCCAGGATCAGTTTGGGTAGATTAAAGTTAAACACAAAGGGGGGTTAAACTTTCCAGATATAAAGAGCTATTATCTGGCCATGCAAGTGAGAGTTATTAAAGACTGGGTTTCTAAACCTGAAGCAGCTAGCTGGATAGACCTGGAAGAAAAGGAGGGCCGGGGTAGACTATCGGCATACTTAGCTAGAGGGGGTTAAAAAGCATATGTGGCACAGGGTTGAATAAACCCGTTGCTGCTCATGGTTCTAGAAAGCTGGGAACAGATCAAGAAAGCTTTGGGAAGTACAGAGGCTGAAACGATACTTCTACCGCTAGATGGGAACCCCTTTTTTTGTCCCGGGTTGGAAGACCAAGGATTTGAGGAGTGGAATACTAGAGGGGTGCATTGTATAGGGGACCTCCTCAAAGGGAAGGACATATGCTCTTTTCAGGAGCTTAAGGAGAGTAGAGGGGTACCTAATAATCATTTATTTAGATTCTTTCAGGCCAGGGACTACTGTAGGCAGCTAAGGAAGCAGGGGCCACAGTCATCTTCACTGGGACGGGTACAGGCCTTGATTTGTAGAGCCAGGAGGGACCCTAAAGGAATGGTAAGGGCTGTGGCCCATGTAATCCGAGACAGTTTATGGGATAGGACAAGTAACACCAAGGGGCTGTGGAAAGGGATCTAGGACTCCCAATTTCTGATCACAGTTGGGGAATCATGTTAGAAATGCATATGGGCCTTTTGCTCTCAAACAAATATAAGGAATCAGCCTATAAATTTATACATAGACTCTTCTGCCTTCCGGTGGTACTACACAGATACCAGCCAGAAGTGCTGGATACCTGCAACAGATGCAATGAACAGAAGGGCACATACCTACACTGCTTCTGGGCTTGCCCCCAACTGCAAATATTTTGGAAAAAGGTAGCACAGAATATGAAGGGGAATATGGGGGTGGACACCCCTTTCCATCCAATTGACCTACTGTTTGGGGTAGAGATGAGAGGGGAAGAGGAGTGGTCCCCATATAGGAAGTGGGTTAGGGCTTTGCTTTCACAGGCCAGACAGGTCATCTTGAACACTTGGGTGTCAGCAAAGGACCCCTCTACTGAGCAGTGGCATGCTCTGGTCATTGGGGCCCTGGTAATGGAAAAGAGGTCTTACCAAATTAAAGGTAGAATAGAGACCTTTGTGTCTCTGTGGAACCCCTTCCTAACAACATTAACTATGGAGGAAGCAGTGATCCTACAGATGGGGGCCTGAGGTATGAAAGTAAGGGTTAAGAGTGTTTAATCTAAAGGGAAAATTGGGGAAATGTGGCATGAATGGATTTCGAAATCTAAGCGAAAGTTTATGAAATGGATAAAAGATATGGAGTGGTTGGCATGGATTAGAGCATATGAGTTACTAGGAATATGTGGACATATGTAAATAGTTAGTAGAGCTTGTTTTTGTTTTATGTTAGTGAATAGTGTCTGTATGATTTTTCTTTTTGTTTACTTTATTGTATGTACCTGTTTGTATATGTGCAAAACTCTAATGAAAGTTTTAAGCAAAAAAAAAAAAACTTAACATTACCTGGAAAACCCAAGCACCCTGACAGATGGAGCAATAACCTCCGTTTCATGGTGGGACAGATTCAGGACCTGCTGGTCTACAAAATTCAGCTAGAAGGATCCTCAAGCCAGACTCGCACGATTCATAGGAATTTCTTACTGCAATTGAGTAGATACAAATTCATACTGAAATTGATGAACCTGATGTGTCTAAGCAGCCTGCAGTCAGATCTGCTATGCACAGGAGAAAAACTACAGACATATCCTATATCATCCGCAGAAGCACAGCTGATGATTTATCTGATGAGGGTATGTATGGCACTGGTGCTGTTGTCAACTGCTGTACCTGGGAAGGATGTCAGCCAAATTGGAATCCTCTTGGATTCAAACACAAAGCCCTTTGTACTCTTGGATGTACAACCAGTATCCAAGGAGGAAAACAACAAGGAAAGAAGTGGAGAGCATCCAGAAATAGGGGATGAAGTGGAGTTGATTTCAACCGATGACATTCCTATGCTGGTCAAGAAGACAGGAGATGCGCCACTGAATTCTGATAAAACTGCTGACCCATTCAGCCATTCTATAACATCTGTCAGACCTATATTTAAACTTACTTATGACAGTTCTGGTGCCACCACTGACTTATCCATTGTACATAGGGCAATATACGCAACATACAGTTCGCTGCACTGTATAGTATTCATAGGTATCATGGATGAAAGTGTAATGTCCTGTTATGTGGGGACCATTTACTGAAATGTTTTAGACAAGAACCAATTGACTAGATAGGACTGTTGGATATATGGCACTGATGAATTAAACAAGAATCAGTTGTCTAGGCAGAACTGTTGGATATATGTCACTGATGAAAACAGCTAGGAATTATGTGTCGACTTGTGTATGTAAATATGTGAATATGTTGAAAGTACATCATGAACTGTGGACATACATAAACAATTACTGAGGACATTAATTACTTTGCGATGGAGTGTAACCCCTTATGGATTACTATGCCTTTAAGACTCCCTGGCTGCTGATGCATCAAAGGTTTTTGCTATTAGAACTGACACTGCTGCATTAATGACAGGATCAAGAATTGCCTGATCTGTGTGTCAACCAAGCCGATAGTGAGTTTGTACCCATGTAGGACTGATTCAGGGTGTGAATGTGTGTTTGGACATTGAACTGTGGAAATAAGAAGTCTTGGGTAAACTGCCGCTTGGGCTATAAATCAGCAGCCACATTTTCTGCCTTTGCATCACCCTGCCATGGCAACGGTATCAGGGAATGATGGGCCACCCAATCAGGTAGTGCTGCCAGTGGAGAAAGCCACTAGGGCTTCTGAACTACTGATGGGCCTAATAAATTCAGGTAACTTTCCAGCTACCAACCCCTGTTGAGTGGCAGACCTCCTGTACTGCCTGTCCTGACTGACAGCTCATTTCAATCAATCAGCAATGCTGGTGTTTCCCTCATGAACAGCAGGGTCTCAGCTGCCCTCTAGGCTGATCTGCACAAGATCTCGAGCAGGATTGCTAAGTTCTACAGAGAACTGTACTGTGACAGACAGCGCATCTGTCAGTGAGAACAAAAAAAGTGGTAAACCAATCCCTAAAGGGAGGCTGTGGAGTCGGACACTGCCAGCTGCAAGGTGAGAAACTGTATTGAACTGCCACTTGAGACTACTAGGGAATCCGCTCAGCAGATACCATAGCCTGATACCAGGCTGTCACCACCCTCCAGGACTGCATGCCATGATATGAAGGGTGGTGTGGACTCCCATTGGCCTGATCGACTGAAGGACAGCTAAACCTCTGAAGTGCACCACCATCTCAGAAGCAAAGTGAGACAGCTGTAGTATATACATGGAAATGTATGGTAGTAAATACATGGGTATATATGGTAGAAAGTTGATTCGAGTAGTAGTTTATACATGTGGGTATTGTAGTCCATTATATATGTAAGTTCCTGTCATGCACAGTAAGCCTTTCTTTGTGTATGTCCAGAGATGTAAGTCCACTATCTCATAGTAGAATAAAAGATGGCCACTAACTGACATACCACATATGAGTCTCTTCTGTACCGACCCATAATACATCACAACAGTGAGCAGGAGAGACTGAAGCAAACTGTGCTACTGCCAGAGAAAGATCGCTGAAAGCTGTGATAGCATTCCCCTGCACAGGGAGGGAGATCCTGTAGTGCCAGAAGCATGCTTACATCCAGGGCTTGCCTCTGCAACTGGGACACTGAAACTGTTAGGCAGGCAATTACCAGATTTGGTCACCTGGCCAGGAGTTTACAAGTACCTCAGTTGGAGGTTTTCCTTTCAGCTGCATGGCTTTTGGCTTTGAGGTGTCACTGTTTCACTAAGCTTGCTAATCTGTTAATTTAAGACCACCACCTCCAGCCCACCAAGTGCAACATCAATGCCCTTACACAGCTACTGCATCTGGGTACCCAGCAACACTCTGGGTGCTCCCTACATTGTTTAAAGGGTAATGCATTGATACTAGTAAAGAGAGGGTAGAGCTTTCAGTGCAGGACAGCAAAAGTGTCACACTGTATTGAGTACTGTGGAGTTGGGGAGGGATGCATTTGAGGGTTGTGCTTGGATGGGCATTTTTAGCTACAGCCCAAGGATACAGTTATTTTGGCTCTGGCTAGCAGTGCATTGAAGTGCAGCAATGTGGTATTAGGCTGGGCTTGCATAAGCCACTGGAAGACCGGCCACAGCATAAACTACCTCATACTGCCATTAACCCCTTTTTCCCTTAGGGTCTACTGCCCTAATAAAATGTTATTTCTTTGGTTTGACCCATTTGTCTTCAAATATTCTGTTTAGAGTGCAAGTGCATGCTAAGTGGGTATTGTTCGGCCATTGTCTGGGTCCACTGGAGGGGTGACCATAGTGGAAAGGTGGGGAGGTACGAAATCATGTTGTATCTCATTGTTACCTGGCCCCCTTTATACTTTCTCTGGGTGGAGGCACTGTGTTGTTTATGAATGGATATGACCCATCACCCCACAAACACACTAATGGTGACATCATGTTCCCAGGGGTCACTGCGGCATTTATGGTGACCTGGTGGCATAGGGTTGTAGTGCCTGGTATTGTACCTCTGAGGCATTCAGGAGGGTACTTGCATCAGGAAGACACCATCCTGACAGCACTTTATAACTACTGTATGTCATGATTTGTGTACCGTATGCTAAGCATGAGCTCTTGACTTATCAGCTCAGTGCCCAGAGTTCTGTACACAAGTTGTGGCATAATATTCCACTGGATACCTGCTTACACAAAGAGAAAAGTTCAAAACATTGCCCATAAAAACAAAACATGCTTGAACTCCCACCACTACCCCAGAGCTTATTCCTCTGACTGGGTCCTTTCCATTTTGCTTCAAGGACAGTACCACCCAGAATCCAGTGCACTGGTGGAAGGAAGAGGAGATATGTGGGTCCAAGGTCCCAGAGCCACCCAGATGGGGAGGTGTGATGATGCAGGGCATCATCTTCTCAATGCCTCATCCATGCCCCCTGATTTTCAGCCTGAGACTCCCACCCTCAGAGATGCAGAGTCACATGAATCTGGACAACTTTGTAAAACAGGGCTTTTTAGTCCTAAAAGTTAAATCCTGTCGAAAAAAATAAAGGGTTTTAGCTATCTTTCATCTATGAATGCATCAGGTGCTCAACACACCTCACCTTGCAGTGCTTCCCTCTCTCTTGCTTGTGGTTGACTAGGTGGCAATATTACAACAGAGGCAGTGGCGGATCTAGGTGACAGCGAAGGGGATAACTGCACCCCCATTGTAAATTGCTTGCTTGGTGCTGCTGTACTCATTCTGTTAAAGAAGTCTGGTTTATTGATTGTAAGAAAATATGCTTTCAAAACCATAGATTATATTTGTATTTTCTGTCAAACATTTAATGCAGAACATAATACAAGACAGTATAAAAGATTAAAAAAGATTGTATATCAAATACGCACATCACCTCAGCATCCCATTGCAAAATTTTAGATCTGCCACTGAACAAGGGTTGCTACCAACCCTCCCCTGAAGGGGAGAACATCCACTGGGATACCCAGTCTCCCTCCTCCTTCTGCCACACTCAGAGGGTAAGTCTTTATGTTTTTTGCTTCTGCTTTATATCTCACCTTAAACTGTCCCCAGCCCTGCGCAATAAAGGGTTTACATTAAAACAAAAATCATTGGAAGCTCAGTTAGCACCTTTGACAGAAGTTCTGAACCATAAACAAAACCCAGAATTATAGAGGGTTATAACAACCCTGTTAGACAGAGCCTTGTTAGTCAGACAAGGATAACCCTGCTCTGTTATTTTATTTATTTGTTTATTCAGTTGGTAACCGGGTTGGTGCACTGATCCGAAGACCTTTCTCAGGCACAGCCCGGGCCAGAAAGTGGCACAAACAGCGTAAAATACAGTGAAAGAGCAGAATGGATCATACAGGGAACATAAAATGGAATCCAGTGTAGTCAAGCTAACAGGGAAAATATAAGGTAAACAGTAACAGCTGCATCAGCAATTGAGCATACCAAGATAATTTAGGTAAACAGGATAAGGTTACTCAGTCATTCAACAATAGGAATAACAATAGTATTCAAGGCGGGAGAGGAGAGGAGAGGAGAGCAGAGCACTAGAGGGGGTAAGGGTGGGCTGCAAGGGAGGTGCAGCCATGCTAGCAGCCTGAGGACAGAAAGTGCATTCTTAATAGGAAATTTAGATTTAGAGGGGGTCGGGGGAAATGTAGGGAGGAGGGGAAGTCTTTCCATAGTGAGGGTTCAGCTGTGTAGAAGGCTGTTAGGCCCATCCTCGTCATTATGTTAGGACGTTCCAATTGGAGGTGGGAAGACTGACGTAGATTGCGGCAGTAGGTTCTGCACTGGATAAGAAGGGATAGTGTAGAGTAGGAGGGATTGTGCAAGGTATCAGCAATGGTCTGGGCCAGCAGATAGGAGTGCCGTATTTGTGGAGGGAGCCAGTTAAGAGACTGGTAAAGAGAGCAGTGGTGAGTGAGGAGAGGGGTGTGGAAGGCAAGGTGGCATATACAATTGTATGTAACATCCAGGTAGTTCAGATTGGTAATTGAGGTGAGGTAGTACACTGGGCAGCCATATTCAGCTGTAATCAAGGAGGGGAAGGAGGTTGCCATGGGTAATAGCAAGGCAGGCTTCCGGTGAGAGGTGGTCAATCAGACGATAGCAGAGCCCTATCTTCTGGTTGATGCACCTGATCAGTGAGGCAATGTGGTCAGTGTAGGTTAGGGATGGGTCCAGGATTACCCCCAGATACCTGAAGGCAGAAACAATGTCAAGGGGCGATCCATCTGGAGATCTGACAGTGAGAAGGCCGCCATTGTGGGCAAGGGTTGAGAGTTTCGGTTTGGAACCAAAAAGCATGGCCTTTGTTTTGGCAACATTGACCAATAGTTTGTTGGTAGAGAACGAACAATGTGCCTTGCAGAAATCATCGGTAAAAGTGGAGGATAGTGTGGAGGGGGAGGGGTCACTTTGGTATAGTATTGTCAGTGTACAGGAGTGATTTACAGGATAGATCCTCCGACGGGAGAGAACTAATGAAGAGGAAAAAGAGGAGGAGGCCAAGGACAGATCCTTGGGGGACACCCACAGAGACAGCAAGAGGCACCACCAAGGCAGACCATCTTTGTTCTACCAGAGATGTAGTTAGTGAGCCAGGCAGTGGAGGCAGGGCAGGGGAGAAACCAAGGGTGTCAAGTTATGCTATCAGGATGTTATGATTTACAAGGTCAAATGCATTGGACAGATCTACAAACACTGCACCAGTTAGCTTCCCTTCATCCATATTCCACAGCACATGGTCAATGAAGAGGGCAAGGGCTGTGGTAGTGTTGTGCCCCTTCCAGAAACCATGTTGCTGAGGGCAAAGGAGATTATATTTGGAGATATGCTCTGTAATTTGGTAGTTTACTGCCTTCTTTAGGAGCTGACCAAGATGGGGCAGAATGGAGATGGGATAGTAGTTGTCCATAAGACTAGGATCGCCTGATTTATGAATGGGGACAATTCTGTCTTGCTTCCAGAAAGAGGGGACAGAGGCTGTAGTAAGGGAGAGTATAAAGATGATAGTGAATGGGTAAGCAATGTCCTGGGTCACTAGTTTTAAGAAGCAGGGGGATAGATCATCACTACCAGCAGTCCCTTGAGATGGTAGGCTGAGAAAGAGCTGAAGTGTCCCAGGAGGAGAAATGGTCTTAAAATAAAAAGAGGGGTTAGTAGGAAGGGAAGGTGGAGAAGGGAGCAAGGGGTTGGGGGGTGGAGGGGGGAGCTTAGCCATGTAGCTGCTAAGGCTTGAGAAATGTGCATTAAGTGCATTTGTAATGTCAATATGGTCAGTGATAGGGTAGGGTATTTATTTATTTATTATTTATTTATTTGAGTAATTGGAATAATACCTTTCAGCATAGAAATGCTCACTTACAAATGTTCAATGTCAATTAACATAGTGGTACAGCATATCAGAACATACAGGTACATATTAGAGTTAAGCTTATAACAGGCAACAGGCAAGAGAGAAGCAACCAATGTAGGCATTGTCATGGGACATGCAAGTCAAAAACTAACCTACAGTGCTGATGGGTTATGCAGTTAGACTAAGGAGATATAGACGGAGAGGTGAGAATGCTAGGCGGGACAGGAGGTGCAGGTGTTAATGTACATTCATTCAACAGATCAGGTAATCTGACCTGGATAGTAATTATCTGGTTTTAACAAAGCAGGTGGCTTGACCAGATATCAGATTTCCTATCTGCTCTTTCTCAGATACTTTAACAGGCAGAAAATAACAATCTTATGGGGAAAAGGTTATTTTTGGTGAATGGCTGCAAGTCAATTGTGAGCTGTGTATGAATTACATTAGAAGAGATTTTACCAAGGTGAGTTGGATTGTCTATATGCATTCATGTGTGTGGTCCACTGTGGGGTAGACCACCTTGAAATGGTACAGAGGCTAAACCAATCCATGAAGTGGTTACTAAAGCCAGTCATTTTCTGCCTGTTTTGGCAAGGTGTGTATTTGCCAAACTACTTCTGTTTTCAAACACTTCAGTGACATAGCAAGTTAAAGACAGCATAACAGATACTGACATATACTGACAGATACTGACACAATCTGCTCAATGCCCACCCATCACTTAAATGAAACATCAAATCTTTTGTGGTAACTAATTTCAAATGGGCCTTTTGATGATATTAACTCAATTTGTAACTTAGATATCTGCTGAATGGAGATTTAGTACAGGAAAAAATAGAGGCTTGGCTCGCCCGCTTGTGGCTAGCTCCAAGAAGTGTTTAGTTCTCACACTGAAGGAGGCCATCTGTTATTAATTCTTATAAACAAATACACTGAGACACTTGATTACCTAATGGTAAGTATAGGGGAAGTATAGTTTGTGCTGGCTTACCAAGACAATGAAACAGGTTTGAGCCTAAGGCATCATATATCAGGCAGCAAGAAACAGGGGAATTTGATTTGGTTTCCTCATTTCTTGGGGTGGGTCAGTGGTTCTTGCTACTGTAAACTACTCCCTTGTGACCCAGGAGCAGAAGGTCATGCAGCCAAGAATATGTGCCTCATGGTATTAAGCCTACTGCTAGCAGGTACCCCTGTGGTGATGCTGTAGCACAGAGGCATTCAGAAATGAAATGGACTGGTACTGTTCTGAAAGACAGGAAGCTGAGTAGGACCCCAGACTAGAGGACATGCCACAAGGGGAGGGAGGTGAAACTGAGAGCGAAGTTGGACAGATCGAGTTGGGTCACTCACATGTCTATCTAGGCTGACTGGCCTCTCTCACTGCCCATCTCCTACTCCCTGCCAAACCAAACCAATGTGTATTCTGCGGGGGGATCCAACTGCCTCCCCCAAGCCTAGCTATTGGGTGGGACTAAGCAGTGGGTGATAATGTGGGGAGTGGGGGGTTGTTATGAGCCAATCTGGGACCTAGTGTAGAGGCAGGCCAGGGGTACCTCAGCTGGGTAGATTCTTGGCCTGACAGAACTAAAAAGGAGAGGGGATGCAGAAGCAAGAGAGTAGATCATATGAGGATGGGAGAACATGGAAAATTGAGAAAAAGGAAAAATAAAAAAATAATGGGTCGCCCAATGATCTAATGATGAGCGCACACGTTTAACGTATGGGAAACTGAAGTTTGATTTCTGATCCCAGAGTCCTTGTTGGTTATCAATACACTGACTGCAGTCTCATGAGGTTACGTTGGTTCCTGGGGGCAGGGGCCATGCCCGAGCCATACTGCTGACTGCTCACTGCTGTGTGTCTTCTGTGCTGCATCATTCAAGTTTCTGCCCTCACATCTGATGTGCTATACTTGCAATGACTGCAGTTAACACTGTCCATGTCACTGTGGCAAGGGCGGGGTTCACAGTTTGGATGTGAAGTATGGCCAGCAGTGGAGTGCACTGAAAGTACAGTGAGTGAAATAATAAAACTTGGAGAGCAGGGGTGGGGGTGGGGGTGAAAGAAGGGCATTGGAGGTGGAGACTAGAAAACTAGAAAAAACACAACATTTATAAAGAACCCTTTAATTCATATTTCTCTTTGTGTACCTTTTAAAACATTTTGAACCAGATCCCAGTTCATATGGTCACATGATTTGTTGAACTGACAAATTCAACAAGGCCATTTTGTAAACAAACAGATGTTTATACTAAATCAGTTCCACTGACAGCATGACGCTCTGCAGACGTTTTGTGAGCAGACACATTGAAACACAGATGCGGATCAAATGGATCTGGAATGCTACAAACATGATAAAGGGCATTCTAGGATTTCTTCCAGTTCAGATACAGAAAGTACAGTAAATCACTTCTTAAAATGGCTGCACAATGCACTTATTATAATACATTACATTTTGGGCCCAACCATATGAGAAGACTCTTGTATTACAACACCAGGTTAAGGAAAGTGAGGGGGAATGAGAATTCAAGCCAAAGACATTCTGACTTTAGCCATTATTCTATTTTGTGAGCTAAGAAGCTGTTCTACGTGTGGGAGGTTCTCATACTGTATATTTGGCTGGACTGGAAACTTAGCCTGCCTGAGATCTCATGTCTAAGATCTCAGCTCATTTGTCAATAAAACTGGTAAAAAAAACACACCTGCTTTTGAGGTACATAACAGAATTTGGTCCTGATGGATTTCAGGAATTAGAGGCTTAATAATGTTCACACTCATTGAGTGGAATGTGTCAGATTTCACACGGATGCCTTGGGCATAAGGAAATTGCCAGCTTAAGCACTCTAATAATCATACCCCTCACATCTTCATGAATCCCCTGCTCAGCTAGTCTGTGGAAGTAGTAATTTGGAAGCCTTAATGAACAGACACAAGAATCTCAAACATTTATGGTTGCAAAAATAATACTTACATAACTGATCCTCTCTAGGGGTCCCCACCCCATAGACCCTGGAAGGCCAGTTGGAGTTCATGTGCTTAAAGCTAGACCTCAGGGCTTCAAAATTCAGGCCTTCTTTCCTGTACAAGGGCAATATAGATTCACTGTTCAAAATGCTGACATAAAAGTCAAGCAGTGCAAACTTTATTAAACACAGAACGCAGTGTATTCAGGTTGTAACTTAATGGTTGTTTTCCACTGGAGTGGCATCGGACAGTCCCTAAGACCTTTTAAGGGATCCTACTAGATGGTGAGCCTACAACTGTCCTCATGGAGCTCCCACTAGAGGGGCTGCAGAAAATTGGCCTCCCAGACAGAGAGCCTGGTATTTCTCCACTCAGACAGGCATTGGGTCCTTCATCAGAGAACCTCTTCTGGGTTATCTTAAAGGGCACCATTTCGAGGATTCTGGTGATATACAGCATACTGTGGACCAGTTACCCATCAGATACATAGTCCGAGCCTACCACAGGGTTACCAGCTGCCAGCATGCACTCCCCTCAACCTTACTCCACAGCTTATTCTCATTGGGGCCGGCTCCAGGCATGCAGTGGCTGGCGTATCCAGTGACCTCCTTGAGGGAAATCTGCCAGCCACTACATCCTCCTCTCTCTCAGCTCTCCTCCCCTCTACCCATCTTACTGCCAACACTCCATCTGATATTCAGTATGATGACTCCAGTCAGATGGCTGGAAACTAGCTCTGGCAAAGGATTAACCCACTATCAGCAGAAGACAGATATAAAGAAAAAGCTGATTGAGCAACATTACTTGGTGGTGGAGGTGTGTGTATGTTGGGGGGGGGGCAAGGTTCACTTAGTTAGTTTGTCCCCTTTGCCAAAATATTTTCTTGCAACATCTCCTGCAACCCTCTCCAAGTTCACAGTATTTGTGAGTAAGGTGCCCTATGTGTGGATCAGTAACCACTTCATAAGTAAGGAATAAGACACAATGAGGTGTGGTTTATGGCATGATAGGAGCACACTCTAGGTGAGTAATGCGTCGAGTGCCTTTAGCATCTGGGAAGCGCTCTTAACAGGCCATAAACCACATCACAGAGTGTCTTATTCCACTTCTGACATGGGTACTATACTTCTTGAAATAAAGGAAAAACAGAATTGTGTGGTTTAGAAGCTGAAGATATTTATCTGAGAAAAATATTAAAAAACAGATAAAATAGTTCCTTAGCTGATTCAGTGAGATTCACGGTTTCCTTTTACCAGAACACTTAAATGACAGTAATTTTATGTTGATTTGATCAAGTACATGGGAAATAGAAACGGCTAGATTATATATGCTAAACTGTAGATCATTAAACTGTAAATATTTGAATTTCTGTAACACCCTCCCCCCAAATCGGGGGCTTACCTTAATTGCCCATCTCTCGTCTTGCTCCCATTCTATGGAGTGCCTCCCAGTGACTGCTAGGTTCCACGAATGCCCTCGTAGTTCACTGCCACAGCTCCAAGTCCAGTTTGTGCCCTGTTGTCCCCAAGAACCCATGTTCTTTGTTTTACCCTTGTGTAATCCCTCGGTGGCGCTATCCCAAGGGATACTACCCCTACCTGCTTAACTACTAACAGGTTGAGGGGCCTAGGCCCAATGGCGGGTGCCTCCACCCAGAGGTCAGTGTTTACAGTAGTTAAACTAACTTGGTCACAGCCTTCTGAGGCACTGTAACCCCCTTTCTTCCCACTAGTGGCCCATATAATGCATTAGGAATATCTTCACAATGTACACTTACACCCAGGACTGGTTCTGTCAACTGGACTCTGGGGACCCCCTGTAAAACAAGATGATACAGTGCAAAAACCACAGTACAATACTTTAACATAAACAAATACCTCAGTCAGTGTAACTGTGCTGAAAACCAACAGATCTGATTTATTTAAGGAGCTGTAACAAGGAAGGGGGAAATCAGGTTAATTAGGTTAAACACATTAATAATCACAGTACTGTGCACATATTCAGAGTCCCAAATTGTCACTTTCACTGGGTACCCAGGATGGGGGGGGGGGCTAGCCAGGATTGGTGCAGTTGGACGGGGCCCTGTGTTGGAAAAAAAAACACTTGCACAATACCCAATTATAATCCGGAGCCGGAGGGCTCAGTTTGTGAAGAAATGAAAAAAAAAGCAACAATTAGATGACACACTTGGGATTTGATACACAGATGGCAGGGAGCTACCCTGCTTTGCACTCACAAACTCAAAGCTGGGAACTGGATGGAAGGCTGATTGTCCTGGATTGCCAGGAGGAGCAGACCATATGGACAAGGTCCTTGTGACTGGACCCTACTGCAGTTTAGAGCAAAGGGATGTAGTCTGGATTAAGCTGGGGTTTACTTCCAGCTTCATGCACTCAATTCACTGTACAGGGGATTTGAAACACGATTCCCCACAAGCACTGCACACATTTATATGTAAAAGGAAAGTACTATACCAGGCAGGCTGCTTCTTGATCCCGATCGCAATTACTGCACAATACCTGGGAGAACACACAGCAGATGCAGTTCCTGACAGACCGAGCGCGATTCAGCAATTTCTCCAGTCTTCTACAGGGTGAACCTGGTTTCTACTCTTCAGATCTCCTTGATTCTCTTCACAGGTTGGATTCAGTTCGAACAGGCGCTTGCACAAGCTGCAGACTGAAACTTAGGGCCTTACACCGCGCTTACTGTGTGGAACTACACAGTGCAGAAGCTCACAGCTCCTTGTCTCTTCACTGCCCCAAACTGATCTGATCTTTCCAGTAGACAGAGCCGGGCATTTCCTTTGAGTTCCTTCCAGTTCAGTTGGCTGGTTTGGCTGTCACTCACAGTAAACTCCCCCTGTTGGTGGAAAAAAGGCGCCAAAGTCCAAACTACAGTTCCCAGAAGCACTGGCCATATATAGTACATAGGTGGCTGGCTCCACAATGAGAGTCCAAGTTCTGATTTGCCAGCAGCAGGCTCCATTTCAAAGGTCCTACCACACTGATTGGTCCAGTTCAGCAGTTCAAAACCAGAATGGGGGACTAGGCAAACACAGTTCTGACTGCAAAGAGAGGCAGGTTAGACAAACTGTATTTTCGTTATTACCCTAAATGATTTCTGGCAAACAGTTACATCTTTGAAAAGTGTTCACTCTGCCCACTTAGTGACGGCAAAAACGGAGCGACTTTGGCAGCAGCTCGAGTGGAACTCAAGCAGGGAAACACACAGACCTCCATCCAAATTAATTATGTCTGGAGGCAGACAGCTCTTAAAGAGACAGTACTAGAGGCTCTAAAAGCAGTCACAGATAAACGGCTTAGACGCCGAACACCATCCAGGCCTGGAGCATTCAAGCAAGCTCCTGGAAGACTTTTGGAAACCCCCACTTGCAAGGGGGTTACACCCTTCCCAGCCTGGAAAAAGCTTGGCATCCGCATCAAGCAAGTACCCCCATAAGTTTCAATTGCAACCATATACATTTGCATCAGGCTCACATTAGGCTCATACATGTAATCATCAGTCAATATATCACTTTACCAGAAACACATTTCTGAAACTTTGCAGTACATCACTCTTTACACTGTATTACACATACATTGTACCATAACTCAGGCTATTACCTCTTGTACATGAAACCCGAAGAGAAGGGGCCCTTCCCTATCAGCTACCTTGGGGCTGGATGGGGCAGGGGCACCATACCTAGAGGGCAACACAAGTAACTTGGAGTTAGCACTGATGTTCAGTTTGGGCAATGAGCTTGGGGACACATACACTCCTTTATGGACAAAATTGAGAGGCAAGTCCACAGACCTCCCAGGGGAATCATAACTGAGGTGCACCACAGGCTTTACGGCTTGACCAGTCTTTCTAGAAGGAACTGTTACAGTCTCTGCACTCTGAGCCTCATTTTCAGTACTGTTCTCACTTGTCAGGGGAATCTCCATTGGGATAGAGAGGCTAGAACTTGGGGAACTTTCAGCTCCAGGAGTTACAATCTCTGAATCCACAACACTTGGCTCACATGGAGAACTTTCTGACACTGACAGTGAATTATCAGGGCACTCAACCCACTCTTCTTGTTCTGGTATGTCACTAGTCTGTTCCAGTCCATCATTTTCCTCCCTTGAAAGCTCAAACAATTCAACCATACACAATGATTCTATATCATCTGACTTGATGCTTTGCACTTCAGTTTCTAGGAGCATTGGCTCCAGGGACAAAGCTGGGGGCTTAGACAGTACAGAAGGCCCAGCTTCATCTCTAGTATTGACTAGGGGATTGCCCCGAAACAACTGACTCAGTTCGTAAGAAAGGTAGTATTCAAAGTCACACTCACTTTCCTCTGATATGAACTGACAGTCATGCTCAAATGGGACTTGTGGAGGGGAAAGCTTTAACTCAGTTTCTGTAGGTGCAGACTTTCTTGATTTTTCCTTAGCAGCAGCTATTGGTGCAAGTCCCTCCCAGGGTCGCCTTTTCTCAACTCCTCGAATTTCTCTCATTAGCTCATCATAGGAGGGTGGGGATTCCAGTTGATTGGCCAGGCGTAACTGAAGCAATAGCAGTTCTGAGAAGGGGGCAGACTTAAGGATCCTGTCCAGCCTGGTTTGGTCCAGTTCAATCACTGGCAAACTACCCTTTCTGAGGCATTCTTGCAACAATTTTTCCAGCTGAGATACATACACAGACAACAACTCCCCTTGATACTGTTGTGCATTTCTTACTCTCCACCACAGGTCCTCATCGGAATCTGGTCTCCCGTACACATTCTCCAAGGCCTCAAGATAGGCCTGTGCAGTCGCTTCAGGGTTACTGGCCCGTTTGGCACAGATGGTAGCCAGAGCAGGATCTCGGAGGCTGTCACTTATCCTCTTTTGCTTTTCTGCTTCTCAGCATTGCCATTCTAGCACTTGAGGGGCAACACAGTCTATCCAGATCTTCCAGTCATCCTCCCCTTGTGGGGTGGGGAGGGTGCCAGAGAAAATTTTCAACCTGCGGTAAGAGTCGTGAGTATTGGCTGGTACAGACATAGGGGCAATAATGGGTGCTGGAAGGGGAGAGGGTGTTGGTGGAGGAACGTTCTCAGCTGGCAATAATAGTTTCTTTAAATCCTCCACAATTTTCCCCTTCTTCCAGCAACAATTTAGCAAATTTCTCCTCAAAAGTTTTAGATAGTGGTGGGGGGGCTCGTTCTCCCCGGGGTCTTTACTGTCTTTAGTTATCACTTTCCAGGCAGTGAGGGCTTCTTCTGGGGTAATGGTCTGTGGCACTTTAGAACTATCTATAGGGTCCTTACACTCTTACATGAAAGTTTGGGCGAGCAGATCAGCCAGCCACCCCACCACCACAGGGTTTTGTAAACATTCGACCTTGGAAAGTATTCCCTCTACAGTGTCCGTACTTGTACCCAGCAGGATATCCAAGAAAAGTACAGCATTTTGGGGGGTCGATCTCCTGCCCAGTACACCACTTCACCAACTGGAGTACTGCCACTTCTGTTGGGGTACCCATTTATTTTTAACAGTAATTCATAAATGTGGCCAATAGAGGACACACAATCCCAGTGGTGAGCCTTCAAGATGTAACCCCTCGATGGCGCTATCCCAAGGGCTACTACCCCTGCCTGCTTAACTACTAACAGGTTGAGGGGCCTAGGTCCAATGGTGGGTGCCTCCACCCAGAGGTCAGAGTTTGCAGTAGTTAAACTAACTTGGTCACAGCCCTCTGGGACACTGTAACCCCCCTTTCTTCCCACTGGCGGCCCATACAATGCATTAGGAATATCTTCAAAATATACACTTAGCCCCAGGACTGGCTCTGTCGACTGGACTCTGGGGACCCCTGTAAAACAAGATGATACAGTGCGAAAACCACAGTACAATACTTTATCATAAATGAATACCTCAGTCAGTATAACTTTGCTGAAAACTAGCAGATCCGATTTATTTAAGGAGCTGTAACAAGGAAGGGGGAAATCAGGTTAATTAGGTTAAACACATTAATAATCACAGTACTGTGCGCATATTCAGAGTCCCAAATTGTCACTTTCACTGGGTACCCAGGATGGGGGGGGCTAGCCAGGATCGGTGCAGCTTGATGGGGCCCTGTGATGGAAAAAAAACACTTGCACAATACCCAATTGTAATCCGGAGCCAGAGGGCTCAGTTTGTGAAGAAATGAAAAAAAAAGCAACAATTAGATGACACACTTGCGATTTGATACACAGATGGCAGGGAGCTACCCTGCTTTGTACTCACAAACTCAAGGCTGGGAACTGGATGGAAGGCTGATTGTTCTGGATTGCCAGGAGGAGCAGACCATGTGGACAAGGTCCTTGTGACTGGACCCCACTGCAGTTTAGAGCAAAGGGATGTAGTTTGGATTAAGCTGGGGTTTACTTCCAGATTCATGCACTCAATTCACTGTACAGGGGATTTGAAACGCGATTCCCCACAAGCACTACACACATTTATATGTAAAATGAAAGTACTATACCAGGCAGGCTGCTTCTCTATCCTGATCGCAATTACTGCACAATACCCGGGAGAACACACAGCAGATTCAGTTCCTGACAGACCGAGCACGATTCAGCAATTTCTCCAGTTTTCTACAGGGCGAGCCTGGTTTCTACTCTTAAAATCTCCTTGATTCTCTTCGCAGGTCGGACTCAGTCTGAACAGGCACTTGCACAAGCTGCAGACCAAAACTTAGGGCCTTACACGCACTTACTGTGTGGAACTATACAGCACAGAAGCTCACAGCTCCTTGTCTCTTCACTCCCCAAACTGATCTGATCTTTCCAGTAGACAGAGCCGGGCATTTCCTTTGAGTTCCTTCCAGTTCAGTTGGCTGGTTTGGCTGTCACTCACAGTAAACTCCCCCTGTTGGTGGAAAAAAGGCACCGAAGTCCAAACTACAATTCCCAGAAGCATTGGCCATACAGTACATAGGTGGCTGGCTCCACAATGAGAGTCCAAGTTCTGATTTGCCAGCAGCAGGCTCCATTTCAAAGGTCCCCCCACACTGATTGGTCCAGTTCAGCAGTTCAAAACCAGAATGGGGGACTAGGCAAACACAGTTCTGACTGCAAAGAAAAGCAGGTTAGACAAACTGTATTTTTGTTATTACTGTAAATGATTTCTGGCAAACAGTTACATCTTTGAAAAGTGCTCACTCTGCCCACTTAGTGACGGCAGAAACAGAGCGATTTGGCAGCAGCTCGAGTGGAACTCAAGCAGGGGAAACACACAGACCCCCATCTAAATTAATTATGTCTGGAGGCAGACAGCTCTTAAAGGGACAGTACCAGAGGTTCTAAAAGCACTCACAGATAAACGGCTTAGACGCCGAACACCATCCAGGCTTGGAGCATTCAAGCAAGCTCCTGGAAGACTTTTGGGAACCACCATTTGCAAGGGGGTTACACTTGTTTGGGCAACCGGAGTTTGTGGAGCCACCACCTTTTCCCTCCCACCACTTCACAGCTGGGTGAATGGCTCCTGGGGCTCAGAAAGTGCCCCAAAGTTTCTCTGCCACAAGCTGCAGCATCCGCGGTCTCCTCTTGCAAGATCCTGGCCCTAAAATAAATAATGGTTGTGGGGTGGCCAGAGACCTGGTACAGGTGCAGGAGGAGCCAGGGGTTGCTGCACATGGCAATGTATGGTGCGCTGACATGCCGACTGCATCCGAAGTCCAGGAGTGGATTCCTGGTGGTCCTGGTCCCACCTGGGGCTGACTGGGGACCGTAGACCATTGAGGGACCCTAGAGGAGATCTGCAAATATTTTAAATAACAACCGCAACAAGCGCTCGATATGGAGCTCATGAATATTAAAATCAGAGCCCTGTACATATTAATGAGGTGCATGTTGCTGCTAAAGTACTGCATATTTTGATAGCAGCGACAGACCCAGGGAAGTAAACAAATATAAAAGAGGGTCAGCATCTAGATGAACACTAAAGGGGTTACTGAATAAAAGGGGGAAAGTTTAAAAAGTATTTATTTATTTAGTTTTTGCTGACCGGGTAAGTGCACTAGACAAATCCTGCCTATTTTCAGGTACAACCCGGGGAAGGGGGATACAGATGAATGCCAACTGACCTTGAACCAGCTTAAGCTGTTGGTGGTATTTTGGTGGTATAAAATGTGTTTCTGGCTGCTCCAGTGTTTAAGTGTTGGGACTCAGATAAATGCCTGTCTGCTGCCTTGGGGCATTTGATTACGGCAACAGGAACAGGCTATGGACTGAACTAAAATGTTTATTCTGGGCAGCGATCAACAGGGCACACGAGCAGCTATTGAACTTTGGGGCAAGTGAATAAATAAACTAATTCTTCTGGCTGCATCTGGACTTTCATTTGGGACTGTGTTAAATCTGCCTAAGGACTCTGTGTTTAGGCAGCCATTTCTGTGCAGAAACAGCCAATTAGAAAGCCAGAATTTCCTGCAAGGAGTGCTGGGACAATGCCAGTGACTTGTGGGACTTTACCCAGTGCTTGTGGGGGAAAAGCAGGGACCTAATTCAGATGCCAAAGCAGGGGGCCTATCATACATCGAGTGAGGCTAATGAATATTAATTTTCTGGACTGATGAGCAAGATCAGCCAATTATTGTGGGAGCAACAAATGGATTCAGCCAATCAGGAGCCTCAGAAGGACTCCATAAAAGACAATGTTTTTTCAGGCTGAGCTGTGTTCGAGCAGGAGTACCTCACAGGGGTCGGGGCTCAAGCCCTTAGTTCCAGAATGGGCTTAGTAATCCAGTGCAAGCCCTCCACAGGGGAGGGGGCTTCCCTTCTGCCTAAAGAGACCAGTGACTGCAGACAACAGAAGTAGCTAGCCTGGGGGTTGCCAGAACTTGTCCTCCAGGGCTGGCCAGCACCTTTCCATGTTTTTGGGAAAACATGGGTGATCCTGAACCTTCAGCTATGAGAGAGCTGCACGTACATTCTACCTCAGCAGTGAGAGTGCTGATGAAAACCTGAAACCTCAGAGAAAAGAGAACCATTTCTGCAAGCCATCCGAGTGAGTAAACTGATTCTAACAAATGCAAGTGTGGAAAATCTTTAAGGGCAGCAAAGTCTAGAATTTAATATTGTGACAGTACCAGCTTAAGAGAATCTGCAAGGGGCAGCAAAGCCCAGATGATTAGATTATAATACGGTTTCAAGTCTGTGGGATAAGGCTCTTGGTGATTTGCCACTTTTCAGTGGTAATACAATGTTTTTGTTGCACCTATATAACTGTTGAAACCAATCTTAAACTCATACAGCGTATCACAAGATACCAATTCCTCAGGCAAGAAATTCCAGATTCTCGCCACTCTTTGAGTAGATTATTGTTGCCTCTTAGTGGTCTTGCATGTCTACCCCTTAAGTTGTTTTTTGTGGGATCTTGTGTTTCTGCCATTACTGGCCATACACAGCCCAGTTGCTTCCTATAGTTGTTTATCTTTAAATGCTCTGAACACAAGGGACAAATCCCCCCTAACCTTTCTACAGTTCATTGAATAGAGATTGAGAGATTGTAGCCTCTCCCTGTACCCCTTATATCTTATGCCATGTATCTTTTTTGTGAGCCTACGTTGGACTCCTTCCGTGTGTTTCATATTACTGATATTGCCATTTGGTATAGCTGGGGCACAGTACTGCAGATGAGGTTTAATAAGGGATGTGTACAGAGGAACCATTACCTCTTTGTGTCTACTCTTAATGTGTCTCAGAATGCAGCCTAACAGTCTGTTGCCTCTTAACCATCTCCCTGGTATGGTCACTAAAAGTTAGGCTATTAGAGATGTAAACTCCTAGATCTCCCTCCAACTCAGTTCTTGTCAGTATTGTATCCATCGATGTATACTGTGCCATAATATTACTCTTGCCCAAGTGCATCACCTTGTACTTGCCCAAGTTAAAGTCCAAGCCATGATCACTTGCCATTCTTCCAGTACCTCCAAGTCCTTTTGGAATGCAATAGCTGCCTGTCTGTTATTAACAATAGCCCCCACTTTGGCATCATCTACATATTTACACAGCCAGGCACAGTCTGATGTCTTCATAGTTGTTACAAGAATATTAAACAATATAGTCCCCAGCACTGACCCCTGGGGCACACCACTAGTGACCTCCTTCCAGTCAGAGTAGTGTCCCCTGATTGTTACTCTCTGAGTATGCCCACTTAGCCATGACTTCACCTAGGATATAACACATGGGTGGAATTCCATTTTCACAAGTTCTTCTATATGCTTATGATGAGGCGCAGTCGAACACCTTAGAGAAGTCTAAAAACACTATGTCAACTGGTAAGCTCTGTCCAGTTCCCCACTCACATTTTCAAAAAAGTGCAGCAGGTTCGTTAGGCATGATCTGCCCTGACTAAACACATGTTGTGTTTAAATAGAAAGATTGTGACAGTTTGTCTGCACCATGCGTCTGATCAGCGCCTAGGATAGGGTGGACGCTTACCGATTGAATGACCGTGGATGGTCCTGTCTGTGAAATGTTGTCTATGACTATGTAAAGTGCCACAGGGCTGAATGGGGAGTTCCCTGACAAAGTGGAATTTCTCCGGACAGTGCCTGGTGGACCAGTAACCATCTGTATGTCCAGTTGGGAGCTGCAAATGTCAGCGAGAGCCACAGGGGACTGTGTTTGTGTAATTGTGAGCCTGAGAGAGCTACTAAGAACTGTTTTACTACCAAGTAATGTATTGTGAGCCTAGAGAGCTACAGAAACCAGTTGTTTCCAAGAGATGTGTCTGAGTCTGAAAGGGTCTATAGTTTCAGCTTTGCCAACAAGTAAAGTCTGCTAAAGAGCAGTGAGTCATGCTTCAAGCTCAGTCACGTCCAAGTTGTTTCAAATGGTAGTGAGCCATGCCTCAACCTGAGTCCAATGAAAGAGTCTCAAGTGCTAAAACACCAAGTTTCAAGTTTCCTTCTATTGCGCAAGAAATGCATATAGGCTCCAAATTGTTTTGCAAGGACTGTAAACATCCGGGTTGCCCTAAACTTAAGGAGGAAAGTACCCATCCTTGTGAAAGCCTGTATATGACAAGTAAAAGGACGAGGGTGGTCACGCTGGCCCCTGGTTGAAGGATTATGAGAAACAATATAAATGTGCTAAATCTAATAAATGTGTTGAATGCTACGCAACCATCGGATTAGGTCTGGGACACAGCCTGGTAGTGTGCCACCTTGGCACCGCCATATACGTTTCCACTGGAGGGCATAGCCTAGGCATGTGATTGAAACATGCCAGCCTGGTCTATCCAGAGAGTGATTCCAGCCCAGAAAGGGGCACTGCCAATAGAAGCAAAGAGTGTTGATTCCATCTGCAAATGCTACACCATCTTGCAGTCGGTTTAGGTGTCCCAGCTGTAGGCCTTTGTCAGTCTCTTTGTTTCCAGAGTCAGAGTTCCACCTGCTGTAATCACCCTAAACCTTCCTCTAAAACCTGATTGTGACTAACTGGTGATGACATTCTGATCTGTGAGTATACAGGGCTCATGCCCTGCCTCAAATCTAAAGGGGACATGTACCTAGTTAAAGTGCTTAAATAGACTGGGCCATCCGGCCATGGATACAGTTGCTTTAAGTTTTACAAGTGTGTTGCATATGTTAATCTGCTTGCTTTCTTTAGGGGCCCCAACCAGCTGGCCAGCGTATAGCTGCTCTGAACAACAGGTCTGCACCTTTAAGAACTGTTAATTACTGGGTACCCAGGTTAATGTGAAAGATTACAGGGTCTTATACAGTTTGGGGACTGGTACCAGTGTGGGTATTTGCTATTGTTTTCCTGATAATGGTGTCAACTTTCTAATTGCAGGTAGCCAGTAGATAGCCAGGGATATGGCTACCTCAGAGGTTGGTGGGTGCTACTGTGATGGATGCCGGAAGGTAAAATGTTAGTGATTATGTGATTTATGCCAATCAAACCAATCCAAACCACTTGCCTAAATCCAAATGTAAATGTTGTAAATAGCTTGATCTCCGCTCCAATTTACCCTATCCTAGGCCTTCCCCATGTAAATAAAATTGTTGTTGTTTTTACATAATCCTGTCTCGTGAGCTTATTATTAGTGATAAGTCAATAATTCCAAAATGTCCTAAGTGTGGGGAAATGTTTGTTGGGTCATGCTTGGGGTGGCTAATTGGAGATGTGGGTGGGTGCAGCATCCCAGAGGGTTGTAACAGGTGTAAGCTAGCCCACTTAAAAATATATTCTGGGTGGAGGCACTGTGCATTTTTTTTTTAAACTCAGCTCTATTAAGAGCCTGATGGCCACAGACATACATTTAAAATCTGAGAAAACATATATCGGTTGTAAGAGATAACAGATGAGTTACATGCAAATTGTAGCCAAAATACATTAAGTTTCCATCTAATCAGTGGCATTCCAAGTAAGTTATTAAGTAGTCTAGGTCCTCCAAGGATGACCCTAAAATCAGACCCAGATTCAATTTTCTTCATGTAAAAGCTGATATCAAAACATATAATAATGTTAATAAAAACTTCTAAGGGTTCAACATAGGCCTCAACAGTTAGGATGAGTGTCATAAAAATGTCCCCTTTCTTTGATAATACCTATGTATGAGAGCAGACCAAAATACCCAAGTATGTCCTATATAATATAGCTTCTGTTCCCTCCTGAAAAGGGAGGAGTGGGGTTCCCAGGCTTATTCTGTGCATTGCAACAACCAAGATTCCCATTGTTGCCAACGCTGTAGGTGACGGTCTTGTTGCAGCCTCAGTCTTGCCATTAAGGACTCCATCAATACCACCTCCTTGACCCTGGCGATCCATTCTGAAAGAGTGGGAGCTCCCTACTCAACCATCTAGAGGTAATACACTTTAGTCCCACCGCCAGGAGCACAAGTGCCCACCTTTCGGGAGTCTCTGCTTAAAAGTACTGCTGTAGGGGTTCCCAAAACCCAATCATCAAAAGTGTGAGGGATTATTACTCCCAGAATTTGTCCCACTGCCTCTTCTAGGTGTTTCCAAAAAGTGGCTAGACTTGGGCAAGCCCAGAAAATTTGCCCATGACCCCCCCCCCCCACATTCCCTCCAGCATGAGGCATCTCTGCATAATGTTGAGTAATTAGGGGCACCCTAAAGAACTGAACAAGAATTTTCCAGTAAAATTCACGCCATACTGGAGGGAAGGTCACCTTCCAACCCACTTTCAATCTTTGTTTCCAGTCAGATTCTCTAAGTACGATACCGTCCTCTCTTTCCCAAAGTGTTTTGTGTTGGAGCAAGGAGTCCCACCTCCCTCCAACAGCAACCTGTATAAATTCATCACCGGTTTGGTCTTGGCTGAAATGAGCACCACCCCATATAGAAACTGCTCCCAGTGCGAGTATGGTCTGGTTAATCTCAATAAGTAGTCTGAGGAGTTTATAAACTGTCTGACCTGCATGAATCTAAAAAACTCTGTTATCCCAATCAAACTTGTCCTTTGCTCTTTGGAATGAAATGCAGTGTTCCTCTTCGATCAGCTGTGTGAACCTGGTGACTCTCCTAGCCCATCCAGCAAACCCCAAGTCCAGCATGGGTGGAAAGAAGTTTGATTCATGCCTAATTAAGACAGTGGATCCACCCCATCCGGGGTATTTGTAAGTTTCATAATTTTCTGCAGAATAAACATTCCCTGCCTCATTCATCTGTTTTTAATGTGTTGAGTGTTTTCCAAAGATGGTGGGGCCAGCGTTAGGGTATAAAGTGGTCTCCCATCTGCCAAACTATCCTCCATCTCGTACCACCTAGATTCAATTCGCTGTTTAGCCCAAGAAGGAACAAGGGTCATCTGAGCAGCCAGGTAGTAGAAATAAAAATTGGGTAAGGCCAGGCCTCCCTTCTCCCGAGGAAGGTAAAGTAATCGTCTGGCCACCCAATGCTTCTTATGTTGCCAAACAAACCGCTGAGTCTCCCTCGATAACCTATTCCAGAAAGAGACCGGGCAATTTCAATGGAAGGCACTGAAACAAAAACAAGAATCGAGGGAGAACATTCATCTTGAGGAATGAGATTCAGCTGACCACCTGGTCCCAAAGTCATCCATAGCTGATGGCAAAATGTTTTGAAGAATCAGTGGACATTTGAATGCCGATATATCGAATTTGGCCTCTAGGGGCCCATTTGAACGGGAAGCTATCTTTAACCCCCCAAGGGACTATTCCACTTAAAATCAGGGCCTCAGATTTTGAAAAATTAATCTTATAACCTGAGATTTCTCCAAGGGATTGTAAAATTTCATACAAGGCTGGGGTCGATTTTTCCAACAGGACAAGAAAAAAAATAGAGTCATCAGCATATAGTGAGAGTTTTTGTCCCCCCCCCCCCATAATTCCAGAGATATCTAAACTCTGTCGAACTTTGGTGGCCAGCAGCTCCAAACAGAGGGCAAAGAGGAGTGGAGAAAGAGGACAGCCCTGTCTGGTGCCCCTGGTTAAAGGAAAGAATGAAGAACTTACCCCATTTACCTCCACTAGTGCTTTGTGGTTTAGAGTATAGTTGGGATACTGTATGCAAACATTTAGGGCTGAAATTAATTTTTTCCTTGGAGGCTTTTAGAAAATTCCAATTAACCCTATCAAATGCTTTCTCTGCATCCATGGAGATGGCTATTTGAAAATTATTTTGGTTGGCTTGAGAGGAGATGATATTAAGACGTTTCCTAATGTTATTAAATAGGTATCTTTCTGTGATGAAGCCCATCTGGTCATCATGTACCAGAGAAGTAATGTGGGTCTGGAGCCTCTTCGCCCACATGCCCGTGAACAACTTACAATCCACATTCAAGAGGAAGATAAGCCTACATGAGCCACATTCCAACTGATCCTTGTCCTCCTTGTGGATTACCGAAATGTGGGTGAACTGCCACGAACCAGGGGTGGCCCCACCATCCATGATCTCCTGGCATGCCAGGAGCAGAAGGGGCAGGAGAAGGTCAGCAAAGCTTTTAAAGAATTCCGAGGGGAATCCATCAGGCCCAGGGACTTTACCACTTTTCAAGTTTGTGATTTGTGCTAGAAGTTCTGGCCTCGAAATGGGCCCATCTAGATATTCAAGCGCAGATTGCGAAAGGGCTCTTATTTTTAATCCATCATAGAAGGAAGCAGCCTTTCCCCCAAAGTCTGAGATAGGTTCGTGGGAGTAAAACTCTCTGTAAAAATCTGCAAATGCGTTAGTTATTTTCTCCGGATAGGAAATTATTTTTCCAGAGTCTGTCTGGTCCTTAAGTCTAAGGATCAGTCTATTTAATTGTAGCTGTCTAAGCGTGGCCGCTAAAACCCTCCCTGCCCTGTTACCTCCCTCATAATAAGTTTGTCAGGCTCTTCTGTAAGATGCTTCTATATGAACTGTGAGTAGTGTCTCCAAGGCCAAATGTTTTTCAGCCAGGAGTTGTGTCTGTTTACTCAGTGAGATTTTGTGTGTGAATTCCAATTCCTCCAGTTCTTGTTCTAGTTCTTCCCTCCTCTGCACCCTACGTCGTTTGTCTAATGAAGAGTACCTTATGATGGTCCCTCGAAGAACGACCTTCAAAGCATCCCATCTAACCATGTGGGAGGTTGCCCCACCAGGTTCTCCCTTTCATAGGCTTGAATTGTGCTGACCACCAAGTCTTTAAACTCCTGATTGTTAAGGAGACCTACATTATGTCTCCAATGGGAGTTATGGATTTGAGGTGTTAGTTTTAATATAAGTTTAACTGGGGCATGGTCAGAAAGGTGCAGGGCATAATTTGACAAGATGTTGCTATATGCATCCACTTCTCTGTGAGAAAGAGGAGGTCAATTCTGGTATAACAGTTGTGTCTCTCAGAAAAGTGTGAGCAATCCAGTGATTTCCTATTAAGCTTCTTCTATACATCTACTAGGCCTAGGTTCTGTGATAACCAAAGAAAAGTGCCCTGCTGACCCCAGTTTTTCTTTCAGGGAACCCTCTCGCTTATCCAGTGATGTGGATAAGATAGTGTTGAAGTCCCCTCCTAGAACACAAAGTTGGTCAGTAATTTGTCATGTGGTTAATAAATAAAAAAAGAAGCGGCTTCTTTGTCATCATTAGGGGCATATAGACAAATAATTATGCAAGGAGTATCTAACAAGATTGCCTGCAATATAATATATCTTCCCTCTGGGTCCAATTGGGAGGCTGTAATCTGGATGAGGCATGATTTATGGATGAGAACAGCCGTACCCCTATGATGGGGGTGAGCTAAGTAGGTGGAGGCATACACCTGACTCACCCAGCTACAGCATAGCTTTTGGTGCTCACATTCCGTGAGATGGGTCTCTTGGAGTAGTGCAATGTGGGTTCCCATTCTGCTCAACTCTCCGAGGACTCTTGCTGTCTTAATAGGGCTATTCAAACCCCTGACATTATGTGATGCAATAATTAGATCACCCATGTTAAGTAACGAAAGGAGCATAAGGGATTGTTAGCAGGATAATCCTCCCTCCACCCATAGGCTGTACCCTAGAGAGGAGAAACAGGAAAGGACACACAACCCAGATGTTCATAAAGGGAATCAAATAACAACACAACCAGAGAAAACATAAAAAATTGCTCGGATTGAACGGATCCAGCTAACCATTAACAAGTACAACAAACATGACAAAATAACAACATTCTGCTTCAACAGTGTCACGCAGATCCCCCCACAATGTGGGTGTAGAGCGGTGGAGGGGGGTGCAGGATTAAATCCTGTACCATGTCACTTTGCCCCGCCATCGGGGACAAAAAGCAATTGCCGTGGTAGCACGAGTGCCATGCTGCAAGCACCAAAAGAGTGCGCCCCCACGAATATGGTGCTGACATTAGAGCATTGGTGTGGAGGGTGTGAGACCAAGGAAACAGAGGGTGTTACCCCTCCATCTCCCCCCCCCGACTAATCAACCCTTCCGTATTTTATAAAATTTTGTCTAGATTTTGGGATCAGGTAGGAGGCAACAATGTCCTTTCTCCCAGGCATGTTAGGAAAGCTAGACATTGCAGACAGATCAGGTTAAAGAAAAAAATCCTCATATTTTGAATAAAGCATCGCCAACCTCCGCTCCCCCACCCTTGACTTAAATTCAAAATCATGAAGTAGACTACAAATAAGTCTTTGTAAGGTTACCCAGAGTCTCTCATAAGAGAAGTTTGTTAGTCCTTAGAGGAGCCAGCACAATCTCTCCTGTCTTCCATCATCTGGGAATCCTGTCTGGTTCGTTTCTTCGTTAAAGCTGCAGCTTGAAGTTTGGTCCATAACCCAGGGCTGACGCTAGCAGAGACTGCGTTAGACCTTCTGCTCACAGGGAGCCACTGATTCTGATCTATTTCTTTAATCAGGCCTGGGGTAATGATCTCATTGAGCGCAATACCTAGGGAGGCCAAGTACTTTTTTGCTTCAGGTGGGGAATCATAGATCTTTGTTCCACTGCCTGAGGTAATGCGTAGCCTTGCAGAGAAATCTACACAAGCTTTCAGGCCTTTGTTTCTGAGCTCCTTGATGACTGGGAACCAGACTTTTCTTCTTGCCATGGTCATAGGGGTGTAGTCCAGTTCAATATAAAGTCTCTTGTCTCCGGAGATGATTTCCTTCTGTGACCAGGCCTTGCGGAGGATCATCTCTTTTATGCGGTAGTCCAAAAACTCAATTACCACTGACCACAGCCTGGCCTTTGGATCTTTTGGCAGGACTGCTAAGGCACGATGGGCTCGAATGATGTTAAGACTTAGATCTTTGTCCAGGTTTAACAGTTGTTTAAGCAGGCCTTCAATAAATGCTGGCATGTCCCCTGATTCTGTATGCTCCAGTAAGCCGTGAATTTGTAGATTCACTCTTCTCGATTGATCTTCCAGATCCTCCAGCCTCTCTAGGAGGACCTGGGATCAGTCTTGCAATTGTATGATTGTCTTATTGTGTAGGTCCAGGGTATCTGACTGGCCCGAGAGAGATTCCTCAATGGAATGGAGCTGCTGCTCATGTTGAAGAAGCTTTGCTTTGTTATCAGCTACCTCCTCTCTAAAGGTGTCCATGGAATGTGTAAGTCGCCGCAGCTCTCTACAAAGCTGCCGAGGGGTGACCATTACATTCTCCTCATCTTCCGAGGAGCTGCCCTCCGAATCTGGTACCGTGGTTTCAGGTGGCCTTGTTGGTGGAAGGGCCGTATGTATGCCTCAGGCTTGTAAATCCAGTTTCTGTTGCTTTAAGCCACCCAACTGTCCCAGTTTTGATTTCGTCCGGCTGGCAATGCTGCTAGAGGAACCCGAAATTATTTTTTTAATAATTAGCTAAGAAAGGTTCATTTTAACTTTGAAGTCGCGGGGGTTCGGAGCTCTGTTTTAGTGCGGCCGCGTGGCAAGGTGACGTCACTGGAAGTCAAGGCACTCTGCATTTAATGTTATCTTGGGAAGAACCAGTTTTAAAGTTGATTATGGGAACCCAGGCCCCTCAACCTTGTTTCGGCCAGCAAGGCAGGGGTACTGTAGACCTCAGATACCCGACACCAGGTTTACATTTAAACATTTTAACTTTTTTTTTAAACAGTTCAGTTACATTTTTTTCTTGAATCACAGTTAAATACGTGCATTCTATTTTTATGTTTTTAAACTGCTGAGAACTTGTGGGTTGATAAAAGACATCTTAAATACAGATGCAAAAGCATTTTTTACATAGGTAGACTGCATTTGGTATACTGTTAAACTGTGAATATTAACATGCTTCGTTTTGTTTATGAATTGATTAAGTTAACATTGTACTGTAAAAGTGCTTTGTTTTTCATGTTCAGTTCTTTTTATGTGGTGGAAGCAATGTACACAGGTTAAATAAAATGGGATTTATTTTGAAAGTGGATGAACGCCACTTTTTCCACATAACAGATTTGGATGATGAAAGGGGAAGAGGAGGGGGTTTTGCTGAACTGCTGTATTTGGATTGCTGTGTTTGGCTGGCTGACATCACTGCAACACATTTCCTGGGTTGGTAACTGTTCTTCATTGACAAGAGGCTGGGTCTGTTTGGAGGGTTGACTTTGGGCAGGAATCACAACACTGGATGTGTTTTCTTGTGCGATTTGTGACACAGATGCTCTGGGACATGCTACTTGCAGAAACTGTGTTTGAGAGAATGTGATAGCTGCTGGTCAGTGGTCGAGGACATTGGAGCTTGCGCTGGTGGAACATGGCACCGTTGTAAGTAATCTGTTACTGGGCTTACATTTAGATCTGTGCTGGAAGTACTGCTGCTGGCTGGAAGTGGTGCATCACTTAACATACTGCTGTACATCTGGCGGTTGTTTTCACTTGTTGCCCAGTAGCTTTGGAGGCTGGACTCAGAGCGATGACCTGTCATTGACATTATCTCATGGACATAGAGTCAAGCCTCTGAGAGAAGTTCTACCGCCATGGCTCTTAGACTATGATTAGTGTATCGGTGGCTCAATGTGGCTTTGGTGCTTAGTCGGGGCATCAGATTGGAGAAGTAGTTTACACCTAGTGGCTGCCTTGAATGCCAGACATCTGCTGTGGCATAACTTTTGCTTTTAAATCTTCGGGGATGTAAATAAAATGCAGGAGGGTCTGGTGGAAGTTTTGAAAGATATTTTTTGAAAAACAGAACTGGGCACAAAGGATTGTTAGGAAGTTCATATATATATATATATATATATATATATATATATATATATATATATATATATATATATTTATTTCCCCAGTACTGCTCTCGGTTGGGCTCCATTTTTTTGTGATTCTTTGTGCTCTCATTAAAAGCCAGAGTTGAGAGATGCTAAGGGGATTATACAGAAGGAGGCCCAAGTGGGGAAACAATTCTTTGTGGGTACCACACAGAACACGAGACTCCTGTGGGAAAGGGACATGGGCTTGGTGATCACTGAAGAGAACTGGCGGATGCTCTTGATGCTTCATATGGGCACACTGATTTGACATAAATATAAAGAGTTCTTTTATAAATTATCCATCATTTGTAGTCCACAAATTTAATCCTGCCATATCCCCAATCTGTGCAAAATGCAATAGTGACCTGGGATCTTACTTTCACTGCTTTTGGTCCTGCCTAGTCCTACAATCCTTTCAGACTGAAATTACGTGGACGTAGAGAAACTTCTGGGGAGATGGCTGCCGGTGACCCCGCAACTTCTCTTGTTCGGTATAGAAGACCTGGGGGGGAGGGGTGGTGTCCCCTACCCCGATGGACCTGAGTACTTCTTATCTTGGCAAGACACTGCATCCTGAACATCTGGGTATCCAGGGCTGTCTCCACTGTTCAGCAATGGCAGAACCTTTCCATACAGGCTCTGGTAATGGGAGGCTCTCCCATGTATTGAAAGGGAGAGGAGAACATTTCTATAAGACATGGGAGCCCTTCTTTTCCTCTCTAACTCTGGTGGAGCATCAGATCCTGTGTGAGGGATGGTTCTAATGACAGGATAGGACCTGGGGGAGATGAGAAATAGGAATGTGGAGGGTCACTCATTCTAAAAAGACCCCTAGAAACTTGGGGGGTATTATCTTATCTTATTTTCTCCTACTTTATTTTATGCTGTGTTATTCTGAACTACCCAGCTTAGTACAGTACTGACATGTCTGAGGAACCCACAATACATAACATAGACCATATGTAATAACCAGATAAACTGTTTTATGTTTAGGCAGAAGATATGATTTTCTTGGAATGTAATATCATATCTAGTATAAAGGAAAGGACCCTTGTATGTATATAGTTGGATGAATCTGATGTGTGTGTGTGATGTTATGTATGTTCTTGTTTTCTATGCAAAAATTTCAATAAAGAGATTTTGCAAAAAAAAAAAGTGAGAGTTACATATTCAGCTCCTGTTTGGTCCTGTTTGATCGTGAAACTTTTGGATTTCAACTGCCGTAGTCCTTCACGGCCCCTTCGGGCCAAGAAAAACTGCGTCCTCATATCCTGGGCAGTTCATCAATGAGCCTAATGATGTACTTGACAGATCAAAGAGACTGGATGCCAATAAATCACCAGGACCTGATAAAATACACCCTAGGATTGTAAAAGAGCTAGTGGAATATATATATATATATATATATATATACCCTTAGACCATATATTCCAACACTCCTTGGACACTGGCGAAATTCCACAGGAATAGAAGATTGCCACTGTGGTACCCATCTTAAAAAAAGGATCTAAAACAAACCCCGAAAGCTTCAGACCCATTAGTCTGACTTCCCTAATGGGTAAGATACTAGAAGGTATCATCAAAGTGCACATACAAAACTTCTTAGACCAGCCTGGGTTGATTGCCCTGCTGCAACATGGGTTCACCAAATCTAAGTCCTGTCAAACAAATTTACTATCATTCTACGAAAACGTCAGTAGGGAACTGGATCAAGGTAATTCTGTTGACCTCGTGTTTCTCAATTTTGCTAAAGCCTTTGATAAACTCCCACACTTTGAACTCATTAAAACATTGGGGGCTTATACACTGAAGGCAAATATTCTAAACTGGATTATGAACTGGCTGGAGGGAAGGGAACAGAGGGTAACTATGAATGAGGAATACTCTGAATGGGCCCAGGTTACAAGTGGGGTGCCTCAATGGTCCATTCTGGGCCCCTGCCTCTTCAACATTTACGTTACATCACTCCCAAGTTGATATAACCAACATATGGTTATTGAAATTTGCTGATGACTGCCATGTAGGAACAGTGGTTAACAACATTGAGGGTAATATAGCCCTTCAATTAGCCCTCAATAGTATATTTAACTGGACTAATCATAGTAAACCGGTTCTGAACACTAGTAAGTGCAAGGTTATGCACCTGGGTGCACACAATAAACATTACAGGTACAAACAGAGGAATAATGACCTATCAGTAACTAACCAAGAAAAATATTTAGGAATAATAATTAACCCTTACCTGAAATTTAGATCCCATTGTAGAAATCAAGTTAAGAAAGCTAATCAATATTTAAACTGTATTTTCAGGCACATATCTAGCCGGAAAAAGGAGGTGATACTACCACTATATGTTGCTTTGGTTAGACCCCATCTGGAATATTCTGTGCAGGTATGGTCACCTTATATTAAAGAGGATATCCTAAGGGTTGATGGAGTGCAATGCAGAGCCACCAAATCTATTTTTGGGATAGGCAACAAGTCCTATATGGATAGGCAAAATCGCTCAATATGTACACGCTCCAAAGTAGGAGAATTAGAGGAGACATGTGCATGCCTTTTAGAGCAATAAGTGACCCAATCCTTAGGAAAGAATTGGGATTAGAACTTAATGACAACAGAATTAGCAACAGAAGACACTACAAGCAATCATTCATGGCTAAATGGAATGTTCTACGCAGGAAAAATTGGTTTAGCCACAGTGTAGTCTCAACATGGAATCACCTTCCATCTGAAGTAGTAGATAGCCCAAACATGGAATCATTCAAATTAAGATTGGACCAAGCATTTGGGGATGAAGATAAATTCTGTTTTAAATAAAACCTTTTGGCAAGCACCACGGACGAAAGTCCACTTATACTTGAACCCACCTATGAAACCTATGAAAGCTGCACGTCAAGCCAGACCTTCTGAAGAAGGTGGCTGAGTGTCTCTGCAGACAGGGCACTTAAGAAACATAGAAACATAGACTTTGATGGCAGATAAGGACCACTTGGCCCACCTAGTCTGCCCATTTCCCCTACCTACAGGATAAGCTGCAGATCCTAGCTAACCAACAGCCTATTTCTTCTTACCCCCTACAATTACCTTATGTCTGTCCCATGTATTCTTGAATTCTACCTCAGAAAGGCTGTTCCTTGCGTCCACCACTCTCTCTGTGAAAAAATACTTCCTCACATTGCCCATGAACCACCTCCCATCTTTAAATTGTGTCCCCTTGTTCTTGCACATCTCTTTTTCTGAAAGATGCTACCCTCTTGGACTTTGTTGAGTTCACTGAGGTACTTAAAAGTTTCTATCATGTCCCCCCTCTCCCTCCTTTATTCAAGGGTATACATATTAAACTCCTTTAGTCTCGCCTCATATGGCTTCTCTTGCAGACCATGCACTATTTTAGTTGCCCTCCTCTGGACTGCCTCCATCTTGTCTATGTCCTTGTGGAGATGGGGTCTCCAGGAATGGACGCAGTACTCCAGATGGGGTCTCACCAACTGTCTGTACAGAGGGATAACAATTTTTTGTTTTCTGCTGGTGATGCCTCTCCCTATACATCCCAATATACCTCCAGCTCTCCCTACTGCCTTCTCACATTGCTTGCTAACCTTAAGGTCATCTGATATGATTACCTCCAGGTCCCTTTCCATTGTTGTTGTTGTTACTACCCCCCCCATTGTGTAATCTTCCCCTGGGTTTTTGTTTCCCAGGTGCATTATTTTGCACTTCTTTGCATTGAATCCAAGCTGCCATACTTCTGACCATTCCTCCAACCTTGCCAAGTCCCTTCTCATCCTTTTCACGCCTCCTTGTGTATCAACCCTGTTGCAGATCTTTGTGTCATCTGCAAAGAGGTATACTTTTCCTTCCAGTCCCTCTGCAATGTCACTTACAAAGTCATTATAAAGGACTAGACCCAGTACTGAACTCTGCGGTACCCCACTAATAACCCCTCTTTCTTCAGAGTAGACTCTATTTACAACTACCTTCTGTGTCCTGTTGTCCAGCCAGTGTTTTACCCAGGCTACCACCCTGGGACCCACTGCCAGGCTGATTAATTTGACAATTAATCTTTTGTGTGGGACTGTGTCAAATGCCTTGCTAAAGTCTAGGTAGACCATGTCCACAGCCCTTCCCTGGTCTACTACTTTGGTCACCCAGTCAAAGAAATCAATTAGATTCATCTGACATGACCTTCTTGCTGTGAACCCATGCTGCCTTAAGTCCTGTGCCCCACTTTCCTCTAGGTACTCAACAATTCTTTCCTTCAGAAGTGATTCCATCACTTTCCCTACCACAGAGGTCAAACTGACAGTTCTGTAGTTTTCTGCCTCTGTCTTGGTCCCACTTTTGTTAAAGGAAATCACATCCGCCTTCCTCCAGTCTTCAGGTACCACACCATCCTCCCCTGATTTGTTAAAAAGGGTAGTCAGTGGTTTCACTAGTTCTCCCCTTAATTCTTTTAGAATTCTGGGGTGAATTCCATCAGGTCCCATTGCTTTGTCCACCTTCAGTTTTAGGAGTTCTTTCAGAACCTTTTTTTCTGTGAAAGGACTGAGATCAACTCCCCTATCAAGAGTGCTTCTGTTAATTGGATTAGGCACCTCCCCCTCCTCCTCTTTTGTGAATACTGAGCAGAAATATTCGTTCAGTATCCCTACTTTTTTTATGTCCCTCTCTGCCCACCCACTGTCCATTCTATTCAGCCTCATTATCCCTCCCTTTGTCTTTCTACGCTCCTTGATGTACTTATAAAAGGTTTTATCCCACTTCTTAACCTTGTTGGCTATCTTTTCCTCAGTTTGGGCCTTTGCTATTCTGACTTCCCTCCCTGCTTGTTTCTGCCTTAACTGGTACAGCTCTCTGTTCTGCTCCTTCTGTGTTTCCTTATACTTCCTGAATGCCATCTTTTTCTCCCTGATCTTCCCTGCCACCTCTTTTGAGAACCATAGTGGCATTTTCTTTCATTTCGATTTGTTTATTTGCTTCACACAAAGGTTTGTTGCCTCTGTGATGAAAATTTGATGTTTTCCCATTGTTGCTCCACCCCTCCTTCTAGCCTGTTTGCTACTGTTTTTCTAAGACACTCTCCCATCTTGCCAAAGTCAGCCCGCCTGAAGTCCAGTACCCTCACTTTTGTATGGCTTGACTCTGTAGCTGAGTTTATTGTGAACCACACTGTTTGATGGTCACTTGTTCCCAGATGGCAATCCACTTCTAGATCTGAAATCCTCTCACTGTCCCCATTTAAGAGTATGAGGTCTAAGACTGCTCCCTCACGAGTGGGTTCCGAAACTAGCTGTCTGAGGCATGCCAACTGTAGGGCATCGAGAACGGCCCTGCTCTTGGATGTGGCTGCAGCAAATGTGCTCCAGTTAACATCTGGCATATTCAGGTCTCCCATCAACAGTATCTCCTCTTTCTCTGCCATCTTAAGAATGCCTTCTTGCCTGATTGTTTCAGTTCGTAGCAGTCGATGGCAGTAATGGTGGGGTGGTGAACTGCAGTGGCTTTGTGTTAACGGCAATATTTCTTACTGACTGCTGTTAGGATGTCATTGGCAGGAATCATGTCCAGATGAGTAAGAAGGATAATACAGCAGTTTATTTGTGGACAGTTCAAAAGCCTATTAATTCCTACTCAGAGTGAAAGTAGACTAGAAAGGTTATATTCTTTGCCATCTGAATGACGAACCTCTCCATAAATTCTTCTCAAAATTTGACAGAGCTCATCAGTTTCTATTAGTTTATAGTTTGTCTTCAGAGTTGCCTGTCTTGTGCCCAGTTGTTCAACACATTAATAGCTCACTGAGCATTTTTTGGGTATTCTCTTCATCTTTCTGTTCCTGTAACAGTGACAGTTCTTCTGGTGACAGAATTACATGTTTATTCACAGTTTCACTTTTTTCCTTTTCTTTGCAGGTGACTTGGTTGTTTCTCTCTGGTTTTCATCAACATCCTGGAATTTCAACATTATTTAATCCAGTTGAAACTGAAACTGTGGTGGAGGTATGTCAGACATTGTAACTGTTGACAGCTGTCAAATGTCAAACTGCTGAGGTATTTTTTTAGGGTTTCCTGTAAGAAATGAAAATGGCTGCTATTAGCCAGTGACAAGTCACGTGGCTTACACTTATTATCTGGCCACATGCAAGTAGTGCCAGCTGTGGCATTATGGCTGTCTAAGGACACAGCAAAAAACAGACTTTAGCCAATCAGAAGGCTGGACAATTCTTACCAATTTGATAATACAGATTTATCAAGCTTTTTTCAGTTTTGTATTTGGCTCTTTTGCCCGACATGGCTAATAAACCACTTTTGGGACAAATTTTACCTGCTGTCATGGAGCTCGGGTACAGGTGATTTACCCCTTTAATTTCCCTTGGGTTGAAACTTTCCCAAACCCTTTTGGGATGCTGGCATGAGAACCTAAATCATGGCAGGAGTGTTCTGAAGCATGCTGTGCCCAAACGCATCACAACATCCCCCCATCTGTGTCTCAGCAGCTACTCCCCCACCTGTACACCTAAAAGTGGCAGTAGTACTGCGAGTCAGTTAGCTCTCCATCTTCCAGAGGAGAAGTCCACCAGGATGTTCGACCCTTCTCCTCCTCCCGGCTGGCCCCAGATGGCCGAAGTTGATTCCTGAACCTGGGTCACTAGCATTTGTGAGTGGTAGCTCTAACACTGTGCTGATGGGCCAGCTTTCATTTTATCAAGCTTTTTTACCCAAGCCCGTTACTGTCTCCCTGTCAGGCTCACTTGGCAATCTGCCAGTCTCGACAACCACAACACAGCCAATTCTTATGGTGAGGGGCCTAACAGTACCAATGCCCATAACACTGATGGTGTTTAGTGTTTTTACCATTGTTTTTTCTCCTTGTGTTCTCCACCCACCTTCCCACTGCTACCCTGCACAGTCTAGATGGGGCCTTCTACACATGCAGTGTGCCACCTATAAAGGAGCTAGCTGACTGGTCCACCACAAGGGATCATTGTGGCAGTGGAGCATCGCTCCATCTTCCCCAGGCTGGTACACACTGCCAGCAGCAGCAATTCACCAGCCCTGGCCACGCTGCTTCTTGTAACCTGTGTCACTCTTGAACATGGGTCACCCACTGGGTAAAGCAAGACATCAGACTGCCATTTTTTTTATTCTATTTATTACTTTTCTTGGTTTTCTTCCTGGTTTCCCCCTTACAACACAGGACCCCAGAACACAGTCATGCATGCTCGTGGAGGCGAGAATGTGCCCCATGACTCCAGTAATGGCCCAATTCCCCCCCACCCCACCTGGCCTAGCACCGAATCTCCTCTTGGGCTTGGCACTACCATCAAGTCTCCACTTGGTAGCAGCCAAGATCCCTGGAGACTCTAAATCCTCCCCAGGATAGGGGAGCTGCCTAACGGCAGCTCAATCCCACTCCACGCCATCCCCCCTTGGGTCACTGGCATAGCGCAAGGTGTGGCATCCAGAGTTTTAATCCTCAGCACCATTGGGTTGGCCTAGAGACTGCCATTGTTAATTTATTGAGATGTTTTGGCCAGTAAAGGCACACTTAGCTAGAAACAGTTTGTTTCCAGGTGCATACTAGGGGGAGGGCTACAAAGGAAATAACTGCAACACTAAATAACAATACGTTCAAACAATCAACAGTAAAACAGTACTTGATATGCAGTAATTTATAAACAGAGTTGCAAAACAGCAGTGTGTAATAAATAACATTGGCAGTAAAATATAATACCCAATATCAATCTGGGTTCCGTAAACACCACTCCACTACTACCTCGCTACTCCGAATCATCGATGCGATCCTGACAGGCATGGACTGTGGTCACATCACCACTGCCATTTTTATTGATCTTGCTAAAGCTTTTGACACTGTATCCCACTCCCTCTTGCTCTGCTCCCTCTCATCTGCCAGGTTGTCTGAACACCACATAAAATGGTTCAGTGCATACCTTAACGACTGCTCACAGTCTGTAAAAATATCCGACTACATCTCCCCTCTTCTACCCATATGCTCTGGTGTCCCTCAAGGGTCCATACTTGGCCCAGTTCTCTTCTCCATGTTTCTAAATGACCTGCCATCTGTCTGTACCTCATCTTCTATACATACGTATGCTGATGATATGGTTCTTTTCTCCACAGGTTCCTCACCTGTGGATGTTGCCTCCAGGCTCCAAAGTGATTTTAATAATGTCCAGAGCTGGTTTCAATCTCACCAACTCTTCCTAAATGCCAAGAAAACTGTGTCAATGACTTTTGGCGCATGTCAGAAGCTGTCAAGGCTCCCTTCTGCCCCTACCTTCACTACCCTCGACGGAGCAACTGTAATTGCTACCAAGTCTTTCAGGTATCTGGGCGTTTGGCTGGATAAACATCTCACTTTCTCGGCCCATGTAGATGCCATAATAAAAAAGCTTTGCCCCAACCTTGGTATACCTTATATAGAAACTGCTCCTGCCTCCCGCCCCAGGCAAGACGCAAACTGATCCAAAAAATGATCCTCCTGATTTTTGACTATTGCGATATTTTCTATTGCTCTGCTCCTGCCACCTCCCTAGCTGACTTGGATACTCTTTTCAACTCCTTCTGGCAGCTTGCTCTGGATGCATCTCCCCTTACCCACCACTGTCACCTGTACCGAGCTTTAGTCTTCCCTTCCATAACAAATAGGCAGCTGCACCACTGAGCAAATTCCATCTCTAAGTCCTGGTTTGGTACACTTCCTCCCTATCTAAATTCCCTAATCTCCCCCCAACCCACTCCCTCTCGACTTCTAAGATCCCATGACCACAGAACTCTGACTGTTCCCTGAAGAGCCTTCTCTAGTGGGCAGGCCTCCTCCTAATCCTATTGTCTCCCTAAACTGTGGGATGAGCTTCCTACACAAAACTGATCCTCTTCCTTGCCTGGCTCATTAAACCAAGCTCTACATAACTTCCTCTCTGTAAATTGCACTTGCTCCTAGCTCCTCCCCTTTTTCTTGTCTCACACCCTGTCTGATGCCCTGTTTGCCTAACTATAATCCATATTGATGCACTTATAGTCTCGGAGCCTATCCAGGCTCCAGTTGTGTTTGGTTGCTTCTTATCATCTCTCTGTCTCTCTAGTGGTCTATCTCCTTAGCCTGCTGACCTAGCCCTGGGCCCTGGCTCGCTTCTCTACCACTGTGCTACCTCTTCATCACTTGTTTGCTCTGTGCCTTTTTAATCTGAAGTGTGTAAAGCCATAGGTCCCATTTGCCATTACGTTACCCATGATTCTGTCACACCACTAGTTCATAGCTACCAGATTTTAATCTCCTCTGTGCTGCAATTATTTACTCTTCTTGCTAATGTGTTGTTCATTCACAGTGTATGTTTTTTATGCTATTATATAATGTGTGAATGCTCATTGATACTTTGTAACTTCCATCACCCTTTCCCCCAGGTCATACCAGGAGATGAGCAACTTGTTGTTCAGTGTACCTTACCTGGTGAAACTTTTCAAAAAATAAATAAAATAATAAGACTCAGGGCAGATCATTTAGAAATATGGACAATAAAATGGGACCCTGGACAGAGCCTTAGGGAAACCCATGTTAACAGGGAGGAGAGATGGACCCACCAAAAATAACTAACTGACTGAACTTTTTAGACAGGTATGAGTCGAGCCCCACGGCTGCCTTTTCAGAGACAGTCACACTCGACAACTTGTTCAATAGGAGTGTGTGGGAGACTGTGTCAAAGGATTTGGAGAAGCTACATGTAATAAGTCTATGATCCAACTTAGTGAGGATGGAGTCAGTGATATTCAGCAGGGAGGCAACTATGGAATGATCAGGTCTGAAGTCAAAACATGGACTAAGGAAGAGGAAGAAGAAACGAAAGTGGTGAGCTGAATGTGGACACAATATATTTTCTTTATTCCCAGATATATGCAGAGGTACATTGTTATCATTCTGCAGTATTGCCAGATTCCAAGTGAAACACTGCTCAAAAATCTCTCCAGGAATCACCCCACTACAGCTAAATCAGTAAATATCCTTACAGTAATTTCTCATTAGGCAGCCCTTCTGATGATGCTCATATCATTGACTATTGGTCAGCATTTGCTTGTGTCTTATGCCTCCAGGTTCAGCCTGCCTAAACTGGCCAAACAACCCACATTTACACTACAAGCTGTGTCCCATTTAAAGGCGGATTAAAGCTGGATCTATGTAGGGGTGTGAGGGTCAGCTTTTCCAGTTCCAGACGGGTCTGGCTGGGCTAAGTGGAATCAGAACCAGAACTAAAAATGTAATATATTGTAAAACTAACTGATACAATCAAGTTAAAAATAAAATAATAACTGGGGAGTGTTTTCTCCCATAGAGAAACCCGGTTATACTGTAATTCACTGTTATAACCTATGGGTTATAATGGTGAACACAAGCCAGGTTTCCCTGCTGCCGCTCTTCCTTTACTCAGCACTGGAGACTTGGCTGCCAATATGACTCGGCGGTAAGTAAATAAAAAAAAAAACTTGCCTCTTGTCAGTTTTTGCGCCTTTGATTAAATGCCTAATCCTTGGGTAAGTCATTAAAAAAAAAAGGTTTCAGCAGCCACTCAGGGATGAACCACACTGCATCCTGACTGAACCGTGACTGTTTATTTTATATAATTGCTGTAGCGAGAAAACGCTCCCCAGAAATTATATAAAATAAAACATGTCGTGGTGTGTTTTACTCAAGATTTTACACACTCCCCCAGTGTTGGATGCTTAAATTAACCCCTCAAGCTTTGAGACAGTATAGCATAGTGGTTAAGATCACTGAGTTGCAAACCTGGAAACCTGAGTTTGAATCCCACTGTCACAACCCCACTCAACAGGTCAGGCCCTCTGCTCCCACAGTGCCAACCTCTGAAAGCAGTATTGTGAACAGGGTAACAGAACAAAGTAACCCTCCTGTCTGTTTTGTGGACCTGAATCACCTTTGGTCTCAAGTTCTGGGGGGAATTCAAACTGTGAACCTTCTTCTAGCATACCCAAATGTACAGGTTCAGATAATTCTGCTCTTCAGGGAAATGCCAGATATCTTTTGCCAAGGGCACCTAACCTGGTATACAAAATAAACCCTTAAAAACTCTATGAAAGAACTTAGATACATTCTTACCTTTTCCCAGTTTGGTATACCATTAAGCTTATGAACAGTGCTGTCAAAATCTTAACCATCCATGCATCACAGGCAAAAAGGAAGGACTTGGAAGAAACATGCAGTATCTTTAAAATAAGAGGTTTTTACTTAAAATGAATACAATATGTAAAATGTAACCACAGAACAATATATCACAAAACATATAATCACTTAAAAGAACAAGGTAAAATACAACGTAAACTCCTACCACAATACTCTTAGATTTGTCTATCTAATGTATGCCTTCTCACAGTGCTCTAGTTAGCTGTTGTTTCAAGAAAGAGTCCAAACAGAATTGTGTCAGTTGAGAAACACAGAATACAAGTTTAAACCCTGTGTCTCCACCCCGTCTATGATGCCACCTAGCTCCTCCTTCTAGAATATTAAAAATTATACAACCAGGATGTCTAATCACTCAGGAGGGAAATTAAATAAGGTGACATCAGCAAAAACTCATTTTTCAAATGATGACACTTAATTAACTCTGTGATTCCTCAGTTTCTTCTTTGATCTTTGAACAGTTTCCTGCTTCACAAAGACATCAAAGTACTTTTTATGACTAACTCTGCCAGATCTCACTGAGGTGTAATTTGCTTTGTAACACCAGGAGCAATTAACTGAGCTTCCTCTGAAGACGTCATAAAATGGATATTTCCATTTACTTTGGCTTCAAGGCAAACTGGGAAGCTAATCACCTTATAGAGATCTGCTGTTTAACATATCCTGTCCTTTGAACTGATACTGGGGGGGGGGTCATCCCAGGAGTGCAGGATGTCTTAGGCCAATCACACTACATTTTTATATTACAAAAATCATACAGCGATCAGAACCAGCTGGCCAAGCGTTACACCCGCCAGCCACCATTTGCATACTGTGTGACTCTGAGCAAGTCACTTAACTTCTTTGTGCTCCCAGGTCACACCTGGAAACAAGCTTTGGCTCAGTGCGCCTTTCATGGTTAAACAATTTCCCCTTTCCCTTTCTCTTATGTAGCATTCAACACCTCAGGTGTGTATAAAATTTTGTTAAACACCCTACGCCATGTATTATTCTATATGTAATGTTACATAACAAATTTGGATCATCAGAGAAAGGGCCTATGCGAACCAATGGCTTAATTTCTTCTTCCACCTGTTCCATCCCACTCATCTCTACTCCACTGCTACTGTACAGTCACACAAGTATAATATTTTGGCTTGATCAGTCCAACAGATGTAATTCTTACAAGGGAAGCATGGCAGATTTTCACATAGCAGACAAACAGTATCATCCTCTCTCAAACTATGTGATGAAATTGGTTGTTCTGCTCTAAGTGGTATTACTTTCAGTGAGAGTGACAAGAAGATTAACAGTGGCAGTGGCACTGGTAAAGTAGTGGCACCAACAGACTGATGATGAAGAAAACTAGTCCAGTAGAGAATATAATGAATAATTATGGGAGACCATACACAACAAGCCTGTGTTTCCATTGAGGGGTAGAGATAACAGCATCTGGAATGTGTGCCATAATTGTATACTAGTGTTTTAGTACAATGAATTGGAAGACTAGTTGAAGCATCCCAGAAAATACCAGGAGGCTAGTCACATCAATTTCTACAAGTTTGCACATATGGTCAAATGGTCCTGCTGTTAATCTCAGGGGTTACAAGGAGGGTTATTTGGGTAATAAATTTTATCTGTTCCTTGGGGGTCTACAGACATGGTGCCACTCTGGGACAGTGAAACTGTTGAGAGATGTTTGATGCCACAAGCATAGCAACTGGGAAGACTATTGGAGTGTATTGGTTTATTGATAAAATATGGGAACTGAGATGTTCCTAATGATGGGATCACAGTGAGGGCGAGGTTTCCAGCAAAAGCCTTTATAATCCTGTTTAGAAATAAAATGTTTTTATTTGTGAGAAATCTGTCCTAATGAGCATGGTGAAAAAACAGATTTGTACTGTGACACACTGGAGTTTTCTCTGTAAAAGGAAGACCTCACTGTGAGCCAGAAAGGAGGGGGTCAGTGTGTAGTGCAACATGCTGACTGATGGTATGAGACTGGAAAGGGGGGAACTCTGATGTGGTTCAAGTTCTGCGAAGACAAGAGACTACTATTTCCATATCTTCACCTGTCAGTTTGTCCTAGCTATACAAAAGCTACTTTTGCATTTTGATGGTTTAACTCCTATTATTTTCAATGTTTTCTCCTGTAAGCACTTTTGTTCTGTTCTGGTCAAAGTGTAAATATATTGTGTAAATAAAGTAGTTCTTATTTAGTACAATATAGAGGCTGGTTGTGCATTTTAATGGAAGGGGTATAGTTTGTGAATTTCTTGGATAACCGTCATTCTGAAGAAACATAGGCACATAGACAATGACAGCAGAAAAAGACCCTTGGTTCATTCATTCTGCCCGAGTTCCCTATTTAGCTCAGGGACCTACTGTTCCTCCAGTGTCTTAGCCCTCCCCAATCCCCCATTCTCCTCCCAGTTTCTGCTGCCTCAAATATCTACTATACCCCTCATTCTGTCCCATCCGTGCTTGAAACCACCAATGGTTTTTGCAGTTGCCTCTTCTGCTGGTAGACTGTTCCACATTTCCACCACTCTTTCTGTAAAATAATACTTCCTCATGACCCTCCTGAACCTCCCACCTGTTAATTTGCACTCATGTCCACATGACCGTGAACTAGTATTCAAGCTAAATTGTTCCCCACAGTTCACTTCGTTAATTTCTGTTAGGAACTTGAAAGTATCTATCATATTTCCCCTCTGCCTTTTGGTCTCCAGTGAGTACATGTTCAGTGCCTTGATGCACTTCTCATAGGACCTGCCCTGTTGGCTCTGAATCATTTCATCACCCCACGCTGCACCCTTTCCAGCCTATCCCAATCTTTCCAGAGGTGTGGACTCCAGAACTGGGCCCTGTACTCCAGGTGTGGCCTCACTAAGGATCTATATAGGGAAGTATTACCTCTCCCCTTCTGCTATCAATACCCCTCCTAATACAAACCAGCATCCTACTCACTTTGCTATATGCCTTGCTGAGGCATGCTAACTCTAGTTTGAGCAATTTGAAAAACACATTCTTTCCTGATACAGGCAAAGGAGAGGAGTGAAATTTTGGTAAGATAGAACACACACGTCACCTGGAGTTTGAGCAGTCAGCCTTGATTTGATCCAGGGGTACTGGTGACGAGCGCAGAGGCTCCAAGTGTCTGGGGGACAGTATCTATGCAGAGAGATGAGTGTGGGTGCAAGGACATGGTGAGGGGTGAACACGAGTGAATGTCTACAGCAGCTGGCTTCAAGAGGGGTGCTGGTTGGGGTGTGGATAAGTGTGTTTGTCACAGACCTCAAGAGGTATCTGCGGTTACCTCAAACCCAAGATAGAAACACAAGGTGAGGTGTGTATGGTCACCTGTATTTTATCTTTTATAATCTATGGTTTTGTAGAGGGAAGAAGCAAGTGGGAGCTGTGAGCAGCACTGAGTGCCAGTACAGAGAGACAGTGACAGAGCATTCCAAGAAAATGAAAGCAGTCTAGCAGGCGGGAGTCAGATGAGCAGGGACACAAGTGCACTTGATGACAGAACATGCACAACATCTTTAGAATGTGCACAACAGCTTTACAACCATGCATAACTGTTTTGAGAGCCACTGAATTCCATACACAATATGCTCTAACCATATACTATAATGGGATGTATACACAAACACAAACACACTCAGGTACACACACAGAGGCACACACACACACACACACACACACACCAAACACAGCAGCATACACACAAACTGAGTACACCTCCATTACCTTTTCCAAGATGGCGACCGATGTGGATCAGCCTTCCGCAGCAGTTTTTTAGTCTGTGTTTTAGTTCATTTTTCTACTTGTATTTTTAGTTAGCTTAGACAGGGTGAAGCAAGTGAAGCAGATTAGTTTAAGATAGTGTGTTTTTTGGGTCTTTTATTTGTTAAGTATAGTGCAGCGTTGTTTTGTGCAGACTGTATGTTTGGGGCCTGCTGCTAGCATTGCAACTTTGCTAGCAGCGTTATTTTGAATCTGTCTGCATTATTGTGGCCGTTCTGATCACAATAAGTTCAGTTTGTGTGATCAGCTGGCTGATTATTTTTATACCTGTTGCTATGTACCACAGAACATATCCAGATACGGACTTCTCTCCTCAGTATTCTGCTCAAACTCTGGGCTTGAGGTCAAGACACTACCATCTTTTGGAAACCATTTTCTGGACAACTTCAGTGCTCCATCTGTAGTCTCTTGTGAAGTGGGGACTACATTTTGGCAGCTGAGAGTTGGAAGAGAGGAAGGGTGTACTTTGGCTGGAGGACTCTGCTGAGAATGATTTCTGCTCGTGAGTTTGTTCCATTTCAGCTGTTACGATCACCAGCTGGATCAGGCTCCTGTGCTGGATTGTGGCTGCCATTCCGGGCTCTTGTCCTGCTGATGGGGGAGTGGGGGTCTGGGGTTGGGTTGTCTGCAGGAAGGGGGGCAGTGGAAGTGTATGTTGAAGGGCACAGTACTCGCATCTATCTCGGGGGCTTATTCAGGGAGGCTTCACTGCATGGTATTGTTAGGTCCTGTCCCTTGGGTAGCTCACTCTAGATGTTTTACAAGCCTGATGTGAGTTGAGGGCTTGGTTGGTTGTGTGGCCTTACCAAAATGTCTGCACCATTCTAACTGGCATTTTTCTCCTGGTTCTGGACAGCAGTCCGGTGATGGGGTGGCTGGTTAAGGGGAGAAGGCCAAACAGAGTGGGCATTGGGCTTATGACAAGTGGGTGGTATAGCCCGATTTCTTGGGTCACCCAAGAGGAGGGGGTCAGAGGGCTTCCTCGTCGGTGAACCTAGTCTTCGTGAGGCTGACCACTCTGACTGTCTGAAGGCTGATTTTAAATTGACAGAAGGAAACTCTGTGGCTTTGATCGGAGATGGACAAAACTCACTGGGAAATTTGTTGGATGTGTTCAGTTGGCTTGGTTGGTGGCTGCGAGAGAGCCCCAGCACTCTAGCTGTCATTTTTAAACCATTATCTTGGATGACTGTGGTGACAGCACAGTCCCCTGGACTGAATTCTATGGGCTGCTGGGGGTGAGAGCCTCATCTTGCTCAAAACTGATTTAAGTGCAGCAAGCTTAGTACCTTTCCGATTATTAAGTCTCCAAAATAAACTTCTGGACCTTGCATCATTTTAAAGGTTTCTTTTTATTTTTAGGGGTTTGTTGGGGGGTTGGGGGGAAATTTGGGGTTTTTGTTTGGTTCTGTGTTTTGGAGTTTTAGTTTTGGTGATTTGTGGACTGTTGTGATTGTTTTGGGAAACTTGTATTGGCATGTGTTGGCTAAGAGCTCTCCTAGTTAGGCACTGCTCCCCCCGAGCTCTGTGGCCTCTGGCCTTTTGATTTTTCTCCCTTGCTCAGCAATGTATATGGGCAGTGTTGAGCTTTGGGGATTGTGAGGAAGAGGTGTTGGGCCGGGGGTCACGGACCTGGAGGGGGAGTGGAGCAGGGTCGAAGGATTGCAGTGGTGAGGTCCAGGGGTTGCCCTGGGGTGAAATGGGTTCCAGATAGGGGTCCTCTCTGTCTGATCCCCATACCTAAAGGCTCCACATTGGGTGGGTAGATAACATGGATGACCTGGGTGGCTCATCCTAATTGGGCAGTGCTATGCAATTCCAGGGCCATTTAAAACAAGACAGCAGTAATTGCTGATCTTGCTGAGTCATCGGACCTGGCTTGCATCACCGAAACCTGGCTGGATGAGAATGCTGGCCCAGTTCTTGAATCAGCTGTTCTGGCTGGTTTTTCAATGATATACCGTCTGAGGACAGATCACATGGGTGGGGGTGTAGCCATTTGTTTTGGAATGGGATTGGGCCTTATAGATGTGCCAGTGGGGGAGACCAGGTCCTTTGAGTGTATCATTGGTGCAGGTGTGGGGCGCAGGATCCTTCTTGTCTACCATCCACCCGGGGGCGAGAAGCAGTTTCTGCAGGAAGTCGCAGACTTCATCGTCGATATGGTGTTGGAGTCCCCCAGATGGGTGGTGCAGGGGGACTTCAGTGCCTGGGTCAATGATAAACTCTTGTAATTTGGACAGCACTTTCTCCAACTAATGAATTAGTTGGGCTTCACACAGGTTATTACCTCTGTGACCCATATTCATGGTCACTCATTGGATCTGGTCTTTCTACTGGGGATGGAGACCTCTGATTTGGTGGTGGAGCTGGTCGGTTGGTCTGATCACCACATCATAAGGTTAAATTTCCAGGCACCCACCAATAGACCTGCCCCTGTGGGGATGGTTCAATACTGCCCTTTGAGGGGTTTGATCCCAGATGGCCTGATTCCAGTGCTGGACCTATTGGGCATGCCAAGTGTAAGCTCGGACCCAGAGAATCTGCTGCAGATCTATAATAGGGCTGTGATGGAGGCTTTGGATTCTGTAGCTCCTGTCTGCATTCATCCACTCACTCTTTGCCCTTGGTCCCCCTGTTTTGATCTGTCTTTGAGGAAGTTGAGGTGAGCTAGATGAAGGCTGGAGAGGCACTGGCAGAAGTCTGGCCTGGTGGTAGTAATACCCCTCCTAAAGAAATCTTCTCTTGATCCTGACTGTCTTGCTAACTACAGGCCTGTCTCTAACCTTCCTTTTGTGGGGAAGGTTATTGAGAAGGCAGTCGTGCTGCAGCTGGAGGGTCATCTTAACATCCACAAGATCTATGATCCTCTCCACTCGGGTTTTAGGAAGAGGCACAGTACCAAGACGGCGCTTGTTCAGATGCTCAATGATCTCCTGATTTTGAGAGATTGGAGGACCCATTCCATCTTGGTTCTCCTTGATCTCTCTGCAGCATTTGACACCATGGACCATGGGGTGCTACTGGAGCACCTGAGGCTCATCTGTGGACTGTCAGGTATGGTCCTCAGGTGGTTCCACTCGTACCTCACTGGCAGATTTCAGAGAGTGGTGTCTGGAATTTTTTCCTCTGACCCAATCTCCCTGCCTTGTGTGGTTCCCCAGGGCTCTGTGTTGTCACCTATGTTGTTCACTGTGTGTATGTTGCCATTGGAAGATGTTGTGATGAGGTATGGGCTGAGTTTTCACTGTTATACAGATAATACTCAGCTCTACATGTCCTTTGTGACAGAGCAGGATGATGCAGTCTTGATATTTAACAACTGCCTCGCCGAGATCCAGGACTGGATGAGTGCCAATTGGTTGAGGTTGAACCCTGACAAGACTGAGGTGTTGGTTGTGGACCTGGATCATTGGGTTGAGGGTCAACTAGCAGAATGGCCTTCTGGGCTTTGGCTCAGGGGCAATCAGCTATTGACCTCGGACCGGGTGCGCAATCTGCGCGTTATTTTTTACGAAGGGCTGACACTTAAATTACAGGTGTTGGCCATTATTAAATCCTCTTTTTACCATCTGAGGAATATCTCCTGGATTAAACACCTTGTCCTCCCCCCAATGACCTTCCAATGTTGGTCCATGCCTTTGTGACCTCCGCCTTGACTACTGCAATTCTCAATACCTAGGGCTTCTGGGGGTTGATATTCGCCACCTGCATCTGGTGGAGAATGCAGTGGCTAGGCTGCTGACTGGCTTATCTTGAGCCTTTCATACCTGTGCTCCATGGCCTGCACTGGCTGCCAGTTCAGTGGCGAGTCACCTTTAAGGTCGGTTTGCTGACCAATTATGCCTTACATGGACAGGTTCCGTGTTATCTGCAAGAAATCCTGTGTCTTTACTGCGCCCTTCTCCCACTCCACTTTGCAGATAAGGGATTGCTAGAGATTCCTAGGGTAAGTTTGAAGACTTCTGGTGCCAGGGCATTTTCACTTATGGCTCCTACCCTGTGGAATTCTCTACCTCTTTCAGTAAGAGAGTGCCCGACCATGGAGAGCTTTAAAGTAGCATTAAAACCCCACTTTTTTAATCTTGCCTTTCTGGAATATGGATAAATTAACTGTTTTTGGAATACTGTGTTTACATATGTTTTATAGTATGTATGTGTTTTTAAATTGCTGTTTCCACTTATTATTTGTACAAGCACTTGGATAAATGTTGACTTGCGCTTTTTAAAAATAAAATTAAATTGAGTTGAGGGAGTAAAGACTTAAATCATTAACAGTCTTTGACAACTTTTGATTATTGGGACCAAATATTTTTCCTTTGAAGGACAGGAGGGATATGCAATATGCAACATCATGTATCAAAAAGAGATAAAGTGTTGTCTAAAAAAGCAGCAAAAAAGGATTTTGTAAAAGTTAAAAAAACTCATTTAAGTGTATTATGGTACATGGAAAACATGATTTTTCATATTTTTTTAAATTGTCTATTTTGTAATCGCCAAAAATGTTATTAATATTGTTGCATTATGTGCATTCTAAATGTTAAATATTTAACTTGTCAGTGTGCTTTGATATTTGTTATAACAACTACACGTAATATACAACAACAAAGTCAATCTGTCTTAAAAAGACCTATAGAGGAACTTATTTGTAGAAAGGTTACAGCAGCTTTCAAGGTTAGTGGCAGTGTAGAAAAGAATGGTGAAAAACTCTGCAGCAGCATGGGAACTTTAATTTAATGTGTGCAAAAGGGGAACATGGTGCATTTTCACCTGCTCTTCCAACCAAAAAGGAAAAGACTGAGCACTAAGGTAATGTGGATTTAACCATATTGTTTCATTTCAACATTAGACTCATTTTCACCCTGTTGCACATGTTACCCCCATATGCATATAGGGGTTAGCAGAATGGCCCACCTCTTTGATTTTGTGACAGGCAAGACTGACTGTAGGTAAGTGAAGGGGTGAATTCAGCTCTAGAGACTTCAGTCTATGAGAGCAGCTCCAGAGGAGATGTGAGTGCAGGCAGACCTATTTGGTCTGTACAGTAGATTCTTGGTATTCCAAGGCCAGATTCCTTTTTTAGTCAGAATTTGAGTAGAAGCAGCTTTTGACTGAAATGGCAGAGGTTATTTGACAGCAGCCCCTCCTGGGGTTAGACGTGAGTTTTCCAGCTGAGCGCACTGTATCTCAGTACAATACTGAGAGAAGACCACAAGAAAGGTATCCAGCACTGTGAACTGATGAGTTGAGAGACTACAGGGGAAATCAGCTATTTCATGAAGTGTACCCCCCCCCGGGGTCCCAGTGGAAATATGTACTTAATGTAATCCTTGTAGTCAGCAGACAGGGATAGAGTGTGGAATTGTCCATGTATGCCCCTTGAGAGTTGGTCTCTATACAGAGGGTCCCTACTGAGTGCAAGATGGTCAGGTTTGTGCGAGGGCAATGCTATGTATGAAACTCCTGTAATTGCATCTGGCAAGATATGTTGAGCAACCACGTGACCTGTGACGTAGAGCAACTGACTGAATGACCAGCAGAGCTGAAGTTGTTATAAATTACCCGAGATCCCTCCTCTGTTGTTCCATAGCTCCGCAGTGTCTGCCCCTGCCTGGGAGCAGCCAGGAGGTAAATCCTGGACTTAAATAAACTCCTACTGCATGACTGGAGAATTTGTATGAACAACTTTTTTTGTTGAATTACCATTTAAAGTGTTTAAAAGTGCCCCCTCCACCTCATGTCCCATGGTCCCAGCAAATGACTTAGAAGAAACCTGACCAGCTTCCTCCCATGATGAGGAGCCTAGAGTACCTGAATGACAGGGGCTGGCAACATGCATACAGCTCATATTTGTAATTGAGAGTGGGACAGCTGATTTAAAAAAATCCTAATTGCCTGGTGGCAAGGGAGAAACAGTTGGAGATCACTTGTGGACTGCTAGTTTCAGTAGTTTTCTGCTTGCTGTGGCAGTAACTGTGGCACTGAAAGAGGAGGCAGTGGAAGAGACCATACATTTGTCAGTAACACTACAGTTGATGTCCTTGTCATGATGAAAAAATACACAAGTGTTTTTACAGCAACTTGCCCCGTGGACAACTAGTCTGTAGGAAGTAGCACAACACTATGACCAGCAACTGGATTGGCAATTAATTGGTAGGCTGGGGAGGTCCCCGACATACTGTACTGTCTGCATATACAGTACTGTATATGTATGATTAACTGCAAAAAAAAAAAAAACAGTATTAATGCATCAACCATGAGTTAGTCATAAAGGTCTACCACTTATGTGGAGAGAAATGTACTATTCTACTGCAGCCAGTTAGGTATTCGATATATTGTGACAAAGCTGGGTAAGACCCTATCCCATTTGTTATGCAGAGAGAGTTAAAAGTAAGGTTCTATTTTTCCTCTTCTATTCTTTCTTCTGATTGTCTCTTGCTTGTCTGATTGCACAATCAAATGTTTCTTGTGGCAATTAGGAACTGTCAGCTACAGTGGCCCCACTGTATTTCCTTGTTATCTCTCTTCTTGCACTTGCTGTTTCTATTTATTTCTTTCTCCATTTGCTTCTCTGTGGTTAAAAATATATATTTGAATCCTTATGTGAAATTGGGATCCTTAGGGTTGCAGATATGTAAATCATATTGCTGAAATGATTGCAAAAAGCTATTTGTGTTCTTAAAAAAATAAATCTGTAATACACAGGCTTGACCTTGAGATGGATTTTGACCTCCACAAGCTTTTTTTTTTATTTAGTATCCAGCGCCTGTTCTCCAAGGAGCTCAGCCCCCACTCCTCCCGGTGATGGTCCACCACCAGGGCGTGCCTGGAGTGATGATCCACACAGGCTTGCCCCCAATGGGTGAGGCCATCAGAATGACCCAGCCCCCATGGAAGCCTGAACACAGGTCCTGGTGGAACACCACTGAAAGGGTCTCCCTAGCTTTCCCCCCAGGGTGGGACTGCAGGACTGAGCCATACTGACAGAGACTGCTGGCTCAGTCACCGGCTAAGCACCCCAGTGGTGGCATTTGCAGTCAAGGAGGAGTGGAGCATCATGAACAGAGCAGCACCATTTTTTGGAGGAGTAATCCCTAAGAGGCATGGCATGCAATGACATAAGGGTGCAGAAGCACGGACATCTGGCATGCCTCCCCAACAACATGGCATCAGTCACAGCAACTTCTGTCCTCTGGTAAGGACTGAATGTGTGACAATCACTCACCCACCCTCTCCCCAGAGGAGGAAAGCAGTCCATAGGATGCTCAATCCTCCTCCCTCCAGCCAGCCCTTCAATGACCCATGCCCATTCCCGAACCCAGGTCACCGGCATCACAAGCAGTAGGTCTACTGCTATGCTGGCAGGCCGGCAGTCTCCACAAGCTTGTTAACAGAATTGTTAACAGAAAACCATCTCTGGGACAGAATGTTCTATTTTATTGCACCTGTTGAGACTTCGGGTACTGTTTCTGCTGGTCACATGAAAGAAACTGACAAAGATCTGAGATTTTTCATGAGAAACAGAAGATTAATTTACACCAACAGGGTGCAAAGTTTAAACTGCCAGGAAAATGCATCTTTATAAAAAGAGAGCAATGTTTTGTTGAGAGAGAGCAAGAATGAGATTTTAAAGCGACAGTCTCAGAGGAAAGCTTTTTGTATCTGTACTGCCTGCATGAAGTGCTATCCTGTACAACTTTAGTTTTTTTCTATTTTATTGTTATTGATAATAATAAAATGCTACTAGCTCATTTTATAACTTCTCCTGGTTTGCCCGTGTTTCCTCACCTATGCCTCAATGACAGTTGGTGTCAGACAAAGTGGGATTTATGCAGTGCATACTCTACGCCAGGAGTTTTGTGTGTGGGTACTAGACCTGGTATCAGGGAAGTGTAGAAGAAAGATATGGCTCCTGCAAAAGCAAGCCCATGAGTGATTACTGGATGAAAGGCAGCCAAACTAGAAGCAGAAACAAAAGTCTAAACTGAGACTGTACAGCCAGCACCAGTGATAAAAGAAGAAGAACAGGCAGAAACAGAACATGAAAGCATGTCTGTCTTCTTCAAAGGGTTGTCTATATAACAAAAAGAGAATGAGAAGCAATGGCTAGATGCCTTACAAGCTATCAAAGCTGGAGGGGCGGGTACAGGTCTGGCAGATCAACCCAACACAAGCAACTTAAAAGACATTAAATTTACCAATGGTAAGATCCTCTTTTTTTCCACTTTAACTCCAGATCAGATAAGAACTCTGATGGAGATAACAAAGCTGCATTGAAAGACTTTATTTGCTATAACGGTAATAAGCCAGGCTATATTGCAAGAAATTGTCATAAAAATAAAGAGGGTAATACTGGAGCAAATCTGCCCTTAGCAAATTGGGGCAAGTATTTAACAGATGTCAGACTGGGAGGAAAGTCTGTGAAGGGACTTATAGATTCAGGAAGCAGACAGACCCTTGTGCATGTTGATGTTCTGGGAAGAGACTATGCAAAATGTCCGGTTACTGGGGTCATCTGCATCCTTGGGATCACTCTATACTATCCCACCACCTGAATGACTCTGAACATTAATGAGGTATTGCACCAAATGAAAGTGGGTGTAGTACCAACGTTAACTGTACCTGTGATGATTGGAAATGACTTTCCAGGATTTGCTAACTCTATTATAGAGGGAGTAAAACCTGCTATTTCAGCAGCTATGATAAAAAAGAGCACAGGTAATGAAAATCTCAAATGTTGGGGACTCTTTTCCTTTAGGTGACGTTGATTTGGACCTGTTTGAGCCCAGCTCCAAGATCCAGAGGTCCAGGAAAGAATGAAGATGCCTGATAAAACAGTGACAACAAAAGATGGATGGACATAAGGGGTTGATATATGAAAATGCTGAAACTAAACTGATAACTGATTGTGATTTTTTTTCCAGATCAAATTAGCAATGTTTCTCCCCAAGGTTATTTTAAGCAGCTGAGGGTGAAATAAAAACAGGGTGAACCAGTATTTTAAAAATGTGATGGGCTACTGTACAGAATTTGGTTTAATCCTCAGATGCAGGAACTGACAGAACAATTGGTCATACAGAAGAAATATAGAACTGGGTTGTTACATATAGCACATAATAGTCCTATGGCTGGTCACTCGGGGAAGGACTGCACTTTTGCCAGATTGTTGTATAGATTTTACTGGCCTGGAATTCATGAAGATGTTGCTGCCTATTGCAGTTCTTGTGCTGAATATCAGAAAGTAGCTCCAGTGGCTAAAAACAGACAAGGTGCCCATGGAACCCCTACCCTTGATAGATGATCATTTTGAAAGAATTGCAATGGATGTGGTTGGTCCCTTAGATAAAAGTAAAAAGGGTATTTGATTCATTTTGGTAGTACGTGACTATGCTACTTGATAGCTATAGGCAATTCCAACGTGTACTGTTACAGCCCCAAAAGTGGCAGCAGAGCTTGCCACAATTTTCAGCAGGGTGGGCATACCTAAAGAGACTATTACTGATCATTGTAGTAATTATAGTGCTGCATTGCTGAAGGAGCTGCACCGACTGTCACAAACCCACCCAGCAGGTCAGCTCTCTACTCCCAAAGTGCCAACCTCTGAGCGTAGTCTTGTGAAAAGTTAACAGAAACAGGGAAACCCTCCTGTCTGTTTTGTGGGTTTGAATCAAGCTTTGGTCTCAGTTCTGGAGGGATTCAAACTGTGAACCTCTTGCTAGCGTACCCAATGCACAGGCTCAGATAATTCTGTCTTCGGGGGGCCAGATGTCTTTGTCTACGGGCATCTAACCAGGTGTACAAAATAAATGAACCCTTAAAAACTCTAATAAAGACCTCAGATTTCTCTTACTTTTTTTCCAGTTTGGTATCACCATTCAAGCTTATGCACAGTGTCTGCTTTAACCATATATACTTCACTTGTTAAAGAAAAGAAATGCAAAGATAGGCTCTAAAAATAGAGGTTTACTAAAACAGATAAAAGTATGTAAACCATAAAATACAGAACTTTATATCACAATAACCATACAATCTATTAAAAGAACAAGGTTTTACCAGTGCAATTCCTACTACAGTACTTAGATTGTGTCTCTCTGTACCTGTATACTTGGTTAAAGTGCTCAAAGATGTTTCTTTATCAGATTGTAGATAAAAGTGTGTCTCTGAAGTAAAAACATACTCTTTAAAAAACTGTCTTTGCCAACCCCTTTGTGTGAGGTCACCTAGCTCCTCCTCCTCTGTTTATTAGAAATCATATACCCAGGATGTTTTATGATATTAGAAGGTAAATTAATTAAGGTTACATCAGCAGAAACTCCTTTCCCCATGTGACTTCCACAATCAAATCTGTAAATTCCCTTTCATCTATGAACAGTATCCTCTCTCACACAGACATCAAAGCATTTATGATTTCGCACCAGTGTGCTATAACCTGGTTTCCTCCTCAAAACGTCATAAAATGGATATTGATTTCCCTCTTAACAGTTAAAGCTATAATTAACTTAGATAAATAGAAGATCCTTGATTAAGGCCTGTTCTAGTCTGTAATTAGCTTCTGGCCTTCCAGGTAACACCTTGTATCTAAAACCTGTGTGTGTGTGTGTGATCTCACACGCTGTCTCAGCATCTCTCAGAGAGACAGTCCATAACACATTTTTGTATTACAAAAAATCACAGTGTACTCGGAACTGGCTGTCCACGTGTCACAACGACTACTGGGTATCACTGCCATAAGAACCTCCCCTTATCATCCTCAGACAGATGGTCTTGTTGAGCATTTAAATCAAACCCTGAAACATATGTTAAAAAGGTTTGTAAAAGGTGACGGGAAAGACTGGGACCAATACTTACCTTATCGGCTTTTTGCTTACAGAGAACTGCCACAAGCATCAACAGGTTTTCCACCCTTTGAAATGTTGCATGGTACACAACCTAAAGGGTCACTAGATGTAAAAAAATCATGGGAAAATAACCCCACTCAGAAAGAATATATTACATCATATATACTGTAGCTGGCCCAGCTGTGCAGAGGGCTGAGGCACTATGATTGACTTATCTCATCCCACGCCAGTGATCCAGGTTTGGAAATGGGCTTGGGTCATTCATGGATCATCAAGGGGAGGGTGGCTTAAGCATCCAGAGGACTGCTCTCCTCCCTTGGGAAGGAGGAGTCCTGTGCCTCGCTGCTTGGCTGCCATCAAGAGGAGTCCAGATGGAAGTCCACAATGCTCAGCAATGGGGGGGGCAGCATGCAGACAGAGTACCAGCACATCTTCATGGAGGTGAAGTACATGCACTGTGCTCACAGCACATCTGCACTGCCCACTGGGGAGAAAAGCAATCTCCTGTCACAGTGCTCCATGACACCACTGGACCACCTCCAATGTGATGCCCCAGGTTGTTAGACTGGTAAGCCATGGGCCGCCCCAGCTGGGAAGACATGGGGGGATTGTCTGGGGAGCTAATTGGGGAGACCATCCCCTCACCCATGGCAGAGAGGGGAAAAAAAAAGAATATATTTATTTATTTAGTTTTTGTTGACCGGGTAAGTGCACCAGACAAACTGCCTATTTTCATGCATGACTCAGGGAAGGGAGATACAGAGGAATACCAACTGACCTTGAACCAGATTATGCTGTTGGTAGTAATTTTAGTTATTACATTGTATATGTGTGCACTGAGAAAGAAATTAGCAAAATATGTTGAAATTGTCTACAGTAATCAGGAAGAAGCCTCAAACCAGCAGGTGTATCATGAGCATGGGGGTAGGAAAGGGAGCATTTTTTAACCAGAAGTAGCACATTAAGCCAAAGCTTGTTTCCAGATGTGGCCTGGGAGCACAAGGAAGTCAAGTGACTTGCTCAGTATCACACAATATGAACCTAGGCGGCTGTGGGATTCAAACCCAGGTCTCCAGATCTGCAGCTCAGAGCATTAACCCACTGCACTATACTGCCTTCTGGGGTAACCTCCTGTAGAAATGGGTTGAAAAAACATCAAAGGTTGCTCTGTTAATATTACCAGAAACTGATAAAAAAGATATTGATATAACTTATGACAGACTGGAATAAACTGTAACTTCTGATGCTGTAAAGGTGAATGATTTCTTACCCACAGAACAAACCGTAGAAAATTGTAACTTGGTAAAGACATTAGAAGATACTTTTACCACAGTGCCAGGCTGAGCAAAAGAGGTCAAGTATGTAATAGTGACAGAGAATGCTCACCCTATCAGACAAAAGACATACAGATTACCAGATTAGTTAAGCACAGACATAGTTAAGGAAATGCAAAAAATGAAAGAGTTGAGTATTAACTGAAGAACTGAGAATTGCTCAGTCATCACCTATGGTGACTGTAAATAAAAAAGAAGGGGGTGTCATAAGTCCACTCCCATGGGGTGGGATTTCCCTCTCTGCATCACAGCGAATCCCTTTTGTGATGGGCGGAAAAATGGGGTCAGAGATACTCTTTCTCTATGCGAGAGGATACAAATGCAGTCTCAAGTCTGTGTTCCTGGGGTAGAACCCTTTCAGCCACTGCACCACAAACAAGAAAGCCACAGGCGTGTATAGGCTTTGGGGGGCCCTATACACCAGATTATGTATCTTTCTCCAGAAATGCAGCACTCAGTTCAAATCCCACCACAGGCTCCTCCTGAGACCCTTTGTATTTCCTCCCCTCCTTTCGTCACAAGGTCCCCAATAGTACTTCACTCCGGCAGTGTTTAGCCTTAAAACAGTCACACAAGCATGATATCATTTGAACAACTTTTGCCCAGGCAACCACACACACAAATGACATAAGTAGAATTATTTTTTAAACAAGCCAAAGACTTTACTAATTAAATTAATAAGAAAAGAAGTAAATAACAAAAAGACAAACTAATTTGGAGACTGGTTACAGGATATTGAAAAATAAAAGGAAAGTATACATAAGAAATCTACACTTTAAACTCTTTTTTTTTATTTAATATATTTTATTATTTTACAGAGTCATAACACAGTTTAAACAAGCAGGAAATTAACAGCTCATCAAAGGTAGCATAGCAGATACTAGTAAAAGGAGAAGAAATAAGGGCCAAAGATCAATAGACCAGTAAGGTGTACATCCAAGGAAATTGATTTTAACAGTTTAAACACCCTCCACCCTCCCTCCTCCCACCTCCCGCTGTGGTGTATATAAATGATAATTAGCAGGGCTATACTAATATGCAAAATAAAAAATGCAAGAAGTAACATGTAAAAGGAGAGATGACCGTATGAAGGGATATACCTCTCTTTTAAGGCAACATGAAAAGAGGCGAATAAGAGAAAACAGTGAGGTAGAGAGTCTTGCGACCCAACTCATGTACAGCTATCAGTTCAGATAAAGGGCATATAGCTTTCCCCATTTCTTCCTAAAGGAGGGCTGATGGTGATTCACTTGTGCTATTAGGTGTTCAACACGAAGTGTGAAAGACATTTTGTGCAGCTACTCCATATATGATATTAGGGTTTGATCCTTCCAATGTCTGAGTAGCAGTTTTTTGACTGCCATTGGTATTAGAGCCAAGTGGTATCTTTTTTCCTTCACTTGAATCTCGGAGGAATCACCGAAAATACAAGTCTCTGGGGAGAAGAGACCCTGCAACCGCAGCATCGGATCCAGAGTTAATTCTATTTGTTTTCATAAGGGAGATACTGTGTCGCATGACCATAAAATGTGCAACAGTGAGCCTTCCTTTTCGTTACATCTGGAACATGTAGCTGAAGATATATGCTTTATTTGTGTCAATTTAATAGGGGTATAGTAGAGGTTATTTATGATGCAATATTGTGTTATCCTATATCGATCCTGAGTGTGGTATGTGTATAAATCCCTCCATATGCGTTGCCAATTAACATCTTTGTTCGGGAAGAGATTTTGCCAAATTTTCGAACCAGCAGCTGATGGGGTTTTTGGGAATGTATGAAGTAATCCATACAGCTTTGAGATACCATGTGGTTTATTAACCAAGACAGAGATTTGCTGAAAAAAATTCAGCGAAATGGGAGGTTTTGGTTTTACACCCAAACGTTTTGGTTAGAAGATGTTTAAGCTGGATAATTTTAAAAGCTGCTGATGGTAGCCAGTCAAACTTGGATAAGATCTCTTCTGTGGTCAGAATGTGGTCCTTCGAGTAAAAGACAGCAACAGTGCATTCAGGAGAAATTGGCAACCATCTTCCAGTTATAAAGGAGTTACCTATTTGGAGGTTCGGGTTGGCGCATAAAGGTTGGGAGAAATCTAAAGTTGGGGATACCTTGAAATACCTGAAGAGCTGAGAGAGAACCCTTAAGGAAGTGCCAATCGGGAGGAAGTAGAAAGCTTTGGGTATATGTTTTTTTAACGTGTAGAAAAGAGATACTGGGGCTATATTATGAGTCATGAGCAATTCTAATTCCGTTTGTAGCCATAATGGGGTGTATCCGTGATAGGTAAGAGAGTCGGGAAGAGATAACCATTTCCCGCATTTATGTAGATGTGAGGCCCAGTAATAAAATAAAAAGTTGGGGAGACGAAGCCCACCAAAGTCCTTAGACTGGGACGATTTGGAATAAGATCTTCTGGCTATTTTATCATGCCATATAAATGAGTTAATTCCTGAGTGAATGCGTTGAAAAAAGGATATTGGTAGCCAGATGTCCAGCATGTTTAGGGTATGGAATAATCTGGGTAGAATGTTCATCTTAATAGTGTTAATCCTACACCAGAACGAGAGTGGGAGATTTTTCCATCTTGTTAAATCTTGTTGGATATTATGCCATAAATTCTCCAGATTAAGCTTCCGTGACAGGGTTGGGTTCAAGGTAATATAAATCCTTAAATATTTAATGGAGCATGGTGCCCATTTCATACCAAATTGACTGAAGGTTGAGCTATATGTTACATGATTGAGGGGGAAAATTTCGGTTTTACCAATGTTAAGTTTATAATTTGAGTATTTACTAAAGTTAACGATTATTGCCAGGGCTTCTTTTAAGGAGGAGGAGACTGGATTAGAGAGATGAAGGAGTATATCATCAGCGTAAACTGAGATTTTGGGGGTATTATTACCTATAGGGATGCCGGCAATTAGAGAGGAGGAATTTAAATGCCTGATAAGAGGTTCTAGATACAAATTAAATAAAATGGGGGAGAGTGGGTAGCCTTGTCGCGTGCCTGAGGAGAGGGGAAAAGCATCAGATATTACTCCATTACAGTGTATTCTGGCTCTAGGGGAAAAATATAAGGCTTGGATCCATCTTATGACTAGGTTAGGGAAACCCATATTTCATAGTGTGGTCCACAGGAAATTCCAGTCTACTCTATCAAACGCTTTTTCTGCGTCCAACGAGATTAACGCCATTGGAACGGGGGACAGTTTCACCGTATTAATAATTATAATGGAGTTTGCGGTGGTGATCTGCTGGGGTTCTACCGGCCATGAAGCCTATTTGTTCAGGACTAGGTAGAGAAGTCCAGACTTGTTCCACCCTCTTAGCTAATACTTTAGCTAGGGTTTTAATGTCACAGTTTAATAAGGAGATTGGGAGATAACTTGCTGGGGAGTGTGATGGTTTACCTGGCTTAAGAAGGAGAATGATGGTAGCTTCCAATAAGGTTGGGTCTTGTATTTGTCCTGACTGCATATATTGGTATAGATGGAGCAGGCTTGGTGCTAAGTCTTTAGCAAATAAATTATAGAAGTTTGACGGTAGTCCATCTGGGCCTGGAGCTTTGTCCGGTGCTAGGTCACTGACAGCAGTCAGAATTTCCCAGAGGGAGATAGGGGTGATTAACAGCGATTGCTGCTCAGGGGAAAGAGATGGCAAGGGGGATGAGGTCAGGTAGTCCAGCATCTCATTTGAGGATGGAGAAAGAGTATTTTTATTGTATAAGGAGGAAAGATAATGTTTAAATACTGAGATGACATCCCTGGGGTGAGTTTTAACAACTCCATTAGGGTCTTCAATGGAGGTGATTAGTCTGGAAGTTTCTAATTTCTTTAGCCGTAAGGCTAGGAGATGACTCGCTCTTTCACCCTGCTCAATGTACTTTGCACAAGTTCTTAATATAGCAAATTCAGCTTTCTCCTGTAGCAACAGGGAATATTGATTCCTTAAGTACAAAAGTGTTTTCAGGGTATCTGGTGAAGGGAGGGGGGGGAGATTGCTCGAGCACTTTAATTTGGGCTAAAAGTGAAGTGGCAGCGGCCTCTCTCTTCCGTTTGCGCGTGGAGGCTAGTCTGATAAATTCTTCTCTCAGGTAGCATTTCAGTGCACACCATTAGAGGTCTACCCTTGTGACAGAACCCCGGTTGTGTTTGAGAAAAGTCTGAATCAAATCTGAAGTTCTGGTAATGATATAATCTTCTTTCAGAAGTTGCGTATTTAACTACCAGACCGGGTCTCTGTGGAAATCTCTGTCTAATGCAATGGTCACCCAAGCTGCTGCATGGTCTGAAATAACAATTGGTTCTATAGTTGAATCGCATATACCATGCAGCAGTGAATGACTAAGTAATATATAATCTAATCTAGACCACGAGGAGTGTACCATGGATTGGAAGGTAAAAGTATGAGTCACAGGGTTCTGTAGCCTCCATGGGTCACATAACCTGGCAGATTCTATGAAGTCGGAAAGCGCCCTCTGAGCAATGGAAAGGGGTTTAAGTGAAGTATTGGATCTATCTAGATCCTGTGTGGGGGGTAAATTACGGTCTCCACCAAGTATCAGTGGTAGGGACGTGAACATCTGTAGCTTGTCTAGCAAATCTAAAAAAAAAAATTGGGGTTCCCTCCAATAGGACCATATATGCTCCCTAGAACCACCTCAGTGTGGTCCAGAAGGCCATGGACTAAAACGTACCTCCCAAATGGATCCATAATGGTTGTCTTGGCTTGAAAAGCTATTGCTCGGTAAATTAAGATAGCTGTTCCCCCAGATGCAGTCGACATGCCCGATGCAAAAACTTGTCCAACTTCCCGTCTGCGCAAGCTTCTGCCGGTAGAAGGTGGGTTTCTTGAATAAAGGAGATTTTAGCTTGCAGCAGAGCTAGGTGTTTAAGTATTTGGACTCTCTTGTTGGGTATACGAGCTCCTCTCACATTCCATGTTACAAATTTTTTAAGACTATAGGCCATTAGCTTTCCAATACCTCTTGTATAGCCTCTGCACTAAATCGAAAAAATGCACCACAGCTCCTTCCCCATACCCATAACCTGTCAGTAATATGGTATTGATGATCGTCAATGTCCCATGAACAGTTAATGAATACCTAAAGCGATGAACTAGCATCACAACCTGAAAGTCCCATCTAAAGGTTATAACAACAGGCCTTGGAATAATCCCAGTCCAGCTTTCCCACCCCCTCCCAAATTTTACCCACTGATAACTATTTACAACAGTCATACTGCTTATAAGCCCGCAATACAAACTATTCATGGTATTTTTACTCGATAGAAAACCCTTTGGCACCCTAGTAGGTACTCTCTCCATAGGCGCATTTAGGGGTGACCTAAAAGTGTTAACCAGTCCAAAGTTATCATATTTCTGTCCCCCCATGGTATTTATCATAGTGCAGCTCACAAGGGACCATACATTTAGGTTTATTAAAGCAATAATTATGGTAGCACTTATGAGAGAGACTAGGGTACCCCCCCCCAATATTCCAGTACGCTTGGTTGGTCACGTCTAACCCAATGCCATCCCCTCCTCCTCTCCCTCAAAGCCCACCATCGACACCAGCCTTGGTAACACAGCAAGACAACGGTAAAATTAAAAAAATAAAAAAAGGAGGGGGTCAAAACGAGAAGCTTTAGGGATTTAAATCGACAGGAAAGAAATAGAGGAAAAGGATAAAATAAATTAAGGACAGTTTGGCCACAGCAATGTAGGGGAAGTGATCCGGTCTTTAGAAAACAAATTGTTTCCCTGGGGACACTAGGTATCATCGGCCAGATGTCATGGTAACGTAGCGGTGCATCAGTCCCCTGGAAACATGTAGTGCTTGGAAGAGAGTCCTCCTGTAAGACAGCACGATACTGCACAGTTCTCTACCACACAGGGCTCCCTCAATACTTGCTAGGATCTGATCCTGCTGGTTCACCCGTGAGGGACGATCGAATATTCAGGGAGGGCCGCTCCCACCATAGCAATCTTCAGGTAGGCAGCGCTAATTTCAGAGAGAGGGGGAGAGTAGTCGATGAAATAATGCTTTAAAAAGCATGGTGAGAGGAAAAAGGAGAACCAGAGGAGATACCAGCAGCTAGCATCACTGCCTGGCCTTCATATTATATTATTTCAAGGGGCCTTAAACAGAGAGGGCAGTTTCTTTGCTAGATCAGCGTGGGCATGAGAGGCTGATTCGTATGACTGCCATTTGCCCTCCAATGAAACCTGGAGATGTGCAGGGTAGGTCATCCTGAATTTGATACTTGCTGCTATTAATTTGCTGACCACAGGGTGGAAGGTGGCTCTTCACTGACGGGTTTCGAGCGGCAGATCTTGGATAATATGCAGTTTTTTCCCTTCCCACAAAATGGGTTGCAGTTCTTTGACTTTTAAAAGAATGTGTTGCCTTTCTAGCTAATTCAGCAAGTGGATAATCATTGATCTAGGAGGGGCCGATGCTTCTGGTTTTGGGTGCAGTGACCTATGTGCTCTCTCAATTAGGTAGGTAGGGTTATGCAATGAAGGTCCCATGATCTTTGCAAGCAGCGACTGTATAAAAGTAATGGATGAAGAGCCTTCCGATCCTTCTGGCAGACCAAAGATTAAGATGTTTCGCCTGCTACGGCCTTCTAGGTCCTCGGTTTTCTGCTGCAATTTAGATACTTGCTGCCTTAGCTTTATTAACTCTGGATCGGTCTTGTCGCGCCATAATTCTAGGGAGTGAGTGCGCACCTCATTATCCGTTATTCTTAGTTTCAGATCAGACATTTCACTGCGAAGACTTCTAAGCTCTGTTGTTATGTCTAACAGTGACTCCTTAAATGGTTGTATTTCCTGCAGGAAGCGCTCCTCAGACAGCGGCATCGGGGCAGAGAGGGCACTTAATTGCTTAGCCAAAGGTGTTTGCTGGTGCGACTTCACTTTCTTGGATTGCTTGTCAGGCGAGACCGGTGGCGTATGCTTGGGGAGGGGCTGCTTTCATCTCAGCTTCCATTTTCGGCTTGCTGATCTCGTTTATGATCCCCAAAAAGGTTTTAAAGAGCTTCTATTCAGGTTAAAGGTTGATGCCGAGTAGGGCTCCATGTAAATAACTCCAAAAGTTATTCAATTAAGTAGACTGTATGGAGAGAGAGCGGGAGCTTAGGGGAGCCTTGGCTAGCCAGTCAGACGCATCACGTGATCTCCCCTACACTTTAAACTCTGAGGTTAAAAGTCTACCTTGAGTCCTTAGTTGGAATTCTGAAGTATAGAAGTGTCCTTAAAAAGTGTAGTAGATGAAATCTTGGCTCTCAGTGATCCAGGAGAAAAGTGTCTCTGCTCAACACAGCAGGGTTCCAATTGCTTCAAGCAAGAAAACAACAAAAAGGCAGCAAAAAAAAGCTCAGATACCCCTCTGCATCCTGGTTTGAAAGGGGTTCAAGAAGACGGGTTCAGTTGATGTGGCTAGCCCTGCAACTGGCTAGCATTTCAGTTTATGTGCTTGCACAACCAATAAGAGTTCAGTATGTTATTAAAATAACACAGATATGCAGTTTCTGAACATAGGAAAAAAGAAACATGAGGTAGCCAGCCCAAACTAGATTCTCTGGGGAACATTCCAGGCCTCCCTGCTGGGAGATGGCCGTTGTTAGTATGGTAGCTCTATTCAGTTTGTAACAAGCTTAAGTCACTGAAGACTTCTCAACACAAAGGATGCCCAGACATCCCAGCTCTTCATGAGGTCCTGCCCTTTCACAAACAAATGGGCCTAGCTGGCCTCCCAGCTAGGCTCAGTCTTTCTTTTGTCTCCTTTTAGATAATTTAATTAACTCCAGTTTCTGGCTAGCAACAGACAGCTTTTCTGCTCAGTAACAAAAGTTCCAACATTATTCTAGGGTCCATGTACCCGTACCCATGATTCGTTGCCCTTACATTGCCTACTATGGCATCTGATGCATTTCTCACATAAAGTTATATAAAATATGTCCCAAAATAATAAAATATGACCTTATCTCACCTCACTCCTCCCTCCTTAACAGAACATGGGGGGAGCACACCACTTTCTAGTAAGTGTTTCCACCAGTTCTGCCCTACTCCTACTAGCGGGATAGGCCATCTACACTGGCATTAGCAGACCCTGATCTATATTTAATGTCCATGTCATAGGCCTGTAGTGCAATACTCCACCTAAGAAGTCTCCCATTAATTTTTCCCCATCTGGTTTAGCCGCACCAGAGGGTTATGGTCTGTCTGTACCTTGAAGGGCCTCCCATGGAGGTACGGCTCTTGTTTCTTAAGTGACCACTCCAGGGCAAGGCATTTTTTTTCAACAGTGGAGTATGCCTGCTCTCTGGGAAGTAGTTTCTTACTTAGGTACACAATTGGGTGATCCTTATCCTGTTGGGACCTCTGGCTGAGGACGGCACCAATCCTCACATCTGAGACATCCATCTGAACAACAAATGGTTCAGTGTAGTCTGGGCTAGCCAGCACAGGGGCAGTACACAGCATGGCTTTTAGCTGGGTGAAGGCCCTGTTACATGCTGGGTCCCATTTTACTTTCTGGGGTTGCCTTTTTTTTAACAAGCTAAACAGGGGCTGCCAGGGTGCTGTAATTTGGTACAGATTTTCTGTTGTACCCTGCAATTCCCAGGAAGCTTCTGACCTGCTTCTGAGTCTCTGGCCTGGGCTATGCCTCAATGGCCTCTATCTTGGCCTGGTTTGAACATAGTTGTCCCCTCCCCACTACATGTCCCAAGTATAATACCTCAGCCATGGCAACCTGGCACTTTTCGGCCTTTACAGTGAGTCCTGCCTTCTGTATCCTGCCTAACACTTCCTTCAGATGGGACACGTGATCCTTCCAGCTGGTACTGAAGATGGCAATATCATCCAGATAAGTCACTGCATACTCTTCAGTACCCTGTAACACCTGGTTAACCAACCTTTGGAATGTGGCAGGGGCATTCTTCATTCCAAAAGCTATCACCGTAAATTCAAAGAGGCCTATTGGGGTGAAGAATGCTGACCGTTCCCTAGCTCTGGCAGTCAACTTCACCTGCCAGTACCCCTTTGTCAGGTCTACGATTGTTAGGTAAGTTGCCCCTCCCAATTTGTCCAATAGTTTGTCTGTCCGGGGCATTGGGTGGGCATCGGACTTCATGACTGCATTGAGTCCACGATAGTCCACATAAAAGTGGGTAGACCCATCCAGCTTGGGGATGAGGACTACGGGCAAGGCCCAGGGACTGTGGGATTTCTGGATTACCCCTAAATCCAGCATTTCCACCATCTCCCTCCTAATGTCCTTTAGGATGGCCTCAGACACCCGATAAGCTGTCTGTCATACAGGTGCTTACGTCCCCTTGTCCACATCATGGGTCGCTAAGGGGGTCTGTCAAGGCTAGGCCATAAATAAAGGGCCAAAGTCCTCTAAGACCTTTCTCACTTCCTGGCTCTGTTCTGGGGTCAGCTGGGGTAACAGTTTGATTGTCTCCTTTGATGACTCCCGCTTGCTTTCCTCTAGCAAGTCCAGGAGGGGGTCATCTTTGTCCATCCCCTCCCTCCCTCCTCCCCAGGACTACAGACAGCAAACACCATGGTGGCCATATTTACATATGGCTTCATCATATTAACATGGCACATTCGATAAGTATGTCTCCTGTCAGGCAGTTCTACAATCTAATTCACATTATTTACCTGTCGGACTACCTTGTATGGTCCCACCTAGTCAGCCTGCAGCTTGTCATTCTGGACGGGAATGAGGACCATTACTTCCTGACCTGTGCTGTATGAGTGAGCTGTGACTCTGTGATCGTACCAGACTTTTTGCTTGTACTGGGCAGCTGATAGGTTGCTTTGGGCCATCCCCATAAGCTCCTTCAGCTTCTCCCTCAGCATAAGGACATACTCCTCTATGGGAGTTCTCTGGGTGGCATGCTTGCCTTCACAGTCTTCCCAGATCAAGTCTAGGGGCCCACACACCTTACGTCCTCGTAAGAATTCGAAGGGGGAGGACCCTGTTGACTCTTGGGGCACCTCCCTGTACGTGAACAACAGGTGGGGAAGGTATTTGTCCCAGTCCCTCCCATGCTGTTCAACAAACATTGGAGCATGGATTTTAGGGTACCATTGAATATTTCCATGAATCCATTGGCTTGTGGGTGATAAAGTGTCATGTATCTTTGCACCACCCCACACTTCTCCCACAAAGATTGCATAAGGTCCGACATGAAGTTAGCCCCTTGATCAGAGATTACCTCCTGTGGAAACCTGACATGGGGAAAAATCTGTAGCAAGGCGTCTGCCACTCTGGGTGACATAATGGAGGACAGGGAGACCACCTCTGGATATCAGGTTGCGTAGTTGACCACTGCCAGGATAAACCTTTTTCTGGAGGATCTTGAGGTATTCAAAGGTCCCACAATATCCACTCCTACCCTCTGGAATGGCCCTACTACAATGGACAAGGGAAGTAGGGCAGCTTTTGTTTTACTACCTGCCTTCCCTATCGGTTGCCACCAGCAACAAGACCTGCACTATTCCTTCACCTGCTAGGTGAAGTTGGGCCAATAGAAATTTTGGGCCAATCACTGCATGATGCACATGGTTCCCAGATGTCCAGACATGGAGATATTATGGGAGATCTTGAGCAACCGCTCATGATACTAATGGGGAATGACAAGCTGCCTGCCCATCACCCATCCCTCAATCCTCACGTCCTGTGTATACAGCGGTCTGTTGTCTCAAAATATTCTATGTCTCATGTCACCTCCCTGTGTCCCGTCAGAGTCTGCACAAGCCCTCAGCCTCTCCAAACTAGGGTCAGCTCTCTGAGCAGCTGCAAAATCTTCACATTTTCCCAAAGCATGGGACCTGTCCCCCTCAGTTCCTAAACTGGGGTCCAAGGCACTAGCATCAGTGCATTCTGAGTCATTGTCATCCCTAACCTTCTGGCCATTTGTTACCCCCCTCCTCAGAGTAACCTTCTGTTGCAGTTTGGTGTACAGCTACTTGGGGAAGTCCTACCTCCCTTTCACTGTTCTCCATTTCAGGAGACACAGGCTGGGGGACCAGACTCCTATTCTCTTCCACAGTGGCTTTTGGTTTTGTAGGGTTCAGGGAAATACAAGGGGCTTTAGCTGTCTGACTGCTGGTAACTGCACACACCACCGCCTGCTGTACATTATTCCCTATAATCACATCCAGAGCAAGGTTGTCTGCCACTGCCACTTTTTGTCCCCTCTCTCCTGTCTCACCCCAATCCAGGAGAACACTAACTAGTGACAGTGTTTTTTCCTCCCTGTGAATAGGGGAAATGGGGAAATTGTTTAACCAGGAAAGGCACACTAAGCTGAGACTTGTTTCCAGGTTCAACCTGGGAGCACAAGGACATTAAGTGACTTGCTTAGGGTCACACAGTATGCAATTGGGGGCTGTGGGATTCAAACCCAGGTCTCCAGGTTTGTAGCTCAGAGCTCTAAACCACTGTGCTATACTGCCTCCTATGAATTCCCTCACAGTGACAAATTGATTAGGTATAAGCTGTTCAGGCTCAACCAAATCCCCTTTTACCAGGGTAACAGATGCTCCTGTGTCCCTTAACCTATGGGTCTGCACCCCATTTACAGTAACAGGGTGTATGTGCTCCCTCATGTTAACAGGCATACTCTCAGGGATACACAGTGCACTCATCTCCTTTTGAGGGACACTTTGTCCACTCCATGCCTCTTTAGGACACTGTCTAGCCAGATGCCCTGGCTGCTTACAAAACCAACATTCATCATTCTTTTTTTTAAGACCTCCCTTCTTGGTAACTTGGGCTTCCCCCTTTTGTAGAGACATTGAGGGTTTTAACTGCCCTGGAGGTGCACGTTTCTCTTTCTGTCCTGCAGCACCTGCTCCACCACTTCCTTTCATTGCAGGCCTGCTCCTGGCATAGGGATCTGAGAGCCCAGCAGCATGCTGTGCTATTTTGGGATCTCAGTCCTCCAGCCAGGTCTTCAGCTCCACTGTGCAAGCCCAAAAGAACTGTTCTATAAGTATGACCTCCTCAATTTTCCCCACAGAGTTTGCTTCCACCCCCTCCCATCAACGCTTTAAAAACTGCCATTGCTTTGTGGCTAGTTCTTCAAAGCTCATGCCAAGGCTTTTTCAGAGTTTACGGAATTTATCCCTGGAAGTCTCAGGAGTCAGTTCATACTTATTAAGTAATGCAGCTTTCACTTTCTCATAGTCTTGGCTATCATCATTATCCAGTTTTCATAGCACCTCATGCCCTTTACCAGTAAGCAGTGGGGATAGCTGAAAGCTCCAGAACTGCCTGGATATTTTGGCCTGGATATAGACCTTTTCAAACAAATTAAAAAATGCATCCACGTCCTTCTCCTCTTTAAATTCTGCTATTAATTTGGAACTTAATTTATACCCCAGCCCTGGAGTTTCAGGTCCACCCCTGCTACTTATCTCCTCTGGTGCTGGTTGTTGGAGTCTCAGCCTCTCCAGTTTGAATTCCCTCTGGTGCTCTTTTTCTCATTCCTGCATCTCCAGTTCAAATCTCCTCTGCTCTCTTGCTTGCTGGTGCCATTTCTCCTTGGCCTCTCACTCTCACTGAAGCTGTGCTTCAAACTTTCTCTGCTTGAATTCCAGCTCCAGTTTCCTCTGTTCCAGCTGTAGCCTTATACCTTCTAGCCCCAGCTCTGTGGTGGATTTCTCTGGCACTGTGGCTCTGGGTTCCCTCTGGTCTCGCTGTCCTCTTCCCTGGGATTGGACACTGCGACATCCCTTGGCAGCCCCACAGCCAAGGTCTGGTCCCTTTCAGTTCCCAGCTGTGACTCGAGGTCTTGGGCAGTCACTTGCTCATCAGCTGCCACAACAGCCTCCATGAGGTTCTTTTTGCTTCGCCTTTCATAATGGACCCCTCTTTCCTGGCACAGCTGCTTCAGCTCTTCTACAGTGCAGTCACTGTACTCGGAAGTCATCTATCTTCCCTACACTACCACTAGTCTGTTTTTCACCAAAAAAAAATTATAAAACAGGGTGAGGAACTGTATCTTGTAACTAATTTGCCCTTTTTCCAATTTTCTTCCCTCTTTGTGTGTGGTTATTCAAACAGTTTGCCAATCACACCACTGCTCACCAAATCTGTTACAAGTCCACTCCCATGGGGTGGGATTTCCCTCTCTCTGCATCACAGCAAATCCCTCTTGTGACAGGGGGAGAATGAGGTCAGAGATACCCTTTCTCCATGCAAGGGGACACAAATACAGTCTTGAGTCTGTGTTCCTGGGGTAGAATCCTTTTAGCCACTACACCACAAACCAGAAAACCACAGGCATGTACAGGCTTTGGGGGCCCTACACACCCAATTATGTGTCTTTCCCCAGAAATGCAGCACTCAGTTCAAATCCCACCACAGGCTCCTCCTGAGACCCTTTGTATTTCCTCCCCTCCTTTCATCACAAAGTCCCCAATGGTACTTCACTCTGGTAGCGTTTGGCCTTAAAACAGTCACACAGGCATAGTATCATTTGAACAACTTTTACCCAGGCAGCCACACATACAAACGACATAGGCAGAATTATTTTTAAATAAGCCAAATAATTTACTAATTAAATTAATATGAAAATAGCAAATAACAAAAAGACAAAATCATTTGGAGATTGGTTACAGGATATTGACAAATAAAAGGAAAGTATACATAAGAAACCTTGGGCCAGATATTCAAAGCTTTGCCCCTGGGTTAAGTTAACACTGCCTGGTGTGCAAACTTAGCCTGGAGCACAAAGCAAGCTTTATTCAAAAGGAACAGCCCAGGACAAACAGCTTCTGAATATAGCATGGAAATGAGGCTGTGTAAACTGGGCTGGGAGTGCAGGGCAAACGTAGCCCTGGCATAAGACAGCACTGTACACAGCAACCAGGAAGTGCAAACCACAACACAACGCACAGCAACATGAGGGTAGGTAGAGAGGAACTATGTGGCCAATGTGTGTTCTGGCAAATGCATGGACCCAGTACAGCTGCAGGCAGCAGCACACATGAAAAAACAGTGATCAAAACCGAACCATTAACGCTGCGCTAACACTTTAACGCTGCTTTCACACAGAGCTAAGCGGTTTGCCCGGTGCAAACACGTTAGCCCCGTGCTAAACTTTGCCATATTCAAAAGTGACATGCAAATGAGCCTACTTAGATAGTCTCTGGCTCTTCAGTTTCCCTTCCCGTGGTCTAAAGAGCCTGCATCTTAATATTCGTAGCCTCCTCCCAAAACTAGACCTGCTCCTTCCACTTGTTGGATCCCTTACTCCAGACATTCTGATAGTCTCAGAGACTTGGCTCACCTGCAAAATCCCAGATACATCTATTGCCATCCCTGGTTATGCTGTCACTCACCAGGACTGCACCAGCAGGAGTGGGGGCACGGTAATCTATTCATTCTCCTCCTTCCAAACCTCTACTATCCTGTTGACCTCTGTCAAATCAGTCTATGAAGCCATTGCCATCAGTTTGTTCCTACCCTTCTCTGTTCTTATTTTTATTGCAGGTGCCTACTGTCTCCCTTGTCTACACCAGTCTGAAATCACAGATCTAAGTACTACAATTGGGTCCCTTTCCTCCTTGGGTGAACTCTATCTGCTTGGAGATCTCAACCTTAACTGGCTGTTGCCCACCCTAAGCAAGACTCATACTGATATAGCTGCTCTCAACCTGTCACAACTAATCATGGAACCTACACGACTAAATCATAAATCTTAGAACCACACCTGAATAGACTGGGCCCTAACCTCACACCCTCACAGGGTAATCCAGTCTGGCCTTCTGCCTGATGCCTTCAGTGATCATCATATGATCTACCTAGTTAGGAAAATCCACAGACCCAAGGCTCCCCACAAATTATTAACTTTTCGTTCCTACAAATCTCTTGACCTAGCCCCGCTACACCAGGAGCTAACTCAGGTAGATTTAATGCATATATCCTCAGTGCTATTCACCTCTGGCCATTCTACTTCTGATGTAACATCCAGATTACAGATTGACTTCATCAATGTCCAACACTGGCTAAAATCACATCAACTCGTCCTCAGTACCATTGATCATGCCCTAGCATACTTCAAAGATAATCTCATCACTATCTGGAACAAACATGATCCACTGAAGCAAGTTAGAGTGTGTGATAGTCACCTTCCCTGGGTCACTCCTGAACTTCTCGCCTGTCAACAAGCGTGCGATAAGGCCTGGAAAACACACAAATCCTTTAAACTCCCTCACAATTACTCTATATGCTGTACACTCTGCAATGCCTGCACCAAGGCCATTCAACTGGCTAAAGCTGAATATTTCCAGACCACCTTTAACTCAAATGTAAACAACCCGTCAGAATTCTGGAAGGTGGTCCAGTCACTTTTCTCTCCACAAGCGAATCCCCATCCCCTGTACTCAATATAAATAACCAACCTTTAGCTGACCATGCTACTGTGGCTGCTGAATTCAACTGATACTATACAACCTGTGCCTCCTCCCTGCACACATCCCTCCCTACTCAGCCTACCACCCCGTCCCTGTCTACTACTTCCTCACAGCATCCCAGCTCAGTGGAGAGTTTTTCCTTCTCATCCACCTCTCCTCATGATACTCTGCTGGCACTTCTTTCTTTACACCTGACAAAAGGCAGCTCCCCTGATGGTCTGAACCCAAGCTGCTACACCTCTCTGCCCCTGCCATCTCTACCCCTCTGTCTGATCTCCTCAATTTGTCTTTCCACTATGAATCTATCCCCTACTCCTGGAAACATGCAACCATTTCCCTGTTGCATGAAAGGCCTATATCCTTTATTTGGGTTCCTGTGGTATGTGCTGTAGTAGACTTTAGAATGGGACACTGCATCTTTAAAAGGCTTGGAGGAATAAAATACCAAATATCCAGAATTTCTATAATGGCTAGGGTGGATCTGGCACATCTCCTGATAAGGAAGACAGGTTTATGGATCCAGGAAATCTTAACTCTTAGAGAAAACTGGGTATCTAGCTTCCAATAACACCAACAAGGTAATGTAATGACCTAGGGGTCAGGGTCAAGCCAAATGCATGGACCAGATGTTACTGGGGTTGACATTGAACCACAGTGACACCTACAGGGAAAGGTAAAACTGCTGTGCCCCATCACACTGTGGGTGGGGCTTGAAAATGACCAGACTTTATCTAATAGACACATTTTGAACTCAGGGCAGTTGTGGAACAGTTTAGCTGGCAGTCAGATACCTGACTAAGCTGGTATATACTTTGACACCAAAAAGTATATGTGTTGGCCTGGAAAAATCTCTAAAACCAGACATGAGTGTGTGGAAAATAGACTTTTCACATACTGAACATAAAATTCTGATTTTAAGTCAGAAGTTTGGAAACCAAGACTTTTCACCAAAGAAGCACCTGAAGGCTTTTTAAAAGGACATTCAGAGGAACTGACTTGGGATACAAACTTGAAACAGAATGGTTGCTTAAGGACTCATCTCTACAAGGACATTTAAAATCTTGTCTGGACTCTAACATCAAAACGAGGTATAGTTTAGAATAATAGTATCTAGTGTTTTCTGTAAACCATCCAGTTTTACTTTTGATATTGTCTGCACTTCAAAGTTCTTCCAAACTGTAGAATTTTCTGTATTGCTTTTACGTTAAGTAAACCTTTATGATTTTCTTATCAACTCTGCCTGGGGTCTGATTGTGTGATCTAACAATTTTAACAGAAGGGTTTTTAAAGACTGTGTGCCTGGAAAGATAGTACCACTCGGCTATCATACCAAACTACTTAGGCAAAACGTAGCCAGTAGCCATGGTGGGCTCCAAATACTGAACATAATGCAGAGTCAAAGGAACTCAAAACTACAGTTTCCACCCTCCCACTCAGAAAAGGTAGATTGGTGAATTCTTGCGGAACCCTTACACTGTTCATGAGTTCTTGAAAAGGGGGATCCTCTCTGCAAACAGAAAGTCATACTGGGCTGCACAGGGTTTGGGGACCAGAGGCTTGTGACACTGCCTTTACCTAAAGGTGGCAATCTCTCATCTCCTGGGAATTATTGCCCAACTCCCTACTACCTACTCTGGCTAAACTCCAGAAATGCTTTCCTCTCTCTTCCTTTCTAGATGACTCTGCCTTTTTCATTCCCTTCTAATCTGGCTTTAGAAAGAACAATTCCACTACCACCTCCCTGCTCAGACTCACTGACTCTATCCATTCTGCCATGGATAAAGGTCACATCACATCTGCTATCTTTGTGGACCTTGCCAAGGCTTTCAACACTGTCTCCCACTCCTTCCTTCTTGAATCCCTTATATCAGCTGGCCTGTCTCAGGCTGCCTACAACTGGTTTCATGCTTTCCTGGTAGGAGGAACATAATCTGTTAAAATAGCTGACTCAAGCCAGCCCACTCCTATTCTCCATTTTTCTAAATGACCTTCCATCAGTATGCTCCTCATCTGGCATCCATATGTACTGTATGCTGATGATACAGTGCTATTCACCTCTGGCCATTCTATTTCTGATGTAACATCCAGATTACAGATTGACTTCATCAATGTCCAACACTGGCTAAAATCACATCAACTCTTCCTCAATGCCAAGAAGACAGTCTCCATGACCTTTGGAACTAGGCAGATACTCTCTAGGCTAGTCTCTCTACCCTCTTTCCACACCCTTGACAGGAAGACACTTGAGGACACCTCCTTCTTCAGGTATCTAGGTGTCTGGCTAGACCAACACCTGAACTTTTCTGTACATATTGATGTCATCCTGAAAAAATTGTGCTCCAAGCTTGGCGCCCTTTACAGGAACCGTGGCTGCCTTCCCCTCATGGCCACTCGTGATACTGTTCAGAAAATTATACGCCCCATTTTTGACTATTATGATATAGTCTACAGTGCTGCTCTCAAGTCTTCCCTTGCCAGATTGGATCCTCTTTTCAATGCTTTCTGTTGCTTTGCTCTAGACTCTTCCTCCCACACACATCACTTCTCCCTGTACCACTTACTAACCTTCTTCTCCTTAGAATGCAGATAGGTCTTACATTGCGTTAAATTCACCTCTAAATTCTGGTATGGGACTCTTCCCCTCTTACCTTTTCTCTTCACTTATCATTCCTCACCCCCCCCGCTCCCACCATCATAGATCCACTGACTCATGCACTCTAGCCATTCCCCATCGGTCCACCTCCATAAGACAGGATGCTTTTTCCTACCAGTTTCCCAAGCTTTGGAACTCGCTTCCACCCCCTATTAGATTCTCCTCATCCACTGCTTCTATCTCCTCAGCCCTGCATAACTATTATTCCCCTAACTACCCATGTTTTTAACATCCCTTCTCTTCCTCTACACCCTCACATTTTATCCTATACCTACTACCCCTGACTCATTCTATCTTCTAGTATACCCCCTCTATTCTTCTTCTTTCCTATCTTGTCCCAATTCTTCACCTCCCCTCCAGTTTCCTAGCCCCTCCCTTCCTGTTCCCCCTCTCCCATCTACATTCAGTATGCTTCTACAAAACCTAGGCAGTGGCCTCCCTTCCCCCTTTTCCTTTCCTATTCCCTCCCTCTTCCACCCCCTCCTTTACCTCCTTTTCCTGGGTCTGACTGCTGAGCAGGTTTCTCAGTATCCTGCAGGATTACAGCCCCTGGGTTGTCTCTCCCCCTTCTCTCCTGCCATCCCTCTCTCATCCCCCTTTCCCATTTGCTTTTCACTGCCCTTTTTCTCCACCTACCCCTACCACCCCTTGTTCCCCCCTTCTCTCTTTCCCAGGTATCGACCACCTTGCAGGGTTCTCTGCATCCTGAAGGGGTACAGCCTGGGTTTGTCCCTCTTCCCTGTCCTTTCCTCTCCCATCTCCATTCCCCCCACTCACCTCCTCTTTTCCTAGGTCTAGACCACCTTGCAGGGTTCTCAGCATCCTGAAGGGGCATTGCACCCAGTTTGTCTCTCTCTCCCTTGCCCTCTTCTCTCCCTTCTCCACTCCCCCTCCACTTTTTTCCTGGGTTCAGTCAGCCTGCAGGGCTATCAGCATCCTGAGGGGGCACTGCTCCTGGTTTCTCTCTCCCTCACCCCTGTCACCTTCTATCATTCCACCACTCCCCCACTCTCTTTTTGCTCTCCTCTCCTTATGTCTACTTTTAGCACTTATCAACATTGTGCTCAGCCTGATACCCCCAACATTAGTAGACATCCTTCATCTTCTTCCTTGACCACTCGGATTACCTATTCTCTACCATTGCATGTTTTTATGCAAATGGTTACAACTCCCTCAACCTGTAGTTCTGGTCTGTACTGCTCTGAACTAGCATTTCTCTGTATGTATTAGCTTTGTGCTTTTCCAACTCTGCACTTATTAGATATATGTAAGAGTATATACTAGTCGATTATGTTATTGTGTTGATCTCACTTGCTTATGTTATTGTTTGACCTCCCTATTCTTGTATTCCCCTCCCTCCAGGATGCTTCTGGAAACAAGCTGGTCCTGACTCATGTTGCTTTCCTGGTGAAATATTTTCAAATAAATAAATAATAAATAAATAAATTATGTCATGGTGTACAGTCCAGACTGGAAAATGCACTAGGAACATCTACAAGATGTTATCCAATGTATCAAAATGGCAGATCTGACCATTAATCCTACCAAATGTGCATTGGGCATGCAGAAAATCAGATATTTGTGTTATATTTTGGTAAATGAAGAAGTAAATCCAGAGATTTCCAAAACAGAAACTGTAGCTAACAGACATGTCCCCAAAACAAAGAAACATGTCAGGTAATTTTTAGGGCTGTCTGGTCACTACTGGAGATTTGTTCCCAACTTTACCCAGTTAACCACTCCTCTCACTGAACTAACAAAAAAGGGTACCCAAATAATGTGAAGTGATCCCCAGAGCATGATGGGGCTTTTCAGGCCAGAAAGGCTGCATTATGTTCAGCTGCAGTTTTAAGAAGTCCTGACTTTTAGAAACTATTTCTGTTACAAACAGATGCATCAGAGGTAGGTATCAGTGCAGTTCTGAGTCACAATATAGAAGGAATGAACATCCCATTCTGTATATCAGTAGGAAATTGCATGACAGAGAGAAAAGGTACTCCACCATTGAAAAAGAATGCCTTGCTATGAAATGGGCAATTGAGTCCCTGAAGTTTTATTTGCTAGGAGCTGATTTTGTACTTATAACAGATCACAGTCCTCTCTGTTGACTTAATCAAATGAAGGATAAAAATCCTATAATCACAATGTGGTACCTGGCACTACAGCTGTTTGAATTCAAAGTTATGCACAAATTCAGAAAGGAGAATGTCAATGCTGATTTTCTTTTTTTGGTTTAATCTTTTTATTAATATAGTTTATACATATACATTACATGACTAAAAGCGGTACAGTGTTATACTCCTTAAGGCAAGCATCATTAAAATGACATTCGATTTTGTGAACCACTGTAACATTTGGTACAAGATCGTGGGGGATTCCCTTTAGCTAGTAACTAGCAAGTTCCACCTTGTTTATATTCCAGATGGCCATAAGCTATCAATGCTATTAACATCGAAATAACACTTATCTATTTAATAGAAAAAAGAAAAAAACATAGATCAGGCAGTTATGCCTTTAAATGGCAATTGCTCTTAATTGTGTAAAATAAAAGCTCGAGCCTAACCTCCCAGTATGCTCCCATAGCACTTAACAATCCACAATAAACATTTATATTAGTGAGATAAGAATTCTTTCACAGTCCCTCCAGTTGACTCTATAAGATTAAATAAGATTCTAACAGAGCACCTCTAATAGTTCAGCTTTGGAAGGAAAGAGAAGGGACAAAAGAAAATAAGACCCCAGTCCTCTGTGCATCAAAACCAGACAGTTTGATATGCCCCTCTGAAAAAAAACGTTAACTTCCTTCTCACAGTAAAACTTTCTGATTCCTTTTCATTTACTTAAAACAAAATTTAGATAAACTTATCCAATTCTGCAATAGTTCAGGTATCCTCCGCATCAGATTCTAAGGAGAAATCACCCTCCTGAACAGCCCTCTCAGCTTCAAGTTTTTCGAGCAGTTTCGTGGCTTCTTTTGGATTGGCATATATATAGGCCTTCTTCCCCGCCGTAACGTGGAGTCGAGCCGGCATCAACAAATTATTCGGAATCTCCAAGTCCCTAAGGTGCCTCCTAATCCCATCAAAGGCTTTCCTCTTCATACGTGTAGAGTAAGACAAATCGGGAAAAAATAATACTCTCAACCCATCCACCTCAATCTTTCGGTGTCGCCGGACTTCCCGAAGGATACGATCTCTTACCAGCACCGAGGTGGTGATCATCATTACTGTCCTGGCCCCTTCCAAAACTCTCTGTCTCTGGACATTAATCCTGTAAGCCCGCACTATCTGGTCTCCCAGATCCAGTCCAAGGGTTTCTGACATCCAAAAGTTTAAAAAGATTTGCAGATCTTTCCCTTCCTTACCCTCGGGTAACCCTAGGATTCTGATATTGGCTGCCCGGGATATATTTTCCAAATGCTCCAGGCGAGAGCGGAGCAAATTTTGTTCCTTCACACAAGCAGCAGCGGTAGCTTAGGCCCGCTCAGAGGATTTTTCAGTGCTCTGTGTAGTTTCGGTAAGGCAGTCCAGCTTCTGCTTGACCTGCAGCAATCGGGTGCAGTACCCGTCCATTTTTTTGTCCATCCACTGTATAGTTTTGGTCAGATTCAACACCGCCTGTTGTAGGGTTTCCAAGGTAGCCGGGCTAGACTCGCTACTTGTTGATTCTGTCAGCAGGAGATTTGCCGTAGCAGATAGTGGTTTGGAGGCCCCGCCACGTGGAGTAAAGAAGCCAGCCTTGGATTCCACATTTTTCTTCCCCATTTGGGCCACTTTTGTAAAACCAAGATCCAGACAGTACCGGGAGTTCAGTAGCTTTAAGATTAGTCGAATTATTTGTTTAGACTTGCTGAGTTTTAAATTTTTATAAATGCCGTGCCGGGAGCTCTCCGGGATTGCGTCTGATCAGCTAGATGGCTGGCCATGCCCCCGTCAATGCTGATTTTCAGTCAAGATATGGTTCAGGAATTGAGAATTCAGAAAGTTGAAAAATGTGTGTACTTAACTGAAATGTTTGCTGTAAAGGTGTTAAGAAAGAAGGGATACTTCATATGCAAAGAACTGTAAATGTTATAAGGCAATGTTAAAGAAGAAATAAAGAAGGGTTTTAGAAAACTGTTTTTTCTTAAAACAGGTTCCCTCTTAAAGAGGTGAGTGTGTGTGTGTTGGGGTGGGTAAGACCATGTCCCGTTTGTTATGCAGACAGAAAGATAAAAGCAAGGATCTATTTTATTCTCTTCTATTCTTCCTTTAGAAAATGGGTAGGGACATTCCTCATTTCTTATTGGCTGATGGCATCAACTAGCTGGTCTGGTATCAGACAACAGACTCTGGGAAATAACCAGTCCCAGTCTCTGGCTGCCTGCTTACTTTCTAATATCATTGTACCCATAGAATTTTCCATTTCAAAATACTGCCATTTTTTTCTCTCTCACTTAGCGAGAGATACAGCCCCCTCCAAAACTTCTTTCTGAATTTGCAATTTTTTTCTAGAGTACTGTCTTGAACCCGTCATAAAAATAAGCTAGCTTTCTTCAAAATTTAGCTTCATAGTTGCACCAAAAGCACAATTTCTTTTTTTCCTAAATGAAAACATGAGGAGGTTGCATATGTTACTTAGCACTGGGGAGAAACTCGTGCTCACTGTGCTCCACAGAATTTTAAAAATTGTTGAGATCAGCATGTTTTTAACTTGCTTAGCTTGTGACTGGTTGTCAGCCATCCATTTTTTCCAGTACCAATTACTTGAATTTCATTTTGTGTTCTCTCTTCTTCTGGCAACTTATTCATCTAATGAGAAATGCTGTTCTGATCTTTTAAAGTGGACCGTGGTAGACTCCTGTGTCCCGACCAATGGTGTATGCAGGTTGCATGGAATTGTGCTCACTCCCTACCAACTGCTCACAGTTTAAGAAGGAATCTTTTGCTTTGTTCCCGACTGCCCTGTCTGTCCCTATTCAATTAATTTAAAAGGAAACAAGAAATAGTTTTTTAATGAACTGCCACACCAGCATACAAGCAGCCGGTCCTTTCAGCGCTAGTCTAGCGCTATTCTCCTGTTCGCATGGCTTGTTTCCCTGCTTTCCTGTATATGTGATGGGTGGGGAATAGTAGTGAAGAGAACATTTCATTTAAAAAACAAAACAAAAAAGTAACCTGGTTTTCCTGTCTTCATGACTGTGCAAGCACCCAAACTGCCAGAGTCTTGCACAATCCTGACTTTGCTGTTGAAAGAACTCCTCTCCCCCCATCGTGCACCGCGCTTCTCAAGTGACAAGCTGAATAAAATGGAGCAAAAGATACAATGGATAAAGGGGGTGAGGGTTGGGTTTGCAGAAAAAATGAGGGGGTGTTTGAAGAAAAGGGATCACGGAAGTGAGAGCTTGATTTGTGAAAAAATTACAGGGGAAGCTGTTGAACACAAATGCTAAAACAGAGCACTTTGACTTGTAAAAATGGCTCCATTTGTGAAGAAAAAATGATTAGAGGAGAGACTGTTGAATGCAAGAGTTAAAACAACTGTTAAAAAAACACAGCTCTCAAACACTGCAATGCCCTCTACTGACAGGTATACCAGGAGAGGGACTGCTTTACAAGAAATCTAACTTGAAATTGATTTTGACTCTTTTTATTTTATGTTTTATTTCATTCTTTAATCCTATATAAACATGTTACATATAACTCATTTTCTAAGTGCAATAATACCCTCCAGGGTGAGTGGTATGGGCTATATCAGACCTTCCAGGGGCTATAAGGCCCTCTGCTTACAGCATTGGGCCTCATTACACCCCTGGGCAGTCCAGTATAGCCCAATACTTCCCACTCTGTCAGATATTATTGCTTACTTTGTCTGTCTCTTGTCTGTCTGATGGTGCAATCACATTTTTCATGTGGCACCTAGGAACTGGCCACTCCAATAGTCCCATAATTTTTGCAAGTTCTCTCCCTTCCTGCACTTGCTGTTTTTATTTCTTTCTCTCACTGCTTCTCTGTGCTTAAAAATATATATTTGAATCCTTATGTGAAACTCGGATCCCTTGGCTTGCAAATGTATATAATTATGTTGTTGAAATGATTGGAGAAAGTTATTTGGGTTTCATAAAAAGATAACAGTCTGTAATACAGGGAGTTGACCTTCAAATGTATTTCGACCTCCGCAAGCTTCTTAACAGAATTGTCAACAGGAAACCATGTCTGGGACAGAATGTTCTATTTTATTGCGCCTCTTGTGACTGGATGTACTCTTCAGGCTGGTCACAGAAAATAAATTGACAAAGTTCTGAGACTTTTTGTGAGAAACAGGAAATTAACTTACACTAATAGGTTGCAAAGTTTAAACATTGCTTGAAAAATACATCTTATAAAAAGAGAGCAATGTTTTGTTGAGAGAGAGAGAGACATTGAGATTTTAATGAGAGCGTCTCAGAGGAAGGATTTTATTTTATTTGTACTGCCTGTATGAAGAGCCCTCCTGTACAACATTAATTGTTCTATTTTATTGTAATTGATAATAATAAAATGCTACTTGCAAATTTTATAACTTCTCCTGGTCTGCCTATGTTTCCTGACCATATATCTTAACCTCTTGCCTCATGAATCAGGGACAAGGCTTAAGAAAACAGGGACAAAGACTCCAAATGAGGGACACATCTTAAAAAATTGGTACAATTCACTTAGAAAGTTGATAGAATGAAATGATTTGTGTTAAGATGCATTTTTTGAAGAAGAACAAGTCTGTAACTGTAATGTTTGACATTATTTTGTGCTTTTAATCACCACTGTTCTGTCATAAAAACACACATTTTACGAGGGACAGAGGAAAATTTTGAGGCAAAATCAGAGACATCCCTGAAAATCAGGGACAGTTGAGAGGTATGTTCCTGACCTATGCATCTATGACATATGTCTCCTTGTTTTTGTCTTTCCTTCCATTGTAAACTATCTTTCTAACTCATAATTCTCTGTGTTCTATTTCCTGATTTTGAGTAAAGCAGGCAGTACAGGAGGCAGAAGAGCATATGGAGGCAGTAAAGCAAGTTGTTAAAAGCACTGAGCTGCAAACCTGCAGAACTGGGTTTGAATCCCACAGCCACCACTTGCATGTTGTGTGACCATGAGCAACTCACTTAACTTTTTGTGCTCCCAGGATGTACCTGGAAACAAGCCTCATCTTAGTGTGTCTTTCCTGGCCAAAAATGGTAAAACAAATAAAATAAGTAGAAATAACCTGTTCTATGTGAAATAAATGGTGTTCTAAGTGAAAATATAAGGAATATTCCACAGGGCATCCAAGAATATGGTTCTGATACCTTATTCTTGGATGCTGTATAGAATGTCCTATTTATCCCATGGATTATTTACTGAAATTGTGACAAGGCATTAGTGGAAATACTGTAACAAGGCATTAGTGGCAATAACATGAGCTGTAGTGGAAATAACATATTATTTCTACTGTAGTTTATTCTGTACTGTTATTCAGCACTCCCATGGTAAAAATAGGGAATATTCCATAGGACATCCAGGAATAAGTATATGCAGCCACAGATACAAATCCGTGAAGGTAGCACATCAGAAATAAAAGTTTTCATTAATTCTGGAATGTTGCCAACAATAAAATCTAGCAGCCCTGCACTCCTAGCGTTGCTTTGCTCAGCCACTCATTGCTAGGAAGCATTACTTGCAACATTCCAGGTTAAATGAAAACCGTATTCCTGTATGCCCTATTGAATATTCTATCTCTCTCTCTCTCTCTCTCTCTATATATATATATATATATGTATATATCCATCTATATATATATATATATATATATTTATACAACAAGGGTGAGACATATTCCAGTAAAATAAACCATGTTATTTTCATTGCAGTGAAATAAATCCTGATGATGTCAGCAGAGTTAAAATAAATACCATTTTATTACACCCCAAACCCAGCAGCTAAACCCTTGAAAATATATGTCGCACAAAGCCGTGCAAAGCAGCTAAACCGTGCTAATCCCTTCACAATTGTACATTTTGCAACAGTGCCCCATGTATAATAAGACACATGATGTGCACATCATGGAATATAAAAATATTTTCCTCCTGCCTCGTGAGTACTGTATATTCCACTTCAGTGCCGGCACTTATGAAATATCCAGGCTCACTATGCAGGAGTGAAAATATTTTCCATATTCCACTCATGCCCATCATGTATCCCCTATATATGTAGAGAGAGAGAGAGAGAGACTATATGTGTGTGTGTGTATATATATATATATATATATATATATATATATATATACACACATACTGTATATATAGAGAGAGATAGTAAGAAAAAGAGAGGGGACATAGAGAGAGAGAGAGAGAGAGAGAGAGAGAGTCACTGTAAAACATATGTTAGTGCATTTTTTAATTCAAGTTTATTGAACAATAATAACAGTAATACAGTATCCACAAACAGGTACACATTCCAATGTACATAATGCGACACAATAACAATGTACCAATCACAGTAGTTATACAGGGGTAGTACAGGAGACAGAACACAATGTTTGGGACAATTCAAACTTCATGGGCAGAAAACTTAGTTCTCCACTTGAAGACACCTGGGCATGATACCCCCAGTGAGGTGTGGGTGGGCCTCCAGATTCTTATCAGGGGGAAGTATTTATGTTGATTCACCTGGGTCCTGTCCCTTGAGATATATAGCTCGAGGCTCAAAGCTCCCAACATGGCACAAGGGGCTTGCACCACAAAGAATGGTGCAAAGTGTCCCTTGCACCAAAAGATGCACCAGGAGCAATTCTCAATGGCAGCCTACATCAACTGCAGGCTTCCTGCTCTAAACAGGGCTTGCATCACCTGTGCACCCAAAACTGGGCTTCGGCATTGCACTGGGTGGCTTGTACCAGACACAGGCTGCCATATCCCATAATGTGGGATTCTCAGAACTGTCCCAGAGGGAAAAATTGTAAGTGTACTTAGATCAGCCAGGGCTGGTCTAAGTGTATTTAAAAATTCTCCCTCTGGGAGAGTTACCCTGTTTGCAGCAATGTGCCATGGTCCCCCCTCCCCGATCCCTGATATCCCCGAAGTAAATGTATTAATAAACCCCATGGTGGTATAGTGGCCCCTTCCCTGATCCCTGATGTCCCTGAAGTAAATGCATTAATAAACTCTGTGGTAGTATAGTGGTCCCCTTCCCTGATCCCCAATGTCCCCAAAGTACATATATTAATAAACCCCATGGTGGTATATTGTCCCCCTCCTTGATCCCCAATGTCCCCAAAAGCAGTGCTGCAATATACACCTGGTGGTCTAGTGGCCCCCCTCCAGGATCTCCGATGTCCCTGACATTAATGTATAATAACAAATACCTGGTGGTCTAGTGGACCCCTCACCCAGCAGTGCCCTACCACCCTGCTCCTCCATCCTGTAACAGAGCTGGCAACTGGCACACCCCACCACTCACCACTACGGCCAGCTGCAGACTGAGCTCTGAATGAGCATCTACTGTATATAGTATGTGCTCTGTGACTGACTGCTCACTGGGTGCATACTATATACAGTATGCACTCATTCAGATCTCAGTTGGTGGCTGGCTGTAGTGGTGAGCAGTGGGCTGTGCCAGTTTCCAGCTCTGTTATGGGATGGGGGCAGCGGGGATGTAAGGCACTGCTGGATGGGGGTGGGGTCCACTAGACCACCAAGTGTTTGTTGTTATACATCAAAGTCAGGGACATTTGGGATTTGGGAGGGGGAGCCACTAGATCACAAGGTTTATATTAAAGCATTACTTTTGGGAACATCGGGAAGTGGGGAGGGGGGCCACTAGACCATGAGGTGTATATTACAACATTACTTTTGGGGACATCAGAGATCAGGGAGGGGGCCACTAGACCACCAGGTGTATATTAAAACATCACTTTTGGGAACATTGAGGATCAGGGGTAGCTAGCCACCAGGGACAAGCCAGAGTGGTGCACGGCCACCCCATAGCTTGCAGCAGACTCTCAGGATGTGACCTCTGTTTGACACACTACCAAAGTTGCTGCAATAGCAGGACTTTACTGCCAGGACTGTGCACAACAGAGAATTAGGCACAGGGTCCCCAGCACACCAGGCTTTGATGCAAGCTGCCTTTGGTGGCAGCTTGCATCAATCTAAGGGCTGTTTGAGAATCAAGCCTATAGTGTCCAACAGAATCATCAGCCTCCAAAACCGGGCACTCTGTTGTCTACCTAGCAGGTAAGCTCCTCCATGTGGTAGCTCTCCCCAGTGATGTCCAACCATTGGTTGTATGTGGGAGGCTGTGGTTGTAGCCCCCAGACCAGGGGGAGGACATAGACACATTACTGTTAGAAGATATACAAAACATGACAGCTAAAGGGGAGGTTCTGATAATGGGAGACTTCAACATGCCGGATACAGATTGGTCAATACCAGCAGGAACATCTGCCAGAACTAGACACATAGTGGATTCCCTGCAGGGGGAGGGCCTCAAACAACTAGTACAGCAACCCACAAGAGACAGGGCTATCCTAGATCTAGTACTGACTAACAGGGAAAGGATCACAGATCTCCAGGTAGAAGGTCACCTGGGGCCAGTGACCATTACATGGTATGGTTCAATTTGGCTACTACATCTAAATCATCCCATTCCAAGGCAAAAATATGGGACTTCAGAGGAGCTGACTTTGATAAGATGGCCAACAGAGTTAAGCTAGCCCTGGCAAAAAGAAACACAGGTGAGGGGGTACAGGCAAAGTGGGCAAGCATTAAGGATGCAATATTTGAAGCAACATCCCATTGTGTTAGACAGAAAAGGAAGTGCAAAAGAAGAAGGAAACCACTTTGGTTCTCAAATACAGTAGCAGAAAAGGTCAGAGCCAAAAGGCTGGCCTTCGGGAAATATAAGGGAACACAGTGGGATGAAGATAGGGAGGCATACCAAACTGCCCTAAGGGAAGCAGGGAAGGCAGTAAGGCAGGCAAAGTCCCAAACTGAGGAAACACTAGCACGAACAGTAAAAGAAGGTGACAAGACTTTCTATAGATACATTAGTGAAAGGAGAAAGTCCAGAGGGTGTATTGCTAAGCTTAATGGAGAAAGGGAGCATGTGAGGAGGAGGACCCTGTAAGGCATCTATCCTAAATAGATACTTTTGCTCAGTATTTACTGAAGAGAAGGTAGGGCAGGGCCCACAGCTCAGCATCATGGACACAGGGGGGAGAGAGGTGAGCACTACTTCTTTCACAAAAGAAAAAGTCCTACAACAGCTTGCTAAGCTCAGGGTGGATAAGGCAATGGGACCTGATGGCATACATCCCAGGGTACTTAAGAAGCTAAAGGTGGAACTAGCAGAGCCATTAGCAGAACTATTTAGTGAGTCTCTGAGCACAGGAGAGGTCCCAGAAGACTGGAGAAGGGCTCATGTGATCCTGCTCCACAAGAGTGGTAGCAGGGAGGAGGCAGGGAACTACAGACCAGTCAGTCTTACCTCAGTAGTGGGCAAGATTATGGAGGCACTCCTTAAGGAAAGGATAGTGCAACACCTGGAATCCATAGGGGCACAGGATCCAAGACAGCATGGGTTTACAAAGGAAGGTCCTGTCAAACTAATCTCATAGATTTCTTTGACTGGGTAACCAAGTGGTGGACCAAGGGGAGCAGTTGATGTTGCCTACCTTGACTTCAGCAAAGCTTTTGACACTGTTCCACATAGAAGATTTATAAATAAGCTGGGTAGGCTCGGGGTGGGTCAGAGTTGGTCAACTGGGTGGCAAACTGGTTGACAGGCAGAAAACAAGAGAGTGGTGGTAAATGGTATACAGTCAGAAGAGATGCAAGTCACAAGTGGGGTACCTCAGGGATCAGTCCTGGGGCAGTCCTCTTCAACATCTTCATTAGTGACCTTGCAGATGGACTAGAGGGTAAAGGCTTGTCTGTTTGCAGATGACACCAAGATCTGCAACAGAGTAGATAGATCCAGATGGGGTGGGCAGCATGAAGAGATCTGGATAAACTAGCAAAATGGTCAGAAGAGTGGCAACTGAGATTTAATGCAAAGAAGTGCAAAATCATGCACATAGGAAGAGAAACCCTGAAGCCACCTATATGCTGGGGAGGAGTTGCTAGCAGTCACAAAGGAAGAAAAGAGACTTGGGCATCATCATCACTGATGACCTGAAATCATCCAAGCAGACCTCTAAAGCAGTAGGTAAGGCTAGGGGGATGTTAGGGTGTATTAGTAAGGGTATCACAAGTCGTAAGAGGGAGGTAATAATCCCTCTTTACAAGACACTAGTTTGGCCCCATCTGGAGTACTGCGTGCAGTATTGGAGGCCACTCCTTCACAAGGACATTAACCAAATTGAGGCAGTCCAGAGAAGGGCAACCAAAATGGTGCAGGGACTGCATCAGAAGACATATGAGGACAGATTAACAGAGCTCAATATGTATACCCTTGAGCAAAGGAGGGAGAGAGGTGATATGATCAAGGCATTCAAACACCTTAAGGGCATTAACAAGGTGAAAGAGTCTAACATGTTTAAATATAAGAAAAATAGCAGGACAAGAGGACACAGCATGAGATTAGAGGGGGGCTGATTAAGGGGGAATGTGAGGAAATTCTTTTTCACAGAAAGGGTGGTGGATGCATGGAATGGCTTACCACAAGAAGTGGTGGCTATGAATACAGTGCAGGGCTTCAAACAGGCATGGGATAGGCATAAGGGAGCAATACAAATCACTATGAATAGATAGGCCACTGACAGAGCAAAGGCTGATGGCACATTTATAAGGTGGAAAAAGAAATGGGCAGACTGGATGGGCCTTGCAGTCCTTATCTGCCGTCAACTTCTATGTATGTTTCTAGCCAGTGCCTACTGATGGCTTTGTGTGCAGCCACCAACAACACATGCCATAGATAGAGAGTAGCTTTGTACCTACCCCAACCAGAGGAAGGCCCAAGATAGCTTGTTGCATTGTGAGTGATGCATCCAACTGAAACAGCTCACTGAGGATGGCCATGACCTTTTCCCAAAAGCTGGTCAGTTTTGGCTATGATCAAAATATATGTGTGTGATGTGCCTTGTTTTCAGAGTGTAACTCTGGCAAGTCTGTGAGGCATTCTGTGCCCATTTTCCTTGAATTACTGGGCTATGGAAAAATTGAGTCCTCACCTTTCAGATAAGCTCTTTCTGCAGTGGTGAGCTGGTTGTTTTGTAGGTGGTCTGGAAAGATATAGATCTCTACTTCTGTGAGCTCAGTTTCATTTTCTTCTTGCCATTTTTGTTTGGGTGCATGCCTCAAATTACTTTATAAAGGGCAGATACTTCACTGGTAGAGATTTCCTCCTTAAGTATGGCTTCCAGGGTTGTCACAAAGTGTTTGATTTGGGGTGGCTCCTGTACAGTTCTGCTCTTGATGTGTAGGTACCCTTATTTGGAGGTTCTGACTCTGGGTGGTACTACTCACCCCACCACAGCTGCTATGCCCACTATCAGGCAGACCCACAGATTCCTCCTCCTCTCTGTAGTCCTCTCACTCACCCTTCTGTCCACCAGGTCTATTGCCCTCTCATTTCCGTTTGCCTTGCCTAATGATGATGATGAGGGACAGGAACCCCCTGCACTGGCTGCCTTCTGGTGTTGACGTTAGAGAAACAGGTGCCTGTTCTTTAGGCTTCCATAGGGGATCTAACAAATCATCAGCATGACTGCTGATGTCTTCCTCCTCCTCCTCGGGTCTGTCCTCTTCATCATTACTGTCTCTAGGCTCTCTGACCCTCTCATCATCAGGAGTCTGAGTGTGACACACATTTCCCAGATCTCCCACCTCGACCACTGACTCAAGCTCCACACTGTCAGGCTCAGCACCACCAACACCAGCCATGAGGACACCAACAACCTCCTCCTCGACCACTGTTCCTTATTTGCTGCTGCTTTCCTTGTCACCTCCCATGTCCCCCACCAGCATGGCTTCCACAGATGTGGCAGAGAAACATTTGGCTGCACTGATGCCAACACTGCTAACTACTCTTTCACTGCTACCAGCCCTGGAGTCCACAGAACACGCTGCCACAGAGTTATTTTTAACTTCAGCACTATTTTGACCAACAGATTTTTAACACTTTTTTGCTGCCTCCTCAGCACCTCTTCCTTTAGCAGAGCATCTCTTCCCAGTCATTCTCATATGCTAATTGTAAGTTGATTTAGGATGAACAATTACAAAATATAAAGAAGTCAGCAGTGGTTAAACAAGTTACTAACTTACCAGCAACAGACAACGCCCCTCCCTAGAAAATCAGCAACATAAACCGAAAATTATTACTAAAACAACCAAAAAAGAGTCTTCTTTTTGGTTTGTTTTAAACTGAAAAATGATCAAAATGACAGAAATAACAAATAATAGACAATAACAGAGTGGTGATTGTACTACACTAGTCTCAATTCTGGGGTATCAGCTACATCTAACCACAATCCATACTCTGTCATGCATAATTGCTATTGTACAATGACTCTTATTTATTAATAATGTGGGGACACAAATGAGCACATGTAGATGGCTATTAGGCAGAGAATAAGTGTTGGAACATCCTTTTTATGTGCTGGGGCATCTATTTTATAGTATCAGTTGTACAGTTTTATTATTTAATTTAATTTTTTGGTTTTTTTGAGGAAACACTACCCATGTGAAAGAACTGCATCATGGAAATGCAAATAATCAATTGTCTTTTATCACTGTAGTGTGTTATGCAATACCAGGCAACTGGACATTTGCATGCCCATGATGCAGTGTAGTCATATGTGGTGTGTTTCCTAATAAAAAATAAAACTGTAAAAGTGATACTATAAAAGAGATGTTCCCACACTACAAAGATGTTCTGACACTTGTTCTCTGCCTAACTATGACAAGTTTTAGCCATGGCAAAATGTTTGCCCCCCCACAATATAAGTAAATAAGTTTTTTATATGAAACTAAGCTTTTGGTTTTGTATTGTAATTGCATGATTTTAAGCTATTTGGGGAACAGAAGCTGTGGTTTGCTATATATTATATAATGGCAAAAAAAAATCATAGACTCTGATTGGTTAGTATATTCCTGAGACAGTGATGTCATTATACAATGACATCATTGTATTGATCATTCTATTTAGTCTTTTTTTCTTCTCATAAGAAACAAAAATATACTGCCTCACTAAAAATGTACTAAAAACATTTTAAATTTTGTATAACATTGAGCCATTGTATAATTGCACTAAAGCACTCCAAGGTGTGTGTTATTGTGTAATAACATGACTCCTAGGGTGGTGGAAGCACTTGGCTTCACCTCGTGCTTCAACCTACTCTGGGAGTGACGTTATTACACAATAACACACACCTTGTCATGCCTTATTGCTTAAGTATGGCATGCTATTATCTGTAAGTTTGGAGTTGATGCTGTGAAGTTATGCTTAGATAATCTCACTGTAACAAGCACACACTGACAAATCAGAGTCCAGGAAATGTTCTTGCTATTGTGTAGTTAATATTAAGTACAACAAAACATGTCAGAACACTGTCACTTTAAAAAAAATATAACTAAATGGTTACTGAAAATGCTGCAGAAAGATACTAACAACATATTTTACTTAAACACACCAAAGTAAACCACAGAAATAAAAATGAGAAATTACTCACTACACACCAAAAATGATGAAGAAGAAAGAGTGAGAAAACCAAAATGTAACACAGACCTCCTGCTTAGACAGAAAGGTTTTGGATCTTTCTGACCTGCCTCGTTTTGCAGTACACTTACCCTTCCCCAACCCACTACTTATAGATTGACAAACCAGAAACCACTACTTTAAAGTAAATAATCACCAAAAAAAGGCAAATCTAGCAGCACAAGGCCCTCTAGAACAATTTGTGAGCAATTTGGATTCAAAAAGCTCAGTTCTGAGATGTATTTTAAAAATGTTTCCCCTCAGACAAGCACACACAAACGTCTGTCCTAATCTGTCTTCAGAACATTGCACTAAAGACAGCTTCCTCATGGCATACAGCTTGTTTCAGCAATATGTGACCTCCAGTCCCGTAGTACATTGCAAACTTCACCTCTGTGCCATACTGGCAAAGTTACCAACTGCACACGTCATAAACTTCGCCTCTGTGCCAAACTCCAACAGCAGAGTTACCAACTTCACATTTCATCAGATTTCTGTGAATCTGGACTTCGCACAGTGGATTAACTCCATGAAATGAGGCAAATTTGTGAATTAATCTACGGAATGAAGTTTTCCAACTTCTCACATCATTCATGGCCAAACACTGTGTTAAACCACAACTAATCAAGTATAAAATCCATACATCCAAAATACATAATAAATAGGTTATGTCCCATAAAACTGTGGTCCAATTTACAGCTTTACATGAGAAAGTAATTATACAATGCATTGGGAAAATCCTGCACCATGACTGGTTAGCACCTAAGTATTAGGTCTGTCTAATGCATAGGTGAAAAAAAATGCTGGCAGCTGGAGCGTAGCAAACTAGCAATAATAATGCCTTTTTTTCCAAAAAATATTTTCTTTTCTGAACATATCCCCCCTTACCTACTAACAGAGAAATATTTGTTACTTTCTGTACCACAGATAAAAATTAATCCCTGGCTTTACTGAGGCCTGTTGTATGTGTTTGTGTACGAAGAAAGGAGTATTCGGCCAGTAGAATTCTGCAGAAGTCTGAATCCCTGCATTACATGATAAACATTCCCTCTGTTAAATGTGTGGATAGACAATTGCTTGAGAGGTGGTGAGGGACTACTTTGTATTAATTACGTTTAACAAAAGAAAATGCCTGTTTTCAAAAAGAAAAAAGCTGGCTTTTTTTTAATTGCTCAGTTTGTAGATTTTACAAGCACAATAAGACACTTCGGGGTATGCATTATGCTGAACAAACTAAACTTCCATGAGCTGAAGTCACTCTGCCTTCAGCAGTGTGCCTCACTACATTCTTAGGCATGCAGTTAGATCACCATAATGCTCTCCCTGTCAAATCTTGTTGCTTCCATACAGCACACATACCACCCTCTACCCATCTGCCAGGTTCCCATTTCTAGTATGCTAGTAAGGCAGATAATAAAGGAGAAAACAGTGTGCAAACACTATCTGACCTCTTCGCTGCAGCGGTAATTCTACTGCTCACGATGCTAGCGACCTGGGTGTGTGAATAGGCCTTGATTGTCAGGGGTTGGCCAGGTGGACAATGACTGAGTATCCCAATGGAGTCTCCCCTCCTCCAGGAAGGGACAGCTGCTTTGCCTTGCTGTGCTACTGCCACCTGTAGGTTAGAGGTGGCAGTGCAGCAAGTAAGATGTCAGAGGATGATGTTGCAGAGCATTTAGCAGGGTGTGCTTCCATACACTTCTGCCGGGACTACAGTCCCAGTGCCAACATCCCCACAGGGCTGGCATTTCAGCAACATAGGGTAACTAAGGGGTAGTCCTCAGTTCCATTTTGAAGTGGTTAAAGTCTCAGAGGTGCATAAACACCTGCAGTGTATATCAGCAGCCAAAGCAGCGGGATTTGATGAAACAGGCCCTCAACTCCTTAAGGTTGTTGCTAATGAACTGGCATCACCAATTACCAAAACAATTAACCTGTCCCTAATGTCTGGGGTTGTGCCAAAGCTATGGAAACTCTCCCATATCATCCCAATATTTAAGAAAGGTAATACTAAACTTGTCAATAACTACAGGCTGATTGCTATACTTCCAGTCCTTATCAAAATACTGGAAAAGATTGTTGCTTCTCAATTAAATGAATACCTATCTAAGTATAACCTATTACCCCTGGCACTCTGGCGCACCATGGGTTCTGTGAAATTCATAGTACTGCCACTGCACTCCTGTCCTTTACCCTGCATGTTACAAATGCCATGGATAGAAGTGAATTCACTAGGGCTGTGTTCATCGATCTTACTAAGGTCTTTGATTTGGTTGACCACCATCTGCTAAGTACCAAGTCAGACAACCTAGGAGTATCCACCTCTGCCTTACTATGGTTCAGGAACTATCTGGATGGCAGGAGTTAACAAGTGCAGTTTGGAACCTCTTTCTCAGTCCCTGCTCCTACCTTGGTAGGTGTGCCACAGGGATTCATAATTGGGTCTCTCCTCTTCTCTCTTTGCACAAATGACATACACCTGGCCCTTGCTCATAGTACCCAATCCTATATGCAGATGATTTGGTGCTATATCGTAACTCCCATAGCATGCCTGAGGTCGGTTACATAGATACATAGACAGTGTCGGCAGATAAGGGCCTATGGCCCACCCAGTCTGCCCATTTGAGCTTGTAAGTTCAGTTTATGTTTTCCAAGAAGTCTGTTGCCCCTTACCCCTGACCTCCAGAATTCCTTTATGTCTATCCCATGCATTCTTAAATCCCGTGATTGTTTTAGCCCCCACCACTTCCTCTGGCAGGGTGTTCCACTTGTCCACCACCTGTTCTGTAAAGAAATTCTTCCTCACGTTTCCTCTGAATCATCTCAAGGCTGTCCACTGATCTCCAGTGAGTGAAGTGATGGTGTCTAGCAAACTAATTGCTTTTAAATATGACAAAGACCCAGGCTGTGCTATTTGGCTCAGCACCCAAATTTAAAAACTGTCAGCCCCCTTTAAAAGTTTTGCGTTGTGCTGGAACCCTTCTTGAATCAGTGTCTGCTTTCAGATACTTAGGTGTGATGCTCAACCCAACCCTGGACTTTTTGCTACACATATTGGACACCTGTAAATCAGTTAACACAAAATTAGGGCTATTGTGTAAGGTCAAGTGTAATATCACCCCTACTGCCTGTTTAGCTATAGCACGGGATGTCTTACTTCCTAAGCTTGCCTATGGGGTATCTGTATTCCATGCTTCAACCAAATCCACTTTTCAAAAGTGGGATGTTACATTCAATAATATCTGCTGCTTTGCCTTGTCTCTGAACCACCATACCCATCACAACACTTTAAACTGCGATGGCTTCCTCCTGCTGCCCTATGTGATTTAACCCTAGGAGGGGTAATTTTTAATATTTTGTACAACCAGTCCCCCCAGTCACTCACAAGGCTTCTCCAGTAGCCTACTGGTGCCTATCCAATAAGATCCTCTAATCTTGACCTGCTGACCGTATCCAGAACTAGAACACATTTGGTGAATATTGCATTCTCCACTGTTGTTCCCCTGCTATGGAATTTCATACTGGCTGATCTACGTTTGTGTCAGATGGTGGCCTCCTTCAAAAAGGGATACTGCAGTCACTTCCTCAAGTCATCTATGATATGTCCCTGTGCCTAGCTTACTTATTTGATCTGGTTGCATGTTGTATCAAGTGTTACTTTAAGTCCCTAAAGCATGCTTGCTCTCTTTACTATAATGGTTGTTATGTAGTGTAGCCATCATGTATGCTACTCATATGTTTGCCAGCAATCTCCAGTGTCATATTTTCCATATATATATATAGAGTCTAATTATCTTTTTTCATATGCTTTCTGTTTTGCCTCTGCCTGCTGTTGTTGACTCTGACCAAATGTAACCTTCTGGGTCCTGCCTGAAAATAGGCATTTATTTGTCTAATGCACCTATCTGGTTAATAATAACTAACTAACTAACTAACTTACTAACTAACTAACTACATAAATAATTCCCCTCTCATCGTGCTCCATCATGGTCAGCATTGGCCTGAACCAGATATATCCATCATGATGGACAGGAATGCATAGAAATAATAATAAAAAAAACAATATAAATGACATTACTAGGATTACTAGGAAGGACAGGACAAAAGGGAGCAAAAATGCTCATGTATTATTGTCCCTGCACATGTGGGCATCATCAAACCATAATTTCCTCAGTATAATACTGTCTATCTAAAAGATGTTTAAATTGGATTAACCCATCAGCTTCCACTACTGTTCGTGGAAGCCTGTTCCAGGTCTTTGCACATCTAATTGTAAAGAAGTTATCTCATTTCTTAGTATTAACCTTACGTATGACCAATTTCTTCCATGTGATCTAAGGTAACTTCGATTTTTATTAATTTCCAGTCCACACTGAATCATTAAGTCTGGTGATTGCAATATTTTGTGTAAAAATAATAGATCCCCTCTCTGTCTTCTTTGTTCAAGGGAACTCAGTCCAGTTTTATTTTCAATCTAAGATCGTAGGGTAATCTTTCTAAATGAGGGATTAATTTGGTGACCAAACGTTGAACCCCTTCAATCATTTTGATATCCTTTATATGATAAGGAGACCAAATGGGTGATCAAAATCCAGAAATGGCCTAATATATGCCCTATACAGGGGAACAATACACTGTTCTGACTTACAGATAAAGGATCTTTTTATTCTTTTAATAAGACCTCTTGCCTCAAAGGATACCTGGCGACAGTGTTCTGAGAATGGAAAGGAATTATTTATTGTGACCCCTAAATCTCGTTCTGAGGTAACCACACATAAAATCTCATTTCCTAGGTTATAGTTATATTTTTGATTTTTCAATCCAAAATGTAAGACTACACATTTCTCAGCATTGAACTGCATCCCATTTTCTGTTGCCCACTCCATTAATTGATTTAAATCATTTACTAGAGTTAAGTGTTTATTAAATGCATCTACCTCGCCTCCTAATTTTAAGTCGTCAGCAAATTTTACCAATCTATTACTTACATTCTGTTGAATGTCGCTAATATAAATACTAAAGAGGACAGGGCCCAAAACTGACCCCCTGTGGGACTCCACTGGTGACCTCCTTCCTGTCAGATAGTATATTATTGAGTCTGACCATTTGGAATCGTTCAAGCAACCAGCTGTTAACCCATCTTTTTAAAGAGCTACTGAAACCTACTTGATATAATTTATTAACCAATTTAGCATGAGGAACCCTATCAAAAGCTTTTGAAAAATCTAATGGTATAACATCAGTTGCACATCTCCTATCTAAACTATCACTTATGCTATCAAAAAAAGATAGCAAATTTGTTGTGCATGACCTTCCCTTTTTTATTAAATGCAATCACAAAACTGGTGTAAGATCCAATATTTCATTTAAACCCTGTGGATGTAAAGACCCCCAAGTGATGAAGCCATTTGCCTCCCAGTGTAATGGGCATTAAAGTGTATCAGTTCCTCACCACCATACTATTACCTGATAAATGCCAAAGCATTAAAAATCAGAGATCACGGTTGTGTGTCTCTCTATAAAATGTCTACGAAGAGCATTATCACAGTTACGTTCCTGATCACCCTCACATAAAGCTCTGGGCAGGAACACCAGGCAACATACACTACTGACTTTGAATTACAACTGATAATATGCCTCACTTCCAAAGGTCTTTCTCTAGTTGGAATGTTGTATGTTCTCCCTTCTGGTACATATTTGACACCTGTACCTTACTTTTGGCTTTGTATTCTACCAATTCATTTTTTAGGACCTTTAAAGGGAATATGCAAAAGGATGTCACTCAGATTTGTTTCCTCTTGTGAATGTTTGGTCACTCATGAGACTATCCCAATTGCTTTTCACTATTTTATTAATTTTCATTTTAATCTCATTACCCCAAGGTGTAACTTGTGCTGTGAAAGGGATTGATTCATATTGGTAGTTTCTATTATTTTTAGGCTTAGGTGTTCAAATACCTTTTCTTTCAGTATTGTTTTGATCACTTGTATTTCGATTTATAACTTAACGCTTATAGTGAGGGGCTGAGTTTGTAAAGGGCACTTAATGCTTGAAAGGCTTAAAGACTATATGTGTAAAATACACAAGGGGTTCATCCTCCAGCCGTTTGGTTGCTACTGTACAGCTGTTTCAATGGCTGGGATGGGAATGATGATTAGATTGGTATGGGACTATAATTGATGGGGTCTGGAATTGGGAAGGGTGACTGTGCTTGAATGGGGTGATGGGTACCACTGGTCACCAGGAACATGACTAATTATGGGATCAGGGGGTTGGGGCCTGGCATTACAGGAGCAGAGCAATATAGCATTGTTTCTTGCACTGGGTACACCCAGGCCAGCAATGCACAGCGCCACTTCTGCACCTTCTCTCTGACAGTATCCACTACTATCTGGATCATCAATTTGCATTGTGCTGCACTGGTTGGGGGCCTCTTTTTCTTGTTGATGATTGACACCAGCTGTGTATAGTGGTTTTAGATGGTGGTACAATGCAGTAGGTACAAAAACCCTATTTTATGCCTCCCCTCACTGCAACCCATCACAGCTGGGTCATACGTATTTCTGAGAGTAGCATTTAAAGGAATGATTCTCTCCATCATCAGATGATTTGAAAAGTGGCAGAAGCCAGACTTCAGCATCAGCTTGGGAATCATCCACAACTGGCCGCTGGTATTAATAAAACCAGGTATTGCTGTTGAGCCCCCCCCAGCCAGAAATTAAAAAAAAATTAAAGTTCTTTATAGCTGGAGGTAGTGTCTACTTCAGCTATTTGTCATCTTTTTAAAAATTTACTTTTTCACATTATTGCTTTGTTGCAATAGTACTGCCAACCTAGGGTGAAAACTTCAGCTATGACAGCATTACATAAAGATACACACTGCAGCCTTTAAGGATTAATCTTGTCCCCCCCCCAAAAAAAAAAAAACTAAGGCCTAACAGGAAACACTTGTAATACAAGCAGGCCAACCTTAGGGCATAAGAACTTTCCTCGAAAGTCAGAGACAGTAAAGAGAGTATACCTGCACTGTTTTCCAGAGTCAGTGAGCACGGAACAGAAACTCTCATGTGAGAAAAAGAGACAGAGAGACAGAAAGAGAGGGGGAACGAGATAAACTGTTTTTGAAACTGATCACATCCTTTGAAGATCTTAAAACCTGTTTGGTTTGGCAATGAGGGCTGGTTTTTTTTTAAATGGGCTTCCAGATGACAGAAAAGGGTTAACAGCTGGAATTGCACAGTGCACATCAAAAGGTGTGAACAAAGAGATGAGTATCAGTGTAGCAGCAAAGACACACCCAAACAGGAAATGAAGGAGGGCCACACAACAAGCATTTCATGGGTTCAGTTTGTTGTTCTAAAAGTTCAGGAAATAGGCCAGAACACCCTCTTCCAGGCTTAGAGTTTTTGAAGGGAACAAATTAGTTTTTTTCAGCCATGGTAGCTGGCTGCATTGTTTTGTGTCTGGTAGTTTGTGAATTCACAAAAGATTTTTGTTTTAAAGCCCTAGCATTACTTTAAATAGCTAACTATTACATTTAACTAAATTATGAAGATTTTAAAATGAGACAGCTGTGACTTATTTCTTCTGACACTATGTTTTCTTGTTTCTTTTACACTTAGATGACCTTCCACTGAGAGTACAAGGTGTGAAGAGTAGAGTACCACTCTACTTACTATACCTGGAAACTGACATGAGAGTGCTAGTAGTCTCCACAGCTTATCAGCACTGTAACCTCTTCAACCACCATTGCATAACAAACAAACAGAAGCCAGAGCCCTTTAATTTTGGGGCCATTTATCCTACCACCTGATTGGTCAGTTAGTTGAGAGGCTGTCACAGTCATTGATGCCACTACATAGCTGACGAGGTGTGAGAAGGATTGGCACTAGGTACTGCATGCCAGCATTAATTTAAGCCATATTTACACGGATGATGCGCTGCCACTTCTGCAGGGCTGTAACCTGCACTGAACCACTGGAATCAATTAGATGGTGCGTCTACATGGCCCCTCTCAGTACCGATGCAAGCTGCACAGGAAAGGGGGCATGTGAGTCTGGGGGCAGATGGTAAGTGACTGTACCCGGGCGCTTACACAGCAACTGGCATATTGTCTATCATGCCAGTAATCAAAATTTGTATCAATGAATGATCACAGGCATGATAGACATATTCTAATTGCTTCAGAAGCTCCATAAATGGAGGTCTGAGTGGGTTGAAGCACAGAGTACAGGCATGGAGGAAGCAATTCTTTAATACATACCATCTCCACCCCAGAACAGGCTAAGAACTCAAACATGTATTGAACGGAACTTCTGGCTTCTGGTCAGTAACATGTAGAGGAGGATTCTGGGAGTGTCCCCCTTGTGAGTCACAGCAAGTGGTGCAGTCTTTCTACCCGGCTGCTTAAGCTGCTCACTCCGGTCAGCATTCCCAGGATTTACAAGGATACAGGAGTGGCATACTGAGTGACTTACTGAGATTCAAAAAGTGTCTACACAGTTGTACTTGCACCAGAGCAAAACAAGCACTCATGTTGCTCCGGTGCAAATGCGACCATGTAGACAGGGCTATAAAGTGCTGCTATACACATCATGCCTTGTACTGTGGATTGAAAACCCTCTGACAGGCAGAAGAAAAAAGAACATACTTCAAAAAATAGAAAGTAACAAATAAAGGTGTTTAGAAACTCATGCTTGCTGGTCCTTGGGCGTTATGGCAGCCTGCTGCATGCACTGTCACCTGGGAGACCGTGTTCACATGCAGTCCCAGGAATCCAACACTAAGGCTGGTTTCATGGTAGGTGTGTCACAGAGGTAAGGCTCTGAGCTCCTACAGAAGAAGGCTGCAGGCCAGCTGACATTCCTACATTATTTGCTGCCAGTCACAGAGTGGCATGGATGATTTCTATGAAGGCAGTCACTTGCCCCTCCTCGTGGCTGGAAGTGGGGAGGGGGGCAACTGTGGCAACTGCTAATCAACAGGGAAGTTGAAATGGCCCAAATAGGAGGAAATTGAGAATTAAAAAAAAAAGCATACTATTTTTACAGATGGTATGAGTCTGTTAACTTATCATCCAATTACACGTTAGGCATCTGCAGAGTAACAAATATTACATCTTCATAAAACTATTCTAACAGCTTGTAAAGACTATAACAGCTGAAGAAGGAAATCTCAGAACTGATTAGCAAAAGAGTTCTGTCTTAGTACACCATCTCTTCTCTGAGCATTTCATGAGGCCCCTTTTAGTTATGAACTAGCTCGCAGTAACAGAGATATTGTAAGCATCACTTGGGGTAGTGGCAGCTAGCTTGGTAGAAGACACCAGGAGAAAGGACTGCTGTGTGACTGAACTTCTCTGCTGGGACTAAAGTAGAAGAACTTTTGTATTTGGACCTTTAATTTAGGGTAAAAACTAACATACAAAACAAAACAAAAAAAAAAATGTGTGTTTGGGTTAACTGAACTGAATGGGTAACTGAAAAGTCATCTAGGTGTAAATCTCAGGTGACTGAAAGGACTTAACTGCTGTGAGGTTTAAATTACTTGTAGAAAGATCTGTAAGTAGGGGAGAGGCTTAGCTAGAAGGAAGCTACATTTAAAGACTACCTTAGAAAGATTCTGCTAATAGCTTGGCAGAAGACACCAGGAGAAAGGACTGCTGTGTGACTGAACTTCTCTACTGGGACTATATTGCCTCCCTTCCACCCTCCCACCCAAAGCTAAGCTAGTTCTATTTTTATAGGCATAGGATTTGACTGACAACAGGAACTTCCTGTTTAGGGGCAGGAAGTGAGTGATCACAGAACCACCAAGGACCCACCATCCTAGAAGGGCAAGAGTAGCTCTCCGGCCCCCTCTAGCTGCTGGAGGTCTGCCTCTGAACAAGTAAGTGGTCTACTGAAAAATATAGGATATTCTTGTCTCAGAACAGGACAATCAGGAGCTTAAAGGGCACACAGGCAGAAAGTAAGGAGAGAGAGAGAGAGAAAAAAACAGACGAAAGAGTAAGGATTGCAAACAGTTAAGGGCCAGAAATAAGACATGATTGGAGTGGTGCAGTGCAGTGGCTGTGGAGCAGCAGTCTTCCGGGAGATGTTCTGGAGGATGCGGTGTTGTCCCATCTGCAGGCACCTCTCTGGGCTGAGGGAGGAGGTTGCTCATCTCCAGGCTGAGTTGGCCAGGATTTGTGGGACCTCCTCTTCCATCCAGGGACCACCAGTGCCACTGCCGTTGCTTCAGGGTTGCCAAGAAAGAGGCGGTTGGACCACAGTGGGCTCAGGGAGGGTGAGGGTGGTGGAACAGAGGCACATCCTCCAGTTGTACCTCTCCACAATTCCTATGCCATTCTGGCAAAGTGTGGTTCCTCTATGGAGGCACCTACAGTGGAGACCAAGGAGGATGCTGGGAACCTCCACAAAGGAGACCCACAGGAGGGTGGCAGGGGACCCTGCAGGGAAGAAACAACTCCTGGTGGGGGACTCCGTGTTAGGAAGGTAGAACTGGGCAAGGAAGGGAGAGGAAGGTAAGGTGCCTGCCTGGCGCCATGGCTTGGAGGGACAGGGAGAATCCTCAAGTTGTTGGAGCAGCTGCACGGGGAGGGAGCTGGATGTCATTGTCCACCTAGGGACAAATGACCTGGCTAAGAAAGGGATAGAGAAGTGCAGGAAGAGTTTGTGAATTGGGGGGGCCTTAGTCAAGTAGCACGACAGTAACCTTCCTGGAGGTGCTACCCATCTATGGCATAGGAGGCTAGGGTGTTCCCATACCATGGATTCAATCAGTGGTTGAAAAACTGTGTGAGCTCAGGGATTTGGCTTCATTGGGGACTGGGGTCCACCTGGAGTGATGCAAGCCTATACTGGCATGATGGGCTGCATCTGTCCGGGAGGGAACCAGGATCCTAGGTGATAGGTTTAAATGCTTCATTGGCAAGCTTTTAAACTAGCCAAGGGGGGAGGCACTGGAAAGAAGCAGGAAAATCCTAGCCCCCAAACAATCACGGTAGTAAGTGTGGCAAACACCAACATGGAGGTGTCGATAGGGAGAAGGGCAGGGGTAAATGGAGAAAGTGACAAAGGCAAGAAGGACAGGGATGGGGCAAAAGGGGGTAAGGCCATCAGGAAATGGAGGGTAATGAGTACCAATGCCCGTAGTCTGGGCAACAAGCTCCCTGAGCTGGTGGCCTTAATGGAAGAGGATGCCTGGATATCGTAGCAGTCACGAAACATGGTACACAGAGAACCATGACTGGGATGTTAACATACCAGGGTACATAACCTACAGGAAAGACAGGCAGGGAGAAGAGGGAGGAGTAGCTCTCATGTAAAGGAAGGGATAAAAGCAACTGAACAAAAGAGTAAACAGGAGGAGAGGAGAGGAGGCACTGTGGGTCACCTTGGAGACTGGAAAGGGCACCACAACCGCACAGGGGTTGTGTACAGACCCCAAGGCCAGGGGGAAGGAATGGACAAGGATGATGGAAGGCATTCTTAGAATGGCAGAGAAAGGGAGATACTGTTGATGGGAGACCTGAATATGCCAGATGTTAACTGGAGCACATTTGCTGCAGCCACATCCAAGAGCAGGCATTCTTGATGCCATACAGGTGGCAGGCATTAGACAGCTAGTTTCAGAACCCACTGTGAGGAGCAATCTTAGACCTCGCACTCTAAACGGGGGCAGTGAGAGGATCTCAGATCTAGAAGTGGGTTGCCATCTGGGGACAAGTGACCATCAAACAGTGTGCTTCACGTTAAACTCAGCTACAGAGTCAAGCCATGCAAAAGTGAGGGTACTGGACTTTAGGAGGGCTGACTTTGGCAAGATGGGAGAGTGCCTCAGAAAAGCACTAGCAAACAGGCTAGAAGGAGGTGTGAGCAACAATGGGAATTATCAAACTGCCATCACAGAGGCAGCAAGCCTTTGTGTGAAGCAAATAAACAAATCAAAATGAAAGAAAAGCCACTATGGTTCTCAAGAGAGGTGGCTGTGAAAGTCAGGAAGAAAAGATAGCATTCCAGAAGTATAAGAAACACAGAAGGAGCAGGAAAGAGAGCTGTACCAGTTAAGGCAGAAAGAAGCAGGGAGGGAAGTCAGAATGCAAAGGCCCAAACTGAGGAAAGATAGCCAACTCAGTTAGAAGGAGATAAAACCTTTTATAGGTACATCATGGCGTGAAAGACAAAGGGAGGGATAGTGAGGCTGAATAGAATGAGCGGTGGGTGGGCAGAGGGACAGTGAAAAAGCAGGAATACTGAGCGAATATTTCTGCTCAGTATTCTAAAGAGGAGGGGAAGTGCCTAATCCAATTAACAGAAGCACTCTTGATAGGGTCGATCCCAGTCCTTTCACAGAAGAAAGGGTTCTGCAAGAACTCCTAAAACTGAAGGTGGACAAAGCAATGGGTCTGATGGAATTCACCCAGAATTCTAAAAAATTAAGGAAGGAACTAGTGAAACCACTGGCTACTCTTTTAATAAATCATGGAAGGATGGTGTGGTACCCGAGGACTGGAGGAAGCGGATGTGATTCCCTTCACAAAAGTGGGACCAAGACAGAGGCAGGAAACTACAGACCTGTCAGTCTGACCTCTGTGGTAGGGAAAGTGATGGAGTCACTTCTGAAGGAAAGAATAGTTGAGTACCTAGAGGTCAGTGGAGCACAGGATCCAAGGCAGCATGGGTTCACAGTGGGAAGGTCATGTCAGATGAATCTAATAGATTTCTTTGACTGGGTGACCAAAGTAGTGAACCAGGGAGGGGCTGTGGACATGGCCTACCTAGAACTTTAACAAAGCATTTGACACAGTCCCACACAAAAGATTATTAGTCAAATTAACCAGCCTGGGAGTGGGTCCCAGGGTGGTAGCCTAAGTAAAACATTGGCTGGACAACAGGACACAGAAGGTAATTGTAAATGGAGTCCACTCTGAAGAAAGGGCAGTTACTAGTGGGTGCATCGAGGAGTTCAGTATTAGGTCCAGTCCTTTTAATGTTTCATCAGTGACATTGCAGAGGACTGGAAGGAAAAGTATGCCTTTTTGCAGATGACACAAAGATCTGCAACAGGGTTGATACACAAGGAGGCATGGAAAGGATGAAAAGGGACTTGGCAAGGTTGGAGGAATGGTCAGACGATATGGCAGCTAGGATTCAATGCAAAAAAGTGCAAAATAATGCACCTGGGAAACAAGAACCCAGGGGAAGAATACACAATGGGTGGGGAGGTAGTAACAACAACAAAACAGGAAAGGGACCTGGGGGTAATCATATCAGATGACCTTAAGGTTAGCAAGCAATGTGAGAAGGCAGTAGGGAGGGCCGGGGGTATACTGGGATGTATAGGGAGAGGCATCAGAGCAGAAAACAGGAAGTTGTTATCCCTCTGTACAGACAGTTGGTGAGACCCCATCTGGAATACTGTGTCCAGTTCTGGAGACCCCATCTCCGCAAGGACATAGACAGGATAGAGGCAGTCCAGAGGAGGGCAACTAAAATGGTGCAGGGTCTGCAAGAGAAGCCGTATGAGGAGAGACTGAAGGAGCTTAGTATGTATACCCTTGAGGAAAGAAGGAGAGGGGGCATGATAGAAACTTTCAAGTACCTCAAGGAATCAACAAAGTCCAAGAGGGTAGCATCTTTCAGAAAAAGACTTGCAAGAACAAAGGGACACAATTTAAAGATAAAGGAGGCGGTTCAGGGGCAATGTGAGGAAGTATTATTTCACAGAGAGGTAGTGGATGCATGGAACAGCCTTCCTGAGGAAGTTGTGGGGTCTAAAACTGTGGTAGAATTCAAGAATGCATGTGACAGACATAAGGCAATTCTTGTGGGGGGCAGGAAGATATAGGCTGTTGGTTAACAGGGTCTGCAGCCTATCCTGTAGGTAGGGAAATGGGCAGACTAGATGGGCCTAGCGGTCCTTATCTGCCGTCAAAGTCTATGTTTCTAGTGAGGAATATACAGCACTGCTATAACAAGTAGTGCTGCTGGCCTGGAGCTGTTGTTACTCCTGCTGGACATGCACTCCAGCAGTAGCCTGAAAGGATTAGTTTTTTGTTGGCATAACCAGATTATCTCTGTTAGTACAACACAGCACAATTTCCCTCTACCCCCATGTTTCTCATTTCCTCTGTTCTTTCTGTTCTTTTCAGCAACCCACACCTACTGCTGCTTTTATTCTCCAGGGATTTTACAAACAGCATGCTCAGTAAAAGGAACAGAGAAGCAAACTAGTTCACGAGAAAGAAACCACTATTGACTTCTGATTAGTTCAGGCTGCTTGGTTGTTTTCCTTACGAAAACCATACTGTGGTCAACAACAAGAGGCAACCATAACAAGTTTTAATAATTGTAAAAAACAGAATCGACAGAAAAAAGGAACTGTGAAGTGTTTTTTTCCAAGGTGCCAACATTTGTCTTGTGTCACATGTAGAACTTTAAACTATTTTGCAGCACTAGCAAAAGGCGTGTAACATGTTGCTAGTTGGGTGGGTGGCTGAAGTTGTTCAGTGTACTGTCCTTGGAAATCCCAAATCTGGTGGCTGCAAAGGCTGTGAATTTTATTTTTCACCTCCAAAACAAATGTCCTGCTTTTCCCTTTATAAACTGAGTCTCAGCTATCTGCTTCTTTGGGATTTACCTTCCAGTTTTTTAATGGCCCAGTAGGGAGGCTCATTGCATTCCTCACTTGGTTTGTGCTGCTTTGGGCTTGCCTACAGTGCAGGTGCTGAGAAGCTTCTTTCTGGCAATTTCCAAAACAATATGCTTGGAAAGCAGTGCAATCTAGTGGTTTGAGTACCAGCTTGAGAACCAAGAGGTCAGAGGTTCAAGCCTTGCTAGAGCCAAATGCTCACTGTGCCACTTTGGCAAGCCATTTAACCAAAGAAAACAATACTGGATCACTATGAAGCCCACGCTCCCTTATAGTCCAAATGAATGAAACAAATATGGATAGTGTCCAAATAATTTATTCATTTATCTTCCAGGCTTAAACTCGACGTTTCGGGAATTAACCCTTCATCAGGACACTGGTCATACATCTAAAAAAATATATAATAGATATTCTTCATTTTCAATTTTTTATAACTGCAAATAATTAAATAGTATCAATATAACCATCATCAAAAACAAAAGCAAGTCCTTACATTATTTACAATCAAAAAGCTTTCATTTCTTCTTGTTCCTAAGCATCAGGTTCAATGTTTGACTCCCCCTTACAGCCACTAGTAAACATCAACCAAACAGAAAGAAAAAGTTATCCAATACCAAGAATTTTTTCTTTTTAACAAATATCAGTTATTTTCCAAATATAAATCCTACTTTATTCAAATGTTTCAAAAATATATTTATTTGTTACAACTTTGCCTATAAACCCAACTCGTATGAAAACGGTTCTAACATGACACTTTTAAAACGTAATATTATATCTTCTGGTTATTCTTATTTATTCTATGAAACGGTTCTAACATGACACTTTTAAAACGTAATATTATATCTTCTGGTTATTCTTATTTATTCTATGAAATGGGGGTGCTAAAACTAAATTAACACAAGCTAAACTTAAACTAACAAAGTACCAGCAAAACCGTCAATGGTAGTCAATACTGTCCTAAGTAGGCACAGTCATAACAAATAGCTCAGTAGATTGTCACTAAAAATACACTCCTGGGTACTGCCCTCAGATGCAGCCCATCCAGTGCCGGAATTACTGATGTACATGCATAGGACCCATGATTTTCAGGGGGCCCTCTGAACGGAATAAAATCTGCTGCTCATTATAGCATGCTTTTTTTCCAGCTGTGACTCAGCTACTTGCTGTGGAGCCTGCACGCATGTCATGCTTAGTGGGTGGGGGGAGGGTGGCTGCATGCATACATTCCAGGCTGCTCCTGCCCAGTTTGTTTCAGCTCTGCCATCTTTATTGGTGCATGAGTGAAGGAGCTGAGCAGGCACAGTTACTAAACTTTTCCAACCATTTCGAGACTCTTCACGAGACTGGCACCAAAGGAGTCAGCACCGTAGCATCCAGCTCTGCAATGATAGGTGCAAGTGTGTCTGTGTGTGTGTGGCTGCGAGGACCGAGGTGGATCATGTGTGGGATTTAAGTAATGGATGGGCTAGCTGGGTCAGGGTGGCGAGCGAGCGTCGGTGATTGATGATGGCTGTTTTTGTTTTCCTTCCTGAGAACAATGACGAGTCTGGGCCCTGGCTGCATGATCATCCGGCACAGCCCCAGACAGCGAATGAATCACAGGCCAGGTACTGCGGGGGCAGTTCAGGGGCCGAGCTGAGCATGGAGAAGGTCAGCGGCAGTGAGTCTGAGGATAACAGGGTGGATGTGGCAGACAGTTGCGGATGGTACCAGCTTCCTGAGGTTCTGGACCATTCCTGTCAGTCAGTGATCTCCAAGCTACCTTTGCTCCTGTTCCCAGGATCATGGAATCACAGTTAACTTTTAATTACTGTTCTGAATGGGACCTTTTGTAACCTGCTGTTTCCCAGCTGATTAATGACCCTGCTTGCTTGGTTGCACAGCCTGAAGTGACGAGACTTAAAAACAAACAAAAAAAAACAACTATTGATGGATTTTGGAACTTCCGATTGCAGGCTGATGTGAGTGAGGGCCTCTGTGCTTCAAAAGAGGTCTTCTTCACATGTGAATGCCTCTCCAATTCATTTCCATTAGATGGAAACAAGATCTTATTTACAGTGCTTTAAATATGTGTTATCATTTCATAATGCATAGAATACAGCCACCTAACCACCACATCTTATTTAGGCTGTCTAAAGTGCCAAAGAACGTAGAGAGGGTAGGTAGTCTGCATTAAATTGTTGAGGCACTGTAGGTTGCCTTGGTGATTAGATAGAAATTATTTATTTACAATTTTTGGCCTAGAAAGACACACAGGGCAAGGGCTTGTTTCCAGGTGTGTCCCAGAAGCAGAGGGAAGTTAAGAGATTTGTTCATGATCACATAGTATGCAAGTGGTGTGGTGGCTGTGGGATTCAAACCCAGTTCCCCAGGTTTGCACCTCAGTGCTCTTAACCACTACACTATACTGCCTCCTGCAGGTTTGGAGGTTAAGAGAGGACAAGCACTGCTTTGAAAGGTATTTGATTCAGACTATATTTGCAGCATATGACAATGACATGCTAACTTGCCCTTGCTCAGCCTCTGTACAATTGCACTGAAATAAAATGGGAATTATGGGTTGCTGGGTGCACTACAGAATTGACCAGTAGTGCAGCATAATGTGAACGTTAACATATATGGGCATTGTGCAGTCCTCAGAGGAAAGGAAGACAGCACAGGCAGTATGCTGTGTGTTTTGATCTGTCTGTAAACATATCTGTGGAGCCACAGGGGAGGGTAATCAAGTCAAAAATGTTCTGTGAAACCTTCCTGAATCTGATTGCTGTGTGTGACCTGGGGGAGGTGGTAGAGGTGCAATACTATGTGTGTGTACTGTATTGAGGGGCGGGGTCTGTGCAACACCACGTGGGGTGGCTCATAGTTACTGTTGTGCATAGGGCCATTGGCCATGTAAATGGGTGTTTACTCACCTGGTAAAGGTGATTGTGTTGGCTGGCATCCATGGCACTCCAGACATTACCTCATGGGTTACAGCCCACCTGATAGGCTAGTGATGCATATGACCCAGATCAGATTTCCAGTATATCCAGGTCCCAGAAACCCCTGCTCTCCAGTTTGAATCTTCCATAGCTGAAATGAGGTTAATTAGTACAAGAGAAGAGAAGAAACATACAGTACGGTTACAGCCAGGATACACAAAGGAGGCATACCACGACGTGGTGTAAAAAAGGCCCTGGGGCCTGTATTTATTTCCCTATTATTTACAGTCTAGTCTCAACCCAGGGGTTCGACTGATCATGGATTGTAGAAAACTTCACTTTCTCCGCCCTCTAGGGTGCTTGGTGAGGACCCCTTTCTTGCCCCTGGGCGGTCCTCCGATCACTCTGAGGAGGGCCTTGGAGTGCCATGGATGCCAGCCAACACAATCACCTTTACCAGGTGAGTAAACACCCATTGTGATTGGTTGGCATCCCCGGCACTCCAGACATTACCTCATGGGAGATAAGAAACAGTTAGCACTCCGGGTGGGAGTCAAGTGAGTCGGAGTGATCGGTCGTAGAAGCTGCTGTCAGAACCTGAGTTGCGAAGGAGGGCCGGATGGCCTGGAGCTGTTCCAGCCTGTAGTGTCTGGTGAATGTGTGTAAGGAGCTCCAGGTGGCCACACTACAAATGTCCTCCGAGGATACAGAGGCTCTCTCCGCCCATGAGGTGGCAACCGCTCTGGTAGAATGAGCCTTGATCCCCTGAGGTGGAGTCATCAGGTTCGCCGTGTAAGCGTTCTGGATGACCTGTCTTAGCCATCCGGCGATTGTGGTTTTGGAGGCGGCATAACCCTGCCTCTGCCCTTTTGAGATGACGAACAGCCTCTCTGTCTTGTGGATGTGGCGGGTTCTGGCCAAGTAGACCGAGAGGACTGATCCAACGTCCAGATGGTTGGGGGCCCCGCCGTGGCCCTGTGTGGGGTCGCGTGGGAAGGTGGGCAGCTCGATGGGCTGCTCTCTGTGAAAATTGGTAGAGATCTTCAGTTGGAAGGCTGGGACTGTTCTCAGGCTGACCCCCTGCGGGGTGAACACAGTGTATGGCTCAGTGCAAGACAGGGCGCCAAGCTCCCCGATCTTCTGGTCGAGCAGATGGCCACCAGGAAGGCAGTTTTGAGGCCAACCCAGAAGAGGTCTGCCTCTAGGAGTGGCTCGTATGGGGCCGATTTGAGGGATCCCAGGACCAGAGGGAGGTCCCACGGGGCGATGGCTGGTCTGGTCCTCGGTCGGAGGAGCTCTACCGCCCTCAAGAAATGTATAGCGTCCGGGTGTGCTCCTGGCGGATACCCCTCCACGAGGCCTATGGCCGCCCCTATGGCTGACAGCTGTACCCTGAGGGATGAGTGAGCCAGTCCCTTGTCCACTCCTTGCTGGAGGAATAGTAGTATGGTGGCCAGGTCGGTCTGTTCGGGCACCGACCCCCTTTCTTGACACCACCACGCGAAGATGGCCCATTGCCTCTCGTAGGTGGACGTGGTGGAAGCCCGTCCGGATTGAAGTAGGGTACTGATGACCAACTCGTGGTACCCCGTTGCCCTCAGTCTCCTCCTCTCAGGAGCCAAGCCGTGAGTTTTAGGGTCTGCGGGGACGGGTGGAGGACCAGCCCCTGTGTCAGCATGTCCTGGCGATAGGGTATCCGGAAGCTGGCTAGTGCCATCTCTCTGACTGCCGCGAACCAGGACCTGCGTGGCCAATAGGGGGCCACCAGGATAATCCTGATGCCTGACTCCCGGACCTTGGTCAGGACCTGTGGGATTAGGGGAAGTGGCGGGAAAATGTAAGCATTCTCCAGCCTCCAGGTTTGCGACAGGGCGTCCGTTCCCTGGGAGAGGCCGTCCCTGAACCGCGAGTAGTACCTGCCGACTTGGGCGTTCTCCCGGGATGCCATGAGGTCCATGGACATGGACCCCCACATTGCCTGGATCGTCTGGAATACAGTCGGGTGCAAATTCCATTCTACCGGGTGTACTTGTTGTCTGCTGAGCCAATCTGCTTGGACATTCAGTTTCCCTGCAAGGTGGACTGCGCCCAGGTGTGTGAGGTGTGCCTGTGCCCAGCTGAGGACCATTGCCATTTCCCTCATCATGGCTCTGCTTCTGGTCCCCCCTTGCTTTGCAATGTATGCCACTGTCACCGGTTGTCGGATCGGATCAGGACCCGCGACCCAGTATTAGATGCCTGAAAGCCTTCAGGGCGTGGGACACGGCTCTCATCTTCAAGATGTTGATGGAAGTTGTCTCACTGGAAACCATATTCCTGTGCTGTTGTGTCCCCCAGGCAGGCACCCAGCCCGAGAGGCTGGCGTCCGTCTCTATGGAGACTGGGCGGGAGGCTCAGTGGGACTCCCTGGATAGGTTCCTTTCTGTTGTCCACCATGCCAGGAGGATCTTACCGCTTGAGGTAGTGGTACCACGCACTGGAGGTTGTGTTCGCTCGGTGCCCTCATGACAGGACGTGGTTCTGGAGTGGCCTTATCGCCGCCTGGCCCAGGCACGAGGTCTATGCAGGAGGCCATGCAGCCCAGCAGCTGGGCTATCTTCCCATCGTGGTGTGGCTGCGTGCTTCATTTCGCGCCAGCTCCCTAGGTTGTGAACTCGCCCGGACGGCTTGTCCGCCTTGACCAAGTTGATGAGGGCCCCAGATGTTTGATCTGTTGGGTGGGGCTGAGGTGGCTCTTTCTCGATTCACCACCCAGCCGTGGTCCTCGAGAGCCTGTAAGGCGAGTTCCGTGTGCTCGCGCCTGGTCCTCGGGCGGGCGCGAATGAGCCAGTCGTCTAGGTACGGAATGATGTCTAATCCCTGTTCCTGAGTCTGGCCACCAGGTTATGGAAACCTTGGTGAAGACTCTGGGCTGATGACAGCCGAAGGGAAGTGCCTTGTACTGGAAGTGGTGGCTAGGATGTGAAAACAAAGGAACTGCCTGTGTTTCGGATAATGGGATGTGAAGATAGGCATCCTTCAGGTCGATGGACGTCATGAAGTCGCCTACCCTGATGCATTGAAGGGTGGATCGGATGGTCTCCATTTTGAACCGGTGTGGAACCACGTGTCGGTTCAGCTGCATCAGGTCTAGAATGGGTCTGAGCTCCCCCGATTTCTTGGGTACCAGGAAAAAAATGGAGTACATTCCCATTCCCTGTTCTGGTACCGGGACGGGCTGAATGGCCCTGTTCTGGATTAGCTCTGCTAGAATCCGCTGGACCTGATGAGAAGACGCTCTCCTCCTGGACACGGGGGACGAAACAAATCTGTGAGGGATATGAGCGCGAGATAGCTCTATGGCGTATCCCTTGGACACTACGTCTCGTACCCACCTGTCCGATGTGGTGGATGTCCAGCAGTGGGCAAATAGGGTTAGCCTTTGCCCCACAGGTGGGTACGGGGCCTGACCGTGAGTCTCCGGCCATGGGCAGTCACTGTTTTCCCCTGAAGCCTCTACTTCGACTTCCGGATCTTTGTCCCCGGGTTCTGAAGGATGGGGGCTGATAGTTCTGAAGGTATGGGCCACGGGAGCTGGAGGGGGAGCCTCTACCTCGAAAGGGGTGGCCCTGTTGAAGGGTGTCCCTGCGGGGCTGGCCAAGCTTGTTCCCACCCCAAAACCTCCATCTTGAGGAGGGTAGATAGGAGAACTTGGTCCTGTTCCTGAGGAGGTCCCTGCCCTCTTCCTTTTGCTTTAGGTAGTCCTGTAGTCCCTCCCAAAGACATGCTTTCCTTGAGAGGTAAATTCTGTAACAAGGTCTTAGATTCCATATCAGCGTCCCAAAGTTTCAACCACAGCGCCCTACGGGCCCGGTTGATGATGGCGGTGGCCCTCGCCTGAAGACGCAGAGAGTCTACTGCCATATCAGCCAGATATTTGGCTGCATCCAAGGTGCACTCCAACAGCTCTGCCTCCCTAGATTTAGGGGTGGCCTGCTCCTGGAGTTCCTCAAGCAGATCTGTGCCCGAGTTGTGTAGATGGCGGTGGTCATTGCCTTGGCAGTGATACCCTCGATCTCGAAAGTCTTCTTGAGCATATCCTTGATCTTTTTATCTGTGGGGTCCTTGAGGGCTATGGTGCCGCATGGAAGCACAGTCTTCTTGCTGAGGGCCGCCACTTGAGGGTCAATGGTGGGTGCCTTGCACCAAATGTCCGATTTTTCACCCTGTACAGGGTACATTCTGTCCAGATTTTTACGGTTCGGCATCCTGCCCGGTTCGGGGGACTGCCATTCCATGCTGAAGATGTCCTCAATAGCTGGACATATGGGGAATGTCTCTGTGATAGTCGGCCTAAGCTGGATCATTGGATTGAGCTTTGACTCAGGCTTACTTTCTTCGGAGTCCTCGGTGCCTAACCCCATGGTGGCCTTGATCATCTTCATGAGCCCCGGGATCGTGTCGAATGAGCATAGTTTTGAGGTCAGGGAAGGAGTCGCCTGCAGCTCCATCTCCTCTGTGTCCGATTCCGCCCCATCTTCTTCCTCTTCTTCCCCTGCGTCATCTCTCTCCCCATCCTCGAGTGTGCCGTCATGTGGGGCGACCGGGAGGGTGTCTTCAGGGATGGGCGGTTTCTCTGGTAGGCCCCTTGTCTTGACGGGTTCCGGGCTGGGAGGCCTTGCCCTGTTCTGGGTGAGGGCTTCCAGTTTCTCCACGATTTTGAGCATGAAGTTCTGTTGGCTCTCCATCATGGCCACTGCAGCTTGTTGGTTCTGGATCAGGAGGGAACCCGGGTCCATCCACGTCGAGTTGCTGGGTCCGGGATTGTTGGGGGCCAGAGGCGGTGTCCTCTCCAGCGAAGAAGGTCATCGTCCAGGAGGCAGGCGGCGCATAGGGGCCCTGGGGTTTGGGGAGGAGACTGGCGCTGCGTGGAACACTTCTTGGCCTTTACCACCTGAAAATAGAGAGGTACACTTAAAGGACGACCACACATTGATCCCCTCTCTCTCTTTTTTTTGTCTGCCGCTGAGTCTGGAGTAGGGCCCTGTCCCACCAGGGGATGGGGGAAGCGCCTGTGGTTGAGGGGTGCTGTGGGAGGACCCCTACAACAATAAGCGGTAGAACTGGTGCCAAGGCCCGCTATGGGAGGGGGCCAGGGCAACCATGGGAAGAAGCCAGATGGACAACCTACTGGGGTCGCTATGGGAGGGACCCGAGTGGATTGATTTGGACAGAGAGATTTTTTTTCTTTTCAAAAGATCACACAACCAGGGGCCAATCCAGAGCAAAAAACATGATCCCCCAGAGGCCTGTATCTGGCCAGCGGCTGCTCACGCCTGGCGGCCTAACCAAGGAGTCCGATGGTGTGTGTGTCTGGGTTGGGGGGGATCATGGAGGCGTGGAGGGCCTTCGCTGCCAGGCAGACCCAGAGCAACCATCCCAGGAGAAGAGCCCCAGGCCCCACGAGGCTACTGGGGGTGTTCCTAGTTGCAGATTGACCAGGAGAAGGTGATAGGCCCCCCCCACGAGAGAGGTGTTGACTCTCTCATCCTTGACCCTGAGAGACCCGCTCTCCCTCTGTCCGACCCGCCTCCGCCCAGGTCGCGCCGGCTAAGCGGCGACTGCGAGAACCGCCCCTGGAGGTCCTTCACGGGGAGGAGGAACAGCTGGCGGAGGCCGAGTCGACGTGAGAGCGTTCCCGAGGCCGAGAAGCACACGCCCGAGGCGTTGGAGGAAGAAGGCCCCAAACGAGGTTTCCACAGCGCCGAGCGCCAGAAGCTCGCCTCTCCTCTCAGTCCGCTGCTGGAGCAGGCAGACCGCGCTGTTGAGAGGGATTGCTGCCCGCGAGAGGCGCAGAAAGGGAGGGAGGAAGCAGGATGCCTCTGGTGGCCTCGCGGACCATCGCGCACCCGAGATGGGTGAAGGCTAGATGGGGCAGGCCTACATGCCTGCCATGAGTCCCCTGTTCTCTGTGGGCCACTGGATGCGTGGGGAGGCGAGGAGGGCCAAGGGCTGAGCCTAGCCGGGAGGAAAAAACGTGAGGCCGAGGTTCTGCGTCTCCACGACTAGCGTGGGGGAGAGCCAAGGAGCCAGAGCGACTAGCGTGGGGGAGAGCCAGGAGCCAGCGCGGGAGATCAGAAAAAGGAGCTCTTCTGCCCTGAGCTCAGAGAGAAAGCCATGCTGAGGCCATGTGGCCGCCATAAGGCTCTACCACAGCCATGCTGATCCTCCACAGTAAAAGATAAACATTGTTTTTAGATACCAATCAGAGCAAGGAGCTCAGCCTCCATTAGCCACACATTAAAACATTTAGAGCATTTAAATATTGGCTTCAATATCAAAACAGAGCAGGCAGGACAATTAAACAGACAGAAAAGACTAGTCCCTACCTTGCTAGAGCAGACAGGGATTCCTGGTGTGCTTCTTGCCTTTTCAGATGCACGATTCAAAACTGGAGAGCAGGGGTTTCTGGGACCTGGATATACTGGAAATCTGATCTGGGTCATGTGCATCACTAGCCTATCAGGTGGGCTGTAACCCATGAGGTGATGTCTGGAGTGCCATGGATGCCAACCAATCACAATCCGTCCCTGAGCACGCCCCACACCACAGTGCACACTGCAGTATTTTGATTTTGCTCTCCTATACTGAATATGCTACCCTCTGCCCACTGGTACTAGTGATCTGCCCTTTAAAACCCTTCAAGGGGGCTCCAAGAGTCTTTGACCCACTGTCATTGCATGTGGTCGACTGATGGTGGTGCATTTTTAATTAAAGCTTAGCAAAGCTCAGTGAAACCCATGAAATACCCCAAGCCAAATGCCATGCAATTGCAAATAGCAAACCCAAAACCTCAGACAGAGGTATCTGTAATCTCCTGGCTGGTTGACCAGATCCAGAAAATGAGGTCCAAACTATGAGTCGTAATTTGCAGTTGCGCAGCAAGCCCTTCCATCTCAGGGTGATCTCTACGAATGAGGCAAGGCCTTTTCTCATGAAAGCACTCAGTGGCTCTTGCTATTGCAAAGATTCTTTTGATATGAGAATCCTAGATCTAGTACTAGATACCGTCCTCTCCCCACTGACTGACCTCATTAACTGCTCTTTAAGTCTGGAGCAGTTCCCCTCAGCCTGGAAGACTGCCACAGTCACCCCAGTACTGAAGAGTGGTGACAGCACCTTCCCCAATAACTACCGTCCCATATCCATTCTCCCACCACTCTCGAAAGCCCTCGAAAAAATTATAGCCACCCAACTCACTGAGTACCTACTTGCTCATAACTTACTTTGCAGAGAGCAGCATGGGTTCAGATCTGGGCACAGTACAACTACGGCTCTCACTGAGTTCTCTAATTTTATTCACTCTGCCCTGGATAGAAAACACCTAACTGGAGCTGTCTTCATTGACCTATCAAAGGCCTTTGATACAGTCTCCCACCCCTTACTCTTAAGCACACTCCGCCACATAGGTCTGTCCCAAGGACCCGTCTCCTAGTTTACCAGTTACCTCACAGCTAGATCACAATGTGTCAAAATAAACAACACCCTCTCAACCACCCTGCCAGTCCACTCTGGGGTTCCCCAGGGCTCCATCCCCGGCCCTCTGTTATTCAGCATCTACCTAAACACCTTGCCCAATTCCTGCTCCGGCAACCTACTACTCTATGCAGGCGACACAGTTCTTTTTGCCTCGCACCCAGATCCCACAGTATTGCAGTCCTCCCTCCAACACGCATTTAACCAGATTGAAAACTGGTTCCTAGACCAAAGACTTGTGGTCAATGTAAAAAAGACAAAGACCATGCTCCTTGCCCATCGACAGATTAAGGCCAAGAATGCGCAGCTAACAATCCTCTCCCACTCTCTCCTTCCTCTAGAACTGGTCCATGCATATAAATACTTGGGCCTTACATTTGATTCCAGCCTCTCCTTCCATTCACACATTGACACTCTATCATCAGCCATAAATGTCCGTATAGGCCTATTGCATCGGCACAAAGATTGCCTACCTCCGGAAACCCTTAATCTGGCTGTCACCTCCTCAGTCCTCTCCCTAGTCGATTATGGGCTCACTATCTACTCGGCTGCTAACCATACAGCCCTTAACAAAATCCACCTTGCCATAAACATAGCATGCAGACTCCTCACCGGGGTAGACAAGCGTACCCATACCTGTACCCTATATGCCCTGACAGATCTCTTTACCCTGGATGAAAGGCTATTTTATCAAACATGTCTTCTCTTAAAGAAAATACACCTGGGGCTTACCTCCTTGGGGGTTTCTGACTCTCTCCTATCCTCCTATGCCTCGGTGAACACCTGCACTGCCAACCGACAGGTGTGGTCCATCCTGAGGGTTAGAACCTTCTTAGCCCAAAGGTCATTCCCACACAGGGCCCCAGCCTCGTATAATGAACTCCCCTCTGATGTCTCCTCCATCTCCAAATTAGGACCTTTCAAATCAGCCTTCAAAGAGCACATTCTCGCTTCACGGCACTGCCAATGTACCAGCTAGTGCTGAGTCATCTATCATCTTAAGGGACCACCCCGTCACTGAGCTCCTACCGATAGGGCTACCAAACATTACCTATTAACAATGCCTCCTTTGGTTGCATTCACAAGACATCTGTCTAATCCTCTACTTCACTGTAAATATCAAACCTGTTACTCCCTCCCTCCCTCTATCAGCAAATTTATTGTTCTCTTGAAAACTGTAAAATACAGCTCTCGGTAACACGTTCAATGCAATGTATAGCTGATCTTGATTCTGCAATATTGTATAACTAAAAAAAACCTGTAACCTTTAGCTGCAATTCTATGTCTATATGTATTAAGTGTTTATGTTTGTTTTTCTGATGTGGAGCCTTTGTAAATGAGTCCCTGACTCAAAGGTTGTAATCCTAAAGTCTGTTAAATAAATAAATAAATACAACTCACAGCTCCGTTGCTGCAGGATAGCCCTCGCTATGCAAGGCTTCATTGTTGCATCTTGCTGCAATCTCTTTCAGGTGGTGGTTGCTTGGTCTCCTTGGTCTCTCACTTTCACTCTCTCAGTGTGCATCTAGGTTATCGATGCAGCTAAAAGGTTCAGCTGTCCTCCAGTCAGTCAGGCCACTGTGGAGCAGCAGCACCCACCATGTGGAGGCATCCAGTCCCGGGAGGTGGTAGTAGCCTGCTATGGTACCTACTGGGTAAATCTTGCAGCATCTTGGGCAGTAGCTTAGGTCTCTCAACATCAATGGTAAGCTTGGCTAACTCGATACCTCCTTCTCTGTAGCAGGGGATCTGCTTACAGTCACACAGTTCATCAATGGTAGATGTTAAAACTGTCACTGCATAGTTCTCAACAGCAGTCAGCAGGTTTGCTCTTCACAGGAATCTCGGAAGACCTCAGTCTACCTCTTTCCATAGTGACATGCAGAATGAAGGGGGTCCTGGCAAAGCCCCTGCTGTTCACTGGGCAAAACTATCAGCTCATCATTGGCCCACTGGACTGTCAATCACTCTGGGAAAGGCTGGAGATTCATAACATGAGAAATTATTGTCCCTAGTTTCGTGCCCCAAATTTTTCAATCCCCAAGTGTCCCAGGACATTCTTCTGGCTTCCAGTCCAAGCTCTGTAACCTGATTGACTGACAGTTCAAGCCTTGTCTCCTGCTGCCATGCTCATAGGGTCAGAGTACACAAGTATGGCAGTGTCCTATCTGTCTATGGGGCGTTGGCCCCAAAAGTTCTTTTCCAAAAGGGCTCCTGCCCAGAAAAAAATATTGGCTGCCCCTCAAGCGTTGTGCAGAGTCTGCAGTTGCAATCCACTGCCAGGCAGGGCATTGATTGGAGAATCCCTGGTCTAGTGCTGTGACTGCTGATCACACTCCTTGGTGGTAGCAGCAGGTGCTCTCTGATGTGCAGCAGGAGTTACAGCTGTGATGGTGCACGAGGCACAGAAGAGAACATGGTCCTCCAGTCTTGCAACAGTGCTAATCCGATCCTCCACCACAAAGCAGAAGTCCTCGGGAGGAAGGGGGGGGTGTTGAGAAAGTGAAGAAGGGTGGCAGCAGTTTGGTTGGGCTCTGTGGAGTTGAAGGTCAGCTCCTATGCTTTGGGGGTTACAATCTCCTCTGTCTACAAATGGGGGTTCCCAAAAAGTCTTCCTCGAGCTTGCCTAAATGCTCACTGCCAGGCTGGTGTCCTGCGTTTTAGCAGTTTAAATGTGATTGCCAGAGAGTGCCTGTATAGCCTCTGTGTACTGTCTCTTTAAGAGCTGCCTGGATTGCAGTCATAAGTAATTTGAAAGGGAGCTCTGTTGAAAGATGTAACTATTTGCTGAAAATCATTTAGAGTGGTAATGATAATGTAGTTTGTCTAACCTGCCTTCTTTGCAGCAAGGACTGTTTTGTTTATCCCCACCACTTTGGCCCGGGACTGCCGAATTGGACCAATCAGTACTGGTGGGACCTAAAATGGAGCCAGACTACAGGAACTGTATGGAGTCACAATCTGTAGGAATTGTAGTTTTGGGCTTTTGGCGCCTTTTTACACCTGAAGGGGGAGCTCCTGTTGTGACTGACAGATGAATCAGCCAACCGAACCTTTTGGATCTTGGGGAAATTCCCAGGCTTGCTGCAGTTTGAGTCAGATCTAAGTTGGGAGCTGAAAAAAGCAACAGCTCAAGACAGCCTCTGTGGAAAGGCCTGAGTTGTGGCCTGCATGTCTGCCTGCTGCCCCTGAGAGGGCGAGAAGAGTATTATTTTGGACTAAATCCAAGTTTATGAGAATGAAGTAAGCCACTGATTTTTCACCAGGCTCATACCTAAAGAAGACCAAAGATTTGCCGAATGCGATCAGCCTGTCAGCATTTCCAGCTGCTTTTGAATCCCCGGTTTGTGCAAAGACTTTGCAATCGTGACCCGGAGAGTGGTTTGCCTGGTACAGTAGAATTTCCTTACATGTAAATGTCCTGTGTATTGAAAGTGGGTCGTGATTTGGTTCCCCACTGTGTGAACTGTGTTCTGCTTGCTGGAAGCTTTATCCAGCCTAATCGAACTGAATCCACGTTCATCTCCATTCGGCCTGGGCCATGCCACGCTAGCCATGCCAGACTACCCCACTGCACAGAGAAAGCCACCGATGAGAGACCTGCCTGGGGATCAGCCCCCTGCTCCACACTTGAACAGGAACAACGCCTCAGCAAATCGTGTGGGCCCTGCTTCTCCTGGCACTCCAGATTAACCACCTACTGTCTCGATTTTCATCCAGCCTGTGTCCAGTCTTGGGTATCATGAGTAATCATCAGGGTAGCTCCCTGCAACAATAGCCTAATCTAAAAGTGTGTCATCTGATTTTCTTGTTGTTTTCTTTTCACGAACTGAGCCCTCCGGCTCCAGATTACAGATAGTGTGTGTTGTGCATGTTGTTGTTTTCTTCCATCACAGGGCCCCAACCAGCTGCAACATTCCTGGCTAGCCCACCATTCTCCATCTAGGTACCCAGAGTGTGTGACTGTTTATGGACCCTGAAGTGCATGCATAACTGTTTGACTGATAGAGTCTTTAAGCAAATTAACCTGATTATGCCCCTCCCTTGTTCAAGCCCCTTAAATAAATCAGATCAAACTCTTTTTTGCATTTACCCTGACTATGGTTCCAGTTTGTGCAAGAGTACTGTACTGCTGTTATTTGCTGTGTATAACTTTGTTTTACAGGGGGGCCCCAGGGCCGAGCCAGAGGAAAGCCCTGGTGGTAAGTGCAAACAGTGTGGGTACTTGTGTGGTATATTAGGGGTATTGTGAAAGTGATTATTGTGTATTGTTCCAGCCACTAGTAAGGAAAGAGGGGGATTACAGTGTCCCGGAGGGCTGTGTTCAGGTTAGCTTGACCACTACCAACTCTGACCTCCGGGTGGAGGCACCAGTTTCAGAACTCAAGCCGCTTAGCCTGCTACTAGCCAAGCAGGCAGGGGTAGTAGCCCTTGGGATAGTGCCACCTAGGGGTTACACTTAACATCCGTGTCAAGTCAGTATCAACAAAGTCCATCTGTAAAATGCCAACAGTCGACCTAGACAACTGTTTCTAACATTTCAAACAACAGCATCTTATCGAGATAATCGTTGCTATCTAAACAAATGCTTTTGTATCCTATCAGCAGTTTTTAACCTTACTTCTCCACCTTAATGCTAATATCACCCTTGGCAATATGAATAGGGCATAACAGAAGGCAATACAGGGCAATGATTTAGGGTGACTTAAATAGTAACTTTCTAACTTCCTCTTGTTTTGACAACTAACAGATTCACTGTTGGGCTCAATATATTGTCTGTTTCTGCTGAGTACCGGACTGTGTTGTAACCTTATCCTGTTTTGTACGCTGTATTTTCGAATCCTTGTATAAATCTCATTGTACCTAAATGTTTCTTCTTATCCTGTTTTACCATGTCTCCTTGTATACCAATTGTCTGAAATGTTTTCGACGTGGAACCTATGTAAAGAGTTCTGAGCTCAATTGGTCTTATCTGAGAAGTGAAATAAATAAAATAAAAAATAAAATAAAAAAATAGCGCTGTGTATTATGTGCATGGGCAGGTTGAGGGGTGCACCTGGAGAGACATAGAGAGCAACACAGAAACATATATTTTGTCAGTGGAAAAGGCCCGCACTGCCCATCCAGTCTGCCCTAACCCTACTTACTCTATGTGGCAGCAAGGGGCCCTATGCAGTCCCCAGGTTCCCAAACCCTCTTCGGATGATTCTTCCTTTTAATGATACCCATATGTCTGTCCCATGCATGCTTGAATTCCATCACTGTCTCTGCTCCAGCAACTTCCCAAAGCAATCTGCTTCATCTATCCACCTCCCTTTCTGTGAAGAATTGCTTATTTATCTCCCTCTTGAAACGTCTCCCCACTAACTTTATTGTGTTCTCTCTTGTAGACACATTTGTGCTCAACCTAAAAAGCTCCCCACATTGCACCCTGTTTATTCCTGGAGGTATTCCTTGTGGGGCTACCCTGCTGCTCCTGTATCATTGTGGTTGCCCTCCTCTGCACAGCCTCCACCTTCTCAACATCCTTTTGAAGGTGAGGACTCCAGAAATGACACACAGTACTCGGGTGGGGTGGGGTGGGGACCATTGACTTACACAGGGGAGTATAACCTCTCTCCTTCTGCTTGTTATCCCCTACCTATGCAGTCTATCATCCTAGTTGATCTCCTCAAAACCCTTAAACACAGCTGCTACTTTTAGATTATCTGTAATGATAACCCCGTTTGTTTGTTTCCTCTGAGGTTGATGCCATCACCTCCGCTCCCATCCTCTACTCAAATCACATTTTTTTGTGTCCCATGTGAATAATGTTGCACTTTTTGGCATTGAAACCCAGCTGCCATATTCTGGACCACTCTTTTAGCCTTTCTAGGTCCCTCCTCATGGCCTCTTTCCCCTCTTTTGTGTCCAGTCTATTGCAGATCTTGGTATTATAGATCTAAAAATTACCAGATTTCCCTTCTATCCCCACCCCTATGTCCTCTATAAATATACAGAGGAGTATGGGGTCCAGTACTCATGACCCCACCATCCCTGGAAATTAGTACTACCCTCAAGGTTCTGTTCCTTAACCCATTTCCCACCCATTGGCCTATTTTGTCCCCCAGGCCTCTTAATTTGTGTAGTAACCTCCCCTGTGGCACTGTGTCGAAGGCTTTACTGAAGTCCAAGTAGGCCACATTAAAACAACTCATTCTCTGTCCACCTCCCTTGTCACCCAGTCGAAAAAAATTCAATAGATTTTGCTGGTATGACATCCCCCTGCCTGAACCCATGTTGCTTACTTTCCGATAATCCATTAGAGTCCAGGAATTCTACTAATCTCTCTTTCAACAGGGTCTCCATCAGTTCCTCAAAACAGAGGCTAAGCTCTACTGGCCTGTAATTCCCTGGTCATTGGTGACTTTCAGCAATGGTTGGATGGCTCTTTCAGGGTTACAGAGTGGAATGGACACTTGTTCCCCAGCATTCAGGTGAGTTCTTTCCATCTCATTGACCAATCATGAAACATCCTCAGTAAAATTGCGTTCCACCTCATCATCTGTTTCCACCGCATCTCCATTCTACTCATCCACAAACACATCCTTAGGAACTGGTCTTGTATCCAAGATAGGGAGATTGGATTCAGTGGAATCTAATCTGTTTGCATCCGTCAGCTTATCAGATCTTCCGGTTCCAATTCTGGCTCCGATTCCTATTAGGACTCAGAATTGTAAGTGGAGCTGGAATTGGAATTTCCAGTTCCACATTTGACTTATATTGATATCTTATTTGAGGAAACAAAAACAATAAAAGAAAGTCCCTCCCATTTCTCAGTCTTGTCCACTCCCTTACCTGCGGAAGCAGGAGGGGTGCTGGTTGGGAACTTGGTGCCAATAAGCTTTTTACTTAGTTTGTTCCACTTCGGGGCCTGGAGTCCAGATGGGTCAGTCCACACAGGGTTTAATTTTAGTTCTCTTCCTCTGACCTGGAAGGTGAAGAAGAGGAAATGAAGAATAGCTTGAGGAAACTTCCTCCACCCCTTTGTGAAACTGCGGCTGACTCCCTCCCCAAACCCATGCTAGGCCACTTGTTATGCCCCATGGCTTTGACCGCATAACACAGTCACCCCTGTCAGAAACCACTGAAAAGCACACACACACACACCATGCTTGCCGCCAGAGATGTTGCTGCCTTGTTTCCTGGCATGCACTTGCACAGCACATCAGCTGCACTCACTTACGTGGTTGCTTCTTCCCCATGTGGTGTGTGGGCCCTTCCCATCATCTTTAGTGATCATTACCCCCAGCACCGGCCCGGCCTTGAACCCGTGCCTGCTGTGCCCTGCACCACTTCCACACACACACACACACACACACACAGAGCTACCTGGCTTGCACACAGCTACTGAGAAGAGGACCCCCCCCCACACTGAAGAGAGGACCTCCCACCTGCTCACTCACTCACTCACTCGGTCAGTCAGAATGAGTGCATGGTATGACTGGGAACTAAGGTCAGTGCTTGGGTGGCCAGTTGGAACAAAAACCCTGTAACCACCAGACACCTTCTTCAAAATACACTGTCTAAGTGGTTTTCCCAGGGTTTTGTTCTGGTCAACCAGGCAACAACTCACCTTTTCCCAGAATTCCCAGGTCAGTCAGACACACACAGGGAAGGAAGGACTCAAGGTCAGGAGGTGGGGGGGTTGCTGATGTTTAGCTGACTCGGTCAAGAAAAAATACTAACAGGGTCCATCCCCATCCACTCTGTATTTTAGCTCTGGCTATTGTCCATCTGAGCACTGGAGAAGAGAGGACCAGTAGTGCAGCAGACAACAGAAAGAAGGCCTTGAGGTAAGGGATGTGTGGCTGACTGGCCTGAAACGGGGGGAGGGTGTTCTTATTTTATGGTGTGGGGGAGGTTTGACTAAACATGGGATGTAAAATCAGAATTCAGTTCTTAGATTCTGATTCTGAAGAATTTTTGGATTTAGGATTTTTGATCTTGAATACTGAGCATCCTAAATTTGAAAAAAAGGCATGAATCTGATTAAATCTGATCCTGAGAATCATTTCCGCTCATCCCTAATCTAACGGCACAACCAGTGTTTCACGAGGGTCCAAATCTGATTTTGCAACACTGGACTCCTCCGGAAGGATTTCATCAGAAATTATGATGTTTAGACCTCTGCAGCAGTCTGGATAATCTATGGTGGGGTAGTGTCTCACTGTCTTTGACTCTGCATCTGAGCTGCCCTAATCTCCTCCTTGAACATTAGATGGTGGCTGAGTGGTTACAGTTTGCCTTTGTTTTTTTCTTTGCATTCTGTCTATACACAGCAGTGCTGGTTTTTGGATATTTTGGAGGTCCCTCAACAATGATTGCTCTGTGCATCTCTTGTCAGGTCTCGGAGTTGCAAGTCCCAGAGCAGCATCTTGGATCTGATATTCATGGCATCTGCAGTTCACTGTCTCTAAGACCCAATGAATCACCTTTTTCAGTTGCTTCATCTCCCTTTCAAAGGGAAACATGCCACGTCCAACATAGACAGGATCACATTAGAGTGATATCTTCCAACAAAGCTCCTAGGCACTGTCTGAGCTTGCCTTCTACTTTTCTTATTATTATTTCTCTTGATGAACAGCTTTCCACACATCTCTGTGGGTGCCTGGAGGTGCCCTTCACTGCCATGGTAAAATATGTTTTTCTAGCACTATGGCCTAAAGTGCTGTATACTCCAGCTGGCCTGGTGGTGCTGAGGGTTGAGGCGCTGGATGCCACACCTTGTGCCACGCTGGTGACCCGGGTTCAGGAGCAAGTTTGGGCCATCAGGTGTCAGCAGGGCAGGAGAGGATTGAGCATCTGTAAGACTGCTCTCCTCTCCTGGAGAGGGTACAGGGATTGTCCCGTGCAAGTAGAGCAGAAGATGCAGGGACCTTGCTGGGGAAGACGTTGGGCGGTTGTCCTCTGGAGGTGTGCAGGAGTGCGCACATCGTGGGCTGGGTGGCATTGCATGACCCACAACTGGGGGAAAGTAAAAGACAAAACTCCTCCCTTCTCTGGTAAGTGAAGGCAGGTCCTGTGGCAATGGCCCCACGTCCACTGCCGGGCATCAGGATGCTCGATTCTGGATCCCTCCTCCAAGTCAAGCAGCCCATCCAATTCTATAGAAAGGGTTCCAGTAGGAAATGGCGGTCCTTCCCTGGAGGACGCAGACCCAGGGGTTCAGGCCAGCTGCATGGGAAATGAGGGGTGGGCCCCACCGTAGTAATGAGTGGACCATGCTTCAGGCAGGATGGGCAGAGCCGGAGACTGAGTGACCACGTTGGAGAGAGGCCAGAGGTAGGGGGTGTGAAACAGAGAGTTCAGAAAGAAAAAAAAGTGCTGTATACTGAACAGTACAGAGCTCTTGACATGCATATATCTAGGATGCTTCACCCCTAAGCCTCTGGTGAAGCTTCCCTCCTACTTGGTTCATTCCAGTAACTTGTTCACTTTCGGAAATTCATACAAAGATTGACACTCCCTCTTCAGATATTCATCTGCTGCACAATGATAGCAGAAGATCCCTTCTCTGCTTAGTCATTGCCATGGCTGCCTATCTGGGGATTTTTAGTTCCAACCACCTTCCTTGTGGCAATTCCCACTTGGCATCTTGATGAAGAAACTTACATCAGCAAGCTCTTGTTTGGTATGTCCTTCCATCTTAAAAAACACTTGTTGAGAGGTATATTTGCATAACTAATCTAATAGCTCACACAGTTCATCCAATTGTTTCTGAATGTCACAAGTCACAGGGTGACTTTGCACTTGGACTCTGGCTTCTATTAGAGTTAAAGTCTTGCTGGCTGGCAAAGCACACAGGCTCTTAGGGGCATTCTGTCTGCTAGGGGAAGATACCTTGGGAGCTGAGACTGTCACTGATTCTCTGCACCCCTTCAGCAGTGAGTGCCGACTGTTGACACTTTCTGTAGGCCCCATTGTTCCTCTTGTTCCTCAGCTTCTCTCACCTCTATCAGCAGCACTCTATAAGAAGGTGGGTTGTTCCTTCTCTCTTGCAGGTGAATTTTGAGAAGTACTAGGCCAGAATACAATGCAGCCTTGAGCATATAGTTCAGTTACACTTGGTACAAGCCACAGTGCCACCTTTCCTGAAGACCTTCTGTAGTGCCCTACTCAGACAATTCACATAGGCTGACAATGATTCTCCCTTCAATTACCAGTGCATTTTGAACTTCCAGTAGAGGTTCTCGCTGGACTCGATGCTGTCAAAAATACTCTTGGGAGGGGGCATCTGGATCATTAGATCAAAGAGATTGGATGATTTCCAGTGCTGGGCCTCTGAGACTCTCCCCCCGTTGCTTCATAGAAACATAGAAACATAGACTTTGATGGCAGATAAGGACCGCTTGGCCCACCTAGTCTGACCATTTCCCTACCTACAGGATAAGCTGCAGATCCTAGTTAGCCAACAGCCTATTTCTTTCTACCCACCACAAAAATCATCTTATGTCTGTTCCATGCATTCTTGAATTCTCCCACAGTTTTAGACCCCACAACCTCCTCAGGAAGGCTGTTCCATGCATCCACCATCCTTTCTGTGAAAAAATACTTCTTCACATTCCCCTGAGCCTCCCCCCTCTATCTTCAAATTGCATCTCCTTGTTCTTGCACATCTCTTTTTCTGAAAGATGCTACCCTCTTGGACTTTGTTGATTCTACTGAGGTACTTAAAAGTTTCTATCATGTCCCCCCTCTCCCTTCTTTCCTGAAGGGTATACATACCATTCTGTAGGCCCCACTCAAACCCACTCATGAGGGAGCAATCTTAGACCTTGTACTCTCAAATGGGGACAGTGAGAGGATCTAAGATCTAGAAGTGGGTTGTCATCTGGGAACAAGTGACCATCAAACAGTGTGGTTCACAATAAACTCAGCTACAGAGTCAAGCCATACGAAAGTGAGGGTACTGGACTTCAGGAGGGCTGACTTTGGCAAAATGGGAGAGTGCCTTAGAAAAGCAGTAGCAAATAGGCTAGAAGGAGGGGTGGAGCAACAATGGGGAAACATCAAAACTGTCATCACAGAGGCAACAAGCCTTTGTGTGAAGCAAAAAAACAAATCAAAATGAAAGAAAAAGCCACTATGGTTCTCAAAGGAGGTAGAGGGGAACGTCAGGGAGAAAAAGATAGCATTCAGGAAGTATAAGGAAACACAGAAGGAGCAGGACAGAGAGCTGTACCAGTTAAGGCAGAAGGAAGCAGGGAGGGAAGTCAGAATAGCAAAGGCCCACACTGAGGAAAAGAAAGCCAACTCGGTTAAGAAGGGGGATAAAACCTTTTATAGGTACATCATGGAGCGTAGAAAGACAAAAGGAGGGATAGCGAGGCTGACTAAAAAGGACAGTGGGTGGGCAGAGAGGGACAGTGAAAATGCATAGATACCGAATGAATAATTCTGCTCAGTATTCACAAAAGAGGAGGGGGGGAGGTGCCTAATCCAATTAACAGAAGCACTCTTGATAGGGGTTCGATCCCAGTCCTTCCACAGAAGAAAGGGTTCTGAAAGAACTCCTAAAACTATAGGTGGACAAAGCAATGGGGTCTGATGGAATTCACCCCAGAATTCTGAAAGAATTAAGGAGAGAACTAGTGAAACCACTGACTACCCTTTTAACAAATCATGGGAGGATGGTGTGGTACCTGAGGACTGGAGGAAGGTGGATGTGATTGCCTTTCACAAAAGTGGGACCAAGACAGAGGCAGGAAGCTATAGACCTGTCAGTTTGACCTCTGTGGTAGGGAAAGTGATGGAATCACTTCTGAAGAAAAGAATTGTTGAGTACCTAGAGGCCAGTGGGGCACAGGACTCAAGGCAGCATGGGTTCACAGCGGAAAGGTCATGTCAGACTAATCTAATTGATTTCTCTGACTGGGTGACCAAAGTAGTAGACCAGGGAGGGGCTATGGACATGGCCTACCTAGACTTTAACAAGGTATTTGACATAGTCCCACACAAAAGATTAATTGTCAAATTAACCAGCCTGGAAGTAGGTCCCAGGGTGGTAGCCTGGGTAAAACATTGGCTGGACAACAGGGCACAGAATGTAATTATAAATTGAGTCCACTCTGAAGAAAGAGTGGTTACTAGTGGGGTACCGCAGGGTTCAGTACTGGGTCCACTCCATTTTAATGCCTTTATAAGTGACATTGCAGAGGGACTGGAAGGAAAAGTATGCCTCTTTGCAGATGACACAAAGATCTGCAACAGGGTTGATACACAAGGAGGCATGTAAAAGATGAGAAGGGACTTGGCAAGGTTGGAGGAATGGTCAGAAGTATGGCAGCTTGGATTCAATGCAAAGAAGTGCAAAATAATGCACCTGGAAAACAAAAACCCAGGGGAAGATTACACAATTGTGGGGGGAGGTAGTAACAACAACAAAAATGGAAAGGGACCTGGGGGTAATCATATCAGATGACCTTAAGGTTATCAAGTAATGTGAGAAGGCAGTAGGGAGGGCTGGGGGTATACTGGGATGTATAGGGAGAGGCATCACCAGCAGAAAACAGGAAGTTGTTATCCCTCTGTACAGACAGTTGGTGAGACCCCATCTGGAGTACTGTGTCCGGTTCAGGAGACCCCATCTCTGCAAGGACATAGACAGGATAGAGTCAGTCCAGAGGAGGGCAACTAAAATGGTGCAGGGTCTGCAAGAGAAGCCATACGGGGAGAGACTAAAGGAACTTAATATGCATACCCTTGAGGAATGGAGGGAGAGTGGGGACATGATAGAAACTTTTAAGTACCTCAGTGGAATCAAGTCCAAGAGGGTAGCATCTTTCAGAAAAAGAGATGTGCAAGAACAAAGGGACACAATTTAAAGATGGGGAGGGGGTTTAAGGGCAATCTGAGGAAGTATTTTTTCACAGAGAGGGTGGTGGATGCAGGGAACAGCCTTCATGACGAGGTTGTGGGGTCTAAAACTGTGGGAGAATTCAAGAATGCAGACATAAGGTAATTCTTGTGGGGGGTAAGAAGAAATAGGCTGTTGGTTAACTAGGATCTGCAGCTTGTCCTGTAGGTGGGGAAATGGGCAGACTAGGTGGGCGAAGCAGTCCTTATCTGCCATCAAAGTCTATGTTTCTATGTTTCTATTAAGCTCCTTTAGTCTGTCCTCGTATGGCTTCTCTTGCAGACCCTGCACCATTTTAGTTGCCCACCTCTGGAATGCCTCTATCCTGTCTGTGTCCTTGCGGAGATGGGGTCTCGAGAACTGGATGCAGTACTCCAGATGGGGTCTCACCAACTGTCTGTACAGAGGGATAACAACTTCCTGTTTTCTGCTGGTGATGCCTCTCCCTATACATCCCAGTATCCCCAGCCCTCCCTACTGCCTTCTCACATTGCTTGCTAACCTTAAGGTCATCTGATATGATTACCCCAGGTCCCTTTCCATTTTTGTTGTTGTTACTACCCCCCATTGTGTAATCTTCCCTGGGTTTTTGTTTCCCAGGTGCATTATTTTGCACTTCTTTGCATTGAATCCAAGCTGCCATACTTCTGACCATTCCTTCAACCTTGCCAAGTCCCTTCTCATCCTTTCCATGCCTCCTTGTGTATCAACCCTGTTGCAGATTTTTGTGTCATCTGCAAAGAGGCATACTTTTCCTACCAGTCCCTCTGCTATGTCACTTATAAATTCATTAAAAAGGACTGGACCCAGTACTGAACCTTGCGGTACCCCACTAGTAACCCCTCTTTCTTCAGAGTGGACTCCATTTACAATTACCTTCTGTGTCCTGTTGTCCAGCCAATGTTTTACCCAGTCTACCACCCTGGGACCCACTTCCAGGCTGGTTAATTTGACTATTAATCTTTTGTGTGGGACTGTGTCAAATGCCTTGCTAAAGTCTAGGCAGGCCATGTCCACAGCCCCTCCCTGGTCTACTACTTTGGTCACCCTGTCAGAGAAATCAATTAGACTCGTCTGACATGACCTTCCCGCTGTGAACCCATGCTGCCTTGGGTCCTGTGCCCCACTGGCCTCTAGGTACTCAACAATTCTTTCCTTCAGAAGTGATTCCATCACTTTCCCTACCACAGAGGTTAAACTGACAGGTCTGTAGTTTTCTGTCTCTGTCTTGGTCCCACTTTTGTGAAGGGGAATCACATCCGCCTTCCTCCAGTCCTCAGGTACCACACCATCCTCCCATGATTTGTTAAAAAGGGTAGTTAGTGGTTTCACTAGTTCTTTCCTTAATTCTTTTAGAATTCTGGGGTGAATTCCATCAGGCCCCATTGCTTTGTCCGCCTTCAGTTTTAGGAGTTCTTTCAGAACCCTTTCTTCGGTGAAAGGACTGGGATCGACTCCCCCTATCAAGAGTGCTTCTGTTAATTGGATTAGGCACTTCAGCATCTCCTATTTTGTGAATACTTAGCAGAAATATTCATTCAGTATCCCTGCTTTTTCACTGTCCCTCTCTACCCACCCGCTGTCCATTCTATTCAGCCTCACTATCCCTCCCTTTGTCTTTCTACACTCCCTGATGTACCTATAAAAGGTTTTATCCCCCTTCTTGACCGAGTTGGCTATCTTTTCCTCAGTTTGGGCCTTTGCTATTCTGACTTCCCTCCCTGCTTCCTTCTGCCTTAACTGGTACAGCTCTCTGTCCTGCTATTTCTGTGTTTCCTTATACTTCCTGAATGCTATCTTTTTTCTCCATGACCTTCCCCACCACCTCTTTTGAGAACCATAGTGGCATTTTCTTTCATTTCAATTTGTTTATTTGCTTCACACAAAGGTTTGTTGCCTTTGTGATGACAGTTTTGATGTTTCCCCATTGTTGTTCCACCCCTCCTTCTAGCCTGTTTGCTACTGCTTTTCTTTTTTCTTTTTTATGCACCTCCCACACACCCCGACCGACCACTCCTTCGGAGCACCAGCGTCTTCCTGCCTCCCTCCGACCTCCTGCCACCTACTCCCAACCCCAATTGCAGCCTACCTTGGGTAGTCTGGCGTATCCCTATGCCAGGAGGGTCCCTCTCTTCCGGGGGGGGGGAATGGCCTTTACGGCCTACCTTTGCATCCCAGGTGCTGCGGGGCTGGATCCTGGCTGGCTCCAGGGCTTTGGGTGGCAGGGGCCCAGGCGTTCGTCATCCAGTCGGCCAGGGCATAATTTCTGTTTTTCTGTGCCCTGGCTACCGCAGTTCTTGGCCTTGCGTAAGTACGCAGGGTATTCCTGGGATGGGGACGTGCCATGGGCGTGTCGAGGGCACACGTCCCCAAGCTCGCCACCAATCCGCCCACAGGTCCCCAGACAAATCCCCCCCCCCGGGAGGGAAGCATCCAATGGATGCTTATAGAACCCCTCCCTTGCCGGTCTCCGCTCCTGGTACCCGGGCTCGGGGCACGAACCCGAGTCGCCAGCATGCCGAGCGAACCCCCCTCGCTCGGCGCCACAGAGCTGTGCTACTGCTTTTCTAAGGCACTCTCCCATCTTGCCAAAGTCAGCCCTCCTGAAGTCCAGTACCCTCACTTTCGTATGGCTTGACTGAGTAGCTGAGTTTATCTTGAACCACATGGTTTGATGGTCACTTATTCCCAGATGGCTACCCACTTCTAGATCTGAGATCCTCTCACTGTCCTCATTTGAGAGTATGAGGTCTCAGATTGCTCCCTCATGAGTGGGTTCCAAAACTAGCTGTCTGAGGCATGCCACCTGTAGGGCATCGAGAATGGCTCTGCTCTTGGATATGGCTGCAGCAAATGTGCTCCAGTTAACATCTGGCATGTTCAGGTCTCCCATCTACAGTATCTCCCCTTTCTCTGCCATCCTAAGAATGCCTACTATCATATCCTTGTCCATCCCTTCCCCCTGACATGGGGGTCTGTATACAACCCCTGTGCGGATTGTGGTGCCATTTCTAGTCTCTAAGGTGACCCACAGTGCCTCCTCTCCTCCCTGTTTACCCTTTTGTTCAGTTGCTTTTATCCCTTCTGTTACATAGAGAGCTACTCCTCCCCCTCTTCTCCCCTCCCTGTCTCTCCTGTAGGTTGTGTACCCTGGTATGTTAACATCCCAGTCATGGTCCTCTGTGTACCATGTTTCTGTGACTGCTACAATAACCAGGCATCCCTCTTCCATCAAGGCCACCAGTTCAGGGAGCTTGTTGCCCAGACTATGGGCATTGGTACTCATTACCCTCCAATTCCTGATGGCCTTACCCCTTTTTGCCCCATCCCTGTCCTTATTGCCTTTGTCACTTTCTCCATTTACCCTTGTTCTTCTCCCTATTGACACCTCTATGTTGGTGTTAACCTCACTTACTACCATGATTTTTTTTTGGGGAGGTGGTTGAATTTCCCTGCTCCTTTCCAGTTCCTCCCCCTTGGCTAGTTTAAATGCTTGCCAATGAAGCAATTAAACCTATCACCTAGGATACTAGTTCCCCTCCTGGACAGATGCAGACCATCATGCCAGTATAGGCCTGCATCCCTCCAGGTGGACCCCCAGTCCCCAGTGAAGCCAAATCCCTGAGCTCTGTATTAGTTTTTCAACCACTGATTGAATCCCATGGTGTGGAGCGCCCTAGCCTCACTTATGCCATAGACAGGCAGTACCTCCGAGAAGGTTACCATGCATACTACTTGTCTAAGGCCCCTCCCAAACTCCACAAACTCTTCCTGCACTGCTCTGATCCCTTTCTTAGCCAGGTCATCTGTCCCTAGGTGGACAATGGCATCCAGCTCCCTCCCCTGTGCAGCTGCTCTGGAGATTCTCAGGATTTGCTCCCTGTCCCTCCAAGCCATGGCACCAGGCAGGCACCTTTCCTCCCTCTCCCCTTCCTCCCCCAGTTTTACCTTCCTAACAATGGAGTCTCCCACCAGGAGTTGTTTCCTTCCCCTGTGAGGTCTCATGCCACCCTCCTGTGGGTCTCCTTTGTGGAGGTTCCCAGCATCCTCCTTGGTCTCCACTGCGGTTGCCTCCATAGAGGAACCACACTTTGCCAGAATGGCATATGAATTGTGAAGAGGTACAACTGGAGGGATGCACCTCTGTTCCACCACCCTCACCCTCTCTGAGCCTACTGTGGCCATACCACTCCTCTTCTTGACAACCTCTGAGGCAACGACAGTGGCCCTGGTGGTCCCTGGATGGGAGAGGAGGTCCCACAAATCCTGGCCAACTCAGCCTGGAGATGAACAACCTCCTCCCTCAGCCCAGAGAGGTGCCTGCAGATGGGACAACACTGCATCCTCCAGAACGTCTCCCAGAAGACTGCTGCTCCAAAACCACTGCACTGCATCACTCCCATCATGTCTTATTTCTGGCCCCTTCACTGCTGTTTGGAATACTTACTCTTTCCTCTGTTTATTTTACTTTTTTCTCCCTACTTACTTACTGCCTCTGTGCCCTTTAAGCTCCTGATCTTCCTGTTCTGAGACAAGAAGATCTTATATTTCTCAGTAGTCTCCTTACTTGCTCAGAGGCAGACCTCCAGCAGCTAGGGGAGGGACAGAGAGCTACTTTAGTCCTTCTAGGATGGTGAGTCTTTGGTGGCTCTGTAATCACTCACTTCCTGCTTCTAAACAGGAAATTCCTATTGTCAGTCAAATCCTGTGCCTATAAAAGTAGAACTGGCTTTGGGGGGGGGGTGGAGGGAAGGGAAGGAGGGCAATATAGTCCCAGCAGAGAAGTCCAGTCACAACAACAGCTCCTTCGTCCTGGTGTCCTCTGCCAGTTCTCTGGCAGAAGCTATCTAGGACAATGTTTAAATTTGGCTTTAACCGGGCTTCCTTCTAGCTAAGCCACTCCCCCTACTTAACAGATCTTTCTACACTTAGTTAAATTCAAATCAAATCAAATCAAATCAAAATCTTTATTTCTCCTGGCGGGCACCATTGAGCAAAGCTCATTATACAATGGCAAGAGACAATGATGGCCTCTGATTGGTCAGCCTGGGACTGGACCCGTGATGTTATCCCAGTACAACATCACAGGTCTAGTCCCTGCTCTCACAGGACTGCATCAAATGTGAAAAAGAATTATTCCACAAGCACGATCAGTTGCCCCACTGCCTTCCTCGCTGGACACAACGATAATCAATTCATGGTCTGCCACTACTTTCCATTCAAAAACAACCCTTCCCCACCAAAAAAAGACACTAAAAACAACATGTGATCCCTGTCCAGTCAGTCTTGACCTTCTTAACCTGATTTAAACACAAATTTAAAAAGGCACAGAAGCTCTCATCGGCTTAACCCCCCCCCCGTCGACAGCCGGGTTTACTCTCACCAACTCATAATCGCATCAGTGGCATTATAGATAAAACAACATTTTTTATTTTTCTTTGTTTTTCTATAAATTACTTTTGGAATGGTTTCACCCACTAACTGTCTGACCACATGCTCATGCTCACCACTCTACTACTCTGAGACGAGCGGCTGCGGCATTTCATTGACCCGCTTCATCCCACAACTGCAAGAAAGCATGACTAAACAGAAAGGATCATCCCCCATACCACCTCTGAGAACAAAATTAAAAATAAAAAACTTCCCCATTCAGTAGCAGCGCCAACATCTCCTACCTGTGTGACACAGTAAATCTCTACTCATGCCCTCCTCCGTTGGAGAAGCAGTTTTGCAATTAAAATCGCAAAGAAGACTTTTGCTTAGTTGTCCAAGGGAATGTGGCAGAAAAGGAACAATTTCTATCACAAAAACTAAACAATGCAGATAGCTGGGTAGGAACAGGGCAGAAGACAACCAACAGACAAAGAGGGGCTAAAAAAAAGAAACCTAATGGTAAACAGCAGCAGCACCTAGTTGACAAAGAAAGAAATGGGAACTTTTTTTCAAACAAGTATGCTTCCACACTCCAAAATATACTGTAAAACTGTCAGAATTTTATTTTTTTCTTCTTTTAACTATTTTTAATTATAATGAGCCATTGTATAATAGCAATAATGCTCTCCAGGGTGTGTGTTGTGCTGGGATAACGTCTCTTCTGGGGAGATGTGTCACACTAGGCCTGCGGCCTCATGCCTAATCACCCCAGGCGTGGCGTTATCCCAGCACAACACCACCTGTCGTCTATTGCTTAATTTGCAAGGTGGACCTGGTCATGAATACATCAAAGTACAGTACAGAAGCAGGTATACAAAAAGCAATAATATACAAGGAAGAAAAAGTATATACAATGTATACAGTACAGTACACTAAAGGTTGAAATAATAATAAAAAAAACAGCATTATTTTACAATTAAAGAAGTCAGCAGATAAACAATCAACCATAGGTATACAGGGGTTATAAGCAGAGATCTTTTGAGTGAGGCAGCCGCCAACTACACATACAGGGGAAAGAGGCCGTGTATGGGGTGGCAGGTTGGAGTGGTAAAGAAGAGGAGGGATATATTACTGACGACTGGGGGAAAATTGGGCTAAAACCACAGAAAGTGACGATGGCTGTCGTGTACTTGTTTATTATGATAATGACGGATGAGGGGTAGATAATTAGGACACTGCTATGGATGGGGTGGGATTTTAGCCAGGCTGGAGTGGACAGGGAAGGGTGGGTGCAGCAGGAAGAGTTAATAGGGAAAGACTGAGAGCCAGGGGTAGAAACATGGTGAGCATCAGGATGGAATGGGGGAGTTGCGGAATTAGTGGGCTAGTGATGAGAAAAACATTTGCAATTTCATGTAGCGATCGTAGAGCGCCTTGAAGATATTCAGGCTAACAGGGCAGCTCAGCTTCAGGTTCCTTTGTAAACCATTTCACAATGTGGGTAAAGAGAAGCTTAGAGCAGCTTTGCCGAAACGAGTTTTGACCCTTGGAACTTGGAGGGCAATTAGGGAATAGCTCCTTAGAACATAGGTGCCTAACACACTCTGGGGAATACAATCTGAGAAATATGAGGGGAGCTTGTTGGTCTGAAGGCCCATAGGGCGGTGTTTCTATTCCTTCTATAGTGAAGGGAAGTCCAGCCTAACGATGAGTAGAGGGAGCACTGGTGTGTGGAAAGTGGAAGGCAGGTAATGAACCTGATAGCTCTGTGGTAGAGGGTGTCCAACTTAGCCAGTGCAGAGGCAGTGCAGTGACTGTAGAGCAGATCCGCGTAATCTATTAAAGATAGGGAGGTAGCTTGAACCAGTTGAATCTTGGCCTCCTTTGTGAGCAGGTGGTTAATTCTGTAGAACAGTCCTAATCTTTGCCTTAGTTTCTTCTGTAGTTCTTCGAGATTGTCAGCGAAGGAAAGTTTATGATCGAGCCAAACTCCTAGATATTTGAATTTAGCTACATACTCTAGTGATTCTCCAAGAACAGTGGTAATTTGTGGGATTGCTGTCCCCCCAGCAGGAATTGCCGCATGCAAGGAGGGGGAGAAGAGTATAGCTTTTGTCTTTTTCGCATTGAGCAAAAGCTTTTTGTTTATGAGCTTTTATTGTAGAAGGTTAAATTCAGCTTGGAGGTCTTCACAGGCTGCTTCCAGTGTGGGACGACTCAAGTACAGTACAGTGTCATCCACGAATAAGTGGATGTTTGCTTTTTTGATGGGGTCATTGATGTTGTTAATGTAGACTGCAAAGAGGAGGAGACCAAGGATAGAGCCCTAGGGGACGCCCTTCGGCATAGGTTTTAATGGAGAAAGATCACCTTCAGCTTTAACCTGCTGTTTCCGTTCTCTGAGGTAGTCTGCAAACCAGCACATAGATTTATGGTCCAGTCCTAAGGTGCTTAGGGAGGAAAGAAGCAGGCTGTGATTGACTGTGTTGAATGCCTTACTAGGATCCAAGAAAACGGCACAGACATGCTTCTTGTTGTCAAGGTCTAGGAGCTAATCATTGGTCACCTTAGCTAGGGCTGTTATGGTGCTGTGCTTTGCTTTGCTCTGAATCCAGACTGAACCGGATTTAATAGGCTTCTGGATTCTAAGTATACCTAACTGGCCACACTATTTTTTCTAGTAATTTAGACGGGATGGGGAGGAGGAGATCGGTCTGTAATTATTTAGATCGTAGGGGTCACCTGCTTTTAATAGAGGGATGACATGGGCTATTTTCCATTGAGGGAGGAGGCTACCCTGGGAGAGTGACATGTTGAATAGGTGGGTGATTGCCACCACAAGCACATGGTAGGCACATTTCAGATAGCATGGCTCTATGAAGTCAGAGCCTGTTCCCTTCCTGGTGTCCAGTTGCAGCACTAGGTCTTCCACCTCTTTTAGAGGGACAGGAAGGAGGGAGAAGGCCTCCTAGGTAGAGGGGGACTCATGGGTTGGTGGGCCCTGAGCTGTGCGGAGGTCATTGGCAGGAGAAGTATCAAATGCTAGCCCTGCCGTTGCAAAATGGTTATTGAGGGCTTCCAATATCTCCAATCGGTTAGAGATAACTCTGTCATCAGACTTAATTTTTGCTGGAATGGAATTACCAGGTGCATGTCCAGACATGTCTTTTAATGTTTCCCAGAGCTTTGAAGGATTTCTTGAGGCAGAGGCTAGCTGCGAACGGTAGTAGGCGGCCTTGGCTGCTCTGACCAACTTGGTGCACTTGTTACATGCTCTCTTAAAAAGACACCAATCCGAATCATTCTTGCTTCTTTGGGCTTTTTTCCATAAAGTATCCCTTTATAACAGGGAAGCTTTGAGCTCAGGTGAGAACCAATGGCAGGTGCTGCTCCTGACCTGCACCTTAACCAAGGGTGCATGCTTATTTAAAGCCTCACTTAAAATATCGTGAAAAATAGTATATGCCCTGTTAACCGTTTTGGCTAGGAAGAATTCCTGCCATGGCGATGAATGTTTCAAGTCATGGATGTATGCAAACAAATCAAAGTTGTGTTTGCACCTCTTGATAGAGAACTTTGCCACAGACTGTGGGTTGTGCATGGATCTAATGGTGGTGATTGTACAATGATCGCTAATGTCTGAGAAAAATGTTCCAACATGAGAGAACAGGTATGGCTTGCTAACCAAAATTACATCTAAGAGGGAACTGTTGTTAAGGTTCTTTTTATTTGGGCGAGTAGGCTCACCAATGAGTTGCACCAGCCCTAGAGTGTCACAAAAGGATTTCAAGGGAGCTGATGCACTTGATAGTCAATTGTAGTTCAGGTCACCAAGAATAATGGTTTCCAAGGAACTGAGCCCCAGTACGGAACTGAAGTGAGACAGGAGATGAGGCCCGGCAGAAGAGGCCTGTAGCAGCCTATTACACAGAGTGCACTGGAAAGAGAAAGTTCGATCTGTAGGGTCAAGTACTCGAATTCTTTGGGGGAGGATGATGCGTCTATGCATGCGGCTGAGTATTTGTCCCTTACATAAATTGCCACCCCACCTCCTCTTGATTGCCTATCCGCTCGGAAGAGTAAATAATTTGGGATATTGATTTCATTGTCTGGGGTGGCTGGCCTAAGCCAGGTCTCAGTGATCACTAGGACATCAGATAGGGTGTGGCTCACCCAAGCCTGGATAAGGGTGAACTTTTTCAGCAAACTACAGGCATTAAGATGCATAAAAGACATTCCTTTGATATTGTACCTGCCAGGTCTGATGGAGAAGCAAGGGTGTCTAATGGTCCTGGGTTGAGTTTGACATTGCCTGAGCACAATAGTAAAAGAAGCAGAATTCTTTTTAAGGCAGTGAACTGTAATTTGTAAACACTGTTTTTTGGGAGATAGAGGAGGCGGTGTTGATGGGTAGGCCTGTACCCACTCCTGGTGTTATACTAGCCTAGGGTTGCAGCCACTAGTGTCCTGGCAGGAATCTGCCATGAGTAGGAAGTCTCGAGTCTGGATGGAGGAGTAATCTGCAGAGGCAGCTCGGGAGATATCCCACTCCCCAGCAGAGACAGCTGAGAAGCCCAATAGTCCAGATTGGCTACCTGAAAGGGGCTGTTGGATGCAGGACAGGGAGAAGCACAAGGGTCATTCCACTTTAGGGAGGGATGAGGGTTCTGAAGAATTGAGCTGAGTGCTAGTTAAGCTAGTGACACACAGAGGAACCAGCTGTAACTTCCCATGGTGGATCTAAACGTCACAACCGCCGGCAGTAAAGTCACTAGAAGCCTAGACCAAACAGCGATCAGGTGTCATAAGTTCAAAATCCTTTTGTTGGCTGAGAGGTGGTTTTGGAACTGAACATACTTGTGGAGCAACTCTTTGCAGCACAGATAACAATCCCTTTCAGCCACCTGAGACTAACACCTAGATAACTGCACAGATAACAATTCACTTCAGCCAACTCAGACAAACACACTACTGTTTTTTTATTACCCTAAATTGAAGGTCCCAGTAGTAGAGTTCTACTTCTTTAGTCCCAGTAAAGAAGTCCAGTCACAACATCAGCTCCTTCGTCCTGATGTTCTCTGCCAGTTCTCTGGCAGAAGCTATCTAGGGCAGTGTTTAAATCTGGCTTTAACCTGGCTTCCTTCGAGCTAAGTCACTCCCCCTACTTAGCAGATCTTTCTACACTTAGTTAAATTGCACAAATAACAATCCCCTTCAGCCACCTGAGACTAACACCTAGATAACTGTACAGATAGCAATTCACTTCAGCCAACTCAGACAAACACACTAACTTTTTTTTATTACCCTAAATTGAAGGTCCCAGTAGTAGAGTTCTACTTCTTTAGTCCCAGTAGAGAAGTCCAGTCACAACAGCAGCTCCTTCGTCCTGGTGTTCTCTGCCAGTTCTCTGGCAGAAGCTATCTCCACCTCTGAACATTGGCCATCCTACATCAGTGGAGCTGCATATTCCATCCATGCCTCATAGTCATCCTCTCTCACAAGGGTGGGCTTACTCCTGAGAACATCCTCAGTGTCTGGTATGAATCTGTTCTGGATGGTGATATGTATAGTATCCTGGTCCCTCACTCCATGTCCTAGGTGGCACAGGCACCTTGTCAACAAGTAGTTTCTCAATCTTGGCAGCTGTCTTCACTTTAGCCTGTAACCACTTGCGGAACCTTTCTTGGAGGGAGATCAAGTTCTGGCATCACACTGGCATGAGTCACTATAGTTCACTTGGCACTGCTTCCTTTCAGGGGAAGTCTATTGGGCCGTCTAATGGCATCCATGGCAGTGCAGTACCCCACCAGCACCATCGGAGTCTGTGTCAAGGCACTTCACTACAGATAGGGCAGTTTTTGTTTGATACTTGCTGGTCCCAGGGGGGAGGCATCTCAGCAAAAAATAATGTTTTCTGAAGAACCATATCCTCATCTTAGTTGAAACTGATCATGAAGTCATGCTCCATTGTAACGTTCAAAATTTCAGGAGATGGGGCACCAACTGTTCCCAGCTTGCACTGATGCTCACATGGGTATCCAAATGGCAAACAGGAGATCCCCCTGTCAGTCTCCAATGATGTAACTGGGTTGTTACTGATGTTATAGCTACTATCCCTGACTTGTGGGTTCAAACAAGGCTGAGGGGGTTGGGTCAATAAACCCCTAATAGAAGGGTTCATATCTAGTGCTGGATGAAATTACAGAAATCTGTTTCATGTACTTTCTGTAAAATGGCACACTTGTCACAAAATGTCATGCAATTTCATGAATTGAGCACTGTATATTTAAATGTGCACTTTTCACATATAGGAGTGTGTACGTATAAGATAATGCACATTCTCATTTAATTTGGGCATGGAGAATCACACTGAAGAGGTCATATGACTCACATAGATGTGCTTTCATGATATGGAAGACATTTTGGGAGCAACATGTGGCTTTTTGTGCAAACAGGAATGAAACTGCACAATATGATAGATTTAGGTTTCTACAAATGCTCACTTCTGAAAGTGTGCAACATTCACATAGGAATACTAGTACACTGTTACCAAACAGTGCTTTTTTGAAGGGAGTGAGGGGTTTTCCCATGATTCCTGATTGGCTTACACTGAGCATGCTCCAGTGTTGATCAGTCATCTCTATATGAGCGAAAGCCATCAGAAATGTTAGATCTGAACAGCTGCAATCTAGAGTAATCCTCAATAAAAAAAATCTATTTTTTTCTTGTGTAATCTGCCAGAAATCACTTGTCAATCCATTTTGTGTTATTTTTGCAATGCCTTTAGTGTATTGGGTACTTTTAGGAAGTTTTAATTTTGCCATGGCAAAGTAGTCAAGGAAGGAAGGAACAGCTTTTTTCTGGACCTTAAAATTTAGCATAGATCCATAAGGAGGTCCTGTGTCATATGTCACGGCACGGTACACATGCAGTACTGTAATGCTCATGCATCAGCACTTAAATTCACCATACCATGTGACAGCAGTGCCATCAGGAATTGTACAGGGAAATTGTGATAGCAGCTATTTATTTAAAGGAAAACAGTGTTGTAGTACAATTGCCCTACCTATAAGGGGTTCCCGCATCATATGCTGCAGTGTGGAACGCGTGCAGTGCTGAAATGCTCAAGTATCAGCACCTAAATTCACCACATAACAGTAGTGCAATCAGAAATTATACAAAGAAATTGTACTTGCAGCTGTGTAGTTAAAGAAAAACAGTGTTTTTTTTTTTTGTGAGCAGCCAGTATCAGAAAAGCACCCTACTTATAAGGTGGTCCTGCATCATATGCCACAGTGGTGTATGTATGCAGTGCTGGAATTCCCATGCATCAACACTGAAATGCACCATATAGCAGTAGCGCCATTAGAAATTGTGCAAAGAAATTGTGATACAAGCTGTATATTAAAATCAATACATTGGGTGGGAATTTGACTGGTGTGAATTATCATTTGTATGCAGATAATGCCAATCATCTACTACTCTTCCCAATGTTTGGAGTCTGTAAGCAACAGTCTACAGTAGAGTTTTCCAATCTTCAAACTTTCCTCTGCAATTTGAAACTGGTCCTGAACATGAAAAAACAAAACAATGAGTCCATGCTATTTGGCTCCGCCATTTGTCTGTTGTACACAGTCAAAGCTGTCATTCTCTCCAGGCTCTGTTGCCTTGGAAGCCATGAACTCTGAGCTATGGGCTTGATACCTCTACTTCAGGGTCTGTTCACACTGATCATCTCTTCAACTTTATTTCAAAGAAAATTTGTTTGTTATACAGAAACAAGTCTTTTGTTCCTTTACACCTTTATCCCACATTGGCTCTGCTCTTAATTTTTTCCCCTCTATGATTAGATGGGCATTTGGTATGACTGCTCAGGGAGGCTCTCTTCATGAATTAGACAATCTATTTAGACGTCTTGCTCACTGTACCTCTGGTGCTCCCTATCTCACCCATCACTGTAAATTGTTCAGGCATCTGGGTTGGCTCTCCTTGAAAGATAGGCTTTTGTTTCATAAACATCTGTTTGCATTATGTGCTGTTCATGACGTTCCAGCCTCTTATCTACTGTCTACAATTATTACTAGGATGCCAGTCTCCACCTTTCGCTTTGACAGTTATACTGAATGTGTTGCTCTGTCTTGGAATGCTGTACCATCTTCCATCAGCTCTTTGTCCACCTCCCTCTATTACAGCCCAAACTGAACAAGTGGTTCCTCAGTGTTCTTCTATTGAAAAAGCTATGCTATGAGGGCATAACCTGGATGTTGGATGTTCTTGTGATTCATGTATCATTTTTTATTGTTTACATTTCATTTAAGTTCTAACATTTTATTTTGTATATACTTTTTGTAACTATGCTGAAACTATACTGTATGTAAGTAATAATACCTAACAGGGTGGGCGTTATTGGGATATAACGGACTGCCCAGGGGCGTTATGAGACCCGATGCCACAGGCGGAGGGCCTTATAGCCCCTGGAGGGTTCGTTATATCCCATAACACCCACCCTGGAGGGTATTATTGCACTTAGAAAATGGAGTATAGTTAGCAATTATATAAAGTATTTAAAAAAATGATTTACAACAAGTAAAAAAGGAATCAAGTGAATTTTGTTGAAAAGTAGTTCCTTTACTTGTGGCAGCAGAGGGCGCTACTTTCTGTGTTCTCTTTTCCCTGATTATATCCGAGTTACCATGACTGTTCTTAATAAGAGTTTCTTGTCTTGGTTTTATGCAGTGCATAGTCTATACACAGCTTTCCGAGTGTCCTTAATTAAATGTAGTGGTGACTGGATGGAAGCAGGAGGGTGGTGTGCTGACTGGGTTAGCTCAGTGAAGGACAGAAGGTGGTATGGTTACTGAGAGGAGCGGTACTTTCTTAGGTTCCCATACTGCAGATGGACATCCACCTGTGGTATGGAAACATAAGAATGTACTGATCTTCTCATGGATATAGGGGAGTTGAGCTGAGCACTGTGTTTCTGAAGTTTGGAGGTTTCTATTACATGTACAGCAGTGCTGGAATTGTTTTTCAGAAGTCTGGTGATTATTTTTTTCTTTATGTTTTACCGTGTGTTAGAATAAAAGGGGACATCGGGTGGGACTCTACCTCTGGGCTCTCCGATGCTTCCTGAGGTGGAAAAAATGGTGGTAGCGAGTTTAAAAATTTGGGGTGCCCAAGGATAACATTAGTAATAGGGCACCCAGAATTGGCATGTTTTTTACCGGGCGTTGTTAAAAAATAACAACACTGGTGGCAGGGTGCCTCAGCCAATCAGTGTGTAGCTTTTACGAGACCCATTTTCTAATATCTAATAATCTCTTGGCACCATTGTAAATGAGCCTTGGCTCAATGTTTTTTCCATAAATAAAACAAAATGAAATAAAATTAAAAGGAAAATGATGATATGGTCCTTTTGGCAACATGTACAGGCCAAAATCTCAGAAGTAGTTTCAGGGGTACAGCAATTAACACCCAGCTAGTACTTTTAACACTTTATCCAGGTAGAACAATGATAACACAGCACAGAAATACTTACTTTCTTTAATGTTGTTAGCAGCAAAAAGGTGCATAACAAAAAATTGGTTACAGCCAATTGTGCACACCATCGCATTATGGGAAGCAATATTAATATCTCTCTACAGGATGGAGAAAGTCACTCAGCAGTCAGGTAGCAGCATTTAACATCAGAGGGACACCATGGTTTCTGTATGTGATGGGTAAATGTGCAGATTTTGTCCCATGATCCCTAGGGTAAACCCTGACTGAGGAGGCAGTAAAATCCCTGCAAGAAGAACACAGTAGATGTAAGCAGCTAGAACATTAATTGGGCATCTGTATAACTCAGCTCTTTAATGTACTGGGAGGGAACAATGGTGGCTGGCTTTGACATGCCTCACTGTAGCTCTGTATGCTTTTGAAGGCTTGCGATGTACGTTCTGTAACAATTTTCTATACTTGTGATGTACCTGCGTTTCTCCTCTTCATACTAGTGACAACCATTAAGAATATAACTTAGAAACATAGATTTTGTTGGCAGTAAAAGACCTTCAGGCTCATCCAGTCTGCCCCCTGCCCCTGCCTATTCCATCACCACTGACCCTACTTGGTCATAGGTGTCACTCCCTCCAGTATTCCTCTACCCAATATGCCCCTGTGCTATATAACTTGCTTTGTGACATTCCCTGTGCATGCATCTTTCTGAAAAATAAAGTTTTAATTGCCCTACTTACAAGGGGGTCCTGTATCGCAACATGGTACATAGAAACATAGAAAGAACTGATTAGCCTAGCTAGTCTGCCCAAATGTTCCCAGCCTATTCTGTTTCTGCAAGCCCTATCTGCTCTCTGTCGACCCTCCCATATCCCTGCATCTTATCTAATAAACCCCTAAGTCTATCCCATGCATGCTTGAAGCCCTTCCCCCATCGTTCTAGCCTCCACTACTTCCACTGGCAATCTATTTCAGGCATCCACTACCCTTTCAGTGAAGAAATATTTCCTTATGTTACTCTTGAATTTCTCCCCTTCTGGCTTCATTGTATGTCCCCTGGTCCTGATGCTTGTTCTCATTTGAAAGAGACTTCCCAACATGTACCCTCTTCACCCTTTCGAGGTACTTGTAGGTTCCTATCATATCCCCTCTCTCTCTTTCTCTCTCTCTCTCTCTCTCTCCTTGTTTACAGGGTGTACATGTTGAGAGCCTGCAATTAGGGAGGCAGTATAGAACAGTGCATTAAGGCTCTGAGCTGCAAACCTGGAGACCTGGGTTTGAATCCCACAGCCCCCACTTGCATACTGCGTGACCCTGAGCAAGTCACTTAACTTCCTTGTGCTCCCAGATCGCACCTATAAATAGGTTTCAGCTTGGTGTGTCTCACCTGGTAAAATTAAAAAAATCTCTCTTCATAGGGCTTCTCATGCAAACACTGCACCATTTTGGTTGCCCTCCTGTGGACTGCTTCTCCTCTGTCTATGACCTTTCTGAGGTGCAGTCTCCAAGGGGTTGCTGCACCAGTGAGTGATATAATAGCAACACCACCGCCCTCCTCCTGCTGGAGATACCCCTCCCTCTGCAACCCAGTATTCCACTAACCTTACCCACTGTCTGTTACACAGTCCTGCCACCTTGAGATCATTAGATATCACCCCTAGATCCAGTTCCTGCCTAGTGACTGTTAGTACCCATATACTCACTGCTGACGTTTCTATGTTCTAGGTGCTTTATTTTGCACTTCTTGGCATTTATCCTAACTGCCATATTTTTGGCCATTCCTTGAGTTTCCTGAGATCCCTGCACATTTTTGTACTCCCTCCTGAGTACCCACCCTACTGCAGATTTTGGTATTGTCCGCAAAAAGGCATACCTTCCTTTCCAGTTCTTCTGCAATATCCCCAATAAAGATATTGAAGAGAACTGGTGCCAGTACTGAGTCCTGTGGTGCACCACTTGTCACATTCCCCCTTTATTATGTTCAGAGGACCTTATGAGCCCTTTTTCAAAGGTGTCCTCTCTTTAGAATGAATGCCATTAACCACCATTTGTCTTTTATCCTTTAACCAGTTTCTAACCCAGTTTACAATGATGGTTTTCACTTCTAGGTTGGTCAACTTCTTAATCAGCCTTCTTTTGTGGCACAGCATCAAAGGCCCCACTAAAGTTTAAATAGGCCACATCCACTGCTCTCCCTTGATCAATTTCCCTAGTCACCCAGTTAAGGAAATCTATAGATTCATTTGGCATAGCCTCCCTCCCCCTGTGAATCCATTTTGTTTCTGTGGTCTTTCAGCTCATTGGATTCAAGATACTGTGTCATCCTTTCTTTCAGTAATGTTTCCATCAATTTTCCCACCATTGAAGTGAAACTGATCAGCCTATAGTTGCCAGCTTCCTCCCAGCTGACACTGTTATGTAGAGAGACAACGTCAGCCCATCTGCAGTTTTCTGGAACCAGTCCTGTTTCTGGTGAGTTGTTGAAAAGGTTGTTATGGGGCAGCCAGAATCTCCCTAAGCTTTTTTAGTACCCTGGTATGAATCCTATCCAGCCCATTGTCTTGTCCACCTTCAGGGCTGCAAGTCCTTTCAGCGCTCTTTCCTCTGAAAATGGACCTGTGTCTGCCCTCCGACCCCATTCATGCTTCTCCAGGTGGTCTGTGCCCTCCAGCCTCCACTGTGAAGACTGAGTAGAAGTACCTGTTTAAAATGTGTGCTTTTTCGTGGTCTCCTTCTGCACTGTGCCCCCTTTTCATCGTTCTAATTGTTATGATCCCTACCCTTGTTTTCCACTTCTCACTTATATACCTGAAGAAAGTCTTACCTCCTGTAACAACCCATTTGGCAATCCATTCCTCTGTCTGCACCTTTGCTCCCTCACTGCCTTGCCTGCTTTCTTTTGCTTTTCTAGTTATACCTCCCTGTCCTTCTCTCTGTCTCTGCATTTCCTTATACTTCTTGAATACAGTCTTTGGTTCTTTTACCACTTTTGCCACTTTTGTGGAGAACCAAAATGGTCTCTTTTTCCTTCTCTTTTTGAACTATTAATCCATCTCTTCTCCAATGTTGGTGTGCATGCACTGATGTGGGTGTGAAGATGCATGAGTCGAATGCCTGTGCCTGGTCCTCTGAGATGTGGCCACATGCAGTGCAGCCCATCCTCCACTATGCGGCGGTCAAGCAGTGGCATGTGTTCCCCCACCCCACAAAGGAGGAGGGCCATCTGTGGACACTCAATACTCCTTCCCCTTGCTGGCCCCCGAGAAACCCTGGTCTGTTCCTGAACCTAGGTCACCGGCATGGCAGGACGTGAGGCATCCAGCACCTCAATCCTCCACGCCACTGGGCTAGCTACTATCCATTTCATTCTTGACAAACTTTCCTGCACCCAAACACCCAGCAAATTCTATGCACATTGGCACTTCCCAGCAAAAGTACTGGTGAAGTGCCTCTATGTATAGTTGTTAGCCAATCAGATGCAACTACTCAGGATGTCATCTCATTCATTTAAGCAATAGTGAAGAGAGCTGACCATTCCTATGAGGAGCACATTTCTGAACTTTAAGCTGGTCCTCTGGATATCCTTTAACTTTTTGGGGGCTTGGGGGAAGAGGGCAGTTGGATGTTATGGAAGTGGAGGGGTGGTTTCATGAATTATGAGATGAAGGAAACTGGAGAGGGTGGAGTAGTTACTTGTTGGAGCTTGTGGAGGGACAGAATTTTTACAGCTGGTAGTGGCTGTCTGTAATACCTATTACTTCACTGGGATTGGGGTGGGGGGGGAGGAAGGAGGTTGGTGCTAGCAGGGGGCTGGGTGGAGAAAGGTGTGTGGAACTTATCTGGGAGGTGGAAGGGGAGTGGAATGATGGTCGCACAGTGGGTGGGTGGCAAGTGTGGAATAAAAAAAATACTGAAAAAAAAACTTCACCAAGTGCAGTTGGGGCAAGGTCAGGAACGTTGCTACGTTATGCATAGTGCGATGTTCCCAAGTTAGTACCAACTTCACCTGGTCGGAATATAAGTTATAACAAAGTTTGAATTGCTGGGCTTTATAGCCCATTAGGGATGAGGTGATTCTGGAGAATGTCCTTTTAAGTCCTTTTGTTCTGAACTGTCTGTCTCCATCCGTAAGGCTTTGTACACCAATTGGAAAGCTCCTTTGCATTCCCACGTAACTGTTTCACTATGGATCAATACCATCCGGAGATGTTGCATGCTATTTCTATATTATGTAGTATCCCTTCATCTCATTCTGAAGATGTATATCTAGTAGGGTTGTCTCTCCCTTTGGAGTGAAGGATATGTAGAACCTGCATATATTTAATGTGGTCAGTCACCGGCAGCTAGTATACATCTGCATAGAACATTTTGTATCCTTATAAGAAACATAGACAATGTCTGCAGAAAAATACCATTGGTTCATCCAGTTTGCCCTGTTTTACTCTATCTTACCTTGTGACTTGTTGTCTAAATGGACTTTTTGCCCTCGCCAACCCCCCCTTGTCCTTGCCTTTCTGCTACCCCCTGAGTATCTGTTAAACCCCTCACTCAGCCATGCTTGAACCCAATAATGGTTTTTGTGCCCACTACCTCAGTTGGTAGGCTGTTCCATGGCTCAACCACTCTCTCTCTCTCTCTCTTTCTCTCTCTCTGTCTCTCTCTATAAAGTGCAATTATCTTACATCCCTCCTGCATCCCCCTGCCAGCTTCCACTCCTGCCCCTTGTTTTTGATTCAGCATTCCTGTTGAATAGTTCCTTGCAGTTTACGTTATTTCTTCATTTCAGGAAACTGAAGGTCTCTATCCTGTCTCCCTTCTCCTGTCTAGCTTCCAGTGAGTATATGTTCAGTGCCCTAAGCTGATCCTTATTGGACCTGCCGTGTAGGACCTGAATCATTTTGGTATCCCACTCTGCACTGTTCCTAGCCTGGCTCTGTCTTTCCTTGGGTGAGGATTCCAGAACTGGGCAAAGTACTCCAGATGATGTCTTATCAGTGATAGATAGAGAGGTAGTATTAACTCTTTCCTCCTGCTATTGGGCATCCCGTGACTTTGGCAACCACAACTGGGTGCCTAATGAAAGGGCAACTCAATTGCGGTGCCTGTCATTGGGGCAACTGGGGAAGTCGGGCGACCGGATGGGGGGGTGCTCGAAATAGCGACGTCCTGTCACTACATGCCTACATAGGCGGGGGGGATTGAGCACGCCGAGTGTGGGGTGGGAGGGAATGGAGGGATTGTAGGGGGTGGCACTGTGGTGAGCTGCTGAGCTTCTTCTGTGGTGTAGTGGGTGGGTTCAGGGCTAGGATGGGAATGTTGCTGGGTCCGGGCGCAGGTACATTTTCTTGTGCCTGGCCCAATATTTTTTTGTTCCGCATTTGCACCCCCCCCCGACATTCACCCCGCTGGAGTTGAGAATCCTTAAGTAGGGTGGTGTGGGGGGTCGGGTGTAAAATCCCAAGTCCTTGGCGCCATTTTGCTATGCGCGGGGAGGGGGGTACATTGCCAAAATATTTTTTCAGCAATGTGCCATCACCCTAACAGCAATCACCCATCGGCGATCACTGTTATCACATAGATCCTTGCTATTGAAACCCCTCCCAATCCACACCAACATTCTGGTTGCCTTGCTGTAGGCCCTGCTGTATTGGCTAATGTTTTTAAGGGGCTCCCATGTCCTTTTCCTATGATGTAGTACCCAGCTTAACCCCTTTCATCCAGTATTTTGTCCTGGGGTGCTGGTTCCCTACATGCATCACCTTGCACTTTTTGGCATTGAATCTCAGCTGCCAAACCTTGGACCACCTGACTAACTTTGCAGGTCCATCTGCAATGCCCTTTTGTTTCACTTACTTAACATTTTTCTTGAGTATACAAATGGAGACTTACATACAGAACAGTGCATTGACTGGTTTATTCAATTAGGACAGTTCATATTGTCAGTAATGCAGATTTATCATGCTTGACAGTCTCAGTACAGCATCACACATTTCACAAAAAACTCAGTTGAAGCAAAATGAAGCCATAACATGAAAAGTGACTATTAGTATCATGAGGATGTGCTGAAAAAAAGGCAACCCTGTGCTTCCCTTCTGACCAAAGCTTCTAAGGGGTCAGACACACCCCTACTTCTAGGGGTATATGGTAACATCTCTCACCCAGAGGAGACCCTGTCTAATAGCATGAACACAGTTTCTCTACCTGATATCTTGAAACCATGGATCAGAATGAATGGGGACCAGGGCAACCAAAGCCCATTTTGGGGGTACCACAAACATGTATCCATTCACAAACGAAAGTCCTCAGTGGAAGCTGGGATCATGCAGGATACATATTTATTTAGCTGGCCACTGTCACATGGCTTAGAAAGGTATTACACTCACCCCCTTCAGTTCACTTCTTTTCATTTTTCTCCATTAATCATGTTCAGTCACTCAAGGTATATCCTGTTCCCACTATATTACACTGAACAATACTGAATTTCCTGGAATCCCTCCCTTTGCATTAAAGGGGCTCCTTGGAACATTTGCACCCTGGCACCCTCCCAGGCAGGGCGAGCTCTACTCTGGGGGTAAACTGTGCCTGCTCATGTCTTCCTGCGTCAGCAAGTGACATCCATATGAATTTATTTAGTACACCAGTACTATGATCTATCTCTAGTTATATTATAGTTGATTTAGTCGTGTGTGCCTCCCTCCAATCCCACACTGATAGCCCTAGTAGCCCACAGAATGAACCCCCATGCCTGGCTCCATCCTGTAGATTTACCCACCCCAACTCTTATAAGGTCCCCTCCTTTTTTCATATAGGTTTTTATCCTCCAAGCTCATTGTGGGTGGTTCGCTTCAGCCCTGCCTCTCCCGCTCAGCTACTGTATCTCCAGCCCACCAAGCCCCATTCCCCCATGGATTCCCCCCAGGGTGGGGTCAGGAAGGGGAGAGTCATCCTCCCTCCACCCAGAGATCCTGCATCTGGACTGGGGGATCAGCAAGCCAGTGACAGAGTGGTGTGAGGGCAGGCAGGCAGGGCTTCATGTAACCTGTAACCATCATTTTTCCTCTGCTTTTCCTCCTCTTGCCACAGTGGCCTTAAGTGTGTGTGCATGGAGGCATGCATATGCTATGTAACTGCAGCCTCACATCTGCACTGCTGGAGCTCTGGCGTTGCCACCTGACCTCCGCCAGATGGCAGCCAAGGAGCGACACCGTGGATCCCTTCCACTTCAGAAGAGGACAGCAGTCCATTGGATGCTTGATTCTCCCCCAGCCCCACAACCCTGGCAACCAGGGTCTGTTCCTGAGCCAGGGTCACCAGCGTGGTGCGAGGCAAGGTGCATAGCACCTCTCAGCCCTCTATGCCATTGGCGCCAGGCCCCTCCCTCCTGATGATCATTCATTTAAGCTAAAACTTACTGGGAATTACATATTGCATTAGGGTAACGTATTGCCTTTTTTCCTACATAGCATCATAATGAAGGTTTACTCACACTGGTACACCATCCTTTGCATACCTATGGACAACAGTGGATCAGCAAGGATCCTTGTAACCTCCCTTGAAGGATGGCCCACCACCACTCCAGGGTTCCCATCAGGTCTCGATCTTCCATTTCCTTGAGGCCAGATATTCAAATGAAGTCTACCGCCTCCAAGCTAGTATTCTGTTTTCTTTTTTTCATCTCCAGGACCCTTAATGGGTCCAGAGTCTCAAAGACCTCACCAGAGTGGACCTTTACCACTCAGACCCAGGGACCCTGCCACCATCACATGATCTCTACCTCTTTGATCTCTTCCTTTCTACACATATTGCCATGGCCATATTGATCTCCCCCCCCCCCCATGCCTGTAGGAGTAATTTCCCTTTGCCTGTCCAAACACCATTTTATCTACCTCGTGTACCTGTTGTACTGTTATTCTGTACAATGTTTATGATTCCTTTGATGTACTGTATTGCCTCTATATGACTACTATTTTTGTAATGCTGTTAATTACTAATTATTATTTTCTCCTCTTGTACTATATTCTATACCCATCCCCACAGGACACATCTGGAAATGAGCTGTTATCAGCTCAGTATGTCTTTCTTGGTAAAACTTTTGAAATCAATCAATCAATCAATCAATCAATCAATCCCTAAAGCCATAGGCCCCATCAGCTCAGTCACAGCAAGAGAGGCTGGACTCTCCTTTGCCGTTCTTCCTTCTTCCTTCTTCTTCTCTCTGTCTCTGAAACCTCAGCTTGCCTTTCCCTCTTGTAGTATAAAGGTGGAAGGGCAGTGCCAGGAATATACATGTCCAAATTTCCTGCTGCTGGCTGAGTCATAAAACTCAGAGCACAAACTCCAGACAGCAAGCTGTGTCCTACTAGAGAACATCTTTCCAGATGAGGCTTGCCCCTTTGGGTGCTCTCTAGTAACCAGCCTCGAGCTGGATCAGCAGAGAGGCTATTACAGACACATCTTGCCCTGTATTTCTTCTACTATATCGCTGATAAATGTATTGAAAAGGACTGGCCCCAAGACTGACCCCTGTGGCCTCCACTCATAACCTCCCTTTCCCTTAATTTGACCTCATTACCAATACCTTCTGCTGTCTCGTCCATTACCAACTTCCCTCCCATCTAACTAGGTCCTTTGCTGCTCCCAGATTCTCTAACCTTTTCAGCATTCTTTTGTGTGCCACCAAGTCAAATGCCACACTGAAGTTGAAGTAAGGTATATCTACTGCTTATCTTCCGCCATTGTTACCTAGTCAGAGAACACTATCTGGTTGGTCTGACAAGAACTCTCTGCCACAAACCCATTCTGTTTACTATCCGGGAGCCTATTCCTTTCCAGGAAGTCCACTAGGTCTTCTTTGATCAGTATCTCCATTAGTTTATCCACAATAGAGGTAAGACTGATGGGCCTGTCATTTCCTGGACCCTCCCTGTCCTCTCCCTTATGGAGTATAACTAGGTCTGCCATCCTCCAATCTCTTGGAAACACCCCTGACTGTAGTAAGCTATTGAAGAGTCCCGCAAGGGGATTAGCCAGTTCCAATGCCAATTTACAGAGCATCCTCAGATTTATTCCATCTGGCCCTGGGGTCTTATCTCTTTTCAGGGCTGCAAATCTTTTTCTAACCCTGTCTCATGTGATATACAACTGCCCCATTTCCAAGATCCCCCCCCTTGTAGCAGCCTTTATGTCACTTTCTGACAGAGGCCTGCTGTCATCCACAGTGAATACTGAACAGAAGTAGTCATTTAGAAAGGTTACACAAATTGCACATACCCCAGTAATGCAAAGCATCATGGGAAGCATATGCAAATGCCCATGAACTAATTTGGACTAGCTCGACTTTAAGCAGAATTGCATGGTGCCAAAAGGCCTCACAATACAATAACAAAGGCTGAGAGCAGCAGTGTGTCTGCTGTTTCCAGCCCTTGCTGATTGTATTGTGAGGCTTATTGGCACCATGCAATTCTGCTTAAAGTCGAGCCAGTCCAAAATAATTCATGGACATTTGCATATGCTTCCCATGATGCTTTGTATTATTTGGAGTATGTGCAATTTGTGTTTTCTTTAACATTTGGCCATATGACCAATATCCTCTGGGATAACCCATGTCCCAGTGCATTTGCTCTGAGGTTCTTTTGTATTTAGAAAGGCTGCCTTCCACTTCTCCTCCTCTAATACCCTGATCCCCTCTGCCAGCCTTAATTCTCCTTCTTGTCTTCTTTTTCCCCCGATGTACCTGAAGAACTGTCTTTCCTCTCCCTTGACTCCCTCTCCTACAGTTCCCAACTCTATTCCTGATTTTGCATCCATGACTGCTTTCTTGGCCTCCTTCATCTTTACCTGGTATTTACTCCATTTCATGTACCCATTTCTCCTGGTAGCTAATTGTAACTACCCTACGAAATTGGGAGCCTACCTTCACCACTGTAGCTCCCATGTCCAGCTGCTCTCTTCAGCACCTCTAGATGTGCCTACATTTTTTTTCTGTCCCTCCCGTCCTCCTGTGCCCATTCTGGTGCCTCAGCTTAGCCCAAAGTAATTCCAGCCCTCCAGGGTTCCAAAAAAGTACAACCACGATCACCCGCTCAAGACAAGCACTCCTGTGTGGCAGGGATTGCATAGGTGCTGGTGGCGCCTTTGATCTAGTGACCGCATACCTGGTGGTCAAACGGAGGAAGTGTTCAGCTGTCCCGGTGTCCCCACCTGATCAGTGGAGCCTGGTGACCACAGACAGGGCAGAGAGAGCTCGTTTTTCCGAAATATTAAAGGGATCCACAAGTTGTTCATGATCGGGGCTGATGAATATTAAAGAGCCACAGCCCCGATCAGTATGAATATTCATGAGGGTCTGTTCTGCCTTCAGGGAAGCTTGTTCTCAGTTGCGGCTAACAAAGGGGAAAGAAATGTTCAAACATAAATATTGTAACTGCTGTATATGTTGGGGGGGGAAGGGTTTTCAAGGGAAACATGTTTAAAATAGCTAACTGCTTTACTCCTGGCTGCACCAGTGAACATTGGGACTCAGATAACACAGTCTGTCTGCTGCTGCAAGTTGTCCTTAAGGAGCAACTGACCTGATCTGGCCTAAAGTGATACATTGCAGAATTAGAATAAGCATACCCCCAGCAAACGCCATACCAAAAACTAGATGTCTGTGTTATTTCATTTTAAAGTTATTGGCCATTTCATAACCCTGATTTCACTACCTATTCAAAAAAAGCCCATGTGAGTGAAGAGCTGATGATGATGTCATCTAGGGACCTCACAGTCTAGAATTCCCTGTCAGCAGGCTTATAGGACCTGTTTCTCCAAAGTTGTAAATATCATGTGCAATGGTTTTCACAAGTAAAACAGACAGCACCAGTCAGTAAACTATGTGGGCTTTTTGTATCACTTGGTCTATGAAAGTTTTTTTCCCCAAGTGGCTCAGTTCAGTACATTTGGAAATCAATCTGAATATGGCTGTAGAACAGTGCTGTACTGCTAGCATTGTTTCACAGCCATCTATTGGCCTGCCGAGGGAATTGCAGAAAAAACAACCAGAGCTGAAATCTCCTGCATACTTTAATATATGCATTTCCCATAATGCACAGTAGTCAAATCCCAAACAGCAAACACAGCAGAAAAATGGAGATGATTCCACGGTTCACAAAAGTAAGTCAGCCAAAATGAACATATATTCTGAAATGTTGATCACATCTGCATGTATATCAGTAATTGACTGACTGTTCACCACTGCACCCACAATATACAAAATGCAGTTAAATATATGTATTTCCCATAATGCACAGCAGCCAAATCCTTAACAGCAAGCACAGCAGAATAATCTAGATGATTCCAAAGTTCACAAAAGTTAGTCAGCCACAATGAACACATATTCTGAAATGTTGATCGCATCTCCATGTAATCAGTAATTGAATGACTGTTCACCATTGCACCCACAGTATACAAAATGCAGTTAAACATATGCATTTCCCATAATGCACAGCAGTCAAATCCCAAACAGCAAGCACAGCAGAAAAAGGGAGATGATTCCACTCTATGTCTGTATCTGTGTTTTATTGTACTTGCTAATATAGGATGCCATGTTACAATCTCTTATAATGCATGATTCCCTGTTTCTGTTCTTGCCATGTTACAAGCACATTAAACCACCCCAGAGCATTGTTCTACTGTGGAGTTAACTTTGTCATAAAACCTAACATTCATATAGTTTTTATAGCAATGTTTTTTGAATGGTGCTGCCTGTTTTACATGTGAAAACCATTGCACTTGATCTTTACAGCGTTGGAGAATCAGGTCCTACAAGCTTGCTGACAGGGAATGCTAGACAGTGTGTTCCCTAGATGACATCATCGGCAGCTCTTCACTGAATCCTCCAGTCCTGACTGGTGTTGGCCCATCTCCACTCCACTGCACCTGACAGTATGACCCCCCCACAGTCTCTGAGCCCCCCACCCATGGTGGGACCCCTGACTCTTACCTGTCCCTCTCTCTAGAATCCAGTGGTGTGGCCAGGGCAGAGATGGAGTACCACAGCAGGCCGGAAGGCCTGGCATTGGGTGTGGGGCTGGCCACCAGACCCTTCTTCACCTATCAAGAACCAGGGCTTTTCCACAATTTTTGGTTCCCCCAAATGCAGGATGTGCAATGCCATCCAGCATGTGACTTGAGCATTTCCACAGGATGGCTGCCTGACGTTCCCCCTGCTTGTCAATCACTGACTGCTGTTTGCCCAGTCTCCACCGGGTGTCACTAGCATCAAGGTATGGGAACCCCTCTCCCTCCCAGGTGAGGAGAGCAGTCCATCAGATGCTCAGTCCTCTACTCCTCGTCCAACCCCTGACACCTATTGCTCACTCCCAAAACTGGGTCGTTGGCATGGCGCAAAGTTAAGTGGGTGACTCAACCCTCAGCGCCACCTGGCCTTTTCTGTCCTCCAGCTGGCTGAAACTGAACCCGGACTACACAGAAGTACTAGGGACTGAGCTGGCTTGCAGCTGTGATGATGGTGCCACTGAAGTGGTTACAGGATTTTTTCTGGGGCACACACCATTGATGGGCTCCCTTGGGGGGAGGGATATTGGTGTTTTTCTTGATGGCAGTCTGACACCTGAAGCACAGGTGTCATCTGTTGCTATAAGTTGTTTCTGACACTTGAGGTACCTCGCCAGTACCAAATGAGAACGTACTGTCACTGGTTCATGGCTTTGTGACTTTAAAGCTGGATTACTTTAATGATCTTTAATTCTGAGTCACTGAGGGGAGGTGCACAGCTCAGTGGCTATGTCACTGACGTGCCTTGTAAGGTCAAATTGTATGACTGTGTGGTCCTGTGGGCTCTGCACTTGATGCTTGTCAGGTGTAGATTCCTCTTCATGGTGGGCTATTATCTGGGTGATCTCCTTACACCAGTCTCCTCAGCTTGTCCCATCTGCTGCTCGATTCGGGTACTCCTTGATCTTCCCAGGGTCAGGCTAAAAACATCGGGTGATCTTGCATTTGGGGTTGCAGGTCCAACCTGTTAAGCAATAATGAACAACGGGGGTTACGTTAATGTTCTAGTTAATCACCCCTTGGGGGTGTAATGTGGCATGAGGTGCAGCCGAGTGCCATATTGCCTGAGAGAGAGAGAGAGAGAGAGAGAGAGAGAGAGAGGGACATGATGGTAGCATGATTACAAGTTGTGGAAAAAAAAATGGGACAGACAAGAAGGTGAAAAAAACCCAGGGTGCCTTTGATTCTAACTGACTTCCCCCACCTTTTTTCTTTCAAACTGCTGGCATTGCTCCATGAACCCTGCACAACCCAGCTATGTAAACCAGTGATTCCCACCTTTTGAAAAAAAAAAATGCAAAAGTTCGTGGTGCTCTAGAAAGTTGTGTAATGATCAAAGGGGGTTGTTGCAGGTGCAGATTTTTATTTAAAACCCATTTCTTACCTATTTTTAAAATTGATACTTTTTGGTCTTATTTCTTTAGGGCATCTGCCCACATTTTCATAGCAGAATGGAGAAATGGGCAACTCTTTCCCCTTGCAGATTTGCTGTACGTCCATGCCGGTTACTTCAGGGCTGGGGGGGGTGAAAGTAGATCACCTCTCACTGTACACCAAGTGCTGCTGTTACTGTAATTTGCTCTCTCTCTCTCTCTCTCTCTCTCTCTGACAGATCCAGTAACAGCAGCAACTCCCATCCCGCTCGAATTTAACATAAAAAAAAAATTCACCTGACCAAATTTGTGTCCCAAACTGCAGCAACTCAACCTCCAACATTACTGTTACTGTTTTAATGATTTTTTGGGAGGACGAAAGGAAGTTAACATTGAGAGCCACAGCCAGGGATAACAGTATTTTGTTATTTGTTGTGGCTATGGCAAGGGGAACTGTATTACCAAAACAGCTCAGACTGAAACACCCCAACCATCCCATCCGTCCACTCAGAAACCAACTTCGTACTGTGGCCGTTAAGTGAACCCACGAGCACACTCACCACACTCGGTGACTCTGGCTGGAATTGCCCTGTCCATCACAGAATGCTCTTTTAAGACTGTCTGAGGAGGCTGGTGTTTGCTCTCCTTAATCAGTCTTCGGGTTCGCACACTGGGGGGGAGTCAGCAGTGGGACATAATAGATGCCCAGGTAAATTGTTGTCACATGAAGAGATAAGAGAAGGCTACACATTCACGTGTCAAGCATGGGCCAGACAGTATCCTGACACAGGAAGATACCAATACTGAATCTAACAGCAGCACTTGAGGAAAGTGCAGCAGTAACACTCAGGTTTTTTAATTTTTTGAGTTACATTTAGCCTTTTGTGATCACTATGTATTTTGGCTCTGTCAGCCTTAGTCTAATGGCGTCTGTAACTTCCAGGCATAGAATGCTGGAAGGTAAGTAGGACCTTTTTTTTTTTTTTTTAAATAAATGCTCCTGCAATCAGGCTGTACAAGTATATTAATAAGTAGGTTAACATAAGGCTCTCAGAATGCTGGCAGCCAATAAGATTTCAGGATTTCTGAGACCCTTATAATAATCATCAGTGAGGCCCCTACAGTCGAGTTTTCAAAAAGGGGGCTAAAGGCCCATATAAAACGGGCAAGGAAATCCCTGTGTCATGATTTACTGAGACTAGGTTCTAATTATGGCAGTAACAGAGTATCACCAGTGGCTAAAACAAGTGCCTGCCAACCATGGCAACTCACAGAATTCATAAGCCAACTATTTCCTAATTTCCATTACAAACATGGCTGAAGCCTTTAGTCATATACTGTATATAAAAAAAAAGTTCAACTAGGCCCTAAAAATCAGAGTCCATTAAATTAAATAAAGTAAGTTAATCATTTAGTTTTTATTTACACTCACGAGCCCCCCTTACACACATACACACGTTTTAAAAATCAAGTACTAGTCAGAGTTTCATTTGCTTCTGTTTCTTTGATCACTATGAAAAATCCTCCTACTGTCCCTACCACTTTGCCAGAGACTTCCGTTGTCTTTATCTGACAACAGATAAAATTGATGTTCTGGCACCACTTCAGGCCTTTGTGTGTGTATTTGTTTGTATGCCAATTAAAATCAGAAGAATTTTCAAATCATGTATTCCATGTTACCCTTCTGTGTGCATCTGTGTGTGTGTGGGTGGGGGGGGGAGTTGGTGGAGGGAGAATTCTACCACTGGAATAATGAAGTGCTTTGACTTCTTCTATTCTATAGTAAACAATCACACGCTGTACTCGTGTGTACAGTGACAGATGACTGACAGGTGAGAAACATCTGTGGAGAGACTATTTTACATTATTTAGTAATGCACCCAGCTGGTCAGGCCACACCTGGAGTATGGTGTCCAGTTCTGGAGGCCGTACCTCAAAAAGGACGTGGAGAAGGTGGAGCAAGTTCAGAGACAAAGATGGCAGGGTTGGAGCAGGGAGGCACAGGAGCACAGGTACATGGCATGTGCATGCCTCCACACGCGAACTCTCACGTCACAAGGGGGTGGGAAGATATCAGAAAAAGCTTAGAGCTGCCTGACAGTCCCTGAGGAAGGAGGATAAACAGAATAAGAAAACAAAATGTATGACTCTGGCTTCCCTGCCCATGCACACATTAATACTGCTCACATCGGCAAAAACATACAAAACAAGATGGAGTGTTTGGGTATAGTTGGTTTGAATGGCTCTATTAAAACTAAAATGAACACAAGTCATTCTGGGACTCCTAGTGCTTTGCAGGAGCATGATAACACTAAATTTAGCTTAAAAAAAGTGTGCTCCTAATGTTAGCAAAAGTGCTCTGAGCATAGTCGGAGCACACCCTTATTGATACCCATGATACACATAGACACACACGTACAGGCTATAGATGGAACCATAACATCAAATTCATCTGAAGCAAGGTAAGGTGCAGGGAAATCTCTTGTAAACTGTTATGGATTGGTGGGGATCAGCAGTAGTTGTTTCATATTTTATTGATGTATTCGTACGTAGTTGTTATTTGACTAGTCACTACTTTTCTCTTAGGTTATGTGCACACGCTCCAGCCAGACAACAAAAACATATCCACCTGGGTTCGATAAGACTCAGTGCAGTTGTGGCACTCATACCAAACCCTTTGTTGTTCTTGTTGTTCTTCATGGGCTGCAGGTCAATAAGCCACGTACTACCTTGGAATTCAATGTGACATGACAACAGATAGCGGTTCTTCTTTAGTAAATGAGGTTGATTCCTTGAGCGAGGATGAAGATGAGGATGAAGTTGAAGTCATTGTTGATTCCAGGTGTGACCCTGATTGGCACTTACACTCCGCATCCAATACGGACAATTAATTTGATGACATATCAGCTGAGAAGTATGTGATAACAATTCCGTCATACAGTATGTTCTGTTTTTTTAACATATCTGTCAATTATTGTGCTTTGACTGCTGTTACTATCCTACACTACTGTTGTATTGCTTTGCTTTCAGCCTAACCAGAACTAAAGGATGCAAATGTGCTTGTAAATGAAAGAAAGTTTGTTGTATTTGAACGTACCCTACTACTGTTGCTGAAGTTATGCTCTGTGTGCCTTGGGAACTGTCGTGTTTTTATGAAACGTATTGTTGGGACCATGGCAGTCATCATCCAGGTGTGTGAGAAGGGCCACCAAAGAACTTGGGTCAACCAGCCAATGCCTGGTTCATTACCAATTTGCAACCTAATGGTTGCTAGCAGTGTTGTATTTTCTGTCGCAGCCCCATCCAGATGTAAAATTTATTCAGGCATCTGAAAATACCTCGCATCTCCTTGCATACTTTCACACTGATGCAGTCCTGCTATATAATCCCAGCTGTGCATCGTGGATGGACCCATTCTGAAGATGAGCTGCTTGCATCATTACCAAACAACTGCGCAAAGTTGGGTGGAGACGCACGCTGCTGCTCACAGGGACATACTGCAAAGTATGGGTCATACTCTGTGTTGGACCTCATATGCTTAAAGGTTGTTGACTAGCAGCTTGTTCAGGTATCTTTCAGCTTTCAATACATGGCAGCCATCACAGTGATGCGTTTTCCAATTGTCTATTTATATTGGCAGTTTAAGTGTTTTTTTTTATGTATTCCTTTCAGTTACTATCTTCATGTTCCCTTATTTTTATTGTATCTTTTCTTTGTTCAGTCCAACAAAATAAAAAATTCCAATGCTATAGAGTTAGAGGGACTCAAAAGATGTATTGCCAAAGTGCGATCATGTGGCGTGTAGATTGAAAGTCTAACCACAGACCGACATGTTTTGGTCAAGAAATACGTGAGAGAAAGTAAGAAAGAAGTCCAGCATTGGTTTGATGTTTGGCATGTTGCCAAAGGTATTCATACTTTGTTGTGTTGGACCGCATTGCAGTACTCTGCGGGCAGGATATTCAGAAGTGTTGCGCATGGCGCAACACAGTTGTGCTATCGCAACTACTGATGCACGCAGAGTGATATTCAAAGGGGATTGAGCTCGTATTAAATCCCGATGTGCTGGAGCACATCAGCAATGGCGCGGCACAGGTGGGGGGGGCGTGCCCAGCATACTCGCACATCCTGATATTCGCCCGGGATGTGCTGAGCCCATGCATGCAAGAACCCCTACCTGTGCTGCACACAGGTGAGCTAAAAAAAGGAGTAACAGCTGGCCACTCATTAGTGAGCTGTCAGACAGCATAGCGCACGACGTAGCTGCCACCTGTGGTGGCCACCCGAGCTCCGCTGCACCTTCATGGTGAAGCCCCATGCCCGATCGCTGGCATACATAGAGAAATAACAGTCCCATATCCCTGGTGGTCCAGCGGACCACTTGCAGCTCAATTGCAGGCGTCAGTAATATCTTATGATGAAGCAATCCAACTCTGATGGTCAGTGGTACCCCCCCCGCCCGCCCGCCCCACCAGCCCGCTCCCCTCGGTCAGTGGCGGGCGGCATCTCCACCCGCTTGCCGCCCGCCAACAGTCGATTGACTCCCATACAGTAAGGGCTGTACACCCATTGATCACAGTGTGAGCCAATGGGCATGCACCGATACAGACACATGGTCCAGATATGTGAATGGGTCCATTCACATATCTGACTGTGTAGTATGGCATGGGCTGCACGCCCATTGGCTAATGCTGGACCAATGGGCATACAGCCCTACCATATGGAGTCAGTTGGCAGGAGGCGGGCGGCAAGCTAGTGGGAGCTGCCACCTGCCGCTAACTGGGGAATGGGATGGTGGGACTCAGTGGGCGGGTGGGAGGGGGTACTGCTGGACCACCAGGGTTGGATTGCTATGTCATGAGATATTACTGATACCCTCGATCAGGTTGCAAGCAGTCCATTGGACCACCAGGGATATAGGACAATAATAATATTTTACATATGCCAGCAACTGGGCTGCACGCGGTCCACTGGACCCCCAGGGATATAGGACAATTATAATATTCTACATATGCCCGCGATCGGGCTGCAAGCAGTCCACTGGACCACCAGGCATATTGGACGTGTTCTTACTTATACCCATGCCCGTGATTGGGCATTGGGGCACTTTGCCGCGATGTGCAGGGGGCGTCGGTCCTCGACGGCTGCAGCCTGGCAGGGCGCCAGGTGCGAGTCTCCGGGGATCGACGCACCTGCATGCAAATGGAGCCATAACGACATGCAAATGGCCCCATTTGCACCTTGCATACATTATGGCCCCATTTGCATGTGCACTTTTGAATATTGCGGTGGTTGCACCTATCACAATGGCAGTTGCGCTTGCGCATCCCCCTGGTCCACTCTGGCCACTTGCACTGGCACAGTGTCACTGCACCATGCGCACTGTGGGTGGCCAAGGAGCGATATTCAATGATGCTGTGCCATGACGCAGCTCCGTTGAATATCACCCTGTCAATGCCCCTGCAAATCCAAGTTGCGCTGCACCCAGGCTTGCACCACAGCCTGGCGCAGTCTGATTATCCCGCCCTGTATGTTTTTGTTATAAAGTAATGTTACATTACTGTATTCTGATTGTCATCTTTGCAATGCAGGAATAAAAAAAAAATAGAGGAAAAAGGAAGGACTGCAAGATTGTGAGTGAGTGGACGAAATCAATAAGCAACCACCTTTACTGGTGTGCTAGCAGCAGTGGCGGTAATAGTGATACTGTGGCGGCCAAGGGTGTTCCAGCACAAACCATGTGTTTAACAAACACGCTGACCGTGGACCTTTGTACCCAGAATGCTTGCATGCCCCGCTTGAAGATCGTAAATGGATAACTCAGGGTTTGTGAATTTTGCTAGAAAAACTGAAATTGTCTTTTTAAATGCACATAATGAAAAGTGTAATTTGAATTGGTTATTTGAATACAGATATAACCGTGGTCTCCTTCATGTTCTATGCGCTTCATAATTTTTGATCTCGCTTGAGAGTGCCATGCACAGAAACATTCCATGACAAAGATTTATTTGAGGTAGCAGCTTCATGGACTACTACTGTTATAATATTGAATTTAGATAAGTTGTAGCAATGTAAATACTTTGACCTGCTGACATTGTTTGCAAAATATTGCACTATGTATTGCTATTGTCCTTAGTAACTAAACATTTTCTTGACTACTGTTTGTTTGTGAAAATTATCTTTAGGAAGCAAAGCTCACAAGGAACTTCATATCATTGTGCATTCGAGCCTACTGTGCAAGGATATCCAAAGGTTGTCTTCCTCGGAACAGACATTGGCCCTAGAGGCATATCACAAAATTGTGATTTACTTCGCTCCAAAAAATGTGCACTATTTCTTCAGGAGCATGGAGGCAAGGTAACTGATCCCCATTGAAAAAGCATGCCTACATAATTGAGTTCATATGCTTCGGAATATGTAAGTAGATGATAAAATGTCTGATGAACGTAAGGTAGCAGTTTGGTGTTCAGTAACTTAGAAATGTAAATTGCACATTCATTGCATCTGATTTTTATATGCTGGTATTATGCGAACGTTATACCTGATGTAGTGAAATCTGATGGATACTACAAGATTAAAATGTATCTCTGGACAGGTATTGATACTGCATTGTGAATCCATTTTTTTTTTTTTTTTGAGGACAGCTTTTTTAGTTTGTGTTCTTATTTAGGCTACTGATAGCTCTAAATTTGAATGAAAGTTCCACAAGAGCCCAAGACAGAACACAAGATAGGGAACTGAAATGGGGAGTGTCATTTCGTAAGTCAAGAGGTGGATCTGCAGTAGTCAAAGAGGTGAAGGTGCCTGTTTCATATGGTACGGAAAGAATGAGTATTGTAGCAATACACTTATGTCATGATGGAACCGCCTATATTTTCTGTTCTGCTTATTTTCAATATCCTTCTGTTAAACTTGGGGTTACTGTTAAGCATACTGATTTGATGACGTATGTCATGAATGACTGACCATATTAAATGCCACTATTGAGTGACTGCAAGATGGTAAAACTAGCAACACATCCAACAATTGCATTGGTGATGGCATATCAATTGATTAATATGATCGGTGTGCCCTTAGTGTATCTTGTGAGTCAGCCATAAACGCACTTAGTGCAGTTAAGCAACAATGCACAACATGGATATTGTCGTGCTTTGATAACGTAGCGTCTTGAGTGATTGTGTGCGATGCCTCAAACCAGAGTGCGTCCAATGCCCCATACTTGACAAGTGACAGCAAATGACTCAGTGTCACTGAATGTGTCTACTAAGTCTGAAGAAGTGATTCGGGATGGTGGACGGGTCAATGAAATCAGAAGGCAGGATTTATTCACTGTACAATTGCTGCAATCAGCTGAGTGATGGGACTAAGAATGGGACTAAGAGCCATGATGTTGTACTGGGACAGTATCACGGTTCAAGTAATACAATGACATGTAAGAAGTCAGCATTATTTCTTGTCATTGTGTAATCAAGCAATAATACACCATGCAACAGTGGCTGCAGCAGGAGAGTAGTGGCTCATGCATTGCTTTGATCTTGTGATATGTTTAGCTTGGATCTACTACTGCCACGACTAAAATATCATTTCAGCCAATAGGATTAGTAGAAATGTATTGCCCAGTTCCTTCTTAACAATTGAATGTCTTGTGGATTGTCCAGTAACAATACTGTTTTTCAATTTGACAGGGTATGTTGCTTCATGAAGACATAAGGATGAGATGGAGTACCCTACGTATACACTTGCCAGGGAGCAGCTGCAGATTTCAAAGGTTCCACTCCCACTTGCATCACAATTTACAAAGCCTGATAAGAAAGTTCTTGTGTCGCAGCACAAGACTCGCTTCAACAAGACCAACACATAAGTATTGTGCTAGCTAATGAATCACTGTACATCAGTGTTGTGCAGACAACAATACCATAGTGGATAATGGAAGGGCATCAGTTAATAACCATGCATTATTGTGTAAACGTTTCTCTGGCTGTCATTATAAAGAGGATAATGTATGGTCTTTGGTTAATAACCACACTGTAAACACTTCATGAAGTTGCCATGACATCATTATAAACCTTGAGATCACAGCTTGAGAGGTTTTCAGATGTCATGGCTACCTCGAAGTGTTTTCAGCATGGTTGTTAACCAAAGACCATACATTATATTTTATAGCATATTGGGCTACCAAGATTGTGTAATTTCGGATTGCATTACTTTACTGAACTGAATTAATTTACAGAACACTGATTGTTGTGAGCATTCTGTTTTGTTAGAACATTGATTGTTTTGAGCATTCCAGAATGGACACTTTATTGATCTGTAACTTTGTATCACTTCCCTTTTCTCCCGGGATGCCTCTTGAAATGAGCTATTGTAGCTCAGTGATGTCTTTTCTGGTATAACTTTATGAAGTAAATACATATGTAACCCCCCCTACAAATGGGGGTTCCCGAAAAGTTTGGTTCCCCACTGTGTGTCTGAACTGTGTTTTGCTTGCTGGAGGCTGTATCCAGCTCCACGGACTGAATCTGTATCCATTTCCATTTGCCTGGGCTCTGCTACACTGGCCCAGCCAGAATACCTACTACGCAGAGAAAGTATTCGACGAGAGACCGGCCTGGGGATCAGCCCCCTGCTTAATGCCCTGAACAGGAATGACGCCTCGGTGATTCGTGTGGGCCCTGCTTCTCCAGGCTCACCAGCTCAACAGCCTGTAGTCTTGATTTCGTCCTGCCTGTGTCCAGTATTGGGTATCATGAGTAAACATCAGGGTAGCTCCCTGCAACAACAGCTAAATCTGAAAGTGCTGTCATCTGATTTTCTTGTTGCCTTTTCTTTCACGAACTGAGCCCTCCAGCTCCGGATTACAAATAGTGTGTGCTGTGCATGTTGCTTTCTTCCATCACAGGGCCCCAACCAGCTGCAACATTCCTGGCTAGCCCACCATTTTCCTACCTGGGTACCCAGAGTGTGTGACAGTGTAGGGACTCTTAACTGCATGCATAACTGTCTGATTAATATAGCTTTTAAGCAAACCAACCTGATTATGCCCCTCCCTTGTTCAAGTCCCCTGAATAAATCAGATTTAACTTTGTTTGCATTTAGCCTGACTGCAGTTCCAATTTGTGCCAAAAGTATTGTACTGTTGCTATTTGCTGTGCTTAACCTTGTTTTGCAGGGGTCCCCAGGGTCAAGCTAGAGGAATCAGCCTTGGTGGTAAGTGCAGATAGTGTGGGTAATTGCCTGGTGAATAAGGGTTATTGTGAAAGTAATTATTGTACAGTGTTCTGGCCACTAGAAGGGAAAGAGGGGGATTAAAGTGTCCTGGAGGGCTGTGCCCAGGTTAGCTTGACCACTACCAACCCTGACCTCTGAGTGGAGGCACCCGTTTCATTACCCAAGCCTCTTAACCTGCTACTAGCCAAGCAGGCAGAGGTAGTAGCCCTTGGGATAGCGCCACCTATGGTTACATCTTGGAGGCTTACCGCTGGAATTTTGTGCCTTCTAGTGGCCAAAAATTATGAATTATTGTTAAAGATTAATGGCTACCCCAGTAGAAATGGCTGTACACCAGTTGGTAGGGTGGTGTACTGGGCAGGAGATCGACCCACAAAATGCTCTGCTTATACTGGATATTGCCCAGGGTACCAGTAAGGACACTGTAGAGGGAGTAGTCTCCAAAGTTAAATGTTTAAAAAACCCTGTGGTGGTGAGTCGACAGGCTGATTTGATCTCCCAAACTTTTATAGCCTTGGTAGAGTGTAGTGACCTTGTGGACAGCTCTAAAGTGCCACAGACTATTGCCTCAGAAGGGGTCCTAGCTGCCTGGAGAGTGATAACAAAAGACAGTAAAGATCCTGGGGAGGATGAGCTCCCACCATTATCTGAGACTTTTGAGGAGAAATTTGTTAAGTTGTTGCTGGACAAAGGGAAAACCGTAGTGGACTTTAAGAAACTATTCCTGCCACCTGGGGGTGTTCCTTCCCCAACACACCCTCCCACTCCAGCACCTGTTACTGTCCCACCTTCTGTGCCCATGCCAATGCTGGCCCCTATATCTGTACCCGCCATTAGTCACGACTCCTACCGAAGGCCGAGAATCTTCTCGGGCACTCTCCCCACCTCCCAGTGGGAAGATGACTGGGAAACCTGGATTGACTATGTTGCCCCCTTGGTACCCAAGTAGCAGTGTGCAGAGGCTGAGAAGCGGAAAAGAATCATAAAAAGTTTGAGGGGCCCCACCCTTGAAGCCATTAAAATTTTGAGGTCCACGAACCCTGATGCATCTGTTCAGCAGTACCTATCTGTACTTGAAGGCAATTTTGGGAGCATTGAGTCAGGGGAGACTTTGATGTGGACATTCCAAGGTTCCAAACAATGGAAGGGGGAAGTTTATCTGTGTATCTTACTCACCTAGAAAGAGCTCTGCAGAAAGCTTACCGGAAAGTGGGGCAGCCGCCAGTGATTTGAACCGTGTGAGATTGGGGCACATACTGCAACATGCAAGCATTCTAAACTGCAGATCATCCAGTTAAGGCTCCAGGAGAGGAGAGGTAACCCTCCTGACTATTGTGACTTGATAAAAGAACTCCAGTAGGTAGAAGGTGAAGAAGGAGATTGTAATTATGGAGTGAGTGCAGCCCAAGTGATCATGGCACCAGAAGGCCCTTCCGAAATGGAGACCACTATGAGTGTCCCACTGTGGGCTAAACAGTGGGAGGAAGAGTTGCTGAAGGAAGTCAGAAAAGTACAACCAGGTGCGTTCACTGAGGTATCCCCTGCTGACAGAGACCCTGGCTCCTGTCAGGACATGACTGTTATGGGGTTGGGGGTGCACCATCAGGCATCCCCTACTGAGGGTGGCTTCTCAGCTGAGCTCAAGGAATTGACTGCCATCCTAAAGGAACTTCTGAGACATGGTACACTACCAGCAGAAGTCAGATCACAATCTCCCGTTGATGCTCCAGCGTCCCCTGCTATGTTTTCCCCAAGGATGCCCCGAGAGCCTGGCATTTGTCACAATTGCAGCAAGGATGGCCATATGAAGAGGGAATCCCGGTCTCAGAAGGACTTAGAGAAAGTGGTGAACTGGCTTCAAGGAGAGCTTCGGAAAATGAGTCAGTGGTCAAGGGGTGCACAAAATTACCACAGTGAAGGCTTTGGCCTTCTTAACTCAAACCCCTCTGTGGCTAAATCGTCTGTCCAGGCCCCTGCTTTTGTCCCTCCAGACTGGTCCAAAATAGTGGGCCCTTCAATGAAGACTACTGTGGCTGTGAATGGTATTCCTACTCGGGTGTGCTTGACAGTGGGTCGCAAGTGACCATTGTATTTCAGGACTGGTATGACAAACACTTATCTGTTGTGCCATTACAATCCCTGGAAGGCCTACATGTGTGGGGGCTGAGCGACAAGTCTTATCCCTACCTAGGATATGTCCGCCTCCAGTTGTCATTTCCTGCAACTGTAACTGGTGTAGAGGAGCAAGTAGAGACACCGCCCTAGTGTATTCCCCACCAGACTGTATGATGGGGTTCCCTTGTTAATTGGAACAAATGCCCACATGTTTGGGGGACTAGTACAACTCTGCCATGAGAAATAAGGGCAACTGACTGGATGGGCCCTAAGATTTCCAGCCTTAGTAAAAAGGGCATATGACTTACAACAGAAACCCAATGAAGAGGACCCAGATGAGCCAGTGGGGATAGTGTGGAAAAAGGAACCTGACTCCTTGGTATTGGCCACCAACGCCCAGTGCACAATCCATGGAGAAGTCCGCCTAAAAAGAAACGTAAAGAACAAAATATTAATGTTGGATGCACCAGGTAACAGAAAGTTGCCAGAAGGATTATTGGTTAAACCTAGCATCTTGTCTGCCCATGCCCATGCCTATACACGATGAGTGATAGTCCAGATTCAAAATGTATCAGATTGGGAGGTCCGGGTGAACAGAGGGTGCACTCTAGCTACAGCACACTGCACAGACATGCAGTATTACCCAATAACAAGTACTCTGGCCAAAAGGAGAGAGTGACCCCGGACTTATTTGACTTTGGTAATTCCCCACTGCCAGCTGAATGGAAGGCTAGGATTAGAAAGAAACTCGCCCAGAGAGACCAAGTGTTTTCATTAAAAGAATGGGACGTGAGGTGTGTCTAGGGTGCAGAGCATCATATACACCTGCATGATGACCAGCCATTTCAAGAGAGATCCCAACACCTCACCCCAGTGGACATAGATGATGTGAGGAGACTTCTGCAGGAAATGCTCGCTGCTGGCATGATACAGGAATCAAGGAGCCCATATGCCTCTCCTATTGTGATTGTGCATAAGAAGAATGGGTCGGTGAGGCTGTGTGTTGATTATCGAACCCTGAACCGGCGGACTGTCCCAGAGCAATACACCATGCCCCATATACAAGATGCCCTGGATTGCTTGAATGGGAGCAAATGGTTCTCAGTATTGGATCTTCGCAGTGGATATTACCAGATTCCGATGGCCATGGAGGACCATGAGAAAACTGTCTTCATCTGTCCTTTGGGGTTCTACAAATTCCTGAGGATGCCACAGGGGATTTTGGGTGCCCCGGCCACCTTTCAGCAACTGATGGAACGTGTGGTGGGAGATATGCACTTGCTGGATTGCCTAGTGTACCTTGATGATGTCATTGTGTTCGGATGCACATTAGAGGAGCATGAGACCCGACTGTTTAAAGTCCTAGACTGATTGGAAGACTTCGGCCTCAAGCTGTCCATTGACAAGTGCCAGTTTTTTCAAACCTCCGTGAAGTATGTGGGGCACATAGTAACTGCAGAAAGGATAGAGACCAGTCCCAGTAAGGTCGAGTCACTGACTACTTGGCCCCAGCCCCATAACTTGAAAGAACTACAATGTTTCCTGGGGTTCTGTGGCTACTACCACAGGTTCATAAAAGACTATTCCAAGGTGATTCGCCTGATCCTGAATCTCACCCAGGGTTACCCGCCTACCAACCATAAATACAAGAAAGGGGCTGTCAAAGAACCCCAGAAAGTATACTTCCGAACAGGTGAACCTTTTGGGCCCTGCTGTACACCCGAATGTGAAGCAGCCTTCCACGAAGTCATATACCAGCTCACTCATGCCCCCATCCTCGCCTGTGCTGATCCTACCAAGCCCTATGTGCTGCATGTGGACACTAGTCTGCAGGGCCTAGGAGCTGTGCTGTATTGAGACCATGAGGATGGTTTGAGACCAGTGGGTTTTACCAGAAGGAGCTTGACCCCATCAGAACGAAGCTATCCTGTGCACAAGTTGGAGTTCCTTGCCCTAAAATGGACCATTGTTGACCAGTTTCACCAGTACCTTGATGGGGCAAAGATATTGGTGAAGACTGACAATAACCCGTTAATCTATGTACAGACTTCAGCTAAGTTGGATGCCACTGGGCACCGGTGGCTCTTTGCTTTATCAACCTATGATTATGCTGTTGAATACAGGCCAGAACTGAACCATATTGATGCTGACGCCCTGTCACAAAGGCCAGTTTCCAAGAGTGATTGGGTCAAGTAGTCTGAACCTGACATCCGAGCATTGTGCCAAAAGTTTGATAGAGATGAACAGATGTCTACGGACACAGTGAACTGTTTAGTAGATTGCTTGGGCCCTCCTGATACCTGCATACCAGCTGCCTATTGCCATTTCTCTGCTCTAGATATTAGTGCAGTACCTCAATTTGACAATGACAGCATTCAGTGGGCTCAATCCCAAGATCCTATGATTCAACCAGCACTTGATGCCCTGCATGCGGGGAAAGATGTGTCCCAGTTGCGTTCTCCTGACTTGCGAACTGCCCTATTGTTTAAAGAAGTCCCAGGTTGAAGTTACACAATCAGTTGTTATACAGAGAGACAGTGGATTGCCGTGGTCGAGTAGACAAGCAGCAATTGGTCCTGCCCACAGTCTTTAAAGAGTTGGTACTGAGGCCCCCTCCACAATCACATGGGGCACCTCGGTATTGACAGAACTCTCGACCTGGTACAATCTCAATTCTACTGGCCCAAGATGGGGGCCAATGTTGAGCACCATGTAAAGACCTGCAGTCATTGTCTGCAAAGGAAATACCTGCATCAGAAGGCTGCCCCTCTTCTCAATATTACTACCAGCACCCCCATGGAACTGGTCTGCACAGACTTTTTGTGTTTAGAACCTGATCAGCGGAATATTGGTAATGTGTTAGTGGTAACAGATCATTTCACATGGTATGCACAAGCTTTTCCCACCAAAGATCAAAAGGCATCTACCATGGCCAAGGTGCTGGTGGAAAATTTCTTTGTCCACTATGGTGCCCCCCCCAGTGGATCCACTCTGACCAAGGCAGAGACTTTAAAAGTAGGCTAATCAAAGAAATGCTCTCTCTGTGGGGGTTACAGAAGTCAAGAACCACCTCTTATCACCCACAGGAGGTCCCTCAACCGGAACATTTTAACCGCACCCTTCTAGACATGCTGGGCACCCTTCACCCAAAAGACAAGCATAAGTGAAGCCAGCAGATTAACACCTTGGTACACACATACAATTGCACCAAAAATGACACTACTGGATTCTCCCCCTACCGCCTCATGTTTGGGAGGGAGGCCCGCCTGCCAGTTGATATCTGTTTTGGGGTCTCGCCAGATGGGATCCGAGCTGAAAACTACCTGCAGTATGTACAGAAACTGAAAGCTCAGTTGAACCATGCATATTAACTGGCCCAGACAATGGCTGCTAAAAGAAATCTCACCAACAAAAAGAGGCACGACAAGAAAGTAAAGGCTCAAGAGCTACGGCCCGGAGACCGTGTCTTGTTACGCAATTTGGGACTACATGGCAAGCACAAAATTGCTGATAGGTTGCACCATCTTTCTCATGTAGTAGCTGGAAAGTTGCATGATCTACCAGTATACAAGGTACGCCCAGAGAATAACTCCAAAGCTGTCAAGACCATGCACCATAACCACTTGCTGCCTATCGGCTAAGTTATTATTGAAGCTGAGCCAGCAGACATTGCCTTCCCTGGGCCGGTGAGTCTTGTTGCTGCTGCAAAAAAGAGACAGAGTCAACCTACCCAGTAGTTACAGAGTTAAGGTCGCCCCCACAGCAGGCCCAGAATGATAGCGAGTGTCAGTCCACCTCTGACGATAGTGAGTGTGACAATGCCTATTACTCCTCCTATGAATTGAGTCAGCTGTTTCGAGGTAACCCTATGACTAATTGTGGGAATAAAGCTGGGTCTTCTGGACTGCATAACCCCCCAACTTAGTCCTTGGAGCCAATGCTTCCTGAAAGTGAAGTGCAAAGCATCACATCTGAGGTTGCGGACTCTCTATGTTTTGTGAACTGTGTGAATTACCCGAAGAAGGGGCTGATGATCTGAGTCTCCCTGGTGACACACCAGAACTTGAACAACAATAAGAGAGTGCTGACAGTTCCACTTCAGTGACACAAAGCCTAATTGTGCCAGAACCTTCTCTAAATGAGCCAAGTGGTGTGTAGACAGAGCCTACACAGCAAGGAGCTGACAGTGCTCCCAGTTTGGACATTCTCATCCATGCAGAGGCACCCCTCACGACTGACAAAAGCTCCAAAGTTAGTGCTGAAAGTACAGAGACTGTAGCTGTTTCCCCCAGGAAGATGGGCTGAGCTGTCAAACCAGTATTGCACTTCAGTTATGATTCTCCTGGGAGACCAGTGGATTTGCCTCTCAATGTGGTTCACAAAGGTGTTTATATTTCTCAGAGCTCACTACCCAAACTGAGCTTAATGGCCAATTCCGGGTTAATTGTTCTTCCTTCTCAGTATGATGCCCCATGCCCCATCCAGCCCAAAGTTAGCTGATAGGGAAGGGCCCCCTCCTACATTGTTTAATGTACAGGAAGTTATAACAAGAATCAGTATTGTGATGTTACAAGTATATTAATCATAGTGGAATCAGTATCACATGTATGAAACGTGCATAAGCATTGTCATTATGGATATAGTATTGTGAAGTGTAGTGATATGTATAGTAAAGTAATAAGTTTATGTTAACTAATGCATGATGGTACAGACTTGACGTGGACGCCAAGTTTTCTCCAGGCAGGAAAGGGTGTAACCCCCTTACAAATGGGGGTTCCTGAAAAGTCTTCAGTGAGCTTGCCTAAATGCTCACTGCCAGGCTGGTGTTTTGCGTTTTAGCAGTTTAAATAAATGTATTGCCAGAGAGTGCCTGTATAGCCTCTGTGTACTGTCTCTTTAAGAACTGCCTGGATTGGAGTCATAATTAATCTGAGAGAGAGCTCTGTTAGAAGATGTGCTTGTTTGCTGATCATTTGTTAGAGTAGTAATAATATTGCAGTTTGTTCTAACCTGTCTTCTTTGCAGCATGGACAGTTCTGTTTGTTTCCATCATCTTGGTCCTGGACTGCAGAATGTGCCAATCAGTACATTTGGGACTCTGAAATGGAGCCTGCCTACAGGGGCTTGGTGTGGCCAAAACTTGTAGGAATTGTAGTTTTGGGCTTTTGGTGCCTAAAAATAACCTGGAAGGGGAGCCCTTGTTGTGAGTGACAGACAGATCAGCCAACCGAACCTTTTGGATCTTGGGGAAAGTCCCACACTGCTCGCAGTTTCAGTTAGATCTGAGTTGGGAAGTGAAGCAGTAACATCTCGAGATAGTTCGAGACGCAATCCATAGTGGATTCGTGCAGGAGAATTGCGGAAAGGCCTGAGTTTGGCCTGCATGCCTGCCTGCTGTTCCTGAGAGGGAACTTGTGTTTTTTTTTAAAACTGAATCCGAATTTGGAGAGCGAATTAAGCCACTGAATTATGACCAGACTTTAACCTGAAGAAGACCAAAGATTTGCTGAATGCAATCGGCCCGTCAGGACTTCCAGTTACCTCTGAACTCCCGGATTGTGCAGAGACTCTGTAATTGCGACCAGAGATCCATTTGCCTGGTACAGTGGAATTTCCTTACATATGAATGTGCTGTGTGCTTATAGTGGGTCGTGATTTGGTTCCCCACTGTGTGTCTGAACTGTGTTTTGTTTGCTGGAGGCTGTATCCAGCTCCACGGACTGAATCTGTATCCATTTCCATTTGCCTGGGCACTGCTACACTGGCCCAGCCAGAATACCTGCTATGCAGAGAAAGTCATCGATGAGAGACCGGCCTGGGGATCAGCCCCCTGCTCAACGCTTTGAACAGGAACAACACCTCGGTGATTCATGTGGGCCCTGCTTCTCCAGGCACTTCAGCTCAACAGCCTGCAGTCTCGATTTCATCCTGCCTGTGTCCAGTATTGGGTATCATCAGTAAACATCAGGGTAGCTCCCTGCAACAACAGCTAAATCTAAAAGTGTTGTCATCTGATTGTCTTGTTGCCTTTTCTTTCACGAATTGAGCCCTCCGGCTCTGGATTACAAATAGTGTGTGTTGTGCATGTTGCTTTCTTCCATCACAGGGCCCCAACCAGCTGCAATGTTCCTGGCTAGCCCACAGTTTTCCTACCTGGGTACCCAGAGTGTGTGACTATGTAGGAACTCTGAACTGCATGCATAACTATCTGATTAATATAGCTTTTAAGCGAATAACCTGATTACATCCCTCCCTTGTTCAAGTCCCCTGAATAAATCTGATTTAACTTTATTTGCATTTAACCTGACTGTGGTTCCAGTTTGTGTCAAAAGTATTGCACTGTTGCTATTTGCTGTGCTTAACCTTGTTTTACAGGGGGTCCCCAGGGTCAAGCTAGAGGAACCAGCCCTGGTGGTAAGTGCAAACAGTGCGGGTAATTGCCTGGAGAATAAGGGTAATTGTGAAAGTAATTATTGTATATGATTCAGGCCACTGGAAGGGAAAGGGAGGGGGTTACAGTGTCGCGGAGGGCTGTGCCCAGGTTAGCTTGACCACTACCAACCCTGACCTCTGAGTGGAGGCACCCGTTTCATTACCCAAGCCCCTTAACCTGCTACTAGCCACGCGGACGGGGTAGTAGCCCTTGGGATAGTGCCATCTAGGGGTTACACACAAATAAATCTTCACTACAAGAGTGAGAGAGTAAAGCCCCCCCCACACTTCCTTGCCTTGGTGAGACAGAGTCAAACATTGCATAAGTAAACATGTTGGTGACACACGAAGTTGGTTCTGGTCAACAACCAACTCCTCCACACACACACACACCCACCACCACTTTCATTATCACGGTGCTCTCAAGTAGGGTTTGGTGTACCAGCTGCCAAGGTCTCAGTGTGTTTCTGTGAACTCACCTGTTACTCCGCACGTTATCTTCCGACCTCCAGGCAAACGAGACACTTGTCATGTTATGCACCACCACTGGAGTAGAAATAGGGTTGAATAACAGTCAGCAGTCTTTAGAGCTGTGAGACAGTTCAGCGTTGTGGACCGTTTAAAGTGTTGTCTCAATGTCTTCAGTGCTGGTAGTTGCTCATCAACCCATCACAGGGGTTACTGTTACTGCTAACCTAAATCAGCAGGTCAGGAATATTTTAGATTGACCCTTATCTACTGACTTGTATGAAACCCTTCTTTCCATAATCTGAGCCTGCTTTAGTTCTTTTTTTCACATCTGAAATAATAAAAGGAGCGCTCCTTGTAATATGGCTCAGATCAGGTTTTCATCACTATTCCCAGTTGTTTTTGAACATCTACTGCCCTATAAGGTCAGAGAGCACTGCCTGCTGCATGCTAGTTCCTGGTCCTTTTATTAATTAGGTTGTGAAACAAAGTACTAACGCAGACTCATATTGTGGAAAGAAGGCTATCATACAAGTCATTAGATAAGGGTCAATCTAAAATAGAACAAAAAAAAGTATATGTATAAATTTTCACCAAATTCTATAAATTATATTAATTATATAAATTCTTACACTGCTGCCTTAAACACAACTGTACTCCATTAGTAAAGTTATAGAGAATACTGGATGAGCAACTATGCAGAAGAGGTGTGTTCTGACACAAAGAGGTTTTGATTCCATCTGCCCTCGAGAACGATGCTCGAGAGGTCCATGCGAATCAGAACCGTGAGGTGTCAGAGCACACTGGTTATGCATAAAGTTGCTCATCCTGCATTTTTTATAGTGTGTAGTATTATGTGAAATGTGTGCATTGTGAGTTTTTTTCTGTTTAGCAATGAAACTGACTTGTGCAGTCTCTAGAGGTTCAATAATGTTTTTCTGCCACAGAAGGGTACAATCACAACATCATTCTTAAATGGATTTATTTCAATACAGAACAATGTTCTACTATACACTATGGCCCAGATATTCAAAAGGGTTGTGCATGGCGCAACAGTGTTTCACCATGCGCAACCCACTGAAAGGCCCCGGCGTGATATTCAAAAGGAAAAAGTGCACGCCACAAATCCTGATGCGCCGGAGCGCATCAGTAATGAATGCAGGCACACGTGGGGGGGGCATGTCCATGCATACCCTGCACAGTTCAATATTCAGCCTGGGATGTGCAGAGCCATGCATGCGCAACCCCTATCTGCGCCAGCACAAAGTTGATCCAAAAAAAATGGAACAACTGATGGCCACCTACAGGTGAGCTGCCATACTGCAGGGCGCAACACAACAGCTGCCACCTGTGGGTGGCCACCCGAGCTCCGGCTGCACCTGGCGGTGCCCCCCATGCCCGATCGCGGGCATTTGTAAAAAAAGTATAGACTTCTGTCCAATATCCCTGTCTGCCTGATCGCGGGCATTTGTAAAAAAAGAATAGATTTCTGTCAAATATCGATATATATCTGGAATGTGTAGCACGGTATGGGCTGCACGCCCATTGGCTCACGCTGTGGACCAATGGGCGACAGCCCCTACCATGTGTGTCAGTCAGCAGGGCGGGCAAGCCGGGTGGGGTGCTGCCGCCTACCGCTGACAGGAGGGAACGGGCAGGGGGCTCAGTGGGCGGGTAGGGAGGGGGTACCGCTAGACCACCAGGGATATTGGACAGAAGTCTTTTTTTTCATTACAAATGCCCGCGATCGGGCAGACAGCGGTCCACTGGACCACCAGGGATACTGGACAGAAGTCTATTGTTTTTTTACAAATGCCCATGATCGAGCAGACAGTGGTCCACTGGACCACCAGGGATATTGGACAGAAGTCTATTCTTTTTTTACAAACGCCCGCGATTTGGCAGACAGCGGTCCACTGGACCACCAGGGATATTGGACAGAAGTCTATACTTTTTTTACAAATGCCCACGATCAGACGGGCAGGTCCACTGGACCACCAGGGAGTTTGGGGATATTCTTTCTTTACTTAGCCCACAATCAGGCGGGCAGGTCCACTGGACCACCAGGGAGTTTAGGGATATTCTTTCTTTACTTAGCCCACGATCAGGCAGGCAGGTCCACTAGACCACCAGGGAGTTTGGGGATATTTTTTCTTTACTTAGCCCGTGATCGGGCGGGCAGGTCCACTTGACCACCAGGGATTTCTGATTTCCCTTTTTTTACTGCAGCCCATAGGCGGGCTGTGGACACATGCCAGCTGCAGGGGCAGCGGTCTCAACCGCTGCTGCCTGGCAGGCGCCAGGCACAAGTCGCGGGATCAGCGACTTGCATGCAAATGGAGAAGACATGCAAATGGCCCCATTTGCACCTTGCATACATTATGGCCCCATTTGCATGTGCACTTTTGAATATCGGGTTGCTGTGCATAGCACAATGGAACTTGCACTAGCGCATCCCCCTGCTTCACTCTGGCCACTTGCGCTGCGCCAGTGCCACTGCACCATGCACACTGTGGGCCAGAGGCGATATTCAACGATGCTGTGCCATGGCGCAGCTCCGTTGAATATCGCCTCAGTCCACACCCCTGAGCAGCTAAGTTGCACTGCGCCCAAGCTTGCACCACAGCCTGGCACAGTTTGAATATCTGGGCCTCTATATATAGCATTATGAATGCTGCTGTGTCTCAACCTTTAGTAATATTGGAACAATCTGGATTTAAATCATTAGAAGATGTTCAAACAATTATGTACCAAGCATCAGGGAATGCAAACCTAATCACATTTCTATATATTGTGCCCAAAAAATTATTAGCTGGAAATGCTGTTGGATTAAAATCGCAACATATGACTTATACTGTTTGTTTATTACTCACTCAGGGTGGTGGAGTTGCTGGATAATGACACCGTTATGTGACTTCAACCAAAATGTCAAACCGGCTCATTACTGGATTGATAACTGACAAATGGTCAAGAATTTGTGTGGGAATATTCAGTCAATTGTTCTTTTAGTAGTACAACCTCAGCCACAACAATGACAAATCACATGTCTGCAGGAGCAAGTAGAAAGACTGTTTAAACTTCAATCATATGTGATCAGGATTAGAAAGTCTGCTGGAGAGTGGTGTCAGAATCCTCTGCTGACATCAGGCAACAGGATTACATAGGGAACAGGATGCAAACATGATGATCCCAGTGGTGACTTTTCTGCTGCCTCTGTTATATTTCTATGCCCAAAAAGATGTTTCCGTGTAGAAGCTGAAGTAAACTTGCAAATATCCATCAGCGTTCCATGTAGCCTGCTGTGTTTAATGCCTCTTCAAGAGGTAAAATTACCTGTTAGAGCTGGGCAGGGATAAATGATGGTGATGAGAAAAGGGGTCAAGCATAAGATATAGTAACAATAACATAAAAAAGTCACTGTAGATCTCATGTAAGCACCAGTGTCAGTGGCTCAGTGGGTAGCACACTCGCCTCTGAGGCTGGGAGATCAGAGGGCTGTTGGTTCAGTTCCCACATCTGGCATTTGGGTTAATATCCCAGTACTGACACTGTGGTGCAGCACGAGAGGGGTGCTGCACTTCTGAGGTGCTGTCTTTTCGGATGAGAAGTTAAACCGAGGTCCCATCTGCCTGGATTGGTGGTAGTTCAGGTGGATGTTAAAGATCTCATGGCACTTATCGAAAAGAGTAGGGGAATTTCTCCGGTGTCCTGGACAAATTTCCCTCATTCACTAAAAATACCACCAACAGCTTAATCTGGTTCAAGGTCAGTTGGCATTCATCTGTATCCCCCTCCTCCCCCGGGTCATGCCTGAAAATAGGCAGGATTTGTCTAGTGCACTTACCAGGTCAACAAAAACTACATAAATAAAAAAAAATCCCCTTTGGGTGGATGGAGCTAAGATTGTCACTGAGCAAAAAAAGAATGGGGTCTAACAGGCCTAACATAGGGATGTCCATATGAGCAGACAATATAAATCTTTACAAAATGGATAGGAGAAAAGAAAAAAAAAAATCAGAATAGGTGCATTATGACATAAGTAAGAGTTGTAGTAGCTTATAGGACGACAATTATATTCTAAGGCCCAGATATTCAGACTGCGCCAGGCAGAGGCGCAAGACTCGGGGCTGCACAATTGGGCTGCCCCAGGGCCAGAACCAGGCGATATTCAACGGTGATGCGCCATGGCACGGTCGGCACACATGGTGCAGTAGCACTGTGCCAGTGCAATCCACAGATAGGGAATGCAGAGATGTGCCAGCACAAGTGCAGTTGCGCTAGGCGCATCACTCGCGATATTCAGCAGGGGGCATGCAAATGAGACCATAATATATGCAAGGTGCAAATGGCCCCATTTGCATGCCTTGTGCAGGGCAGGCCAACGACTTGCACCTGGCACCCTGCACAGCATGATGTGTGCTGTGGGGATCCCGGGGCATCCCCGCCCCATAGCCACGATCGTGTGGTATAAGTCAATAAAGATAGCCCTGGTAGTCTAGTGCCCCCCACAGTCCCCGATGCACTGATGTGTATGTAACATGCCCATCCCTGGTGGACTAGTGGTCACCCCTCCCACTCGAGTCCCCGATTCCCCGACAATGACATGAAGACGTCCCTAGTGGTCTATTGTAAAGCCCCCTGCCCGTTGCCACGATTGCAGTAAACACCCGTATTGAAACACCCTGGTGATCTAGTGGCACCCCCATCCCACCACCCATACAGAACCCCTGCCACCCACTCCCCCGTCATTGGTGGGCAGTTGCATCCGCCTGCACACCCGCCTACGGATACAGGACAGATGGACTGTAACCATTGGTCAGTGTGACCTATGGGCTTGCAGAGTGTACTGTACTAGACAGTCCCGAATACCTGAACTATGAAAGAATGTCCATATATGTCTACGTCTCATTAGTCACACACTGTAGCCAAAAAAACAAAAAAGGTATTATATTGAAACTTTATCCAACAGAGATTTTTTTCAAAACATTTCAAACTGAACATTAGAACAATGTAACCTCTCTTTTTTTTTTTAAAGTTCAGTTTACATATTTATATCCCAGGTGGGATATTCAGACTGCGCCAGGCAGGGGAGCAAGCCTGGGTGCAGCGCAACTGGGCTGCGCCAGGGCATGGTCCAGGTGATATTCAACAGTGCTGCGCCATGGCTCAACACCATTGAATATGGCACTGGGGGTGCCCGCACTGCACACGGCGCAGTGGCACTGCGCCAGCGCAAGTGACAGGTGAGGAGCAGGGGGGTGCGCTAGGGGTAGCAACCGCGATATTCAGCGCTGGGCATGCAAATATGGCGATTATGCATGCAAGGCACAAATGGGGCCATTTGCATGTCATTATGGCCCCATTTGCATGTGGTGTGCTGATCCCTGGTGACTTGTGACTGGTTGCCCTGCCAGGCTGCAGCCGTCAGGGACTGATGCCCCCTGCCCCTTGGCGGGCAATGCGCCCCATCACCCGATTGCGGTTATAATAAAAGTATATCCCTGGTGGTCCGGCAGATCTGCTCCTCTGCCCGATCGTGGGCATATGAATAACTTAATTCTCTGGTGGTCCAGTGGACCTGCTCCCCTGCTCGATCACAGGCATATGAATAACTTAATTCCCTGGTGGTCCAGTAGACCTGCTTTCCTGTCTGATCATGGGAATATGAATATAAGGCATCACTGGCAGGAGGGGGGAAGGCTAAGCAGGGAGAAGAGGTAGCAGAAGTGGAAATCACAGCAGAGAGAGTGAGGGAAGCCCTCTGGTCCCTTAAGACAGAGAAAGCACCGGGGCCGGATAAATTACATCCCAGAGTGCTGAAGGAACTTGCGGATGTTCTGGCGAAACCCCTGGCGGAGCTTTTCACCATCTCTCTGAGGACAGGGTGGGTGCCCCAGGACTGGAAGGTGACGATATAGTGCCCATCCATAAGGGGGGATAAAGGGAGGTGGCAGGGAACTACAGGCCTGTCAGCCTGACATCGGTGGTGGGCAAGGTGATGGAGGGCATTGTCAAGGAAAGGCTAGGGGGGTACCTGGAAAAGTCAGGGTACCTGGACGATAGACAGCATGGATTCATCCCGGGGAAATCATGTCAGACAAACCTTGTGGAATTCTATGACTGGGTGACGAGTGCCTTGGACCTTGGTAGACCAGAGGACGTCCTCTTTCTAGACTTCAGCAAGGCATTTGACTCTGTTCCTCATGTGGGCCTGTTGGATAAGCTGGGAGAAATGGGGGTGGGGAACCAGATGATCAGATGGCTAGGCAGTTGGCTCCAGGACCGGACCCAGAGGGTCGTAGTTGGTGGGATAGTCTTATCCCCAAGGAGGGTCATTAGTGAGGTCCCACAGGGATCAGTCCTTGGGCCCCTCCTGTTCAACACCTATGACTCTGACATAAGGACAGGTATCAGGAGTGAGATGAGTCTCTTTGCAGATGACTCAATATTGGTGGTGATGGTGGATGGGGAGGAAGGGAGGGTGGCCCTACAGGGGGACCTGGAGGCTCTGGAAAGATGGTCTAGAAAGTGGAAGCTGAGGTTCAATGCAGGGAAATGCAAGGTACTGCACTTGGGGGCCAGAAACCCAGGCCAAGTGTACACCTGGGGGGGGGAATGCTACAAGTCTCGATGGTTGAGAGGGACCTGGGGGTGGTGGTAGATGTCAAGATGAACAACTCAGAGACTTGTAGGAGGGCAGCAGCCAAGGCCAATGGGATGCTGGGATGCATCGCTAGGGGGATCACTTGAGGGAAGTAATACTCCTTCTGTATAACTGCTTGGTGAGGCCGCACCTCGAGTACTTCGTGCAGTTTTGGAGGCCACACTTAAAGAGGGACATTAAACTCTTGGAGAGAGTCCAGAGGAAGGCAACCAAAATGATTTGGGGCTTGGGGACAGGACCTATGAGGAGAGGCTCAAAGAGCTAAAATATGTACACATTGGAAGAGAGAAGGGACTGGGGGGACATGATAGAGGTCTTCAGGTACATGAAGGGGGTAAATAGGGGAGGAACAGTCAGGGTACTTCGAAGGAAGGAGGAGGGGGCCACTAGAAGGCATGGGTGGAAGCTAGAGGGGGGAAGATTCAGGGGCGAAAGAAGGAGGTGCTACTTCACTGAGAGGGTGGTGGAGCCATGGAATGCGCTGCCTAGGGGGCTGGTGGAGGCAGAGACGGTGGAGGGGTTCAAGAGGGGATGGGACAGGTACAGGGGAAGGGTTCTGGAAGCAAAATCCAATGCAGCGAGAATATCCGGAACTGGGAAGGGAGAAGCCAGAGAAGGCGAGGGGGGCAGCAAGGTCAGCTCCCAGGGTGGGGGCTGACCAAATGAGCAGATGCAAAAGACCATTAGGCCTGTTCTGCTGGCACTTTAGTATGTTAATATGAATATCCTAATTCCCTGGTGGTCTAGTGGACCCGAACCCCAGCCCAATCACGGGCATACAAATTAAATGATAACCCTGGTGGTCCAGCGGTAACCCCTTCCCCTCCTGCCCACTGAGACCCGCCACCCAGCAGACCCCCACTGTCAGTGACAGGTGGCATCTCCCCACCCGCAAGCCGCCTGGGCGCCAACCAACTGACAGCGTACAGTACAGCTGTATGCCTATTGGTCCACCGCATGGGCCAATGGGCACGTAGACCGTAAAGGACTACACAGTCCCGAAATGTGAATGAACCATTCACGTTTCAGGACTGTGTAGTACAGTATGGTCTGCACATCCATTGGCCCACAGCAGAAGTACACATAAATTTCACCTCTTAGTCTCCTATGTTCCACAAAAATTATTTGTTTCCCCGTGCTTCCCTACATGCCATTACAATTCATAGAAATTCAGCACAACAATTCAACAGTCAGAAAGCAGCTCAATCTAAACAAACCACAGCAGCTTACACAAAGTCGCTATCAATATTCCTGCAACAACTTCTTCATCCAGATAATGTAACCTATAACCACACACAGAAGCAGCAACACAAGCACACTATTCCCATACAATTATATCAGTCACAGTATTTTAAAGAAATTTTCTTTTCTTCAGGACCACTTGATGCACTGAGGTGAAACTGAAAACACAACTGTCTCTTACTCCAGTGAACCAAACCGGAGAAACTGTACAAAAACTGCTGCCCACAATAGTTTCACATTACCCCAGACTAAAGTTTAAATAAACTTACATTCTATCACCGACGAGTAATCCAAAAATCATCTTTATACTACAAAAAAAATACAGAACGCCAACTCCATCCCACGCTACGAACGCCGCCCACAACCATGACAACACCAGTCAGCAACCACGCACCTCGCACAGCACAGAACACTAACTAATCGCATAATGAACCACTTATATCTATAGCCAATGAAATACCACACATCTTCCATTCAGTGCAACTTCATTCATAAAAATATAGCACAGTCAAGAAACCCATGGAAGCATTCCTAGAAACAAAATAACACCAAAAACAGCAACATCTATAAAAACAATACACAGAAACCACAAAAACCCTACTACCATAGTGTATAAATCACACACATGATGTGCAGATCATGGAATATGTCAAATATTCTCACTCTTGCATCGTGAGGCATGGATTTCCCATTTGTGCCTTCGGCACTCGTGAGCTATCCATGCCTCACTCTGCAGAGGAGTGAGAATATTTTCCATATTCCACTCCAGCCCATCATGTATCCCATATACAGTATACTGCCTTGAACATTGTCATAGTGACTCTGTATTTGATGTTATATTTGACTGTGCCACTGTTGAAACCTGAGTTATCTTCTATGAATGTTATGCTTTTTTCTGATTTCATTGTATTTACCTTACTTGCTTCAAGTCGTACTCTGTGGCCCAGATATTGAAAAGGGTTGCACATGGCACAACAGTGTTGTGCCATGCGTAACTCACTGATGCGCCCCAGCGTGATATTCAAAAGGGAAAAGTGTGTGGCACAAATCCCGATGCGCCGGAGCGCATCAGTAATGTATGCAGGCACAGGTGGGGGGGTGTGCCCATGCATACCTTGCACAACCCAATATTCAGCCCGGGATGTGCAGAGCCATGCATGCGCAACCCCTACCTGCGCCAGAGCAAAGTTGATCCAAAAAAAAGGAACAACGGATGGCCACCCACAGGTGAGCTGCCGCATTGCAGGGTGCAACACGGCAGCTGCCACCCGAGCTCTGGCTGCACCTGGCAGCACCCCCCCATACCCGATCACAGGCATTTGTAAAAAATTAATACATATGTCCAATATTCCTGGTTGTCCAGTGGACCACTATCTGCCCAATAGTGGGCATTTGTAAAAAATAAATACATATGTCCAGTATCCCTGGTGGTCCAGTGGACCGCTATCTGCCCGATAGCTGTCAATTGTTAAAACAAAAGGATACTGTCCAATACTCCTGGTGGTCCAGTGGACCGCTGTCTGCCCAATCGTGGGCATTTGTGATAAAAAAAAGAAATAATCGCAATATCCATGGTAGTCTAGGTACCCCCCTCCCCACCCACACACTGAGCCCCACTGCCCCGCTCCCCCCCTCGGTCAGCCAGTAGGGCTGTATGCCCATTGGTCCACAGCGTGAGCCAATAGGCATGCAGCCCGTACCGTACTATACATTCCAGATATGTAAATGAATCTTTGTAAAACAGCCTTGGCTCAAAGGTAATTGTAATCCTAGATATAAATAACCAAAATAAATAGTTGGGTAGGCTTGTGCATACCTTGTACAGTGATCGGTATTGACTAGGATGTGGCTATAACCTTTACTGTCTGGTTCCAATTACAAAAGTCTATGCATACCTGTTCCAGTTCCATACCAGTTCCAACGGTACACAATTCTACCTTCTAAATGGCTGTGACGGGGGATATACTGTAGGTGGTTAACCTGGCTGCTGAACACACAGTTCAAGCAAAGTTCCCACTTTCAAAGTCCCTTGCACCCAAATCTAATATTTTTAACATTTATTTCCCTCAGGCACCAATAGTAGCCCCTCTGTCCTCTCACCCAAATGCAAAGTTTAACATTTTAATTCAATTTCCCACCTGTGGCTGCTGCAAAACACTATCCCCCTAGGCAGCAGGCAGACTTATTAATATTTATAACCTAGCCTCATTAATATTTATAACCTAGCCTCATTAATATTTATAAGCACTCCCCATAGTGCTCATTAGTGTTCTTAAAATAAACATTTATGTCCACTCCTGTTGTGCCTCTTCTATGTCTCCGGACACCGTTTTGGCCATTATGGTGTCCAGGAGCACCAGAGAAGCTTTAATTTGGCCACAATGGTGGCAAAAAAACAGTGCTCTTTAACATGCGTGCCAGAGCAGTGCTCGAACAGTCGTGCTGCGAACTGCATGGCAGTTCCATTAGTTTTGCTCCTCCAGCTCCAAAGTTGACAGGGAGCATGGAGGGGTCAGACGGAGAGCCCTGGAACAGCACGGAACGTGGGCCAGGTAACAATGAGGATGTGGGGCAGGTGGGAGCCAGAAAAGGTAAGCCCAGCAAGGTTGGGGGCTTACGTATACATTTTCAAAGGCAGCTATATGAATTTATAAAGCTGTCACTATGTTGTTCCTGGATTACAGAAAAGGAAGCTTCCTTCTCAAAAACAGATAATCCATTTATTACTACCTTTTACATCTTACCAAAAACCCACAAAAATGTATTAAATCTACCCAGTCGCCCCATTGTCTTGGGAAGTTGATCACTGACATGAAATTTGGCCATTTTTGTTGATAGCTTTCTCCAACCAAAAGTGTATGAGCTTAAGCCCCATATAAGGGGTAGTATGGACTTGATGAATAAACTCAAGAATTTTGTAAGGGATGTGAATTACAGCTGGTTAACATTTGACGTTTATTCATTTATTTATTTAGCTTTTGTTTACCAGGTAAGCATGCTAGACAGTCAAGTGCCTATTTTCAGGTGCGACCCGGGAGAATTACAAAGATATAGGCAATAACGATTCAGAGACAGGGTAATAGCAATCAACAAGGTACAGACAGAGAATTCAGGCAATATACAGATACAGAGACAAGGTAGCAGCAATCAACATGTTGCAGACAGGTATGGGCAGAGAGCTACAGTCAGGTACCGACAGAGAACGAATATAATACAAGTACAGTGTTAAGGCGAGGCAACCACAGGAGGCAGTCAAGGAAGCAAACTAAAGAATCAGCAGGGCATTTTTGAGAAGAGCACTAAAGGTGCACACACTCAGTCATAGATGGGCACTTGGCGCACTGTGGAGGGTGGGACAGCTAAGAGCAAAGGGGGGCAGAAAGCATATGCACACACTCGGTCATAAAAGGGCACTGTTGTACTGCGGAGGGTGGGACAGCTAAGAACAAAGGCAGGCAGAAGCTTGTTTTAGGTAACCCCAGAGGGAGGACCTGAAGCAGCTGTGGGAGGGGGTAGCTCTTACATGAGCAGGGAGAAGGTTCCAGGCTCTGGGAACATGGGCTGCAAAGGCATGATCCCCTGCGAGGGAACAGGTTTTTGGGATCATGAGAGCCTGGGAGTCACTAGACCTCAGCCGATAGCCAGAGGGGAAGGGCTGGAGCAATTTAGCAAGTGCCAGAGGAGTTGATGATCTGATGATGTTGTCAGTAAAGTTGCCCATAACAAAGGATCAATGGTTACTAGGGGACAGCCACCTCAGCCTAGAGTACAGCTGGCAGTGATGGGTGAGCTGGGGGGCTGATAGGGCAAAGCAACACACATCATTATATGCAGTGTCCCATTTCGTGAGCCAGGATTTTGAGGCGTTCACGAAAGAGGTGAGCCCATAGCAGAGCATAGGGAGAAAAATCCCTTTTGCAAGGGCGAGTCAGGCAGCTGGGGTGAGGCAGTTTTCTGCCCTGTTCGCCAGTCCAAGTTTTCAGTTAGTGGCCTTGCAGGAGTTACTTATGTGCTGGGAGAGGTCCAGCTGAGGGTCAAAGGTAACTCCCAGGTACTTGAAGGAGTCGACAAATGACACAGGGATGCCTTCAGTGCCAGTGATTGCAAGATCAACTTGGCGCCCTCTGACCTTGGCAGAGTAGCCGAATAACATAGCCTGCATCTTCTGGAGGTTGATGACAAGCTTATTAGCCTTGAGCTAGGATTTGATGCGGTTGAAATCAGAGTTTAGTCTAGAGTTTATGTCTCGGATATCCTGATATCGAGCTTATATACTTCAATTCAACATGTTTGGCTTGAAGCAATCGAGCACTATTTCTCTGACAGTTCTGATGTCTCTAAACATTTTCAGATTAGCTCTCTGGAATTTTGGTTAACCCATAACTATTTTTTGTTTAATAAGGATTTTTATTTACAAAAATGTGGCACGGCTATGGGGGCGGCATTTGCCCCCTCATATGTCAACCTATTTATGGGTTACTGGGAAGAGAGATTTATTTACAATGACAGGAATAATAAATTTCTAAACCACATAGTGCTATGGTTTAGATTTATTGATAATATTGTGGTCAAATGGGATAAGGCACAAGAAACTATTCAAGAATTTCTGGAATACATTCATTACAAAAATTTTAACTTGCAGTTTACAGACATACGTGATAATTGATTTTGGTACCTGAGAGAAAAATCCAATTTGCAGATTACCACAAGGAAACGGGCAAATTCAGTTTTGCATGCCAATAGCGCACACCTGAAAAACCTAATTTCACCTATTCCCTGTGGGGAAATGTTGACTCCGATGGAATTGTTTGAATGATGAAACTTTTTAAAACAGGTTTCTGAACTAAAAGAGAGATTTTTGTCAAGAGGCTATAGTGCACAGGTTTTGCAAGATGCTTTTGACAGAGTCAGGAACACGAATAGAGATGAGCTACTTACGTCAAAAAAGGAAAAGGAGATGGGAACCAAAAATTATATTCTAGCAGTGACAGTGTACCCCTATGGTTAATTTTGTTACTGAGTTCAGGCCCTTGTCATTCAGACTTTGCAGTCTGGTACACAAGTTGTGGTCAATCCTACTTACAGATCCTGTTTTGAAAAACAGTATTGCCACAAAACAGAAAGTGACTTTTAGCAAGGGTAGGAACATGTGGGGATAGATTGACCTAAAGCCACTTTAGGCACTTTTACACACAGTGCCCTGTAACAGAACAGGTGTTACAGACTTGCTGTTCCGGTGCAAAAAATGTGTGGGCAACCAACCCGTTTTGCAACAAAAGTGAGCGCTCACCCCAAAATGCGTTCCCTGTTTGAATGGGTTCCCCGGCTTCTGTTCCATTGTGCCCTATCATGTAAAGGCAGCTTTCCATTCATTTTGGTGAATGGCTAAATCTACAAAGAAAAATGGTCATATTTGCTAACATTAAAAAAATTATGACTTCAATACTGAATTCATTTAGGGAGGATATTCCCTAATGAATTCTGTTGAAAACCTTTTAAAAAATCATCCCTGTTGATTTGTGCTCCTTAATACATTTCAATAACTGAGAGGTTTGTGAGTTACCTTTCTGCACTTAACTCTGGCCAGATCTTTTTACTGTTTTCAACAGAATTCGTTAGGGAAAAATCGGCCCTAAACGAATTCTGCATTGAACTTAATTTTTTTTTTTTTATCAAGGCAGAATGCTGCCCAGAGTTCCGTTAATTTGCCGCAATGTCACTGGATGCTGGAGGGCCAGAAACATGGCCGAAATGCAGGAAGAGACAAACAACTGAAACACCACTGCTGTGTACAAGTGGCATGGGACCACAGCGTGAGGAGCGTTACAGGAGTGGGACAAAGCCGAGTGGCACAAGTCAGCACCGTGTAGAAGTGCCTTTTTTGGCTTCAGAAATAGCAAATGCAGGTACTAACTGGCTCACTAAGAAAAACAAAAGGATTTTTTTCAAATGTGGCAGATGCAATACTTGTAAACATGTAAAAACAAGGAATTGCTTTTTTTGCGGGCAGATGTGAATTGTGACATACGCTGCTACGCCAGGGACCCTGCGTCAGATTCCAGAACAGGCTGGGTCCCTAGCACTTATACCCTGTGACTTGCAGCAGGTCCAGGGTTGCATCCCAGGAAGAGTACACCCAACCTGGGTGCCATAAGCTGCAGTGATGCCCACCCACAGGCATGGCATGGCCCCCCCCAAAGTTCCACACCTGGACACCACGGCAATACCTCACAGGGCTGTGGAGGGGGTGGGGGCCACCAGACATCCATAGGGTGCATGGCAGGCAGGGGCCATGTACTGGGGCACCACTTGAGGATGGGGGCATGGAGGTGCCAGCTGCCCACAGGGGAAGCCGTGCTACCGGGGGTGGGGTGGGGACACTTGTGGGACCGTGAGGGGGTCAGCTGTAGGAGTACCAGGCATGGACGTGTGACCCTGGTGGATGTAAGGTATGGTTAGGCCAGCTAATAGCTGGTCTAACTGTATTTACACCATTGTCTGCTGGGGTCCCTCTTGCAATCACGATTTGCCATTCCGTCGGCCGCCCACCTGGAATACGGGCATAACCGATGCCAGACACCCCCTTGCACCATATTGCAGGGGGTTTCTGCCATAGTCTTTGGTGCAGGCAGCCTGCGCCATGTCACAGGCCGCCATTTGGAATTGCAGGTGGTGTAATGCATGTCGCAAGGTGCGACTTGTGCCATTGCCTTTGGCACAAGTCGTCTTGTGACATGCGAAGCCCATCTTGGAATCGGGCCCACTGTTACAAAAGGGAAACATAAACAAGATTAATAGCTACATTAAATATGGATTTTTGCAATGGCTTGAATGAAGGAATTGATCTTTCCCCATATTTATAAGGAGCTTCTCTTAGATTCAGACATGACCTTTCTCCTGTCTTCATTGAATTTCTTTTTTAATTATGGTCATTATATCTTCAATTTGAGTTAATTTTGAGAAATTAATTTTGCTTATAAAGCAGATAAATCAAATATTATAAACCGAAGAATGTTTTGATGCTTTGTTTTTTCTTTTGCAGTAGAAATGAGATGTTGTTGTCATAGAGGATATCCACTTTTCGGCCAGGAATTATGTAATCTAGATAGTACCAGTGCTCGCTACTTTATCCAAAGGACACTTATAAAGTATCCTGATCTGGACTTTAATTCAGGTTGAAGGGGAATGCATGCCAATATGGGCACTAAGTTTAAATAATTGATTAGCTTCAACAGTCTCAGTGCACTCCATGACAATTTTCTTTAACCCCCCCCCCCCCGCTTCCACTACCCCCATGGAGGACTTGATATCAATTTATTAAGCTTTTTTGTTCTTTTAGTAATGCTTTTCTTTTATGCCCTGGCATGTTCTCCCTGTTTTTCCATGATGGATTTGATCTATCCTTATATCTGCACCTTGTCATAGAAACCAAGACGAGGGAGAGATTTATTCTTCAGGACAGTACTCTCTCGAGTATAACATATCTGCAAAGTATTGTAGCACACATTAGATGGTGTTTTTTTAAGTGAGTAATGGATTTCTTATAATTGTGTACTACTTAAAATACTGTTCTTTTCTGTTGTCTAGTAATTACAACTGTGTTATGCTATGTAACTTAATACAGAAATAGTGGGAAGGTTAACATTTTGAACTGGCTTGATTTATATTCATGCATTCAAATGGTATCCAGAAAATACAACAATCGTGGCAACAAAGGCACAAAGTCATGAAGGAAAATCAAGTGCAAATGCAGTTTACTCAGTGCCTAGCTTGAGCTGCTAGCTCTTGCCCCAGTGATTCAGCTTCACAGCCCTCATCAGGGGCCAATTCACTGGAGATGGAGAGTATCCTTGGGGAGCCCCAGGCTGGATTTAACAAAGGGGTAAATCATCTACTCAGGACAATACAGAATGATGCAGAAGGCCCTGGAGTTTCAAGTATACCTAAAAACCAGTTAGATGAGGCCACAGAGCTTATATCAATTTCACCCTTTACATTTTACTTGACCAGCTGCCTCCACGCAGTCAGTGAGGAAATATCAGCTGAAGGACAATTTTTTGGTATAGTATTTTTCATTGTTGCTAATAAAATGCTGAATGAATGTGCTTGGGAAGGCTTTTTTTCTTGTTTTCTGTAGTTATCTCCTTCCTGCCCATCCTGACCCTTCCTCCAGCACCCCCAAGCCCCATCACATACTTTCCCCATGCATAAATTCCACCACTTGTCCTAGACCAGTAGCTGGTGAGTGGGTGTCATGTCCAGTGATGCAGGGCCCAAGAGGGTGCCGGTCCATCCTGCTGGCCAGGATTTTCCCAATCATGGTATCAATAAATTGGTGGGACCTGACAATATCTGCCCAAGAGCGTTACTAGAACTAAATGCAGAGATGGCTAAACCTTTTGTGTATATTATTAGTACATCATTTGTTACGGGCGAGGTCCCTCATATTGGTGTGCGGCAACAGTGGTACCAATCCACAAAAAGGGTAAAAAGGCAAATCTTGGAAAGTACAGACCCTACATTCAGTGACTCAAGAGGTTACACAGTTTCCTCTGAGGCCAAATGATCAGATGGCTGTGGGTTCTAGCCCCACACTAGGACCTTGGGGTTAACCCATACTAGCACTGCAGTGCAGATGAAGGAGTGCTCTACTCCTAAGGTGCTGTCTTTCAGTTGAGGTGTTAAAACAAAGTCCTGTCTGCTTGTTGTGGTGGTTTCTGAAGTGGACGTCAAATATCCCATGGCACTTCTTGAAAAGAGTGGGGGAATGTTTTATTGATAAAAAAAAAAAATTTACAAACAAATGGTACAGTTTCCTTACACACCAGAACATAACAATAATCTAGTTTATAATCTCAGTTAATTTCTCTGCTCATGATGAGATTTCGAATTCCTCTACGCAATCAAATATTTATACAAAATAAATTCTGTTTAAGTTTATACAGTCCACCGAAGCGCAGAACATGAAACAGTGCTTGTTCCATCACAGTGTATCCAAATTATGGTGGTAATCAATTCACAATCTTCAATAGTGTTGCAAAATTCCCAGGAGGTAACAAACTGAACTCCCTCTCTTTGATTTCATTATGATATTGTTCTGCTCAGTCTGTTAAGACTGGTACTGAAATGCTATCCTTCTGAAATAACAATCTACATCTAGCCATATATAGAGTCTAATACCTGTTAACATTATTCTGAGAATGCTTTTATTATAACCACAGCATTTGTGTATAAAAGAGAGTGATATTACCTCATCATATGTTACTGCTGAGAAATGTAGAGCTCCCATTTGCTGCTAATATAGTTCTAGAATTGCTGTGCATGTGGGCAAGTGAGAAACAGGTGCTCTTGGGTCCCTATAACTGTCGTGTACTCTTGTCTAGGGCAGAATCTTTCAGTTATTTGTTGTGTTTGCAATAATAAATCACTAATGCCAGTAAGCATGAAGAGCCACTGTACATCTTTTCTTGTGTACAGTGTGATCTGTGATCTCTTGCAGAAGTGTTAGGGGACAGCAGCCCATTTCAGCACCGGGGAGGATGGCACAAGTAAATTTAAAAAAATAAGCTCTAAACCTATTATAAATCACTCGAGCTAAACTCTAGTGATTTATAATAAGTTAATAGGGCCGTCAAGGGGTGTCTCTTGTTGTATAAGAGATACCTTTTTGAGGTTTTGACAGATAGAACCACTCAGCTTTACGTTGCGGTCCTCTCGCCCCAACCTCACACTCAGGCCCCTTGAGAGGAATTCTGAGCCCTGGGAAAGGTTCAGACTCTGGGGCCCCTATGCAGCTGCATACAGTAGCATGCTGGGCATCCCAGACCCCTCTTTGGTGCTGGGCCCCGGGAATTATCTCTGGCTCCCCAACCCTCTCAAGGGCCCTGCTCACACTTGGTGTCTCTTATGTGACAAGAGACACCCTTGGAGGCCCTATTAACTTACATCATTGCTAACTCCCAACTTTCTGTGACAGTTTAACCATGTTACTTCCCATGTTCTTTGCAGGATGTGCTATCAGTCAGGTATTTTATACCAGTTAAAAAATTGTGCTGAGGGCCATCTTGTAGACCGCTGTCTGCAGAAAGCTTTAACATAGTTTGAGTGTATAACTGCTTTTTACTGTCCAAAGAACTGGGAATATTCCACTGTTTAATTTTGAGAATGGTCAATCTGATATAGTCTGGATAGGCATTACATGTTTTTGTACCAGTCTTCTGTTATACCCAATTAATTGTAAAAGGTCCTAGCCATGAGTTTCTCATGTTGAGTTCAATATTAGAACTTTAGTTAAAAAAGAAGTTTCTATAAAGGAAACTACTCTGGAAAAATGCTAGGGGGTTAACCATACCTATTCCTCCATCTTGTATTTCCAAATATGTTACGCTATGTTTTGTTTTTTAAGGGTTCAATCGACTTCCCCACAGCAGTCTAAAGAAGATACTTAACAGTTTTGCTTTGGCATTTTTTGCTGGTGGAAAAATGCACCTAATAAACAGAAAGACTGTGAGGAGAAACGTTTTTATCATAAAATTTCTCCTCTGTTTAGACTTCTTCCATCTCTACCACATAGTTACTTTCTTTTCAGCTGTAGAATTTTTTTTCTCCCAGTTTTGTTAATGTCATCTTCTGTTTCAAAATGTTTTTTTTTGTATTGTCTCCCATCTTCCAATCTGAATGTCTTTACACTTTTCTAGGTTTAGGGATGCTCCTGAAATGGACCAATATTCTTTGAATAACTGCAAGGCCTGTTCACCTGATTCTTTGTTCTGGACACATAAACACACATCATCAGCATATACTAAACATTTTAGACACTGAGAGCTTGAGATCTTTTCAGGGTTATTAAATCTTTTTCGTGTTTCTTACTTTTTCCGGAATAAAACCTATTTAAGTTCTCAAATTTTTTATTACCTTTAAAGTCAGCAAGTTTAACTTGTATGGCTTTGCTTTCTTTGTTTCTTTCCACTTTGAAGCTGGTGTCTCTCTTGATCAGCGCTTCAATCAATTTGTTAGTACAGGCCAACGCTGCTTCCTCCCAATCATGCTTTAGTTCCTCATCACTGAAAACAGAAGTTGGGGTTTTATCGATTCTGAGGACCCTTTGGTGAAATGCTTGGTTCAAGGTACCTCTCCAAAGTGATCTTATTGTAATAAAAATTACATTCTTTTGTGCGTAACCATTCAAAGTTAACAAAAAGTTCCTCCAGGTCAGGGTTTTCTTCTCTTGTGTCACCCTTTTAAAAACACAGATCAATAAGAAATCCAGAGTAACTTTCTCAAAGGGTAGGAATATTGGTGACAGGGTAACAAACAGGCACTTTATATCAACTATTGAAACACAAAAGGGAAGTAACTGGATGAAAACAAGACCTAAAGGCCTCCACAAATGTGGGAGACTTAATATCTGTCAGTATGTGCAAGCAGGTAACACCTTTACAAAAGATGGTAAAAGGTATAAGATTGAGAATTTCATAGCTTGTACAACCCCTTTTGTGGTCTATATATGCTGGTGCACTTGCCCCTATTACTATGTGGGGAGAACCATGAGACCAACCAAACAGGATCCAGGAACATGTAAGTGCAATCGTAAATGAAAACATTTACAAAGCCATTGGGGCACATTTCCTGGAGAGACATAATGGGAAACCAGATGGTTTCAGGTTCACTACACTTGAACATGTAGAAGAACACCTCAGAGGAGGCAACCGAGTGAATATTCTATTACAAAAAGAAACAAAATGAATCCTAACTTTGGACACAGTGACACCAATTGGGCTAAATGAAGAAGTGGATTTTCACCTTACTTATAAACTAATGTACTTATAATCTTTTTCTTTTCTTTTCTCTCTAGTCTCACAGGAGAACAACCCAACCCCTGCTCTGAAATGGTAGTGTGCGAGCTACAGTACTGCATGCCCATGGAGCTCAGACAAATTTCATTACACTAATTGGACTTGGGTCGGTCACCTCTCTAAAGTAACATTTTTGATCTACTGTTCTGTTTGATGATTTATGTTAGTACAGTGATATTTATATCAGGAGATTTGATGTCTGATACCACTGCTTGTACCAGTTATGTAAATGTAAAGGCACACCTGAACCTCAAGAGGCACCGTTCTATTTTAATAAATTGGAATTTATATAAGATTTATATAATGTAAACCTAAATGCTTTTTTTCTAAAGTTACAATGACTGAATGAGTAGTTCTCTTAAATCTATGTAATTACCTGTACAACTGTGGAAGTCTAGGAAAGCCAGAATCTGGCGGTGGTTCTTCGACCTTTGACCTCCCAGTAAAAAAAAACATACATTTTTGCATAATTTTCAAGTCAGAACTTAATCAGTTAATAATAATGATTTCATTGTGATAAAGCATTTGATTCTAAATATCTGAATTTATGATCTGGTATTCTTGAGTGCTGCCATTTTAAAATCCCCCCCCCTTGTTTTCACTGGTATTAATATCCTTTTAAGGTACATACATAAGGTGACTTTGTTATTTAATTCCCCTTTCCTACCTCTAATTTTTGAAAATGTGTAAGTTAACACCAAACCAGGGTCCAAAGCATCAACAGATAAAATTAAATGAATATTAAATTGAATACTTGAATGCTTAAAACAGGTATAAGCCTATGATACTGGTGTGAAATATACAACCTGAAAAACGTTTTTGTAACATAAAAAATTGTGCATGTTTTCTCTGCTATTTTTGTATTAATTGTAACACTTTGGTGTTTGGCACTTTAATGATGATGTATAAATATATAGCACATTTGTTCTTTCCTCAGATCCACTCCCTGAGGAAGACCCAGTGAAGGATTGAGGGACTGGGGCTAGTGGGTGTTATGCAGGTACTTGCCAAATAAGTTTTGCACTGATTATTGAATTTCTCTCCATGAGCGCTGAGCATGTTCTTTGTTTGTATTACTGTAGTTCTAGCATATAATACTTCAGTTCAGTGAATGGAAGGGATCAGAATGCCATAGTACTTTAACACTGCCAATAAGTATTCATGGTCTAATTTATCAAAGGCCTTTTTCTGGTCTAAGGATGATACAAATCCTTTTTGACTTTTCCCAGAAAACATTTCTCTTACTAAAATAAGGCTTTCCTGTATTGTTCTCCCTGTGATGGAACAAGTCTGTTGCGAAACTACTAGTTGTTTGTGTTGCCCTTGCTAATCTCCTGGTTAATATTTTTGTCAGACGTTTGCATTTGGAATGCATCATGTAAATAAACCTCCAGTTTGACAGTTCAAGGAGGTGCCTTTCTTAAATAGCCAGACTTGTAATGCTTTTTAAAAAGATTCAGGGATTTGTATAGAGTCTAGTACTGTATGCAAAATGGGAATATGTCTGTCTGTGAGAGATTTATAAAATTCAGCCCCAAGTCATCTTCCCCTGGTACAATGAAAGCCACCGCTCAACTAATAGGGTCCCTATTAGTTCAGCGGTGGCTTTCATTTTTATCAAAATGTTGCTTAAATTTCTTCCCCTGGGACAATGAAAGCCACCGCTCAACTAATAGGATCCCTATTAGTTGAGCAGTGGCCTTAATTTTTATCAAAAGGTTGCTTAAAGTTCTGTGAAAATGTTCTGAAAATGAGCCCCATAGACTTGTATGGGGTGCCTCCCCACACTCTCCATTGTTAGACGTCACAATATGAGGGAGTGAAGGGGTAGAGCAGGCAGACCGAGAAGTGGAAAGGGATCAGCTGACTGTCAGTTCGGCCACAGTCATGATCCCTTTCCTCCCATACAGGAGTGCAGTAAAATTTATAATTTTAACACAGAGTGACTGTTGCCGCCCCACGGTAGTGGACTGTGAAGCCCTATCCTAAATCTTACACTTTTACTTTAACAAAAAAGTGCTAGTCTAGACAATAGTACACCAGTTGACATAATATAACCAGACTTTCAAAAAGCATTTGACACCATCCCACATCAACCATTAAATAGTAAGCTCACATCACACAAAACAGATGCAAGGTTAATAAATTTACTTCACTTATAGTTAACAGGAAGGACACAATGGGTGAGAGTTAATGGGGTGCTATCTAATGAGGGCATAGTTATTAGTGGGGTGCCACAGGAATCTGTCCTTGGCCCACCATTGTTTTCCACATGCATACAGGACATGGAGAGTACCACCACCAACTGGGCAAATAAATTAACAGATAACAGCAAATTAGGAGGGACTGTGGACATCAAGTTAAAATGAGCAGAACTAAGAAATTACCTTAAAAAATGGGAGACATGGGCAATAAATAATAAGATGATCTTTAAGACAGCATTGCAATGAAACTGTGCAAATAATCTGACCCTACCTTTCTTCACTATTGTAACCCCTGGGTTCCTCCTAAGGTTATTAGAACCCTGTCAGCTAGTGGGTCTTTAGGTAGGCAGCAAAGAGTTAAACTTCTAGGGCTCCCTTGGTAGCTTCTGTCAGTCACTCTGGCAGAGGTTTCAAGTTGCAGTGGCTTTCGTAGCAGCATAAGCCACAACAGTATGTTGTTGTATCAATCAGTTTTTTTCCTCAGAGCAGTACAGTTAGCTTGGGGTGCTAACTGAGGACAGCCTCAGGAGAGGTACCATCTCTTTTCTGACTCTTTTTTTAGCCCCCAATCAGCTCACAGAGAGACCTGTGTTGAGTCATGGTGGTGGCTTCTCATGTGCGATGCCATGAGGAGTCGAAGAATCCTGAAAGTTGATGGTTCTTGTAACTGTGAGTAACTTATGAGGACATCCCTCACTTCTGAGAGACCTTTGAATGGGAAAGTGCTGCCCAGTTTCTGGAATGGCCAGGTTTTGCCCTATCTGTCAGGGAATTCCTGCCTGTTGGGACAAGTCGACTTCATGAACTGTTGGAGGACTGTTTAAATACTCAAATGGTGCCTTCACAGTAATGATTCCATTTGGAAAAGAGTTGCCTCTCCTCAATGCAGGAGTTGAAGCTACACTTGCATCTGTCTGGGATATGAGGAGTAAACCTTTTCTCATCTGGGTCGTATTTTAGTGAAACTGTTTCTCATAGTTAGGAGGACATTCACTTTCCTGGAAAGACTTTGTGGAATTTGGGACTTTGGCAAAGAGAGAAGCCCAGCATTGCTCACGCCTGGGACTTGTGAACCTGGCATTGTTCACCTTCTGGAAAAGAAAGGAGACTGGTAAACTGTTAGCCCAGCATTGTTCACATTTCACTTTTGAACAAACTCTGTCCTGTGTCCGTAGCCCGGAAGAGGTATGTACAGGAATCTTGTTTCTTTTACACTCTAAGGCAGGGGGGGATCTGAACAAATGTGCTGGTAGTAAATCACTACTGAGGATTTGTGAACTTGTGTTGTACCTGTTCTGCACCTGCAGCCCCAGTGGGCAAATGTCTGTCAGTCCATCGAGTCAGAATAAAACCTGCTACTTGGCTCTAGTTCTGCTTGTGGACATTCTTCTGTGAGGGGACTGTGGGATTTAATGGTGCCCCCCAGTGCCATGGCTCACCCTGGTTCCCAGTAAACATATACATGTTTCTTGTGTGCCCTTCCTCCTGAGACCGAGCCAGGTAAACACCCAGCAAATGAGAAGGGTGAAGACTGTCTGTTGCCAAAGTAGGAAAATAGGGGTTACACTATAAAAGATTGCAGGCAACTCCCAGTTTCATTTATTTGAAAAATGTTGTCGTTCCACCAAATCTGAGTATTTTATTTATTTATTTATTTTTATTTAGCTTTTGTTAATCGGGTAAGTACACTAGACAAGTAGTATGCCTATTTTCAAGAATGACCCAGGAGAGTACATACAGGTAATACAGAGTACAACAATACAGCAAAAGTTAAGTGAACGGCTACGTCTCACACTAGTTGAAATGATTACATATACACTTGGAGGTTAGGTACAGTAAGTCGATAAGCTTTTATGTTTTAATTTAGCTTTTTTCCTCAAGAAAAAAAGATGACCACCACATTTGACTTGGAAATACCATTGTAGATATGGCAAGGGTTAGGACTGAAAAAATAACAAAAACTCATGCTGTACAGCATAGGAAATATCTAGAAACTTAGATTTGACAGGTATGCTAACATTTTATTAATAATAGCTGAGGCTTTCTTTTTGGGAAAATTACTTTTAATTGCACTGCTGCTCTAATACAGAGAAATGTGTGGTAATGCACCTGGAAGCATTTGACACCTGGCAAACGTATCAGTTAAATGGGACAATCTTAAGAATGATAACTAATGAAAGGGATCTAGGAATTATAATCATTAATAATCTTAAGACGTCAGTGCACTGCAAACAGGTAGCTATGAAGGCAAACAGATTAGTCTTATTGCATGGCATGGGGTCATAATGTCACAAGACATTATGCTGCATGGCAAAATTGCGCTGTCAATAGAGCGCAATTTCTGCCATGTGGCATAACTCTGCACCCCCTGTTATGGGGAGCTGCATCCCCAAACCCCCCCAATAAAGATTCTCAACTCCGGAGGGGGGGGGGTTCAACTTGGGGACCTCACAAAGTTTAAAAAAAATAAAAGTTACTGGGACCAGGAATCAAACCTGTTTCCAGACACAGGGCCTGGGTTCCTGGCTGCAGAGGCTCAGTCCGTTGAGCCACAGCAGCTGCTCAGTGGAACCCCATCCCAGCAGAGGTCTTATCCTTTGCCTGGGATGTTTCAAGTGGTGCAATACCGCATACAGCAATATTTGCGGTATTGCAGCACTCACTGTAACCTACAGCACTGTGCAGGTTTAGCCATAATGTCATACGCTATTAGGCATGCGACATTATGACCCGGTAGGGATTGGATCAGGAGGACATTTGAAAACAAAACATAACAAGTGATCATTCCTCTGTATAGGTCTTACATCAGAACACACATGGATTTTTTTTCTCAGTTGTGGAATCCATCCCTCAAAAAAGATTTTGAACTGCTTGAAAAAACTCAATGGAAAATTACCAAATTAATCCCAAAATGAAAGAACGTGTTGCATGAGGACAGGCTGAGTAATCTGGAGTTATTCACCCTTGAGAAAAGATGACTAAGGGGGACTTACTTTTATTTTATAAGGTAACTACAAATGAGGAATTCATAGAGGACTTTGGTCTTGAGGTTAAGAGAAAAAACTATTACTTAAGAGGACATAAACTGCAGCTACAGCATAAGATACCTAATCGAGAAAATAGGAAATTGTTCTGCACACCAAGAGTGAAAGGCATCTAGAGCGGATTACCAGAAAAGATTCTCTTGTCTGAGAATCTGTCAGGTCACTGCCATTAAGTAGTGGGGGGCAGTCCTGATGTGCTAATTCCTTCTACTTTCCTATATTCTCAATATGACTCCTAGTCTGACCCATGTTATTCCCAGAAGTAGGCCAGCATGCAGTGACACATTGCTAGTGCACGTTCGTGCTAGCTGTGTCCAACAGTCTTCCCTCCCACTATGCAAATGTCTTGTGCCGGGTGGCAGGCAAGTAGTAAGACATGGCATCCCCCTTCCGGAGGGAAGGGGGGCTGACCAGGGGTCTCTCAAACCTTGCTCCCCAGCTGGCACATAAGTGACTGTGTCCATTTCCAAACCTAAGTGGCCGACCTCATGAGCAACAGTTGCCACGCTGGCTTGGCTCAGCATTTTCCTTTTATTATTTTGTTTATTTGTTTCTTTTCCCCCATTTTTGCTTGTCACCCACTCGTCCCTGATGTGGATATGCAGGTGTGGAGGCACACATGCCATGCACTGTAGGACCCCCCACCCTACTAGCTGCCCCACTGCCCACTGATGCCACCACCAGACCTCCATCTGGTGGTGACAGGACTATTGGAGGGGCAGCATCCTCCCTGGGAGAGGAGAACCACTGGTAGGTGGCTCAATCCTACTCCCACCTCACCCCACTCGGCTGGCTCACTAATGACCCTAGGTCATTTAAACCAGGTCACTAGCGTGATGCAAGGTATGGCTAGATGCCTCTAACTCTCAGCGCCAACGAGCTGGCCATGGATCAGCATTTTCAAAGCAGTTCTGACCCTCCATCTGTATTTTAATGCGGACATATGTCTGCACTGCAGTTGTGTCCATGGCTCAGCAATTGCATCAAAATAATGATGAATGTGTTGTTATTTTGATGCAAGCTCCTGCAGATCATGGACACTGTTGTAAACCACCTGCCTGCAGCATCTGGCTTCGCTGCAGATGTGGGCAGATCTCTCTCTCTCTCTCTCTCTCTCTCTCGCTCTCTCCCATGTTTGTTTCAGACCCTTTTGAAAATCCTTTCTACAGGATTTAGATTTGATTGACATTGGCAGAATATGAAACAGATTAATCTGCAATGCTAATTGACAGGTTCTTAGATTAATTACGAGCTAAGAGGACAGAATTTATCCATAGGTGCTTGAATCACTTCAAAGGACATACACAGTGATTTTATTCTCAAGGCAGTAGTTGTCTAATTTCATTTTAAACTCATTCACTGATGTACTATTATCTCTAGAGGCAGCTTGTTTCACACTGAAACCACTATCTCAGAGAACCATGTTGCTGTTTTGTCAGTATGATTAACACAATCTTTTAGTTGGCGCTCATGGGATCTCGTAGTGTACTGACATTGTTTTCATTCTAGGCCTACACAATCCCAGAGATCATCTTTGTTAAAGGTATTGTATACTAGGCACAGGTCCCCCCTTATTCTCCAGTATTCCAGGGTGTACAGGTTTAAACTTTTAAGCCTATCTGCATACAATAACCTAGACCTCTCATAACTGTTATTGATTTAGACATTCTGGTCCCGATTTCAAAAGGTGTTACGCCTGGCTCAAGGTAATTTACGCTGAACCCGATGGCGCAAATTGCAACTTACGCCAGCCATAACACCAGTTGCAATTCCAAAAGGCACCTTGCACTATGCTGTATGTGGGTTGCGTCAAACGTGGGTTATGCCACACACTAAGCCTGCAACCCACAGTGGCATGGCACAAGGGTTGGTTACAGCAGCAACTGCACCCTATTCTAAAAGGGTGGCTGCCGTAACCCACTTACTCTATTCCAAGAGCCGCATTGGTGCAGTGGAGTTAGACCAGCAGGGAGATGGTCTAAGGGGCATCCGTCCATGCCATTTGATGGATGCCCACTCTGCAGCACCGTGGCATGCACATTGCCGGACTCCCTGTACCCCACCAACACTGATATGCCCCCAACCCCCCCGAATGACAGGGATCCCCAGGGTCTGCCACACAGAGTGCCCCCAAATGCCAGTGCCACCTGGCCAGCCCCCAATGCCCCTGTGCATGTGGCAGTGTTCCAGTGGGTGGGCTTTGGGGGCAGCTATCCGTGGGCTGCGACTATCGGTACTCAGGTCCATTATGCCATTCCTGTGGTGCTAGCCTGTATCTGCCAAAAATATCAGGATGTAGGTGCCGGGGACTCTGCCTGTCTTGGAATATAGTGTAGGGTGCCCGGCATAGCGCCACAAGGTGCAACTCGCATACATCCATGAGTTGCGCCATGTGTCTTGGAATTGGGCCCCCTGTGTTGTACACTTTCCAATTTGTGAATAAATGTTTTGGTTGTTGGTGCCCAAAAGCTTGAACAATAATCAACATATGGTCTAATCAGAGCCCAATAAAATGGTAGAATCACCCCGCTATCCCTACTAATTGAATAGGATATCCAAAAATTTCCGCAATTTCTGTAGCTAATGTAACAAAAAACAATTGAAGCTGTGGAGACTCACAAAGTAATTTATGTGGAGGTATGTAGCATATATTATATATATATCACCCTACTCCCTCTAGCATTTAGCCACATATGCAGAATATTTCAAGTGGATCTCCAGGGTCCTAAAGTAATGTGAAATCAATTACCGTACTGTTTGACATAGTCATTTTATACACAAGGGCCTGGATATTCAGAAGGGTTGCGCATGGCACAACACTGTTGCATCACGCGCAACCCACTGATGTGTCCTGGCGCGATATTGAAACGGGGATTGAGCCTGCACAAATACCGATGCACCGGAGCGCATCAGTAATGTATGCAATGCAGGTGGGGGGGGGGCGTGCCCATGCATACTCTGCACATCCCGATATTCAGCCTGGGATGTGCTGAGCCCATGCATGTGCAACCCCTACCTATGCTGCACACAGGTGAGCCAAAAAAAAAAGGAGCAACAGCTGGCCACCCACAGGTGAGCTGCCATATTGCAGGGCACAACATGGCAGCTGCCACCTGTGGGTGGCCACCCGAGCTCCGGCTGCACCTTCGTGGTGGCGCTCCCCCATGCCTGATCGCAGGCATACATAGAAAAGGATAGTCCTATATCCCTGGTGGTCCAGTGGACCGCTTGCAGACCGATCACGGGCATAAGTCTGTTTATAACATGTAACATTATCCCTGGTGGTCCAGTGGACTGCTTGCAGCTTGATCGTGGGCATATTTTAAGAATTATAAATGTCCCATGTTACTGGTGGTCCAGTGGACCACTTGCAGCCTGATCACGGGCATCAGTGAAAAATAATGCAACACCAATCCAACCCGGTGGTCTATTGGTACCCCCCTCCCCACCCAGTGAGCCCCACTGCCCTGATCCCCCAGTCAGCGGCCGGTGGCAGCTCCCCACCCGCCTGCCACCGCACTGCCCACCAACAGACACTGTACGGTAGGGCTGTGTGCCCATTGGTCCACAGCACGAGCCAATGGGCATACAGACCGTGCCGTACTACACAGTCCAGATATGTGAATGGATCCATCTGTGTTCCAGAATAAAAAAAAAAACAATATATACAAAAAAGAAGCTGTGTCACTTAAAAGAAGCCCCAAAATGAGTAGAGGGTTCAGTTGTGGAAAAAGCCTTCAGCTACAATTTCAATTAGTGAGTAAGTAAAGCTCAGACTGTAAAATTGTTGCAAACAGTAGAAAAAATGTTTTAGGCAACACAAAGTACAGGTCTGCAGGAAAGTGCTATAGAACCTGTACAATTTCTGTATGAATTTAATACCTATGTATCCAAACATTTAAGTTCAAATTTAGGAGGAAATTAAAGCAACTGTGTTTGGTTGCTATGGTGCTGATTCAAATAAGCCCCAAAGCAATGAAAAATGTACCCTTGTTTTTAAAACAATTGAAACGGGGCTAAAGTAAGAGTGTTTAATTAAAACTCTACAGGCAGATTAACTGGAGTTCTGTAAGTGTCAAACATTTATTCAAAAAGGAGCTGTAATTACTGAAGTTAAGCCTTCTGTGTTTTAGAAGGCTGAGTTCCTCAGCAAGGAGTCGGCTGAAAGTGCAGCAGCCAGATAAGCTGTTTGAGAAAAATAATAAAATGTTCTGGAAATATAAAACAAGGGATTTGGGAAGAAAATAATGCATGTCCAAAGATTACAGTATCCCCCTTACCTTAGAGACCCAGACTTGTCTTTTGCAGAATATAAAACTGCAATAAAACACAAATTATGTTTTAGATGTTTGTGTAATAGGTAATTATATGTTTAAGAGGTTTGACTTATGTCTTGTATCCTTTGATGTAATGTGCATTGAGTGTTATGTATATTCTGAATGATGTTTTTGTACATTTTGTGATTATTTAAAAATTTTTACGACACAGGATTGCCTTGTAAATAGGGACTTTTTGAGCCCTAATGGCAAATTTCTCTGTATAAATAAAATTTTACTACTACTACATATTATGTGAAGCAAAATATAAATACTACAGTGGTTCACTTATGTATGTTTTCCTTATATGAACAAAAAGGCAAATAAAAAGCTATAACCTTATATGGAGGCAGATAGGGAGCGCACCCCTCATCTCTCTCTTTTCCATGGTAAGGTTATAGACTGTTATTTGTTCTCAGACAGTTTGGTTTATCCTTATACTTTTCACATCTGTAAAGAAAAGTTGTTTTACCTAGAGGTCTGTCTCATGCTGTAAGGTCCTACTATAGGGCAAACTGCCCCTGAAATGGCAGGTTTTATAGATGCAAGTGAATGTGATGTCACAAAGGAGAAGGGGCTCAGTGAAAACCACACCCCTTTCGTTCACTATATAAACCCTCCACTAAGAGGCTTAGATAGATAGGTTGGTCAGTAGAGTGCTGACCAAGATGAGAGAAGGATCTCAGCAAGGAGGTAATGTGCAGGCTTTCACATTAATTGAGGAAGGAGAGAACACAGGATTTTTTTTATAGCATCTAAAGAAGAAATATATGCTGACGTTTGAACTGATGTGAAGAACTAACATGTTTTTCCTTTCTGTAAATATTGGATTTTTTTTTTTGGTTTTGTGTTTTTCTAAAATAAAAACATAAACGCAGAAGTTTGTGTTTTTTATGCATCATAATCTGGTTGTACAATCTGTTTATTAAGACCCACACGCTTACACGGGGTGGTGGGGCTCAGTGGGTGGGTGGGGAGGGGATACCTTTAGACCACCAGGGTTGGATTGGTGTTGCATTATTTTTCACTAACGCCCACGATCGGGCTGCGAGCGGTCCACTGGACCACCAGGGATATGGGACATTTATAATTCTCAACATATGCCTGTGATCAGGCTGCGAGCGGTCCATTGGACCACCAGGGATAGTGTTACATGTTTTAAACAAACTTATGCCCGCAATGGGGCTGCAGGCGGTCCACTGAACCACAGTTAAAAACAGAATACCAGTGCACAACCACCCCCCCCCCCAAACATGGTACATTTTAGTATTTAAACAATTACATGGCCACTGGCTCTACTTACCTTAAACTTCATGTAAAGAAGGGGGTCCTCTTAGTTTTCAGATTGGAATTCCAAAGTGAGCAAGCTACACCACCCCTTCATGGTGGGACCCTTTTGGTGTAGTCCCTACACTGGCTTAATAGCTCTGAAATGCCTGCAGTGGCTACTCACAAATATACAGTGCTGCCTGAAATGGCCTACAATACATGGCCTAATTGGCTCCTTAAATAAGGTACTTCCACCCAGGAACATTTACAGGTGGGTGGTGGAAGGGAGCGTGTCGTAAGGGGTGCCACATCTTCCCCAAATTAACATGCTCAGCTCTGAATTGCCCACAAATGTAATTCACATTTCTGCTAGGGGGTGCTACTGGGTTGTGGTAAAAACAACAGTCAAAAACAGAATACCAGTGCACAACCACCCCCCCAAACATGCCACTGCAGGCATTTCAGAGCTGAGAAGCTAGTGTAGGGACTACACCGAAAGGGTCCCACCATGAAGGGGTGGTGTAGCTTGCTCACGTTGGAATTCCAATCTGAAAATTAAGAGGACCCCCTTTTTTACATGGAGTTTAAAGTTAGAAAAGCCATTAGGCAGTTAAAATGTTTGAATGTTGAATTTATGCCATGTTTCTTTGGGGTGGGGGGTGCCACACACCAGTAGCACCCTTCTCCAGAAATGTGAATTGCATTTTGAACAATGCAAAGGTTTTGAGCGTGCTATTTGGTTGTTTTTAGAGTTTTGGGAGTTGTGGTACTCCCCTTAGCATGCTCCCTGCCACCTCTTTTGGAAATTCCTGGGTGGAATCAATTTAAGGAGCCAATAAGACTATGTGATTTAAGCCAATTTAGGCAGCACTCTGTATTTATGAGTAGCCACTGCAGGCATTTCAGAGCTGAGAAGCTAGTGTAGGGACTACACCGAAAGGGTCTCACCATGAAGGGGTGGTGTAGCTTGCTCACGTTGGAATTCCAATCTGAAAACTAAGAGGATCCCCTTTTTTACATGGAGTTTAAAGTAAGAAAAGCCATTAGACAGTTAAAATGTTTGAATGTTGAATTTATGCCATGTTTCTTTGGGAAGGGGGGGTGCACTGGATGCCACACACCAGTAGCACCCTTCTCCAGAAATGTGAATTGCATTTTGAGCAATGCAAAGTTTTTGAGCATGCTATTTGGTTGGTCCACTGAACCACCAGGGATATAGGATGATTCTAATATTCTACATATGCCTGTGATCAGGCAGTGGGGCACTTTGCCGCGATGTGCAGGGGGCGTCGGTCCCTGATGGCTGCAGCCTGGCATGGCACCAGGCGCAAGTCACCGGGGATCGGTGCACCTGCATGCAAATGGGGCCATAATGACATGCAAATGGCCTCATTTGCACCTTGCATGCATCATGGCCCCATTTGCATGTGCACTTTTGAATATCATGGTTGTTGCACCTAGCACAATGGAAATTGTGCTAGGGCATCCCACTGCTCCACTCTGGCCACTTGCACTGGCGCAGTGTCACTGTGCCATGCGCACTGCGGGGTGGCTAGGGTGCAATATTCAGCGATGCTGTGCCATGGTGCAGCTCTATTAAATATCACCCTGTCAACACCCCTGTGCAGCCAAGTTGCGCTGTGCCCAGGCTTGTGCCACAGCCTGGCGTGGTCTGAATATCCAGCCCAAGGAGTATATCTCCCTCACTGATTCTGTGAAAGCTGTTCCCATGTTCTGAGTGTCACTTTTCCTGAATAGAGAGACCAAAACAGGTACAGTAATTTGAAAATTTATGAAGGGAAATGTCTCGGTTCAGGACCACCCCTTCCAAAACCATTTATATTAATTTAGTCAGCAGGGAGTCTGAAATCTCTCCCATAAGATAGGAGAAAGACGTGATACCAAATATAATTGAATTTACTAATACTGATGGTGATTCAAGGCAGGTGAGGATTAAACATACTTTAGTATTTGAAAAGAATGAAAAACATTAGAGTTGTACACTTCAGTAGAACTGAAAGTCACGGGGTCATTATGTCACAAGACATACTGCCGCGTGGCACAATCGCACTGCGTGATTTATGCCATGAGGCACATGTCTTTGTTCTGTGGGAGGCTCTGCCCCTACACCCCTGGGCCCCCCCACTAAAGATTCTCAACTCCGGGGGTCCAAATCGGGGCACGCACAAGTCCAGATTCATCATAATGTTGTACGCTATTAAGCGTGCAATGTTATGACCCGGTACAGAACTGAAATGGGTACAATGATCCTGTACATTAATCCTATCTAGGGTAAGGGTGCAAAGTTATTTCCAGTTATGATAGTAAGTGTATCATTGGGAATGTGGGGAGTGGTGCAGTGCACTGGCAGTGGAATGGCAGTTTTCAGAGAGACCTAATGAAGACCGAAGTGCTGTCCCATCTGCACGCACCTCCCTGGGCTGAGGAGAAGATCACTAGACTCCGGCCTGAGTTGATTAGGATTCAGGGGACCTCTTCCCCACCCAAGGGCCAGCAACTCTACCACTAGAACCCAAAAGAAAGGTAAAAAAACACAGAGTAAAAGGAGGAAAAAGAGGAAGAATCCAAAGGGAGAACATCTGAATCTTTCAGACAGTACAGGTAGTGCTGAAAGTGGAGAAACTACAGCAACGCAGAATGATTTAGTGGACAAAGCCAGTCTTGTTAATTTGACTACTTCATCAAGTCTGAAACCAATAAATGACCCACTCAGACCAATTGCAGTTACTGGGAGCTGTAATGATCCTGGTAATCCCTATTCTCAATTATCACAATATTTAAGCAATTTGGAAAATTAAATTAAACTGAATCACCAGATCATGAGTCATGTACCACAGGGTCTGGGAACGGACCAAACTAGTGGTGATTTAGCATTTAACAAAAGTATGGACAGGACAGAGTCCGCTCCTACACCCCTGAATGTTCAGAAGGTCCCACCTAATGGCAATGAGAATCTTTTTCTGCCACTGACAAGGTTTTATGGGACTTAATGACTGGATCATATTGGACAAGGGTAATCAAATCTTGCATACATCAGAGAAATTGAGTTTGATTTTGGACATTGACTTCGGGGTAGAAGATATTATAGAAGTGCCAGTTGAACTCTGCTACCATAACTGATGTCTTTTTTTTCATCAATTAGGATGGCAAATTATGTCTGGTATCATGGCCTTGCAGTATAAAATAGAGATTTTATGGTGTCATTTCCAAATAGGCATCTTTTTAATATCTCTGAGGAACAGGTAAAAGAAATGGATACTGAAAATATCTACCTGAATCTGTTTGGCATGGCACCTTTAGAAAAAGAGAATGAATATAAGTTTGCAAATGGCATATATAATCTACTCGACAATTTCTTACAAGTTCACGTAGGGAAAATGAGTAGAATAAAGGCCAAAAGAGCAGACCCTGGCAGCTAAGTGCGCATGTTGATAAAAAAATAGAGAACTGGCTAACTGTATACCAGAGAAAGGAAATGTTTTGGATAATTTTGGACTATATGTCTTAGACTCATATATATTAGGAACTCGGGCAAATTTTAAAATCCCGAGAGCAAAGGAAGAGGCTGGTAGACTACCCTTACATATTAAGTTTCAAGCACTCGCTGGATACTTTGATTGGCAATCAAATACACAGAATGATTCTGCTGAGGTTGACTATATCCATAATAATAATAATAACTGTGATCAAGATTCCACTATATCTTTATTGTCATGGAATATTGCTGGATGGCATAGTAAGGTGGTAGATTGTGATTGGAAGAACTTGGTACTGATGTTAGAAATGTTATGCTTACAAGAGACTTGGCATTCCAAATAAGAAATACAAAATCACACATGTCCCCATAATGCAAAGCATCATGGGCTACACATGCAAATCACCACAGAATATTATGCTGGTTCAACTTTAAGCAGAAATGCATGGTGTCGAAAGGCCTCTCACACAGTTTGCAAAGGGTGCCAACAGAAGACATAGACACATATTTCATCCTACCAGGACTCATCAGTGTACCTCATCTGTTTGACACCCCAATGGAATGAACCAGCTACCCTAAGATGGTCTATCTGGGTTATATTGTGGTGAACCCAATTAAAACAAAAAACAAGTTAAAAGACAAAGGACCCCAGTGCACAAGCACTGAGGCAATGGTTACCCCCAAAGGACATTGGCCAGGAAGCCAAGTTTCAAAGAAATACAAAATCACACATGCCCCCATAATGCAAAGCATCATGGGCTACACATGCAAATCACAACAAAATATTATGATGGCTCAACTTTAAGCAGAAATGCATGGTGTGGAAAGGCCTCTCACACAGTTTGCAAAGGGTGCCAACAGAAGACACAGACATGTGTTTCGTCCTACCAGGACTCATCAGTGTCCTTGTCTGTTTGATGCCCCAGTGGAATGAACAAGCTACTCTAAGATGGTCTATCTGGGTTATGTTTTGGTGAACCCTTGTGTAACCCATGAAACTTGGCTTTCCAGCCAATGCCCTTTGGAGCAACTATTGCCTCAGTGCTTGCGCACTGAGGCTCTTTGTATTCCAACTAAGACTGTATTTCAAGTTAATGGCTATGAAATATTTCATCATCTTGGTTCAAGGGCACAGCAACTTGGCAGATTCTCTGGTGGGCTAGCTGCATTTATTAAAGTGGGATTGCTTTAAAAAAGTGAACTGCTTAAACACTAAGGCTAATTTTATCACAATTCTTATAGAAACGGGGTACTGTGGTTTCATACTCTTAAACAGCTACATCCCACCATAAAAGTTGAAGTTCTATAAAAGCAACATTTGGATAGAGCTGGATAATGAATTATTAGAAATTATTCAGAAATACCCAGACTATGGAATATTATTAGCAGGTGGTTATAATGCCAGGATAGGCACTTTTGATGGGGTAACTGATCACTCTTATTATTTATATACTAATGCCACTGAAATTTTTAATAATAGAATATCAAAGTACCAAACAACTAATGTAGTTGGGATTAAGCTTATTGATATAATGAAAAGCCATAATTTGTTTCCCTTGAATGGTAGATTAGAGGGGGATAGGGAAGGTGGATGGACCCATATTTCCATAAGGGATACTTCTGTGGTTGCTCTGGCCTTGTGGACTGGCTCGCTTGATTTTTGGAAAAGGTTATGTATTGTGACATGCTCTGAGAGCAATCATTTCTCATTAATTTCATAGATTTCATAGATTACACAAGCCTATGTATTGGATTTTCATCCATGAGTGCTTGCCATGTTCCAAATTATACCATTTCATATTTATTTCCAGCATAAGTATCTAATCGTGATTTGAATGTTTTGATTGTATCACTAGTGATCATGTCCACTGGTAAACTGTTCCACAAGGGAACTACCCTCTGGCTGAACCAGAATTTCTTTTTAAGTAAATTCCATTTTCCCCTTAGTAGTTGCTGAGGGTGGCCTCTAGTTTGACATATTGGCTTTTTATTTAATATCAGACCAAAACTATCCACTAGGGTGGCATCTTGGAGTGCTGTATATACCATGCAGATATCTCCCCTTGTTTTTCCATACTCTAGGGTAAATGTACCCAAGGTTTTGAGTCTATCAGTATAGGTGAGGTTCCTACATCCAATAACTGTCTTTGTTGCTCTCTTTTGGGACTTTTTCTAATTTGATAATCTTATTTAGTAACCAGAATACTGATATAAAAAGAGAAAGATGGGCAAGTAGTTCCTTTGTATGAAATAAGGGCTTGTAAAAAATACTCTGGCACCAGTACTCTGACTTACAAATAACTTAACTAATGATGTCTTCTTTTCTGAATGGTGAACTAAAACGTGTATTGGGATGTAGCCTCGAACATCTTATGTCAGCATTCAATAATAATTTCGGGTGAATAAGAAATCAACTTGAAGATTGCTTTAAAACCCCAAAGTGTAGGTGAAGAACCAGCTGGGTGGTATGACGGGGAAATGTAGAAAGACAAAATGTGCAATTAATAAACTGTGTAAATCTTTTAAAAAGCACCAAAATTGAGATGTTTTGAAGGATCAGAGAAAGGTAAATATAAAACCCTTTTAAAAGAAAAAAAGGCATACTATTTAAAACAGTGGAAAATTATGCTGGTAGCCATACACACTAAGGATAGTAAAAGATTCTGGACACTGGTAGCAAAGGGTACAGGTAATTATAAACCATCTATAGATACTTATATTGCAGGGGACAGATGGGTTGAGTACTTCATTTAGATCTTTTGGGATCAGGAAGCCGATGAAACATTTTCCAGTAGGGGCATTAATAATAATCAAATATGTTCTATAATTACTGAGGAAGTCTATGCTGCTATCAGCTCATTAAAAGCACACAAAGCATTTGGACCTGATGGAATCCTAGTGGAAGTATATATTTGCAATACAAGACTGTGGTGCAGGGTTTGACTATTTTTTATAGTAAACACATTAGGGAAAGTAGCTTACCCATATCATGGAATGAAACCAATATTATTCCCATACATAAAAAAGGCTGTATTACAGAACCCTCAGTGTACCACCCTATAAGTCTGCTAGATGTCAACTTAAAGTTATTTTCTAAAATAACACTAGTAAGACTTGAAGAACAAGTGAAATTGCCTGTTGGTATTTCAGGTCTTCAAGCAGGATTTAGGTCAAACTTTTCTATGCTGGATAATATATTTATATTGAGACATTTAATAGATAAATATGTCTTTTTACTCAACAAAAGTTATACATGATTTTTGTCTACTATTCCACAGCATTTGACTCTATCTCAGGAAAAATCCTCTGAGAACAACTCTTAGAAAGAGGAATAAATAAAAATCGTATACATATTATTCTTAAGTTATATAGTGAGACTAAAGTCAGAGTGAGACTGCCAGCCAATGGGCAGCTCTCCTCTCCCTTCACAAAAAACACTCTCTTCTCACTATACATAGATGGACTCCTGAAAGAGCTTATTTATTTATTTCTTTAAAAGTTATACCAGGAAGGCATACTGAGTGGTACAGCACTCGATTCCAGATGCATCCTGGGGGGTGGGGGAGTGGGGAAACATCAATACACATACAGATACATGATGAGAGACACAAAGGCAAGTGAAGTACACAGTGTACAAGTAATCTTCCATCTGATTCTCTAAGGTTTTGCAATCAACATGTGCCATACTTGCATAGACAGATGACTTTGTGTTGTTTGAGTTGTCCTAAAAGGACTTTAAAAGAAAATAGATTTGTTATACAGAATGTCCACCAAACTAAAATTAAATATTAATCTCAACTAAAATTGTGATCCTTGGAGAGAGATCAGTTGTTAAGGGAAAATGGCACCTTAGAAATCTAACAATACAGATAGTCACTAACTGTGTTTATTTAGGTATTGCATTTAATGCCAACTGTCTATGGAATTCCCATTTAGATATGATTCTAGAAAAACTGAAGAAAACTGCTATGGGTCTAGCAAAATTTAATAGCAGATATGGTGGCTCAACTATCCAGCCTTTGGTAGCTGCAATTAACGAAAAATTCCAAGCACAATTATTATACGGTGCAGAGATATGGGAGAACAAGGCTAAAGATAAGCTAATGGTTCCAATATTTAAATTATTGAGAATTGTAATGGGTTTGGATCTATCATGTCTGGCTGCATATGTTAGGTCCAAATTAGGATTCTTGAATTTAAATACTCTAACAGACACCAGAAAAGTAAATTTCTGGTTAAGACTTACAAATATTTCAACACCCACTTTTTCTACACAATGTCTTAGACAGAGAAAAGATGAACTGATATGAAATGGGCTACAGGGGACAGTTCTGGTATACCAGAATAGTTTGCCTACTGAGCAGGTACAGATTATCTACCCTGAGGTCATACGTGAATAAAGGGATCAAACTGAGTTACAAATATAAAAAATATATCACTAAACGAATTAATGATAGTTGGAGTAAGGAAGACTTAAAAAATGATAGACTCATCTTCTTACTCAAGATGGTTCACCAAGAAGAATTATTCTTCAGGATATAAAGTTTATTTAGATCTACTAACTGAACCTGAATAACGGAATGTTTTTGACAAATATAAATTTGAAAGATTCCCTAGCAATGCATTACAAGTAAGACATAAAAAACTACCTAGGGAATTGAAGAACTGCACCTGCTCAGCAGGTGGGATAGAGGATCTACCACATGTTTTATGGACTTATACCTGGTATAGTAAAGAAAGATCATACTGGCTGAAACTCTTTGTATCCACTGTATATATTGACTCTGCACTTCTTACTGCTATTTTAATTCATACAAAAGATGTATGGTCCTTAGAAAGACTGACCAAATACTTCCATGCTATATATAAAATCAAGAAAAGACTGCTAGCTAACCAATAATTAATATAAGTGTGTAACTTAATGAATGCAACTGAGTTTTATGAAAGGTGCAATATTTACCTAGGAAGGGTGCCCAAGAGGCATGCTATACAATTGATCTACCATTGTTGCCCCAGACAATGCCAAGGAGGAGGGCTGGCTGGACTGTGGTGGGCTTTGGTGGGTGTGGCTGGTTGGGGGCACATTCCTCAGCCAGTGCCTCTATGAAACTCATTCACCACTCTGATGGGACAGGACTGCTGGAAGGAGGAACCTGTGGTAGTGTCAGGGAGGATGTGGAAGTCCTCCTTTGAGGAGGCCCGAAGGTAGGAGGAAGGAGACCCAGCAGAGGAGGAAGCAACTTCTGGTGGGGACTTGATCATTGGGAAGGGGTAGATTTAGGAACAGGAAAGGAGTGAAAGAGGGAGGGGAGGTGATTACCTGGCACCTTAGTTCAGAGAGATGGAAAGCAGATCCTAAGGAATGATAGGGTGGTGGGGCAGGATGGGGAGCTGAATGTCATTGCCTACCAGGGGGCTAACGATCTGGATAGCGATGAGGCTCGGATTTTGCAGGGACACTTTTGGGAGCTGGGGAAGGATATTAGGTAGGTGGCACACTTGCTGATTTTTGCTGAGGTGCTGCCTGTCTATGACATAGGGGAGGACAGTGTTCTCTGCCCCAGGAGCTTCCACTGGTAGTTGAAGGAATGGTTTAGAGAGGAGGGTTTTGCTGCATTAGGCACTGGGGATCAATCTGGTGGGATAAGGGCCTATGCAGGGGTGATGGCCTGCAGCCATCTGGTGAGGGAATCACAGTCATCAGTGGACTGCTCAAATGTTACTTTGATGAACATGTAAACTAGCCAGGGGGGCGGTGGAAAAAATCAGGGAGGCATAAACTTCCTCTTCCACATACTGAAGCAGAAGGGAGGATGCAAAGGAAAGCAAATCCAAAGGGTACAAAATAAAGAAAAAAAGTGGAGTGGTAGAAATGAAAGGAGATAAAAACATGAGCTATAAAAACAGAGGGGAAAATGAGGCAGGGGAAGCATGAAAAGAAGGGGAGTAGCAGGCAGAGTGGTAACAAACTGTAGAAGGCCATGTGTGCAAATGCAAGAGATCTAGAAAATATAATTCTGGACCTAGAGAATATCATGACAGAGGCAGACCTGGATATAGTGGCCATTATTGACTTGTGCTACACAAGAAACCACGACTGGGACATGATCATAGCAGGCTGTACTCAGGTCAGGAAAGACAGGGTGGGAAGAAAGGGAGGAGGGGTGGTGCTGTATGTAAGGAAGAGTATCACAGCAATGGAGTCACAGGGAATTCAGGGGGAATGGAGGGGTTGAAGGTACTGTGGGTCACCCTAGAGATGGGAAACAGAGCCACTGTTTTCACTGGTGTAACCTGCAGACTTCGAAAATGGGGGGGGGGGGTGAAATTAAATAAGGCACTGATGGAAGCCATTGGCACTATGGCAGAAGAACAGGGCGTGCTACTGGTGGAGGACTTCAGTCTGCCAGATGTAGATTGGAGCCTCCCAGCTACAGCTTCAGCTAGATGCGGGGACATCCTGGACTCCCTACAGGCATTTCTCAGGCAACTAGTCAGGGAACCCACTTGTGATGGGGCAGTACTGGACCTGGTACTCACTAACAGGGACAGTATTGCAGATGTCAAGGTGGGAGGCCACTTGGGGGCCAGTGATCATCGTACAGTGTGATTCAACATAAGGATGGCAATGCAAGTGGACCACACAAGGACAAGGGTCCTGGACTTCAGGAGGGAAAACTTTTAAAAAATGGGTGAATCCTTCAATGACCTAGTGGAGGGGGGATGACCTGGGTGGGGTGAAGGAAGAATGGGCTAAGCTAAGGGAAGGCATAATGAAGGCAACAAACCTCTGCACAGAGGAAGTGAGCAAAAACAAAGGGAAAAGAGATTGCTATAGTTCTCAAAGGAAGTGGCTGAAATGGTAAAGGCTAAAAGGGTAGCATTCAGGAGCTATAAAGAGATCTAGAGGGAAGAGGACAAGAAGGTGTATCAGGAGAAGCAGAGGGAGGCAGGGAACACAGTGAGCAGTGCAAAGGTGCAAACTGAGGAAAGAATAGCACAGGAGGTAACAAAAGGGGATAAAACATTTTTTTTAGGTAGAAAAGTAACTTGGTAACTAGTAGCCAGAACACTTACATGCTAGTATCCCATATATTTGTCTAGTTCCTTCTTAAATGTTTCATGGTTGGTGATAGTAACTAGATATTGAGGATGTTTATTCCACAATATGGGCACCCTGACAGTGAAACAATTGTCCCTTTTCTTAGTGTGAGTTTTACTTACTTAAAATTGCCTATTATGTGATCTTAATTCCAAGGGGTGCCTTACTGGTATGTCACATCCAGTTCTAAGTTCTTCATTGCTTATTATATTGAAGAATTGTAGATAATCACCTCTAGTTCTTTTGTCCTTTAGTGTCATCAGATTTAGTTCTTGAAGTTTTGTATTGTAGGGTAAATTCTTTAGTCTGGGTGTAAGTTTTGTGACTCTTCTTTGTACTCCCTCTAGTAGTTGTATATCTTGTTTTGGTGCCCAAAAGGAGGAAGCATAATCTAAATAAGGTCTAACGTAGAAACATAGAAACATAGACTTTGACAGCAGATAAGGACCACTTGGCCCACCCAGTCTGCCCATTTCCCTACCTATTGGATACGTTGCAGATTCTAGTTAACCAACAGCCTACTTCCTGCAACCCACCACTATAATTGCCTTATGTCTGCCCATGCATGTTTGAATTTCCCCACTGTTTTAAACCCCACAACCTATCCAGGAAGGTGGTTCCATGTGTCCACCACTCTCTCCATGAAAAATAATTTCCTCACATTACCCCTGAGCTGTTCCCCCTCTAACTTTAAATTGTGCCCCCTTGTTCTTACACATCTCTTTTTCTGAAAGATGCTACCCTCCTGGACTTTGTTGATTCCCTTGAGGTACTTAAAAGTTTCTATCATGTCCCCCCGTCCCTCCTTTTATCAAGGGTATACATATTAAGCTCGCTCAATCTCTCTTCATATGGTTTCTGATGTAGACCCTGCACCATTTTAGTTGCCCTCCTCTGGACTGCTTCCATTCTGCCTAAGTCCTTGCATAGCTGAGGTCTCCAAAACTGCACGCAGTACTCCAGATGGGGTCTCACCAACTGTCTGTATAGAGGCATAACCACTTCCCTTTTTCTACTTGTGATGCCCCTCCCTATGCATCCCAGTATCCCCTTGGCTGTCCTTACTGACTTCTCACATTGCTTACCCACCTTTAGGTAATCTGATATGACTACACCCAGATTCCTTTCCATTATTGTTGTTGTTAGTACCTCCCCTGCTATTGTGTATTCTTCTTCTGGATTTTTATTTCCCAGGTGCATTAATTTGCACTTCTTTGCATTGAATCTAAGTTGCCATATGTCTGACCATTCCTCCAACCTTGCCAAGTCCCTTCTTCTCCTTTCTACCCCCCCCTTGTGTATCAACTCTGTTACAGATCTTTGTGTCATCTACAAAGAGGCATACCTTTCCTTCCAGACACTGTGCAATGTCACCTATAAAGACATTAAAGAGGACTGGACCCAGTACTGAACCCTGAGGTACTCTACTAGTGACCCCCCTTTCTTCAGAATGTGTTCCATTCACTATTACCTTCTGTGTCCTGTTGTGCAGCCAGTTTGCTACTCAGGCTACCACCCTGGGACCAACTCCCAGGCTGGCTAACTTGATTATTAATCTTTTGTGCAGGACTGTGTCAAATGCCTTGCTAAAGTCTAGGTAGGCCATATCCACAGCCCCTCCCTGGTCTATTACTTTGGTCATCCAGTCAAAGAAATCAATTAGATTCATCTGACATGACCTTCCTGCTGTGAATCGATGCTGCTTTGGGTCCTGTGCCCCGCTGGCCTCTAGGTACTGAACAATTCTTTCTTTCAGTAGTGTTTCCAACATTTTCCCCACCACTGAGGTAAAACTAACAGGTCTGTAGTTTCCTACTTCTGCCTTGCTCCCACTTCTGTGAAGGGAAATCACATCTGCCCTCCTCCAGTCCTCGTGTACCACCCCATCTTCCCATGATTTGTTAAAAAAGTGTGGTTAGTGGTGTCACTAGGTCCTCCCTTAGCTCTTTTAGGATTCTAGGTGAATCCCGTCAGCCCCATTGCTTTGTCCACCTTGAGTTTTAGGAGTTATTTCAGGACTCTTTCTTCTGTAAATGGACTGGCATCAACCCCACTGCACACAGTGCTTCTACTGTTTGGTTTAGGTAACTCCTCCTCTTCTTCTTCTTTTGTGAATATTGAGCAAAAGTATTCATTCAGTATCTCTGCCTTTTCACTGTCTCCCTCTGCCCACCTCTCCTCTCCTTTGTTAATCTTCACTATCCCTCCCTTAACCTTTCTATGCTCCCTAATGTACCTATAAAAGGTTTTATCCCCCTTCTTAACTGAGTTGGCTATCTTTTCCTCGGTTTGGGCCTTTGATTTTCTGACTGCCTTCCCCACTTCTTTCTGCTTTAATTGATTCAGTTCCCTGTCATGCTCCTTCTGTGACTCCTTATACTTTTTGAATGCAGCCTTTTTCTCCGTAACCTTCCCTGACACCTCTTTTGAGAACCATAGTGGTTGTTTATTCCGCTTTGTTTTCTTTATTTGTTTCACACAAAGGCTTGTTGCCTCCATGATGGCAATTTTGATTTTTCTCCATTGTTCTTCCACCCCTCCTTACTGGCCATTTGCTAATGCATTCCTCAGGTATTCACCCATTATGCCAAAGTCAGCCCTTCTAAAGTCCAGTATCCTTGTCTTTGTATGGCTTGTCTCCATGGTAGTGTTACTTTGGTACTTTCATATTTTTGGACAAGAGAAGGTGAGATGCCCATCGCAATTGTTCTCCATATACATGGATCATTTATTGGGTCACTACTCAGACAACCATTTATCTAATTTGTTTTTAAATATTAAAATGTTAGGTGAGTCAACCAGATCCTGTGGTAGCCTATTTCAGATTCTTGGTGTCCTTATGGTGAAATAGTTGATTCGTTTGTTGGTCTTTGCTCTCATAATTTCTAGCTGTCTATTGTGTAATCTGGCCACGGTTTTTCTGGTGGAAAATTTGATACCACAGATCTGCATCTGTTCCTGGCTGCCTAGTATTTTAAATAGTTGTAGCAAGTCCCCTCTGAGTCTTCTTTAAGACAAAGTGTGTAATCCTGTTTTAACTAAGCTAGTGCTATAGTCCAGGTTTGATAAGTGAGGTATGAGCTTAGTGGCTCTGTGCTGAATGTTTTCAATCCTGTTGATATCCGAGATCAAATAAGGGCTCCAGAAAGGAGAGCCATAATCTAAGAGCTGCCTAATATGGGATCTGTAAAGGGGTAGAAGACATTGTTCTGATCTAGATACGAATGTTTTATTTATTCTACGGAGTATAGCATTTGCTTGATTTGCTATCTTGGTGCAATGGGTAGTTGAAGATAGTTTGTTGTTCACCGATATTCCTAGGTCCTTTTCTGCTGTTGAAGTTCTGATAATAGTATTATTCAAATGATATGTATGTAGCAGATTATTTTTTTCTCAAGTGTAGTACTGCACATTTAGAAAAGTTGAAATACATCTCATTAGTGTAGTGTTTATTGTGAAGGACACTGTGCAGTGGTCGCTTGTTCCAAGATGTCTACTGACTTCTAAATTTGTGATCCTCTCCATTTGAGAGTACCAGGCCTAATATTGCTCCCTCACGAGTAGGTTCCACCACTAGCTGTCTAAAGCATGCCCCCTGTAGGACATCGAGAATGACCCTGCTCTTGGATGTGGCTGCAGTTCATGTCACCCAGTTAACATCTGGCATATTCTGGTCCCCCATCAACAGTATCTCCCCTTTTTCAGCCATTTTGAGAATGCCCTCTATCATTTTCTTGTCCATTTCCTCCTCTTGAGACGGGGTCTGTATACAACCCCTGTGCGGATTGTGATGCCATTCCCTGTCTCCAAGGTGACCCAGAGTTCCTCTTGTCCTCCCCCTTTACTTTTTAGTTCTGTAGCTTTGATCCCTTCCCATATGTACAGAGCCACTCCACCTCCTCTTTTACCCCCCCTGTCCCTTCTGTAGATTGTGTACCCTGCTATGCTGACATCCCAGTCATGGTTCTCCATGTACCATGTTTCTGTGACTGCCACAATATCCAAGTGTTCCTCTTCCATCAGGGCTACTAGCTCTGGAAGCTTGTTTCCAGACTACAGGCATTGGTACGCATAGCCCTCCATTTAATGTTGGCTTTATCCTTTTTTACCCCATCTCTGCTCTTATTGCCCCTGTCAATTTTTCCATTTACCCTTGTCCTGCCCTCTGTCAAGCTCTGTACCTCAGTGTTTACCCTACTACTTGCCATGTTTTGTGGGGGGAGGCTTGAACTTTCCTGTTTCCTATCAGCACCTCCCCCCTTGGCTAGTTTAAAAGCTTGCCAAGGAAGCCTTTAAACCTGTCACCTAGGAGCATGTTTCCCTTCCTGGACAGATGCAGACCATCATGCCAGTATAGACCTTCATCTCTCCAGGTGGACCCCCAGTCTCCAATGAAGCCAAAGCCCTGTGCTCTGCACCAGTTTTGCAACCATTTATTAAACTGCATGGTGTGCAGTACCCTAGCCTCACCCCTGCCATGGACTGGCAGCACCTCTGAGAAGGTTACCGCGCTTGCTACCTGTCTGAGGCCCCTCCCCAACTCCACAAATTCATCCTGCACTGCACTGATCTCATGCCTAGCTAGGTCATTTGTCCTGAGGTGGACAATGATATCTAGTTTCCTCTCCTGTGATGCAGGATTCCATTAAAGTGCAGTAATTTTATAACCAGAGGGAATGAAATACAACTGAAGTTGCTTGATTTCTTTGCTAGACACCTAGGATTTGGAAGGATATTTGTGCAATATTTTAGAAGTGTCCTGCTGGCTGAGCAATGAGTTTGTTTTTATCCCTGGACTCAGTAGAGTGGTTTGTGTAGGAGCAGTGGTCTAGTAAATTGTGGTGTTGGTTGACTTACTATAAAGGGCAGTACTCACCAGGGTGGTGGAGCAGTGGTGTATTTGACTGTTTCTAACAGTCCCCAGTGGTTGTGGCTTAAACCACTGGTGACTCTACTGAGTCCAGGGATAAAAATGAACTCACTGCTCAGCCAGCAGGACACTTCTAAAATATTGCACAAATATCCTTCCAAATCCTAGGTGTCTAGCACAGAAATCAAGCAACTTCAGTTGTATTTCACCCCCTCTCATTATAAAATTACTACACTTTAATGGAATCCTGCAATTCTTAATGCCAATAAGAAAATAATGAAACCTTCTGTAGAAAGTGTAGCTTACCTTCCTAACTAGCCCCCAACAGTATTATGTTTTACCAGGTTCCCAGTTCCTCAAATGCATTCTAGTTTGTTCTCTGCAGTATAGCAAGTTTCCCAGCTTCCAACAGAAGCAGGCAAGTCTTTTCTGACTGGCTTCTCACTGTGTAGTTTGCCTGAGACAGCTCAGTGATAAAAGCCCCACCCAGAATCAATTGATTGACTAGTGACACCTGTGATGTAAGCAGGCCTTTCAGTGAAAACAAGTTGCTATGTCTGCTTCTAATACACACACAAACCTTTTATTTGAAACCAGGGATAAACTCACTGCTCAGCCAGCAGGACACTTCTAAAATATTGCACAAATATCCCTCCAAATCCTAGGCATCTAGCACAGAAATCAAGCAACTTCAGTTGTATTTCACCCCCTCAGGTTATAAAATTATTACACTTTAATGGAATCCTGCAATTCTTAATGCCAACAAGAAAATAATGAAACTTTCTGTAGAAAGTGTAGCTTACCTTCCTAACTAGTCCCCAACAGTATTATGTTTTACCAGGTTCCCAGTTCCTCAAATGCTTTCTAGTTTGTTCTCTGCAGTATAGCAAGTTTCTCAGCTTCCAACAGAAGCAGGCAAGTCTTTTATAGTTCCTATATACTGTAGGCTCATCACAGTGTTCATTTCTGGGAAAAAAGCTTTTTTGATTATATTAATGAATTTGCTAGCTGCCCGTGTGGACTTACGTATTTGTGCATGCATAAATGGGGAGCTGTCTATAATTACACTCAGATCTTTTTCAGTAGTTGCGACTGGCAGAGACTGGTTGTTTACAAAGTAGGATTTTAAGGGGTTATTATGGCACAGATGTAGTACTGTGCATTTTTTTTAGATTTAGTTCCATTTTATTTGCTTTTGTCCGGCATATAATTTGTTCCAGGTCCTTTACATTGGATAAATGTTTGGAAATGGTGTCAACGTCTCCTGTTAGTTTTGAATCATCTGCAGATTTTATTTTGTTATTAAATCCTATGTGAAGGTCATGATAAAAGCAATTAAACAGTTCCAAAACAGACCCTTGGGGGACTCCACTAGTCACAGCCTTCTCAGTGAAAAGATAATGGCTAGGGAGGATTCAGAAGCTATAAGCCATGGGGACTGTGCCAAGAAGGATCAGGAAAGTTTTCTTCAATCTTCATACAGGAAAGGGAAGGGGTTGGGCCACATAAAAGCAACACAAGTACTGGAGAGAGGTAGACAGAAGTCCTTTTACAGAGGAGAGAGTCCTGAATGGACTCACAAATATCAAAGCAGACAAAGCTATGGGACCAGATGGGGCACACCCAAGGGTATTGAGGGAGCTCAAAGAGGTACTGGCTGCACCTCTGACAGTCCTTCTAACAAATCTCTGGAAGTAGGAGTGGTTTCAGAGGACTGGAGGAGAGAAGTTGTAGACCTAATTCACAAAAGTGGTAGCAGGAGGAGGCTGGCAGCTATAGTCCAGTCAGCCTGACATCAGTGGTGGGGAAGTTAATGGAGTCACTGCTAAAGGAAAGGATTGTGCAGTATCTTGATTCCTGGTTACAAGACTTGAGTTGCGCACAGATTCACAAGAGGAAAGTTTTGTTAGACAAATCTGATAGATTTCTTTGACTGGGTGACCTTGGAAATAGATTCGGATGGGGTGGTAGTCATGGCCTACTTAGATTTTAGTAAGGTTTTTAACAACATTCCAAATAGGGGAATTATAAAGAAAATGGGCAGGTTAGGGGTGGGTTCTAGGGTGGTAAACTGAATAAGAAACTGGTTATGGGATAGGAGACAGAAAGTGGTTGTAAATGGAGTTCACTCTGGGGAATGGAGGGTGACTAGCGGGTGCCTCACGGCTCAATACCGGGACCAGTCCTCTGTAATGTTTTTGTAAGTGACATTGCAGATGAGCTAAAAGGGAAGGTCTGACTCTTTGTGGATGATACCAACATCTGCAATATTGCAGACACTCAAGAGGGGCTGGAAAGAATGTGCAGAGACATGAGAAAACTCAAAGAGTGTTCAAGGATATGGCAGCAGGGTTTCAATACAAAAAAGTTCAAAATCATGCACTTTTAGTGCACAGAGACCCAGAGGTGGAGTACAAAATGGGAGAAGAGGTATTGATGGTTACCAAACAGAAAATGGACCTGGGTGTCATATCTTATGATGTCAAGGTGGTGAGGCAGTGCGACAAGGCAGTTGGTAGGGTCAGTGGGGTGTTGAGTGCATAGGTAGGAGTCTCATCAGCAAAAGGAGGGAGGTGGGGTTGTCACTGCATAGATCACTGGTGAGACACCACCTGGAGTACCATGTCCAGTACTGGAGGCCACATCTTGGGAAGGGTGTACAAAGAGAGGAGGCCATCCAGAGAAGGGCAACTAAAATGGTACTGGTCTGCACCAGAATACCTACAAGGAAAGACTTAACTTTGTGAAGGCTGTCCAGAGGAGGGCAACTAAAATGGTGCAGGGTCTGTATCAGAAACCTTACAAAGAAAAACTGAACAACTCCAATATATACACCCTGGAGGAGAGGCGGTAAAGGGGACATGGCAGTGACCTAAAAATACCTCACAAGGGTAGAGAAGGTGCGGGAGGAAAGCGTATTATAGATGAAAAGATGTGTGAGAACAAAGGGACATGGAATGAAGCTAGAAGGGGTAAATTCAAAAGAGATGTGAGGCAATATTTTTTGACTGAAATAGTGGTGGATGCCTGGAACAGTCTTCCACTAGAGGTGGTGGGGGCAAATACAGTGGTGCAATTCAAGAATGCAAGGGATAGACATAAGGGACTATTAGTAGAAAACAAAGGGGGGGGGGCAAGAGATCAAGTGGTGTCTGCTGTGACAGTATAGGCAGGGGGGAAAATGGGCAGACTGGGTGGGCCAAGCAGTCCCTATCTGCCATCAAATTCTATGCTTTTATATTCCGTGCCAATGGAAAAAGTTGTTCTCTATCAGGACTGGTAAGAATAGGCCTAAGTTAATCAAGACTAATTTCCAAAAGGAGCAACTCTGTTGCTGCTTCCCAGTTCTGTAAAGTAACAATACTATATAGAGGTTGTTGATGAATGAGTTTTTATAGGAAAAGAGGAATGAAAAGAACTCGCTCTGCCGAGACAGACAAAAGTTAAAATTATATTATTATAACGTGCTCTGCTTGGGGTAGACTTTAGATTTTTAGACATAGTCCTTGGCATCAGAAGAAGATCACAATGATTTGGGTACAAGGAAGGTCCTGCAGAAGATGTTATGGAACCTTCTCATTTTTTTATCAATAATTCTTATTATTTGTGAGAGTAGTATCACAGTTTTGAAGAACAAAGTCATACTGTATATAACCAGCATTCACATCACATCACAAAAAGAGAGGTAAAATAGAGGCACTTAACAGCGTCTTGAAAATAGCAGTTAAAATTCCATTTTAGGTGTCTGCCTACAATACCAAAATAATTTAGTGGTACACAGTACAAAGATGTATAGAATTCCGATGTTAAATGAATCGGTCTCTCAAAATATTCTATTGTTTTTTACAAAATAGCGAACTATCCCATAGATCAATATCCTGTTCCAAACATTAGTAATATATGATTTTTTCTGTAAAAAATATCCTTATAATATAAAGGATTGAGAATGTTACATTTCCATATATTTTTCAGGAAAGGTTTTGTTTCATTTTGATATTTCCAGCGCCCTAACAACAACCTTTTGATTGTCATAGAAGCAATGTTCAATAGTGTACTTCTTTTAATACATACGTTAATGTGGTCACATTGTAAAAACAGAAGGGCACTGCTAGTCTCTCTGTTATTTATATTTGTTACTTTACAAATTATCTTAATGGTTGATTCCCATCAATTTGTTTTACAAAAGAATAGGACCGAAACATATGTTCCGTATTGGCATCTGAGCTCCAGCAATGTCAGTATTGTGAGTTGATATGTAATTTGATCTTGTACAATCTAAGCGGTGTAAAATATGCCCTGTTAACTAATTTGTATTGTATAGTTTGATTTCTCGTAGCGTTATATTTATTTGATGCTATTATTTCTAACCACTGGTACTCTAATAAACTACAACCAATTTCATGAGTTCAGTTTTGTTTAATTTTTAGAAACATTTCTTTTTGAGGAGATGCAATTCTTTGTAATATCCAGGCAAAGCAGCCCTTCTGTTTTTGCATAACCTTCCATACTTCTTCCTCTTCCAGAACCCTTTCCCACCTGTCATAATCTTTTATATAGATATCCTTCAGTTAAATGTAACAGTAAAATCAATACTTTCTCAACTGTATTGTTCTTTATATTTCTACCAAGTTAAAATTTTACCATTTTGGATCAGGTCTTGATCTCCCCCAGTTTTGGAGCAAATACATTTTGTTCTGCTTTGTGCTTATGATATTTCCATATATAACTTTCCATGTAAACTTGTGGTTTGAAATTATTTTGAATTTGAAACTTTTTAACAGTCTTACTGAGTTGTTTTATATTATTATTTCTGGAATTTGTAAATGATAGCAGGGAGAACCAACGATTACAAATCAAATAGCCTGCTTCGGTACATAGACACAGAGTTACTGTCAGCAGATAAGGGCCTACGGCCCATCCAGTCTGCCCATTTGAGCTTGTAAGTTCCCTTTATGTTTTTCTAGAAGTCTATTGCCCCTTGTCCCTGACCTCCAGGATTCCCTTATGTCTATTCCATGCATTCTTAAATCCCGTGATTGTTTCAGCCTTCACCACTTCCTCTGGCAGGGTGTTCCACTTGTCCACCACCCTTTCTGTGAAGAAATTCTTCCTCAGGTTTCTTCTGAATTGCCTTTCCTCCAACTTCATACCATGCCTTCTAGTACTGGAACATCTTCTTCGCTGGAAAATAGTGTATTCCTACACCCTGTTCCTCCCTGTAAGGTACTTGTATATCTCCATCATATCCCCTCTTCCTCCTCTTCTATTACAGGGAGTACATATTCAAGTCCTTCAGCCTGTCCTCATAGGACTTATGATGCAATCCCAGCACCATCTTTGTTGCCCTCCTCTGAACCTTCTCCACCCTATGTCCTTACATATGTAATGTCTCCAGAACTGTGCACTGTACTCCAGATGGGGCCTCACTAGTGTCTTGTATAATGGAATTATGACCTCCCTTTTCCTGCAGGTGATGACCCTGCTTATGCATCCCAGAATCCTATTTGCTTTACCTGCTGCCCTGTTGCACTGTTTCTCTATCTTGAGGTCATCAGAGATGATATCCCCAGAGTCCCTTTCCTGCTTGGTGCATGCTATATCCCCACCCCCAACTGATATGTTGTTCCAGGGATTTTGTGCTCCATATGCATTATTTTGCACTTCTTTGCATTGAATTTCAACTGCCTAACCCTCAACCAGTCTTCAAGCTTCTGCAGGTCCCTCCTCATTCTCCCCCCCCCGGGTTGTCCACTCTGTTACAAAGCTTCATGTCATCAGCGAACAGGGAAATTCTGCCTTCTAGGTCCTGCACAATGTCAATGATGACAATGTTGAATAGGACCAGTCCCAGCACTGATCCCTGTGGTACTCCATTGGTCACTCTTCCCTCTATGGAGTGACAGCCATTTACCACCACCCTCTGTATCCTGCCTTCCAGCCAATTACCCACCCACCACACTACTGTCCTACCCACTCCCATATTCCCCAGTTTATTTAATGGCCTTCTATGCATCACAGTGTCAAAGGCCTTCCTGAAATCCAGATAGGCCATGTCCACTGCCTTCCCCTGATCCACTTCCCTTGTCACCCAGTCAAAATATTAAATGAGGTTGGTCTGGCATGACTCCCCCCTGGTGAAACCATACTGCCTTGGGTCCTGTAGTTCATTGGCAACCAGATGTTCCACCAATCTGTCCTTCAGTAATGCTTCAATGATCTTCCCCACTACCGAGGTAAGTCTGACTGGTCTATAGTTCCCTTCTTCCTCTTGTTTCCTGCTTTTGTATAAGAGGACTACATCTGCTGTCCTCCAGTCTTTGGGTGCCTCCCCTATTTCCAGTGATTGGCTAAATAGGATTACCAGAGATTCGGCCATCGCCTCTCTTAGTTCCTTTAGGACCCTGGGATACACACCGTGAGGCCCCATTGGTTTATCAACTCTTATTCCTTCCAGTTCCTTTAGGACCCTTTCCCGTGTAAAGGGACTTGTGTTCATTTCTGCGCCCTTCCCACACCTTGTACTCCTTTCAGGCCCATTACCCTCCCCTTCCTCAGTAAAGACTGAACAGAAATATCTGTTCAGTATGTCAGCTTTACTTTTGTCATCCTCCATACCACCTCGTCCTCCCCCTTTAATCTCACTATCCCTCCCTTTGCCCTTCTGTTTTCATTTATGTACCTGTAAAAGGTTTTGTCCCCTCTACCCATTGATTTTACGATGTGCTCTTCTGTCTGAGTTTTGGCTTTCCTTACTAACCTCCCTGCCTCCCTTTGCTTCTTCTTGTACTTCTCCCTATCTCCTTCTGCCTGCATCTTTTTGTGTTGTCTGAATGCAATCTTTTTGGCTTTCACTTTCTCCATTACCTCTTTGGAAAACCATAATGGCCTCCTCTTCCTTTTCTCCTTGCTAACCTGCTTAATGAATAATTATGTTGCTCTTGTAATCCCTGTTTTAAACAGTGCCCACTGTTCCTTCACCCTAATTCCCTCCCTATTCCCATTAATGCCTCTTTCAAGCAAGTCCCCATTTTCCCAAGGTCTGCCCTCCTAAAATCCAGAATACGAGCTTTTGTGCAGTTTGGTTCTGCTCCTTCTGTGATTTCAAACCACAGGTGGTCACTGTTCCCCAGGTGCTCCCCCCCCCCACTGTTACGCCTGTCACACTGTCCTTGTTTGTGAGCACAAGGTCCAGTACTGCCCTTTGCAGAGTTAGTTCCATGACCAGTTGTTTAAGGAAGGCACCTTGAAAGGAGGCCAGGATAAATCTGCTCCTAGTTGATGCTGCTGCTGGGAGGCTCCAGTCCAAATCTGGAATATTGAAGTCTCCAACCAGTACCACCTCCCTCTTGTCCGCCATCCTTTGGATGGCTAGCATTAACTCCCTATCTGTCTCTTATTTTATTTAGTTCTTCTAACTGTGAGGCCCCATTAGAAGTACTGTATGTGACCATTTTAAATTTGTTTTAATTCTTTATGCTTTATAGTATGATGTGACATCTGGGCAAGCTAAACCACCTTTTGTTTTGGGCAAGCATAGCTTAACCCATGCTACCCAAGTTTTTTGTTGCTCCAGACAAAGTTCTGGAATGCTTGTGTAACTGCTTGAAACCAAGTTTCAGGAATTTCTGTTACTACAGCATGTATGATATATGATAGTTGGGGGATGGACACCATTTTTAGTAATTGGATTTTATCCCAAGGCGACATAAGGATTTTATTTCACCCTTGTATTCCATATTTTACTGTATTGATTATGGGTTTAGAGTTCTGTAAAAAAATAGGCTCTTTTACATAGACACATAGATGTTGTTGGCAGATAAGGGCCTATGGCCCATCTAGTCTGCCCATATTTTTAATGCTAATTTTGCTCCTAAATAGCCATTGCTTTTTTTGTTTTATTTCCCCTTTAAGAAGTTGCTCTATTCTTTGAGTTTCAGTGATGTTTATTGGCAGGATTTCTGATTTGGTGTTATTTATTTTATAACCTACAACGTGAGAGAATAGAGATGTTTCAGACCACAAGTTTGTTAAACTTTGTCCTGTGTTTATTACAATAAGAATAAGATCATCTGCATGTGTTTAATTTTACCATTAACTAGTATACTAGTTATGGAATCATTAGTTCTAATTTTATTAATAAATAGTCCTGCCAAGAAGAAACAGAGATGGTGAAAGAGAGCGCCCCTATTGCATGTCTCTGTTCAACTGTAATTCTTCTAAAAGGGCATTATTGATTTTGATTCTGGCTTTTAAAACATGGTATATCAGTTTGATAAGGTCTATGAAATCATTAGGAATAGTTCTTATTTTCATCACTTCAGACATAAAATTCCATTCACTCAGGTTGAAAGCTTTAGAGGTGTTTATCGAGATGGTAACAGCTTCCATGTTATTTTGTTTAGAGAATTCAGCTGTGTGCTGGATCTTGTGTGACAGTGAACATTTCTCTGCCTGGAACAAAATCACCCTGATCGATATGTATTAGTTTTGGTAATATTTGTAAAATTCTATTATTAAGTATTTTTGTGTAACTTTCATAATCACAGTTTAAAATTGCTATTGGTCTATAATTTTCAGCCATTTAAGTATTTTTATTCTGTTTTGGAAAGAGGGATGAAATTGCCATATTGAAGGATTCTGCAGGTGTCTTTGCTGTTTTAATTCAGTGAAATAGTTGAACCAGATATGGTATCAGCAATTTTTGGAATTTGATATAGAATTATAAAGCGAAGCTGTCAGCCCCTGTTGTCTTCCTTTTTCTCATGATGGTCATTGCCATCTCAGTTTTGGCCTCTGATATTTCTTCTGTCACCCTAAGTCTATCTTATGCTGCTATTCTTAGCAAAAGTTATTGCTGGTTACAGTATTTTATAAGTCCTTCTGTTCCTGCCTTTGTTTCTGATATATATTATGTGTTTTTTTAGTAGTCGAGGAAGCAGGCCTGGATGTGGGACTGTCGACTTACCACTTTACCATTTTTGTCTATTATGTTAGTAATTTCAGTTTGTTCACTGTTTGGTTTAATTCTTTTTGCAAGATATTCCCCTGCCACTTCACTCTGTATATGCCAGTTTTTCTTAAAGGAAAGCTGTCAGAAACTGAAACTTACCACCCCTCAAAGCCTTACTCCCAGTTAGGCATTTTGTAAGCCAAAATAAATTGGTTGAGTGTTTTAACTTACTTTATTTTCTTGTTATAAACTCTGTGATGATGCAACATGGTGAATACCGCATGGTGCCATTTCAGGTGACAGTGCGCAGCATCCACCATGTTGCCTCATCATGGAGTTTACAGCAAGAAAAGTAAAATAAGTTAAAACCCTTAAACAATGTTTGGGGCTTGTGAAAAGTCTAATGGGGGTGAGGTTTTGGGGGGTGGGGAGTTTACGTTTATGACAGTTTTCCTTTAATATGTAACCAATATTTTCAGCTGAGCTTATCTTAATATTTTATAAAGTTTTTTGTGCATTGTATTCTTTAAGAATTTCTGTGTTGCCATTCTTTATTTTCTAATTTGTCACATTTTTCTTTAGATTTCTTCTGAAACCATGTAGCTTCAGATATAATTATACCTCTTAGAGAGGCCTTAAAAGCATCTCAGGCCTGCAGGATACTAAAACCTTGTCTTAGGTTAATGTCCCAGAATTCTTCCTTTACCTTTTCACAGCATGTTTCATTTGTCAATAAATAGTTATTTATTTTCCTACGTTTTCTTTTCCTGTTTGCCCTTCCAGTAAGAAAGCTATAGAGATTGGGTTATGGTCTGATATATTTTATTTTATTTTATTTCATTTTTGTTAACCAGGTAGGTGCACTAGACAAGAGATTTTGCCTATTTTCAGGCACGACACGGAAGGGTTACACATCAGAAACAGCAGATACGTAGTGTCCACAACAAAATACAGAACATCTAGATGGAAGGAAAATACAATAACACATGACAATTTAGAATACATGTCACACGTTTATTGATCAGCAAAGCCATTACAATATACCATTTAAAACATAGAATATAATGAATAAATATATGTATATGTGAAGATGTAAAACAGTCAATTGATTCAAAAAGTTATTTCCAATTGATAAACGACATCATACAAAATACTGTAGCTTGAATGAGAATAACAATTTGGCTGTAAGCCACAACATCATAGGCTTATGAAAGAATTAGTACATCATTATTAATGTGATTTTGTATCATGTTAGTCCTATAAATTTGTAGTTAACAAACAATTGGCTACTGATATCTGAGTATTCATCTCTTGTGCAGTGAAAAGATATTTAATTATCTCATCAGGAGGAAGACTGAGACTTCCTAGCAAGCCACCCAGCCACTTTCTTCTACCAGCCTCATAAAGTGGGCATAAGAGGATAGCATGCTTTAAATCATTATATGTTTTAGACCTGCATTTGCAGTAAGGAGAGGCAATATTTTGTCTTTTTCATTGATAAACGATGTATTGAGCATTATACATCTCTGTTCAGAATCATGAATAAATTCTTCTCAGTTTTGGGCATTTTAAATGGACTAAGTAAGATTCCAGTCCCCAGTTAGTCAAACTTTTTGTACCATCCATGACGTTTCAGTGGGGAAAGCTGTGAAAATATCAGGTTGTCATCCAAATCTCTGAGTCTTCTCTTAATTTCAATCTTAATTTCCTCCCAAGGTCTAATATGTACGGTGTAAAGTAAATGTCCCAAACCAAAGGGCATTAATGTTGTTTTAACTAACTGAATAAATGGGTGCACATAACCAAGAGTGGCCATCTTAACTGCTTCCTCCAGACACATTCTGGGATAACGTTGTTCTGAAAATAAAAAAGTTTTAAGTAAAAATGTAAGTTGCCTTTCCTTGACTAGAGAAAAGTTATTCAAAAAACAAGTTTCCCATTATAGTCAATGGAAAAAGTTAACAACAAGTTAGACAGTGTCTCAAATGCAGTTTTTAGTGTCGCAAATGACCCCTGTAGTGTCACAAATCCACCATCTTGTTTTCAGTTGGTGGTCACAGAAATGCTTGGCATTTAAATTTGGGACCCTATAGGGACACAGTTCTTGCTGCGTTCACCTAGTCCAGCCCTGAGGATGCTAGCGATTTCTTTTTGGGGGGTTAAACACCCCAGAAACATGTTTTTGAAATTTTTGTAAACAGTAGTGTTGCAAAGTAGTGTCGCACATTCGATACTTTCATGCTTTTTTTTGCAAAAGTGTTGCAAATGATGACACTACTTTGCAACACTATGCCCAAAAGATCTTTGCCACCCTGCTGCAAAAGAACGGTTTGGTCTTTTGGGCTGAAATTTGGAGGGAAGACAGCTAAGATCCCACAGATGTGCCTTTTCATTGTTTGGTGACACAATATTAGAGGTCTGGAAAGTTACGGCACTCTCAAGTTGATGATTTTTCCCATAGGCTAACATTATGGTGTCTGCCGCGCCTTTCGGGGTCCATATCTTGGAAACCCTTCGAGATACAGACTTTTCATCAGAAAAATGCTCTGCCCCCTAAGGGGCTAAGTGCAAAACCAGCCAGGAAAGTGATAAATAATATGAGATTTTAATTTTTTTGGTACGTTGTATGGTTCCTGAGATATAAGCAATTAAGTATTCCAAATGTTCATTTTCTGCTCTGAGGCCCATTATTATGCATACATTCTTTGTATTCACTGTGTTTTTCAATGTAGTTTTTGGGGAAAAAAGGGTGTGCATTTCTGTTACTGTTATAGTTAGCGTTTCCACTTGCATTTCCATAACCATTTGCATTAGCATTTCCATCTATGCCACCGTGTGCATTACCCTTCGCGTTTGCACTTGTGTTTGCATTACTGTTAACATTTGCATTTCCATTACTGGTAAGAAAGCTAAAGAGATTGGGTTATGGTCTGATATATAAGTAAGTAAGTACAAATTTATTGATCAGCAAAGCCATTACAATATACAATATATGAATAAATTCTTCTCAGTTTTGGGCATCTTAAATAGACTAAGTACGTTCCAGTCCCCAGTTAGTCTTAAACATTTTGTACCATCCATGAAGTTTCAATGTGGAAAGCTGTGAAAATATCAGGTTGTCATCCAAATCTCTGAGTCTTCTTTTAATTTCAATCTTAATTTCCTCCCAAGGTCTAATATATACGGTGTAAAGTAAATGTCCCAAACCAGAGGGCATTAATGTTGCTTTAACTAACTGAATAAATGGATGCACATAACCAAGAGTGACCATCTTAACTGCTTCCTCTAGACACACTCTGGGATTACGTTGATCTGAAAGTAAAAAAGTTTTAAGTAAAAACATAAGTTGCCTTTCCTTTGACTAGGGAAAGAAGGGACTGTTGTCCTAGTTCCAATTGTCTGATATATGTAGTTATATCTATATCTATATGTAATAGGGTCTGTAACCCCCCCCCAAATCCTATATATGCTCACATTGTTTTAGAGCAAAATTATTTGCCTCAGCGATGACTGAGATAGTCTGAGAACACATATGGGCTATAAATACTGTTTTCCCTTTCAAAACCAAAAATAGAATCTGTTGCAACAGTACACTTTATTGCTTTCTGTCAAGCTGTCTCATTTCTTTGCTATCGCTAGATCTCTGTCATTCCCCTACTCAAAGTTTGGCTACCTATGAGTAGTCGTTATGTCCCTTTCCTTTTCCAGCTCTCGCTTTTCAACAGTATTTAAGCCCCAGTGTTCAAGGATTCTCCGCCTGCAGCCAGTCGCTCGCAGTAGAATTATCCGACGAATGTGCGCACAATCACGCTGAGCGATCAAAGCATCGCAAGAGTGTGAAAACGCCACAAGAATGTCCATAGCGAGCGTTCTCGCTGTTTGGAGAATTTATAAGCAGGTTCTACTGTTTAAAGTTAATGCTTTCCACTGCTTGCATTTGTTTAGTTTTCTAAGTAAAGGAAGCTCAGAAATAGGCTGTGCATAAATCTATGTCTGGGATTCTCAAACAAGTTAGCATCTGTTGCAGCCCTGAAACACGAGGTTCAAGTTCCCAAATTAAATAAATGCTTTAAAACCCTAAAGTGTCCCTTAAATATAAGCTCTGCAGGATGGGCTATGTAAAAGGGGTATGTAAACAAATAACACAAAAGGGAATTAAAAAGGCCCTTAATTTTGTGCAGGGAATTAAAGGATGCAGTTCTTACTTGGATACAGCTTTCAGTCCTTCTCTCAGTCCACTTTCCTATAGAGCTGGCCGGCCCTTGTTTCTCCCCTTTTATTGTACAAGTTTGAGGGAGGAGCTTGGAAAAGGTCGGGTAAAGGGGGAAATTCCTCAAAACATGGAAAATTCTAATCTTGGAATATCAGAAATGAATAAAAATAGGGTGTTCATGACTGACATATATTTCAAATTAGGTTCTAAATTAATTCTTTGTTACATTTAAGATGAGAAATGTTTTGGGAGGAGTTATCCAAGTCATGTGCTCCTCTTCCTGTATAAAGGGAGTGAATATGAAGTACTAATTCAGAGTGTGATAGGAAGGCAACCCTACCAGATGCCTAGCCTGATCCTAGGTACTGTTTAGCAGGAATGTTTTGTTAAGCTATGATTTCCTGTGCACCCATTATTTTATTTTGTGTTTAATTTCCGCTTTAAGTTCATTTTATTTTATTCTGCTTAAAATAAATTTTTGAAATATTGGATCCTGACTGCTTCCTGGACTTTATTGGCCACCCACATGCACACTATATCTATATAGATATACCTCTATTATATATATATATATATTTATAAAATGGGTAGGGAAATTGTTGTAGTTTTATTGGATGATGAGCATCACATGACTGTGAGTATATCAGAGCGTGACCACACACCCGCACTTTTACCCCTCTCCAAAACAATTTTGACATTTTATGAGACAGATAAACCACTCTGAGGTATGCGGTCACGCCTGATATACACACGCCTTTGGGCAGTTGGACGACTCAGCCTGTGGCCTTGTGCGCACAATGTACACCAAGGAATGCATATATCAGAGCATGACCAAGACACCTCAGAGTGGTATATCTATTACATATATAGATATGTATATATATATATATATATATATATATACACACACATTGTTTTCTGTACAAAAGTTTATCAGTACTGAGGTATACCTTGAGGTACCACTGAGACACTCAAGTTCAATTTGCATTGACTGTAATGTGATCCTGCCTCAGTAGCACTGAGGTATACCTCAAGGTATACCTTAGTACTGCTAAACTTTTGTACGATTATGTGTGTGTATATATATATATATATATATATATTATAGGAGTGCGGTCACATCCCCTGTATTTAGGGTTATGAAGCCACTTCTATGTTAAACTTGAAATTTTGCGTGTTATTAACTTTGGACCTGTTCAATGGATTTGCATGAAATTTGGTATGCATGGTGGGGCATGGTAGATCTCTTGATTTGCCAGCTTTTGTTTCAGTGAGACTTATGTTTTTTGCGCATCAAAACACTGAAAAATGCACTTTTCACCAGTTATGTGGGCAGTTTTTTTGATTTTGTCCGTGGTGCTGCATGGCCGTTGTGCGGCGTGCTGCTCTGCAATTTGACACATTGAAAAAGCTTTGGTCAAGAAACATGCCGCTTTTTGTTTGGTGAAAAAAATATTAATCTATTCAAAAGTTAGAAAATGTTTAAGTTCCCATTATAAGTCTATGGGAAAATTTATATGGTTATTTTGCAAAAGAAGAATGGGGGTTTGGCCAGCTGGTCCCTCCTCATGATCAAAGAATTTGCAGGCTCGCGACCAAGGAATCTTTGATCATGAGGAATTCTTTGACTGTGACGGTCGCCATCTTGTTTTCATTTTGCGGTTTGAAAAAAAATATCTCAACTCAGGGGTGACTTCTGAAGTAAAACTCTGATGGGCTTTACTCAGGGGTCTTCCCTCTATCGAGTCATGCCTGTGGTTTCTTCTAATTCTGTCCAAAAATAGAGTTTCAAAGTTTTAAAATCTTTGATCGCAGCTCGCTAATGATCTTTGATCGTGAGCCTGCAAATTCTTTGATTGCGAGATTCTTTGACAGCGATCTTTAATCTCGAGGGTGCGACTAGATGGCCAGATGAAAAAATCTAATTCCTCAGCCCAGGGGTGACTTATAAAGTCAAATTAGGATGGGTTTTGCTCAGGGGGCTTCATTCTATCAAGCCATGGCCATAGTTTCATGTATTTCTGTGTAAAAATTGAGTTTTACCATTTTTTATTCTTTGATCATGAGCCTACAAATTCTTTGGTCGTGAGCCTGCAAATTCCTTTATCGTGTGATTCTTTGATCACGATCTTTGTTCTCGAAGGAGGGACTAGGTGGTCAGATTTGGAGGGACCAGATAGCCCATTTTTAACAACTTTTAACACTAAATGTTTTGGAAGTGGTTTGGTCTTTTAACTTGAAATGTGCAGGGTGCTCACAGGATGTCCTGCAGATGTGAATTACGGTGTTTAGGTGTCAGAAAATGTATTTGTTGCGGAGATATTGCATGGCACAGTTTACATTTTACAGAGAGCATTTTGCATTGTGGTAGTGGCTTGAAACTTGTAGGGTAGCTAGTCTTATTGCCATGGACATACTTTTCAGTTGTTAGGTGTGTAAAATGTAAACAGATGCGGAATTCTGCCACTCCAACGAATGAAAATCTCAAAGTTTAAAATGTTATATCTCGGACATGGTTTGGTCTTTTAAATTGAAATTTGGAGAGTGTTGAGGGGATGTTCTTTACATATGAATTATGGTATTTAGGTGTTGGAAAATTAATTTGCTGCAGAGATATTGCATGACGCACTTTACATTTTACGTACAGTGTATTCCATTGTTATAGTGGATTCTCATTTATAGGATACCTAGAATCTGTAGCTTATCTGTTAGGTAGGGAAATGGGCAGACTAGATGGGCCAAGCAGTCCTTATCTGCTATCAAATTCTATGTTTCTATACCTAGCCTTACTGCCATGGAGGTAATTTTCAGTGGTTAGGTGTCTGACATGTAAACAGGTGTGGAATTAAGCCACCCTGATGAATGAAACTTTGCTTTTTTAAGGGCTCCATGCTCCCACCCATATGCGCTCTCACCAATACATATGATATTCAGTACTTGTACTGTTATATTAGGCAGAAATGTGCAATGTGTCGGGAACACGGAGCCCTTCCACTAACTTGCGCGACTTTCTACTTTTCTATTCTTTCTCAAAAAGTAAGGAAATTCTATGCAAAAAACTTCATTAATCCATCATTTAGGGTTAAAACACAAAAGTCAGGAAATCAGACCTTTAGGGTGGCCCCCCCCCGTGTACCCCCATCCTCCCGAGATTGACATACAATGGGGTGTGTCATTGGGGTTGTGAGGCCAAAATGTCACCCCACTCTTTTTTACTGTGGCTTGTGAATATGATTACACATGGAATGGGATGACATTTAGGCCTCACAACCCCAATGACACACCCTGTCGTCTGGCAATCTTGGGAGGATGGGGGGGGGTACATGGGGGGAGGGGGCAACTCTAAAGGTCCCATTTCCTGACTTTTTGTGTTTTAACCCTAAATGATGCATTAATGATATTTTTGGCATAGCATACACACACACACACATATATATATATGTGTGTGTGTGTGTGTGTGTGTGTGTGTGTGTGTATATACACATATATCAGACAATTGGAACTGGGACAACAGTTCCTTCTTTCCCTAGTCCTAAAAATGTTGTCTGAACTACTAATTTTTTAGACACTACAAAAATAATCAAGTTATGGCTCACCTTTATATTTTGCTGGAAAATATGTATATTTCTTGAGATTAGGGTTTATTTCCCTCATATATCTATTAAGTTGTTTACAGTTAGCAAGTTGTTAAACATTCTTGTCCTGTATTTATCCCAGAAGGTCACATTATCAGTTTCATCAGAGGGTGGAACCTTCTCATTTGTATACATACAGTTCATCTTATTACATAGGGGTCCACTCCGACATGAAGCACTTCCTCTCATTTTCACTTCCTAAACTTCAAGCATTCATCTATCATGTCCCACCGTACCTTTCTGGAAAACTTGTTTGCTTTCTCTTCTTAATCGACATAGCTTCATTCTTCTGTCACTTGCTGTACCCTACTGGGTAACCTGTATTTATTCTATACCTAATCTACACCCCCACCTATTGCCTTCCTACTCCCTACACTTTCTCTCTAGTTCCCCCTTCACCTATTACTCCCTGCCTGCTACTGCTCTCACAGCACTTTATCCTTCACTGATTGAACATTGCTTAGTCACTCTATTTGACCTGAATGTATTGTCACGTAAACTTTAATGCTGCATTTTCTTATTACCTCAATCTTAGTCATGTGCTGCAGTTAATTCCTCATACATCTACATGTAACTTGGTTGAACATTGTTTAGTCACTTTATTTGACCTGATTGTAATTGTCACATGTTAAATTCTACTGATCTGTTGTTCTTACTAACTTCAGTTTTTGTCATTTTCTGCTGTTAATGCCTCAAACATTGTAACTGTATTTTGTTCCATAATGTTCTCTTGAAGTTTGTCTCTGTACTCTCCTGGGTCATGCCTGAAAATAATAATTTTTTTGGCTAGTGCACCTACCCGGTAAACAAAAACTAAATAAATAGTTTCCCAATTATAGCATTTACTTTTGCTCCCTGACTCTGTATTAAAACCTTCCTGGCCATGTTGCAGAAACCTTATCTCAGACCAAAATAACAACTACTTTTTATTTTTATTTCCGAGAAATTCTGATTCTAGCAGCCTTACTGCAGTCTGTGCATGCTATTACTATGACTTTTCTCTCAGAAATGTGGGTGCATGTGTAAAGTGCCACAATTTATGAATAATGTAAACATGTCACAGTGATATAAGTTGGAAAAACCCACATGTTTAAATAGAACAGCAACAACATGTTGCTATTTGACCTTGAGAGAGTTCATGAAGCTGCTGTTCCCTGAGAGCATGCCAGCGAATGTTTTCATAAAGAGCCATGTAACCTCAGCAATTCCTTTGGGGCTAACCAGTACACTATCCCTTATCAAATGCACAAGGTAGAACATCCTCCCACATAAACATAAGCTTCCAAAGGGGATAATTAATCTCCATCATACAATGTTACTGGCCCTGTTGGAAAGGAAAACAAAGCTGGCTTGAAAGATTTAAGATTTACTGACTATTTTTGATAAACACAAGCAGCCATCAGCATTGCAACCGCTATGCTTTATAAAAAGACAAAGAACCTCAGCACAAAACACGGAGGTAAGGGTTACCTGAAGAGGACATTGGCAGCAAAGCCAGGTTTCAAAGAAAAACAAATTACAATACTTCCACAAATGCAAAGCATCATGAGATTTGTATGATTTGTACGATGAGGTACTGACGCAAGACACTGGTTAGGCCCCATCTGGAGTACTGCGTGCATTACTGGAGGCCACACCTTCACAAGGACATTAACCAAATTGAGGCTGTCCAGAGAAGGGCAACCAAAATGGTGTAGGGACTGCATCAGAAAACATATGAGGACAGAGTAACAGAGCTCAATATGTATACCCTAGAGCAAAGGAGGGAGAGAGGTGATATGATTGAAACATTCAAACACCTTAAGGGCATTAACAAGGTGAAAGAGTCTAACATATTTCAATATAAGAAAAATAACAGGACAAGCGGCCACAGCATGAGATTAGAGGGAGGCTGATTAAGGGGTAATGAGAGGAAGTTCTTTTTCACAGAAAGGGTGGTGAATGCATGGAACGGCCTACCTCAGGAAGTGGTGGATATGAATACAGTGCAGGGCTTCAAACAGGCATGGGATAGGCATAAGGGAGCAATACAGATGAGTATGAATAGATAGGCCATTGACAGAGCAAAGGCCAATGGCACATTCATAAGGTAGAAAAAGAAATGGGCAGACTGGATGGGCCTTGGGGTCCTTATCTGCTGTCAACTTCTATGTTTCTATATTTCTATGAGATTTGTATGATAAGATTTGTTTGATTTGTACAGTATGATGATTTGTATGATAAGATTTGTATGATTTGTACAGTATGATGATTTGTGTGATTTGTATAGTATGATGATTTGTATAAGATTTGTATGGTTTGTACAGTATGATGATTTGTATGGTACGATTTGTATGATTTGTACAGTATGATGACTTGCATGATAAGATTTGTATGATTTGTACAGTATGATGATTTGTATGATACGATTTGTATGATTTGTACAGTATGACGATTTGTATGATTTGTACAGTATGATGATTTGTGTGATTTGTACAGTATGATGATTTGTATAAGATTTGTATGGTTTGTACAGTATGATGATTTGTATGGTAAGATTTGTATGATTTGTACAGTATGATGACTTGCATGATAAGATTTGTATGATTTGTACAGTATGATGATTTGTATGATAAGATTTGTATGATTTGTATAGTATGATGATTTGTATGATTTGTACAGTATGATGATTTATATGATACAGTTTGTATGATTTGTACAGTATGATGACTTGTATAAGATTTGTATGATTTGTACAGTGTGATGATTTGTACAGTATGAAGACATATGATACAGTTTGTATGATTTGTACAGTATGATGACTTGTATGATAAGGTTTGTATGATTTGTATGGTATGATGATTTGTATAAGTGTAATGGTGCTGCTCAAGAAGAAGATGATGATGTTATGATGAGGCACCGAAGGGCACTCTTATTCTAATACTAGTTTATACTGTACTTCTATACTCTAAATGAGATTCCAGTCTTATTCTGATACTAGTTTATACTGTACTTCTATACTCTAAATGAGAATCCAGTTATGTAGGCAACTCAGCACTGCATTATGGTGATCAGCATCACACATTTCCATAAGAGTCCAGATATTACAAGAGTCCAGAGATCCGGCGTCTTCGTGTACACCGTCATTCTTCATTGGTAGCTACAAGGAAAATTAAAAAGAACTGTAGAACCCTAATCTCAATTCCCAGCAAGGACCTAGATAAGGCCACTGGGGTGGTGAGAGGTTTGGTAAACAGACCATATATCTTCGGCAAAAGTCCACTCTCTCCGAGGCTGCCGGAATGTGGAACCAAAGCAACTGGTTCCTGAAATAACACACTGAAGCAAGAGGTTCCTCAGCCAAAACCCACTTCTAGGGTTGCCAAGGATGAAGAAAGACCAAGATCTGTGTGGCGATGAATCCAATGGAGGACTACCACGATCCTACTGATGCTGCAGTATTCCAAGGGCCAGCTGGACTCTGAGGGAACTCTGACAGGACCAGGAACCATAAGAATCTGAAGAGATGATGGTTGACTCTGCAATCCTAGGATCAGGAACTAACACAAAACAAAGAAATGGCGGACGCGTCCCGGATTGGGCTTCGACGGACTCGACTTTCGGCGAACTTCCAGGTGGGGGCGCAGAACAGATTCTCCAAGATGAGTTCTCTCTCTTCTGTAGAGGGTGACCAACTTGGGGACATCTGGAACAGGAACCATACGGAATGACACTGGCATGGCTGTCGTGATGCATTTCAGTGGACGTACGTTCAAGCTGTGAAAACAAGAAAATGGTGGGTACGACTGATACGACTGACGATACAAATGGATGGGATGAGTTGATGGATGATCTTCCTGGAGTGAAGAATGCTGGAAGGATGTCTTCTTCTGAGTAGAGACTGATTCTGAGCACGTGGTGTTACAGACCACACTATGAGACTGCAGTGTGGTAGAAGATTGAGACTGTCTTCGTACAGTAGTAAATATATAACTGAAGAATGCCCAAAGAACTGTGGAATAGTACAATAATTTGCCAGAGGAAGGCAAATTATAACTTCAGGGGTAATTGTTACTGATAAGGGCCAATGTCCAGGTGCTTAGAGCAATAGTTCAGGTACTTCAGATAATAGTTCAGGTACTTAGGACAATAGTTCAGGTACTTAGGACAATAGTTCAGGTACTTAGGGCAATAGTTCAGGTACCTCGGGCAATAGTTCAGGTACTTAGGGCAATAGTTGAGGTACTTCAGACAATAGTTCAGGTACTTAGGGCAATAGTTCAGCATAAGCAGTACAGTAATTACAGTAATTTCACAGTATAGGCAAGTAGAACAGTCTCAAATGAACCCCCTGTTTCTATAGGTAGGGTATTCTGGAATAGGATCCCTTACTGTACGTTGTGGCTAGCGAATCCTTTAGTACCACTAGGCTGGCTTGCCCTATTCCGCTAGGCTGGGGCCTCCCTTTAGTACCACTAGGCTGGCTTGCCCTCTTCTGCTAGGCCGGGGCCTCCCTTTAGTACCACTAGGCTGGCTTGCCCTATTCCGCTAGGCCGGGGCCTCCCCTTAGACCAGGCTTTTCCTTGGGCCTAATGCCCTACCTTTACCTCGGGCCTGAAGCCCTACGTTAGCTAGGGCCTGGTGCCCCACTTTACAATGGGCCTGGTGCCCCACGAAATACTGGACTTGGTGCCCCACTTTGTACTGGGCCTGGTGCCCCTCATTACCTTGTGCCTGATGCCCCACCTTAGATTGGGCCTGGTGCTCCAATTTACAATGGGCCTGATGCCCCTCTAAACTTTGGGCTGGATGCCACACTTCACAATGGGCCTAGTGCCCTACTTTAAATCTGGGCCGGAATCGCCCTTTTAAATACGTTGCCCCTTTAAATTTGCAGGCTTCCAGTGCCTGCTGTCATTATCTGGTGGCCGCCTCCGTTCCGCTCCTAATGAATATTCATAGGTCGTGATAAAGGCCTTGCTATTCAACTCCCTGGCCTGCGGGCGCCGCTTAGCCCCGCTTTCCAAATGAATATTAAATCATGGGTCCTAATGACCTGATGCCCCTGCGGCGCTCGGACACCTTTCACAAGTGCCTAAAGCACTTTTAAAATAGAATGCAGTCCCCCTTGCAAAACTGGCAGTCAGCACAACGTGTGCTGCTGCCGACTCACCACTCTGCAGTCTGCAGGAAGTCGCTGAAGTACCGGGGAGGCGGGAGGTGAGTGGCAGTGGGAGGGAAAATGTCAGATGGCAAGAGGGATGACTTGAGGGGGCCTCCGATGGTCGAGTAATGATGCAGCTTGATTGCTGCTGACGTGGGACCGAAAATAAACTTTTTTTTAAACACTTGGGGGCTAAAATAAACAATCGGAGGGCAAAATAAATAAACGGAGGGGCTTTTAAGCCCATACAGTGCAGCGAGAATGGCGGTTTTCTTCGTGGTGCTCCAATGGCACCACCGATGACTGCACACCACCGCAGGCTTCTCCAGGCAATGGAGGCAGAGCAGGCACACAGGTAAGTCCTCAGGGACGGCTTCAACCACCAGGTAAGCCCTTTCCTTGTCCCTCTGATTTACTGTGTCCTCTCTCCTCAACAGCTGCCCAGGAACTGACTAACTGACTAACTATAGAATTATATTTAAAAGATAAAACTGACTGGATTCTAGAATGGCTGGATTGAAATGCTGTGCATGAGCCACTCAGCACAGCATTCCATCCAGACCATTATGACATGGAATGCTTACAAAATCTATCTTTTGACCAGCTGTAAGTGCACAGGTGCACTTTTTGTATTATTTACAGTGTTTTGTGTGAGTAGGGAGGTTGACTTTAATGTCTAGGGGCCCCTTCGTTCAGTACCCTGCTGCCTACCCTGCAGCAGGTACTCTAAGCACCTGTATATTCTGCTTTTATTTATTTATTTTATTTTTATGGAATGACCACCTTTGGGGCATTACAGATTCGGGCCTGCCTAAAAATACATGTCCCCATGTATTCCCTTAACATTCTATAAAATCTATCATCTTATCAACCTCTAAAATCTTACTTAATACTCTATGAAGATCTTACTTAATACTCTGTGAAGTCTTACGTTAATAAAACATTCTTAAAATCTCTAAAATACTCTTGAAACATCTATTAGACTGTAAATTTTTGCTTTAAAGATTTACCCTAAAGTGACTGTGTCTGGGAAATTACTTGAATTAGATCTACTTGTTGTACCAAGGTATGAGTTGAGAAGCTTCTGTGATATACCTTCTAGGAGGGATACTCATGCTCGATCTTTGAGATCTGTGGGTTGAAGTCAACAGGTTCTGGAACAATACATTCTCCTTCCAGAAATCCGTATTTCTGGAGCTAGTACTGGTACACAGTTCGAACGGTCAAGGGAATGCATATGCAAGCTGAGTCAAGGTTCTGTACACCAATTTGTTGGTGATTCTGGTTTCCATATTTTGTCTTTGGTGGACTCCTGCCTCTCTTTCGGCATAGGACTGTCCTGTTCTTTAACAATCACAGTGTCTCTGAAAGTGCAAGCTTTGAGTAGGTTGCAATGGACAATTTTGGTGCCATGTCCAAATTCTTGTTTGATCTTGTAGACCAGCAGTTCAGAGTAAGGTATCTCGACGATGTAATAAGGTTCTGATTCCCACTTTGAAGAAAGTTTACTGCATTTCTGGGTCTTTTTCAACATTACTCTTTCTCCAATAAGTAAAGGTGTAGATTTGGCCTTGATATCGTAGTTGGTCTTCTGCTTCTGCCGTGCTTGTTCCATGTGTTTTATAATGATTCTTCCAGCTTCTTGTAACCATTCATTATGTTCTTGGACCCAATTTGTCACTGGCTTCTTTCCTTTAACTTCTTCTGGTGGCACTTCCAGTACTAAGTCCATTGGAAGTCTTCCGTGTCGTCCAAACATTAAATAGTGCGGGGTATAACCTGTGGAGCAATGAATTGTATTATTGTACAGATATGTGAGTTCAGGGAGTAAAGCTGGCCAGAAAGGACGTTTATATTCTGGTAGAGCTCGCAACATTTCTAAGAGAATTTGGTTTGTTCTTTCGCAAAGTCCATTTCCTTGGGGGTGGTAAGCAGTAGTCTTTAACTTATGAGTCCCACATAGAGCACACAGTTCGTGAAAGAGTTGAGATTCGAAAGATGTTCCTTGATCTGTTAGGATTTTAGTGGGGTATCCATAAGGTCGAACAAAACATCTCATAATGGTTTCAGCAGTAGTTCGAGCAGATAGATCTTTCACTGCACTTGCAACTACGAACTTGGAAAAGTGATCCACCATAGTGAGGATGTAAACGTGTCCATTTGAACTAGGATCCAATTTCAAGTGATCAAGAGCAACTAGTTCCAATGGTGCGCTAGTGACTATTGGATGGAGAGGAGCTCTCTGATTCCCTTTTTCCTTGCACTTTAAGTTGCATGCTGGACATTCCTCACACCATTTTGCTATATCATTACGCATTCCTACCCAATAGAATCGTCTTCTGATGATGGCTTCCATTTTCTTGTGACCGAAATGTCCTGAGTTGTCTTAGTATGCTTCCAACACTACTGAAGCACTGGTCTTTGGAACTACGATTTGAGTTATTTCTGTGTGGGTGGTGGGATCTCTACTCTTCTTCACCAGATGATCATCTTCTATTGTCAAGCGGGTCCTGTGACTCCACAGTTTCATCATCTCTGTGGTCAATTTCCTTCTTTCTTTTCTGTTCATGCGCTTCTGTTGCGCAACTAGATCTTTCACTTGGTGCACTATGGGGTCTTGGCTTTGTAGTTTCACCCATAGGTTCTTTTGATTAGCAATCATGTTATCTACTTCTGGTTGATCTTCCTCTCTAACCTCAGGAGCAAGTTGACAGCATGCCTGTACAGTCTCAGTTGGTACCTGTAGAAAAGGTGGCATTTCAATATTTTCCAGCGGGGTGTCATCTATTTCTACTTCTCCGTGTTCAGGCCTCCAGAACAAGGCATCGGCATTCACATTCAATTTACCTGAGTGATACTTGATGGAAAATCTGTAATTTGCGAGTCGAGAAGCCCACCTTTGCTCGAGGGCTTCTAGCTTTGCAGTATTCAGGTGTGCTAACGGATTATTGTCTGTGAAGACTGTGAAAGGGGTGGCAGCCAAATATTGTCAAAATTTTTCAGTGATGGCCCAGACTAGCATCAAAAATTCCAATTTAAAAGAGCTATAGCGGGCGTCGTTCCACTCAGAGCCTCTTAATCCTCTGCTGGCATAAGCGATTACCCTTTCCGCACCATTCTGTTCTTGTGCGAGTACCGCACCCAATCCTCTGTTGCTGGCATCTGTATACAATAGAAATGGTTTCGCATAGTCTGGATACGCCAAGATGGGAGCTTCAGTAAGTATTGTCTTTAGTTGATCGAAGGCCTCTTGTTGCTCGGTACCCCATGTAACCAGGCGATTCTTCGGGACTCTACCTTCTGCTGATCCTCTCAGGAGTTTGTTCAAAGGCACAGCAATCTTTAAGAAATTCTTACTAAACCTTCAGTAGTATCCAACAAATCCCCAGAATTTCCGGACCTCTCTGATGGTGGTAGGAACAGGCCATTTCTTAACAGCTTCAATCTTCTCTGGGTCTGGCGTCACTCCATTTGTGGAGACTATATGTCCCAGGTAACCTACTTTGGTCTGCAGCAGGTGACATTTGGATGGTTTAATTTTCAGCCCATACTGGATTAACTTTTGGAATACTTCGTCCAGGTGGCGCAGATGATCTTCATGCGTTTTGGAATATACGATAATATCGTCCAAATACAACAGCAGGGTGTCAAAATTTCGGCTCCCAAGACAATGTTCCACTAGCCTTTGGAAAGTTCCAGATGCATTACACAAACCAAAAGGCATCCTAGTGAATTCAAATAAACCCATGGGAGTAATGAATGTTGTTTTCTCCTGATCCTGGGGAGCCATAGGAACCTGCCAGTATCCGCTGGTGAGATCTAGAGTGGAGAATACGGCTGCTGACTGAAGAGCTGTGAGGGAATCCTCGATCCTAGGCAGAGGGTATGCGTTGTGAGTGATGGCATTCGACTTGTGGTAATCCACACAGAATCGGATCTTACCATCCTTCTTCTTGACCAGAACAATTGGCGCTGCCCAAGGACTGTGACTTTCTCTTATCACATTCGCCTCCTTCATCTCCTTGATCATCTCTTTGACCTGCTGGTACATAGCTGGTGGAATCGGCCTAAATCTCTCTCTCGGATAGGTGGATGTCCATGGGTACTGATGTGATGTTGTACCCCATGAGCTGACTCAAAATCCAAGGGGTGTTGGCTGAAAGCTTCTTTCCGGTGCAAAACCACCTCCAAAACATCGGCTTTTTGCTTCATGCTGGTCTTTGCATTGCCAACTTTGATCTCCTTGGTCCACTCTGGTCTCTGGTCACCTTCCATCCCATCTTCTGGCACTTTCTCCATTTCTTCTCCAGCTTCAACAATATCCTGCAAACATACTGTGTGGATCTGCACAATCGGCTGGTTCCGGTACAGCTGTACGTCATGAGTCCCGTAATTTAGCACTCGGACTGGTATCCTACCTCGGATCACTGTGGCCACACTTCTAGCCACTATTATGGGCTCTTCCTTATTCATTGGGTAGGGTTCTACTAGGGCGTCATAGTCTTGACCCCTCGGGCCCACCTTTGCTTTGCGCCACAAAGTGGTTTCGGTGCCCGGCTTTAAGGTTACAGGTCTAGCATCCGCACCCGTACCTCACCGATTTCACCTCGGCATTGGTGAATCTTTGGTGGCATTGCAAATTGTGGATGGTCTGTTGCAGGGCATGCTTCTCACTCGAGGACGCAGGTTTGGCTTGTTGCTGGAGGATGCTCACCAGTTCGCTGAAACAATTCTGTAGAACGTCATCTCCGAGAACGAGTGGTGGTAGTTGATCACCTCATTGTCGCTCACAATGATGCTTGTGCTATGTTGAATGTTCGTCCCTAGCTGTACATCAGTTTCCAGGTAACCTAAATATGGGACTTCATCCCCATTGCTTGCGATCAACTTTACCCAAGATCTAGGAGGTGGCTTCAGATCATTGGGTGTCCAGTACCTTCGGAACTCTCTTCCTTGCAGGGTGGAGACTTGTGATCCGGTGTCCAATAGCACCATTAGCTCGATGCCAGCGACCTTAACTGGAATCATGGGTCTGTCGCCAACAAAACACGACCTTTCTAGCGGGACTGCTGGACCTGCTCGGTTGTTCTTCGGGGGTCGGTCCTTAAGGTGTTGTTGACTGGCTGACCACATCTCCTTTTGACATGACCACTCACACTACACCGGTGACATATGGGCCTTCCTTGGCCATCAAATTGATCTGTGGAGCGTCTCCCTTCACTCCTCCTTGAGTGGTTCATTCGGTCATGCTTCCTCTCTTTCTCCGATGGACCGAAGCTTTTCTCGTTCTTCCACCCAGCTTTCCAACTCTACATCTCTTTATGCATTTCTGCCATCTGGTTGGTCAGCATAGCATTCTGTTCCATCAGCTCTGAATGGTGTTGAGCACCTGTCTGTACAGAGCATATCGGGGTCTGTGACCATGGGTCAGGTATATGATCATGTTCGGAATGCCAGCTTGGGTATGCAACAGCTTCTCTTCTTGGCTCTTTTCTTCATAAGAACACTTCTGGTTGGAGGCCTAATTGCCAAGAATGATCTTCTTTCCAACCCTTGTTAGTGTAGGTCTGCCATTGAGTTCCCATAGAGATTTGGGGATATGCTGGAGCTTCCTCTCTTGGATACCTTGAACCAAATATTCGGATAGCTTCCTCTTTAAAATCCAGAAAGTCAGCTTCAGGGTTCTGCAAATGCAGCATCCATAGTTCTCTTTTCAAGGCCTCACTTTGTACTCCTTCCACAAATTTCTCGACTAGAACTCTGTCTGCATCCCAGACCTCTGCCACGTCTACTGTCTCTAATGCTCGTAACAGCTCTTGTAGACTCAATGCAAACTCCCGCAGGGTCTCTTGAGACTTCTGGGTATGTGAAAAGAACTTCATTTTGAGGTTGGACATGGTCCTAGCATCGGAAATCTGCTGCAACCTCTGGAGTATCTGGTCTGCTGTGGCTTTGCTCACTCGACCATGATTGCACTTCACGGTGGGCAGCCCTTCATTGCCCGATCAAAATTTCAACTTTTGTGGCTCTGGGATTTGATAACTGGAATATGCTTGCATTTTTGAATGGAATTCTCCCAGGCTGCTGATTCCGTCCCCATCTTTCTCTCCGGAAAACTGCGGAAGCCGTGGCGCTCCAAAATAGTATGGCATGGTTAGGGAAGAGGGTGGGATATTCCCTCTAAGTCCATCTCGGTCTCCTCCAGACAATTCACTACTTCCCCCTGGCTCCATTGGAACTTCCTACTAAGCCACTCCAACTTTGGACTCCTTGGATAAATTATTTCTATCCTGCTGACTATGCCAATTTTTGTAATGGTGCTGCTCAAGAAGAAGATGATGATGTTATGATGAGGCACCAAAGGGTCCGAATTAAAATGCGGATAGGATAACTGCTATCCGGACAAGGAGAGACAGGAGTCAACTTAGTATTTCGATGCCCGCAGGGGGCGTTTATTTGGTACCAAGGGGTAGACAGACACAGTCACAAGAAGGAGTAGGGGATGCCCGATTAACAATAGGGCAATGGAACAGGAAAATACTGCAATACTTTTGATCTACCACTTTTATGGTTACCACTACAAGCATAAACTTTAGGCCTACTGCCACTCTTATTCTAATACTAGTTTATACTGTACTGCTATACTCTAAACAAGAATCCAGTCTTATTCTGATACTAGTTTATACTGTACTTCTATACTCTAAATGAGAATCCAGTTACGTAGGCTACTCAGCGCTACATTAGGGTGATCAGCATCACACATCTACAAAAGAGTCCAGATTTTACAAGAGTCCAGAGATCCGGCATCTTCGTGTACACCGTCATTCTTCATTGGTAGCTACAAGGGAAAATAAAAAGAACTGTAGAACCCTAATCTCAATTCCCAGCAAGGACCTAGATAAGGCCACTGGGGTGGTGAGAGGTTTGGTAAACAGACCATTTATCTTCGGCAAAAGCCCACTCTCTCCGAGGCTGCCGGAATGTGGAACCAAAGCAACTGGTTCCTGAAATAACACACTGAAGCAAGAGGTTCCTCAGCCAAAACCCACTTCTAGGGTTGCCAAGGATGAAGAAAGACCAAGATCTGTGTGGCGATGAATCCAGTGGAGGACTACCACGATCCTACTGATGCTGCAGCACTCCAAGGGCCAGCTGGACTCTGAGGGAACTCTGACAGGACCAGGAACCATAAGAATCTGAAGAGATGATGGTTGACTCTGCAATCCTAGGATCAGGAACTAACACAAAACAAAGAAACGGCGGACACGTCCCGGACTGGGCTTCAACGGACTCGACTTTCGGCGAACGACCAGGTGGGGGAGCAAAACAGGTTCTCCAAGATGAGCTCTCTCTCTTCTGTAGAAGGCGACCAACCTCGGGACATCTGGAACAGGAACCATATGGAACGACACTGGCACGGCTGTCGTGATGCGTTTCGGCAGACGTACATTCAAGCTGTGAAAACAAGAAAACGGCAGGTACGACTGACGATGGACTCAACTCCGGCGGATGACACAAACGGACGGGATGAGTTGATGGATGATCTTCCTGGAGTGAAGAATGCTGGAAGGATGTCTTCTTCTGAGTAGAGACTTATTCTGAGCACGTGGTGTTACAGACCACACTATGAGGCTGCAGTGTGGTAGAAGATTGAGACTGTCTTCGTACAGTAGTAAACATATAACTGAAGAATTCCCAAAGAACTGTGGAATAGTACAATAATTTGCCAGAGGAAGGCAAATTATAACTTCAGGGGTAATTGTTACTGATAAGGGCCAATGTCCAGGTGCTTAGAGCAATAGTTCAGGTACTTCGGACAATAGTTCAGGTACTTAGGGCAATAGTTCAGGTACTTAGGACAATAGTTCAGGTACTTAGGGCAATGGTTCAGGTACTTTGGACAATAGTTCAGGTACTTAGGGCAATAGTTCAGCATAAGCAGTACAGTAATTACAGTAATTTCACAGTATAGGCAAATAGAACAGTCTCAAAGGAACCCCCTGTTTCTATAGGTAGGGTATTCTGGAATAGGATCCCTTACTGTACGTTGTGGCTAGGGAATCCTTTAGTACCACTAGGCTGGCTTGCCCTATTCCGCTAGGCCGGGGCCTCCCTTTAGTACCACTAGGCTGGCTTGCCCTATTCCACTAGGCCGGGGCCTCCCTTTAGTACCACTAGGCTGGCTTGCCCTATTCCACTAGGCTGGGGCCTTCCTTTAGTACCACTAGGCTGGCTTGCCCAATTCCGAAGGCTGGGGCTTCCTATAGTACTCACTAGGCTGGCTTGCCCTATTCGCCAGGCCGAGGCGCCTCCCTTAGACCTGGCTTTTACCTCGGGCCTAATGCCCTACCTTTACCTCAGGCCTGAAGCCCTACTTTAGCTTGGGCCTGGTGCCCCACTTGACAATGGGCCTGGTGCCCCACGAAATACTGGGCCTGGTGCCCCACTTTGTACTGGGCCTGATGCCCCTCATTACCTTGGGCCTGATGCCCCACCTTAGATTGGGCCTGGTGCCCCAATTTGTAATGGGCCTGATGCCCCCCTAAACTTTGGGCCAGATGCCCCATTTCACAATGGGCCTAGTGCCCTACTTTAAATCTGGGCCGGAAACGCCCTTTTAAATACGTTGCCCCTTTAAATTTGCAGGCTCCCAGTGCCTGCTGTCATTTATCTGGTGAAAGCCCGCCTCCGTTCCACCCCTAATGAATATTCATAGGCCATGATAAAGGCCTTGCTATCTAGTCCCTCCCTGTGGGCGTCGCTAGCCCCGGCCTTACAAATAATTATTAAATCGCGGGTCCTAATGACCCGATGCCCCTGCGGCGCTCGGCCGCCTTTCACAAGTGCCTAATGCGCTTTTAAAATAGAATGCAGTCCCCCTTGTAAAACTGGCAGTCAGCACAACGTGTGCTGCCGCCGACTCACCGCTCTGCAGTCTGCAGGAAGTCGCTGAAGTACCGGGGAGGCAGGAGGTGAGTGGCAGTGGGAGGGAAAATGTCAGGCGGCAAGAGGGACAACTCGAGGGGGCCTCTGACGTCGAGTAATGATGCAGCTTGATTGCTGCCGACGTGGGACCGAAAATAAACTTTTTTTTTTTAAACACTTGGGGGCTAAAATACTACGCTGACATTATCTATGGCCAATGCTCTGTCTCACACCTTGTAAAACTGGATGTACTGTACCCAGAGCCTTAAGATTCATGACTGGCCTCCCATCCTGCACACACCACTGCTCTTTATATGCTGCAGTAGGGTGGCCTTCTCTGCAATACAGACGGCATAGAAATGCAGCTCTCTGGACACTTCGAACACTCACCCACAAACTCCCTGACTACATTGTTGACTGCCTCCCCTTAAGTCCACCAAGTAGCTATGCCATAAGAAGCCACTCGCTAATTTCCCTAAAAATTCCCAGGATCAGTAACCACTTTGGTAGGGCATCCATAAGCCATGCTCTGCCCACACTCTGGAAAAGGATACAAAGTTCACTGAAACTTAGTCTCCTGTCAGTATTGCTGTGTTTAGGACTCTTTATGACAAAACATTTGCCGAAATCTGTAAATGTTTCCATAGTACCTAGCGGTCCTGCTGATGGTTCCCTCTCTAGCCTTACCATATGCAGCCACGAACCTAACCCCTCTCTTCCCTACCTAACTTGTTCAATAGTCAGCTGCCATGCTGGCCCTCGGAACCCTTGGCACTTTTTTCTCTATCTGCTCCCTCATGCCACTCAAATAGTTGATACAGTTTTCATCATGGGCCCATCTGAAGCCTTGGTCACCTCCCAAGCATATAAACGGTTTCTGAGGGCTGAAGTGTTCATAATTTGTACCTTTCTATAGAGCCATGGATAAATGTGTTACTTTAACTTCTATGTCTATGAAGGTTGTATACGCCACAATAATGTTATGTGATGCATGTATGCTACCACGTGAATACTTGGAATGTATATATTGCAACTACCACTTATTTGTAAGTCTGCTTTTACCTTAGCACATTTTGTATATTGCACCTTTAATGTATGTATGTATAACTGTCCTTGACAACAGCAGGTCCACCTTGTAAATGAGCTTGCTCAACGGTGATCGCCTGGTTAATTAAAGATTTGATTTGATTTGATTTGAAAATAAACAATCGGAGGGCAAAACAAATAAACGGAGGGTCTTTTAAGCCCATACAGTGCGGCAGGAACGGCGGTTTTCTTCGTGGTGCCCCGATGGCACCACCGACAACTGCACACCACCGCAGGCTTCTTCAGGCAGTGGAGGCAGGGCAGGCACACAGGTAAGTCCTCAGGGACGGCTTCAACCACCAGGTAAGCCCTTTCCTTGTCCCTCTGACTTACTGTGTCCTCTCTCCTCAACAGCTGCCCAGGAACTGACTAACTGACTAACTATAGAATTATATTTAAAAGATAAAACTGACTGGGTTCTAGAATGGCTGGATTGGAATGCTGTGCATGAGCCACTCAGCACAGCATTCCATCCAGACCATTGTGACATAGAATGCTTACAAAATCTATCTTTTGACCAGCTGTAAGTGCACAGGTGCACTTTTTCTATTATTTACAGTGTTTTGTGTGAGTAAGGAGGTTGACTTTTATGTCTAGGGGCCCCTTCATACAGTACCCTGCTGCCTACCCCTGCAGCAGTACCCTAAGCACCTGTATATTCTGCTTTTATTTATTTATTTTATTTTTCTGGAATGACCACCTTTGGGGCATTACAGAAGATTTGTATGATCTGTACAGTATGATGATCTGTATGATAAGATTTGTATGATTTGTACAGTATAATGACTTGTATCATAAGATTTGTATGATTTGTACAGTATGATGATTTGTATGATTTGTACAGTATGATGATTTGTATAAGATTTGTACAGTATGATGACTTGTATGATACGATTTGTATGATTTGTACAGCATGATGATTTGTATGATAAGATTTGTATGATTTGTACAGTATGATGATTTGCATGAGATTTGTATGATTTGTACAGTATGATGGTTTGTATGATTTGTACAGTATGATGGCTTGTATAAGATTTGTATGATTTGTACAGTATGATGATTTGTGTAAGATTTTTATGATTTTTACAGCATGATGACTTGTATGATACGATTTGTATGATTTGTACAGTATGATGATTTGTATGATAAGATTTGTGTGATTTGTACAGTATGATGATTTGTATAAGATTTGTATGATTTGTACAGTATGATGATTTGTATGATACGATTTGTATGATTTGTACAGTGTGATGACTTGTATCATAAGATTTGTATGATTTGTACAGTATGATGACTTGTATAAGATTTGTATGATTTGTACAGTATGATGATTTGTATAAGATTTGTATGATTTGTACAGTATGATGAGTTGTACGATTTGTACAGTATGATGATTTGTATAAGATTTGTATGATTTGTACAGTATAATGACTTGTATCATAAGATTTGTATGATTTGTACAGTATGATGATTTGTGTAAGATTTGTATGATTTGTACAGTATGATGACTTGTATAAGATTTGTATGATTTGTACAGTATGATGATTTGTGTAAGATTTGTATGATTTGTACAGTATGATGATTTGTATACGATTTGTATGATTTGTACAGTATGATGATTTGTATGATTTGTACAGTATGATGATTTGTATAAGATTTGTATGATTTGTGCAGTATGATGATTTGTATGCAAATCCCCAGTGAAATTTAGGCTGGTTCTGCTTTAAGCAGGAATGCATGGTGCCAACGAGCCTTTCACACAATCTGCAAAAGGTGAGAACAGAAGACATAGACCTTTGTTTCATCCTACACAGGATCCATCATTGTGCCTCATCTGTGTCTTACCACAGAGGAAATGAACCCACCCTAATGTGGTTTTACAGGTTTGGGTGATGGTGTGCCCAAAATAAGACAGCAAGTTAAAAGGCAAAGAACCTCAGCACAAAAGCACTGAGGCAAGGGATACCTAAAAAGGGCATTGGCAACACAACTAGGTTTCTCTAAAAAATACAAAATCACACATACATCCGATAATGCAAAGCATCATGGTATATATATATATATATACAGATATATCTATATATATATATATATATATATTAATTAGGGCAAAAACTCCACTTAATGCATTAGTTAGAGTTGTTCCACAGTGACAAAATGAGGAAATTTGGTGTTAGGGTTGAAAGTCACCCTTGGACCCCCCTCCACACCCCAACAGGCATTGGGGTGCGCATTGGGGTTGCTGGCCCTAACTCTCACCCCATCAGATGCATGAAGAAACAGAGGTATAGGAGAATGAGGTGAGAGTTAGGACCAACAACCCCAACATGCACCCCATGCCGGTTGGGGTGTGGGGGGCAAGGGGGCCTTAACCTCAATACATCGACCCTTACTTTTGTCACTGTGAACAACCTAACTAATACATTAAATGGAGTTTTTTGCCTCTAATTTCCCTTATTTTTGAGAAGGATAATGAGAAATAGTGAATGTAATGCAGCAGCGGGAGCGCGGGGCCCGTCACATAGTAACACAGTGCCCAAAAACACAAATGATAACATGCATGGTGATGCAAAACAAAACAGTACTGTAGACACAAATGGTTAAAATAATGCAAACGCAAGCACAAATGAAGACGTGAAGGGTAACGCACATTGTGCCGTAGATGGGAACAGTAAGTGAAACGGTTATGGAACCGCAAGCAGAAGCGGTAAGGGTAACAGTAATAAAAGCGCACAGGCTGGTTTTCCCCAAAAGCTGCATAGAGAAAGACAGTGAGTACAAAGAATGTATGCATAATAATGGGTCTTGGAGCAGAAAATGAGGAGTTGGAATACTAAATTGCTTATATCTCAGAAACCGTACGACGTAGAAAAGAAATTTAAAAGTCATATGATTTATGACTTTTCTGGCTAGTTTTGTACTTAGTTCCCAATGAAAAATCCATATCTCGCACCGTTTCCGAGATACAGGCCCTGAAAGCACGGCGAACGCCATATTGTTAGCCTATGGGAAAAAGAAGTTTGGGGTGCCATAACTTTGGCTCCCTGTAATATTTTTTCACCAAACCACTAAACAGCACATCTGTGGGATGTTGGCTTTCTTCTCTCTAAATTTAAGCCCAAAAGACCAAACAGTTATTTTGCAGCAGGGCGGCAAAGGATTCCTGTATTGCGGCAGACACCGTAATGTTAGCCTATGGGGAACAGCATCAACTTTGGAGTAACGTAACTTTGCCACCCTGTAATATTTTTTCACCGAAATACTGAAAGGCACATCTGTGAGGTGTTGGCTGTATTCCCTCCAAATTTCAGCCCAAAAGACCAAACCACTCTTTTGCAGCAGGGTGGCAAAGAATTGCTGTCATTTTCCCACAGCCTGGAAAAGTACTGTAGAACTTTGCGAAAGCTTTTGCAAATTCATGCAACAGTGTCGCAAATGCGAAAGTACAATTCCCAGAAATTTGAAAAACATATTTCTGGGGTGTTTTACCCCAAAATAAAGACATGCCTAGCATCCTCAGGGTCCGACTAGGTGAATACAAAAATAATTAGATTACTAGAGGGTCCCAAATTTAGATGCCAAGCATTTTTCTGATGACCAACTGAAAAAAAAATGGCAGATTTGCGACAGTAAAAAGGCCGTTTGTGAAAGCAAAAACTGCATTTGCGACAGTGTCTAACTTTTTGTTAACTTTTCCCATTGACTTATAATGGGAAATTGTTTTTTGAATAACTTTTTAACCGTTTAATATTTTTTAACAAAATCTTCAAAAGGCACATCGGGGACCCTGGCCTCACATTCCCTGAAAATTTTGGACCGGTTGCGCAAACCATGCGACCTGTAGAGATGAGCAAAGAATTCCAAAAAAGCATAAATGCGTGCCAGATCATGCTTAATAACTCCATAGCCATAAATCCGAACAGTACGACAGTTGGCATATCCCAAGATGTATGGTTCTTGATCATGTATTCCAAATTTCAGGCAAATCCGTTGAATGGTTGCAAAGTTATTAAGGTGCAAAATTTAAGGTTTAACATGTAAATGGCTCCTCAACCCTAATTATGGTAGCACTACTGTGCTACCATAATAATATATATGTATGTATGTGTAAATATATATATATATATATATATGCACACACACACTTATACACACACATACACATTTGCACTGGTTCTTATGGGGGGGGAGTACAGAGAGTTCACAGAATTATGAACCAAATGTTGTCAGCAGGCTACCGATTCTTCCAGACACTTGTAACTTTAATGAACATAGTCATACCCAACGATGAGCCTGTCCACAAGTCAACCCCACTACTGATATCACTAGTGTTACAGATATTGAGTAGGGGACCATTAGACTCCTTATTACCTAGGTTATACATAGCTGTTTCAAAGTTAACCCCACGCTCTACAGACTACATTTGACCTCAGTGGCAGGCAGATCAAAACAGCATAATTTCCATAGAACGATGGGATAGGTACACTTCATATACCCAGTGACCCACCTCATCTCATCTATGGAAAGAATTTTCTTGGAAATCCATTATTAGTTTTTTTTTTTTATTATTAATTTACACTTTTCTCCGCCTCTGCGGACCTGGCAGGTGGCTCTGTCCCCTTTCTCTGAGGGCTCGTTCTCTGAGCCCAGCCACCCCTGATTCAGCATTACCCCTGGCAGTTCCCTTATGGATTACCTCTCCCCCCCCGTGGTGGGGCCGGGGAGAGGCATGTTGGTCCCCCCCCGAGCACAATACAGAAGTCAAGAAGGCTGGTACAGGGGTGCGTCTGGCCATTATTAAGCCTGCCAGCTCCATTTTCTGCTTTTTCTCCCTCCCTCACTACAGGCATCCATGTGCATATGTGAAGGCACATGCATGCTGCCATCACCTGCAACACCCTCCCTTGGTGTTGCTCTCCTATTCTGCACAACCCTTCAGACCTCCACCTGGGGGCAATTGTTCAGCAGGGAGTGGCAACCCACCTACCTAGTAGAGAAGAGAAGTCCCTTGTATGCTCAATCCATCTCCCACCCCCCAGCCAACCCCCAGTGACCCGTGCTCGCTCCTGAATATGGGTCACCAGTGTGGAGCAAGATGTGGTGTCCAGCACCTCAACTCTCGGTGCAGGACCACTATTAGGTATTTTTGCACCCAAAATCAACAGGCTAAGTATGTCTCACAGCATACGGCACACTCCTGGCAGCATTGTGGGGAAACTGAAGCAACCCATGCACATATCTTTTGGCTATGCCCAGCCATTCAGGGTTATTGAGCACAACTCCAAACACGGTTGCAGGAAATTCTAAACACATCCTTTACTCTGAGTGCCAACACATTCCTGTACCTGGATTTCCTAGAGGAGCTCAGACAAGTAATACCTAAAAGCTGCTGGGGATTTGCATTTTAATGACTAGAAAAGCTATCACAAAGAACTTGTTTTTGGCTACCCTTCCAACTATTACTTTATGGCAGGATCTAAAGAGAGATGTATATTATATGGAGAAACTGACAACTAAACTTAAGCACAATATTCCTTGTTTTGAAATCATATGGCACAGATGAGTCATATATATAATGAATAGGAGGCATAACTTTGCTCCATAGCTTCTTAGGGAGACTGGGCTTTCTGACACCTTATCTTTTGTAGAATTATTACTGCATGTTGATGAGTAATGTGCATACTCAGAAATCTGTCTTCTATTGTCACATGCTGCGGCTTGTTTGTTGCTTGTGTTGTACTAAAAATCCTGAATAAACTTCCATTAAAAAAGCATGGTGCAGACATGCTTTTTAATTGGCAGAATGTTTGACTCTAAACCAAAAACAATAAATTAATTTTATACTTGAGGGTTAACAGCAGCAATACTAGTGAGGGTGTGTGGTCCCTTAGCAATAGTAGAATAGTAACGCAAGTGGTCATGTCTCTTGGCTGCCTGCTTCTAGACATTTAGACTCTTTGTTTTGTGAACTGTTTCTTGCTAATGTTCAAGTGATGACAACAGGTTTTCTCTCCAAGCAACACGAGAAGACAGGAGGACCTTCAGGGTTTATTTTAAAAACCAAGAACTATGTCAGTCCACAGTTTAATCTGCCCCCCAAGTTTGAACTTCCTGTATAAGGGGGGAGGCAGCGTTTGAAGACAGTTCCCTCTTTTAGGCAGCAAATCTCATACCTGATTACTAGAGGTAGGTGAAACCTTATTTGTAGGAAATGAGCCTACCACAACTTGAGTGGCTCAGTTTTGCTAGAATTCAAGTTGAAAATGACAGTTTGGCTTGGGGGGAGTCATGCCTGCCTGCTGTGCTGCGATTTACCTTAAAGCTGGACCAACTTTCACTTCCTCTACCTGATCATATAGGTTCTACCCTTTATTGTACTCCCAGTGAGTCCTCAACGCCTATCACATGGGCACCACAGCACTGAATAAGTGCACACAGTTCCCGATCAGAGGAAATCTGATGCTTTTGGTTTTGTACTATATATGGTGGGGGAGTGCATGGGTGCCAATGCAGTGTTTATACACTGTAATGCACACCTACAGTACTTAGTGTATTCCCAAGCACACACAGCACAATGCTAGGTCCAGGTTGTCAGTTGAGAATGGAGGGTGGTGATGTGGCTGACCACAGCAGGCTAGCCACCAAACGACAACAACCAAAAAACACCACTAAGCCTGGTCATGTAACTGACCCTTTGAGTTTAACACTAGTGAAACTGGAAACAAAAGCTGGCCAAATTAACCCTTTCTCACCTGAAGTAAACAGTAGCCAAAACAAAAAGAGGCATGAATATGGCTCTTCGAGTGTGACGGTTTAATGGGGGGTAGGGAAAAAACAATGAACAGGGCATGTCAGGTGTGTGGGGGTTGGGCATGGGTGGCTTGGCATGCTTAGATTCTTTTTACCATTAAACCTCATTAAGCCACTTTCAATTTCTGTAGTAATAAAACTGCTTTGAAATAGAATTTTGGTGAGTGAGCTTCACTGCTGGTCCAGTCTGTGTGTGCGTACTTTTGTAAAAAATGTCCCGTCCAGACTAGACAGCTTAAAATGTGTAAATTGCTTAAATTTTAAGTCTGTCTAACATGGTTCACATCCGCACTACATGCAAGTTTAAACACGGGTTCAAAAGCCATGTCAAAGCCTTGATAGGACCTAGGCTTTAACACAGTTCTTGAAACAGATTACAAGAAAGAACAGTGTTAACTGCAAGTCTGGAAATGCAGACATGGTTCCAACTCTGCCTCAGCCCCCAGAAAACATGTTCAGCAAGTCCCACTAGACATGATTAGAGCAGTTAGTGGGGACCGTGCAGTACAGATGTTTTATCCATGCTAAAACTTTGTTGACCTCAACTGGGATGCAGCAACACTGTAAGTAATAACATGTTTTAAATGAACATACAAATGCTCCAGCAGAAACAGACCACCCGGTCTATCTATTTCTGCTCAAGTGTGCAGCTAGCACCCCTAGTTTGCAACTGCCCCACCGCCCTCCCCTTTGTCATCCCACTGCCGCCCCCACCTCCCCCACCCTCACTCTCCCCTGTTCCCTGTCCCATGCCCTTTTAAAGTTGTTCCAGATTTACATGATACCACCCATTCTGGTAGTGTGTTCCATTTTGCTACCACCCTCTCCGTGAAATAGTGTCTCCTCATTTCCCAAATCTCCCTCTCTATTCTTAGCCCATGCCCCTGGTGCCTCCTTAACTTAAAGACCCGCTCACCCCATCTCTTATTGATTTCCTCAGATACTTGACTATCATGTCTCCCTGTCCTTTCTATCCTCCAGGGTGTACGTATTCAGGTCTCCCAGCCTACTGTCATAGTCTCTCCCCTCCATTCCACATATCATCTTCATTGCCCTCCTCTACACCCCTCCAGTAGCCTGATATCACAGTTTAGGTATGGTCTCCAAAACTGCACACAATACTCCAAGTTCGGCCTTACCAGTGATCTGTAGAGGGGCGAGATCACCTCTCTTTGCCTGGATGAAAACCCCCTTGCTATGCACCCCAGCATTTTGTTCACTTTTGCAGCCACTCTCCAGCACTAGGCAGTATTGTTCATGGTTCCTGTTACCATAACCCCTGGATCCTTCTCCTCCTCAGTGATCCCCAGCTTAACCCCCCCCCCCAGCCAGTATTCTCTGCTTTGGTTCTTCGACCCCGAAGTGCATAACCTTACACTTCTTTGCATTGAACCCAGCTGCCAACTCTGTCCACTCCTCTAACTTGTTTAGGTCCCCCTGCAGCTGCTTCCATCATTCTTCTCCATCCACCACTGCTCCCATTTTGGTGTTGTGTGCGAACAGACTTACACCACCCCATGTGCAATTTCTGATATGAAGAGCCCAAATAATACTGGTCCCAGCACAGAGCCATGTGGCACCCTGCCCATCACTGGCTTCAGAGTTGAGAGCTCCCCTCCCACCACCACCCGTTGTAGCCTCCCACTCAGTCAGCTTGTGATCGAGTTCGTCATTTTTCCCCTACCCCTACACCAGTTAGCTTCCCCCAAGCTGCCCATGAGGCACCGAATTGAAGGCCTTGCTGAAGTCCAAGTAAAGAACATCCACCGCATGACCCTTATCCAGCTCGCCTGTTACCCAGTCATAATATTGTATCAGGTTGGTTTGACAGGACTTCCCTGAAGTGAACCCATGCTGCCTCACATTCTGGAGGCCGTTGTTCTCCAGGTACGGCACCAGTCTTTCCTTTAGTATCATTTCCATGAGTTTGCACACTATGGAGGTGAGACTTACCAGACAATAATTACCTGATTTGTCCCTTGGTCCTCTCTTGTGTAACAGCACTACACTTGCCATCATCCAGTCCAGTGGCACACATCCTGACTCCAGTGAGGTGCTGTACAGATCTGCCAGAGGCTCCGCCAACACCTCCGCCATCTCCCTCATCACCCTGTGGTGGATACCATTCAGCCCTGGTGCCTTGTCTACCTTCCATGCCCTCAGTTCCTCTAGGACTCTACCTCCCTCAATCCTTCCATCTGTCACCTCCTCTCCCCCCATCCCCATGCTCCCAGCCCATGTCAGTAGCGGTCCCCCCTTTTCTTCTATGAACATTGAGCAAAAGTATTCATTCAGTGCTTCTGCCTGTTCCTCCCCCTTTTCTGCCCACTGCCCACCCTTTTTTATCCTCACTATTGTCTCCTTGCACTTCCTTTTCTCTCTAATGTATCTGAAAATGTCTCCCCCCCAATTCCCTGCACTAACCTCAGCCCCCTCTGGGCCTTGCTTCTCTCCCTTTTCTGGTCACCTCCCTGGACTGTCTTGCATACTCCTCCCTGTCCTCTTCCTTCCCCATCCTCCTATACCTCTGGTGCGCCTCTCATTTTGCCCTCACCACCTCCACAACCTCGCTGTTCAACCAGCATGATTTCCTTGCTTGGCAGGGGACACCAGAAGGAAGGAGTGCTGTGTGACTGGACTTCTCTACTGGGATTAAAGAAGTAGAACACTCCTACTGGGACCTTTAATTTAGGGTAAAAAAACAAACAAAAAAAATAGTGTGTTTGTCTCAGTTAGCTAAAGTGCTTGTCTGAACAGTTATCTAAGTGTAAATCTCAGGTGGCTGAAGGGGCTTCATTTCTGTGCAGTTTAAATTACTTGTAGAAAGATCTAGTAAGTAGGGGGAGTTGCTTAGCTAGAAGGAAACTAGATTTAAACACTGCCTTAGAAATATTCTGTCAGAGGCTTGGCAGAGGACACCAGAAGGAAGGAGTGCTGTGTGACTGGACTTCTCTACTGGGACTAAAGAAGTAGAACTCTTCTACTCTCCACAGTCTTCTAAAAAACTATATTGCCCACCTTCCCTCCCACCCAAAGCTAGTTCTACTTTTATAGGCACAGGATTTGACTGACAACAGGAACTTCCTGTTTGGGAGCAGGAAGTGAGTGATCACAGAGCCACCAAAGACACACCATCCTAGAAGGGCAAGAGTAGCTCTACGGCCCCTTCTAGCTGCTGGAGGTCTGCCTCTAAGCAAGTAATGGGTCTACTGAGAAATATAGGATATTCTTGTCTCAGAACAGGACAATCAGGAGCATAAGTGTCATAGAGGCAGTAAGTAAGTAGAGAGAGAGAAGGAAAAAAAACAGAGGAAAGAGTAAGGATTCCAAACAATAATGAAGGGGCCAGAAATAAGACATGATGGGAGTGATGCAGTGCAGTGGCTGTGGAGCAGCAGTCATCTGGGAGATATTCTGGAGGATGCAGTGTTGTCCCATCTGCAGGCACCTCTCTGGGCTGAGAGGGGAGGTTGCTCATCTCCAGGCTGAGTTGGCCAGGATTTGTGGCACCTCCTCTTCCATTCAGGGACCAGAAGGGCCACTGCCATTTCTCAGAGGTTGCCAAGAAAGAGGAGCAGTTGGACCACACTGGACTCAGGGAGGGTGGTGGAACAGAGGTGCATCCCTCCAGTTGTACCTCTCCACAATTCCTATGCCATTCTGGCAAAGTGTGGTTCCTCTATGGAGGCACCCACAGTGGAGACCAAGGAGGATGCTGGGAACCTCCACAAAGGAGACCCACAGGAGGGTGGCATGGGACCCCACAGGGGAAGAAAACAACTTCTGGTGGGAGACTCCATTGTTAGGAAGGTAGAACTGGGGGAGGAAAGGGAGAGGGAGGTAAAGTGCTTGCTTGGCGCCATGGCTTGGAGGGACAGGGAGAAAATCCTCAGGATTGCCAGAGGAGCTGCACAGGGAAGGGAGCTGGAAGTCATTGTCCACCTAGGGACAAATGACCTGGCCAAGAAGGGATCAGACCAGTGCAGGAAGAGTTTGTGGAATTGGGGAGGGGCCTTAGACAAGTAGTACCCATGGTAACCTTCTTGGAGGTGCTGCTTGTCTGTGGCGTCCGAGAGGCTAGGGTGCTTCACACCATGGGATTCAATCAGTGGTTGATAAACTTTTGCAGAGCTCAGGGATTTGGCTTCATTGGGGACTGGGGGTCCACCTGGAGTGATGCAAGCCTATACTGGCATGATGGGCTGCATCTGTCCAGTAGGGGAACCAGGATCCTAGGTGATAGGTTTAAATGCTTCATTGGCAAGTACTTAAACTAGCCAAGGGGGGAGGCACTGGAAAGGAGCAGGGAAATCCTAGCCCCCCCAAAAAAGTCACGGCAGTAAGTGCAGTAAACATCAACATAGAGATGTTGATAGGGAGAAGGGCAGGGGTAAATGGAGAAAGTGACAAAGGTAAGAAGGATAGGGATGGGGCAAAAATGAGTAAGGCCATCAGGAAATGGAGGATAATGAGTACCAATGCCTGTAGCCTCAGCAACAAGCTCCCTGAACTGGTGGCCTTAATGGAAGAGGGATGCCTTGTTATTGTAGCAGTCACAGAAACATGGTACACAGAGAACCATGACTGGGATGTTAACATACCAGGGTACGTAACCTACAGGAGAGACAGGGAGGGGAGAAGGGGGGAGTAGCTCTCTATGTAAAGGAATGGATAAAAGCAACTGCACAAAAGAGTAAACAGGGAGGACAGGAGGCACTGTGGGTCACCTTGGAGACTGGAAGTGGCACCACAATCCGCACAGGGGTTGTATACAGACCCCCAGGTCAGGGGAAGGGAATGGACAAGGATATGATAGAAGGCATTCTTAGCATGGCAGAGAAAGGGGAGATACTGTTGATGGGAGACCTGAATATGCCAGATGTTAATTGGAGCACACTTGCTGCAGCCACATCCAAGAGCAGGGCCATTCTCAATGCCCTACAGGTGGCATGCCTCAGACAGCTAGTTTCGGAACCCACTCATGAGGGAGCAATCTTAGACCTCGTACTCTCAAATGGGGACAGTGAGAGGATCTCAGATCTAGAAGTGGGTTGCCATCTGGGAACAAGTGACCATCAAACAGTGTGGTTCACGTTAAACTCAGCTACAGAGTCAAGCCATATAAAAGTGAGTGTACTGGACTTCAGGAGGGCTGACTTTGGCAAGATGGGAGAGTGCCTCAGAAAAGCACTAGCAAACAGGCTAGAAGGAGAGGTGGGGCAACAATGGGGAATCATCAAAACTGCCATCACAGAGGCAACAAGCCTTTGTGTGAAGCAAATAAACAAATCAAAATGAAAGAAAAAGCCACTATGGTTCTCAAAAGAGGTGGTGGGGAAAGTCAGGGAGAAAAAGATAGCATTCAGGAAGTATAAGGAAACACAGAACTAGCAGGACAGAGAGCTGTACCAGTTAAGGCAGAAGGAAGCAGGGAGGGAAGTCAGAATAGCAAAGGCCCAAACTGAAGAAAGGATAGCCAACTCGGTTAAGAAGGGGGATAAAACCTTTTATAGGTACATCAGGGAGTGTAGAAAGACAAAGGGAGGGATAGTGAGGCTGAATAGAATGAATGGTGGGTAGGCAGAGGGGGTAGTGAAAAAGCAGGGATACTGAATAAATATTTCTGCTCAGCATTCACAAAAGAGGAGGGGGAGGTGCCTAATCCAATTAACAGAAGCACTCTGGATAGGGGGGACGATCTCAGTTCTTTCACAGAAGAAAGGGTTCTGAAAGAACTCCTAAAACTGAAGGTGGGCAAAGCAATGGGGCCTGATGGAATTCACCCCAGAATTCTAAAAGAATTAAGGGGAGAACTAGTGAAACCACTGGCTACTCTTTTTAACAAATCATGGGAGGATAGTGTGGAACCTGAGGACTGGAGGAAGGCAGATGTGATTCCCCTTCACAAAAGTGGGACCAAGACAGAGGCAGGAAACTACAGACCTGTCAGTTTGACCTCTGTGGTAGGGAAAGTAATGGAATCACTTCTGAAGGAAAGAATTGTTAAGTACCTAGAGGTCAGTGGGGCAGAGGACCCAAGGCGGCATGGGTTCACACCGGGAAGGTCATGTCAGACGAATCTAATTGATTTCTTTGACTGGGTGACCAAAGTAGTAGACCAGGGAGGAGCTGTGGACATGGTCTACCTAGATTTTAGCAAGGCATTTGACACAGCCCCACACAAAGGATTAATAGTCAAATTAACCAGCCTGGGAGTGGGTCCCAGGGTGGTAGCCTGATTAAAACATTGGCTGGACAACAGGACACAGAAGGTAATTGTAAATGGAGTCCACTCTGAAGAAAGAGGGGTCACTAGTGGGTACCGCAGGGTTCAGTACTGGGTCCAGTCCTTTTTAATGTCTTTATAAGTGACACTGCAGAGGGACTTAAAGGAAAAGTATGCCACTTTGTAGATGACACAAAGATCTTCAACAGGGTTGATACACAAGGAGGCGTGGAAAGGATGAGAAGGGACTTGGCAAGGTTGGAGGAATGGTAGGAAGTATGGCAGCTAGGCTTCAATGCAAAGAAGTGCAAAACAATGCACCTGGGAAACAAAAACCCAAGGGAAGATTACACAATGGGGGGAGGTAGTAGCAAAAACAAAAAAGGAAAGGGACCTGAGGGTAATCATATCAGATGACCTAAAAGTTAGCAAGCAATGTGAGAAGGCAGTAGGGGGAGCTGGGGGTATACTGGGATGCATATTGAGAGGCATCACCAGCAGAAAACAGGAAGTTGTTATCCCTCTGTACAGACAGTTGGTGAGACCCCATCTGGAGTACTGTGTCCAGTTCTTCAGACCCCATCTCCGCAGGGACACAGACAGGATAGAAGCAGTCCAGAGGAGGGCAACTAGAATGGTGCAGGGTCTGCAAGAGAAGCCATACAAGGAGAGACTAAAGGAGCTTAATATGTATACCCTTGAGGAAAGGAGGGAGAGGGGGGACATGATAGAAATGTTTAAGTACCTCAGTGGAATCAACAAAGTCCAAGAGAGTAGCATCTTTCAGAAAAAGAGACATACAAGAACAAGGGGACACAATTTAAAGATGGGGGGCTGTTCAAGGGCAATGTCAGGAAGTATTTTTTCACAGAGAGGGTTGTGGATGCATGGAACAGCCTTCCTGAGGAGGTTGTGGAGTCTAAAACTGTGGGAGAATTCAAGAATACATGGGACAGACATAAGGCAATTCTTGGAGGGGTAGGAAGAAATAGGCTGTTGGTTAACTAGGATCTGCGGCTTATCCTGTAGGTAGGGGAATGGGCAGACTAGGTGGGCCAAGCTGTCCTTATCTGCTGTCAAAGTCTATGATTCTATATCTATGTTCCTTCTCTTACTCTGTGTCTTGGTGCAGGCTTCTGTTGCCTCTGTAATCCCCCATTTAATAATATTCCATTTCTGCTCCACGTCCATCTTGTGCCTTATGCCCTCCAGTTTCCCTTTTAGTTCTTCCCGCATCCTCCCAAAGTCCACCCCCCTGAAGTTTACCAATTGGGTTACTGAGTTCTTTGTCTCCCTGTACATTGTGATATTAAATGACACCGTTTGGTGATAGCTGTTGGCTAGTGGGTCCTCCACCCTTATTTCCCTTACTGCCTCCCCATTCGACAATACCCGATCTAAAGTGTTCTTTAGCCTAGTAGGTCCACTGGCCAACTGTGTCAGGAGACTCTCCTGGATCGCATCCAGGAGCACTTGCTCCCTAGCACTGGAGGTGACAGAAATGCTCCAGTCAACCCCTGGCAAGTTGAAATCCCCCACAATGACCGCCTTCCCTTTTCTACATACCTTTCTGATTTGTTCTGCTAATTCCCTGTCAGGCTCTTCAGACTGGGACAGCGGCTTGTATACCACCCCAAACCTCAGTTTCCTACCCCTTGAGTCTAGGAGCTGTAGCCAGATTGCTTCTGTTCACCTCCTTCCCCGCCTCATCCCTTGTGCATTTGATCCCGTCCCTGACATAGACTACCACCCCACCCCTTCCCTTCCTCATGGTCCTTCCTGTATAATTTGTACCCTGGTATTGCCAGATCCCAGTCCCGGTGCTCAGTTGCCCATGTTTCCATGTCAGCCACCATATCCACCCTCTACACTGCCAAGAGTGCCTGTAGCTCAGCTGATTTGTTGCCTAAGCTTCTCGAGTTCAGCGAGACTACCCTCCATCCTGCCTCCTTCCCTTCATTGCCTTCCATCTCCTCCCTTCTACTCCCTCTCTTTTCAACCACCCTGAATCCTTCCCTGCTAACCTGGGGGTTAGGCTGTGACTCCACTGTATCAGATCTCTGCCTACCTGCTTTTCACTTGCTACCCCCTAACTAGTTTAAATCCACCTTTGTCACAATACACCTCCCAAGTCTTTGCTTTAATACCTTCTTCCCCTCCCTGTTAAGGTACAGCCTATCCCTTGCAAGCAGATTGTTATTATCCCAGGTATTATCAAAAGTTATAAGTACTTAGCCTGTTGTAGTCTGGACAGGGCCTATGATTCCAAGTTTACTTTATTCCAGAAAAGGTGCCTTTTTTTATGTTTGCTTGCATGCATGTGCAAGAAACATAGTGCCGCCATATGAATTTTCGTAGGTGTGCCACCCTGCTTCCAATGCCCTGCTCCTTCTTGCAGTCACGGCCTCACCACACCGATAAATGTCCGAGCTGTTTATGACAGCAGTTCAGATGTGGTGGCATACAGTTGAAAGCCAAAGACCGCTACAACCAGCGGTGGTAATGCGTAGGCAATTTGCATACTGCCGTCGGCAGGCAATTTACATACTGCCATTGGCAGTATGAAAAGTGCCTACACTCAGCACTGCATGTGAACAGCTGTCATAGATGGCTCCATTTTTTCTACTCCCCCCCCAACAAACACCCAAGTAGCAAGCTGATAGCCCACCCCAGCATGCTCATGCACTCCCCCCCACACCGTATGGCTGTCGGGGGTGCCCAATCCCCCATCGGCTCCACTGCCCCCACAAAGAGACTTCTAGGTGCCACGCTGGGAGCCCACCCCAGCATGGCAAAAGTCTTGTGTCGTCTTCCTGAAAAGAAAAAAACACCTGTAAAAAAGGTCCTTGTTGACTGCCTTGCCCCGCCCAAACCACGCCCACCTCCTGTATCACCTCACACTTCGACCCCATACTACTCTCCGAACCCAGCGCAATGATCTTCGTGGACCGGAAACATGTCTGACACTCTTCAAAGCCGACTTACGAACTGAAGAAATGCCGTAAGCTGTATAAGCATAAATGGATTTTTTCAACTGTGGTGCATATCTCAGCCATTTTTCCAAATTTTCAACATGGGGTTCTTGGGGCCCCACCTCATGAACTCAGTCACTGCCATTTTGTTATTCGGTCTCGAAAGGTGATTTTGCGGTCACTGCATGGAACCACTTTTCAGGACTGAGTAATGAAATGACAGTGCCATAGTTCATGAGGCAGGCCCCACAAAACCCATGTTGAAAATTTGGTGAAAAACTTCCCCAAAATGACTTTTTTACAAGCATGCGTTGCACAGTTCCTACGAACGCTCATAACTTTGTGAATTTTTAATATTTTCACTCCAGATTTTCAGCACTGCCATTTTACCACACCTCCTTATGAGCCGTATAGTTGTCATTTTTCACATCTCACCCAAAATGTGTTTTCACGCATGCTTGGGTCAGATTAAGAAAATCACAGTGACACTGTTCATGAGCAGAGGTCTTAAAATGGCTATGTTGAAAATCTGGTGACAAACATCCATAAAATGACTGTATTACGAGCGTGCTTTGCGCAGTTTCCACCACCCTCCTAAGTTCATGAATTTGTAATATTTTCAGTCCAGATTTTCAACACTGGCATTTTTCCACATCTTCTTATGAGCAGTACAGCTGTCATTTTTCACACCCTGGCCAAAATGTGTTTTCGCACTTCTGGTGCAGAATAGCGCGGTCACTGTGGGAAATTAGTGTTTGGGACAGATTATGAAAATCACAGGGACTGACAGGCATCAGGGGTGTGACTTGGGATTGAAAAATGCTTGTTCTATATGATTCCAAGTTTCCATTAGTCCAAAAAAGGTCCCTTGCTTTTATTGCCACTTTCTCATGTTCTTTAAATGCGTCAAGTAATGTTCTTGGTGTGCCTATTCTTTCCAGTGCAGCATTAGCTATTATCTTGTGTAGCAGGAGTTTAACTTCATCCCTGTTGCTTAGAAGCTGATTCACATATTGTAGAGGGTCTTCACACTGAGAACTTAAAAGTGGCGTTCCTTCAAAGGACATACAGTACTATGCATTGTCCTAAAGAATATACTCACATGGTTACCTCAGTGGCTAGGTTTACATTTCAAAACAATCAGCGTTGACTTTCATTTAACATAGAAACATAGACAATGTTGGTAGAAAAAGACCACTGGGCCATCCAGTCGGCACAGTTTTACCCTACTGTACCCCTTGACCTATTGTCTAGATGGAGTTTCACCCTTCTCCCCCTTCCCTCACTCCTTGTCTCATTGCTACCCCAAATAACTATTTTTTATGTTCTTTTTATTAAAGGTCTCTGTCTCTAATGATCTAAATCTATTGATCTACGTAAAGTAATTAATCCTGCCATTGTCTGGCATTTGGTAATTGTGTTACCAGTGTATTACTCCTCCTATCTGTAACTTATGTACTGCACATTCAGTTGTTCTGTATGTAATTAACCCCAGGTCACCCCTGGATAAAGGGATCACTGGTTCCAGTGGGCTTACCCAGTTATCAATATGAAATAAATAAATAAGAAATGAAATTCATACAGGTATACAATGTCTCAGGTGTACAAGTGGAAGAGGAACTGCAGCATAAATGGGTAATACAATTTATGTTATCATCCAAGTCAATATTCTTAAAGAATACATTACACATACAATAATGTCTGCTGACTGGGGTGTCAGGGATGTGCAGCAGTGAAGAGCGGGGCTGGTGGTGCACAGAAAGAGAAGATCAGGACTGACCATGCACAGAGTGAAGGAAACCTGGTGCTTGTTCGCAGTTATAACCCGTGGGTTATAATGTTGAATTACAACCCAGGTTTACTATGGGAGAAAACGTTCTCCAGTTATTATATAGTATTTATTGCTACTGATATTTTCTAGCAGTTGTTTTGACAACATTAACACTTTTCTACTACAGTATTCTTTCTTTTTAGGTTTCAGAGAACTGACAAAGCCATTACACATTATTTTAAGGAACATCTGCAGAGAGATTAGTCATGGACTATACATGCACCACCCCAGCCATCTATTCTTGAATAAATCTGTTTGTTGCCTAATGTGGTGTGTCATGTTTTCCATTTTATAAGTATTTCACATTCACGTGTTCTACTGGGTGGGTTAGGGCTGTAACCATTGTTTAGTAATTGCTTTTTTTGCAGGTATTAAAGTAATTCCAAGAAATATTTTTGATGTTTGTTAAATGTTCCCTTTGAAAAACATAAGAAAATGGCTAAATCTGGTGTCAATGGGGGGAATCTGTACAATTTGTTTTGTAATTCCAATGTGATTCCTTGCCAGTAGTTGTGTAGGCTGGGGCACGACCAGAACATATGAGAATGGGTTGCATTCTCTTCCCCACATCCTCTCCAATATTCCGCCATTTGAGTGGTGTGATATGTCGCTACTATATGTGGTGTTCTAAAATATCTGGCTATTATTTTCCAAGCAAATTCTTTAAATTGATGCGAGGAAGTTACTTTGTGTTGTTGCAATTAAATCTGTTCCCACTGGATCTCTGTCTGAGTCATGTTTAAGTCCTTCAATCAAATACTTTGCATTTTTTAGTTCAATGGCAGCAGTGAGTGGGCAAGGGCCATATACAGTACCTGCATGATATAAAATGTTGTGGCAGACCACTACATTTAGAGGCCCAGATATTCAAAAGGGTTGCGCCATGCACAATAGGGTTGCTGCAGCGCAAGTCTGAAAATACACCATTCTGCGACATTCAGTGGGAGGCAGATGTGCCCCCCAAATCACACTGCGCAACAGTGCAATGATAATGAATGCATGCGCAACTGAAGGGGAAGGAACCATGCATAAATGGCGTAGTGCAATATTCAACAACCTGCGCCATGCGCAATAGAAGCAAGTGGAAGTTATGCGAAATGAGCCAAAATAAAAAGGAACAAGGGAGAGGCGCAAAAACGCTACAGGGAAGACACATGTTGCTGAACTATAGCCAGACACACCAGGCAGGAGAGACACACAGGGCAGGACAGAGAAAGGGCACCTTGAACCCACAGGCACAGGGGAGGTGTGGGGAGCCACAACCAAACCACAGTGCAGAAGGGGGAAGTGCCACACAGCACTGAGGCCACCAGAGGAAGGTGTTCCCGGTGCAGGGGAAGTAGCAGCCAGGACAGCAGGGGAACACAGAAACAGCTGCCGGGGGGGAACACAAGCCAGGGACATGGCCAGTGCCACCATCCAGATGGAGGCAGTAATGAGGGGGTGAGAAGGCAGGCAGCAGGGGGCGCGGCCGTGGAAGGCCCTGTTGGTGGTATGCCCCCAACAGGCAGTACCGAGCCTGCACCAGCTTCGAGCTGTACAGCGATACCGAGATCGTGGGCCAGTACCGCCTGAATTGGGCAATTCTGAGGTGGCTCTGTGAGCTGTGCAGTGATGTGATGCAGGCACCCACACAACGGAGCCATGCTCTGTCAGTGGAGACAAAAGTGACAGCTTGCATGTGCCTGCTCACCACGGGTACCTTCCAGAGACCAACATGGGACACCACAGGCATAACCCAGTCAGCCGCGTCATGCCACCTCACCCAATTCCTCAATGCACTGCTGTCACATGCTGAGGAGTACATCATTTCCCCAGCACACCGTGAGCGCACAGCAAACATACAGGAGTTCCACAGGGTAGCACGTATGTCTGGCATGCTAGGGGCAATAGACTGCACCCATGTGGCCATCCACACACCACCTGGCCCCGAAGGTGCCACATATATCAATCGGAAGGGCTATGCAAGCATCAACTGCCAGGTGGTGTGCGATGCCAGGGGGTGCATAATCAATGTCTGTGCCAAACACCCTGGGGGAACACATGATGCCTTCATCTGGCACCAGTCAGCACTGTGCCACAGATTCGAGAGTGGGGACATCCCCACTGGCCACTTAGTGGGTGAGTATGCAAACCACGTGGAAAAACATAGAGCTTGGGAGGGGTATGGTCAGAGGTGACATAGGTATAGGCCTAGATGGCCCAAGGCAGGGCAATGCTGATCACCAAACTAACCTCCACTCTCTACACACAGGTGACAGTGGATACCCACTCTGTCCCTGGCTGCTCACACCATACCGGTGGCCCGCAACCACATCGCAGCAATGCTACAATGAGGCACATATCACCACACGCAATATCATCAAATGGGTGTCCAGGATGCTGAAGGCACATTTCCGTTGCCTGGACACATCTGGCGGTGCCCTACAGTACAGCCCCTCAAAGGCCTGCAGGCTATTCCTGGCCTGTTGCATCCTGCACAACATGGCCAATGACTGTGGGATAGCCATACAGGTTGAAGAGGGGGACAGTGTTAGGGATGATGAGGATGCTGGTGAAGATGGTGATGGGCAGCCCCCCCTTGGGCGACGGGATGCCCGACTGATCCAGCTGGCACAGCTGCACCGGGACATCATCACAGAGGAGCACTTCAGCCAACCCAGGTAAGTCATGGGGCCATGTGCAACCACCAGTGGCAAAGGCACAACCCACAAACATGCATGGACACACACCAGGGGTGCATGCTGTCAAGGGAAGTGGCCAAGCATGGAACTGCACACACCGCCAGGAATGGGCAATGTCTAACATGGCATGCAGTCGTACACACACACACACACACACACACACACACACACACACACACCTCACAAGACATGCACAAAGGGTAGGAGGCACACCGACCCAGACTGCCACCCCAGCCACACACACGTCCACAGGCCACCAAGCCCACTGCCTGTCATTGTGCGTGTGTCAGACGCTGGGCACCATGACACAGTGGTGTACTGCACAACTCAGGCATCATCATGCACATGCCACAGTGGACAGCCAGCCAGGAGGGTGTGCAGATGGAACATGTGTGTGCGTGCAGGGCCAGGTACCCCACCCATGCATTGCATGCTGAACGACACAATGCACACAGGGCAGCATCAGACAGTAGCCATGCTGGGAGACAGGTCAGTCACATGCCACAGTGCCACAGCTGCCACGGATGCATGGGCGGCCCCGCCGAGACCTGCCAGTAGTGACAGGCTGACCAATGGCCTCATGGGGTGGCACCGACAGTCCCCCAGGGGTTCCACTGCATGAACGAGACCATGCTCATGCAGGGGTGTGCAGCACACCAAACGTGCCTGCACCAGGCGTGCTCGGGATACCCACAGCTGAACCCGGTGTCGACAAGGAGGGTGTCGTATGATGCCGGGAACAGGGAGTGGACATTGCACTGTGCAGTGTCTGCGATGCATGTGCAAATAACTGTGTGCCCATTGTGGCCATGACAGCAGTGTATGCCTGTGTCTGCCTGTCAATGGCAGCAGTCACATCCTCCCGCAACCGGTCCATCCCTGCCAGGAGCAGAGCGGTGTCTCTGCTGCGCCGCTCCTCTGCCTGGCGCAGAGCCACACTCAGTGCATCCACCGCTGTCACAAGCCGCATCTGCTGATTGACTGATGCTTGCAGTATGCGGGTGTGCTCATCTAAGAGGTCATCTGCCTGATCAGCATGCTGTCACTCATGGTGTTCGCGGCCCTGATGGTCATCACCCCTTGAGGGTGGGCACTGCACACCAGGGTCAGGCCTGGGCATATCCACAGGCGGTGCACTGATGCCGCCCCCTGACACTGTACCCCCATGGCCGTTGGCCGACTGCTGATACTGCCCCTCTGGCTACCGCTCTCCAGGGCTCAATGATGCCACCGCAGTGGGCACAACAGCCCCACTGTCCTGGACCCACACCAGTGCTGCCCCACTGGTGCAGACAGGCACAGGCTGGGACTGTGATGTCACGCAGGCCTCCACGTCGGCACCACCCACAGCCATGGCCGCGATGTCACCTGCTGTGTGGCCATCCTGTGGCCCACACGTCTCACTGCCCATGACGATAGCTCCATCATCATTGGTGATGGATCAGGCACCAGCCTGAGTCTCAGCATGCTGGCATCCATGGACGCTGGCACACTGGGGCATGGGCAGGGCCTCCTCCGCACCTGCTCCACCAACATCAGTCTGGATGTCCAGGTGGGCCCACCATCGCCCTGACCCCCGTATGCCTGTGGAGGTGGACAGGCCCTCCTCCATCTCCATGCTACTGCCCTCAGTGGAGAAGCTCACCACCGCTGACCCATGTAGACACTCAGAAGCTGTAAGGGAAAAACAGTAGCATTAATGTATGTGACCTACCCTGTCCCCCCTCCATTGACAGACCAGGACCTACCATGCAGTGATGGGCTACCACCCATCTGGAATCCACCACCTGGAACACCCTCGATGGCACAACGCTGCATGCTGTCAGCAACCCGCTCTTCTTGTGGGGTCCCCCACCAGTCACTGACCATGCTGCCCTGATGGCAGCCACCTTCTCTTTAATTCTCTGACTGTCCATGCCCATCTTCTTTTTGCACTCCTGCACGGAGCGCTGGTGGCTGCCATGCAGGTTGACAGCATGCGCCACCTCCTCCCATACAGCAGCATGGACCTGTGGTGTTCCCTGGTGTCTGCTGAGCAGTGGCTCCTGGTCGAGGTAGGACTCAAACGGCATCTGTCTCTGCCTTTGTGAAGTTTGGCCTCCTCTTCCTCCCATGTCTCTGTTCCTCTTCCTCTACCTCACGATTGGTCATAATTCCTCCTGTGAGAATGACAGGTGTTACCTGTGACTGTGCAGTCCCATACATGTCCCAAACACCACAGTCCACACTCCCAAACAGCATGCAACTCACTGCAATAGACTGCAGTAACCAACTATGGCCAGTGCAGCCCAATGTTGCATTTTTATAGCGCAACGCATGCAAATGAGGTGAGGCACATTTTTAAGTGGTTGCAAATGCAGTGACTGCGCCATTGAATGGCCGATTAGATGATTTGCATATGCCGGCTAAATATCGTGCTGTTGCGCTTTGTGCAATTGTGTTGAACATGCTGAGTCAAGGGCGTAGTTCTGTGACATGCACAGTACACACCTAACTGCGCATGCCCGGGTTGATGATGCAGGCACCTGCCATGCTGCTGACGTGCTGTGTGCGGGGGGCAATACAGGGCATGGCCACCATTGTGCCAGTGGCGCTACAGAGCTGTTCACATATATGGCGCTGTGGCACTGGGGTGTCGTAGGCACACTGGGGCAACAGCGCTGTAGGCCACTACAGGAGGTGGCACACGGGCACCCAATCGCGCTACACACATTGGGTTCCGATCGTGCTGTGGCTGTCCGTGCGCCAGATACCCTTGACCCTGTGCCCGACCTTTGCCTCCTAGGCACCATGCATCAGGCATGGGTGCACCACTATTGTGCTGTTTGGTGACAGCCCGATAGAGAATAGCAGTGCTGTACCCCGCAGCATCTGCAAGTGGCAAGACCGTGCTGCCGAGCACCATTTTGAATCAACCACATGCTGAGATGGCACAGAGAAGGGCAGTCATGTGGAGTCAGGTGGAGTTTGCCAACCTGGTGGCAATTGTATAGCCCCATGCTGGGGCTTTCTATGGAGTTGCACCCCTGGACAGGGCCAGGAGTGCAGTGTGGCAGGAGGTGGCCGATGCTCTCAAGGAGGCCACTGCTATGGGCCGCACGGCACAGCAGTATCGCCACCATTACGGGGACCTCAGGCGCAGGGACCCAGACCTGCTTGCCCACCTGCGGACACATTCCAGGAGGTGCACGGTGCCATGGCCAGGTAGGTGCTACATCCATACACTATTATCATCCATACGGGTATCACGGTTGCATGTGTCCAGCACATGGGGGGCGTCCAGTGTTGGCCGTAGTGGTGGTATCGGGGTGTGGGGTGGATGGGTATGGCTGCATGGGATTGCACATACGTGGGGGTGGGGGAACTTTGCTACCAGATTGTACTGATGTTTCTCTCTCCATGTTTGCACCTTAGGGCCCGAAGAACGCAGACAGGTGAGGGAGTGGAGGCACCGCCTGGAGGAGCAACAGGGCAGGAGGGCTGAAGGTGTTCAGCGGTGCGTGGACCAGCCTGATGATGGTGAGTGCCTTACATCCATGATTACTATTGCATGCTGTATAACTGGGCGGGCAGCGGGGCATGGCCACCATCCATTGACACCACTGCCATGCATGCAACTTGTTACAGTCAGCACTGTCCAGTGGCACTGCATGTCTGGGAGTGTGTCAATGGTGATCAATGCATGCACCGGGCACATGGCTGTGGCACTGCCTTCACACCGCATAGCCAAGTCACTGTATGGCCATGGTGGTGTTCTGCAGGACATGGGTGGTGGGTGTGTGCAGTAGTCCACATGGCTGTGGCTGCCTGGGCAGGCAGGTCTTGTGGACACGGTCACCGTGGGTGGTCCCACACCATCACAGGGGCATGGCACATGGCTGTATGCCATGCACAATGGGTGGGCTGCAGAGGGTTGGACAGTAACACTTATTGACTCTGCTCCCTTGTCCTAGGTGGACGGTGACTCCAGGCGCTGGATAATGGTGTGTGGGAGCTGCTCCAGGTGGAAAGGGTGACCCTGGAGCTCTTGCAGAGAATCAACCACCACAGGATGAGGAGGAGGAGGAGGAGATGATGTAAGCGCCATGTGGAGGAGGACCGAGGCACACGTTGAAGACTCCATGCCCCTACTAACACCTTCCCCCCTTGACCCACCCTCACACCCCTTCTTCCTTCCCCCATATGTTCACCTGCCCGCCCCACCACCCCACCTGTTATGTGGCCCCCGTAAATACTTGTAAATAGTTTTTTGTTACTTCTTTTAAATATATGCATTTTGTTATGACAACTGTGGTGGTCTCTGGTTTGCAGCGGGCTACAGGTGCTCAGCTGCAGTGGTGTGCATGGCTTCAGGGGTGGTGCACGCATGGGCATGTGTGTGTGTGTGTGTGTGTGTGTAGAGGTGAACCGCCTATGGTGCGGGCAGGGGGATCAGTCACTGTCTGTGGTTTGTGTGTTGTACTCTGTGCATTGGATGCCTGTGTGCAGTGGTCCACGGGGCCTGCACTGTGTGCATGGCACCCTGTCAGACCATCCATGGCCTGTGCAGCTGACACCCTTGCATGTCTATGATATGCACAGTCTGCGGGCGTGTCAGTGGTGGCTGTCCATGCTGGATAACAAGTGTACCCGGCACAATGCCAGGTTGCCTTCCATCACCAGTATGGTGCACGTATGCCTCCAGTGGCACTGTGGCCTCTGCTGTTGTTGTCCCCCCTCCATGCTGTCGCTTGTGTCTGTTGCAGGGGATGTGCTCCAGAGTCTGTGACCTGTGCTTTGGCGGCATGCTGGTGGCATACAGCTTCATGGTGCCTGCGCAGGGTGGCTGGCACACCTGTGCAATGTAGGGGTGCTGGCTGTGTGTACATGTCAGCCGTGGCCACACACCAGTGGCTTGGTTGACCCGCTACTGTGTCTCTGTGTTGGTGTGCCCTTGGGTATGTGTGGGTGTTTGTCTATGCACTATGTTGCTTCCTGTGTGGTGCATGCTTCCATGCTACACTGTGCGTGTCTGTGCTGGCTGTTGTGGCCAGTGCTGGGATGGGATGTGTCCTTGAGAGGGTGTGCAAGGTGCTGTACCACTGGTGGTGGGGTCCGGAGCATGCCCTGTCACATGTGGGATACCTCGTGTGGCAACGCATGGTCGGTCTCTCAGCTGTACCTCAGGGGAGATGTGCAGGGTGGCACTGTGTATGCTGTTGTTGCATTGCTGTCTGCTGCCACCCGCCACCATGGTGGGGATGCCTTGCATGGCTCCGTGGTGCACAGGGTTGCATTGTCACAGTGGGGGTGGTGGCATGCAAGGGTGTCCTGCACTGTTGGGCGCTACTCCTGGGAAGGGTGTATGGTGATTGTGGTGCAGGGTGTGCTCTGCATTGGTGGGATGGTGTGGCATGGGGTGGTCGGCCCTCCTTGTATGCCGGTCACAGCTTGCCAGGGGGTTTGCTGGGGCACCATGGCCCGGTTGTGGGTTGGTTGCTGGTATCCATGGGCTGGTGGTTATTCCAGCTCTCCCCGGTTGTGCAGTGCATGGGGTGTGGGGGACGATGTCTGTTCTGCAGTGTGCTCCTCTGCCCATCTGTGGCATTGGTGGTGGGCCCCTGCATCCCTGTTTGTGCTGTTGCATTGCTGTCCTGCTGCAGGGGGCATCCCTGGTTGCGTTATGGTGCATCTGAACCGCTCCGCTGAGCATCCTTTATTGCACTATGGTGCATCAGATATGCTCAGCATCACATCCCTGCTGGCACTATGGCGCAGGTGGTGCGATATTCAGTCATCTGCGTGGGGCTTTGTCTTAGCCTCGCGGTTTTGAATATCGCTTCTTGTACATGGGCTCAGTGGACTTGCCTTGCTCCTGCTGTTGCGCACTTTTGGGCACAGTTTGAATATCAGGGCCAGAGTGTTTTAAAAGCAGAGCCAACAGATGTGAAATGTCCATCAGGTTCCTAGTACCCAGTATAGTGTTAAAGAAATGCCTAGTCTGTAGAAATCTATTATGATCCATGTGTGGAACCACATAATTCTGTTGCAGTTGTGCAAGTGACAAAAATATATCCCTCTCAATAAACTGGTACAGGTGGGTTAGGCCTTGAGTACCCCATTGTTTAACTCTAAGATTCAAACTGCTTAGTCTAAATTCACCATCATAGGCTAATGCCCATAATGGGTAAAACCACATTTTGTATTGTTTTTGTTGCCTTAGTCTATACCATTGATTCAAAATCGCTCTGGCAAAAACATTATCCGAAGTGTCCAAAAGAGGCATGGGAGGGGTAGCAAATAATATTTCCATAAGTGATCCTCTTAATTCTTGCAGAGCTAACTCTTTCCAATGGGCTTGTAGTAGTGTTCCAGCCATGTGCAAACATGGTGCAGTTGGGCTGCCTGATTTATATTGGTGTAGTTGAGGTAAAGCTCATCCCCCTTTCCATTTAGGGAGTTGCAATTTCACATAGGAAATTCTGGGCTTTTGTCCTGCCCACGAGAATTTGTTTAGGGTCTGTACATGTTGGTAATGTTTGGTATAGGTATAGTAATCTGGGAAGAATGTTCCTTTGTATGAACTCTATTCTATTGTTGAAAGAAAGTGGTAGGACTGTAACAGTTGATAATTTAAAGTGGTGGCGGTCTGGTAAATATTCTGGAATCTACATACCTAGATATTTAACAGAGGGTTTATGCCACTGCATGCCATAGGTATTCCAAATTTCTGGGGATGGGGAATAATTTATATGCAACTCCGCTGTTCTATCTAAATTTAATTTATAACCAGAAAGGTCTCTATATGCCTGTATAGTGGTCCAACAATGTGGGAGGGAAAAACCGGGGCTGTTAAATATATTAAAAGATCATTGGCATAGAACACCAGTTTGTGTTCTGTTCCATGATGCAAGATGCCTGTAATTTCCATCTGTGGCCTAATGGCTTGGGCTGTGGGCTCAACTGTTAAGGCAAATAGCAGTGGGGACAATGGACTACCTTGTTGGGTTCCATGCATTAGCGGGAATCTGGAGGACAAAGAACCACTGACAGGGGCCAAAGCTTGCGAGGTGCAATAAAGTTCTATAATTATAGCTGTAAATTCAGGGCTAAAGCGAAATTGGTGTAGTGTGTAATGTAAAAATTGCCAAGAAATCCTGTCAAATGCCCTTTTGGTATCCAAGCTCAACAATAAGGCTGGGTGTTGATTCTTAGAGATGTATTGAAGCAGTGACAGGGTTCATTTAATATTGTGTTGAGTTTGTCTGTTCATTATGAAACCAGTTTAGTCTTTGTGTATTACAGCAGGAAGGATCCGCTCCTATCTCTTGGCTAGGATGGCTGTGAATAATTTATGATCAACATTTAATATTGATATTTCACGGTAAGATTCTGGTTTAGTTGGATCTTTCTGGGTTTGGGGATTGCTGTAATTGTTGTGTATTGCCATGATGGGGGTGGGGAATTCCTCTAGTTTGGATTTCCTGCATCATTTTAAGTAATAAGGGCATCAGAGTGTCTTTCTGTTTTTTATAAAACTCTGCAGGGTGTCCATATGGGCCTGGACATTTACATGGTTTCAGAATTAAGCTCTGGTTAAGTAATTGCATTCAGTAATTCCAGATGTTCTTCTGACAAGTGGGGGAGCTGCAGGGAAGCAAAACAATTTTGTAGGTCAGAGGTTTCTATTTCCTGTGTTTGAGCATATAATGTAGTGTAATAATCTACTAGGACCTTTAAAATGCCTGGGGCTCAATATTTAAAAGTTTCCCTGGGAGCAAAACTCAGTTTATGCTCGCAAACCAGGTCTTGTGCACAAGATCCATATTTCAAACCTTGGGTAGCGTGGCTGAACTGGGTTTGCACTGGGGCAAACAGTGGAGGGGTGCACAAGGCAAAAGTATGTAAATCTGGGGCATGGACCTAAATATTGGCACAGTCAGATATTCAGAGTATTTGCTCCATGCAAGGGCACTTTGCGTGATCCCCTTGTTCAGAGTAAATACCACCAACCAAACTCCTGTCTTAATCCGGTGCAACCTTAGCAGTTGTCATTCATGCCGCCTTCTGTGGCTTCTTTATTTGCACATTGAAGCTGCCAGTTGTACCCTTGCTTATCGCCATTACTTTTTATGTGTACTTGTACCTTGTTAAATTGTACTCTGTTTGCACTTTACTTTTTACCAATCCTTAATACTGTGTATAGTTTTAATATTGCACTTCTCATACCCCTTTCCCCCTGAGTCACTCCTGGAAACAAGCCTTGGCTCAGTGTGCCATTCCTGGTTACCAATTTTCAATCAATAAACAAACAAATAAAATAATGGCATTGACAGACTTTCAGTGCCTTCTGGTTCAGTCCATTTACTATCATACCTGTCATTCTTCAGCAATCCTCTTTCAATCCAATCTATCTTTCATTCCCTCTGGATCATCAGGCAGTCAGCCTATTTCTGCATCATGCTATCAGGCCCTACAAATGCATTCCTACTAGTCATTATCATATTTCCCTTTTCTCCTCAGCTACTCCTCTTAAAGTTCACATCTTGATGGTGAGTCTGTCACTGGATGGGGGTTCTTTTCAGGCTGCATTTTTCCTTTGGGGCCTCCAGGTAGTCCTACCAGATGTGGAAAAGATCAGTACTCACGTGGACATTTCAGCCATATAAACCCAGGTGTCACCTCACGGTGTAGCATTTGAGACTTCAGCTGCCACAGTGTGGGGCCCTAAGTACGCATGGGTTCCTTTAGCTAAGCAGACCACATCAGCAGCACCTCTGAAAGCTTGTCTTCCTGTGTCTGCCTAAGGGCCACCTATTCTTGTTCCATATCCCCTTCCATTAGTTTCCAGTTGAGGTTAGGCCTTCTCATGGTCCTGAGGCTGGGTCTAGCCTTTCAGCAGTCACTCTCTCCTCAGTCCATGTTTTGGTGGGGGCCTCCTTCCTGGAGGTAGCTTCTTTGGCTTTGAGATTCACTCATGGTACTCCTGCATTGTTATCCTGTTAGAGGGATAGACCAAGCATTATCCCTTCCAATGTTTCCTTCACATTGGAATTCCAAATTAGCACAGTGAGCCTAATAATAGAACTCATGTCAGGAGGGATGCCAGCCTAGGCCATGGATGCCCAGAGATGTCCTCCACTGGCCGGGGTTTCTCTTCTGAGTGTCAAAGGCCATAAACAGGACCCCTACTTTTCTGCGGCACATTGGGACCAAGTTCTGCGGCAAGATTACCATTTGCCACAGAACTTCTGTGTCGGTGGTTTGTAATTTCTGTGGAAGTTCTGCGGCACTAATGAACTACCACATCACAGTGTCAGCTTGTCATCCTGACTTCACGTCCATGGAAATGGTTATAGCAATCAGGATGGGGGAAAGCACAGTAACACTAGTTCAAAAAATAACAGACAGAGAAATAATTTTATGCCTAAAAAGCAAAAAAAATATCAATCCCTTAAAGTCCAAGCCTATTTCATTAATGAAACATGCAGAGGGGATCTTACATGATAAATAAGGTATTTCTACACTCACGCTGTCTATACCACTCATGAGGTCCCCACTGAGTATCACTTATATATTTATATGCAATCTGTGACATACACACAAATATGTTATGCATGTGTATATGTAAATATAGATATATATATATTTTTTTTTTTAAATTTCCGTGAAATTGTATCTTCATTCATACAGGTCCCTTTGGAAATGGGATAAACAGAATAGAGGAGAGATTACAAAACTAATTTTTCATGCCAACCTGCTTCCCTTGACACACTGTGTAACACCATCAGGCCATGACATGCATGTGAACCCTTTGTGAGATAAAGCTCTCCAGCCCATCACAATGTGTCCCCCATGTGACAGAACACTGCGCCATACCTTCCCAGGCTCAGAGCGGTGATGTGTTCCCCCAATCCTTGTGCTGCCCAACCAGCTCCCACAACTCATCTCTGCACCTGAGTTGCCAGCACGGGAACACAACATGCTATCCTCTGGCCCAACAGCTGGCCCTGCACACACCATTTCTCCATAGCTTCTAGGTGATTCTGTCAACCAATAACAATATGTAATCAATAACCCTGGCAAAAATGTGTACATCGCAATTATTTATTTAACAGGTCTATTCTTTCTACAGTTTGCACATTATTATATTCTACTTTTCTGGGCATAATTACTTTATTTAAAAAAAAAATAGCAGGTTAATTAATTTTAGCAGTTATTCATTTCAGATGGCATCTCTATTCCTTAAAGGTAAAAATAAGTTTCTACAAAGTAAGGTATGGGCTTGACAGGTCTATGCTATTGTCAAGGTCTTGTTTATGTTGGCCCTAGTCTAATAACTAAGACTGAAAATTGTATTAGGCTATAGTGCAGGTTTAGCAAATATCACCATGCCTGATGTGCTGTACCACTGCCTCTGGCAGTGGGAGCTGTGGTAGATAAGTGACTATTAATTTCTGTGGCAGAATACAGTCATTTCATTAGCTAATGTATGATGTTATAGCATTGATAACATCACATTCTGAGCATAGAAGGGCAGGGTCGTCATTTCAGAAAATCATAGAGGTAGCAAGGTGGGGTGGGCATGATGTGGGTGAGACCTCGGTGTGGGTGGGTCCATGGTGTGGGCAGAGCCAGAGAGGGTGGCATTTGTCAATGTCACATAGAGCTAGTTACCAACTCATTTAAAAATGGGTATGAACTGGATAGTAAAGTCTGAATATAAATCTGAAATGGGTCATTACAGATGTTGATTCAAATTAAATAGCTGGTTTTCATCAAATTATGGAATCATCAGTACAGTGAAAGTCCCATTCCTCAACTGTACAAATATTAAACAATATTATATCAATATTATATGCATGGGTAGCCCTTATTACCCATTGAAATCAAACAGATTGCAACCTTGTAATCCCACTGTTGTGATGTCAGAACCTTATAAACCTATCTGTCTATGTCATAGCAGTGGGTTTACAAAATGGAATGCCAGTGTTATTCAGTATTCTACATACCCAGAATGTGATTGTTAGTCTCAGTACAGTATTCAAATAACATTCCAATTGTCACAGTTTACTGTTACCGAGTCTAGCAATCACTATGTCTGATAGAGATTTTAACTCTGGTGCTATTTTGGCCCACTGTCATGCAGTCCGTGTATCCTAATAAATTGTTTTCCTAAACAATCATGTGGGTGTAGTGCAGATTCATTAATAAGGTAAGGCTAAATTACTTGTGTTGGGGGGGTAACTTCTCATGTCGAGTCCCATACGCTATAAATGACAATGTATGATGAACAGTTGATAACCAGGGTGTAATCATCTCTCGTGGTCACTAGGGCAATTGTAAACCTCTCAAGCTGTGCACTCTAGGTTTATTGATGCCCTAGACACCACTTGAAGTGATTATACCATGGTTATCACCCGTACATCAGGCATTATCCTCTATATATTACCACACTGTCTGTGTCCCAAAAAATATTACCACACTGTTCATGTCAAATGACTGGTACTATACAAGCTAAGGCACACATTGCTAAAAATAAAGAACAGTCTCTATACCAATACCTTACAGTACATAAAAAATACACATCAAAACATGAGAGAAATTATACTGTTATGAAAGCATACTCTGAACCTTGAACCATGGAGAGAACTTTATGTAACCCATATGTCCATTTTTGTAACATGGATATACATAGGTGTATCTACAGGTTCGGGGAAGGATGAGGTTACCTGGCACAAGTGACCTAGGTTTGGCTACTCTGCACAGGGGCACCCAAGTAAATCCAACTACAGGAAGCAATAAGTGTAATGTCCAGAACCAGAATTGGGATTTTTCAGTGTGGCTTTATTTATTAACTCACTGAACATAAACAAGGCACTGCATGGTCCCCCACAGGGCTACGTAACTGTAATGCAGATTAGAGGTTAAACACAGCGGTCCATTTGAGGAATGAACACAATACAACAGTTGTCTGGCTTTGGACCCACCAGGCACTCAGCCTGGACTTTGCATGCGCATTGGATACACAGCCCGACTGGCCCGGCTCCCCTGCCGGCTACTCGACTGATGGTCCACTTGGTGAATGAACACAAACTCTACTTGGAAAGACATCCCATCAAACAAGGAGGCTCCCAAACTGTGGCTCCCCACACCACTTGAAGTCTGCGGCTCCTAGAGAGATTTTGTTTTCGTACTTCCAATTCGAAACTCCCATCAAACAAGGAGTACTCCCATCCAACAAGGAGTAATTTTCCCATCCTGTGGCTCCCCACACCACTTAGAGTCTGCGACTCCTAGAGAGATTTTCAAGTTGTGACCCACGTCTGGGTACCCACCCCATCACTGGCCAAGCGCATGAGGCAAGTAGCAAAAACACAGAAGAAATCCGTAGAGGTGGACCTGGTTACTAAAGATGGGGTTTCCCACCTCCAGCTCCCACAGCCCATACCCGGCCATTTCTCTGGACACACAGAACTTTAGACTTTAAAATGTAGATTGACGGTGGATGACCTGAAGCACCCCCTCTACAATGAACTTTAAATCCATTAACACTTTAAACAGATGACTGCTCTATTTGTTTGTCCTAGTTGACATAGTCCTTCCAAATAGCAGTCCCCAATACTTGAAATCCAACTGAAGAACAGAAGCTGTTTGCCCCTTCCAATGGAGCCAAACACTCACCCATTCGTTGCAGATGCCCCACAGGTGAAAAACTGTAACCTTTGCTGTTATACATGAACAGACTGAACTTAAATTAAAACAGGCAGCTTTCTTCCCAGGGTGGGAGAAGGGGATTGCCCCTGGAACCCACAAAGAACTTTTCCTCACCCCCACCCGAGGGAGGGGGGTAAACAGACAACTACTGGTGTCCTTCTTGTTTGCTTAAGGACAAACTGAAGACTGATTTTGAATTCCCAAGGTTCTAAACTTACTCTGAGCTGAAGATTCCAAATGTGGCTCATGCAGCTGCAACAGTTCTATTATGATGTCATCCTTCTAGTCTCAGCTGTGACTGAGGACACAGTGAGACAGTGTGAAACCCATTTAACTGGAGTTTCACAAGCTGCCTTCCCTGCCTACCACTAGGTCTTACTGGGATTCTAGTAACCCCGGGTAACAAAGGGATTACACTCGCCCTTGACCAGGAAAATGACTGTCCCCAGTCATTATGCATCCGGCCTTAGGCCATCCCACCCTATGTGCTACCTGCGGAGGGGGGTGATCAGGCCCCCTCCTACCATGTGCAAGCACAGGTAGGCAACACTAAGGGCCTAGAGGCCTATAGCTGACATATCAGCCTCTACTCTATCCACGTACTATGGACACCTAGTGGCTCTGGTAGAACCGTCCAGAGCATAGCCCTGATAGATCAGCGCTGCAATCCCTCCGGCCACTCAGGATCACAGCCTGTCTATCCCCCTAACCCTCTAGGGAAAACCTATCTGCCTCTAGCATAATATTCCCAAATAAAACAAAACCCGGGGACCTCCCCGACCTTGGGCAGCCTGCAACTACAACCTTTAGCAATAATAACACAGTACATTTAAACTCTACACCATAAGCACTGACGAGGGACTCCGATGAGCCCCTCCTCCTCTTCTTGTCTTCTCTTCTGTCTTCCAGGAACACCTGTAAGAAAAGACAAAAAAAAAAAAACACATCCTAATCTGCATGTACAGTCTATCTAAACAACAACAATGACAACAACAACCCTTACCACACAGAAAAAGCACTGAACAATTCCAAAAAGAAAAAATATATTTTTTTTTTAGAAAAAGGTAGAAAACAGTATTTACATTAATTTACAATGACATTGGTAGCAATACACCTTTGGGGGGGGACGGAATGCCCTAAATGTCCCACTAGTGACTACAAGGCCCGAAGACCAGTCCATTAAAGAGTCTCTCCTGGGCCGGAGCCCCGTGAAGCAGTTCTTTAAGGCAATAATCCCGAAGGGGAGAGTCTTTGCAGACAGTTCACACACTGTTTGAAGTCTGTAGTGTAAGGTGTGTATTGCAATGTCATAAAGATAGAATAAAAAGAGAATTTGAGAAAATTTGAGATTTTTCACCAGCCTCTTGAAGTATTCGAACGTCACAAACCTGGTCCCTGCCGAAGAGTCTCCCTGGCAGCATTTCTTCTGATACAGCTGAGCGGACATCTTCCGGGAACCCACAGGAGTGCACATCTGGAAACAGCTGGGATGATGTCATAACTGGAGAAGGAACCTTAGAACAGGAACAAAAAGAGAAACAGCTGGTCCGACGTCATCCGATTACCAGGCGATGAACAGGAAAACAGCTGGGCTGGTGTCCTCTCTGGAGCTGAAGTCATCTGGTGGTACCAGTAGATGGTTGCTGAATAGGGCAGTACACTGTGGACTGAAGAATATGGAGCACCTGATTTCTTGTTTATTCATATTGGCCGTTCAATAAGGTTACTTCGCAGTGTATATGTGGCAGTATTGACTACCACTGCTCAGCTCTCCATTTTGTAGGCACGGGCTTAATTACTGAGAGGTCCTTGCCCTGAGGCCAATAGTAGAGGGGGTCAGGGGTTTGAATTATTACTCCGTCTAGACGCACATAATTCACACAGTGGGAGACTTCGCATCCCTCTCCATCCACTATTCTCACTCTGTCCATAAACAGTGTCCTGCCTCTCTTCCACTGTGTATATTTTTTGTGGAACAGTCTATTCTTTACATGCTGGTTAGCCCCAGGATGCACATGTTTCATTGCTTCATCCCAGATCCAGGATTTCCTGCAGTTCTCAATCTCCTCCCAGACTCTCCGAGGAAAGGTAGGAAAGGTCATACCAAAGATTTCATTGGCCTTCTACAGAACCAGTCTCTCTTTACTTGCTTTGGTCAATCTGAGACCGCTGGCCTGGCTTGGGGTAGCCAGTCCTGGTTCTGCCAGCCGAATCCTCAATGAAATTAAAAACGGATCCCTGACTTCTTCTTCTGGTGAAGCCAGGGCAGTGGCATCACCACCTTCTGAACACATTCCTCCGAGGCAAGATCTTGAGGCTGTGTACCCGTTCCTTTCTCACAAGGCCACATAGGTTCCCCCTCATCTTCCTCTTCACTGAGGATCTGAGCCCATGAGTGAGCAGTAGTTCTCACCCCCGAGACTATCCATTCATTACTGGGAGCGGAGGTCAACACCTCCCATTCAAAAGCCTCCCGCATCTCATCTTTACCTTCGAGACTTGGGCTAGGCCCCCCCCACCCAGGGGACTATTGATGCTTTATCCGAACTTGCTTTCTGAGATCCAGCATCCAGTGCTTCAATTTCAGCTTCAGTCTCTAATTCTGCACTCTCTAACTTTGTGCCACACTCCCCCGGGGGACCTCCTCCACAGGCTCCGCCTGATGCTGTGTGCTGCCAACTGCAGATTCTTGAAGTTGTGTCCATGTGGGAGCCAAACGAATTTGAGGCACTTTATACAAGCCATATTTTTGTAGACAACCAGCACAGTGAGGAATCATGAAGACATCCCTTCCAGCACTCAAGCACATCTGGCATACACGCACTGGATAATTAGGAATTGCCACATCAGGAGGGAGTTGCCCTCTATAGCACCAATTTTTTACTGCTGCTGTTACTGCAACCCAGGCATGATCCAGGTAACGAGCTGGTCCTGAGGCCATAACTGCAGAAAAATAAACAAAAGTTCACTGCAAATGAAAGTCCCACTTTAATGAACACACTCTGTAGCTTTAAAATGGCTCCTCTGCTGCTGCTGTGTTTACTTTACTACCCCACCCTGTAATGGCGGTGGCAGCACTCCTGTGCATCAACATTCAGACTCTGGGTCAAGCCACTGCGCACCCAATTTACATCAGCTACTAATAACTTTTATTTCAAACTGCACAACTTGCTCTGTTCTGGCTGTTCACACATTTACAGGATTTTCCTTGGACTTTTCACTTGCTGGCAACATTCCTTTAATTACAGTCCCTTTTAAAACTGCAGGTTTCAGCACAGGATTGCCTGCTTTTACTAGTGTTGCACTTATTTTACAACCCACAGTCTCTCTCTGGCTGCAAACTTTAAACTGAGGCTACTTTCATTGCTATGCACACATTTAATGGCTTTACAGACTTGCACTTGCCAGCAGGACATCACACAATCACTACTTGCAAAGCGACTACACAGCTGCGCACACATTTTATATGGCATTCTCTGAAAATCACTGATTTGAGCAGTTTTAAATCGTTTACTCACTGTTATTGAAGCAGATTGCTGCGATGGGGTAAAACGGCCTGCAGCCAGATTTTGAGGGTCTCAGAATGCAAACGGGCGGGCAGTCTCCGCAATCATAGTATTAACCACACAATTCACTGATCCCACGATCGATAAGCGAGTTGAGCCCGATTTTTAACTGGAAAGTCACTTTTTTACTGTTTACAGCGCTTTGAACACTTTGCGAATGCTCCTCCACTGCCAGTACACACACTACTCTCTGTCTCCCTCTCGAATGCTGAAGCAGACACAGAAGAGCTGGCTGAGGGGCGGGACTAATGGCAAACTGACCAACCACACGACGCCATTCAAATGAGCCTCTTCTTCCTCACGAGGCTCCTCTCCTCACGGCGATCGTCGAGCAGGCAAATTTAAACTGAAAAGATGCACTTTTTTTTTTTTTCAACTGACTCACAGCAGGGCCCATTTCAACCATGTAACATTGCCATTAACTCTGCAGTCTCTAGTATTGCACAGAAAGTTCCAACATCCAGGGCATAATTTCTCTGTTGCTACCCTAGTTTTCCACTTTCCTTCACAGAACTTTATTTAAAACTGACAACGCTGTAAACTATGTTGATGCAGGACAAGGACACACACTTTGGCTTTACAGCTCCTTGGTAAACAGTTGGCATTTTTAAACAGCAGCACAAGATTCACAGCACACAGCACACACTAGGAAATTGCTTCAACTTTTGGGCTACCGACTGCCAGATAGCCAAAACGCTTAGCCTACTTGCTCAAGCACCTCCTTCCCAAACAAACTAAAGGTGCTTCCATTTTTGTAACCCATATGCCCATTTTGTAACATGGATACATAGGTGTATCTACGGGTTCGGGAAGGATGAGGTTACCTGGCACAAGAGACCTAGGTTTGGCTACTCTGCACGGGGGCACCCAAGTAAATCCAACTACAGGAAGCAATAAGTGTAATGTCCAGAACCAGAATTGGGATTTTTCAGTGTGGCTTTATTTATTAACTCACTGAACATAAACAAAGCACTGCATGGTCCCCCACAGGGCTACGTAACTGTAATGCAGATTAGAGGTTAAACACAGCGGTCCATTTGAAGAATGAACACAATACAACAGTTGTCTGGCTTTGGACCCACCAGGCACTCAGCCTGGACTTTGCATGTGCATTGGATACACAGCCCGACTGGCCCGGCTCCCCTGCCAGCCACTCGACTGATGGTCCACTTGGTGAATTAACCCAAACTCTACTTGGAAAGACATCCCATCAAACAAGGAGGCTCCCAAACTGTGGCTCCCCACACCACTTGAAGTCTGTGACTCCTAGAGAGATTTTGTTTTAGTACTTCCAATTCGAAACTCCCATCAAACAAGGAGTACTCCCATCCAGCAAGGAGTAATTTTCCCATCCTGTGGCTCCCCACACCACTTAGAGTCTGCGACTCCTAAAGAGATTTTCAAGTTGCGACCCACATCTGGGTACCCACCCCATCACTGGCCAAGTGCATGAGGCAAGTAGCAAAAACACAGAAGAAATCCAGAGGTGGACCTGGTTACTAAAGATGGGGGGTTTTCCCACCTCCAGCTCCCAGAGCCCATACCCGGCCATTTCTCTGGACACACAGAACTTTAGACTTTAAAATGTAGATTGACGGTGGATGACCTGGAGCACCCCCTCTACAATGAACTTTAAATCCATTAACACTTTAAACAGATGACTGCTCTATTTGTTTGTCCTAGTTGACATAGTCCTCCCAAATAGCAGTCCCCAATACTTGAAATCCAACTGAAGAACAGAAGCTGTTTGCCCTTCCAATGGAGCCAAACACTCACTCATTGAGATGCCCAGGCAAAAACTGTAACCTTTGCTGTTATACATGAACAGACTGAACTTAAATTAAAACAGGCAGCTTTCTTCCCAGGGTGGGAGAAGGATTGCCCCTGGAACCCACAAAGAACTTTTCCTCACCCCCACCCGAGGGAGGGGGGTAAACAGACAACTACTGGTGTCCTTCTTGTTTGCTTAAGGACAAACTGAAGACTGACTTTGAATTCCCAAGGTTCTAAACTTACTCTGAGCTGAAGATTCCAAATGTGGCTCATGCAGCTGTGACAGTTCTATTATTATGTCATCCCTCTAGTCTCAGCTGTGACTGAGGACACAGTGAGACAATGTGAAACCCATTTAACTGGAGTTTCACAAGCTGCCTTCCATGCCTACCACTAGGTCTTACTGGGATTCTAGTAACCCCAGGTAACAAAGGGGTTACATTTAGTTCTTCTCTGTTGAAACAAGAGCTTAGTAAAAGAAATGACACAATGAAACCTGTAAAAGAAGTAATAAAAGGAAAATGAACTGATGAAAAAAAAAAATCACACCAAAAACCTTTAAAGAAAAAAATAATAAAAGGAAAAAGAACCGATTAAAACTCACTGACCAAAAAACCTGCAAAGCAAAAAATAATAAAAGAAAAGATCCTAGTAAAATTCTACACCAAAAAACCTGTAAAGAAAAATTGTAATAAAAGGAAAAAATAACTGAGTCCCAGGGTTACGCAAAAGAAAGTCTTCCAGACTTCCAATTACTGCAGCAAAGCAAATGAAAGTATTCTTTAACTCTCCACACCTAGGCTTCTACTCCCTTATACAATAATTTAAGTAAGGAATAAGACACAATGAGGTGTGGTTTATGGGCTGGTAAGAGCACGCCCCTGGTGTGTAATGAGGCACGAGGTGCTTGCGCCAAGTGCCTTTAGCACCTGGGAAGTGCTCTTATCAGCCGATAAATCACACCTCGGAGTGTCTTATTCCACTTATAAAATGGGTCCCCCATAACATAAATTAATTATTTAAAAGAAGTCTGATACACATAGGTGTTAAAATCTAGGTTAATTAAGGTATAAACATAGAAAAATAGTCCTTGCATATTCAGACCATATATACAATTCGGCTATTAGAGGGTAGTTGTGTTGTCCCCTCCCCACACACACACACTTTGTTTCTTTCTCCACACTCAGGCTTATTTTTTTATTTTTATTTTTACATTTTGTTTAGATCTTTGTTTTATGCTTTTTAGCAGCATCTCTGAGATGCCAGCAATGATGTCTTCTCGAGAAGCATGACTTTCAAAGGCAAGCCATGAGCTGGCAGAGCTGCTGTTTTCACTGAGGTGATGTGTGTTGTCTGTCTCATCCCCCCGCCCACACCCCACACACATTCTGTTTCTCTCTCCACACCCAGGCTTCATTTTTTTAATTTTGTTTAGATCTTGTCTTATGCTTTTTTAGCCTCCCTTCCGAGATGTCAGCGATGACAATGTCTGCTCAGGAAGTGCGGGTTTCAACAGCAAGCCGCGGGTTGGGAGAGCAGCACTTTTTCCAGCACGGAGAAATAAAAATGTTTTTGTTTCTTTTAGCTTATTATTTAAAGCAGTTTTAATTTGTTTTAATCTGTAAAACATTTCATTTGCAGCCCTCGGCCGCTTGACTTCGAGTGAGGGTGTCCCTCGGCATCCACTGTAGTTTGCAATTTCTCTTAAATAGTATTCAAATAAATTAGATATTGCCCTATCTTGTGAAGCTTCTCAGTTTACTGGCTAGTAGGAGGGTGAAATTGAGGGGAGGACTGCACATCCGAGATGGCTCAATCTTGTTTTTTTTTTAACTGGTTCTCAGTGTAGTTTCAAGAGCAGAAGTGCAGTTTAAACAGTGGGAGCACAAGGGCTGTGAAGGTGATGCAGGAAAATGGTCAGTGGGAAAATACAGAATACGGACTAAAAGTTGAAACTTTTTACTTGGGGGAGAGGTTGGCAGCTTGCATAAAATTACTTTTTGCTTTTTCTGTTGGTGAGAGTGCTCTCCCCGTGCAGGTGTTGCAGTTTCATGACATGCTACTGAACAAATACATGTTGAGCTGCAGTGGGAGAGAGTCATTTCATGCATTGATATGTGTCAGGGTGATGTGGTTTGCTTGGCTAAATAGTACAAGTTGCCAGTATATGTCCTGATAAGGACATGGCAAATGGTACCTCTTGGCCAATCAAAATGCAGGAAAATTTCTACCCATTTTATAAAAGAGCATAAACTCCCTCCCAAACACCCATGAAAGTGGTAAAGCAAAGGACATAGGAGTGTCATTACCTGCCTGGAGGCTTGAGACACTGCTGGCACACTGTAAATTGGGATGGTAGGTGACTGGAAGTGCTGAAAGCTGACTGGTGGGTGGCTGCTGGCACACTGGACTGCTGACTAGTCGGGGAGACTGCTGGCAAACTGGACTGGTAGCTGACTGGAGACAAAACTGGCAAACTGTCTCTGGACTGGTAGCTAAGCTGACTAGAGACACTGGCTGCTGGCACACTGGACTGCTGACTGACTGATAACACTGCTGGCACACTGATATCTGACTGGAGACTCTGCTAGCACACTGAATTGCTGGCTGACTGGACTGGTATCTGAGTTGAGACACTGCTGGCACACTGCTGGCTGACTGGAGACACTGCTGGCACACTGGACTGGTATCTGACTGGAGAAAAGGCTGGCAGACTGGACTCGCTGCTGACTATAGGCACAAGTTGCAAACTGGACTGGTATCTGACTGGAGACACTACTGGCAAACTGGACTGCTAGTTGGCTGACTGGTAACACTGCTGGCACACTGGACTGATTGCTGACTGGAGGCACAAGTTGCAAACTGGACTTGTTGCTGAGCTGACTGGGACAGAACTGGCACACTGACTGCTGGTTGACTGGAGACACTACTGGCAGACTGGACTGCTGGTTGGCTGACTGGTAACACTGCTGGCACACTGGACTGGTTGCTGACTGGAGGCACAAGTTGCAAACTGAACTTATTGCTGAGCTGACTGAGACAGAACTGGCACACTGACTGCTGGTTGACTGGAGACACTACTGGCAGACTGGACTGCTGGTTGGCTGACTGGTAACACTGCTGGCACACTGGACTGGTTGCTGACTGGAGGCACAAGTTGTAAACTGAACTCATTGCTGAGCTGACTGGGACAGAACTGGCACACTGACTGTTGGCTGACTGAAGACACTACTGGCAGACTGGACTGCTGATTGGCTGACTGGTAACACTGCTGGCACACTGAACTGGTTGCTGACTGGAGGCACAAGTTGCAAACTGGACTCGTTGCTGAGCTGACTGGGACAGAACTGGCACACTGACTGCTGGCTGACTGGAGACAGTACTGGCAGACTGGACTGCTGGTTGGCTGACTGGTAACACTTCTGGCACACTGGACTGGTTGCTGACTGGAGGCACAAGTTGCAAACTGGACTCGTTGCTGAGCTGACTGGGACAGAACTGGCACACTGACTGCTGGCTGACTGGAGACACTACTGGCAGACTGGACTGCTGATTGGCTGACTGGTAACACTGCTGGCACATTGGACTGGTTGCTGACTGGAGGCGCAAGTTGCAAACTGGACTCGTTGCTGAGCTGACTGGGACAGAACTGGCACACTGACTGCTAGCTGACTGGAGACACTACTGGCAGACTGGACTGCTGGTTGGCTGACTGGTAACACTGCTGGCACACTGGACTGGTTGCTGACTGGAGGCACAACTTGCAAACTGGACTGGTAGTGGAGATGACTAGGACAGAACTGGAACACAGGACTGGTGGCTGACTGGAGACACTGGTAGCACACATGACTGATGGCTGACTGTAGATAGTAATGTTACTTCAGTAATGGGTATCTTCTTGAACGCATCTGAGCAAATCTGTCTATTGCTACTGACAGGTCTAGCTGCTTCACCTCCAGTGGCTCACATGCCATCATCATTAAGTCACTGAATCGTCTGTCACCACAACTGTTTCTTAAGTAAGTTTTCACTCTTTTCATGCATGAGGAGAAACATTCATTTAAAGCTGTGGTCACAGGGAGTGCCAGCACCAGGTTCAAAATCTCCAGGACTTCTGAAAATGCATTACAAAGGCATTGCAACTGTTGTCTGACGCAATGAATACTTTGCATATTTTTGTTCTGTAGGTATGTCTTTGCTGATCCCAGCTGTGACTCTAACACAATTGTGTCTATATTTGCTCCTGGGTAAGATTCTGCTAGGACATTTAAAGCAGAGTAATTCAGAAAACTGTCATCCTTTGGGTTGAGAGCAGCAACAGCTTTTAAAAGGTCCAGGTTACTTGTGAAGCATGAATCAAGTTCAGTAACAAACCTGTCAATGCAGGCCAGGTATATTTCCTGTTTAAGCCTGTCACTGTTAGATCTTGCAGAAATGTCCTGAATTTCTGTATTTGCAGTCCGTTTCCCCAAAGTGGATGAAACAAAAAATTCTGTCAGTTTTCAGCTCAACTGCTGTTTGTGCAGTGGCCTTCCTGGGTGCAAAGTGGCTTGTACATTGTAATCAATGCCACAATAATCAGCAGCTTGTTGTACCTCCTTGTAAATCTTTTGCCACTGTGAATCATTATGTAGAGACAAGAGCTAACTTTTCGAAGTCTGAACAAGATTACAGGCACTTGGCAAATCCAGATCTTTTCTCTGAAGTTCCTCAGACACCGATTGTATCTTCCTTAAAATTGTTTCTAGGCTGTACAAGTGTTACTACAAAGGTGAAGTTCTGAATTTTAAACAGATGACCTTTTGCTTCACTACTTGCATCTTTGTCAGTGTTTTGTGACTGAATAGCATGAAGTGTTATAATAATGGACTCTAGACGCAACTGAAATTTCTTGACACAGTTGTACCAGTAAAACCACTGTGTACCACACAGTCGTTCCAGTTCCAGAACTTGTAGACCTTCTTTCTGAGCTTTAACAAACAACTCTCGTCTTGGTGAATTTTGAGAAATAAATACATATACACCCTGTAAGATGCTGAAAAGTTCGTTCACTTCTGATGTATTATTAATTGTTTGCACCAAGACAAGATTCAGTCTGTGTGCATGACAATGAATATAAACAGCTTGAGGAGCAATCTCTCTTATTCTTGCTTGTACTCCACTGAAGCACCCACTCATGATAGAGGCTCCATCATAGCACTGTGCCACACAGTGCTTCCACTGCAGTCCAGCCTAACATACTGCCTGACTGATGGCACCAGCCAAACTACCAGCATCCAGTTTATCCATGTGGTAGCAGCCAAGTGGTTTTTCACAGATATTACCATCTCCGTCAACAAAACGGATTACAAAGCTGAGCTGCTCTTTGCATGATACATCCTTAGTTTCATCGACTAAAACAGAGAAATATTTTGTAACTTTACTTACAATTTTCTCTCGTATTAATGTTGCAACTATGTTAATCAAATCATTTTGATACGCTGGAGAGGTATAATGACCGTATCTCCTAGACATTTTTTCTTTTAATTTTGAGTCATGTGCAGATAATGTTTCCAGAAACTCAATAAAATTGCCTTTGTTATCGGAATTTGTCGACTCATCACCACCTCTGAAAGCAAGACCTTGCCATCCTAGGTAACAAACTGTATGCAGTAGTAATTCAACATGGCATCTATTTTCTTCAATTTCAATGTCCCTATTTTTTTCAAGCTGTCTCACAACTGACTGATGTCCTGATGAAGACTGTATATGGTTAAATTCACACCATGCTACAACAGAAGCTTTGTGTTTCTCAGACTCGCTGTGCTTTCTTAAGGCACGACCAATTTTTTCCCATTTACAGAAACCAATATTGACAAAAGGAATGTTTCCACTTTCACGACCTCCACCTCCAGGTGCAGTACGAGTGCTAGTAAAATACCTGCATGCAAAACAGCATACAGCATCTCTCTGTACTGAATATTCTACCCACTTATGAGTTTTGTAGTCACCATTAAATTTACGTGATTTTGTCATAGGGAAAACACACTTTGGCTGAACTGGAGCTTGGTAAGGAGTAGCAGATATGTCACTTGGCACAGTATCGTGATCAACACACTCACCCACTGAAAATAAGTGGCCTTCACTAGATGGCAATGATGTGCTTTCACATGCATCAGAGGGTGAGGGCGAAGCAACAAGTAATGGGCCTGTAGCAGCATAACTAGACTCTGAAACTATACTACTACTATCAGATTCATGCATACCAGCTAACAGAACACTATCTTCAGGTCTTGATTTCTTCACTGTATGTTCAGCATGTGCAGTATCTACTGTAATTCTTTTTTTAGCAAATAACTGAAGCACTGATGGTTGCTTTGGATCACTGGATGCCTTCTTCGTAGACAGAGACATTTCAGTAATACTTATTTAGCAGCCAACTTCAAAGAAATTTCAATCAGTGAAGGCTACTAAAGAAGAAATTTAGCAATGTACAGACTACAGTACCCAGTGATTAGCAAATCAGATATCAGTTTTGAAACCCATGGAAAACAGCTATGAATTCAAATGTGCACACAGTCTAAAGAAATCACCAGTGTGTGTTACGAAATCTGCAAACAGTGATGATATCAGGGAATTAAAAACAGTAACATATGGGTGTAAATTTTACATTTAACTGTGCCTATGAACCTAAAAAAAAAAAAAAAAAGGTCTATTATAATTCTGAATTTTAAAAGCAATCTTATAAATGCAAGGACGCACTAAAACATTTCTGTTATAAAACAAAAGTGGGATGCATACAAGTGCTGTAAATCTGGCAAAAAATTTTTACTTTTGAATCACCAGTTATGTTATGAAGCACTATTCTTTGGCGTGTGTAGTATGTACAAATGTTGGGTGAGTACTGGTACTCATTAAAAAAATTTCTGAAGCACATTTCCTCAAATGAGGTGAGTAAAATAGGCTGGTATAGACCTTATCTGGAGCCCTGGCCACGTCTTTAAGCTGCTTTAAGATTCTTAAAAACATTGTTTCCAATTGGTCTTTGCAGATTAATTGTGGCCAGTTTGGGAGTACTTATTGTAACCAGTAGAGAAGGGGTTATGTTTAAAGATGTTGATGTAAGATGGTATCGGTGTGTGTGGTTTGTTTTTGACTTTCGAGTCCTTGTCAACTGTACAATGCCTTGAACCTCACGTGTTTTTAAATAAAATATCTATTTATATTTATACAATAGGGGTGAGTGGACAAACCATTGGATAAATGCATATATTCTCACTGCTGTGTAATAGATCTGCAGAGCCATTGAATAAATACATTTATCTACAGTCATGATGTCACAGATGGCATTTACCCACACAGTCATGACCACAGCTCCAGATAAGGTGTGTACCAGTCTATTTACTCAAATTGTTTTAGGAACTACCCTTCAGAAATTTTTTTAAATGAGTACCTGTAGTCACCCAACATTTGTAAATACTCCACATGCCAAAAAATAGTGCTTCATAACATAACTGGTGATTTAAAAGTAACAGTTTTTTGCCAGATTTACACTTGTATGCATCCCACTTTTGTTTTACTCACTATGTTTTAAAACTGGTGAGTAAATTCCTACCTGCCAACATTATTTGGAGCATTGTTGGCACCTGGAATTCTTATCTAGAAAAGAAAACCTACAATTTTTAAATAAATTTAGTCCTCAGTCCACTCTAGCAAGAAATGTGTACACATCAGTGTCTTATTAATAAATGGTCAGCATAGAGTGGTTACAAACTACCAGCATCCAATTTGTTTGAAAGCAGCTCAGAACTGTAGTTTGTTTGGACCCACTGGGTTGTAAATAGTGCCTTTCATGTTATAATGTTGCTGCCACTTTAAGCACACAGGGAGATTGAGAGAGAGCACACAGAAAAAACAGTGAGAGACCACTAAGCAGAGGAAAGTTAACTTACTCGCTCAGGGTCACACAGCAAGTGTCAGTTCCAGGATTCAAACCCAGGTCTCAGGATCACAGTTCTGTGCTCTAACCACTGGGCCACTGTCTCCCAGTAAGTCATAAAGTGCATCAGTTTCTCAACCTCTTCACCAGTGAGATTTGTTTTTCTTCTTTTAGTGGGTATTTTTTGGGAGGGGCACCAATGCTGCCTATAGCATCACTCTGAAGAAATTTCATTTTCAGAATATAGTTCATGTAATGTGATAAGTGTACATGAAGCACCATTAAGCTAATTCCTCAGTTTTATTAAATAAAATTATAACAATGGTCTGAGAAATGAAGCTTTCTGATTGGCTGTAAACATTCTAACAGCCTTATATTAATCTTTTATTACACAATGGGCACAAAAAAATTCACACAATCCTGCATTTTGATTGGCTGGCTGGCACCTTTTCAGCATTGTAAATCCTCCAGTGTACCCACTGGAAAAGGTGCCAGCCGCCAGTCAGCCGCAGGAGGAACTCTCGTAAAAATCATTCCGACTGCCAGAATCCAAAAAGTGGCAAACACACTATGATCCTACGCTTACTTCCATAAGTGCTCACAGTACCAGCGGTTCCCGTTCTTAGCCATCTAAAAATTCGAACTTGTATTTTTTGAATCACCTCCTCAGTAGCCCTTTGTAACAGCAACTTTCCTGTGTCAGACGGACTGCCCCATCACTTCCAAAAAGACCCCGAACCCACATAAAACACTTAAACAAAATATTCTCCGGTCTTGCAATAATTTTATGCACAGTAACCGGAAGCACGAGGTCACAGATGACAGCCCTTTAGAATTCCCGCTATAGGAAGACGCATGAAAAAACAACAAATCAAACTGCAAATCTTAATTCTCACAGTAAAAAAAACAAACAAACCACACACAATTCAGTTCAGAGCCTTGACAAACGAGATAAAGAAAAACTAAGTGGGGGGGCATCACCACTACTCTGCCTAGCAACAAGGAACTATTTCGCTTTGGTGGAGCAATAAAATAACAAAAATGATGATTAAAAAGAGAAACAAAAAGTATTTCTATATCTTTAGTCACCCAAAAATGTAAGCCATTGCATAATAGCAATATACCCCTCCAGGGAGTGGGTATACTGGTGGATTTAGCTCTTCTGGTGTGGTTAAGTCACTCGGCTGAGCCTAGTGACCGAACCACACTAGCCATGGTAAATCCACCAGTATACCCACACCCTGGAGGGGTATATTGCTTTATTATACAATGTGGTAAATCGAAAGAGCCAAATCCTGCATCCTGATTGGTTGGCTGGTACCTTTCCCAGCGTGGTAAATCCTTCAGTGTACCCACTGGAAATAGTACCAGCCAATCTTATATCATGCCAATCCGGTCGCTTTCATTTTGATCGAAACTGCAGCCATTTGTCCTGTCACCGCTTCGCTAAAACACTGCGATAAATATTAAAAAAAATTACATCCTCCTTCCAACCGTACGGACTTCAGTTACTTACAAAATATCTAAAAAAATTAAATAAAACTACATTTGCCATTGTATTATATAAATTTATCCCTCCAGGGTGTGGGTATGCCGGAGGACTTAACACGACTGGTGTGGTTCGGTCACTTGGCTGTGCCTCGCGGCTGAATCACACCAGCTGTAAATCTCAGTATACCCACACCCTGGAAGAGATAAATATAATTATCATGCTTGTACAACTTATCCATATATTGAACAAGGTTTAATACTGTTTAAAAAAAACATTTTTATTATAACAGCAATAAGGCACTCCAAGGGGTTATGTTAATGGTCAGTTAATCACTCTCTAGGGGCATGTGGCACTCGGCAATGCCTCATGCCACATTATGCCCCTAGAGGGTGATTAACAGACCATTAACATAACCCCTGGTCATGCCTTATTGCTTAAAGCGATTTACCAAGTTTTGATATATGAACACGTATACTGCAAGGTGACTGCATGTAGAACTGATTTGCAGTGTATTCTGATAGATGCATAGCCTATTTTAGCAAATTAAATCAAGGTTTCACCCTCGCAAACCAGGAAGTGTCATTTTGTGTATTGGAGCCTGTATTTGGTGACCTTTGACACTCATTACCTTTGCAATGTCACCACAGGGAGATCTGTGCTCTGCAATTAAAATTAGTTCTTGGTCACAGCAATTCTGTCTTGATAACAGAGCTATTGGTCAGAGCGTGCAGCATGACAATAGCAGTGTCAAACAGTTCATTTTCAGGGTCAGATGATAAAAGCATTATGTTGTCCTGCACTAACAGTGATTTTTCAAACACTGACATAGTGCCACAATTTGACAGCCGCTGCATAGTAGATCCCCATAAGGATGACCCTATGACAGCAGCGAGAATGATGTGGGCAGTAGCTCAGGCAGTCACAGCAGTAGTCCCGATCCATTCTAGTACAGCAGCGAGAGCAGACTTAGCAACACGGACTGTTAATATTATATTTTGCTACTTAGTGCTACGGTTTGGTTCCTGTCATTGCTGTCATTTTACTGTGCAAAATCGAGGTATGGTGTGTGTTCTGTTACTCCCAGCATCAATGTGCCCACACAAATGCTAGTGATAGTACCCTGGGTTTTTATATTTCTTTTTTTGGGGGGGGGATTGCTTTCCCTATGCTAACGAGTTGTTGGCCACACCAGCTTGACACTGAGAGCATGGCTCGATCTGGTGCCATTGCTTGAGCAGGATAAATGGCTTACAATTTGTCCAAATCCAATGTGTCCAAATTCCTCACCTGGTACTAGTTAGTAGTGACCTCCCGCCAATTGATTTATCAGTCACTCACTCTGATGGAGCACAGGGTGGAAATTACAAGCAGACACCTTCTACCCCAACCACTCCAACCCCCCCAGCTGCACACATACACTTAGAAAATGCTGCAGCATAGAACTTTTATTATCTGTAAATTATTTATACTGTTTGGGTCTGTCTTTGCCCTAGTGCCAAATGGTCTACGCTATAGCTTTCTTCTCTTTGTATGTGTGTGTTTGGGGGTGGGGGGCCTCTTTGTACTTTCTCCTTTAGAGGCATCAGTGATTGAGTAACGTGTTGAAGTCACCGGTTCCCCTGTTTACGGCATGTTATAAATTTAAAACTACAAATTATTGCACCAGCTTTGTGTTACCTCTAAGTGCTGAGGAACTATACAGACTGCAGCTGTCATTAGTGTCTGCATAAGCATCTGTAATACCATCCTGGCATTGGCTTATTGCCGCTACATGTGTGCCTCCAGGTGCATTATGAATTGAGCAAAAAATACACAGTACCGTCGGTGATCGTCCCCCACCCCCAAGGTTAAAAATGACACTGCCAATACCCTTCTCATGGAGAAAGGGACCACATTTATGTTTAGATAGTCTAAGTACCATTTGATTGGTCCACTGCAAAAAGGGACATATCCTTGTGGTAGGTACTCAAGTGTTAGACTATATTTGAACCACCCTTCCTCACTTATGTCACCATACTTCATTACCACATCGGTCTGTGTCAAGCCGTTTGTGTTTTCCCATTTTTTCCATTACAGTGGATCTCTGATACATATGTGTAAAGTGTACAGCAAATACAACAGATGCCGCAATATACTGTCTCCCATGCCTTACTGATGTCATGGTGCATTGTGTAGACTCCCTGCATTCATTGCTGTGTAGCCCATATTTTGGTTCAGGCATTGTTCCCTAAGTATGCCGAACTGACTAGCACACTTTGCAATATAACATCATAGAAGCCGTACATTAGTACCACAGTGTCGGGAGAGGATGGCAACTGCAGTCTCTTCTTTTGCTGATGCTCTGGAGCACATACAATGATGCTATAATCCTAATTATAAATAAAGACTGTATGTTAAAATGTTAAAAAACTAAGCGTTTTTAATTTTGAGATACACTGTAAACTATGTACAATATAACTATGTACAGTATATAACTGATTTTATTGCATTCATTTATAAACTTAACGAGGAGCTGGCAAGCTGGAGAAACAATTCAGTGTACCATGTCCCTTTATTCATGCACATCTTAGCATACTTTGGTGATCACTGTTATGGTGCTTGCATGAGAACACCAAATGAGCCCAAGAAAACACAGGAGCACAAGAACAAATATAAACCATCTATAATGATGGTGACAATCAGAAATGCAATAGCAAAGGCAGTTTACTAAAGCAATCACACTGGAAGCAGCACTTGCCAAAAATACACAGTTTATTGCACTGTTCTCCTGGGATTGTACTGTGCAGCTCAGTGCTTATACTCTTGCTGCACATTACAATTCTGAACTGTTGAAAAAGTCATCCATTTAACACAAACCTCTATGTACCAATACTGAAAAGCTTACTTCAATTTATAGATCTGCCCAGTTCAAAAGTCGTCCTTTTGTGTCCCAATACGCTGCAGATCACAGCTCCACTCAGTTAAAAAAATTTATTTTTTATACAGACTTCTTGTTATAACTATGTACTTGCAGCACTTACTAAAACTGCAATACTGTACAAGCAATGTAGATTGTGATGTTCCTAGAACCAATGTACCTAGAACACAGAGCTTAGTCAGATGAGTAAAATTGAAAATCAGGAAAAATCACCACTTCTGCAATCCCAAAAGCAAGTATAACAGCTGCCAATATATCAAACAGTTTCAGTCATCAGTGATGTAATTTTTGCCAGTTCAGTTTTGGATCTGCACTCACTGAGGCTGGGTCCAGGAAAGATGAATGAACGATCAGTGAGAAAGGTGCAGTGGGAACACGTTCTCTGTGCTGATGTCACTCATGCATGTGGATGCACTGCTCATGTGCGAACTTCAAACAAAGAAAAAAACATGCAGAAACAACTGTGGCACAAATATGTTAAAAAACTAAGCATCTGAATATATTTAACACTTAACTTCAGGGCAGCTGAGCTTTGCATCACTCAATGAAGGGAAGGTGATCTGCAAACATGACATCGGGGGAAGTTGGTAAATCACTTTAAGTGTTGAACGTGGCTGTGCTCAGTACAACAAAGGGCTTCTCTCACTTGTCCAAACACGGCTGCTAACATCTGAAAGCATTATGACGTCATATGACTTTTTTGTAGAAGCAGTGTACAGTTACAAATAAAAAGGATAATTGTGTCTGCATTCCTTTTCACAGTGACAATTACATTGAGTAAGCTGTTGCACTGCTGCTGCCAAATGTTCACAGCCCAGCCCAGCTCAGCAGACATAAATCAAGGGTGACTGTAATCAACTGTAAGCATTTAGCACTGTCTGAACCATTAACAAAATTGAAATGTCCTGCAGCCTTGAACCTCTTCAATGGAAGAGTTTTTTTTTTAAATTCCCCCCAAACACACTGAGACACACACACACACACACCCTAAAGCTTAGTTGTCCTGCTTGCTCATTTCTTATCATTTAGGCAGATTTAGCCGAAGCAGGAAAACTGTCTGTTGTCCCCGTGGTTAGAGAAGAGCACAAACAAACTTCAGGTTCAAATCCCACTACAACTCAACATCTAGCTTGGAGAGAATCCTTGAGCAGGTCAGTTGGCCTCCTTATGCTTTAAATCTCTCCCAGATGTAAAACTGTGCAGAAAGGAGTGGGACCCCACTGTTGTTAAGATGTTTCATAGCTGGACTACTAGGGTGTAGGCAGGCACACTCCATGTACACCGTGGTGTATACTTGTATTGGGAAGGGGGGCAGTATATAGGCCCTGAACAGCTTCCCTAGTCCATGGACACAACACAGAACCAGCAGAACCTTTCTGTGTGTTTATATGTCAGCACCAGAAGGATTGGCCACTGCTACTGTCTTTGCAGCCCAGGGGCTATACAGCTTTACAGGGTCTGGGGCTGGGCTGGTATATTGGTGTCCCAAGGAACAATGCATGACATCTGCATATACCCATGCAGGGGGCAGCAACCAGCATCAGGGAGTACAAATGTTGTATTGATTGTGCCATACAGGGACACACACACACACACACACACAGTCCTGATTTACATATGTATGTTGTCTGGCTACACCTACACCCTGCCTGGAGCAATATACTGTACTACAAAGAACTAAGAAGGTTCAGGTTGCGTGCAGCATCAGTTGCTTGGGCCCCCACATCACTCCACAGCTCAGTCCAAACAAACACAACACAAGTGAGAAAAAAATGTGCTAGCCTGCCAGCAGGCAGCTACTTACCTTACCACCTTTGCTGTGTGATGCTGGCTAGTTGTGCTGATGGATGCTCTTCTCCAAACTCCTCTGCTACTGCAGCTTCTCTCCTCGCTTGCTCCTCCGCAGCTCCACTCCAGCTCCAACAGAAGAAAACTGCTGGCTTCTGCTCCGCTGTCACCTCACCTGCCTGGTGCCATGCTGAGTGTGCCACCGCCCGGACCGAAGACTATGCGGACACAAAAGTTACACATCCGCCACGCCACCCAAAAAGTCTGGCCACTTACGTTGTAGGCCTCAGCCTGCCTTAGCTGCCTAAACCAACTCCTACTTCCCGAATCCCGACCCGACCTTAACAGCTACCCGTGGGTGCAAGATGATGGAGCCAGCGGCTATCAGACACCTAAATCCTTTAGCACCCTCCCCAGCTGTGTGCAAGTGAGGTGATCAGGGGCAAGGGCAAAGGATGGGGACTTTGGGTCAGGCTTCAACAGTAAAAGAGGAGTTCCCCAGTTCTGAATTTCTACTGAGTAGCTCACGTCTGAAAGCCAAAGCCCCTTCCCCCCAATAGTAAGTCAGTGACTGTCTGACCGACCACCACGCAACCCGGTGACCCAGAGAGTCTGTGACTGTTAGGCCTCAGGCTCACTCAGCCTGCCTTAGCTGCCTAAAGTATCTCCTCCTTGGCTCCTTCCCGACCCGACCTTAACGGCAACCCCTGACCCCACCTGGCAGCACCACCACCTGCAGAGTGCTCGAATGATATGATAATCGTCGCCTCCTGAGTCCTGCCTGGCCCACCACTCACTGTAACTCTCACCAGCGTCGTCTGAGCATCACCCCTGCAGCAGCAGCAGCACCAGAGTGCCTGGTGGTCTCCTGACTGGCCGACTTCCCCTCCCAATCCAGTCCCTCCTGACCTGGACACATGCCCTCTCTCCCGTCTCCCCGGCTGACACACTGCTGCACTGCACTGCTGACTTTAATTGCAAGTAGTCCCTCCCGACTCCCAACTTCCACCTCCAAGTCCACACCACATCATCTCTGGCCTGGGGTCTTGCACTGCACCTACTCTTCTTGTCTCTGCCCGGCTGTGCGTGCCCGCTCTGCCGATCAATGGATTTTGTGGATCGCCCCGCAGCCGCCTGGATCAGCTCTTGGCTTGAAGCTGCCTTCCTTGGCTTACCCTTACACACTAACACTAATACAGCACCTTCCTGGAGGACGGTGGACCTTAGCCAAGTTAGCCTAAGTTGCTTCCTGCCACGATGGAACTGGTCAAATCTCCAATCTCCATATGCGCACATATTCTTGATTCGGCGCCTAAGCCGCCAGTCCTCTCAGCCAATCACAGCAGCACCACAGCACAAGTGGCACTTGCCAAGTGCCAACCCTAACACCAATGATTTTTTTGGGGGGAAAACTAAGCTGCAGACAGTCGGCGCCATCCGTCCCTGATGGATCATCTCATGCTACTTTGAGCAGACTGTCAGGCTCCCTGAAACTTAACCAACCACCGGACCATCCTCCTCACACAGTCAGCAGCACAAGCACATGGCATGTCACCAAGGTCCCATTCCCAAGGGAGCCAGGACAGGCAGGAGTCGCAAGCCCTGTCATAGGGGTCGCATAATTTTCATAGGGGTCGCAAATGCGACCCTTGGCAACCCCTAAATGATGCCCCTGTAGAAGGGTTTGGGATATAAAAGAGGGGAAGGGAACCAGGTTCTATGGATAAATAGAAATATTAATAAAGAATCACCCAGGACAGTGAATTCTGCAGCACTGCAGAAGTTCTGTGGTAGGTTGCAAGTTCTGCACAAAATTCTGTGGCTGCAGAATTCTAGGGGCCTTGGCCATAAAGTGGTTGTCCAGTAGCATTTACCCAGTATTAGACTTTCCGCTGTGAGTTGGAGTCAGCTGGTGGCCTATTTCTTACAATCCTGCCATTCCCTCCCTCTGGAAGCCACACCTTAGTCCACTGTCACAGCTAGCCAGCTATCAGCTGTCTCTGACATCACAGTGCTCATCTGCATTTGCAGCTCCTGCGTCTCAGGTCTTTTATGCTCCTTCCTAAGGTAACTTTAGCCAAAAGAATCACATTCCCGCAGCACCTCTAGGCATGAAACCCTCCTCAAGAGGGTTCCTTTACCTTCTTGGTAGCCCGGCAGAGTTGTAAGCCCATTAAGGGACAAAGAGTGCAAATGACCAAAGTAACTACAAATAACAGTCAACATTCAACCATACAATTAGCCTTTAGCTACCATCAAGTTGCACAAGCATTACTCCACATTGTGTTTGCGCACAGTCATTAAATGCAAAGGCTTGCTTGAGGTTTGATAGGTGGAAGCAACCAGCCACACTCCCTTGCTGGGCTACATAAATCAGCCTGACCCAGTCTCACTCAGCTGCTCTTTTTATTTGCTGCCACCTTCCACCCTTCCTCCTCCTCCTCCTCCTCCAGCTGCTTGCTTCTTTTCACAGGCTCCTTCCTAAGGTACCTTTAGCTAAAGGAATCACGTTCCCGCTGCACCTCTAGGGGTGCAACCCTCCTCAACAGGTTCCTTTGCCTTCCTAGTACCAAAACAGGGTGGTAATCCCTCAGTGGACAGAATGGCTAAAGTTACTATAAATGACAGTTTGCATCCTACCATACAACTAGCCTTTGGCTACCAACAAGCTGCACAAGCATTACTTCACATTGTGGTTGTATATGCCCATTAAATTAAATAATACAAGTGTGCAAGGGCCTTGGGGATAGCATTATATCCAAGAATAATTCTTTTTTCATTTTCAACATGCAATTAATTAATGGTGATCACCTGGATGTATGGCAAGGTTGTGTTAGCTTAATTCTCTAAGAACAGCTCCTGTGTCTTACTTATAGCTTCAGTTTCCAGCTGGACACAAATGGAGTCATGATTTCACACCTGCAGTAGAGAAACTAAAAATTAATCCAACAACTTCAGTATTTCAAAGCAGAATTGCCAGGTCTCAAAGCAATTTTGACCTGGCACCATTTCTGAAATACTGAAGCTGTCGGATTACTATTTGCTATCTCGTCTGCAGATATTTTACTTTTTGTTTTCTCCTGTGCAGATACAGAAGCAGAACTCTCTTGTTTTCAGCTGGAAATATTTGTATATTCATTGGTTTTAGAGGAAGTAAAAGCAGCCATTTTTCCCAGCACATCAAGCACAAACATATTCGGGGACCCTACTATGACAGGAGTAGATACACCCCACAATTGTACAATTTTTTTTTCAAGAGAGATTTTCTAATCTCTTCATTTTAGCATTTATCAAAGACAAATCACACATACTTGCAAATATACCTAAATCTTTCTTTTTAACTCATATTTTATTATTTTCAAATACAACAGTAGGTTTGACACCTTGTGCCTGACATTCACTCATGCGTATATGATACATAAAATGTATAAAGGGTTACAATAGTCTAAGCATTCTTTAGTAAGAATAGGAGGGTAATACAACAACATTTTGCATTACTAATGTGTGAGAGAGCAAGACATACATTAATATTTCTAGTCCCCAACATCTTTTAAAGTCCTGCATCAAGCTGGGATGTGCTCTCATTTCAAACATTATGACTTGCCAAACATGTTTAGCCCTCCTGCATAATTCTGCCCTTTCACACTTTGCCAGATCCCTAGAAAATTTAATAACCATTCTTAAACTTTGATATACTGTAGAAGCAATATAGTTTAAATAAGCTGATAACATGAATTTGAGCTGTTAATAACTTGAACTAAACAGTGCCTGTGCATCTGACAAATTAAGAAACTATACACAGTGAATGCAGACAGCCCCTGGGATCTAGAACACCCACATAGTAATATGGTCAACGGTCAGTTGCTTTTAGAGGGGTAGCAGAAATCCTCTAATCAGGTTTACTTGATAATCTTACCACAGAGCAGAAAGTCATGGAGTGACATATCCTTAACAATTTCATGCCCACTGTAAGGAGTCTTCCATATTTCTCCACATTTACTCTTAGATGTGGTCCCCCTATGCAGCAGAAAAACGCCATGTGGTTGTAAAGTCTACCAAGTGCCTGAAAAAAAAGAAAGGCATTATATGTTGCTCAAACATCCCCTTCCGTCAACATATGAAAGCCCCAAATATGGTGTTCTTTCCTCCATGAGGTCTGAACCAGTATGAAAGTACATTAAACATCAGGTATCTTACACTTCAAGTGTGCTCCTCAGAACTGTTCTCTTCCCTACTCCCTTCCTCACTGAATTCCACTCTGAGGAGGCCAACTCTCTGGCCAGCTTCTATAGCATCAGTGAATTGGTAGGTATGACCTCTGTAATAAATTCTGAGATGGGCCAGCTTTAACGATGAGTGTGTATGATGCCCAGACATTAAAACTGAGCTTGGACTGTATTGAATTTTTTCCTGCTATGAACATTGAATATGACAGGTCTGGAACAGCTCAAACACAAAAGGTAACCTTAGGAGGCATACGCCAAGGCGGTCCAGCCCCTAGCCTTACTGTCTGCTGAGCTTCACTGATCTTCATCAGCTGGGAGGGAGACCAGTCACAGAGGGAAGGCAGACTCCAACAGGTGCAGAAGCAAGGATTCCTTGACAGCAGTTCTTCCTGGGTGAATCTCCCTAGCAGTGTACAGTCCAGGCTCCTTTCTCCGCTGAGGAGGCTTCTCTCCTCACTCACTCTGCTCAGACCCAGCCAGCAGCTGCTCTCTCAGCTCTCTTTTCTGTCCAGCAGATTTTCTAACTCCAAGTTCCAGGTGATATAGCAACTGAGCAGAGCAGATCTCTAGTCTCTGCTGCAGCTACTGGATTGGGACCCACCGGGTATAGTGTCTCACTCCAGCGGCAAATTCTGAGGAACAGCTGCTGTACTTGCACCACTCCCTGACACCTGAGATTGTGGTGGCAGTAACAGAGCCCTAAAGCAAGCAGATCCATGTAACAATCCAGGTGTAACTCCTAGGTGGCACTATCCTATGGGCTACTACCCCTGCCTGCGTGACTATGCACAGGTTGCGGGGCCTGAGCTCAGTGAATGGATGCCTCCACATGAAGGAATGGTTTTGGGGTTGCATAGCTGCTGTTGGTATAGCCCTCTGGGATGCTATAACTGCCCACCAACCCTTCTAGTGGCCTAAACAGTTCAGCAACAGAACATTCACATATACCATATGACAATAATGAATTACTCACACTCCTTGCACTTACCACCAGGGCTGGATCTTCTATTATTGCCCTGTAGACCCCCTGGAAAATAAAACCAGCAAAGCAACAATACTGTAACACAGCAGTAATCCTCCCAATAAGGTATACACTAGCCAGGTTAAACATGACAAAACCACAATCTGATTTATTCAGGGTGCTGTGAACAAGGGTGGGGCGTAAATCTTGCAGCTAATTGGCAGTTCTGATTAAACTCAGGTTTAGTATATAGTAGCATGCACCGTGAGTCCCTGTAGCACAGTCCTACAACCCTGGGTACCCAATATGTTAAACAGACTAGCCTGGAGTGTTGCCCGGGGTAGAACCAGTGTTGCAGATGTTGTTGGGGCCTTAGGAAGGAAAACAATTAACATGCACTCAACCCAAAGATTCGTAATCCGTGGCCAGATGGCCCAGTCCATTGCAATAAAAGCCAAAACAAACAAATCAAATGACGCAAGTGATTGTAGCCTTTGTTGCAGGGAGCTACCCTGTTTTGTACTCACACTGCCCAGACCAGGATGCAGGACAGGTGAGATGAAGACCTCATGGCATTGTGTTGGACTGCCAGGGGAAGCAGAGGCTACACAACTTGCCTTCCGGTGGTCGCTACCTGTTCAGTGGTATTGAGCAAGGGGCTGAATCTCTGAGTGGGTCTTTCACTGGAAATGTCTCTGAATCAGGAGCAACAGCCTAGGCTGAGATGGCAGGACCCAGGCAGAGCAGACAATTCAGATGAAGTCCATGATGAAGTGCTGGAACAGCCTCCAGCTAGCGTAACAGAACATGTTGTGGGGAACCAAATCATGAGCTATGAAACACATTCAGCACATCTATAACACTTAAAATATTTTGTCACAGTTCTGATAAAGTCTGTTTGCAAATTGCAGCTTCTCTGCATAAACCTTTCGGTCTGAGGCTCACTTCAGTGCCCAGTTGGCCGATCGTTTCTGGAGCAAGTCTTTGGTCCACTTGCAGGCAGCAACAACACACTTCTGTCTTCAGATACAGGTCTTGATCCAGCAATTGGATAAATCTGACACTCACACTTAAGGCAATACTTCACACTGGGAGATGTGACATGCAGGCCAGCAGAGCCTTCCCACTGATTCTCCCATGCCCCTAACAGGAGCAGCTGCTCTATGGCTCGAGCTGTTTGCTCTTCAAACTCCAACTCTCAGCTGACACACTGCTTCAGGCAGTTCTGGGCATTTCCCAGTGATCCAAAAGGTTTGGATGGCTGAGGGAAGTGTCTGTCACAGGAAAGGCTCCCCCTCCAGGTCCATTTAGGTGCCAAACACTTAAAACTACAATTCCTACAGAATTTCAATCCCACAAGATCTCTGGGGACAGTCTCCATCTCAGGTCCCCTGAGGTTCGATTGGTCCAGTACTGACAGTCCAGAACCAAAATGGTGGCTCTATTCAAAAGTTCAAGCTGCAATTGAAAGCAGGTTAGACAAACTCCTCCATTATTATTATTATCATAGCAGACAAACAGTTAATAATCACTTTCTCTAGCAGAGCTCCCTCTGTGAAAATAGTGACTACAGAATGGGGCAGAATAGCGAACTGTCTGGCTGGTTGTGAGCCTTAAATCACTGGGACCCAGCCCAGACTGATTTTCTCACACAGAATAGATAGGCTCTTAAAGAGACAGGCACGGAGGCTTACTGGAGCCCTCTCATGCAAAATGATTAGAACTACTGGATACAGAACACCATCCTGACAGTGAGCATTAGGCAGCCCAGGAAGACATTATAGGAACCCTTATTTGTAGGAGGGGGTTACACTCTTCCCTGCATAGAAAATGTGGTGTCCATGTCAAGTCTATACTTACTATGCTTTCTATACAAAACATTAGATGAAAAAACATACGTTTCATTAGGTATACCACATAGAAAAGAAGACTAACGCATCAGTGAAAGTAAATTGGCATTAAGTATTATTATACTTTTTCATGATGATAACAATTCTCTGTAAGGATACAGTTTCATACTTTTGTCATACACTTATCAGCATATTCAAAATAGTTCAAACAGATAACCACATTACTCTGACCATTCAGATCTGTACTACTTCCTGGACTTTAACCCACATGGCTGGGGGCCTATCCTTATCAGCTATAGGGCTGCATAGGGCAAGAGCACCAGGTTTTGAGGGCTTGACTATTAATTTGGAAGTAGCAGAATAGCTCAATTTGGGAATTGTTACCAGTGAGGCCATCTGTTTGGCTTCCTAGAGGCAGTTTTTGAGAGCTCAGTCATTGGGGAAGCCTGCAGGAAGGATTTTCGGAGTCCAGTGAGTCAAGTTCTTATCCTGTCAGCATCTTCGGGGAAACAACATCAGCGTTGTGTATGGCCATCTCCCCCCGACAGTGATAACAGAGCACCGCATCTTGTGATATTGATCTCCTCTTTTCGGCCTACTGCAGAGCTGCTGTTGTACTTTACACATAGCCATGACTATGTCACACAGGCAGTCAAAATGCTCTTCCAGTTTGCAGAATTCTTCCTCCCATGCAGGAGCCATTACATCCTCAATCCAAGTCTGGGCTTCTAGTTCAAGGTGCTCAGATGGAACCCATTCAACCTCACCTGAGGCCAGGGCTGGCTCCCTCATGCCTTCTCTTCCAGCTTGGTGTTCTGCCCTTTTCACAGCTTGCATTAGCTTGACATATTTTTATCAGCACATGCTCAGTCTGGAGTAGACAGTCTGAGAGTAACTCTCCCCTCTGTCGTTTCATGGCCTTAAACTCCCACAGTAGATGGCTCACATCTTCATGAGGATCAAACATGGAGGTCAGGGTGTCCAAGCACTGCTGTGTGGATGCAGTAGGCTCAGCAGACTGAATTCCCTGGATAACATCCAGTGCAGACCCCCTCAGTGTCACCAAAATCTCCAACCACTTCTGGTCATCAGTCCCAGTCCATCGATCCAACATCCAGGCAATGTACGTCCTCTATGTTTCCCAGTCCTTTTCTCCACTAAGGGTGGGAATGATCCCGGAAAAGACACCCTCCATGTTCTGTGATAGAGGTGGGGAGCTTGTGGCCACCAAGATGTTCTCGACTTCCAGACATCTAACATTTGAGTCACTAGTGGATGCAAATCCCAGCAGTGCCTCCAAGATGTAACCCCTAGGTGGCGCTATCCTATGGGCTCCTACCCCTGCCTACATGACTATGCACAGGTTGAGGGGCCTGAGCTCAGTGAACGGGTGCATCCATCAAGAGGAATGGTTTTGGGGTAGCATAGCTGCTGTTGGTATAGCCTTCCTGGATGCTATAACCACCCACCAACACTTCGAGTGGCCTAAACAGCTCAGCAACAGAACATTCACATATATCACATGACAGTAATAAATTACTCACACTTCTTACACTTACCACTAGGGCTGGAACAGGACATGAAAACTTTAATAACTTTTGAATGGGTTAATATTTTTTCAGCAAACCTTCAAAGGGCACATCTGTGAGGCAAATGCTTTCAACCCTGTAAATTTCAGACCACAAGGAAAAGCCATTTCCAAGAAATGGCTGTTGTAAAAAAATCACAAAAAACATGTAAAGTTCACATTTTTCACCACTCTGTATCTCAAAAACCCTAAAAAGGATTCACACAAAATTTGGCACATTGGGTGACCTGCCCCTATGGGTACAGCATGCCATATTTCATGCAAATCTTCTCCCCGGGGTGGCTAGCAGGCACGGCCTTTGAGTCTCTCAATGAGAGGGCTCAGTTCTGCCTGTGAGGGCATCTCACTTGACCCCAGCTCCGACCCCAAGCAAGTCCTCACATGGATTTTCCCCTATGGTGGGGCCAGGGAGGGGAGGGCTATCCTCCCCCCTCAGTGAATAATCTGGATTCCCAGAGCAGAGCCGTGAGTCAGAAGTGCTGCCAGGGCTTCATGAAGCCTGCTAGTGTCCCCTTTTTCTGTTTTCTCCATTTCCCATTGCTGGGGTGCACAAGTCAATGTGCACACACGGAAGTGTGCACATGCTATGGAGTCCTGCAGCACCCTCCCATCTTTGGTGCCCTGGTCCTGCACCACCCATAGGCCACTACCTGGTAACTGTCATTTAGCGGGAATGCCAATTCACCCTCCTTGTATATAAATACTGTATATATTTTTGCCGTATTGCTTTTTCTCGCTGGGGTGGCTAGCAGGCACGGCTTTTGGGTCTCTCAGTGAGAGGACTCAGTTCCACCTGTGAGTGCATCTTACTCGACCCCGGCTCCAACCCCAGGCAAGTCCCCTCAACAGATTTCCCCCTGTGGCAAGGCCGGGGGGAGGGCCATCCCCCCTCGGTGAATAATTCAGATTCCCAGAGCAGAGCTGTGAGTTGGGAGTGCAGCCAGGGATTCATGAAGCTGGCTAGTGTCCCCTTTTTCCATTTTCTCCTTTTCTCATTGCTGAGGCTCACAAGTCACTGTGCGCACATGGAGGCATGTGCACACTGCAGAGTCCCACAGCACCCTCCCGTCTTTGGCACCCTGGTCCTGCACCATCCTCAGACCTCCACCCTGTGGCAGTCATGAGAGGAGAGCAGTCCTCCAGACTCTCTATCGTTTCCCTCCCCAGCCAACCCCCAGCAACTCATGCTTGCCACCAAACACAGGTCCCCAGTGTGGCAGGAGGTAAAGTGCAATGCCTCAGCCCTACACACCACTGGGCCCTGAATCTAATGTTTTGCCAGAATTTGTTTGCACCTGGACAGTCCCAGAGAATGTGTGCTCCTATTTCTGGGGAGTGTTGGAATCTTCAGCACTGATTAGGGATAATGATGCCCATATAGCAGACAGGGCTTCAGTTAAGTCCATTGTGGGAGTGTGTGACTCCCAAAAATAAGGCAAAAACTTCCAAAATAAAGGGGGAGGAAGTCAAAACTGGACAGCTTCCAAAACTGAATGCACAAAAGCTAAGAAATGATGGATTTTTCTAAAATAAATTGTATTATACCACTAATGTTTGTGTGAACATCCATAAATTGATCCTTCCTAGAATATTAACTTTTAAATTGTGGGATCTGGGAAGTATTTTGACTTCCACAAAATTGGAATCACTTCCACATGTTGACATACGTACAGTAAGTATCTGACTACCACTAAAAATGAATTAACAGAACCCCTGATAGCAGAGCTTATCTGGATTTCATTGCATCTGCTGAGGACCTTCTTTTATATGAGCTGGTATTTTGGATCTGGTGTATGTTTATGGGTGTATTTCCAACATTGCTTTTTCTCTTGCGGGTCAGTGCAGGTGTGTAGTTCTCTTTTCCATCTTTCTCTCTCTCTCTCTCTGCCTCCCAAATGGGGGAGTGATGAAATTGAACCCGCTCATATATCCTCTTGCCTCTTGGGCCTCCCCTATCCACCTGGGATTGTACTGAAGCCCCCATGACATTTTGCTTCAGCACTTGGTCAGGATGTACCCTTTTTGAACAGAGTGCCTCTCCTATAGGAATCTCCAATGATTCATCATGGGGATTCTGAATTCCTTTTCTAACTGAATGAAGGATTTCAGGACCCCACTCCCCAGTTTCACCAGGTGAGAGATGGTGGTGATGTCTCGCGCTTTCATTGTGACCCAGCATACCCTTTGTCCTGCAATCTGCACCTCTGGGTTGTATCACAGAGGGATGCATTTCACTTTCAGTGGACAAAGACTGATGAAATTAATCAAGAAAAGGACTTTCAGATCAACCATGGATCCCAAACAGACTTTTAAACTGACTCTGTTTATTAGTTGGTGGTACACCACACATGACTTACTATGTGTATACCTTATCATGTTCTGGCAATAGCACTCTGAATACTGGATATTTATGTGTATGGGGGGGTGAATTGGGGTGGTGGGGACCAGGAGATGCCCTGGGGTGAAATGGTGTCAAGATAGGGGTAATCCCTGTCTTGTTCCCATACCCAAGGGCCAAGAGTATGTTGCTGGACAGGAGTCGAGGTCATCCTCAGCATCCCATCCAACCAGAGTGGTGTTATGCAATGCCAGGTCCATCAAAAACAAGACAGCCATTATAGCTGATCTTGTTGAAATGGTGGCTCTGGCATGTATCACCGAGACCTGGCTGAATGAAAATGTAGGCCCAGTATTGGCTTCTGTGGTTCCAACTGGGTTCTCTGTGATTCACCGCCTGAGGTTGGATCATGGGGTGGGGATGTAACTATCTTTATTAAGACCAAACTGTGCCTTGTAGAGGTTCCAGTGGGGACCACCAAATCCTTTGAGTGTATCGTGGGAGAGGATATAGGTTGCAGGATACTCCTCATCTACCGTCCACCATTCTGCAGAAGATAGCAGACTTCATCATCGACATGGTATTGGAGTCTCTCAGATGGATAATTCTGGGGGACTTCAATGCCTGGGTAGCTGATGAACTCTCACAATTTGATAAAAAAACTCCTCCAGCTAATGACAATGCTGGGCCCATACAGGAGGTCACTCATTGGATCTGTTGTTCTTGCTGGGGATGGAAATCTCAGACTTGGGGGTGGAACCAGTCAGTTGGTTTGACCATCGCACCATAGGGTTCAGTTTTGGGGCCCCCCCAAATGGACCTACCCCTTCAGAGTTGGTCTGGTACCACTCTTTAAGGGGAGTTACACCAGAGGGTCTATTGGTGGTGCTGGACCTATTGGGATTGCTGGGTGAAAGCACAAGTCCAGGGGACCTCATACTAGCCTATAATGAGGCAGTGGGAGATGCCCTGGACTTGACTGCTCCTGTTCGTGTTTGACCACTCACTCTTTGCTCAAGGTCCCCTTGGTATGATGGGTCCTTGAAGGAACTGAGGTGAGTTGGTCACAGGTTGGAAAGAGCATGGCAGAAGTCCAGCCTGGATGCTGACAGACTTAGATTGATGGAACATTTTAAGGACTATCAATCAGAAATCACCCGTAAGAAGGCAGAGTTCCTGTCCAGGAAGATTTCTGCTGCGCAGAACCGACCGGCTCAGCTTTTCCAAACTGTCAGCAGATTGTGCAATCCAAGCTGTCTCTAGTCTGGAAGAGTCTTTTCGCAAGTTAAGTGTGATGAGTTAGCTCATTTCTTCGCAGATAAGGTTGCCAGCATCAGGTCCAGAATTGGCCTGGCTCTCTCTATGAGGGGTTGTGGAGGTCGATGGGAGGTGGTGAGCACCCGGTCTGTCTGGATGGATTTCAGCCAGCCAGAATTCATGCACATTGTGAAGACTGACCAGACTCTGCACCCAACCTGTTGTGGTTTGGATCCAGGCCTTACCCCGCTTTACGTGGGGTGTGTAGATGTTATCTGCCCGATCCTAACTAAAATTGTCTGGAGATCCTTGGAGAGGGTGGTCTTTCCAGATCCCCTAAAGGAGGCGGTCATTCAACCACTCCTTAAAAAGCCCTCCTTGGATCCTGACTGTCCAACTAACTACCGGCCTGTCTCTAACCTGCCCTTTGTGGGTAAGGTTATTGAGAAGGTGGTTGCGTTGCAACTGGACGATCATCTTGTAACTCACAATGTCTATGAAGCTCTTTAGTCTGGGTTTAGGAACAGGCATAGCATGGAGACTGCCCTTGTCAAGGTATTAAATGATCTCCTAATGGTGAGAGAGATCGAAATGCTTGTACCATCTTGGTCCTTTTCGATCTCTCAGCAGCTTTCGACACTGTGGACCATGATGTGCTTTTGGAGTCCCTGCATTTTTTTTGTGGACTGTTGGGTACAGTCCTTGATTGGTTTTGATCATTCCTTGTGAGCAGGTCTTAGAGGGTGGTTACTGGAATTTATTTCTCTGACACTCTCCCCCTGTCCTGCAGGGTGCCACAGGGCTCCATATTAACACCCATGCTGTTCACAGTGTATATGCTGCCATTGGGAGATATCATTAGGTGATATGGCTTGAGTTTTCACTGCTATGCAGATGATAGTCAGCTGTATATGTCCTTTGTGCCCAGCCAGATAGATGCAATTTCAGTGCTAAACAGCTGCCTCTCCGAGATTAAAGACTGGATGAGCTCTAGTTGGCTAAGATTGAATCCAGATAAGACTGAGGTGTTGATTGTGGACCCAGGTCACCCGGGGTGGGTTTGGGGGCTGGACACACATCGAGACTATGGCTTGATGGTGTTCCGCTCACTACCTCAGATTGGGTGCAGAACCTGGGCATTATTTTTGATGACGGTTTGACCCTGAAATCCCAGGTGTCAACTGTGGTTAAATCCTCATTTTACCATCTGAGGACTATCACTTGGGTGAAGCACCTGGTTCCTCCAGGTGACCTTCCAACATTGGTCCATGCCTTCATCACCATCCATCTTGACTACTACAATGCTCTCTACCTAGGGCTCTCTGGGGTTGATGTCCGCCGCTTGCAGCTAGTGCAGAATGCTGTGGCCAGGCTGCTGACTGGTACTTCTAGGGCCGGTCACATTATGCCTGTGCTGCATGGACTGCACTGGCTGCTGGTTCAGTTGTGGATCACCTATAAGGTGGGCTTGCTTGCCTTTAAAGCCCTGCATGAACAGGGACCTGACTACCTGAAAGATCTCCTGACTCCCTACTCCCCCAATCGTCCTCTCCAATCCGCCAATGAGGGATTGCTAGAGATTCCCAGGGTTCACTTAAAAACCTCTGGAGCTCATGCTTTTTCATTTGCAGCACCAACCCTGTAGAATTCTCTACCTCGTCGGTTAAGAGAATGCCTGACCCTCAGTAGTTTTAAAGCCATGTTAAAAACATATTTGTTTTCATTGGCATTCCCAGACTGTTCTTAAATAATTTATATTGTTGTTTGTTTTTATTATATTTGTGGTTTATACTGTGTACAGCGCCTTGAGTTTGAAAGGCGCTATATAAATAAAGTTTTGTTTTGCTTTGCTTTCCTGTTTATATTTTTTTAATTGCAAAAACAATAAACAGAAAGTAAAAAAAAAGTTTAAACAGTATAAAGATAATACAATGGTAAGCTAGGTGAAAGTGTTTTTTGTTAATATTTTATTGAAGTAAAGTCAGTAAATAGAGAATAAGAACATTTACATTTTTCACAACAGTAATTAACACATGAAAAACACTTTATACAGGGTTGAAATAAAATCTCATAACCATTTAGCATTGTAAAAACTTCAAAACTCCTTTAAAGAAAAACCAAGAAAAGAAAATTACTTTGTTTGAAACTGCCACAAATCAGTATGAATAGATACATAAACACATAAACATGCTTCAATGTTTCTTACCCTTCTTTCGTGCTTGAACACTCTACCCCATTATGTCTGATCCATTGGTCTACCCTGAAACATGTACAGTTTGAAGAGGTTTTAATTATCAAGACTTTGAAGAATAAGTACTGAGAAAGAGAAAGATGTGAATTAAAGTTAAATACAAAGGTTAGAAAAATAAATGAGCGGTCAGAAGAGAAAAGGGAAAGAGATTTGGAGTGTGGAAAGTGAGCACTTAAACCAAAAGTGATGACATTTTGTGGAGATGTATTAAATACAAAACATTTCTCAGGTAGAAATATTTTAAGAAGTGATGAGTTGGAATAATGTATCCCAATGCTCACCGACAGTCTTATTTCCATTTTTTAACACCTGGCTAGTTTCTCGCATTTTAAGTTTTCTATTAACACATTTTTCCATTCCAATAAAGTTGAAACCTTGGGTTCTATCCACTCTTTTAAGATGCAAGTTTTAGTAACCATAGAAGTCATGGCAATTATATACCTAAGTTTTGCCGTTATGGACACAACATCAAAAAACTGGCCAATTATACAGATTCTTCTTCATAAGTTTAGATAGTTGGCATTAGTTTGATAAAAACTGTTTTATTTCCTGCCAGAATTGTGCTATTTTTGAACATTCCCAAAACATATATGTTGCAGTTGCAGTCGGACTGTCATATTTAGGGCATTTATCATTATCAATAAGTTTCATTTTATGTTATTCTGTTATTTACTAATGAGAAAGACTTGGAGGGGAAACTCCATATTTTGTCACAGTTCCAGTGAGATACATTCTCTCCTAATATTTCTGACCACTTTGCTATACATTCCTTTGCTCTATCCATAACCACAGAACTTATGAAACTATAAATTGAAGAAATCGTAGATTTTAGTTTCATAACTGCTAGGAAGTTGCATGTATTTTTCTTTATCCGAAGCTTTAAATTATCCTTAAGCATGTGGCACTCTGCAATATCTGACACGAGTTGTGTAATTTTATTTAGCTTTTCAGATAATAAAAACTTTTGTTTAATAATATCTGTGTCTTTAAAACCTATTGAGCCATATAAATCTTTCACTTTAAGGATGCCTATCTGTTTCAGCAGTTCACCATTCTTTACAAATGTCTCTAGTTGCAAATTTGGATTCATCCAGAGTGGCTATTGAAGAGAAAGTTCCAGCTCCAATTTCAGAATTTGGGACACCTACGTGATTAATTTTACCGAGTCCATTATAATAGGATTGTTAATCAGGGTAGCTGGATGCACAAAGAAAAGTGAATGTAAATTGATATACCTCATTCTCAATACGTTTTCTTCAATCTGTAACCATTCAGGTGAATATAAGCCACATGGTACTGGTTTAAGTCAGTGGACTGCTTGTACTAACCTAGATGCTAAGTAGTATAATTTAAAATGTGGTGCATTTAGCCCTCCCTCATCTTTGTGCCTCACTAGTTTAAAATAAGCCTGCCTGGGGTTTTATTTGCCCATAATAATTTATTGGTTTTATTATATAGTACAGTGAACCAAGTGTTGGTATAATCCTAGGTAGCACTGAAAATAGGTGTAAAGCTCTTGGTAATATAATCATTTTTATCGAGTCTAGTCTACCCCATAAGCCCAAAGGCAGTTTGTTCCATCTTTCAAGGTTTCTTTCTGTTTTTAATCTGAAATTTGTTAAATCAACAGAGACAGTTTTCTTGATAATTTTATACTTAATTATATTCATGGTTCATTGGTTGCTCCTTACTCAAGGCTGTTTCCTTATATTCCATGTACTACCCACCTACCCCTTCCCTCAGGACGCATCTGGAATCAAGCAGTATTCCTGCTCAGTATGCCTTCCTGGTAAAACTTTTATATAAATAAATAACTAAAATAAATCTTTATACCCAAGTATTCAGTACACACTGGAGTCCATGAGATACCTATCTCCTCGAGTTCTGCTGGTGAAACACCACCATTTAATGAAAGAAATTGTGTTTTGTCCATATTCAGCATATACCCTGAGACCTATCTAAATTTTTTGATAAGGATTAAAAGTACTTGTGTAGAGAAAATGGGATCTGACAGTGTCAAGAGAATATCATATGTGTATAGGGAACATTTAAGTAACTTATTATCTATTTTGACTCCTTTTATTTTAGGGGATGCATTGATTTGCAGAGTTAAAGGGTTGAGAGGTATATTGAAAAGTAGTGGGGACAGTGGACAACCTTGCTTTGTACCTCATTCTGTATTAAAAAACTTTGAAAGTTTACCATTTACTACAACTGCTGAAGAGGGTTTATCATAAAGTAATTTAACCCATGCGGTAAATTCTTTTGGAATTTTGTGTGCTTCCAAGGCCTTAAACAAATATTTCCAGTCCATGTAGTTGAATGCCTTTTTGGCATCTAACATGATCAAGGCCTTGGGAGATTTACTTTTTCCTGCAGCAGACATTATGTGGAAAACTTTCCTAGTATTATCTGCTGTAAGCCTTTTTCTAATAAAACAAGTCTGCTCAGAGCCCACTATATCATCAAAACTGACATCAGTCTAGAAGCCAAAATCTTAGCAAGACTTTTGACAACAGTATTAATAAGACTGATAGGTCAATAACTTCCATGGTACACCTCATCTTTCCCTGTTTTCGGTATTAATGTGATAATGCCTTGTTGCATGGATGCTGGTAAGGATCCTGTACTCTTTGCTTCCTGTTATACCTCTAGTAATAAAGGAGAGATAATCTCTGGGAATGTTTTATAAAAATTAGCAGGAAAGCCAGCAATGCCTGATGTTTTGTTAGGTTTTAATTCCATAATTGCTTGTTGGACATCTTCAAGCCTTATTGGTTGATTTAATATATCTATTTTTTCTCCTGACAACTGTAGAATATTGGTACTATTTATAAAATTATCCATCTCTCTTTCTGAGAAGTTACTTTTGTTATATTTGTATATCTTTTCATAGGAATCATAAAAGGAGTTATTTATTTCTTGCAAGTCTGTGCGAATTTCTTCTGTGCTTTCATTCTTTAAGGCTAAAACAAGTTTTTTATTTTCATTCTGCTTAAGGCGGATAGCAAGTAATTTTTGAGCTTTATGTCTTGTTGCTACATAATTTAATTTTGCTTTCCTTACTTGAAAATCTGCCTCACCCTGTAATGTTTCCTCATACTCCAGTTTATGTTTTTCCCATTTCCACTACAAGTCTTCTGAGTTATTAACCAATATTTGTATCTGTAACTGTTTAAGTTTGTAACATGGAGATTAATCATAGTAAATTTTAAAGGAAATGATTGCTGAACAATAGACATGTGATGGTGTTCCAGCGGGTATTAATTGCCAAATAATGCCCGCTGGCATAGTACTTATACTCACTGTGACACTTGGACACTGGTTCTGATTGCTCTATGATTTTGTAATATAAAAATGTGTTATTGAGTGTCTCTCATGAGACATCCTGTGCCCCTGGGATGACACCCCCCCACACAGGTTTCAGTTCAAAGGAAAGGATATGTTAAACAGCAGATCTCTGTAATGTGATTCATTTCTAAGAACTCGCATTTTATAGCCTTGTTTAGGATCTGTGTTGCTTGAAGCCAGGAACTAAAATATCCATTTTATGACATCCTCAGGAAGGGCAGTTCATTTCAACTGGTGCTGAAAAACTATGTTGCAGCTAGGTGAGAAACTGCAGAGTTGTAAAAAGTTCTATAATGTCTGAAAAAAGCAGGAAAACACACTAGATCAAAGGATAGACTCAAGATCAAAGGGTCATATGGGGAAACGAGTTTTTGCTGATGTCACTTTATTTAAAATAACCCCTGAGTGATGGGACATCCTGCGTGTATTCATTTTTATATTTTTTCAGGAAGGAGCTAGGTGACATCATGGAAGGGGCAGGTTTAGAGACAGTTTAATTGTATCCTGTATTTCCACTTAGTGACATTCCTGTTTAGACTCTCTTGAAACAACAGCTAAAGCACTGTAAGAAGGTATACAATAGATAGACAAGTCTAAGTGTATTGTGGTAGGAGTTTATGTTTGTATTTTACCTTGTCCTTTTAAGTGATTGTATGTTTTGTGATATATTGTTCTGTGGTTACATTTTACATATTTTATTCATTTTAAGTAAAACCTCTTATTTTAAAGAGACTGCCTATGTCTTCCAAGTCCTTCCTTTTTTGCCTGTGATGCATGGATGGTAAAGATTTTGACAACACTGTTCAAAAGCTTAATGGTATACCAAACTGGGAAAAGGTAAGAATTTATCTAAGGTATTTCATAGAGTTTTTAAGGGTTCATTTTGTATACTTGGTTAGGTGCCCATAGGTGAAAGATATCTGGCATTCCTGAAGAGCAGAATTATCAGAGCCTGTACAGTTGGGTACACTAGCAAGAGGTTCCCAGTTTGAATCCCTCAAGAACTTGAGACCCACAAAACAGACAGGAGGGTTACCCTGTTCTGTTACCCTGTTCACAATACTATGCTCGGAGGTTGGCACTTTGGGAGCAGAGGGGCTGACCTGCTGAGTGGAGTTTTGACACTCACTACATGAAAACTGTGTCGTGGGAAAAGATTTAAATGTGAAAGCTGGTTTCCCACCCACCTGCCCAGGGTGTCCATGATTACTCAACGTAAAGTTGTAATTCTTTGCAATCCATAAATGTAATGCAAGTTTTTATTTATGTGGAGTGATAAGTATATGAGCAGCAATGAGAAAATATATCCATGTTTGGTAAATGTTATGAGATAGCCATCTTCTTCCAAGTTGTGTAAATGGGTGTGCTTTGAAACAACTGAGAAGCTGCATGGGATATACTGTATCGGACTAGATATCTGCAACAAATCTCTCTTGCTTACATCTGAGGCAAGTTTTCCTTACTTTTACATTGGTATTGCTTTGTGTTTAATTATTTTAGTTTTTAATTCAGGAAGGGGGTTTTCAAAACTGCTTATCTTGTGAGCATCTTCAGAAGGGTTAGAATAACTGCATATTTGATTTTCCTTTGTGGCTAACTGGACTGTCTACTAGAATTCTGTGACAATCTGCATCAATATATTTTGCAATATTTGCTGGTGGTGGCTGTGTGCTTTAAAATAGCAGAGGCTGCTATTTGTAATTGGATGCCAGACATAGCCGGGGGGGGGGATTGTCTTCACAAGTCAGGGAGTCCTGCATCACAGCCAATAGTTCTAGCTTGAACATTTCAGCATTGATCAATTACTATAAACTACTGGTGTGATCCTGCTTCAGACAGAAGTCCATTTTCTTCCAAGTTGTGTAACTGGGTGTGCTTTGAAACAACTGAGAAGCTGCATGGGATATATTATATTGGACTAGATATCTGCAACAAATCTCTCTTGCTTACATCTGAGGGAAGTTTTCCTTATTTTTACATTGGTATTGCTTTGTGTTTAATTATTTTAGTCTTTAATCCAGGAAGGGGGTTTTCAAAACTGCTTATCTTGTGAGCATCTTCAGAAGGGTTGAAATAACTGCATATTTGATCTTCCTTTGTGGCTAACAAACCACCAGGCTGTTTTGGGGCTGGGGAGGTTTACCTGTGTCTGACTTGGATGTCTGGATTTTTCTCTGTTTGATTAGCAGGGTATTTTCTCTGTCAAATTGTTGTGTAGGGCATCTTGCTGACAGGAAGGCACTCATCGCAGCAGTGGGTCAGAGCTTTTAGCTGATTGTTTTGTGAGGGCACAGTTTAGGTCCAACCCCTTCCCACCCCTCACCCCACCGACCCCTGGAAATAGTTCCTTTATACCTGGGGTTCTGACATCATTTCCTCAAGAGTGCAAGGTGCATATCACTGTCATATCCTCTCTAGCACACTGCACTGACAATATAAGCATATACATTGTATAATATACATATTTCTATATAACAAACCAATCACACACACACACACACAAAAAGTAGATAAACATGTGGGGAGTAGTGCAATGTAATGGCTGTGGGGCAGCAGTCTTCCGGGAGTCTTTCTGGAGGCTGAGATGCTGCCCTATTTGCAGACAACTCTCTGCCCTGAGGGAGGAAGTTGCCCATCTTCAGGCCACACTGGACAGTAGTAAGGGAACCTTCCCCATCCAGGGAGCACCAGAGCCACCACCACTATCTCAGAGGTTGTGAAGAAAGCACAGCAGTTGGACCACAGTGGGCTCAGGGAGGGTGAGGATGGTGGAACAGAGGCACACCCAGTCAGTTGTTCCACTCCACGATCCATACACCATTCTGGGGGAGCACAGCTCCCCTATGGATGCACCCGCAGTGAAGACTGATGACAACTGTCTCAAGGGAGGCCCACAGGAAGGAGGCAGAGGACACTACAGGGAAAGGAAGCTTCTCCTGGTAGGGGACTCAATTATTAGGGGGATAGAACTAGGGGGAGCAGGGAAAACTGAAGTAAGGTGCCTGCCTGGTGCCATGGCTTGGAGGGATAGGAAGCGCATCCTCAGGATCATGAGAACAGCTGCATGGGAGTCTGAGCTGGACATTATTGTCCACCTAGGGACAAATGACTTGGCTCATCATGAGATTAGAGCAGTGCAGGAGGACTTTGTAGAGTTGGGGAGGGGGCCTAAGACAAGTAGCACACACAGTATCCTTCTCAGAGGTGCTGCCTGTCAATGGCATGGGGGAGGTGAGGATAATTTGCACCATGCAGTTTAGTGAATGGTTGAAAAAATGGTGTGGAGCACAGGGGCTTGGCTTCATTGGGGACTGGGGTTCCACCTGGAGGGACACCAGCCTATACTGGCAGGATGGTCTGCATGTGTCCAGGAAGGGAACAAGTCTTTTGAGTAATCGGTTTAAATGCTTCATTGGCAAGCTTTTAAACTAGTCAAGGGGGGAGGCACTGATAAGCAGCAGGAAAATCCCAGCCTCTCCCTACAAAACAGGGTACTAAATGAGAAAAAGACTGAGGTAGAATGGTCAGTGGGGGATGCTGCAACAGAAGGTAAAGCCATCAAAAAATGGAGAGCAATGAGTACTAATGCCCTCAAGTCTGGGTAACAAGCTTCCTGAATTAGTGGCCTTGATGGAGGAGGAACATCTGGACATTGTGGCAGTCACAGAAACATGGTAAACACAAAACCATGACTGGGACATAAACATACCAGGATACCCTATCTACAGGAGGGACAGGGAGGGTAAAAGAGGAGGAGGAGGAGTAGCTCTTTACATAAGGGAAGGAATAAAAGCAACAGAACAAAAGGGTAAACAGGGAGGAGAAGAAGCACTGTGGGTAAATTTGGAGACAGGCAATGGCACCACAATCCACACAGGGGTTGTATACAGACCCCCTTCTCAGGAGGAGGAAATGGACAAGGAAATGATAGAAAGTATACTTAGAATGGCAAAAAAAGGGGAGATATTGCTGATGGGTGATCTGAATATGCCAGATGTTAACTGGAGTGCAGTTGCAACAGCCACTTCGAAGAGTGGGGTTATTCTAGAAGCCCTACAGGGGGCATGCCTTAGACAACTAGTATTGGAGCCCACTCAAGAGGGAGCAATCTTAGACCTGGTTCTCTCAAATGGAGATGGAGAGAGGATCACAGATGTAGAAGTGGGTAGCCATCTGGGAACTAGCGACCATCGAACAGTATGGTTCTAATAAACACAGCAATAGAGTCAAGCATACAAAGGCAAAAGTACTGGACTTTAGGAGGGCTGACTTTGCAAAATGGGTGAGTGCCTAAGGAATGCACTAGCAAATGGGCAGGAAGGAGGGTGGAAGAACAATGGTGAATAATAAAACTGCCATCACAGAGGTAATGAGCCTTTGTGTGAAGCAAATAAACAAAACAAAGCAGTAAGAAACCACTATGGTTCTCAAAGGAATGGCAGTGAAGGTTCAAGAAAAAGAAAGCATTCAGGAAGTACAAGGAATGCAGAAGGAGCAGGACAGAGAACTGTATCAGTTAAAGCAAAGGAGGCTGGGAAGGCAGTCAGAACAGCAAAGGCCCAAACCGAGGAAAAGCTAGCCAACTCAGTTAAGAAGGGGATAAAACCTTTATAGGTACATCAGGGAGCAAGGAAGACCAATGGAGGGATAGTGAGGCTTAATAAAGGGAGGGAGGGTGGGTAGAGGAGACTGTGAAAAGGCAGAGATACTAAACAAATATTTTTGCTCAGTATTTACAAATGAAGAGGGGGAGGTACCTAAAACAAACAGTAGAAACACTCTGGATACAGAATTTGATACCAGCCCATTTACAGAAGAAAGGGTTATGAAAGAACTCTTAAAACTGAAGGTGGACAAAGCAATGGGGCCTGATGGGATTCATCCCAGAATTTTAAAAGAACTAAGAGTAGAACTAGTAACACTACTGACTACCCTCTTTAACAAATCATGGGAGGATGGGGGGGGGGTACCCGAGGACTGGAGGAGGGCAGATGTGATTCCCCTTCACAAAAGTGGGAGCAAGGCAGAAGCAGGAAACTACAGATCTGTTAGTTTAACCTCAGTGACAGAGAAAATCATGGAATCACTTCTGAAGGAAAGAATTGTCGAGTATCTAGAGGCCAGAGGGGCACAGGACCCTAGGCAGCATAGATTCTCAGCGGGAAGGTCATGCCAGACGAATCTGATAGATTTCTTTGACTGGGTGATCAAAGTAGTAGATCAGGGAGGGGCTGTGGACATGGCCTACCTAGACTTTAGCAAGGCATTTGACACAGTCCCACACAAAAGATTAATATACAAGTTAGCTAGCCTGGGAGTGGGTCCCAAGATGACAACCTGAATAAAGAATTGGCTGAAGAATAAGACACAGAGAGTAATAGTAAATGGAGTCCACTCAGAAGAGAGGGGGGTTACTAGTGGGGTACCACAGGGTTCAGTATTAGGACCGGTCCTCTTCAATGTCTTTATTAGCAACATTGCAGAGGGACTGGAAGGAAAAGTATGTCTCTTTGCAGATGACACAAAGATCTGCAACAGAGCTGATGCACAAGGTGGGGTGAAAAGGATGAGAAGGGACTTGGCAAGGTTAGAGGAATGGTCAAAGGTATTGCAGCTTAGATTCAATGCTAAGAAGTGCAAGGTAATGCACCTGGGAAGCAAAAACCCAGGGGAAGAGTACACAATGGGGGATGAGATACTAACAACAACAAAAATGGAAAGGGACCTGGGGTAGTCATATCAGATGACCTAAAGGTGGGCAAGCAATGTGAGAGGGCAGCAAGAAGGGTTGGGGAATACTGGGATGCATAGGGAGAGGCATCACCAGTAGAAAACAGGAAGTTATTCTCCTCTGTACAGACAGCTGGTGAGACCCCATCTGGAGTATTGCATGCAGTTCTGGAGACCCAATCTCCGCAAAGACATAGACAGGATGGAAGCTGTCCAGAGGAGGGCAACTAAAATGGTGCAGGGTCTGCACCGGAAGACATATGAAGAGAGACTAAAGGAGCTTCATATGTATAGCCTCAAGGAAAGGAGGGAGAGGGGGGACATGATAGAAACATTCAAGTACCTCAAGGGAATCAACAAAGTCCAAGAGGGTAGCATCTTTCAAAAAAAGAGGTTTGCAAGAACAAGGGGGCACAATTTGAAGATAGAGGGGGGGCGGCTCAGAGGTAATTTAAGGAAGTATTTTTTCACAGAGAGGGTTGTGGATGCATGGAACGGCCTTCTAGAGGAGGTTGTGGAGTCAAAAACAGTAGTGAAATTCAAGCATGCATGGGACAGTCATAAGGCCATTCTAGGGAGTGGGGGTAGGAAGAAGTAGGCTACTGGTTAACTAGGATCTGCAGCTTATTCAGTAGGTAGGGAAATGGGCAGACTGGGTGGGCCAAGCGGTCCTTATCTGCCATCAAATTCTATGTTTCTGTGTTTCTATAGCAAATCAAGATGTACCTGTCTGTGTTGGTGAGTCGTAGGGAATTCGGGCGGTGTATTCCGTAGCAGTTTGTGTCTCTTATGGTTTGTGCCACAGCATGCATTGTCTGTGTCAGATTTCGACAGGGCAGACTCTTCCGATACTCAGTGTCCCTCTGTGGCTTGTATGTGGAAGGAGTAAAGAAAGCAGTTCCAGGTACATTGCTTGGTTAAATGCTGCAAGACCCCAAAGCGTGACACTGCATTCCCATACCAGAATATGTAAATAAGCAATTAGAGACATCCCATACTGCTGTGTGTGCATTATTGGCAGCATTACCGATGCTAAAATAATTATTCTCTGAGAAAGTTTGTAAATTTTGCACATGTGGACTTATTTTGTGTTACGTACTGAACAGTTGTAAGACAAAAAGAAAACAGTGCAACGCACAACATTAGTACATGTTGTTTAACTGAAAACAGAGGCTGCAGAGAATATGCAAATGAATAACCTTTGTTTGAGCAAGAGGCATAAAAATGACCAAAATCGTCACGTTAAAACGTTGCTAAAAGTATTTTGTCAGATTAACAGCGTGAAAACCTTGACAGTCTGATAATGTTTTAAACATTTTATTTGTGATGCTGCATTAGAACTCAGTAACAGAAAGTCTCAACCACTATATAAATAAATGTGGCTTGAAAAAAGTAAAAGTTCAGTTGTACTTATATATAACAGTACTTGTATTTCTAATAATTTTGTTTTAAACAAAGAAAAACAATATATTTTCCAAAGTGTAACATATTTTCTCATCTTTGTCCATGTTACAAGAGCATTAAGCCCCTCAAAAGGAGGCTTCTATTTGGGAATTAATGCATGGTTGGGTGGTTGTAGGCATTCGGCCTTCAGCCTCGTTCCACAACCCCCCCAACCACGCATTAATTCCCTAGTAGAAACCTCCTTCCCTAGTAGAAACCTCCTTTCTCAGTGATTAATGCTTACATATCCAACTGTTCTTGAGATTTTAATGTTTTGATTCTTCACTCTTGATGACAAACTAATAATCCTGCCTCTAGCAAAATGTTTAAAGGCCTCCCAGGTTGTCACTCAAGATGTATCTGCTGGAATGTTAAACTGTACAAATTCCAGAAAATCATCCCTAAACAAGTTTACATATTGTGGGTTTTCCAAAAGAAAGTAATTCATCAGCCATCTGTCTTATATTTTAAAATCCCCCATCTTAAAGTGGTTGTTTCTGGAGAATGACCTGAGATCACAATTGGCTGAATTTTGGATTGCACTATGTCTTGTACATGGGTTTTAGGGATGAAAAAATAATCAATTCTGAATCCTGTAGGTGAAAGTGTTACTCAGGTAAAATGTGTAATACATGATATTACTTCCCATATATCCTGAATGGAAAGCTGTGGTGATAGGTAGCACTTCAAGCATGCCAGTCTATCAATAATACAGGAAGTAACCTCGGAATGCTCACCCAGAGGAAGTGCTAGCTAATAAAGTAGCTCCTGTCTTACCTTTTACCTGTGTACATCATGGTCCTTTAGCAGTATGCACAACAATTACCATTAACACTTTACATACACTATGTTTGCAGTTCTGCAAATTTGTACCACTCCTTTAGTGTTTCCACTACTTAAATGATTTAATGATTTATTACTGTTAACAATGGAAAGTTTTGTAAATTTGCAAATTTCTGTACCTTGCACCATCTGATACTGTGTTGTGCACTGCATATTTCACTTTATGCCATTGTTCACTCTTACAAATGTTGTAATACTCTGTTCTGCACTTTCCCTTTATGCCATTGATCATTCTTACAAATTTTCGAATACTCTTGTAAGCCCCCTCTCCGGCAAGTGGAGCTTAAATTCCCCTTAGGGACTCCCTTCCTGTTTTTTCCCTGGAGCTGTAGGGTTAGTACTATGGGGGTGCTATTCCTGTTGGTTGCCACTTGGGGGCAACAGGGATTTATGGTATAAAAGGGAGAGCACATAAAGATTGGGGAGGATAGGAGAAGAAGAGACCAGTGGGCTCTGCAGGGGCAGTACAGAGGGGGACGCCCCCCTTTGTTTTTGTCAGGTCAGCCATTTCAGTGGTGGAATGCGGGTCCTTAGGTCTGGGCCTCCAAGGGTGGTGGTAGGTAGCCACAGCTGTGTCATTCTGGGTCTCAGGTTCCTGGGGTGCTAGGGTAGAGAGTGGTTTCAGGCAGTGCAGGGTAGGCCTCTGTGGACAGTAATGGGACTCTAATTAAACAGGTAGTTCCCTGGGCCATCAGGACTGCAGTGGTAGTGGCAGTGCCACTGTAGAGTAGAGGAAGGGGGTTGGTGGCAGAGGCCTCCTCCTTTTCCAGTGGCAGGGCAGCCCAGGCATAAATGAAGGGTCTGGGGGAGCCTTTACCAGTTCTGGGGTCAGTTTGGAGGGACAGGCCTCGGGCGCCGGATGTATTTGCCCAGTGGACTCTGCTGGATATGGAGGCCCTTTAGGTTCCCCATGCCAGTTAGCTGTCAGTGAGCACAGGGTGGACTTGCAAGGGAGACTTGGCTGTATGCAGGGAGTGCTACCTGTGAATATGGGAGGCTTTGTTGAGCATGTGCCAGAGAAGACCAAGAGGCTGCAGGAGATCAGAGTGGGCCTGAGTAGCAGTGCAAGCAGGACGAAGGACCAGGGCATTAGAGTGTGCATGAGGGGTATGGTTGCAGCTCAGGTATTAGCAGGCTGCACCATCTGTGTCCCTTGGGCTGGTAAACAGAACCAGGGTATGGGGTTGGGGGTTGGGGGAAAAGGTACATGCTTCCCCACAGAGAGAGAAAGCGGGAGTAAAAGTGAAGAGGGCGAGGGAGTTCCTCGCTGGGCAAACCAAAAAGGGCCCCATAGCAATAAGGTGAAGCTAAAGTATAGGTATTCATCAGTGCTGGAAGAGTTTGTGGGTTTGGAGCTTCATGTTCCAGGTTATCTAAAGTCTTTGCATCCTGATTAAAAAAACTGCCATTGTTTTTGAACTGTGTAAAATCTCATCGCCTTACCCGGTCAAAAGCGATCTCTCCTGCACAAAGAAAAGGAAATTAATACAGAAACATAGAATTTGATGACAAATAAGGACCGCTTGTCCCACCTAGTCTGCCAATTTCCATACCTAATGGATATGCTGCAGATCCTAGTTAACCAACAGCCTACTTCCTCCTACCCCCCCACTAGAATTGCCTTATGTCTGTCCCATGCATTCTTGAATTCCCCCACTGTTTTTGATTCTATGACCTCCTCAGGAAGGCTGCTCCACGCATCCATAACCCTCTCTGTGAAAAAATACTTCTTCACATTACCTCTGAGCCATCCCCCTTCTATCTTCATATTGTGCCCCCTTGTTCTTGCACATCTCTTTTTCTGAAAGATGCTACCCTCTTGGACTTTGTTGATTTCCTTGAGGTACTTGAAAGTTTCTATCATGTCTCCCCTCGCCCTCGTTCCTCGAGGGTATACATGTTAAGCTCCTTTAATCTCTCTTCATATGTCTTCTGGTGCAGATCCTGCACTATTTTGGTTGCCCTCTTCAGGACAGATTTCACCCTATCTATCTCTTTGCGGAGATGGGGTCTCACCAACTCTCTGCACAGAGGGATGACAATTTCTTGTTTTCTACTGGTGATGCCTCTCCCTATGCATCCCAGTATCCCCCCAGCCCTCCTTACTGCCTTCTCACATTGTTTTCCCATGGGTCATCTGATAGAACTACCCATAGGTCCTTTTCCATTTCTGTTGTCATCAGTATCTCATCCCCTATTGTGTGCTCTTCCCCTGGGTTTTTGTTTCTCAGGTGCATTACTTTGCACTTTTTTGCATTGAATCTAAGCTACCATACATTTGACCATTCCTCCAACTTTGCCAAGTCCCTTCTCAACCTTTCCACACCATCTTATGTATCAACCCTGTTGCAGATCTTTGTGTCATCTGCAATGAGACATACTTTTCCTTCCAGTCTCTCTGCAATGTCACTTATAAAGACATTAAAAAGGACCGGACCCAGTACTGAACCATGTGATACCCCACTAGTAACCCTCCCTTTCTTCACTGTAGACTCTGTTTACTATTACCCTTTGTGTCCTGTTGTCTAGCCAATGTTTTACCCAGGCTACCACCCTGGGGCCCACTCCCAGGATGGCTTATTTCTTTATTAATCTTTTGTGCGGGACTGTGTCAAATGCCTTGCTAAAGTCTAGGTAGGCCATGTCCACAGCCCCTCCCTGGTCTACTATTTTGGTCACTTAGTCAAAGAAATGGATTAGATTCATCTGACATGACCTTCCTGCAGTGAATCCATGCTGCATTGGGTCCTGTGCCCCACTGGTCTCTAGGTACTCAACAATTCTTTCCTTCAGAAGTGATTCCATCATTTTTCCTACCACTGAGGTCAAACTGACAGGTCTGTAGTTTCCTGCCTCTGTCTTGCTCCCATTTTTGTGAAGGAGAATCACATCCGCCCTCCTCCAGTCCTCAGGTACCACACCATCCTCCCATGATTTGTTAAAAAGGTAGTCAATGGTGTTACTAGTTCTCCCCTTAGTTCTTTTAGAATTCTGGGGTGAATCCCATCAGGCCCCATTTCTTTGTCCACCTTCAGTTTTAGGAGTTCTTTCAGAACCTTTTCTTCTGTGAAAGGACTGATATCGACCCCCCCCATCCAGAGTGCTTCTATTGACTGGATTAGGTACCTCCCCCTCCTCTTCCTTTGTGAATACTGAGCAGAAGTATTCATTTAGTATCCCTGCTTGTTCACTGTCCCTCTCTGCCCACCTATCCTCCTCTTTATTCAGCCTCAGTATCCCTCACTTTGTCTTTCTTTACTCCCTAATGTACCTATAAATGGTTTTATCCCCCTCCTTAACTGAGTTGGCTATCTTTTCCTTGGTTTCGGCCTTTGCTATTCTGACTGCCTTCCCTGCTTCCTTCTGCTTTAACTGGTACAGTTCTCTGTCCTTCTCCTTCTGTGTTTCCTTATACTTCTTGAATGCTATCTTTTTCTCTCTAACCTTCACCGCCACCTCTTTTGAGACATATAGTGTTTTTTTCTTTCATTTTGATTTGTTTATTTGCATCACACAAAGACTTGTTGCCTCTGTGATGGCAGTTTTGATGTTTCCCCATTGTTGCTCCACCCCTCCTTCTTGCCTGTTTGCTAGTGCTTTTCTGAGGCACTCTCCCATTTTGATAAAATCAGCCCTCCTAAAGTCCAATACCTTCACTTTGGTATGACTTGACTCTACAGCTGAGTTTATCATGAACCACACTGGTGGTCACTTCAAGATCTGAGATTCTCTCCTTGACCCCATTTGAGAGAACCGATCTAGGATTGCTCCAACCCAAGTGGGTTCTAACACTAGCTGTCTGAGGCATGCTCCCTGAAGGGCATCGAGAATGGCCCTGCTCTTGGATGTGGCTGCAGCAAAGGTGCTCTATTTGATATCTGGCATATTCAGGTCCCCCATCAGCAATATCTCCCCTTTCTCTGCTATCCTAAGGATGCCTTCTATTATTTCTTTGTCTGTTTCCTCCTCCCGAGCCGGGGGTCTGTATACAACCCCTGTGCGGATTGTGGTGCCATTTCTAGTCTCCAGGGTGATCCACAGTGCCTCCTCTCCTCCCTGTTTACCCTTTAGTTCTGTTGCTTTCATCCCTTCTCTTACATAGAGAGCTACTTCTCCTCCTCTTCTACTCTCCCTGTCCCTCCTGTAGATTGTGTACCCTGGTATGTTGACATCCCAATCATGGTTCTCTGTGTACCATGCTTCTGTGACTGCCACGATATCCAGGCACCCCTCTTCCATCAAGTCCACCAGTTCAGGGAGCTTGTTACCTAGACTACGGGCATTGGTACTCATTACCCTCCATTTTTTTATGGCCTTACCCCTTTTTGCCCCACCCTATCCTTACTTCCTTTGTCCTTTTCTCCATTTACCCCAGCCCTTCTCCCTGTCAACTTCTCTATCTTGGTGTTTACCTCACTAACTACCCTGATTTTTTGGGGGGGCTAGGATTTCCCTTCTCCTTTTTAGTGCCTCCCCCTTGGCTAGTTTAAATGCTTACCAATGAAGCATTTAAAACTGTCACCTAGGATCCTGGTTCATCTCCTGGACAGATGCAGACCATAACACCAGTATAGGCCTGTATCCATCCAGGTGGAGCCCCTGTCCCCAATGAATCCAAAACCCTGAGCTCTGCACCAGTTTTTCAACCACTGATTGAATCCCATGGTGCAGAGCATCCTAGTCTCACCCATACCATAGACAGGCAGCACCTCCAAGCAGATTACTGTGCATGCTACTTGTCTAAGGCCCCTCCCCAACTCCACAAACTCCTACACTGCCTTGATCCCATTCCCAGCCAGGTCATTTGTCCCTAGGTGGACAATGACATCCAGCTCCCTCCCCATGCAGCTGCTCCCATGATCCTGTGGATTCACTCCCTGTCCCTCCAAGCCATGGTGCCAGGCAGGCACCTGACCTCCCTCTCCCCTCCCTCCCCCAGTTCTACCCTCCCAACAATGGAGTCCCCCACCAGGAGTTGTTTCTTTCCCCTGTGGGTTCCCATGCCACTCTCCTGTGGGTCTCCTTTGTGGAGGTTCCCAGCATCCTCCTTGTTCTCCACTGCTGGTGCCTCCATAGAGGAACCACACTCTTCCAGAATGGCATATGAATTATGGAGAGGTACAACTGAAGGGAGCATCTCTGTTCCACCACCCTCTCCTTCCCTGAGCCCACTGTGGTCCAACCGCTCCTCTTTCTTGGCAACCTCTGAGGCAGCGACAGTGGCCCTGGTGGTCCCTGGGTGGGAAAGGAGGTTCCCTGAATCCTGCTCAATTCAGCCTGGAGATGAGCAACCTCCTCCCTCAGCCCAGAGAGGTGCTTGCAGATGGGACAACACCACATCCTCCAGAATGTCTCCCAGAAGACTGCTGCTGTACAGCCTTTGCACTGCATTACTCCCATCATGTCTTATTTGTGGCCCCTTAACTGTTGTTTTGTATACTTACTCTTTTCTCTCTCTCTTTATTTTATTTTTTTTATATATTTTTTTCTTTTCTCCCTACTTCCTGCTGCCTCCATGCCCTTCAAGGTCCTGATTTTCCTGTTCTGGGACAGAAAGTTCCTATATTCCTCATAGTCTCTTTCTTACTTGCTCAGAGTCAGACCTCCAGCAGCTATGGGGGAAGTGGAGAGCTACTCTTTTCCTTCTAGGATGGTGAGTCTTTTGTGGCTCTATAATCACTCCCTCCCTGCTGCCAAACAGGAAGTTATTGTCATTAGTCAAATCCTGTGCCTATAAAAGTAGAATCAGCTAAGGGTAGGAGGGATGGAGGGCAATATAGCCACAGTAAAGTTCTAACAGCAACTCCTTCCTCTTGCTGTTCTCTGCCACAAGTTATCTAGGTCAGTTTTTAAATGCAAACACCTGGCTTTCTTCTAAGCCACTACCCCTAATTCACAGTTTCTTTTTCACCTAGCTAACTGCACAGATAACAATTCCTTCACCCAACTCAGACAAACACAATCTTTTTTTTGTTTGTTTTTTTATTTGTTTTTACTCTAATCTGTGTATAAAGTTGTAGCACCAAGGAGCTGATTGCTTAATTTGCTAAGTAGTAGGACCCCTGTAACCCCTCCAATTTTGGGGGGCTCAGGTGAATAAAATTGATTGAATGGGGAAGAAACTTAGAGTCCCAGTTTCATTTGTACATAAGGATGTTAATGAAATATTAATCCTTAACTTATAAAAGAATTTCTATGGGTTTACTTTCAGGGGTTTGCATTGATTTTTCACCCTCAGGTCTCTGGGGCTGATGGGGATATTCCAGTAGCTGAAGCCTGAAGTTAACTGAATCAGTGGATCCTCTCCATGGCTTGGGATGTTTGAGTTACTGCAGTCTGAAGAAGCCTTGGGTCCAGGTGAACTGAAGACATCCCAAGGTAGCTGCAATTATTCCTACAAATGCTGTTCTAGAGTGCTGGTTAGATTTCTGTGCAGTGGGCCCCCTTTCCCCTGGATCATCAATACCACTAGATGCTATGGGGAAGGGGGAGCCACAAGTGGGGGCTCATCTGAGATTCTCTTGCAACCCAAAAGATTAGAATTGGCATGGATAAAGGAGAAACGCATGGGGTAGAGGTGTTTGGTGGGACCCCCCCAGCCATTTAGGCCATGTGGAACATTAACAAATTTGTGGTAGCAGCGTGTTGCTAGGCCTAATCCGAAGGTAGGCCTCAGTTCTCCTGGATGGTGCCAGCACATGATCTGCTGGTCATGTGACGTTCTCCAGACTCTTGATTGGCTGGTAGTGCATTACGAGGAGAACAGACTTGTGGGTCAGGCACAATGTTTCACAGCAAGAACTGGAGAGAAGGCAGTGGCTTTTGAGAATTAAAGGTGTTGGGAGAGCAAAAAAAAAATTGGACAGCTGACTGAGTGTGGCACAAGTAAGAAAACTTTCTTTGTCTTCTGGGGAGGCCAGTGTGGTGAACTGTGCAGAGCAAATAAAGGAGACAAAATCAAGAGGTGAGTGAATGGAGCACTGCTATTGGATGGCAAGCAGAGGCTTCAGTGTGGAGGAAGGAGTTTTCTCCAGGAGGAGCCATTGGCTGTAGTACTGGTGTTGCTCCTATCATGGCTGTGGCAGACAGAAGGAAAAGGACAAGGTGAAGAGCAGTGTGTCAGATGTGGGTACAGCGGGAAGGCATCATGAGACTGCCTGTGTGTTCCATATGTTCCAGTTCAGCCTTAGGAAGGAAATTTTGACCATGCACCCCCAGTTTGGCTTTGGGGCTATCCTCCCAGCCTTTCGGAGGGCCTCCTTCCATGTGGTCACAGAAGAGTGTGTAAGCTGCAACATTAGGGGCCTCTCACTCTAGGATCCAGTTCAGGAGGTTCTGAGGCCCTTAGAGTCCTTTCCCAATGTGGTGGTGGATGTAGAAGAGGAGGAACGTGCAGCTAAGGAAGTGTAGCCTGGGGTGGTGAGGAGCACAACTGTCTGCCTCGTGCCTTGCCACTGGCTACCAGATATCCACATGGCAGAGGGAGGGGCAGGGGCCTTAGAAGTCCTAAGGGTGATCCCTCAGGGCACAGGGCATACCCTCCTTGGCCCTTGTCCAGCAGCAGCCCACCAGCCCAGTCGGAGAAATCAGAGACCTTCACTACACCCAGAACCAGAGCAGTGATCAAGTTGGGTGGACCACCTGGTGAGGTGCCAAGTGTATCGACAGAAAGAGAGAAAATCCCAGTGGATGAGGAGGACCTTGATGGTGAAAAGTGGCTTGGCAAGAGATTTCAGTTTGTGAATTATGAGATCTAGAGAGGCATCCCTAAACTGTATCACCACCCTGTGATCACTTTAGCTGACCTCACCCCACATTTGCCCATCTGCACTAGGACCTTCCGGACCAGGATGGAAGGAATGAACAGGAATGACCCTCTGAACATCATGCACCAAAAAGGGGTCTGGCTAGACCCTGGTATGGCTTGTAATACCAGAGTAAGAGATTTGCCAGAGTGGAGCCAAGCCGAGAGATAAATTCCAGAGGAGAATATGCATTGAGTACCCATCTTTGGATTACCCCTATGTACCTGAATAAATATGGGACATCATCGACACAATGAGAGGGGAGTGGATCTACGAGGAACAGCTGGAATGTCTCAAGCATCACCCTGGATATGGAGGTCATGCCTCTCAACAATTGTTCCAAAAGGCATGGGCAATGTGCCACACTGCACCGTGGTCCAGACTGACTTTATTTAAAAATGTTGCTTTGGTTTGAGACTTGGCCAGGAGTCATACAAAGCACTATGTGGTGGCCAAGGACTCATTTGGGGACATCACCACCAAGCCAGATCTGGACTTTCACTTCCCACCTGGTGGGGGACTGGCTACTTGAGCCCCCTCTAAAAAAGGCAAAACTCATGGACTGTGGCAGGAAGACCGCTCCCTGGAGTGGGTGTATGGTACCTGTATGACAAACTGAATGAATAATGAACTTTACCATGATTGGTAGATTTTCTCATTGAAAAAAAAAGTTTAATGATAAGTTTTACTATATTTGCATAGGGATGTTGTGGCTATTGTGGTTGTGAGAGAGTGTGTGTGTGTGTTTGTGTGTGTGTGTGTGTGTATGGTGCATGGATGTCAAAGCCCCTTTAATTGTACATAGAGTAACATGTTACATTGGGGGAAAGGTATAATAATTAAAAAGGGTTTTAAGGGAGTAGTGTGTTATAGGCTTCTACCTCAAATAGTGTATATAACTGCTTGATTATGATGTTTCCTTAAATTTACATGATAACTGCTTTCTTGAAAATTGAGAATGAAAAAATGTTTTTACAGTTTTTCCTCCTAGATGTCTTTAAAACCTCCTTGCACAGGTAAGATAGGTTATAATTTTAGGTAGGTTAGTGTTAGAGAGGGTCCACCCCCTTTGGGCCAAATCTTTGGTGGTTACCTCTCCTGGCAGGCTGGGGAGATGTGCATACCTAGTTTGTTGGATGGGGCCTACTAGGGCCTCTTGCCATCATTCCCCGGAGGGAATTATTTCCTGGGTGGGGGGAGAGTGTAATCCCCCTCTCCAGTGAGAAGGACTTATATTCCCCTTAAGGACCCCATTCCCATTTTTTCTCTGGAGTTTTAGGGTTAGTGCTCTGGGGGTGCTATTCCTGTCAGTCACCACTCAGGGGCATCAGGGATTTAGGCTAAAAAAGGGAGGGCACAGAGAGACTGGAGGGGAGATAGGAGAAGAAGTGACCGGCGGGCACTGTAGAAGCAGTGCAGATGGGAGACCCCCTCCATTTTAGGCAGGTCGACCATTTCAGCAGCAGAGTGCTGGGTCCCTGGGTCTGGGCCTCCAAGGGTGGTGGTAGGTAGCAACAGCTGCATCATTCTGGGTCTAGGGTCCCTAGGGTGGGGTGCTAGAGTGGAGAGAGGTTTCAGGCAATCTAGGGTAGGCCTTGGGGATAGTAATGGGATTCTGATTAGAGGGGTAGTTACCTGGCTCATCAGGGCTGCAGTGGTGGTGGCAATGCCACTGCAGAGGAAGGGGGCCGGTGGCAGAGTCCTCCCCCTTTCCCAGTGGCAGGGCAGCCCAGGTGTAAGAGAAGGGGCTGGGGGACCTTTATCAATTTTGGGGTCTGTTTGGAAGAATAGGCCTCTGGTGCCAAATGAGCTTGCCTGGGCAGACTCTCCTGGATATGGAGGACCTTTAGGTTCTGCGTGCCAGTTAGCTCTCAGGACAGGGTGGACTTACGAGAGAGAGAGATTCGGCTGTGTGCAAGGTGTGCTACCTGTGAATATGAGAGGCTTTGTTGAGTGTGAGCCATAGAAGACCAAGAAGCTGCAAGAGGTCAGAGTGGGCCTGGGTAGTGGTGCAGGCAGGACAAAGGACCAGGGCATTAGAATGTCCATGAGGGGTATGGTGGTAACTCAGGTATTAGCAGGCTGCATCCCCTGTGTCTCTTGGGCTGATAAAGAGAGCTAGGGAATGGGGTTGGGGAAAAGCTACACACTTCCCCACAGAGTGAGAAAGTGAGAGTAAAAGTGAAGAGGGCGAGGGAGTTCCTCGCTGGGCAAAAGAAAAACTGCCCCATAGCAATAAGGTGAAGCTGAAGTATAGGTACTCACCAGTTCTGGAGGAGTTTGTGGGTTTGGAGCTTCATGTTCCAGCCAAGTCTCTGTGTCCTGACTAAAAGAACTGTCATTGTTTTTGATATGTGCAAAATCTCACTGCCTTACCCGGTTGATAGAAAGCTCTCCTGCACAAAACAAGAGGATTGGGTATAAAGTTGTAGCCCCATGGAGCTGATTTCTTAATTTGCTAAGTAAAAGGATCCCAGTAGCCCCTCCAGTCTTTTGGGGTTCAGGTGAATAAAAGTGATGGGGAAGAAACTTGGAGTCCCAGTTTCATTTGTATGTAAGGAGGTTAATGAAATATTAATCCTTAGGTTTTAAAAGAATTCCTATGAGTTCTCTTTCAGGGGTTCCCACTGATTTTGCACCCTCGGGTCTCCGGGGCCGATGGGGGGATATTCCAGTGGCTAAAGCCTGAAGTTAAACAAGTCAGTGGATCCTCTCCAGGGCTTGGGGTGTTTGAGTTGTTGCAGTCCGAAGAGGCCGTGAGTCCAGGTGAACTGAACATGTCCCAAGGTAGGCTGCATTTATTCCTACAAATGTTTTAGACAGCTGGTGAGATTTCTCTGCTATGGGACCTCTTTTCCCCCAGACCATCAATACCCCTACACCAGTAGTTCTCAAACTTTGTCACAGTGAGCCTCCCCAAATCCCTGGAAAAGATTTTGAGCTTCCCCCAAAATCTGAAATAATCTTGGGCCTCCCGAAAGAAAAATAATGTACTGTACTTTGCACAGTATACCATGAATAAATTACAACCCCCTTTGAGTACTTGGCTCACATTCAGCTCTTTGTCTTATACTGACATGGAACCTTTGAAAAAGAACTCCTGTGCTCAGAGGTGTTATCCGAATAACAAAGAAACTAAACAAATATTATTCAGTTTATTGTAAGCCCCTGAAAGCCAGCCTACTTGCTCTGCTATTTTCATTGTTGAACCTTTGTCACTTCTTGTTACAGTACCTTCATGGGTCAGACTACTTTCTCTGTCTCCTCTCTATATATGAAATAACCTTCCTACATACTTGCCTCTCCCCCTGCATCCCTGCTCCTAAGCAACTTCTTGCAGCTTGCTTTGCTCCTTCCTGTTATTGCTCTTAGCACTTATATGCTCAACCCTTGTATTTGGGTTGTTCTGCCATCAGTCTACAAATTGATTAACCACTCATTATTAGTTTATTGTTCATATTTGTTTACATTATTGTTCACTGTATATTTCTTGATTGTTTTGCAGTTAGCTTTTGAAATATATTCACTCCCAACCCTTCCCCGGGTACACCTGAAATGAGACTTGGCTCATTCACCTTCCCTTGTCACCTATTAATAAATAAATACATACAATTCATCTACTATTATCCTCTTTCAGTTTGCTTAATCTCTTCCCACAACATACAGTATATAAAACTCAAAATGTAAACACAGTAATTTTTCAGACTTGCTTGAGCCTCCCCTAGAACAGGTTGGGACCTCCCCAGGGAGGCTGGCCTCATCATTTGAGAACCCCTGCCCTAGACGCTATGGGGAAGGGAGTGGCCACACTCTGGTGTGCACTGTACATTTCACTTTTTGCCATTGTTCATTCTTACAAATGTTGTAATACTCTGTTGTGCGCTGCACATATAAGACTCTGTTATGTGTTGCACATTTCACTTTACATCATTGTTCATTCTTACAAATTAATACTCTGTTGTGCGCTGCACATTTCACTTTCTGCAACCATTCATTCTTACAAATTTTGTAATACTCTGTTGTGCGCTACACATTTCACTTTATGCCACTGGTCATTCTTCCAAATTTTGTAATACTCTGTTGTGCGCTGCACATTTCACTTTATGCCATTATTAATTCTTACAAATTTTGTAATACTCTGTTGTGCACTGCACATGTCACTTTATGTCATTGTTCATTCTTGCAGTTTGTGTAATACTCTGTTGTGCGCTGCACATTTCACCTTATGTCATTGTTCATTCTTGCAGTTTGTGTAATACTATGTTGTGCACTGCACATTTCACTTTATGTCATTTTTCATTGTTACAAAGTTTGTAACACTTTGTTGTGCACTGGACATTTCACTTTATGTCATTGTTCGTTCTTGCAGTTTGTGTAATACTCTGTTGTGCGCTGCACATTTAATAATAATAATAATATACTTTATTTTTAAGGCGCCTTTTAAGTATCAATGTGCAGTACAATTAAAACAAGTGAAAACAATACAGTAATCCCATTAAAATATACCATAACATGAAAATCTGCAATCTTCACTACTGTATGCCTTTTTCCAAAGAAAGGTTTTTAAGGCCTGTTTAAATCCCCCAACAGTCATGCATTCCCTAATCCGATGGGGTAGAGAATTCCAGAGGGTAGGTGCCATGAATATAAATGCCCAGGCCCCAGCAGATTTTAAAGACACCCTCGGAATCTCCAGCAACCCCTCGCCTGCTGAGCAGAGCGGTCACTCATTTCACATTATGTCATTGTTCATTCTTAGAAATTTTGTAATACTCTGTTGTGTGCTACACATTTCACTTGATGTCATCATTCATTCTTGCAATTTTTATAAATGTCACACCTCACACCATCTGGTATTCTGTATTGTACATTGGACTTGCCGATTTGTTCAGTATATTGTGCATTGCATTTGCTACTTTTTGTTTATTGTATTCTTTCCCACCCTGATCACAGCTGAAAACAAACCCCAACTCGGTGTGTGTCTCTTCTGGCCATGAGATGGGAGGGAAGGAATGAAGGAAGGAAGGAGCAAAATAAATAAATAAATAAATGCAAACTGAGATTACCAGCAAGTAACATGACAGATTGATATGCTTAACTGTTTTAAAAATGTATTTATTCTTCAAATAGGACTATACAGTCTTCATGATGGACTCTTCCATCCACAGCCAACATTTCCATTCTTAGAAATGCGTAGCCTAGAGCAAGTGGCAGCAACCAAAGTAATAAAGCCATGGCATAGTGGTGGCCACATGTCATCACACTGAGTGCCATTTGTATCCCTTGTTACTAAAACACAAAAAGAGAACATGTAGCACTGGTGTAAATGAGTGCCACCATAAGAAGCAGAAAGCAAACAGGAAGCAAAGAAAAAAGTATAGCTCACACTGAGCAAAAATTAATCATAGCCAGAAAGGGCTAAGTAAAAAAAACAAATTGCTTTATTTGCACAACAGAAATACTGAAGAAACACATTCCTGGGTATTGGAGAAAATAACCCCTTTTCTTTCTTGCATGGAAATAAAACAATTTTATTTTTTGTGTAACCCTCCTGCAAATGGGGGTTCCCAAAAGACTTCCAGGAGCTTGCTTGAATGCTCCAAGCCTGAATGGTGTTTGGCGTTTAAGCTATTTATCTGTGAGTGTTTTTAGAGCCTCTGGTACTGTCTCTTTAAGAGCTGTCTGCTTGCAGACATAATTAGTTTGTATGGGGGACTGTGTGTTTCTCTGCTTGAGTACTACTCGAGCTGCTGCCAATTCACTTCATTTTTTCAGTCACTAGGAGTGCAAAGGGAACCTATCTGAAAGATGTAACTGTTTGCCAGAAATCATTTAGAGTAATAATGAAAATAGTTTGTCTAACCTGCTTTCTTTGCAGTCAGAACTCTGTTTGCCTAGTTCCCCATTCTAGTTTTGAACTGCTGAACTGGACCAATCAGTGTGGGTTAAGGTAGCTCTAAAATGGTGCCTTGGACGAATCAGAACTTGGACTCATAATCTGAGCCAGCCACAAGAGGATTGTATGGGCAGTGACTCTGGGAGATGTAGTTTGGACTTCGGCGCCTTTTTGGACCAACAGGGGCATTCTATTGTGAGTGACAACCAATCCAGCCAAGAACTGGGAGGAACTCAAAGGAAGTGCCTGGTTTTGTCTGCTGGAGTTTCAGTTGAGCTCTGGCAGTGAAGAGGAAGGAGCCCTGTGCTTTTCGTTGTGCAGTTTTAGTGGAAATCGCTGTAAGGCCCAATTCCGGTCTGCAGCTTGTGTAACTGCTTGTTAGGACTGAATCCATCCTGTGAAGAGAATCAAAGGATATCTGAAGAGTAGAAACCAGGCTCACCCTGTAGAAGACTGGAGAAATTGCTGAATTGCGCTCGGTCTGTCAGGAACTGAATCTGCTGTGTGTTCTCCCAGGTATTGTGCAGTAATTGAGATCGGGATAGAGAAGCAGCCTGCCTGGTATAGTACTTTCTTTTTACCATATAAATGTGTGAGGAGGCTTGTGTAGCTCAAGTGAATCCTGCTGCCATTAAAGGACTTTTGCCTGTTACTGTTAACCATATAAATGTGTGAGGAGGCTTGTGTACCTCAACTGAATCCTGCTGCCATTAAAGGACTTTCACCTGTTACTGTTTATTATATAAATGTGTGAGGAGGCTTGTGTAGCTCAAGTGAATCCTGCTGCCATTAAAGGACTTTTGCCTGTTGCAGTTTGTCATATAAATGTGTAAGGAGTCTCGCGGAGCTCAAGATTAGCCCTGCTGACGTTGAAGGACCCTATCTTGTTTGGAGGTCGTGAGTACTAATTCGGGGTTGCTCCCTGTTGAATTGCCACATTGAATCCAAATGGAATTACTGTACTGCTGACTGTTTAACTAATTTTTCTTTTCTCTGTGTGAAAGGGCCCCTACCAGCTGCCATGGTTTGGACTAGCCACTAGGGCTTGGGTACCCAGGGACAGTAACTGGTAGGGATAGACCTGTGCACAGAGCCATAGGTAGATGAGTAAAGTGATAAGCTAATTAACCTGATTTCCCCCTGTCCTTGTTATATCCCCCTAAATTAATCAGAGCTGCTTGTTCAGCAAAGTTATACTGCCTGAGGTATTTGTCTATGTTAAAGTATTGTACTGTGATTGTTGCATTGTATCTTCTTATTTTACAGGGGGTCCCAGTGCCGGAACCAGTCCAGGGGGTAAGTGTATACTGTGAAGGTAATTCTGATATACTGTGTGGGCCACTAGTGGGAAGAAAGGGGGTTGCAGTGTCCCAGAGGGCTGTGACCAAGTTAGTTTAACTGTTGCAAACCCTGACCTCTGGGTGGAGGCACCCGCCATCGGATCCAGGCCCCTCAACCTGTTAGTGGCAAATCAGGCAGGGGTAGTAGCCCCTGGGATAGCACCATCTAGGGGTTACATCTTGGAGGCTCACCGCTGGGATTGTGTGTCCTCTAGTGGCCATATTTATGAACCACTGTTAAGAAAAAAATGGGTACCCCGACAGAAGTGGCTGTGCACCGGCTGGTGTGGAGTGGTGTACTGGGGAGGAGATCGACCCCCAAAATGCTATGCTTATCCTGGACATCCCCCTGGGTATGAATACGGACACTGTACAGGGAGTACTTTGCAAGGTGGAAGGTTTACAAAACCCTGTGGTGGTGGGTCGGCATGCTAATCTGCTCACCCACACTTTCCTGGCCCTAGTAGAGTTTAAGGATCCAATCGATAGCTCCAAAGTGCCACAGACCATTACCCCAGAGGGAGCCCTCACTGCCTGGAGAGTGATAACTAAGGACAGTAAAGACCCATGGGGGAATGAGCCCCCACCACTGTCTGAAACTTTTGAGGAGAAATTTGCTAAATGGTTGCTGGGGGAAGGGAAAATTGTGGAGGACTTGAAGAAACTATTCTTGCCACCTGGGGTGTTCCTCCCCAACACCCCCTCGCTCCAGTACCCGTAATGGTGGCTGAACCAATGCAGACTCCTATTTCTGCACCTGCCATTAGTCACGACTCTTACTGAAGGTTGAGAATCTTCTCTGGCACCTTCCCCACCCCCCAAGGGGAGGATGACTGGGAGACCTGGATAGACTATGTTGCCCCCCAAGTGCTAGAGTGGCAATGCTCGGAAGCCGAAAAGCGAAAGAGGGTTAGTGAGAGCCTCTGAGGTCCTTCCCTGGCTACCATCCATGCTAAATGGGCCAGTAACCCTGAAGTGACTGCACAGGCCTATCTTGAGGCCTTGGAGAATGTGTATGGGAGCCCAGATTCTGATGAGGATCTATGGTGGAGAGTAAGAAATGCACAACAATACCAAGGGGAGTTGTTGTCTGTGTATGTATCTTGGCTGGAAAAATTGTTGCAAGAATGCCTCAGAAAGGGTAGTTTGCCAGCGATCGAACTGGACGAACCAGGCTGGACAGGATCCTTAAGTCTGCCCCCTTCTCAGAACTGTTGTTGCTTCAGTTACGCCTGGCAAATCGACAGGAATCCCCACCCTCCTATGATGAGTTAATGAGAGAAATTCGAGGAGTTGAGAAAAGACAACCTCAGGAGGGACCTGCACCAATAGCTGCGGCTACGACCTGAGTGACCGAGGGTGACCCATCAAGTGAAGTTCAGGGGCAGAGGTTGGTAGTCAATGAGTGCTCTGACAAGGAAAAAGATATGCCACAATGGGGCGAACTGTTGAGAGAGATCCGGGAATTCAAAAACAGTCCCTTTATGAAGGCCATGCCTGCAAGTACGGGCCTTGACCTATATCCGACTGCATCTGCTATGAGGGTGGGGGTACCCACCCATGTATCTCCTGCTGATAACGGCTCCAAACTCAATTCCTTGACTGTGGAAGTGGAGAAACTGATGAGACGTCTCCAAATGCTTATCACGCCGCAGACAGAGATGGCACCAAGGTTTCCAGTTAGTAATACCCCCACCCTGGCTCCCAGTGTGGCGTCTCGGCCAGCTCAAACTCCAGAAAGTACATTTTGCTATAATTGTGGGAAGGCTGGGCACATGAAAAGGGAATGCCAGTCCCCAAAAGACACTGACAAAGTTGCATATAGGCTACAAGGAGAGCTCCGGAGAACAAATCAGTGGTTAAGAGGTGCACAAAATGATCCCAGTGAGGGCACCAAAAATGCTAACTCACGTCCTTTTGTGGCAAGGTCAGTTGCCCAGGCCCCCACTACTGCCTCTCCAGACTGGTCCACAATAGTGGGTCCCTCCATGGAGACCACTGTAAAGGTGAGTGGAGTGTCTACAAGAGCTGTATTAGACAGTGGCTCCCAAGTGACAATTATGTTCCAGGATTGGTATCAGAAGCATTTGTCAGATGTACCCTTACAACCATTAGAAGGACTGCATGTATGGGGTTAAGTGAGAAGGCCTACCCCTATTCCGGGTATATCCGAATTTGGCTGTCTTTCCCCACCTCCGTGGCTGGAGTGGCCGGACAAGTAGAGACCCTAGTCTTAGTGTGTCCTCCCACTGGACTGTATGATGGTGTCCCTTTGTTGATTGGAACAAATGCTCATATGTTTGGAAGGCTGGCACAGTTGTGTTATGAAAAACAGGGGTCAAAGACTAGTAGAGCTTTAAGAGTTCTGGCTTTAATTAAGAAGGCCTATGAGGCACAGAGAGAGGCTGAAAAAATAGAACCAGAGGAACCGGTCGGAATTGTATGGAAGAAGGATCCTGAGTCTCTGTTCCTGGTGCCAAATACCCAGTGTACCTTACAGGGAGAGGTCTGTATCAGAAAGGATGTTAAGAATAAAATATTAATGTTGGATGCACCAGGTGATGGAAAATTGCCAGAGGGACTGCTGGTCAAGCCTAGTATTTTGCCCGCTAGAGCCCATGCTTATGCCAGAAGGGTAATGGTCCAAGTTCATAATGTGTCTGAAAGAAACATTCGAGTAAATAGAGGTTGCATCCTGGCTAATGTGCATTGTGCAGACACTGCAGTGCTACCCAGCAGCAAGAGTTCGAGGAAGAATGATAGAGTAATGCCTGACTTGCTTGATTTCGGTGACTCCCCATTGCCAGCTGAATGGAAAGTGAGGATCAGTGAGAAGGTTGCCCAGAGAGACCAGGTGTTTTCTTTAAAGGAATGGGACATAGGATGCGTGCAAAGAGCTGAGCACAATATCCGGCAGCATGACGAAAGACCATTTCATGAGAGGTCTCGACGCCTGGCACCTGCTGACATAGATGATGTGAGACGGCAACTGCAAGAGATGTTAGCTGCTGGTGTAATACAAGAATCCAGAAGCCCTTATGCTTCCCCCATTGTGGTAGTGAGGAAAAAGAATGGGACAGTAAGGATGTGCGTGGATTATCGCACCTTAAACGGCGGACTATCCTGATCAGTACACAATGCCCGCATTCAGGATGCTTTGGACTGCCTAAGCGGGAGCAAGTGGTTCTCTGTGTTGGATCTCCGCAGTGGGTACTACCAGATCCCGATGGCCCCAGAGGACTGTGAGAGACAGCCTTTATCTGTCCGCTGGCTTCTATGAATTCATGAGGATGCCTCAAGGGATTTCAGGTGCCCCAGCCACTTTTCAACGATTGATGGAGTATGCAGTGGCGGACATGAACTTACTAGAGTGCCTGGTATACCTAGATGATGTTATTGTGTTTGGCAGCTCACTGGAGGAACATGAGAGCAGATTATTTAAGGTATTGGACCGACTGGAGGACTTTGGCCTTAAACTGTCCATTGATAAGTGTCAATTCTTTCAAACATCAGTAAAGTATGTGGGACACAAGTATCCACCGAGGAATAGAGACCGACCCAAGTAAAGTTGAGGCCTTGACCACCTGGCCACAGCCCAAAAATCTAAAAGAACTGCAAAGATTCCTGGGATTCTGTGGTTATTATTGGCGTTTCATCAGAGGACTATTCAAAAGTGATCACCCTTACTTAACCTTACTCAAGGGTCCCCAACCCACAAAAATACCAAAAGTCAAGTCCCTCAAGACTGAAAGAGTGTATTTTCATCGAGTGAAGTATTTGGGACCGCTGGACTCCTGATTAGTGAGACTGCTTTTCATGAGATCATATATCAACTTACCCATGCTCCAGTGCTGGCCTATGCTGATCCAAGAAAACCTTACGTCCTGCACACTGATGCTAGCTTGCAAGGGTTGGGGGCTGTGTTGAACCAAGAGCACAAGAATGGCCTGAGACCAGTGGCCTTTGCCAGTAGAAGCCTGACCCCATCCTAAAAGAACTATCCTGCACATAAGTTAGAGTTCCTAGCTTTGAAGTGGGCTATTGTTGACCAATTCCATGAGTACTTGTATGGGGCTAAAATACTAGTAAAAACTGACAATAATCCTTTGACCTATGTGCAGAGCTCAGCTAAGTTGGATGCCACTGGCCATAGGTAGCTTTCTGCATTATCTACATATGACTATGCTCTCGAATACCGAGCAGGTCTGAACCATATAGATGCTGATGCTCTCTCCCGGAGGCCTGTTCCCCAGAATGATTGGGTCAGATTGGCAGAACCTGACATTCGGGCACTCTGCTGGAAGTTTGACAGGGAGGAACAAATGTCCACGGACGCAGTGGACTGCATGGTGGATTGCTTGGGACACTCTGAGAATTGCATACCTGCTGCTTATTGCCACTTTTCTGCAATAGACATTTGGTGCACTGCCTCAGCTGGACAATGACAGTGATAAGTGGGCTCAGTCCCGCGATCCCATGATCAAATCAGCTTTAGAAGCCCTCTGTGCAGGAAAAGATGTGTCAAAATTATGCTCCACTGATTTGAGAACTGCACTGTTATACAAAGAAGGTCCTAAGTTGAAACTGATCAATAAACTGTTATACAGAGAAACAGTAGACAGAGGGGACAAATAGACAAACAACAACTAGTGCTGCCCACTGCCTTTGAGACTCAGTATTGAGGTCCTTGCACAACCACATGGGGCACCTTGGTATAGACAGAACACTTGACTTGGTGAGATCCAGATTCTATTGACCTAGGATGGGGGCTGATGTGGAGCAACACATTCGAACTTGTAGTCGCTGCTTACAGAGCAAAGCTTTGCCCCAGAGGGCTGCCCCCCTTGTTAACATCACTACCAGTGCACCCATGGAGCTGGTCTGTATTGATTTTCTGAGTTTGGAGTCAGATCAAAGAAATATCAGTAATGTGCTGGTGGTCACTGACCATTTCACGAGATATGCCCAAGCTTTCCCCACCAAAGACCGAAAGCATCCACTGTGGCCAAAGTACTTGTAGAAAACTTTTTGTGCACTATGAGGCTCCACAAAGAATCCATTCTGATCAAGGAGACTTTGAGAGTCATCTGATCAAAGAGATGCTTTCTCTGTGGGAGTCAAAGTCAGAACCACCTTGCCACCCCAGGGGACCCACAGCCTGAGCGTTTCAACCTCACTTTGCTAGCTATGCTAGGCACCCTGCACCAAAGGACAAGCCTAGATGGAGCCAACAAATTAGCACCCTGGTACATGCTTATAACTGTACCAAAAGTGATGCCACTGGGTTCTCCCCTACCGCCTGATGTTTGGAAGAAGCTCGACTACCGGTAGATGTGTGTTTTGGGGTCTCTCCTGATGGGGTTCAAGCTGACAACTATTTACAGTATGCAAAGTTAAAGGCCCAGCTAACTCATGCGTACCAACTCGGCTCAAACCATGGCTACCAAAAGAAATCTGGCCAACAAAGAAAGGTATGATAAAAAGGTGAAAGCACAGGAACTCCAGGAGGGAGATTGGGTATTGCTAAGAAATCTGGGACTGCATGGCAAACACAAGATTGCTGACAGATGGCACCATCTCCCTCACATTGCAGTGGGCAAACTAGATGATCTGCCAGTGTACAAAGTAAGGCCTGAAAATAATTCAAAAGATGTAAAAACAATGCATAGAAATCATTTACTGCCCATTGGATAAATCTTGATTGAGTCTGAGCCCCCAGAAGATGCCCCCTCTGGACCAGTGACTAGAGCTGCTGCTAAGAAAAGATCAAGAAAGTCTGCACCTACAGAAGCAGAGTTAAAGTGTTCCCCTCCACAAGTTCCAGTTGAGCATGACTGTCAGTCCATATCAGAAGAAAGTGAGAGTGACTTTGAATACTATCCTTCTTACGAACTGAATCAATTGTTTCAGGGCAATCCCCTAGTCGATACTGGAGACGAAACTGGGCCTTCTGGACTGTCTAAGCCCACAGCTTTGTCCCTGGAGCCAATGCTCCCAGAAAGTGAAGTGCAAAGCATCAGATCAGATGAAATGGAATCATTGCTCATGGTTGAACTGTTTGAGCTTTCAGGGGAGGAAAATGATGGATTGGGGCTGACTGGTGATACACCAGAACAAGAAGAGTATTTTGAGTGCCCTGACAGTCCACTGCCAGTGTCTGAAAGCTCTCCATATGAGCCAAATGTTGTGGACTCAGAAATTGTAACTCCTGGAGCTGAAAGTGCCCCAAGTTCTAGCCTCTCTACCCCCATGGAGACTCCCTTGACAAGTGAGGACAATGCTGAAAATGAGGCTCAGAGTGCAGAGACTGTAACAGTTCCCCTAGAAAGACTGGTCGAGCTGTAAAGCCTGTGGTGCACCTCAGTTATGATTCCTTGGAGGCCTGTGGACTTGCCTCTCAATGTTGTCCATAAAGGAGTGTATGTGTCCCAGGCTCATTGCCCAAACTGAGCAGCAGTGCTAACTCAAGTTACTTGTGTTTGCCCTCTAAGTATGGTGCCCTTGCCCAGTCAGCCCAAGGTAACTGATAGGAAGGGCCCCTCTCTTCAGGTTTCATGTACAAGAGGTAATAACTTGAGTTATGGTACAATGTGTGTGTAATACTGTGTAAAGAGGCGTACTGCAATGTTTCAGAAATGTGTTAAGTGGTAAAAGATATACTGACTGATGATTACATGTGTGAGCATAATGCCAATGTATATGGTTGCAATTGAAACTTATGGGGTACTTGCTTGATCGGACGTCAAGCTTTCCCAGGCCAGGAAGGGTGTAACCCCAGCAAATGGGGTTTCAAAGACTTCCAGGAGCTTGCTTGAATGCTCCAAGCCTGAATGGTGTTTGCGTTTAAGCCATTTATCTGTGAGTGTTTTAGAGCCTCTGGTACTGTCTCTTTAAGAGCTGTCTGCTTGCAGACATAATTAGTTGCATGGGGGACTTGTGTTTCTCTGCTTGAGTACCACTCGAGCTGCTGCCAATTCACTCCATTTTTGCAGTCACTAGGAGTGCAAAGGGAACCTATCTGAAAGATGTAACTGTTTGCCAGAAATCATTTAGAGTAATAATGAAAATACAGTTTGTCTAACCTGCTTTCTTTGCAGTCAGAACTCTGTTTGCCTAGTTCCTCATTCTAGTTTTGAACTGCTGAACTGGACCAATCAGTGTGGGTTAAGGTAGCTCTAAAATGGTGCCTTGGACGAATCAGAACTTGGACTCGTAATCTGAGCCAGCCACAAGAGGATTGTATGGGCAATGACTCTGGGAGATGTAGTTTGGACTTCGGCGCCTTTTTGGACCAACAGAGGCAATCTATTGTGAGTGACAGCCAATCCAGCCAAGAACTGTGAGGAACTCAAAGGAAGTGCGGTTTGTCTGCTGGAGTTTCAGTTGAGCTCTGGCAGTGAAGAGGGAAGGAGCCCTGTGCTTTTCGTGTGCAGTTTTAGTCGGGAAACGCATGTAAGGCCCCAAGTTCCAGTCTGCAGCTTGTGTAACTGCTTGTTAGGACTGAATCCGTCATGTGAAGAGAATCAAAGGATATCTGAAGAGTAGAAACCAGGCACACCCTGTAGAAGACTGGAGAAATTGCTGAATTGCGCTCGGTTTGTCAGGAACTGAATCTGTTGTGGATTCTCCCAGGTATTGTGCAGTAATTGCGATCGGGATAGAGAAGCAGCCTGCCTGGTATAGTACTTTCTTTTTACCATATAACTGTGTGAGGAGGCTTGTGTAGCTCAAGTGAATCCTGCTGCCATTAAAGGACTTTTGCCTTTTACTGTTTACCATATAAATGTGTGAGGAGGCTTGTGTAGCTCAAGTGAATCTTGCTGCCATTAAAGGACTTTTGCCTGTTACTGTTTACCATATAAATGTGTGAGGAGGCTTCTATAGCTCAAGTGAATCCTGCTGCCATTAAAGGACTTTTGGCTGTTGCAGTTTGTCATATAAATGTGTGAGGAGTCTCGTGGAGCTCAAGAGTGGCCCTGCTGATGTTGAAGGACCCTATCTGGTTTGGAGGTCGTGAGTACTAATTCAGGGTCGCTCCCTGTTGAATTGCCACATTGAATCCAAATGGAATTACTGTACTGCTAACTGTTTAACTAATTTTCCTTTTCTCTGTGTGAAAGGGCCCCTACCAGCTGCCATGGTTTGGACTAGCCACTAGGGCTTGGGTACCCAGGGACAGTAACTGGTGAGGATAGGCCTATTCACAGAGCCATAGATAGATGAGTAAAGTGATAAGCTAATTAACCTGATTCCCCTGTCCTTGTTATATCCCCTAAATAAATCAGAGCTGCTTGTTTCCAGCAAAGTTATACTGCCTGAGGTATTTGTCTATGTTAAAGTATTGTACTGTGATTGTTGCACTGTATCTTCTTATTTTACAGGGGTCCCAGTGCCTGAACCAATCCTGGGGGTAAGTGTATACCGTGAAGGTAATTCTGATATACTGTGTGGGCCACTAGTGGGAAGAAAGGGGGGTTGCAGTGTCCCAGAGGGCTGTGACCAAGTTAGTTTAACTGTTGCAAACCCTGACCTCTGGGTGGAGGCACCCGCCATCGGATCCAGGCCCCTCAACCTGTTAGTGGCAAATCAGGCAGGGGTAGTAGCCCCTGGGATAGCGCCATCTAGGGGTTACATTTGCATGTTGCTCTTTCTGTCTGCAGTAGTTCTTCTTGCTTCCTGCCCCTACCCACCCTTGCATTCTGTTAATCCTGCATCAGCTGCACCACCCCTCTGAGGCAGAAGACTGGTCAGTAAATGGTGCACAAATGAGGAGAAGTTATATATATCCCCTCCCAGGAGGCTGAGGGCAATGCCCCTACAATATCTGTCAATCCTTGCTAGCCTACATTGGAATGTTTTGGGTTAATATGCAAACCATGGTCCTCTATGGACTCTAAGGAGGCAAAATACAGTCGTGATTAAGGGCACTGATCTGCAAATCTTGAGACCTGTGTTTGAATCCCATCAGCCCCCACTTGCATGCAGTGTGACCCTGAGCAAGCCACTTAACTTCCTTGTGCACCAAGGACACACCTGGAAACAAGTTCTGGCTTAGTGTGCCTTTTCTAGTTAAACTTCCCTCTATGTTACCCAGAAACTACTGCTGCCACTCCATTGATGCAACCAGCATTCTGTAGCACCCCAAAGGTTGCTACATAGTCCAGCAGTGAAACCTCAAGGAAAGAAAGGGATAACCCTCCACCCACCTGATACACAGCCAGCTGGCTTGCTGACCAAACCAGTTGACTGACCACTTCCTGTCCTTCTCCCCTTCCCCCTCCTGAACTTTACCCCAGGCTTGATCCTGTGTCCTGGCCAGACTAGGGCTCCGGCCAACACCTAAAGGGGCCATAAATCAGCCAAGGGGGCTGATCCAAGCCCCAGGGACCCAATCACCTGGCCAGAGGCCATATCCACCTCTAGGCTAGAAAAGGGTCTCCCCTGCTAGCCAGAGGGCAGTTTGGGACTGGGTGGCTAACAGAGTGGAGAGCACAAGGATAAGGATACCTAGAGGCTTACCTGAAGCTCGGGTCCATAGCTCCTTGGTGGCTGCTCCTCTGTAGCCAGTGGTCCTCAGGGTCAGCAGCAGCAGCAGCAGACATCCTCCAGCCTGAAAGGGTGCTAGCAGTCCTCCCAACATCCAGCAGCAGCAGTTCCATAAGGAAAGCTTCTTTGAGTCCTCTGCCCCTGGGTTGGTGGGTTCTCCTCCTTGGTGGAGTCTGTAGAGTCCTGTTGCTGGGTGCCCTGGGCTGCACTCTAATTGGGCTGCCTTTGCAGCCCTGACATCTGTTCCATCTCCAGCTGCATGCTCTAGAGTTCGGGGTGGTGAGCAAGTCCCCATTTGCTATCTCTGTGGTGGCTTTAGGGCCAGCTGCCCATTGCCAGGCATGTGTAGTCCTGTTTTGTTTTGTTTTCCTTTTGTTTTGTATTCGATTGCTTCTGGTTGCAGCATAGTGTCCCTCGAGACCCCGCAGTAGTGGGCTGCCTGGGAGGGGTAAATTCTCTACATTTTAATTTGCTGCCAGTTATCTGGTATTGCCCCTCTGATTTGGCTTTTGTTTCTGCCCTCTGGTCATCCACACTGGCCCCTGACTGTGGGTCAACTCCCAGAGCCTGCATGACCCCCACCGAGCCAGGGCAAGAACCTCTGTTTATGGGAGTAGGGATGGCGAGGAAGCTTCCACCTTCCCCCTTGTCCTGCAGTCCTTCTTGCAAGTCACCCAACACAGCTGTAGTTTGTACTCAGAGCTGCTGATTCGCACTGCATCTGGGGAGAAGCTCTGGCAAGGCGGACTGCAGTGTGCGGCAATGTTTTGCATCCAGACTGAAATGAGCACCTGGATGTGTAGAGTTCCACCCTGCAGTCTTAAAGCAAGGGAAAGGTACTGAGCAACAGCACGACTCCCCGGCCCTAACCACCAACACCACCAATGACACTCTCTGGAGAACAGAAGACCCGGGCCAGGTAGGCGGGCAGCAAGCTCAAAGTTTATTGTATTTCGTGCCAGAGGTGCCTCAGAGGGGAAAACAGAGAAGCATACAGGGCAAGTGAGCAGAGCACCCACCACTAGAATTCTGGGGCACCACATGGCATGAGCCCCAAATAAAGGTAGCTTGGTGCTAAATGAGCACCCCATTTGGAGGCAAGATAAAGGTGGAGAGGGGCCAGAGCAGTAAAAGAGAGGTGGTTGGATGCTGGATTTGCACCAAGAGTGCAGGGGGAGGGGCTGCATTCCTGGGACTGCAGACTTGGGCAAAAGGGGCAGAGCTAAGCTCTAGGGCCCACACAGTGGGGATACAGCCCTATTAATATTTATGAGGGGCAGAGCTCATTCTGGGCCTACTGCATAGCCCAGCTGCTTCCCCCCCCCATACCTATGCAAATAGTGGGAGCTGGCCTAGACAAACATTCTGCCAGCCTGCTGAGCCAAAAAGATCCTTCAGGGAATTAAAGGGCCAGTGCCCCATTTTAGAGGGAGTTCTCTAGAGGCCCTTGCCCCTTTACCAGGAGCCCCAACCACCCTAAGTAGCCATTCTCTTTTTCCCCTTGGACTACTTGCTGATGGCTGGGGTAATCTACGGACTAAGGAAAGGTCAGGCCTATGATGTGCTGCCTGCCACCTGGACTTGGCCCTTGTAAAAGGAAAATGTTTGTAATTATTGTGTAAATGCCAAGTTCAGTGCTCCTCCCAGGTTGCACCCTGGTATGCTATTGACCCCAGCCTAATGAACCGTTTGCATTGGGATCCAAACAAAAGTACAACAGGCCCTGAACTGCCTGCCCTGTACCCACTGAAAACAGCTAGTTGCACCAGGGCTGAACTTGCTTGCCCTGCACCGTGACCAGTTGGTTCCTGGACCATTCCACATTGAGGCTTGAACTGCCTGCCCCACCGCTAACTACATTCTGCTACCTCAGTTCCCTTCTCTCCCCCAGCCTGAACTGTTGCCATGGGGGAGTGAACAGACTGCCCAACAGTAGTCCCACCTCTGGAACTAATCATCCTACAGGAGACTACAGCTGCCTTCACCTCTGGGTCCAGGGGCCACATTCTTTTTGCCAGGCCAAGCATCTAGTGCCTTCCACCCAGCCCACCAATGACCGCCAAAGTCAACAAAGACTACAGTAGCCAGCATAGCAATAGTTAATGCCCTCCCAATATAGTTAGCCTAGTAGCCACCTTGGCTCATGATAGTGAGGTTCCCTCTGCAGTATGCGATTAGAAAATTGACCCTTTTTTGTTTTGCTTCTTCGAAGTGACCACAGTTCCCTTTTTCAGCTGGGCAGCAACTCATCAGCAGCCCTTCAGAGAACCCTCTATCACAGCAGAAGAACATCGCCTCAACCATCTCTGGGGTGGAAAGATGAGAAGGGACTTGGCAAGGTTAGAGGAATGGTCAAATGTTTGGCAGCTTAGATTCAATGCTAAGAAGTGCAAGGTAATGCAACTGGGAAACAAAAACCCAGGGGAAGAGTACACAGTGGGGGGTGAGATACTAACAACAACAAAAATGGAAAGGGACCCGGGGGTAGTCATATCAGATGGCCTAAAGGTGGGCAAGGAATGTGAGAGGGCATCAAGGAGGGCTGGGGGGATACTGGGATGCATTGGGAGAGGCATCACCAGTAGAAAACAGGAAGTTATTATCCCTCTGTACAGACAGCTGGTCAGACCCCATCTGGAGTACTGCATGCAGTTCTGGAGACCCAGTCTCCGCAAAGACATAGACAAGATGGAAGCTGTCCAGAGGAGGGCAACTAAAATGGTGTAGGGTCTACATCGGAAGACATATGAAGAGAGACTTAAGGAGCTTAATACGTATAGCCTCGAGGAAAGGAGAGAGAGGGGGGACATGATAGAAACTTTCAAGTACCTCAAGGGAATCAACAAAGTCCAAGAGGGTAGCATCTTTCAAAAAAAGAGGTGTGCAAGAACAAGGGAGCACAATTTGAAGATAGAGGAGAGCGGCTCAGAGGTAATTTAAGGAATTATTTTTCCAGAGAGGGTTGTGGATGTATGGAACGGCCTTCCGGAGGAGGTTGTGGAGTCAAAAACAGTGGTGGAATTCAAGCATGCATGGGACAGTCATAAGGCAATTCTAGGGGGTGGGGGTAGGAAGAAGTAGGCTGCTGGTTAACTAGGATCTGCAGCTTATACATTAGGTAGGGAAATGGGCAGACTGGGTGGACCAAGCGGTCCTTATCTGCCATCAAATTCTATGTTTCTATGTTTCCTTCCTTCCATCACCTTCATCTTCGACTCCTGGACCAGCCTTCATCCTTTGTCTTCTGCATCCCTCTTCATCTTCTTCGTCCTGTTCTTCCCAGTCTTCCTGCCAGCCAATGAGACTGATCAGTCACCAAGGTACTGTACCAACCATTCAAGCTAGCTAGCCACCACCTGCTCCACACCAAACAGACTGCTCTTCCTACTGGACTGTCATACCATAGACTAGTGTATTTCTAGTTATCCTTGGCCAAGGTGGTACGGTACTGGTAAAGCTACTTCTACTGACATCTGCAGATGTAGGGCACTAGGTAACCCTTTTAGAAGTATATTACATGTTGATATTTTATATATAACTGTTTATCCCTACATGCACTGTGTTCCACCACTAGTATTGTGTTGTGCATGACAATCACTGTACTGCACTGCCTTGCCTTGTGTGTTGCAATCACCTAACCCCTTATTTTTCCAGTGGAACAAGTGGTTGTTGCAATAAAAAGCTATCTGTTTGTACCTGGCGCCATTGTGCCTGCCTCTCCTTGACCGGAAGAGATGACCCAACCAGCTAAGTCCGGTCACCAGAATTCTCAGATTGGACTGGTTATTTATCCCATGACAAAACAAAGGGGGCTTCTATATGACGCTCTCTTCGTAACTGAATGAGGGATATTACAGAAACAATAGGGTTTCCATTCCTGTACCTTAACTCTGCATGGGGCTGTTGACCAGACTCTCTGGACATAGCCTGGAACAGCTGCCTAAGGTTGTATTTGGCTGAGTGTCATGGTGTGTACAGAAATGGGCTCAGAGATCCTGATCTGATTCCTCTGGTGGCCTATTATGTCCTTCAGCTTGGAGCCAGATTAATTGCCATCTAAACTCCTCACACCATAAACATTAACAGCATTTGCTTTAAAAGCTCTTATGACTTTTACATGAAGACAGCACGATGTCTGGGGAGCATTAGGTTCACGTGTGTTATTTTTTTTCTATTTCCTGCAGTGCTCACTGGGGAAAAATATGTAATATATCAAGGAACAGAATAAGTAATTTGACCATTTGGAACAATTTAAAAAGATTAGGATATTTCTGCCTTGCAGCAATGGGCCCAGTGTACTAAATCTTTACATCACTGCAAAGTTTGCACCATTGTTTTTTTTCTAAATAGGAAAAAACCTTATCATTGCGTAATTATTAAGAAACAACTTAGGTTCATGGAACAGCATTAAATGAGCATTCTGAGCTATTTTACTGACCATTCTTTTTCCTTCACAATAATCTGAGTCTTGTGCAGTGTTAAACTGATTTGGTAAATGTACACACGTATGTGCTCACGTACACACACACACACACACACACACACACGCACACACTGAACACTTCACTGAATATTAAAGAGACTGGTAGCCCATAACATTCCACGGAATTGTTTAGAAATGGGGATACAGATGTATCATACAATTCTAATGCCTCGACATAGTGAATTACAAGGTGAACGGGAGTTTTCCACTCCTTTGTTCAGCTGTTGACATCCTCACTGTTTGCTACAAGGGGTCTAATGTGTACACATGGCCCCCAGGGTGGGCAGAGAGGATGCGGGCAGTATTTCAAACAGCCAGAGCTGATTCCTAGGGACACTCTGCAGATTGTAAACAAAGTCTTTGGACAAAGCCATCTTTGACCTACAATGCACTGCATAAGGTCAAATAGCACAACTGCCAGTCCACTCGCTGAGAGGGCACCAAGAGTGCCAGTGTAGAGCAAACTGAATGATCTTAGGAGATATAGGCATTTAAAACTGGTGCAAAAGATCAGACAATACAATGAGGAATGTTGTGATACAGTTCTACCCCCTTTTGTGACTTAGCCAGTGGGGAGAAATGTCATGATGTGGAGTGTTTTTGCTAGCCCTAGTATTGAACAGAGTTGTACTGAGCTTGCAGGTCAGAGGAGTCAGTTCTTAGAGCTATGTGTGTAGAACCAGACCTTGGTTTTGGTTTGGTTCTGTACTAGAATCTTAGCTGTGAAAGCTTCTTAATGGAGGGACACTGCCAAACCAGAGACTGTGACCATGACAGTGAATCACCTGACAGTGATACAGAGCCCCAAATGGAGCCCAGACCTGAGTGACCGCTGCAGTGAATTGTTTCTGCAAACCAGCACATTGCTCTCCATGCCAATCAGCTGCTTGCTGTTGATGCTGAAGAATCCTACAAAGTGCGGGCAGAAGAGGATCAAAGAGGAAATAAAGTCCATTCTGAAATGCAAAGACTGAAGAGCCCTCCTGGGCAAAAGGTTCATTGCAGTTGAAAGGCCATGACACACCCTGCTCCTGCACAAGCTGAAGCATGCAGCGACCACTGTGAACTCTGATCCTAGTTTCCTGATTTTAATTTGAGGTTTGTCTCCTGGAGTCTAGAGAGAGAGAGAGAGAGAGAGATTTCTGATGTATCCCACCCTGTGGTATTTGAATTTCCTGAATCATGACTAGATGGCTATCAGAGCCCAGGCTCTACAACAGTTAGTTAGATTAATGCCAGTATGAGCTGGGTAAGCAGTGTTTTTTTTGTAATGTTGGTACTATGCATGAGATCAGCATACGACACTCATTAAGTGTATGGCTTGATTTTAAAAGCATAGCAGTACACCTTGCCCCCCAAGAACTCTCTTACTTCGACCACTGTGTGGAAGGGCTGTGCTGGAGTAGCACAGCTTAGACTGATTGAATTCAATTCAATTCAATTTTATTGATTCAGAAGATACCTTTGAACCCAAGCTCTTTTACAAAGGTTCCACGTCAGTGACAAGACATGAACAAAACAACATGTAAAAACAGTAGAAACACATTGTGGAATACAAGCAGGAGCAGAGGGAAGACTAAAGCACAGTGGTAGAGGCAGAGAAAGGTGCAGCCCCTTGGGGTCTTGTCATCAGGTGTGGGGGAAGGGGAATGGACAGGGAGGTTGTGAAACAGGTGGGTGTTGCAGTTAGGCAGGAGGGGCCTTATCTTAACAAAGTGCAGCCAGGGGGCATGAGACTAGTGAGAGATAATAGCCGCTATACTCAAAAATTTGGCAGAGGATTCAGATACAAGGGTTAGTTACAGGAGCATTTAGAGATTGTATTTAGATGTTGTTTGAGGTTAGTTTTGAAATTTGCTAGACAGGTGGTGGCAAGGAGGTGCTCGAGTAATTCATTCAGCCACAGCAGGGCACGGTAGGCAAAAGCCTGTTGCCCGAGCGAGACTGATGAACTACTGTGTAAACCCTTTCATTTACATTACATCTTGAACTACCTTGTTTAGTTTCTAAGTATTCTCCACCATTTGTGATACCTAATTCAATCACTCTGCATCAGGCCCACACCACGCCCCATGTGAAGCTACATGATACCACCAACTAACTGTCTAAAGGGAGCTCTCTGGGTAATAGGGGATGTAATTGATACTATGGATGGACAAAGCTGAGGCGGATTTGGAGCTGGTTTTGGATTTGCCAAACCCAAGATGAGTTTGGATTTGGTTTTGCAAAGGATTTGGATTAGCCCGGTCCGGGTCTGTATGTATAAGTGATGGATAAAAGACATTGGTCCAGTTTCACAAAACGTCAAGGGACTAAGTTCTACTCCACAACTTTACTTGTGAACTGATACCTCCATGGCTGTAGAGATTTGTATTCTCAGTCTGCCACAGCTGCATAGGATGTTACACCTGGTCCCACTGGGTGAACCATTTTCCACAGCTGCAGGGAAAAAACACCCACAAGCTGCCATAAATTGTGGAGCAGGTTATAAATCGGCTCCACCTTTGTGAACACTGCAGCTGCAGGAAAAATTGCAGTTCTGCAAGTGGCAGCCCACTTGCACCAGGTTTTTCCCTCAGCTGCAGGGTTTTCAGGGCTTGATGAATCCAGCCCATTATTGGGAGAAAAATATCACAAAATGTAAAGTGACAGTAGCATAACAGTTCAGAATATACTGTCTGAGACACACTTTATACTACTTTTAAAAATGCTTTGTTTTGAGCAACATGCAAAGAGAAAAGCCAAACAGTGGTGTTTAGTTTACTTAAAATATGACAACCAGGTAAGTTGAAGTTGGATACAGAATGAAATAACATTTCATATAATTTATCAAACATATTATACAATGCATAGTATGGAGTACAACTACTCTAGTCTAATGCAGCATTTAAAAAGGCTACCTAAACAGATTCATTTACAAAATAACCAGAGCAAATGTTTAGCTTTAAAAATACTAACATTTTTGGCAACAGGAAAAATGTACATTTTATATACAAACTCTCTAATTTATAACAGTATTGTCAATACTTATTTTTGTAAAAACCAAGCAAGGAACTATACGGATAAAGAGGAAGGGGGTGGTATTATACCCAGATATAGTACATGATACCAACAAAGACAACAATCCTGAGGAACACTACACCAAGACCAATTGCCTGAAACACAGCAACCCAATATAGAAAAAAATCCCGAGACATACAAACAGAACTCCAAGAGTGAAGATACCAAAAGAAATAAATAAATAAGAATAGAGCTACACATGTGAAACACTTTCACTGACACACTCCTGGTGTCACCGTAAGCTCACACCTGGGGACACTGCCCCCACACACCCCCATACCATATACTGTATACCGCCCTGCAGGCACACATTGAGGGGACACTCCATGTGGGCAACCGACAAAAATCCTGCTCACCCACATGGAAGTTACCCTCATCCCCGACAACCGCATTGCAGCACCCTCCTTGCAACACTCCCTAAGCGGGATACCTGTTGCAAGCATAGCAGCACAACCTCCATAGACACAGGCAACATAGGAAGTCTCCAAATTAGTGAAATAACAGGGGAATGCCATAGGAAAACCTCAGAAACCTCCCACGAAACACATCACATCTGCACCTCCTAAATAAAAGCCACTCTGCCATTTACCCGTTAATAACACAGAACTGACAGAGGGCACGTAGTACATATTGACACAAGGACTGCAAGCCACTGATCTTAGCAAAGAAAATATCTGCAAAACAAACCAACCCATCCTGACAATGAACATCATCACAGCTGTTGGGATTACGCATTCAGGATGGTTACCGTCGGTCATCTGACCTTGTCAGGATTCCATACTCGGGATACTGCGTGTCGGGATTTTGAAAGTCAGTATTTCATTCTACTCCCTTATACTCATGTATTGAACAAAAGGATATGTCATAAACCTTTGTTCATAGTTTAGGCATATTCCATTTCACTTGACTTCTTTTTTTTCGTGATGTCTCAGTTGGGCATAGAAGATTATGCAATTTAACGATTTTCATTACATATCTGCAGTTACTGTTTTTTGCCTAGTCTTTCCCCCATTCATTTAAAGATTCAATTTTACACACCCTTAACACCTCTTCTCACCCCACTTCCCTGCCTAAAGGAATGAGAGTGTGTGGAATGAAACAGGACGTACTTACGCTCACCCTCATGTAGCCAGCATCAGTTTAGGGCCAATGGACAAGTGCTACACAGCAAGAAGATTGCTCTTATTCCATTTCTAACATCATGGACAGTCCAATATTTGTTTCAGTTTCCCAGAACATATACTATAAGAAGAAGAATAACGCATTTCAGGGTCAGACTCCTATTGTTTGACATTTATTTTACAAGTGGACTGCTTCAGTGGGTTATTACAGCTATTAATAAAGACTGCTATAACAAAAAACAAAACTAAGACATTTTGCTGGCTGCCTTATAAACCAGCTCATTTGTTCAGTAAAGCTAGCTAAGGTTTATTAAAGGGGCGTTTTGCCTTCCTAGGAAACTATGAGAGTCAGTCACACAGGCGTTCACTATAAGTATATGATTCTTTGTAGTATTAGAGAAAGGGGGCACTACATTTTTTTCTTTCACTACTAAGTGATTCCTCATGCACTACATATTGATGAGTTCCTTAAAATTTCCCAGGAAGTCTTTGCTGTCAAAAAGTTATCATACACAAAACAAAAGACACCAGTAAGTATTATACTCTGCTGTGCCTTTTATATTTGTATGCCCAATTTTTAGCTTACTAAGTTGAAGCTGACTCTGTGTTTCTTTTTACCAGTATTATAGCCACCCACATGACTTTTCATTCCACACTCTACATTCCAGAGACTGATCAACTCCCCTGATACACACATTTTGTACTCTTTGCCAACTTACGGTCTCTTTGTTCTTCTTAGTCACTCTTTAAGAGGTGTCATGGTGTCTTTGTTTTTCATTTTTGTGTATTTTTCCCGCCCCTCTGACTTTACATACACCAGTAGGCTTATTCCCAAACAATCACCAGTTAGTCATTATAAATACATATTGACTCATCGTCATCACTGATATCAAAGTGACTTTTAGTACACCAGCCACGCATGAAAAAGTCTTCAAAAAAAAGGTTTGACAGTATTGTTTGTTAAAAGCAGGTATCCATGCTAGATCAATTACACATAGGATGAGGAAAAAGATGCTGGTGGACCTTGAAGGTCATTTTTAAGGTTACAAAGGTCAAGCAGGGTCAAAATGTGTATGTTCTGAATTTCAAATAGATTGACATCTACTTCACTATATTGTTCCTAAAAACTAACTTTATTAACACTTACAGTAGATATATATGCTATATGCTATCAAGCTACATTTTGAATTTACACAGAACTGTATAGCAACACTGAATACAAAAGTGCATTTTCCTCAAAATGTGTTTATTAACACTGTTGTACAAAATCTTTCCTAGGTACTTCTACAGTATATCTTTCTGTGAGCCTTTGTTCAGCATCCTGCAACTGGAATATACAGGGATGGTACCTTTTATGATGATTACTACAGCCAGGATTACCTCAATAGCCCCATCACTGTCACATATATATATATAATGCTAAAACTGTCCATGTTGAGAATATCCAGTTTATTTCAGAAAATAATCTAATGATTGGAATCTTCTGTCTTTGTAGATAAATTATATACTATGGTCGGCCGAAATGCATCGGCATGACCGTCATTATCCCGACCCCGGGCACCCAAAACACAGTTGCCTGACATCGGGATTTTGCCTCCAGGGAGTAATTTGGGGGGCTTCACCCCTCACACCCTCCAATGTGGGGGGCTCCACCTCCCCCCTGTACATAAGGATTCTTACTCCGGGGGGGGCGAGAACCCAAGGTTGGGTAACCATATTTTGGAGCCTCGGGTCAGGATAATGACTGTTGGCCCGATGCATTTCAGCCAATCAGAAGTATCCCCAGATAAACAGCTTGCATGACTGAAGATACAAGAGCCATGGAACCTGTAGCCATCATCAAGTGCAAAGGTCAACATAGAGACACTGACTATACATGCTGCTTCTTCTACCAGAAACATGCAACAGCAAATGACCTGCATAAAACATTGACCAAAGGGAAAGTCAGGATTAGAGTTGTTGCAGATCAGAGAAGGAAATTGAATGATATACGCTATGTGGATGTTCTACAAAGACTTGAAATGCTATCAGAGCCTGAGTTTGATGTATTAGAGGGAAAGTGGTACAAGGCATACTATAGTACATTTAGCACAGATAGCAGACTATGCAGATTAAGGAAGCAATGTCAGGCTTCTGCCTGTGCTGATAGTGTTAGTGTTTCTCAGCTTTCTTCCTCAAGCAATCTCCTCCATCCACATGGTGTAGTTGCCTGCCAGCAACTAACTGGAAATTCTGCATGTTTTGTAAAATGCAGAACAGGAGAATGTTTTACAAAGTAACAACACTGGAGAAGTCAGCAGACGTGACTGATTATGCTAAAACTAACCCAATAATGAGTATGAAATTAGCTTGGATCAGTGCTCTTACAGCAGCTGAAGTGCACTATCACCTCCCATGCTGGGTGACAATTGAGAGACAATGCAAGGAAAAGAAACCAACATCAGCCCCAGAGGGAGGTGCAAGGAATGTGTGTATGGACATGCTATGTGCAGACTTGATCACAGGATTGTCCCATGGCATGTGTATGACATGGGTGAAGTATGGGACAGATATGAAGGCATCTGCAGAGACATGAATGCTCATTTGCCACAGAAATATAAGTCAAGGAAAGCAACATACTATGAAGAAGTTAAACAATTGGTTGGACCAAAGATCAGCTATGCACACTCTCTCTCAATCATCTCTCCTGATGTACCCTGGTGATCAATCAGAGTTCTTCACTGTGAAAACCCTAACAAAATCCACTCAGCAGAGTATGCTTTCACTGAATCAGAATCCAGTGAAGATGAAGATGGTGGTGGAATGGCCATTCAACAAACCAACATCTTCCAAGAGATGGTTCATGTTGCCCTTAGAATCAAACAAGATATGCAAGACACACCATGGCATTCTAGCACATGGCAAAGGACTGATGAAGAACATGTTGAACAGGTGATTCCAGACAATCTTTATCTGTTTCTCCACTTGCTGTTTGGAGGCACTGATTTGGTGAATGAATGTCTGAAAGAAGAGGATGATGTCAAGCAGAAGGTATGCAGCATTTCCCAGGACATTGTCCATGCAGTGTCAAACGGCCATAAGATGATGCCAAAGCATATTGGTTTAGGTCTTGCTCTGCACCAGACTACCCAATTTGAAGCTCTCATAGATCTCTTCCATGCTGCCAACCATACCACTGGTATCGACACTGTTCGAAGAATTGACACCACCCTAGCTCAAACCATCCTAGAGAAGTTTGTAAGGAATGGCTATGTTTACATCCCAGACAATATTGTAAAAGACTGAATGATCCACTGCTCCTGCAAGAACATTGATGTCCTTGAGGCAACACTGGATGGAAAGAATACCTTCCATTGCACACAGATGATGGTATGGCAGAGAGGTCCTCCTCCACAGCAATGTGATCCAGGTGGCAGGTGGATCCGAGATCAAGAGCTATAAAGCCTGAAGCTCTGCAAGCATTTCAAATTATTGATCACTCCAATCTACCATCTGGTCAAAGGCCGCCACCTTCCTTCAATGCTGACAACAAGATAGATCTGGAAGAGTGGTTCAGCAACAACAAAAAAAGGCAAAAGGTAAGGTCACAAGACTTGGCTTGGGTCATGTCATGAATATTTGATGAAGAACATCTGTCAGTTCCTGCCTGGGGAGCATTCAATGAAGCTACCAGTGTTATTGATCCACCAGTGACAACAGCAGCCATTTTGCTCATTCTTCAGGCACCAGCAGATGACTATGATACACTCACCATTGTGATCAATCACTTTGTGAGCATTTCAAATCTCATATGCCAGAAGCATACCATTATCACAACTGACCAGCCATTGTTCTGCAAGAACAAGGAGCTCGTATGGGCTAATCTTGAGTTTGAGAATGTGATCTTTCTCATTGTAGGACTCCATGTGTGCTTAAACTTTCTGAAAGCCATTGGCCAGCACATGGAAAATGCTGGGCTGGATGATCTGTGGACAGAATCAGGTGTGTATGCAACAAACATTACTGAAACCATGTTGGATGACAAGGCTTACTACCATGTAGTTTGAGCACACAGGCTGGCATTTGAAGCTCTGTGGTGTATCAGGTGGCCAATGTTTGAATCATGGCTGGCTGTAAATGATCATACACATGATGTGGAAGTCAAAGAACTTGTACAAAGTGTGGCTCAGCTGTTTGAGCACAGAAGTGAAGCCAATTAAATGGAATTCTGTAGTGCAGTGGACAAGCTAGCACATATTTTGGGTGATGAGAAAGTCCAAGATCTCATGGAGGACTCTGGTGAACGAAACAGTGAAAACCCAAACTTAGTGCTGTGGACAACATACATGAGAATGGCAGAGATCCTGCTGCACTTTATCAGGACTGCGAGGAATGACAACTGGAATCTGCACCTGGAAGCATTTGTTGCAATGCTGCCATGGCTCACCATCTATGATCATACAAACTATGCCAGGTGGAGCCCTATCTATCTAACTGATTTGAAGGGGTTTGAGAGGACAGCACCAGAAGTCTATGCTGACTCCATTGCTGGGAACTTTGCTGTGAAGAGAAGCAGAAGACACTTCAACCAAGTTTCCACTGATCAGGCAACAGAAAGGATGAAAAGAACATACAAGATGCAGAATGGAATCATCAACATCACAAGAAATGACTAAGCCAGGGACAAGTTCTACATTAGCAGCAGACCTGGACATAGTTGCCATTACAGAGACCTGGTACAATGATAGCCAGGACTGGGATGCAGCCATAAGAGGGTATGCTCTATTCAGGAGGGACAAAGTAAGAAAAAAGGGAGGAGGGGTGGCTCTTTATGTGATGGAGAACATAAAAGCTATAGAAATACAAGCAGATTGGAGAGAAGCAGAGGTACTGTAGGTTACCCTAGAAACAAAGAAAGGGCCTGCTATTTGAACAGGGGTGATCTACAGATCTTCAGCATGGGGGAAGAGGCAGATAAGGGGATGATGGAGAAAATCCAAGCGATGGCTAATGGGGGGACGTATTGCTGGTATGTGACTCCAATATGTCAGATGTGGATTGGAGTATCCAAGCTGCAGCTACAGGTAGATAGAGGAAAATCTTAGTCTCTCTGCAGAGAGCAATCCTCAGGCAACTAGTTAGAGGACCCACTCATAGGAGGGTAATACTGGACCTGGTACTGTCGAACGGGGACAGTGTCACTGATGTCACAGTTGGGAGTCACCTGGGGATGAACGATCATTGTATGGTATGGCTCGATATAAGAACTGGGCTGGAAACAAACCACACTAAAATGAGGGTCCTGGACTTCAGGAGGGCTGATTTCAAGAACATGGGAGAGTGCCTAGGGGACGCACTAGCAGGGATAGGAAAAATGGAGGAGGAGAGGAGCAGTGGGCAGAAATATTAAAGGCCATAGAGAAGGCAACAAACCTCTGTGTCAGGCAGATTACGAAGAACAAGAGAAAAAAGAAACTACTATGGTTCTCCAAGGAAGCAGCAGGGAAAGTAGAGACAAAGAAGTTAGCCTTCAAAAGGTACAAAGCAATACAGAAGAAAGAGGACAGGGAAGGTTATCAAGAGAAACAAAGGGAGGCAGTGAAAGCAGTTAGGAGCACCAAGGCACAGAGGAGAACAAGAACATTGTCAAGTCAATCAAAAAGGGGGATAAAACATTCTTTAGGTATGTAAGTGAAACAAGGAAGAGCAAGGCAAGGACAGTAAGACTGAAAGGGGAAGGGGGGGAGTGTATGGAAGAGGACCAGATAAAAGCAGACGTATTGAACAAGTACTTTTGTTAAATATTTAAGAAGGAAGGGGCAGGAGATGGGCCACAGATAGGAGAAAAGAGCATGAAGGGAAGGAAGGTGGACACTAGACCTTTTACAAAGGAGAGAGTACTCAAGGAACTAGAGCAACTAAAGGCACAGAAGGTAAGGCAATGGGACTGGACGGAGTTCATCCCAGGAGAGAGCTAAGGAAGGAGCTCACTGCACCACTGACAGCCCTCAACTTATCACACGACACAGGAGTAGTTCCGGGGGACTGGAGTGAAAGCGGATGTGGTCCCACTTCACAAAATGGAAATAGGGAGGAGGCAGAGAACTATAGACCTGTAAGCCTGACTTCAGTGGTAGGCAAAGTTATGGAAACGCTATTAAAAGAAAGAATTGTAGAATACCTTGTGACCAATGGCTTGCAGGATCGCAGGATCTGAGTAAGTATGGGATCACAGGGGGTAGATCTTGCCAGACAAACCTGACTGATTTCTTTGAATGGGTGACCAGGGAAGTGGATCAAGGAGGGGCAGTAGATGTGGCCTACTTAGGTTTCAGTAAGGCCTTCAACACTGTTCCACAAAGATGACTAGTAAACAAGCATTGCAGCCTGGGAGTGGGTCCAAAGGTAGTAAAATGGATGCAAAGTTGGCTGAGTAACAGAAGACAGAGGGTGGTGATAAATAGGGTTCATTCAGAAGAAGGCATGGTACCCAGTGGAGTGCCACAGGGGTCAGTTCTTGGACCGGTCCTCTTCAATGTCTTCATTAGCGACATCACAGAAGGGCTATAAGGGAAAGCATGCCTGTTCGCAGACAACATAAAATTCTGTAAGAGTGGACACATCTGGGGGGGCAGACAACAATGAGGGAGGACCTAAAAAAGCTGGAATAATGGTTAAGGGTATGGCAGCTAGGCTTCAATGCTAAAAAGTGCAAAATTATGCACATGGGACACAGGAACCTGGAGCAATGTACCAACTTGGAGAGGAGGTGACAACAACAAAGCAGAAAGGGGACCTGGGCCTGGGGGTCAACATATCTGATGACCTAAAGCAATGTGATAAGGCAGTAAGAAGGGCTAGTGGAATGCTGGCGTGCATAGGGAGAGATATCTCTAGTAGAAAGAGAGAGGTGGTGTTACCCCAGTATAGATCGATGGTGTGTCCAGTTGTGGAGGCCCCATCTCAAGAAGTACATAGATTGGGTGGTGGCAGTACAGAGGAAGGCAACCAAAATGGTGTATGGTCTGCACCAGAAGCCCTATGAGGAAAGACTCAAGGAATTAAATATTTACTCTTTAGAGCAGTGGTGTTCAAACCTTATCAGAGTCATGAGCCACATTTAAATTTCTGAGTAAGACATGAGCCACAACAACATGCAGCTTATATCATACCCAATGTGCAGCCCTTACCATACCCATATTTAGCCATAATAAGGAGTTGAAATAATAACATAGTTATAGTAAATAGTCAATAATCGTATCTTATTAAATTTTATTAGGTTACAGTATATTTAAAAAATAGTTATAATTTTAAAATAATTATTCATAGCAGCTCTGAATTTGCTTGCAGGCTTAGCAAAAGTAGCTTGTTGAGTGCTCAGGGTGCTTTTCAGCTCCTATACTTTGACTTTTCTCAAATTTAAAAAAGACTGTGATGCGTACTTTGCACATAATTGACAAACCCCTCAAAAGCCACATCAGACTGCTTCGAGAGCAATATGTGGCCTGCGAGCTACAGGTTAGCGACCCCTGCTTTAGAGGATAGAAGGAAACAGGGAGATGTGACAGAAAAATTCAGATACCTCAAGGGTAATAAGGTACAGGAGGGTAGCATTTTATATAGGAAGAGCTACTCAGGGATACGGGGACATGATTTGAAGCTGGAAGGGGGAGGCTTAGAGGGGACATGAGGAAGTACTTCTTCACAGAAAGGGTAGTGGATGTCTGGAACAAACTCCCAGAAAAGGTGGTGGGTACCAAAACCGTAGCAGGATTCAAGCATGCATGGGATAAGCACAAGGGAACCTTGGTAACAGGCTAGGGGTTTAAGACCAGAGATTGAGTAAAGTCTGTGGTAACACAATAAGCAGGGAATTTTAGGGCAGACTAGGTGGACCAAGGGATCCTTTTCTGCCAACAACTTCTATATTTCTGTTTCTATGCTACATTTTCTATGGGTCGGTTTCTATCACATGATCAGAACGATCATGCATCTCACAGGACACGAGGTGTCTCTTTAACCTGGAAGATGACGAGAAGAAGACCACATTCACACGCTCTGATAGTCTTCCCTCCAGGTTGAATCATGATATTAATATGTGAATAAGCTCACTACACAGCTTGCTAGATTTGATGCATTCAGAGTGCCCACAGCATTGACTCCTGTTGAAACTGAAGAAGTAGGCAAAGAACCAGAGAGTAGCAGCATACCTCTAGTCTCATTGGCAACAAAATGCAGTGCCCCAAGTGAAGTGGTCAGTGACCTGCAGACAGCAGAAGACTGAGGAAAGCAGAATGTAATTGCTAACTATCCAGTTTCATGATGCACTGAAGAAGCACAACTCAAAAACTTTTGCTTATCTGTATAAAGCAACAGTTTCCTCAAAACAGACCGTGCAGAAAACCATCAAAGCTGAAAACTACTACAGCAGCTGCTTATTACTGTGAATGCTGGCCAAAAGGGACAGAAATGCTTGACTTCCTAAAGCATGAGCTCTCTCCAGTCCCACTGTTCCTAGCAAAGGCTGGAAGTGAGATGAGCTCCACACCAAATACAGAGTTGTTCACAAACCTGACAACTGGACTCGACATACCCTCAGAAGTTCCAGATGCTGATCTGAAGGCATGTGTCTTTATGGATGGTCATGCACTCATTCAAGCCCTTGGAAAGCCTCATGGATGCCAGACAACTGGCGAATATGCTGATATATTCATGCAGTCAATGACACGACACTTCAGGGAACATACAACAAGAGTTGATGTCGTGTTTGATCACTACATTGGAGTGGACTCGATAAACAAAGGGTTACATGATCCAAGTGAGTGGGCAAGAAGAAGCCCATACAAAAGCTCATTGATGGACCCCAAGCCCCACTTCCACAGATCTGGAGCCAGTTCATTGCCTTGGAAGAGAACAAGGTCGATCTTGCCAATTTCCCATCTGAAATCCTCATGAACAGGGGGTATGGAGCTACATCAGCAGTATGAGCTGGTAACAGGAAGTGGCTTCACTGATCCTACAGATGCATGATCAACCAGGAAAGATAATATCAGCTTTGGTGGAAACCATTACGAGGCTGACACCAGGCTGACACTGCGCGCATGTGAGGCAGTCAACAGAGGCTACGAATGACAAATATGCTATCCAGTATGTGCCATATCTGAGAGGCTTTCACAGGCTGTGAAGGACAACCTGTTCAGATTCCATACACTAACAGGCTGCGACACAACTTCATCGTTCAGTGGCCATGGGAAGAAGTCATGCTGGAAAATGTTCCAGAAACAACCCCCTCCTTGTCAGTGGATTTATATACGAACATACGAAGATGCCAGCAGAGGAAGGCCATTTGATCTATCAAGTCTGCTCATCTTTCAATGTCCACAGCTTGAGCTAATGTCCCTGCCCTTCCTCCCCACTCCTCCCATCCTCTCTACCCATGATCCTTACCTTCCCCCTATGCCTATCCCAGCCTCTCTTAAAGCTTCCCACTACCTTCAAAGATATGACCTCTTCTGGCAGTTCATTCCAAGTGTCCATCACCCTCTCTGTGAAGAAGTGATTCCTGACCTCCTTCCTAAACCTCCCACCCTCCAGGTTAAGACTGTGCCTCTTAGTGTTATGGTTGCCAGTCAGCTTAAAGAGACTCTCCTTATCAACCTTTATCAACCTTATTATCCCTTTCAAGTACTTGAAGGTCCCAATCATGTCCCCTCTCACTCCTGTCTTCCAGGGAGTACATGTTCAGTGCCCTCAACCTCTCCTTGTATGCCTTACCCTGCTGAGCGGCTATCATCGCTTCCCAATACTCTGCAACTCACTACCTATGCCCATCCAACACTCTTCATCCCCTCTTCCATTTCCCAGGCCCTACACAACTTTTGCTCCTCAAACTGCACTTGTCAATGAAGATCCTGCTGTCTTTCACAATGTTTTTTGCACTTCAAGCATATTTTGCTTTGTTGTAGTATTTGTATAACCTTGTAAACATATTTGTTTCATTTCTGCCTATGTTTATGTCTTATTCAACCATTTTTGCATATGTGCATTCACTTTATCTACACTATTTTGCTATGTGTATGTCATACCAAACTGTAATTGAAAATGCACATTCGATTTATCTGTAATATATCGCCTATGTTCCACATTTCCTCTCCCCCAGGACGCACCATGAGACAAGCAACTTGTTGCTCAGCATGTTTTTTCTGATGAAATTCTTCAATAAATAAATATCATCTTTGTAGCTCTCCCCTGGACTTTCTCCAGCAGGTTAATGTCCTTTTTGAGGTGTGGGCAGTAGTACTGAACCCCAAACTCTAGATGAAGCCTTACCAGGGACCTGTACAAGGTCAGTACAGCCTCCTCTCTCCTAGTACTGATCCCCCTAGATATGCATCTCACCACCTTGTTTGCCTTTGCTGCTGCTTTCTTGCACTGCATGGAGTGCTTCAGGTCACTAGTGATCATCACTCCCAGGCCCTTCTCCTATTCTGATGCAGATATTCGGACTCCACCCAGGTAGTACTCTGACCTGGAATTCTTGGCTCTAGTATGCATAACTTTGCATTTCTTGGCATTGAAGCCAAGCTGCCAGATCCTGGACCACCTCCCCAGCTTTTCCAGATCTTCCCGTAGGTCCTGTATCCCTTCAGCTGTGTCCACACTCCCACAGAGCTTGGTGTCATCTGCGAATATGCACAATTCCTGAACTGGCCATGAAGGAGCACTTGCAGAAGTTAAGAAGTCTGTGTGTCAACTGTACGGCACTCCTGAGGTGCCAACCATTGACCGTGCTAGGCTACAGCTTTTTGCCAAGGCCAAGAAGGGTCCAGAGATGTCACCTCTTACAATAGATGTCCTAGAACTTCACATTGCACATGCCAGCTACCAGACAAAGATATAGCTACAGGCAGACCAAGGGCTGATAGAGGTCACGTCTCCTGCCAACACCTCTGCCTGGAAGAAGCATCAGCTTTCATATGATTTGTCTGGACTAGATTGCCCCCCCTCCCCGTTCCAGATGCCTATCTAGAAATACTGACCTGTGGGTACAAATCAAAGTGCAGCACAGCTAGATTCACCTGTTTCAGGAATGGCTTGAAGTGCACCACTGCCTGCGGCTGTGATGCAAATAACTGCTGCAACCCAGCCGACCAGTAGACTTCCATACTGTATCCCAGCTGGCCAACAGAGCTCCATGCATGGACAAAAAGATAAAATTCCTACATATTGCAATTGCAGTGTGATGAACAAAGGCTTACAGGAAGCTATGTGGGCACATTGCAAAGATCTGAAACAATTACGACTTATACAACTACATTTTTAGAAAAACTGACTTTTTGTTCAATTTTGCTATATATTCCTGTGTAAATTTCAATTTTAACTGTGATAGCACATAGTATATCCAGCTAAGTGATAATAAAGTTCTTTTGTCAAAATGATGTAGTGCAGTAGATGTCGATCTATGTGGAATTTAGAAAATACCCATTTGACCCCGCTCGACCTTTGTAACCTTAAAAATTACCTTCAGGGTCAACATTGAGGATGGCATCCACCTACATCTGTTTCCTCATCCTATATGTAATTGATCTAGCATGGATACCTGCTTTTAACAAACAAGTCTAAAATAAAATTTTGGCTGGTCTGCTAACAGTACGGTTAGCCTTGCCTGAGACCTATGTGTGTGGTTGTGTGGAGGCTTAACATAACATCTCCGGGAATAGGCCTGATGACCTCTGGAGACCACTTGTTTGGAGTGATATACTAGTAACTGAAAGCACTGGGTGGTGATTGCTGCCACAAATCATTGCCAAATTGTTGACTGCATAACCCCAATTTCATCACAGGACCTGTGCTGTAGAAAAATAAAGTCCTCTTGTTAGTTTCTGAAAAGTTGCTGCATGAACATATTATTGGCAACCTACGTTAACCAGTGCAAAGTGCTTTTGAGTAAAAGCAAAATGTGGCATCTGGCACTGGTTGGTCTCAAAGTACTGTTCATGAGTTATGGGGAGGAGGGTTGGTACTGCATCCCAGGGGGCAGTATTTCAGTTGTTACTGGCCCACTGTATCCTTGTGTGGGAGGAGGCACTTTTTTCCCCTTCCTAACCAAGTCCCCTCCATGAGGAGTTTAACAGTCCCAGGCCCCTCAACCTTGCTTGCCCCCACAGGCGCAAGGCAGGGGTAGTAACCGAGAAGTAAAACCTGCAACATCTGCCCAGCAACCACGTTACAAAAATAAATGTTGTTTCAAAACATGAGCACTTCAGATAAGCTGCTGGCAGTGAATACTGCTATGGTTGGTTCTCAGCTCGCAGAGTAATTAAAATGGAGTGGAAACCCAGCAAATTAAAGAATGCCTTCTCAGAGCCATACATGTCTCCCAGTTAGTCTCAGAGTGCTAATGAAAACACACTTCAATAACAAAGGGGTATCCTTTTAAATAGTGTTTGTTCTTGTTAAGGAGGTAAGTGCACTAGAGAACTGAATGTCCATTTACAGGTATGATCTGTGAAAGTACAAAAGGAGGCAAAATACTGAGAACAATACCAAATACAATGTCAGTAAAACATGAATGCAGAACCTGCTCAAAAATAACAAATACCATTTAGGCAAAGCAAATGTAACAGTAGACGCAAAGCAAATTAGGCTTAAATATAACTGATGACCGGACTAGAAGACAATGCAAGCGTAATGTGATTAAAAGTACCAGAGTGAAATATCCTGGTCCTTAGTTAGGGGGAATGTTTGGGAAAAGGGTTGGACAGAAAGTTGATTTAGTCCATATTTCCAAATCAGTAAATATGGATACAAACAAGATACAGACACAAAAGGAAAACTGATTTCACACTTACCCACAAAAACAGATTGCCAGGTCTTTTCTGGTGGTTTTTGTACCATGGATTATTAGATTTCAAACTGGATAAAGGTTGAACTCAGCTGTACCTCAAGACAAGCCCTCTAGCCTGACTTGGGTTCATAGCAAGGCAACTCTTTTTCCCTCTAGAAGTTGCAGAAAACTATGATACCATAACTAAAATACCTCAAAATGATAAGAAACAATATTACAACCTACAAACTACAACAATTAGTTTTATCTTTGATTACTGAGAGGAAAAAAAGTCTGTTGTATTGATCAAGGTTAAGTATTGAACTGCGAAAAATGATGTTTCAGTATGAAATGTCCTGCACAGGGCTTCTTACGAAGCTGGTAACCATAAGGAGGCTGGAATAAGCAACCCAAAGCTTTTCTCAGGAGGTCTGAGGGGGACAGGTTGGTGATGATCCTCTAGAGGGCACAACATCACAAGGCAGACGAGACAGACTGCAAGGCCTTCCGCCAGCAGTGTTCTATGTTTAATCCCTACTTAAAATGGGGCGAGGGCTGATGAATCTAGAGTTCCTTTATACCTTAAATTGCATCACCATGTTGCTATGTTCAGATTTAACTAGTCAAATAAATCAGTGACTGTCTATATAATCTGTCTCTGTTTATCTAGTCAGTTTGTCCAACTGTCTGATTAGATGTTATACATCTGTAATGCGTATTACAACATATTACTGTATCCTAGTGCAAACAAATGTAAGTCAATAACAGTCAGCAGTATGTTAATTTAAAACCACACAACTCAATGGGGTGGAAGACAGATCCACACAGGCTTAGTTGGCTAGACAAATTCCACTGTTTTCTTACAACATGTAATTAGAAGGTTCTGTTTAAACAAAGCAAAGCGGGTACAGCTACATCAAGAAGCAGCTCTGAAACATTTGTGCAGTTCAGCATCTGATTTGTTTTCCTTGCCTCCTTTGTCATTCATGTTTATTCTGCATTCCTTACTGAATATCCTTCCTTTTTATTCTGTGGGTTTACTTTTCTTTTTGGTGTTTGTGAAAGGTGCTGGACTGGCAGCACTGGAACCTGAAGTCCTCTGCTTAACCACATGACAGGTACAGAATGGGCGATCACAGCACAAGCTTCCCCACACTGCCCTGCCTATGTGCCTGAACTCTGCTCTGGAGGGACCTCCATGTAGGTGAGAGGGTAGTTTAGACCCCATGCTCATTTAAATCATTGGCCTCTCATGTGAGACTGCCAAGAAGGGTGCCAATTACTGCCAATTGTGTTGGTGGTTTAGTAATGTGGACACTTACCCACTGTACTGAGACCACCACAACTCATTCCACATAGGCCACTGAACAGCCCTCAGGTGATAATGGCTTTTGTCCAGTTCTGACCTGTGCCAGATTTGAACCAGTGACCTAGATGTGAAAGGCAGTCCTTAACCCATTACTAATCCACTGAGCTATCCAGTTTCCCACTGTATATCCTTCCTTGTGCTAACCATGCCTGTATAAGCCCCCTTAGTAGGTGGGCTTACTAGCCTGTCTGGTATCCTCTAACCCCCCCTCCCGTGGTGCCATTTAGTCTGGGAGCGACCCTCAGCCTTGTTTACACATGCTGCCACCAGGGGGCAGCAGCAAGTAAGGTATAAGAGGTCCTGGTTTTGCCCGGGAAAGGGGGAGAGCAGGAGTCGGCGGTGGGTACAGTGACAGTGTCCCGAAGGGGGGGCCCCCCCTTCAGCCTAGTAGGCTGACAGGCAGCACATCAGTGCATTGAGGGGTATGGTGCTCCACAGGAGGATGTGTAAAGGTAGCAGCAGTTATGTGGGTCTGGGAGGGATTGCCCCCTCTCAGTTTGGACATCAGCTGTGGTGGGTAGAGCATGCAGGAGGTTGCAGGATCAAGATCAGGGAGGCAAGAGTGGACCACACAGAGGAAAAAAAGGGGGTCCTGGTGCCCCATTCAAGGTAAGGGGTACCCAGGTAGTGGGGCTGCTACAGTGGTGGTAGGACTGTGGCAAGGCATCCTGGAAGTGGCAGCTCCAGGGTGTTTACCCATGTGGCACGCTGCCTGGGAGGAACAGTTCAGAGGGTTGGGAGACTGCTGGCCTGGAATTCACCATAGGGCCTGCCCGTGTCTGGGGCAGGCCCTGGGACTTAGTGTGCCCATGTCTGGGGTAGGTCTGTTAGACTCATTAAGGACCAGGGTTTTCTCATGGGAGCAGTAACATGAGGAAGGAAAGGTGCCGTCTTGTGTTACACTTTCAGCCCGGTGCTGGTATGAAGAGGCCCCAATGTGAAGCGTGCCATTTAGCTCTATGAGATGTTTGTTTTCTTGGGACATCTACTACAGAGCAGCCATGGAGGCTTAGGCCGCTGATCCACCCCAAGGTCTTTATGTCTCGGGTGGCATGGGAGGAGTAAGGCACTCCCTCAGCAGGAGGTCCATGGGATACGGAACTGTGAACAAAGAATTGTGAATAAGGAAAAAGGGTTTCTGTGGAAGAAACTGTCAGAATTCAAGGAGCCAGTGTGTTTTAATTATCTTAGATCTGTGTGAACAAAATCTTGCTGCACGCTGTTTGGAAAAGCAAAGTAAAAATACCTGAAGCCATTTTATACTGCCTGTACTCTCAGTCCCATGGAGCTGCTCCAGTAAATTTTATTGATTGAAATAGTCTATGTCTAATAATTTTCAGGCCCAGAATAAAGTTCTTGGTTTCAGGATTTTGTGGTGCTGGTGATTTCTTCTTAATTCTGATAAGATGGATACTAATGAATTCTATTTTAATTGTTCCATTGGTCACTTTGCTTCCAGAGACAAGAACAGTCCTGCCCCCCCCTTTGATTTGGGGGACCGTAGTAGCTGGCACTATTCAAACCTGGCATTGTCCTGATTTCCATCACCACTAGGCCCAGAAGTTTTGGGCTGGGGAGAGGTATGCCGTATCCATTTTTGAAGACGTCATAAGGTAGGCCACCTTTTTTTCTCAATGTTTCAGCAGCAAGAAGTGTCATGGAGTGTTTCTGATCTGTGGCTCTGTCCCTCCCCACAATACCCAGTTCCCCTAGACTTAGAAGGAAGGAGGGACTACAGATGTGGGGGCTCATCAGAGATAAGTTTCTTCACACCCCAGCGCCTGGTGGCACTGCTATGAAGAGGAGTCTTAGGGTGTCTGGCTGGAACAGACCTGTGTCCATGTGGCTCAGTTATTGCAGGATGTAGGCCTGTTTGGGAACTCCTTGTAGGCCTGTACCTCTCTCTCGTTGGTGCCTCCATGGCTAGAATTGGTCATATGATGAAAAAGGGGAACTGTGATTGGCCGGCTTGGGAAAAGGAGTCGAACAGAGCTGTGCCTGAGGCGCCATTTTCTGCTTGGCTGTTGAGAGACTCAGAAGAATATATATATATATATATATATATATATATACAGAGAGAGAGAGAGGGAATACAAGGTGTCAGCAGCAGTGCAAATATGTTTTGAGGACTTTTGAGGTGACTTAGCTGTTGAAGATCATGGCAGAAGACTATATGCCCAAAGAGGAGCTCCACACAACTGTTCCTACCTCCTTGCTCTCTTGGCTCTGGGATTTAGCAGGAAGGGGACAGGCCGAGGAAAGGTGTGTAAGATGTGGATACAGAGGCAAAGAGGTTGTCAAGTTGCCCATTTGTGCACTCTGCTCCAGTGCTGCACCCGGAGGAATTTTTGAAGGGACACCCATGGGAGACTCCTGGTGCTACCCAGCCAGTATTTTGGCAGGCATGGCTTCCTTGTTGTCATGTAGAAGCCTGGATTGAGGAGCTGAAGCCAATCTGGAAGTGCAAGAGAGTGCTGACCTGATGGTTGAGATGAAAAGGGGGATCTCCAGCCGTGAAGATCGAGGACATGGAAGAGACTCTTGAGGGCAGCGAAGGGAAGCACAGCCATCTGCCCAGCTCCTCCCCGCTGACTGTCAACTATACCCATGGCAGAGGGAGGGGCAGGGGTCAACAGTTGGCATCAGAGGACCCCCCAGGGCCCAAGGTGTCTCCAGTGGGATCCCTTCCCAGCAACAGTGTACCTGGTCAGTCTGTAGCAGGAGGTGAAGCCCCTCCTCATTATAGCATTTGCCCTGTGATCAAGTTGGGGCTCACCAAGAACATAAGAAGATGATGGCAGATGCGGACCTTGTGATCCATCTACTCTGCCAGTGAATCATACCCCGTCCCTATAGGTTGCTTGTTTTGCTTTTACCGTAGTGTGAGTCCCATGAGTGTTTAAATACATTCACCATCTTTGCTGCAACCACCTCTGGAGGAAGGCTATTCCTTGGATCTATCATCCTCTCTGTAAAAAAGTACTTCCTGACATTATTTCTTAGTCTTCCCCCTCTCAGGCATAGGTTGTGCCCTCTAGTATGAGCCTCTTTGTTGGCCTGGAAGAGGTTGTCTGCTTGAACTGTGTTTATACCTTTGATGAATTTGAATGTTTCCATCATGCCCGCCCGTCCCTTCTCTGTTCCAGGGAGTACAAGTTTAAATTCCTGAGTCTAGATTCATATGGCTTGTGATGGAGGTCCTGCACCATCTTAGTGGCCCTTCTCTGAATAGTCTCCAAGCACTCCTCTTCCTTCTTTAGGTGGGGCCTCCAGAACAGGACACAGTTTTCCAGGTGTGGCCTCAACAAGTATCTATAGAGTGGGATGATTACTTCTTGTTTCTTGTTCGTATTTCCCTTGCCTATGCATCCAAGGATACTGCTTGCCTTTTGTGCTGCTTTTTCACATTGTTTCCCTACTTTAAGGTTGTCTGGTATAATTACTCCTAAGTCCCTTTCAGTCTTGGTCACATCTAGTGTATTCCCATCTAGGATATACTATATTACTGGGTTTTGTTTACCCAGATGCATCACTTTGCATTTTTCAGCATTGAATCTAAGTTGCCAGTCCTTGGACCACTGTTCAAGTCTTTTAAGATTTTCTATCATACTAGAGGCTCCCTCTAGAGTATCCACCATATTACAGAGTTTTGTATCCTCTGTGAACAGGCAGACTTTACCCTCTAGACCATCAGCAATGTCGCTGATGAATATGTTGAAGAGGATTGGACCCAGCACTGACCCCTGCAGCACTCTGCTGGTCACATAACCCTCTTTAGACATGGCACCATTTACAGTGACTTTCTGAGTCCTATCTTGCAGCCATTGTACAATCCAGCTTACTGTCTTATGACCGATGCTTGTGTGTTCAAGTTTTTTGATTAGCCACCTGTGTGGGACAGTGTTCAAGGTGGAGATAACACAGAAAGATGTCTGGGATGAGTCTGCCTCAGTGGTTATTGGAGGCCCCCCCCAATCGCTATCAGTTGTCCAAGCACAAGATACACTGAGTGACCCCTAAGCCTTTCCACAGTCCTGCCATAACTTCATAAGATAACACCCTGTGCCTTCTGAGGGGTGATCCAGCTCATATTCTGTACAGAAATGGTGTGTGATTGGAGCTAGGGCAGCTAAAAGAACTAGTGCCAGAGAGTTGCCTGAGCGGCCTCAGGCTAAGTGGTGGATCAGAAGAAGAATCCAACTTGAATACCCCACCACTGAGTACCCGTATATTTCAGAACACCTCTGGGATGTGATAGAGGAAAACAGATCAGACTGGGTGTTCCAAGAGTGCCTCACCAAGTTGCAGTCAAGGCCTGGAGGGACTGGTCACTCCTCTCAGCCATTCATCCAAAAGGCTTGGTCCATGTGTTTCTCTGGTCCCTGGGCTGGCCTCAGGTTGTTCAAGCACTTCACCCTGGTGCAAGATCTAGCAGGGTGTAGGGTCAAGTATTACATTTGTAACCCCTAGGTGGCACTACTCCAAGGGCTACTACCCCTGCTTTGTGGGCCCGTACAAGGTTGAGGGGCCTGGGTTCCCAAGATCTACTTTAAATTGGACCTAATCCTAAATATTACATTTGTGTAGTGCCATCACCCAGATCTTAGCTTTAAGTGCGCTGGCAAGGAACCTGGTACACCATCCTGGGATTCTTACCAATACCATTTCTTTCACTTTAGCAATTTGAGCAATTACTGCAGTTCTTGCAAGCTCAACTTTCAATGTCTCAGTCCCACGTGGTAAATGGCTGAGATTCACAGCTTTCAATGTCTCAGTCCCAGATGGTAAATGGCTGAGATTCACAGCTTTCAATGTCTCAGTCCCACACGGTAAATGGCTGATGTTCACAGCTTTCATGTCTCAGTCCCACGTGGTAAATGGCTGAGGTTCACAGTTTTCAATGTCTCAGTCTCACGTGGTAAATGGCTGAGGTTCACAGCTTTCAATGTCTCAGTCCCATGTGGTAAATGGCAGAGGTTCACAGCTTTCAATGTCTCAGTCCCACGTGGTAAATGGCTGAGGTTCACAGCTTTCAATGTCTCAGTCCCACTGGTAAAGGGCTGAGGTTCACAGCTTTCAATGTCTTAGTCCCACGTGGTAAATGGCTGAGGTTCACAGCTTTCAATGTCTCAGTCCCACATGGTAAATGGCTGAGGATCACAGCTTTCAATCTCTCAGTTCCACGTGGTAAATGGCTGAGGTTCCCAGCTTTCAATGTCTCAGTCCCATGTGGTAAATGGCTGATGTTCACAGCTTTCAATGTCTCAGTTCCACATGGTAAATGTCTGAGATTCACAGCTTTCAATATCTCAGTCCCACGTGGTAAATGGCTGAGATTCACAACTTTCAGTCCCACATGGTAAATAGCTGAGATTCACAGCTTTCAATGTCTCAGTCCCACGTGGTAAATGACCGAGGTTCACAGCTTTCAATGTCTCAGTCCCACGTGGTAAATGGCTGAGGTTCACAGCTTTCAGTGTCTCAGTTCTATGTGGTAAATGGCTGAGATTCACAACTTTCAATGACTCAGTCCCACATGGTAAATGTCTGAGATTCACAGCTTTCAGTGTCTCAGTCCCACGTGGTAAATGGCTGAGATTCACAGCTTTCAGTGTCTCAATCCCACACGGTAAATGGTTGAGGTTCACAGCTTTCAGTGTCTCAGTCCCACATGGTAAATAGCTGAGATTCACAGCTTTCAGTGTCTCAGTCCCACGTGGTAAATGGCTGAGGTTCACAGCTTTCAGTGTCTCAGTTCTATGTGGTAAATGGCTGAGATTCACAACTTTCAATGTCTCAGTCCCACATGTTAAATGTCTGAGATTCACAGCTTTTAATGTCTCAGTCCCACGTGGTAAATGTCTGAGATTCACAACTTTCAATGCCTCAGTCCCACGTGGTAAATGTCTGAGATTCACAGCTTTCAGTGTCTCAGTCCCACATGATAAATAGCTGAGATTCACAGCTTTCAGTGTCTCAATCCCACATGGTAAATGGTTGAGGTTCACAGCTTTCAGTGTCTCAGTCCCACGTGGTAAATGGCTGAGGTTCACAGCTTTCAGTGTCTCAATCCCACATGGTAAATGGTTGAGGTTCACAGCTTTCAGTGTCTCAGTCCCACATGGTAAATAGCTGAGGTTCACAGTTTTCAGTGTCTCAGTCCCACGTGGTAAATGGCTGAGGTTCACAGCTTTCATTGTTTCAGTCCCACATGGTAAATAGCTGAGATTCACAGCTTTCAGTGTCTCAATCCCACATGGTAAATGGTTGAGGTTCACAGCTTTCAGTGTCTCAGTCCCACATGGTAAATAGCTGAGATTCACAGCTCCCACAGGATTTCTCAGCAATACAGGAACAAATACTGGACCTCCCAGGTAAAGTGAGGTAGAGCCCCAGCTCTGAGTATTCCCCTTTCATTTCTGTAGGCACTTAAGCAATTTAAACATATTTGAGCACATTTACGTGATTTGGACCACTTCATGGCCACTTAACTCATACAGGTCCACCCTCACTGGGCAATGATGAAACACAGCAGATGTCGGGTGCAGACCAACGGACAGTTCCAAACAGTTAAAAGTCTCTAGGGCTTGGCAGCCCAATAAGCTTTCTCTTTATTTATACCTGGGGTAGAAGATTACTTACTCAGGCATCCTCACGAATGGCTCTCTGTCATCAAAGGTTCTGAAGTCTTCAGTTCTCCCACCACTGAGGCAGGTTCTGCTCTCTCACAGCTGACTTGTTATCAGGTTGCAGGTCCCATGCTTTTCCCAAAAGTGGAAGGGTTTGGCTAGTCCCTGGAGGACATTGTCTGTAAACTCCCAGGCTTGCAGGTTTTGCTTTAAACTGATGCTGAATTATATTCTGGCAAAGCAGAACAAAGCCCCTGTCATAGAAACATAGAATTTGATGGCAGATAAGGACAGCTTGGCCCACCCAGTCTGCCCATTTCCCTACCTAATGGATAAGCTGCAGATCCTAGTTAACCAGCAGCCTACTCCTTCCTACCCTCACCCCCTAAAATTGCCTTATGACTGTCGCATGCATGCTTGAATTCCACCACTGTTTTTGACTCCACAACCTCCTCCGGAAGGCCGCTCCATGCATCCACAGCCCTCTCTGTGAAAAAATACTTCCTTAAATTACCCGGTGGAGAAGCTTACACTGGATTACCAGGCCCATCTGTTTTGCTGGGTGCCTGTGCCCCCACCCCCGTGGGGGACTCCTGCTCGAATCTGAAAAATCTGCTGAAACACTGTCTTTTATAGGGCTCTTCTGAGGCTATTGGTTGCTTGGGTTCTGATTGGCTGGAAGGGCTCCACCATGCAGCATCGACAAGGAAATTGCCGACGTGCAGCACAGCAAATGTCTCAGTGTGGACAGGCAAAATTTCACCTGTCAGACATTGTGTGTTTTTTCTAGGGGGGCTGCACCCCCTTCTTACTATAACTGACTCCAAGTGGGAGTTGGATGGAAGGTGGTGCGAAGGATGGTGAAAAGGTGAAATTTTGCCCTCTGGTCCCTTACAGCAACAACCTTGAAACCTGTCAAGATTGTCGCTGTAAGGGATTTCACAGTGTTTCATTCACTGTGCGAATGATATACAGGCTGGAAGACTTGTCAATCACAAAAATGGATTATTCATTAACCTCCCTCGATGCACAGTTGGTTTGCTGTTTTGGCACCTGAATTTAGGTCCCTACAGTTCCCCATAAGCACCTGATAGTTTCCTATGAGCTTTGGCAAAAGTCCCACAAGTCCGGGCTTAAAAATCCAGCTTTCCCATTGGCTGTTGCTGCTCTGTAAAGGCTTCTAAACACACAGTCCCTTAAGCAGAATGAATACAGTCCCAAATAAAGTCCTGCAGCAGCCAGAATACTTATTTAATTTGCCCAAATGCCCCACAGTTCAATAGCCACTTGTGCGTCCTTATTGTTGCCCAGCTTTTGCATTTATTTCAGTTCATTTTCCTGTCACTGCTGCCAATATTTTAAACCCACCAATTGCAGCAGGCAGGCTGTTTATCTGAGTCCCAACATTGTCTGGGCAGCCAGGATTTAATCATTTATTTATTTAAACATTTCCCCTTTTAAACATTTGTCCCCCTTTTACATATTTTCTCAAACTCAAACACAGTAGCTGCATTATTTATTTATTTATTTGCAATTTGTTTCCCTTCTCCGCCGCCGCTGAGACACTGCTTCCCTGAGGGCAAACAGACCCTCATGAATATTCATAGTGATCTGGGCTCTGGTTCATTAATATTCATGAGCCCCAATCTTTAATGCTTAATGGATCTCTTTAATTTAATTCAAAAACGGGCTCTCATGGCCCTTGCTGTGGTCACCGGTCCCCATTCTGGCCATACAGGGACCAGGACCACCAAACACTCTCCCGGTCAACAACAAATCAAGCGGTCGGCAGATCAAAGGCGTAGCATTGCACATGCGTGATCTCTGTGGCACCGACGGTTGCTGCAACAAGTAACGGAGAGGCACGACTAAACTTCTTGAGCCTGAATCGGCTAAATTCCACACTGGGGCTACTTGGAGGGGCTCCATGGACACATACAGTACCTGGGCTATAGCAGGCATTCAGAGGCGCTATTGAAGGAGACAGAGACGGGAGCTACGGGCCAAAGGTAAGACCCCAGATTGGGGGGGGGGGGCTTACACATTATTTCTAAGGATTCCTTTGGAGATGAAACAACCAAGCCTGACCCGGACTACTATTTCCCCTAGGGCTGCGGGTCCCCTATTTAAAGCAAAGTGGGCAATTGAAGCCAAAATCAAGCCAGGGCTGTCTCACTGATTGACTTATTCAGAAATAATTTAAACTGATCAATTTTCACTGAGTTGTATGCCTGGGTTCTGGTGTTTCATCAAGAAAAACAAACAATAAAGACATATTGTGCGTAGGGAGAACTTCTGTCCCCATCTATCAGACTAGCACTTAATCATTTACTTATTCTTCCTGAGACTGCAAAGAGAGCTCTGGTCTGTTTAAGTGTTAAGGAAAAAACAAACAGTTTTGCTAATGTTTATTTATCTGGTACTCCTGGGAGAGGTTTACACACATCTACCTTGGTGTGTGTGCTTGACAATGATGAATAAGTGATACAGTATGTGAATGGGTGAAAGAAAAAGAAAAGAAAGAAATACATTTTTATAGTTATTTTAAAGTGATTTTATGAGGTTTGCAGATGCCTTTTTCACATAGTATGCCATTCCAGCCCACACTTCAGACGCTGAAGCTGCAATTTGATTAGTAAAAAAATCCATCATAGTCAGTTTTATTTTAACTTTTCTCGGCACTGTGTCCTCCAGTTTTCTGTTTGCGGCCACACTCTAAGAATGATGTCCTGCAAGGGAACTGTCAATATTCCCTTACATGACATCCACATACACAACCAAGGCATTCTGAATAAATTATAATGTTGATGTAAATGTTAGTTAATCAGAGGTGCAGTCCCTTATTTTGGTGGTGGTGAGTGCACCTAATATGTAGATGTACATAGCAAGTCATTGCGGGTACAATAAGAAGTTTTCCAATTCCCTTACTGTGAGGTGCAGTCTCATATCTCTGTAGTGGCTTCAACAATAAAAGCTCTCACATGTTTATTTTCAAAACATGGCATTGTGAATATAGTATCTAGCTGACAAGATTTCTTTACTGAGAGATGTGGCCTACCTAGACTTTAGCAAGGTATTTAACACAGTCCCGTACAAAAGATTAATAAACAAATTAGCCAGACGGGGAGTGGGTCCCAGGGTGGTAGCCTGGGTGAAACATTGGTTGGACAAAAAGACACAGAGGGTAATAGTAAATGGAGTCCACAGTGAAGAAAAGGGGGTTACTAGTGGGGTACCACAGGGTTCAGTACTGGGGCAGTCCTTTTTAATGTCTTTATAAGTGACATTGCAGAGGACTGGAAGGAAAAATGTCTCTTGCAGACGACACAAAGATCTGCAACATGGTTGATCAGCAAGGTGGGTGGAAAGGATGAAAAGGGCTTGGCAAGGTTGGAGGAATGGTCAAATGTATGACAGCTTAGATTCAATGCAAAGAAGTGCAAGTAATGCACCTGGGAAACAAAAACCCAGGGAAGAGTACACAATGGGGGGTGAGATACTGACAACAAAAATGGAAAGGGACCTGGGGATAGTCATATCAGATGACCTAAAGGTGGGCAAACAATGTGAAAGGCAGTAAGGAGGGCTGGGGGATACTGGGATGCATAGGAAGGCATCACCAGTAGAAAACAGGAAGTTGTTGTCCCTCTGTACAGACAGTTGGTAAAGACCACATCTGGAGTACTGTGTACAGTTCTGGAGACCCCATCTCACAAAGACATAGACAGGATGGAGCTGTCCAGAGAGCAACCAAAATGGTGCAGGTCTGCTCCAGAAGACATATGAAGAAAGACTAAAGGAGCTTAAGATGTATAGCCTCGAGGAAAGGAGTGGGGGGGGGGGACATGATAGAAACTTTCAAATACCTCAAGTGAATCAACAAAGTCCAAGATGGTAGCATCTTCACTGCCATGGACTTGACTCAGCTGGGAAGCCAACCAACCAGGGTGAATCCAGCTAATGGCTCAAGCACCCTGCTTGACCTGTTACTTACCAATCATCCCCACAGAATCTCGAACATTGTAGTCCTTCCTGACTCACTAAGTGATCATTCCCCATCCTGTTTCACTGGTCATGTCAGCAGAAAAAAACCCAAACCAACAGTACAGCTCGACGCAGACTCCAAACAGGAGGCCTCACTAAGCTAAAGAAATACCTGTCACTTTGGGATTGGTCCCCTATATCTCAGGCCCCTACTATAGATGAAGCCCTTGATTATTTCACCCATTCTTTCAACAGTGCCTGCAATATCTATGCCCTCCTTTCAAAAGTGCAATCCAAAAAATGTAATGCCCCCTGGGTCACACCTGCGCTGTTGCAACAGCTGAAGCACAGAGATGATCTCTGGCACAAAGCCAACACCTCTGGCTTGCAGTCGGATAGGCAAGCTTACAGGGTGGCATGTAATAGATGCACATGGACTATACAGCGAACCAAATCGGACTACTATAAAACTACCCTTACCTCATCCTGAGGTAATGCTCGGTTGTTTTGGGACAACATTAAAGAACTCAATGGTAAAACCTGGCCCACCCCCCAACCCCATTAACCATTAACAATGTTCCCATCACGGATCCAAAGGCCATCACAGACTGTCAACTCTACTTTCGCTGACCTGAGCACAGTTCTACCCAACAACTTCCTCAACCCAACTCCCACTACCGCTGAGCCCTGCGCTCAGCAGCCCCCCTTCCACCTCAGGGTCATCACTATGAGTGAGGCAAGAACATATCCTGCAAACACGCTCAGTGGCTCTTGCTACTGCAAAGATTCCTTTGATATAAGAATTCTGCATTTGGTTCTAAATACTGTCCTCTCCCCCCGACGGACCTCCTTAACTGCTCCCTATGTCTGGGGCAGTTCCCAACTGCCTGGAAGATGGCCTCCATCACCCCAATTTTGAATAGTGGTGATAACACCTCCCCCAATAACTACTGGCCCATCTCCATCCTCCCCCCACTATCAAAAGTCCTAAAAAAAAATTATAGCCACCCAGGTCACCGAATACCTGCTTGCATACAACCTGCTATGCAGGAAGCAACTTGGCTTTAGATCGGGGCACAGAACAACTACTGCCCTCATGGAGTTCTCAAACTTTATACACTCTGCCCTGGATAAAAAACACCTTGTCAGAGCTGTCTTCATCGACCTGTCAAGGGCCTTTGACATGGTCTCCCACCCCCTGCTCCTAAATTCACTCTGCCACACCAGTCTATCACAAGGTCCCATTTCCTGGTTCACCAGTTACCTCTCTGGTATATCCCAATATGTCAAGATAGGCAACACCCTCTCTACCACCCTACCTGTCTGCTCTGGGGTTCCCCAGGGCTCCATTTTGAGCCCTCTTCTATTCAGCATCTATCTAAACGCCTTACCCAATTCTTTCCATGGTAACCTATTGCTCTGTGCTGATGATGCGGTTCTTTTCGCTTCTCACCTAGACATCACCAGCCTACAAACTGGTTAATAGACCAAGGCTCATGGTTAGTGTAAAAAAAAAAATGCTCTTTGCCCATCGGCAGAGCAAGACCAGTAACGCACAACTAAAAATCCTGTCCCACTCCCTCCTCCCACTGCTTGATAACCTATCCTCAGCCATAAATGCCTGTATAGGCATAATCTATCACCACAGAGACTTATTACCCCAGAAGCCCTGAACCTAGCTGTCACCTCATCAGTCTTCTGACTCGTAGACTATGGCCTCACTATCTAGTCAGCCGCTGACCACACACCCCTCAACAAAATCCGTCTGGCATTAAACAAATCTTGTAGGCTCCTCTCTGGGGCGGACAAGTGCACCCATACCTGTACCCTATATGCCTTAACAAATGTCCTTACATTGGATGAAAGGATACTATAGCAAACGTGCCTCCTCACCAAAAATATCCACCTGGGGCTTACCGCCTTGGGGGTATCTGCTTCTCTCGTTTTGTCACATACCAACATGAACACCCACACTGTCTACAAACAGATGTGGGCCCTAATAAGAGCCAGGACCTCCCTAGCTCAAAGGTCCTTCTCCTACCGAGCCCCATTATGGTACAATGAACTCCCACCGACTGTTACCTCCTTCCCCAAAATTGGACCCTTCAAGCTAGCCCTCAAAGAGCATATTCTGTTCTCAAATGCTGCCAGTGTAGCAGCTAATTTATGTGTAACTGTATATAAACTGTATATAATTGTATATGAATTGTAACATGTAACTTGCCTAACTATTGATATGTTTGACAAAGTCATTTATGCCTCAACTGCCCCTGTTACCTCTGACAATAACTGGTCCCTATGTTTCAGGGAACAGCTTAGCTAACAATTTGTATAGGCCGCTTCCCTATTCTACTGTCCTGTAATGCTAATAATCAGCTTGTTGTCGTCATCACTCTTGTTTGTTTCTCATGGACGTGGAGCCTTTGAAAATGAGTCTTTGACTCAAAGGATTGCAATTCTGAATCTTCTAATAAATAAATAAATATTTCAGAAAAAGAGATGTGCAAGAACAATGGGGCACAATTTGAAGTTAGATGGGGGACAGCTCAGAGGTAATGTGAGGAAGTATTTCTTCACATTTAGGGCTGTAGATGCATGGAACAGCCTTCCTGAGGTGGTTGCAGGGTCAAAAACAGTGGGGGAATTCAAGAATGCATGGGACAGACATAAGGCAATTCTAGTGGGGGGTAGGAGGAAGTAGGCTGTTGGTTAACTAGGATCTGCAGCTTATCCATTAGGTAGGGAAATGGGCAGACTTGGTGGGCCAAGCGGTCCTTATCTGCCATCAGATTCTATTGGCCCGATTCTAGAAAGCATACGTCAAGGCGTAATGCAGATACACCAACAGGAATGGTGTAAGCCACAAATACGGCAAGCACATATGCCAAACGCAATTCTACATTGCAAGATGCACATTGATGTAATGCAGTACACCAATGGTGACTTATGCCGCAGTTGTGACAAACCTGCAGGTATGCAAATGCTCAACTGAACATACGCCAAGGAAATGGCACAGAAATGCCAGGTCGAGATTCTAGAAGCAGCAGTGCCACAACGTACACCAAGACCAGACGGCGCAACATAAATCAGGAGGGAGCAGGTGTAACACACACAACAAAGAAAGGAGCAGGGAAGACAGGCCAGACACACAGCAACACACATGCGGGATAGGATAGAGAGTGTCTGAGAAAGGCAGGCACATGGGGTAGTGTGGCACAGGGTACAAAGGGAGCACAGAGGCCACAGGCACAATGCTGTGACGATGATGCCACCAGGCACAACGCCCCTGCCATGGCCACTGATACATGGAAAAAGTGCAATCACAACAGGGACACAGCACCGGGTGGCACAGACCTGTGGATATATGGTGGTAAGACAAACCAACGTCCGTGCCAGTGGTGCCACCTACAGGGAACAATGGTACTCTGAGGCAGAAAGGCGCAATATAGACACCATGCCACCACACAGCTGGGAGGTACAATGTGAGGTGGCAAGGACACCATAGCATGCATGGTGACCCACATCACACCAGACACCACGCAGATGTGGTCTGGGGACAGTGGCCTGTGCTGTGAGCAGCACAAATGGCACACCAACCTGATGCACAGGGAGGGAACACTGGGGACAGCAGGCACCAACACCAGTGTGCACCCCAGTGCATAGCGGCAGAGACACACACACACAGCCAAGCGTACCAGTAACAGACACAGAGACAGCATGTATGGCAAATGATTTAATGATCAAAATGGGACAGGGAAACAAGGTAACAATGGGAAGGGGATGGGGATGAACAACAGGCAACAACAACAAACTTAAACAGCACGGTAAACCCAGACCCAAACAGCCACCCACAACACCCCCAAACACCAACCCACACCCACATACACCCCAGCACAGGCCCACCAACCAAACAACATTCCCACCCACAAACAAACACCAATAAGCAAACCCAACCACCCAATGTACACCCACAACACCCACACAAACAGACCCAACAAAGACAACCACTCCTATATACATGCCCACCCACACAGATAACCCAACCCACGACCGGCTGTGGCGGACATGGTGACTATGTGCGCTGGAGTTCATGAAGAAGGGTGGCCACAGACCCATGTAGGTACCCAATGTCCTCTAGGATGGCAGTTACCAGAATGTCTAGGCAGTCCCGGTCCAGGCCCCCACCCTGCAAGTGTTCGGTGGCGGGCCCCTCAATCACCACTGGCAACGGCTCCTCCCACTGCAACACTGGCATGGCCACCTCCTACCGTGGTCCAGAGTCCCCAGCTGCAGGAACAGCAGCGCATGGCATGGTGGCAGCTGGTGGGGCATCCACAGCCACCCCTGCTGCAACGTCCTCAACTGCAGGCCCAGTTGGTGGTGCAGCCAAAGCCCCATCCCCATCTGCTGTGTCACTGCACACCTTCTCCAGGCTAAGTGGCTGTGGGTCATCCAGCTTCTGTTGCCCACCATCAGTGGGGTCCCCCTGGTCTGGCCATGCCTCCAACAGTGCCTAGTCCCCATCTTCAGCTGCCACTGCGGAGGAGGTGGAGGAGGATAAAAATGGTGGCAGCACCCTGGCCCTCCGCTGCCTGTGCTGGGTGCGCATCTGGTACTCCTCTGCATCATCGGCCTTGATGGCTGCCATCACCTGCAGCTGGGCCCTCTGCCACTCTGGCAGCCTGCTATGGACACCAGTAGGGATGTAAAGGACATGGTCAGTGCTGGGCCCAGACAGGGGGGCACACACAAATAGGCAAGCAATGTGAGGGCATAGCCGGGCCACAATGTGTCCACCAGCCAAGGCCACAGCCCAAGGGGTCCATGGAATGTACTTACCTGACCTCCACTGATGCACCTCCTCTCTGAGGCTGGTGAGGTGTCCATGCTGCATGGTGTGCGATGTGCCGGCAGAATCAGTGGGGTGAAGGGACAGGTGAGTGTGTTGGAGGCACCACGTGCCATGGCCACCATGCCAGCAATGCAGCAACAGACGAACAGCTGTAGGGATACATACCAACACGGGGGTCCTGCCCTGTCTGCATCTCTGCATCCGTGTGGTGGGCCATGCTGATCAAATGCTGCAGGACTCCAGCCTCCCTGCGCATCAGGTCCTGCCAGAGGTGGGTAAGCTGGCAGATGGTGTGCCATATCCCTGTCACCACTGCCATGCAGGTGGAGATGGCCATCCATGCCCACTCATGGTCTGCAGCACTGCTCCTGCGGCATCCAGGTAGCAGCAGCATCCGGCCCCACTGCTGCACATAATTCACAAGGAGTGCCGTCTCATGCAGTGTAAAGTTTGGCACCCGGCAGCTGAAGCTAAGGGAAAAGCCAGAGGACATCATGGCTTGTCTCCTGTGTGGCACCTGTAACTGGGAAAGGAATGGCACATCCATCACTACAGATGTCCATTGTGGCAGTGCAGACCACCCCCACCCCACCCCACCCACCAAAGCAGCACCGGACACTGGCTGTGGGAACTGGGTCAGTGCCAGGCCACAGACCTGCAACCGGGGCCCACCACCCCATGTGGCACCCATGCACCAATGCCACACACAGCGCTGTGTGTAAATGCTGAGCCGTGCCATGCAGGGGCCGGGCACACAGTGACCACAGTGGACCACCATGGCACCCGTCCCCTGCAGAGGCATGTCACTGTATGACCCTGCACAGTGTGGGCATGGAGCGCCACATGCAGCCCTGCCACAAGTCCACACCAGCACCCCCATGTGGAGCTGCATGCGGCTACATCCACCAGGTGGACAAGAGGCTGACACGATGAGAACCATGGGCACCAGCATGGTGACAGACAGTTACTTACCTGTGATGTGCACTGTGGAGTCCAGAGTGGGTGGTGCTGTCTGGTCTGGAGCACACCTGGATGAGGAAGGAGCAGGGCAACATAAGCCTGTGGCACAGTCGGGGACCCCCTTAGCTGCTGGGGTGTGGCAGTGTGTACCTACCTGGACCTGTGCAGTGGTGCTGAATCCTACACAGAGAACAGAGAGCAACAATGTCAGGTACACAGTGCTGGACAGGCATTGGGAATGTGCACATAGAACAATGTCATATACTCACCAAAGTCCCGTATTCGTGTGCCATGGAACTAGGGAGGGAATGGACATGGGTTAGTACACAGACAGATGTGTCCCCATGGCAAGCAGACTCTGGGTACTGCCACCCCCCCACTGTCTCCATCCCACAGGCATGTACCCGCACATGGCCAAGGACAATCCCCGGGACATCCTGCCATGACCTTCCATGCACAGGATGGATGTTGTCAGGTGCGGACCCGACATGGGTAACATGGGGGGCATGGTACAGGGACAGTGCCACACAGGCAACTGGGCAGGTGGCAGTGCCCTGTGTGAACAGCACAGGCAATGTCCTGTGTAGGCCCTGCCTCGCACAGTCTGGGCCATGGTCGGCAGCACCTGGCCCCATCCATGCAGGACGGCTGGGACATGGTCCGCCACGTGCTGCACATGGGCATGGATGGCACTACAAGGTTGGACAGTGTAGCATGACTGGACACTGCACACAGGCCCATTGGTGGGCCAGCCCGCTACTGCAGTGACACAGCCCCACCAATCGGATATGCCCCCCTGTTGCACCAGCACAGTAACAGTGTGCCTGGGCCATGGCACCACCTGTGTGGGCCAGTACGGGCACCGTGTTGGCAACACAGCTGTGATACCCGTGACCGGTACCAGGTGCACTGTGCACCCATGGTGTGCCCACTGGCACACTGTCAGTGCATCCATGCCTACAACACAGGACTACAGAACCTTGCATACCGGACAGTCTGTAACACACCTATGTGACCCTGTAGTACAGCATTCCACTGTGGTGTGGCAGCAATGTCCAGCAGGGTGTGTGTGGTGCAGAGCCCAGCCTCACCTCTGGTGGCTGTTGCACCCTGGCTACAACCCATGCTCACACACCAGAGGCATGATGGGACACCTGCACGACACCCTCCATGGCAGGCAATAGTGTCCACCGCAAACACAATACTGACCTGTGCAGGTACAGCCCTCCCTGGGCACCCACAGTGAGGGGCGAACTCATGGTGGACCATGTGCCGCGCACAGTGGCATCATGCCACATTGACAGGCCCAAACCTCTCACCCTTCCATGGCACAACCCAGGGGCAGGGCAGCCAACACTGGGGACACAGCTGCCAGATCGCTGTTAACTGTGCCAGGGTCTGCGTACACCATGCCACTGGGTGTGCACTGCAGTACCCTGTAGAGGCCTACATGGCCTGCCCAATGTATGCATGGTGGTGTGTGTCCCAGCCCCACCCAGCCATGGCAGCTGTGCATACCACATGTGGGCTGCCCGTGTGGCCCCAACTGTAGCAGGCATAGCCCTATACTGCAGGGGCCAATGAGGGATGTGACCATGGCCTGCACAGCACAGGCATGCCGGCATGTGCCATGGGCAGTACCACTGAGGGGCTCAGGGGAATGAGGCATGCCTCCAGGCGCCCCCTCAGCACAGGGAGCCATCCACCCTGCCCCGCCCGAGACCCTGGCCCGTCCACCCCACATGGGCAGTGTGCCACCTACACAGCCACTGTGCAGTGCCATGCAGCTGGCCAGTTGCCATGTCCACAACACACCCATCACGCAGTTCAAGGCATGCATCACCACCACCATGGGTGCCACAGCGGTCTGGTCATGCGCACTGCGTGGGCGGCACCCCACACCCAAGGGTCACGTTCCTAGCGTCGACGGGAGGGGTGCTGTGTCCCATCGATTAGAGAACACAGCCATAAGATGTCTGGCTCCACCGCGAGGCATGGGGAGGCCTGCCTGTCCTAACACGCATGGGTGAATGATGGACCACACAGGCAACAGGTTACCACCCACTGTAACGGGTCCAGTACACCACCCACCACACAGTGGTCTGTGGCTGTAACATGCCACCTTATCCCTGCCCACCCTCCCACAGCACAGACCCTGGTACTGTCCACAGCCATTGCACGTTACGTATCAGATCCCAAACTGTCCACCTTTGGGAGGGCCTTGCCTGCACACCACCCACCCATACCACAGTACGGGGACTGTTCCCCAGTGCACCACACAGGGCTCCCATGCCACACTGCAGACACCTGTGCCACATACATTGTTGGCCTATGGGAGCATCACTCCATTGGACATGCTGCCTGTCACTATGACAGTCACCCTGAGACAGGCATGCGGAACATGTACAGGGGTGTAGCCAGACAGTTCCGTATTGTACAAGCAAACACCACCCCCCCCCATCTATAACAGTACACATCCCTTCCAAATGATCCCCTGTTCCAATCATGTATGACTGATGTCAGATGTCCCTTCTACACCCTACAGTGGTCATACATGTGACCCCCTCCTACACAACAGATATATTTACAGTGACACCTGTCAGTGGCCTGCAGGAACACATATGCTACAGTTCAGAGTGGTAATGTGATGTGAACAGCATATGTAACATGACAGGCACTCCACATGTCTGTACATGACTGTGTGCAGTGCGTATGTACTGCACACCCTTGTTCGCGACTGCTACAGTACAACCATTTGGCCTGTGCCCCTAGGTGTTGTCTGTTGCCCAGTTCTCCACATGCAGGCCATGGGTTGCACAGTGTGACAGGCACTGTACAACACATGGGTAACAAATGGCTCAGAGGTATGCATGCCTGTCCCAGTCCCTCATGGCAGTAACAGAAGTAGTAGAGGGCGTAAGGGGGGGCTCAAGGCCCAGTAATCACCAGTCTGTTGAGTTCTGCCCCGTCCTAGTCTTGCTGGCACTGTTCATGTGCAGCTCTCAACTCCCAGGTCTGCAATCTCTGCACTACACAGTACCTGGGGCCTTTCGACTCGCAACCCGCCCCGTGCTGCGCCTGGTCTTTTGCTATGTATCACATGTCACACTTCGTGGATGTGCATATGCAGCATACGTGACAGCAGTGCAGTGCAATGCCACTATTCTGCGCATGGCATCTGCAATGTGCAGATGCAGCCTGCCTGTTGTCACACATATGCGTGTGTTCCCTGCGGCCACAATGCAGTTGCGGAATGGGTGTGGTTGGCCCTGATTGTGTGGTACCAGTGCCTGCAGGGCTGTGTGTGTGTGTGCACATACACACACCGAGGGCGTGGCAAGCTACCCATAGGCTATGGCACACAAAGAGCAATGTTGCACCCGGGGCTCACACCCTACCTAACATAGTCCCAATAAGGCCCTAGCAATGCAATCACAAGTTGACAACACACCAAAGAGTTGAGGTGCAAACATGTTTAATTACATGGTGATCATTACACACATGTGCCCATTGAACAGTGCACTCCAGTTCTACCCAACACGCATGCCCCGCACACACCCATGCACACAGTCATGCATATATACACACACACATACACACACACCCATGTGACTGCACAGTACCCCCCCATGAACATGTGCCCCCTGCCATCCATATGGCCTCACACCCCCATTGCAGCCCCACCCAACAGTTCCCCTACTGCACAGGTTACCTGGGCGACTCACAGCTGTCTGCCACGCGCATGCCATCCTCGCACTGACCCCTCCGGCTCCAGGTGCTGGGCTGTGGGGGACCCTGCCAGTCTGGTGGGCTGTGCGGTGCCCTGGCACACCTCCCCTGGCATCACACCCTGAGCGCCTGTGTGTGCCCCACAGGTGGGCTGCTGTGCCTCTGCCCATGCAAGTCTATGTGCCTCTGTGCCACGTATGGCAGCGGCCATGCCGGGGCTGAATAGTGTGTTCCCCCATCCCGTGCTGAGTGCCTTGGAACCTGTGCAGCCTGCGGAGCACCCTCCTCGGTGTGCCTGCCACCCTGTGCGTGCCCCGTGACTGACCCCGTACCTGTGGGAATGTATGTGGTGCTTGGCCCAGCCTGTGTCTGTGTTGCCGGCATGCCTGTGTGTGCCACCATTGTTGCATCCTGGCACTGTCCTTTGCCCGGGTCAGTGTGGTCGGTGCCCGGCTGGGCATGTGACACTGGCAGCATGACTGGTGGGTGGGCAGGTACTGATGCCTGGGCCAGGGGTGGGGGAGGGGTTTCCACTGGCTCCGGTAGTTGTGTCTGGGTTCTGGACTGAGCAGTGGCCAGGGGTGCCATCCACTGGGCCAGGCCTTGCAGGTGGTGCAGCGGCAGCAGTGCGCACCCTGTGGCCTGCATGGCTGTGGCCATGGCTATATCCTGGTGCTGCTGATGTGCCAGCATGTTCTCTGGGCCTGTGCTGAAGTGGTCCTTGATGACCATCTGGTGTTAAGCATAGTACCAGATGCCCTGTATGACATCCCCCAGGCCAGTCATGCATGCCGCTGTGTCTGTCATGAATGTCTGCAGGGTGCCGGTGATGCTGGTTAGCTGCAGCTCCTTGCAGGTGTGGTGCTCCTGCATGCCCTACCTTATGTTTGCCAGCTCCTGCCTGCAGTTCCCCTGACCAGCCAGCACCGACTGGCAGTAGTCCCTGATGTAGGCTAGTGGGGACAGCTGGTCCTGCAGCACCCGGACGGCCTCATCCAACTTGTCCTCAAGTCCATGTCACTCAGTGGGCTGAGTAGCCCTATGCCAGTGTCCTCAGCCACTGGCTGGTCTAATTCCGACACCTCCCTCGCAACCACGGGCATCTGCACCACCTCCACAGATGTGGCAGCACTGCTGGTGGTGTCCTCGGTGGCCCCCAGCTGTTCACATGGCAGTCCAGCTGTGTTCTCCTCACTGCTGTCCATCGCCTCTTCTGCCATGGGGCTGTAGCCATCCCCACTCCTCTCAGACTCAGACATCGGCTTTGGTGTTCCTGCCAGAGGTGTGCTGGTGGCAGGGTTACCTCCAGTGTCTGTTGGGCTGTCGTCATCGGCTGACACCATGCCGAGGGCCTGGGCCATGCCGGCACCTTCCTGGCCCAGCCGCTGCTGCTCCCACCCTCTGGCTCCACTGGGGCCATCTGCACCAGCTGCCACTGCACTTGTTGGATAGGAAACGTGTTAGTGTGTCCCTGCATCACAGTGTGCCCTCACCTGCCCGATCAGTGATACCTTCACAGGTCTGCTTTGGCATGGTGCTCTGGCATTACACCCATCACACTCTGTGCTGTCCCACCTGGTGTATGCCTCCACTGTACATGTGTTCTGCACTGATGGCGTGGACCCTCCACCATTGCTGCCCTTGCTGTGCTGTCCATCCTGGTACGGCGTCTCTAGCTGTTCCACGGCCACCCTGTACGGCTCCCCACAGAGCAGTGACAGCACGCATGGGCACGCCAATGGGGCCTCACTGCGCTGCAGAGGCCTGCACCCCAGGTGACTACGGATTCCATGCCAGCCATGCACCGCCCCTGCAGCCCTTGTCTACACTCAGCAGGCACTGGAACGGTGAGCCATGCCCCCTCCCTACTACCCGGCATATGCCTGTGCATGGCCCCCCTCCCAAGCACACAGTGCAGGTCACACCATCCCCTAGTGCAGCCCAGGCAATCCTTCAGCATGCCCCCCCCAGCAGTTCACAGTGCAGGACACAGCAACACACACTGCAGCCCAGCCTACCCCTCAGCATCCCCCACAACAGTTCACAGTGCAGGACACAGCAACACACAGTGCAGGCCAGCCCACCCCTCAGTATGCTCCCCCGACAGTTCACAGTGCAGGACACAGCAACACACGGTGCAGCCCAGCCCATACCTCAGCATGACCCCCGACAGTTCACAGTGCAGGACACAGCAACACACAGTGCAGCCCAGCCCACCCTTCAGCATCCCACCCAACAGTACACAATTCAGGACACAGCAACACACAGTGCAGCCCCAGATCACCCTCAGCATCCCCCGACAGTTCACAGTACAGGACACAGCAGCACACAATGCAGCCCAGCCCACCCCTCAGTAGGCCCCCGATAGTTCACAGTGCAGGACACAACAACACACAGTGCAGCCACCCCAACCCTCAGCATCCACCCCGACAGTTCACAGTGCAGGACACAGCAACACACTGTGCAGCGCAGCCCACCCTCAGTATGCCCCGACGGTTCACAGTACAGGACAGTAACACACGGTGCAGCCCAGCCCACCCTAAGCATGCCCCGACAGTTCACAGTGCAGGACACAACAAACACACTGCAGCCCAGCCCATCCCTCAGCACTCCACCCCCAAGCAGTTTACAGTGCAGGACAAAGCGACACCCGGTGCAGCTCAGGCCACCCCTCAGCATGTCCCCCCGACAGTTCAGAGTGCAAGACACAGCAAAACACAGTGCAGCCCCAACCCAACCCTCAGCATGCCCCCCTCAGCAGTTCACAGTGCAGGACACAGCAACACACAGTGCAGCCCCAACCCAACCCTCAGCATGCCCCCACAGTTACAGTGCATGACACAGCAGCACACGGTGCAGCCCAGCCCACCCTCAGCATGCCCCCGACAGTTCACAGTGCAGGACACACAGCACACAAGTGACAGCCCAGCCCATCCCTCAGCATGCCCCTCTGACAGTTCATAGTACAGGTCACAGCAATACACAGTGCAGCCCAGCCCAGCCCTCAACATGCAACCCCGACAGTTCACAGTGCAGGACACAGCAACACACAGTGCAGACCAACCCATCCCTCAACATGCCCCCCCGACAGTTCACAGTGCAGGACACAGCAAACACAGTGTAGCCCAGCCCACACCCTCAAGATGCCACCCCGACAGTTCACAGTGCAGGACACAGCAACACACAATGCAGTCGCCAGCCCATCCCTCAGCCGCGCCCCCGACAGTACACAGTGCAGGACACAGCAACACACAGTGCAGCGCAGAGCCCACCCTCAGCATGCCCCCGACAGTTCACAGTGCAGGACACAGTAACACACAATGCAGCCCCGCCCATCCTCAGCATCCCCCTAACAGTTCACAGTGCAGGACACAGCAACACACAGTGCAGCCCAGCCCATCCTCAGCGTGCCCCGACGGTACACAGTGCAGGACACAGTAACACACAATGCAGCCCAGCCCATCCCTCAGCATTCCCCCAACAGTTTACAGTAGTGCGGGACACGGCAACACACAATGCAGCCCAGCCCATCCCTCAGTAACCCCCCCCAACAGCTCACAGTGCAGGACACAGCAACACAGAGTGCAGCCTAGCCCACCCCACAGTATGCACCCCAGACAGTTCATAGAGCAGGACAAATCAACACACAGTGCAGCCCAGCCCACCCCTCAGCATGCCCTCCCGACAGTTCACAGTGCAGGACACAGCAACACACAGTGCAGCCCAGCCCACCCTCAGCATGCCCCCGACAGTTCACAGTGCAGGACACAGCAACACACACTGCAGCCCAACCCACCCTCAGCATGCCCCACGAGAGTTCACAGTGCAGGACACAGCAACACACAGTGCAGTGCAGCCCAGCCCATCCTCAGCATGCCCCCCCGACAGTACACAGTGCAGGACACAGCAGCACACGGTGCAGCACAGCCCACCGCTCAGCATGGCTCCCCCACTGACAGTTCACAGTGCAGGACACAGCAACACACAGTGCAGCCCAGCGCATCCCTCAGTATACCCCCGACAGTTCACAGTGCAGGTTTACAGCACTTACAGTGCAGCCCAGCCCACCCTCAGCCTGCCCCCGACAGTTCACAGGTACAGGAACACTTGCAGTGCAGCCCAGCCCACCCCTCAGCATGCCCCCTCAGCATTTCACAGTGCAGGACACAACAACACAGTGCAGCCCAGCCACCCCTCAGCATCCCCCCAACAGTTCACAGTGCAGGACACAGCAACACACAGTGCAGCCAGCCACCCCTCTAGCATGCCCCCCAGCAGCTCACAGTGCAGACACAGCAACACAGTACAGCCCAGCCCACCCCAGCATGCCCCCCGCAGCAGTTCACAGTGCCGACATAGCAACACAAGTGCAGCCCAGCCCACCCTCAGCATGCCCCCCGACAGTTCAAAAGTGCAGGACACAGCAACACACAGCAGCCCAGCCCAACCCTCAGCATCCCCCAGCAGTTCACAGTGCAGGACACAGAAACACACAGTGCAGCCCAGCCCACCCTCAGCACGCCCCCGACAGTTCACAGTGCAGGACACAGCAACACAAAGTGCAGCCTAGCCCACCCCACAGTATGCACCCCAGACAGTTCATGAGAGCAGGACAAATCAACACACAGTGCAGCTAGCCACCCTCAGCATGCCCCCCGACAGTTCACAGTGCAGGACACAGCAACACACAGTGCAGCCCAGCCCACCCCTCAGCATGCCCCCGACAGTTCACAGTGCAGGACACAGCAACACACAGCAGCCCAACCCACCCTCAGCATGCCCCCACGAGAGTCACGGTGCAGGACACAGCAACACACAGTGCAGTGCAGCCCAGCCCATCCCTCAGCATGCCCCCCCGACAGTACACAGTGCAGGACACAGCAGCACACGGTGCAGCACAGCCCACCGCTCAGCATGGCTCCCCCACTGACAGTTCACAGTGCAGGACACAGCAACACACAGTGCAGCCCAGCGCATCCCTCAGTATGCCCCCGACAGTTCACAGTGCAGGACACAGCAACACACAGTGCAGCCCAGCCCACCCCTCAGCGTGCCCCACCGACAGTTCACAGTGCAGGACACAGCAACACACAGTGCAGCCCAGCCAATCTCTCAGCATGCCCCCCTACAGTTCACAGTGCAGGTCACAGCAACACACAGTGCAGTCAGCCTATCCCTCAGCAAGCCCCAAACATTTCTGGAGTGCAGGTTACCTTGTACTCAGTGCAATAGACCCATCCTCAGAATGCCCCCAACAGTTCACAGTGCAGGACACAGCAACCACAGTGACTGCAGCAAATCCCTCAGAATGACCACCAACAGTACAAAGTGCAGGACCTGTAACACACAATGCAGCCCATACCTCAACATGCCCCCCAACGAGTACACAGTGCAGGACATGGCGACACCACCCGGTGCAGCCCAATACCCCTCAGCATGCCCCCGACAGTTCACAGTGCAGGACAACAACACACAGTGCAGCCAGCCCAGCCTCAGCATGCCCCCCCGACAGTACACAGTGACAAGCGAACACAAAGTGCCTCCAGCCCAGCCCTCAGCATACCCCCGACAGTTCACAGTGCGACACATGAACCCCAGTGCTGGCCAGCCACCACTCAGCATGCCCCCGACAGTTCACAGTGCAACACAGCAACACACAGTGCAGCCCGCGATCAACATCCAGCAGTACACAGACAGGACACAGCAACACGGTGCAGCCAGCCACCCTCAGCATGCCCCGACAGTTCACGCGCAGGACAGCAACACACAGTCCAGCCAGCCCCCCTAACACCCCCCCGACAGTTCACATGCGGACACAGCAACACAGTGCAACCCAGCCCACCCTCAGCGCCACCCCAACAGTTAACGGTGCAGGACGCAGCAACACGCGGTACAGTCCAACCACCCTCAAGAATCCCCCACAACAGTTCACAGTGCGGAACGCAACACACAGTCCAGCCAGCCACCTCAGCATCTCCCCGAGTTCACAGTGCGGCACAACAACACAGTGCAGCAGCCCCCACTATGCCCCGCCACAGTTCACAGTGCAGGACACAGCGGCACACGGTGCAGTGCAGCCCATCCCTCAGCATGACCCCCGACGGTACACAGTGCAAGACACAGCACAGTACGGCAGCCACCTCAGCATCTCCCCATCAGTTCACAGTGGGACAGCACAGTACAGCCCAACACCCTCGCATCCTCCCAGTTCACAGTGCAGGACACAACAACACAGTGCAGCCAGCCCAGCCTCAGTATCCCAATGACAGTTCACTGCAGGACACAGCAACACACAGTGCAGCCCAGCCCAACCCTCAGCATCCCACCCGACAGTTCACACTGCAGGACACAGCAACACACAGTGCAGCCCAGGCCATCCCTCAGCATGACCCCCACGACAGTTCACAGTGCAGGACACAGGAACACCAAGTGCAGCCCAGCCTATCCTTCAGCATGCCCCCCAGACAGTACACCGTGAAGGACACTGCAACAGCCAGTACAGCCAGCCCATCCCGCAAATGCCCCCGACAGCTCACAGTACAGGACACAGCAACACACAATACAGCCAGCCACCCCTCAACATGCCCCCCGACAGTTCACGTGCAGACGCAGCAACACAGTGCAGCAGGCCATCCCTCAACATCCCCCAACAGTTCACAGTGCAGGACACAGCAACACCAGTGCCTTAGCCCATACCTCAACTGCCCCGACAGTTCTGGTGGGACACAACAACACAGTACAGCCCACCCACCCTCAGCTTTTTCCCCAGTACACAGTGCAGGACACAGCAACACAGTGCAGCCCAGCCCATCCCTCAACCCCAAGAGTTCAGTGCAGGACACAGCACACAGTGCAGCCCAGGCCTTACCTCAGCATGCCCCCAACGGTTCACAGTGCAGGACAAAAAACACACAGTGCAGCAACCCACCTCAATTTCCCGCCCGAGTTCACAGTGCTGAACAGCAACTTACAGTGCAGCCCAGCCCACCCGTCAGCATGCCCCCACTGAGTTCACAGTGCAGGACACAACACACAATGCAGCCCAGCCACCCCAGCATGTCCCACAGTTCACAGTGCAGGACACAGCAACCACAGTGCAGCCAGCCCAACCTCAGCATGCCCCCGACAGCTCACGCTGCAGGACTAGCGACACCAATACCGACCAGCCCAGCCTCAAAGTGACCACGGTTCACGGTGCAGGACACAGCAACACAGTGCAACCACCAGCCCTCAACAAGCCCCCAAACAGTTCACAGTACGGGACACAGCAACACAGTACAGCCAGGCCATCCTCAGCATGCCCCCAACAGTTCACAGTGCAGGACTGGCCAACATCCAGTGCAATGGCCCAAACCTCAGCATACCCCCCGACAGTTCAGTGCAGGACACAACAAAACACAGTGCAGCAGCACCCTCAGTATGCCCCTCCGACAGTTCACGTGCAGGGCACAGCAACTGAAAGTGCAGCCCAGCCCCATCCTCAGCAAGCTGAGTTCACAGTGCGGGACACAACACAGGCAGCCCAGGCCATCCCTCAGCATACCCAACAACAGTTCAGTGCAGGACACAGCAACACAGTGCAGCCAGCCCACCGTCAGCATGCCCCGAGTTCACAGTGCAAGACACAGCAACAGACAGTGCAGCCAGCCCCCTCAGCATGCCCCCAGTGGTTCACAGTGCAGGACACAACAACTTTGTGGTGGCCAGCCCACCACCAGCATGCCCCGACAGTTCACAGTGCAGGACGGTAACACCAGTGCAGCCAGCTCATCCTCAGCATGCCCCCGACAGTTCACAGTGCAGGACACGGCAGCACCTGCAGCCCAGCCACCCTCAGCTCCCACGACGGTTCACAGTGCGGGACACAGCAACAACAGTGCAGTACGCCCAGCCCATCCCTCAGCATGCCCCCGACGGTTCACGAGTACGGGAACAAGCGACACCAGCAGAAAATGACACTCAGCATACTCACAGTTCACAGTGCAAGACACAGCAACACACAGTGCAGCCAGCCCATCCTTCAGCATCCCACCCAACAGTTCACGAGTGCAGGTCACAGCAAAACACAGTGCAGCCCAGCCCATCCTCAGTATACCCCCAACAGTTTCACAGTTCTGGACACAGCACACACACAGTGCAGCCCAGCCCACCCTCAGCATGCCCCGACAGTACACGGTACGGAGACACAGCAACACGAGTACAGCCAGCCATCCCGCCAGCATACCCCACCTACAGTTCACAGTGCAGGTCACAACAGCACACGGGAGCCCAGCCCAACCCTCAGCATACCCCCCCTGACAGTTCATAGTGCAGGACACGCAGCACATGGTGTAGCCCAGCCCATCCCTCAGCATGCCCCCGACAGTTCACAGTGCAGGACCGAGCAACACACAGGTACAGCCCAGCCATCATCTCAGCTTGCTCCCCGGCAGTTCACAGTGCAGGACACAGCAACACACAGTGCAGCCCAGCCCATCCCTCAGCATGCACCCCCAGGCAGTTCACAGTGCAGGACACAGCTACACACAGTACGGCCAGCCACCCCTCAAGCGTGACACCCCAGACAGTTCACGAATGCAGGACACAGCAACTCCTGGCCACAGTCCAGCCCACCCTCTACTGCACACCCCCATCAGTACACAGTGCAGGACACGGCAACATGCAGGTACCGCCAGCCCATCCCTCAAGCGTGCCCCCGACAGTTGACGGTGCAGGACACAGCAACACCCAGTACTGCCCAGCCCATCCCTCAATGTAGTGCCCCCGACAGTTCACAGTGCAGGACACAGCAACTCCACAAAGCAGCCCAGCCCACCCTGCAAACACCTCCAACAGTACCAGTACGGGACACAGCAACACACACTTTAGCCAAAGCCCACATCCCTCAGCGCTCGCCCCAACAGTTCACAGTGCAGGACACAGCAACACCCAGTGCAGCTGACCACCCCTCCAGCATCCCCGACAGTTCACAATGCATGACACAGCACACAGTGCAGCCAAGCCCACCCTCAGCACGACCCCTGACGGTACACAGTACAGGACACAGCAACACAGTGCAGCCAGCCCATCCCTCAGCATGCCCCCCGACAGTTCACAGGGCAGTACACAGCAACACACAGTGCAGCCCTACGCACCCTCAATGTTCCCCACCGCTACAGTTGACAGTGCATGGCACAGCAACACACAGTGCAGCCCAGCCCACCTGCTTGCAAGCCACCCAGCAGTACACAGTCACGGGACACAGCAACACACATTACAATGACCCAGCCCTCCTCAGCATCCCCGACAGTTCACGAGTGCAGCACAGCACCACACAGTGCAGCCCAGCCCCACCTCAGTATGCCCCTCAACAGTTCACAGTGCAGGACACAGCAACACACAGTGCAGCCAGCCCACCCCTCAGTATGCCCCCAACAGTTCACAGTGCAGGACACAGCAACACAGCAGCGCAGCCCACCCTCAGTATTCCCCGACAGTTTACAGTGCAGGGCACAGCAACACACAGTGCAGCCCAGCCCACCCTCAACACCCAGCCCACCCAACAGTACAGATTGCGGGACACAGCAACACACAGTGGCCAATGACCACCCCTCAGCATCCCCCGACATTTCACAGTGCAGCACACAGCAACAGAAAGTCACCGCCCAGCCCACCCCTCAGTATGCCCCCAACAGTTCAGAGTGCAGGACAAAGGAACACACAGTGCAGCCCAGCCCACCCTCAGTATGCCCCCAACAGTTCACGGTGCAGGACACAGCAACACACAGTGCAGCCCAGCCCACTCCTCAGTATGACCACCCAACAGAACACAGTGCAGGACACAGCAACACAATGTGCGCAGCCCACCCCTCAGCATCCCCTCCGACAGTTCACAGAGCAGGACACAGCAACACACAGTGCAGCCCAGCCCATCCCTCAGTGTGCCCCCCCGACAGTTCACAGTGCAGGACACAGCAGCACACAGTGCAGCCCAGCCCTCCCCTCAGTATGCCCCTCCAACAGTTCACAATGCAGGACACAGCAACACACAGTGCAGCCCAGCCCATCCTTCAGCATTCTCCACAGACAGAACACAGTGCAGGACACAGCAACACCTAGTGCCGCCCAGCCCATCCCTCAGCATGCCAACCCGACAGTTCACGGTGCAGGACACAGCAACACCCAGTGCAGCCCAGCCCATACCTCAGCATGCCCCCCCGACAGTTCAGAGTGCACGACACAGCAACACACAGTGCAGCCCAGCCCATCCCTCAACATGACCCCCACTACAGTTCACAGTGCAGGACACAGCAACACACAGTGCAGCACAGCACACCCCTCAGCATCCCCCGGACAGTTCACAGTGCAGGACACAGAAACACACAGTGCAGCCCATCCCAACCCTCAGCATGACCGCTACGACAGTACACAGTGCAGGACACTGCAACACACAGTGCAGCCCAGCCCACCCCTCAGCATCCCCCCCAAACAGTTCACTTTGCAGGACAAAACAACACACAGTGCAGCCCAGCCCACCCTCATTATGTCCCCCCAACAGTTCACAATGCAGGACACAGCAACACACAGTGCAGCCCAGCCCATCCTCAGCGTACCCCCGACAGTTCACAGTGCAGGACACAGCAACTCACAATGCAACCCAGCTCACCCTCTGCATGCACCTCAACAGTACCCAGTGCAGGACACAGCAACACACAATGCAGCCCACCCTCAGCATGCCCCCGAGGTTCACAGTGCAGCACACAGCACACAGTGCAGCCCAGCCCACCCCTCAGTATGCCCCCCCACCCGACAGTTCCAGTGTAGGACACAGCAACACACAGTACAGCCCAGCCCACCCCTCAGCATGACCCCCCACAGTACACAGTGCAGGACAGAGCAACACACAGTGCATCCACCCCACCCTCAGATACCCCCCCGACAGTTCACAGTGGGACCCAGCAACACACAGTGCAGCCCGGCCCAGCCCTCAGTATGCCCCCAACAGTTCACAGTGCAGGAGACTGCAACACACAGGGCAGCCAGCCACACCCTCAGTATGACCCCCGAGCGTTCACAGTGCAGGACACAGCAACACACAGTGCAGCCCAGCCACACCTCCGCATCAACCCCCAACAGTACACAGTGCAGGACACAGCAACACACAGTGCAGCCCAGCCCACCCCTCAGATATTCTACCCCGACAGTTTACAATGCGGGGCAGGCAACACACAGTGCGCAGCCCACCTCAGCATGACCCACCCAACAGTACAGTCCGGGACAGAGCAACACACAGAGCAGCCCAGCCCAACCCTCAGCATCTCCCCAACAGGTCACAGTGCAACACACAGCAACACACAGTGGAGCCCAGCCCACCCCTCAGAATGACCCCCCAACAGTTCACAGTGCAGGACACAGCAACACAGTGCAGCCCAGCCCACCCCTCAGTATGCTCCCCAACAGTTCACAGTGCAGGACACAGCAACACACAGTGCAGCCCAGCCCACCCCTCAGCATGACCGCCCCAACAGTACACAGTGCAGGACACAGCAACACACAGTGCAGCGCAGCCCACCCCTCAGCATACCCCCCGACAGTTCACAGAGCAGGACACAGCAACACACAGTGCTGCCCAGCCCACCCCTCAGTGTGCCCCCGACAGTTCACAGTGCAGGACACAGCAGCACACAGTGCTGCCCAGCCCACCTCAGTATACCCCCGACAGTTCACAGTGCAGAACACAGCAACACACAGTGCAGCCCAGCCCGCCACTCAGTATGCCCCCGATAGTTCACAGTGCAGGACACAGCAACACACAGTGCAGCCCAGCCCACCCCAGCGTGCCCCCGACAGTACACAGTGCAGGACACAGCAACACACAGTGCAGCTCCAGCCCAGCCCTCAGCATGACCCCCAACAGTACACAGTGCAGGACACAGCAACACACAGTGCAGCCCAGCCCACCCCTCAGCATGCCCCCCGACACTTCACAGTGCAGGACACAGCAAAACCCGGAGCAGCCCAGCACATACCTCAGCATGGTCCCCCAACAGTACACAGTGCAAGACACAGCAACACACAGTGCAGCCCAGCTCATCCCTCAGCATGCCCCCCCGACAGTTCACAGTGCAGGACACAGCAACACACAGTGCAGCCCAGCCCACCCCTCAGCATGCCCCCCCAACAGTTCACAGTGCAGGACACAGCAACACACAGTGCAGCCCAGCACACCTCAGTATGCCCCACAACAGTTCACAGTGCAGGACACAGCAACACACAGTGCAGCTGACCCATCCATCAGCATGCCCCCAACAGCTCACAGTGCAGGACACAGCAATACCCAGTGCAGCCCAGCCCACCCCTCAGTATCCCCCGACAGTTCACAGTGCAGGACACAGCAAGACACAGTGCAGCCCAGCCCAGCCCTCCAGCATGCCCCCGACAGTTCACAGTGCAGGACACAGCAACTCCCAGTTCAGCCCAGCCCACCCTCAGCATGCCCCCCCGACAGTACTCAGTGCAGGACACAGCAACACTACAGTGCAGCCCAGCCCAGACCTCAGAATGCCCTCCCAACAGTTCACAGTGCAGGACACAGCAAAACAAAGTACTGCCCAGCCCATCCCTCAGCGTGCCCCCCCCGACAGTTCACAGTGCAGGACACAGCAACTCACAATGCAGCCCAGCACACCCCTCTGCATGCACCTCCAACAGTACCCAGTGCAGGACACAGCAACACACAGTACAGCCCAGCCCATCCCTCTGCATGCACCCCCAACAGTTCACAATGCAGGACACAGCAACACCCAGTGCAGCCCAGCCCACCCCACAACATCCCCCCCGACAGTTCACAATGCAAGACACAGCAGCACACAGTGCAGCCCAGCCCACCCCTCAGCATGCCCCCCTGACAGTTCACAGTGCAGGACACAGCAACACACAGTGCAGCCCAGCCCATCCCTCAGCATGCCCCCGACAGTTCACAGTGCAGTACACAGCAACACACAGTGCAGCCCAGCCCACCCTCAGCATGACCCCCTTGACAGTTCACAGTGCAGGACACAGCAGCACCGTGCAGCCCAGCCCATACCTCAGCATGCCCCCCGACAGTTCACAGTGCTGGACACAGCAACACACAGTGCAGCCCAGCCACCCCTCCGCGATGACCCCCAACAGCACACAGGTGCAGGACACAGCAACACACAGTGCAGCCCAACCCACCCCTCAGTATTCCCCCACGACCCAGTTTACAGTGCAGGGCACAGCAACACATAGTGCAGCCCAGCCCTCCCTCAGCATGACACCCAACAGTACACAGTGCGGGACACAGCAACACACAGTGCAGCCCAGCCCACCCCTCAGCATCCACCCCGACAGTTCACAGTGCAGCACACAGCAACACACAGTGCAGCCCAGCCCACCTCTCAGTATGCCCCCCAACAGTTCACAGTGCAGGACACAGCAACACACAGTGCAGCCCAGCCCACCCCTCAGTATGCCCCCCAACAGTTCACAGTGCAGGACACAGCAACACACAGTGCAGCCCAGCCCACCCCTCAGCATGGCCGCCCCAACAGTACACAGTGCAGGACACAGCAACACAGTGCAAGCGCAGCCCACCCTCAGCATCCCCCGACAGTTCACAGTGCAGGACCAGCAACACACACAGTGCTGCCCAGCCACCCTCAGTGTGCCCCCGACAGTTCACAGTGCAGGGACACAGCAGCACAGTGCAGCCCAGCCCACCCTCAGTATGCCCCCCAACAGTTCACAATGCAGGACACAGCAACACAGTGCAGCCCAGCCAGCGCTCAGCATGCCCCCCGACAGTTCACAGTGCAGGACACAGCAACTCCCAGTTCAGCCCAGCCCACCCCTCAGCATGCCCCCGACAGTACACAGTGCAGGACACAGCAACACACAGTGCAGCCCAGCCCAGACCTCAGAATGCCCCCCAACAGTTCACAGTGCAGGACACAGGAACACCGGTGCAGCCCAGCCCACCTCAAGCATTCCCCGACGGTACACAGTGCGGACACAGCAACACAGATGCAGCCCAGCCCACCCCCAGCATGCCCCCCCAGACAGTACACAGTCGGACACAGCAACACACAGTGCAGCCCAGCCCACCCTGAGCAAGACCCTCAACAGTACACGGTGCAGGACACAGCAACACTACAGTGCAGCCCAGGCCATCCTTCAGCATCCCACCCAACAGTTCACAGTGCAGGTCACAGCAAAACACAGTGCAGCCCAGCCCATCCCTCAGTATGCCCCCCAACAGTTCACAGTTCTGACACAGCAACACACAGTGCAACCCAGCCCACCCTCAGCATGCTCCCCCGACAGTCACAGTGCAGGACACAGCAACACACAGGGCAGCCCAGCCCATCCCTCAGCATTCCCCTACAGTTCTGGTGCAGGTCACAACAACACACAGTGCAGCCCAGCCCAACCCTCAGCATGCCCCCCGACAGTTCACAGTGCAGGACCCAGCAACACACAGTGCAGCCCAGCCCATCTCTCAGCATGCTCCCCCGCAGTTCACAGTGCAGGACACAGCAACACACAGTGCAGCCCAGCCCATCCCTCAGCATGCCCCGACAGTTCACAGTGCAGGACACAGCAACACACAGTGCAGCCCAGCCCACCCCTCAGCGTGCCCCCAGACAGTTCACAGTGCAGGACACAGCAACTCACAATGCAGCCCAGCCCACCCCTCTGCATGCACCCCCATCAGTACACAGTGCAGGACACAGCAACACACAGTACTGCCCAGCCCATCCCTCAGCGTGCCCCCCCGACAGTTGACAGTGCAGGACACAGCAACACCCAGTACTGCCCAGCCCATCCCTCAGCGTGCCCCCGACAGTTCACAGTGCAGGACACAGCAACTCACAATGCAGCCCAGCCCACCCCTCTACATGCACCTCCAACAGTACCCAGTGCAGGACACAGCAACACATAGCACTGCCAAGCCCATCCCTCAGCGTGCCCGCCAACAGTTCACAGTGCAGGACACAGCAACACCCAGTGCAGCACAGCCCACCCCTCAGCATCCCCCCCGACAGTTCACAATGCATGACACAGCAGCACACAGTGCAGCCCAGCCCACCCCTGGCATGCCCCTTGACAGTTCACAGTACAGGACACAGCAACACACAGTGCAGCCCAGCCCATCCCTCAGCATGCCCCGACAGTTCACAGTGCAGTACACAGCAACACACAGTGCAGCCCAGCCCAGCCTCAGCATGACCCCCGACAGTTCACAGTGCAGGACACAGCAGCACACCGGTGCAGCCCAGCCCATACCTCAGCATGCCCCCCGACAGTTCACAGTGCAGGACACAGCAACACACAGTGCAGCCCAGCCCCCCTCCGCATGAGCCCCCTAACAGCACACACAGTGCAGGACACAGCAACACGGAGTGCGGCCCCTCGCGCCCCTCATGTGGATTCCCCACCCACGACAGTTTACAGTACGCGGCACAGCAACACACAGTGCAACCTAGCCCACCCATCAGCATGACCCACCCAACGGTACACAGTGCGGGACACAGCAACACACAGTACAGCCCAGCCCACCCCTCATCATCCCCCTGACAGTTCACAGTGCAGCACACAGCACCACACACAGTGCAGCCCAGCCCACCTCAGTATGACCCCTCAACAGTTCACAGTGCAGGACAAGCAACACACAGTGCACTGCACCCACCCTCAGTATGCCCCCAACAGTTCACAGTGCAGGACACAGCAACACAGTGCAGCGCAGCCCACCTCAGCATCCCCCGACAGTTCACAGTGCAGGACCCAGCAACACACTGTGCTGCCCAGCCACCCTCAGTGTGCCCCCGACAGTTCACAGTGCAGGACACAGCAGCAACAGTGCGGCCAGCCCACCCTCAGTATGCCCCCCCACAGTTCACAATGCAGGACACAGCAACACACAGTGCAGCCCAGCCCAGCCCTCAGCATGCCCCCCCAACAATTCACAGTGCAGGACACAGCAACACCCAGTACTGCCCAGCCCAGCCCTCAGCATGCCCCCCTGACAGTTCACAGTGCAGGACACAGCAACTCACAATGCAGCCCAGCCCACCCCTCTGCATGCACCTCCAACAGTACACAGTGCAGGACACAGCAACACACAGTGCAGCCCAGCCCACCCCTCAGCATGCCCCCGACAGTTCACAGTGCAGGACACAGCAACACACAGTGCAGCCCAGCCCACCCTCAGCATGCCCCCCCAACAGTACACAGTGCAGGACACAGCAACACACAGTACTGCTAGCCCATCCCTCAAGCGTGCCCCCCGACAGTTGACAGTTCCAGGACAAGCAACTACCAGTACTGCCCAGCCCATCCCTCAGCGTGCCCCCGACTGTTCACAGTGCAGGACACAGCAACTCACAATGCAGCCCAGCACACCCTCTGCATGCACCTCAACAGTACACAGTACAGGACACAGCAACACACAGTAGAGCCCAGCCCATCCCTCAGCATGCCCCCAACACTTCACAGTGCAGTACACAGCAACACAGTGCAGCCCAGCCAAGCCCTCAGCATGCCCCCAACAGTTCACAGTGCAGGACACAGCAACATCCAGTGCTGCCCATTCAACCCCTCAGTATCCCCCTACAGTTCACAATGCAGGACACAGCACACAGTGCAGCCCAGCCCACCCCCAGCATGCCCCCCGACAGTTCACAGTGCAGACACAGCAACACACAGTACAGCCCAGGCCACCCTCAGCATGACCCCCGACAGTTCACAGTGCAGGACACAGCACACGGTGCAGCCCAGCCCATACCTCAGCATGCCCCCGACGGTTCACAGTGCAGGACACAGCACACACAGTGCAGCCCAGCCCACCCCTCCGCATGACCCCCAACAGTACACAGTGGGACACAGCAACACACAGTGCAGCCCAGCCCACCCTCAGTATTCCCCCACAGTTTACAATGGGGCACAGCAACACACAGTGCTGCCCAGCCCACCCCTCAGTATGCCCCCCGACAGTTCACAGTGCAGGACACAGCAGCACACAGTGCAGCCCAGCCCACCCCTCAGTATGCCCCCCAACAGTTCACAGTGCAGGACACAGCAACACACAGTGCAGCCCAGCCCATCCCTCAGCATGCCCCCCCGACAGTTCACAGTGCAGGACACAGCAACACACAGTGCAGCCCAGCCCACCCCTCAGCATGCCCCCCGACAGTACACAGTGCAGGACACAGCAACACACAGTGCAGCCCAGCCCATCCCTCAGAATGCCCCCCAACAGTTCACAGTGCAGGACACAGCAACACACAGTGCAGCCCAGCCCATCCCTCAGCATGCCCCCAACAGTTCACAGTGCAGGACAAAACAACACACAGTGCTGCCAGCCCATCCCTCAGCATGCCCCCGACAGTTCGCGGTGCAGGACACAGGAACACCCGTGCAGCCCAGCCCACCTCAGCATTCCCCGACAGTACACAGTGCTGGACACAGCAACACACAGTGCAGCCCAGCCCACCCCTCAGCATGCCCCCCCGACAGTACACAGTGCAGGACACAGCAACACACAGTGCAGCCCAGCCCACCCCTGAGCAAGACCCCTCAACAGTACACAGTGCAGGACACAGCAACACACAGTGCAGCCCAGCCCATCCTTCAGCATCCCACCCAACAGTTCACAGTGCAGGTCACAGCAAAACACAGTGCAGCCCAGCCCATCCCTCAGTATGCCCCCCCAACAGTTCACAGTTCTGGACACAGCAACACACAGTGCAGCCCAGCCCACCCCTCAGCATGCCCCCCCGACAGTACACAGTGCAGGACACAGCAACACACAGTGCAGCCCAGCCCATCCCTCAGCATACCCCCTACAGTTCACAGTGCAGGTCACAACAACACACAGTGCAGCCCAGCCCAACCCTCAGCATGCCCCCCCTGACAGTTCACAGTGCAGGACACGGCAACACACGGTGCAGCCCAGCCCATCCCTCAGCATGCCCCCCGGCAGTTCACAGTGCAGGACACAGCAACACACAGTGCAGCCCAGCCCATCCCTCAGCATGCCCCCCGACAGTTCACAGTGCAGGACACAGCAACACACAGTGCAGCCCAGCCCACCCTCAGCGTGCCCCCAGACAGTTCACAGTGCAGGACACAGCAACTCACAATGCAGCCCAGCCCACCCCTCTGCATGCACCCCATCAGTACACAGTGCAGGACACAGCAACACACAGTACTGCCCAGCCCATCCCTCAGCGTGCCCCCCCGACAGTTGACAGTGCAGGACACAGCAACACCCAGTACTGCCCAGCCCATCCCTCAGCGTGCCCCCGACAGTTCACAGTGCAGGACACAGCAACTCACAATGCAGCCCAGCCCACCCCTCTACATGCACCTCCAACAGTACCCAGTGCAGGACACAGCAACACATAGCACTGCCAAGCCCATCCCTCAGCGTGCCCCGCCAACAGTTCACAGTGCAGGACACAGCAACACCCAGTGCAGCACAGCCCACCCCTCAGCATCCCCCCCGACAGTTCACAATGCATGACACAGCAGCACACAGTGCAGCCCAGCCCACCCCTCAGCATGACCCCTTGACAGTTCACAGTACAGGTCACAGCAACACACAGTGCAGCCCAGCCCATCCCTCAGCATGCCCCCCCGACAGTTCACAGTGCAGTACACAGCAACACACAGTGCAGCCCAGCCCACCCCTCAGCATGACCCCGACAGTTCACAGTGCAGGACACAGCAGCACACGGTGCAGCCCAGCCCATACCTCAGCATGCCCCCACAGTTCACAGTGCAGGACACAGCAACACAGAGTGCAGCCCAGCCCACCCTCCCGCGGGACCCCCCCAACAGCACACAGTGCAGGACACAGCAACACACAGTGCAGCCCTACGCACCCCTCAGTATTCCCACCCGACAGTTTACAGTGCACGGCACAGCAACACACAGTGCAGCCCAGCCCACCCCTCAGCATGACCCACCCAACAGTACACAGTGCGGGACACAGCAACACACAGTACAGCCCAGCCCACCCCTCAGCATCCCCCCCGACAGTTCACAGTGCAGCACACAGCACCACACAGTGCAGCCAGCCCACCCTCAGTATGACCCCTCAACAGTTCACAGTGCAGGACACAGCAACACACAGTGCAGCCCAGCCCACCCCTCAGTATGCCCCCCAACAGTTCACAGTGCAGGACACAGCAACACACAGTGCAGCGCAGCCCACCCTTCAGCATACCCCCCGACAGTTCACAGTGCAGGACCCAGCAACACACAGTGCTGCCCAGCCCACCCCTCAGTGTGCCACCCCGACAGTTCACAGTGCAGGACACAGCAGCACAGAGTGCAGTACAGCCCACCCCTCAGTATGCCCCCCCGACAGTTCACAATGCAGGACACAGCAACACAGTGCAGCCCAGCCCAGCCCTCAGCATGCCCCCCCAACAATTCACAGTGCAGGACACAGCAACACCCAGTACTGCCCAGCCCAGCCCTCAGCATGCCCCCTGACAGTTCACAGTGCAGGACACAGCAACTCACAATGCAGCCCAGCCCACCCCTCTGCATGCACCTCCAACAGTACACAGTGCAGGACACAGCAACACACAGTGCAGCCCAGCCCATCCCTCAGCGTGCCCCCCCGACAGTTCACAGTGCAGGACACAGCAACTCACAATGCAGCCCAGCCCACCCCTCTGCATGCACCACCCAACAGTACACAGTGCAGGACACAGCAACACACAGTACTGCCCAGCCCATCCCTCAGCGTGCCCCCCTGACAGTTGACAGTGCAGGACACAGCAACACCCAGTACTGCCCAGCCCATCCCTCAGCGTGCCCCCCCGACTGTTCACAGTGCAGGACACAGCAACTCACAATGCAGCCCAGCACACCCCTCTGCATGCACCTCCAACAGTACACAGTACAGGACACAGCAACACACAGTAGAGCCCAGCCCATCCCTCAGCATGCCCCCCCAACACTTCACAGTGCAGTACACAGCAACACACAGTGCAGCCCAGCCAAGCCCTCAGCATGCCCCCCCAACAGTTCACAGTGCAGGACACAGCAACATCCAGTGCTGCCCATTCAACCCCTCAGCATCCCCCCCTACAGTTCACAATGCAGGACACAGCAGCACACAGTGCAGCCCAGCCCACCCTCAGCATGCCCCCCCGACAGTTCACAGTGCAGTACACAGCAACACACAGTACAGCCCAGGCCACCCCTCAGCATGACCCCCGACAGTTCACAGTGCAGGACACAGCAGCACACGGTGCAGCCCAGCCCATACCTCAGCATGCCCCCGACAGTTCACAGTGCAGGACACAGCAACACACAGTGCAGCCCAGCCCACCCTCCGCATGACCCCCAACAGTACACAGTGCAGGACACAGCAACACACAGTGCAGCCCAGCCCACCCTCAGTATTCCCCCGACAGTTTACAGTGCAGGGCACAGCAACACACAGTGCAGCCCAGCCCACCCCTCAGCATGACCCACCCAACAGTACACAGTGCGGGACACAGCAACACACAGTGCAGCCCAGCCCTCCCCTCAGCATGCCCCCCCGATAGTTCACAGTGCAGGACACAGCAACTCACAATGCAGCCCAGCCCACCCCTCTGCATGCACCCCCAACAGTACACAGTGCAGGACACAGCAACACACAGTACTGCCCAGCCCATCCCTCAGCGTGCCCCCCCGACAGTTGACAGTGCAGGACACAGCAACACCCAGTACTGCCCAGCCCATCCCTCAGCATGCCCCCCGACAGTTCACAGTGCAGGACACAGCAACTCACAATGCAGCCCAGCCCACCCCTCTGCATGCACCTCCAACAGTACCCAGTGCAGGACACAGCAACACACAGTACAGCCCAGCCCATCCCTCAGCATGCCCCCAACAGTTCACAGTGCAGGACACAGCAACACACAGTGCAGCCAAGCCCAGCCCTCAGCATGCCCCCGACAGTTCACAGTGCAGTACACAGCAACACACAGTGCAGCCCAGCCCACCCCTCAGCATGACCCCCGACAGTTCACAGTGCAGGACACAGCAGCACACGGTGCAGCCCAGCCCATACCTCAGCATGCCCCCCCGACAGTTCACAGTGCAGGACACAGCAACACGCGGTGAGCCCAGCCAACCCTCCGCGACCCCCCCAACAGCACACAGTGCAGGACACAGCAACACACAGTGCAGCCCTACGCACCCCTCAGTATTCCCCCGACAGTTTACAGTGCACGGCACAGCAACACACAGTGCAGCCCAGCCCAACCCTCAGCATGACCCACCCAACAGTACACAGTGCGGGACACAGCAACACACAGTGCAGCCCAGCCCACCCCTCAGCATCCACCCCGACAGTTCACAGTGCAGCACACAGCAACACACAGTGCAGCCCAGCCCACCCCTCAGTATGCCCCCTCAACAGTTCACAGTGCAGGACACAGCAACACACAGTGCAGCCCAGCCCACCCCTCAGTATGCCCCCCAACAGTTCACAGTGCAGGACACAGCAACACCCAGTGCAGCCCAGCCCACCCCTCAGCATGACCGCCCCAACAGTACACAGTGCTGGACACAGCAACACACAGTGCAGCGCAGCCCACCCTTCAGCATACCCCCCGACAGTTCACAGTGCAGGACACAGCAATTCACATTGCAGCCCAGCCCACCCCTCTGCATGCATCCCCCAACAGTTCACAGTGCAGGACACAGCATCACCCAGTGCAGCCCATCCCACCCCTTAGCATCCCACCCTACAGTTCACAATGCAGGACACAGCAGCACACAGTGCAGCCCAGCCCACCCCTCAGCATGCCCCGACAGTTCACAGTGCAGTACAGCAACACACAGTACAGCCCAGGCCACACCTCAGCGCGGCCCCCGACAGTTCACAGTGCAGGACACAGCAGCACGGTGCAGCCCAGCCCATACCTCAGCATGCCCCCGACAGTTCACAGTGCAGGACACAGCAGCACACGGTGCAGCTCAGCCCATACCTCAGCATGCCCCGACAGTTCACAGTGCAGGGCACAGCAACACACAGTGCAGCCCAGCCCACCCCTCCGCATGACCCCCCCAACAGTACACAGTGCAGGACACAGCAACACACAGTGCAGCCCCCCACCCCTCAGTATTCCCCCGACAGTTTACAGTGCAGGGCACAGCAACACACAGTGCAGCCCAGCCCACCCCTCAGCATGACCCACCCAACAGTACACAGTGCGGGACACAGCAACACACAGTGCAGCCCAGCCCTCCCTCAGCATGCCCCCCGACAGTTCACAGTGCAGGACACAGCAACACACAGTGCAGCCCAGCCCACCCCTCAGCGTGCCCCCTGACAGTTCACATTGCAGGACACAGCAACTCACAATGCAGCCCAGCCCACCCCTCTGCATGCACCCCCAACAGTACACAGTGCAGGACACAGCAACACACAGTACTGCCCAGCCCATCCCTCAGCGTGCCCCCCCGACAGTTCACAGTGCAGGACACAGCAACTCACAATGCAGCCCAGCCCACCCCTCTGCATGCACCTCCAACAGTACACAGTGCAGGACACAGCAACACACAGTACAGCCCAGCCCATCCCTCAGCATGCCCCCCAACAGTTCACAGTGCAGGACACAGCAACACACAGTGCAGCCCAGCCCAGCCCTCTGCATGCCCCCCCAACAGTTCACAGTGCAGGACACAGCAACACCCAGTGCAGCCCAGCCCACCCCTCAGCATCCCCCGACAGTTCACAATGCAGGACACAGCAGCACACAGTGCAGCCCAGCCCACCCCTCAGCATGCCCCCTGACAGTTCACAGTGCAGGACACAGCAACACACAGTGCAGCCCAGCCCACCCTCAGCATGACCCCCCGACAGTTCACAGTGCAGGACACAGCAGCACACGGTGCAGCCCAGCCCATACCTCAGCATGCCCCCGACAGTTCACAGTGCAGGACACAGCAACACACAGTGCAGCCCAGCCCATCCCTCAGCATGCCCCCGACAGTTCACAGTGCAGGACAAAATAACACAGTGCAGCCCAGCCCATCCCTCAGCATGCACCCCCGACAGTTCACAGTGCAGGACACAGCAACACCGGTGCAGCCCAGCCCACCCCTCAGCATCCCCGACAGTACACAGTGCTGGACACAGCAGCACACAGTGCAGCCCAGCCCACCCTCAGCATGCCCCCAACAGTTCACAGTGCTGGACACAGCAACACACAGTGCAGCCCAGCCCACCTCTCAGCATGCCCCCCCGACAGTACACAGTGCAGGACACAGCAACACACAGTGCAGCCCAGCCCATCCCTCAGCATACCCCCCTACAGTTCACAGTGCAGGTCACAGCAACACACAGTGCAGCCCAGCCCAACCCTCAGCATGCCCCCCCTGACAGTTCATAGTGCAGGACACCGCAGCACATGGTGTAGCCAGCCCATCCCTCAGCATGCCCCCCGACAGTTCACAGTGCAGGACCCAGCAACACACAGTGCAGCCCAGCCCATCTCTCAGCATGCCCCCCGGCAGTTCACAGTGCAGGACACAGCAACATACAGTACTGCCGAGCCCATCCCTCAGCATGCTCCCCCGACAGTTGACAGTGCAGGACACAGCAACACCCAGTACTGCCCAGCCCATCCCTCAGCGTGCCCCCCCGACAGTTCACAGTGCAGGACACAGCAACTCGCAATGCAGCCCAGCCCACCCCTCTGCATGCACCTCCAACAGTACACAGTGCAGGACACAGTACAGCCCAGCCCATCCCTCAGCGTGCCCCCCCAACAGTTCACAGTGCAGGACACAGCAACACACAGTGCAGCCCAGCCCAGCCCTCAGCATGCCCCCCCAACAGTTCACTGTGCAGGACACAGCAACACCCAGTGCAGCCCAGCCCACCCCTCAGCATGACCCCCGACAGTTCACAGTGCAGGACACAGCAGCTACGGTGCAGCCCAGCCCATACCTCAGCATGCCCCCCGACAGTTCACAGTGCAGCACACAGCAACACACAGTGCAGCCCAGCCCACCCTCAGCATGTCTCCCCAACAGTTTCCAGTGCAGGACACAGCAACACCCAGTGCAGCCCAGCCCACCCTCAGCATCCCCTGACAGTTCACAATGCTGGACACAGCAGCCACAGTGCAGCCCAGCCCACCCTCAGCATGCCCCCCTGCAATTCACAGTGCAGGACACAGCAACACACAGTGCAGCCCAGCCCATCCCTCAGCATGGCCCCCTGACAGTTCACAGTGCAGGACACAGCAACACACAGTGCAGCCCAGCCCGCCCTCAGCATGCCCCCGACAGTTCACAGTGCAGTACACAGCAACACACAGTGCAGCCCAGCCCACCCCTCAGTATGACCCCCGACAGTTCACAGTGCAGGACACAGCAGCTACGGTGCAGCCCAGCCCATACCTCAGCATGCCCCCGACAGTTCACAGTGCAGGACACAGCAACAAACAGTGCAGCCCAGCCCACCCCTCAGCATGTTCCCCCAACAGTTTCCAGTGCAGGTCACAGTAACACACAGTGCAGCCCAGCCCACCCCTCAGCATGCCCCCAACAGTTTCCAGTGCAGGACACAGCAACACTCAGTGCAGCCCAGCCCACCACTCAGTATGCCCCCCCAACAGTTTCCAGTGCAGGACACAGCAACACACAGTGCAGCCCTGCACTCAGCATCACCCAACAGTTTCCAGTGCGGGACCGGCAACACACAGTGCAGCCCAGCCCACCCTCAGTCCCCCCAAAGGTTTCCGGTGCAGGACACAGCAACACACAGTGCAGCCCAACCCTCAGCATGCCCCCCCCTTCCAGGTTCTTGGGCCTGTGCCAGACCCTCCATTGTTGCCCATGGGTCATTCCTTTGCTCTGCTGCACATGGCAGCTGCACACATGCCTGTTCCTGGCCTGACCCTCGCTGTTTCCTGTTTCCCTTGACCCACTCTGTGGCCGGCTGTGGCTATGTGACAGTCCTGTGGCATGCCTTCCCTCCGTTACAACTGCCTACACATTGCCACCCCACTCCCCCCATCTTTGCCATTGGCTTGGGTGTTGTTGCTCTGTCTGGCCTTTCCCATACATTGCTGGTTGTTTGTCCCTACCTGTGGCCGTCCACTGTCTGTATGTGTCCAGCTGTATGACACCGGTGATGCTTAGCTGGCTGAGGTGTGCCACTATCCTCCTCTCAATGGCGCTGAGTGGCTCCTGCTGGGTGGATCCGCCTCCTGTGCTCTGTGCACTGTGCCTATTCTGCGCCACCTTGCACTTCACCAGGCGCTTCAGGTCATTCCGTTTCTTCTGCACATCTCTGACTGTCCTGCACTGTGCAGCAATGGCATTGACCCTGCGTGCCACCCTGTCCCATGCTCTCTTCCGTTTCTCCCTCTTTTTGGCATCCCCTCCGCGGCCCTTGAGGAGTGCATTGTGGCGATCTATCTGCTCCACCAGGGTGTTAACCTCCTCATGGCGAAAGTTACTCTTCCTTCTCTGCCATTCCGCAGCAGCTTGTGCCATTGCTGTGGCATATCTGCTGGTGTATGTTGGGCCGCTACTGTGTGTTGTGCACTTTTATATGGTGTAGCTTGTGTGTCAGGACTTTCGCAATTGCGTTTGGCGTATTCTCGCGGGTTCTAGAATTGCACGCATCTCGTATGTCGCAGTTGCTATTGCATTATCTTACGCAGCTGCGTTTCTTGCGTCTGGCGTATTTCTCTTTCTAGAATTGGGCCCTATGTTTCTATGTTTCTGTGTTAGTCTCCTATGTTGGTAGTGTAGATGTCTGCAGTACTAAGACTGACCAACAGAGGTCTCTGTTTCAAAACAATGTTTCAAAAATTTGTTTCCCTTGCATGATATCATACTTGGGGGTTGCAGCACTGAGAAAACACGCATTTGTCAATGCTGAATGTTTGCTTGCTGGTATTGGCATTGGTACTGCAGGAGTTAGAGAGATACATAATAGGAATTGCATTGAAGTATTGAACTAATGCAAAGCCCCACCCCCACCCTGCAGAGACTGACAGGAGGAGTGTGCCTTTGGGTCGTCAGCCATAACACTCATGCCATTCCACCTCATCCCACCCTGCAGACACTGACAGATGTCACGGTGTGCCTTGGGGTCTTCAACCCTTACGCTCACCCCATTCGATAAGGAAATAAGTTGAGATGGGTGCAGTATAGGAGAAAGGGGTGAATGTTAGGGCCGAAGATCCCAATGCACACCTTGATGCCTGTAAGTGGCTGCAGGGTGGGGGTGAGGGTGGAATGGTGTGAGCATTACAGGTGACGACCCCAAGCCACACCCCCAATGCCTGTCAGTCTGTACAGAGTGGGGCATTGCGGTTGGAAACCCTAACACCCCAGGCGTTTGTTGGTATTTTCACTCCAAATTTTCAACATGGGCTTTTTGGGACCCTACCTCATGAACAGTGGCACTATCATTTCATTACTCGATCCCAAAAGGTGATTTTGCACAGAGAGTGTGCCATTCAGCACAACATGTGAGAAAAGACATTTTGGGCAGGATGTGAAAAATGACATCTGTACTGTTCATGAGGAGGTGTGAAAAAATGGCAATGTTGAAAATCTGGAATGAAAATACGATAAACTGCAAAGTTACGAGCATGAGTAGAAATTGCGTAACGCACGCTTGTAACGCAGTCATTTTTTGGAATTTTTTTCACCAAATTTTGAATATGGCCTTTTTGGGACCTTCTTCATGAACAGTAGCACTGTGATTTCATTAATCTGTCCCAAAAGCTGATTTCACACAGTGACTGCGCCATTCTGTGTCACAGGTGCGAAAACATGTTTTGGGTAGGATGTAAGAAATGACAGCTATACTGTTCATAAGGAGGTGTGAAGAAATGGTAATGTTGGAAATTTGAAGTAAAAATTAAAAAATTGGATAAGTTACGAACATGCATACAAACTGCGCAACGCACATTCGTAACAGTCATTTTTTGGATTTTTTTCACCAAACTGTTGTTTCGTTAATCAGTCCTGAAAGGTGATTCCATGCAGCAACCACAAAATCACCTTTCAGGACAGAGAAACTAGTGTCAGTGTACATGAGGTGGGGTCCCAAGAGCCCCATGTTGAAAATTTGGGACCAAAACTCCAAATATTGGCTGAGATATCAACGTAAATTGACCCCCCCCCCCACTGCCATTATAGGACTTACCATAATTTCTTCAGTTCTCAGTTGGTCTTTGAAGAGTGCAGACATGTTCCCAGTCCACAGAAGATCACTGCTCCCAACCTCCAGAGGTAAGTAAGGGGGAGGGGGAAGTGGGGTGCGCAGAGGAAGGGTGTGGGTTGGGGGAGGGAGCAGTGGGAAACATGAGGACCATTTCCTTTTTTTCAGGTTTAAAAAAAATGATACTTTGTGGGACTTTTTTCTTCTTTATAGGTGAAATATTACAAAATGGATTTCAGCACACTGGGGTGGGCTCCAAGTGTGCCAGACTAGTGGAGTGGGGGGTCAATGCGACCCAGGGATTGGGTACCCAGGTCGGCTGAAAAAGGGGCATGGGGCACATCAACACTGGGATTGGGCATCCTGGTGTTGGAAAAAAATAAAGATTTACTTTGGCACACTAGGGTGGGCTCTCAGTGTGCCACAATAATGGGGGTGCAGGGCATGCCAACACGTGGACTGAGCACCCCATTGTCAGTAAAAGATATGTTCAGGCTTGGGGGGGGCATGCTGACACAGGGATTGGGCACCCTGTTGTCAGCAAAAGGTATGTTAGGGCTTGGGGTGAGTCATCCGACACCAGAAGTGGGCATCCCAGTGTCGGAAATATAATTAGTTTGGCACACTGGGATGGGCTCCCAGTGCACCACATTAATGAGGTAGAGGGGGACTACATGCCAGCACGGGGGTTGGGCACCCGATACCGGCTTTGGGTGGTAGATGTGGGGGCAGCAGGGCAAGTCAATATGCAAAGGCCCGGTGCGGCTCATTTATTTAATTTATTAATATGTTTCACCGAGAAAGACACACTAAGCAAACGAGTTGCTCTTAAGTCCAGCCATGAGCATTACTCTGCATTGTAATGCACATGGTTTGAATGTGCCTGGTTGCTGGGAAGGGGGGTGGGGGTGAGATCTGCCACTGCAATGATGAAACTGTGATTGGAGTGGCAGACTTCTTTCAAGTCCGGCACTCACACTGAAACTGCCATCATCGGCAACTTCCCTGTTGATTGGTGGCTGAGGGACGAACCCCTGAAAGCATTCGCTGGATTGGCCACAACACTGCCACACCTCTGCAATGCTCTACTAACGCCAATATGTTTCTTGTGCGCTGTGCACGCAAGCAAACATAAAAAGGGGCAGGTCATGCAAATGAAGCAAAACACAGAAATAAAAGCATTTATTTAATGGAAAACAGCATTCTTTGGCAGTTTGAATGGTAGAAGATTGAATCACAACTCCTACAGGTTACTATTCCCATTTGCTATGACAAACCTCACAAAATCACTTTAAATAAGCATTTGTCAATGCCTAATGTTGCTTGCTTATATGTGCTGTTTAGGTATTTGGAGTGATAGTACCATGCCTAAGAACTGTCATGCCCCAGACATCCACTGTGTCTTTCTGTTCAGTATTCACAGAAGAGGGGGAGGGGCAAGGACCACAGCAGTACAGCAGTTGCCAAGGCAGTGAAGAGGTGGACAATAGTCCATTCACAGGCAAAAGAATCCTGCAGGAGCTGACTTAATTGAGGGTGGATAAAGTGATGGGACCAGATGGCATACACCCAAGGATATTAAGAGAACTATGAAGGGAGATAACAGTACCTCTGTCAGCCATGTTCACTGAGTCATCTAACACAGAGGTGGTAGCAGAGATTTGGAGGAGGGCACATGTGGTCCCTCTACACCAATCCAGCAGCAGGGAGGAGGTGGGGAACTATCGTATGGTCAGCTTCACCTCAGTAGTGGGGAAGATCATGGATACATTGCTTAAAGAAAGGATAGTGGGACAGCTAGAAGCCATCAGAGCCCAGGACCACAAGCAACATGGATTCACAGTGGGGAGGTCATGTCAGACAAATCTGGTTGATCTCTTTGACTGAGTGACAAAGGAAGTAAATCAGGGTGGGGCAGTGGACAACACTTACCTTGATTTCAGTGAAGTCTTTGACACCGTCCCACATTGGAGGCTGATAAACTAGCTGGGTAGGCTGGGCATGGGGAAAGGCTGGTAAACTGGGTTAGAAACTGGCTAACAAACAGGAGGCAGAGAGTGGTAGTAAATGGGGTGCAGTCTGGGGACAGGGGGTGACTAGTGGGGTGCCGCAGGGATCGGTCCTGGGGCCAGTCCTGTTCAATGTCTTCATTAGTGACATTGCTGAAGGGCTGAAGGTAAAGGTTTGCCTGTTTGCAGATGACACCAAGATCTGTAACACAGTGGATACCCCAGAGGGGTGGAGAAAATGAGGAGGGACCTGGGGAAGCTTGAAAAATGGTCTGAAGACTGGCAACAGAAGTTTAATTCAAAAAAGTGCAAAATTATGCCCTGGGATACAGAAACCCTGGGAAAGCTACAGGATCGGGGGGCAGTTGTTGACAGTCAAAGAAGGAAAGGGACCTGGGGTTCTTATTTCAGATGACCTGAAAATATCAATCTGCTAAGGCAGCTGGGAGGGCCAGTGACATGCTGAGGTGCATAGGCAGGGGTATCACCAGCATAAGGAAGGAGGTACCGATGCCATTATATAAAACCATGGTCAGGCCTCACATGGAGTACTGTGTGCAGTTCTGGAGGTTGCACCTTCGTAAGGACATTAATAGGCTGGAGATGGTCCAGAGAAGAGCGAATAAGATGGTACAGAGTTTGCAACACAAGACTTATGAGGATAAGTTAAGGGACATCAATATGTACTCACTGGAAGAGAGGAAGCAAAGAGGGGTTATGATAGAAACATTCAAGTACCTCAAGGGTATAAATATAACTACTGAGAAGCAGGAGACAGCTGCTATAGGCACATGTGCCAGCTTCTGTGTGATATTCTTTTGTTCTTATAAATCTGTAATCTCCATTATTTCAGTAACCAGATGACCACACTTAGTTTTTAGGCAATTTTACACTGGTTGATGCCTGGTGTCAGACAGCAGACAAAGGGCTCACCAGATTGTGTTGCCAGTTGAAAAATTTCATAGAGTATTCTTTTACTGGTAAGCATTTTGGAAAGCTGGTGAAGGTCTCACAATTTTTAATATGATTTTATCTCCTTATGTCTGTTCCCTTTGGTCCTCCCATCCCCCCACCCCAACAGTCATTGGTGGCTACAGCTGCAGCCTTCTTGTCAAGATGGTGGGTGAGCAGCTGCCTTCACAGTCTGTGAAGTCTGACGTCTTTCAGTGCCGCTTATTGGTCATCTTTCAACACAGGTGAGGCGCTGCCAGCCCAAAACTAACTCAGGACAAGCAGCTTTCAAAGTGGGGAAGAAATGGAGGAAGCAAGAATCAAGTACTCATTCAGATGTGGCATCGATTTCAAGATCAGCCTACCGGTGTGGACACTGCAAATAGAACCCCAGCTCTTTAAGTAGCCTTATGAAGAGTAAAGGCTTCTCGTAGCACTGGGGTTCTGTTTATTGTACTGTAAGTAGGCTGCATCTAATTTGGTAATTTACTGTACCTTACATCTGGATGTATGGTAGGCTCAACTGTAAATAAACACTGCACCTGAATGAACACATGATGCCGTAGAAACATAGAATTTGTCAACAGAAAAGGATCGCTCAGCCCACCCAGTCTGCCCAAGTGTTCTCCACCTACCTGTAACGCCTGCCTGTATGTTACTGTATGTGTTATTCTGCCTGCGTCCATCAGGACCTCCTTGTGAATGAGCTTGCTCAATGGATTTTTCCTGCAAGGAACTTGAACCTACTCCATCTCCATAGCCCTACTGATCTCCGTTGACCTCCTCCTTCCCCTTTTTCTAATATACCCCTATGTTTATCCCATGCATGCTTCATGCCCCCTCCCATTTTAGCCTTCACCACTTTTCCTGGCAGTCTGTTCAAGGCATCTACCACCCTTTCAGTAAAGAAATATTTCTTCACATCTATCCTGAACTCCCCCCCCACCCCCAGCTTCATTGTATGCCCCTTGGTTTGGGTGCTCATCCTCATTTGAAGGAAACTCCCCAACTGTACCCTGTTTACCCCTGTGAGGTACTTTGTAGGTCTTGATCACGTCACCTCTCGCCCTCCTGTCTTCCAGAGTGTACATGTTGAGATTCTTCAGCCTTTCCTTGTAGGGATTCCTGTGAAAATCCTGAACCATTTTAGTTGCCCTCCTCTAGAAAACATCCATCTTATGTCCTTTCTGAAATGTGGACTCTAAAACTGGACACAGTACTCCAGCTGGGGGTATACCAGGGAGTGATACAATGGCAGCACAACATCCCTCCTCCTCCTACTGGAGATGCCACTCCTTATGCACCCCAGGATCCAATTTGCCCTGCCTATAGCCTTGTCACACTGTACTGCCACCTTGAGGTCCTCTGATATAATAACCTCAAGGACCCTTTCATGTCTAGTGAGTATAGGTACCTCCCCCAATCCTATGCTAAGCATCGGGGTTCCTATGCCCTAGGTACATGATTTTACACTTGTTGGCATTGAACCTCAACAAAGTAAGAACATGGAATTGATTTGAATGAATTGTAGGCTTTTAAGCAGCTTTTCGGGGAGTGTGTATGTGTGGGGGGGGGGGCTCTGCTACTATAATTATTTGCTTTTGATTCTGGCCTCAAATCAGTTGCACTCCTGTAAAAAGATAAAACATGTTTAAGAAAGACTCATAAGAAATGTAATAAAGTCTTTGTACATTAGCCAGGGCCGGACTTGCTGAACCCTTAACACTGCATTGCAGACAGGAGAGATACAGCCTGTTCCTAATTAATGAGCTTCCCATTGGTCACCTGTGAGCCTCTTATGGGCCAGAGCTCACTACACAAGCATTTGTCAATGCCAAATGGTGGCTTGCTGGCATTAGCAGTGGAAGTGCAGGAGTTAGACAGATGGGGCCCGATTCTCAAAGCCCTGCATCAGACGCAAGGTGCCTGCACCGAACAGATATGGTGCAAGGTGTGCCTTGCATCCATGACCACCTGCCCAATGTGCAATTCACAAAGGTGGCCTGCGTCGACCGCGAGCCACCTGCCCCAAACAGGGCTTGCACCTGTCCTGCAATGCACTGTGGCACAACAGTAGGGGGACTGCGGCCGACACAAGCTGTGTCCTGCAATTCACAGGCATCACCCAGCGGGAGAAATTCTAACTGCCCTTAGACCAGCCAGGGCAGGCGTGAGGGGACTTAGACATTCTCCCCTGGGTGGCATGCCTGTGTGCGGCACACCATGGGTGATGGTCCACCTACCATACGTAGTATGGCCCTGTATATGTGGCCCCTGTCCTAGTGGTCCAGTGGCACCCCTCACAGCTCCCTGATGCCACCTATGTACCACATCAGCACCCCCATCCTGATGCTGCCCATAGTGGCAGCGGCTCCCCCAATCTCTAGTGCCCACCCCATCAGTGCTACCACAGCACCAACTTATGGTGGTACAGTGCCCACCCATGCCACAGCAGGTGGTGCCCACCCCCCCCCGTACACCAGTCCTGACAGCTCACCGGTGCCCGGCACATCTCATCACTCACCTCCGTGGCCAGGCACCAATTGCACCAAAACATGGTGGGGGAGACACCGGCCCACCAGGTGGGGTCCACATGCCCATTACCTGGTGGGACTGGGGTCCAGTGTTAGTCTCTGGTGGCCTGTGGCAGACCTGTGCTGTGCGCCAGGGGTTTGCCGCAGTGTTCCGGTCGGTGCAAGGGTGGGGACTTAGCCATTGGGACCCCTCTTGTACCTGAATCAGGTGCAGGGTCTTTGGTGCCCTGGGCATCAGCGCAAGCTGCTGTTTGCCACAGCTTGCACCAGATGCAGGGCCCCTATGAAAATCTGGCCCATGCAGTATAGGAATGGCAGTAAAGTACTGAAATGCGCCAACCCCACCCCCACCCTACAGAGATGGACAGGCATATAAACATAGAAACATAGAATCTGATGGAAGATAAGGACAGCTTGGCCTACCTAGGCTGCCCATTTCCCTACCTAATGGATAAGCTGCAGATCCTAGTTAACCAACAGCCTACTTCCTCCTACCCCCGACTAAAATTGGCTTATGTCTGTCCAATGCATTCTTGAATTCACCCACTGTTTTTGACTCTACGACCTCCTCAGGAAGGTTGTTCCATGCATCTACAACCCTCTCTGTGAAGAAATACTTCCTCACATTACCTCTAAGCCGTCCCCCCCTCTATCTTCAAATTGTGTCACCTTGTTTTTTGCACATCTCTTTTTCTGAAAGATGCTACCGTCTTGGACTTTGTTGATTCCCTTGAGGTATTTGAAAGTTTCTATCATGTCCCCCCTCTCCCTCCTTTCCTCAAGGTTATACATCTTTAGTTCCTTTAGTCTTTCTTCATATGTCTTCTGATCATACCTCTCAACTGTCCCTGATTTTCAGGGATGTCCCTGATTTTGCCTCAAAATTTGCTCTGTCCCTCCTAAAAATTGTGTTTCCATGACCAAACAGTAATGGTTGTAAGCACAAAATAATGGTAAACATTAAAGTTACAGACTTGTTTTTCCTTAGAAAATGCATTTTGCACTAAGCCCCTTATTCTACCAGCTTCTTGAGTGGATAACATCAATTCTGAAGATGTGTCCCTGATTTTGGTCCTTTGTCCCTGATTTTTTTAAGCCTTGTCCCTGATTTATGAAGCAGGAGGTTGAGAGGTATGCTTCTGATGCAGATCCTGCATCATTTTGGTTGCCCTCCTCTGGACAGCCTCCATCCTGTCTATGTCTTTGTGGAGATGGGGTCTCCAGAACTGTACACAGTACTCCAGAGGTGGTCTTACCAACTGTCTGTACAGACGGCCAACAACTTCCTGTTTTCTACTGGTGATGCCTGTCCCTATGCATCCTAGTATCCCCCCAGCCCTCCTTACTGCCTTCTCACATTGCTTGCCCACCTTTAGGTCATCTGATATGACTACCCCAGTTCCCTTTCCATTTTTGTTGTTGTCAGTATCTCACCCCCCACTGTGTACTCTTCCCCTGGATTTTTGTTTCCCAGGTGCATTACTTTGCACTTCTTTTCATTGAATCTAACCTGCCATACATTTGACCATTCCTCCAACCTTGCCAAGTCCCTTTTCATCCTTTCCACCCCACCTTGTGTATCAACCCTGTTGCAGATCTTTGTATGGGGTCATTGGGGTGTGCCTTTGGGTCGTCGCCCATAACAGCCATGACATTTCACCTCACTCTACCCTGCAGACACTGACAAGTGTCGAGGTGTGCCTTGGGTGATCGGGCTTTACTTACCTCATTCCATAAGGAAATATGCAGAAATGGGTGCAGTATAGTAGAATAGGGTGAAGTCTGGGGCCAAAGAGTCCAAGGCGCACCTTGATGCCTGTCACTGGCTGCAGGGTTGGGATGGGGGTGGAATGGTATGAGTATTACTGTCGACAATCCCAAGTCACTCCCCTGACGCCTGTCAGCCCCTACAGGGTAGGGCGTTATGGTCAAAAACCCTAATGCCCTGGGTGTTTCTTGGTACTTTTACTCCAAGTTTTCAACATGGACTTGTTGTGATCCCACAGCACGAACAGTGACACTATCAGTTTGTTAGCCAAAAGGTGATTTTGCACAGTGACTGCGCCATTTGGCGCCACAAGTGCGAAAACACATTTCGAACAGGATGTGAAAAATGACAGCTGTACTGTTCATGAGGAGGTGTAAAAACTGGCAATGTTGAAAATCTGGAGTAGTGAAAATATAAAAAAACTGGTGAAGTCACGAGTGTGTGTAGAAACTGTGCAACGCACACCCGTAATGTAATTAGTTTGGGGATTTTTTACAGCAGATTTTCAACATAGGCATTTTGGGACCTCCACTCATGAACAGTGTCACTGTGATTTTCTTAATCTGTCCCGAACACTGATTTCCCACAATGCCTGTGCTATTCTGTGAGAAAACACATTTCAGCCAGGGTGTGAAAAATAACAGCTGTACTGTTCATAAGGAAGTGTGGAAAAATGCCAGTGTTGAAAATCTGGAACTGAAAATATTACAAATTTGTGAACTTACAAGGGTGCAGGGAAATTGCACAATGCATGCTCGTAACACAGTCATTTTAAGGACTTTTGTCACCAAATTGTCAACATAGCCAGTTTAAGACCTCTGCTCGTGAACAGTGTCACTGTGATTTTCTTAATCTGTCCCAAACATTCATTTCGCACACCGACCGCGTCAATGTGCACTACATGTGTGAAAACACATTTTGGGTGAGATGTGAAAAATGGCAGCTGTACTGTTCATAAGGAGGTATGGTAAAATGGCAATGCTGAAAATCTGGAGTGAAAATATTAAAAATGCTCGAAGTTACGAGTGTGCTTAGGAACTGCGCAATGCACGCTCATAAAACAGTCATTTTGAGGAATTCTTTCACTATATTTTCAACATAGGGTTTTTGGGGGCCTACTTCATGAACTGTGACACTGTCATTTGTTAATCAGTCCTGAAAGGTGGTTCCACGCAGTGACAATGAAATCACCTTTCAGGACCGAATAACAAAATGACAGTGACTGAGTTCATGAGGTGTGGTCCCAAGAACCCCATGTTGAAAACTTGATGAAAAAATTCCCCAGAATGGCTGAGATATGCACCAAAGTTAAAAAAAACAAAACATTTATGCCATTATACAGCTTACTGGCATTTCTTTATTTCGCGGTCGTCTTTGAAGGGTGCAGATGTGTTCACGGTCCACCGAAGATCATCGCGCTGGGCTCCGGAGGTAAGTATGGGGTGAGGTAGGGGTGTGGGGAGGTGGGTTACGCAGAGGATAGATGCAGGTTGGGGAAGACGGGTAAGAGAATCAACGAGGGATGATGGGGAACTTTTGCCATGCTGGGGTGGGCTCCCAGCGTGGCACTAGAAAGTTGATTTGGGGGTGCAGTGGAGCTGATGGGGGAATTGGGCACCCCCCCATGGGCCATGCAGATTTTGCCATGCTGGGGTGGACTCCCAGCGTGGCACCTGGAAGTTTGTTTGGGGGGGCAGTGGAGCCCACGGAGGATTGGGTACCCCCATCGGCCATACAGTGTGCTGGGGGGGGCGCATGAGCCAAGGGGGGGATTGGGCACCCCCCTCAGTATACAACAAATGGAGGTGCATCATGCCAATGGGGATTGGGCTACCCCATCAGCAAATTAACTGGGGAGGGGATCATACCAGCCTTGAAGTGGGTCTCAAGGTGGTAGCCTGGATAAAAAATTGGCTAGACAACAGGACGCAAAGGGTAGTAGAAAATGGAGTACACAGTGAAGAAAGGAGGGTTACTAGCAGAGTACTACAGGGTTCAGTACTGGGACCAGTCCTTTTTAATGTCTTTATAAGTAATTGCAGAGGAACTGGAAGGAAAAGTATGTCCCTTTGCAGACAACACAAAGATCTGCAACAGGGTTGATACACAAGATGGAGTGGAAAGGATGAGAAGGGATTTGGCAAGGTTGGAGAAATGGTCAAATGTATGGCAGCTCAGATTCAATACAAAAGTGCAAGGTAATGCACATGGAAACAAAACCCAGGGAAGCATACACAATGGGGGTGAGATTCTGACAACAGTAAAAATGGAAAGGGACATGGGATAATTATATCAGATGACCTAAAGGTGGGCAAGCAATGTGAGAAGGCAGTAAGGAAGGCTGGGGGAATACTGGGATGCATAGGAAGAGGCATAAATAGTAGAAAAAAGGAAGTTGTTATCCCTCTGTACAGACAGTTGATGAGACCCCATCTGGAGTACTGAGTGCAGTTCTGGAGACCCCATCTCTGCAAAGACATAGACAGAGTGGAGGCTGTCCAGAGGAGGGCAACCAAAATGGTGCATGGTCTGCACCAGAAGACATACAAAGAAAGACTAAAGGAGTTTAATATGTATACCCTTGAGGAAAGAAGTGAGAGAGGGGCCATGATAGAAACTTTCAAGTACCTCAAGGGAATCAACAAAGTCCAAGAGGGTAGCATCTTTCAGAAGAAGAGATGTGCAAGAACAAGGTGGCACAATTTGAAGATAGACGGGGGACGGCTCAGAGGTAATGTGAGAAAGTGTTGTTTTCACAGAGAGGGTTGTGGATGCATGGAACAGCCTCCCTGAGGAGGCCATGGAGTCAAGAACAGTGGAGGAATTCAAGAATGCATGGGACAGACATAAGGCAGTCCTAGTGGGGGGTAGGAGGAAGTAAGCTGTTGGTTAACTAGGATCTGCAGCTTATCTGTTAGGTTGGAAAATGGGCAGACTAGGTGGGCCAAGCGGTCCTTATCTGCCGTCAAATTCTATGTTACTGTGTTTCTATGCCGACAGGGGGATTGAGCACACCCATCGGCTTTTTTTAACGTATTGAAATATTTCACCAGGAAGGCACACTGAATGGCAGGTGGTGGCTTTCCGTTGGCTTCATGGGGACTGTGAGGGGCCGACGGAGAAGCCATTGCCATGGGGATACCACACAATGCACCAAACAGCTGATTGCGTAGTGACATGGCCGAATTTCTTTATGCATTGTGGCATACTCATTAACTGCTGTCATTAACAGCGTGCTCCTCTATTCACCACACAGAGAACAGCCCTAGAACAGACTGCTGCCATTTGGTACAATACTGCCACACCTCCATAACTCACCTTTTGAGGGAAGCTGACGCAATGTGTTTCTTGCGCATGCGTGCAAGCAAAAAAAAAAACGAGAGGAGTTTGATTGCTTGTTACTAATTACTAGTTAGTATTTTTACTGAGACAGCCTGGCAACTAACGTTCAGTTTAAAAAAAAAAACAAATGTTTTAATGTGTAATTTATCTAATATCATTTTGACCACCCTTTCTCCTTAAGGTAAGGTTGGGGGGAGACTGGAGCTTTCGGTTTTGGGGGTTGGCATTCCCGGTGGCCTCAGGCACTATGTGGGGAGTGCGCATACCCACTTGGTTTCTTGAGGACACTGGTGTCCCTTGTATGCCCCATTTCCAGGAGGAAATGGTTCTTAAAGGGGGAAGAGTGTAAGCCCCCTCAGTGGGTGGGATTTCTAGCCTGTCTGGTATCCTCTGAGCCCCCCAGTGGTGCCATTTAGTCTGGCCATGCCCCCGGCCTTGTTTACACATGCTGCCACCTGGGGGCTGCAGCAAGGAAGGTATAAAAGACCCTGGTTTTGCCCAGGAAAGGGGAAGAGCAGGAATTGGCTGAAGGTACTGGGACAGTGTCCCGAAGGGGGGGCCCTTCCCTTTGGCTTAGTAGGTCGTCAGACAATGCATCGGTGCATCGAGAGGTATGGTGCTCTGAGGGACGGTGTGTAAAAATACCCTGTTGGTTTGGACATCAGCTGTGATGGGTAGAGCATGCAGGAGGTTGCAAATCAAGATCTGGGAGGCAAGAGCGAACCCCGCACAGGGAAAAAAGGGGATCCTGGTACCCCGTTCAAGGTAAGGGGTACCCAGGTTGTGGGGCTGCCACAGTGGTGGCAGGACTGTGGCAGAGCATTCTGGAGGTGGCAGTTCTAGGGTATTTATTCATGTGGCATGCTGTCTGTAACAGTACAGAGGAATGGGAGAGTGCTGGCCTGGCATTTTCCATAAGGCCTGCCGTGCCCATGTCTGGGGTAGGCCCTGGGACCTACCATGCCCATGTCTGGGGTGGGTCCATCAGACCCATTAAGAGCCAGGGTTTTCAAGTGAGAACAGTAACATGAGGAAGGAAAGGTGCCACTGTGTGTTACACTTTCAGCCCGGTGCTAGTATGGAGAGGCCCCAATGTGAAGCGCACCATTTGGCTCTATGAGATATTCGTTTTTCTTGGGAAGTCTATTAGGGAGTAGCCACAGAGGCTTAGTCTGCTAATATGCCTGAGACTGTTATGGCTTGGCTGGCACAAGAGGAGTAAGGCACTCCCCCAGCAGGAGGTCCAACGGATATGGAACTGTGATCAAAGAATTGTGAATAGGAAAAAGGGTTTCTGTGGAAGAAGCTGTCAGAATTCAAGGAGCCATTATGGTTCAATTATCTTAGATCTGCGTGAACAAAATCTTGCTGCACACTGATTGGAAAAGTAAAGTAAAAATACCTGAACCTGCCAGTTTGTATTGCCTGTACTCTCAGCCCCATGGAGCTGCTCCAGTAAATTTTCTTGACTGAAATAGTCTGGGTTTAATCTTTTTCAGGCCCAGAAGAAAGTTCTTGGTTTCAGGATTTTGTGGTGCTGGTGATTTCTTCTTAACTCTAATAAGATGGATATTAATGAATTCTGTTTTAATTGCTCCATTGGTCACTTTGCTTCCACAGACAAGAACAGTCCTGCAACCCCCCCCCCCAGTCTGGGGTGGGGTAGCAGCTGGCACCATTTGAATTTGGCATTGTCCTGGTTTCCATCACCACTGGGCCTGGAAGTTTTGGGCTGTGGAAGAGGTAGGCTATATCCATTTTTGAAGACATCATAAGGTGGTAGACCACCTTATTTTCTTAATGTTTCAGCAGCAAGAAGTGTCATGGAATGTTTCTGGTGTGCGGCCCCATCCCTCCCCACAACACCTGGTACCACTAGACTTAAAGGGAAAGGGGCTACATTCTGCTTATTAAGAAATATATATATATATTTAATCCATTGTAAATAATAATAATAACAACATGAATTATATTGTAAGGCCCCTGTAGAACAGTCATCCTCCTAACTGCCTTAGGGGACAGGGTGTACCTACTTTACACTGCCAGCAGGTCACTGTAGATGTTTGCAGTGACTCCTGGGTTCTTTTGTATCCAGCAAAAAGAAACAGTGTGGTGCCTCTATTCAAAAAAAGACTTAAGTGGGCCTAATGACTGGTAAGTATAAGCCCCACAGTCTGTCTCAGTTAGCTGGGCCACCTCTCATCTTGCTTTACCTGCTCTCACATGCTCTAGGAACACACTTCCCTTGTTCCATCCAAAGATTCCACTGGCTTGCACTCCCTGACCAGTGTGTGTGTCTGTACATATGTCAGGGCTTTCAGTCCTTCCAGACAGTCACAGAGTGACATCTGTCTGTGGCGTGTTAATGGACCCCGCAGCAGCCTTGCTACAGCATCTCCTCTCTCTCTTACACTTGATGTGCTCTGGAACTCCAGCATCATCTTCCTTGCTGGCTAGCATGCAAATCCCACCCTTTCCCTCTTCCTCATCAGGCAAATGGTTTACTCAAAGTTTGGCTTTACAGTTGCTCAGTCTGCTGACAGCCATCCTGCCTCTCCATATCCTCTCAAAGATATGACCCAAGTCAGCACAGCCCCTGCCTCTTATTCTTCTTAGAATACCCAGCTCTGTTTGGCTCAGTAGGCTGCAAGTCAAGTCCAGACAGTTCTTTCATCTTCCCAAAGGCTTCTGCAGCTTAGATCCACAGTCCAGGGGCACCGGCCTCCAAAATTCCTTTTAAGAGGGATCCTGCCCTCAAACAAGTAGATGTGCCCCTCATGATGTGTGGGTACACTTGCATGTATTCCCAATGTCTTGTCTGTATTGTATTTCTTCTTCCCACTGCTACCAATTGTTGATTATGTATATATTTGCCAGGCTATCCAAATCTTAATAACAGCCACTAAATGGGTTAGCAATGCGCTAAGATCCCGTAGCACCCACAAAGTGGGGCAGTAGCAGAAAGTGCCATACTGGATTGCATGTTTGGTGAGTCACTGAACCATTTATTTGCAAGCAGCCCTAAAATATGGCAATGCAACTATGCAAAGTAGCTGACTGTACCTTGCATATAGGTTCTCTGGCATACTGGTAGGTTTGGAGAGGCAGTAACTACTGTTAGCGTCTTGCTAAGTACCACCTCCCCAAATCAGCTCTTAAGGCCTGTACCTCTCCCCCCCCCAATCGCCCTCCCAAGTACAGTATTCCCTTGGGTTCAGTGGGATCACCATGAATCCCAGTCACTGTATTGTAATCTTCCCTGGTGTCAAGTGATACCCCATCTCCCAGATAGCATCTGGCCAAGGTGGTGAGTGGAGGGGTTGAGTCAGTCACTGCAGAGAAGGCTTAGGCTATGTTGGGGGCTGGGGTGGTGGTGGTGGCAGGTCAGGAGTAGGTGAGATGGGGGGGCTTCTTTGCTATGGGGTCACTGGACAGGCAATTGGGGGGTCACTTCCAGTATGGCTTAATACATTGCCAGGTGTTCGGGGGGCACCACAGGACACCTAGGAATATTACAATACATGAGCATTAGGCAGCCCTGACAGGTGCTGTGAGTGTGTGTGTGTTTGTGTGGGGAAGGGGGCACAAATTCGGTGTCATCTTTTTAATTTTTTTATTTTAGTCTTTGGTAACTGGGTAAGGTCCACTAGACACAAGTACCTGTTTTCAGGGGGGACCGGGGAGTACTGGGTGGTTAAGTGACGTGCTCAGAGTCACACAGTATGCAAATGGAGGTTCGGGAAATCAAACCCAGGTCTGCTGGATGTACAAAACTCATTCACAGCTCGTTACTGTAACCTCTAGGCTATCCTGCCAGCCATCTGGGCATCTGGGCCTGTAATGAGGCCCTAATAGAATGCAAATTACCCCATAGCACCTTGCTATTTCTAAGGGTAATTTGCATATAGGGATACAAATATGGCAGAATGCTCCAGAGGATCAATTGCCATTTGTAGGCCCTAACAGCCAGATTGCTTCTGCAAGCCCTATTGCACCCTGTTGCCCACATACATCTTGTGGCCAGTAGGGGGGGCTGGGGTTGGTGGGCACAATCAGAATAGTGCCTGGCTGGTATATTGGAAACTTCCTTTAGCACTCGCACTGTGTTTCTGCATGTTCCAATATACCTGCGGTTTGCTCCAAGCACTAGTTTGCTCCTAAAGCAGATGTTTACCAGGCCCAATCCACGATTTAAGAATACCTAGGCCATTATGTGTTGTACATGTTCCTTTTCATGGATTGGGTCATAACAGAAAATGGTCCCTAGGACCAGTGCACCTGCTTGGTGAATAAATAAATAAATACAGCAATAAAGAAATAAAATAAATAAGTGTGATCAGAGCTGTGCAGCTCCATGGAGCAGAAAGTGCCAAAGAAAACAATGTCCAGCAGCTGTTTGCTGGTGCTCCACAGTAGTATCCCACTCCTGGGGGCCAGAGGAAAGAAATCCAAATTCGCAGTGGTCCCATTCCAGCCAGTGGACCCCAAGGTAAGCCCCACACTTTTGGAGGGTGTTACAATATACTAACAGTATATTTTTGAAGCCGGCCTATATTCATCATACACACATAAAATGTGACCAATTAAAACGTGTAAAATATATTGAATTTCCTATATATATATATATATATATGCATATATATACATGTATAAATTTTTTTAATGTTTAAGGCTTGTCTGAGGTTATGTGGCGCAGTGGGTGACTTGTCACACTGTCCCCAACTAACGGTACTTTAACTGTGCCTGCCTAATGGTCCTGATGCTCGGTTTGTTGCTGCAGCCAGTTCTCCTGTTCATTCTCCCCATCCTCCTAACTGGTGTTGCCATGCTACTGCAGCCCTGGGAGTCCCTGCTGCTCTCTCCCATCCCTCCTGCTTCCTGGTCTCTTGTTGCTTTCCTTGCTGCTGTCCCTATACTCTGCTGCGGCTCCCAGCTGCTCCCTCTGGCTTATGCTGCTCGCATAGTAGCTCAAGGTTGTGTCCCACTTGGCTTCCCCTCCTTTGGCAAGTTCTGTTCATCTCTTCCCTTATGACTTAGGGCTCCCCTTCCCACTGTAATTTTACTGCCTTCCACTGCCAATTGCCGTCAGCTTTGGCTGTTCTCTTTCTTGCTCCTCCCATGGCAGGTTTGCTGTCTTCTTCTCTCTCTGTTTGCTCCTGTTTTTTTTTTTTGTAACCAGCCTATTTCATCCTTCAGGGCTCCCTCATGTGAGAAGGGCTCCATTTCCTTCTGTCAAAGTCATTTTTTGTCTTACAAAGCACTTTTTGCAATATCAAAGCACATAAACATAAAACATAATAAGATTAACAGTAATCAGTTAAAATCAGCAAAATTCCAAATTAAAACACATCTGAAAAGGCTGACTCAAATAAATACGTTTTTAGAGCAGCCTTGATGATCTTGGTGAACAGGCACCCTCTAATCTGATGAGGTAGAGAGTTCCACAGGGTCGGGGCCATATATGTGAAAGATCTCACCCCTGAGGTCTTCAAACGGACCCTGAGAACCTCCAGCAATCCCTCATCAGTAGAACAGAGTGGACAGAGGGGGCGGTAGGAGTGCAGGAGGTCTTGCAAATAATGTGGTCTGTGTCCGTGTAGGGCCTTATAGGTCAGCAAACTGACCTTGAAGGTGATCCTCCACCACAGTGGCAGCCAGTGCAATTCACGGAGCACAGGCGTGACATGGCTAGATCGAGGTAAGCCCGTCAACAGCCTGGCTGCCTCGTTCTGCACCAGCTGCAGGTGGCAGATTTCCACCCCCAGAAGCCATAGGTACAGAGCATTGCAGTAGTCAAGGCAGGAGGTCACAAAGGCATGGACCAGAGTAGGAAGGTCATCAGGCGGAACAAGGTGTTTTATCTGGTGATATTCCTCAGATGGTAAAATGAGGCCTTGAAGATGGCCGACATCTGTGATTTAAGTGTCAGCTCGCCATCAAAGATAACGCTCACATTCTGCACCCGTTCGGAGAACCTCAGCTGCCTGACCCCCAGAATAAGCCCAGAGGGCTGAGCAGCCAATGACTCCTCTACTCAATGACCGGGGTCCACAACCAACACCTTAGTCTTAGCCAGGTTCAACCTTATCCAGCTGGCACTCATCCATTCCTGAATCTCAGTGAGGCAGTTATTAAAAACCGTAACAGCATCATCCTGGACACAAGACAAAGGACAGGTATAGCTGATTATCATCTGCATAGTAGTGAAAACCCAGCCCATGCTGCCTTATAATGTCTCCTAATGGCAGCATATTCACCGTGAACAACATGGGAGACAACACAGAGCTCTGCAGGACCCCTCAGATCAGGAGGAAAGGAGCAGAAAAAAAAACAGTGACACCACTATCTGAGTCTTGCCCATGAGAAAAGAATGGAACTATCAGAGGACCATACCAAACAGTCCACAGATCAACTGCATGTGCTCCTGTAATACCCCATGTTCCATGGTGTTAAACACTGCAGAGATCAAGGAGAACCAAAATTGAATGGCTCTTATGATCTCTCACTGTCACGAGATCATTAAGTACCAAAACAAGCACCATCTTGGCACTGGGGTGTCAAACAGATGAGGCATACTGAGGAGTCCTGGTAGGACGAAACACATGTCTATGTCTTCTGTTAGCACCCTTTGCAAACTGTGTGAGAGGCCTTTTGGCACCATGCAATTCTGCTTAAAGTTGGACCAGCATAACATTCTGTGGTGATTTGCATATGTAGCCCATGATGCTTTGCATTGTGGGGGCATGTGTGATTTTGTATTTTCTTGAAACTTGGCTTCCCAGCCAAATGCCCTTTGGGGTAACCCTTGCCTCAGTGTTTACGCACAGAGGTTCTTTGTCTTTTAAATAGTTTTTTATTTTAATGGGTTCACCACAATATATCCCAGGCACACTGCCTTAGGGGTAGCTGGTCCATTGCACTGGGGTGTCAAACAGAAGAGGCATACTGAGGAGTCCTGGTAGGATAAAACACATGTGTATGTTTTGCAAACTGTGTGAAAGGCTTTTTGGCACCATGCAATTCTGCTTAAAGTTGGACTAGCATAACATTCTGTGGTGATTTGTATATGCAGCCCATGATGCTTTGCATTGTGATTTTGTATTATCTTGGCACTATACCTCTTCCTAAATCCAGACTGGAAAGGATCATAGACTTTGTGGGCGGTAAGATGGTCCTCAAGCTGCAATGTGACTATCTTCTCAATAACCCGGCCCACAAAGGGCAGGTTAGCCACAGGTCTGTAATTTGCAAGATAATCTGGATCAAGGGAGGGTTTTTTTTTAAAAGGGGGTCATGACTGCCTCTTTCAAGGGGTCAGGGAACACCCCTTCTCCAATGAACTCCAGACTATCTCAGCAAGGACTGGTCAGATGGCATCCACACACTCCACCAGGAGGTGGGTTGGACCAGGATCCAAACTACAGCAAGTCGGTCACATACCTTGGACAATCTTCATGATATCAGTGATCGCCAGCTGGTCAAAGTCGAACCGGACTAACTGGGCGCTAGTGACCTCCCACCATCCACCGCACTGCTCATTGGAGCATACAGAATGGATGCCTGACCTAATAGTGGCAGCCTTATCTGCAAAGAACTGAGTGAACTCCTTATACTTAAGGTGTGAAAAAGCTCTCCAATTCTGAAGGCAGGTTGGATTACACAATCTGTCAACAGCTCGGAAGAGCTGGGCCGGTCAATTCCTTGCAGTGGCAATCTCCCTGGACAGGAACTCTGCCTTACGGGAGATAGCCGATTGATACTCCCTATAATTAGCCATCAATCTAAGTTTTTCAACCTCCAGGCTGGATTTTCGGCAGCCAGCAGTGCTACAGCCTTCACCCTACTCACCTCAACTCCTTCAAGGTCCCATCAAACCAAGGGGACCAAGGACAAAGAGTGAGTGGACAAACTTGGACAGGAACAATGGAGTCTAGGACACCCAACACCACACTATTATAATGCAGCAACAGGTCACCTGGTTCCATGAGTCCCATCAGCCTACTCGATAGGTCCAGTACCGCCATTAGACCAGTGGGGGACACACCCCTTAATGGGCGGTACCAAACCATCTCCACAGGGGCAGGTCTATTAGGGAGAGCCATGAAGCTAAACCCTGTAGTGTGATGGTCAGACCAGCCTACTGGTTCCACCACCAAATCAGACATCTCCATTCCCAGGAGGAACACCAGGTCCAGAGAGTGTCCACAATTATGGGTGGCAGCGGTAACAACCTGCATGAAGCCCAACAAAATCATCAGTTGGAGGGAGTCTTGACCAAATTGCGAGAGTTCATCATTGACCCAGGCATTGAAGTCTCCCAGGACCAACCACCTGGAGGACCCCAACACCATATCAACGATGAAGTCCGTGATTTCCCACAAAAATTCTTTCCCATCCCCAGGTGGATGGTAGCCAAAAATAATTTTGCAACCCACACCATACACTCAAAGGATCTGATGATCCACCACAGGTACATCCATAAGGTTTACTTTTATCTTGAAACAGATGGATACACCTTCGCCCCTGTGATCCAGTTTTGGGTGGTGTATCACCAAGTACCCGGCCAGCACTGCTGCCTCCAACACAGGATCAGCATTCTCATCCAACCAGGTCTCGGTGATGCATGCCAGGCTGGGTGTTCCAACAAGATCAGCAATAACTGCTATCTTGTTCTTAATTGACCTGGCTTGGCACAACACTGCCCGAGTCGGGTGAGTGGTCACAGGAGAGTGCATCATTTTCCCACTCGATGTGGAGCCCTTGGGTATGGGAACCAGGCAGGGAGGACCCCTTTCCTGGACTCATTTCACCCCAGGATGCCTCCTGGTACCCACAACCCCAATCTGCCCATCCAGCTCTGTCCCCCCAGCCAGGTAACCACACTTCCCAACCCCTCTGAGCTATTCCCAAGGCCAGACAACACCTATACACCTCAGCAGGCAGCAAAGGACAATCAAAGGGGTGCAGGCCCCTAAGCCTAAAGGGGGAGTAGCGCCTGTCCACCGAAGTAAGCTGCCAACACATAACTATAATGGTCAGATACAGCAATCACCCAAACATTTACCAAAACAATACAATACAAAAAAAGTTAACAAATCAAATGTTCAAAACACAAACTAAACTAAAACAAAACCCCCAAATCCCCCCAATCAATAAACAAAGCAGTCCAGATAATAATTCCATCCCCCTTTAAATAAAATACAACAAGGTCCTTCTAGTCCAGTTCATAAATGGTGAAAAATTAGTGAACACCAATGCAGACACTAAATGTTGGGGATAGCTGGGACTCTCACCCCCAACCAGCCAGCAAGCTTATACTGTCCAAAAATGCCACTGCACTCTCACTCCAGTGGTCACCTAAATGATGGAAACAAAATAGTTAATGGGGACACTCTCACTGCCCCCCCAGAATGACTTAGAAAAAAAACCAATCCGCCCACCCAGCTCTGTCACCCCGGCCAGGTAACCACACTTCCCGACCCCTCCAAGCTATTCCCAAGGCCAGACAACACCTATACACCTCAGCAGGTAGCAGAGGACAATCAAAGGGGTGCAGGCCCCTAAGCCTAGAGGGGGAGTAGCGCCTGTCAACCGAAGTATGCTGCCAACACGTAACTATAATGGTCAGATACAGCAATCACCCAAACATTAACCAAAACAATACAATACAAAAAAGTTAAATCAAACGTTCAGAACACTTGGGAACATAAGCAGGAGGCTGGTAAGGACAGAGGTCTGGGGTTATGTTCTGTTTTAACTGAAATATTTAAATAGTTTTCTACATGAAATTAGTTCTATGTGTTAAAAATTACTACTTTGAGTTAGAACTGTTACTTGGGCTGTGACATTGTAACTTATGAGGCTGGGAACACTTGTTTGGCAGTGATAATTACAGTCAAATTTAAATGTGATGCTTGCCTGGTGTTGGCGGGGGGGGGGGGGATTAACAGGAATCGCCTTGTCTTTCATTGTTCACTTGGGAACATAAGCAGGAGGCTGGTAAGGACAGAGGTCTGGGGTTATATTCTGTTTTAACTGAAATATTTGAATAGTTTTGTACATGAAATTAGTTCTATGTGTTAAAAATTACTACTTTGAGTTAGAACTGTTACTTGGGCTGTGATATTGTAACTTATGAGGCTTGGGAACACTTGTTTGGCAGTGATAAGTAGAGTCAAATTTAAATGTGATGTTTGCCTGGTGTTGGTAGGAGTCCTCCCAACCACCCTGTTTTGTAGGCTTTCTTAAATACTGAAAAGCCACTGGAGGTTGGGATTGAAGGGTTGTGCATTTCTGTTTGGGACTGAAATTCGAAGCAACAGGAACTGGTGGGCCTGTGACATCATGCGGTACCTGATGTCTGCATACACACACTGTTAGTGGGACTGGACACACGCTGGACTGTATGTGTTTGTGAGACTTGGGAACTTTATTGGTGGGGTTGAAACTGGGTTTGTAAATAACTGCAGTCAGTATAGAGAGAAACTGTATTCCAGGGGGAAGGGACTGAGAAAAGGGGGTGTGCCATTATAAACAGAGGGGGACAAACAGGGTGGCCATATTCCACCATGGCAGGCATCTTTAGAAGGGCTTGTAGGCTGCACAGGCTGTGGGATGGCACATTCTCAATTGGGCCTGGAGAGAGGGAGGCTGCCCACTCTGTAGACAGCTATCTTGTATCAGGAGTGAGGTATATTGGTTAAGGAGTAAGCTGGGGAGCTGGGGGCGGTGTCCAAGGATAAGGGTTGTGAATATGGGCAGCAGAAGGGTGGGGCTGAGGGGAGGCTGGGGCAACGCTCTGAAATTACAGGACATTATGTTACAGCAAGCAGGAGGGGGGATATTAGGGACAGAGGACCCTTAGATAGGGATGTTGACGCTAAAGGGAAAGCATACGGGGTGAACATTCCGAATACAAAGAGAGTGGAGGAGGAAGAGTCAGGAGGGGCTGTTGTGGGGAAGCCTAGTAGAGCAGATATTGAGAAGGGAGGGGCTGCTGTGGGGAAGCCTAAAACAGCAGACTGTGGGAAGGGAGCTCCTAAGGAGAACAGAGCAAGAGGGGAAGAAGAGGGGCAGTTTAGAGGTGCAGTCAGGGGAAACTCAGGTTACTTGATGGAGGCTGACATAGAGTGTCACCATAAATTTGAGCTACTAAGCAACCTAGAGGGGGAGGAAGGGGTTGGTGGAAATGAGGAAACTGATACAGATGCCGGGGGGAGGGAGTCGGATACCCATAGGGCATCACCGACCGACAATGGAAAGGATAGAAATAGTCCCAGAGGGAGAAGAGGAAACATAAATGTTAACCAGATGGGGGAAATGCAACATATTGCAGGCATGAGGGAGGAGAGCATGACTGGAGAGAAACTGGGAGACAAGAAGGTGGGAGAGGAGCCCCCCTTTAGCAGGGGGGTCAGTACCAAGGATGGGGCCCTAGCTAAAGGGGATCCACAGAGAGCCTCTGGAGGTAGGGGTACTATTACATGGGGGGAGGATGGTGGTGTGGGGAAGGGGAAACCATCAGGGCCAGGATAAATGGTTCAGATAAGAGAGGGTTAAAGGGGACACCTATTCAGAGGGAGTCTGAGTTAAGTGGGCAAAATAACGAGGGAGGCAGAAAGGGGATAGTGACAAGGGGGTCTCTAATAAGGCAGGACAACTCCCATGGAATTGAGAGCATGAATAAAGGGGGGGATGGGGGGCTGAGAGGGCATAGTGGAGGTAACCATAAGGATGATGGCGGTGTTAAGGTTCTGTTATTGGGAGACCCTATGATTAGGGGTATCCAGTGGGAGGGACAGGGGGGTGGATGCCATAGCCATGTGAAGGTAGTGAGTATCTCTGGGCTGACAGTGCACAGAGCAAAGTTCATGGTGTATGAACTGGTTAGGGATTGTGGGGGGAAAACGGATTTCCTGGTGCATTTGGGAACTAATGATCTAGAGGGAAATAGCGTTTTAGAAATCCAAGCAAGGTTCCAAGAACTTGCCAGAGTCTGTCGGGATAATGGATGCAGCATTTCCTTTTCGGAGATATTGCCAGTACCAAAGGCCTCAGTGGAGAAAAAAATGAAGCTCACAGAGGTTAATGACTGGCTCAGGAAGTGGCGTGAAGAGAGTGGGTTGGGGGTGTTAGGGAACTGGAAAGGAGTTTGGAAGGATAAGGGACTATATGCCAAGGATGGGCTTTATCTTGCCCCATTAGGGAAGGAAGTCCTTAAACAGGGGATGGCTGACTACATTCATGAAAGGTGGGGTTTATACTTGTGAGGGGGGGAAAGGATAAGGGAGGGGCTGACCAGAAGCCCTCTCCTCCAGATGAGGGAAGTAGCTCAAACCCGGGGAAACAAACTTGGGGTGGAGGTTTCAGGAGGAGCAGAGGGAGGATGGAAGTATAAGGAACCTGGGTGGGGTTCGACAAAGGGGATCAGCAATAAGGGGTGGGGGTTGGTGTTAGTAAATGCCAAAAGCTTGGGAAACAAGTTGCCAGAGTTCCAGGCCATGCTGTTCGAAGGTGGGGGTGGATGTGGTGGCGGTCACGGAGACGTAGCCAACAAAAACCATGACTGGGACCTAAACATGCGGGGGTACACTATGCTTAGGAAGGATAGAAAGGAGAGCAGAGGGGGTGGAGTGGCTATGTTCATTAGAGATGACATAGAAATTGCTAGGGTAGAAGAGGCAGAGGGAAACGTGGAGGCCTTATGGGTCACCTTATGATCCCCAGTAGGAGATAAGGTCAAGCTGGGTGTAGTATATAGGCCCCCCGGGATGAGTGATGTTCTAGAGGATTGTTTGCTGGACAACATCATTGCCCGGTGTGGTCCAAAAGGGGAAGGAGTAGTGTTGATGGGGGACCTTAATATGCCAGGTACAAACTGGGGAACCATGTCCTCTAAGGTGGCCAAGGAGCAGAGGCTGCTGGACGGCTTTCAGGATATGTTCTTAACACAGCATGTGATGGAGCCCACAAGGGAGGGGCATGTCCTGGACGTGGTTCTGGCAGATGGGGATCTGGTAAGGGACCTGGTTGCAGAGGACCTCCTGACTGGGAGCGACCACAATACTGTCTGGTTTCAAATAAGTATGGGGGGGGGGAGATCTAGGACACTGGCAGTGGACTTCACTGGGGCAGACTTTGTGGGCATGGGAAATATTCTCAAGGATCACTTGAAGGGGATTACATCAATGACAAGTGTGGAAAGGAGATGGGAGGTAATAAAACAGGGACTTCATGAGGCAGTCAGGATCTGCGCTAAGTTGAAACGTAAGGGAGCAAGGTCACATAAACCATACTGGTGGTCCAGTGAGGTACAGGTAGCAGTCAAAGAAAAGAAGGTGGCCTACAAAAATTATAAAACAACAAGAGGGGATAGGGATAAGGAAATGTACCATCTTGCATCTAGAAAAGTCACCCGGATGGTGAGGGGAGCAAAGTCCAGTAAAGAGCAGCGGCTGGCACAGGGGATACAATGAGGGGGAAAAGGGGTTCTTCCGGTACAGTGGGGAGTGGAGAAAAACTAAGGGCCATCTCAGCAGATTGAGATCAGAAGGAGGGTGGGTGGAAGATGTGAGGGACCAGGCAGAGGTATTTAACGAGTACTTTGCCTCTGTGTTCACTAGGAAGGGGGATGGGATATCTCCAAAGCAAGGCATTATGGGGATAGAAGCGGCAGTGAGTGAGATCAGGGGAGCAACAGAAATGGAGCAAGAGGGAGGGAGAGGTACCCCAGGGGTGTCACATCTGGATAAGGATAAAAAGGCCAGTAAGGTGGAGGGGACGGATGATGCTATCTCTGCCAAAAGGGTGTGGTTAGCCCTCAAGGCCCTAAAGAAAGACAAATCTCCTGAGCCGGATGGCATTCATCTGAGAGTACTATGGGAATTGGCGGACATACTGGCTGCACCCCTGGTGGAGCTCTTCAACAGGTCACCTGAGACAGGAAGGGTACCTAGGGATTGGCGAGAGGCACATGTAGTGCCAATCCATAAAGGGGGTCGAGGGAAGTACCAGATAACTATAGACCCATCAGTTTGACCTCAGTGGTGGGAAAATTATTGGAGAGTATACTAAAGGAATGATTGGGGGTGTACTTGGAGGAAGTGGGAGGTCTGGATAGTCGGCAACATGGGTTTGTGCCAGGTAGATCATGTCAAACCAATCTTGTGGAGTTCCACGAATGGGTAACATCAGAACTGGACAGGGGAAAGCCTGTGGATGTATTATTCTTGGACTTCAGCAAGGCATTTCACTCTGTCCCCCACAATGGTCTGGTGGAGAAACTGATGGGGTTAGGAGTAGGCCCTTTGATGGTCAGATGGATTGAAAACTGGCTAGCTGGACACACCCAGAGAGTAGTGGTCTGTGGGGAGCTCTCGAACCCTAGAGAGGTTGGTAGTGGGGTACCGCAGGGCTCGGTCCTGGGTCCGATCCTGTTTAATGCATACATATTGGACATCAGGGAGGGTATAGGGTGTGAAATGAGTCTCTTCGCTGATGACTTCAAGATGAGAGCAGTAGTTGAGGGAGAAGAGGGGAGGTTGGCCCTGCAAGGGGACCTGGACACCCTGGAAAGCTGGGCTCACACATGGAAATTAAATTTCAATATCACCAAGTGCAAGGTGTTGCATCTTGGCCGGGGAACCCTAAACACAGGTACACCCTGGGAGGGGAGGAACAGGAGGCCTCAATAGGGAAAAAGACCTAGTGGTCATGGTGGATGCATGTATGAATAACTCTGAGCAGTGCAGGAGGCGGCTAGCAAGGCAAACAGGATGTTGGGATGCATCGTAAGGGGATCACCTCTAGGAGCAAGGAAGTGATTCTGCCGCTGTACAATGGACTGGTTAGACCACACCTTGAGTACTGTATACAGTACTGGAGACCACACTTGAAGAGGGACATACAGTTCCTGGAGAGGGTACAGAGGAGAGCAACTAAGATGATATGAGGGCTAGGGGATTTGACGTATGAGGACAGACTTGAGGAGCTCTGCCTGTTTTCATTGGAGGAGAGGAGAGACAGGGGGGACATGATTGAGGTCTCTCAAGTACCCTCAAGGGAATAAATAGGGTAAACATGGAGGGATCTTTAGGCTAAAGCAGGGAGGTATCACCAGAGGGCATGGTTTGAAGTTGGAAGGTGGAAGGGTGAGGGGGGAAAGAGGAGGAGGTTTTTCACTGAGAGGGTGGTGGACCCTTGGAATGCACTGCCTGGTGAGCTGGTTCAGAGATCCACAGTGGAGGGCTTCAAGAGAGGGTGGGACAGACACAGAAAGTGGATGTATCAGATGATGGATGATGGCCTGTCCTATGGGGGTGGGGATGGATGATAGGGGTTTCTAGAACACAAGGGACGGGAGGTCCTCGGCACCCAACTAAGGATCTGAGGTTCAAGCAGACTCGATAGACCATAAGGCCTAATCTGCTGGCAAATAGTATGTTAGTATGTACACCAAGACTGCAGCCCTAATTCAAGCCTTAGATTCAAAAGCAGGGCTTCACACTGCAATTTCGAAGGGGAGAAATAAGTCACTCAGGTCTTCAGGCTGACAAATGAGCACTTCCCAGAGGGCCAGCAACACAGGCCAGATCCTGATGGAAAATTAGGAGTCCTAGGAAAAAGACCCTCCAGCCGCCACCTAAGGGACCCCCACAGGCAGCTGAGGTCCTGTCACCCTCCAGCCACCAGACTCAGTGCCCCTCCACAGAGACACCCCGACCTGCACCACCGCCCCCCCAAGTAGGCAATGCGGACCACACATAGTGGACCACAGGCAGGCACAGATCTCACAGTTCAAATTGTAAGAAGCAGCCAGTCATAAAATCCAGGCTACGAGAGGCAATCAGTGCCAGCCGCAGAGGACCGAGGATGGAGCCCCAACACCACCGGACGCCCTCCGAAAGCAGAAGCACTACAATACCCCCTGGCTATGGGAGCAACCTGCCCACTGATCAACAACTCCCACTATAGCTCCCCAGCCTCCACAGACCAGGCCCCACTCACCAGCTCACCTCCAAGGGACCCCAGCGGCCAAATGCTTCCATCCCCAGTGCACCAACTGGCCAGCAGGAAAACAGGCAGAAGACTAACATGGCCTCTCAGTCCGCCAGATCTCTCTCCTCCTCATCAGGTATATCCGAAGTGCTCTCTCCTCTTCTCCTTGCAAACTTCTTAAACTACAGGTAACTTCAAAATCAATTGAGACTAGGCAAATGGGGGAGCGGGTAGGGCAATGACCAAATCCAACTGCTCCCCACAGCTCTGGTTTGGCATACTATGCTCCAACAGCTGCAAAGTATGACATGTATATAAAAATGATGTGAAGAGCTGGTCAGAAAGGCTGATTGATCAGCATTAACAAAAGTGAAAAGAACTACTGGTAGTGCGGGCGGCAGTAAAAAGAAAGCACCACAACTAGAGCGACTGAGACAATAGTCAGCCCTCAGCCCACTGCAATATACTCTGGCCAGGATAAGCAGTAGGGAAGAACGTCAAATAAAACCCGATACCAAACCTGAAAAAATATGCTACACACTAACTGGACTACCTCACTAAAGGACCCTAACTAACTTAACTAAAAAAATGACGAAGTTAACAAAATGAAACAGAATAACGTGGAATAAAACAAACAAAAAAAAAACTCAGCATAGAGCTAGTGAATCTAACTGGCCCATATCAGCTGCCATCTCTCCAGGTAGAATGGATAAGACCTCACTGATCACCCTGCTTCTTCCTGTCCATCTTCTCCTTGGTTCCATTTCTCAACAGGGCTTACATATCTCTATGGGACCACAAAAGGGTGGTAGCCCCTGCAGCAGGAGTGAAGTGAATGCAAGCAAACATTACATGTTGCACAAACCTTCCACATAGCTCTACTTAATTATAACATTATCCTCAATCAAATTCCTGCCTCCCTCAATAGTTTCAGTCCTAAACCCTACAGTTCCAGTTCTTCCCTGTCCTCAAAGCATTCCTGTATAAGGAGCTTGGTAGTCTATTGGATGTTAGGGCTTACTCAAGGTTCAGTGGGGCAGTGGGTGACTCACCACCCCCCCACACCAAGTGGTACTTAAATTGTTCATGCCCATCTCTGTTGCTACCTCTACCCACCCTTCCACCTCTAGTGGTAACTTTCTTTCCTCAAAGTGCGGGCCTTCTTCCCTAAAGTATTGGTGTATGGGGACCTTATCCATGTGGCACATCTAGGAGTGGAACCCTCCTCAAGAGGGTTCCTTTGTCTCTACCGTACCCCAATAGGGTGGTAGTCCCTGCAGCAGGAAAGAGAGAGCATAAGTCAACATTACAGACATGTTGCACAAGCATTATGCTACTTCTAACTAACTACAACAGTAACCGCAATCAAATCATTCTACTCCCACCATCATTTTAATCCTAAAACCCTACAGTTCTGATCCTTCCCTGTCCCCTAAGCATTCCTACATAAACAGCTTGCTGGTTCACTAAATCAATATTATCAAATATCAATTATGGAGATAACCAATGATAGGAATTGTCATTTGGGATGCAGAATTGCAGTAAATATTGCACAAATTCCATGAAATTTCAGCTACAACTCAGTTCAAGTGAATTGGGATTTTTTTATGCAGATTCATGCAATGCTGCCTGTTAGTTCTGGCAAGATGGTGATCCATTGGCTATACTTGTACAAAGTACAAATATTTAGTACAATCTTTTAATCTTAGTATATTATTTCAACTAACCTTATTTGTCTGCATGCACACATTCATTTATTATCATTATATCCTCAAATGCAATCTGGCCCCATCTTCAGTCTCACGATCACATTGAAAGACACGTGGATCATTATGCAACAACTGAACCCACCACAAGGGTTATTTGTATCTCTCCAGACACCCCAAAGCAAGATAGAGGTATTTTGGTCACACTTTTGTGACAGGGTAGGGAGACACCTTTCTTTGGCCTACTGGCTCTTTGGAAAATGGGTAATTTCATGTAAAGACTGGCACTTTTGCTCCAGAGGTCTATTTAAAGTTCAGGCAGAAACATTATTTTGTGCAAGCATGCCTGGTGGTCTGAGCAGAATTCCACAGCAACTCAAACAAAGTGCTAGTGAACAGCTGATTTACTTCTTCACTGTCAAATCTATCCACTGTTTCTACCAGTATACTATGCCTTGCAGTCACATGTGAAACTTAATTTATCCAGCAAACATGACCAGTAGCTGAATGTGGTGTCCCAGGTGTTCGTTATGCCAGATGGTGGAATCATGTATCATGTGCTGCAAAGTTAGCTGCAAAACATCGGGGGACAACATAGTAGTGACTGACAGTGAGATCGGACGAAAGACCTGGATTGTGGGTTTGGCTTCTTCTCTGCCAGCTAGTCCATTTTACCTTTTACTTGTGTAACTTCCATATGTCAGCATTTATGAGTTTACCCCTTAAGCAAGGTTTGTGCAAGTACAGCCCTGCTTATTTTCCAAGTAAAAGGTTAAAGTTTCAGTCTAAAACAGAAATAAAGACAAATGTATCTGAATGTTTCCTGTTTACCACTTTACAAAAATCTCTGCAATCTATGAGCTGGACAGTTTCCTACATGCATCCTACACTCGTTTAGCACCTGCAGTTTCCTAGGCTTTTTTGGCATTGCCTGCCCTAAGGGGTATATATTTGGGTATCCAGGCAGAAGTCAGCGAGTCACAGGCTGGAATGACAATGAAGAAAAGGACTCCATATAGAAGAGACAGGGTTCGTCGGTCAAAGCTCCAGCTACGACCATCTGGAAAGAGCTTGTCAGGCTTGGGGTGGTTGCAGGTTCCTGAGTCTGGGGTGTCACTTGTCTTCTCTGTGCTGATTCTCCAGAGGCTAGATTCTGGCTGGGACCAACGTTGAGATGGCAAGAGGGCCTTTTGGCAGCTCCCCCTCAAGAGATGCTGCCTGACGGCAGTTAGTGGTAAATCCCAGGGGTTGGAATGTAGGCAGAGGATTCTCCCATGTACCAGGCTCCAAAAAGGGGAGTGAGTAGGGACCATTAGCTTTGAGGATGGGGTGATTGCAAAGACATAGAGACCCAAGGGTTGTGTAAGATGCAGTGAGCTCCCATGTCTACCTTGTGTTTCATACCCTAATTAGTTACCACAAAGTTACTGATGTAAAAAGGACAGGGCTGTACCTGAGACATTGAGAACTGAGGTTTGGGTAAGATACACTGAGTTCTATTTTTGACTCATTTGGTGCCTGTGTGCTACTAGATCAGTGTAGGAGAGTATATCATCAACATATCTGTTTAGAGAGGTCTTGTGTTTGTCCCTGTGTAAATGTGTAAATGTAAATCCTGCGGTAACCCCCGGTTATCTCATGGCTGTTAGGGGAACAAAGGTTGCAATATGTTATTGCTGTTGATAAATCTCACTTCTGTTGCTTATGGGCTCAAGCCATGTAAATAATTATTGCTTCTTTGGCCTATAGGTGGGTAGTAGTTGGGGAGCTGACTGTGTAATTCTAAATGTGTGGCTGCACACAAGTCATGTGTAAATAAATTGGTGGTATTTGAGCAACTTCTGTTTGAAGTATGGTGTCCTGTGTTCTGAAGTTATTGTTGGGAGATGGGATCAGAGAGCTTTTAAAAAAACTTGTAGAACTGTTGTTAACGGAATTGAACTGTCTCTCCCTGCCACCACCCTATTTTCCCTAGAAATCAATCAAACCCAAGTTAGTTCCACCAGTTACTGCTCCCTTGCCCAGTGGGTTTAGTGCTCAAGACCCTGGGGCACTCTTTGTGATATTCCCCAGGTGGAGGCAATGTGCTAATTATATGTGAAGTTTTTCCCTAGCCCCCGAGCACCAGGAAAGAATCCAGGCCAGCCGACTCTTCAGTGTGAAGAGATGCATTGTCAACCAGGGACGCCAGTATAGCTGCTGACTGACCGCCCAACACCACCACCACCAAGTGTGAAGACACAAATGCCAGAGACCCCCTGGGGCATCATCAGGACATTACACATGTGAAACCTGGTTCACAACAAATACCCCTGTGGTCATTAATTCCAATCTGAAATCAAAGCTCTGCACTGTGCAGTTTTGTAAGCAGTGACTCTGAATTACAGTAATAAGGAGATGTCACCTTATGGTTATAGTGGAGAGCGTTCACCTGTAGTAATGCTTAAGCTGTTGTGAGCATGCTCCCCAGGGTCAGGTAGAATCAAGATGGTGACTGCATGGTTGTACTTATGCAACTGAGAATACAACTTCTAACTCCTAATGTCTGGACTGTTCTGTTACTACTTTCAATATACTGCACTGGCAACAAGGAAAAACTGCATCGCTTCTCCTGTGGGGGGTAGGTGAAATACTTTTCTTACAATAATGGCTACTTATGGAAAAATAGAGGAGTACAATACAAATCAGGAGAAGTGAGTTCAGTACACAGAGACTCTTGCAGTATTTCTTTGCAAATGAGATAGAAGATGCTGACAGAAGATGTATGTTTTTTCGCTGAGTGTGTAAAGGCCAAAAACATAAAATGTATTAGAAGTTTGATGGCTCCTGAGAAACCCAGTACCAAGTCCTTCAATGAGCTGGATGAGGTAGTCATCAACCCCTATAATCCAAAGTCTTCATCAATTGTACAAAAGCTTCAGTTTTATAATAGCTTCTGTGAGCCAGGGATTTCGGTTGCTATGTTTGTGGCAGAGCTGCATAGTCTATTAGAACATTATGCTTTCGGTAATTATTTGGAAGAAGCGCCATGAGATCGAGCAAGATCAGCTTGCCTGTGGCATTAATGATTAAAGAATCCAGGGTCAACTGTTATTAGATCCACGGCTGATTAAAAAAAAACCTTGATAAATAACACAAGGCATGGAACCCGCTGCACAACATGCTCCCAATTTACAGAGCAGCCTTAATCTACCTGCATCCAGTGACTGAGCCACAGAAGCCCTACACAAACATTTAAATACATCTTCAAAAACAAAGGATTGCTCATGCAAGCAGGGCTCGCCCTCTAAGACGTAACAGATGCAGGTGGCTTTGCACTCCAGTGCAGTATAAATAAACTATGTGTGAATGTAACATATCAAGCTCAGATGGCACACCTGCCTTTATTGGTAGGGAAAGGGATGGCCTAAACCTCATGAGCCAATATAACTTGCCTGAGCCAAGAACAAACAAGCACTTGTCAATGCCAAATGTTTACTTGCTGGCATTGGCATTGGTAGTGCAGAGTTAGAGCGTTACATAATAGGAATGGCAGTGAAGTACTGAACTAATGCCAACCCCCACCCTGCAGAGAGTGAAAGGCATTGGGGTATTCCTTTGGGTTATTGGCCATAATGCTTATGCCATTCCACCTTACCCCACCCTGCAGACACTGATAGTTGTCGTGGTGTGCTTTGGGGTCTTTGGCCCTTACACACACACAATTCCATAAGGAAATAAGCTGAGATGGGTGCAGTATAGGACAATGGGGTGAACGTTAGGGCCAAAGACCCCAAGGTACACCTTAATGCCTGCAGTGGCTGCAGGATGAGGATACAATGCCGTGAGCATTACTGCCGATGAACCCAAGTCACACCCCTGACACCAATCAGTCTCTACAGGGTGGGCGTTATGGTTGAAAACCCTAATGCCCCAGGTGTTTGTTGGTATTTTCACTCCACAATTTCAACATGAGCTTTTTTGGGACCCCAGCTCATGAACAGTGGCACTATCATTTCATTACTCAATCCTGAAAGGTGATTTCGCACAGCAACTGCACCATTCGGCACCACAGGTGTGGAAACACATTTTGGGCAGGATGTCAAAAATGACAGCTGTACTGTTCTTGAAGAAGTGTTAAAAAATGGCAATGTTGAAAATCTGGAGTGGAAATATGAAAAATTGGCAAAGTTAAGAGCGTACATAGAAACTGCGTAACACATACCCGTAACACAAACATTCTTTGGAATTTTTCACCAGATTTTTAACATGGGCATTTTGGGACCTCCCCTCATGAACAGTGGCACTGTAATTTTGTTACTGTGTCCCGAAAGTTGATTTCTCACAGCGATCATGCCGTTCTGTGCCTCAGGTGCCAAAACACATTTTGGGCAGGATGTGAAAAATTACAGCTGTACTGTTCATAAGTAGGTCTGAAAAAATCTCAATGTTGAAAATCTGGAGTGAAAATATAAAAAACGGGCAAAGTTATGAACATGCATAGAAACTGCGCAATGCACACTCGTAACACAGTCATTGTTTGGAATTTTTTCACCAAATTTGCAACATGGGATTTTTGGGATCTCCCCTCATAAACAGTGGCACTGTCATTTTGTTATCAGTCCTGAAAAGGTATTCTGTGCAGCGATTGCAAAATCACCTTTCGAGACCAAGAAACGAAATGACAGTGCCAGTGTTCACAAGATGGGGTCCCAAGAACCCCATGTTGAAAATGTGGATCTAAAATTCCTAAAAATGGCTGCAATATCAACCTAAGTTGAAACCCACCATTGATTCACATTATATGGCTTACCTTGAAATCTTCAGTTTGCCGGTCGGCTTTGGAGAGTGCAGACACATCCCGGTTCAGCGAAGATCGCTGCTCCCAACCTCCGGAGGTAAGTATGGGGTGGGGGGTGCAGGGACGTGGGTGCGCAGAGGGAGGGTGAGGATGGGAGAGGGGGACGAGGGAAACAATGATGGATCATTTTCTTTTTTACAGGGGAAAAAACAGTGAAGGATGGTTTTCTTCATTCATAGGGAAAATCAAATTATTATTAATGTGGGCACACTGGGGTGGGCTCCCAGTATGCCATAATAGTGGGGGGGCATGGTGACATGGGGATGGGGCACCCCAATGTCAGCAAATAATTTACAGGGGTTTGGGGAAGGCTTCATCCGACACCAGGTGTGGGCATCCTGGTGTCGGAAATCAAATAAAACATTTTTCTGCACACTGGGGTGGGCTCCCAGTGTGTCACAATAGTGGGGGAGGGGGGCATGCCAACAGGGGGACTGGACACCCCAATGTCAGCAAATACTTTAGAGGGGTTTGACGGGTGGGGGTGCATCCAACACCGGCTGTGGGCATCCCGGTGTCAGAAATAAAATAAAACAGTTGTTCAGCACACTGGGGTGGGCTCCCAGTGTGCCACATTAATAACGGGGGGAGATACATGCCAACAAGGGGATTGGGCACCCTGATGCTGGTTTTGCGGGACTGTGTGATGGGCAGCAGGAGCCACCATTGTGGAAAGCCATGCCACAACTACTTTATTTTTTGAAATGTTTCACCAGGAAAGGCACACTGAGCAAACATGTTGCTCGTACCTCCAGCCACGTGCATTACAGTGCTTGGCCTACTGTGCACTGTAATGCACGTGGCTGGTGTCCGAAATCAAATAAAGAGTTTTTCTGCACACTGGGGTGGTCTCCCAGTGTGCCACAATAGTGGGGGTATGGCATGCTGACACAAGGATTGAGCACCCTGATGTCGGCAAATACTATAGAGGGGTTTGGGGGGAAGAGGCGCATCAAGCACTGGGTGTGGCCATCCTGGTGTTGGAAATAATATAAAACAGTTGTTCGGCACACTGGGGTGGGCTGTCAGTGCGCCACATTAATGGGGGGATACATGCCGACATGGGGATTGGTCACCCTGATATCATCTTTGCAGGAGTGTGTGGTGGGCGGCCAAAGCCGTTGTTGTGGAAAGCGATGCTGTGGCTACTTTATTTATTGAAATGTTTCACCAGGAAAGGCACACTGAGCATACATGTTGCTCATAACTACGTACGGCCATGCGCATTACAGTGCATGGCCTACTCTGTTTTGTAATGTGCATGGCCGGAGTCTTGTCAGCTGATATTGCAATGATGTAACTGTACCTGCCTGTAGTGGCAGATTTCTTTTAACTCTTTGGCTCTCTTTGAAGCTGCTGTCATTGGCAGCATGCTCACTGATTGGTGGCTGAAGGACGCACCCAATAAGGCATCCGCTGCATTGGCCACAACGCTGACACACCTCTGAAATGTGTTACTGCCACAAGATGTTTGTTGCATGTGCCCATACTGTCAATTTCCTGATAAACATTTAGAGTTGTTTAAGAATAGTCTTGGTACACTGAGAGGTACAAAAGGCAAATTATTTTAAGCCCTGTGCCTACACATGCCATGCATCATAAAGCAGATCAGACAATCATTACCTAAGTGTTCAAAGAGGGTTTGGCAAACAGCATTCTATTATAGAGATGACACTTTTTGGAATTCCTTACCTTTATCCATAAAAACATTAGCTAATTACAAATCCTTTGTTACAGCTTTAAAAACATGTTATTGGTGTTATGGACATTTGTAATGGGCACTAACGATGCTCTACTTTATGTATGAAAATGTAATTCTTGTACTATGTATTTTATTGTCTGTATACATAGTCTTGTATTGTATACTCTCTATTTGTACCACGACTATGGCTTCCTAAAAAAACAGGTAATTAATGTCCATATGCTCTCGATTTAAATAAAAATGAATTGAATGAATGAATGATCTGATATCATTGAGCCTGTTCCGTTTAAAGACTGGGCTGCCCTGATCATAATGGTGTTGAAAATAGATGGGGGAATAAGAATATGTGGGGGCTATAAGGTCATGGACGAATAGAGTAGCCAAGTTGGTTGCAAAACCACTTCCCAGATTTAAGGACCTGTGTTAGATTTTGTCTGAGGGAAAGATATTCACAAAAAATGTCCTAAACACTGCATATCTCCAAATTATTGTAGATGAACAGTCCAAGCCCTAAGTGACAGTTAACCCCCTGCAGGGGGGTGTTTCATTACAACCAGTTGTCTTTTGGAGTTTCCACTGCACCATGTATTTTTCAAGGAGCAATGAATAACTTAGTTCAGGGTGTACCCCATGTCTGTGTGTACCTCAATGATATCCCGATTAAAGGAGAAACTAAGATATAACATTTACAAAGCCTGGACACAGTCCTACCTAGGCTATCAGATGCTGGCATGCACCTAAACAGGTACAAGTGTATTTCCAAGCCCCTGAAGTTACTTTCCTGGGACACAGAATTGATGTAGCTGGTTTATATCCAGCTGAAGAAAAGATGTGAGCCAGCACCAAAGGTTGTATCAAAATTGAGACTAATTCTGGGACTGCAAAACTATTTTGAAAGGTTCTTACTTAACCTTACCTCAGCACTGATACCACTTCATAAGATGCTGTAGAAAAATGTCAAATGGAGAACAAAGCTTTAAATAGACTAAGGAACTGTTAAAGTCTCATTATAGTGGCTGAAAAGACTTGCTACTGTCTTATGATGCCTCGTCCAAAGGTGTGGAGCAGTGCTAGATCGCAGAATGCAGGATGGATCTGAACACCCTATTGTTTTTCTGATGCAGATAGTGAATATGAGACATAACCAACAGGCTATTGGCTATGCCTCATGTTCATTAGCCCCAGCAGAATAAAGTACTCCCAGCTAGAAAGGGAAGGACTAGCTGTGATTTTTGGAGCAAACAACGGTTCATTCTTTCTTTTCTGGAATACATTTCATCATAAATGCTGATCAAAAGTCACTGAAATGTCTTTTCTGTGAGGGTAAACCTTCACCCCCAATGGCTTATGCCAAAATTTAGTGCCGGGTTCTCACCTTGGCAGCTTATGATTACATGCTTGAATATAGACCCAGGAAAGACTTTGGAAATGCAAATGCCCTAAACAACCTTTCCTTACATGACAGCCTAGCATATGTGGCCCAGCCAGCTGAGACTGTAGTGCTTACTGAGTTGCCATCATCATTTTTAGTTGATGAGGAGCACATACAATGAAATGGGAAACAGTAACTATAATAACCAGAGTATGCCCATTGGTTACACATGAGTTGAATGAGACAACTGGTGAGAAGCTCCAACCATATAACTCTTGACAGGAGGCCTTAAGAATCTAGGATGGTTGCTTGCTGTGGGGGGCAAGAGTGATCATACCCCTTTCAGGGAACGTAAGGTGCTGTAGTTGTTTCATGGGGCACACCCAGTTCTGGTGCTCATGTGAGAGTCTGGCACAGTTATGTGTGGTAGACAGATATGGACAAAGAGATAGAGGGGGCAGTATGCCAGTGTCAAGCACATGACACCAAAACCTCGTGACTTGTGGAGTGGCCTTAGCAACCATGGGCAAGACTTCATGTGTAGACTATGTTGGTCCATTTATGGGTGAGATGTTCTTACTGGTAGTTGATGCTTATTCAAAATGGATTGAAGTGCATGACAATGCCACCTCCACTGCCAAAGCAACAGTTGAGAAACTCAGACTTACATTTATTACTTGTGAATTGCCAGATGTCCTTGTAACTGACAACAGTACACAGTTTACAGGGCTGGGGTTAAGGAGTTTGTAAATAGGAATGTTATACAGCACATTACAATGCACCATCCTGCTTCAAATGGCCTGGCCAAATGGGTGGTGCGAACCATAAAAACAGGGATGAGGAAGATAATGGAATGCAGTATAGAAGGCGAACTGCAAAGTTTCCTTTTCAAGTACTGGGTGACAGAACATGCTACCACAGGTAAGTCACCTGCTGACCTACTCATGGCAAGAAAACTGAGGGCACATCTTGACAAACAGGCACAATAAAAAAGGCACCATGGTGCACATGCAAAAGCACTGTGTGCCTGATGCAGTCTATGCCTATAACTTTGGTACCATCCTCCACTGTATTCAGGAGTTATTACAACCAGCACAGGACCACTCTCTCATGTTTTTATATTACGGCTGTGTATGGGCCAAATAGCATTTCCTGAATACCATGAACAATGAGCTTCCTGAATGTTCAGGGTCCGAAACAGCCTACTACACAGGGTATTCAGTTTTCAGCCTGAAAGTTAAAAACTTTAAAAACTTTTTTCCTTATGCTTTCCTCTTTGCTGGTGTCCCAGAGACTGAAAATAGTATTTAAAGTGCTGGTTCCAGGCACTATGCCTGGAGTCAACTGGATCATTTTAACTGCACCTTCACCCTAGCAGATCTCCCCCAGTTCTTCCAGTTTTAAAGTCATATTTAACCCCTTCCCTTGATTCTTCAGCTTGATTTGGTGGGGTGCTAGTGGTAATTGGTTCATGGCTAGTCAGTTGACCCCCTTCCTGCTGCACCCCTTGCCCAGCCCACTCTGTATGCTGTCTTATAATATTTTCTATAGCTCTATCTAAAGGGTGAACAGGCACAGGATCATGGTGGCGGGATGGAACAATAGCATTATCTGTGATGCTATACAGCCCATCAGGGCTAGTGCTGAACAAAACTGGGAAAATCATTTCATAAAATTGAGTTATTTGTGTGAAATGCTGTGCAATTTCACAAACTGAGCACAGTGGCCCAGATATTCAAAAGGGTTGCGCCATGCGCAATAGGGAATCGCCAGTGCAAGTCCGAAAATTCGCCATTCTGCGATATTCAGTGGAAGGCAGATGCGCCCCCCCAAATCACACTGCGTAACAGCGCAATGATAATGAATGCATGCGCAACTGAAGGGGGAGGAACAATGCATAAATGGTGCAGTGCGATATTCAACAAACATGCGCCATGTGCAATAGGGGAGCAAGCGGAAGTTGTGCGATAGCGGAAATGAGCCAAAATAAAAAGGAACAAGAGAGAGGCGCAAGAACGCTACAGGGAAGGCACATGTTGCTGAACCATAGGCAGCCACACAGGCACCAAACACTGAGAGCAGGACAGGGCAGGACAGAGACAGAGCACCTGGAACCCCCAGGAACAGGGAAGGTGTGGGGAGCCACTGCCACAGTGCAGTCCAAAAGGAGCAAGTGCCACACAGCACTGAGGCCACTATAGGAAGGTGTTCCCGGTGCAGGGAAGTAGCAGCAAGGATGGCGGGATGAACACAGAAACAGCTGCCGGGGGGTTAACACAAGCCAGGGACATGGCCAGTGCCACCATCCAGATGGAGGCAGTTATGAGGGGGGTGAGAAGGCAGGCAGCAGGGGGGCACGGCCATGGAAGGGCCCGTTGGCGGTATGCCCCCAACAGGCAGTACCGAGCTCGCACCAACTTCGAGCTGTACACTGATACTGAGATCGTGGGCTGGTACCACCTTCTGAGGCGGCTCTGTGAGCTGTGCAGTGATATGATGCAGGCACCCACACGACGGAGCCATGCTGTGTCAGTGAAGACCAAAGTGACAGCTTGCATGTGCCTGCTCACCATGGGTACCTTCCAGAGTCCAACAGGGGACACGACAGGCATAACCCAGTCGGCCGTGTCATGCCACCTCATCCAATTCCTCAGCGCACTGCTGCTACATGCTGCAGAGTACATCCATTTCCCCAGCACACTGGTGGAGCACACAGCAAACATACAGGAGTTCCACAGGGTAGCACGTATGCCTGGCGTGCTCAAGGCAATAGACTGCACCCATGTGGCCATCCGCACACCACCTGGCCCTGAAGGGTCCACATACATGAATCGGAAGGGGTATGCAAGCATCAACTGCCAGGTGGTGTGCGATGCCAGGGGGCGCATAATCAATGTCTGTGCCATGCACCCTGGGGGAGCTCATGATGCCTTCATCTGGCACCAGTCAACACTGTGCCACAGGTTTGGGAGTGGGGACATCCCCACTGGCCACCTAGTGGGTGAGTATGCAAAGCACGCAGAAAGACATGGAACTTGGGAGGGGCATAGTCAGAGGTGACATGGGTATTGGCCTAGATGGCCCAAGGCAGGGCGACGCTGATCACCAAACTAATTTCCACCCTCTACACACAGGTGACAGTGGATACCCACTCCGTCCCTGACTGCTCACACCATATCAGCAGCCCGCAACCCCATCGCAGCAACGCTACAATGAGGCACATGCCACCACATGCAGTGTCATCGAGCAGGTGTTCGGGATGCTGAAGGCACGTTTCCGTTGCCTGGACACGTCTGCCAGTGCCCTACAGTACAGCCCCTCAAAGGCCTGTGGGTTATTCCTGCCCTGTTGCATCCTGCACAACATGGCCAATGACTGTGGGATAGCCATACAGGTCAAAGAGGGGGACAGCGATGGGGACGATGAGGACACTGGTGAAGACGGTGATGGGCAACCCCCCCCCCTTGGTCAAAGGGACCCCCGACTGATCTGGATGGCACAGCTGCACTGGGACACCATCACAGAGGAGCTCTTCACCCAAAGCAGGTAAGTCATGGGGCCATGTGCCACCACCAGTGGCAAAGGCACAACCCACAAATGCGCATTGGACAAACACCAGGGGTGCATGTCGTTAAGGGAATTGGCTAAGCATGGAACAGCACACGCCATCAGGGATGGGCAAGGTCTAACACGGCACGTGGTCACACACACACACACCTCACAAGACATGCATAAAGGGTAGGAGGCACGCCGACCCAGACTGCCACCCCTAGCCACATACATGTCCACAGACCACCACACCCAGTGCCTGTCATTGTGCGTGTGTCAGACACTGAGCACCATTGCACAGTTGCAGACAGCGCAACGCAGGCATCATCATGCACATGTAACAGTGGACAGCAGCCGGAAGGGTGTGCAGATGGAATGTGTGCATGCGTGCAGGGCCGGGTACCCCACCTGTGCATTGCATGCTTAACAACACAATGCACACAGGGCAGCATCAGACAGTAGCCGTACTGGAAGACAGGTCAGTCACGCGCCACAGTGCCACGGCCACCACGGATGCATGGGCAGCCCCACCGAGACTCACTAGCAGTGACAGGCTGACCAATGGCCTCACGGGGTGGCACCGACAGTCCCCCAGGGGTTCCACTGCGTGAATGCGACCGTGCTTGCGCAGGGGTCTGCAGCACACCGAACATGCCTGCACCAGGCATCCTCGGGATACCCACAGCTGAACCCAGTGTCGACAAGGAGGGTGTCGCACGATGCCGGGAATGGGGGGTGGACATTGCACTGCGCAGTGTCTGCGACGCATGGGCAAATAACTGTGTGCCCATTGTGGCCACGACAGCTGTGATTGCCTGTGTCTGCCTGTCAATGGCAGCGGTCACATCCTCCTGCATCTGGTCCATCCCTGCCAGGAGCAGAGCAGTGTCTCTGCTGCGCTGCGCTGCTCCTCTGCCTGGTGCAGAGCTGCACTGAGTGCATCCACTGCCATCACAAGCCGCAACTGCTGATTGACTGATGCTTGGAGTATGCGGGTGTGCTCATCTAAGAGGTCATTTGCCTGATCGGCATGCTGTCCCTCATGGTGTTTGCAGCCCTGATGGTCAGCACCCCTTGAGGGTGGACACTGCACACCAGGGCCAGGCCTGGGCATGTCCACAGGTGGTGCACTGAAGCTGCCCCCTGACACTGTACCCCCATGGCCATTGGCTGACTGCTGACACTTCCCCTCTGTCTGCCGCTCTCCAGGGCTCAACGGTGCTGCCGCAGTGGCCACAACAGTTCAACTGTCCTGGATACACACCAGTGCTGCCCCACTGGTGCAGACAGGCACAGGCTTGGACTGTGATGTCATGCAGGCCTCCACGGCGGCACCACCCACGGCCATGCCCATGATGTCACCTGCTGTGTGGCCATCCTGTGGCCCACACCTTTCACTGCCCATGAAGTTAGCTCCATCATCATAAGTTATGCGAGTGTCAGCATGCTGGCATCCATGGACGCTGGCACTCTGGGACATGGGCAGGGCCTCCCCTGCACCTGCTCCACCAACATCAGTCCAGACGTCCAGGCGGACCCACTGTTGCCCTGACCCTCGTATGCCTGTGGAGGTGGACGGGCCCTCCTCTATCTCCATGCTACCGCCCTCAGTGGACAAGCCCACCACCGCTGACCCATGTAGATTCTCAGGAGCTGTAAGGGAAAAACAGTAGCATTAATGTATCCGCCCTACCCTGTTCCCCCCCCCAATGACAGACCAGAACCTACCATGCAGTGACGAGCTACCACCTGTCTGGAATCCACCACCTGGAACACCCTCGATTGCACAACGCTGTATGCTGCCAGCAACCCGCTCTTCTTGTGGGGTCAGGTGTTGCACGTCTGGCTGTCCCCCACCGGTCACAGACCGTACTACCCTGATGGCAGCCACCTTCTCCTTAATCCTCCGCCTGTCTGTGCCCATCTTCTTTTTGCACTCCTGCACGGACCGCTGGTGGCTGCCATGCAGGTTGATGGCACACGTCACCTCTTCCCATGCAGCAGCACGGGCCTGTGGTGTTCCCTGGCATCCGCTGAGCAGCGGCTTCTGGTCGAGGTAGGCCTCAAACAGGGCATCTGTTTCTGCCTTGGTGAAGTTAGGCCTCCTCTTCCACCCATGTCTCTGTTCCTCTTCCTCCACCTCACGATTGGTCATTATTCATCCTGTGAGAATGACAGGTGTTACCTGTGACTGTGCAGTCCCATGCATGTCCCGCACACCACAGTCCACACTCCCAAACAGCATGCAACTCACCACAATGGACTGCAGTAACCGACTATGGTCAGTGCAGCCCAATGTCGCATTTTTATAGTGCAACGCTTGCAAACGAGGCGAGGTGCATTTTTTAAGTGGATGCAAATGCAGTGTCTGAGCCATTGAATGGCTGATTAGCTGATTTGCATATGCCGGCTGAATATCGTGCTGTTGCACTTTGTGCAATTGTGTTGAACGTATTCAGGCAAGGGCGCAGTTCTGTGACATGCGCAGTACACACCGAACTGCACATGCCCGGGGTGATGACGCAGACGCCTGCCATGCTGCTGATGTGCTGTGCATGGGAGGTAATGCAGGGCACGACCACCATTGTGCCAGTGGCGCTACTGCTCTGTTCACATATATGGCGCTGTGGCACTGGGGCGCCGTAGGCGCACTGGGGCCACAGCCCTGTCGGCTGCTACAGAAGGTGGCACACAGGCACCCAATTGCTCTACATGCATTGGGTTCCAGTCGCATTGTGGCTGTCCGTGCGTGAGAGACCCTTGACCCTGTGCCTGACCTTTGCCCCCTAGGCACCATGCGTCCAGCATGGGTGCACCACTATCGCGCTGTTTGGAGACAGCACGATAGGGAATGGCAGCACTGTACCGCACAGCATCTGCACGTGGCGGACCGCACAGCTGAGCGCCATTTTGACTCCAACTATCTGTTGAGATGGCACGGAGAAGGGCTGCTATGTAGAGCCAAGCTGAATTGGCCAATTTGGTGGACATTGTACAGCCCCATGCTGGGGCACTATATGGTGATGCACCCCTGGACAGGGCTAGGAGTGCAGTTTGGGAGGAGGTTGTGCTGGAGGAGGCCACGGGAATCTGGTGCACGGCCGAGCAGTGTCACCACAGGTATGGGGACCTCTAGCGCAGAGACCCGGACATGCTTGCACACCTGTGGGGACGTGCCAGGAGGGGTATGGTGCCACAGCTAGGTAAGTGCCCCATCCATACACTGTTAACGTCCATATGGGTATCACGGTTGCATGTGTCTGGCACATGGCGGGGGCCATCCAGTGTTGGCAGTGTTGGTGGTATCGGGGTGGGAGTGGAGGGTATGGGGCAGGGGGACTTTGCTACCAGATTGTACTGATGTTCCTCTCTCCATGTTTGCATCTTAGGCCCAGAGGAGCGCAGGTGGGTGAGAGAGAGGAAGCATCACCAGGAGGACCAGCAGGCCATGAGGGATGAAGGTCCGCAGAGGAGCAGGGACCAGCCTGATGATGGTGAGTGCCTTACATCCATGATTACTATTGCATGCTGTGTAACAGGGCAGGCAGCAGGGCATGGCCACCATCCACTGACACCACTGCCATGCACACAACTTGTTACAGTCAGCACTGTCCAGTGGCACTGCATGTCTGGGAGTGCATCAATGGTGGTCCATGCATGCACTGGGTACATGGCTGTGCCACTGCCTTCACACCACATAGCCAAGTCACTGTATGGCCACAGTGGTGTTGTGTGGGACATGGGCGGTGGGTGTGTGCAGTGGTCCGCATGGCGGTGGGTGCCTGGGTAGGCAGGTCTTGTGGACGCAGTCACTGTGGGTGGTCGTACACCATCACAGGGGCATGGCACATGGCTGTATGCCATGCACAATGGGTGGGCTGCAGGGGGCTGGACAGTCACACGTATTTATTCTGCTCCCTTGTCCTAGGTGGACATCACTGGATGGCCTTGCAAAGAGGAATGCAGGAGATGCTGCAGCTGGTGAGGGTGACCCTTGCAATACTTGAACAGATGGAACGGCACAGGGTCTGAAGAAGAAGAACCCAGAGGTGCCACAGGAGGGGAGAGTGGGGCAGGCAATAGGCCCTCCATGCCCCCTGACTCAACCAACCCCCCTGGATCCACTCTCACACCCCTTCTTCCCTCTCCCATTTGTTTACCCCTGCCCCATGCCCGCCCCACCTGGTTTGTGGCCCTTCCCCCTCTTGTAAATACTTGTAAATAGTTTTTTGTTACCTCATTTCAATACATGCGTTTTGTTATGACAACTGTGGTGGTCTCTGATTTGCAGTGGGCTACAGGTGCTCAGCTGCAGTGGTGTGCATGGCATCAGGGGTGGTGCAGGCATGGACATGTGTGTGTGTGTCTCTGGCAGGGAACCACCTATGGTGTGGGCGGGGGACTCAGTCACTGTCTGTGGTTTATGTGTTGTTCTCTGTGCACTGGATGCCTGTGTGTGGTGGTCCATGGAGCAGGAACTGTGTGCATGGCACCTCTGTCAGACCATCCATGGCCTGTGCAGCTGACACCCTTGCATGTCTGTGATATGCATGATCTGCTGGCATGTCAGTGGTGGCTGTCCATAGTGGACAACCACTGTACCCGGCACAATGCCAGGTTGCCTCTCATCACCAGTATGGTGCACGTCTGCCTTGGGTGGCACTGTGGCCTCCGCTGTTGTTGTCCCCCCTCCATGCTGTCATTTGTGTCTGTTGCAGGGAATGTGCTCCAGTGTCTGCCACTTGTGCTCCAGCAGCATGCTGGTGGCATACAGCTTCAAGGTGCCTGCGCAGGGTGGCTGGCACACCTGTGCCATGTAGGAGTGCTGGCCATGTGTACTCGGCTGCCGTGGCCACACGTCAGTGGATTGGTTGACCCGCTACTGTGTCCCTGTGTTGGTGTGCCCTTGGGTATGGGTGGGCATTTGTCCATGCACTGTGTTGCATCCTGTGTGGTGCATGCTTCCATGCAACACTGTGTGTGTCTGTGCTGGCTCTTGTGGCCAGTGCTGGGATGGGATGTGTCCTTGGGAGGGTGTGTAGGGTGCTGTACCACTGGTGGTGGGGTCCGGGACATGCCCTGTCACATGTGGGGTACCTCGTGTGCCGACGCATGGTTGGTCTCTCAGCTGAACCTCAGGGGGGACGTGCAGGGTGGCACTGTGTATGCTGTTGTTGCATTGCTGTCTGCTGCCGCCCACTGCAGGGTGCACGTGGTGGAGCTGCCTTGCATGGCTCTGTGGTGCACAGGGTTGCATTGTCACAGTGGGGTTGGTTGCATGCATGGGGTGTCTTGCACTGTTGGGCACTACTCCTGGGAAGGGTGTATGGGGATCGTGGTTCAGGGTGTGCTCTGCATTGGTGGGATGGAGTGGCACAGGGTGGTCGGCCCTCCTTGTGTGCCGGTCACAGCTTGTCAGGGGGTGTGCTGGAGCACCATGCCCCGGCTGTGGGTTGGTTGCTGGTATCCATGGGCCGGTGGTTATTCCAGCTCTTCCCCGGTTGTGCAGTGCATGGGGTGTGGGGGCAATGTCTGTTCTGCTGTGTACTCCTCTGCCTATCTGTGGCATTGGTGGTGGGCCCCTGCATCCTGTCCCTGCGCATCCCTGGTTGTGCTGTTGCATTGCTGCCCTGCTCCATGGGGCATCCCTGGTTGCACTATGGCACATCTGGACTGCTCCACTGAACATCCCTTGTTGCGCTATGGCACATCTGAAATGCACAACTGCACATCCCTGGTTGCACTATGGCACAGGTGCTGCAATATTCAGTCGCGTGCCGCAGGCGCATCTTGACCTGCACAGTTTTTGAATATCATGCTTCTTGCACATAGGTGCAGTGGACTTGTGCTTGCTCCTGCTGTTGCGCACTTTTTGGGCGCAGTTTGAATATCCGGGCCAGTATATTTAAAAGTGCACTCCCATTCAATGTGCACAAAGTAAATAATTCAATCTCGTGGTATGGAACCTATTTTGTGAGCACTGTGTGGCTTTTTGTGCAAAATGAACCAGTTTGTGAAATGTCACAAATTTAGGTTTTTAAAAATGCTCACTTTTGAAAGTGTACAGCAGTCACATAGGAATACTAGTGCAGTGTTAGTCCTTGCCCAATCACAAGGCTGAAAAATGCACGGTGGAATGTTGTCTTTTACATCTCATAATTCGTGCTTGAATCCGTAACCCTGCTTTTCTTTCATATATGCTACTGTTTACTTCTTTCATATGTGCTGTTGTTTAGTGCTTTGTTTCTCAAGTAATTGCAGAGATGTTGCACAACCCATATCATTTGCATACCCATGATGCAGTGCTTGCAACTCATGGAATTAATGTATTCTCATATAGTGTATAGTAGATTGTTGTTATGCATAGAATTCCATCCCTTTCCAAATGCTGTTGTACCACAGTTCAAAGGTCATGGAATGTGATTCTACCCTACTGTGGTAGAACAACATTCTGGAACCTCTAGAGACTATATGAGTCAGTTTAATTTTGAAAGCAAAAGAACTTGCAAGCACATGTTTCACGCAGTACAATACACTATAAAAAAATACTGGCTGGGCAATTATGCAATAAGTGTGTTTAGCTCAGGTTCTATCCTATGGACCTCTCGAGCTTGGCCTCAAGGTCAGAGGGAATCAGAACCCCTCTGTGGCAGATCTCACTGGTTGTGCATAATTGCCCATCCAGTATTCTCTAGATTGTGCTAAAAAGCAGGTAATACAGACATTCTAACCTGTTCCTGCATTCATTGATCAATTAAGGTAAGGGACTATGTTACTCTGCTTACCTGTGTTTTGAACACTAGAATTAAAGCATTTTGGTTGTTACAACATAAATAAACAATGTTTGGCACCTATACCCCTATCCTTGGAATAAATGTGATTATTTTCACTTGCAAAGTATGTGAATTTGCATCCCAATTTTTATATTTGCTTGCACATACTGTACAAAGGAAACTTATTGTTACTGTAGCAAGCTTCAGAGATGTGTCACCATCATAGCCAATGCAGCTCAAGCTGCAAAAGGCTCAACAATGACAGACCAGTGATCAGTGAAGCTAATCATGTTGCTATTCTGCTGGTGATGGGCGGAAGTTTTGTGTAATTAAAAGAAGACATATGTGACTGTCAGAGAACAGCTGCATGTTTTCATCTACAACACGTGCCCAGTGGCCAGCTGAGCACTATCACGATCAGCCTGCAGCTTGTTCTCCCCCTGCTGTTCATCTTTCCCTACTGCTTAACCCCCTACCAACTCAGTGGCTTTCCCAGTGCTCCCTCTATAACACAATCCCACCCTCTGCAGTTTAGCCTGCCCACCTCCTGATCGTTTCCCCAGTGCCTCTTTCTGTAAAAATAAACTCCCACCTATTGTCAGTATTCCCACGTATTGTCAGTTTTCCCATCCACCTCCACATCACTTCCTCTGTGCCCTGTTTATAAAAATAAACTTCGACCCACTACCAGTTATTCTGCCTTCCTCCCAATTGCTTCTCCATGCCCTGTTCATAAAAATAACCTCCCACCCACTGACAAGTATCCCACCCACCTCCTGATCACTTTCCCGTGCTCCATTTTTAAAAAAATAAACTCCCACCCACTGCCAAGTATCTCACCCACCTTCCAATCACTGTGTCCTGTTTGCAAAAACATAAACTTCCACCCATTGCCAATGATCCCATCCACCACCCTATTACTTCTTCCATGCCTTATTTGTCAAAATAAACTCCCAACCATGTCAATCATCCTGCCCACCTCCCAATCATTTCCCCAGTGCCTCGTACTTGTACACCAAGAAAACCATCCAGTGATGCTTCTGGCCATCCTCCCCACCCCACCCCAACCCTACCCTACCCTCAGCACTCATCACTCCCCCACCCTGCACCCCATATTACCTATCCAGTCCACTGGCACGTCCTGCTGCAACCATCGACACATTCTGCCTCTTTCAACACTGAAAACAAGTTTGGTTAAAGGCTTTTTAGTGCATTTTGAACTTTTACTCATAATGCACCTCCACCCGTGGTCACAGACATAAGGAAATTCTTGAGGTCAGGGGTAAGAGGCAACAGACTTCTAGGAAAACACAAAGTGAACTTACAAGCTCAAATGGGCAGACTGGGTGGGCCATTGGCCTTATCTGCAGGCAGTGTACATGTATCTATGTACCTATGTAACTTTGTCATTTTGTAATATTTTTGGCCCAAATTTTTCAGCATAGCCTTTTTGGTTACTCCACTTTGTGAACCAGGTAGGAGAAATGTTTCAATATTCCCCAAAGTATGTTTTCACAGTCACTCTGTGAAATCATTTTTTGTACAGGATTTAAAACATTTCACTTGTCTTATATTTGAAATCTGCAGTCAAAATCTGAAAAAAAACCAGCAAACTTATGAACAAATGTTGAATTTCTTCAATATGTACTCATAACTTTGCTATTTTTCCAGATTTTTGACCCAAACTTTTCAACATAGCCTTTTTTTTTTACCCTACCTCGTGAACAAGGCAGGTGTAATTTTTCAAATTCTCTCTGAAACACGTTTTTATATTCACTCCACAAAATCACCTTTTTTTTTATTTGCTGTTTTAAGGCCCCTCCATTCATCTAACTGTACCTTATCTTCCAGGAGCCCTAGGCAGTGCGTGCTTCCGTAGCTTCACCCCAGGTAACTCCCCAGAGGTACCAGAGGACCTACCCCATCCTGCCTCAGTTTACCCCCCCCCCCCGGGCGGGAAGGGAGTGGACCTCTGCATCATCCCCTCCCAGTCCGTAAGTCTGCATTGGGTAGTCCGTCTGGCCCCCCCAAGGATCCCGGTTAAGGAGTCTTAGTACTGCTGGGTCCCTTCTGCAGGTTTCTGATGTGGGCGGGTCCACTTTTCTGTTCCTTCCTTACAGACGTCGACGTGCAATGGGGGCCAAGGAGGCGGAGCACTCTGAGACATGCTGCTGCTCCAGCTCCTGACTGACGTCCTCCCACTTGCATTTCTGCAGACCCACTGTACCTCCACCCATGCTCACCCAGGTGGTGGTAAAGCAGTGGGACAAGCAGCCCTCTCTACCCAGAGGAGGAGAGCAGCCCCAGGCACTCAATCCTCCTCTCCCTGGCCAGCCCTCCAGCAACCCGGGATCGCGCCCGATCATGGGTCACTGGCGTCGCAATCGGTTGCGCTACAACTGCACAGACGGGCCGGCACAAAAATCACCTTTTGAATGGGATTTTAAACATTTTTACTATTTGTCATAAGGTGGGATAATAAAAAGACCGTGTTGAGGATTTGGGGTCAAAATCTAAAAAAAATTAGAAATTTATGAAGAAACATTGAAATTCTTCAGTGTTTTAATCCTAGCTTTGCTATTTGGTCTAATTTTGACCCCACATTTTCAACATAGCCATTTTGTACCCTATATCATGAACATGACGTATGATTTTTCAAATGCTGCCCAAAACGTCTTTCACACTTGTGCCGCAAAATTAGATTATGTTGGTGTAATTAAAAGACTGGGGACCAGATATTCAAAACTTTGCTCTGGGGCTAAACTAGCACTGCCCAGTGGGCAAAGTTAGCCCAGAGCACAAAGCAAGCTATATTCAAAAGGAATAGCCCAGGGCAAACAGCTTCTGAATATATCTTGGAAAGAGGCCAGGCAAACTGGGCTGGGAGTGCAGGGCAAACATAGCCCTGGAATAAGACAGCTCTGAATATAGCAACCAGGAAGGGCAGACCACAAGAACAACACAGTGCACAGCGACGTGAAGGTAGGTAGAGGTAACCTAAGTGGCCAATGTGTGTTTCAGCAAATGCGTGGACCCAGTAAAGCTGCAGGGAGCAGCCTATGAGAAAGTACAGTGTGTAAAACAGTATAATATTCCCTGAACCGTTTGCGGGGATCTAATGCGTTTGCGTAGGATTAGCGTGGCGCTAAGCTGTTTGCCTGGTGCTAAACTTTACCATATTCAAAAGTGACATGCAAATGAGCCTACTTAGGTGGTCTCTAGGCAAACAGCCACATTAGCATTCCATTATGCCCTGATTTGCATGCAGTTTTTTCCCAGCGTTACTGCAGGGTCCCACAGCTCCACCTGTAGGTCAGTCTGGAAGTACAGGGGCTGGCCAGGTCTGACCACAGCTCCACCTGTAGGTCAATCAGGCAGTGCATGATGATAGCTGTAGGCTACATGTGAACAGTACAGCATAGCATAGCACATTGTACCCCAGGTGACAACACAGCATAGGCACAGGTGGTGGTGGTGCTGCATGCAACCGTCACACTGTAGGTCATGCTACAGTGCACAGCAGACACTACAGTAGAAAGGGGAGCTGGTACTGTGAGGGACACAGCAATGCCTATGGTATGTAAGTCAATGATGACCACTGCATTGTACACAGTGACAGGCCAAGCTTGCAGGTGATTACTGACAGTGGACAGTACTGTTACACTGTTGTGTGATCCACAGATGCTGCACCTGTGGCATGGAATGCACACAGTGACTTATACATGGCTGGCTGTGTGTGCTGTGGCATCTGTACAGTTGTGCGGTATATGGCTGGGGGGGCATGTAAGATCCGACAGGCACACAGGTGGTGGGGTATTCCCACTACTGGCCCATGTGCACTGCGTGATGTGTCCCAGCCTTGTGGCCACACCTGAGCTGTGGTGAGGTCTGGAAACCTGTACACCCTACCCTCAATGGCCACCATGCCCACAGTGCTGCATGTGTGTGCTGGTATCTGTTGGGCACCACAGACGTATGGTCTGCAGGTGTGTACTGTATGACCACACTACCATGATGTCCCCTGTGGGCCAGATCACCCCTTATTGCCTGTGCCTGGCAGGGTCTGGTGGCAGCTGTTGGCATCATGATGGTGCCATCAGTGAGCAGCATGTGTCCTCCATGTCTGGCATTTTCTAAGTGTCATAATCATTTGTTAGGGTTGCACAAGCCGCGCAAAAGCCACGCAAACACTGCGCAAAGCAACAATGTCACGCAAAACTGTTTGCCAAGGGTTAAAACCAGCTTTTCTTGGGCGGTAATTTGTACCATGCTATGGTAGCGCTAAGTCGCACTAAACACCTAAGTGCAGTGTTAGTCGCTGAATATCTCATAGTACCTGTATTCATGTTTACTTTGCCCCTTGCATATAATTATGGTTTGCCCGGTGCTATTGTGGTTTGCATGTGCTATTTTGCCTTTTGAATATGGCAGACCAGCGCTAATCCAGCGCTAAACCAGCGCAAACAGTTTGCACACCACGCAAAACTTTGAATATCTGGGCCTTTGGGACAGATATTCAAAACTTTGCGCTGGGCGCAAACTGTCTGTGCAGGGTTAGCGCCTGTACGCTATATTCAAAAGATCAAATAGCACATGCAAACTGCAGTAACATGGGGCAAAATTATAATGTATGCAAGGGGCAAACTGAGCGGCATGTACATAAATGCAGGCACAATGCTATATTCAGCGAATAGCGCCACATAAAGTGTTTTTGCGCGACTTAGTGCAACACATTGTGTGGTGCAAATTACTGCTCATGAAAAGGTAGTCTTAACTCTGGGCAAACCAGCTTTCTGCAACTTTGTGGTTTTGCATGGCTTTGCACAACTCTAACCAGTAAGTATGACACACAGAAATAAGCCATACATAGAGGAAACATGTTGCTCACTGATGGCATCTCTATGATGCCATAATCTGCCACCAGTTCCAGCCATGCTGGGCACTAAGTGGCAACTCAGCTCCCAGTGGACACCATGGCAGCATGGCCATACAGCACACACCTGCAGGCCACCCTTCGGTGGACACCAACAGATGCCAGCACACACATGCAGCACTGTGGGCATGGAGAGTGTTGAGGGAAGGGTGTACAAGTGGCCAGGCTGCACCACAGACTGGAAGCAGCCACAAGGCTGGGACAAGTCATCCAGTGCAAAGGGCCAGTGCTGGGAAGACCCCAACACCAGTGTGCCTGTCTGATGGTATGTGCCCACCTAGTCACATACCGCACATCTATACAGACACCACAGCACACACAGCCAGCCATGTATATGTAACTGTGAGTATCCCATACAGGTGTAGCATCTGTGGGTCGCACAACAGCATAACAATACTGTCCACTGTCAGTAAACACCTGCAAGCTGGGCCTGTCACTGTGTACAGTGCAGTGGTCAGCACTGCCGTACACACCATAGGCATTGCTGTGTCCCTCACGCTACTGGCCCCCTTGCTACTGTAGTGTCTACTGTGCACTGTAGCATGGACTACAGTTTGACAATTGCATGCAGCACCACCATCTGTGTGCCTGTGCTGTGTTGTCCCCTGGGGCACAATATTCTGTGCCATACTGTACAAATGTAGCCTGCAGCTACCACCATGCTCTGCCAGACTGACCTACAGGTGGAGCTATGTGCAGACCCAGCCAGCCCCTGTACTTCCAGACTGATCTACAGGTGGAGCTGTGGGACCCTGCAATAGCGCTGGGCAAACTGCATGCAAATCAAATCATAATGAGATGCTAATCTGGATGTTTGCCCACAGACTACCTAAGTAGGCTAATTTGCATGTCACTTTGAATATAGCAAAGTTTTGCCCCGGGCAAATGTGACAGCTCCGGGCAAATGGCTTAGCTCCATGCTAAACCTGTGCAACTGTGTGTGCACCGCCAAATGTTTCAGAGATATTTTCTAGTTGTGCACAACGTAATTTCACATGTGCTGCTTCTTGCAGCTTTACTGGGTGGGATATTCAGACTGCACCAGGCTGGGGTGCAAGCCTGGATGCAGCGCAACTGGGATGCACCAGGGCATGACCTGGGTGATATTCGATGGTGCTGCACCATGGCTCAGCACTGTTGAATATGGCACAGTGGCCACCCACATTGTGCATGGTGCAGTGGCACTGCACCAGTGCAATTGGCAAGTGAGGAGCAGGGGGATGCGCCAGCGCAGGTACGGTTGTGCTAGGTGCAGGAACAGTGATATTCAGTGGTGAGTAGGCAAATGGAGCCATTATGCATGCAAGGCACAAATGGGGCATTTGCATATCATTATGGCCCCATTTGCATGCAGGTGTGCCAATCCCCAGTGACTTGCACCTGGCACCCTGCCAGGCTGCAGCTGTCAGGGATCGATGCCCCCTGCTACTCGGCAGCAAAATGCCCCGATGCCCGATCGCAGGCTATGTAATAATAGCAACATCCCTGGTGGTTCACTGGACCGCCTCCAGCCCAATCGCGGGCTCAAAATAAAGAACTAAATCCCTGGTGGTCCAGTGGACCATTTCCAGCCCAATCGTGGGATCAGAATAAAGAACTAAATCCCTGGTGGTCCAGTGGACCGCTTCCAGCCCGATCATGGGCATAAGTAAATCATATATGAAATAAAGACTCCCTGGTGGTCCAGCGGTACCTCCATCCCCACCTGCCCCTGAGCCCTGCCACCCCACTTCCCCCCATCAGCAGCGGACAGCAGCTCCCCACCCGAAAGCCGCCTGGCCGCCGGCTGACTGACAGCATTCAGTACAGCTGTACACCCATTGGTCCACAGCATGGGCCAATAGGTGTGCAGACCGTACTGTACTACACAGTCCTAATATGTGAATGACAGTTATGACATGTCTGATACATCTCTATTCCTTGTTAGTTTTGATATCCTTTATACCTCCATACCACATTCATTAGGTTGTGAGGTTTTGAAACAGATATTAGAAAATTTCAGGATGGAAACAAAACCACCTATTTTATTACAATTAGCACATACAGTTTTAACTCAGAACTACTTTAGATTTGAAAAGTCATATTATGTTCAAGGGAAAGGAACCGTGATGGGGTCGAGTATGGCCCCATCCTTTGTTAATTTGTTCATGAGTTGGTTTGAGAAAAAGTACATTCATGAAAGTAATCCATTTTTGAATAATATATTGAAATGGAAATGTTTTATTGACAACATATTTGTTACATGGGAAGGATCAGAAAAAGAGCTTTTAGAATTTCATTCTTTTCTAAATAAACAAATGGATTATCTACAATTTACAATAGATTACAGTCTAAATGAATTATCATTTTTGGATCTAGTAATCTTTAAAAGAAATGACAGATTACATGCTAAGATTTTTAGAAAATTAACTGACAAGAACATTATACTTCCAGCAGATAACTTTCACCCTAAAATATTGATAGAATCCATTCCTTATTGTCAATGTTTAAGGGTAAAACGGAATTGTACAGAAACAGAAGATACAGAATTTTATACAAATAAAATGACAGTATGATTTAAAGAAAGAGGTTATAGTAATTAAATTTTACAGGAAGCACGTAACATGACTACATTGAAAGACAAAAAAGAATTATTGAAAAAGAAAGAAACAGAAGGAATGGACACACTAGAGAAAAAAATAATTTGTTCTCTTAAGTATAGTGGCATTTTCTATGATATTAAAAAATCTGTTAATAAACATTGGAAAGTTTTAGAATCTACACAAATGGGAGAGAAAGCTTTTCATAAGGGTGTACAGGTAGTAGCTAAAAGAGTTAAATCAATATCTTCCCATTTAGTTCATACAGAACATAAAATACCAGAAGTACAGAAAAATGTACATTTTACTAGTGAAGAATTAAGGGGGAATTACAGTTGTGGTAGATGCGTCCATTGCCATAACACCTATAGGATTAACTATTAGGAATAGTAGCAGAGGAGAGGATTTTAAAATAAAATAATTTATTAACTGCCAAACAGAAGGTGTTATTTATGGCATCAAATGTCCATGTGATCTTATGTACATAGGTAAAACTAAGAGAGCTTTAAAACGAGTGGGTAAACATAAGGGATATATATGAAATCATGACTTGATGTTACCAATAGCACGACATTTTTTAGATGGGGGCATTCTATCGCTACTTTAAGGTTCTTTGGTATTGAAAGGGTACATAAAGATAATAGAGGAGGAAACTACAATAATAAATTGTTGCTAAGAGAGGCAAGATTTACTAATTATTTCCAAACAAATAACCCAAAGTTTGGATTAAATGAAGTGACAGAATGGCAGCCAATCTTATGGATGATCTATAGGTCTTATGGCAATTCGATTTCAGCTTTGGATTGATATTATGAAAATAAAGAGAGAATCATAATAATATTTGCGACCTTAGATTTCAGGTACCAGTCACAACAAGATTTCACTTGAAATTGTAGATAATAATTTTGTGCCTACATTATAATTACATTAAATATTGAGAATATAACGAAATAAAGACATGAGAGTCATCATGGTTCAGAGAAATATGATCTGAGGGTTTGATAGTCTGATAATCCGATTACTCGAGAATGACAGATAATAGGTCATATAATAGTGTATAATTAAATTGAGAAGAATATATTTCAGTCTGATTTATTACCCCTAATACTGAGAGTTAATGTACTTAATACAGCCTGAGATAGCGCGATAGTTGGAATACTCGAGAGTGACAGGGGACAGTTCAGAAAAAAGTATCCTTCTAAATTAAAAAGAATGTTATTTGGTGTAATTTGGTCTGATCTATGACCCCTAACACTGAGAATTAAGGTACTCGGTGCCACCAGAGGCGGGTCCGGCACACAGGTAGGCACTTGGTGCTTGCGTAAACACTCAGCATTGGTTGCTGGATTTGGGGGTGGAGTTCTCCCTCACAGATATTACAGGCCTCACGTGTTACTTCCACTACATAATATGCCAGATGCTGAGATACATCACTAGTAAGTTTAAAACAAAGTAATAAAGTAGACGATGCAGGATAAAATGTTTGAAACGTTAGAACTTTGAAAACCGATGGGATTTTTTGTTACTTTTGCCTTTAGCGAAGTACGCTGAAATGCACTGAAATGCTTGAGATACTTGAAACAAGTTAGCGTCTTTACACCTTGCGGCTTCTTTAACACTCTATATGTAATCATATACCAGTTTAAATGCAAACGCTGATTTAATTTTGATGAGTGTGCTGAATTTATAACTATTGGAAATATTAGTGATGTACGGAGGTACTGAGAGTGAAAAGCAATTCAGTGTAATTTTGTAAAATGAAGGAAGTAATAAAGAGGTAGTAAATGTCTGATGTAACACTGTTTCATCTTGTAGTGGGAGTATTGCTTTATAACATAGTAAACTGCTTACCACATAACTGACTATTTAAACAGCGCAATATCAAGTGATTTAAGTGGTTACCTACAGGTATTTATGTACATCTTGAAAAAATCATGAAGTTGAATACGTTTTTTGCTTTAAATGAAAAGTAGGTGTAAATTTGTTAACTATATAAAAGTATTTACATTTACTTTACTGTGTGTATGGACAAGTAATTAAGGCAAATTTTCATTTGTTTTGTTTTTTTGTTATTAGTGGACGTAAGCGGGAGTCAAACCTGAAGCAACAGTCATTGTAAGAAAAGATCATTTCAAAATGTAAGGACAGTTCGTTTCTTTCTTTTTAAAGATTTAATTATTTATTTCATTTTGTAGCATCAGAGTATGAGTTAAATAATGAAGGAATCCTTTTTCATGTCATTATTTTTGATTGACTTTATAGAGTAAATCAGTTTCCTGAAGAAGGGTTTACCTGAAACATTGTAAGAAAAGATAATTAATTTCAAAATAGTAAACCAGTTTCCTGAAGAAGGGTTTACCCGAAACATTGTAAGAAAAGATAATTAATTTCAAAATAGTAAACCAGTCTCCTGAAGAAGGGTTTACCCGAAACATTGATTTGTGAATACTGGAAATCACATGATTAAATTTTTGATAGAAATATGTTGAATTTTCAGATTCATTCTTTATAGGGTGAGTGGGCCCTATTATCCGGTATATTGTTTTTTGTTACTAAGCGTCAGCTTTTATACTGGTATTTGCTTGGTCCCTCCCCATGATAAGTTTACTAACACTTTCCTTATACATTTTGTTTGAGGAATTTGGCTATACTGGACGAATCTTTTTTCGGATGATACACAAGCACTGAAGCTGGCACTGTTGCCTTACGTATTGTAATACAGTAAAAATAAATGAAAAGCATCTCCCAGGGCCAAGATACATTAGTAAAACATAGTGAAGCATAATATGCATTAGTAAAATACAGTAGAACACAGATCTCGGCACTTATGCTTATACGATAAGTGTCTCTGCCCTGAGGTTAGTACATATACCTACATACATATTGCTGTCTGTGAGATGGGGGTTACAATCAAGGGTGCTGGACCATGGATAACAGCTGGCACACACACATTGGCCACATAGTTCACCTCTTCCTTCCTTCACATTGCTGTGAACTGGGATGCTGTTGTGGTTTGCACTTCCTGGTTGCTATATTCAGAGCTGTCTTATTCCCGGGCTATGTTTGCACTGCACTCCCAGCCCAGTTTGCCCAGCTTCCTTAGCATGCTATATTCAGCAGGTTTAGCACTGGGGCTATCCCTTCTAAATATAGCAGGCTATTGGGTCAAGGCTAATTTAGCATGCTGGGCAGTGTTAATTTAGCCCCGGGGCAAAGTTTTAAATATCTGGCCCTATGTTAAACATTTGGGGTCAAAACTGAAAAAAATTGGCATTTTTAAATCATTTACTCATAACTTCATAATATTTTAATTTTTGAACCCACATTTTCAATGCACTCATGTTTTTTTAACCCCCACTCCAATGAACTTGGCAGGTATCAATATCAAAGCCCCTTCCCAAACTTGTTTTCACACTTGTTCCACAAAACAACGTTTTGAGTCGAATTTCATAAATGACACATGTCATGTTCATATGTTGGGGCAATAAAAACTACTATTTTGAAAATTTAAGGTCACAGTCCAAAAAAACAACAAAGTGATGTGGGGAGTTCACCATTTCACAGTTATGACAATTTCATTATTATAACCTGTGTTATTAATTTATTAATTTTAGCCTCTGCACTATCAATGCCAAACCAAACCCCTACACAGAAAATACAAGCAAGCAAACATTTAGCATTGACAAATGCTTTCTTTTTTTCCATATTTGCTGCCTCTGCCGCCTCTTCACCTAACTTCAGGCCCCTTTGACCGGCTGCCTCCAGCTCTGACTGCAACCTCCCCCACAATCCAGCTGGTGGGGATCCACATGATGTGGGGCCCGAGAGCACTGGGGTCTGTCATGATCGGAGGCAGGGAGACATAATTTTTTCTATGTTCTTCCTGCTCCCCATGTCTGAGGCATCCTGGCGCTGATGGTGCGTCCCCATACATGGACCCTCACATGCATGTAGCAATACCTTGTGGGGGAGACAAGCTCCTTCAGCTCACCACAGCAGTCACCACTGCAGTAAAACCTGGATGCCACCCTCTTGGCTGGGAGCGCTGCCCCAACACCCAGGTCATCTGACCCAACTCCCAAGTTTGCTCCCGAACCTAGATCATCAGCATGAGAGCATGTAGTGCTTTGGCTGGGCCACTGGATGGTCCCATTTTCCTCCTCAAATGTGCCCATTCTCTGCCTTTTCCTCCTTTTCCCTTTGATGTTGTTGCCCAATCACAATGTTGAGTCATCCTCCTCATTTCCCAATCATGACAATTTCACTATTATAACTCGTGTTACTGATTTGTTCATTTTTAACTGCTGCACTATCTAGGCCCCATAACTACACAGCAAATGTAAGCAAGTGAACATCTGGCATTGGCCAATGTGTGTTTCTTTTTGCAATGTGCCAGAAATTACTTGGCAATCCAATTTTAATGTTATTTTTGCAATGTCTTCAGTTTACAGAGTGTATTTAAAAAGTTTTAATTTTGCCTTAGCGAAGTAGGCAAGAAAAGAAAGAATAGCTTTTTTCTAGGCTTTCATTTTTAGTATAGATCCATAAAGAGGTCCTGGGCCACGTGTCACAGCATCAAGGTATAACAGCACTTGAGATGGAATCGGACTCACAGACAAAAACAGTTAAAAGCTTACAAAACTGTTTAAATCATGAGCAACAACTCCAGTGGAAGACTGCAGACCCAAACCCTGAAACTCCACCTACTGGTCTTTGTCAGGGCATGTCATGTCACAGTATGGTACAGGTATGGTGCTGTAATTCCCATGCATAAGCACTGAAATGTGTCATGCATCCAGTTGGTGGTTGGTGAGACCCCATCTGGAATATTGTGTGCAGTTCTGGAGACCCCATCTCTGCAATGACATAGACAGGATGGAGGCAGTTCAGGGGAGGGCAACTAAAATGGTGCAGGGTCCGCACCAGAAGCTAGATGAAGAGAGACTAAAGGAGCTTAATATGTATACCCTCGAGGAAAGGAGGGAGAGGGAGGACATGATAGAAACTTTCAAGTACTTCAAGGGAATCAACAAAATCCAAGAGGGTAGCATCTTTCAGAAAAAGACGTGCAAAAACAAGGGGGCACAATTTGAAGATGGGGACAGTGTGAAGAAGTCTTTTTTCATGGAGAGGGTGGTGAACGCATGGAACAACCTACCAGAGGGGGTCATGGGGTCAAAAACAGTGAGGGAATTCAAGAATGCAATTCTAGAGGGTGGTAGGAAGAAGTAGGCTGTTGGTTAACTAGGATCTGCAGCTTATCCAATAGGTAGGGAAATGGGCAGACTAGGTGGGCCAAGCAGTCCTTAGCGGCCATCAAAGTCTATGTTGCTATGTTTCTAAGAGTATGGCAGTTGAAATTCAAAATGCACAGAAGTGCAATGTAATTTATATATAGGTAAAAAATCTGAAAATGGAAGCCAGAAAGGAGGGAGGTAGCAATGGAAAGTGTGGCTTCGGAGAAGAACTGGGGAGTAATAATATTGGAATATTGAAAATATCAGTGCAGTGCAACAGAGCAGCAGGGAGTGCAACTAGGATTCTGGGTATCTGTGGGTGAATTTTTTTACACTTTGCTATGCCTAACGCTATGCAAAGTGCTGCTTCTTTGCACATCCCTTTGAGTAGCCCTACGCTTCACCAGGTGAAGACAATGCTCCACCATAGGCCTACAACTGCCGTAGCTCTGTTGTGAGCACACTGATAGACTTAAGGGAGCTCTCAAGGAGACTTCCAGCTTCATTGGTGCACATGTGGGAGGGTTGTAGAGAGACATTGTGTGTTGGGAGGTGGTGGAACTTGTACTTGAGGATTGCAGTATTTGATTGTTGCTCAGTACCTTCCTTACCTTACCCTTCCTCCCATACAGCCTGTTGCCTGTTCTACTAATGCAGTCCTCTCCTTTTGTTTGCACTATATATTTTTTTTTTCAATTGTTTAACCAGGAGTGGCACACTAAGCTGAAAGCTTGTTTACAGGTGTGACCTGGGACCACAGGGAAGTTAAGTGACTTGCTCAGGGTCACACAGTATATGCAAGTAGAGGCTGTGGGATTCAAACTCAGGTCTCCACATTTGCAGCTCAGAGCCTTAAACCACTGCGCTGTACTGCCTCCCTTATTTACTGAGTCAGTTGCCATTACTATGTTGTGTTGTATTTACAGCACTGAATGCTATATTGGTTATTGGTTATTTGGGGGTATTGTAGTACACGCTGGTTGAGTCTCCTGTCACGGGTTGGGACCGTCATATTTTCGTGTGGAGGCAGCACTCTGGCAGGGTAGTGACAAAAGGATCTCCAGAGGTGAGCGGGATGAAAATCTTATTGAACTAGGGCCACCTCCCTAATCCTTTAGAATGATAGGGCATTTCCCCCCAGCCAGCCAACACCACCCACCATTCGCAGAGGGATGGGATCTTCCCCATCTGTTTACCAAAATTTGCTTTGCATGCGAAAGGTAAAGAGATGAGGAAAAAAAACATAGTACAATGAAATCCCAGTCGTCATATCAGTCACACACAGCATACTCTGCCTTCCTTGTGTGCCTCACCATGTCTCGAAACACACATACATTGGTAGCCTATGACTTGATGCAGAAATCCAGATATACCACACTATATTACAGGAACTTCCCATTCATTTCAATTGAATTTCCTGCGATCGTTCCCAATATGTGCACATATGCAGTGCACGTTGTCACTGGCTACCACTGTGTGCATCAAAAATATTGCGCAAGCAGTGTTTCAACTATAGTAAAAGCAAACAGAGGTAGATTTACAAAAAAAAAAAAAAAGAAACCGGGGCCTGTATTAAAGACAGAGTAATGCAGAGAATGTGGAAAACATGTGCCACACTGCCACACTTACTCTTTGTGCTGCTTGTGGTGTTTTAAACATTATTTATAGCTTGTGGGATTTTACCGCTAGCCTTTTTGGCAGCTACTTTGGCTTATTTTCAAAAGCGAAATTCTGCAAATACAGAGATTTATTACATCCCTAAATCATCCACTAGGGATCAGCAGTGTCTAACACTTACAAGCCTGAAAAACAATTGTACTTTTGAACACCAATCATCTGTTCCTTACATCTGAGAGTAGTAACACCCCCCAAGCCCCACTCTCCTGTTTTATTGTTTCTATGCTATTCTATGACAAAGCCCTCACATTGCTAAGAACTTAAGAACTTGAAACAGTATGGCCACCAGGAATGCAGTAATCCTGTTTCAGTGCCAGTGCTGAAAGATTTCCCCTATGTTGTATAGTAACATGGCAACTGAAAGTTAGAAGGGACAGTATGTCCATCTGCCCCACACCCCCCGCTTCATAAGCAGGGATAAAAGAAATGCTGTGCAAACATGTTCTAATTTAGAGGAATTCTGTCTCCTCTCTAGTAACAAGGATGCACTGGAATTTCCTAAGTAAGCATAAAATTGTTTGGGTGTATCTTGAAGCTTGTTTTATCATTATGTCCACTGTCTCTGCTGGTAGGTTGCGTCACCGCCTCACCACCCTCTGGGTGAAGAAATGTTGCCTAAATTTATATACTCCGATGAGCTTTGGAGCATGTCCCTATGTCCTGCTGGAACACATCAGATCACATTTCTCTGTCTGATGTCATCAACATTACAGATGCACAGACCATTGATTAGTAGGTTAACTGACAGAATTAGGATTGCAAGTTCTTTTCTCCAAAATTGCCCAAAGAATGACATTTCAAAACCCCTCCAGGGCTGCAACTCACCAGCCCCAGAGTGCAGGTGTCTGAAAGTCCATCCCCAGGCCACATATCTACCTTTATAGCTAAATGTTCCTCCCAGAAATCCAGAAGAGCCATATGTATTTCTTGTTACACGCCCTGACGGAGTACTGGCACTGTTTCTAGGGACTTGCTGGGCTGAAAATAGAGGTGTGATTCAGGCTTATACTTTTGGTGCTTGTAATCTCTTTTGTCCTGTGCTCTGCTTTGGCAGGAAGCATGATGTCTAAAAATAGTTGCAGTATGGACTGTGGATAACCCCACTGCTGTCAAAACTAGACAAAAAACAGTGCTGGCAGGAAATGAAAGTCATGTTATCTCAGATAGAAAAATTCTAGACCACTGAACTTCTGCCTGACCTCATCCAAATCACCATTTTGTTAGTTACCATTTATAATGGATACAGGATGTAACAGGCTGAAATGTTTACAATAAATGAAAACATGCAAAAACAAACATACTTGGCATGAATTATAAGCTGCCAAGCATGTTACGTCATGCATGTGCATGGCATTAATGGCCGGCTACATGCTCCCTCAGACCACAGTGTAGTGTTCAGTTTTACTCTATACAGTAGTACAGTAATGTGATGCTACACCCAGTGTTGTCAATGCCACCTCTTACTGCTTTTTTCTAGTGCCGAGACAAACCTTCCAACAGCACATCACTTACAAAAGAGACATCCATGATTTACCTAAGTTGGGCCAGTCACTCTTCATAGGGAGTTTTTGGTGATTACTCCACCAACACACCTGGAATTTTGAATACTGGCAAGTTGAGTATCTTTGTAGCCACTGAGAGCATCTGCTGCAGGAGTGGCTTCCATTTCCAATGTGCTGCTGTCGTCCCAAGTCTATATACACACACACACACCCCTGCTTAGATCCCTGCTTCTGAACATACAGGATGGTTACAATTATAACTGTAGACTCACAGTGTGCGTTTTATTTATTTGTTCAGTTTGTTCAGTTAGTAATTTTAAAACTGGTAACCGGAAAAGCCACACTGAGCCACGACTGATTTGCAGGTGCAACCCAGGGGAGAGGGAATGGGATGTGCAATAATAAAAGCATTCACAGACGTAATGATTAGCACAAAGTAAAGTACAAACAGAGTACAGTTTAACTAATTACAGATGGACATAAAAAATAAATGGAATTAAACAAACGCTCAATGTGCGGCTTTGATGTGCAAATAAAGAGACAAAAGCTAGTGGAATAAATGGCAGCGTGGGTATAGAAAAGGAAGCAGCCTGATACAGGCTCAGGTAGAACACAGAAGGAGGCACAACAACAGGAATGGTAGGGGTTCCAACATGGGAGGAGTCAGAGAGGGGAATAGCAGGAGCAGGTGGGGCAGCAAGGAGTATTAGCTGGAGTCTAAGGTACTTGAGGGAGGGGAGAGATGGAGAGAGGAGGGGAGCAGGTTCCAGAGGGAGGGAAGGTAATAAGAAAAGGCTGACTGCCCAGCAGAGGAATGAGGGTGGAGAAGGGAGAAGGTGCAAGGATCCTTGGAGCTGAGAGAGTATGGGGCAGAGGGAATCAGAGTAAGGAGTGAGGACAGGTAAGAGGCGAGGGACCCAGACCAGAATTTAGAGATGAAAGAGGCGCAATGGGACGGACAATATGAGGGTAGGGGAGGATGGATAGGGAGGAGTAAAGGGAGCAGTGATGAGTACAACAGGAAGAGTTGGTAGCAAAGTGACAAAAAGGCATTGCAGAGGGTGTCCAGTCTAGAAAGGGAAGAGGAGGGGACACTGTTTTCTTAGTGCTGACCCAGAGCTGGTTGGAGTGTAACCAACATAGAATGTTGTGGAAGTCTTGCAGGAGCTTTCCACCACTAGGGTCAAAGAACCAGAGATGTAAATAATGAGTCATCTGCATATATGTGTTATGCAAATTAGCAAAGGCAGAGGGGAGGCCATTCAGGAAAATGGATAAGAGGATGGGACCCAAGATGGAGCCCTGTGAGACCCCAGCCTGGATGGGTTCAGGATGTGACAGGATGCTTCACAGATCATTACTCCACTCTTCACAACTGCAACTAGAGGGCTGTATCTCATGGTCAAGTGGACTGACTGCAATGATGGAGCAACAACAGAGCAACAACTGCTTTTATATATTTTATGTCTACTTTTTTTAGAAAAGGTATGTCGTCATTACCACACTTTAAACACCGATATTGATATATGAACTTAGAGCTTGTTCTTGCCTCGGTCTCCTGGTGGTTTGTTTTGCTTTTTCCTGTCCCCTCTACTAGCTCGGTGATGAGGTCGAAGACAGAGCTCCTGTTTCTGCTTCTGCTTCTGTTGCTAGTGTTGAAGGAGGACTGGGTAGAGATGCCGAGATGCCGAGGAGTGAGGAATTAGGACTGAGGAGAGCGAGGAGAGGCCTGGCTTATTTTTTATGGATAAGACTTAGACTCTGGGACTTGAGGAGTTGCCAGTAGCAGTGGAGATCTAGCTGACTAACCAGTGCCCTAGGATCATCTGTCTGCAGCTTCAGGATAACAACGGACAAAGAGAGAAAGAAAAGGGAGTGTGGTATTAGGAGTCGGAAAGCTGGAGTCTAACCCATCCATATGTTCTACCATGATTATTCTGATTTTGTTTTGGCATTAGAAATATACTGAATTGCTTTTGTGCGCTCTTGTGTACTTGTACTGTATTCATCTGTATTTCTCATTTGCCTTTTGTTTTATTTTAGAGGGTTCCCTCTATTTTATGCTTTATGTTTTATGTTTACTATTGCTCACTGTTGAGGTTTGGAGAAATCAGGCAAATACTCGTGTTAAAAGGGTCTAAAGTGGCACAGATAGATAGCATTTAACAAATTATTTTAAACTTCAGCATTGTTTTTAATTCTCGTTTAATCTTAAATTATTGTTATCTTTTTTTGGTTTAAAATTGTTTAAAAATTTCTTGCAGCTCTTTCCCACGTGGCCCTTGTCCCTATAAAGCGCATGCGTACTGGACTGACATCTTCATTGCACAAGACACCATTACCACAGTCAGACCGCCAGTCCGCTGAAGCTGTGTTCTTCTGATTCAGGGGGTGCCAGAGGTTTCTCCTCTCTAATTTTGTTTGTTGCAGCTTTGTTTGCAGCTCTGTCCTGGTTTTTGCTTTTTTTACTTTTTACCGCATTGGCTGCAGTTTAACATGGGGGAGGGCAGCAGAGTGTGGTGAGCTTCTGACGCTACAAGGGGTTGCCATTTGTATACACACCAAATTTTGAGTATGTGGTTATGGTTCAGCTGAACACTCTGTAAATCTTGTAAAACCTGCAATGGGCGGTTAGTCTCCTTTATCAGAGCAGTGTAACCCCCCTGTTACTGGGGTTACTAGAATCCCAGTAAGACCTAGTGGTAGGCAGGGAAGGCAGCTTGTGAAACTCCAGTTAAATGGATTTCACACTGTCTCACTCTGTTCTCAGTCTCAGCTGAGACTGAGGGATGACATCATTTAGAACTGTCGCAGCTGCATAAGCCACGCTGGAATGTTGCAGTTGAAGGTTAGAGTAGAACGTTGGGGAATTTGAAGTTAGTCTGAGAGAGTAGCTCTGTAGAGTGCTGCAGAGTGTGTGCAGGCTGAAAGAGGTGCTCTGCTGAGGCAGGCCCTCAGAGCTTTAAGCTCTGTCAAAGAGCTACTTTTGTTTTTAGGTGTATGTTTCCACCTTAAGAGGAACACAAGAACTGCAAATTGAAGTGGTAGAGGCTGCTTTCAATGGTTCAGGGCCCCATCCCTGCAGGGATGGGGGGAAGGTATCAGCCTGTTTCCAGGGGCAACCCCCGGTCTGGCTAAGGAAAAGAAGCTGCCTGTTTAAGTTCATGCTGAGGCACCAGAATCTCTGGAAGAGAGTTCCTTGAGGAGGAAATGCCTGTGGGGCACCTGCAAACCGAAGGGTGAGTTCGCTCTGCTAAAGGGCCATGTGTTTTCATCTGCATCAAGATGAAATTAAAGGGACTGTTACTGTGGGGTCAGGAAAAGACAGCCAAGTACAGTTTGGAAGATGTGGGGAGTGGACTGCTTAACTCTGTGGGGGGTCTAGAGTAATGGACAAAGCCACTTATTAAGTATGTTCAAGTCCAGCACAAGTGGGATGTAAAGACAGTAGACTGAATGTGAAATACATTTAAAAAGAATCTACACAGCAAAGTGTGTTAAAGGATGAGGTGTTACAGTCCAGAGAAATAGCCGGGTATGAATTATGGGAACGAGAGGTGGGAGACTCCTCATCAGTAGTAACCAAATTCACCTCAACGGATTTGCTCTGGGACACCTGTTGCTTTCTCTCAGGTACTTGTCCGGTGCCTGAGGAAAGTACCCAGACATGGGATTGATGAGGATGATTCACTTATGGAGCAGAAGTGCTCTTAGGTGGTTTAGGGAGCCACCAGTAAATGTTTCCATGCTATATGGAAAGTGTCCAAGTGGCTGGCAAGGGAGCCGAGCCAGGGAAAACCCAGAGCAGCATACAAGTTCGGGCTGTGTGCCCAGTGTGTTTCAGAGCCTGAGGGCTAAAGTGATGAGGATGTGTTCTGGTCTCCTTTAATCTGCATTACCAGGAGTGTAGCCCCGCGTGGGAGTCCATCTGTGCTTTGTTTATTCTGTTGGATGTGAATAAAAGCCACACTTTATAATCCCACTTCTGGTATTAGACATTACAGTTATTGTTTCCTTAGTCCAGAGTTACTTGGGTGCCCCTGTGCAAAGTAGCCAAACCTAGCCAATGTGCAGAGTGACATATTCCTCCCCGAACCCAGCCCGCCAGGTAGAGCTGTCAGATAGAAATGGCATACCTGGTAGGGGTTACAGCAGCATCTAACAAAAATAGCTGCTGAGGGACAGCGTTTTTTGACCAAGTGCTACAATGTTCCACAGTGTTCCACAGTGTTCCACTGCTGGCCTTTGCTCTGCGCTGAGTTTTGTACCTTTGTTGTGCATGAGTAAGTAGCACTACGATTTATATGAACAAAGTATCTTGTTTAAATTTGTTTAGATCTGATTGAATGCATAATAGCACCTTCTGAACTCTTTTAACCTAAGCATTGATTAAGCATAGGTTTGAAGCAGTTTTTAACAAACTTTTATTAAGTGTTGTTTTAATAACTACTGTGGGACCCAGTTCTTATAATAAGTAATATGTTATAATCAGTAAGGGGTGTTTTGACTAAGAGGTATCTGAGTTCTATAGAGTGTTATTGTTTTAAAGCTCATATAGAAAGAGCAATCTTATAATATTTTGCATATTTACATCTGGCAGTGACATCAATTGAAGCATATTGCCCATGTGCCACCACAGTTGACTGGGTGGATAGACGATTCGTTCCTGAACTCTCAAGTAAAAACAGCCCTGAAGTTCTGGATCACCCAGAAGAACATCAAAAGCTTAGAAGCAGCTCTCATTGGAACATCACATCGGAGTCTGTAAGGTTTAAAGCTTTAAAGCTGTACTCCATCCAAGGCAGGACTTTGTTTGATTTGAAGGACTGTGCAGGACTCTGCAGCATTTTTTAAATACTCCAAGACACAGGAGTTGGTGCCTTATGTACTTTACATATCCATAATATTTCTGGGCTGCCAGTGATGTATCTTTGCACTACTAGCTTTGTAATTTATTTAAAAATGATGGTTGTTACAAGTCAGCAAAGAGAACTGCAGGATGATTGTTCCCCCTTATTGAGTCAAACTATGCTTAGTAATACAAAGAAAAGGTGTAACGTAATTAAGCAAACTAAGATTACAGCCCATCTACTCCTTAAAAATCCTTTAACGGGGGATCAAACTTTGACCCCTAAAGGCAGGTTGTCATCTTCTTTACTCATTTTGCATGACTCTTTGAGTAAAACATGTTTGGATAACAGTCTTCAGAAAACTCCTGATCTTATACTCTATTCTACCAACGAAACTTCAGAATCCAGTAATTTTCCAATTAATGGAGAAAATGAAGTTTCTAATATAAATAGCTACCTAAGTTTATCAGTTGATAACGCTATTGGGGAGCCTTCAGATCACCCTATGAACTTTACTTTAACTAGAACATTATCCAATAAAGTTATTGTCTCAGGAGAGAAACTTAGGGAAATGTCTGTTAGGTTGCAACATACAACTTCAGGTATTAAATTTCTGGAATCTAGATATGACACAGTGCAATATTTCTGGGAAAACTACATCATTGAGCAAGGAGAGGAAAAATGTTAACTTCTGATAAAAATAATATGTCACTGCAGGAAGCTGAGTCTGAGCAATTGAGGCATTAGCCTACTTGCTTAAGTGATGATCTTATAATGTCTCTAAAGGATCAACATGAAGCTAATATTCTTATAATAGAGCAAATGATAGTACTTAAGAATGAAACCGATGCTTCTAGGTTCAATATAGCAATTAATGCAGCAAAGCTTGATACAATTTTATTCAAACTGGATGAATATTCCCCTCAAAGCAATCAGACTCAGTCCTTCCAGATTCAAGTGCTGTGTCACGTACATTAAATGGTAGGCCAGAGTTTAGTTCTGTAATAATTCCAGATCCTCCAATGAGACCAAATAAGAAAAAAAGGAAGAAACAAAAGAAAAAAGCACACAGTAACCAAGAAGAGACAAATGCTAAATCATCTTGGCCTCCTGAAACAAATAATAGGTTATCTCAGAGTTTAACCTCGCGCCAGCCAACTACAGTTCCTTATACAGTACTTAAAACTGAAAATTTAGTTAAGACAGTAGAGCATTATCCTAACTCTAACAAAGTTCAGTAGTCGGGTAACACCTGTCCTCCCGAAACCTCTAAGGGGAAAAATGATTTAGGGGAGCAGCTGAAACAGTTAGAGAATGAGATTAAATTTCTTGGGAGACAGATGGGATCTCTACCCACACAGGGAATTGATCTGACTTGCTCTGATGAGTCCAATGAAAAACAAAATAAAATGGAAAGGGCTCTCTTTGGCTGCAGCTCTCATTCGGAATCTGTGCCTGATGAGTGTGTGCTACTAGGTAAGGTTAGGCCACCATTTGATTCCAGATCCAAGGAGGGCCCCCTGTTATGCTTGACAGCTGAGAAGGGTTGGCCTGATATCTCCGATGGCAATTTTAAGGTTTTCCTGATTGACTTTGTCAATAGAGAACTACAGTTGGAGCTTATGGATTCTGATGTTTGTGAAGTACACAGAAGTATTGATGGTAGAATTAATACTATTGAACTAACTGTGTACTCTCCATTTGTGGCCAGCCACTTGTGGTACAATGCAAAGAGATTTACCCAAAAATGAATCTTCCTTTCATTTCCTAATAGAGCAGCTTTTAGTGCCTCTAATGTCCCTAGTAACGAGTTATGGGAATCCCCCACACTCTTGACCATGTTCGGTCTTGAGACTATGCTGAGAGAAAGCAATTACAGGCTTTGAGGATCCCTCTCCAATTTGTTTCAACATTTTTTGCAAGTAGAGTTGGGTGAGAGAGGTATTCTCAAGGTGACCAGACATGAAAATAGTTCACAAATTGATATATGGGTTAGAACTCTGAAATTGCCGAGAAGATCCTATTGAAAAGTAGAATACTTGATTTTCTGGGCCTGCTCTTGGTAAAGCCTAAGGATATGTTTGAACCTAATAACACTCTTATTAATAATCTGAATTCAAGTGTGACCCCTAGGTCCAACTACTGAAAGCAGACTACTGATCACAGAGGGCTAGTTGATACTTCACTACCCTTGGTAAACAGATATGGGGACCTTACTGAATGTAATAATTGACTAAAGGCTCGGTATCCCAAACCTACAGTTTCATATATATCCATACATGGCAAATTGGATCCTGCTTTAGAGCAGATTAGTAATCTTTCACTGGACAATGAGAATGCACTACTTATCATTTCATGGAACATATCAGGGTTTGCAACAAAATTAGCAGATTCTGAATGTATGAATCATCTTATAAAGCATAATGTAATTAATTTACAGGAATTTTTGGCATACCTTTGACATGATAGACACCTTAGCTCTTAATGGTTATCATCTTTTTCATGTTCCCGCTATCAGAAAATCAAACATGGGCCGCTTTGCTGGGGGCTTGCTGACTTATATTAAGATTCATGATCATATACTTATTACAAACACTGTCTCTTCTCAAAATTTTCTTCTGATATTGGCGGAAGTCTGGAATGAGATGGTCCTTTTTGTGAACTTTTATAATCTGATAAAGAATTTACCTCTTTTTGATGATGATTTGCTGTTTAAACTTGCAGATGTTATGGAAGAGATAAATAACCAGTATAATAATTTAGAGATAGTGGTCATGAGAGCTCTTAATATTAGATTGGATCAGGATAGTGAATTGGATAACTCTACTGTATAACCCAATTACAAGAAGAGATATATGGGATTGACCAAAAGAATTTGCAGGATCTTAAAAATACAGATTACAATAATCATTTAATCACATTTTTACATTCATTAAACTTAATTGTTCTAAATGGTAGATTATTCTCGGATAGGACTAGTAACTTTACATGTTTCACTCATAATGGTCATTCAATAATAGATTATGTTTTTGTCTCTCCATATAATTATTATAAATATATTGATCTTAAAATAAATCCTTTGCCTGAGTTTGATCATTTCCCTCTCTGCTTAAGTAGGAAAATTGAAGGCAGGCTGAGTAGAAATAAAGCATATCAGGTGGAAATTTACAACAATAAGAAAATTATTCTTTGGAATCAGATTCCCAACGACAAAGTGGAAAAATATATAAAAACATTTTCCAAAAAAATTGATGATCTAATTTCTACGGACCCTGACTCCAAGAACATTTATTATGAAATAGTCCAGCAGTATGACTGTCTTCTAGCTGAATATAGCTAATCTCATAAACTAGACAAGTTAAGATATCACAATTTCTCTAATCTCTCCCTCTCTCTCAGCCAGTTCCCTGACAAATGGAAGTCAGCAACAGTCACACCAATCCATAAAGGCGGTGACCGGACCACCCATGGGAACTACCAACCTATCTCTATCCTTCCACCCCTCTCTAAGACCCTGGAATGGATAGTAGCGGACCAGCTCACTGATCATCTGGGCAAATACAACATCATTTGCCAGCAGCAACATGGTTTTAGAAAAGGACACAGCACTGCCACAGCCCTTCTTGAGTTTATGGGAGCCATACACAACTCCCTTGACCATGGTCTCCTAACCGGTGCTATATTCATAGACCTGTCTAAGGCTTTTGACACTGTCCACCATCGCCTCCTGCTTCATCAGCCACTGAACATTGGCCTCTCTGTGGAATCAGTGGCATGGTTCAATAGCTATCTTGACAACAGGACCCAATGTGTAAAAATAGCAGGCGTGTTCTCCGACACTAAAGAGGTATGCTCCAGTGTCCCCCAAGGCTCCATCTGGGGCCCACTGCTTTTCAGCCTGTTCCTCAACTGTCTCCCTGACTCCACCCCTCAGCAAGTTATACTCTATAACACTTATTTCTATAGTTGTACTGATATTGTATTTTTAATTTTGTGTATATAATGACAACATATGTCTAACAATAAACCTAAACTTAAACAAAGACAGGACAATTCCTACCTGTACCGACTCTTGACAGCCCATAAGGAGACATTCAACAGTGGGAGCTGACAGGCCAGCTGAGCTCAGCTTGTCCAGGTGTAGTGGAACACTGAGTCAAAGGATTTGGCCAGATCAATGGAAATGGCCACTGTGATATGCCTCTGATCCATCCCAGTGAGGATGAGGCCAGTGACATGCAGCAAGGAGGAGACAGTGGAGTGATGCTTCCAAAACCTAACTGGAAAGGGGAGAAGAAAATGGATGAGTAAAGGAAGTCAACAAGCCTAGAGTAAACAAGTTTCTTTTGCAGCTTTGCAAGAGAGGGGAGGAGGAAGAGAGGATGCAAATTGCCAGAGAAGGAGGGGTCACTCCCATTATGAAGAGGGAGAACTTTGGCAAGCTTCCATAAGTGAGGGACTGCACAGAGGAAGAAGGGGAGATGGAGAGGTGAATAAGAAGGAATGTGACAGCAGGAGCCGAGAGGTGGAGAAGTTTAGGACTCAACTGATCAGGGTTAGATTTAGACAGGTTGAGAGAGGAAAGAGTTTGCAGGATTTCCCGAGTAGTAACTGAGGGAACTGAAAAGCCAGGGGTGGACATAAAAAAGGGTGGAGCGGGGGGGGGGAGAGGAGGGAAGGGGAGCTAGGAGGCAGAGGAGAGGGGGAGCACAAGTAGTGAAAAACTCATTGAACTGAGCAGCTACAGAAGAAAGGTCATAGGAATATGAACCATTAACCATGCAGACTGGGGGAACGGACTGGCAAGAGGGTCAAAAAGAGACTAAATCGCCATCCAGAATTTGGCTGGGAAGTTAAGGTTTTTCTGGAGGTTGACCATAAACTAGAGAGATTTTGCAGCAAGGACAGCCTTCATACAAGAATTTCTAACCGCCCTGTAGAAAAGAAGGTCAGGCAGGGAGTAGGATCATTTGTAACAGGCCCATGCATGATCATTGCACTCACTCTGATCAGTGAGTTTGGGAGTAACACAGGGATGGTGGGAAGATTTAACCCTGGACTCTCTGAAGGGAGCGTACTTGTCCAAGACAAAGGCAAACTTGGAATAGAACAGGGAGAGGGCCACATCAATATCAGGAGTGTAGAGAGTGACTGTCCAATCAGATGCAGAGAGGTCATTCAGGACAACATTGCTATTAAGTGACTGGAGGGGCCTAGAGCAGAGTTACTTAAGGGAGGAGAGAGGGCATCAGACTTTCCTGATATAGAACATCATGCAGTGGTTGCTGAAAGCATCTGGCAGAATATCTGGTGTAACAATGTGATGGGGCTGGGAGGAGAGAAGCCAGTCGAGGAGGGAGGGGTTAAGGGAGTGTGAACTGAGTCAGGTGGGGTCAGCAATAAGCTGGGAAAGATTAAGGGACTCAATCCTCGGGGAAGGAGGCCTGGAGGACAGGGTGAGCCAATTAATGTTAAAGTCCCCAAGTAGGATGAGTTCACCTAAGGAGGGGTGTAAGGTAATGGCAGAAAGAAAGAGTCAATCAGAGAGGAGGGTGAGATTTTAGGTGAAACATAAAAAAACAATAAAGATGGGTGTGGTAGATAGAAAAGAATGCTTGGCAAAAAGAAAGTTATGGGAGGAAGGTATAGACTCCCTCAAAGCAGTGGTGCAGGGAAGGTTCTGGAAGACATAGAGGGTTACATCACCATCATGCTTGACATGGTCCTACCTGAAATGGTGGAAATCAGGAAGGAACAGACTAGATTCAGGAGTCCTGGGAGAGAGCCAGGGTTTAGAAATGCTTTGTATGCCAGGAGAGTGCAACCCAGACATTATGGTGGTCAATTTTAGAGAGAAGATGCCTAGCACTGAGGTGGAAGATACAACGGTCTTTGCATGCAGAGAAGGTGGAAAGAGGAGCAGTGAAGGGATCAGGATTAGATTCCACATCACTAGACAGGAGGATGAGAAGGATGAGGAGCAGAAGGATGGAATGGGACTCATGGCCCTTGGGCTGGGTAGGAAAACAAATAAGGGAAATGTGGAAGGAACAAGAGGGCTCTGTAAAGAAACTCCAGGTTCAGGGAGAGGGAGGAGAGAAGATCAAGGTTACTAGGAAGGGAGGAAGGCAGAAAGGGAGGGTGAGGAACAGATGTGGGAAGGGAGGCTGGGTAGAGGCGCTGGAGGGGGAAGGAGAGAGGGAGGGAGGGAGCAGTAGGTGAAGGAGAAGGCAGAGGAAGGCAAGGTTCTTAGTGGCAAGGAGGTGAAAAACAAAAACTAGCAAATAATTAGCAGCAGCAATGGGAGTGACTAGCTGAGAAAACAGGCTACCAAGGTTATGAACTCAGCACACAGACCTAAGGAAGTCTATAAATTGACCGACGAGGAGGCCACTTTGTCACAGTGGTCAGACTTATCATAATTCAGCTGAAACGTGAGACCAGGAACCCCTCTAATAATCTAAAAAACAAATGAAAATATTGGTGTTATTTGAAAACACTGCAGGCTTTTAAAGCAGCAGAGTTGTGCGGGACCCTGGTACCTTAATTATATGCTTTTGTTAGATCACACACAAGGTGCACTCCTTTAAATCTTGTAAAAATATACTGTAAATGTGATGGGTTGCCAAACCCCTTTTTACTGAACTGCATGAGGGAGAACTGTGGCCTTCTTCTAATTGGTGAGCTCCCCAGTGAACCTCTAACTGTCCAGGGCACATGATATACGCAATGAAGCCAGAGAGTGGATTCTTCGTAAGATATAAAGAAAGCAGGAGAACCACAGCTCAGAATGGCAAGTTAAAATGTGATGCCTTTTTCCTGACTGACAAGGAGGACACTTTGTCATAGAGGTCAGGCTTAGCATAAGTCAGCTGAAGCATGAGACCAAGAACCCCTTCTAATAATCTAAAAACTAGTAAAAATATTGGTGTTATTTGAAAACATTGAAGGCTTTTAAGCAGCAGAGCTGGGGGTGGTACCTTAATTGTGTAAGTATATAAATTGTACATTAAAGTTCTGTATAACAGGGTAGACCTTAGTTAAGGTAACTAGATAAACCAGAAAGCACAAATATACATAGCATATCTGGTACTGATGAATGCTTCCTGCACTGAGGGTCCAGGACACACAAGACATATTAGCACAAGGGTTCGATGCACAGAGGAAAAGTCTTTTCTGTTGCTTTAGCTTGATATCCAAACTGCTGCAGCACAGGCTTAGCACCTTCCACTCAGATCGTGTACATCATGGGTGGTGTCTCTGAGTTAGTCTCTGAGCTGGTGGACAGACTATCCTGGGCCATTGCAGACTCCTGGGCAAAGGTCAGCATCTGATCAGCAAGACAGATGGCAAACGTAGGTGAAAGTGAGTTGAGCTGTACTGCTGGGACTTCATCTGTAGCAGTGCTTAAATGGCACCCCCACACCATGTCTTCAGGCACCTGTTATGATGTCCAGAACAGTTGGGTCCTTCATTTGAGCAAGGGTCTTATGGTATCCTGGACTTGCAGGTGCCAGGCAGGATGTTTATGCACCCTGCAAGCACTCAGTGTTTCAAGCAAAGCAATGATTCATGTGTCTCCTGCCAACTGCAACGTGTGTCTGTGTGACTCAATGTCTGGGCAGATTTCAGCAAACTCTACCAAAGCAAACTGCAAAACCCTTTTAACTTTTGTAAACAATCCAAAAATGAAATAACTTTCTCAAGTTAATTTTTCCAAATTAATAGTGTAAAGTTCCGCAGTACAGACGCGCAAATCTTCACAGGTAGTCCTCCAAATCCCAGCAAATGAGCCCCTAAGTGTAAACCCCTCTTCAGTCTTGGAAATGTTCAAGCAGTGACACATGGCTCTTAAGGTGGTACACCACAAATGCATTTGTATTTTGCAATAAACCCTGGGTCTGGTGGACTAGAACCTAACAATAAAACAGGCACCTTTAATTGCGATAATGGTTCCAGACACTGAATGTCGAAACCATCTTTAGAGTCGAGTTATTCCTTTATTAAACATACAGATGACAGCAGGTGTAAAATGTTGTGGATGCACAAATCCAAGTTCAGAGCTTTTGAAGACAAAAGTCTCCAAAAGTAGTTTTAATCACCACTCTAAGTAACGTAAGGATGACTGCATCACTAATATACATGTCATAACCTGCTATGTAAATACCTTTTGTATAGAAAGACACTTTAGTCATCAATTTGAAGCTCTCTGTGTACATTTCTCGGGATAACTGATTTAGTGGTGTACACCTTAGGTCTTCCGGTACCTGTCAGTTATTGAGCAGAGTCTTACAGTCACAACAAGTAACTGAGGTACCTATGAATAGCAACAACAATACCAATGGTAAAGGTTGCATGTAAAAGGCTAGTTTAGGCCAACCTGGCACCACCATTTAACACCTATCTCCATGTACAAGGAATGGAACCCATGGACAGCACCCCACCCAGAGAGTGAGCATCAGACCAACTGGGAAACAAGGCAACCTTCCAGCTGACACCATCCACGGCAGCAGTCTAAGATCTCCACAAGGGGAGCCCATACCACATCACAACAGCGTACCCAAACATACAGCATAGGCTAGAGGTAAACGGTGAAACACATACATTATAGCTTTGGTGAGTAAGCTGCAATGACAGTTTCAAACAGCAACATCGATAAAAGAACGTGGTCCCCCTTCTAGTAGGCAGCGGTGGTTCAAATGGTTTTAAAGTTGGTAGGGGGCCAAAAATGTGTTCCAAATGATGCAGGGTCTGCTGAGCAACCCCCACAAATTTTTTTAAGTGTTTTGGTGCATTTTAGTGGCCTTTCAGAGTATTTTTTTTAAAGTACAGTCTTCCACTGCTCATTTACTGCCATATACATTGCTTAAAGTGAATTTCCAACTTACTGCTATAAGGGTTTGGGCTCTAGCCCAATACCTTATCTACAATACTGAGGCACAATTTTTTTAATTTAAAGTACATTATTTTTATTAGGGAAGGGATCATAACGGCTCCCGAGCCCTCAGCCAGCCAATCCTTCCAGTTTCCTGTGGCCCCGCTCTGCTTCACTGTCTGAAATTGTGATGAGTGGCCAGGGAGGCATGGGTGAGCCCCTCATCTATGGGGGTTATTTTAAAGTCAGATTTTAGACATTTTAGCAGTCTTGAGAAAAATTAAGTAGTCGCTAACTAAGAGGATCCTCTTAGTTAAGTGACTGCTTTTTCTTAGGAATGTTTAAAATGTCTAAAATCTGACTTTAAAATAGCCCCCATAAATTCGTATGGGGCTCCCCGCGCCTTCTCCCCGCACACGTCACAATTTCAGAGAGTGTGGGGAAAAGTTAGCAGAGCAGGGCCATCAGGAAGCTGAAGGGACGGCTGGTAGAGGCTTTGGTGCCAGTTATGATCCCTTCCCAATAAAAATAATGCACTATAAATTGACATTTTTGTACTGGTGAGTTCCCATATAAGGTATTGGGCTATGAAGCCCAATATCTTATATCAGAAACTTCCTTTAAGGACAAATCCTGTGTACTGTACATAATGTTAGCCTACATTGCTTTTAGTATGGCAGAGTGGATAGACAAGAGAGCATCTCATAAGCACCTCGTAAGGACTTCCAATTATATGTGCACAAAGTTTTACAACAAAGAATTCATAGTGTCCCACTGAAGGAGCCTTAATACTAGAAACCGGAAAGGAGGAGGAGGAGGAAAAAGGGAAGGGATTGGGGGGAAGGAAGGGGACAGATAAAAAGAAATCAACCCGGTGGAAGACTCAATGTGTGTAAATATATGTTCTAATAAGAAATGTAATGTTAAATGTTTAATGTTTTGTAAATGGGCTGGTGAGAGGGTTTTTTAAAAGCTTTTTTTAATATAAAATGTACTTTGTCTCTTTAAATCTTTGAGTAATGGAGTTCAGCTGAAAAACCTGCTATAAGTGTGGCTGTGCCCTAGATGGCACTAATCCTTTGAGAAAGCCAATAGGTGAAATGTCAGGATTTTACCTGCTCCGAGTTGGGCTTGTTGCTGTATATGTTCTGCACTGAATAAAATAAGGTAAATGTAAGCCCCTTTTTGCCTGGACTACCTTATTTATGGACATGAGTCAGAAGTGCCTTGGCTTTGGGAAATAGCCATTTCTCCCCCACCACAGTCCAGCTCTGGGTTGCCTACATGCAGTGCTGATTAACATGCCCAAAACAGATTACGACACTGGGGTGCCCACCCCGGTGCTGCTAACCTAGTACTCAAAAAGAAGAACACAGTCCCTTGTTGTCTTGTCCCTCATCATCTGGTCCCTCATCATTTGACTGCTCTCCCTCCGGACCCCCATCCCCACACAGCAGCTACTCCCCAACCCCCCAACACCCCTCACTTACCTATCCGGTCCACCACTGAGACAACTGGCATGTTCTGCTGCTTCCAACACAGAATGGGGACCGAGGAAAGCAAGGTCAATTTGGTTAATGGCTTTTTAAGGTGTTTTGAACTTTTATTTATCTTTGTCATTTGTTAACATTTTTACACCAAATTTTCAACATAGCCTTTTTGGACCCCACCTCATAAACAAGGTAGGTGAAATTCTTCAAATGTCTCCCCCCTCCCCAAACATGTTTTCATATTTGCTCCATGAAATCACCTTTTGGACTTGATTAGAAAAAAAATCTACCTGTCTTGTTGTTACTTTGAAAGGCACTTAAAAATAAAGTTTATTATTATTATTATTCGTAACATGGGGTCATAGAAAGTCTATGGTGAACATTTGGGATCAAAATGTCAACAACAAATTAACACATGTTGGATTTTTCCAATGTTTATTCATACCCTGTGATCTTTGCAGATTTTGGCCCCAGATTTTCAACCTAACCCTCTTGTTATACCACCTCATGAACATGACAGGTATCATTTTTAAAAAAAATGTTTCTCATTCACTCCATGAAATCACCTTTCTGATGGGATTTAAAACATTCCACCTGTCCTGATCATAACATGGGGTCATAAAAAGAAGATGTTGAAAATGTTGGGTTCAAAATGTCAAAAAACAACAAAGTTATGAGGAAACATTCAACTTTTTCAATGTTTACTCAGTCGTAACTTTGTTATTTTTGCAGAGTTTGGCCTCAAATATGCAACATAGCCCTTTTGTTACTCCACCTGATGAACATGACAGGTGTCATTTTATAACATGGGTCATAAAAGACTATGCTGAAAATTTCACATCAAGATGAGAAAAAACAACTAAGTTGTGAAGATATGTTGAATTTCTACAGTGTCTCCTCATAGCTTTATTGTTGCAAATTCTGGGCCGACAATTTCAGCATATCCTTTGTGCTACTCTCTTTATTAACATGGCAGGTGTCATTTTTTCAAATCCCCTCCGAAACATATTTTTGCAGATGCTCTGCAAATCATCTTTTGACTGGGATTTAAAAAATTCCACCTGTCTTGATCATAACATGAGAACACGGGGGAATATCTGAACTTTTATATAGGCACTAATGTGAGTAGTGAGCGTTAAAACATGAAATTGCATATGTTTAGCAGTCGCTGCCCATACTGGACCTGCAGGATCAGAGGTCGCTATATTAGCAGCGATTGCTCAAATTAATGCATGCAGTTGACATGCAGATCAGAACCATGGCTATGCATATCAGGTGCTGGCACATATTCAAAGCATCTTGCCTCTGCAAAGTGTTTGCATGAAATTGCAGATGGAACGTCCACAAAAAACAGGTAGTAACTAGTAGCAAATCAACACAGAGATGCAGAACACCTATGCAGGAAACTACAAAAGACAGCCAGGTCTGTGTGAGACACACCCAGACACACACCATGCTCCTGTACAGGTTGCTGCTGGAGCTCACCTGGAATTTAGATCAGGTCCAGGCCTGAGCAAGCCACTGACACAGACATGTCCCATGGCCATATGCCCCCAACAGGGTCCAAAGACCCCACCACACCTGCATGGAGATGTCTGACCAGCAGATAGTGAATCAGTACTGGCAGACTGCAACACTATCCATGAACTGTGTGATGTCCTCTGAGTGGACCTCCACAGCAGCAGAGTCTAGAGTCAGATGTTGTCAGTGGAACTAAAGGTAACAGCTGTGCTGTGCTTTCTTTCCACTGGAATGTTCCAGACGCACTGTGGGGACCCCTTGGGGATCACATAGTCAGCAATATCCTATCTACTAACCTGGTTCCTAGATGCTTTGAGTAAGAGGTGTGAGGACTACATCTCATTCCCTATGTCACAAGAGCAGGGATCAGCAACTATGCCAGCATTCTACCTGGCTGCATGCATGCCCAGTGTGCTAGGAGCTGTGGACTACACCCCTGTTGTCATCAAGGCACCACCTGGGATGGAGGGGGAAGCATTTGTCAACGGAAAGGTGTTCCACTCCATAAATGTCCAGGTGGTATGCAATGGCAGCTATTACATCACAAATATGGTAGTGAAGTACCCCGTGGTACACATGATGCCTTCATCTGGCACAACTCCTCACTATGTTGTGTGCTCGAGATCAAGCAGATAAAGGAGATATGGATGCTTGGTAAGTATAGCACCCTTTCCCCATGCCTCAAGGCACACAACTAACATATGTCACTTACCTTCCTCTGCAGGTGACAATGGCTATCCCCTGCGTCCCTGGCTGATGATACCAGTGCTTTGGACAGCATCTGGAATTTAGGAGTGCTATAGCAAGGTATACCAGACCACACATAACATCATAGGAAGGGGCTTCAGAATCCTCAGGATGAGATTCCAATGCCTGGACTGGTCTGGTGGGTCTTTACAGTACATCCCTGCAAAGATGTGCAAGACTGGAAGGTCTCTAGGCCCAACCATGCTGCTATCCCCACACTAATACTGTGCTCCTATTGCCTTTGAATCCCAAATGCCTGACAATGCCATAAAGGGCTGCTAATTCTGAACGTGTGCAATGTCTTGCTCCTGCGTTTTATCCTGGTTGCTCTGACAGTGCCAACACTGGTTGCCACTTCTGGTTTGATTGATATCTATTCTAATCTTCCCTTTTTTTATGTACCAAAGACTTATTGTAGAGATTTAGTTAATGATGAGGAACCTATGTAAAATGAGTATGTCTGTTCAAAGGTATTCATCCAATTGATTAAATAAATAAAAATAAAATAACATTTGTGGCCTGCTGTATCCTCCACAACATAGTAGTCCAATGTGGGATACCTATGCATAGCCCTGAGGGTGATATCATGGATGATGATGGTGGTTCAGCCACGGTACAACAGCCACTAGCTCACTATGGATGGCAGGCATGACCACAGACTGGCCAGACACTCCAAAGAAGTAAGGGAATGTCTGATTGAACAGAGCTTTGCAGAGACAAGGTAAGATACAACACAACAGTGTACATCAGAATGTTTACTACAGCTACGAAAATGTATGGTACGTAACAGGAATGGGTACACAAATACATATAAAGGATAACAGGGTGAGGGGAAAAACAAAAATAAAGTGCACCTGGTGGGGAGGCTTGCATGGAGACAGGCAGCACAATGGAAGGGAACAAACTGAAAAAAATGCATCTGGCATGGGGAGGGGGGCACTGCATGGTGAGGAGGTACACAATATCAAATGTCATCTACGCTGCCTATGTGTTGAGCCCACAGGGTGCTGCACAGGGGTCCTGTCAATAGTGTTCCCTTACCATGGCACCCATGGGCCCCCCTTTCAAAAGTGGGATGCTTATGCGGAGCATTAACTTCCATGGACCCTTGGCCAACAGGGACCACGGGTGGGCATGCACCGTGCCCATGACCACCCACAGCTGTGCTGTCCTGTGTCTGTGCCAGGGGAGATGGCCACAGTATATGCTGTATGGCTAGGCCAGGGTACAGTGAACAGACCCAGTCTTACCACTGCATGGTATCTCCCTTGTATCCTGACCCTCCAGCACCTGCTCCTGAGGGTTCACCTGGCACATTGCAACAGTTACCTCCACCAATCAGGCTAGGGATGCTGCCTGTGACTCTGCAGCCACAATACTGTGGGCAGGAAAATCTAACTGATCCTCCCATGCCACAACAATGTGGGACAGCAGGCCGGCATTGTGGTGCATGGTGGTAAGGATGGTCTACATGGAATCACTGCAGCCTACCAAAGCCTGCACCTGCCTGTTGCCCTACTCACACTCCTCAGTCATCAGTAACCACAGCTCCTGTGCCACAGAACTGTGAACTGCTACAGCCCCCCCTGTACATTTGTGGTATATGGTGTCCATATGGAGGGACACAGATGTGGAGGTGAAAGATCCTGTCATGATGCCCATTGTTAACTGTGGGAAGGTGACCGTGTGTAGAGCCTGGGCTGTGAGTCCCCATCCCTTGCTGCATGGGTTGGCTTGACTGGTGACTCATGCTGTGTGCATCCCTCCTCCTGCTCCTCCACACCCTCTTCCTCGAGCACATCATAGGGAGCTCCAACTCCCCTGTCTCTGCGTACCAGAAGAGGGCCTTGTTTACTTCTTCAGTTCCACCTCCCATTCCCTTCCCTGTCCTCCCCAGACAAGTCCTTCTCCCTGGACTGTGTTTCACTGCCATCTGATGAGTCATCTAGGCTGCTCTCATGACCGTCATCCCCATTCAGTGTAACTGGAAGGAAGGGAACACAGAGCCATGTGTCACAAGCAGGCCAACAGCACAGCTCTGACACACAACCACCTAGGCTGATCAATGCTACAGGCTAAAGTCAGACTGCAGGCACCAATGTCATGCAGACCCCCATGCATGCATGCCTTGAACAGCATGCATGCCCTAACGTGATGGAAGAAACAACACCTGCATCACCATGTGCACTGCAAATGCCCATGCCGCCCATGTACAGCCTAACCCCTGCCACATGGTGGTCTTAGTGGTTAGTAAATGCATTCTGTGCCATATTCCTGTGGCCCACAGTACTGCCTCTAATAATATTGTCTGTAATGCTATGAACAACAGCTACATAGGTACTACATAGTCATGTTCATGTTCTCACCATGGCAGCTGCTTGTGGCCATGGTGTTGATGTCACTGTCCACATGTTCCACCTGATGGCATCTCAGTGTGCTAGCATTGAACTCCTCCTGTGATGTGAGTGTGCTTTGGGTTGGTGGGCCATCACCAGTGGCCTGTAGGTCCTGTGTTGCTCCAACTAGCTTTTCCTTGGTATGCCTCCTTATATCATAGTAGCACTTCTTAACCTCTCAAATATGCGCCCACCTCCACACTTGGCATTGATTGTCTGTGCCACCTCCTTTCATGCTATCATCTAGCATTATGAAGGGACAGCTGTGTGGAACTGCCCCTCCCTGGCAAGGTATTTCTTGGCCAGAATCTGTGTGGAAAGGACAGTTCTGAGTACATTGCACAACATTAATGACCTCATCACAGACAGCACAGTATGAATTTACCTCCCCTGCATGTGCTCCAGACAGCTAGGGTCTGTGTGTTTGGTAGAGGCATAAACCATCCATGTAATTTCCAAACACCATGACATGTTGGTCCACAGGGCCCACAATACATGAATCCCTAGTCTAAATCCACATGCAGTATGTAGTCTGTCAGACAGGCACTACTGGTGGACAGCTCTGTATGTGCTTGTGACTAATGGGTGTGTTTCATATACCAATTAGCTGTATAATGTGGTCTGGCAGTATTGAGAAGGGTATAGATTACAGAGCTGTGGATACAGATCATGTTACATCAAGCATACCTTGGTTGGTGTGACACAATATTAACATGAATACTGTGTGTGACCCTGAGCAGTGCATGCAACCTCCCCGGTGACCCCATTCTGCCACTGACCACAGATTGCCTAATATGCCTTATGCGATAACACAGAGAGTGACACATGTCAGGGGAAACAGATGCTGTCCATACAATGCACTGCCTGCAAATACAGGATCCCCTTGTAAATGAGCATCATGCAACTGTGCATGTTCCTGTGTAAACAAGGTAGTGCAGCTACAACGAGATACAGCGTGCTGTGCAGTGCTATATGGGCTGCAATAGTCACATACCTGTAGTTCCCATGGACTAATCGTCCCTCTCTGCAGCCTGTCGCTGCTCTTCTTTGTGTTTTCAATGCCATTCTGCAACAAATAAGTATAAAACAAGATAGTAACGGAAATGAACGCAGTGCCTGTGGGAGAAGATTATAAATGTTAGTTGTGCTGTAGCAACTTACCTTTTCCAGATGTATATTCTCCTCTCAGTGTTCTCTTAATGCTGCTCCTCCAGTCTGCTATGTTAATAGTGTTGATCTGGACCCTTGGATGAGTTTCTCTTTTACAATGAGCCGGTATAGAGCTCATAATGACATGCAAATTAGTTTTTGCACCTTGAATGTTACGGTAGGCCCATTTACATGTTACCTTCCAATATATGGCTGTTTGTGACTGCTGCTAATACATTAGCAACTGCAGATGACATTTGCACTGAATTCTCCACACACACACACGTGTCTTTTGCAGGTGCTTGCCTTGATGCCATCAGGGTCATTTCTGAGGATGACATGAGGCGCTTTCTGCAAATGTACATTTTTGCGATTGCACGCAACCACTAGTGATTGTAGCAACACAGAGGTGTCTGTTCCCAATGCGCATGCGTGGAGTGGTGTGCACGTGGTGGCATTGAACACTGAGATTTTGCAGGCACTACACATGTACAGCTTGTTGTCAGTCATCTGCAGAAGTTACAAAAGCAAACAACATACAGGCAAGAGCACTTGTGCTGAACACGGCTACAAAAGGACCTTAAATAAAACAGGGGAGACTATCCCAGGCAGCTGATGCAGGGTGCTTGAGGAGGAGAGGTTCAGAGGCATGTACTTTGCACCTCAGGAGGTGTACTAGGTATGTACTTGTGAGGGAGGTCTTCATTAAGGAGATCTCTCTCTTCAGGGACACAGCAAGGGATGTTCCCAGGACTGAGAAGGCCTGTATTTGGGAGACAGTGGCCAGAAATGTCTCCCAGGTACAGGGCCTGAGTGCCAGCACTGCTGGGACAACCTGACTCCACATGAGGAAGAGCACCTGTAGTGCCTGTGGGCACAGCATGCTACCAGAGGGATATGGCCAGGTAAGACAATGTAGTCAGTTACACTGTCATATGGCGGCAACTGTTTGGGACTGTGCACAACCAGCATGGGCTGTAACAACAGTTAGGGGCTGCTAAGAAGCAGTACTGTATTGATTACTGTGACTGTATCTGACAGTGTGAGGTGTGCATTATCTGCAGCGTGTATATAATATTCATATCTTGTACAGTTTCACAGTTCTGTACCTGCATATCATGTGAATGGTACTGTTGCTGGACTACCACATGGACATGTCCTGGCCCTAGTGTGCCCCACCATTAGGGATGCCCATTCAGACCACTAGACCTGTACTCCATGGAAGCTGCATGTCCTTGCCCCACTGGGCAGGTTTTATGCTATTTGTAGAACAGTTGCTCAGATTCATGAGCTCAAGCAACATGAACATTCTGAGTGTCTCAGGCATTCCATCATAGCCATAATAAGCACTTTCAGTGGATTATACCATCAATTAGTAGTGAAGCATATTGGGGCCCATTAGCTGCAGTCCGCTGTCAGCTCTGCCCTGCAGAACAACAGGTCAGGACCTAGCTGGAGGAGGCATAGGGTGTATACATGATGTTGCTCTGCATTGGCGAGCCTTGAGGGTCTTGGAAGGGGAGAAAGCAAAGGGCACCGAAGGGGATAGGGAGCAAGTTTAGGGGAAATTGGAAGGTGGTAGAAGGAAAGAGGGTCGGTCTGGAGGGCTTTGTCACAGCTTGTGAAACACTTGCTGAAGATGTCAGCATCTTGGTGGGTGCAAAGTATAGCGAGTCAGTAACCCATACTGTGGGGGTAACGGAACAAAAAAAGGGATCAAAAGACAGTAGATCAGGCTGGGCACTCTATTGTCCTAGGGCACTCACTCTATCTGACTGCATTCTTAATTTTGCCTATTGTCTTTAGCAAATTGGGGTCACTGCACTATTTAGTTAATTATTTGCTTGCTATATCCAGGTTTGCTACTGCTTTGTACTTACATTGCTAATTGTATGTTACTCTGTATAGAAACTGATTTCTATGCTATATTCTTATATGCATTGTATTATAGTGTATAGTGGAATGTTGCTTTGTATAGAATTCCATCCCTTTCCAAATACTGTTGTACCACAATTCCAAGGTCATGGAATGTGATTCTACCCTACTGTGGTAGAACAGCATTCTAGAACCTCTAGAGACTGCATGAGTCAGTTTAATTTTGAAAGCAAAAGAACTCACAAACACATATTTCACACAGTACTATACATTATAAAAAGTACAGAATGAGCAACTCTATGCACAACGAGTGTGTTTTGCCACCTCGGGGTTCTGATTCCATGGACCTCTTGAGCTTGGCTCTCGAGGTCAGAGGGAATCAGAACCCCTCTTTGGTAGAACACACTGGTTCTGCATAGTTGCCCATCCAGTATTCTCTATGTATTTGTGTTGCTGATGCAATTTATTCTGTGTTGTCGTCCATTGCCCCTTCCCCCCAGGATGCATCTGGAATCGAGCAATAGACTGCTCAGTATGCCTTCCCAGTAAAAATGTTAAATAAATAAATATTATGGGACCGAACTGTACAATATCCCTGCCATGACAGGAGCTCAGGTACCATCAGACATACCCCTGGAAACAGTGAGTGTGTCCTGACACCTGCAGCCATGGACACCTATAGTATACATCAAGGGGCACAATTCACATAGTCCACAGATTGCAATGTATGTGCCTTATATTCACTGCACTGTTTATACCGTGGGTAGTATGACATGTGCACTGTTTCTGATGTCCATCTGTGGGTCCTCCAGATGAGGTGATACAATGTGGGTCACCAGGCATGCGTGCAGCATGTTCATATCCAGCCACATACTGTCCACAGCTACAGTAATAACAGTGGTAACAACTGGGACAAAATGTCAACCAGCAGGACCTGTGCATGTCTGTGCAGTGCTGTGTGTTAGATGCAGTATGTGCAACATGGGTGTGCACTGCATATACCTGTTGAGCCCCTCAGTGCTCTGTCATTCACTTACAGGATGTTTCTGTATTTCATGTCTCCACAGCTCCAGCAGCAGGGGTAAGAAGTCCCAGAAGCCAGGACAAGGTGGAAGCAGAATAGGCGCACCCACATCCCAGGTGCCCTCACTGTCATTGTCAAACTGAGATAGTGCACTAATATCTTGAGCAGAAAAGTGGCAATACGTAGCCGGTATGCAGGTGTCAGAAGGGCCCAAGCAATCTGCTAAGCAGTCTGCTGTTTCTGTAGACATCTGTTCATTTCTATCAAACTTTTGGCACAATGCTCGAATGTCAGGTTCAGACAGCCTGACCCAGTCGATCTTGGAAATGAGCCTCCGGGATAGAGCGTCAGCATCAATATGATTCAGGCCCGGTCTGTATTCGACAGCATAATCATATGTTGACAATGCAGAAAGCCACCGGTGCCCCATGCCATCTAACTTAACTGAAGTCTGTACATAGGTAATGGGTTATTGTCAGTCCTCACCAATATTTTCACCCCATAGAAGTAATCATGAAACTGGTCGACAATGGCCCATTTTAATGCAAGGTACTCCAATTTGTGCACAGGGTAGTTTTGCTCTGATGGGGTCAAGCTTCTTCTGGTGAATGCCACTGGTCTCAAACCATTCTCATGGTCTTGATACAGTACAGCTCCTAGACCCTGCAGACTGGCATCAGTATGCAGCACATAGGGTTTGGTGGGATTAGCATAAGCAAGGATGGGGGCATGGGTGAGCTGGTATATGACTTAGTGGAAAGCTGCTTCACAGTCAGGCATCCAACAGGACCCGAAAAGTTCACCTGGGTGGAAATATGCTTTGTCTGGTTCTTTGACGGACCCTTTTTTGTATTTCTGATTGGTAGGAGGGTAACCCTGGGTAAGGTTCAAGAGTGGCCGAATCACTTTGGAATAGTCCTTTCTAGGGACATGGATATGTTGTTCATCCACACTCATTGGCAGTATCCTTGCCGCTTTAAATCTTGCCGGAAGGTCTTCAAGCTTGCTCTTCCCACCCACCCGGGTGGTATAACTCTCGGCTCCGCCCCATGACGCCAGATCTTCCTTACCGCTTGGAAGCTCAGGTTCCCTCCTTAACGCTCTGCGTTTGCGACTAGTTCCTATTTCTCCGCTTGGCGGATTTTAAAATAAAAATTTGCAAAGATTCTCGTTCATCCGCCGCCGCGATGGACAAATCGACCCCGGATTTTCGAGATGCCCATGCGGGCAGAAGATGTCTCGACGGATCCACACTCCACGTGTGTCTACTGCTTAGGCCCTGAGCACGACCCGCAGGCTTGGACTCTGTGCTCATCTTTCTCGGCCTACGCCCCGAAGACCGTGCTGTCTGCATTGCAACTGGGCTGCCCCCGAGAAGCGCTTCTCCGTGAAGTCCAAGGAGGCCCGCTGGCGTGTGTCCACGGCGGCGGGTTTGGCGGATCAGCTCGAGCGATGGTCGCCTCGAAGAGGAGGCGGCGCGGGTCAGATGCCTTCTCGGCCCTGCATTTATCCCGCCTCTGGGTTCTTCCTACACGGCTTTTTATGAGCTTTGTCTGTCCCCTCCACTAAAGGAGAAGGGCCTGCGCTGCTGGACCTTATTCTCGGTCCAAAAGAGGACAAGGGTAAGTCCCTCCGTCGGCGCTCTTGGGAGCGGAAAGGTCCCTCTCCCCGGCCGTCGGCCGTTTCGGCCATCGACGCTCGCCACTGGCTCACGGTGTCCCTGGCCAGGTCAGTTGACCGAGACCTTACTGATGAAGTCGAGATTTTCTCACCCATTGGACGGCTGTCGCCTTTAGCAGCCGAGATTCCTCTCCCGGTTCCCCGGAGGAGTTGAGGATCCTGTGGCTCGCTTGTGCCTCCCGTTCCGAGCCTCGGATGGACCTTCCGAGCCGGCGAGTGCTGTTCCGCCGAACCTCCTCGCACCGACCCCGGAAATTCCGGGACTCTCGGTCTCGGTCTCGACCTCTTCGCGGTCCAGCTGCTCCCACCGGCCATAGGCGGTCTCGGGTCTCGCATCACAGCGGGCGCGCCGCTGGCCCTCGGCCCTCCTCCTCGGATGAGGGAGGCTTCGTGAAATTACGCCGACGGTACGAGACCTTATGTTGCAACAGCTCCTCCTGGCCGGAATAAGCCGACCCGCGCCTTCCCCGCCATTAAGTGGCTGTCACCGAACGCCGACACAACCCCTCGACTTGTCCGAGGAGCTTATACCCAGGCCGGTTGTTCGCCAAACCAGCTGCTCCACCGATTCGTGGAACCTCCGCCTACAGCCACCACTGGGGCTCTACCATGATTCTCGGTCGGCTAAGGGTTTACCCCATCGGTTGCCAGTTACCCTCACTCCCGACCACCTCGGCAGGTGAAGGGTGGCTCAGGCCAGAGGCAGTTTCTTCGAGGACTCTTCCAGTCCGAAGATGATTCCTCCTTCTTCTCCAGCCGACTGGACTTGAGTCTTCAGGAGGTCAGTCAATGGACGATAGCCCGTCCTTCCTAGGACTGCTTCCGCTCATCTCGAGTCTACCGGATGGAGCTCAACCCGCTTCCAAACGGGCCAGGTATCCTCACGGAGATTCTGGACCAGGGGATTCTCCGACGGAGGCTTTTCCGTGGCCGAGGCCATAGTGGGTCCGCACTGGAACTTTGGCAGCCTGCTTCCTGCCCTGCGCCCGCCAGGATGGCCAGGAAGCATGCGTCCCTACCGTTCTTGTCCGGTTTTTCGGAACACCCTCTGCTGAGGGGTTGGTTACCGACAGCTGCCTGCGCCACGGCAACGCCAGGATGTGGACAAACCTCCTGACAAGGAGTCCAAGAAATTGGACTATGTCGGGCGAAAAGTCTACGCTGCGTCCTCTCTCGGCCTTCGTCAGGCCAGTTCGGCCGTCCTCATGGCACATTTTTCTCATGCCCTGTTGGGCTCCCTGGATGAGGTCATCCCTCATCTTCCCGCCGATCTGCAGACTACGGTTAAGCAGGTGCGGGACCAGGGCAGGGCAGTGGCCAAACAGCAGCTCCAGACTGCTTTGGATATAGGGGACTCATGTGCCAGATCGGTGGCGTGCCGAGTGGCTATGCGTCATGGCTTGGCTGAGGATATCCACCTTTACTGGATACCCAGCACAAGTTGGCGGATGTTCCCTTTGGGACTGACCCTCGGCCCTGGGGTGGAAGGTCACCTGCAGAGGATCGAGAAGTCCAATGCCACCTTGACTCGGGTCTTCCGGCCAGAAGGACAAAGGCCGCAAACCACAGCCTAAGCCCTTTCGTCCTTCTGTGCCCCGGCGCCCGGCCCAGCAACGTCAGGGCCAGCAGGCTCGGCCTGCATCCCAAACCCAAGCCGCCGCTTCTAACAGGAGGCAGGGAGGAGGGCCCAGGAGGTCCTCGGCCGTCCCTCCTCCAAGCCTGCCCAGTGACGGGCTGAGGGTGTCGCCTCATCCCCTCCATGACTATTCCTGGGTCCCCTCTGGGGACGGCCCGCACTTCCTGCTCCACCTGGTCCGCTGTTACCACGGACAGGTGGGTCTTGAGGTGGTGGAAGAGGCTGCCTCTGGAATTCGGCAGGCACCACCCTTCAGAGCCGCCGCCTCGGGGGCTTCGGATCCCAGCCTCACTCGTGCCTCGTCGAGCCGACATCGCCTCCTCCTCCAGAAGGAGGTGGTAAGAGAGGTGGTGGACCCTCCTTCAGACCCAGGGTTTGTGTCCAGGTACTTCCTGGTTCCGAACGACGGGGCTGGCGCCCATTCTCGACCTACACGACCTAAACAAGTTCCTAAGGTCTCGAACCTTCAGGATGGTCCACTCTGGCTCAGATAATACCATCCTTGAACGCAGGCGTGTGGTTCCTGCTCTCTGGACTTGCTAGGACACGTTTTTTCACGTCCCTATCCGTCTGCTCCACCAGAGATTCCTTCGCCTCGAGGGAAGGATCTCTTCGAGTTCCAAGCCATGCCCTTCGGCTTGTCTCCAGCTCCCAGGGTCTCACCAAATGCATGGCAGTGGTGACAGCATTCCTGCGACCGAGGTCCGGGTGTACCCTTACCTGGACGACTGGCTGATAGCAGCTCCCTCCAGGAAGGAGGCGGAGTGGTCCAGAGATCTGGCTCTCCAGGTCTGCTCTCAACTGGGCCTCCTTATCAACGAGGCCAAGTCGGAACTCGAGCCAGCAGGTGATTCTATTCATCGGGCGCAGCTCGACTCTCTTCGAGCCAGAGCGCGCTCCCGCGGACAGGGCCGAGGTTCTTCTCCCTTGCCCGATCATTTCTGGTTGGGCACTGCGCCTGCCCGGGACTTCCTGCGCCCTGGGTCTCATGGCGGCCGTACTACCAGCGTGGTCCGTGGGGCCCGCTGGAACATGCGTCCCTTCAGTGGGACTGGCCAGCCAGTGGTCAGCAACGCTGCGATCCCTTGACCAGCTTTGTCGGTGACATAGGGATGTGGGAACGCCCTGTGGTGGACCGCTCCAGATCATTTGCAGGAGGGCATCCTGTCTCATCCGCCCCGAGCCGACGGCTCTCTGTCGACCGATGCCTCTCTGATGGGTTGGGGTGCCCATCTGGGGAACACCGGGCTCATGGCCTCTGGTCCCCGCGGGAGTCCCGATGCCACATCAACCTGCTGGAGCTCCGAGCGGTCCGCCTAGCTCTCACCGCCTTTGCTCCGTTCCTCCGGGGTCAAGTGGTCCGAGTCCAGATGGACAATACCACCACCATGTACTATCTAAACCGCCAGGGCGGGACGCGCCATGCTTCTATGCAAGGAAGTTCTCCGCATTTGGTCACTGTCGCAGCCTGGAGGCGGATCTCCTAGCCATTCACGTGGCAGGAGCCTCCAACACCCTGGCCGATGCCCTGAGCCGGATAGGGGCTGCATCCCACGAGTGGTCTCTCCTGCCGGAGGTAGTACAGCATCTGTTCTCCTTTGGGGCACACCTCAGGTGGACCTGTTTGCCTCATGGAGAACGCTGGCTGAGTCTGTTCCATGCCCGCCTCAGCAGGGCTCGCTGCAGGGGATGCCTCTCGAGGCAATGGACCCCGGCCTCTTTACGCCTTTCCCCATTTCCTTGATCCACAAGGTGCTTCTCAAGGCGAGGAGGGACAAGGCGAGGTGATTCTGATAGCCCCAGACTGGCCCGCCAGTTCTGGTACCCAGATCTCCTCAGTCTCAGCTCCAGGACTCCGCGCAGCTTCCAGCTCGCCTGACCTGCTCTCAGTCAATCAGGGGAGGTGTTCCATCCGGACCTTCAATCCCTGCACCTGACGGCCTGGTTCCTGGAGCTGCTGAGTTCCAGGCCTTGGGTCTTTTCCGACGAGGTCCTCAATGTAGTTGAGGCGCCCCGTAGAGTCGCACCAGAAAATGTTATGCCTTCAAATGGAAAAGGTTTCCATTTGGTGTCAGGGCAAGGGCTTGGACCCTTCCTCCTGTTCCTTGGCAAGCATCTTGGACTATTTATGGTCCCTTTCTAGTCAAGGGCTTAGGTCGACTCCACCCTGCGGTGCACCTGGCAGCCATTCTCGCTTACCGGGCGCTGGCCGGGAAGCAGTCGGTGGCGAGGAGAAGGTGGTCTGGCGCTTTTCAAAGGCCTTGATCACATTTCTCCAGTGCGGGAACCCCCACCTCGTGGGATCTACTGCTGGTACTGGCAAAGCTCATGGGCAAGCCATTCAACTCTATGCACAGGTGTGCTCTCTCCACCTGTCGTGGAAGACCGCTTCTTGGTGGCTATCACGTCCAGCCAGAAGGATGGGAGAGCTCCAGGCGCTTTCCATCGAGTCTCCTTACCTGGTCTTCCACAGGGACAGCAGTTGTCCTGCGCCCCCACCGAAATTCCTTCCGAAGGTGGTGTCGGAGTTTCACCTTAACCAGGTGTTGACTCTGCCGTGTTCTACCCCAATCACACCTGAGGCCTAATATAGGCTCCATACTCTGGACCCTAGAAGGGCGCCGCTTATTATAAGGGAGCGCACGGCTGAAATTGGGAGAGGTTCGCCAGCTGTTTGTCACCTACGCTGAAGTCAAGATCTGGCAGACCTGCAGCCAAGCGGACGATAAGCAGGTGGGTAACCTCCTGCATAGATCTCTTATAAGTTAGCGGCATGGAGCCTCCCAGAGGATAAGAGCTCATTCTACCCGCCATACTGCTGCAACGGTGGCTGCTTCCAGGGACGCCCCTATCCAGGAAATCTGCAGGCTGCTACCTGGAAGTCAGCAAACACCTTCATTACCCACTACCACATCGACCTTGAGTCACGCCGGGATGCTGGTTTTGGGCCTCGGTCTCCAGTCTCTTTCCCAAGTAAGTATATGGGGTGTGCGTCTTGCCTCCTCCTCCCGGAGAACTGCTAGAGTCTGCCAATGAGTGTGGATGAACAACATATCCATGTCCCTAGAAATACAGGTTACTCACCTGTAACAGGAGTTCTAGGAATGGTATATGTTGTTCATCCCACGACTCCCTCGACTCTCCCGGCTTGACGCACAACCTGAGCTTCCAGCGGGCCAGATCTGGCGCCATGGGGCGGAGCCGAGTTATACCACCCGGTGGGTGGAGGAGCAAGCTTGAAGACCTTCCGCAAGATTTAAAGCGGCAAGGATACTGCCAATGAGTGTGGATGAACAACATATACCATTCCTAGAACTCCTGTTACAGGTGAGTAACCTGTATTTATGAACCGGCGGTAGTAGCCACAGAATCCCAGGAAACACTGTAGTTCTTTCAAATTGTGGGGCTGGGGCCAATTAGTCAAGGCTTCAGTTTTACTAGGATCAGTCTCTATCCTCTCTGTAGACACTATGTGCCCCACATACTTCACAGAGGTTTGGAAAAACTGGCACTTGTCAATGGACAGCTTGAGGCCAAAATCTTCCAGTCGGTCTAGTACTTTGAACAGTCAACTCTCATGTTCCTCTAGGGAGCTTGCAAACACAATGACATTGTCCAAGTACACCAGGCATTCCAGCAAATTCATGTCTCCCACCGCTCGTTCCATCAGTCACTGGAAGGTGGCTGGGGCGCCCGAAAGCTCCTGTGGCATTCTCAGGAATTCATAGAACCCCAAAGGACAGATGAAGGCTGTCTTCTCATGGTCCTCTGGAGCCACTGGAATCTGTTAATATCCACTGCGAAGATCCAACACCGAGAATCATTTGCTCCCATTCAAACAGTCCAGAGCATCTTGTATACGGGGCATGGTGTATTGATCAGGGATGGTCCGCCTGTTGAGGGTCCAATAATCCACACACATTTGTACTGTTTCATTCTTCTTACGCACAACCACAATGGGAGAAGCATATGGGCTCCTGGATTCTTGTATCACACCAGCCACGAGCATTTCCTGCAAGTGTCTTCTCACATCGTCTATGTCTGCAGGGGCTAGGCGTTGAGACCTCTCTAAAAATGGCCATTCGTCGTGCAGGCATATGTGATGCTCCTCACCCTGGACACATCCCATGTCCCATTCCTTCAATGAAAACACTTGATCTCTCTGGGTAAGTTTCTGGCTAATTCTAGTCTTCCATTCAGCTGGCAACGGGGAGTCACCAAAATCAAACATGTCGGGAGTCACTCTATCTATCTGTCTTGCCAGGGGGTTTGTTGCTGGGCAACACTGCAGTGTCTGCACAGTGTACCATAGCTAGGGTGCATCCTCTGTTCACCCGGATCTCCTGATCTGACACATTATGAATCTGGACCATCACTTGTCGTGCATAGGCATGAGCATGAGTTGGCAAGATACTGGGCTTAACCAATAATCCTTCTGGCAATTTTCCATTGCCTGGCACGTCCAACATCTGTATTTTGTTCTTGACATCTTTGCAGAGGCGGCCCTCCCCTTGAACCGTACACTGGACATTAGGGGCCATTACCATTGAATCGGGGTCCTTCTTCCACACGGCCCCTAGCGGTTCATCCTGGTCCACTCCCTTGGGGTTCTGTTGCAAATCATAGGCCCTCTTGATCAGAGTGGGAATTCTTAGGGCCCTCCCAGTCCATCACCCTTGTCTCTCATGACAGAGTTGTGCCAGTCTCCCAAACATATGGGCGCTGGTCCCAACTAACAGGGGAACCCCATCATACAGTCCAGTAGGGGGACACACTAAGGCCAGTGTCTCGACTTGCTCCTCTACACCAGTTACAGCTGCAGGAAATGACAACCAGAGGTGGACATATCCTAGGTAGGGATAAGACTTGTCTCTCAGCCCCCACACATGTAGGCCTTCCAGGGATTGTAAGGGCACAGCAGATAAGTGTCTGTCATACCGGTCCTTAAATACAATGGTCTCTTGCGACCCACTGTCCAGCACAGCCCGAGTAGGAATACCATTCACAGCCACGGTAGTCTCCATTGAAGGGCCCACTATTTTGGACCAGTCTGGAGGGACAGCAGCAGGGGCCTGGACAGATGATTTAGCCACATAGGGATTTGAGTTACTACTTCTTGAACCCTCACTGCGGTCATTTTGGGCACTCCTTGACTGCTGATTCATTCTCCGAAGCTTGTGTTGAAGCCTATATACAACTTTATCTAGGTCTTTTGTGGACCAGCATTCTCTCTTCATGTGCCCATCCTTCCCACAATTATGGTAAAATATGTTTTCTGGGATTTGGGGTGGCCAAGGCATCACACTGGGAGCTGGGGCGGTGGTACTACCAACTGAAAACCTTGGGGCCATCTCTGTCTGCTGTGCGGTGAGCTTTTTGAGACATCTCATCAATTCTCTTACTTTCATAGTCAAGACATCGAGTTTCGAACTGCTGTCAGCAGGAGATGCCTGGGTGGACACCCCCACCCCATAGCAGATGCAGTTGGATAAAGGTCGATGCCTGTACTTGCAGGAGCAGCCTTCATAAAGAGACTGTTTTTTGTTTCCCTGAACTCCCTCAGCAGTTCATCCCATGGCGACACACCCTCATTGGTCCCTACTTTGGAAGGGCCTTCCGATGCCGTCATCACTTGGGCTGTGCTCACCCTAGAATTACAGTTCCCCTCTTCATCTTCAACCTCCCAGAGTTCTTTTATCAAGTCACAATAGTCCAGTGGGTTACCCCTTCTATCTGGGAGCCTTAATTGAAGGAGCTGCAATTTAGAATGCTTTGCATGTTGCAGTATGTGCCCCAACCTCACATGGTTTAAGTTACTGGTGACTACCCCACCTTTTCAGTAAGCCTTCTGCAGCGCTCTTTCCAGATGAGTAACATATGCAGACAAACATTCCCCTGGCTATTGTTTTGTACCTTGAAATTTCCACAACAAGTTCTCCCCTGACTCAGCGCTCCCAAAATTGCCTTTGAGTGCAGATAGGTACTTCTGGGCATATGCATCAGGGTTTGTGGACCTCAGAAATTTAATGGCCTCTAGGACGGGGCCCCACAAACTTTCTATGATCCTTTTCCATTTCTCAGCCTCCACACACTGCCATTCAGGTACCAAAGGGGCAACACAATCTATCCAGGTCTCCCAATCATCCTCCGCTTGGGGGGTGAGGAGGGTGCCGGAGAAGATTCTCAACCTTCGATAAGAGTCATGACTAATGGCAGATACAGACATAGGAGCCAGCATTGGCACGGACACAGAAGGAGGGGCAATAACGGGTGCTGGAGCGAGAGGGGGTGTTGTGGGAGGAACACCCCCAGGTAGCAGGAATAGTTTCTTTAAGTCCTCCACAGTTTTCCCTTCCTCCAGCAACAACTTAGCAAATTTCTCCTCAAAAGTCTCAGATAGTGGGAGGGGACTTATTCTCCCTGGGGTCTTTAATGTCTTTATCACCCTCCAGGCAGTGAGGGCTCCTTCGGGGGTGATAGTCCGTGGCACTTTGGAACTGTCTACTGGGTCCTTACACTCTACTAATGCCATGAAACTTTGGGTGAGTAGATTAGCCTGTCGACCCACCACCACAGGGTTTTGTAAACATTCAACCTTGGAAAGTACTTCCTCTACAGAGTTCTTATTGGTACCCAGGGGAATATGCAGGATAAGTATAGCATTTTGGGGGTCGATGTCCTGCCCAGTACACCACCCCACCAACTGGTGTACAGCCACTTCTGTTGGGGTAGCCATTTATTTTTAACAACAATTCTCAAATTTGGCCACTAGGGGACACAAAATCCCAGCGGTGAGCCTCCAAGCTGTAACCCCTAAGTGGCACTATCTCAAGGGCTACTACCCCTGTCTGCTTGGCTAGTAGCAGGTTAAGGGGCCTGAGTTCTGAAATGGGTGCCTCCACCCAGAGGTCAGGGTTGGTAGTGGTCAAGCTAACCTGGGCACAGCCCTCCGGAACACTGTAATCCCCCTCTTTCCCCTCCAGTGGCCTGAACACTGTACAATAATCACTTTCACAGTACCCCTGGTACATCACACAAGTACCCACACTGTTTGCACTTACCACCAGGGCTGGTTTCTCTGGCTCGACCCTGGTGACACCCTGTAAAACAAGCTTATGCACAGCAAATAGCAACAGTACAGTACTTTGAGCACAAACTGGAACCACAGTCAGATTACATGCAGAAAAAGTTAGATCTGATTTATTCAGGGGGCTTGAACAAGAAAGGGGCAAAATCAGGTTAATTAGCTTAAAGGTTATATCAGTCAAGCAGTAATGCATGCACTTTGAGTCTCTCCACACAGTCACACCTCTGGGTACCCAGGTGGAGAAGAGATGGGCTAGCCAGGACTGTTGCCCGGGGTTGGCCAGCGTTGCAGCTGGTTGGGGTCCTGTGATGGAAAACACAACATGCACAGTACACAATATTTGTAATCTGGAGCCAGAGGGCTCAGTTCATAAAGGAAATGAAACAACAAGACAATCAGATGACACACTCAGATTAAGCTGTTGTTGCAGGGAGCTACCCTGGTATTTACTCATGGTACCCAAGACTGGACACAGGCTGGACGAAAATCGAGACTGCAGGTGGTTGATCTGGAATGCCAGGAGAAGCCTGGCCCACACGAGCCACAGAGGCGTTGTTCCTGTTCAAGTGTGGAGCAGGGGGCTGATCCTCAGACAGGTCTCTTGTCGATTGCTTCTCTGTGCAGTGGGTAGTCTGGCTGGGCCAATCTGGCAAAGCCCAGACCGCATGGAGACAAATTTGGATGCAGTCCATTTTGGGCTGGATCAAGCTTCCAGCAAGCAGAACACAGTTCACACAGTGGGGAACTAACTCACAACCCATTAGCAGCTCATAGCACATTTACATGTATGAGAATTCTACTGTACCAGGCAAAACGCTCCCCGGTCACGATTGCAAAGTCTCTGCACACACCAGGAGCTTAGGGGTATCTGGAACTCCTGACAGGCAGATCGCATTCAGCAAAATCTTCGGTCTTCTTAAGGCTGAGCCTGGCCCACTTCAGTAGCTTACTTTAGTCACACAAACTTGGATTTAGTCCAAAATAATTATCTTCTCTCCCTCTCAGGAGCAGCACACCGACATGCAGGCCAAAACTTAGCCTTTTCACAGTTCTCCCATGAGAATCCACTCAGGATTGCTGCTCAGAATCACTTCAGTTCCTTCTTGTTCAGCTTCCAGCTTAGATCTAACTGAAAACTGTAAGCAGCCTAGGACTTCCCCAAGATCCAAAAGATTTGGTTGGCTGATTTGACTGTCAGTCAAAGCAAGAGCTCCCTCTTCGGTTGCAAAAAAGGCGCAAAAAGTTCAAACTTACAGTTCCTACAGATTTTGAATTCAGACAGCTCCTGTAGTCCGGCTACATTTTAGATCCCACCAGTACTGATTGGTCCAATTTGCAGTCCAGGACCAAGTTAGTGGAGACAAACAAAACAGTCCTTGCTACAAAGAAAGCAGGTTAGACAAACTACATTATCAGTATCACTCTAAATGATTTTCAGTAAATAGCTGCATCTTACAACAGAGCTCCCTCTCAGATTACTTAAACTGCAATTAGGCAGCTCTTAATGAGACAGTACACAGAGGCTATACAGGTTCTGGTAATCACATTTACACTGCTAAAATGCAGGACACCAGCCTGGCAGTGAGCATGTAGGCAAGTTCAAGGAAGACTTCTTGGGAACCCCCATTTGTAGGGGGTTACATGTGTATCTAATGCAGTTAAAAACAGAGTGTCAAAAACATGCCATGGATTCTTATTTGAATCCCCATTATGTCCCCATAAGTATTGTTCAAGTATCCCAGGAATTATACATTTTAATATTCGTCCATATACAGTATTCAAGTATATACAGTATCTCAAAGAGATTTCATGCTCAGAAGTCCAAAGGGAACAGAGACTTAACTTCATCTTCTTATTTTTCTTTTTTGCAGCTGTATTTGCAAAGTTCATATCAGCCACAATTCAAGGGGCAATACTTTACTGATGTTATCACTTTCTGAGAATTCACCAAGAAAAATTCCCTGCTGCTGGTGAGTACTTGCCACCTGGGCCATCTTATAAAAAATATACCTAAAAGTCAGGTTTTTCATATCTGCTGACATTGTTGTACCCAGGAAAGTTTCCTAAAAAGATCAAAGGAAATGACAGATTGATTTAGAGAGCACAGTTATATTGGCGGCTGTGGAACAGGTAGGTAGTCAAGAAAGAGAAGGACTTTTACTCCCTAATAATGGACAGCAGGGGGAGGTGCAGAAAGAAGAAGAGAGGGAGTGAAGTATATTACAAAGTCTACCCTAGAAGCAAATTGAATCAGAAAAGTCATAACACAGAACTGGAAAATTTTGGAAGCTGATCCTGTATTAAATAAAGTGTTGGAGAATAAAGCACAGTTTGTGTTTAGAAGGGCACAGAATCAAGGAAACATACTAACACATTCTCTCAAACAGTATACTCAGAATACACAAACCATTCTAGGAGGTAATCCACCAGTTGGCTGCACACCATGTAGTGGGTGCAAGTTTGATAAATATATCATCAAAGAAAAAGTTCCCACATCCTCAAACTAACAAAACATATGAACTTGGGATTCATTTACGTATGATACATCAGGAGCAGTCTACATGGCAAAGTGAAGTTGTGGGGCTTACTACACCGGGAAAGTTATTCACCCAGTTAAGATACGGACAGGCGAACATATTAGGGATATTGAAGAGGGAAATGTGAAAAAGGCGTTGGCAGCACACATCAGATTCACACAAGATATAGGTAGCCTTGGCTGGAAGTTTATAGGGCTAGTGGCTGGGGGATTAGGACCCTGAGAGGCATATTGGGCATATGCCTTGGGGGCATTACAAGGCCCTGGTTTTAATCATAGGCTTGAAATAGCGGCATTTTTGTGAGGGGAAAGTCTACCGTACATGAATATATGAGGTTTGCAAAAGCTTCAAGATTCAGAGTTTTTTACACTAATGGATGATAACAGCACACACACAAAATCACTGGTGCTTTGAACCTGTGCAGATTCTTCCTCAGGCAGAGGGGTCACATCATTTACAGATGCTGCTTAAGTAGCAGTGTCTTGTATTGACTATAAAAAAACTGATAGAGACCTACGTCTCGCAATAAGATCCCTTTTGAAAAAAAAATACCATTAGAGAGAGAAGCTATGATGCTGAAATATTGGCCTTTTCTAATCTCAAAGCCAGAGAAAGAAATAGGGAAGAACTTCTTACACCTAAACAGAGAAAGAGTAACTCATGTGATCAAATTAATTTTATAACAGTACAACACTGTAACCCCCAAAATAGCGAGAGCTATGAGGAGGTTTTGGCCCATTCTTCAGGCCAACTCACCTCAGAGAGAATATAGGTGATTGCCCACAGGTGATATACTGCAGGGGGAAAATAGTTTGAGACTTTGTGGACAAATGTCACTTAACCCAAACTGGTAGTCCCCCTGGTACATCTTTCTATGGTTCTAGCATATGTCATTCATGCAACATTTACCAGTATGTCTGAGAGGGTGCCACTTTCACAAGCCCAGCTGATGACCATGTGTTCAACATCAAATATCACATAACTTGCAGGACTCCTTACGTTGTTCATGCATTGTGGTGCTTTGGATCAAATTATATATAGGATAAGCAAAACATCCCCTGAAAGAGTGTATTTAAGAGCATGTAAGGTCCATTTTACATGTCAGATGTGACACTTCATTTGTATCCCACTGGACTCTAATACACAATGCAGATGTTAAATTCAAATTCCTGGGTATAGATTGAGTGCCACCTCTTAACTGTCCTGCACTTGCCTAATTGTTTCTTTTTTTAAAATAACTTTTTTCTCTTTTTTGAATTAGCATTTTCTAAGAATATTTGCATTCAGTGGTGATTTAAATATTTATACATTTTTATCACATTGTGGTGTTTTTCCAAAAGGGATCTTATTGTAAGAAGTAGGTCTCTATCAGGTCTTTTGCATATATATATATATATATATATATATATATATTAGAGGCAAAAAACTCTGTTTAATGCATTAGTTAGGGTTGTTCCACAGCGACAAAGTGAGAAATTCGCTGTTGGGGTTGAAACCCCCTTGGACCCCTGCCCACTCCCCAGCTGGCATTGGGGTGTGCATTGGGTCATCAGCTAACTCTCACCCCATCACATGTGTAAAGCAGCAGAAGTATAGGAGAATGGGGTGAGAGTTGGGACCTGACTTAATGCACCCCAATGCCAGTTGGGAAGGCAGGCGTCCAAGAGGGTTCCAACCAACAGCATTCACTTTTACTCTTGAACAACCTAACTAATGCATTAAATGGAGTTTTGCCTCTAATTCCTTCTTTTGAGAATGATAACGAGAAATGAGTGAGATGTTATCTTGTGGCGGGGCCATGAGGGCCAGCGCTCCATACCATAATCTTGAGGCATAGTAACAGGAACAGCAATGCAAACAGAAGCACTAACAGTGGGCGCACATGGTAATGCAAGCGTGAATAAGAACAGAAGAGTAACGCTGACGGTGGCGTGAGCGGGAACAGTCTGCCACGTGATGTGTTGTCACATAATAACATGGTGCCTGCAAATGGAAATTTCAATGGGCACGGTGGCGCAAACTAAAACAGAAAGAGAAACAGTACTGTAGACACAAATGGCAAAAATAACAGAAGCATGAACGAAAATGAAAATGCAAAAATACCGCACATGGTGTCGCATGAGCGTCAAGCAGTAAGTGAAGCGATGCGGAACCACAAGCAGAAAGGGCAACAGTAACAGTAATGTAAGGCGCACATGGCTGGTTTTCCCCAAAAGCTGCATAGAGAAAGACAGTGAGTACAAAGAATGCGCATAATAATGGATATCAGAGCAGAAAATGAGGACTTGGAATACTAAATAGGTTATATCTCAGGAACCGTACGACATAGAAAAAAAAATTTAAAACTCATATTATTTACAACTGTCCTAGCTAATTTTGTACTTAGCCCCCTGACGAAAAGTCTGTATCTTGCACCGTTTCTGAGATACGGGCCCTGAAAGGCGCGGCAAACGCCATAATGTTATCCTATGGAAAAAAAGAGAAGTTCGGAGTGCCATAACTTTGCCTCCCTGTAATATTTTTTCACCAAACCACCGAAAGGCACATCTGTGGGCTGTTGGCTGTCTTCCTTCCAAATTTCAGGAAAAAAGACCAAACTGTTATTTTGCAGCAGGGAGCCAAAGGATTCCTGTAATGCGTCGGGCTCCATAATGTTATCCTATGGGAAAAAATGTCAACTTTGGAGTGCCGTAATTTTGCCACCATGTAATATTTTTCAATACAACACTGGAAGGCACATCTGTGAGATGTCACTGTGTTCCTTCCAAATTTCAGCCCAAAACTCCCAACCGTTCTTTTGCAGCGCAGTGCCAAAGAATCGCTGTCACTTTCCACAGGTAGAAAACTACGAGATAGCAATTTATGACTTTTACATAAAATGTTCAAAACTTTCTTGAAACACGAAAGTAATTTGCGAAAGTACTTTTTCCAGAAATTTGAAAACATATTTCTGGGGTGTTTACCACAAAATAAAGACATGGCAAGCATCCTCAGGGTCCGACTAGGTGAATACAAAAAGAATTAGGTTGCTAGAGGGTCCCAAATTTAAATGCCAACCATTTTTCTGATCACCAACTGAAAACAAAATGGGCGATTTACGAAAGTAACAGGCCCATTTGCAAAAGTAAAAATGCATTTGCGACACTGTCGAACTTTTTGTTAACTTTTCCCATTGACTTATAATGGGAAACTGTTTTTGAATAACTTTTGAACCGTTTAATATTTTTTCATGAAATCTTCGAAAGGCACATTGGGGACCCCGGCCACACATTCCCTGAAGATTTAGGGCCGGTCGCACAAACCGTACAACCTGTAGACGCGACCGTAGAATTCCAGAAAAAGCATAAACGCGCACACAGATCACACTTAATAACTCCGCAGCCGTATATCCAACCAGTACGAAACTTGGCAGATCCTAAGGCCTATGGGTCTTGATCATGTATTCCAAACTTCAGGCAAATCCATCAAACAGTTGCAAAGTTATTAAGGTGCAAAATTTTGGGGTTTAACATAGAAATGGCTCCTCAACCCTAACTATAGTGGCACTACCGTGCCACTATAATATATTGCTTTAAGGCACTGCTACTTAAGCAGCATCTATAACTGATGTGACCCTTCTCCCTGAGGAAGAATCCACATGGGTTTGAAGCACTGGGGATTTTGTGCATTTGCTGTTTGGCAGTAAACTCACGCTGCAAGCATTAGATTCATGCCTCGCTCCTTATTCCATTACCACAGCTTCTGTCTTGAAAGCGTTATGTTCTTTGGCCACTGCTCCCTTTACAGTACTTCCGCTAGCACCAGCGTCTTTGTTCTCCTTCTATTTCCTTGAATATATGGCCAGACATTAAAATTTAGGCTGTGACTGCTGTCCCCAGAGATTTGGTTTTACCTTCTGTAGCACAGACACTGCTGTCTCAGCAGATGCTGGGACACTTCCTTCACCAAATGCACTACTGCCCCTGCAGATGCTGGGTCACTTCCATCATGAAATACACTACTGTCTCCTGCATATCCTCATCTGTGGGAACACCTTCTGTAGCGCAGACACTACTGTGCCCTCAGATGCTGGGACACTTTGTGCACCAAAGGCACTACTGTCCCCGCAGATTCACATCTGCAGGGACATCTTCTGTAGCACAGACACTACTGTTCCACCAGATGCAGGAAGAGTTCCATTCTCACAGGTACCACTATTCCTGTAGATCTGCATCTCCTGGGATGCTACGTAGCACAAACACTACTGTCCCTGAAGATGCTGGCAGAGTTCTTTTACCACAGGCACTGTTGTCCCTAGAGATCCGCATTTGCTGGGACACTTTATTTAGCACAGACATAACTGACCCAGCAGATGCTGGCAGAGTTCTGTTACCACAGGCACTATGGTGCTAGCAGATCCACATCTGCTGGGATGCGTTACCTAGCACAGACAGTACTGTCCCAGCAGATGCTGGCCAAATTCTGTTACCTCATGCACTACTCTCCCAGGACATCCACATCTGCTGGGACACTTTACCTAGCATAGACACTACTGTCCCACTAGATGCTGAAAGAGTTCCATTCCTGCAGATACTACTATCCCCGTAAATCCGCATCTCCTGGGACACTTTAAGTAGCACAGACACTACTGTCCATGAAGATGCTGGCAGAGTTCTGTTCCTGCAGGCACTGCTGTCCCCACAGATTCACATCTGCTGGGACACGTTACCTAGCATGGAGAAAACTGACCAAGCAGATGCTGGCAGAGTTCTGTTACCACATGCACTACTGTCCCAGGACATCTGCATCTGCTGGGAAAGTTGACCTACCACAGATACTTCTGTCCCAGCATCTGGTGGGACACTTCCCTTCACTCCAGGCAGTAGTGTCCCAGCAGAAGCTGACAGAGTTCTTTCAGCACAGTCATCTACTGGCCACTTACTGTGTCATATATTGCTCATGACAGCACCTGCTATGAGAGTTCAGTTAACCTCACATGCCAGTTTTCAATTTTCTTTTTTTAATTTTTGCTCTCGTGGTTACCTGCTTGGATCTCCTTTCAGTGATGCAATGCCACTTTCTGCTTCTCCAACTTCACCTCTTCAGGATTGTCTTGGATGCTAAGCATCCCCTTATACACCATGATCTGCCTCCTGTTTGCCCCATAATGCATGATCCCTTCTACTGCTCCACAGCAGCAATAGCCCTCAATATCTGTTTTCCATTGCAGGGTTCTTCTCAGTTGTTTCTTTGGAGGTATAAATGATGCAAGCCCAGAGTGGTTGTGGTTGATTAATCTGCTCAAGATGCACCCATTTTCTTCACTGTATATTGTCTATCCACCATTAAGCACACATCCCCTATTAAGAGCCTGTCTGATACAATGATCCACGAAGTCACCCCTCCCATATGCATTCACAGTCACCAGACAGCGTCACCACCAGCGTTCACACAAATGGTAGCACTGTATCAAGCTGAAAAACCCTCCTTCACCAGACAGCATTCATATTATGCAAGGAATGTCTTGGTGAGGAGATGAGGAAAATAAAGTTAAGTAAGGACTTACTGTAACAGATCTTTCTGAGAGTCTCTTGCAGTACACCAGACCTGAGGAACTAGGCACCTGGACCACATGGAAAATGTTTAAGTAGCAATCTGCTTGGGCTGTCCACGATGACATCAGGTGACATCACCCGCATATAAGACATGGGCGGCACCATGTCCTTATCAATTCTCCTGCTGGAGGCCAGAGCCAGGATCCCTCTGATAAAGAGAAATAAAGGAGAAAAAAGGATTCCTCCACCAGAGCAAAGGCACCAAGCCTGGAGAAAGAGAAACAAGGGGAGAGAAACTAGGGGGACGGAGGAAGGGACAGTATGGCTTGCTGCGAGAGATTCTCTCAAAGATAAGTCCTTACGTAACTGTACTATCATCAGGGACATCTCTTGCAGCAAGCCACTCCTGAGGATCAAGTCCCAAACAGTTCTTAAATGGCAAGGAAAATCAGGAGGCTGGAAGCCAAGGGCCTATGACAGAAGGCTTTAAAGAAAAGCCAGGCCAAAGCTGGCCGACCTTTGAGATGCCATATTGAGGCTGTAATGCCAGGTAAACGTATGCACTGTAATCCAAGTAGCCACAGTGCAGCTATCAGCTGCTGACACAGTTTCAAAACAAGCAACAGAAGTGGCCACTCCTCTAGTTTAGTGGCCCCTGATGGGTCCTAGAAGCACCTTCCCGTGCTTCAACAAAAAAGAATGCAGTTGCCCAACCATTTGGACAACCACTGTTTTGAAATGGGAGAGCCCTCTCCCTGGGGCAAAAGAACAACTGAGAAACCTTTCTCAAGTCTTTTGTCTGGTGAACATAAAACTAGACTAGAGGATTCTGTGAACATCCAAAGTATGGAGCAAGACTTCCCTGGCACTGTCCGGCTTCGGGGGGAAAAAAAACTTGGAGGTGAATCGTCTGATTCTGCATTATGCCAAACACCTTTTTAGGAAGAAACTTAGGGTTCATTTGCAAGGACACCCCGTCCTTGTGGAAAATCAAATAAGGTGGTTTGTACACAAGAGCCTGTAGCTCAAGAGATCCTGTGGGCTGAGGTGATGGCCACCAAATAAAGTGTCTTCCACGAGAGGAAGTAAAGCTTGCAGGAAGCAGCTAGCTCAAAAGGGGATGCTGTGACCTTCTCAGGCACAAAGTTCAAATCCCATGGGGGAGCAGGGATGTAAACCGGAGGTCTTAAATGAAGAGCCCCTTTCAAAAACACCGTATGACCTCCAGCTGTGCTAATTCCCAGCCTTGTATCAGAAGATAAAAGATGAGATTGATGATAAGTGGGTCCTGATGGAGAAGTACTGCAGCTCTGAATCAAACAGGGAGTGCTGGTACTCCAAGACCATAGAAATTGGGTAGCAAAGAGTTCAAGATCACGTGAAGCTGACCATAGGGTGAAACACTTCTACTTCATAGCATAGGTAACCCTAGTTGTTGGTTGCTGACATCCTGGTCACAGCTAGAAAGCCTTTTGTGAGACCCCAAGTCTCACAACTGAGATTTCCTCAGGAGCCAAACATGAAGATGGAGGGACCACGGGTCTGGATGGACCAGGGCCCCCTGCTTCTGCAAGAGCCAACCTGGACACAGAGGCAGAGGGACCGGTGAGTTCACCGCCAGATTTGGGAGTAGGGTAAAACAGATTTGTCAAGGGCAGAACAGAGCCACCAGAATCATGCCAGCACCCTCCCACCACAGTCTGACTAGAAACATACAAGTTGTCAGCAAATGAGGACCTCTTGGTCCACCCAGTCTGCCCAGTTTTCCCTACCTAATGTGCCACTGCAGATCCTACTCATACATAGATACATAGACAGTGTCGGCAGATAAGGGCCTATGGCCCACCCAGTCTGCCCATTTGAGCTTGTAAGTTCAGTTTGTTTTCCTAGAAGTCTGTTGCACCTTACCCCTGACTCGATCTCCAGTTGTCTCTTTCCCTTGCTTCACTACCAAGTTCCCCTTGTATCTCTTCCATTTGGCACCCATTACCTCTGCTGGAAGGCTGTTCCAGGTGTCCACCACCCTCTCTGTGAAGAAGTATTTCCTCACATTTCCTCTGAGTCTCCCCCCTCCAACTTCATAATGTTACCCCTTGTCCTCGAGCTTCTTTTTCGACTAGGACTCTTTGGATGAGTGGGAATGGGGGAGAAGGCAGGCATAGGGAAACTTCCCCACCATAAGAGGGACAATCTGTCACTCCAGGAAACTCCAGGCCAGGGTACAAGCAAGCAAAAGCATGTCAGTTTGGCGTTAAGTGAGGATGCAAAAAGGTCCCTCTGTGGACGACCCCACCTGGTGAAGAGGTCTTCTTATACGACCATGGGCAGGAGTTCCCACTCATGTATTTTTGCCTGGGAGCAGCTGAGCCTGTCAGCCAGGACATTTTGGATGCCAGGGACATGAACTGCAAACTGCTCCAGACCATGGTCTAGGGCCTAGTAACACACTCTCATCGCCTCTCAGCAGAGAGAGTAGGAGCAGGTTCCCTCCTGCTTGTTGATATAATGAACAACACTGCTGTTGTCCACCTGCACCAGCAGATGATCCAGGGACAAGTACTTTTAGAAAGTCTGGAAGGCATACAGGACTGCCCAAATCTCCAAGATGTTGATGTGGAGAGCCATCTCCAGTTCCAACCAAGCACCCCATGTCTGGGGGAGCCCAGATGGGCACACCAGCCTGTTCCCGACGCGCCCATGGTTAGGATCTAGTGTGGGGAGGTCAGGAGAAAGGGGACTCCCTTGAGCAAGTTATCAGGCTCCATCCACCACTGGACTGCAAAATGAGCACTGTCTTTTCTTTGATTTTGGAAACTTAAAATGTACACAGTCTGACTTGTATATTTTAGCATTTATAAAATGGATAGGGTCATTCCGACACAATCACAACAGCCAAACATGAAAACTTGGAACAGCTGCAAAACAAACCTTAAGTTCTTAAAGATTAGTTTGAGGGGGGACTTGGGGTGGACTGATCAGATGGACCTCTACACATTTCACGTACCTTTACTGGGGGTAAACTGCGATTCCCTCCTTCTCAGAGTCATCCTCTGCTGGCTGCCGTGGCGTGCTCCCAGTCTGCATCCATCTCTCTCTCTCTCTCCCTCTCTCCCCCTCCCTCCCTTCTCAACCCATCTCATTCTCTCTTCTTGGTCTGTGGCTGCCTGGAACCTGGAAGCTGGAACCTGATCGGCTTCACCCAGCTGCTCCCTCGACCTCTGGTTGCTCTGACAGTTGTGGTGGGGGGAGTCATTGGTGGTACAGCAGACTATGCTTGGCCTCATTGTCTTGTCTCTGTCTACAACATGCTCTGCTGGATGCCATATGGAGATAACACATTTCTTCACTGTCTCCTATTTACCAGCTCAGCCCACCAAAGGAGCTCTCAGCTACAGGACTGGCTGGAATGTCTGACAGGTGGCTGCAGCCCACTGTGCTCTGTGGTTCTGACCAGGGACAGTGTGCAATGTCACGGCTTGCACTGTGACTAATTGGCGCCAGCAGGAAAACAAAGTTGTGGTCTTTTTTTTATCCAATCATGGTGCAGTGGCATTGTGGCAACAGCACCTACCAACAAACCCACACACACACCCACCCATCCACAAGTCCCACCACCACCAAAAGTAAGCAAAACAGGATATTTCTTAAAGGTTAAAAAGGATATTATATTTATTTTAAATTATGACAGAAATTAAGAGGCACAATTCCTGCCTGCCCTGTTCGCATGTTGCCAAGTTACTTTGTCTTTGTACGTACTTTCTGGGATAAAAAAACATTCTCAACAGAAACGTTCTTTGCAGGTTGTGTCAATTAATATACATTTTCAGGTGATGGTTAACATTGAAAATAGTACAATAAAGGTATGTATTGCTGGCAACTCATTGGAAAGACAATACCAGGATAACCTTTTGGTATAGAATATATTTTTCCTGAAGGCAACAGTTTAATCAAAAAAATCGTAAACAGTAAAACAAAAAAACAACGTGCTGCATCTGTTTTCTGCCACTAAAGCAAGTTACATTACAAAAAAATTAAAATCCATGTTTTCACTAATATTGTCTTCTTTTAGGAATGATCTATGAATAAAACAGTTATTTGCACAGTCCTGTATGCGTAATTGACAATTAAGCTAAATGGGAACACACACACAAAATACAATTTACAACATGGCACAACAAAACATAGCACAGCATTAAGTAATGAGAACAGATATATGGCCTGCCTTGTAAACTGATGCACTCCTTTTCCATGAGGCTTAGGTACACCATGGTGCACAGACAAATTTAGCAAATTCAATTGGAAATTTATCAGTACTGATTTGTTTTACCTTTAGTTTTTTATTTAGCTGACCCAGTGGTGCTGAGGGTTGAGGTGCTGGAAGCCACACCTCGCGCCATGCTGGTGACCAGGGTTCAGACACGAGCCCGGGCCGCCAGGGGTTGACAGGGGAGAGATAGGATGGAGCATCCAGTGAACTGCTCTCCTATCCCGGGGAGGGATCCAGGGACCCACCGCTCTGTAGTGGCCCCTGATGACGACTGAGGGCACTACTAGAGCGGTTCAGCAAGGGGGGCAGAGTGCGGCAGACATCGGCACACTGTGCCTAGATGTCATTGCACACCTGAAACTTCACAGTGGAGAAAGATGTACAAACTCCTCAGAGTGCAGAATGATGGTGGGTCCGGCGGCGCTGCACCACTCCGATTTCCAGAGTCTCCCCCTGTACCCGACCCCCCCCCAGCCCTGCAGTGGTGGGGTACATACCCACCATGGCCACTGTGCAGGATCAGTGGAGGGGAGTGGGCGAGGGACTTGGAGTGGCGCAGGAGCTGGGAGACCAAGCCGACTGGGGGGGACCATAAGTAACACCCCCCAGCCGTAGAGGACAATAAAAAAACTATGTAAGTTTTTTTATTTTGACTAGTATAAGTAGTTGGCTTGTCCACCCTCCAAACAGAAAAGGTTTCATTTTTATATTTTTCAACTGAAAATCAGCATGAGAGGCAAATCTCAATCCTTTCTCCATTGCTACCACCTCTTCTCTGTACTTTTCCCTCCTTGGAAGTAGGGATGCATGGATAGCTAAAATCTGCCGGATATCACATCCAGATATCTGGCAGTCACTATCCGGCTGGAGCCCGATATTATTCGGGTCTGATAATCAGTGTTTCCACTTATAGTGGAAATCTCCCGAAAGAGGAGAAAATTAGCGTCTGCAGGTAAATTCCTATATTCAAGACTGGCTTTCCTGTTGAAAGTCTGCATTTTCCATTTTTATCTCCCTAAGTCCATAAACAGTCTGCATAATTTACTAGAGATACAGTAGATGTAAGCTATCTGACCAGTAGCAGAGACCAATATCCAATCGTTTTGGATATTGTCAGAAAACTTGATTATCTGGCCGATTCGGATATCGGGTCGGATATCCGTGCATCCCTACTTGGAAGTATAGCAAAGAAGTACTGTCTGATTGGCTGTTACAGTAAGGTCATTGCATATAGTTTTTTATTTGCTATTTGGTTACTAGGGAACTGAAATCACAAATCTAGGAGTGTTCCAGCATAGCCATGGCATACTAAGACTGGAGGTAATGTACACATAGTGGAGCAGTCAGTGGTAACAAAAGGAAAACTAATGACAGCATCTGCTGGGACAGTAGTACCTGGGGTGAGATGAAGTGTCTGAGCATCTACTGGGACAGTACTGTCTGTGGTAGATAGTGTCCCAACTGATGTGGATATACTGGGACACTAGTGCCTGTGGTAACAGAAATCTGCCGGCATCTGCTGGGACAGTGGTGTCTGCGGTGGGTAAAGTGTCCCAACAGATGCGGATCTCTGGGAGCACTACTGACTACAGTAATGGAACTCTGCCAGCATCTGCAGGGACAGTAGTATCTGTGTTATAGAAGGTATCCCCACAGATGCAGATCTACGGGGACAGTAGTGCCTTTGGTGCAGGCAGTGTCTCAGTATTTGTGGGGACAGTAGTGTCTGTGCTACAGAAGGTCTCCCTTCAGATGCGGATCGGTGGGGACAATAGTGGATTTGGTATACGAAGTGTTCCAGCATCTGCAGGTACAGTAGTGTCTGTGCTACAGACTGGGATCTGCGGGGACAGTAATGTCTTTGGTGATGGATGTGCCCAGTGTCTGTGGGGACAGTAATGTCTGTGTAACAGAAGGTGTCCCCACAGATGTGGATCTGCAGAGACAGTCGTGCATTTGGTGCACAATGTGTCCCGGCATCTGTAGGGACAGTAATGCATTTGGTGATGGAAGTGTCCCAACATCTGCAGGGACAGTAGTGCCTTTGGTGCACAGTGTCCTAGCATCTGCAGGGACAGTATTGTCTGTGCTACAGGTGTCCCCACAGACGCGGATTTGCAGGTGCAGTAGTGCCTTTGGTGATGCAAGTGTCCCTGCATCTGCAGAGACATTAGTGCATTTCATCAAGGAAGTGTCCCTGCATCTTCAGGGACAGTAATGTCTGTGCTACAACAAAGTAAAACCGAATCTGTGGGTACAGTAGAGACTCCCTAAAATTTATAATGCTTGTATAACCCCCTACAAATGGGGGTTCCCAAAAATTCTTCCTTGAGCTTGCCTATATGCTCACTGCCAGGCTGGTGTTCTGCGTTTTACCAGTCTAAATATATTGCCAAAGACTGCCTGTATAGCCTCTGTGTACTGTCTCTTTAAGAGCTGCCTGGATTGCAGTCATAATTAATCTGAGAGGAAGCTCTGTTAGAAGATGTACTTGTTTGCTGATCATTTGTTAGAGTAGTAATAATATTGCAGTTTGTTCTAACCTGCCTTCTTTGCAGCATGGACAGTTCTGTTTGTTTCCGTCATCTTGGTCCTGGACTGCAGAATGGGCCAATCAGTACATTTGGGACTCTAAAATCGAGCCTGCCTACAGGGGCTTGGTGGGGCCAAAACTTGTAGGAATTGTAGCTTGGGGGTTCTGGGACCTAAAATAACCTAGAGGAGGAGCCCTTGTTGTGACTGACAGACAGATCAGCCAACCAAACCATTTGGATCTTGGGGAAAGTCCCACACTGCTTGCAGTATCAGTTAGATCAGAGTTTGAGAAGTGAAGAAGTAACAGCTTGAGATAGTTTGAGCAGCAATTCATAGTGGATTCACGCAGGAGAACTGTGGAAAGGCCTGAGTTTGGGCTGCATGCCTGACTGCTGTTCCTGAGAGGGAACTTGTGCTTTTTTCGATCTGAATCTGAATTTGGAGAGCAAATTAAGCCACTGAGTTGTGACCAGGCTTGACCCTGAAGAAGACCAAAGATTTGCTGAATGCATTTGGCCTGTCAGGACTTCCAGCTACCTCTGAACTCCCAGATTGTGCAGAGACTCTGTAATTGCGACCAGAGATCCATTTGCCTGGTACAGTGGAATTTCCTTACATATGAATGTGCTGTGTGCTTATAGTGGGTGGTGATTTGGTTTCCCACTGTGTGTCTGAACTGTGTTTTGCTTGCTGGAGGCTGTATCCAGCTCCACGGACTGAATCCATATCCATTTCCATTTGCCTGGGCACTGCTACACTGGCCCAGACAGAATACCTGCTATGCAGCGAAAGTCATCGACGAGAGACCAGCCTGGGGATCAGCCTCTTGCTCAATGCCTCGAACAGGAACGACACCTCGGTGATTCATGTGGGCCCTGCTTCTCCGGGCACTCCAGCTCAACAGCCTGTGGTCTCGATTTCATCCTGCCTGTGTTCAGTATTGGGTTTCGTGAGTAAACATCAGGGTAGCTCCCTGCAACAGCAGCTAAATCTAAAAGTGTTGTCATCTGATTGTCCTGTTGCCTTTTCTTTTATGAACTGAGCCCTCCGGCTCCGGATTACAAATAGTGTATGTTGTGCATGTTGCTTTCTTCCATCACAGGGCCTCAACCAGCTGCAACGTTCCTGGCTAGCCCACCGTTTTCCTACCTGGGTACCCAGAGTGTGTGACTGTGTAGGGACTCTAAACTGCATGCATAACTGTCTGATTAATATAGCCTTTAAGCAAATCAACCTGATTACGCCCCTCCCTTGTTCAAGTCCTCTGAATAAATCAGATATAACTTTGTTTGCATTTAACTTGACTGTAGTTCCAGTTTGTGCCAAAAGTATTGTACTGTTGCTATGTGCTGTGCTTAAACTTGTTTTACAGGGGGTCTCCAGGGTCAAGCTAGAGGAACCTGCCCTGGTGGGAAGTGCAAACAGTGTCGGTAATCACCTGGTGAATAAGGGTCATTGTGAAAGTAATTATTGTATATTGTTCAGGCCACTAGAAGGGAAATAGTGGGGTTACAGTGTCCTGGAAGGCTGTGCCCAGGTTAGCTTAACCACTAACAACTCTGACCTCTGGGTGGAGGCACCCGCTTCATTACCCAGGCCTCTTAACCTGCTACTAGCCAAGCAGGCAGGGGCAGTAGCCCTTGGGATAGCGCCACCTAGGGGTTACACTTGTGTAACCCCCTGCTAGGGGCCTTACCTGTCCCTTGGGGCCATTTCCCCGGTTTTCCCTGTTCTTTCCCCAGTACTTTGCTGTTTCCCTAACTTCCCCTGCAGTTTTCTTGGTCTTTCCTTCAGGCCCCGCATTGTTTTTAGAGAGCGGGGCTGGAGGAGCTAGCTGGTGGAGCCGCCATTCGTATAGGCACTTTGGTGCTGGGCCGGAGCTCCAAGCATTCACAAAGCGCATTTTTGTTTTGACAGTTCACAGCCATTTTAGAGTTATCTCTCCGGTGGTCCCGGTCCCTGGACTGAGCAAAAAAGGGGCCATAGACCTTAACTGGGCTGGAGAGGCAACAGGAAAGTGGGAAAAAGCTTTTTTCGGAGTGCCAATCACACTCGAAAATTCAGCAGCAGCCTCATGAATATTAATGAGGTGTCTTTAAATATTAATGAGTCTGAGCCTGTCTAGTACAGGGGAAAGAGGTCTTCAGTGCTAGCAACAGGCAGGGGCCAAAGCAAATTTAACTAATAACAAAGGGTGCCAAAAGAGGAAAGGTGTGGTTACAGTTCTGGGGAGAAGCTTTAAAACAAAAAAGCACTGGATTCGAAAAGTTGGAGCATACGTGAACTGCAATGGGACTGCATACTGGATGCCTAGGGGGTTACTAAAATGGCAACAGTAACTGAAAGAGGGATAAATGAGGAGGCTAGAAGGTGCAGTCACTAGACAGAGCACAGGGGCTACTAACTATTGGTGAGGCTATGGTAAAGTAAATATGTTTATTGTGGCTGCTAAGGACATAAAAGTTGGGACCTTGAAAGAACTACAAATGAACTGTTTATTCTGCAGCCATGTGATGCCCTCTTAACCAATCAAAGGGCAAGGATGTGCCAGGAGGCCTCTGGAACTATTGAAAAGACTCTTGGGAAAATACTGGAGAATGTTTAGGTGCCTTTTTGTGCAGCCAATGAGGTGTCGAGAGAGCCTCATACATATTAATTTTTCTGAAGGACAGTAGTTACAGCCAATGGGGATCTGCCAGAAAACTCCCAAAATAGAATAACTTTTTTGTTCTGAGTCAGTTCAGTGGGAGCTCCTCCACAGGGAGGGCGGCTCTAACCCCTAGTGAAAGAATGGGTCTGCAAGGCTGGGAAAGGGCCTGCCTGAGGGCTGCCAGCAATTTGTCCCCCAGGGCTGGTCATGCCTTTTCCCATTTAAAGAGTGAAAGGGAAGATTGTTAGGCAGCTTTAGTGAGTGAGTGAGAGAGCGAGAGAGAGAAAGAGAGAGGAAGAAAGCTGATGGGTCCTTAGAAGAGGATGAAGAGAGAGCCTCTTCTGTTTTGTCTGCACCACAGTGGTGAAAGAAGTCAGAATAAAGGTTGATCAGGTTTGGAAATGTACTGGTTCTTGCGAGAAGAGGATGAGGAGAAAGCCTCTTCTATTTCATCTGTACCACATTGGTGAAACTGCGTGATGAAAGAGTTGTGCAAAAGAATTGTGAATGGAAAAAAAGTTCTGTTCGGACCCTGCAAAGACAAAGTATCTAAAGAGAGAGAGGATTGTGTCGAAAAGGTCAAAGAGAGTCTCTTCTGAATTTATCTGCACCTGCACAGTGAGGAAATTATTTGTTTCACATCAGAAGGTCTGAGGGAACCCCTGTGTAGGATAAAGAGATGTTTTGGAACTGTGTGTGGGCCAGAGCGAGAGTGGCTGCTTTCTGGAATAGAGAGACTGTGAAAGCAAAGAGATGGGCAAGGGTCATAGGTTTTAGGGACCTGCCACGGCTAGTGAGTTCCAGTCAGGAAGAGTGACAGAGACTGTTTTGGCTACACTCTGTAGCTGGTTTTCATGGAGAGTGAAACATTTTCTGAAAGTGAAATGACCTGAATCTGCCATCTTAAACCCGGAGCCAGGTAGGGAACTCACTAACCCACATCAAGTGGGGTCTACTGCCTTCAGGGGATCATGGGTTTATACCCAAGTGCTAGGGTACTCTGACCTGTGATGGAGCCAGGCCATGAGGCCACTCCTAGGTCTGGATCATCTATAGTCAGTGGGCCCTGAGCATGTGCTCTGCAGCAAGCCTTAATAGGCCGAAGGGGACAAGTTGTGAGATCTCCAAGCAAGCTGAAGATCCAAGCTGCAGCTTCCTTGCCCTTTCAAGTTTGCCTAAGCATCGAGCCCGGCTCTGCATCTGTTGGATCCACCAACCCCAGGACTTCAGTCGTCTGTGCCACCAAAGGTATGATTTTGCAGAACCGAGAGTAATAGCAGGAATTGCCCTGTCCCTGGGGAATGTATATAGTTATCTGTGTTTGAATCATGCCTGCTGGGACTGGAGGAAAAGAAAAGTAAAGGTTTAAAGGTAGTCAAAAAGGGAACATGTCAAAAGTTAATTTAATTCAAGTAAGTGCGCCAATGCCGGCCGACCAGGTGCACCACAGGCCTGCAACTGTAAGATTGGGTGGCCCCCTTTTGCCTGACACCCCGACGGCAAAACATGGAAAATTACCACTACAGCAACAGTCACTGTAATGGCCTGTTTCCATGTTTCGCTTTCCCCCAGTGTCCTGCCCCCTCCCTGGACCAACTCCGACCTGGAGTTGAGAATCCTAAAGTCCGGAGGGTGTGGAAGGCAGGGACCTCCGCATAGGGGTGTGGGGGGCTTGGCGGCACAATATCTACGTCGGTATTATGCTGTCGCTGTGTGGGTGGTTGACAGATTTACTGTCGACTAAACTTGGTGCTTCTGTAAGATCTGGGTTCCCCAGGGACAGAAATCAGGGCATCATACTGGACTGGTACCAGTTGGGGTCTGGGCAATACCTGCAGCAGTTAATATCTAGGAAGTTGTGGCTACAATAATCAAAATGTGGTTTTGGGCTGAATATCAAAAGGGAAAATGATTGATTTGGGAAAAGTCAAATCTTTAAATGCAAATCTAATTAAAATGTTTGCTTGACCTTTATTCCATCATACCCCTTACCTAACCAGATGTAAATAAATGTGAAGCTACTGTTTTGGAAAAGTGCTGACTCAGGAACCTGATTTTAGTGAGCACATCATTACCTGAAGCTAGATGAAGACAAATGTTAAATGTGGGCGTTTTGGTCTGTGGTATCCATGTCTGGGGTGACTGTTGGGGAGGTGGGTTGGTACAACATCCCAGGGGGTTGTAGTGGTAGAGATCAGACCCACTAAACGTACTCTGGGTGGAAGCACCACCATTTTTTTACTATTGGGAAAGGACCCCTCGTGTAGCTGCAGGATAGGAACCCAGGCCCCTTAACCTTGTAACCGGCCGGCAAGGCAGGGGTAGTGGCCCTCTCTAGGACGGCGCCAGAGCGGGGCTACACCTAGAATACTTAGAACAATACTTATAGGGTTATTACGGAGATTAAGATGAGAATCAGTGGCATGTTTATGTCACCCTGTTTTTTAATTGCATGTTTTTATTAGTTTAATATAAATTACTGCATTAGATACAGGTTTAAATATGAATGTCACTTAATCTGCACAAGTTTTTGGGTTGATTGCAATAGTGACATCATAATATGGGGCTATTTAAATGCCATATTTTAAATGTATTGGCACCCTTGTTAAAGCTCTGTGTTAGAGTGAAACGTCATGGGTGGTTTTTCTGTGTGAGCAGCAAATGATATTTACCAGCATTTTTACAAATTTGCAGCGTATGTGAGTATGTTCAATAAATATTTTTATACTTCATGTACTTTTCTGGCTCAGTAGTCCATTCAGTGTGCTATATAGGGCTGCTTAGCGAGGCTTTTTCTTTGCTTTTTATGTTGGTGTGAGCCTAACATTAATTCTTTTACCGATATAACCCATTTCCATTGATAGCATTGCTCAACTGGTTATGTCTACAGGGAGTAGGGCCACAGGGGTGGGCCACAGGGTTGTGGCACACATGTCAGGTCTTCTTAGCTACACAGCCATGTGGGTGTGCAGTATGGTGCTGTCTTTACTGTGGTCCCAATGCTGCAATTCTTACATCTGTGAAGTGGTGATTTGTGCCGCTGCACACATCACAAAGAGGCCATGGGCACCATGACCACTGGAGCCCACTTTACTATGGTGGTCCATGGATGTGCTCCTACTGTGCCCGTGTGTCCTGCACGTGTGTCATATGTACCACATACTGCTGTCTATGCCTTTAGTTGTGTCCGGTGTGTGCTCAGTGGTGTGTATGTCCCTGTGGTAATTGTGCAGATAAGTACTGTGGTGATGCTGGGGTTTGCTGGGGCAGGATCACATTATGGCCGCTGTAAGGTGTATGTTGAATGCCTCAGTGTATCTCAGAATGACATTAGTAGTGTCAATTCTTAGATAACTACCACTGTGAATTCTGCAATGACTGTGTGCTCCTGCTGTGTCTGGTGACATGTTTGCTGGTGCGCTGTATGTGCCCAGTGTATGTTACTGTACAGTGGAGCATCCCGGTGTGGCATCACTCGGCCATAGACTCCAGCTGTTGGCCCAGTACATGTCCGCCAGCCTGCACATTGTGGTTCACAATATACTACGGTTGCACACTCTGGTAGGTGCATGTCACAGTACCACTGGTGAGCTACCTACCACCCATCCCATGCCTCACCACTGTCACCTGTGTCACACAGAATACTATTGTCACATACAGTACATGCTTGACACTGTGTCATGTGACCTCTAGACATGTGTGTGCTGCTTTGCAGACCCCTACATGGACTAGAAGCCCATGATGTCACACACAGCAATGCCCACAGTACCGCAGACATACTACCAGCCTTGTGGAGGGACATGTTCTCAGTCCACACACAGTCATTAGCAGGACCTGTGATGTGCATGCCTGGCACTCACCACATCCATACATGCTACTCTGCAGTGTATAGGTGGGTTGTCAGGTGTATGTATTGTGTGCCACCCCACAGACGGCTATGTCTGGATCACACATGCTTGTTGTACCTTGTAGATCACATGCCACGGGTCCATCCCTGTGCCATGTGTGGCACACATGCAGGTTATGTTTCCTTTGTTGTTCCAGGTGATCATCCATGACAGGGGAGCTAGATGGGGGATGAGATACTCCGGCCCTGGTGCAGCGGATGCTCCATCATGTGCATGGAGTGCATGTCCTGCTGGCTGAGGTGACGAGCCTGCTACAAGAGAGTCAACAGGCCTGCTTAGGGACATCGTGGTCAGACTCTGTGTTCCTGCCATGTCCCAGTTACAGCAGCAGCAGGAACCGGATGCCAGCCACTAGTCCAATTTTGTTTTTGAAAAATAAGATTACATGACACTGGCTGTGTTTTCTTTTGTTGGGCGGTTTAGCCCATTTTCCTTTTTTACTGGCTGTATGACATTTTTTCCTTGGGTTTGGGCAGTTTGACACTTTTCTTTAATGACAATTTACCTGTTTTTCCTTTTTTCATGGCAGTTTGCCAGTACTTCGTTTATAATGCGCGGCAGTTAGCCATATTTATTTTATTTAATGGCCGTGTACCAGGTTTGTTTTTATTTCATGGCAGTTTGCCAGTGCTTTGTTTATAATGTGCGGCAGTTAGCCACATTTATTTTATTTAATGGCTGTGTGCCATGTTTGTTTTTATTTCATGGCAGTTTGCCAGTGCTTTGTTTATTAATGTACGGCAGTTATTTATTTATTTTATTTATTTAGGGATTTGGATCATACATTTGAGCTCAAAGCTCTTTTACAAATGTTCTATGTCAAACAGCGACAATGACAACAGTAACAAACAATTTATATACAATAGTTAGCCACACTTATTTAAGAGTTGTGTGTCCCATTAGTTTTTTTTGTGTCTGTTTGCAACATTTGTTTTTATTTCATGGCGGTTTGCCACATTTCTTTGTTGGCTGTGTGCCACATGAGTTTTGTTATTGCACTGTGCCATACTAGTTTTGTTTATGGCATTTTGCCTGTTTCTGTTATTTTGTTATGAAAAATTAACACCATATTTTCTCTTCATAGGTATCTGTTGTCCTTCATGGTTCTGTGTGCATTTATGGGGCATGGTTGGCGGTTTGTGATGTCACAAACCCACTCAGCAGGTCAGGCCCTCTACTCTCAAAGTGCCAACCTCTGAGCACAGTCTTGTGAACAGTGTAACAGACAAGGTAACCCTCTTGTCTGTTTTTTGTGAGTTCGGATCAACCTTTGGTCTCAAGTTCTGGAGGGATTCAAGCTGTGAACCTCCTGCTAGCGTACACAATGCACAGGATCAGATATTTCTGCCTTCAGGGGCCAGATATCTTTGCCTATGGGCACCTAACCAGGTATACAGAGATAAACCAGTAAAAACTTTAATAAAGACCTCAGATTTAAAACGCTTCTCTTTCCAGTTTGGTACCACCATTCAAGCTTATGTTTAGTATCTGCAATAAACATATACTTTTCTTACAACTAAAAAGAAGTCAAAGACAGACCAAGTAAGTTCTAAAAAGAATTTTACTAAAATAGTTAAAAATATGTAAAACGCAAAATACAGAACTCTTATACCACCAGACATACAAATCTTTTAAAAGAAACAAGGTTTAAACAGTGCAAATTCCTACTTACAGTACTTAGATTTGAAATATTTCTAAATATCTGTTTACAAGTGCAACAAATGTCTTTTCTCAGTCAGAGTCTAGGTAAAAGTGTGTAAGTAAAATAGAGTATTCCTTAAACAACTGTATGGGACAACTCATTTTTGTGTGAGGTCAGCTAGCTCCTCCTCTGTCAGATTATGTAAAAAAATATATATATCTTATACAAAAGTATTACATTCAGCAACTTCAGCATAATTCATGTCCTTCAAAAGACACTTCTTTTGATCTCATAATAAGCTTCCTCCTTCCAAGACATGACAGCATCTTTATCATTTTCGCACTTGTATGTAATAACCTGGGTTTTCCTTCCAATGTCATAAAATGGATATGTTCTAGCAACTATGGTTGTAATTAACTCAGACAGACAGGATCCTTAATTAAGGCCTTACATGTAACACATGGTCTCTAAAAACTGAGTGTGTGTGAACTCACATGCTGTCAGCATTTTTCTTATGGCTTGCATCTTTCAGCTGAAACCTGGGGGGGTTGATGAGTGAGGTCATTCTAAGAGCATCAGATTTTTTTAGCAGAGTCAGCCAGTCATACATTTTATATAAAAAAATTGATACAGCACTCAGAACTGGCTGTCTAGGTTACACTCCTCCCCACCTAGACTGAATTTGGGGGATCTAACCCCTACATGGGATGAACTTCCCAAATCAGTTCACTTCTCATAGACCCTAGACAGCCCATCTGAGTTCTGGTTCTTCACTCCAACCCTATGTATGATTTTTAGATCATACCCTTGTAAAGCAAGACTCCATCTTAGTAATCTGCCATTGTTCTTTCCCATCTGCATCAGCCAAACCAGGGGGTTGTGGTCAGCCTGCACCACAAAATGGTGCCCATACAAGTATGGCTCTAATTTCTTTAGGGCCCACACTATGGCAAGACACTCCTTTTCCACCGTGGAGTACGTTTGTTCCCTGGGAAGTAGCTTCCTGCTCAGGTACACTACAGGGTGATCTGTCCCTTGGCTGGACGTCTGGCTCAGTACTACCCCACTACCCACGTCTGAGTCATCCGTCTGAACTATAAAGGTTTTGCTATAGTCAGGACTTGTCAAAACAGGAGCAGTGCACAGTGCCTCCTTCAGTCTGGTAAAGGCTTTCTCACAGGCTGGGCCCCAGGTAATTTTCTTTGGCATCTTTTTCTTTGTCAGGTCAGATAGGGGAGCAGATTTGGTTAGGACAGAGCTGTCCCTGGCCTACCACATGCCTGAGGTATGCCACTTCTCCCATGGCCACCTGGCACTTCTACGCTTTGACAGTGAGCCCGGCCCTCTGTATCCTGCCCAGCACTTCCCTAAGGTGGGATAGGTGTTCCTCCCAGCTGGTATTAAAGATGGCAATGTCATCCAAGTACGCCATGGCATATTCCTCAGCACCATTTAATACCTGGTTCACCAACCTTTGGAAAGTGGCCGGGGCATTCTTCATTCCGAAAGGCATTACTTTAAACTCAAATAAGCCTATCGGAGTGATGAAGGCAGACCTCTCCCTAACTCTGTCTGTCAATTCTACCTGCCAATACCCCTTGGTCAGGTCAATAGTCGTAAGGTAGGTCGCCCCTCCCAACTTGTCCAGGAGTTCATCCATCCGGGGCATCAGGTGGGCGTCGGACTTTGTGACTGCAATAGTTCACACAGAAATGAGTTGAGACATCTGGCTTGGGCACAAGGACTATGGGTGAGGCTCAGGGGCTGTGGGATCTCTGGATTACCCCTAAATCCAGCATCTCCTCCACTTCCCTCCTAATGTCCTTTTGGATAGCCTCTGACACCCAATATGCTGTTCGCCATATGGGCATCTGTGTCCCTGTCTCCACATCATGTGTCGCTAACAGGGTTAGTCCAGGCTTGGTGCTAAACAAAGGGGCAGAGTCTGTTAAAACCTCCCTTACTTTCTGGACCTGGTCCGGGGTCAACTGGTAAGACAATTTTACTGCCTCCACAGAGGACTCCCACTTACTTTCTTCCAACAAATCCAGAAGGGGGTCTCTTTCATCCGTCCCTTCCCCATGACTACAAACTGCAAACACCATATCAGCCCTATTTGCATATGGCGTCTTCATGTTGACATGGTACATCCTTTCAGTCTGTCTTCTGTCAGGTAACTCCACAATGTAGTTCACATCATTTACTTTCCTAACCACTTTTTACAGTCCTGCCCACTCAGCTTGCAGCTTGTCAATACAAAATGTCTCCAGCTCCGTTGAGCCTTTTCACAAAAGGAGTGTGATGAGATTGCTCAATTCTTTGCGAATAAGGTTACCGACATCAGATCTGAGATCCGTCCAGCACACTCTAAGGGGGAAGCTTCTAGTCGGCGTTTTGTCATGGAATCCTCTGTCCCCTGGTGTTCCTTCGACCAGCCAACATTCAGTGATATTATGCGGATCGTCCAGGGAATGTGCCCTACGTGCTGTAGTTTAGATCCGGGCCCTACCTCCCTAATTTTGGGTTGTGTTGAGATTGTTGGCCCAGTTCTGGCTCAAATAATCTGGTGCTCCCTGGAATTGGGTGAGTTTCCGAGCTCCCTCAAGGAAGCTGTGGTGACTCCCCTTTTGAAGAAGGCTTCTTGGGACCCAGATGTTTTTTCCAACTACAGACCAATCTCTAACCTTCCCTTCATTGGGAAGGTTATTGAGAAGGTAGTGGCAAACCAGCTGGAGGACCAGTTGACCATCCATAATATCTATGAACCTCTCCAGTCTGGTTTTCATAAGAGGCATAGTACCGAGACTGCTCTGGTTCGGGTGCTCAATGATCTCTTGATGGCGAGAGATCAGAGGAACCGCTCTATCTTGGTCCTCCTTGATCTCTCTTCAGCCTTTGACACTGTGGACCATGGGGTTTTGCTTGAACGTCTGGAGTCCATCTGGGGACTGTCTTGTACAGTGCTCAGATGGTTTTCATCTTTTCTATCTGGGAGAACGTAGAGAGTTGTGCCGGGGATTTTTTCCCCCGATCCTTTCCCTCTGCAATGTGGTGTTCCCCAGGGTTCGGTGCTTTTCCCCATGTTGTTTGCAGTGTATATGCTACCCCTCGGAGACATTGTAAGAAGGTATGGGCTGAGGTTTCACTGCTATGCTGATGATACCCAGCTCTACCTTTCTTTTGCCTCCGACCAGGTTAGTGCTCTCTCGGTATTTAATAGCTGCCTCACTGAAATCCAGGACTGGATGAATCTGAGCTGGTTGAAGTTGAATGCCGGTAAGACTGAGGTTTTGGTTGTGGACCCGGGTCATGGGTCAGGGGGGTTGGGGTCTGGTCAGCCCTCTGGCGTATTTCAGGGGGGAGATCCGATCCTTGCCTCCGAACGGGTGCATAACCTTGGAGTGGTACTTGACGACGGGCTGACTCTTTGTCATCAGGTGTCAGCAGTCGTTAAGTCCATATTTTACCATCTTAGGAATATAGCCAGGGTGAAACAGCTTGTTCCATCCAGCGATTTACCCGTATTGGTCCATGCCTTCGTGACATCTCGCCTTGACTACTGCAACTCCCTTTACCTGGGGCTTCCTGGGGTTGACATCTGCTGCTTGCAGCTAGTGCAGAACGCTGCAGCAAGGTTAATGACAGGAGTAACTAGAAGGACACATATTACCCCTGTGCTGCGCGATCTGTACTGACTGCCTATACAGTGGTGGATCACCTTTAAAGTAGGTCTTTTGACCTTCAAAGCCCTGCACGGACTCGGTCCTGACTATTTGAAAGAGCTTCTGATTCCTTACCACTCCGTGCGACAGCTCCATTCAGCCGATGAGGGGTTGCTAGAGGTTCCGAGGGTTATATTGAAGTCTTCTGGGGCTAGGGCCTTTGGGTTCATGGCCCCAACCCTCTGGAACTCTCTGCCTCGCCGGCTTAGAGAATGCACGACCGTGGAGGACTTTAAGCATGATTTCAAGACTTTTTTATGGAACAGGGCTTTTGGGGATTGATGCTGTTATCAACTGTTGTTTTTATATGTATATTTTGATTTTATGATTCATTTGTACAGCGCCTTGGTACTTGAAAGGCGCTAAATAAATAAAGTTTATTATTATTATTATTATAATTATTGTCTTTCTGGACCAGAATAAGGACCATGACTTCCTGACCCATCATGTATGAGTGAGCTCTGGCTCTGCAGTCGTACCACACCTTTCGTTTCTGTTGGGCAGCTGCCAGGTTACTCTGGGCTGTCTCCATAAGCGCCTTCAGCCTTTCCCTAAACCTAAGGACATAATCCACAATAGGAGTTCCCTGGATGATGTGCTTGCCTTCCCAGTCCTCCCGGATCAAGTCTAGGGGCCCATGTACATATAAGAGTTTGAAGGGGGAAAATCCTGTCAATTCTTGGGGCACCTCCCTGTATGCAAACAACAGGTGGGGCAGGTATTTCTCCCAGTCCCTGCCATGCTGTGCAGCAAATGCCAAAAGCATTGACTTTAGGGTACCTTTGAATCGTTCCACAAGTCCATTGGCTTGTGGGTGATACGGTGTTGTGCATCTCTGCACCACCCCACACTTCTACCATAAACATTTCATCAGGTCCAACATGAAGGAACCCCCTCGATTGGTGATTACCTCCTGTGGAAACCCAACACAGGAGAAAATCCCAAGTAAGGCATCTGCCACCTTGTCCGTCCTCAGTGAGGATAGGGTGACTGCCTCTGGGTACCAGGTGGCATAATCCACCACAGTCAGGATGAATCTCTTCCCTGAGGAGCTGGGGGTATTTAAAGGCCCCACAATATCCATTCCCACCCTCTGGAATGGCTCCTCCACTATGGGCAATGGAATCAGAGCTGCTTGGGTTTTCTTGCCCGCTTTCCCTATTTCTTGGCACTGGTGACAAGACCTGCAATATTCCTTCACCTGCTGGGTGAAGTTAGGCCAGTAGAAATTCTGGGCCAACCGCTGCATTGTGCACCCAATTCCCAGATGACCAGACAAGGGAATATCATGTGCAATCTTGAGCAACTGCTCACGATACCCCTGGGGAACGACAAGCTGCCTGCCTAGCATTCCTCCCTCTGTCTGTACTGCCTGAGTATACATAAGTCCATTTTCCCAATAAATCTTATGTCGGCCATCACCTCCCTGTGCTCTGTCAGAGTCTGTGCAAGCTCTCAGCTTCTCTAAACTAGGGTCACCCCTCTGAGCAGCTGCAAACCCCTCACACATTCCCAAGGTATGGGACAGGTCCCCTTCAGTCGCTAAACTAGGGTCCCTAGCACTAGCATCAGGGCACTCAGGATCACTGTCAATCCCAACCCTCGGACAATGGGTCACCCCTCCCTCTTTGGAGTAACCTTTCATAGCTGTGTGATCACTTGCTACCGGGGAGATTTCTACCCCTTTTTTATCAATCTCCATATCAGGAGACATAGGGTGGAGAACCAGCCTCTCAGTGGTTTCCACAATGGCTTCTGTGGGGTTCAGGGAACTACAATTTTCCCTTGCCGCTTGGCAGCAGTTAACTGCACATACCATCCCCTGTTGGAGATTGTTACCCAGGATCACATCCACTGCTAATATTTTGGCTACAGCCACCTATTGCACATTTCCCCCTGTTTCACCCCAGTCTAAAAGAACACTAGCGAGGGGCAATGTTTTCTCCCCACCCGCAAACTCCTGTACAGTGATGTATTTATTGGGTATAAACTGACCAGGCTGTACCAGATCCCCTTTCACCAATGTCAGAGATGCCCCTGTGTCCCTTAACCCCTGCGTCTGTACACCATCCACCATGACTGGATGCATGTGTTCCCTCATGTGCACTGGCATGCTTCCAGGGACACACAAATAACTCACTTCTTTTTTAGCACCCTGTTGTGTATTATTGCTCTCCTTTTTGAGGCACTGTCTGGCAATATGCCCAGTTTCTTTACACAACCAGCATTCATTTCTTCGCTCAGAGAAATCTTTTCTCTGAAACCTGGGGCTAACTGGTTTCGGTGGAGGCAGTGAGAGTTTTAGCAGCCCTGAAGGCACGCTTTTCCCTTTCTGTGCTGCCATGCCCGCCCCATTTGCTCTCCGAGCAGGTCATAGCGATCCGAGAGTTCAGCAGCCTCTTGCACCGTTTTGGGATCTCGGTCCTCTAGCCAGGTTTTTAGCTCTTTTGGGCAAGCCCAATAAAACTGTTCTAATAAAATCACATTTTCAATTTTATCAACAGAGTTTGCCTCAATTTCTTCCCACCAACATTTTAAAAACTGACGTTATTTCATGGCTAGCTCTTCATAGCTCATATCAGGGCTTCTCCTGAGCTTACAAAATTTAGCTCTGTATGATTCAGCAGTTAATTCAAACTTTCTTAACAGTGCAGCTTTTTGCTTGCTGTAAACATTGCTGTCCTCATTGTCCATTTGACCCAATGCATCCCAAGCTTTCCTGGTAAATAGCGGGGATAGCTGAAAGCTCCAGGACTCTCTAGGAATTTTAGCCTGAATACAAACTTTTTCAAAAGAATTAAAAAAGGCATCCATGTCATCCCCTTCCTTAAACTCCGCTATTAATTTGGAGTTCAATTTGTAACCCAGTCCTGCAGTCCCAGTTAAACCCAAGCCACTTACCTGCTCTGGTGCTGCTGGTTGGAGTCGTATCTTCTCCAGTTCATACTGCCTCTGGCACTCCTTCTCCTCATGGACTGCATCTCTCTGTTCTCACTCTGCCTCTCAGCGTTCGCATTCTCTCTTCTGCTCTGCAACTCGCTGGCGCTCACACTCCTCACGGTCTGCCTCCCTCTATTCTCGCTCTGACTCCAGTTCCATCCTACGCAACTCAATTTGCAGTTTGAGTACCTCTGGATTCAGGATACTGGTGACCATCCCCTGCTGCTGTGGCCGTTCACCGACAGTGGCCCTGCTGTTCTTTTCAGTCACGGTCAGTGACTCGCTGCTCTGGGTATCTGCTACCATCAGGGCCTCTATGAGGGTCTGCTTTTTGTCTGTCACCTCAAACAGGACTCCCAGTCCCTGCACAACTGCTTCAAGTAATCTACATTGTGCCTGCTGTAGTCAGAAGCCATCTTCTTCTTCCCTGACTACGGCTACTCTGACTTGCAAGTACTTAGAGAAAAAAAAAAATAAAATGGGTAGGAACTGGACTGTACAAGTGACATATAGTTCTGTTTCCTTTTTAAAATAAAACTCTGCCTTTTTTCTTTCTTTGCAAGACAGCTTACAGTCTCAGCTGACACAGAACAATACAAGATTGTGATACCAAAATTATGCCACCGCTGCCAACCAATCAGTCTCAAACCCACTCAGCAGGTCAGGCCCTCTACTCCCAAAGTGCCAACCTCTGAGCGCAGTCTTGTGAACAGTGTAACAGACAAGGTAACCACCTTGTCTATTTTTTGTGAGTTTGGATCAACCTTTGGTCTCAAGTTCTGGAGGGATTCAAACTGTGAACCTCTTGCTAATGTACCCAATGCACAGGCTTAGATATTTCTTTCTTCGCGGGGGCCATATATCTTTGCCTAGGGGCACCTAACAAGGTATACAGAGATGAACCCTTAAAAACTTTAATAAAAACCTCAAATTTAAAATGCTTCTCTTTCCATTTTGGCACCACCATTCAAGCTTATGTTTAGTATCTGCAATAACCATATACTTTTCTTACAACTAAAAAGAAGTCAAAGACAGACCACGTAAGTTCTAAAAAGAATTTTACTAAAATAGTTAAAAATTTTAAAACGCAAAATACAGAACTCTTATACCACCAGACATACAAATCTTTTAAAAGAAACAAGGTTTAAACAGTGCAAATTCCTACTTACAGTACTTAGATTTGAAATCTTTCTAAATATCTGTTTACAAATGCTCCAAAGATCTTTCCTCAGTCAGAGTCTAGGTAAAAGTGTATAAGTAAAACAGAGTATTCCTTCAACAACTGTATGGGACAACCCATTTTTGTGTGAGGTCAGCTAGCTCCTCCTCTGTCAGATAAAAAAATATGTATCTTATTCAAAAGTATTACATTCTGCAACTTCAGCATAATTCATGTCCTTCAAATGATACTTCTTTTGATCTCATAATAAGCTTCTCCCCTTCCAGGACATGACAGCACCTCTATGATTTTCGCACTTCTATGTAATAACCTGGGTTTTCCTTCCAATGTCATAAAATGGATATGTTCTAGCAACTATGGTTGTAATTAACTCAGACAGACAAGATCCTTAATTAAGGCCTTACATGTAACACATGGTCTCTAAAAACTGAGTGTATGTGAACTCACATGCTGTCGGCATTTTTCTTATGGCTTGCATCTTTCAGCTGAAACCTGGGGGGGTGGATGAGTGAGGTCATTCTAAGAACATCAGATTTGTTTTAGCAGAGACAGTCAGTCATACATTTCATATAAAAATAAATTGATACAGCACTCAGAACTGGCTGTCTACGTCACATGTGGTACTGCCTGTGGTATGCCATTCATGCCGTCACTTAGTTCTGTGGACTCCCTTCTGTGATCGTTAGAGAGGGTTTGTGGAATGCATTTCGGCAGTGTTTGTGGATGCATTTGCGAACACTGCTATTACCTGCTACATTGGGATGCTTTTTTCAAATGCTGTGTCAGTTTGCAACCATTCCAGAATACCACTGTATATAGAGACTAGTACTGATTTGTGATTGTTAACACTGGACTGTGCAGCAATTAGCAACTGTTTGAATATCCTGCTCTATGTTGGAAATCTGGGGTCAAAATGTCTGAGCCCACTGACAATAAGTTATTGCCTCTCAGCTGGCCTATCCTGGGTAAATACATTGCAAAAATGGTAGAAGCTGGGACCTCTTAGAAAACAAGATACTACATCTCCACTGTGCTATCCTGGATAAATGGAGTTCAAAACTGGGTATGAGTAGCACCTCACTGAAAATGAGATAGTGCATCTCAGCTGGTCTGTCCTTGGAAAATACATTTTCAAAATAGATAAAAGCAAGACCCAAAGGCTGCCCAGTAACACAGAGGTAGTGCTACTGTTTGCTATGCCAGAGCCTTGTGTACAGGAACAACTGTGGAATGTTGGGGGCTGGTCGAGGGGAGGAAGGACTGAGTATCCCGGGGATGGCCCTCCTTCTTCAGGGAGGGAAGGAGGCTGTTACCACTGTGTGACTGCTGGCTGATGGCAAAGGATCAGCGGCACAGTCAGGAGCACTAGGAGGGGAGCGGTTATGTCACATGCCTGTCACACATGTGTGCCACTTATGTGCAACCACCTCATTGCACCTTGTAACCCTAGGTAAGAACATCTGGTGGCAGTAGGAAAATGCCAGCTATCCAAGCCGACCCCCCCCCCAGTCTCTGACACAACTGACATGGCTGTCTACCCCCACACTGTGGTCTTGTGGAAATGGTGGATAACCTGTAGGTCTATGAGAGTTCAGTGACAGGGCTCAGGAGCTAGAAACATAAAAATTGATGGCATATAAGGACCACTAGGCCCATCCAGTCTGCCCAGACCCTTCTTGATCTCCAGCTTTACCTCCTTGTTCCTATTTCTAGTGTCCCCTATGCCTGTCCAATGCATGTTTGAATTCCTCCACTGTGTGTGCCCCCACCACCTCTGCTGGGAGTCTGTTCCATGCATCCACCACCCTTTCTGTGAATAAATATTTCTTCACACTACCCCTTAGTCCACCTCTTCCAACCTCATGTCATGCCCTCTCATTCCTGAACATCTCATTTTCTGAACGATGCTACCCTCTGGTACCATAGTTATGCCTTTTAGATATTTGTAGGTTTCTATCATATCTTCCCTGTCTCTGCTCTCTTCTCCTCCAGGGTATAAATATTGAGGCCTCCAAGTCCCTCCTCATATGACTTTTGGTGCAGGCCCTACACCATCTTTGTTGCCCTTCTTTGAACTGCCTCCACCCTGTCTGTGTCCTTATGGAGATGCCACCAGACGAGACCAGAATGAGAAACAGCTTTGTGAATAAAAAAAAAGCAGGACCCCACTGAAAACAAGATATGGCATCTTAGTTATGCTACCCTATGTAAGTATAGTGTAAAAATGTGTAAAAACAAGACCTCACTGACAGTGTGATATTACTGCTGTTCTAACATGCAACAGCATGCAAGCAAACATATTTGGCATTGACAGATGCTTTTCTAATTATTTACCAGTTCTGAAACCCAGTGATATCACTTTAGCTGAATACTGTCTACAACGAAGTAGAACCCAGAGACATCATTTGCATGGAGGAGGGCCATCTGAGTTTTTCTTGGGAAGTAGTTCCACTTAAATGCTGCAGTTTCAGAAAACACCCAATCCCCATTAGATGCCATATATCTCGCTTCCATGTGATCTGTCATTGCTATCCTCAGATGCAGCAGCAACATAGCAAGTCCTAGTTTACTATCTATGTGAAATTATTTAAAAAAAAAAACAGTCTGGTGTTTTTATTTTAAACTCCGCTTTATTATAAAGCAGAATGTACAATCAAACAGTGGCATACACAGTATAACAGACAGGTGGAATAGTACACAAGTTACTACATGTGGTATATAAGGGTAGCATGGCATCTTCACTCACATGTGACACCTCAGAAAAGTACCAATAACTTGAGCCAGCATGCCATATATATGTAATGGGCAACAGTAATACTGTCGCTATGAAAACATTATACACAATCAAGCATAACTCCAGGGACAAACTGCCCCAACAAAAACTACATGTTCCTGCTTCATCTACATTGTCACAGAAGCGTGGGCTTCGAGGGGGAGAAAAAAAGGGGGGTAATGTGAACAGCTTTCCTCCCCTCTGTGGCAAAAGAGCGCCTTGACTGATTTCACAAGTATTTATAAACATCACAGCTTTGTTGCATTTTTACAGTTCAGTCAATTGCTAGGTCCTTTGGGGATTTATCCTACCAGTCTCTGCATCTTGTATATTCCAGTCATTGAGATTAGAGTTTCAAAATAAGTCACAAAAAGGATCCAACAGGTTGATCCTTTGCTGTTCAACCTCTCAAAGTTGCCTGCCCTGACAGGGTTAGTCTCTGAGTGCCCTGCTGCTGTAAATAATATAGGAAACCAGCCTGTCAGGCTATAGGAAGCCCCTCTCAACATGAAGAGGCATAATATGGCTCTCCCCTGTCAGGGTAAGCAGGAAAAGGGAGTTAACTTTATTCATGGGACCAGGATTCCCCAACCATTTTAACGGTCTGGGGATTACAGGGTAAGGGATGGGGAGTCAGAGAGTTTGAGAGGGCTTTATTTTAACCTTTTGTGCTGCCCCATCACATCAAACAATCCCAGTCAACACAAAGAAGTTGATCTTTGTTGGGTTCGATATCAACTCAGAGCACGAAAACTTAGCTCTAATTAATACGGATACTAGTAGCACTTTAGTATTCGTACCAACATGCTTAAGCTACATAACCTGACTTATCTTCACATCCTCAAATATGCAAGAACTTTTCTGCACACTCAAACTGAACTTTACGGTCATGTGACTAGTAAGTGCTATGATAGTTATTCTATTATGTTTGGTCGAGTGCACTCTGTGCCTGCTGCTGACCACAGGCCTCCCACTTCTGTCTGCTGATGCTGCCCTAGATGACCTGGAACAGTGCAGAGGAGTCTCAGGGTCTCAGGTAGGAGACTCTGAAGAAAGGTAGAATAAAGGGTTACACTTAAAGTGTCAGTTAACTATAGCATAGTTACAGTGTAACTACACTGTATCTGCATTGCAACCAAATAATGGTACAATGTGTGTTTGTGTGTGCGCTTGCATGTTGCATGTGTGTGCAAACATGCATGCTGTGTGTGTGCGCATGCATGCTGCATGTGTGTGTGTGTGCATGTGTGTGCACACGCATGCTGCATATATGTGTGTGTGTGTGTGTGTGTGTGTGTGTGCATGCTGCGTGTGTGTGTGTGTGTGTGTGATTATTGACTTCTAATGTGAGGGTCAGCCTGCTGACTGACTGCAAACCAGTGCAGGAAGCAGTTAAACATTATGCTTTTTTTGGCCCAGGACCAGGAATGGGGCTAATATCTTGGGACCCCACAGAGGCTTACTAAGGTTTTTGAAATCCTCTTGGGTGGGACCAAGAGCCAAAATATAAACTGTATTTAGGACTGTTTGGAGGATGGAAAGGTTTTTCTTATTATTGGGGTTGGGGGGATTCAAAGCCAAATATTAGCTTAGCCTGGTTGCAGGTTTTCAACTCAGATATTTTTTTTTTAGTTTCACTGCCAGCTGCCATTGGAAAATTGTCAGCTGCTATTTTTTTGTTATCTTGCGCACAGACGCAAGCAACATCTTGCAGTAGTACCACATTGAGAGGTGTGTCAATGTTGGCGAATGCAGGGCACGCTTTAGTAGGTGCGTCCCTGTTCCCCCAATTTGCTAGCATGCTAGCGCTGACATGAAAATTATGGAAAGTGCCACTAAGTTGAAAGAAATCTGTTGCTTCAATCAGAGACAAGCTCATCACGCAGCAGCAGCAGATGACACCCCTCCCCAACATGCCTTTCCTGGTGAAACTTTTCAATAAACATGGCAGCGTCTGCTATCTGCTACACACAGTCCCCATACCGACATCAGAGGTGGCCAATCTCCCATGTCGTATGACCAACATTTTTTTAGTTCACCCGTATAGAAAGAAAACCATACTTCAATGTCCATTTTTTTGGTTTTCCCTGTAAAAAAGAAAGTCCCTCGTAGTCCCTGGCACCCCTTCCCCCAACCCGCACCTACCCTCTGCACATCCCATCTACCCATACCCCCCATACTCACCTCCAGAGGTCCGGCGCTGTGATCATCTGTGGAACGGGATGCGTCTGGACTCTTCAAAGCCGAGCTGCAAAATGAAGAAATGCCGGTAAGCTATATAATGGCATCAGTGGGGGGGGGGGGGTTAAGTTAGGTGGCTATCTTAGCCATTTTTTTTTATTTTGGCTCCAAATTTTCAACATGGGGTTCTTGGGACCCCACCTCATGACTGCATGCTCTGCCATCTCGTCATTTGGTCCCAAAAGGTGATTTTGCAGTCACTACAGAGAATCATCTTTCAGGACTGATGAAATGACAGTGCCACTTTTCATGAGGTGGATCCCCAAAAGTCTATGTTGCAAATTTGGTGAAGAAATTCCAAAAAAATGACTGCGTTCCAAGCGTGCATTGCGCAATTTCCACACAGGCTTGTAACTTCGACAATTTTTAATATTTTCACTCCAGATTTTCAACATTGCCATTTTTTCACACCTCCTTATGAACAGTACAGCTCTCATTTTTCACTTCCTGCCCAAAATGTATTTTCGCACATCTGGTGCACAATGGCGCGGTCGCTGTGGGAAATCAACTTTCTGGACAGATTAACAAAATCGCAGTACCACTGTTCATGAGCGGTAATCCCAAAATCCCTACATTGAAAATTTGGTTAAAAAAATCCCCAAAAATAATTGCATTATGGGCATTACAGCTGACGATCCCAAGTCACACCCCGATGCCTGTCAGTCTCTACAGGGTGGGGCATTACAGGTGAAAACCCTAATGCCCCAGCCATTTGTTGGTATTTTCATTCCAAATTTTCAACATCCCAAAATCCCTACATTGAAAATGTTGTTTCTATGCACACCTGTGACTTCACCAATTTTTCATATTTTCACTCCAGATTTTCAACATTGCCATTTTTTATACCTCCTCATGAACAGTACAGTTGTCATTTTTCACATCCTGCCCAAAATGTGTTTTTGCACTTGTGATGCCAAATGGCACAGTCGCTATGCAAAATCACCTTTCAGCTGACAAACTGATAGTGCCACTGTTCATGCGCTAGGATCACAAAAAGCCCATGTTGAAAATTTGGAGTGAAAATACCAACAAATGGCTGGGGCATTAGGGTTTTCACCTGTAATGCCCCACCCTGTAGAGACTGACAGGCATCGGGGTGTGACTTGGGATCGTCAGCTGTAATGCTCACACCATTCCACCCCAACCTGCAGCCAGTGACAGGTATCAATGTGTGTCTTGGAGTCTTCGGCCCCAAAGTTCACCCCATTCTCCTATACTGCTCCCATCTCAGCATATTTCCTTATGGAATGGGGTGAGCGTAAGGCCCGAAGACCCCAAGGCACACCGCGACACTTGTCAGTGTCTGCAGGGTAGGGTGAGGTGAAATGGCGTGGGTGTTATGGCCGATAACCCAAAGGCAAACCCCAATGCCTGTCAGTCTCTGCAGGGTGGGGGTGGGGTTGGCATCAGTTCAATACCATAGACAATGTTCTCTATTTTCATTTCTGTGTTTTAAATGTTCTTCTATATACCATGTACTGGGCTAGGCCCCCAGGTCGCATCTGGAATCGAGCATGTTGCTCAGTATGCCTTCCTGGTAAATCTCGTAAATAAATAAATAAATACTTCACTACCATTCCTATTATGCATCTCTCTAACTCCTGCACTACCAATGCCAATGCCAGCAAGACAACATTCGGCATTGACAAATGCTTGTTTTATATAGATACTATCAATGGAAATTTAGCACCGGAAATCCATCTGAAAGGCACCATTTTGCACAAAAGATCCAAGGGCCATTTCTGGGGAGGATGTGCATGTGTCCCACCCCATACACACCCACACAGAAAGTACCGATATTTCTTGAGAGGAAAAGGTGTCAACCTTAATTATTAGGTCAAAAAGTCAGTGAAACTTGTAGTTAGTCTAGAATCAAAGAAGCAATATTTTGAGTATTTGGTCATTGATTATGAGTGGCACAAATCCCTAGCACTAAGAAGGAAATAAAAGAGACTCTACTACCCTTACATTTTTATCCAGTGGCTACAGTGGGCATTCACCTTTGTGAATTTTATTTTAAACTTACTCATCAAAATGTCATCAAATATAAATACAAAAAAGTCATGCCAGGTGATACATTCCTACTGGATACTTTCCATTACATGGAGACATGGATTAAGGGCCAATCAGAACCACAGAGCCTGCAGTTAGTACGCAGGAACTCTGGCAGCCTCAGAGTACCCCCTTGCACACTTGTAGAGCACTCTGTGGCATTCATGAATACCCCACACTTTTGCAAAAATACCATCAACCTGCTCCGACTCTTCTCGTAGACCCACAGAAATAGCTGAGTTGACTGGCAATGGATGCTCTGTGGGCAACCAGAAAGTCATGTATGCCAGGCATTGACCTCCAGGAGGTTACGGGAGTTACCTGAGGGGAGAACCCAAATGTAAGCATGCCATGCCCCACTACAGGTCTCTACAGCTGTTCAGGCCCCAGTCAGGACCTCTCAAAGTGTCCCTCAGTTTTCCACAACAATATGGAATCTGGATTGGTCAGAGATTTTTTTTTTTCAGTTGTTTTTTAAAACATGTTTTCTGCTTTGAATGTGGATACAGCAGTCTGTGGCACACTGCCATATCCCAATATCCTCACTGGCACAGAGCAGATCTACTAGCAGGCTGACCAGGGCTTCTGATTGGCAGCTAAGTATCCAGCCCAGCTCTGCTTCCTAGCCCATCCTAGCCCCTGTGTTTAGAAAAATAACTGGGAGGGGCTGTGGAAGCTAATTGCAAGCTAGGTTTGCAAAGCAGCATGGAGAGGGAGGTGTGGTGGACCTGCATGGCTCAGAAATGTGCAAGTTGCACATATGCTACATGTACTGTACATTATGTGGAACTGGCTCAGGTCCTCTGATTTTCCTGCAGAAGAGATGCAAAGCCTTTTCAAAATACTTGTCCTCACGAGGAACCGTTTTCTGTTTCTTTTTCTCGCAGTCCTGTTCCTTCCTCCCTGACTCTTCCATGGTACAACAGGGACACCCAGTGGTCAGGTAGACTCATGAGCACTGTACATTTCTGAAGGATTCTTTTTCTTCAGGCTCTTCTAAGGTTCTTAAAATGGTAATTATTATATCTTTATAATTACTGGTGATCATAAATATCAACCAGATTACTGTTTTGTTAAAAATGCATATCAACCGGATTTCAGGTCATTATGCCCCAAAGGCAATAATAACCTGAAATCCGGTTGATAAGACATTCCCCAAAGAAAATACTTTAAAACTGTTGTATTCCATTCTTTCACAAAAAGTATTTCAACTGCAGTATTTTAAACTGTGTTTTATTCATGTACAGTTCAATGTCTTCAAAAATAAAATTGCACTCTAGCTAAAAACATCTTTTTCTTTCAAGCTGCTAGAAATACAGTGTAAACCTCCACACCAGCAATTATAAAAAATAAAGGATAGGTACGTTTGGTGTTATGGATTTTTTTTCACACACCCTCAGTGTCTGATGACCACATAAACCTCGAGAGCGAGGGTCATCACACATCTCGGTAGTGTGAAAAAAATCCATAACACACACTTATCTTTCCATTATTCTACATATAAACATAGAAACATAGAATTTGATGGCAGATAAGGACCGCTTGGCCCACCCAGTCTGCCCATTTCCCTACCTAATAGATAAGCTGCAGATCCTAGTTTACCAACATCCTGTTTCTTCCAACCTCCACCCCCAAGAATTGCTTTATGTCTGTCCCATGCATTCTTGAATTCCACCACTGTTTTTGACTCCACACCCTCCTCAGGAAGGCTGCTTCATGCATCCACAACCCTCTCCATGAAAACATACTTCCTCACATTACCTCTGAGCCAGCCCTCCTCTAGCTTCAAACTGTACCCCCTTGTTCTTGCACACCTCTTTTTTCTGAAAGATGCTACCCACTTGGACTTTGTTGATTCCCTTGAGGTATTTGAAACTATCATGTCCCCCCTCTCCCTCCTCTCCTCAAGACTATACATATTAAGATCCTTAAGTCTCTCTTGATATGTCTTCTGGTGCAGACTCTGCACCATTTTGGTTGCCCTCCTCTGGACAGCCTCCATCCTGTCTATGTCTTTGCGGAGCTTGGGTCTCCAGAACTGCACGCAGTACTCCAGATGGGATCTCATCAGCTGTCTGTACAGAGGGATAACAACTTCCTGTTTTCTACTGGTGATGCCTCTCCCTATGCATCCCAGTATCCCCAAGCCCTCCTTACTGCCTTCTCACATTGCTTGCCCACCTTTAGGTCATCTGATATGACTACCCCCAGGTCCCTTTCCATTTTTGTTGTCGTTAGTACCCCCCATTGTGTACTCTTCCCCTGGGTTTCTGTTTCCCAGGTGCATTACTTTGGACTTCTTTGCATTGAATCTAAGCTGCCATGCATGGAATAAATTCTTTATTTTAGCCATGCCATGCGTAAGCATTAATCACCGACAGAGGAGGGCTCTGCGGATGGTTAATGCCCGCTGAAAGCGTTGTTGCTGCGAGGCGAAGCCGAGGGTTTCAACCCCAGAAGCGGCATTAATCACCGTACAGCCCGACGCTGAGGATTAATGCCCTTGTAACACGACAAGTGCGACGCAAGTAGCCATCACAGTTGAAAACTTACCTCTTCCGATGGCCTCTTCTAGTCCTGTGTCTCCGTTTCTGCCTGCGAGTCCTGCCGTCATGCTAGGTCCCTAGTGGAAGGCAGTCAGCTGGTAGGAGAGGAACACGACATTATGAGACGATAATGCAGTGTTGGGCTCATGAACGCGCAACAGCAACACGGCATTATGAGAGATAATGCCGTGTTGGGCTCATGAACGCGCTTCCCACAACAGCAACACAGCATTATCGTCTCACAATGCCGTGTTGCTCCTGCACCACGTGACACCGTCCCACCTATCGCGTGGCGCCCTGGCACGGCTCTCCATAATGCCGTGTTACAAAATCATTTTAAATCACACAGCTGTTCATCTTAACCAAGGATCTGAGTCATAGATGGGTCTCTGTTTGCTTTCCTGTATGCACTTGTATACACTTGTTGTGAGGGCCCTGGCCAGCAACGGTACTAACAAAGCTCTCAGAATGTTGAGAAAAACTGCAGTTAGCAGTGTCAACAGATATGTAACTATCTCAGTCACCCACCAGGTGCAAGAATTGCTCCAGTTTTCTAGCAGCATGTCTTCTCAATAATATGGCATGCCCCCCTCTCCACCATAGTGATCCCCTGATAATAGATTACCAGTGTTATAAAGGGGACTAAATGCTTAGTTCTCTATCTGCATTTGAGGGCAGAACTTCCTGGGGCACTGGGAAATCATACCTCTCAGCTGTCCCTGATATGAAGGACGTCCCTGATTTTGCCTGAGAATTTTCCTCATTCCCTCTTAAAATTTGTGTTTCCATGATCTCTTTGCCTCCTAGAAACGTCTGTAGGCATCAGCAAATCTAACTACAGTGTGTCCCAGAATGCCTATAGAAGTCACCTACAGACTTCCTGTGTGCCCTAGAAACGTCTGGAGAAGTCACTCACATATTTTAATATTACTTGCCAGCCAGAATTGATTAAAATTGACCGCACAGTACCATTAGAAAGGTAATGTTATGCTGAACAACCTTGCCACTGACACTTTGTGTGTATCATGTTTACTTTAGGAGTTATTCATATTTGTTTATGACATTTGTTATGACACCTACTTGGACTGTGTGGCTGGGTGTTTGTGTTTGTCTCTGTCAATAGTTTAGTTTTGTGGATTTTCATGTGTTTTGGCTTGGAGGAACTAGACCATTCTTGGATATGTGATCTATGGAAGTTTTCTGGACTAAGAAACTGGAAAACATCACCAGCAGATATTGGGATTCTCATTATAAATCAACTTTATTGGAAGCCATCACAATCAAAGTAAGTACAGCTAAGAAATTCTACAAGCTCTGACCTGGGGAGTGCAAACTGAATCCACATTTCCGTCTACCTTTTTGCTAAAGGGAACTGCATGTCTTTGAGAACCATTCACAACTATTTAAACAAAGGGAAGACACTGACAAAGGGTTTTAACTTCCTGCATATGCCCCAGACCAGTGTTCCAGGAATTTAACACATCCTTTGTCTTGTTACCATAGATCAAACAGTTTACTGGTCATTTTCCTGTGGATTTGATTATTTTATATCATTTGGCAATGGGGCAAATCCTCCCCCTGGAGGCACACCACTGAAATTGATCTGTCCCTGCTCATGTGTGAGCCTTGGGCACATCTAGCCACATTGTATACAACTATTCCAATGTCGCAGTTTCGACATTACCACCAGGCATACTACTGTTCAGAACAGAAACGCTAGCTGTCTCTGACTGAACTCCATCTATGCACCCTGAAACTTGTGCTCCTCCTCCTGCTGCTTGCAGGGACTATTCACCCTAACCCTGGACCAAACACCTCCAAACAAAACAAACCAGCAGGCACTCTCTCAATCATGTGCCTGAACATCTGCAGTTTACTTCCTAAGCTTGATGCACTGCAAGCCTTTACCACCCAACACAACCCAGATATTCTGTCAGTAGTTGAAACTCGGCTCACCCCAAAGATTCCTGACCAGGCAATCACCCTTCCTGGCTACAATGACTTCCGGGTTGATCGTAAGTCCAAAAGAGGTGGAGGGTGTGCCTTATATGTGAAAGACACTTTCCAAGGACACCCCATTGATTCCAATCTTCCAGCAACACCTGCTCAGATTCTTCCCATCAGACTCCTATTAGGCGCCCACAATAAGGCCCTCACAGTTGTCACTGTTTACATACCTCCTAAGGAACAGGGACCACTGTCCTTGACTTAGTCAAATCCCACCCATCGGACTCCGAAATCATCCTTCTTGGTCACTTTAACATTAATTGGCTCTCAGCTGAAAGTGGGTCATTTAAGGACTCTGTTATATCAGCTAACCTGACTCAAATGGTTGACTATGCAACCAGAAAGAACTACAGAACTGGGACCTGCACCCTACTCGACTGGACCCTAACCAACCACCCCTCCCAGATCATGAAAACCTCAGTCCACCCTGGATCACTCAGTGACCACTCTCCCATCAGCTGTACCTGGTCAAACAAATTCTATAAGCCCCCTCCAAAAATCATCACCAGCAGAGTCCTACCCCGTGGTCAGCTACCTCACCTCAAATCGCACCTCAGTCTGCAGGACTGGTCCCCATCTTCAAGGCAACAGATACTAATACTGCACTGGAGCAATTTATTCACATTTTCATTGAAGCCTGTAATAAATTTCCCCCCTCAAAAAGCGTAAAGTTAAATCGCTCAGTAACCCTTGGCTGCCAGAAGACCTCCTAAAAAAACTTAAATCCCGGGACCACCTCTGGGAACTGGCTAGAAACTCCGGTAAGCAACTCGACATCCAGAATTATAAACGGGCACAGAACGACTGCACCAAATCCATTCGGCAACAGAAATCTGACTACTATAAAAATGCCCTCCCTAACTCCTGGGGAAATGGAAGGGATTTCTGGAAAAACATTAAAGATGTCACTGGGAAGCAGTCAAAATCTTCACCGAACATACTCAGCATAAACGCGCATACTACACTTGACTCTAAAACTATTGCGAACACTTTTAACATTGCTTTCACTGACCTTAGCAGTGTTCTCCCCTCCGACTTCTTCCAAGATGCGTCAACTCCCATCCCCCCAACTCCTCCACCCACGCCTGTCACCCACCTTTCTACTTTAAAGCACTAAAGAAACATCAAGTCCGAAACTACATTGCCAAAGCCATCAGCAAATATAGAACAAGCAATGACACACTTGACCTCAAACCACTGGCCCTAACGCTTGACAAGGTACTTGGGCCCCTCACCAAGATCTTTAATCTCTCTCTTTCCTCTAGCCAATTCCCAGACAAATGGAAAATGGCCACTGTTATCCCGATTCACACAAGTGGTGATAAGGCTGACCATGCGAACTTCCGCCCTATCTCCATTCTGCCTCCCCTATCGAAGGCACTGGAACATATAGTAGCAGACCAACTTACCGAGCATCTGGACAATTATTATATTCTCTGTAAATAGCAACATGGCTTTAGAAAAGGTCATAGTACATCCTCTGCCTTACTCAAATTCACCAGCTCCATTCACAGCTCCCTCGACAATGGACAACTGACTGGTGCTATTTTCATCGACCTGACCAAAGCCTTCGATACTGTCCACCACTCCCTCCTGCTGAGCCAATTGAAAAATGCTGGTCTCTCCAATGATTCAATTTCTTGGTTCAAAAACTATCTTGAAAACTGCACCCAGCATGTAAAAATTGGAGATGTGCACTCTGATTCCAAACCTGTCATCTCTGGAGTCCCCCAGAGTTCAATACTGGGCCCCCTACTCTTCAGCCTGTTCCTTAACACCCTACCGGACTCCTGCACTGAACATATCACCCTGTATGCCGATGATGCAGTAATCCTTGCCACACACCAGGACCCGAAGAAATTGCAAGAAAATCTCCAACTTGGCTTCTCCTCAGTTGAGAATTGCCTCACAAAGCACAAACTGATCCTTAATCAAAAAAAAAACAAAGGCCATGATCTTCAGCAGCTCCCATAATAAACATAAGCACTTCCAACTCTCCGTTATCACCAGACAAGGTGCCGCACTGGAACAGGTCAAAAACTTTAAATACCTCAGGATCACCCTTGACCCTCACCTCTCCTACACTGCCCACATAGACCATGTCGCCAAAGCTGCTAACTCCCGGCTAGGCCTGCTATTCCATCATAGGAAACACCTGACACCCGAAGCCCTTGCTGTCGCTGTCCAGAGCTCCATCATATCCATCATTGATTGTGGCATTATCATTTACGGCTCCGCTACAACCACCGAACTCAAACGTGTATCCACTGCCCTCAACAAGGCCTGTCAACTTGTCACTGGCTCCCAACACCTAACTCACACCTCCGACCTCTATTATCAAACTGGATGGTTGAATCTTGCCAATTGAATAAAACACCAAACTTGTATTACTACTAAGAAAATCTTGCTGGGCCTTGCCCCCCCAGAGTCTGTGCCCTCATACAACCGAGAATCCACACCCGACATACCAGGGAATTGAAACCTCAGCTTCTGCAAGTCCTGCATTGCCGCACAACACAAGGCCAAAGATCCTTTGCTTACTGGGCCACTAGTTGGTACAACGGTCTTCCCAGCGACATCTCATCCTCACTATCACTCAGCACTTTTAAGACTCATCTCCGCCTAACACTCACTGCCTCCAACCTCTGTGACTGTTGTGGCTAAACATGTCTTTTGGTTCCATAGCTGAAGATGCCGTTTTTGGATCCACATCTACTCCTGCACTTTGCCAGCACCCCCATCTTCCACCTCCCTGCTGGCCCATGACAAATGTCACCCGGCTGCACTACCTCTATTCTTATCCGCCTTCCACCTCTCCTCTCTCTGTCCCCCCCAACCTACTTCCCATTTTCTCCCATCCACTTGGTCTCCCTGATTTCACCCTCCTCCTTTCCCTTTCCCTTCCCCTCCCCAAAGTTTCACCTTATTGTTCTTTTTTCATCTACAAGACTATGTGTTTTTTTTTTAAATTTTATAAACTGTTATCTTTGCTTATGATTGTCTCAATTTTACCAGTGATGTGGAACCTTTGTAAAAGAGCCTCAGTTCAAAGGTATTTGTAATCCTAGAACAAATAAATAAAAAAAAAAAACATTTTGTCAATCTAGAACCACCTAAGCACTTTGAAAAAAAACACACATTCTGAGTACCTTAGCCAGTATAAAACAAAAAACAAATTGAGTACAGCTGATTGCACAGAACTATTGGAAAGGCAATTTTGTGTGGAACAACTGTGTCACTGATACGTTGTGTATGTCATGTGTACTTTAGGAGTTATATGCATTTGTTTATGGTATGGTATGTATGGCTGACATTTTTTCCATCAAGACTCACCTAAGCAGCTTGAATAAAATGCACTTTTTTGACACTTCAGCAGACATAAAAAAAAAACGTATTGATTACAATTGATCGCATAGCATCGTTGGAAAGGCAATTTTGTGCTGATCATCTTTCATGCTGATACTTTGTGTGTATCATGTATACTTTTGGAGTTATATGCATTTGTTTATGATATGGTGTGTGTGGTTGAGATTCACCCCTTAAATCTCACCAAAGCACCTTGACTAAAATGGGGAAAAATTATGTTTCATTGTAAAAAGATATATTTTTTTAACAAACATAATAGTAAAACACCATCTAATGTCTGTATGCTTAATTTGGTGTTGATATTTGACATATTTTCCAATAAAAAATGGCTTATGTTGCCTTTTTTTATTGAAATTTTTTTTTCCAGTTTCGACCAGCATAGAAAAAAACGAAATTAATTATTATTACATGCATACCACCACTGGAAAGGCAATTTTGTGCTGAATAACTCTGCCACTCATACTTTGTGTCTAGCATGTACAGTTATTGAGCTATTAGCATATGTTTGCGACATGCTGACTACGGCTTGATTTGCTTAGAAACGCCCAAGGTTCACTGTTAAAAGTATATAGGAGATTCAGGAGACAAGTGGTGTAATCTCAGGGTGAGTCTGTGGAGGCAATGAGTTAACAGTGAGGACTGTAAGCACAAAATAATGTCAAACATTAAAGTTACAGACTGCTTCTTCTTTAGAAAATGAACTTTACACCAAGTCCCTTATGCTGCCTGCTTCCTTAGTGGGTATCACCAGTGTTGAAAATGTGTCCCTGATTTTGGTCTTTTGTCTCTGATTTTTGAAGCCTCGTTCCTAATTTATGAGACAGAAGGTTGAGAGGTATGCAGGGAATCAGTCTGTGTGGTAATGTTCCATTTTGCAAGGCCTGAAGCAATTGCATGAATCAGTAGGAACTGTCTAGTAACCCTATATGTGTCTTTTATAATTAATGATGTGATTAGTGATAGGTTTACAAACTGTATAAGGCATTTAAATGTAACCTCCATACCAAATGTGGGCTAGTGGTAGGGTCTACACCCCCCCCAGCTGTGGATTGATGAAAGTGCCTGTAGGTAATGAACGGAGTGGGACCATTTTCTAGAGAGTGCAATGTGGACCATCTCCAGAGGCAGCAGCTGATACTACTGGCCTATGAGTCTGCATAGTAGGTCCCTAGTTGGTCAGATCCTATCCTTTCTCTGAGTCATAAACTGAGCCCATGTAGTACTGGGGTTAGGTGACAGAAGCAGTAGACCAGCAGCCTCTCAGGTGGCTAAAAAGTAGATCACTTAGTTGGGTGCACCCTGGCTCAGCATCTCTGCTGTGAGAGAGGAGAACATCAAGTATCCAGTGCTGTGAGGAGCAATGCTGAGAAACTCCTAGGAAAACAAGGTGATGCATGAAGTTGTGGGTCTCCCCTCAGGGGTTCTGGGAGATATATGCTAAATAAATGCTTGTGGGCAGCAAACTGGGTGGATGAAGGTAGTATTCTGATGAACTCCTTACTGTATGAGTACTGGTCCGCAGACAGAGGTCTTTCCTGAGTGGAAGCTAGTCAAATTTGTGCCTGTGTAGTCCTGTAGCATGATATATATCATGTAAATGCAACTAATAACAACTGATGTCCATCTGCTACAGAGGTACTGATAGAGTGCAACAGCAAGTGAACATGTAAATTTAACAGATGTCACCCCTCTGGGGTCCTGTAACATCAGTGTAATGGGTTTTTTTGGGATACAGTTCCACCTCACTCCACTGCCCGATACTTAACTGAACTTTGGCAGGTCTGTGGGCCTGGAGCTGCATAACCTTCCATTGTACAGTGCCCTCACCCAGAGATTACACCTTAGTGGGTTAACAGATAGCAGAGTACAACCCTCTAGGAAGCTACACCTACCCACCTCCATTTCAGAATAGCTCTCTCCTGCAATACAGTACCTGCAAATAGTCAGACAAGAATGATATCTGCTTAGCAGGAAAAAACTCAGGTTTTTTACATCTGTTGAACCACCCTAGATAAAGTGCCCAATGTAGGCAGGGCAATTAAGCAGTGTATGTCACTATGTAGTCAGATCATATATGGGATAGCAGCACAAACAGTGTATTGTAGCTTCCTTTAACCAGGCCCAGCCAGGCGCTGCTCCATGCTTTACCAGACTTCACAGCAAACAATCCCCTTAAGGGACCTCCTGTACTAGAGGCTGCTACCCCTCCCACCTGGTACCAGGATAGCATTATTAAAGTGGCAGCACCTCTATGGCAGTCCCCTTGGTGCCCAGTGTTGAATCATGGCAGGCCTGCGGATGTTGCATGGGTTGGTTAGCATTGGGACACTAAATTTGAAATACAACAATTTAACTTATTTAACCCCCACAGGCCATGCAATTGCTTAAGTGGCATTCCCACCTCTAAACACAAAGTATTTGCTATCCAAACATGAAACCCAAAATTGCAGTCCAAACAGGGAACAAACACACCATTGCAGGTTGCAAAACACCTTCCGCTTTGTACTCAGTGGAGACCTAGCTCAGGCCCACATTTCTTTCACTGCTGCAGCTGAGGCCTTGGCATGAGTTGTCACTTCTCCGTTCAGCCAGTGTCCAAGCCTGTATTCTTTCACCTAGGGCTACACACTGATCATCTCTCACATGCCAGCATGCATATGTCACTCAAACACCATTCATCTAGTCACAAGGCTTGGGAGTGACACATTTAGCTGTGGACTTGTACTGTGTCTGCTTGCTTCGGGATCCTAAACAGATCTGCCTTTCTTCACACTGTTCCCCTTTTATATGGGACTCTGAGCCTTGGTGCCCATTTGTCACTTGTCTATCAGCCCCTTTTACACTGTATATGAGCTCAGTTGGCACCCAATATGATGTCCTGCCTGCACCAGCATTAGGAACAGTCCTCAAGCCTGGGAAAGCCAAAGATTGACTGTCTGAAATGTCAAAGGTCATTTTTTTTTTTTTTTTATTTATTGAATGCTAGGATTCATACCTTTGAGCAACAACTCTTTACATAGGTTCTGTGTCAGAGACAAATACAGTGCACACAGACAGTAAGGGTACAGGGTATACAACATTGTTACAGATGAGTTAGAACAGTTCATTACAGTCAACAGAGTATGAAAATAACAAAAACTGGCTACATAGTAGGTCTCAGGCAGGCAATGAAGTACCTTTGTTATATAGAACAGGAGGACAAGCGCAGGTATGCCAGAAGGGGAAAGTATGAGGGGAAGGGAGAAGTGGTCTGCGGGTATGGGGGAAAGGTGGCATGAAGAAATGGAGGAGGAGGGGATAGAGAGGGAGGAGAGGGGTGAGAGGGGGCAGGGTAGTTGTGTGAGGAGGGAACAGAGGGTAGGAGGTGGCAGGGCATGGGGGGTAAGTGCTAGGTGTGACCAATAGGGTCAGAGGAGAGTAAGAGTGCAGGCTAAGGTGCATAAGGTCTGGGTACAGTGAAGGACTTGGTGGTAGCAATCACAGGTGGATCTTGCAAGAAGATGAGATCTAAGTTTGCACTTGAAGAGCCTGACTGAGGTGGAAGAACTTATTTCGGGCTGTAGTGAGTTCATCCAGAGTGGGGCACTATGGGCAAAGGCACGCTGTGCAAGTGCTGTATGGCATCTAGGGACTCAGAAGACTTGATTTTTAGAGCTTCTGGTATTTTGAGTGGGCTGGTGTGGGCTGAGAAGTTTCATGACTCCAGTGGGCAACATGCCAAGGCAGATCTTCTTGGCTACCAAGCAGGTTTGGTAGAATATCCTGTCCTTTAGCTAAAGGCAATTGGCTAGCACGTAGAGATCACAGGTGTGTGTTAAGCACCCGGCCCCTGTGAGAAGTCGACATACCTTGTACAGAGCCATCAAGATTCTGCAAAGGGTCATGTCATTGGCTGAACCATAGATGATCAGGCCATGGTCAACGAGGGCAAATATTGAGCTGTGTATAGCCAGGCTCAAGGCTTCAGGTGTTAGGCAGTGTTCATGCCGATAGAGCATACCTACTCTCACTTTGATTGCTTTGATGGTATTGGCAATGTGTGGCATAGGACATGTTGGAGTCAGTAGTAATGCCCAGGTATTTGAGGTGCTGTACTAGATCAAGGGAGGTGCCGTTATTGTTCTTGATGGATAGGGGGAAGGATTTGTTTGCTTTGAGAACTTGCAAACAACATGGACTTTGTTTTACTGTAGTTCATCAGTAATTTGTGGTCCTCAAACCATTTTTCTGCTGATGAAAAACCTTGTTGCAGGGTTGACTTCAGATGCTCTACCTGTGTGTCACTGGTAAAAATGACAGCATCATCTGCATACAGGAGTAAGTGGCCATGGCAGAAGTCAGGTAGTTTATTAATGAAAATGGTGAAAAGAAGTGGGCCAAGGATGGATCCTTGGGGAATACCTGATCTGACTAGTCTGGGGTCTGAGAGGACATCATCGATCTTAAATTGTTGTGACCTGTGACTTAGGTAACTGGAAAACCAGCTAGATGCCTCAGAGGAGAGCCCGATGTTAGTAAGCTGGTCAAGGAGAAGTCCATGATGCACAGTGTCAAAGGTCTTGGCTAAATCTATGAAGGTAGCACCTACCAGATTACCTTGATCGAGAGCATGATGGATAAAGCCAGTGAACTCCAGAAGGGCAGTGACAGTACTGTGTGCCTTCCTAAAACTGTGCTGCTGGTTACTTAGGAGATTGTGATGGTCCAGGTGCTCAAACAGTTGATTTGCCGCTATTCTTTCAGGTGCCTTGGAGAGTGGAGGGAGGATGGAGATGGGCCTGAAATTGCTGTGAAGGGTCCGATCTTCACTCTTTGTGAACCAGGGTTACTATTGCAGACTTCCACTTTTGGTGGGGGAATTTTGAGTGACAAAGGGATAAGTTGATTATCCTGGTCAGGGGGTCAAGGACTTCATTCAGGGTTATGTACAAGAGTTTGAGGTCCAGGGAGTCCCCACTGAATCTAGACTTCGAGAGGACTTTTTCTAGGTAGTTTCTGATGTCTTCTTTTGAGATCTATTTGAAACAGAATGGTGGATGCCCCGGGGTATGTTCAGGTGGTTTCTGGAGGTCAGCTGGGTAGTGGGGGTCAAAGAAGTCTGCCAGAAGGGCAGCGCTCAGGTCAATAAATGTATTGTTAAAGGCATTGGCTATACGTAGGGGATCCAGTGTTGGTGCGCCTTCATTGTTGAGCATTGAGGGGGTGTTCTTTTGGGTCTTTCCAGTGATGTCTTGAAGTTTTGTCCAGAATGACTTGGAGTCATTCCAGGTTCTGGATAACACGTCCTTGTAATAAGAGTTTTTTGTGTGACGTATTGCTCTGGTGCATTCGTTTCTAGCTTTCCTATAGTTCTGAATATTGGATTGAGTCCCATTGGCCCGTGATCTATACCAGAGTTGGTCCCTAGTCTTAGGTAGGTCAAGTAAGTCAGGTGTGATCTAGGGGTTATGGACACCTTTGATCTTCCTTGTTTTTAGTGAAGCATGCTTGTCACAAACCATATTGAATTTTGAAATGAAAAGCTCTAAAGCGGTGTCCACATCACTGATGTTATTAAAATTGGACCAGTCCTGATGCTTAACAACAGATTTTAGCAGTTCGAGGCACCCGCTGCAAAGTACCTGGTTCGTTATAAGCTTGGCTGGTGGTTTACTGTACTTGCTGGACCAGTGGCATTTGACAGGGGAGTGGTCACTCAATGTGTCAGGAAGAACCACAGTGATGGTGATATACTCTGTGTGATTTGATAGCAACCGATCCAGTAGTATCCCAGTTCCAGTTTTGTAGTTCTGTCTGGTTCGGTTGTAGAATGGCAGCCGGTGCAGTAGTTCGAGCTTCACAGTCTCATAATCGGTATGTTAAGCCACAGACCCCCTGCTGCACACCAGGTGTCCTGAAGGGCTTAAAGTGTAGAAAAGTGTAAGAATGGAAGACAGCGGGGGTTACATCTGAGTAAATGAGGTGGCTTATGTGCCTGCGCCTATGTGTGGGAGTAGCCAGGAAGCCAAACCTGTACCACATAAACCCCTACTGCTTGTCTGAAGAGGAAAGTGTGTGTTGAATTATTTTTTATGAAGTGATAATGATGCCAGCTTCACTTGTTGACCCTTGATCTCGCCAGAGACATTGTAGGACCCCTGGCTGGCCCCCTCCCATGCTGAAGGGTCCCACAGTATATATTGGTGTTAATAATGTAATAATTCTTGCACAGGGCAGGAGGACTGTAACATGGATTCAAGGCAATGAGGGTGTGGAGAAAGTTATCTCTACGAACATAAGCTTCTGGGCCTGTTTTTGACTCTGTGATGTAGTATGTTCATTGATTGCCAAATAATGCACTGACTAGCTCCCTTATACACAGTTGGGGATGTTGTTCTGTATGTTTGTACTGGTGTGTGTGTTTCTGTGTAAATGAAAATCAAAATAAAGAACACCGCATTTAAAGCAAAAACTGGACGTAAAATCAAAGGGCATAGACACCATCAATTCAAAACTTCTGTGATATGCAACTACAGTTATTAGCCATCCTCTGACATATACAGTATATTTAACATGTCCATTACTTTAGGACAGTTCCCTGATATGTGGAAACTGGCTACGGTTATTCCTATCACTAAAATAGGTGCTAATTCGCAGGTTTCCAACTATCGCCCTATATCACTGTTGTTTTTTTGTGTCACTGGTCTTGGAGAAGCTTGTACAAAAATGTGTTTATAAATTTTTAAAGCAGCAGTGCAATGAAATTAGGTAAAATAAATTTGGCCCTACCGTTTTTTCACTATAAAAGAATCTGGGCATCTTCCAGGTTTATTTGGTGGCAAAATATTCTAGTTCTGCCAAAATCTGAGTATTTTAGGAATGTTTTTAGATTTTCTCAAGAACAAAATGGCCACCAGACTTGGCCTAGAAATAGCATGGTTGACCTGGCAAGGGTTACGATTGAGAAAATAAATAATTATAAAAACTTGTGGGATACAGCATAGGAGGTGCCTAGAAAAGTTGATTTGACAGGTCTGATAATATGTTAACTGTAGTTGAAATCAGCTTTTTGGAAAAATATTTTTTGTTGCACTGCTGCATAAATCATATGAGGCATCCAGCAAAAAAGCAAAAATGAGTTTACTGTGTTTTGCTGAGGTCATCATGTTTAAAAAGTTAAAGAATCTGCAGATGGGGAGGTCCAGACGGTCTGCATCCGTGTTTACCTAAAGAGTTAGGTGGAGCCTTGTCTGCGCCACTAGCTGCCCTTTTTCATTGTCCGCTGGAAACAGCTGATGTACCAAAAGGCTAGAGGACTGCAGATGTCGTTCCCTTGCACAAGAGTGGGGATGGGAGGACCAAAGAAATTAGAGGCTAGTGAGCTTAAACTCTATTGTTGGGAAGATGGATCCTTGAAACTTTCAGTTGGCTGATTCTTTTTGGAGACTAATGAGTCAGAAGACAGTGAACAACATGTATTTATGAAGTGCTGATCTTGTCAATCAAATCTTGTTGATTTTTTCAATTACATCTCACAAGAATTAAGAGGGGGGTGGAGCCTGGCATCTAAGTTGATGGCAAGCTAATTCTGTGACAGGCACCAGGGTAACATTCCTACGACTATCTGAAAAATATGCTTTTATACAAAGGACTTTACTAATGTGTATATGATATCGGAATTTAAGGGCTAATGAAAGAGACCAGGAAAGCTCAAATCAGATCTGGCACCACGGAGATATATACAATAATAGGACATTTGATCTCACAACATGGCACCCACCTGAAGGGCCTGACAGAGAGTAGCCCTCTGGTTTTGGATATCCCGCTAAAAGCTCGAGCGGCACCTGCCATCAACAGGGGTGTGCGGATTGAAAATGGCCAAATTTGGGACCCCAACCCTGCAGGCAACAGAACTGGAAAGAATAATAGCTTGGCTAGATAAAGTTCTGTTAGACACAGCTGAACTTAAAATTACAACCACAAAGATGAATGTCAAGCTGCAAGGTCTAGCAACAAGGGTAGCTGGCACAGAGACAGTAGTCCAGCGGCACGCTGTCCAGCTTCACCAACATGAGGACCAGCTCAAGGAACACCAAGGACAACTTCAATATTTATTAAACAAAGTGGCAACATGGAAAATCGTGTCCGCTGAAAAAAACATCAGGATTATTGGTGTTCCTGAAGGTATGGAGGGGAGGGATATGATTTCCTTTTTGAAGTACACTCTCCCTGCCCTGCTGAGACTGAATAATGAACCACCCCTTGAGCTGGAAAGGGCACACTGCTCATTAGCACCCAAGCCGAAGCAGGGGGGTCACCCTCGCCCCATCCTGTGCAAATTCCTCTGTTACCCCATCAAGGAGTTATACCTAAGGGCAGCAAGGGAAAACAGGGAAATGAAATGGCAGGGTCACCCAGCACAAATGTACCAGGACAGTTCCCCTGATTTATCGAGGAGAAGGAGAGCATATGCCAGGGTGAAACAAAAGTTGTATCAAATGAATATCACCACCTCTCTACGGTACCCTGCAATGCTCCATATACAAGTAGATGGTGACTATATAACATTTAATTGCCCAGAGGAAGCTGAAAGATATGTGCAGAACATCCAGAAAAGAGGGCAGGTGTCATGTCAGCCCCCAATGCAGCCACGAGGCACTGTATGGCAGCCCATGGAGTTTACAGAGGTGGGGGAGCAGAGTACCGAACCCTGTCCTACTCCTGAGGCAGAAAAAAATCCAGGCAAAAGGTACAGGTAAGGGAGATTGAAGAAAAGCAATAAATCAGCAGCATCCCAAAAAAAACCACAATGAAAGAACAAGTCGAGGAGCAGGCAGAGGCCACAAGCCTTGTCGGATGCTAGTGGCAGCTCCCCAGGAGATTCACCAGTAAAAGTGTCTAACTGATTTGTCGCACTGGGAGAGCTGGCACCCTCTGCACTCGACTTGTCCATAAATGCTACACCCTTGCTGAGTGACACTGCCCCAGACAATAACCATCTAATTGACTGGGCATTGTTCTGCCAAGAATGGGTGGATTGTGTGGAAGTGACAGTCAAGGATAGTTTGCTCCAAGGATTGGTGGAACCGGATTGCTGAGAGGAGAGCTGTTGATTCTACCGACAAGTACTAAATCTGAACTGGATCAGAAAGAGCTACAAGGCAACAGCGCTACAATTAAATGGTCTTTAGCACTCGTTCCCCTGATGGATTATTAGTAGCCGAACCCAGGACAATGTCTGGAACATATGGAATTTATTATATTTAGATTTTCTGTGCTGTGACAGCTGCCGGCCAAACACTCTGATGAGCTGAACTTTTCCAGGACGACCTCTGCATAGGACAAACCCTGAACACCCTTTATTACTCCCCACTCGCCCTCAACTTACCAGTCCTGTCAGGACTTACCAAATGGATAACAACAATGCAGTAGTGATCCAAACTAAATTCTAGGGGAGAGGTTCCGGCAGCCGATGCTTTGGTTGAATAAGTGGCAAACAGAAGAAATGATATAACGCCGAGACCAATACATGAGGAGCCACTACTCTAAATGATTTTTTTTTAATGTAGCAGGTAAACCCCGCGTAGGGGAAGAGTAAAGCGTGTGCTCCCCGTGGATGTAGCAGGTGTAATGCACTTGATCCCTGTTGGTCCAGGAACCTACTAAGGCAGTCCAACCCTCTCCCCCCAGGTAGCAATCTGAACTCATCTCAGGGCAAGGGAATTCTCCTGTGTACCGGTGCTCATACGAAGGCTCAGACTGGTTCACTAAACAAGGTGCCCGGGGACTCCCAAAGGGGGGGGGAAGGTGAGTGGAGCCTAACCAAGCCGCCAACCAAATCACTAAGGAGAAGTGAGCTCAGGGCAGGTGACTGATACAATGGGAAGGGGCAACAGGAGGGTGCAGGGGATATAGCTGGTCATGCCACGCTTGAGGGAAGCTGGGAACACAACAGCAGAAAGGACCAATTAGCGGGTCATAGGAGAACAGACGAAAGGTTTGGCTGCAAGGCAGAGAGAACATGCAGCCTAAAGTTCCTGCGAATGGACCAAGGTCACTTCTGGAGAGGGTACTCAACTTGGAAGCCTGAGGAGGCAAAACAAGAGGAGAGGCGACACAGGTTGGCAGGAATGCATTAACCTACCCCCAGCCATGAGTAAATAAGCTCAGAGTGAGATCAATAACGAAGGGCCCCTAGATCAATAATCCTCACACTGGTGACTAAAATTTGCCTGGTAAATACATGCAGCAGATTCTCTGGTACATAAGTGTGCTAATGGATGTTGCAACCCCAGGGTGCTCCACAAGCCTTTGGCCTGCTCCACTGCAGCAGACTTGGCTCCCAAGGAATGACCCTCCAACAGAAGGGAACGTTAATGTTGATTGTTTTATACATGTTGTTGTTATACTGTCTCTTAGAAAAAAAAGTTGTGCTTGGAGAACGTTTAGCACAGTAAATTTACTGCGACTCATCAGGTATATTGTTGACAACACAAAGCAAAGGGACAACAATTGCCTCAGACTGGAAGAAATCTCAAGATAACAAGCCAGAAACAAGTTAAAGAGATGATTGAATCAAGCCAATACATATATACCGTATTGATGAGGTTGTACGAGATACCAGAGGGAGACATAGGCATAAGAGGGCAGAGAAGGGGGAGGGGGTGCCTGTGGCCAGATTTCCTGCACAAAGACCCTTAGGGGCAAAGATAACATGCAAGGACCAGAAGGGACAATTTAAACAATATGATGGCTAACCCAGATGTCTTAAAGGCTACCTCCTGGAATGTGAGAGGCCTAAATTCTTCATTAAAAGGAAAAAAGTCCTTGCCAGACAAAAAAAGTTAAAGGCACAGATTGCCTTTGTGCAGGAAACCAAGCTCACAGAGGGGGAGGCAAAGAAACTTGCAAGGGAATGAGTTGGGTGAGAGGTACATAGTACAGCAAAGAGGGGTGTGTCTATACTTTGCCACAAACAGCTGAAATGGGTGGTGCAAGGCCAAAAATCTGACTTTGAGGGGAGGTGGGTGCTAGCTAGAGTGACTACCCTGACAGGAACACTCCTACTGGTAAACGTCTATGCTCCAAATGAAGATTGCCCGGAGTTCTTCAACCAGCTGTCCCAAGCCATCATGGATATTGCCATCGAAGACATGGACGTACTGATGGAGGGGGGACTGTAATATGACCATGGACCACTTTATGGACTGCTCTAATGCCAGATCTGACCCGCACACTAGGTCCATTTAGGCCCTCAAAGACTTGCTGGCACTGCACACTCTGCAAGATACCTGGCGACTTAAACACCCAACTGAGAAGGACTTTACCTATTTTCCAAATGCAAAAAAAGTAGCTAGCAGGCTAGACCACTGGTTTATATCTCCAAAACTGACACAGCAAGTGGTGGATGCCACAATAGTCCCCCTTTACATATCAGACCATGCCCCCCTGACCCAGTTGATCACAATGGGGCTAACTTCCACTAAATCACTGAGATGGAGGCTAGATCACCTCCTATTACAAGATACTGACTTTATGAGGTGGGCGCCTGAGAAAGCTGAAACCTACTTCAAGGACAATCCACAGGGCTCAGCAACCCCAGCAGGTATCTGAGAAGCCTTTAAGGTGACATTCAGGGGCAGGATAATTAGTTATGCGACGTACCATAGGAAACAGAGAGAGAGAGAAGCAGGCCACCCGGAAGCACAGCTGGAAGAAAAAGAAAAACAGTACAAAAAGAATCTGGGTAAACTTAAGAACCAGGGGCTGGTTTTTGAAATAACATCCCTACGAATACAATTGAATACCCTGGCCACCAGGAAACCTGAACTTCAGGTACAACATATGCAATACAAATATTGGGCCCTCGGGGGGAAAAGTCTGGGAAACTACTGGCCTTTAGGCTCAAAAAACAACAGGTCAAAAGACTTATTGCCCAATTACAAGACAGCAAAGAGGAAAAGCAAATGAAACCCCAGGCAATAAATCACATAATGGCGGACTTCTACAAGACCCTATACAGCTCCCAGGTGAAATGGGATTAACAGACATTTTCAGCTTTCCTAAAAGGCATTCAATTGCAGAAGCTTACAGATGCCCACAGAGAAATGCTAGATGCCCTATTCAGCACAGAAGAACTGGCTGCGGCAATAACAAAAATGGCCCAACACAAAGCCCCAGAGGAGACGGTTTTCCCACTGATTTTTATAAGGTGATACAACACTCAGTCACCTCCCCAATGCTAAATATGCTACAGCAAGACCTTGAGAAGGGTGAGTTACCTGAAACAATGAGAGAAGCCATCATTATAGTGATCCCCAAAGCAGGAAAGGGTACAACTTATCCAGCGAGTTACAGACCTATCTCTCTTATTAATGCAGACACTAAAGTCCTAGCTAAAGTATTAGCAACTTGACTGGAAAAAGTATTTCCTTCCCTGAGCCACCCCTCACAGGTGGGCTTTGTAAAGGTGTGAGCAAGTACAGACCATCTCAGAGCACTGGTTACCCTAATTCAAAGGGCAAACATACTACCCACCCCAGCAGCAGCCATCTCAGTGCACTTCGAGAAGGCATTTGTCTTACTGGAATGGGAGTTCCTGCACACCATCCTCCAGCAATGTAGCTTTGGGGATACATTTAGGGGCTGGATCACAGCACTATATGAGAATCCCATGGCTAGGATCCTCACAAACAACACAATTTCAGAACCATTTCAGTTATATAGAGGAACAAGACAGGGGTGCCCCCTGTCTCCCATGCTTTTAGTGATGGCAATAGAAGCCCTAGCCAGTGTTGTATGGGAAGCACCCTGACATCTTAGGACTGGAGATGGGGGGGGGGAACATATCATGGCATGCTGTATGGTGATGATTGTCTGATACTGACAAGAGACATCAAAGCATGTGCACCACACATTCTGAATCTTATGATCTCCTTTGTGGAAGTGTCAGGACTCCGAATAAATAAAGGGAAATAGCCACCAAAGTGGAGCTAGAGTGGGCTAACAAAGGTATTAAATACCTAGGGACAAATATAACTCAGAAGATAGATTCTTTGGTGGACATCAATCTTGCCCCTCTAATAGGTAGATTACAGACCGAATTTAATAGATGGAGCCACCTTAACTTCTCTTTACCTAGGAAGGTCGCAGCAATTAAGACCTTAGCTGTCCCCCAGATTTTCTACCTGCTAGCTCATCTTCCCATTGAGATACCAGGAATATAGTTTCAAAAGTTACACTCCGTGATAGGGAAATTCTCGTGAGGAGCCTCTACCCTTAGGTATAGTAGAGCTAAGCTACAAGCACACTGGAGCAGAGATGGCTGGGGTTTACCCAACTCCTTACATTATGCCTACACTTTCTCAATGACTAGTACTTGCAAAATGTTTCAAGATATGGGCCCATACAAATCAGCCTGGATTGACATCAAGACGGCAGCCCTTGAAGGGACAAGTCTCAGTGTCATCTTACCCTACAAATTAACAGGGCTCCAAAAGAAGTGGCTGACACTGAAGGCAGCACATGCTGCATGACACAAAGTAGATCACACTACAAGGTCATGCCTAAACCTGGGAGAGTATACTAGTTTCTGGGAAAAAAACAACTGGTTAATAGACCAACACCCCTTCATATGGGTAGAGTGAAGGGAGAATAAAGTCCCTCAGATAAGAGATATACCGACACCAGATGGGTCCACCTTAGACTTCTTTGCATCCTTACAACACAGATACCAATTCCCCAAAAGGGACTTTTGGAAATATCTCAGCTTAGGCATCTGTATCAGGGCAAGGCCAAGAAAGGATGCACCTGCACTATATGCACAGCTAAAGGTTGGAAATAAATCGAGAGCTTCCCTTAAAGGGTGGTTTAAGAAATTCATGGGCCTAGCAGGTATGATATATAAACATATGAGATCAGCAGCCCCAGATACCTCAACTTTAGCTATAATAACATGGCAAAATATGCTGAGCCAACAGATATCAGACGAGCAATGGAAAACATGTTGGGCCACCGCCCACAAAGCGTGTGGAGACCTCTGCAGCCTTCTCATTCAGAATAAGATACTATACTTATGGTATGACACCCCAGCACAACTTAAGAGCATGGGTCTCACACAAGGCAATGATTTTTTGGAGGTGCCATGCGGGAAGGTGCGACACTATTGCATATTCTTTGGCAATGCCCCCCAATCAGACCATTTTGGAAGAGAATTATGAGATGCTGTTCAGAGGTTCTCACTTCTCAGCCATCAAATCCCACTCATACCAGAGCTCTTAATATTGGGAATCAGACCAACAGACTCCTCATTAAACACTTAGCAAACAGTAGGGGTTAAGAAGTTTCTCCTGAGAAGATGGCGCACCCGCTGAAATACCATCTTTTAAAGAATGGCTTAAGTCTATGGAAAAGTTAGCAACTTTCACAAGAATGTCACATTTTGCAATGGGCAACAGTAAGGCATTTCTGGAAAGGTGGACCCCCTTTATTAAATATACAGACACCCAGACCAATGGCTCTCAGGCTCCACAGAGTAAGGATCAGCTTAAGCCCCCCTGAATCAGGGCCCCAGTATCAGCCCCTCCTAGGTAACTGACTCAACAGAACAAAGGGAAAGTCTACCCCCCAGAATGTGCAGATCTGACAAAAAGCCTCTCCTAGGTATGTAAAGGGATATTTATTTATTTTATTTACTGTATAATCAGATTTACAACCTTTAAGCCTGCGGCTCATTTACAAAGGTACCTCATCACAGAGAGAACACACGTGGTTAACACAGTTTACAGAGTACAGTCAAGACAGATAACAGATTTTTTTACATATTTACAGGATACAGACATACAGAATCATATAGTTTTACATAGGTTGCATGAACAGAAATACATAGCATTGCATACAATTGTTTGAACACATGTGTAATTAATAAACATTTTGATTAGTACCAACAGGTACTGGCAGAGGAGAGAGGGCCTGGGGGGGGAGTGGGGTGGGGTGGGAGTGGGTGGGTGTTCAGCCCAGTTGGCTATGTCAATAGTGCCACAAGAGCAGCAGAGTATCTTTTAGTGACAGGTGCAGCAGCAGGTGTTGAACAGCAGGTCTCGTAAGGCAGCTTTGAAGGGGGCAATTTTGGCGGTGTTGGAAATGGCTGCAGGGAGTGAGTTGAACCAGGTAGAGGCTCTGTAGCTGAAAGACCTCTGGGCCCGGGTGGTCCTAGTTCTGGGCACTAGTACAGTGACCTTGTCCCGAAGTTCGGGTGGTGGCTCTGGGTGGTGTAAATTGGATGGAGGCAGACACCCCGGAGGGACAGCCCAAGTAGAATCTTCTTGGTTAGCAGGCCAGTTTGGTAGTGGATGCGTTCGTTGAGGTTCAGGAGTTTGGCCATGTCATAGAGTTGACAGGTGTGGGTGAGTCTAGGGGCACTGGTCAGTAGCCTGCAAGCCTTATTTAATGTGAGTCTAATCTTGCTGAGGGCAGTGGAATCAGCAGTACCATATACTGGGAGGCCGTAATCAATAAGGGACATTACTGCGGATGTGATGGGATGGCAAGCCTGAGGGCATCAGGTGGGAGGCAGTCCTAGTGCCGGTAAAGGATGACAAGGCACACGTTTGCAGTGGAAGCAAGGGCAGTAATTTGGAGGCGCAGTGGCTTAAGGCTCTGAGCTGCAAATCTGGTGACATCCAGCAGACCAGACCAGGGTTTGAATCCCAAAGCCCCCTCTTGCATACTGTGTGACCCTGAGCAAGCCACTTAACTTCCTTGTGCTCCCAGGTCGCACCTGAAAACAAGCTTTGGCTTAGTGTGTCTTTCCTGGTTAAGCAATTTCCCCTTTCACTTAATGTGGGCATGAGAGGTGAGGACTGAGTCAAATGTGATTCCAAGGTATTTATACCAGTAAACTTGTTCGAGTGGTTGATAAGTGCTGGGGAAGAGTTGGAGGGGACTTTTGCTGGCTTTTTTCTGGTGGTGGGCGAAGAGCATTGCCTTAGTTTTTTTGAGGTTAATTACTAGTCTGCTGTTCTTGAACCAATTCTCAGCATCATTGAAAGAGTGCTGGAGGGAGTCTTGGAGGGAGGTGAGATTTTTGTGAGCTGCATAAATCATGGTGTCATCAGCATATAGTAGAATATTGTCAGAACAGGCACTAGGCAGGGCATTTAGGTACAGGTTAAAGAGCAGTGAGCCCAGGATAGAGCCCTGGGGAACCCCTGAGTGGACAGGATGGGTTTCTGAGAGCATCCTATTGTTTTTAACATGTTGGGAGTGGGCTGATAGGTAGCTCGCACACCAGGAGAGGGGGCCAGCAGAGAAACCCATATGGTTGAGGGAATTTAGTAGGAGTGGGTGGGAGACAGTGTCAAAGGCCTTAGAGAGGTCAATGAACAGTGCCCCAACTAGGGAGCCGAGGTCCAGAGAGGCGTGTAGGAAGTTGGAGAACTCTATTAAAGCTGTGCCTGTACTGTGAGCAGCGCGGAAGCCATGCTGTTCTGGACACAAGATGTTATATTTTGCTAGATATTCGGTGAGTTGAGTGGCCACCACTTTTTCTAAGGCTTTGGAGAGGGGGGAGAGAATTGAAATTGGCTGATAGTTGCTGGGGTCGAACCGCTCGCCACCATTGAGGATATGTAACTGCTATTCTAATTACCAATGTTTACGGTGTTTTAATAACAAAATTAATATGTATGTATGTGGCTCTAATGTTGTAAAAGGATGTAATGCCCAACTGTTTGTTTAATATATCTCTGAAACTCAATAAAAAGATTAAGTGTAAAAAAAGAATTAGATAGGGGTCTTGCAATAGATGCCGCGTATTTAGACTTTAGTAATGCTTTTGACCGCACAAAAGATTAGTAAAGAAGATTAAATCCTTAGATGAGTGGGTAATTGGTTGGAATGGAGAACTAAAAGATTGGTACTTAATGGATCTAACTAAGGAATTACAAGGATAACAAGTGAGTTCCCTCAGTGGTCACTTCTGGGGGGCCAGTGCTGTTCAATTAGTTTATTTGTGAGATAGGGGAGGGAATTCAGAGTAGCATGAGTCCTTTTACAGATGACACAAATATTTGTGGCAGGGATGATGCTGTGATGGATAAAAGAGAATTGGAGAGAGTCTTTGGAAATATTATTTAAGGGGTGAAAAATGTGGTAACTGAATTTTGATGCTAAGAAATGTAAAATAATGTATGGGAGAGGGTTGTTACTGATGGAATTCAATGAATTCCTGTCCTTGTTATGGTATCACTGTGATGTCAAGAGGTTGTTATACTCTATTAGTGCGTCACAACAATACCATAACAACATGAACAACTCTGCGCATACGTCCTGAACTATCGCTGTGAGACGGCCGCGGTGAGAGCTAGCCCCTACAGGAAGCGGCTCTATTAAAAAAAAGTAAAGTAAGGACAAATTTCGTTTAACTGGTGCCCATGCACTATAAAATTCAGTGGATGGGCACCAGCTAAGAATAACACAGAGTTCTCATCTTGAGGTCATCATGCCAACTGTAAACCTCTCGAGCTTAGCTCTCGAGGTTTACTATGTTATCATGACAACCTCTCAATGGGAACACATTGTTGTTATTAACTGGTTCCCATCCATTATCCTCTATGCTATGCACTTGGCAAGGCCAGTCCAAAAAATTATTTTTTGATGGAGAGATTCATTTGGAAAAGACATCAGAGGAAAGGAATTTAGGTGTTATAATTAGTGAGCTACCAAATAGGCACTCCACTGCCTATGTGTCTACATTAAGGTGATGCACCAGTTAAGGACTAAGTCAAAAAAATGAACTATCATACTACAAGGTATATGTTAACAATAAATAATGCACACATAATGTTTCTTAGTTATACAGTTACATAAAATGTTTTTTATTGTACATTTTCTGTATACTGTTTTTTTATTATACATTTTCAGTATTGTGCCTTTTTGCATGAGAACCAAAGAAAAGTTTTTTGTGTGCCTATAATACTCTAAACAAATTTTGATTATCACTTGTATTGTTGATAGAATAGGATCTCTATACATAGAACTGAAAAGCACCTACTCTATTTTCTGTAGTTATTGCATCATTTGGAACCTCTGGGGTCTTTTTAATGTTTACAATCAGCTATCATGTTTCACAGTGACAGCTGATTTAAATTTTGGAAGCTTCTGAAGTCTTTGAAGTTTTCGGCAAGAGATTATATCAATGAATCCCGTTTACGAAGAAACTGAATGGCATTATGATGATATTTTATTTTTGGGAGTACTAAAATAATTATTAACTTATGCCCTTTACAATCAAAACTTCTAAGACATGGGGTGGAGCTATGCATTTGAGTACTAATCCCCAGTTTTGCCTTAACTACTGCTGTCATTGTTTATTCAAAGGGTACCTAAACAACATTTTGACAACAAACTATTCAAAAATCTGAATCTGTAAGTGACTAAAGGAAAGGCTGCTGTATTCATTAATGCTAAAACTACATTTACATAATTGACCTAAATGTTGTTCCAGAGCATTTGAAAATTGTAAAATCAGCCTTCCACTTTAAAAAAAAAACTGTCTTACCTGCTTCCTAAAATGGCCTCCAAATATGTTATGTGATGACACCATTTGAGCCAAAGTCAGTGAGATATATGGCTCTCTATAGTGCAAACTAGTTCTTTTTTTCCCTTTGTATAGAATTGTTTCACCTAAATGGTCAAAACCTTGTGCATTATTTTGTATAATGCACATGTCAGGCTATAGTTCTGTTCATGTTGTTTAGTTTAACATGCTGAAAATGTGTTTTAATCCAACTGACTTTCTCTGTGGCAAACCACAGTGCAGTACAAATCTTGAATAACCTGGTGGTCTAGTGGTTGTGGTGGATCCAGAATGCTACAATTGAGGTGTGGGGGTGGTGTGCATGCTTATTATGAACTTTTTAACATTTTTATTAAACCTTTATATTTTCTGCTATTATTCTTTTCTAGTACATGTTTGACCGAACCTACAAATGTAATCCATAGTTTGAGTGTAAATATTTGTACAATCAATAAATCAGACTTCTTCAACAAAGTGAAATGCAACAGCAAGCAAGTACGTTACTATATGGGGGAGTGCAGCCACACCCTTCACCAACCCCTAGAGCCACCACTTTTTTTGCAGTAAAGTTCTTGTGCAGTCTAATGTTAGAGTTCATACTTTCTCAAAACTCAAATATATGCTTGTCATGTCTCCTTTTTCCATGGGAAATAATAATAATAAGAATTAGCATTTATATAGTGGTTTTCATATACGTTGTATCCCAAAGTACTTTGCAAACAATACTACTGTAAACTGGTAGTGAAATGACTGAATGTGTAGTGGCAGCCATTTCATACATTAATATCCACACACAGCCTTGGACAATTGCATGAACTGGTTTTATGGGAAGGGGAATGCTGGTCAGGACAACGGGGTCAGGTAGTGATCCAGGTGCTGGCAGCCCCACATCTTATTTCTCACAGTAATCTGCTCATATTTCTCTTCTTCTGTTTTCCCCTTCCCTGGATATAGCAGTACCTTGCAAGAGTTGCCTTCTCAGTCCCCTTCTGGTATTCATTTTTCACTGTACCTCCTCAGACCAAAAACTGGTGAGCTCATCACCCTTCTGCATCATGAATGCAAGTAGTACAGTCCCCATTTTATTTTGACACATCAAATGTAAACATATCTTTCCAGTAAGTCAGGCTCATAGCAGCAGGGAACAAGGGGAATGATGGGCTTTCCTAACCTTAAAAGATCTAGGCTACCTTTGATTAGGCACTATTAAATGAAGGGTGTGCACATTATTATGCACATCATATAACAGTGCCTAATCATAGGTGGCTTAGACCTTATATGGGTAGGAATGCCTATTTTTCCACTTGTGCCATGCTGCTATCAGCCTGGTTTACTAGAAGATCATGTTTATTATTAATATCTAAATATAACACGGGAGACTGTACTAAACACATTCATGATGCAGAAGGGTAGTGAACTCACCAGTTTTTGGTGTGGGGAGCAGGTGAGAAGAATGAATGCCAGAGAGGGACTGAAGAGGCCATTCCAGCAGGGTACAGCTATATTCAGGTTAGTGGAAGACATGAAGGAGGACTCTGAGCAGATCACTGTGAGATCTGAAATGTGGGGCTGCCAGCATCGCGATCGTTACCTGACTGTGGATGAGAGTAGCCAGCGACGACAAATACTCAGAGTGGCAGGGCTGCACCTAAACTGTTACTTGAATTCAGTGTAGGGAGATTACCCTCGGGTGGGAGGGTGGCATTGATGTTTGTTAGGACAGTATTTAGGGAGTTGTGTATAGCCCATTCAAGATTTGGAAGGGTGCTAGCCAGCCAACTCACATTATGGAGTAGAGCACAGAAAAGTACTGGAGAAGAATTGCTGGGAACTGTCCTGTGGGGTTGTGCATATCACAGGTAAAGGAGTAGACTGACACTGGAAGTCATGTGTATCCGCTCAAGGTATTATTATGCCTCTCCTGTTAATAATATTGTTATCCATTGTAAGTGCAGCCCTTATGTGGGCATGAACAGCAGTTTTTCTGGAGGGTCCTGATGCTTATTGCTTGGACCTCGAGGAAGACCTAGTTGTTGGTTAATGAGGTGGGAAAAAAACCACAACAGGGAACTGTACATACTACCTTCACTGTGCAGAAGGATGGTGATCCATTCACTGTTTACTGTGGGAGCAGAAGTCAAACACTGAGAATGTGGACTGGAGAGTGATATGGGAGGCATTTTTTAACAGTGCCAGCTGATGATGCGTATCAGTACAGGTGTTCACAACTCTCTGAGGTACAAGATTACAATCTGAGATGTGATAATTCTTTTCATGAGACTGCAAGCTCATATGCAGCCCCAGGCAATACTAAGGACAGGTATGGATGATGGGGTGTTCAACAGAAGGCAGGCTAGGTGCAGGGGGTTCACATGGAAAAAGAAAGCCTTATTTGTGGATTAACAAGAGAGCATGAGCTTTGGAACTGAACAAGACAGGTACTTTGCTGTGTGACCCTGAGCAAGTCACTAAACTTCCTTGTGCTCCCAGGCCACACCTGTAAACAAGCTTTCAGCTTAGTGTGTCTCTCCTGGTTAACAAAGAGCAAAATTCAGTGCATCACATAACCACTAGATCATCAGATACTTGAAGTGTTCTACTGTAATACAGTTTGTCAAAGAAAAAGTCAGCTGGATTGCAAAACATTTTCTGCAAGTTAAAGTAAACAAAATGAACAAAATCATAGCCTAACATGTGTACTGATCAAAATAATCCATGAGTTAATACATGGTGTTGATAATTCTGGTACAGCAATTCAGAATAAAGAGGGAAAGAAGAACTAGTTAGCACTATAGAAATATATGTGGATCTCTGTCTCTGGCTCAGATGATGTCATCATGACTCATCGCTTAACACACTTGGCAGACATCTTAGGAAGAAACCAAGGCTGTTTTTTGAAAGTGAAAGGCTGATGTTTACATTTTTCAAAAGCTATGAAACTGCATTTATGTTATTTACATAAACGTAGTTTTAGCATAAATGTAAACAGCAGTATTTATAGTACTTTACCTTGTTATGAAGCCAGATTTTGGAGTTTGCAGTTTTAAAAAACTGCTTGTTTAGGTACCCTTTAAGGATGAAAGTAACTACATTAAGTAATTTGTGTATGTGCAATATTTTACATAATTGTGTAACTAAGAAACATTATTTATGCATTATATATAGAATAAAGTATGGGTCGGTGTGTGTAACGAGAAGTTTACACACACCCGAGGGGTTAGATGCTACATAAACCCCAAGAGCAAACCTTGAGGGTTTATGACTAGCATCTAACTTAAGGATAAGTGTAAACTTCTAGTTTTACCGACCCATATTTTATTTTATATAATTGCTGGGGTTCCCTTTTTCCGCCTCAGCAATTGTATAAAAAAAATTTTGCTGTGCGGCCGCAGTCCAGTTAAGTTGCAGTGTGCAGCCACCTTTGTTTACTTATTATTATTTTTATCTTGTGGGTAGCCGAAAGTTAATTTAAAAACTTTTGGCACATTTTAGTTTTTTCTTACCGCTTACTCCAGGTGGTGGTTTGTTGTCCCTTAGCGGTTTGGTGAGCAGAGACCAGTGGTGAAACGAGGAAGTGCGGCGGGCGCATGCGCACAGTGAGGGAAACCGTGCACGTGTGTGCTGTAATGAACACTCCTTCATTACGGCAAATTACTCCACAGTTTCCCTACAGAAAAAAAGGGAAAACAGTTATTATTTATTAACATACACCTTATAGCATGATTCTTACAGTGCCATGTATTAATCTGTTCAGGGATTGACTGAGGTCCAGTTGTGTTGTGACATACACATTTAGCATGGGGCTTAATGCTAGCTGCTGCCCATTTAAGAGCACTTAGAACTTGCATGTTGCAAATTGTTTTACTGCCTGGCAAAACACCACAGTGTTTAATTCTTTAAGTTTTTAAATTTTGTGGCATTTTCATGAGCACTTTGTTAATGGGTATCACTGTATAAATAGGGTCTTTGGACTCGAGGGGTAACCTCTGAAGAAGCCCCACCCAGTCAGCGTGAAACAGAAGGGTTTTTTCGCCAGTAGCACTGGCATAGCTGTGGCTGGTAGGACTGCTTCCCTCATTGCATTTTACCTCTAGAGTTGTCTTGCTGTGATTTTTGTACTTTGCACTGTTTTTTACTTACCATCAGTAAGGAGAGGAAAATAAAACTGTGGGTATTCCTTATTTTTTGGTGGCTTTAAGTGTGTTGTTTGAAAATCTTGATATCACACTTTGTGCATTTCTTTAATTAGTCTATGGTGGGTGCACTATTGCCTGTTTTTTTTTTGTTATAATTAGTGACAACTTCCAAGTTCACTGTTCAGTGTAACAAAGCTTATGGCAAAGCTAACAGGATGCTGGGATACATAGATCGCAATTTCTCAGGTAGGAAGAAAGTGGTAATATTGACCCTGTTCATTTCCTTGGTAAGGCCTCATCTGTAATGTTGTGTGCAATTTTGAAATCTCTACCGAAATAAAGGACAGGCATCATTTGGAGTTAGTTCAGAGAAGAGCAACTAAAATGACTTAAGGTCAGGAAGGGAAGACTTATAAGGAGAAATTATTGGATCTCAATGTGTACTCATTAGAGGCAACGAGAGAGAGAGAGAGAGAAAGAGAGGGAGAGAGAAAGAAAGAAAGAGAGAGAGGGAGAGAGAGAGAGAGAGAGAGAGGAGACAAGACTTGAGACATTCAAACATCTAAAGGGCATCATTGAGGTGGATGTGCAACATTCATTTAAATTTAATGAAAGTTCTATCACTTGAGGTCACAACTGCAAATTATTAGCTGGTGTTGTAATAAAACACATGAGAAAATGCTTGTTTACTGAGAGGGGGGGTAGAGAAAGTAGAATATTTTACCAAAATCTATAATTAATGTGGAGACTAGTTTAAAGATTGGCGGGATAGGCATATGGGCAATGTAAAGCTAAATGATGGGGGAAAACAAAGTGAAAGGGGGGTGATCATGCCTTATAATCTGGGTTGAGAGTTGATCAACTAAAGGTCAAAACAGTGTTGGATTGGTACAGCCCCAGGTAGAAATGGACAGATGAATATCATATGTTTCTGTCTGTAAACATTCATATATAACAATCTGTTTGATGTGAGCCAATATGGTTTCTAGCCAAATCATAGTACAGTATTAGCCCTGATGAAGATTAACAAAGACTTTCGAAGGGCAGTCAACAAAGCCTTTTTTGCTGAGGCAATTTTCATTTATTTGCCCAAAGCTTTTGTCAAAATAAATCATGGTTTTATACTAAGTAAGCTAACCAATTTTGGATTTGGTTCACAACTGTGCAACTGGTTAAGGGGCTACTGTCAACCCCCTTAGGCTTCAAAGGTTTCCTAGTTTAAAAACAAATCTTGTGATTATTCACATTCTGTAGAGACTGCTGATGTAGCTGTGTAGCTGGTAGTTTGATTCTGATTCTTTTTTTTTCTTTTAAAAAGTTATAAATTGACTGCCCACCATACTGGTGTTGCCACACAAAACTTGTTTGTTTACATTCTGTGATCAACTCTCACTGTATATTTCCTGGACCTAGGAACACTACCAACACAGTCTGTCCACTCATTATGCAGTGGGAGTAGAGCCGAGGAGATTATTGAATCAAGAGTGGCTGCATTGTTTGCGGGTGTTTTTAATGTTCAGGAAGTATGCAATAAGAGTAACTCAAGGATCTGAGCAGAACAAGTCTGGGTATAACTATACATTAGCATGCATTTCTCATCACTAAGCAAGGAGGCTAGCAATATCAATGAATTTTAGAGAAGGCAAGCAATCGTAAATTATGGGTTTCATCTAGAAATAATGTGATAAAAAAAAAGGTTGACAATATCCCTTTGAACAGTTAGTTGTCTAATAGGCATGAGCTGGTGTCCTTCAATGGGGTGAATTATTTTATTTCTCTGGTAAATTGTTGGGTGCCCCTAGGCTCTGTCCTAGGCCCCCTACTCTTTTCCATTTTAATCAGTAACATAGGGGTCAATGTACAGGATGTGCTTATATGCCTGTATGCAGATGACACCATAATCATGGTTGAATATGGACATTTCTCTGTTGCAATCAAAACTACAGTCCACCTGTAACAAAGTGCAAACAATTTTCTGCACTGATAGATTATGTCTGAATGAAAAGAAACCCATATAATAGAATTTAGTAAACCACAAAAATCCACAGGGAACTGTTAGAGCCACCTGCAGAGGCCTGGTTCAGTGTGACCCAAAAAGGCTCAGGCAGTTACAAGAAAGGTCACTGAACTCACCCAGCACTCAATAAATAGCTGTCCACACCAATACTGTGCAATTAGAATCAAGCAGTTTATTAACAAAAGCACACAAGGAAAAAAGTTGAGCCCCTCACATCGGGACACCCACACGGACTGTACTAAAGGCCCTTACTAAGCTTATCCCTGACCTGCCTCCCCATGAGAAAATAATCATGGGTGAGTTTAATCTCCAGTGGGGCCCCTCGACTAAGACTGACATTAAGTCCAGCTTGCTAGAGGCCAAGCTTACCCAAATGATCCATGAACCAACAAGGCTAAATTCGAAATCCGGAAACCACACCACCCTTGATTGGCTACTGGTGTCTAACCCCAATAGATTCAAACTGGCCGGTACTTTTGCCAACTCCTTAAGTGACCACGCCCCTCATCTTTGGTATATGGAAAAATTACTATCCAACTCCACCTCCCCGTACCTTTCTGGCACGCGACTACTCTAATTTTGACGCTACATCCTTCCGGGATACCCTGTCGGGAACTGACTGGGCTCAAATTAATCTCACCCCCAGCCTGGACTCTGCCCTGGCCTTTTTCACCAAGAATGTCCTCTTGGCCTCCAACAAACATGCCCCTCTAAAACAAATGGGAGTCAAAGGACAACAGTCTAGGTGGCTGACACGTGATCTCAAAAAACTAATGAGGGAAAGGTACTGGGCCTGGGGCAGGTACAAGTCCAGTAATTTAACCAATGACTGGGTCCATTACTGAATGCTCAGAAACTCATGTAAAAAAGATTTAAAACAGGCCAAGCGACAGTACCTTAAGAACCTACAAACAAAAAAATCTCTCTAACCCGAAGAAATTCTGGTCCCAAATAAACGTGCTCCTGAAAGGCCACGACACGCAAAATGCCTGTGACATTGTTGTGGGAGATGTCCACCACACAATCCCGCAAGATGCTGCAAATGCCTTTAATGAATTCCTCACTGACCTTGGCAAGTACAGGGTTCATCCCTGCAGCCCAAAACAGCCATCTTCGGATGACTCGTTGAATCTCCCTCATCACCTAATTTTCACCTTAGGTTAACATAAAAAACTGAGGTCCTAAAGCTCATTAGGAGCATTAAGACAAATGGTTCTCCAGGCTATGACAAGGTTGAACCCAGGTTACTCCGACTGGCTGACCGAGAAATTGCTGTGCCTTTCATGTGGTTGTTCAATAGGTCGCTGATGGAAGGCAAAGTCCCCTCAGCTTGGAAAACAGCTTTGGTTACCTGGATTCCTAAGGGAGGACCCAGTGAGCTAGTTGAAAACTATAGACCAATTTCTATTCTCTGCACACTAAATAAAATGCTTGAGAGAATTGTATACCAACAAGTCCAGGCATATGCTGAACAACATAGCCTCCTCACTCCATGACAACATGGATTCAGAAAACAACATGGTACTGATACTGCCCTGGTGAGTCTAACATCCGACATCCTTGCTGCCCAAGACAAAGGCCAACTTACTGGTGCAGTCTTCATAGACCTTACCAAGGCCTTTGATCTAGTAGACCATAAATTGCTCATCCAGCAGCTTAGCTCTCTCGGACTGGACAACCACTCAACACAGTAGTTTAAAGATTGCTTACAAGACAGATCTCAGATAATCAGATGGCAGGGGGTGCATTCAGGTAAGCGCTCCATTGCTGAGGGTGTCCCCCAAGGTTCAATACCAGGGCCCCTTCTATTCTCCCTGTTTATCAACAACCTACCAAAGCACTGCGGCGGAGCGAAAGTGACCCTCTATGCGGATGATGCAGTACTATACAGATCTGCTTCAAATGCTGTACAGCTAAACCAACTCCTGAACCACGATGTCTCTCTACTGGAAACCTGGTTCCTGACAAATAGGCTAGTCCTAAATGAGAAAAAAAACAAAGCCATCCTATTCGGACCCAGTAAATTGGACCTTGACAGAACATGTCTACTATCCCCTTATCTGTCCAGTGGCCATCCTATTGAGGTGGTGGATTGCAACAAATACCTGGGAGTCTATATCGATCAAGAATGCTCTTTCAAGGTTCATGTTGAACAATTAACTAAGGCACTAAATCAAAAGCTTGGGCTCATGTACCATCTAACCCCTTTTCTCACTCAGGCATCCAGGCTAAAGATAGCCATGGGCATGCTCCTGCCCACCTTATTTTATGGTGCCTCAGTGCTACATTCAATGCAAAACATAGAGCTGCGAAAGCTAGGAAAATTGTACCACAGAATAGGATGCTTTGCCCTGGGAGCTCAGCCACTAGAACACCACTGTAATATACTCAACTCACTGAATTGGCCCTCCCTGGAAAGCAGACTGGCTTACACTTCCCTATACTTGGCTTTCAAGCTTCTACAAATGGATGCTCCCCCAAGCCTGAGTCATACCTTAGTACTCAAGCAGCCTAAAAGACCACTTAGATCCTCGTGTCATCGACTCCTCCATGTCCCAAAAGTCCGATCAAGCCAAGGTCTTCGGTCGTTCAAAAATTACATCCTGTCCCTATGGAATGGCCTACCTAGCAATCTTCAAGACTGCAGCTCCTTTGGGGGTTTTAAAAAGGTCTAAAGACGTACCTTCTAGAGCTAAGCCTCTGTGCATGCCACTGCTGAGGATAGGAAACAGCACTCCACTTCTGATACTAAAAACCTGCCGCCTAACAGGTTGGTTTCCTATTTCAGTTGAATCTTATCACTTCTGAAACACTTGAAATTGTAACCCATAAAACTGACCTGATAAAAGAACCTTATGTAATTGCCACTCTTGTGAAAGTAGTGTTTACCCCATGTTATTCTAAACGTTACCTAACCTGCCTGTGATTGTACTATATGTTCTGATTTTAATGTCTGTATATGCGCACTTTCCCTTGAATTGTTCCTACTTCTTATTGTATCAGATTAATCCCTCGAGTACCCTGAAAGGGACCATTATGGTCTCAGTGGGCCTACTCAGTCACCAAAATTTAAATAAAATAAAATAAAAATATTTCAACCCAGACGGGTCTTTGTCAAAGCATAGCACCCCTAGTGGGCATCAGTGTTTTATGCACAATTTTCAAAAACCAGTGACCAATCAAGATTAGTTCATAATTATATTTAAGTGACAGTGCTCAAAAAGTGCAATCATTTATTTATTTATTGAATTTTGATGACCGGGTAGGCCCACTGGGACCCGGAGGTCCCTTTTTCAGAGGCGATCCGGGAGTTATAGGACAAAACATGGTAAAACAGTTAGTACAGATTCAACTTTGGCATTCTAACATGTATTTATAGCAGTGATATATTACGTAGCAGGTTACATTGATTAATAGGGGTGTACAATATAGGAGAGCCTATGATTAAATTGCATCACAGTTACCCTCTTAGAAAAGAAACAAATCTTAGGGGGAAAGACAACTGAGAGGGTTAGTGCTGCACAGCTCGGGTAGTGGTGATGTAAGTGCTCTGGCTGGTGGATAGTGTGGATGTGTCCGGTAACATTGCATTGGCATTGACTCATGGCAAGCATATGAGCCTTGAGTCTAGTTCGGAAGCACATTAATGATGTGGCTTCCCGAACCTCTTGAGGAAGGTTGTTCCAGAGGGAAGTGGCAGTGTGGGAAAAGGACCTGTCCCCTGCCTTGCTCCTTACCCTATGGACCTCTAGGAGAGTTTGGCCTGATGTCCGTGAGTTGCATGTTTACTGTGATTGCAGAGCCCTGCGGGCTGGTGGGGTGTGGAGCTAATTGAGCTTATGTGCTAGGCAGAGCACTGGGTACCTGAGGCGGGCTTCAAAGACGGCCAGCTGAGTAGTGCCAGTGAATCACAATGGTGGCTCGTAGAGTGGGACAGAGTGGCGAAATGGACCACCTTATTGTACAAGATCTGTAACTTACTGAACTCCAGCTTGGCCACTCCTTGCAATACTGGGGCTGCGTAGGTGAGTGTTGGGAGTAAGACACATGAGGCAATGGCAGTCCTAGATTCGGGGATCAGCTGATCCTTGATTCGATAGAGTGTACCTAGTTTGCCATGGATAACTTTTGTGACTTGATCAACATGTTGCTTTAGGGTAAAACCTTGGTCCAAAGTAAGGCCAAGGTATTTTGTAGAGGCAACCACTTCAAGTTTGTTACCCTCCCTGCAAGTAAGTTGAAGGAGTTGTGTCCTGTCTAGGCCAAGGGATCTGGGTCTGAACAACATAGCCTTAGTTTTGGTAGTATTAAGGACCATTTTATTCTCTGTGAGCCAGTCCCCCATAATGAGAATGTCCTCTTGGAGGGATGGACCAAGGTCATCCAGGTTGCCGGAGGCTCAGTAAATCACAGCGTCATCAGCGTACTGGATGACATTACTGCTCCCACAATGGTTGTGCAGCTCATTTACAAACAAGAAGAACAGGAGAGGACCGAGTATAGACCCTTGTGGTACCCCTCCTTGAGGGGCAGTGGATCAGAAATTTTGTCCTTCCACTTGACCCTCTGTGTGTGCCCAGTAAGGTAGCTTTCAAACCATCAGAGAGCATGAGTGTCCAGGCCTATGTAGCACAATTTTTGAAGTAAGAGTCGGTGGTCCACTAAGTCGAGGGCCTTGGAAAGGTCGATGAAAACCACACCCGTGTTAGACCCTGAGTCAAGTTCCCTAAGCACATCTGCTGAGAACTTAGTTAGGGCAGTGTCCGTCCCATGGCTAGCTCTGAAACCATGTTGCACCAGAGAAAGAAGCAGGTGTGCCTCTAAATACTCACGGAGTTGGGTGTATACCAGTTTCTCCTGAATTTTTGCAAGGCTACAAAGCAAGAAGATTGGCCTGTAGTTGTCAATCGGTTCTGCAGGCCCACCTTTGTGAATAGGGACAACATGAGCCTGCTTCCATAGCTCTGGGACAGACCCTTCTAGTAGGGACCTGTTTATGAGCCAGGTAAGAGGCCTTGCTAGTGCAGGGGCACCATTCTTGAGTAGTCTAGCTTGGATGCCATCAGGCCCACCTAAACCTCTTGTTTTCAAGGACTTTAGGATGGAGAAGACTTCATTCACCTTAGCTAACCTCAGGTGAAATGATGGGCAGTCTAGGTTAGGAGTTTCCAGTATATGGGGCTCGTCTTTGGTCACTGGGCACCCAGCCTTGTAACCATCAAGGTTCATGAAATGGCTATTGAGGGCCTAAGCAATGAGAGTCCCATCGTTCAGTAACTGCCCATTTGCCACTATAGGGCCTGGGGCTGTCTTTTTGTTTCCCTTTATCAGCTCATTGATGCGGGACCAGAATAACTTAGGGTTGCCTAGGTTAGTTTTCTGGAGGTGATTGACGTATGCCTTTTTTGCTAGCTTAACAGCAAGTTTACTTTGGTTTCTAAGAGCTCTGTAGTTTACGAGGTCAGCTAGGAGGGTAGAGCTCTTGAACTTTTTCCAGGCTTTGTCACGGCAGATCATCAGGGCTTTTAAGGAGAGAGTGATCCACTTATAGCAGCTACATTTTATATGATGAGTCTTCATTGGGGCAACTATATCAGTGGCCCATGTTAGGGATTTCAGGAAGAAGGCGGCTGCCCCTTCCAGGGTAGGGAGGCATCGTAGTGGGCTCCAGTCAATGTCACCTAGAATCTTACTGAATTGCTCAGGTGAGAATTTAGAGTAGTCCCTCGTAGTAAGTATTTATTTATTTTAATCTAGGATTACAATACCTTTGAGCCGAGGCTCTTTTACAAAGGTTCCATGTCAGCGTGTGCAACAGTCATCATTTTTAGTTACAAACATATAGTCATTGATTTACAGGCATGTAATAACCAGTACAAAGACTTGAGCTATGAGCAAGACAAGGAAGGGGGTGGGTGGTGGGGAAGTGAGGGAGGAGATTGGGGAAGGAGGGCAGGGCTAAGGGGTAGTATGGGAGGTGGTTGGGGTGGGGGCAGGAGTGGAAATATGGGGGGAGGTGGGTGAGGGTGTGAGACAGTGCAGTCAGGGGGCCTTGTCGAGGGAATATGATAGGTAAGGTGCTAGGGGTGCAAAGACTGATTGTAAGTGCTGGGTGCTGGGGCATTTGCAGCTGTAACGGTGGAAATGTTAAGATGGGCACTCACAGGATATAAGTAGTGAGAAGCACAGCTTGGACTTGAAGAGGCTGAGTGTTGGAGCGGTCGCTCTGTCGCTGCCAAGAGAGTTGAGCCAGTTGGATGCCCGCTAGGCGAATGATCTTTGTCCTTGGGTCGTGGAACATCATGGGATGTGTAGTAGATGGGAATTGGATCTCCTTGTAGTGACATTCCTATGTCTAGGCTTAAAGAGGGCACAGACACCAGATGGGGCAAGCCCCATTATAATTTTCTTGGCCGTGATGCAGGTTTGGTATTTTATGTGTTTGTCCAGTTGAAGCCATCTAGATTGGGAATAAAGGTCACATGTGTGGGTACGGTGATGTGAGCCAGTGATGAGATGATAGGCCTTATTCAGGGAGGTTGCGATACATTTGAGAGCAGTGGTAGTTGCAGACCCATATATGATAAGACCATAGTCTATGTTGCTGACGATGGAGCTTTGGATGGCCACTGACAGTGCTTCTTGGGTTAGGTATTTCCTGTGCTGGAATAATATGCCTAACCTCGCATTGGCAGACTTTGCAACATTGTAGATATGGACAGCGTATGAGAGGTGGGGATCAAGGGTGATGCTGAGGTACTTGAATGATTGTGTTTGCTCTAGGATGGCTCCTTGTTCGGTTGCAATGGAGAGGTGGAGTTGTTTGTTTTTGTTGTGGGGGCTGCAGAAGACAATAGACTTTTTTTTCTGATTGAGAAGCAGTTTATGATTTAGGAACCAGTATTCGATGGAGGAGAAGGCCTGCTGAAGTTTATTTTGTAATTGGATTGGATCAGGGTCCGAGGTGAGAATCACAGCATCATCGGCGTAGAGAATTATTTGTTCTGGGCAGCTGTCCGGTAGTGAGTTTAAGAATAGGCTGAAGACGAGGGGTCCCAAAATGGAGCCCTGGGGGACTCCTGAGTGGACCGGTCTAGGGTCCGAGAGTGTAGTAGCGATTCTTACTGTTTGGGACCGTTCTTCAAGATTGCTCTTAAACCAGCCAATGGAGTTGGTTGACAGCCCAGTGTTCTGAAGCTGGATAAGCATGAAGCAGTGATTGACGGTGTCGAAGGCTTTAGTTAAGTCAATGTAGATTGAGCCTAGTAGTTCACTGGAGTCAAGTGCGTTGTGGATTGCGCCGGTGAATTCAAGTAGGGCTGTGGAGGTGCTGTGACCTTTGTGGAACCCGTGTTGTTGCTTGCACAGGATGTTGTACATATCCAGGTATTCTGTGAGCTGGTCTGAGACAATGCATTCTAGTGCCTTGGAGAGTGGGGATAGTAGGAAGATAGGTCTGTAGTTATCGTGGGCAGTTTTGTCACCACTTTTATGGATTGGGGTGACAGTGGCAGATTTCCATTTGTCTGGGAACTGGCTAAGGCTGAGGGAGAGATTGAAAATTCTGGTCAGAGGACTAAGCACTTCATCAAGTGTGAGAGACAGGATTTTGAGATTGAGGGAATCATTACTTAATCTTGATCTACCAAGGGCTTTGGTTACAAATTTGCATACTTGGTGAGCCTTGACTACTTTGAAGTAGAAGCGGGGGGAACTGGTGGGTGTAGTGTTCATTGTGGACAGAGGGGCTTCGCCATCTTTGAAGTAGTCCTGGGGTAGCACAGCACTGAGGTCAGTAAAGGCTTTGTTAAAGATATCCGCAATGGTTTTTGGGTTGATGGTTGTGGTTCCTTTGATGTTGAGTAGTGATGGGGGGGTTTGGGTGGATTCCCAGTGAGTTCCTTTATGTTCTTCCAGAATTCCTGACCATTGCCCCAGGAGTTTGTGAGGGCATGCTTATAGTAGGTGGACTTCATTTGCCAGATGGTTTTGGTGCAGTCATTTCGGGCACGTTTGTAGTTTTGGATGTCATTTTGCCTTCGAGTTTCTGGCCGGCTCCCATAGATGGTCTCTTGTTTTTAGCATCCTGAGGAGGTCACCTGTGATCCAAGGGTTACTGAGTGATTTGACTGCATTTTTTAACAGGAGCATATGTGTCACAGGCCACAGTGAAGATGTTTATGAAGTGGTCAAGGGCAGTGTTTACGTTGGCTGCATTGAAGATAGGGGACCAGTCTTGATGGAGGAGGTGGGATTTGAGTCAAGGAAGGTGAACACTGGGTAGAACTCTGCTGGTGATAGCTTTTGGTGGTTGTTTGATGAATTTATTTGACCAGGTGCAGCTAACAGGGGAGTGGTCGCTGAGAGAGTCAGGGAGGACATTAGTGTTAGATATCCACGATGGGTGACTAGTAAGGATCCAGTCCAAGAGTGTGCTGGTGCCGGTCCTGTAATTTTTCCTGGTTGGTGAGTCAACCATTTGTGTGAGGTTCACCGCAGCAATGGTATCCCTGTGTGCACCAGCATCAGCTGCAGGCCAGCAGATGTTGAAGTTGCCTAGGAGGATGGAATCAGTGTCCGGTGGGAGTGACTTTACAAAGTCAAGAACAGCTGTTAGGCCAGTTCCCTGTTCTTTGGGAGGGATGTAGATGGTGGCAACAGTGAGGGTTTTGTTTTGGGCTCTGAGGAGGATTCTCACTGGCAGTATCTGAGCAGTTGTGGGTTGGAGTGAGGTAATGATGTGGTGCCCCTGTATGGCGTCTTTTAGGTAGAGACCGCAGCCCCCACCTCTTTTGGAGAGGCGATCCAGCCTAAAGACATTGTAGCCAGGAAGGCTGATTGCATGGTCCGGTACTGATAGCGTGAGCCAGATTTCGACAACTGCCAGGATGTCAGGGCAGTGCTGGCTGGTGAAGGCCTGTAGGGCATCCATTTTAGGAAGGAGGCTGCAGATGTGGATTGATATGAATAAGAGGGCACCTGAAGGCTTGCTCAGATTAATGGCTTTAGAGCAGAATGGGCCAGAATTCGGGTGCACGTTGCCTGACAGCATTAGGAGGTGGAGGACTAGCCTCAAGGAGCTGCAGCATCTTTCTTTAAGGGAATGCTCTTGCCTGCTAGCATCTTGGGAAATTGCCGAGCATCGACGATAGTGGGTGAGGGTAAGCATAGACAGGGGGGACCAGAGTGGAGGGCTAGGACCAGTGTGGGTGTAGGACAGTTTCAAGGTGGTAGGATGGACCCTAGGCAAGGGGCAGTGACTAGTGTGCAGCGTGCCTAAGTGGAGGAAGGATGTAGGAATGTGGAAGCTGTGGGGAAGGGAGGGAAAGCAAGCTTTTGGGGCGTGCAGTAGGGGAGGAAGACAGGCAAGAAGAAATAGAATAGAGATTAGAGAATGGTGGAGGCACATGATTAAGGTAGGATTCGGGGTAGGCGGATGGAGGGGGTTAAGATAGGCTGGTGGGGCTTGGAGAAGGGGGGCGGAAGAGCAGTAGCTGGATCAGTGGGAAGTGAGGATACAGCCAGGAAGACCAGGCAGCCAGGGACTGTGTCTTTCAGAGGGTATACTTTTTTTTTTTAATGAAAGAACAAGAATCCCTCTAGTGGCAGGTCTGTATAACCTGCTAATGGAAAACTAACCACTTCAAAAAAAAAAAACTTCTATTAGACACTTGAAATGTGCTTAGTTCTATCTAAAATCTATTTGTAAAAAGTGCCAGGTGGCAAAAGCAGGGGAAAAGTCCTGGCCAATCAGAGCAGGTTTTCCGGAAGCACCCATGTTCCGATTGGCTGCGCTGTCGCTGTACCTTCCAAGGAGTTGCAAGTGGGTGTCCTGGTCTTGGTCGGTGGCTGGCTGGGTGCCTGCCGACCATGGGGGAGCTGAAGCAGCCTCGTTCAAGGGCAGACAGCTGGAAAGAAGAAAAAATTGCAGGGTTTAAATAGCATAGAGGTAGGATAGGTTTAGATTGAGCAGTTTAGCAAGACAAAGGAGAGTTAGACTTTTGGTGCCAAGGCAGAGTACTTGGATGGGGGGGTGCAGGAAGAGCAAGGAAATAGAAGAGCTGTAAGCCCTTTAAAACAGCAGTAGAAATTACAAACCCGCTAATATAGTTGAAAAACTTCTATTAAACACTTGAGATGTGCTTAGTTCTATCTTAAATCTATTTGTAAAAAGTGCCTGGTGGCAAAATCAGGGAAAAAGTCCTGGCCAATCAAAGCGGGTTTGCTGGAAGCGCTCGTGTTCTGATTGGCTGCGTTGTCACCGTACCTTCCAAGGAGCTGCAGGCGGGTGTCCTGGTCTTGGTTGGTGGCTGGCTGGGGGCCTGCCGACTGTGGGGGAGCTGAAGCAGCCCCGTTCAAAGGCAGACAGCTGGAGAGAAGAAAAAATTGCAGGGTTTAAATACTATAGAGGTAGGATAGGTTTAGACTGAGCAGTTTAGCAAGGCAAAGGAGAGTTAGACTTTTCGGCGCCAAGGCAGAGTGCTTGGATGGGGGGGGGGTGCAGGAAGAGCAAGGAAATAGAAGAGCTGTAAGCACTTTAAAACAGTAGTAGAAATTACAAACCGGGTAATACAGTTGAATACAGTATTCTAGGTTGAAGCCTACCCGTCCTATTCTTCCAGACACAGAAGATTGGCGAATGGTCACTCAGGGCATCGGCCATGGTGCCTGCTAATTGAATGTTCTTTGTGATTGACACCAGGGCCCAGTCAATGGTTGAGTGTCTTCCCATTCTGTGATTCATTCTGGTGGGTTGAGTGATAATCTGGGCAAGATTAGCCTCATGCAGCAGGCCATCAATAGAGGACTTAGCCTCTTCGGCCCAGTTAAGGTTAAAATCCCCCAGTAGGAGAAGTTCATATGCAACCTCAGTGTCTAGGTCTTTTGTGAGTGTCTCTAGAGATTGGAGAGCATTAGTAGGGGGACTATTTACATACCCTATGGTCAGGTGCTTGACACCGCCTAGGGTGAGTTGTATGAAGATCGATTCTATCTCAGGAGATCTGCTGTGCAGCATGTTGACATGGGAGGAGATAAGGGTGTCTTTCACATAGATAAGTACCCCACCCCCCCTTTTGAATATTCTGTCTTTCCTGTAGTGGACATATCCTGCGGCGGCTACTTTGTGATCGGAGACATAGGGTTTTAGCCAGGTCTCTGAAACTGTTAGCATATCTGGTTTATATGAGGCAAGCCACGCTTTGACTTCATGTATCTTAGGCCCAAGACTACATATATTCATATGAGCTAGCCGCATCCCCTTTGATGATAGCCAGGTCTGGTCTTGTGAGGAGGAGATTGCAATATTAACGATTCGGGGGTCTGGGTTCTGTTGGATGTCACCAGCAAGTAGCATTAGAGCTGTGAACAGGAGACGGAGGGTAAGGGTAAGAGATGGGAGCCTCATTTTACTGTGTATACTCCTGGTATGGAGAAGGGACCTGTAGCAAATCCCATTTCTTGTGAATTCATAGGCAACTAGCAGGGAGATGGTGCACTCAGGGGATGGAGAGTAGTAGTGACTGGTTGGGTGAGCAGCAGGTCCATGAGGACCTTGGGTGTTAGGGTCCAGTTGGCAGGTGAGCCAGTCCGCCCAGAGTACAGACAGAATATAGGTGGCAGCGAGGAGGAGGAGACCTCTATTTGGCCTGCAGGATCTCAGCTTGCCAGGTTCACCTTCCTCTAATACAACAACATTCTGTCACTACACTAAAGTGCCAATACTAGTGAGTACACAACCAAATCCACTAAACAGAGGAGAGGTAGACAATTCATATTTTACGCCAAAGTTATTGTTTGACATCATTTACATTGTCATTTTTATTGACATATTAATAAATCTCCTAACCCCTCCCCACAGACAGCGAAAATTGAACTCTACTACAATATTACTCTCAGACTGATTTTATTATATTATATAGTATATATACAGATGGCTCGCTCTGGTAACCAGAGTGGTGTAGAGCCCCAGGCCTACACTCAAAGAGGTAGGACAAAATAATAAGGGAAGGAAAGGAAATGTATGGGAGGAGGGGAGGGAAGGGGAAGGGGAGGGAATGGGGAAGAGGACAGGGAAAAAAAAGGAAAAACAAAAGAAAAAGTGAAATAAATAGCACTCTACAAGGAGGCAGCAAAATATAACCTCATATGTTTACAGATACCTAGAATATACTTTAATTCAATTCATTTCTAAGTTTATTATGACACCTTACATTTGGCTTCCTCCTTATTATTCAACAATGTAATACAGTACAATACAATACAAGAAAGTGGCTTGTTCACATTGCCTTGCAGGAATCTGAAAAGGAACACAGAAAAGGAATATTGCATGTAGGCATACAGCCATTCATATTTGTACCATTAAGCATTTCATGCAGCAAACCCTTTATTTGACAAAAAAGTTTCTATTTATATTTGGTCATTCATGCCCAAGCACGGCATGCATGCACTCACCCAAAAATCCAATAGTTCTCCCTATGATTAGGGCAAGTTGTCTGTTGCCACCTCTTGGCCCTAAACACACTTGGTCAATGCCTACAAACTTCACCTTATGTTCACTGGGATTAGGGGCACCAGTCATATGGGTGGCCCAATCATACTCTTGGTCTCGATTCTCAATGGCCTTAATGTAGTCCCCAACACTTTCCTTAAACTTTCTCTTGGTGCGTCCTATATAGTAAGCACACCAGCTACATTCTGAAAAATAAACAACCCATTAAGTGTCACAGTTAATAAAATGATTTACAGAAATGGTTTCCCCATCATATGGGTTTACAAACTTCCTGCTTGTGTTTATATACGGGCAGTATTAACAGCTGCCACATTTTCTGCAGCCTTTTGATAAGGGTGGGAACCATATGTTCTCCTGCTGAATTTGTTGTCTGGAGGTAACTATTTGATCATGGAGATTTCTCGCTCTTCTATAGGACATTCTGGGTAACACCTCTGAGGTTTCAAGGAGTCTTGCATCCACCCCAAAACATGCCAATTGGCATTAATGATCTCTCTAACCTGCCAGGACCTCACATTATACATTGTAACAAAGTTTATATGGTCAGTGCCTATATGGGTACTCCCTTTGTCATGGCCTCTCAATAATGTATTCCTTTCCATAGAGTCCACCTCCCTTTTATCTTTCTCAACAGTATTTTTGGAATACTCCCTTTTGTATAAATCTTCATGTGAGGTTCACCTTTTCCCTCACTGCTACAGTTTCTTTTAATTCGGAGAAACTGGTTCTTAGGTATACTGGAGATTATATGCGAGGGATGACAGCTACTGGCTAGCAAGATACTGTTTCTATCAGTTGGCTTTCTATACAGACTAGTGTCTGTTTCTTCCCCTACTGATTTGATGACATTAATATCCAAAAAGGAAACTCGCTGATTATCCACATGACATGTACGCCTTAGATACTGATTGGTCCCATGCAGGTATTTCAGGAACATTTCAAGTTCTACCATATCCCCTTCCCATATTAAAAAAATATCATCAATAAAATGCTTCCACATTTTAATCTTTGATCGATAGGGGTTGTAGTTACTCCACACAAACACTTCCCCCCCAGTAAGCCATATACAAATTGGCATAACTGGGGGCAAAATTTGCCCTCATGGCCGTCCTTTCTCCTGATGGTAATGTTTTCCTTTAAATGAAAAATAGTTACCTTCTAGTACCAACTGTGCCATTTCCACCAATAAGTCTGTATCTGGTCTTGCCCCTGCTTCTCTAGTATTGAGAAAGTACCTCAACGCATTATTAAACTGCTTGATTCTAATTGCACAGTATCGGTGTGGACAGCGGTTTATTTAGTGCTGGATGAGTTCAGCGACCTTTCTTGTAACTGTACACCACAAAAATCTAAACAACATCCACAAGTGGCTGTTTTTACTAACAACAACAATTTTTTTACCAAATGTGCCACAGTACAAATACTTGGGTCTTTGGTTATACATCAGTCTAAATGGCATTATTAGTAGTCAACCATAGTCAAAAAGGTTAACACCCATTTCAGCATTCTCTGTTGTCATAGACTGTACTTTTCTTAATTAGTAAGATCACCAATAGTATAGTCTATGATATTACCATTAATGGATTATTGCGACATTGTCTTTTCTAATGTGGCCAAAAACCCTTTGCACAAACTGGATTTAGTGGATTATAAAATTGCTTGATTTATTCTGCATGTTCCCAGGAATACCTACAACTGCACAATACTAGAGAGCCACAGACAATTCTGCCTGAACCAAATGCATTTATTACACACTCGGGCCTGATTTTAAAAGGGTGATGCAGGGCTTGTATCAAACCCTGCATTAAACCCATTTATTGGCACAGCTGCACCAAACACATTTGCTGCAACTGTGCCTGGTTTTAGTAGGTTGGGTGCAGTTGCGACACTTTACCTGATTTATGGCAGCTTGCGCCAAATATTTGGTGCAAGCCCCATAAAAAGGGTCCCCGGGATTGTCACAAATTAGACCAGAAAAAGTTGGTCTAACTTGTGGCAATTGGTGCACAGGATAGAAAATATCGATCACTGGCAGGTAGAATGCTGTAAGCCCCATTGCATCCAGGGCTTACACCATTTGAGGGCACTTGATAATCTGGTCCTCTAGCTTTTAAGTGAAAGTCTGTTACGTTTAAAGCAGCAGTGCATGGCTGCGGTGACATTTTTTACCTGTGCTTTTCTTTTCTATTTTAGATTGCTCCTTATCTCCTGACTTGTATGATGCCCTTCTTTTCCCATTTTGAGTCTGCTTTAATACTTTTTTCCACATTTGAAATAATAAAAGGAGTGCTCCTTTTAACATGACTTGGACTAGGTTTTCGTCAGCATTCTCAGCTGTTTTTGTACACTTGCTTTCCCATAGGAAGCAGTGTCTGCTGCATGCTAGCTCATTATATTCACGAGAAAAGTGACCTGAAACAATGGATGTTCAAAAAGAACGGAGAATAGTGATGAAAAACTTGGTCTGAGCCATTTCAAAAGGAGCACTCCTTTTATTATTTCAACAGCAAATAAAAAGTAGTGAAGCAGACTTAAAACGGAGAAAAAATGGTATCATACAAGTAAGGAGATAAGGATCATTCTAAAATAGAGTTAAAAACTATTGATCAAAATTGTCACCACTGTCATGCATTTCCGTTTTAAAATGCCTTCATGTGTTCTTGACCTAATTTGTAAGAGGCAAATCAGAAATTGCTTAAGATCGTCAGCCAGTGTGGAGTTTTCCTTCTCTCGTGTCAATGGCCTGATTGACCACCAAGCTTTTCCAAATTTAGGTACAAAACACTGGACTGAAGTGCCACCCAGTATGAGACTTGTGATGAGACCCTTTCCATCTCTAGTTAAAATGAAAACTTGGTTTAGTGGCAACTATAAAGAAAGTTGTTCCGCTTTTGAAATGTGTGATGTTTAGATCATTCTTGCATGTTTTGCATTGTTATTATTAGTGTGTAACTGTACTTAAAATATTTCATATGGCATGTTTTTCAGGAAACCACTGAAAACGAGTCTCAGCTCAGTTTGCTGTGTACCACTTACTATCCTGTTTTAAATGAAAATGTTGAAATCTTGTATTAAACCCAGGTCTTCCAAGTTATTGGATAGTCCTGTGCAGGCACAGAAATCTCCAGTTAGTAGCAAGTCTGCTTCCGGGTATATTATGAGTCCTGATAAAATGGTATTTTATCTTGACAGTGACTCCCATATATTAATGGAGTAATACCTAGATGAAGAGGGGGTGCGTTTATATTATACAACAAACATTTTTCATTCCCAGTTGCAAGCAGATGGATTATTATATGTTCCTCCATTGATAGTAATTTTGTCAGTTTAATGGAACTTGATATCTTCTGGCTTGTCTGTAATCCACCTACCCTTTATGGGCCTACCATGAGAGTTTACTTGCCTAGCGGGGAGTATTAGTTGTTAGAGAACCATTAAATGGAAGGGAGAATTTATCTTTAACCTATGTCTCCTGAAGAGCTACAGTCTCAAACTGGGGAATGATTGGCCGATTGATTGAAAGGTAAGTAGAGTGAGACAGATATGCACTGTCTGTGGGAGTAATCAGTGGAAAGGGATATGTCATCTCTTCTGCTTCATGAACTTGTGTTCCCTGCCCAGGAAGCTATTGTTTGTTGTAAATGTGTAACCATCCCATCTGAACTCCAGTACTGTGCCTGAAGGAGATGCTGGCAGCCACAGTTGCTTAAAAGGAGCACTCCTTATTTCAACAGCAAATAAAAAGTGGTAGTACCTCGTTATTTAGCGTATTTCTTGTACTATTGTCACAGGGTAGGTTGTGACTTTGTGCCCTACAATCTACAAATTGATGTCTCATACTACAGGCCCACCCCCTGCTTAAGTCATACCATCACTCTCCACCAATCGACACTTTGCCAACAGATCACTGTGTTGGTGTGCCTGAGACAGGGGCATGCTGTCTCCTGGTCCTGTGCCCCCACCCTGAGTTAACTTTGACTGGAGTTAACAATCCTTTAGTCGGGGGTGTGGGGGTGGAGTCCCACTGCATGGGGGGGGGGGTTCAGGAGGCCAAGACCCCCAATAGAAAAACAGGACCAGGAGTCTGCAAGGAATCATGCCAGCCATGATTTGTGGTCAACATGATTCCTGTCGCTGTAACGTCAGTCAACATTAGAGATGTCGAACTGGCATGGTACAGCCTGTCTCACCTATATCATAGACAGGCAGCACCTCTGCGAAGGTTACCGTGCATGCTACTTGTCTAAGGCCCCTCCCCAACTCCACAAACTCCTCCTGCACCGTTTCAATCCCTTTCCCAGCCAGGTCATTTGTCCCTAGGTGGACAATGACATCCAGCGCCCTTCCCGTGCAGCTGCTCCCACAATCCTGTGGATTTGCTCCCTGTCCCTCCAAGCCAGGGTGCCAGGCAGGCACCCTACCTCTCTCTCCCCTCCCTCCTCAAGTTCTACCCTCCTAATAACGGAATCCCCCACCAGGAGTTGTTTCCTTCCCCTGTGGGGTCCCATGCCACCCTCCTGTGGGTCTTCTCTGTGGAGGTTCCCAGCATCCTCTTTGGACTCCACTGCGAGTGCCTCCATAGAGGAACCACACTCTGCCAGAATGGCATATGAATTGTGGAGAGGTACAACTGGAGGGATGTATCTCTGTTCCATCACCCTCCCCCTCCCTGAGCCCACTGTGGTCCAACCACTCCTCTTTCTTGCAACCTCTGAGGCAGCAGTGGTGACCTTGGTGGTCGCTGGGTGGGAAAGGAGGTCCCCCAAATCCTGACCAACTCATTCTGGAGATGAGCAACCTCCTCCCTCAAGCCCAGAGAGGTGCCTGCAGATGAGATGAGACAACACCGCATCCTCCAGAACGCCTCCCAGAAGACTGCTGCTCCACAGCCACTGCACTGTACCACTCCCATCACGTATTTATTTGTGGTCCCTTAACTATTGTTTTGTATACTTATTCTTTCCTCTCTCCGTTTATATATATATATATTTTCCTACTTTCCTACTGCCTCCGTGCCCTTAAAGCTCCTGATCTTCCTGTTCTGGGACAGTAAGTTCCTATATTCCTCAGTAGTCTCCTTCTTACTTGCACACAGTCAGACCTCCAGCAGCTAGATGGTGTTGCAGAGCTACTCTTTTCCTTCTAGGATGGTGATTCATTTGTGCCTCTGTGATCACTCCCTTCCTGCTCCCAAACAGGAAGCTCCTGTTTGGGATCCCTGAAGCACCCCACTGGTCACCCTCCCTTCCTCAGAGTGAACTCCATTTACTACCATCCTCTGTCGCCTATCCCCTAACCAATTTTTTATCCAGTTTACCACCTTTGGACTCACTCCTAAGCTACCCAGCTTGCTTACTAGTCTCTTCTGTGGAAAGGTTTCAAAAACCTTACTGAAATCAAGGTAGACCACATCCACCACTACACCACAACACCCTGATCCCTTTGTCACCCAGTCAAAGAAATCTGTCAGATTCATCTAGGGATATTTGTATAGGGATGGATCAACAAGTATCAGCAGGCACCAGGGGAGGGGGAGTGGACACTAGCCCATGTTTGGAGCGGAGAGCCCAGAAGGGATTGGAAGCCTTAAAGGAGAACAAGATGAAGAGACTGAATCAGATTCACAAAAGGGTTCTAAGAAAACTGAGCATGGTGCTAGTCACCCCCTGGCAACATTATTCAGCAGCTCATTGGAGATGGATGTAGTTCCAGAGGACTGGAGGAGGGCTAATGTGGTCCCCCTATATAACGTTGCAGCAGGGAGGAGGCTAGCAACTACCGGTCAGTCAGTCTCGCATCAGTGGTGGGAAAATTAATGGAGACCTGCTGATGGAGAGACTGATGGATTACCTGGGGGAATATGGGCTGCTGGACCTCCAGCAGCACAGTTTCACAGGGGTGAGATCATGCCAAACAAATTTCAGATTTCTTTGACTGGATGACTGTGGAGGTGGCTCAGGGGAGGACAGTGGATGTTGCCTATCTGGATTTCAGCAAGGCCTTCAACACTGTGCCATACAGAAGGCTAGTAAAGAAACTAAGCAGCCTGGGGGTTGGGGAGAAAGTGTTGAGCTGGTATGAAACTGGTTGAAGGATAGGAAGCAGAGGGTGGTGGTAAACAGCAGACACTCAGAGGACTAGAAAGTGACTAGTGGGGGCTACAGGGATCAGTACTGGGACTGCTTCTCTTCAGTGTCTTCATAAGTCACATTGCTGAGGAACTAGAGGGGAAGGTGTGTCTGTTTGCAGATGACACCAAAATCTGCAATAGGGTGAACCACAACTCTCAACCTGCTAGGACCAAAATCAGGGACACTGCCCCCCAAAAAATCAGGGACAAATGACCAAAATCCCAGACACCAGATTTTATATATTGTTAACTAATTGCTTTAGCCAGTTTGCTGTATTAGCTATTCACTATATATATTATTATGTTTTCTGTTGTGTAATACTGTATTTGTATACTTTAGCCCCTGCTCCCTGTCCCCGGGTCGCACCTGGAAATGATCCGTGTCTCAGTATGCCTTTCCCGGTCCCCAAATGTTTAAATAAAAAAACAATTCAATGAGTCACTGTGCCATCACATGACATGTACATCGCATGATATAGTACACTACAACATATGTATAATATCTTTAGTTTATGCTTTTTAAATGTCAAATTCAGTAGCATACTACCAAATGGCACAATAAAAAAATACAGGCGAATGTTTTGCATGTTTTTGCTTTCATTTCTCTTCATTTACTTACTTGAAACTAAAGTGGAACGTGGGCATTGCTAGAGAAATGTGGAATAAGAAGTACAGTAATGCTGTCCTCTGATCGGTGGAGGCAGGTCCACTGCTTTATAACGTTTTTAATGCAACAACATACTTCAACCTTATTAGTGAAAAAATGGCAGAATATGCAGTAACAGTACCTCTCTAGTCATTAAAGTAAAACAGGCAACATGAAATAATAATAATTGGCTGAACTGCTTAAACACCATTACAGTCACTTTCTCATAGCAGACTGACCACATGGGAGCTGTAAAGCAGGTTCTGATTCATGCCACCTAATGCTGCTGCTGCTTCAGATTGCAGTATGTATGTGTGTGTGTGTCTCGCATGGTGTCAAATTACAGAAACAGGTCATGGTCTGTAAGGCAGGGGCAGTGGAATAACTAGAGCCGGAGGAGGGGTGTCTGACCCCTTTGTACGGTCAGTGTGGACCATAGTGTTCAATATATAGAGATAGGCTAGAGTGCAGACTCCAATCGCTCAGTTGAAGCTGCACATCCTCTATATTACGGGAGGACTGAGCTGCCGGCAGATAGTAGAAATCTTTCTTGAAACTTAGATAGTGGCAACTGCACACTGTTCTGACAGCAGTCGAGTAATGCACTGCCTATACAAGCAAAGGAAAAATTAGCATACCTTGTCTTTGTCACCACAATGTGCATCTGCTTCATCATCTCCTTGCTGTCAATGATGCTTCTTACCCAACTAGATCAGCAGATTTCTGTCAGAACTGTGTGCTGGTGCCACTATCTTAAGCTTCAAGAAAGGTTCTTACTGTCTGCCGGCACCTCAATTCTCCCGTAATATGGCAGACGCGTGGCTTCAACTGAGACACTGGAGTCCACACTCTAGCCTCTCTATCTATATTGAACTCTGTGGTGTGAACAAGCACCATTTGTTTTCTGCTTGGACCAGTTTAACTCTTGCTGTGCCACACTGCCACAGACTGATGTATCAGTCCTGAATTCTTATACATTCTGTTGGTAGTTAAGGGTGAAACATGTGCAATAGGCTTACACTGGCATCTTCAAAATTGGGAAAATAAGCAAGCAAGGCTGGACCTCGGAAAAGGGAGTTTAAATTCAGGAAATCCTGAAAAAATCAGGAGAGTAGAGAGGTATGGGGTGAACACTATGTGTGTGTGTATGTGTCTGTGTGTGTGTGTCTCTGTCTATAAAGGATGAGCAGAGACCTGAGAAAACTAGAGGAGAGCTCAAGAGTGGTGGACACCTGGAACAGCCTGTCAGAAGAGGTGGGAGTGGCGAGAACAGTGGGAGGCTTCAAGCATGCAGGGGATAGGCACACAGGTATAATAAGTAGAGGAAAGGGAAACAGAAGGGTCACCAAAGACTGAATAGGGTGTGGAGTGTCGGAATAGGCAGGGAAAAAATAGGGCAGAATGGATGAGTCCTTTTCTGCTAACAAATTCTATGTTTCTATGTTTCTTAAGAAAGTTCACCCTACCATTAGTTGGCGCTAAACATAGGTTTCAGGGAAGCCCAGGGAGAGTTACTCATCTAAGATCAGGCCTCTGGGACGAGAGTAACAACAGACCCCATAGCACCGGAGGGTGGATCACTGTAACACTATAGCACAATGCCTGTCTGTGGGTACTGCAGTCAGGATATCTGTAGGACTATGTGTGTATAATGAAAGGGCTATGGGTGTTTGTAGAGGTCCCCTATTCTAGAGTCCCTACTGAAGAGCCATTGTAAAGGCTGTATAGACTGTAGAGGGCTAATAAGTGTGTAGTGGTCTCTTCGGGATCCTGGGAGAAGTGCCCTGTAAGTTTAGGTACCTGTAAATACACATATATCCTGAGAGACTAAGGCCCTGTCCACACTCACAAGTCTGTACCATTACCACAGGGTGCAACCGTTATGGAGCCTGACAAAAACGGTGCACATCCACATTGGTAACGGTTCACAATGCGGTTTTGCTTCCGATCTCGAGACCTGTTGGAAGGTAGTCTCAAGATTGGGAGCAGGAACATCTGGCAGCAGAAAACAGTTACAAAGCAGTGCACTCACCAGTATGGATGGCGAGTATGGGTTCATCTAAACCCTGGTCCTCCATGGCAGCATCAGACATCCCATGATGGAATATGGCACCTGCACATGTTGTGCGCATAGGAACCAGAAAGCAATAACAGGCCGACTATATAAATGGCCAGATGCTACAGGTGATATGTGCTTCGTGCCAGCCAGCCAACCATACAGAACACTTCGGGGGGGGGGGCAAATGATAGCCCTGAGTTATTGATCCCATGGCATGCCGTTCTGCTTGTTTCTGTTTACTGTGCCCATGGAAATGAGTGGAAATGAGCAGCAGCATGCTGGGATACATTGAGAAGTGATGCACAGCATTCTGGGCTTCTGTGTGTCACTTCTCTGAATACGGATGATGGCAGCTGTTGGAATCACTGCTGGAAGACTCCAGTGTGGACACAACATGATGGAGAGTGTACCGTTGGGCAGAACGCTGAAGGGAGAGTGCGGACACGCAGTAATGGTAAGAGTGAAACCGTTACAGAAACTGGTACATTCTCATGATTGTGAGTGTGGACAGGGCTTAAGTGTCTGTGTATGAAGCCAATAAATGTTAAATGTGCATCACTCTACTTCCCCCGAGTGGACAATGACCTTTGTATAGGAGTAGATACTTAGCTCAGCAGTACTAATTAACCAGGAAGTGTCACATCCTTGATGTTTGCACTGCCTGGTAGTTTAAAGTTTCAGATTTAACTTTTGCTGTTTACTACTGTTTTCTGATAATTGGTTCCTTTGATTTTTAAGACAGTACATTTATAATTTTGTGTGGATCCACAGAAAATATGGCAGCCCCCATATGATTTCTTATGTTTTATCCTTTGTTTACATTGCTTGTCCTATAAACACTCAGCAGGCAAAGGAAGGGGTGGTACATTCCAGTTACATCAGACAAAATAATCAATGAGAGAATGGCAGCACCCCATTTCCCTCAGAATCCAATGTGGCACTCCCGGCAGGGGTCTGTGCAAAGCTGTCATAAATAATAAAGAATACAAAGAAAACAAAGCAAAATTAAAAGCACAGGGTTTAAGTTTTGTCAATTGTGGAGCTCATTTTTTTCTTTTGTATATTTTGTTTATCTCCTCCAGACTGGGGCATCTCTCAGGCATCCCTCACTCAGCCTACAGCATCTAACCACCCGCCTGAACCGCTCACCCCAACGGCTACATCAATTTCAGGACCCCAGCTCTCCAGATGCCCTTGGAGAGGCTGAGGGTCCCCAGGGGGAGAGTCAGGGCTTGTGGCTGGCATTGGACATGTGGACCTTGGCTGTGGGTTGCCGTCTCGCTCACCTAGCTGGAAGGGTTTTTTCTGGCTTTTTGTCCCACCCCCCCACCAGAACCTGGACATGCAATGACGTCCTCAACGAACACAGTGGCTCTGTACCACTACTTGAGCCCTGGAGTGGCTCAGTGCCTCCGGTCTCCACTGGGGGCCGCTGCAGTTCCAAGTTGTCCCTGGAACCCTCCCTAGAGAAAGGAGAGCTGTCCTCCGGATGCTCCATCCTCTCTCTCTCCCCTGCTGATGCCTGACGACCCGGGCTCTTTCCTGAACCTAGATCACCGGCATGGTGCAAGTTGTGGCGTCCAGTACCTCAACCCTCAGCACCACCGGGACGGATAATTGTGGGGCTTATTTGATATAACTACTTTAAAAAGTAAATTTTTATTGACTAGTACTGCTGCTTTAAGGCAGTTAGTAGTAACTTCAAGGGACCGCCCACATAGCCTTAGTGCCTGGACATATCTAGAACCCTGGCCAGCTCCATGCCTCACAAAGTGGAGCCCATAAGTAACTTGTACTGGGGGAGGGACCAGCTACATGTTTATTCAGAAAAAATCGAAGAGCCATTCAGCCAAGCTCCTTTACAGCAGCATCCACAACAAGTCCCGGTACAAAAGCTGAAGTAAAACAGCAAATGCATGCAGAATATACATACAGAATATTTTAATAACCAAACCTATACTTACAGGGTGCATCAATACTATGATGGTGTCTACTGGATAGTTGTATATAATATAATATAATATAATATAATATAATATAATATAATATAATATGGTGTAATGTAATGTAATACAATGCAATGTCATGTCATGTAATACAATAGAATACAATATAATACAGAGCGTATAATACCAGTGCATACTAAAATACAGTAAGAATGAGCTACACAGTCAAATGTCCAGTGACACACATACATTAAGAGCCGTAGCAGTAGTACAGTGTAATATAAAACTGTAATATTTTAATGCATGCATGCATAATTTAACTACAGAGTGTCTAAGCAGCATCTGTAAAAAAAAATATATATATATGTATACATACATATATATAATGATCTAGAAAGATGTGTTCAAAAATAAATCAATACTCACTAATGAAATAAAAATATTTATTTAAAAATAAATCAATGCTCTTATTTTCCTATTTCTCCTTTAACCCGAGTGGCAGCAGTTACCACTAGCACTACTGTGTTTAACGGATTTAACGGTGTTTAAAGGAATTTAATGGATGGCTAAGAACCTGGTGTTGTGCTAAAGGGTATGGGCTGCTGGGGGGTTGGGGAGGGACCTGGGAGAACAGTAGTCTCTATGCCAAGGACAGACTACACTTGAGTGAGGAGGGAAAGAAAGTGTTGAAACAGAGGATGGAGGAGTACATAGAGGAAGTAGGGAATTTAAACTAGGAGCGGGGGGTGGCAATTGGGCAAGAGACATGCAGAGACCACAGGTTGGGAAACCATGTGAGCTTATCCCCATAACAGTGACAAAGGACAATGTTCAAGTACTATTGGTGATGCTAGTAAAGGAGGGCAGGATGGGGAAGGGGGGAGGGTGGAAGGTAGTTACCCTTAATGCTAGGAGCCTTGGGAGAAAAACTGCAGTCACAGGTGCTCATGGCAGAGGGAGAGGTGGACAATGTAGCCATTACAGAAACATGGGCCACCCAATACAATGACTGGGACCTGTCTGTACCAGGGTACAGGTTATTTCATAGGGACAGAGTGTTTGGGAAAGGAGGGGGTGTGGCACTATATGTGAAGGAAGGACTGAAGTGTGTAAGGGAGGAAGGGGAGGAGGGTAGTACGGAGTCACTTTGGATGCAAATCCAGGATTCCAAGAACAGGTCTTTTAGAATGGGAGTGGTGTACAGGCCGCCATCTCAGATGGAGGAGTTAGACAGGGAACTAGCGGGATAGATCAGGAGAACCTGCGAGAAGAGTAGTGTGGTGATTGTGGGGGACTTCAACATGCCAGGAATGGACTGGAATACCCCAACAACCAGGAACAGAAGGGAGCAGGTACTGCTGGATGCCTTCCAGGACAGCTTCCTGCTGCAATGGTCAGTGAACCAGCCAGGTTAGGGAATACCCTTGACCTTGTGCTGGCAAATGGGGACTTTGTGAGAGAACTTACAGTGGAGGAACCGCTATCAGGGAGTGACCACCATTCAGTATGGCTCACATTGGATATGGGCAAGGAAGGAGTGGAATCTGGCACAAGAGTGCTGAACTTCAGGAGGGTGGACTTTGGGAGGATGGGGGAAGTGGTAAAAGGGTATCTGGCCAGAACTCAGTCTAGTATGGACACTAACCAGAGGTGGGAGCTCATAAAGCTGGGGATAGTGGAGGCAACCAAAACCTGCTGCAAGGCCCAGAGCAAGAAGGCTAGGGCTAAGAAACTGAGCTGGTTGAGCAAGGAGGTCATAGAAAAGGTAAGGAAGAAAAGAACTGCCTTTAGGAAGTACAAGAAACAGGGAGGGGAGGACAGGAGGAGTACTTGACAGAATCAAAGGAGGTGACATGGGCAGTAAGGGAGCCAAGGCATCTACGGAACTCAGGCTGGCACAAGGCATTAAGAAGGGGAGAAGGATTTCTTTAGGTACATCAGGAGAAAAGAAGCTGTAAGGACCACATAGTAAGGATTAGGAAGGGGTTGGGTGGAAGTAGGGAGCGTATAAGGCAGAAGCACTAAATGAGTACTTCTGCTCAGTATTTACTAAAGAGAGGGGGGGTGACACCCAAGGGGGAAGAAATGGCAGAAAAGGGGGGTGACAGATGGGAAAATCATGGAGGGCTGAGTTTGGGAGGGTTTGAAGGCACTGAGGGTGGATACGGCGACAGGCCCACATGGCATCCACCCCAGGGTACTGAAGGAGCTGGCAGAGATCCTTGCAGGACCTTTGGCAAACCTATTTAATACCTCACTACATTCAGGGTGTGTACCTCAGGACTGGAGGATGGCTTATGTGGTGCTCCTCCACAAGAGTGGCCCCAAGGATGAATCGGGAAACTACAGACCAGTGAGCCTCACATCCATCTTGGGTAAGCTAATGGAGACTATCCTGAAGGAGAGGCTGGTGGCCCTCCTAGAGGCCAAAGGACTACAGGACAGCAGACAGCATGGCTTCATATGGGGCAGATCCTGCCAAACCAACCTGGTGGAGTTCTATGACTACGTAACTAGGCAGCTGGACAGGGGCCATGCAGTGGATGTCATGTATCTGGACTTCAGTAAGGCATTCGACTCAGTGCCGCATGGAAGGCTGGGAAGTAAGTTAGTAGGCACAGGGGCGGGTGCAAAGCTGATGAGATGGGTAGGGAACTGGCTTCAGGGAAGGTAACAGAGGGTGGTGGTGGGTGAGGAGTTCTCACACCCAAGGGTAGTGACGAGCGGTGTTCCACAGGGCTCGGTGCTGGGACCAGTGTTGCTTGGGATATTCATTGCAGACATATCATTGGACATCAAGAGCAAGATCAGTCTGTTTGCTGATGATACAAAGGTAGGAGTGGTGGTGGATGACCTAGGGGGATGGCAGGGGTTGCAGGATGATCTGGCAAAGCTTGAAACCTGGTCAGACACCTGGCAACTGGGGTTTAATCCCAAAAAGTGCAAGGTGCTGCATTTTGAGATGAAGAACCCAAGGAGGAGTTACCAGCTTGGGGGAGTGCAGCTAGCCCAGACAGAGTAGAAGGATCTGGGGGTGCTCATTATGAGGTCAATGAACAACTCGGCACAATGTAGGAAGGCAGCTGCAAAGGCCAACAAAATGCTGGGTTGTATTGCAAGGAGTACATCCTCGTGGAGGGAGGAGGTGATTCTGCCACTGTATAGGTCATTAGTTAGACCGCACCTGGAGTACTACATGCAGTACTGGCACCCTTGTCTGAAGAGGGACATTAAGTTACTGGAGGGGGTGCAGCACAGGGCGACAAAGATGATCATAGTGCCAATAGAATTTTGACTTGTGTTAAGCAGTCGTTTGTAAATAAAAGCACTTCTTGTATTCTGCCCTTATATAGGTCATATATTAGACCACATCTGGATTCAGGTTCCCCTGTTTGGAGGTCTTACCTGAGATGTGACATTGGGTTGGTGGAAAGGGTACACCATAGAACTACCAAAATGATACCAAATTTAAAACATCTTAGCTATCAGGAAAGATTAGCAGCAATAGGGCTAATCAGCCTTGAGGGTGGAAGAAATAGGGGTGACCGCTTGCTCTTTTTCAAAATCTTGCACAACCCAAACCTTAGTTCACAATGTTCTTTAACTTTTAACCATCGCATCCCAAATCTGAGATCTCACAATAAGCAACTACTTGTACCCGAAGAAAACTCATTCAAGAGAGATGATTATTTCACCGTTAAAGCATAGAACAAACTTCCCCGATATGTTGTACACTCTGATTTCTTTGAAACATTCAAACTAAGATTGGACAAGTATTTCAATTGGGCTCCTAGCATGGGTTAATTTACCCACATGGTGTGGGAGAAATTCCAGATGGGCAATTTGCCTACTTATGTCTAGCAAAACCGAGTAATACTGAATAATCCACCAAGTGCGCAAGGTAATGAGGAGAGTGACAGGGTGAGATTCCTAGTAGGAGACAATAAAGAGGAGAAAGGGGGAAAGTAGTGAAACTAAGTGCCAGTGGTGTCATAGGTGCACACCAGGTTACTAAGTAACTAAGTAATGAGGAGAGGAGGTGGGAATGAGAGTAGGAGGACAAGGCAGGGCATCTATGGAAAAGAGCTGGAGAGAGGGGGAAGTGGAAGAAAGGAGGAAATAAGTAAACTAGCAAGGGTTGGGAATGGGGAAAGGAAAGGAGCAGGGGAGAGTGGGAGGTGGAGGCAAAGGGGAAATAAGTAAACTACCAGGGGTAAGGATGGGAAAAGGGAGGGGAAACAGCAAGAATGTAAGGGAGAGTTGGAAAAGAGAAAGACAAAAAGTCAAAAAAAGGGGGGGAGGGGGTTGTAGTAACTGGGTATGCCGTCAATACAGTGAACCCCCCCTAGCGTGAAGACCATCACAGTGACAGGAATTGTGTGAAAGCTTTGTGTCACTGTGATGGTCTCTGCTGGCCCCGGGACTGCCTCCCCTGGTGTATTGCCCCTTCCCCAGGACAACTCAGACTCAGAGTTGTATCCCTAGAGACCGGAGGGGCATGGGGGGCAGAGCTCCCCACATGAGGGTTTGGGGGTGCAGCCCTCATTGAGAAACACAGAGGCATCCCCGACAGTGCAATGCTGATGCGCAGCATTGCGGCTGTCACTGTCGGGGATGTCAATGAACAGGATGTCGCAACGGCATAGTATGGTCACCCTGGGGAGTAGAAGCAGGTAGATTCCAGAAGTAACCAGGCTCTGCGTCTGGATTTGAAGGAGTGGTGCGAGGTGAACATGCAGATAGCTGGAGGGAAGCTGCTCCATAGAGATAGTCTGGCAACTGACAGAGCTTTGCTCCCCATAACAGTGGAGACTCTGGGGACTTCCATGTCACAGACATCCATGAAAATCAGTGACAGCTGAAAGATCTGCACACATGGGTACTAAAGTTTCTAATTTAGGGTTTTATGATACCTAGAACAGCAGTCAGTTACTCTAAGTCTTTTTTTCATATTTAAAATTTTTATTTTTGCATAAATCATAGCCATACATTGGTTAATACAGGAGAATACTTTTTAGACATCCAATACATAACATAAATAATACTAGTAATAGCAAAAACTTATTATCAGTTTTAGGAGAGAAAGCAATTCCTTTACCTTCCATGACAATCAAATTAATCATCTGAAACCAACAGAAACCATATACATACCAGTTAGTCTGTTCACTGACAGCTGTCTCTGTTAAGTCTATAGACTTCATCTTAAAGTTACTCTAAGTCTTGTTTGTCACAGGACACACAGAGGTACTAATGCTGATTCAAAATGAGAAGCAGAGTCTAGAATTCAAACTTTATTTTTTAGGACAACCCAGGGACATGGTCTGTTTATCAGCTATAGGACACAGTAAATTAACTGATGCAAGCAATATATTAAAATATATATATATATATATATATATATATATATATATATATATATATATATATACATATACATACACACACATATATATACTGTGGGCCGGATAGTCAAGCTGGCTATTTTTGTGGTGCAAGTCTCTTGCGCTGCACAAAATAGTTAGCGAGGGTGTGTCCAGAGTTATTATGCAAAGGAGGTGCGCCCCTTGAGCAACTCCTTTGAATATCACCCCCTGGCCACAGCCACTGTGCATGGCGCAGTGGAACTTGCGCCACCGCAAGTTGTCAGAGTGGAGCATTCAATTTGCGGTGGCGCAAGTACCATTGCGCCATGCGCAAAATCCCCATATTCAAAAGGTGACATGCAAATGGGGCCATAATTCATACAAGGCACGGGGGGGGGGCCATTTGCATCTGATTATGGCCCCATTTGCATGCCATTAGCATGCAGGTGCGCTGATCCCAGAGGACTTGCGCCTGGCACCCTGCCATCCCTGTATTCATTCACAAATCTGGACTGTCATGTACGGTATGGGCTGCACGCCCATTGGCTCTTGCTCTGCACCATGGCATGCAGCCACCGGGCAGTCGTCGGCGGTGGCGGGTGGCAGGCAGGTGGATGGCTGCCACCCGCCGCTGTGGGGGCGGGTGGTGGGGCTCGTGGGTGGGTGGGTGGGGGACACCAGCCACCAGGGCTATGTTCAGGGAGGGGTTTGTTCAACATTTACATCCCGCGATCGGATGTGCCACTGGACCACCAGGATGAATTCGGGAGGAGGGGTTATTATCAAACTACTGCCCGCGATCGGGCTTTTCGTCCACTGACCATCAGGGATACGCTCGGGGAGCTACATTGCTGCCCGCGATCGGGCTGGTGGGGATTAAACTATGCCCACGATCGGGCCAGTGGGGGTGGTGGTGGGATTTGCAGTCATCTGCCCGCGATCGGGCGCGGGGGCACAGGACTGGGTTAGGCCAGCCACAGGTGGCAGCTGCTGTGTTGCACCCTGCAATGCAGCAGCTCACCTGTGGGTGGCCCCGACTTAAGCCTTTTTATTTTGGCTCAAAGTTGTGCAGGCGCAGGTTGGGGGCTGCGCCTGTGCAACTCTGCACAGCCCTGCTGAATATCGAGCTGTGCAGTTTATGCATGGTTCCTCCCCCTTCAGTTCAGCATGCATTCATTTGCATTGCACTGTTGCTCAGCATGTTTTCTGTGGTGCAACTGCCTCCTGCTGAATATTGCAGAATGGAGCAAGTTCGGACTTACGCAGGCGCAACCCTATTGCGCATGGCGCAAACCTTTTGAATATCTGGGCCAGTATATATACACATATATGTACATACACACACACACATATATATAGAGAGAGAAAACTATGGCATTTGGCATTCATAACGAGAAACAAATCTCAAGTTTCCTGGGACCTTCCTATTGGAGCTCATGTCTTCTCCTGAATTGAATTGTATCAGTATATTCGAGGCCTTTTCAAGGGGAAAAACATGAGAGCCTAAGCTTGTGTTTCAGATTTGAGATTGAACATGTTCACTATAATCTCATTAGACATGTAGGAAGTCAGATGTAAGCCCTGTGGTGGGCCCCCATGAAATACTAATCCTTGCAATGCTAGAACTTTCTCTAAACTTGTTCACCGGTCATATGTAATACATTGCATGAACACAAACCACATGCAGTGTTTCCAGGCTAGCACATGATATTCGGTATCCACCAGTAATTAGTTTACATAACTGTGCCAGCAGCACCAAGATTTCACAACTAATTATTATCAGCAGTTTGTTGGCTTGAGACCAGCCTTCTTTCCCTTGTAGTTTAACATTTCCAAAGCACGTATATACACACACACACACACACACAGCGCAGACAGCATTTTCCAAGTGCAAAGGATTATTGAATGATGGGTTTGGTTAACATACTCGTGGGTTTCATTTCAGGGCTACTTTGGATGTTCGGGTGCCAGCCCCCAAGAGCAGGACAGTGTCTTGTTGACTACAGTATGGACGAACAGTTTAGTAAGGCAATCCTAGAGATGTTACACATTAACAAGCTGATGCTACCACACAAGACAAAGCCTCATCACTACATGAAGTTAGTGTACCATCTCCTCAACACCCCAGCTGCTAAGGATATGCCAAACACTGAGGGAACTCTAGTTCAGAGCTTCAGAACCCTTCAAGGTAGGAAACTGAGTATCCTAGTAGATTCTATAAGTTGATACTGAAATAATTTTATTCTATGCTATTGGAAATGTTGGCTTAGTGAGTACTTATTTGAGCAACCACTGAGAAGGGGTTACTCATTTATTATTTTTTTTGTTCCAGCTTCATACCCCACACTGCGGAGGATTCTGGTCCCCTGCTCCACTCCCCGCTTGCCACCCCCCATCCCCAGGCCTACTCCCCTGGGCAGAATCACTGGGTGGGCACCCCCTCCCAGGAAACATGGGTCTCTATCCCTGGCTTGACCCCCAGGGTGGGGTCGCAGGAGCGGACCCTCAGGGTGAACCATTGTCTGAGTGAGAGCGGTGGCAGAAGCTGAGGCGTCATTAGCGGCTGTCTTTTTTTTTGCTGCTATTTTCCGTGTGGGCCAGGACATGCAATGACACCAGTGTCCACCCCGCTCTCCTGATATGTGGTGCCAGCTGCGCCGGTACCCCCAGCCTCCGCCAAAGGTCCGCATTGCACCGGACACTCTTTCCCCCCCTCCCTCTGGAGAAGGAGAGCGTCCCTAGGAAGCTCAATCCTTCTCCCCCCAGCCAGCCTTCTGACTCCCAAGTCCGTCCTCGAACCCCGGATGTCAACTCCGCAGATGGATGCCTTGCCGCTGTGCTAGCGGGCTGGCTAGGGTTTACTCATTTAAAACTATATAATGCAATTTACTAAGTTTATTAATCTAGAGATGGTGGGTGCTGTGGGAGTTGGGGAGCTGCTAGGGAACAGCAAGCACAACTCCGTGTGGTCTGAATTGGCCCTCGGGGCTGGCAACTCACAATCAAGAACCGAAGTCCTTGACTTTAGAAGGATAGACTTTGATAGGTTAAGGAAACTGTTCAGGGATAAGTTAGTAGGGGTGGAGGAGATAAGGGAGACAGAGGAGAGATGGGGGACAATAAAGGGAGCCACTCTCGAGGCATCAAAGGCAAGCATAGCAACAATATCTAAAAAAAATAGGTTTAGGAGACCACTATGGTTCTCAGCTAGGGTCAGGCAAGCAGTTAGGGCCAAATGAAGGCCTTCTATGAATACAAGGAAAAGCAGGGAGAAGCAGAAAGGGAGGATTATCTACAGAAAAATAGAGAGGCAAAGAGAGTCATCGGGGAGGTGAAAGCAGACATGGAGCTGCATATCGCAGAGGGGGTCAAGAATGGAGAAAAACTGTTTTTTTAGACATATCAGTGAAAAAAGTTAAAAGGGGGGCATTGCACAACTAGTTGCATGGGTAGGCTGATATAGGACGATGAGCAAATTCTGAATGACTACTTTTGTTCAGTATTCACTAAAGAGGACTGCGGGTCCATGCCAGAAAGTGGCATCAAGGTGGCTGCTAAGAGAGTCCCAGAAATGAGGCAGCCAATACTTACTAGCAAGAGGGTTCTGAAAGGGCTGGCAGCCCTTAAGATAGATAAGGCCCAAGGACCAGAAGGGTTACATCCATGGATACTTAGGGAATTAGCAGTAGAACTGGCTGAACCACCACTGGCTGGGCTGTTCAACAGCTCACTTAAGTCTGGGGAAGTTCCAAGGATTGAGACTGGCAGACATTGTACTGCTTCATAAGGGGTGGGGGAATAGGATCAACTAGGGAACTACAGACCTGTCAGTCTGACCTCCATTGTGGGGAAGCTGATGGAATCATTAATCAAAGAGGACCTTGTGGACAACTGGCAGGAAGGTCTTGTCAGACTAACCTAATTTTTTCTTTGACTGGGTGACCAAGCAAGTAACAAGGGCTATGCCGTGGATTTGCTGTACTTTGACTTCAGCCAGGCTTTTCATTCGGTACCACACAAAAGATTGCTCAAGAAAATAGAAAATCTGGGTGCAGCTAAACCCATAGTGAACTGGGTGAGTAGTTAGCTAAAAGGGAGGCAGCAGAGGGTGGTGGTCAAGGGGGTTAAATCAGAGGCAAGCGGGGTTCCACTGGGATCTGTCTTGGGTCCGGTCCTCTTAAACATGTTCATTAGTGATATTGGTTTCAGGGCAGGCTGTGTCTCTTCGCAGATGACACAAAACTATGCAGGAGGGTGGATAGTGATGAGGAAATAAGGGGGCCTACAACAACTAGAGGGGTGATCAAAGGTCTGGCAGTTACAATTCAATGCCAACAAGTGCAAGATAATGCACCTAGAAAAAAGGAACCCCAAGATGGAGTACTGGATAGGTGGGGTGAAACTTAGCACTACAGAAGAGGAACAGCATCTAGGGGCTATCATCTGCAACTCCCTTAAACAAACAAGCTAGTGCAATAAGGTCTGTAGTAACTCTAACAGGATGCTGGGATGCATTGGGAGGGGAACTGATAGCAGAACTAAAGAGGTAATACTTCCACTATACAGATCCCTTATGAGGCCTCACCTGGAATACTGCACCCAGTTCTGGAATCCTCACCTCAAAAAGGACAGGATTGATTGGAAACAGTGCAGTGCAGTGTAACAAAAATGATTCAGGGACAGCAAGGCAGATCCTATGGGGAGTGCCTCAAAGCACTAAATATGTACTCACTGGAGACCAGAAGGGAGAGGAGAGAGATGATAGAGACCTTCAAGATCCTTAAAGGAATTATTATGGTAAACTGTGGGGAATTATTTACTCTGAATACCAGCTCGAGGTCACGTGATCACGAGTGGAAATCAACAGGAGGGAGGTCAGGAGAGACGTGAGAAAGTACTTCTGTACAGAAAGGATGGTGGCACCTTGAAACAGACTATAAGCTGAGGTAGTGGGTGAAAACACAGTCAGGGGATTTAAAGATTGCTGCCTGCTGCCTTTTTTGAATGCTGTTAAGGAAGATCATAATCCTGTGTCTCTCTATAACAATTATAAATGCCAGTTCTGTTTACGGTCTTGCTCCTGACTGCTGCCTAATTGAGGTGATGTACCCCTGGTGCCATGAATGCAAACTGGCTGTGGCTATGCACATAACAAGCTTCATCTACTTTTGTATCTGATTTTTGGAGCTGCCACCCTCACATCAAGTTCTCGGTGCATCACCTCCTCTGGTGGCTGTCACTCCTGTATGTCAGTCAAGCACTGCCTAATGGTATTTCAGGAGTCAAGTCATACTATGAACATGGCAAAAAATACAACCTATTTCTCCTTGAAGTAAAAAAAAATCATCATGAGGAATTAATTACTACCCCCAAAAGGAAATCCAAAGAAGCACTTTCAAACCATAAAGACAATACTAAACCTAATTACTCAGAACCAACCACTTCCCTCACTGCACAGGATCTACATGATTTCTTTGATGACAGGCTGAGTACAGTCCCTCTGTCTACCTCCTCCCTAAATCTAGTTCTTCTGGATTCAGCTGATATTTGCTCTAAAACTTTTTCATCTTTCTACCCCCTTAATGAAGCTGATATCCGCCCTATTTTGTACAACTCCAGCTGTACGTTACCACCTTTGGACCCTGCTCCAACCTGGCTAATCAAAAGTTTGTTTCACATTTTAATTTTACTCTTCACTGCCTTTATCAACTTCTTCTTATTGACTGGTGCTTTTCCCCTCTTCTTTCAAGACTGCTTTAGTTCTGCCAATATTAAAACACCTTCATTAAATCCAGATATTCTCTCCAACTACCATCCTATTGCCCAGCTGCCATGTGTCTTCAAGGTGATAGAGAAAGCAGTAGCCCATCAGTTAACCAATTATGTTATTTGAAAACAACTTCTACCTCAATTTCAGTCTGGCTTTTGAAGTGCACACAGCACTGAAACAACCCTTTTACGAGTGTCAAATGACATTCTTCTATCAGTTGATAAAGGAACTCATATTGTGTTGCTGTTAGACATTTCAACTGCCTTCAACACAATTAATCACGGATATTGTTCTTCCACCCAACATCCATTTTTGGCAAGGCCACTGATTTACAGTGTTTAAAATGATAAAATTCCATTTTCAAGACTTAGAATTCCGTGAATTGCACCAGTGATTGCTAGTCTATTTTCTGGATTTTACCAGTATTCTATTGCCATTCTTTTAGAATGTGTATAAATAATCAGAATAAAAGAAGGCTTAATATACAGACCATTAATTGAAGACAGGGAATTAATTGAGAGGGGATAAGGTTAGGGAACTTACCGTCTTGAATCCAGACAAGTCACCTAGATGGTGAGGGGGGCTAAGTCCAGTAAAGAGCAGCAGCTGGCACAGGGGAGATGGGGTGGGGAAAAGGTGTTCTTTAGGTACATTGGGGAGCAGAGAAAAACCAAGCGCCAGTTCGGCAGATTGAGAACAGAAGGAGAGTGGGTGGAGGAGGTGAGGGACCAGGGGAGGTATTGAATGAGTACTTCATCTCCATGTTTACTAGGGAGGGGGATGGGAAACTTACAAAGTGGGAGTGGATGGAGTTAGAAGGGACAATGGGTAGAATCGTCGGACTTACAGATAAGAAAAAGGCGGGGGTGAGAGTTACCCCAGGGGTTTCACATCAGGATGAATCAGCCAATGGGGGGAGGAAACAGATAATGCTCTTCCCATAGACTGAGTGTGGAAAGCCCTTAAGGCCCTAAAAGAGGAAAAATCTCCAGGGCCAGATGGCATACATCTGAGAGTTCTACGGGAGTTGGCGGACGTACTGGTTGCACTTCTGGTGGAGCTCTTCAACATGTCATTTGAGACAGTGAGGGTACCTAGGGACTGGAGAGAGGCACATGTGGTGCCTATCCATAAAGGGAGACCGAGGGAGGTGCCAGGTAACTATGGACCCATCAGTTTGACGTTGGTGGTGGGTAAAATAATGGAGAGTATACTGAAGGAACTTTGGGGGGTTTTTTGGAAGAGACAGGATGCCTGGATAGTCATCAGCACGGGTTTGTGCCAGGTTGATCATGTCAAACTAACCTTGTGGAGTTCTGTGAAAGGCTAACATTGGAACTAGACAGGGGAAAACCTGTGGATGTACTGTTCTTGGACTTCAGCAAGGCATTTGACTCGGTCCCTCACAATGGCCTACTGGAGAAACTGAAGGGGATGGGAGTAGGCCCATTGAAGGTCAGATGGATAGAAAACTTGCTGGATGGGTGAATGCAGAGAGTAGTGGTCAGTGAGGAGATCTCGACTCCTAGGGGGGTCATTAGTGGGGTACCACAAGGCTCAGTCCTGGGATCGAACTTGTTTAATGCATATGTCTCTGATATCAGGGAGGGTATAAGGTGTGAAATGAGTCTCTTTGCAGATGACTCCAAGCTGGAGCAGTGGTTGAGAGGGACGAGGGGAGGTTGCCCTGCAAGGGGACCTGGGTACCCTGGATAGGTGGTCTCGCACCTGGAAATTAAAGTTTAACTCCTCCAAGTGTAAGGTGTTACATCTTGGGCAGCGAAATCCCAAACATGAGTACACCCTGGGAGGGGAGGTGTTGGAGGCCACAGAAGGGGAAAAAGACCTAGGGGTCCTGGTGGATGCAAGTATGAATAACTCTGAGCAGTGCAGGAAGGCGGCTGTCAAGGCAAACAGGATGTTGGGATGCATCGTAAGGGGAATCACCTCAAGGTGCAGGGAAGTGATTGTGCCACTGTACAATGGCCTGGTTAGACCACACCTTGAGTACTGTGTGCAGTACTGGAGACCGCACTTGGGGAGGGACATCCAGCTCCTGGAAAGGGTTCAGAGCAGGGCAACCAAAATGATCCAGAGCCTAGGGGATTTGACGTATGAGGAGAGACTAGAGGAGCTCGGCCTGTTCTCATTGGAGAAGAGGAGGGACTGGGGGGGCATGATTGAGGTCTTCAAGTACGTCAAGGGAATAAATACGGTAAACAAGGAGGGGATCTTTAGGCTAAAGGAGGGAGGTATCACCAGAAGGCATGGTTTGATGTTGGAAGGTGGAAGGATGAGGGGGGGAAGAAGGAGGAGGAGGTATTTCACTGAGAGGGTGGTGGAACCTTGGAAGCACTGCCTAGTGAGCTGGTGCTGGCTTCTAAGGTGGAGGGGTTCAAGAGAGGGTGGGACAGGTACAAAAAGGGGATGAAGCAGAGGTTGGCCTGTCCCAGAGGGCTGGGATGGATGACAGGAGAAATAGAATTTGGATAAGAGGGGAAGGCATTGGTACCCACCTAGGGTTCTGAGGCATGAGCAGACTCGATAGACTGTAAAGCCTAATCTGCTGACAAACAGTATGTTAGTATGTAAATTAAAAATAGTACAGGTAGCAATTATAAGAAAAAAAAAAAAAGAAGTTCTGCAAATTTACTGACCTGGCCTAAAATGCTTAATTCTGTGAAATTCTCTGTTTTTACTGGTGTGTAGGCATTCCAAATTGTAGAATGTTACTAGGTTTTCCAGTAAAAACAGAAAATCAGTGGTCTTGATCTTTGGCATTACAGGTATGGTTCTAAATTGGCTCCGCTCATATCATACGGGCAGAGCCCATAATTATCTGCTTTAAAGTTCCTCTACATCTCACCTAAATCAGTGGTAACCAGCATTGTGTAAGGCTCCGTCCATTTCCTCCCTTGACAGATATTAGTGCTCATGGTCTGTCTTTCCACAGCTATGCTGATGACACCCAGATTTATGCCCATGTTGCCAACATCATCCAAGCCACCTTAGCTCAGATGTCTCTGTTCCTCACCAACATCCAACCTTGGATGACTGCTCTCCCTGCTTAAATGTCAGCAAGATGGAACTTCTTGTGTGTAACATGAGACCTAAGACAAAACAGCTTGACTTATCTGACCTAGGTTTGTACTACATCTCTTCTACCATTTATCCAGCTACAGCTGTCTGCAACCTTTAGAGTCCTATATCACTAAACTCTCCATGTGGAATCCCATATCAGCGTGAGTATCAGCTCTGTCTTTTACCACCTACATACCACCACCAAGATTCATCACTTCCTAAGCTCTCAGATTGCTGTCACCTTGGTCCACTGTTTTATTGCAACTCTCTTGTTTGGCCTTCCAACACAAACACTGCATCGTCTTCAGCTCATTCAAAATGCTGCTGCTCCAATTCTCTCTGACCCCAGAAAGTTTGATCATGTTTTACCACTCCTAGCCAAACATCATTGGCTTCCAGTTAAATACAGAATCAATTATAAAACACCTCTGCTCGTATTAAAATGCCGAACTGGACTCACCCCGTTATATCTATGAGACATGCTTTATCATCATATTCCACTTTGTCAGCTTCACTCTTCTGATGCTTATCTCTACAACATTTCAACCATCAGACTGGCCATCTTTGGAAATCGTACCTTCTTGGTCTGTGGCCCATGACTTTGGAACTGACTACCACATGAAATTTGGGCATGCAATGATCCAGAACTATTTAAAGGCAAACTAAAACCCCTTCCAGTCCATTTAGCTATTAATGCTCTCTGATCACTCTCTTTCTTGATTACGTTTAAGTGTTTGTACAATGCCTTAGAAATTTTAAAAGGTGCTTTAAAAATACCTTTTAGTATTATTATTTCCCCAGTGTCAGGACCTGAAATACAGAAAACTGACCCTCATCATCCTCTTGCTTGTGCAAACAATAAAATGGTTCCTTGACTTGTTCTGCTTCTCCTCGACCCTCCAGCTTCCCCAGCCTCGACTGTGATACCCCTCTCAGCACCCACCATCCCACACTCCCTGCACCCCTCACTTACTTCTCTGGTCCACTGCTGAGATGACCACCGAATGCCCTGCCATTCTGGATCCCAACCATGAAATGACTGAAAACAAAGTAAGTTCGGTTAATGGTTTTTGAATGTGTTTTTAGCTTTTACTCATAACTTTGTCATTGTTTAACAGGATTGCCCCAAATTTTCAACACAGCCTTTTTTATTCCACTTTATGAACAAGGGGGGTGTAATTTTTCAAATCCTTTCTAAAAAATACTTTTTAGTGGCTCCAGGAAATCAATTTCCATATGGACTTTAAGAAAATTCCACATGTCGTGATCATAAGGTGGTGTCAAAAAAAGACTATATGATGCAAGTCTGGGGTCAAACAGTCAAAAAAATAAAGTTACGAAAAAACATTGACTTTTTACAACATTTACTCAATGTTGTAATTTTTCCAGATTTTGACCCCAATTTTTCAACATGACCCTCTTATTACATCACCTGATGAGCATAACTGGTGTTATTTAGTAAATCCCCTCTGAAACATGTTTTGGCAGTTACTCTACGAAATCACCTTTCAGAGGGTATTTTAAAAAATTCCATCTATCTTTATCATAAGGTGGGGTCAAAAAGACTACAGTATGTTGAAACTTTGGGGTCAAAATGTCAAGAAACAATGAAGTTATGAAGAATTATTTATTCACAACTTAGTGTTTTTTGCTGATTTTGGCCCTTAATGTGCAACATAGTCCTTTTGTTACCCCACCTAATGAACATGACAGGTGTCATTTTCCAAATCCCCTCTGAAACATGTTTTCAAAGTCACTGTGTGAAATCACTTATCAGATGGGATTTAAAAAACTCCACCTATCTTGGCCATAACATGGGGTTATAAAAAGACTGTAGTATGTTGAACATTTGGTGTCAAAATGTAAAAAACAGCAATGGCATTATGAAGAAACAGTGAACTTCTAAAGATGTTCTTTATTTTGTTCACCATCTTTTTTAGTTCTAGGGCCTCGTATTCAAATAGTATGGCACTAACTGTGAATAGTACCATTTGATAGGGAGGGGGCTATATTTAAAGGCTCCTGATGTGCTACACTGACCCAACAGTATGACCACACATAATATACAGTTGTGCCCATGCAAATGAGGGATCTCCTATGCATACTGGGTGCAACAGTATATTCAGCATTTTTTGGCAGCACTAAACAGCTTCCACTGCTGTGCTGTTTAATGCTGCCAAAACCCTGCCATTATTCCCATGCAGGGTGCCCCCCAACATTATCTATCCTGTAGCTGCGTTGCATATTCCTGGATTTGTTTCTCTTGTGTGCTCTGGGGCTGGCTGGCTGCCTATCTCTGCACAACTAAGGTTTCCCGAACATGCTGCTTTTCTGCTTCCTAGCTTCCTATCCTTCAGCCTGTTTTTAACCCACTTCATAAACCCCCTACGTCCAAGAGCTCCATCAGAAGTCCAAATCATCTATTGCTGAACCTTGATACAAAAATGGCTGCCCAGCTGAAAATGAGCTATACTTAGGGTCTACACTGTATGAACTAACCTCTTGTGTGTTACAATATCAAATGCTTTACTGAAGTACACATTTATAACAGTTATGTTCTTTTCCATATCTAGATGCTTGATGGCATTTGAGAAAAAGCAATTATATTGTTCTTCCTAATTTTACCTTACAGAATCCACACTGGACAGTATAGTTCAAATTGTTCTTGCTTGTTTTAACAATTAGTTGTTTTTTCCTCATTTCTTGTGACTGTCTTGAGCAGCTTCCCTGGTATTAATATTAAGCAGACTGGCCTATAGTTCCTTGGTTCTGCCCAGGATCTTATTTTTATTACTGTTACTTCATGGGCCACTGTCCAGTTATCAGGCACATGCAGTATGTGGTTCTATTGCCAGTAGCATGGATAGTTCCTTGGCAAACTCTTTCAGGATGTTTGGGTGAGTTCCATCAGGCCCCATCATTTTGTCCATGCTGATCATCTTTAACATGTTCTCAACTCATTCCTATGTTTTTGAGGTTGGATTTTGTACTTAATATTTGCAACCAAAGACATGGTCAAATACTCCTTATATTTTGTGATATGTCTAAGAGTTCTCTTTGATGGCCCTATTGTAGAACTGCAGGCAGGTGGGGAGTTTCTCTAGAGATATCACAGAAATTTCAGGAAATATCTGACATAACAAGAGTTGCAAAAAGCAGTAAACCCAATTGGCTTGAACAGCATCACCTGACTGGGGATTAAGTGTTCTACTTAATCCACACTTGCTGTGAATCGCCCACGAATCAATATCCCCAGACAGAGCGGCACTCATTATCTGGTGGAAATGTGAGATGGGAAATGCAGCCATTAACACACAGTAAAGCAAGCGTTCTGTGACAGTGGTGTTAGGAAGGTGACAACGTAGTGACAGTAGGGCAGAGATATGCAGGTGAGTATAGTTAAGTGTCGAAAGTGCTCCGACCCGCTGTCAGGGTTGTATGGTTTTATTTTGACAATAGCCCCGAGTTCTGTGACCACCCTTCTCCTGTGTGACCAGCTTCTGATGTAATGCCTCCCATTCCCTCCCAAAACTTTGTGCCCTGCCATGCTCCTAACACACTGAGCCCTGCATGTCCTGTGACACAGGCAGAGACAGATGCTGCCAGCAAGACCAGCACATATAATTGATAAGTCCTAAGTCTCGTGTCTCTGTTTCACCCATGCAATCATGGCTGCCAGTCTGGTTTCTGTTCCTTGTGGCAGTCCCCTGTAGCAGGTGTCAGCTCAGTGACGAGAGAGAGAGAAAGCAAAAGAGACACATAGCGAGCAGCGCACCACAGTCCAGACACGAAGATTCCCCGTTTGTCCCTGGACAATGCACAGGATCCTCTCCTCTCTCCTCACACATCCGACAGAGACTGAGGCACAGCTAGCAGCACACTGCACTGTGGGGAGAGGGACAGAGCGAGAGAGAGACACACACATACAGACATATAGGTGACAAGTGAACTGCTGCAACTGCACAGGCAAGTGAGCCATGCATATGTGATTTCTGTTCTGAACATAGAAATGTCAGCAATAATTTCATAACTCAGTTTTTGGCATTTGTATGCTCATAAGGTAACTAAGATATGCATGAGCTCTGGGGGCTACTTGTCAAGTCGGCAGGATACATTCCAAACTTCCCTATGCAAATCACTAAAAAAACACGTTTGTGGATGTTTTTGTGTTTTTTAAACTTAACCCATGTTATAAGCAAAATAACCCACTCCAGGGTGTGGAGCTATTGGCACTTAATCCAGCCTGGGATGCTGTGAGAGCACTAAGCCTGCAGTCTTGTCTCACAATGCACCCGGGCCCCGGGGTGTGGATTAACTGCCAATAAACCCATACCCTGTTGTAGGTTATCGCTTACATGTCTTTGTCTGCATCTGTAAGTATAATGCACTATTCCTTTTTGGGTTTCTGCTCAGGCTCTTGTTGCTCAAGTGTGCTTACTGCATTTATGTTCATGTTTATGACAGGTGGCCATGATGTGGGAAAGTTGCTCCATGGTTTAATCTGGTCTACTCACTTACACAGCAAATAGTGAGGGCTGAATCAGCCTTATGTTGAACCCTTTTTGGAATAATCCCAATTTAACTGGGAACCAGGTAATTTAAATCTGTTATTGTTTTTAGTGGAGCTATTAAAAGGATATATACTATCGTCATTTAATATATTTGATCAATGCTTCTTTAAAAAACTTTGGAAGATGTGACTAGGGCCTAATAAGTAAAGGTTAACTGACAATGCCTATGCCTTGTTCATAATCACCTTCTTAAAAGCCACCCGGAAGTGTTATTACCTACAAGGAGGCCTAGAGACTTTGAGCAGCTGTAGTAGTATTTGTAAAAAAAAAATATCTGTGTTTTTATTCCAGAAGGCATATCTTAGAGAGCATAAGGTCTGAACAGCAGGCGTCACCTTGACATGACACTGAGCTGAACCATTTGATGATGAAAGACTCTTAAAATGATTTTGAGACATTTTTTTAGGAAAGCGAGTTTTGTTTTACCCTAAGAACTTCCCTTTATTTCAGTGACACTTAGTATGACCCTTCCTCAATGGGAACTGTACTGTAGCCTTCATGAATGCAGCAAGCTGCTGCTAAGAATTTCAGGCAAAGGACTACCATTTGGGTGGGGTTGTCTCCATTAACTGATTGGCTGTTACAGGTTATATGTCCTCTGATTAAGTGTTGTACAGCTTTTTTTTTTTTGTAAAATATTTTTATTCGAAACACTAAAAAAATCAACCATGTACAACAGAACAAAATAATTTACCAGCATTTGATAGAAGGATGTGACATATAATTAATAGCGCAAACAGCTACTAAGACCAAATCCATAAAGAAAAAAAAACCAACACTCAGCAGTACCAAGATGGTTGGGAACATGAAAGTACTGAGCTGTGAGGGTACAGTACTGTGCAGGTGAAGAAGGTGTTGATACTGATAATGTTCCCTCTAATATATATAACCAAGGAGCTCATCACCAGGGGAACGGGTTGCTCTCTATAGCAGAATCCAACTCTTCCCAAGTTAAATCATGTTTGTACCAGGTGTCAATAGTTTTAGTTTGCTCAGCGTTATCCTCATATAATTTAAGTGATTCTTGACACACTGTTGAATTGTGGGAGGATGTTCTGAGATCCAGTTTTTGGGCCAGTGTCTTTCGGGTGTGGACAAGAGCTAATGACGATCTGCTCCAAGTAAAATTCAAGTGGGGATTTGGGAGGGGCTGAACCTAATACAACAGCCATTATCCTGTGAATATCATGCCAAAAGGCTGACATTTTGGGGCATACCTCATAGAGAAGAGATCCTTCCCCACCTTGCTCGTGGGACATAGCTCTGATTTTTCAGGGTTCAATTGATGCATTTTTTTAGGGGAAATGTATGCCCTGTATAAAAAGTTAAGCTGGCTTTGTCTCAGTCAGTTGTTTTTGGAGCAATTGTTAAGATGCCAGACAACCTCTTTCCACATGTTAAGGGTTAATACTAACCCTAGGTCTTCCTCCCATTTTTGAAGAAGTTGCAGTTGTGGAGGTGGGGTGGATTCAAGAAGGACCCAGTAATAAACTGAGAATGTCTTGGTTTTAAGTTGTGGCCTATAGAGTTCCTCTTCCACTGGGGCTAAGTTAGGACCTTTTTTTGGGGGGAGGGGCACACCTAGGATAGTAAGCTGTTGTCTTACTTGTAGGTACACAAATCAGTCACCCAGGGGAGGGACCATGTTGTTCAGAGCTCCCCGAAACACAGGAGCCTATCTCCCTTATGCAACCGGGAGATGCACCAGATGCCATTCTTTTGCCATCTGAGTAGGCCTCTGTGTAGGAATACTGAGTAGTTTTGAATGTGTTTTAAAGTGGACAGTACTGCAGCATTTTGAGAGGCCAGTTGAGGTTTTTTTAAAAAGGCATGCACTGCTACTTAACTTTAACTAGATACTGGGTGAAGGGATTGTCATATTTCATGGGATACTTAAGAGCTATGAGAGGAAAGAGCACAGCCCTATGCAAGTCTTCCCCTGCCTGCTCACCTTCTATGGTCATCCACATGGGTATACTTGGGTTGCAGTCCGTCAATAGGTAGGCCAGCTGTACCGCTTGTTATACCTCTCAGCTGACTCACATTATGAGGAATGTCTCTCTCATTTAACCAGTCAGAATTCCTTTGTCCTACACATGTCCAAAATGAACATGGTGCTGCCCCCCCCAGCGCAAGTGTTGTCTCACATCGAAAACACAGATTTGTAAATCAAAAATTCCTCATACTCTTAGATATGTAATCAAAATGAAACTTAAGGCATTAGTTCCACAGTGTTCTGAACTTGTAGTACCATTTTTGACAAAGAGTCCTACATGATCAAAAGCCAATGTCTTATATTTTCCTACGTTTTTTAGTGCTGGCACCCCACTTCAGATTAATGATTACATTAATTTTCTGGACAGTAATACGTTTCTGGATAATTTAATGCTGACTATAACAACACATGTAAATAATTATAACTGTATTTCTTTTAATCACAACTCAATTCCCATGACATTCATGAATAAATTGCATATTAGTCTGAGTAATGATTGTTCAGTTTCTTTTTTTGTTTGTTTGAGGCCAAACACTCAGAGAATGATATCGTACTGTAGAATGTCATTTGTCAGTTCCTGCTCAGGCCTTCTAGTTTTCTCAGTCTAAATTCAATGGGCTCTTTCTCCTGAGCTGGGTTGTAAACTAATCCCTTTTTAACTATTTTGGAAAGACTGTTGTTATAGGAACAAATGGTTCTATTATTACTCCCGGTTACTGCAGTCTATTTTATTGTGTAGATTTCTTCAACAAGAAGTGTGAAATCTGATATAATCAATACTGTACCAGATTATGGATCTTTACTCCGTTTTATCACAATAAATGCTGTGCTTCCTGTGATTCTTAAATTGAATTCATTAGCAATTAGTTACCTGATTAATTCACCAAGGGAATCAATTGTTTCATAGTCCTTTTTGAAGGTATTTTTTGTTTGTTTTAATTTTAACACCTTTTCATGAGCATCATGTTTCTGAGTTGCTTGCATCGATATTTTATACTTCTTGGTGATGTTAGAAACATTAAAGCCAATAACTGTCTGGTTATCTACTTGTGCAATTTTGCAAATTTCTTCTTTGGTTTTGTCTAAGTCAGGATTTTGATAATTTTTCTAAGCAGAACGAAGCTAAGAGTGAGCGAGAGAGAGGTCTCTTCATCACGCGAAGTTGGAACTATAATAACAGACCGAAATTGTTCAGTAGCTTTAGTGTTTTCTTTTAATTTTTGTTTCTGTGTTTTGGTTTATTATTGTTGTTTGTGTTTTTCATTTTATTTTCCTTTAAACCTCCTTGTGTATCTGAAATTATAATAGGAGAGAAGCACAACTGTAGCCCTCCATCATCTTCCTTCTCACATGGGTTTGGTCCTGTTCTTACAGACTGTTCCAAGTGATGTGACATGGAACAGCAAGAAACCTGTTGCTTAATGAAAATTATAAAATGGATAGGAGAAATCCTGTAAATTGATTGACTGAAATAGTCTTAGATCCATAATGACATCTCAGTATAGCATCCCAGTTCAAAACTAATTACCAATATTAGTCATTTTCTAACATTTGGGTGCCATTTTATAATCACAATAATACATTCCAAAGCATAGGATATTGTTACTTCTAGGGTGGTTGATGGTACTAAGTGTTGCCTCGTGCCTCATAACACACCCAAGGCATGACGATATCTCATGACATACTAACATACTAAAATGCCAGCAGAATAGGCTTAACAGTCTTTCGTGTCTGCTGGTTTGGTCAGACCCCACCCTGGGAGCTGACCTTGCCTTCCCCCCCCCCCGGCTTCTCCATTCCCAGTCCCAGATATTCTCGCTGCAACAGATTTCACCTCCAGAACCCTTCCCTGTAGCTATCCCACCCCTCCTAAACCCTCCACTGTCTCTGCCTCCAACAGCCCCTTGAGCAGCGCATTCCATGGCTCCACCACCCTCTCTCAGTGAAGTAGCACCTCCTCCTTTCTCCCTGAATCTCCCCTTCAGCTTCCACCCTTGCCCTCTAGTTGCCCCTCTTCCTTTGGAGCACCCTGACTGCTCCTCCCCTATTTACCCCTTCATGTACCTGAAGACCTCTATCATGTCCCCCGTCTCTTCTCTCTTCCAATGTGTACGATTTAGCTTTTCAAGCCTCTCCCGTAGGTTCTGTCCCCCAAGCCCCAAATCATTTTGGTTGCCCTCCCCTGGACCCTCTCCAGGAGTTCAATGTCCCTCTTTAAATGTGGCCTCCAAAACTGCATGCAGTACTCGAGGTGTGGCCTCACCAAGCAGTTATACAGTGGGAGTATCATTTCCCTCCTTCTGGAGGTGATCCCCCTAGCAATGCATCCCAGAATCCTGTTGGCCTTTGCCGCTGCCCTCCTACAAGTCTCCGAGTTGTTCATCTTAACATCCACCACCACCCCCAGGTCCCTCTCAGCCATCGAGACTTGTAGCATTCCCACCCCCAGGGTGTACACTTTGGCCCGGGTTTCTGGCTCCCAGATGCAGTACCTTGCATTTCCCTGCATCGAACCTCAACTTCCACTTTCTAGACCACCTTTCCAGAGCCTCCAGGTCCCCCTGTAGGGCCACCCTCCCCTCCTCCCCATCCACCACCGCCCCCAGTTTTTAGTCATCAGCAAAAAGACTCATCTCACTCCTGATACTCTTCCTTATGTCAGAGACATAGGCGTTGAACAGGAGGGGCCCAAGGACTGATCCCTGAGGGACCCCACTAATGACCCTCCTTGGGGATGAGACTATCCCACCAACCGCGACCCTCTGGGTCCAGCCCTGCAGCCAATTTCCTATCCATCTGATCATCTGGTTCCCCATCCCCATTTCTCCCAGCTTATCCAACAGACCCCTGTGAGGAACAGAGTAAAATGCCTTGCTGAAGTCAAGAAAGAGGACGTCCACTGGTCTACCCAGGTCCAAGGCACTTGTCACCCAGTCATAGAACTCCACAAGGTTTGTCTGATACGATTTCCTTGGGACAAATCCATGCTGTCTATCATCCAGGTACCCCAACTTTTCCAGGTTCCCCCCAGTCTCTCCTTGACAATACTCTCCATCGCCTTGCCCACCACTGATGTCAGGCTGATGGGCCTGTAGTTCCCTGCCACCTGCCTTGCTCCCCCTTGTGGATTGGCACTATATGCACCATCTTCAAGTCCTGGGTCACCCACCCTGTCCTCATAGAGATGCTGAAGAGCTCTGCCAGGGGTTTTGCCAGGACATCCACCAGTTCCTTTAGCACTCTGGGATGTAATTTATCCGGCCCCAGTGCTTTCTCCATCTTAAGGGACCTGAGGGCTTCCCTCACTCTCTCTGCCGTGATCTCCACCTCTGCTACCTCGTACCTCCTGCTTTGCCTTCTCCCCACCTGCCAGTGATGCCCCCCTCCCCAGACCCGCCGATTAGTAAAGGTCGCCCCTCCTCAATTTCACCGTCTCCTCCCATGTATGATGTAGCCCCCCATTTTCCTTGGTGAAAACTGAGGTGAAGTACTCATTTAGTACCTCAGCCTGCTCCCCTGGGTCTTGTGCCCATCCCTGCCCTGTTTTAATCCTGCTAATCTGCCCCTTCACCCTTCATTTTTTCCCCAATGTATCTAAAGAACCCCTTGTTCCCTCTCCTAATTTCCCTGGCCAGATTCTGCTCCCTCCTTGCCTTAGCCACCCTCACCACCCTAATGGCCCTTCTGGCCATCAGCTCATACTCCCCTCGATCCCTTTCACTCCTCGAGCACTTGAATTGCCTATAGGCCGCCTTCTTTCCCCTCACCACCTCCTGAACCTCCCTGGACCACCAGCAGGGTTTTTGAGCCCTACCACATTTTCGTCTTACTCTTGCGCAGGTGCTGGTAGCATCCTGCACCCCCTCCTGATGATTTCCCACCTACTGTCAGCGTCCATGTCTGGCCCTATCCCATCCAAATGCTCCTTAAGGATTCTTCCCATTTCCTTGAAATCCACCCCCGAAGTCAGTTACCTCCATCTTTGTGTAGTCTTGTACCCCTCCTAGGTTCAGGCAGAACCAGACCGTGGTATGGTCGCTCCCCGCCAACGGGTCCCTTACCTCCTGGCCCCCAATCTGGTCACTGTCTGCCAGGACCACATCCAGTATCTACGCCTCCCTGGTCAGTTCCCCACCTGCTGAGTTAGGAACATGTCCTGAAAGACATCCAACAACCTCTGTTCCCAGGCCATCGAGGATCTCATAGTCTCCCAGTCTGTTCCTGGCATGTTTAAGTCCCCCAACACCACCACCCTTCCCCTGCCCAATCTGCAGTGTCTCCCAACATCTGTCACCAGACTCTCCTCCAGCTCCTCTGCCAGCGCAGGGGGTCTATACACCACTCCTATTTTTATTCTCTTGCCCCCTCCCTTGTTATCAAGGTGACCCAAATTGCCTCCACAGTTCCCTCCGCCTCCTCCACTCCTCCTATGGCAATGCAGTTTTTTACTATTATTGCTACCCCTCCTCCCCTTCCTCCCCTATCCTTCCTGAACATGGTGTAACCCTCCAGGTTCAGGTCCCAGTCATGCTCTGCAGTGGCCAAGGTCTCAGTGACCGCTGCCACATCCACCTAGGGACATATCACACCCTACTGTATATTATTGCTTACATCTTATATGCTTTGTATTTTCATTCGCTATTTCTATCTGTTCTCTGAGAAGATTTATTTCTGCTCTGATAATAGGCACATGTTCCATAATCATTATATTAAAAGTTTATTGGTTTTTTCTGTTCTGTGAAATGTCTTTACTTAGAATGTTGACTCAGAAATGCATCTTTTTTGAGTGGTGGAGATCTGTGTGTAGCTAGTATTTACATGTTGTCTCTCTTCCTTACAATTACTCCTACCCAGAGAAATGGGATAAATAAAGGATACATCTTGATAATCATTCATTTGGTTTTCATACATCATTGCCTTATTGTGTTTATATTAACGTATATGTGGTGTCTGAGATTTAAAGTGCCTCAATTGTCACTCTTGTATTTTCATGTTGTGAGGAGGAAAGAAGGGCATTTTTAGTTATCCCAGTCCTGTGGTTAAGATACCTGCCTGGAGCACCTTCAGTCTGTGCCAGCGGGCCTGTTTGGAGTGAGTTCTGATGTAATGGAACCATGATAAACTTTTCAGGAAATAGTTAATCTTGACCTTTCTCACGTAATGACTGGGTATAATTATAGCTAGTAATGTGCATAGTGGGTAAGGGAGTGTTAAAAGTGAACGTATCCTGCTCACCATCAAGCTCCTGGAAAGCTAGTCTTGGGGATCTAAGCACACTTGGTGACAGGGGATTCCTGTTAACTGTTATAGGCTCCGTATATTCCGTATATATTTAGTTGATTTATGGGCAGGTTCTAAATTTGGCACAGAATTTTGAGCATTAGGACTATGTTTTGACCCCCTGATACATCTGGGTTATTTTTCTCTGTTATAGTTCAGCCTTAGATTTTGGTGCTTTTTTAGTTTTAACCTCTTCCAACATATCAGCCATGTTGCTGGCCCAGTTTGCATTGGCTTCTATTTAATTCAGGAATGAGGGGATTGTGTTTGCTCCTTTCAAACCCTTCCAGTAACAGGGATGCAACCATATTACATCTTGTTGTTACCATAATACTTTTTAGTGAGTATTGAAAATAGTTTTAGAATTACAGAGAAATAAAATAGTCTAATAATTCCTAGGCTGAGAATATTGGCATACTTCTATTCATAGATAATAAAAAACTTATTAGACTTTTGTTCATTATGCTTGCAATGTACATAGATCTATAGTATCCTTCCCTTTGTTTTATAATGTTTGTCCAATTCAGTTTTGAATGCTTTCATATTTTGACTTCCTATCTCTGTCAGTGGCAGTGAATTCCAAATACAGACCACTCGTTGAGTATACCAGTTCTTTCTTTTCAGTGAATTCCACTTGCCTGATTTTAATTGTAATGTGTGTTCTCTAGTATCATAGGGCTGTACTTTCAATTCCAACCCAGGTCGTCCCACAATATCTGGTCTGTGAAAGCCAGATAAAGCAAGCACATATCCCCTCTTGCTCTCCTATAATTAGGAAAATATAGGTTAAGAGCCTTCAGCCTCAAGTTTGCACTTTTTCCCACCTCAGCTCTTGTTTTCAATTTCTTGATATTTTGATTTATGTCCTATTGATTGATCTGTATTTTAGCAGTTTGTACTTCATTTTGTTTTTATTACCATTTTGTTATCTGTGTAACTGTCAGCCTGTGTATTATGTTACTTTTTTTGTTTGTCCAAAACTGGACACTTGTGAAAATGGGCAACTTTTGCTCACATGCCTTTTCAGTATAATAAATGAACTGAAACTGAAAATTAAATTTATATTAACTAAAACTGCTGATACATACAACAATAAATTCTGAAGTTAGAAATTCAATAAATATAAAACACTGTTTCAAGTAAGATACTGTATATACTAATAGTAAACCATAATGTCAAATTCTGATATCCACAGTCTTCACAAACTTATAAGATATGCAGTAGGTTCCAAATTTGCAAAAGAGGTACTTGAACAATTATAAGTCTAGGCAGGTTTGAGTGATAGTCTCTGTTCTTTTACAGCAAAGATACTGCAAAGTATAACTTTAACAGTCTAATAGGCTGCAGAATCTCCTCAGTTCTTACTCCAAAGATTTTAAGTCCCCTGAGAGATTTATTATCCCTTAGTTCCTGCAGCTGACAAAGTGGGAAAGATGCCAAGAAATGCTGTATTGAAGTGAGCCGAGAAATTTGAGTTGAATGAGAGGAACCAACCTGACTTGTCAGGTCTTTATTAATGTGTCCTTCACCCGCACCTGGTGAGGGGTACTGTCTTTCTCGATTTGTGGGTAAGCTGTTTTTTTTGACTATTTGGTGACGTGATGTAGGTTTTCAACAAAATGAAGAGGCAGAAGACACAACTCACAAAAAGAGGTCAGTTTATTAAGCAATAGCACCACTGATGTTAGAACAAGAGAAAAAGTGCAAGCTCTAACAATTCTAGACCACCAGCTTCATGCTTTTGAATCGCTAATACTCTAAAATCTTATTGTACTCTAGAATCACTCTATAAATATTATGGTACTCTAGAACCACTCTATAGATATTAAATCACTCCTTAAATATGACTAAACTATAAATGTGCAACTTTAAGACTGGTACAATGTCACACCAGAGTCTATGTGGATCTGTAGGTCACCATGGATGATGCTGTCAGGAATATCAAAACAGAGGAACCTCAGAGCACATATTTTCTGCTGGCTGGCTTGAAAAACTGAACTTTTTACAAAAAGTAAGGGATTTGAACCACTGGGTGTCAACAAAACCCCAGGATGGGAACCACACATACTTGTGTTCCACAAGTGGAGTCTCCAGGCTGTCACAAAAGGTTCTGTGGAAGAAATAGGACACTTGTAATTCCAAGGAGCTTTGACAAAATGAAGAGCTTCTGGGCCATCACCATGGACTCTGGGGAGAAACTTGAACAGCTGGATGTTGCAAACTGAAGAACCTTGGGCTGTCACCTCTGAACATGGGAAAGCATCTGCTGAATCTTAGGTAACTGAAGCGCTGGATGGAACCTGAAAGAACCTCTGGGCTGGCACCATGAGCCCCAGGAGAGAATCATAAGAACTGGACTTGAATGAAGCTGAAGATCCAGAATGCCTTCAGGCTGTCAACCCTGGGAAAATCGCTGAAGAACCTGACAAAAAGAATAACCTCACTGGGCATCAGTTCCCTATCTGTGGGCTGGTATGGTTCTCTGCACTGCCTGCCTCACTGTTGGAGAGGGGCTGGCCTGAAGAATCTAAAAAAAGAAGGTGACAAGAAGTTCCTTCACTGACTATGCTATTCTTAGTCTGATGACTAGCCCCACTTTTGTCAGGATGCAGTTGGATGGAACTGTTTCTGGATTCTGCAGGAAGAATTACTGACATGCAATAGGCAGAAATAAAACTGAGTCTCAAAAGTGTGTTGTCTAATTACTTGGGAGTTGCTGGTTATGGCAGTCTTTGGATCATGCAACCATTACTGGGCAATTCTAGAACATGCAGGGCAAACAGCAAATTCTGGAGCAAGTGCAATCAAACTGAAAAGGTTCAAAGCATGCAAGGGCAGTTTCTCAGTCTTAGAGGACACAATTACCATACAGGGCAACTGAGGGCAATTTAAATCACCTGGAGTGAAACAAGACAACTTTAGGGTGAATTTCATGCATGCAGGGCAGTCTTACATTTTTGGAGCATGTATTGGCATTGGGCACTGCCCCTTTAAATGAGATGTTTTAGAATGGTACAGTCCTTGCCCTTTAAATACATTCAATAAACAGTTCAGCACTGTCACTTTTAATACTCTGACACTTGCACTTAAAAATATTCTTTCAAGATTTAGCACAGTCACTTGAATAACAGTTACACTTGCACTTTATGTAACCCCCCTACAAATGGGGGTTCCTAAAAGCTTTTCTGGAGCTTGCCTAAATGCTCCATGCCTAACTGGTGTTCGGCGTAAGGCCATTAAATGCGGGCGTTGTGAGTGCTTTTAAAGCCTCCAGTACTGCCTCTTTAACAGCTGCCTGCTCACAGGCTTTAGTAGTACAAATAGGGGGACTGGGGTTTCCCTGCTCGAATCTCGCCCTGGACTGCTGTCTGATCGCTCCGTTTCTGCAGTCGCTAGGAGCGCTGAGGGAGCCCATCTGAAAGATATAGTTGTTCCCTTGAGAACATGTATAGTGTTGGTAAAATTGCAGTTTGTCTAACTTTTTTTCATTGCAGCTGGAACTTTGTGCTGTGCCCCTCCATTTTGGACCCGGACTGTGCTGAAGGAGTCCAATAGTAGCTAGTGGGCATCCAAAATGGCGTGGAAATGACCAACCAGAAATCAGGACGCTAGATGGAGCTAGTTGACTAATGGAGACACAGCTTGTAATTCTGGGAAGTGGCATTCTGGGCCATGGCCCCTTTTTGCACCAATGAGGACCATAATGAGTGACTGGCATCTGCAGCCCTCCAATGGAATCTGGTGGCCCGACTGGAGAGACTTGCCTAACTGCCAAGGGCAGAGACGCTGTAGCTGTGAGTGAGGAAGGAGCCTGGGGCTCTGTGGTGTTATTAAGTTCCTAAGGAAGCTTTTGTGTGTGGTGAAGGCCAATCTCGGGCAGCTCGGTCGCTGGTAGAATCAGACTAAATCCACAGAGCAGCGGTCAGAGGAGGCTGTGCAGGAGTGCAGCTACCTACCAGGCTCAACCTGTAGAGGTCTGGAGAATCTGCTAACTCGCGCTTGGTCTGTCAGGACAGTGAAGCTGCAATGAGACGCCCGGATAGCTGTGAGTTCGGTCGGTCCTAGAAGCAGCTGCCTGGTATGGTACCCCTCTGTTGTTTTCCATATAAATGTGTGAGGAGGCATTTGAAGCTCAGGCTCAGCCCTGCGAGTGGTGAAAGAGTGGTTCTCTGCTGGAGCTATGAGTACTGAATCAGGGTAGTTTCCTATTAAAGGTTACAAACAAAGGCAAAATTGTCTTGTTGTATTGCTGAATGTACTAATTGAGCTTTCTGGCTCCATCTGATCTACTCAGGAATTAAATGCTCGTTTGTGTCAGGGCCCCAACCAGCTGCATCGAGGAACAAGCCATTAGGGCTTGGGTACCCATAGACAGTAATTAATAGGTTAGGCCTGTGCACAGAGCCCTAGGTAGACAAACATATATTATAGTGGTAAGCCAATCACCCTGATTTCCCCCGGTCCTCGTTATCTCCCCTTAAATAAATCAGATTGCTTGTTTTGCAAAAGTACACTGGCTGGTTTGTGTTTCACTGGTGAAATACTGCACAGTGAATGTTTGATAACTGTACCTTACTTTCTAGGGGGTCTCCGGAGTGAGCTGATTGGTTCGAGCCGGGGGGTAAGTGTTTAGGGTAAGGACATTGTAATTAAACTGTGTGAGCCACTAGTGGGAAGAAAGGGGGTTGTAGCAACCCAGAGGGCTGTGACTGAGACAACCTTGACTGTTCTAACCCCGACCTCTGGGTGGAGGCACCCGTCAACAGATCTGGGCCCCTCACCCTGTTACAGCTGAGGCAGGCAGGGGTAGTAGCCCTTAGGATAGCGTCCCTTGGGGGTTACATTTAAAATGTTCATTTTGTAACCAGGAGCATTATACCAGGGTGGACACTATGTAAAAGGGAACTTGGATGAAATGGCTGGGAAATACCTGGCTACAGTGCAGACCAAGGGCTATACACTTTGCTTTTATGTTTACATAGCAGTCGTGACCTTTTTCCTTAGGGCCAATCAGGTGGAGCCTGTGTGCTGGGGGTCCCATGCTCACTGTCCCTCCCTTGTTAAGGACTCTGGATACCATAAAATGCCTTTTAAACATTAACTAGCCCTTGACTAAGGTGTGGCAACTATGCTGCTGGGTGGCTGGCTGGGGCCCATTTCCTCCCTTCCCCCTGCTCTCGGCTGAAGCTAGTGTGAACAGTAAATTGTTTATACTATTTAAATATTTAAACTAGCCCTCTTGCTGCGGGCTGTTCTTTCTGGGACACTGGCCCAGTTGTGCCCTTACCCTGCTGGATATTTCTTAAATTATCTGTGGGCCTGTGTTGCCTCTTACTCCTGCCCATCTGAAAGTTGATTTATTTAAACTGAACATGTTCTGCCCTTACTCCCAGCCCCAGAGTGTTAATAAACTGGATCTGCTCTGTCCCCTATGTCTGCCCTCTGGGCTTTCCTTTAAATCAGGTCCTTTCCCACCCTCCTTCTGACCCGTGACCTGACTTGTCCCTCTTATGGCCTCAGTCACTGCCTGCTGCACTGTGAAGGGGCTTGAATTTATATATTCCTTTTGCCCCAGCCCTCAGGCCCACAACTCCTTCGGGCATCCAAGTGCCCCCCGCCACAAGACCCCACTCCCTGTCACCATCCCACTGCACCCATATCTGCCAGATCTTGGTTGGCCCAACATATCCCTTCATCGAGGGCCCCCCTCCCATGGTGCCACCGGGAGAGGAGACACATGCAGCAGGCATTTCCTTGTATGCCAGTCCTAGCGGGGGAACAGTGTAGACTCCTCCAGGCTTCATGGTGCATAGGGGACCAGCCACAGTAATCCAGTCAGCTAGGTGGCCATTTTTCACATTTTTCTCCCCCCACCCACAGTGCAACTGCACACAAGCAGTATCCTGACAGAATGCACAGCAGCAAATGGTCACCCACACCACAATGTGCATGGTCCCTACAGGCTGCCAGGAGTTGCTCCAGAGCGATGCAGACTCACTCCCACCCACCCATCCCCCGGGAGAAAAGTGTCTGGTGGACACTTTAAATCCTCCACACCAGCCTCTGCTCTTGTTGTCCCAGGCTCGGGTGTGAACCCAGGTTGCCAGCATGCCAGATGATCCCCTATCGCCCAGTGCCATGGGGCCATCGTTTATGTATTTTTAAATAAAATGATCTTGCTGTCAGCACCGGCCCTGGGGTGCTGTCACCGAATCACCACCCCAACCAGGTCACTGAAGAGAATGTGGAAGGCTGGCTGAAGGATGACGCTGGGTGGAGAAAATTCACAGTGGGTGGTCTGCTGGGGCTTGACAACTGGCTTCTCCTCCCAATGCTAATGCTCTCATCACCATGACTCCTCTTGTATTCTGAGCCTCTCTCATCTCCCCACTGCCAACAACAGAAACTGAGTTTACTTTAAATAAAATAAACAGAGTTACATAAAAACATAGACTTTGACGGCAGATAAGGACCACTTGGCCCACCCAGTCTGCCCATTTCCCTACCTACTGGATAAGCTGCAGATTCTAGTTAACCAACAGCCTACTTCCTGCCACCCCCCACTACAATTGCCTTGTGTCTGTCCCATGCATGTTTTAATTCCCCCACTGTTTTAGCCCCAACAACCTCCCCAGGAAGGCAGTTCCACGCATCCACCACTCTCTCCATGAAAAAAAATTTCCTCACATTGCCCCTGAGCCGTCCCCCCTCTATCTTTAATTTAAGTTAAACAGAGCTCACCCCAGGACCACTGCCCTGACTCTGCTTCTGTCAATTGCTGACTAAGCACTTCCCCCTCTGTCAACCAGGCTGCCTCTCTTCAGCCATTGCCACTCACCAAACTATAAATGTCAACCAGGGAACCACCAACTGCTGCAGAAGAGGAGAGGAGAATGCAGGCCCTACAACTGCAGGTAGCCTTTTCTTTTACTTGTGTCCTCCTCATCCTCTCTCTCCCTTCAGGCCCAGTCCTGCTGCCAGCCCAACCATACTACCAAGCACCTGAGAGCATTCACTGGATTATTGCTTAACTCTCTTTTCCCACCACCACGCTGAATTTTATAGCATCCCAATGTTCAGGATGCTGAGTCCCTGGAAATGTGGGGGGCAAACAACAGGCCAGCATGAGCTGGAATAATTTTGAAAACAACAGAAGCTCATGCCACCCTGGAGGGCAGAAAAACTGACAAAGAAAGCTGCAGGAAAAAATGTTAAAAAAAAAAAAATACAGACAAGCAGGAATCTTCGTGTGGGGAACTATATTGCTGACTATACCACGCCTTCCTGCTACACTATGTCATCCTAGACAGAGATCTGATAGGAACACCTTTACTGGCCCTACTAAGGATCCTGGGATGCACTGGAGAATAGGGCACAAGGCTGGGAACCTGGGCTGTACAGCAGCACCATCTTTGGGGTATTACAGGATGCATCAGCTGTCGGTCAACAAATAAATGATCACATTATCATTACATACATAAGACGGTTGTTGTGTTAAAATTGATTGGAACAATAGTGTGGGCAAGATGAATACCAGCCATATCAATATTGGAAAAGCAAATGAAAACACTGGGCTCGATTTATGAAAGAAATACCGCATGGTAAATGCACACTACTTCAGGTAGCATGTGATATTTCATTCCTCCAGATTCAGGAAACAGACTCTGAAGGAAACAGCAGCAGTTAGCGGGGACACAACAGGACTCCAACTAAACACCGTGAAAGTACAGCCCAGCTCTGTTTGACCATAGACCACTATCAGGAACTTTTGACCCACTGGGATACTTTTATACAGACATGTGCCACGGTTCCAGAGTGGGAGGCAGATTAGCCCTTACTCAAGTCGTGCTTGGCTTTGGCTCTCTCGTGCGACTCATCCTCTATCCTGCATGAGTCAGCCCTCTTTAAGTGCTGTAACAGTGAGTTGGTGGGGCACTGGGCCTAAACAGAGCTGACAACAATAGCGTTCGTAAGGAGCGCGCAGGAATAACGGCACTGATTTTTGTTTTGTGGGGGGCTCTGCCCTCGCACCCCCCAGACTTAAGGATTCCCACTCCAGGGGGGGGAGTGGATCACAGGGCAAGTTAAATTTCTGGGGCCGTGGAATACTGTTTCCATGGCCCCTTGTAAAAAAAAAAAAAAAACTCCCAATCTATGTAAAATGGCTGGAGACCAGGATTAGAACCCTGATTTCCAATGCTGCTGGCCAAGCTGCTCGATGCCCCAGCACTCTGAAGCACAGGAGCAGCTTGGCCAGCCTCCTGGATTCTGGTCCCCTTGTGTTGTAGCAGCACCAATGGACAGCGCCAAGGGGAGCACTTACAGCAAGCACTGTAAATCCCCCCTCGCTGTCCGTGGTAGCACTTACCAGACTAGCACTGTGAATTACATTGCTATTCTGGTAGCGCTCTTCTAACTGGGTACCAGCTGGGCGTAGTGCTCTGATCTCTGCTTGTGAAATCTACCCTGGTTGCACATTCCGCTATTCCTATTTATAGTTCCCCCGATGACTTGATGGGGACTTCCAGTTATGTTGAAGTTAATGTTTCCAGAGTTTATTGGAGTTTTTGTTATTGTTGTTGTTCATGAAATTACTGTAGTCTCTTTTGTATTTTATTTATTAATTAAGACTGCAGAGCTAATGACTTGTGCATGCCATGGTAACAATTTTAGGATCCATGCTATACTCCTCCTTGAAGACTGCTGACCACTAATATGCAAAGTGGTGGAATAGGACACTTCAGTCTAAACTTCACAACTGTTAGTGGGACTTTTTTCCCCCACCTGGAGCATGGACTGATTTGATAGATATCGACTATTAAACCATGGCTGTTTCCCTTGAGGGGTTTTATTTTACTTGTTCCTTGGATTCTTTAATTTTAATACTGTAGTGTATTTGTATTCCTATTGTTGTTATTGTACACAACTACTCTGACATGAATAAAGAAAGAGTTAAAAGAAACCACTATGAAAGTAGCACATGCTAACTGCAGAGCTCCATCAGCCAAATGATAGCAAAACAGGACACCACTGCCACTGAGAACAAACTCGCAGCCAGCTATGCAAGCGCAGTAACAAAACATGCACACATGGTGAAATTCATGAGTGATGAAGATTCTGAAGCACACAAAACTGCAGCAAATGAGGCTGCCCTCATGGAGCGAGGCCATGATTAGCATACCAACCACACCCTCAGAATACTGTAGCACAGGATTCAGGAAGCAAAGCGCACATTGCTCTTGCTGTGCTAAATAAGGAGGTTTTCAAGTACCCTTTAAAAAGTAGAGTACTGCACCAGGATGCAGTAGTGCTGCAAAATGTCAATTGTACTGGTGGCCTACATACTAGCAGCAGTCCATGAGGAAAAGGAAAGGGGTGCAGAGGTTTATTTGTTTTTATTTGCACATTATTCACTCAGAATTAGGGTTGCCACCTGTCAGGTTTTTTACCTGATGATCTGGTTTTCAGGCTCCCAATCCGGTTATCCAGTTTTACTCAGGGAGAGTCAGGTTTTTGAGTCATTTTGAAAGCTCACATACTTTTAAAACAGATTCTGTCATATCATTCATTGTTTCAGCTGCATGTCCAGGTTACAGACAAGTTCTGTTGTCAATATAGCCCTTTCTTTATAAAACCAGCCAACCTGTGAGGTGTAAAATATGACCATTAAAGGAGCAGTACAGTAAACATTTACAAAAACATATGTTGTGTAGAGTGTTTTGATTTGTGTATGTAGTCCTGGTGTGTACTTCCCTTTGTTTGCTATTAAGCGTTTTTTCTAAATTAGCCTGCTAGTTTTATGGTAGTATTATGACCCCTGGGAATCTCCATCTTAGCAGTTTATTGATCTTCTTTTTCCTGTAATGCCTCCTGTCCCACATGACAGTGATATGCCCAGGACAACTGATTCATCAAGTACCAGCGATAGGAACCTTATGTTCTGGTCTCTACTAAATAGCTCTAATTCAATATATTTGTTTTCTATGTGTGTCAAGTCTAGCCAGCAGGAGTAAGTGGGAATGCTAAAAGGGGGTCAAAAAGTCACCATTGCCTTGAATGTGACACTCCCTATCTCCAACCACTGAACAGCAGTGAATTCCAACCCCAGGACATGCTCCAGTGATGGTGGGAAGCCCTGCCCTCCAGCAGCACCGGCACCAATAGTCACGTAGCCAAAAGAGGTGCGCGATTCAAATCCCTGGGCTCTTTTGTTCTTTAAACAGAGTGTGTCCCAGGACTTTTCAGTGGAAACTCTGCAAAGGGTCGAAAAGAGTCACCACAGCTTTGAGTGTGACTCCGCCCCCCCACCAATCACCGAACTTCATAATTTGGGAAATTAGTTTTTTCTGAAGTCACGGTATTTAAAATATCTCCTGACTGGAAGATAATTGTTTGTATAATTTTTATATTTAAAAATGAGGAGCTAAATGACCTCATGGAAGGGGTGGAGAGAAATACAGTTTTAACCTAGGACTGTATCTGATGTTAGACACATTTCTTTGTGGGCTCTTAAGAAACAAGAACTAACTTAAGCACTGTAAGAAGGTAATACATTAGATAGAAAAAAATCTAATTGTATTATGGTAGGAGTTTATGTTTGTACTTTTCCTTGTTTTCTTTTAAGTGATTGTATGCTTTGTGATATAGTGTTTTGTGTTTACATTTTACATATTTTTATCCATTTTTAAGTAAAGGTTTCATTTAAAAAGACTGCCTGGGTGTGTCTTCGAAGTTCTTTTGCATGTGAAGTATAGACGGTTAAATTTTGCAACTGTTCAGAAGCTTGATGGTGTTAACAGACTGGGAAAAGGTAAGCATATACCCAAGGTCTTTTATAGAGTTTTAAGGGTTCATTTTGGATACCTGGTTAGGAGCCCTTAGGCAAAATATATCTGGCATCCCCCTGAAGAGTAGATTAGCTGAGCCTGTACATTTGGGTAAGCTAGCATAAGGTTCACAGTTTGAATCCCCCCAGAACTTGAGACCAAAGGTGATTCAGACCTCCAAGCAGACAGGAGGGTTACCCTGTTCTGGTACCTGTTCACAATACTGCGCTTAGAGGTTGGCACTGTGGGGGCAGAGGGCCTGGCCTACAAACTGCGTTTTGTGACAGATTGGTTGGCAGCGGTGTGAATAAAATTGGTAACACAAGCTTTAACTTTTCAGTGTGTCAGCTTAATAATGTACAGCTCACTTGCAAAATAAGGCAGTGATTTATTGTAAAAAAGGAAACAGAACTATATCATTTTGCTTACAGTTGTGTTCCTACCTGTTTTATTTTCTTTTCTAAAGTGCAAGTTAGAGTATTGTAGTTAGAGAAGAAGATGGCTTCCAACTACAGAGTGCACACTGTAGAATACTTGAGGCAGTTGTGCCAGGACAGAGGAGTCCTGTATGAGGGGAGAGCCATCAAGCAGAACCTCATGGATGTCCTGATGGCAGCAGATGCCTGAGCTTTGAGTCACAGACTTTGACTGTAAAGGACCAAACCTTGAGTGTGGAGGGGCCAGCAGCCAGTCCAGTGTCCAGATCCGATGAGGATGACAATACAGCCAGTGCCAGTGAAGGGCCACAGCAGCAGGGGATGGTCACCAGCATTCTGGATCCAGACACAATCAGGCTGCAGACTGAGTTGTGCAGAATGGAGCTGGAGTTCGAGAGAGAGGAGAAGTGAGAACAGCGAGCCACTGAAGAGAAGAAGGAGCGAGAACAGTGAGCCACAGAGGAGAAGAGGGATCATGAACAGTGAGATGTGGACCATGAGCGTGAGTGCCAGAGGCAACATGAACTGGAGAAGCTATGACTCCAACCATCAGCACCAGAGCAGGTAAGTGGCTTGGGTTGAATTGGAACTTCAAGACTGGGTTACAAATTGAATTCCAAATTGATAGCCGAATTTAAAGAGGAGGAGGATATGGATGCCTTTTTAAATTTCTTTGAAAAAGTTTGTATTCAGGCTAAAATTTCTAGAGGGTCCTGGAGCTTCCAGCTATCCCTGCTACTTGCTGGAAAATCTCGGGATGCATTGGGTCAAATGGACAATGAGGACAGTAATGATTACAGCAAACTTAAAACTGCACTGTTAAAAAAGTTTGATTTTACTGCTGGAGCATACAGAGCTAAATTCTGTAACCTCAGGAGAGGCTCTGATATGAGCAATGAGGAGCTAGCCATGAAACAATGTCAGTTTTTTAAAATGTTGGTGGGAAAGAATTGCAGCAAACTCTGTAGATAAAATTGGAAATGTTATTTTGTTAGAACAGTTTTTTTTGGCATGCTCAGCAGAGCTGAGAACCTGGCTGGAGGACCAAGATCCCACAATAGTGCAAGAGGCTTCTGAATCCTCGGACTGCTATGCCAAGAGCAGACCTGCTCTCAGAATGAATGGGGCGAGCATGGCAGTGCAGAAAGGGAAATGCATGCCCTTAGGGCAGCTAAAAGCCTCACTGCCTCCACCAAAACCAGTTAGCCCCAGGTTTCAAAGAAAAGAGTTCTCTGAGAAAAGAAACAAATGTTGGTTTTGTAAAGAAACTGGGCATATTGCCAGACAGTGTCCCGAAAGGGCGAGCAATATGCAACAAGGGGCTAGGAAAGAAGTTGGTTGTTTATGTGTCCCTGGAAGCATGCCTGTGAATATGAGGGAACACATGCACCCAGTCACGGTGAATGGTGTACAGACACAAGGGTTAAGGGACACAGGGGCATCCCTAACATTGGTAAAAGGGGGTCTGATAGAGCCTGGTCAGCTTATACCCAATGAATTTGTAACTGTGCAAGGGTTCACAGGTGAGGAGACCACATTGCCACTCACTAGAGTTCTCCTGGACCGGGGTGAAAAAGGGGGAACTGTGCAACAGGTGGCTGTAGCCAAAACTTTAGCAATGGATGTCATCTTTGGCAATAATCTCAAACAGGGGATGGTGTGTGCAGTTACTCATAGCCAAGTGAGAAGGGGACATTGTAGTGCCCTGGACCCCACAGAAGCCAGTGTGGAAACCACTAGGAGGCTGATTCCCCAGCCTGTGTCTTCTGATCTGGTGACTAATGAAAAGGGGGTAGAAATTTCCCCAGTAGCAGTTAACCACACAGCTACAGAGGGTTACTCTGAAGAAGGAGGGGTGACCCAGTGTCAGAGGGTTAGGGATGACAGTGATCCTGAGTGCCCTGATGCTAGTGCTAGGGATCCTAGTTTAGAGACTGAAGGGGACCTGTCCCATGCCTTGGGAATGTGTAAGGAGTTTGCAGCTGCTCAGAAAAGTGACCCTAGTCTAGAGAAGCTGAGGGCTTGGGCATACTGTGATGGAGCACAAGAAGGTGACAGTAAACATAAGGTTTATTGGGAAAATGGACTGATGGATACTCAGGCAGTGGAGACAGTTTGTCATTCGCCAGGGGTATCGTGAGCAGTTGCTCAAGACTGCACATGATATTCCCTTGTCTGGTCATCTGGAAATCATGTGCACTATGCAGCAGTTGGCCCAGAATTTCTATTGGCCCAACTTCATCCAGCAGGTGAAGGAGTATTGCAGGTCTTGTCACCGGTGCCAAGAAATAGGGAAGGCAGGTAAGAAAGCCCAAGCTGCCCTAATTCCATTGCCCATAGTGGAGGAGACATTCCAGAGGGTGGAAATGAATATTGTGGGGCCCCTACATACCCCCTGTTCCTCCGGGAAGAGGTTCATCCTGACTGTGGTGGATCATGCTACCTGGTACACAGAGGCAGTCACCCTATCCTCACTGAGGACAGATAAAGTGGCAGATGCCTTACTTGGGATTTTCTCCCATGCTGGGTTTCCACAGGAGGTTATCACCAATTGCAGAGGTTCCTTCATGTCAGACCTGATGGAATGTTTGTGGAAGAAGTGTGGAGTGGTGCAGGGGATGCATGACACCTTATTACCCACAAGCCAAAGGGCTTGTGGAAAGATTTAATGGTACCCTGAATTCAATGCTCCAAGCGTTTGCTGAACAGCATAGGAGGGACTGGGAGAAATACCTTCCCCACTTGTTGTTTGCATACAGGGAGGTGCCCCGAGAGTCGACAGGATTTCCCCCCTTCGAACTCTTATATGGACGCCGGGTATGTGGGCCCCTAGACTTGATCGGGGAGGATTGGGAAGGCAAGCACAACACCCAGGGAACTCCCATAGTGGATTACGTCCTTAGGTTTAGGGAAAGGCTGAAGGAGCTTATGGGGACAGCCCAGAGCAACCTGGCAGCTGCCCAACAGAAACAAAAAAGTGTGGCATGACCACAGAGCCAGAGCTCGCTCATACATGGTGGGTCAGGAAGTCATGGTCCTTATTCCGGTCCAGAAAGATAAACTACAGGCTGAGTGGTCAGGACCGTACAAAGCAGTTAGAAAGGTAAATGACGTGAGCTATATCATAGAGTTACCTGACAGAAGACAGACAAAAAGGATGTATCATGTCAACATAATGAAGCCATGTGCTAATAGGGCTGACATGGTGTTTGTAGTATGTAGTCCTGGGGAGGGAACGGATGAAGGAGACCCCCTTCTGGACTTGCTGGAAGAAAGCAAGTGGGAGTCCTCTGTGGAGGCAGTTAAATTGTCTCCCAGCTCTCCCCTGACAAGATCCAGGAAGTAAGGTAGGTTTTAGCAGACTTTGTTCCCCTGTTAGCACCAAACGTGAACTAACCCCCTTAGCAATGCACGATGTGGAGACAGGGACACAGATGTTCATACGGCAGACATCATATTGGGTGTCAGAGGCAGTCCAAAAGGACATTACGAGGAAGGTGGAGGAAATGCTGGATTCAGGGTAATCCAGAGATCACACAGCCCCTAGGCCTCACCTATAGTCCTTGTGCCCAAGCCAGATGGCTCTACTCATTTCTGTGTGGACTGTCGTGGACTGAATACAGTCACAAAGTCAGACACCTTCCCGATGCTCCAGACAGATGAACTGGATGAGTTAGGAGGGGCAACCTACCTTACGACTATTGACCTGACCAAGGGGTATTGGCTGGTAGAGTTAATGGACAGAGCTAGGGAGAGGTCGGCCTTCAACACTCCGATAGGCTTATTTGAGTTTAAAGTAATGCCTTTCGGAATGAAGAACCCCCCGACCACTTTCCAAAGGTTGGTGAACCAGGTATTAAATAGTGCTGAGGAGTATGCTGTGGCATACCTGGATGACATTGCCAACTTTAGTGCCAGCTGGAAGGAACACCTGTCCCACCTTAGGGAAGTGCTGGGCAGGATACAGAGGGCCAGGCTCACTGTCAAAGCTGAGAAATGCCAGGTGGCCATGGCTGAAGTGGCATACCTCGGGCATGTTGTAGGCCGGGGACAGCTCTGTCCAGGGGTGTAGCCAGGCATTTCGGATTTGTACACCAACCTGCTACACTGCTGCCCCCTCCCCCACTGTTGTTCATGCCTGCCCCCCAAGACTCGAGTCCAAGGTTCCTGGCTCCAGTCAGATGATTCCCACACTAGACCTGCTGCCTGACTGCGCTGCTAGTGTGGTGCTCGCTGCCCGCTGGTAAATGCCACTGACTGCAAAATGAGTCCAAGATTATGGCAGAAATGTCTTCTCTCTCTCTCTCTCTCTCTCTCTCTCTCTCTCTCTCCTCCATAGGTAGGCAGATTCACTCCACTTGCCACTCCACATGAAGTTTTCATTCTTTTAACTGGCTCTGAGTCTGTTCTTCCGTATGCTGCTCCTCATTTCTTCTACTGCTTCTCTCACTCCCAGTACAACTGAACTAATAGTATGGCTTCTAACTTTGCTGGGGCATTTAAACTCACCAACCCCAGACTTGCCACATCCTCTACCAGATGCCGCAGCCAATCACTATGCAGATGGACCATGCGGACCTAATTGAGACCTTCAGCTTCAAAGTCTGTGGTCCACTGTGCCACCTCCCCAAAAACAAAGCTGAAAGAGAAAAGAAAAAGCCTGCGAAGCCAAACAAAGAAATTTAAATGCAGTCAACTAGAGAGGGCAGAGCAGTGCTGGCCAGCTTGTTTGCCATCCCCTGCTGCTAAACTTGGTACACCATGGCATGCTTGGAGTATCAGTAACCACATCCTTGGCTCCGTCCTAACTATGTAAAAATAGAGGTGATCAAGGCATGGCCCAGACCAGAAATGCAGAAGCAGGTCAGGAGTTTTCTCAGGACAGCAGGGTACTATAGGAAATTTGTACCTAATTACAGTGCCCTGGCTGCTCCCCTATCTGACCTGGTAAAGAAAAGGATGCCTAAGAAAATTACCTGGTAACCAGCCTGTGAAAAAGCTTTTACCAGATTGAAGGAGGCAATATGCAGTGCTCCTATGTTGACAAGTCCTGACTATAGCAGACCCTTTATAGTTCAATCTGATGCCTCAGACATGGGTATTGGGGCAGTACTGAGTCAGACATCCAACCAAGGGAAAGATCATCCTGCAGTGTACCTGAGTAAAAAGTTACTTCCAAGGGAGAAGGCATACTGTACTGTGGAAAAAGAGCTTCTTGCCATAGTGTGGGCCCTAAAGAAATTACAGCCATACTTATAGGGGCAGTACTTTGAGGTACACACTGACCACAACCCCCTGGTTTGGCTGACACAAATGGGAAAAATGAATGGTAGACTATTAAGATGGAATCTTGCCTTGCAAGGGTATAACATGACAATTTTACGTAGTGCTGGAGTGACCAATCAGAACAGCGATGGCCTTTCGTATCTTTATGAGGAGTGAACTGATTTGGGAAGCTCATCCCATGCTGGGGATAGAGCCCCCAAATTCAATCTAGGTGGGGTGGATTGTGACACTTGGCCAGTTGGTTATGATTGTTCTTTGATATTTGTAATATAAAAATGTAGTGTGTGATTTGTCTCCATAAGGCAGCTGTGCCATGGGTCAGGTTTTAGTGGAAATAACAGGATATATTAACCTGAAACCAGGAGGTAATTAAAAAGACTAGAGAGCCTTAATTAAGGGTCTCCTGTTTATCTGACTTAATTGGAGCTGATCCAGCTAACAGGATATAGGGATTGTAAACTTTTATGATGTTTTAGAGGAAAAAAAGCATTGTTATATCACTATGGTGCTAAAAATCATAAAATCCTATGAAATGCCTGGGAACAGGAACTGCTCAAAGATCAGAGAGAATGAACTGGGAAATCACAGACTTCTAATTTGGGAAATTAGTTTTTGCTGAAGTCACAGTATTTAAAATATCTCCTGACAGGAAGATAATTGTTTGTACAATTTTTATATTCTAAAAGAAGGAGCTAGATGACCTCATGGAAGGGTTGGAGAGAAACACAGTTTTAACCAAGGACTGTATCTGATGTTAGACACATTTCTTTGTGGGCTTTTAAGAAACAAGAACTAACTTAAGCACTGTAAGAAGGTAATGCATTAGATAGAAAAAGTCTAATTGTATTGTGGAGGGAGTTTATGTTTGCACTTTTCCTTGTTTTCTTTTAACTGATTGTATGCTTTGTGTTATAGTGTTCTGTGTTTACATTTTACGTATTATCCATTTTTAAGTAAACCTTTCATTTAAAAAGACTGCCTGGGTGTGTCTTCGAAGTTCTTTTGCATGTGAAGTACAGACAGTTAAATTTGACAACTGTTCATAAGCTTGATGGTGTTACCAGGCTGGGAAAAGGTAAGAATATACCTAAGGTCTTTTATAGAGTTTTATGGGTTCATTTTTGATACCTTGTTAGGTGCCCTTAGGCAAAATATATCTGGCATCCCCCTGAAGAGCAGGTTATCTGAGCCTGTACATTTGGGTATGCTAGCATAAGGTTCACAGTTTGAATCCCCTCAGAACTTGAGACCAAAGGTGATTTGGACCCACAAGCAGACAGGAGGGTTACCCTGTTCTGTTACCTGTTCACAATACTGCACTTGGAGGTTGGCACTGTGGGAGCAGAGGGCCTGACCTGCAGAGGGCATTTTGTGACACCCAGGACCACTGATTCAGCAAGTACCAGTGATAGGAACCTTATGTTCTGGTCTCTACTAAATAGCTCTAATTCAATATATTTGTTTTCTATGTGTGTCAAGTCTAGCCAGCAAGAGTAATTGTGAATGCTAGAATGGGGCCAGACAGTCACCATAGCCTTGATTGTGACACTCCCCTCCTCCAGCCACTGAACTGCAGTGAATTCCAACCCCAGGACATGCTCCAGTGATGGTGGGAAGCCCTGCCCTCCAGCGGCACCGGCACCAATAGTCACATAGCCAAAAGAGGTGTGCGATTCAAATCCCTGGGCTCTTTTGTTCTATGGAGCTTTAAACAGAGTGTGTCCCAGGACTTTTCAGTGGAAACTCTGCAAAGGGTCAAAAAGAGTCACCACAGCTTTGAGTGTGACTCCACCCCAACCAACCACCAAACTGCAGTGAATTCCAGCCCCAGGACACTCTCCAGTGACAGCAGTAAGCCCTGCCCCTCCCAGCGGCACCAGCACCAGTAGTTGTGTGGTCAGAAGAGGTGTGTGATTCAAATCCCTTGGCTGTTTTGTTCTTTGGAGCTTTAAACAGAGTGTGCCACAGGACCTTTCAGTGGGAACTCTGCAAGGGGATCAGAGAGAGTCACCACAGCCTTGAGTGTGACTCCCCCTCAAGTGCTGAACTGCAGTGGATTCTAACCCTGGAACACTCTCCAATGATGGCAGAAAGCTCTAACCCCAGCAGCACTTGCATCAATAGTTGCATGGTTGGAAGAGGCATGCAATTCAAATCCCTGGGCTCCTTTGTTGTTTAGAGATTTAAACAGAGTGTGCCCCAGGACGTTTCAGTGGGAACTCTGCAAGGGGGGTTGCTTGAGTGTGACTGTCTCCCCCTCCAGCTGCCAGTGGTAAGTCCCAGCCCTGGGACTCTCTCCTGCGATGGTGGGAAGCCCTGCTCCCCAGTGGTACTAGCATCAATAGTCACACGGCCAGAAGAGGTTGTAGAGATAGAGCTCATTGGATATGTTAGTGCTGCATATAGGATATTGCATATATTGCATATATTACTATACACATGGCTTTTGTTAGACCAAGCTATTAGCTAGGCCTTTCTTTCAGTTTTTTCGGTGCAGCTGCATTGAGTTGTCAGCACCAACATACATACACACACACACACACACACCCATGTAGACAGTTATGAGAATAGCAGAAATATGTTATGTGAACTTAGCTGTTTACTACATTCCAAACTGTTACTATCTCAGGGAGAGGTGCGCAGGGGGTGCTTCGTTACATAATGATAAGAGGGAAGGGCTGGAACTCCAAGGGTGACATGTGTGAGACATGACATGGACAAGCAGCCTTGGATGTTGCTAAGATGTCTGAGTCCTTGGGTGTATCACGTAACTATACACAAAGCTGGGTATAATAATGGGCCCAGTAGAGTTAGGAATTTGGAGACATGGACTCCATCTTAAGACTTCCAAAACTGCACCCGTCTCTCCAGGGAAGATAATTTTGGCCAAGTTACCTGTAACTGTGTGCTAACTGTTATGATATGTCTGTCTGAAGGATATTGTGCCATACTTTGCACTGCTAGCTGTGTGCAAACTGCAATATATAAGGAAGTTTATTATCATAATTTGCATCCAGTGTCTTTATTATAATTGGTGCGACCCAGACATGCCAAATCTTTCTTACAAAATGGTGACTCTTAGTGTGCTCCCCTGGGACCTTGTGAAGGGGGGGGGGGTTCTGAACTCAAATGCAGTTGTGCCATTAGTAGTCGAAGGTGGGTGGCAATTTTTAAAGGGTCATAACCGTATTGCTGCGGCTAGGGGAAGAGCTAAGTGTAGTCTGAGTATTAGAGTGTCTAGCTCAAGGTTCAAAAAGAACCCAGTTAGCCAGGCAGGATGGAGGACCTTATTGTTGCTTACTGGCTCAAAATCTAAACAAGGCAGCCTGGAAATGTGTTAAACAACAGTTTTGTTTAGACTCAGATGGGAATGCTGTTGCCGTTCTGGCTTTGCAGGACAAAGTCAAATGTAAATTGGTGGCAGAGTTGAAAGATATTACCTATGAACTGCACAAGGAAGTTGAGAAACAAGTTACAGTAGGCAGACTGCAAGTGCACTTGAAATGTAAAACCTGTGATAATTTCGGTTCCAAGCAGCTATGCACTGATCTTAAGAGATCCATGCATGTGGACACAGAAAAAAGGACAAAGAATAAAATGTCATCAGAAGTATAGGAGAGCTTTAATTGACAAAGATTAGGGAGTAAAGGAACACATCAACAGACCTAACAACCTGGAGCTTTCATTTTATCTTAACTTTCTATATTTTGGACAGCCATCCACTTTTCTATAATACTACACTTCCTGTCCCATTTTACCCATTATCTATCTATCTATCTATCTATCTTGATTTGATAGCCCAGGACAGATATCGTCTAATGTTCTTTTTGACTCTTTTTGACTGCTCTCTGTCTCTCCATTACACACACACACACACACACACACACACACACACACACACACACACAGTAGTGTATGCTGCTTTAAAATGCAGCAGCACTGGCACAACCCTTCCTCCTGCCCTTGTTAAGGTGCCTCCCCCAGCGGTCTTCCGCCGTGGTCCTCACATGAAGAACCACAGCGCAGAGGTTGAGGGGGAGAGTCTGGCAGCGAGAGTACCCCAGGAGAGGCTGCTGGCTGTGACTATCACTGGTCAGTTATCTTCAGTCTAAGGTACTGTAAAGCATAATGACTCCAGATCACAATCACAATCATTGACAGAACTTGGGATAGGGTGCGAGAGTCTCAGTGGAACACTGCTGCCCTCTAACAGTGATGATACCTGCAAGTTACATATCATTTGTTCTAAGTCGTGTAAAGTTAACAAAAGGGAACCACACTGGGTTGGTCCTACATTTACATAAAAGAGGGGTGCATCAGGCCAGTTAAATAGCGTAGCATCCCACAACTAGACTTGCATTTACTATCCTATTAAATTACCATATTACCTCTCATACTTACCATATGGTGCCAACTACATGACTGCAATGAACCTCAACAAATCTGACTGCTAGCTGCAGGTAGGGGTCTTATTATGCACCTTTTCACCTAAGATACCATTAACCCATGTACATTGTAAGTGGCTGCTGTCTGCTACCTAGGGGATTCCTTATACTACACAACTCTAATTGCTAAGGCTGTTTAATGACTGTTGTGTATTCTACACTGGTGTAACTTATACTACACAACTCTAATTGCTATATTACTGTTGCTTTTACTGCACTGTTGCAGCATATACTATACAATTCTAATTGCTAAGGCTGTTATGTGACTGTTGCTTATACTATACTGCTGCAGCATATACTATACAACTTTAGAAAATGGGCTTGACAAAATAAAGCATTCTGACTGGCTGAAAGCCATAAGCAGGCATGCATTTATTTTTCAATACAGGCCTGTAAGGAACCAGTGCCAATTTGATGTGCCCCTTTACTTAGGGTATCCATGGACACCCCAAATTTTCAATCTGAACAGCTGCCATTTGTTTTCTGCTCACTAAGCAAGCTGTGACGTAGCGGGTGGGCCTATCTCACCCTTTTCTTAGGACAGCAAGATCCTCTCTCCAAAGGACCCCCCCCCCAGAATCAACAAACAATTATTTCAGTGGAGTTAAAATGCAGCTAGACTTTAAACAGTGTTTATTGAGAGAGAGAGAGGAGGGAGAGCGAGCAGTAGCTCCGAAAATGCTAGTCTTCATGAGAGCACCAGTACTTTCTTGACTTTCTGTACTGCAGATGGACATCTATCTGCAGTACAGAAAATGAAAAAAATACCAGTCCTGTCATGCGCACTAGTGGTACTGGAGGTACTGCTATGTCTCTCTCTTTAGATAAAGGCACTTTACAGAGCACAAGTAAACAACACTAAAAAGCCAAATAGCCCCCCAAAAATACTTTTTTTTTATTTGTTAAAAATATACAAACAAGCCATGCTCAGCTCTTTGCTGTGTTGTTCTACGGCCACCCACCCTTTCAACCTTCTCCCACAAGGTCCTCTGATCATATCTCCATGCTTCTGGCATCAGCCCCACTTTGTGATGCTGCTTGCAGACAGAGAAAGACAGACAAACTCAAAAGAAAGTTACCAATCCACATGGCTCTCTCAGTAAACAAGGTACCGGTGTACAGGGCTCCCTCAGTACTCACAAACACCGTAACTGCATTCAGCCGGCTTTTTTTTTCGTTTTCTGGTAAACTACCAAGTCTCCACTGGGGAAAAAAGTCCTTAGCTCCCAAAAAAACATACATAATTCCAATGCAGATGGAGGAACTATTTTGTTACAAAACTTATTTTAAAGTAATTTTTTATTAACAATTTTTTATTAAAGTTATTTTTTTTTTACAGAGCCCACCTTCTAAGTACAATAATACCCTCCATGGTGGGCAGTGTTGGGAAATACCAAACTTTCCAGGGGCTATAAGGCCCTCTGCCTGCAGAGTCAGGCCTCATTACACCCCCTGGGCAGTTCGGTATTTCCCAATACCATCCACCCTGTTGGGTATTCTTGCTTACCTAATTGTTAAGGCTCTTATAGTATATGACTGTTGCTTATACTATACTGCTGCAGTGTATACTATACTATACAATGCTAATTGCTAAGACTGTTATATGACTATTGCTTGGAATACACTGTTGCAGCTTATACTATACAACTCTAATTGCTAAAAGGCTGTTATATGGCTGCTGCTGTTTTCCTATACAACTCTGTTTGCTGAAGAAGTCATGTGTAAGCTGCTGCTTACATGAATTGATCTACATTGTTGTTAAGCTTTACTGTACACACAGTGGTCAAAACCCAACTATTCCACAATTCTTTTGCCAACTCGCTGTGGGATACTAGTGACATGGACCCCTTCATTTGGTCCAGTCCTACCCCTTGCCCTCTTGAATTCTTCCACCGATTTATCCCCCACCACTCTGCCTGGTAGTCTGTTCCAGGGCTCCACCACCTTCTCCATGAAGAAATGGCCTCTCACATTGCCCCTGTATCTTTTCCTTGCAGTCTGAGGCTGTGCCCACTACTTCTGACTCCCTCCTTCGTCTTAAGTAAACCCTCTTCTCCCACTTTATTGAGTCCCTTTACATATTTAAAAGTTTCAGTCATGTCTCCCCTTATTCACATATTTGATACTGTCTAGTACAGTATGTCTGCAAGCCCATTGGTCCATACAGGGGACCAATGGGCTTATCACTCTGTACCTGTCATTCAGCAGGTGGCTGGGAGGTATGCGGGTGGGATGCTCTGCCCACTGATGGACAAGGGGAGGGGTTGGCATGGGGTCCTGTGTGGGTGGGAGGGATGGGGTGCCACTGGATCACCAGGAACATCAGTGTGGGCTATCTTACTGCAATCAGGGACTCAGGCAGGAGGTGGTCCACTAGACTACCAGGGAATGTTGTATTTACATTTACCACAATCACGGCAATGGGTGGGGGGGGGTTTCCACTAGACCACCACTGAAAGTCAGCTTAACATGCATCGGGGAACCGGGTAGGAGGGGGGACCACTAGACCACCAGGGATGGTTATGTAAAATATATTTCAGGGACTGGGGGAGGCCACTAGACTACCAGGGATATCCTGTCACACAAATACCATGTAATTGTGGCTACGGGGTGGGGAATGCCCCGGGATCTCCACAGCACACGTCATGCTGTGCAGGGTGCCAGGTGCAAGTCGCCAGACTACCCTATGCAAGGCATGCAATTGGGGCCATAATGTTATGCAAATGGCCCTATCTATGTCTTGCATATATTATGGCCTCATTTGCATGCCCCCTGCTGAATATTGTGGGTGATGCACCTGGCACAACCGCACTTGCACTGGCGCATCCTTGTGCTCCCTAGCTGTGGCTTACACTGGTGCAGTACCACTGCGCCATGCGCTATATGTGTGCTGGCCCTGCCATATTCAATGGTGCTGCACCATGGAGCATCCCCATTGAATATCGCCTGGACCTGGCGCAGTCTGAATATCCGGCCCTCTGTCTACAGTATTTCCCTTGTTTTCCCCCCCAGACCACATCTGTAAATGAGATTTGCTTCTGTATGTGTACCTGGTAAAACAGTTTCATGGAAGGAAGGAAGGAAGGAAGGAAGGAAGGAAGGAAGGAAGGAAGGAAGATGGAGACCCTAGAAAAGCAAATTTAACAGGTACAGTATATTAAAGATATTGTTGAACTACTGCTTTAATTAAAGGAACACTACGCCCTCATATCTTGTACATTTTGTTTCCATGTCAACAGACAACTCTTTTCCTGTAGCTCTTAAGGATATATGTATTTGCTTTACTTGGTTTTCACTGTTCATGCTAGTCCCCCGCAACTATCCTGGGGGTCTCCATTGTATGGTTGTTGAAATCTCATTGTCCATGGGCTGTATTAGCATATGAGCACATTATGTCATATCACCCATTTATACCATGTATCTCTGTGCCGAAAGTACAAATATTCTGAAAAAAAACAACTCTCTGGATCCACACACATTTAATGTAGTTTAAAAGGAAAAACCCTGCATTACAACTCAAAACAGTTTATAAAGCTAACTGAAGGTAAAACTGGTACTTCACACCTCACTGCAACTTTTTTTGTCGAACTATAATTAAGCAGACAGGCATACTGTGGAATCTAAAGGGTGCTGACACATCATGTTCTCATATGGTAATGTACATCTCAGGGACAATTTGGTTTTAACAACCAGAAAATAGAGACTCCCAGGATAGTTACAGGGACTAGTATGAACAGTGAAAATAAACTAAAGCAATCACATATGTCTCTAACAGCACCATGAAAGATTTGTCTATTGTCATGGAAACAAATAACATTTACAAGATATGAGGTTGTAGTTTTCCTTAAAGTATTCTTTTGCTGCTCAATTACAGTGGTCACTGACGCAGCAAATTGCTTTGGAGGAGGAGCAATCCACTATCCATCATAAAAAGGGGTGGAGCTAGCAATGAAGTTTAGGGTGTTGTTTAGAATCTGATTTTTCTCTCATCTGAAGATGGTGACCCTACCCAGAACAGCCCAGTTGAGATGTAACATATTGGCTACAGTGGGTCCTGCCTCTACCCAGTGGTTGAATTAGAAATGATTAGGTGAGGTAACTCTTATGGCTAGATTTCTAACTGGTGGAACTGTCATTTCTAGATGGTGAAACTCTCCTATGGTAGTCAGTGGATAAAAATGACAGAGGTGGTTGAACTGTCATCCAATTTTTTTAAGAGGTAGTGAAATAAAGTTCCTCTGAGCTCCTGCCCAATTTAACCCCTGCCTCTACCCATTCCCACAACTGGATGGTCTTACTGGGAGGTCAAGTGTCTTGTCCAAGGTCACACAGTGGTAGCTTGGCTCTCTCAAGGTTTGAATCTGTGTTCTTTCAGTCTCCAAGTGAAGAAGTCAATAGATCACACAAGATACTACAGCCCTCGGGTGTCCAGAAAACAGACTGACTAGTGTATACTTGATGACTGTGCTTTTAAAGACAGATAGCATGTGGTCTCTGCCTAGTCTAAATAACATAGTGCTTGCATGATTGAAAGCTTCTATGTAGTAGTGCTTGTGATGCAATTTTCTGCAGCCCAAATAACAATCTAAAGACCTTGTGGCTATTAAATACGCCATTTGCAAACCTGCACCATGTGATTCATGAACACAAATGTTGTGCCTGTTAACAGTGCTACAGTTGCTTTCTGAAACTTGCGGTGCTACAGAAACAGTAATGGTCTCTTCATTTACCATGTTCTACTTTCATCTTCATGAATCTAGCCTACTGGCCTTTAAAAGGAAAAAGGGGCATGCAATTATTGAACCGAAACAGCAGATGCATGAAATTCACAGGCAATTTTAACAAAATTAGCAAACAAAAATGCACTCCATACACAATAAAATTAAAAATGTTAGAAAATTAGTTAATTTTGAAAGTGTCAATCTTTAGTCAACACTAGTAAGAATACTGTTAATGTAATTGATGGAAAAAGCTACCATGCTATGGAAAGGTTTTAAGTACAGGTAGATACATTGACTGAGGAAAAAATATTAATTGAATGACTCAAAAAAATCAGACAGAAGGAATAATGTTTGGGCGCCCATACACAACCAGCCTGTGTTTCTATCAAGGGGTTGAGATATCAACATATGGACCGCAAGAGCAAAGCTGGAGAGGTCCATGCTGGTATCTCAACCATGAGATGGAAACACAGGTTGAGTTATGTATGGGCACCCATATTTCATTTGTTACAGTGTATGGTTAAAAAAAAATGCAGCTAGCATTTCTTTCTTTTTTTAAGCACAACAATGTTGAGGTACAGTAAAGTGAGCACAGAAGGTAAAATCAGGCAGCAGGAGCCAGCACAAAGGAATCACAGCTGCAGTTAATGGGGGTCTATTGTGCACAATAAAGTTTTTTAGAACATGCACAACTTTAAACCGTGCACAATATAGAGGATAATGTATGGGCCATCATTGGTAACAAACGCGTGTGGCCATCAAGAGGTTACCATGACGACTGTTTAAACCTTGAGAGCGAAGCTTGAGAGGATTTGATCATCATGGTAACCTCAAAATGGCAACACACATTCTGTTGCCAATGACAGACCATACATTATATTTTATATCATATGGTCCCCATAAAAAATGAAGCTGTAGCCATACTTTATGGGTTTTTTTCAGTCACTGCAGCTCTGCTCCGGGTCCAGCTCTCACACCCCGACTAGTTCAGGAAGGACGGCAGTTCTGATAACATGCATGCAATGGGCGAACTCTGTTGTTATACCATCAATGTGAAGTAACATTGATGGATTAACAACATCGTGACATCACATCGATGGTACAACAATATTGCAAAAAGTTAGGTTTATGGTAATAACAACATTCTACCATACATTATAAATTTGAAATGTACACAATAATTTTAGAACATGCACAACAAGGTTTTTGAGATGCTTGAATTCAATGCACAATAAGCTCTAACCATACACTATAATTGATTATCAACAGAAAGAAACAGAAAACAATGCCTGGGCAACTATGCACAAGGGGTTCTGATGACATTGAAGAGATCTTAAGAGTGACGTTTGAGATGTCCCTGATATCATCAGAACCCCAAAATTGAAATATAACAAACCTGGGTATGGTTGTCCACGTGTTCTTTTGTATGGTATATGGTTTTAAACATAAAATAAAAAGAGATGCTTTTTTCTTCCCAAGAAACTTTTGGTTTTATTTTAGTATTTTAAAAAAACAGAAACCTACCCTATCCCAGATGTTGAAATCCCAGCTGTGTGATGGGTCGGTTTTTGTTTTTTAAAATGAAGAAACAGAAAATGTTGTGTTTGAGGATGGTCTAGGTTCTGTGTGTGTTGGGGGATGAAAGTAAAATGGCAAGTGACATCAGTTTCCTTTTTAATTTTAAAAATCTGTTGTACAACAGAAGGGTACAACCAAATTCTATGACCTTTGAACTCTGGTACAACAGCTTTAAAGCTAGCATGGAAATCCATAGACAGCAAGGGGTTACTATATACTATAAGAAAAATTGATGATTATGATTTTAAATTGCTAAGCTAAAACATATAAAAGCATCAAATTAGATGCATCAATTAAATATTGGGTGAAGAAACAATTATTAGAAGAAAAATTGTAAAATTTACATCATTGTTAAAAAAGGACAGAACAACTTACAGCAGGTAACAAATAAACCAAAAATAACAGGTGGAGGTTGTATATTTTTAAGTACTGACAATCACCAGAAAAACAATAAAGTGGATGCAGAGAAATGAAAAATGTGCCACAGGTTCAGTTGTTTAAACACAGGGCATCGATAATAAAACTGGGAAATGGCTACTATCACAGTTAAAAAGCTTAAAAGCTTAGCAGCAAGAAGTGGTGCACTGGAGAGAAGAAATACCTCGCAACTTCAAGCAAAGTTAGGATTCATCTCCTGCATTTACACACGCAGTGCCGTGCTCAGTGCAATGAAACCAAAAGATATACTGCCTCAGAAAAATCAGACACAACTATTCATGAGTTTGTGAGTGCCCGAGTGCAACAATACAATCTGGACCTTGTTGCTGTTTCAGGCATTGAGATCTTAATCAAGAAGATCTCTTTTTATAGTGGGAGTTTTCAAACATGTGGAGACAGAGTATCAGCAAATCAGTTACCAGAAAGTGGTTAAGACCACACCCAGTGCCAAGCCAAACTCCTAAAGAGGAGAACACCAACTGTTTTGCACAAGGAATGGGAAACTCTCATGAACATATACATGACTTATGCAAATCATACTTACTATTATGCTATTCCATTTACAAGTATTCGGTGATCAGCAGTAAAAAGCTCTGGCCAAAAAATAAGAAGCATTAGATGTTTATCAGGCTATCAGAGTGTGATTTACATATTAAAAAACTTTACAATGGTCTTAAAGTGTTTGTGATAGGTGTGACGGGATCATGCCATGTCCCATTGCTGTGTTCTCATGTATGTTAGTTTATTTATGTGATTCATAAAAAGGCCCCATTGTTTAGGCTTGATTTCAAGGGAGTCTGGGTAAGGATCCAATATGGTATACTGGAGTGGTATAGTTCCCTGTGTTTTTGGGTAGGCAACCCTATAGCTTACTAGGTGATCTGTCTTTTTCATTCAAACAATATTGCTTTATATTGTAAAAGGGATTTGGGCCTCCAGAATCCTGTGTTAAATGGGAGGGTCATTTAAGGTTGATAGCAGGCCCATTTAGTCAAGCCTGGGTTACTGGAACTATTTGCATTACAAAAGGCCCTGGGCTTAAAATTAGCATGAAGGTGCTGTGGAGCCTAGAGCCCTATTGTCTTAGGACTTCTGCACCTGGACTACATTAATTACAACTTGAGGGAAGCCACTTATGGTCTGGGTGGTTTATTGGGAATGAAGGACTTTGGAGTAGCAAAACCAGCAGGGGATGAGACATGCTGACTCCAGTCACAGGCCTAGAGTACACTTGTGTTTTTTTTCCAACCCTGGGAAGGGGGAAAGGAAGAAACCCCCCAGCTAAGAAATTTTCAGTGAGACTTTTAAAACTTGAACATGGGTGCTGGTTGGTCCTTTCTCAGCATGTGACGGGGCCAGCCTATCACAGGAAGAAACCCGGGAGGCAGGACTTTTGAACTTTCTCAAAAGAGCCTGCTGAGCTTGCCAGACACGCTTTTTTTTTTCAAAGACTCTCCTGGCAGCAACAAGGGCTTGGACCCCTGTCTGAATTTCCACCAAACAGATGGGAGGATCAGCAACCTCCTAAGAACTCTTTTCATTTCCAGCACCTAAGGACTTTTCCAAGGTAGAACTATATTCGCTAGATTTTTAACAATATATATTTTTTTGTATACTGTATTTCCAACTTTCTTTTCATATCCTGTAACCAATATTAAGAAAAGTATATAATTTCTTTTTGTATGATATTTACAATACTTACTGACAAATTAGTCAATCTTTTGGCTTACCTTAACTAACTCTGCCTTTGTCTGTTGTGTGTGTTGGTTTCGGAAAGTTGTTCAACTCTTCTATGCCTGTCTAACACTCAAGGGCCAGACACTATGTAACTAGAATCCAAGGAGGGACTCTATGGCCAAAAGAAAGGGGAATACAAAAGATCTCACAGAAGGGTTTGTGGGGTTTGGAACGGTTGCTGCATTCTTCTGGGAGGAGTCACGTATAGGGTTACAAGGGCACCCTGAATGCCTGTAATGCCTGTGTTTTTCACCCATTGTACAGGAATCAAGATGGGTTCTCTCACCTTCCCAGTGGCATTGAGGTTTGAGGCACTGGATGTGACACCTTGCACCATGCTGGCGACCCGGGCTAGGGAGCGAGCTCGGGTAGCCAGGGGTCAGCCGGGGAAGAGAGGATTGAGCATCTGGAGGAAAGCTCTCCTATCCTGGGGAGGGTGGGTTGATGACTCCCCATCAGTAGCAACTCTCATTGGAGACTGGGGGTGAAAAAGCCAGGGGGTCATGTACACAGGGGTGGAGGTGTCAGCAGATGTCCATGAGAAGGGTGCAGGAGCACGCCCAGCTCATGCTGGATGTCATTGCATGTCTGCGCCTCTGGGGTCACGCACACATACAAGGAAACACCCCGGTGTCTGAGGAGATGATGGAGTGCCTGCCCCACACCCACTGCCGGACCCTGCCTTCGCTTGATCCAAATATCCCTTGGTCTGCACCAGAGCTCACCCACTGGCCTAAAGAGAAGGAGCGCCCAAGGTAGGGGTGGGTGGCCCTTGGGGGCACAAGTCAGGGGGCATACCGGTGGGAGACTAGGGATGCTAGATTGAGGTTCTGGGGGATCTGGGCCAAGGGGAGGTATCAGACAGAGTGGGACAAGCAGGTGTCTCCTGAGGGATGCCTCAGGATCTGGTGACTGGAGGAAAACAGAAAGATAAAAAAAAAAAAGGGTTCTCTCCCAGGTACAGACTCAAGGCTGTATTTTCACCCCTCACACAGAGACAGGAGCCCCAGGATCCTCTGGCGGATGTTCAGTTGTAAATTCAACAAGCACCCTAGAAGGACAGAGGAAGGGTTTCCTCAACCAGTCACAGGGGGATTCACTGTAGCCCAAGGAATCCTGCCCCCACTGGAGTGGGTCTGTGACAATAGTTATAACTGTAGATAAAGGAGAAGTGTAAAAGCTTTAGGGATGAGTTACTGTAATATCACAGTATTGTATCACTAAAAAAATTTGAGAGAAAAAACTAAAGATTAAAAAAAAAGCACTAAAAGCACAAAAGATTTAGGAGGCTGTGAGACTAAAAGATAAATATTCAGAGCCAGCCAATAGCACTGTGCCTCACATAGCACACGGCTTGCTCTGATGTATATTCAGACAGTCAGTGCGCTCTTACAGAACCTACTAACTGTCTGAATATGGGGTCCTGACAGGGCAGCGCATAGTAACTATGCACTACGCTGACACAGCCCAGGTGGAATACGACCCACAGGGGATCCCACTGGAGATAGCACTGCCCAAAATGGGATGACACCAGGGCTTTGGTGGGCTGTATTCAGCTCTAGCATACAAATGAGTCCTTTGGGCATGCACGGTGCTAAAGGGCCATTTGCATGCCCATTATGGGCTCATTTCTATGCCATGAAGCAACCCTTTAGCGCTCAAGTAGGAAGGTGGAAAGCAATCCCTGACATCTAGTGGTCCCCCCATTGTCCATGTAGTAATGCAATCTTTCCCTTCCTGGTCATCTACAGACCCCTCCCTCATTTCAGTCACCCATTCTTCTCCAAACAATAGTGACAGGCACAGCCTTCCACTCACCTCTTTCGCTGGGCTGCCATCTGAAAGTACCAGAGTGCAATCATGAGTTCTGTAAGTTTTCTACACTACTCAGAATTGTGTTCTGGGAATGTCAGATGGCGGCCATCCAAGGTTGTGAGTGGAGAGCTATGGTGGTTGCCATCATTTGGAAAAGAACTGGTGATTGGGATGAGGTGGGTGCAAGGTAGGGGGTCCTCAGTAAGTGGGAGGTTGTCACTCAGTGAATGTGCGGGGGCCATTAGACTACCAGGGAGGGAAAGACTGTACTACAACATGGGTGATCAGTGTGGGGAGGGGTGCTGCCATAGTGCCCAATTAAGGCCAGGATTTCAGCAGTGGTAAACAGCACCACTTTGGTGTCTGTTGCGCACCACCAAAACCTATGACTATATTGTTGTGCTCATTATGCATGAGGGATCCCTCATTTGTATGGGCACAGTGGTATATTTTGCCTGATTGTGTTGTCTGGTTGGAGCAGTGCTCTGGGGCCCCTGACTATGGCCCCAACTGGAGCACCGGCACTATTCTCAGCATGGTGTTAATCCAGTTACTACCACATTACCCTTTCGAATATGGGGGCCAAAGTGTTATAAATTAGAATCGCCCACAACTGAACACCTCTAAAACAATGACTTTCTATCATATAGTTGTAACCCCAGGTGGAGCTATCCCAAGGGCTACTACCCCTGCCTGCGTGGCTAGTTGCAGGTTAAGGGTCCTGGGTACTGAAACGGGTGCCTCCACCCGGAGGACAGGGTTGTTAGTAACAAGACTAGCCTGGGTACAGCCCTCCAGGACACTATTACCCCCCTCTTTCTCCTCTAGTGGCCTAGAAAATATGCAACAAACACTTTTACAGTAGCCCATATTCAGCATACAATTCCCCACACTGTTTGCACTTACCACCACCAGTTTGACCCTGAAGACCCCCTGTAAAGCAAGGTCAGGCACAGTAAATAACAACATTACAGTGCTTTCGGAACAATTATTATGCTGGATGATCTTGTATGTTACCCCGTCTCGGCTTGATGATTTGTATGTACCTTGTATCCTCCTGGGTTGCACCTGCAAATAGGCACTTGACTGTCTAGTGTGCTTACCTGGTTAACAAAAGCAAATAAATAAATGAATAAATAAACAGGAACCACAGTCAGATTAAATGCAAAAAGAGTTAGATCTGATTTATTCAGGGGAATTGAACAAGGGAGGGGCATAATCAGGTTGATTGATTCTAAAACTGATCTTGTCAGGCAATTATGCATGCACTTTTAGTCCTTGCACAGTCACATGCTCTGAGTACCCAGTTGGAAGTAAGGTGGGGCTAGCCTGGAACATTGCCCAGAGTAGGCTGGCATCGTAGCTGGTTGGGGCCCTGTGATGAAAAGAAAAGGCATGCACAACCACACACAATTTGTAATCCAGAGCCTGAAGGCTCAGTTTGTGAAAGGAAAAACAACAATGCGATCAGATGACAACACTTGAGATTTAGCTGTTGTTGCAGGGAGCTACCCTGATTGTTACTCATGCTACCCAATACGAGACACAGGCTAGATGAAATGGAGACTGCAGGTTGATGACTGACTTGCCAGAAGTAGGGCCCACACGAATCATTGAGGTGCCGTTCCTGTTCGAGATGGTTGAGCAGGGGGCTGATCCTTGGGTGAGTCTCTCGTCGATAATGGTTTCTGTGCCTGAAGTAGCTGGCTGGGCCAGGTGGCAAGGCCCAGGCCAGGTGGAACAGTTCAGATTCTGAGTCTGGTAGTGCTGGATGCAGCTTCCAGCAAGCGTGGCACATTTTCACAGTGGGGAACCAAATCACGACCCACTAACAGCACATAGCACATTAATAGTAAAGCAATCATCATACCATAACACGGAAGGCAGCCCGGCGGCAATATCAGTGTCTCTGAGCAAAACTGGGAATTCTGTGGTAAATGGATGTCCTAACAGGCCGATTGTGTACAGCAAATCTTTGGTCTTCTTCAGGTTCAAATCTGGTCACTCGTCAGTGGTTTTGTCACACTCCAGTTTGGATATAGTCTGATTGCTAATCCTTTCAAAGGATTCCCTCTTGAGGAACTGCAGGCAGACAGACCAAAATCAGCCTTTCCACCAATCTCCCACATGAACTACACGGGGGTTGCTGCTCAAATCACTCAAGCTGTTTACTCTTCAAACTCTAACTCCAGACTGACTCACTGCAGCAGGCAATTTGGGAATTTCCCTTCGGTCCAAAATGTTTGATTCATTGATTCATCTGTCTGTCAAAGCAAGGGCTCCCTCTCCAGGTGCATTTAGGCACCAAAGTCTCAAAACTACAATTCCTACAGAAATTCACTCCCACAAGACCCCTGGGGACAGACTCCATTTTAGGGTCCCCAAAGGGACTGATTGGCCCATTCTAGCAGTCCAGGACCAAGATGGTGGTGATAAATAGAACTGTCCGTGCTGCGAAGAAGGCTGGTTAGACAAACTACAACATCATTACTATTACAATAGATAATCAGCAAATAAGTACAGCTTCTAACAGAGCTCCCTCTGCGCAAATAGCAATGACAGAATGGAGCAATTATCTGGCAGCCCAGGTGGGACTCGAACATAGAAACACTCAGCCTCCTCCCAGATTAAATAAGCACCACGTTATAGGCAGCTCTTAAAGAGACAGGCACGGAGGCTAATAGGGCACTCACATGCAAACACTTTTAAAATGCTAAGACACAGGATACCAGCCTGGCAATGGGCATTTAGGCACACCCAAGGAAGACTTTCTGGAACCCCATTTGTAGGGGGTTACACCCTTCTCTGCCTGGAAAAACTTGGTGTCTGCGTCAAGTCTACACTGTCACAGTATTGAAGAAGCAATATACAAGACATACATGACATTAGCATACTATGGAAATAATATCTGATGCATCAGTTAATGTAACCTTTTCACATCACTATACATTTCAATATATTTCACTATACCATATCTTCACTGACAATACTTATGCATGTTTCATACATTCTGTACTGATTCTATTATGATTAACATACTATGAACAGTTACCTATGACTTCACATTATAACTTTCTGCACAATAAACAATGTAGAAGGGGGCCCTTCCCTATCAGCTAACTTGGGGCTAGATGGGACAGGGACACCTTGTTCTGAAGGAAGAACAATTAATTGGGAGGTGACAAGCAAACTCAGTTTGGGCAGTGAGCTCTTGGAAACATAAACACCTTTATGGACCACACTGAGAGGCAAGTCCACAGGCCTCCCAGGGGAATCATAACTAAAATGTAGCACTGGCTTAACAGTTCACCCAGATTTTCTGGGGGGAACAGACATAGGCTCTGGGCGGTCAACACTGACACTGATTTCTTCTCCTGTAGTGAGGGATGCCTCTGCACTAGCTGAAATGTCCAGATTGGGAACATTATTAGTTCCTGGCTCTGCAGACTCTGTTTCCACAACACTTTGCTCATTATTATCTTCTGATGAGGGCCCAGGTTGCTCATTCTGAGGAGTCTCTGGCACAATTAGGCTTTGCGGCACCGAAGGGGTGCAGTCAATACTTTCATATTGTTCTTCAAGTTCTGGTATGTCACCAGGGAGACTCAAACCATCAGCTCCTTCTTCGGGCAAGTCAAACAGTTCTACAAGACACAGAGAGTCTGCAACCTCAGACGTGATACTTTGCACCTCACTTTCAGGGGGCACTGGGTCCAGGGAGGAAGCTGGGAGGTTAGGCAGTTCTGAAGGCCCAGATTCATCCCCATGATTCTGCAGAGGATTGCCTCGAAACAATTGACTCAGTTCATATGAGGGATAATAAGCATTAACACAGTCACTTTCATCAGAGACAGACAAAAAGTCATCACTATCACTCTGGGCTGGCTGAGGAGAAGGCTTTAGTTCTGGAACAACATGGACAGGTTGGCTCTGTTTCCTCTTTGCAGCAGCATGAGTCACTGGCCCAGGAGAAGTGTCAGGTGTTGGTTCAGCATCAATAATAACTTGGCCGATGGGCAGTAAGTGATTATGGTGCATGTTCTTAACAGCTTTGGAATTATTTTCTGGGTGAACCTTGTACACCGGCAGATCATCCAATTTATCAACTACTACGTGGGGAAGATGGTACCTTCTATCAGCAATTTTGTGTTTTCCATGCAGTCCCAAACTGCATAGTAGCACCCTATCTCCGGGCAACAACTCTTGGGCTTTTACTCATCGATCATATCTTTATTTGTTGGTGAGATTTCACTTGACGGCCATAGTTTGAGCTAGTTGATAGGCATGATTCAACTGATCTTTCAATTTCTGTACATACTGCAAGTAGTTTTCGGCTCGGACCCCATCTGGAGAGACCCCAACGCAGACATCAGCTGGCAGTCGGGCCTCCCTCCTGAACATGAGACGGTAAGGAAGGAACCCAGTAGTGTCACTTTTGGTGCAATTGTATGCATGTACCAAGGTGCTAATCTGCCGGCTTCACTTATGCTTGTCTTTTGGATGGAGGGTGCCCAGCATGTCCAGAAGGGTGCGGTTAAAGCGTTCTGGTTGAGGTTCCCCCTGTGGGTGATAGGAGGTGGTTCTTGACTTACACACCACCCACTGAGAGAGCATTTCTTTGATTAACCTACTTTCAAAGTCTCTGCCTTGGTCAGAATGGATCCACTGAGGGGCACCATAGTGAATAAAGAATTTTTCCACCAGCATCTTGGCCATGGTACAGGTCTTTTGATCTTTAGTTGGGAAGGCTTGTGCGTACCATGTAAAATGATCAGTAACTACCAACACATTGCCAATGTTCTTTTGGTCGGGTTCTAAGCTCAAGATGTCAATGCAGACCAATTCTAGAGGGGCACTGGTAGTGATATTGACAAGAGGGGCAGCCTTCTGAGGCAGGGCTTTTCTTTGGAGGCAATGACTGCAGGTCTTTACATGGTGCTGGACATCTGCCCCCATCTTTGGCCAGTAGCATCGGGATTGTATCAAGTCAAGAGTTCTGTCAATACTGAGGTATCCCACGTGATTGTGGAAGGGCCTAAGTACCAGTTGTTTAAAGGCCGTGGGTAGAACCAACTGTTGCTTGTCTACTTGACCACGATGATCCACTGTCTCTCTGCATAACAACTGATCATGCAACTTTAATCTGGGGCCTTCCTTGAACAACAGAGTAGTTCTCAAGTCAGGGGAACGCAACTTGGATACATCTTTCCCCGCACACAGGGTGTCAAGTGCTGGTTGAATCATGGGATCTTGGGATTGAGCCCACTGAATACTATCATTATCAAACTGAGGTAGTGCACTAATATCTAGAGCAGAGAAATGGCAATAGGCAGCTGGTATGCAGGTATCAGAAGGGCCCAAGCAATCTACTAGGCAGTCCATTGTGTCCGCAGACATTTGTTCATCTTTATCAAACTTCTGGCATAATGCTTTGATGTCAGGTTCAGACAATCTGACCCAATTGTTCTTAGAAGCTGACCTTCATGACAGGACATTAGCATCAATGTGGTTTAGCCCCGGTCTGTATTCAACAGCATAAACATAAGTCGATAAGGCAGAGAGTCAACAGTGCCCAGTGGCGTCCAATATAGCAGAAGTCTGCACATAGGTCAGTGGGTTATTGTCAGTCTTCACTAATATCTTTGCCCCATAGAGGCACCTATGCAACTGGTCAACTATGGCCCATTTTAGGGCGAGGAATTCCAACTTGTGTACGGGATAGTTCCGCTCTGATGGGGTCAAGTTCCTACTGGCAAAAGCTACAGGTCTCAAGCCATCTTCATATTCTTGATATAGCACAGCCCCAAGACTCTGCACACTAGCCTCCGTATACAGAACGTAGGGCTTGGTAGGATCAGCATAGAGAAGGACTGGGGCATGGGTGAGCTGGTATATGACTTCAAAGAACGCTGCTTCACATTTGGGCATCCACCGAGTGCCAAAAGGCTCACCTGTTTGAAAATACACTTTCTTTCGGTCCTTGATAGCCCCCTTTTTGTATTTGAGGTTCATAGGAGGGTAGCCTTGGGTAAGGTTAAGGAGCAGTCGAATCACCTTTGAATAGTCTTTGATGAACCCACGGTAGTAGCCGCAGAACCCCAGGAAATGCTGTAGTTCTTTTAGGTTATTGGGCTGGGGCCAAGTGGTCAAAGACTCAACTTTACTGGGATCTGTCTGTATCCCTTCTGCAGACACTATGTGTCCCACATATTTCAGAGATGTTTAGAAAAACTGGCACTTGTCTATGGATAACTTGAGGCCAAATTCTTCCAAATGATCGAGGACTTTGAACAGTCTGGTCTCATGTTCCTCCAGCGTGCATCTGAAAACAATGACATCATCCAAGTATACTAAATATTCCGGCAAGTTCATGTCTCCCACCTCACATTCCATCAACCTCTGGAAGGTGGCAGGTGCACCCGAAATCCCCTGTGGCATCCTCAGGAGTTCATAGAACCCCAAAGGACTGAAAAAGGCTGTTTTCTCACAGTCCTCCAGGGCCATCGGAATCATCTGATAATATCCTCTGCAGAGATCCAGTACTGAGAACCACTGACCCCCATTCAGGCAATCCAGGGCATCCTGTATGCATGGCATGGTGTATTGATCTGGGACAGTCTGTCAGTTGAGGGTCTGATAATCCACACACATCCTCATGGATCTGTTCTTTTTATGCACCACTTTGATGGGGGATGCATATGGGCTTCCTGATTCCTGAGTAAAGCCAGCAGTGAGCATTTCCTGTAGGTGCCTTCTCACATCATCTATGTCCACTGCTGCAAGGTGTCGGAACCTCTCTCAAAATGGTCAGTCATCTTGCAGGCGTATGTTATGCTCGGCACCATGGACACACCCCACGTCACACAGTTTTAGTGAGAACACTTGGTCTCTGCGCAAGTTTCCTGCTAATTCAGGTCTTCCATTCAGCAGACAAGGGGGAATCATCAAAGTCAAATAAGTCTGGGGTCACTCTCTCCCTTTCACCAGAGTACTTGTTATTGGGTGATACTGCAGTGTCTGCACAGTGTACTGTAGCCAGCGTACATCCCCTGTTCACACGAACGACCCTGTCCGACATGTTTCTCACTTGCACCATCACTCGGTGGGCATAGGCAAGGGCACGTGCAGGTAGTATACTGGGCTTAACCATCAACCCCTCTGGCAGCTTCCCTCCACCAGGGGCATCTATCATCAATATTTTGTTCTTTACATGTCTCCTTAGGCAGACTTCTCCATGGATCATACATTGGGCATTGGAGGCCAACACCAAAGAGTCAGGATCCTTTTTCCACACTATCCCCCCCTGGCTCATCTCGGTCCTCTTCATCGGGTTTCTGTTGCAAATCATAAGCCCTTCTGATTAATGCTGGAATTCTTAGGGTCCATCCAGTCCCTTGCCCTTGTTTCTCATGACAGAGCTGTGCTAGTCTCCCAAACATGTGGGCGTTTGTTCCAATTAACAGGGGATCTCCATCATACAGTCCAGTGGGGAGACACACTAGGGAGAGTGTCTCAACTTGTTCATCTACCCCAGCCACGGTGGTAGGGAATGACAGCCAGATCCAGATATACCCCGAGTATGGATAGGACTTCTCACTCAACCCCCACATGTGCAGACCTTCCAAGGGTTGTAGGAGCACATCAGGCAGATGCTTCTGGTACCAGTCTTGAAATACTATGTTCACTAGAGACCCACTGTCAAGCACGGCCTGGGTAGATACACTGTTCACTGTCAGTGTAGTTTCCATTAAGGGACACACCACCTCGGACCATTCAGGTGACTTGGGCTTGGACGTTGGCTTTACAGCTGCTTTGGATGAATAGCTTTTCCGGGCAGCTCCACTTTGTGGCTGTATGTTGCTTCATTGAATCAATGTCAGCAGGCTAGTGGTAACTTTTCTCAGATTCTCAGGCGAACGGCAGGTGAACCAGGTGTGCTCATCCTCTCTGCAGTAGTAACAGAAAATAGGTTCTTTAGAGTCTCTAGGGGAAGAGGAGCTGTTCCCCTGCTTGAACATGGTTGAGGAGTCTCAGGGTCTCTCTCTGGTCAGGGGTTTGCTCTCTTGACTCTCTGAGCTCCCCCAAGGGTCAGTGTTTTGGGTAGCTCAGAGCAGATCTTCCACCAAAGCTCTCAGTTCTTGTACCTCTTCCTGCAGGCTGTCTTCAGGCCGGGTTTCAGAAGAAACAACATGTACCCCCACCTCTCCCGGCAGGACTTCCCTCTTTGTCTCAGGGGGCTGGACAGGAATTAGCATCTTTGGCTGCCTTGGCAGCTTGCTGACTGACTCCCAACTCAACTAACTCCTTGATCAATTCTCTCATCTGTTGCAGTTTCTGCATTCCTCACCTCTCTCAGGGGCCTTGCAGGTGTGGGCAGCCCCAGCATAGGGCTCCCATCCCTCTTCATCATTCTCAATCTCATGGATCTCTCTCATTAGGTCACAGTATTGGGGGGGATTGCCCCTTCTGTCTTGCAGTTTAAGCTTCAACATCATAATGCTAGAGTACCTTGCTGACTTTAAGATGTGATGTAGCCTGACCCTGTTCAATTCACTAGCGGGCACTCCTCCTCCTTTCCAGTGGGCCCGCTGCAAAGCTAGCTCAATTCAAGTAATAAACAGTGCCAATTTTTCATTCTTCCACGTTTTGCAGATTTAAACTTCCACATCAGGTCATCTCCCGACTCAGTGCTACCAAATACCACCTCCAGGGCAGAGAGGTATTCGGCAGCTGTGGCCTCTGGGCTGGTGGATCACAGGAAATGAATGGCCTTCAGTGCAGGGCCCCTCAAGCTTTCCATGAGTCTCTTTCTCTTTCTCCCTCAGTACAATGACACTCCTGGACCAATGGGGTGGCATAGTCCATCTGCATTTCCAGATCGTCCTCCCCCATGAGCACCGGGACTGTGCCTGAAAAGGGCCTATGTCTGTGGTATGAGTCCAAATGTACAGTAGGTATCACTATGGGGGAAGCAACTGTAGGGGTGGCAGGAGAGGCTATGGAGGACTGCACAGGAGTGATTTCCTCAGAAAGCTTTAACATTTGTACTAGTTCTGTAGCAGAGTGCCCCCCAGAGGCTAATAGTTTAGGCAGCTTATCTCTAAGCCCTTCTACATAGGAGGACCCTCCAGGAGCAGCCAGGTTGCTATGAAAGTGAATGACCCTTCACCCCTTTTGGGGCCCTTCAGGCAAAATGACAGAGGGTACCTTCTCTGGTTCAGTGGGCAGGCTGCAGTTGAGTAGGGCTACCATAGTTTGATCAAACAGGTCGGAATCCCTTCCCCTTACTTCAACCTTCCCCAAACACTTAATTTGTTCAACCACTTCCACAATAGTGGTATTATCGGTCCCCAAGGGGACGTCCATTAATAGCAGAGCTTGCAGGGGGTCCACCCCCTCTACCTCACTCCACCCCATCATACGGTGCACTAGAAGCTTGTGGGGAGCAAGTTTAAACTTGGCCGTAGCGAGTGCCTCCATTTTACCACAATTTATGAGTGTGGAGTTTTAGTATCCACTTCTGACCACTAGAAGGCACAAATCCCAGTGGTGCCTCCAAGATGCAACCCCTAGGGGCACTATCCCAAGGGCTACTACCCCTGCCTGCGTGGCTAGTTGCAGGTTAAGGGGCCTGGGTACTGAAACGGGGCCTCCACCCAGGGGACAGGGTTGTTAGTAACAAGGCTAACCTGGGTACAGCCCTCCGGGACACTGTAACCCCCCTCTTTCCCTTCTAGTGGCCTAGACGATATGCAACAAACACTTTCACAGTAGCCCCAATTCAGTATACAATTCCCCACACTGTTTGCACTTACCACCAGGGCTGGTTCCACCAGTTCGACCCTGGAGACCCCCTGTAAAACAAGGTTAGGCACAGTAAATAACAACAGTAAAGTGCTTTTGGTACAAACTGGAACCACAGTCAGATTAAATGCAAAAAGAGTTAGATCTGATTTATTCAGGGGAATTGAACAAGGGAAGGGTGTAATCAGTTCTAAAACTGATCTTGTCAGGCAATTATGCATGCGCTTTTAGTCTCTGCACAGTCACATGCTCTGGGTACCCAGTTGGAAGTAAGGTGGGCTAGTCTGGAATGTTGCCTGGGGTAGGCCAGCATCGCAGCTGGTTGGGGTCCTGTGACGAAAAGAAAAGGCATGCACAACCACACACAGTTTATAATCCAGAGCCTGAAGGCACAGTTCGTGAAAAGGAAAAACAACAATGCAATCAGATGACAACACTTGAGATTTATCTGTTGTTGCAGGGAGCCACCCTGATTGTTACTCATGCTACCCAATACGAGACACAGGATAGACAAAATGGACACTGCAGGTTGATGACTGGTTTGCCAGGAGAAGCAGGGCCCACACAAATCGCCGAGGTGTCGTTCCTGTTCGAGATGGTTGAGCAGGGGGCTGATCCCCGGCGAGTCTCTTGTCAATTACGGTTTCTGTGCCTGAAGTAGCTGGCTGGACCAGGTGGCAAGGCCCAGGCTGGGTGGAACAGTTCAGATTCTGAGTCTGGTAGTGCTGGATGCAGCTTCCAGCAAGCGTGGCACATTTGCACAGTGGAGAACCAAATCGCGACCCACTAACAGCACATAGCACATTAATAGTAAAGCAATCATAATGCGGAGAGCAGTCCGGCCACAATATCAGTGTTTCTGAGCAAAACTGGGAATTCTGTGGTAAATGGATATCCTGACAGGCTGATTGAGTATAGCAAATATTCGATCTTCTTCAGGTTCAAATCTGGTCACTCTTCAGTGGCTTTGTCACACTCCAATTCGGATGCAATCTGATTGCTAAGCCTTTCAAAGGATTCCCTCTTGAGGGACTGCAAGCAGACAGATCAAACTCAGCCTTTCCACCAATCTCCCATGCAAACTACGCAGGGGTTGCTGCTCAAATCACTCAAGCTGTTTACTCTTCAAACTCTAACTCCAGACTGACTCACTGCAGCAGGCAGCTTTGGAATTTCCCTCCTGTCCAAAGGTTCAATTCGTTGATTCATCTGTCTGTCAAAGCAACAGCTCCCCCTCCAGGTGCATTTAGGTGCCGAAGACTCAAAACTACAATTCCTACAGACATTCACTCCCACAAGACCCCTGGGGACAGACTCCATTTTAAGGTCCCCAAAGGTACTGAGTGGCCCATTCTAGCAGTCCAGGACCAAGATGACGATGATAAACAGAACTGTCCATGCTGCAAAGAAGGCTGGTTAGACAAACTACAATATCATTACTATTCTAATAGAGAATCTGCAAATAAGTACAGCTTCTTAACAGAGCTCCCTCTGTGCAAATAGCGATGGCAGAACGGAGTGATTATCTGGCAGCCTGGGTGGGACTCGAGCATAGAAACACTTAGCCCCCTCCCAGATTAAATAAGCACTACATTATAGGCAGTTCTTAAAGAGGCAGGCACGGAGGCTAACAGGGCACTCGCATGCAAACACTTTTAAAATGCTAAGACACAGGATACCAGCCTGGCAGTGGGCATTCAGGCACACCCAAGGAAGCCTTTTGGGAACCCCCATTTGTAGGGTGGGTTACATAGGTAATATAAAAGTATTATAAAAAATAAATATTATAACCAGTGGCTCTGCATTTAATGTCAAGCTTAAAACTATATTGATTTGTTTTGATCTTGTGTTTAATTGTCTTCAGTTTTGAATTTAAAGGGGGAGTCCAGTCAGAAGTACTACATTGCAGAATTAGAATCAGCCTACCCCCAGTAAATCGTATACGGTACCAAAAATTAGGTTTCTACATTACACCACTTTAAAGTTATTAGCTGTTTTGTAACCCTGATTTCACTCCCTGTTCAAAAAAGCTAGTTTCAATGCAAAGCCACTGATGATGTCAAAACCAGAACTCACAGACTAGTCCTCCCTGTCAGCAACCTTATAGGACCTATTTCTCCAAAGTTATAGAAACTGTAGCTGTAGTAACCATTTTAAAAAACACATGGTTGTCTGCAGTGCTTGCATTTCCAAGAATGTTCAGATGTATTGTATTGTACTGTACTTCAGAATGCATCAGGAGGTGGTTTTGAAATGCAGCACTGAACCAAGGCATAGAATGTCAAAGTGGTGCACAATTTTAGAATGTTGGGGGAGGAATGCAATCTCAGCATGTGGCAGGGATGCACCATCTTGCAGTGTGGTGGGACACTCAGTCTCAGAATGCGACAGGGACACAGACACTGAGGAATTGAGCGTGGACTGGCAATTCTGGAATATACTGTAGTAAGGATGTACACTGTCAGAATGTGACAGGACACACCATTTTCTTTTTCAAAACTGCTTGTCCTTGTCACATTCCAGAATAGTACACAACCACCACATTCCAAAATTGTGCATCGCATCCCAACCACAATCCAAAATTGTGTGTCCCAGCCATATTCCAAAACTGCACACCACCACCACATTCTGAAACTGTGCATCACCACCACATTCCAAAACTGAGCGTCACCGCCCTTATTCCAAAATTGAGCATCACTGCCATATTCCAAATGTGTGCATCACCTCCACATTCTGAAACTGTGCATCACTGCAACATTCCAAAACTGAGCATCACCGCCACATTCCAAAACTGTATGTCACCACCACATTCCAAAACTGAGTATCATCACCACATTCCGAAACTGAGCATCACCACCACATTATAAAATTGTGCATCACCACCACATTCCAAAATTGTACATCACTGTCACATTCCAAAATTGTGTGCCATTGCCACATTCTGAAATTGAGTGTCACCGCCACATTCCAAATTTGTGCGTCACTGCTACATTTCAAAACTGTAAATCACCGCCACATTCCAAAACTGTACATCACCACCACATTCCAAAACTGTGCATCACCACCACATTTTAAAGTTGTGTGTCACTGCCACATTTTGAAATTGTGTGTCACCGCCAGATTCTGAAATTGTGTGTCTCTGCCACATTCTGAAATTGTGCATCACTGCCACATTCTGAAATTGTGCATCACTGCCACATCCCGAAATTGTGTGGCATTGCCACATTCCAAAACTGTGTGTCATCGTCACATTCTGAAACTGTACATCACTGCCACATTCCAAAATTTTGTATCAGCGCCACATTCCAAAGTTGTGTGTCACCACCAGATTCCAAAATTGTATGTCACTGCCATATTCTGAAATTGTGCATCACTGCTGCATTCCAAAATTGAGCATCACCGCCACATTCGAAACAGCATGTCTCCTCTACATTTAAACTTCCACATTCTAATATTGCCTGTCATTGTCACATTCTGAAAATGTGCATTCCCACCATATTCCAAAACTACACATTGCCACCACATTCTGAAAATGAGTGTCACTGCCCACATTCAAAAATTACATGTCCGTTACATTCTAAAATTATGCATCCCTGCCTCATTCTGAAATTGCATGTGACTACCACATTATGAAACTGTGTCACCACCACATTCTGAGATTTCATGTCCACACCGCATTCTGAAATTGAATGTTGCCACCACAATCTGAAATCAAGCATACCAACAACGTTTTGAAATTGTACATCACCACCACCTGCCAAATTAATGCATCTAAGATGAATTATGAAATTACACATCCTTGCCACATTCCACAACTGTCTCCCACATACCAAAATTATGTATTTCTGCCACATTCTAAAATTATATGACACTGCCACATTATGAATTTCAGCATCCCTGCCACTTTCCAAAATTGTGCGAACCACCTACTTTCTGAAATTGTGCCATTGTTGCATTCTGCATTTGCAGACTGGTGACATTTTGAAAGCTCATCCATGCAGTATTGTAAAAATTCCACACATTGTGGTCATTCTAAAGCTATGTTTTCAGCGGCATTCCAACTCCCCCATCACATTCTTAAGTGCTGTACTTGCATCTACGCATTATGGAAATGCATGCCCTGACCAGTGTCAGCTTTCTTTTTTCAGGTGTTTACTAGAACTGCAGTTTTATGTAATGTGGGAGAAATAAGTCATATGATATAGTTTATAAGAAGGACTAGGCTGTGAGTTCTGGTTGTGGCATCATCAGTAGCTTTTTACTGAAACTGGCTTTTTTGAACGGGCAGTGAATTTTGGGTTGCAAAAGTACTTGAAATAGTTAAAGTAACTTAGAGATCTTATTTATGACATGAGGCTGACTGGAGATATGCTGATCCAAATTCGGAATTTATCGATGCTAGAAATTTTGGCTTGACTCCCTCTTTAATGATTAATTCTTTGACTTGCTTTTCTATAGAACAACTCACTGCATATACTATTAAAACTCAGATTTGAGCTCACAGTTGTTTCATGGAACTTTTTTAGGAGCTATATATGTTTAGAAGACTCCCGTATGATACGACTTAAACTTCATGAAACATGTAAATTCTTTTGTATCTCTATATTTTTTTTATCTATTAGCAGTCTGTTTCTGTGTTTGGGATCTCTCAATCCAAATTTAATAGAGTTCAATCACTTCTTAGGCAAGTAATTTCATTACTTGACAATTTTTATGAAGCTCCCTCAAGAAAGAAAAGGTGCAGTAGCTGCTAAAAGAGTGTGGAATAAGGAATCAGCAGAAGGGCAGGCAGATATCCTGCTAAGAGATAAGTGGCTAGCAGCTGTTATAATGAAGGAGGAAGAAAAACCAGGCCCCATGGGAATAAACTTCTTTGATTACAATTAAATGTGGAACGCTTCCAATAGTGTGCAGGAAGTGGCTTCAGTGCTGAACAGGAGCTTCAGCAATCCCACCTCCTCCTCAAAATTATATCACTTCAGCTGTCCCTCTAGGAAATCAGAAGTGCTCCCTCTCCTCCCTAAATTTTGCTGAATCAGCTGTTAGATTCTCAGTTTTTAATAATTTGGGAAGTCCAGTGACTTAATATGAATTCTGCCTTTTGCCAGAATAAGGTTAATGGTTTAAAGAATATGAATTCTGATTGTTCTCAATTCATTTCATTGAATATTTCAGGCCTGGCAACAAAATTTCCAGGTAAGGACTTTATTAAAGCAATTAAGAAAGCAAGTATAATATTGGTCAATGTTTCTTCAAGAACTTCCATATAATGTGTACTTACTATATTAACTTCCAGCCAAAATGGAGAAACAAAATTCTAAGCTTTTTGGGGGCTGATGATATTGCTGAAAATATTAGGCTTGATCAAAGTATTTTATTCAGGGCATATAAAACACAATGTGTTGTATGCTGAAGTACAAATAGGAACTTTAACCTGTTATACTATAAATGTCTTTGTTCCTCCATCAAATTCAGTTAATTAAGAAGACTCAGTCTGGAGAGATCTTTCTTGTCTCATGGGAGAAATTCTGGCTAAAAGTGGAATAAAATTAATAATCACAAATTATAGTGAGAAAGAAATAATGTGACCTAGTGGGAGCTGAACCCAGGCCCCTGGAATAGCACCACAATACTCTAATCACTGAGCTACAGGCTCATGTGGCTGGACCTGGGGTTCCTGGACACACGTCCTTTCTCTGGTACAGTATTGCATATCCTGCAACTAGGAACAATCAAAATGACAATAAGATGTTTTTTTGGTACAGTATTAACCACTTTTAAGCAACTCAAATCACACATTGTATAGAGAAAGACATACTGTGACCTACTCGGAACTGAATCTAGGACCCCTATCTCCTTATATACTGGTCAATCTCCTTAGCAAAGATTGCTCAGGTTTTTTTTTTTCAGGCCCATGGTAAAATTGTTAATATCAGAGTTAAATGGGATGGCTCTTTAGAATGTACTTTTGGATCTTAACTTGAAGGATACCATGCCTCAAATTTTGATCAGATTTATTGTGCAGTTCAGCACACCTAAAATAAATCTTAATTGTTAGAGAAACCCTTTTCAGAAAATGCTACCCCACTTCATAAACTTTGCAGGACATACAAAAACACCTTGGGCAGGATTCACAAAGAAAGCCAAAAATCCCGCAGCTACGAGAAAAAGGCCTGCAGCACTGCAGAAATGCAGTTGCATGATATTCATAAAGAAATTTTGAGCAGGTGTGGAATTTCGTAAAATCCCCACAGCTGCAGAAATTGCGCACGTGCTGAAGATCCGCAACAGCGGATCCACAGCTGCAGAAATAGCTTAGGAGGCACAGCAACAGTGAACTTAATTAGCTGGAACAGCAGACTTTAACAGGGCTGCCATAGAATGAAGCTGAAAGTATCCACAAAGAGACCAGCAACCAGCCCCTCAACTGGGACCACTGCAGCACCACAGGTACTAGCAATACCATGGCACCACAGTGGCCAACTGTCACTGCTGGTCCTCCCTGGGGTGTTCCTGTTGCCTGCAGGGGTAGCACTTACTGCAGGCTGGCCAGGCTCTACTGCCTGTGGGGCTCTGTCATGGGCTGCACTGGGTCTGGTGGTTGTTGCCTGCTGCCATATCATAGCAATGTGTGCTTTGTTGCTGTAACATCAGCCACTGTTATACTATCTGGGATGCTATTACCTGTGCCTCACCTCCACCTTAATTGATTCCAATTGCAGGGGCACTACTGCAGTTTGCTGAGGGAGAGTGACACCTCATTCCACTGTGTGTAACATTTTTTCTGCAGCTGCAGAAAAAAACTGGTTGTAAATAGCCTTTCAGGGGCTGTGCCTTACTTATCTCACACCTTTTTTTCCTCATGGACTTCCTCAGCTGCACTTTTTTCTACAGTTCTTAGTGTTGTTTTCTGCAGCTATGGAGGGTTTTGTGAATAGCACCCATTGCAAATTCCCCTTTGTTTCCATGGCTACAGCAGTTTTGGGGACTAAGGGAAGGTTTTGCACCTTCAGAAAGCTTTGTGAATCCAGCCCCTAGTTCTTGTTCAGTTGCACTAGCAGCCATTATAACGGTATTGTGCAAGAACCGAAAAGGGTTTTCTATGAAAGCAATTGCCATAAAATGCTCACTGCCATTCATAATAATAATAATATTGCTTTTTAGAATTTATTAGCCAAGGGTAAACATGCTTAAAGTACTGAACGTCAGTCATGTATGCCTCCAGAGGTTTGGTAGTCTCATTTTTGTCAAGTCTTTTTTGAGCAAAATGAACCCACTTTGTGTCTAGCTACAGGTTTGTGGGATAGCAACTGGGTATGTGAATTACAGTTTACATGCAATGATGTGAATGAGATGACATACTCTCTAAAGCTTGATCAAGCCCTGGGAGTGGGCACAATTCCAGCAGAAGTTTTCTCCTTAAATGCATTGTGGTGGACCCTAATATTGCATCATTTCTTCAACTTCTGCTGTCAATATAGCTTAGCCCAAAATCATGTAGAGGCAACATTACAGTACCAATGTTCAAAACAGAAGGTAGATGCAACCCTCCCTCATATCATCTGATTAGCATAACTGACATCTCAGCAAAGAGTTTTCCACAAATTGTACTCAAGATACAACCTTGGGTCGCAAATCATGACTTACTTTCTAATGTCCAGATGGGGTTTAAACTAGGATTCTCAACAACTGACTATTGTTTTATCTATAAGAGGTCATGGGATGAAGTTGGAGGGAGGACAATTCAGAGGAAATGTGAGGAAGAATTTCTTCACAGAACGGGTGGTGGACAAGTGGAACACCCTGCCAGAAGAAGTGGTGGGGGCTGAAACAATCACGGGATTTAAGAATGCATGGGATAGACATAAAGGAATTCTGGAGGTCAGGGGTAAAGGGCAACAGACTTCTAGGAAAACATAAACTGAACTTACAAGCTCAAATGGGCAGACTGGGTGGGCCATAGACCCTTATCTGCCGACACTGTCCATGTGTCTATGTATCTATACAATGTAATTCACAAACATAATAAGATTCATAAGCAAAGAACTGATGCAGTATTTATTGACTTAGCAGCCACTTTCAATTCCCTATATCAGACTTTACTATGGAGGAAGTTGTTAAATCTAAACATGGACAAAGACTTATTTCTTGTGGTTTTGTCATGATACAATGACACGTGGACAAAAATCAGGTATTTGGCAGAAGGTTTCACTAAAGACTCCATCAAAACTAATGAAGGGGTCGCACAGGATTGCCTATTAGTTCCCATTTTATTTACACTTCACATAAATGATTTCCTGAAGTCATTATCCCTTTACTTGGAAAACTCCCCCAAACTATTTGGTGTTCCAGTCCCAGCCTTAGTGTATGTAGATGACACTGTGCTTTTGCCTGTAACACAATTCAGTCTGCAGGAATTATTGTTCCTTTTTCAAACTTTTTATCAGCAACATTTAAGGTAAATCTTGATAAGACAAACATATTGGAGTCTGGGCAAAATTCCACCTCTTCATACACTTGGAAGTTTCCAATTGTTTTAACCAGGTGAGACACACTACGTTGAAAATTTGTTTACAGGTGCAACCTGGGAGCACAGAAAAGCTAAGTGACTTGCTCAGGGTCACACAATATGCATGTATGGGTTGTGGGATTCAAACCCTGGTCTCCAGGTTTACAGCTCAGAGTCTTAAACCACTGCGCTATACTGCCTCCCTCTTAAACCACTGCGCTATACTGCCTCCCTTGAAGGCACTAAGACAGAGGTAAATACATCATAAGTCTATTTGGGGGGTTTTCCTTCTCCTTGAATTCAGGCTGGCAGAACACTTTAAAATTTTCGCTAAAAAACTTGATTTCTGCATACTCTGACTTGGCAGATTCAGTAGGAAATATGGGTGAATTCAGTGATTTCAATCATTAGAATAGTAAATGCAAAACTGTCTATAAAAGCCCAGTATGCAGATGAAATATGGACAACTGATATGACTTATTTGAACTCATTTAGCCGCAGACAGCCATTGAATAAGTCTAAGCACAGAACCTTTCGACTCAAATATACAATGCGGGGAAAAATTTTGGAAACAACTTCTGGCTGTTCCTCAGGGAAGTTCAGCAGGTGCCATAACAGCAGAAATAGGCCAGGTCAGTACTGATGTCTTAAGCCAGACTAGAGTATTCTCATATTGGGTAAGACTGTCATCAGACCATCTTCCAAATTTGGCATATAGAGAAATGTTTGAACCTAGAAATTTAGATTAAAAAACTAGGATGACTATGGCATTTAGAATGAGATATCAGTGTTAGTTGCTCAGTAGGTAACACACTCACCTCTGGGGCCAGATGGCCAATGGTTCCAGCCCAACACCAGGTACTTGGAGTAATACTCAAAACTGACATTGTACTGACACTGTAGTGCAGCGGCGAGGGGGTACTGCACTGGTGGGGAGCCATCCCTTGGATGAGATGTTAAACTGAAGACCCATCTGCCTATCTCTGGTCACTGTCCAGGTGAAAGTAAAAGATCCCATTACACATATCAAAGTAGAGTGGGGGAATTGCTATTGAGAGAAGAGACTATTCTGAAATATAACAGCTTCAATTAACACAAAATACAGCACACAGTGAAAGTACAGGCAACACGAAAAAGAAAAACAGAAATAGTAATACTGCTATACATCTCATCAGTGTGAAATGACAAAAAAAAGACTAAAAATGAAATGACAAAAGAAAAACTTAACTTCAAAACAAGCAGTTGCCTGATTATTTCATGCAATAGCTAATAAGTTATAAACCATGTGCAATGCTGCCAATATTTATAAAATAGATGGGGTACAACTGTATTTTTTTCCACCAAATACCTGTTTTTGAGAGCTACTTTTACCTGTTGGATAATTTTCATGGCAGACAGTTCTTTTTGCTGTAAAGTAAGAGAACATAGAGCTAGCCAAAGATAGTGTAGGCCCCCCCCCCCCCAGTTTGGGGGCTTACTAAAAATCATTCTTTCCTACCCCTGTAGATGCCACTAGTGGTTAGGTAGGCCCTGGGTGGTGCCCGCCCCTTGGGTGTGGTAATCCTGTCCCAGTAGGGTATAAAGGGTGAGGCAGAGAGAGAGAGAGAGAGAGAGGGAGAGGAGGAGGAGGAGGCCAGCAGGATTGCAAAACACAAGTGTGGGTCAAGGTTCGAGCCCTGGCCCGGAAGTTGCAGCCTAGCTCAGTGGTGCTGGTTCGGTACACAGGTTTGGAGGGTGGTGTTCAGGGAAACAGCCAGTGGGATGGGACCCCAGTAGGAGTAGGACACATGACCTGGAGGAATTGTGTCGGACCTGCCTTGTGCTCTGCGTCACCGAGGTGGGTCAGGAGCCTTGTCCTGAAAGAAGATGGGAGGTAGTGGGGGCACTGTGGTGGTAGCAGAGCTGCGGTGTGACCTATCCAGTGGTGGCAGCACTGGGTAAGTCATACCCATGTGGCATGCTGCCTTCAATGCTTTGGCAGCCTGCTGGGAGTGAGAAAAGCTGGGCCCACCTTTCCCAGTGGTGACTTTGGTCTGGGACTAGGGTGGGCCTCGGGATTAGGCCCTTATGCTGCAGGAAGTTTAGAGTTGTGAGGGAGCTGGCTGTTGAGAGAACTCCCTGTTCCATAGGTGGCTGAGTGCCTGTAGCCTGTAGCCTGCAGAGCAGATTGATACCAGGCCAGGTTGGAACTAGGGGCGTGTTTGGGGAGCCCTGGCATGTGGTTTAGTCCTTGGTGTGTTTTGCTGCCTGTATAACTGAGCCTCTGGGGCTCAGTCAACTAAGTGCCGCCTATTTTTCTGGCCTGCCTAGGCCTGAGTTTAGTGCTGCAGCTCTGTGCTGCAGAAATTGCTGCTTACATCCTTTTGCCTGTCTCCATTGTGCCTCCAGCCCCGTGGAGCTGACGTTTATGTTTCCCCATTTTAATTAATTACGTTTTTTATTCTTTTAAATTTGGTACTCCTGTCTGGTCTGTGTTGCCTGTCTGCTAACCAGTTTGCCCACAGTTTACAGCTCCAGTGCCTTACCTGCCCAGTGTTCCAGCTGATTCCTCCATCACGCCATGCTGTGAAGTTCATTCCCCTTGACACCATGAATTCAACGGTCAAAGTAGGCCAAGCTATTTACTTTACTTTTGAGCATCTCTGATGTTTTTCTGGTTTGTGCCCCCTCCAGCATTTTACCATTAGGACCCCAGACACCGGAAGGTGGGTTACAATAGTATTTACATACTGCAAAGACTAACTTTAATGTACTAGCATGATATATCTGAAGTCTAGTGGGGAATATAACCCCAAAATCAATATTTCATACATAATCGGATTTATCTGTTTATCATTCCAAGTTTTTAAGAGCAATGTCCAAAACTGTATTGTGAAAGGACATGGAATAAAAAAAATACTCTTGGGTTTTCAGTTCCTACCCACATGAAGCGCAAGGACATATGTGCTCTTCCAAGGCCTTATGCTTCAAAGAATTATGGATTTCAAGTCTCCCGTGGCAAGATTTTATTTATTTGTTTTTGAGTACTATGTAAATACACTAGACATCAGAAATGCCTATTTTCAGGCACGACCCAGAAGGGTACAATGCAAAACAGGCAAATACAGAAAGGCAAAACACATAATGGTACAGAGAAAATATACAATCACAGTAAGGCTAGGTTATACAGTACAAGTGGGTAAGGACAAGTTATGACAGAAACAGCATAACAGAACAAGCAGATATAAACAGGTAGTCATCTATTGGTACAGTGAGATAACAGTAACATATATAGAGAAGGTGAGATAACAGTAACATATAGTGAGAAGGTTGTGAAGGACAAGGAATTCAGAACATAGTCACAGTTTCAGAGGGTATCTCCTAAATAATATATACAAGGTTACAAGTAGAGAAAAAAGCACAGCAGTAGGGCATGAGGACTTGATGTATCAGGGTGATTACATGAGAAATGAAATCATATAGTAAGCTCAAGGTGTATTAGATGGAGGGGTGGTTTAGCTTTAGTTGTGTAAGGCTTAGGACAGTTGAATAAGTGCCAAGAGAGTTTGCTATAAGACTAGGTTGAGGTAATAAGATAACCACTTCATATCCCACATTTGGAGAGGTATTCTTTTATTGATGAATTGTAGAAAAGGGGACTGTAATGTCTCAGTGGGCTTACCCGGTTACCAAAATTCAAATAAATAAATAAACTGTATTAGCTTGATCTTCTGGACAGAATGGTAGCTGTGGTGTAGTGTAAAATATTTCTTGTAGTATGGTAAGGTAAAACTGCCTTCTGGTTTTGGAAATTATTAATTCCTGAGTTATCTTGCATTGATGCAGTTTTGTTAAAACAGATTTCACATGAGTTGGCAACTCCATTTTTCTAGAAATGGCAGAGGCTGTTAGGGTGCCTTGGCCACATTTTTCATTTAATTGGAGAAAACAACGAGCCATAATACTGTGCCACAGAGTGGTGTTTCTCTTCAAAAGCCCAGTAAAATTACAATAGATAAACATACTATGAAAAAACCAATAGAGTGATTATTTTAATCTCAAAAAATCCAAACAGCCACAACCAGTCAAATGTGCTCAGTTCTCACCAAAACGAGCAGCCAACTCGTTCACAGAACTATAGCAAACAGACTAAGATATAGTGTCACTTGAGTTTTTCAATAAGGCTACAGTAAGTCCAAAAATATTGAAAATATAACAAAATAAGTTTATTGAAGACCACACACAACGATATCCTCTAACCACCAGTGTGACACCTAAGGTCTTCACTCCAGGGGTGTGGTCTATAGTGTGTGGGGAGTCATTTAAGAGCCTTGCATGTTTGCCCTGGATTGTATCTAAGTTTTGGGGCTTACAACTGTTTTGCTGCTGGCTGTGGACCTCTGCCTATGAGGAGTTGAAGCTCTGAGGAAAGACAAACTTTCAGAGAAGTGTCCTGTGGAATGTTGTTTGAGGAGAGCGTGGAGCGTTGGTGGTGGACGTCCCATCAGATTCCTGCAGAGTGTCCAGGTTGGTGGGCTGAAGCAGTTTAATTTGAGGAAATAACTATCTGGTCCCGATCCTCCCAGTAGGTTGTACTGTGGATATGCAGCTGGGTGGGGGTGGGGGCTTCGCCCTATTCCACCAGGTAGCCAGTGGTTTGGGTCGGTGGTCCAAAGGGTTTTTTCTGCCAGTTTCTCTGCTTAGGCAGGCCTGGATGGAGACCCATAGAACTGGCTGTGCTCTTTACAGTCGACTTCCGGTGGTGGATTTTTTCAGGGTCTGCATTAACCTCAGAGCTCCCAGTGACCCAACGAAGAGGATTTTTCCTGACTTCAAGAAGGCAGTGAGAGTGCTTCATTATTTACCAAGCCTGGGCAGTGGAAGTGCCTGTGGACTGGGAAGTAACTGGATTTTGTTCCATCTCTTCTCTCGGTGAAAGTGACTAAGGAGTATGAAGAATCCATTAAGACCTTCTATTTGTCTTGCCCTGGAAGTGTGAGTTCTTGGGAATTTTATTTGTCCCCCTTGGAATTGAGAGATCCATCGGGGACTGGAAATCTGGGTTTCTTTATCCCTATTATTGTGACTTTGCAACTCTGAGGACTTTTGTTCTGTGTGGTTCCTTGTTATTTAAAGTGTCAACTGATTTGGATTTAAAGATTGTGACTTTATATTTTATTTACTGTGATTTTGGTTAGAGGGTGAGTTTGTTTTATTCGTTTTATGTTTAGTGTAAAATTTATATGGTTTTAGGTTTTGTTTAATTGGGTTGTCAGAATGTGTTGGAGGCCTGCCCCACGGTCGTGCGCTAGTCATCTTCCGCCCTCCGCTCCCTCCACCCCTTCATCTCCTTCCCAGTACATTTTTCCATTAACCAGCATTGTAGAGCACTGGGTATTGCGCATCAGGGAGGTGCAAATGGTGCAGGTTGAATGAGTGGGGCCATCACTTCGGGGTTGTAGGGTCCAGAAGACGCCCTGGGGTGAAATGGAATCCACATCGCGGCCCTCTGTGTTTGGTTTCCATACCCAAGGGCACCACCAAATTGGGTGGGCATGTAGTTCAGGGGGCCCAAGAAGTTCATCTAACTCGAGCGGTGTTATTCAACGCCAGATCCATTAAAAACAAGACTGCAATTATTGCAGATCTTGTAAATTCAGTGGATCTGACTTGCATCACTGAGACCTGGCTGGATGAGAACTCTGACCCTGTATTAGAGGCAGCAATTCCAGCCAGCTACTCTGTGATTCACCGTTCGAGATTGGATCACAGGGAAGGGGGGGTTACGGTCTGTTTTAAGACCGAATTGGGCCTCACGAGTGTACCAGTTGAGGAGACTGAGTCATTTGAGTGTACTGTGGTAGCAGGTGTAGGTTGTAGGATCATCCTCATCTACCGTCCCCCTACCGTCCACCCGGGGATGGGAAACGGTTCGTTCAGGAAGTGTCGGACTTCATCATTTGACATAGCATTTGATTCTCCCAGGCTGATGGTCCTGGGAGACTTTAATACCTGGGTCGATGATGAACTTTCACAATTTGGACAACACTTCCTCCAACTGATGACATCTCTGGGCCTTACACAGGTAGTTACCACTGCTACCCACAAACATGGTCATTCCCTTTACTTAGTTTTCCTTCTGGGGATCGAGGCCTTGTATATGGGGGTGGAACCAGTTGGATGGTCCACTCACTACACTGTGGGATTCAATTTTAGCACCCCCTTCGAATGCCTACCACTGTGGAAATGGTCAAGTACCGTCTTTTACGAGACGTTAACTCTGAAGGCCTTATGGCAGTACTTGACCTATCGTCCATTCTGGTTGCTAACAGCGATCTGAAGAACCTCGCGGTGGCTTATAATACAGCCATTGTGGTGGCTCTGGATGTCATTGCTCCTGTCTGTGTTTGTCCTATCTCCCTTTGCCCTCAGTCTCCATGGTTTGATGGGACTGAGGGAGATACGGTGACAAGGACGAAGGTTAGAGCATTGCTGGCGGAGATCTACCCTCGATGCTGACCACCTTAGGTTGATGGACCACTATCAAGCCTATCAATCTGCAATCACCCGTAAGAAGGCAGAGTTCCTGTCCGGGGGAAATTGCAGTCTCTCAGAACTGACCAGCTCAGCTTTTCCGAACTGTGGATAGGCTGTGCAACCCGGCTTGTCTACAAGTTCGAAAAGCATTTTCGCAAATAGAGTGCACTGAACCTGCTCATTTTTTTCCGACTAAGGTGGCCGACATCAAAGCAGCTCTCTAGCCAGCACACTCTATGGGCACTGTTAATGACCAACGCTTGGCCACTAGCCTCCAGCTTTCCTGGAGTACCTTTGACCGCCTGGAGTTCATGGATGTCATGAGGATTGTCCAGGGTGCGCGCCCTATGTACTGTAGTTTGAACCAAAGACTAACTTCCCTGATTTTGGGTTGTATTTATTCCATCGGTCCGGTCCTTGCACAGATAGTTTGGTGCTGCTTGGAAACAGGTGAGTTTCCTAGCTCCCTGAAGGAGGCGGTGGTAACACCCCTCCTGAAGAAAGCTTCTTTGGAACCAAACAGCCATGCAAACTATAGACCAATCTATAACCTCCCCTTTTTAGGGAAGGTGGTTGAGAAGGCAGTGGCCATAAAGCTGGAGAGCCGCTTGACCATCCATGACATCTATGAACCCCTCCAGTCCAGTTTCCGAAAGAAGCATAGTACGGAGACAGTGCTGCTTCAGGTGCTCAATGATATCCTGATGGCTTGAGATTGGAAGAACCGTTCCATCCTAGTTCTACTTGAACTCTCATCAGTGTTTGACACTGTGGACCATGGGGTTCTGCTTGATCATCTGAGGTTCATCTGTGGCCTGTTGGGTGAAGTCCTCAGGTGGTTTACATCTTTCCTCACCTGAAGAACTCAGAGGGTGGTACCCGGGATTTATTCTTCGGACCCAATCCCTCTGTCATGTGGGGTTCCTCAGGGATCAGTGTTGTCCCCCACATTGTTTGCAGTGTATATGCTGCCCCACGGAGACATTGTAAGGAGGTATGGGCTGAGGTTTTACTGCTATGGTGATGATACCCAGCTATACCTTTCTTTTGCACCCAACCAGAGTGGAGATCTCTCAGTCTTTAATAACTGCTTAGCGGAAATCTAGAAGTGGATGGATTCAAGCTGGTTGAAGTTGAACTCAGGAAAGACTGAAGTGCTGGTTGTGGACCCAGGATGCCAGATAGGGGGGTCGGGGGTAGGTTCACCCTTGGGGATTTTCCTTGGGGGTTTGCCACTCCCAGCCTCTGAACAGGTGCATAACCTGGGGGTAATCTTTGATGAGGTGCTGAACCTACACTCGCAGGTGTCAGCTGTCATCAATACCTCTTTTTACCATCTGAGGAATATCACCAGGATTAGGCACCTTGTTCCATCCGGCGACCATCCTATGCTGGTTCACGCCTTTGGGTCCTCCCGCTTGGATTATTGCAACTCCCTGTATCTAGGGCTTTCTGGGGTAGAAATATGCCAGTTGCAGCTAGTGCAGAATGCAGCAGCTTGGCTTTTGACAGGAACCTCTCGGTTCTGCCATATTTCTCCAGTGCTGCACGGTCTGCACTGGCTGCTGGTACAATGGAGGATCACCTTTAACGTCAGTCTTCTGACTTATAAAGCCCTACATGGACAGGGCCATGACTACCTGAAAGAGCTTCTGGTACCCTACCACCCCAAGCGATCACTCCACTCAGCTGGCGAGGGGTTGCTAGAGATTCTAAGAGTGTGCTTGAAATCTTATGGTGCCCGGGCATTTATGGATGCAGCCCTTTCTCTTTGGAATTCTCTATCCCACCAGTTATGTGAGTGTGCAGCTGTGGAGGGATTTAAATGAGCCCTGAAAACACATATTTGGCACCAAGCATTTGGTGACTGATTGGTTGTTTTATTTTCATTTTATAAGTTTGTCTAGATGTTTATGTATTAACTAAGCTGCTGTAATTTGTGCAATATGTCATTTATTTTTAAATTTGTTTGGTGCCTTGGTTTTGGAAAGGTGCCATAAAAATAAAGTTTTATTATTTTATTATTATAAATGATTGCTCCAACTCAGTGTACAGCTGTGTAATCGTCTTGTATATTTGTGATTTTAATAAGATTATTTAAGCAATGCATGTCACTATAAATTTTGGAGGTTTTTCTCCCTCTGTCTGTAAGAGATAGACCACAATTAAAGTTGCCACCAAATAGAAGCAATCTATTACTGTGCAAATGTAACCCATCACCCCTGCCTTTTAAGCAAAACAACAGGTGGCATGCTGTTGAAGTTGACAGCAGTACCTGGTGGGGACTGGGTTCGGGGAGGATGAGGTTACTTGGCACAGGGGACCTAGGTTTGGTTACTCTGCACAGGGTCACCCAAGTAAATCCATGCACAGGAAGCAATAACTATAATGTCCAGAACCAGGAATGGGATTCTTCAGTGTGGCTTTTATTCACATCCAAGCTGAACAAACAAAGCATAGACGGACCCCCATGGGGCTACATTTCCTGGTAATGCAGATTAGAGTCAACAGAACACTTTATCACTATTTCCAGCCCTCAGGCTCTAAACCCACCAGGCACACAGCCCAGACTTGCACACAGCTTTGGGTACACAGCCCAACTTGCACACTACTTGGGTTTTCCCCACTGGCCCGGCTCCCCCGCTGGCCACTTGATCCATGGTCCATTTGAGGAATGAACCAATTATCCTGTTGTGGCTCCCCAAACCACACTAGAGTCTTTGACTCCTAGAGAGAATGTTCCTTACAATCCCACGTCTGGGTACTTCCCTCATCACTGGCCAAGTGCCTGAGGCAAAGTAGAAATCCACAGAAGAAATCCGTAGAGGTGGACCTGGTCACTAAAGATGGGGGGCCACCCACCTCCAGCTCCCAAAGCCCATACCCGGCCATTTCTCAGGAAACTGAACAATTCCTTTACTGAACTTTCAAATGTAGATTCTGGGTAGACGTCTGTCACATCTCCTGTACATATCATTTGCATCCCAACAAGCTTTGGACTCGAACCTACTTTTAATTTGCTTAGCCCATTACTCTAGGCTTCCACTATTGTAGTAGTTCAATCCCCACATTGTCACACAAGTCCTAGGGTGAAAAACATAGGCCCTTTTAGCAAGAGCAGACACTCACCCTCACGTTGCAGGTGCCCCACAGGCGACTCACAAATCTTCTTTTCTCCCAAATAAACTCTAGAACACATAGGCAGCTTTTCCTTTATGAGCAGAACTAGGGGGTTGCCCCAGGAATCTGCAGGGAACCCTTTCCTGCCTTTCCCAAAGGAAGGGGGCACTGAGACCCGAAAACAGCGATCTCTGCCACTTCAGTTATCTTCTGTGTCTCACTTTAAGGTGGAGACACACACCCTTTTAAACTAAAAGTAGCCCTCTGTCAGGGTTGCGGCTCCTAGAGCCTTCACTGAGCTGCTTTCTCAGCAAGCTCCCAACTTCACACTGAACTCACTGAAAACTGACTGAACTGATTTCAAAACCTCCCAAATTTCTAACCAACTCCCTTGCTGCAGATTCCAATGTGGCTCATGCAGCTGCGATAGTTCTATTGGTGATGTCATCCCTCAGTCTCAGCTGAGACTGAGAACAGAGTGAGATAGTGTGAAACCCATTTAACTGGAGTTTCACAAGTTGCCTTCCCTGCCTACCACTAGGTCTTACTGGGATTCTAGTAACCCCGGGTAACAAGGAGGTTACACAAATAAGGTTGTATCATGTGAACCAAATGAACTCCTGCAGCCATCACTTCTGCAGCATAAATATTAATGAGACAGAATTTAAAATTACTGTAGGTTAGATCTAATAATAGAGCCTTTCCAGGCAAAATCTTCACCAGTCATTTGACTGTAAAATTATACCCTTTTCGTAAAATCACTACCCTGTCACACATATCCTCCCCTTGAGACCAAAATGAACAGCCCTGCATCCACAAATATTTTGCTTGTGAAATCTCATGTACTGTTTTAATTCTGCTGTCCTGCAGAGAAATTATATTGTTTGGTAATTCACTTATAATATCAGGAATAATGTATGGGTACCCATACACAACAAGCTTGTGTTTCCATCGAGGGGCTGAGATACCAATGTATGGACCTTGAGAGCGAAGCTGGAGAGGTCCATGCTGGTATCTCAACCTCAAGATGGAAAAACAAGAAGAGTTGTGTATGGATGCCCATATTTTATTTGTTATAGTGTATGTTTTAAAAAAATATGTCTTACATTCCTTTTTTTTAACCATTTGATATTGCTGAGGCACAGTGAGCAGAGAAAGTGAAACCAGACAGCGAGAGTCAGCATGAGGAAATTGCAGCTGCAGTTAATGATAGAATATGCACAATAATGTTTTTAGAACATGAACAACAACTTTAGAACATGCACAGCAAGGTTTTTGAGCGGCTTGTGTAAGACGGCTAGTCCTTGCAGTATTCTGACCAAATGGCAAAATACGACTCAGGAACAGGTGCTGCATACAGGTTTTTACTAGCCCCAAAAACAGTGATTACAGCTTACCTAGAGCCAGGAGCCCTGAATACCTCTATCTACCCAGGATGAAGAATGGAAGTCAGGGTGGAAAACAATGACATAATGTTTTATAGGGAAGATAAGGCTGTCTGTTGCCGTAGTGATGGCTCATCTTGCTTTACTGTAATACAGTTATATTGGCTAACTAGAGGGGCAGCTCCTAGCACTGGGGTTCTTATCAGTGATACACATTTTCTGCTTATTTCAGGAATTCTTACAAACAATAGAATCAATCTTATTCGTGAAACTAATACAAGTATACTTGCTATAATTGTTATTATCACAAGATGTCACTCTATACCACAGTTATACTGTGGATTTTTCCTACCTTAGCTAAGCATTAGAAATGAATGCATATACACATATCGGAATCATCATTTGTCATTATTATGCTGTCATGATTGTAATATGAGGGACCAGAATGGGTGGCAGGCCAACATAATCCCCCCCTTGTTGCTTGAATAAGTAGGCAGCAACTATTGGGAAGTTAGCTGGCAATAGCTCAGTTACAGACTGATTGCACAAGCTGCATAGAGAAACTTTAATTGTGCACAGCGTTGATTAAGCGTGCATGTGGGACAGCAAAGGGTTACTATCAGAGGGAAAAAAATGCTAGAAGAATAACAAAACATTTGGATGTGAACTCTACCCATGTGTGAGACAATGTAGTACTAAGATTTTTATCATGGACTGATATGGATAAGATGAATATGTTTTCTGTGTGTAATGCAGATTCAAGATTTATGGTGGTGGTAGCGATATGCATGTGTAAACTTGGTTAATACAGTGGATTCCACTTAAGTGCAATTCGGTTAAATGCAATTTTCATTTATAAACACACTTTTTACTTTCCAATTTTTTTTCCATTGAAGCACATGTTAAAAAAATGTATTTAAATGCAATCTGCATTAATGTAATTTTCAGTTAAATGCAATATTTTTAGGATGCAATCTGCTATAAAAGGTGTTAATTTAATTTCAGATTAAAGCATGAAGTGTCAATAGGTGCTATTCACCTGTATTTAAGAACCATTGTTAGGCACATTAACATCACATTATGTGCAGACAGACAGCTTTGTGAATAATGGAGTGCAAAAGGGCGACTTTAACACTGGCACACAAGATAGAGGTGTTGCCTGGAATCAAAGGGTCCGACATTGCTGCTGATTTTGGAACCAATCTTTCAACTGTATGCCATATATTAAAAGGCAAGGAGCAGCTGTATGCTGAGTGGGAGAAGTCTGAAAATAAGTATCAAAAAAGCCGCAGGGGGGAAAGAATGAGGAAGTAGAAGCTGCTTTATTGCGATGGTTTGCAGCTACAAGAACAGCTGATGCTCCAGTTAATGGCCCTATGCTGTTAGCTAAAGCAAAGCAGCTCGCAGACAATATGGGCATTGGATTCACCCCCAGTAGTGGATGGCTAAGCCACTGGAAAGAGAGAAATTTAATTTTGTTTAAAAAAATGTCACAGAGAAAAGAAAGATGCAGACACTGAATCAGCAGACACCTGGGTTAATAGCGTACTGCCACAACTTTTGAAAGCTTACCCACCTCATCTTGTGTACAACTGTGATTAGACTGGGTGGTATTTCAAAGCAGTTCCAGATGGAACATTAACCTTTAAATCAGATGCTGCAAGTGGTGTGAAAAAAGCCAGAAAGAGAATATCCATACTGCTCTGGTGCAACAAGGATGGGACAGACAAGTTAAGGTCATTGATTGTAGGAAAATCCAAGAAACCCCATTGTTTTTCCAGTATATCTGTGGATACACTGCCAGCTGATTGAGAAGGGAATTCTAATGCCTGGATGACTTCAGAAATGTTTACAAACTGGCTTAAAAAGATAAATGCACCGATGCGACAAAAGCAGCTCAGAATTGCACTTATTCTGGATAATTGCTCTGCTCATCCAAATGTTACATTATCAAACGTAAAGCTGATTTTCATCCCACCCAATACAACTGCATTAATCTAACCTATGGACATGGGCATCATATGGAATGTTAAACACCTATACCGCAGACAGGTACAGTACAGGCTGCTTTCTTTGCTCTAACCTGCACAATTTAAGTTTACAACTCCACACTTAAATTTTTTTTTCATACAGGTCATTGAAAAGATGCTGCTATGCCTTGATGAGGGACCACAGATGAACATAGCCTTAGTTGCCAAAAAACTCACTGTGCTTGATGCCATCAGGATGCTTGATCAGGCTTGGAGGAATGTGAAATGAGACACCACAGTTAACTGTTATAGAAAGGCAGGCTTCATACCTGCAAATGAAGCTGCTGCTGCTGCTGCTGCTGTTACTGAGGGTGCAGAAGAGAGAGAGAGGATTCAGTCCTTCCTTACCCCCGGCTGCCGCACAACATGACATCCGCTGAATTTGAGAGTTACAGGGACTTGGATGATTCTGTCCCAACTGATGGTCTGATTGACGAAATGGCAGTCTGTAATGAAGTTTTGGGAACAAACATGGAGGAAGAAGAGGACAAGGATCATATGGCAACAGCAAATGTCAGTATGGCAGAGACACTAGCAACTATGGATAAAATCAGCTGTTTTGTATGTGCTCATGAAAAGCATGATCTGTGCACATTATTTGACTTTGAGCACTATCTTAATAAACTCACAGTGGAGAACACTAAGCAGACAAAAATAACAAACTACTTCCAGTTCTGATCTATTATTTTATTTTTATTTTAATTTCCATTTAATGTCTTCATTTGCTTGTGTGTAGTTAATAAAACTATTGATGCACTTTACCATGTCTGCATCCGCTTTGCCCATACGCACTGTATTATGATGCTGATTACTGTACTGCATTTCTTTTAAATCTCAAGATTTCATTTAAATGCACATTCCACTTTAGTGCACATTTTGCCATTACAAAACGGGTGTGTACTTAAGCGGAATCCACTGTACTGGTTTATAGCATACAGATAGTCACGGTCACTGTGAAAGTAGTCCTGTTTAGGAGTGGGTACAGGGGTAATCACAGATGGACCAAGAATTGAATAGTTTGTTCATAAGGCACAAAGCAGAAACTAGGTATGTCAACACCACAATTGATACATGTAATATATGTATAAGAAAAGTTATTGATGTTTATTATCACACAACATTGTTTATAAGAACAGTATTGAATGCATTGTATAATATAAAATAGCATGACACAACATTGTCCTTTTATAAGCAAGATTCCACTTTGAGAGTGGATAAGGCAGGTGACGGCAGCATGGGCTACCTGGCTGGTGAGGCGTAATGGATGTTTTTCTTGATTGAATAATCTGTTGACAATGTCTTTTGTGAATAGGTCATTATTAAATGTGTATGACCAGTCCATACAGTTCTGGTGAGTAAGCACAAACTGGCATAGTTACATGCGAAATGTCATTTGCACAAAGGTTGTAACCCCACATGACATATGGGGCTAAGCAGATATGTAGTTGAAGATGAACCACCAGCAAGGTTAGAAAGTTAATGTTCATGTTACTGGCTGCTGAATGGCTGGATTTGCAGAGGCCTTGGCAGGAGTTACATTAGCGTATTGTTAATTGAGTCCTTCAGTGGAATAGCCACACACACTGGCATAGCTTTCTTTTTTGGGGGAAAAATGATCACACCCCCGCACAAGTATTGACAGTCCATTACAGAACAATCAGTCTGTATCAGGCATCAGCCAGGCTTACACCAGCAGTGTAGAAAAGTTGATGTGTTACTTGAAGATCTTGTACGTACTAGTCTGTTGAAACCTGTTAACTTGCAAAACACTGATAGAAACCCAGTGTATAAAACACACATAGCTATTTAGATGGAAGAAAAATTACAAGGTTATTAACGTCTTCAATTATGGTGTGGTGTGATATAACCCAAGTTCCTTGCAATTGTGAGAGAAAAAGTGGTGGCATCAGCCATTAACTCAGAAGTGCAGGGCGAGGTCCAATAATTAGGGCAATACTATTTTTTTTTTCAAATTGTTTAACCAGGAGAGACACACTAAGCCGGAAGTTTGTTTACAGGTATGACCTGGGAGCACAGGGAAGTAAAGTGACTTGCTCAGGGTCACACAGTATGCAAGTGGGGGGCTGTGGGATTCAAACCCAGGTCTCCATATTTGCAGCTCAGAGCCTTAAACCACTGTGCTATACTGGCATTTGGCCATCTGTGAGTCCGTGACAATGTTAGAGATATACCCTGCTTCCAGGTCTTGGAAGAGGTTGTGACAGTGGTTAAAACTTAGTTTCCCTGCCTATGTGTTGCTGTCTGGCCTGTTTAGGCATATCTTATGAAATGAAAGTTCAACATTATACATAGTATACACGTTGAACCTTTATCTTGTGGCTAAACCAGGAGTACTGTGTAGCATAGGCTTTAGAACATTTCTAGTTTGTGAAAACAACTAACATTTGTTTTCCAAATTGTTGTGTATCCCCCCATGTTTGATTGACAGATTTAACCCAAATAGGTCTAATACACTCCCCACCAGGCCTGTTACACACAAATGCTGCAGAGGGTGTTTAAAGTGGAACATCCCTGGATGTGGAGCAGATTCCTGAGCTTATACTTGATAAACTGCAACTATATGTAAAAACATAATAGCATGAAACCTAAACATATTTGCAATGGCACAATAATCATACTGGGCATGGCGAACCACGATATGTTTAAATTTACTGAGACGTAAATGAAGTGAACATTTTTAAAACAGAATTCCAGGAATATAAATTGCAGCCTGGGTGGGCCTGGCTTTAAGGTAAGCCTTGTGAAGGCTGTGGTTGAAAGGTGGTTGTGTCAAAATGTGTGTAAATAGTTTGTTTGGCGCCTGGTGGGATGAGTTGCAGAGGGTGGGTATACAATTAAGTTTCTGGAACCACATGGTGTTGCATGTTTTCTTATTAAAGGACAATTATTTTGGTATCCCAGCACTTTGTGTTTGTGGACTTGAAAAGGGGGCCTGGACTGGTTGTGTTGCCAGGCATTGTGGTTAGGATTGGCAGGGCCTTTTCAGGATATGCCATCTGCAACCATGGATAAATTAGGTGGAGCTCATGCATGTCTGGAAAGGCAGATATTTCTTGTTGGCCAGTTGAAGTCTTTTGCAGTGTCCTGAGAAGAACAAGAAGGAGCAGGTGAAGGTACACCCTACCCCCCCCAGCTCAGTTGATTACCTATTAAGGGCTCAGGGCACTTACACCAAGCCAGTGCTGGTTAGCATGAAGCCACCTGCTAATAGGTTCTTTGTGGTTCAGTAACAGCACTTGACAAACAGAGGGGCTGAGCTGGATTACAATGTTAAAGTACATTGGGCCTTGTCCAAACCCTTAAGCAACAAATGGATTATTTGCAGACATTTATTTTCCTGTGATGTTAGAGAGATACTAGTATACTGCCTTCATTTGTGGATCTGCCAGCTGTAGCTCGGTCAGGTCCAGAGGGGCTTCTTTGTTCCTTCTGTTTGCAGCCACCATAGGTGTTGCACTGGAGGGAAGCAAGGTCTATATCCCCCGCTCCTTCTTTGGCTAAAGAGTCAGCTCGGTTATTGTAGTAATGGAAAGGTTGTGCTTTGGGTTGACCAATGCTGGAGCAGAGGCCAGGCAATAAATTAGTAAATTTCTGCCAAATTTACCTGTAACACTTGCATAGGTGTCAGACGACACTCTATTTACAGTAGGGGTGTGGAGATTGAACCACAAATGTTCTGGCAATCTCATTTGCCAATCAGTCATCACCTTAAAAGGTGTATACTGAATAGATACGGATGGGGTGACCCTAATTGCTATTAGTAGTAAGGGCAACAGAATATTTCAATGTTTTTCAAACTTTAACAACATTACATTGAAATTTTTTTTTATACTTTACCAGAGAATTGACAATGGTAAGTAGGCCCTTCTTGGTTGTCCCCCCCCCCCCAGAGGGGTAAGTCTTACTACTTCAAGTGATTCAGTCCCTGGCCATAGGGACCCTCTTCTTCCTGAGAGAAAAAGAAAACAAAACACAGGACAGCCTTTTCAGACTGTTTTCTCTGTGATAGGGTTAGCCCGGATTTGAAAAATACTGCTGCATTATTTTATACAGATGCGTGCCTTCATGAGTATTGTTTAACATCTGTTATAGATAGGCATGTGGCTGCCAGCCACACATTACTTGATTTCGTGAAAACCATATAAAATGAAATGGAATAAAAACAGAGAAAAGGTGTCCCCTTTTCTCAGTTTTAGGTTACAAAACGATTTCAGCTTGGTCACATAAAAGTCAGATTAATGCCATATGGTTGTATTTCATGGCATTGTCTAGGTACATTTTATTTACATGTTGAGTTAGTCACATTTAGGCCTGTAACAAAAAGGTTAAAACAAGTAAAAATGATTGGGAAAATCTCCCCATTGATCTGGGATGTCATTCCCAGATCATCTGCCCCCTGGTGGCGTCCCACAGGCACATTAGACACTGCAGAAATAAATCTCTGAAAAACACAATTATAATATTTTTCTTCAGCAATTTAAACTGCTTAGCAAGAGAGCTTACTTTGTTTTTCCTGTGAGCTGCTAAAGTAAACAGCTTGCTATATATTCTGGGGGTGTTGGAAGATCAAGTCCCCCACCGGATGGCCTTGCTTGGCATGGGGATCATGTGGTATTGAACAAAGGAAGCCGGCTGAAAATGGACCTTCATGAAGGAACAGCAGATGTAGGGTTGGACATTGGTAAAAGATAAGTCAGAGAGCACTGGCAGCAAGCCCAGGAGAAAATGGCTCCCTCTCCTTCTTGGACATAGTACAAGTACAAAGCATATGCTTCTGTAAAAACAAGTAACATTTCAGGATTCACCAGTTGATGTGTGTTCTGAAAGACTTTTCTAAAAGGGTAAAAGAATTGTTTAATTAGAAAAGGCACACCAAGCTGGAGCTTATGTTTGGGTGTGAATTGGGAGCACAAGGAGTTCAAGTGACTTGCCAAAGGTCACACAGTATGCAAGTGGTGGCTGGTGGAATTCAAACCCAAGTCACTAGGCTTGTATTTAGCAGTTCCCTTAAGCACTATGCTGTACCAAGGTTTTACAGAAGATATATACCTCCTTTAATGATAAAAGAAACAAAACAAAACATGCCATCGGAGGCAGGCGTAGCTTCTCGAGAGAGAGAGAGTGTATGGTTACAGTGACACATCATCTGAGTCAAGGAATGCTGATGTATGGCCTGTTTAAATTAGGCACACCCTTGTTAGTGGCGTTCATTTTGTTTTTTTGTGTTACGGAAAACTTTGAAAGTTTACTAAATGTGTACTGCCTGCCTGCTGCATTTAAAACCAACAACCTAGGATTGACTTTGAACAAGCACATTAATGAATCCTTTCCAAATCCTTCTAGAATTCAGACATATTTCCATGGCCCATTTCCAACTTCTCAAACACATTCTTTTTATGGAAAAAAAAAAAAAAAACATCATCATATCCGCTCCTTTCAGACTAACAATTATCTGTAATGCTTTAGAAAGTACATTTGCAAAAGAGGGGTTAAATGACATTGCTTTGGCTGAAACACATCTCGGTCATGCCCTGCCTGCTGTAAGGAATGCTGACATACAGTATGTTAGGCTGGAAGCCAAAATCTGCTTATTTTTCTTCCTTTTGTTTGAAACATACTTTCTGAAAAGAAAGTTTTCTTCTGGAATTAAAACAAATAAAGATTTTTTGAGCTGCTAAATTACCAATTCCTTGCACACACTCTGCAAACTTTACACATTAAACCTACTACTTCACATCTTTCTTTCACTTGAAACCCCTGCGATATTTTCATGAAGCCTACTAAAGGCATTCTGCAACCAATAACTCTTCATGCAGACACAGTTCCAGGGTTTTATTTAACTCTAAAAATTGCTTAGCGTTTTTGCTCATAAAAGTTCTAAAACATTGTGAAAATGCATAGCACTTGCCTCACTGTGTTTAACAAATATAACACTTCTAGAAAACCTATATAAATGCTTTCTGTATGTTAGTATTGTCCCAAGAAAAAAGTGCTAATCAATTATTTAAAACCCTGCAGTTCTAACTTTCTCGTATACTCCACTACATGCTAAAACAATCTTCTTATAGCTTTCCTTCAGGCAAGCACGGTTATTTCCCAAAACCATTTCTTCAAAACTACATTCATGCAAAAATGGCTAACACACATTAACTTATATTGCAAAGTATTCTCTGTTTGTTGTATTAGACTGTGAGAGCCAGGACAGCCCTCCCTCCTTACAAAAAACTTTCAATGCTTTATCTTATTGCCAGCACACTGTAACCTTGAGTTAGGGTACATACTGCTTAGAGGAGAAAAACCCACTGAATTCACAAAAACACAGTTATGCTCTGAGAGAGAGAACAATTTAATAGTTTGATTTGACAGTGTATACTTTTATCAGTGCACACTAAAGCAAGTAACATTTCAATGTACTGTATGTGGTGTGTGTGTGATAGACAGAACAATACCCTAACATGTTGGATCAGGTTAGAGTTTTTTTTTTTATTTTGTTTAGAAAAGACAGACAGTAGTTGGACAGCCCTTTTAGACAAAGAAGTGAGCAGAGAAGACAGTCAGAATAAAGTATGTGGCATATCTTAGTTTTGTTTTTACTTACCACACTTTCGTTTGTAAATGTTACCGCTGAAACCTTTTGTTTTAATGTTAAACTGGGTTCCCCCCAGATCAAATAAGTCAATTTTCTGTGCCAAAAACTCCAGTCGCTTGGAGACTTGTTTTTGGAGGTCTAACACAGACTGTACTGCTTCAGAGAGAGCTGCAATCATTAACCCTTTCAGGTCATGCTTTTTAGCTGTAGCTTTAGACTCTCGATACAGTGTGCACACACGCTGTATTGGGTAGTTCTTGCCGCCTCCATGGAGGGTAAGAAAGTTTGAGACATCTAGTCTCAGTTCTGTATAGATGGCCATAAGTTTTGAGGACTTCCCAACTGTTTCTGCACTATAGTGAGCACCAAGTTTATCGATCCACTTGCACTCAACAAATAGGCAGGACTATCTTGGGGAATCTGAAGTCCCCTCAGGGCAATACTGCTAAGGGATGGGGGAGTGGTATCCTATTCCATCCATACTGCAGAAGCACCTGGGAGATTTTTGGATTGCGTTGAATGGGTGGGTGTAGGTTTGGACCCCTACATGATCCCAGACCCATTCATCTGAACATTTGCTGTTTTATTGGCTCAGTTCTGTCCAATTTGGTCCTGCCACGGTCGCCAGACTGTAAGATGGGCTAGTCCTTGCAGTATTCTGATCAAATAGCAAAACATGATTCAGGAACAGGTGTTGCAGAAATTAGTAATATAGGTTTATTACTAGCACCAAAAACAGTGATTACAGCTTACCTAGAGCTGGGAGCCCTGAAGACCTCTATCTACCCAGGATGAAGAATGGAACTCAAGGTGGAAAACAATGACATAATATTTTATAGGGGAGATAAGGCTGTCCATTTCCATAGTGATGGCTCATCATGCTATACAGCAATACAGTTCTATTGGCTAACTAGAGGGGCAGCTTATGGCACTGAGGTTCTTATCAGTGATACACATTTTCTGCTTATTGCAGGAATTCTTACAAACAATAGAATCAGTCTTATTCATGAAACTAATACAAGTACACTTGCTATGATTATTATTCTCACAAGATGTTAAACTATACCACAATTATACTGTGGATTTTTCCTAAATTAGCTAAGCATTACAAATTAATACATATACACATCAGACTCATCATTTGTCATTATTATGCTGTCATGATTGTAATATGGGGGACCAGAAGGAGTGGCAGGCCAACACTTGGATTCTGTGTGCAATAAGCCCTAACCATACACTATATGTAAAATGTTGCAAGTTGTTTCTTATAATTCTTGATACTACTGACATTTAAAGTCAGTGGAGTTATTATAGGTCCCTTACACATGGGGAGGAGAAAAAGGAGGGACCATTCTTTTCTAGGTTGGATTTTACCCTATCTTTTGCTTTTTTTGTCATGGAAACCTCAGGCTGGGAGTCCGAGAAATAATTCATGATGGAGGATGTAATGGAAGAAGCATCAGAGTCTCCACCATCTTCCTCAGTAACTCACCATCATGTTCATTTGATTATGGTGCTAAATCTGTTTCTAGTAAGAATGGTGTTAGAGTGTTGAGCTTGATTAGATTTTCTTTTGAAATGCCCTTGTTTTGGTCTTTTCACCAGAGTCATGCAAGCTTTGGGAGGTGGGGGGGCATCTCTTCAGTCTGCATCCCAACCATTTCTGTGGGTGGATCTACAATATTGTTTCCTCATGTACTGTCTCAGGGTCTATTCTGACAGAAGGTATTAAGGGACCACTACTCAAACCTGGATCTCGCCTGGAGGAGGATTGTAACACATCAGTGTTACTCCCTTTTGGGTGAGTATTTGGAGTTGTAGAGTTTGGGACATTCTCAGTATGTTATTGGTGTTTGGGGGACAGAGGGTTCCCCAGTTTCCCTGGCCTGTTGAGCCTTTACTTGTGAGATTGTAATAATTTGTTCCTGGTCATGTATCACTTTATCAAAATGGATGTGAGCTGCCCTGGGGCATTGTTTATAGAAATGTCCAGTTTCATCACATAGATTACATTGAAAGAAGTTTGGACACCCCAAATTAATATGCCCATGCTTTAAACATAAATTACAGTGAGGATTATGACAAACATAGCTTAAATGGGTTCTGGCTCCACATTTGTGGCATGTCTTGGGTTGACCAGGGTAAAAAAACAGTCCCTGATCCCTGCCTATGTAAAAACTGCTAGGCAAATGACAAATCTCAGCATTTGTTTGTTCCAGCTGGACTTTCACCATCCACTCCCCTGTCCAAACATAATCCTCATCCAGAATGGGGATAGGATGCTCAAGAATGTCACATCTCAGCCACAACCAGTATTGTACATCAGCAAAGTTCACCCCTTCATTTCTAAAAAGTAGTATGATAGTTTTTTACAGTGGGTTTAGTAAGTGGAATTGAAAAAAAGACTGCCATAAAGGGGTATCTTTTGCCAAGGCATATTTCTGCCAAAGCATTTCTAGGGATTACACCTGTTTTAAAACTAAAATCATAAGTTGATTCCCCTTTCAAATGAATAAATGCAAATAATTCAGCAGCCCCAAAACTCATGAATGTTCTTATCAATTTACAAATTGCCTATCAGGAGCATTTTTAGCACTACTGGTATACTTTAAACGAACAGCATTTCTGCTTTGGGCTGGCTTACCTACCCTACTGAACAAATTGGATATTTTAAAAGTCCCAGTTTGAGGTCCTGATTTTTGCTGATTTTCCTGGAGTTGTTCCCCATTAGTTAGACGTATATTTAGTTGTCCAGATTCATTCAAAGGTGGGGAGAGTTCTTGCATATCTGAGCCATCAGTTTCCGAATGTCTACCCTCAGAACAAGGCTCTCCACTCCCCATGTTAGCATGACTCAAAGGTTTAGCAGAAATAGAAACGTTTTTTAGGCTGCCTACAGTTTCAGATTCTTTGTCACAATTTGAAACAGTACCTGCAGCATTTGTAAATTCACTTTCTGTGGCGGCAGTTTGCACCACTGTCATCTGCAGTTCCTGTGGTGGGATAGAAAATCCGGGTGTCCAACAGGTGTAGTATCACTAATGGTGTGGAGGGGAGCCATATTATTGTTAAAAAAAAAATTCAGTGTGAAGCAGGATAGGAGAACAGCTGTCAATGGTGTTAATGATATAGTCTTGGTCCCGCTGTGCCTCTGCTATAATTTTGGCTGCCAAAACTGGTCCTGGTGAAGCCCAGCTGCTCCCATCATCAGCCTGTTTCCAACCTGCAGACTGTAAAGCAATACTTGGGTGCCAACAGTGTGCCAAGGAACTGGGCTGGCATAAATTTAAATGGTCTTTGTGAAGACCTAAAGAATGCTGGAGAGGTAATGGAACACTTGGCTGAGTTGTATGGTACAGAGGTTCCATGATGACAGCATTAGACGTTGCAGAAATGAAGGAGAAGGCTTGTGACAATAGTGAGTCAGGTATATCATGTCCATTATTCAGGTGAGAAGAGGGGGATTATTTGTCAGAACTAGCAAACTGTTTGCCATCCTGCATTGTTTCTTCAGCTAGTAATTTTAACAGGTATGCTCTGCACTTAACCATAGCTTGTTTTAATAGAATATCCTCTTGCTCGGTCAGTAAGCTCTCTGATCCAGTTGCTTTGCAACTATCCTCATCAGCTGTTGGTGGCTGAAGATTCATACCTTTTGCCTGGACTGTGTGGTTCACAGGTTCTTGTCCCCCAAGAATTGTAGCATCAATAGTAGTTACCTTTGAGTAAGCTATCGAACCAGTAGCAATAGAACAGCATTCTCAAGTTCATGTTTTGCAGTAGGTGAGGTAGGGAGAAGGGGTTCCCCTGCAACGCCTCCTCCACCACCTTCATTTTCCACATCCACCATCTTGGAACAATGGACAAGGGTTCCCCCTACAGGAAGAGTAGGGGAACTTTTATTGAAAAAAAGGGGACTACATAACAAAATGCAGAACAAGATAAAGCAAAAACCGTAATAAAGATACAATATATCACATCAGGAAATTTCCTGTATCATCATTTGCTAAAAGGATAATAAGCCATATTTACTTGTATATTTTTAACAAATAAGATTATTCAGAACAGTAGTTTTAGCCTGGGACCCAGTGTGCACAATGTATCCATAGACATTTGACTTTCTCTTTAGTGTACAATTTAACATCTTGCTGCATCACCTTCTGCAGAGCTATTTATACATTCTTCAATAATTCAATTTGAGACACCAATCTTTGCTGCATGACCCAAATAAATCTGGCTTGCCAAGTATAATATCACAGTACAGAAAAACTTATATATAGGGCATCAAAATTACATTTACTCCATCTTCCAGAAGAAGGGCCATATAAAAGTTATGAGTATGTTAGCTGTGTATATAATGTCCACCCCCCCCCCTCCATTCCTTAGCTACATGTCCCCCAAAATGTTTTGACCTAAGGACATTCTCAGAAAAGGTGTTCTTGGGTCTCAAGCATTTGTATGCAGATGTCTATTGTACAGTATCTATCAATAAGTTGCTTGTGCTTGTTATTATTTCTCACACTTAATCTTTCATAGTTACCTAACCATACAGTATCCCAGGTAAAGGCAGGTAATCTAGGATAATACTGTTTCAGTACTTGCTTCATTTTGGCAACAGGACATTGGGTGAAGATAATCTCATCATTCCTTTCTGCTAGTAAAATGGTGTTATATATTGTTTTCCTTTCCAGTGCTAAAATTTTGTGTATTAGAAATACCCCGTTTAAGTATGTCCTTTAAAACCTCTGTCCCATATTTTGGCAATGATGAGATTTTATTCAATAATTTAGGTTGATTTTGAGAACAAGGTGTTAAGCACTTACTTAACCAAGATAGAACAAAGGGTTTCCATAACTTATTCCCAGGCCTGAGGACTAAACCAATGTTGTAAAAAATGAAGATGTTGTTAAAAAAGGCAACCGGATTAATCATATTCACTCCACCTTCTTGTATCTTCCTATATGTGAACTCCCGCTTTATAGGATTTAACCTACTACCCCAGACTGTCTGGAAAAAACGCACTGGCCCAGATATTCAAACTGCGCCCAAAAAGTGCGCAATAGCAGGAGCAAGCGCAAGTCTATTGCACCCATGTGCAAGAGATGCGATATTCAAAAACGGAGCAGGCCAAATTGCGCCTACAGCCAACGAATGAATATCGCACCACCTGCGCCATAGCGCAACTAGAGAGGGGAAGCTGAGCAGATCTGATGCGCCATAGCGCAACAAGGGATGTTCAGCTGAGCAGTCCAGAGGCTACATAGCGCAACCAGGGAGCCCCCCAGCTGCAGAGCAATGTAACTGCACAATCAGGGAGGTAGGGGTCCACCACCCATGCCACAGATGGGCACAGGAACACACAGCAGAACAGACATCATCCCCCCATACCCCAAGCACAGCACAACTGGGGGAGGGCTGGAATAACCACTGGCCCATGGAGACAAGCAAACAACCCACAGCCAGGCCATGGTGCCCCATCACACCTACCAGCAAGCTGTGACTGGCACACAGGAGGGCAGACCACCCCACCCCCATGAGCAGTGACCACCACTGCAGGAAACCCCATGCATGCCACCATCCCCACTGTGACAATGCAACCCTGTGCACCACAAAACCATGCAAGCCAACCCCACCACGAGCACCCATCAGTGAGTTGCAGCACACGGCAATGCAACAATGGCAGACACGTTGCCACCATGCACAGTCCCCCGAGGTACTGCTGAGAGACCGACCATGCGTCGGCACAAGAGGTACCCCACACAGGACAGGGCGTGCCCTTGACACCACCACCAGTGGTACAGCACCCTGCACAATATTCCAGTGACACACCCCGACCCACCACTGGCCACAACAGCCAGCACAGACACCCACAGTGGTGTGTAGAAGCATGCACCACACCAGATGCCACACAGTGTATGGACAGACACCCACCCATACCCAAGGGCACACCAACACAGGGATGCAGTGGTGGGGCAACCAAGCCCCCATTGTGGGCCTTTGTAAGCTGTGTACACACAACCCGCAGTCCTCCATGGCACTGGAGTGCCAGCCACCCTGCACAGGCACTGTGGACCCATACAACACCAGCAGTCACCCGGAGCACAAGTCACAGACAGTGGGGCACATCCCCTGCAACACACAGAAGGCACAGCACAGAGGTGGGACAATGACTGTGGTGCCCACAGTGCCACCTGAGCCAGGCATGCACCACACCAGGGACAGGGGCAACCCATCAAAGTGACGGGTACAGTGGCTGCCCTGCAGGGACTGCCACCACTGACATGCCAGTGGACCATGCAGGTCACAGACATGCATGTGTGTTAGCTGCACAGGCCATGGATGGGCCGATGGGTGCACCATGGACACAGAGCATGCGCCATGGACCACAGCACACAGTCATCCAGTGCACAGGGCACAACACACACACCACAGACACTGACTGATAGCTACCCCCACACCATAGTCGCTTCCACATGGACATACACACATACCCATGACTGCACCACCCCTGACGTCATGCACACCACTGCAGCTGAGCACCTATAGCCCACTGCAAATCAGAGACCACCACAGTATTCACATCAAGATCAAATGTATTGAAAAAAATAATAGTCAACTATTTACATGAATACAAAAACTATATACAAGGTGGGGGGGCCACAAACAAGGTGGGGGTGGGTAGGGGGCAGGGGTGGACAAATGGGAAGGGATAGGAGGGGTGTGAGGGTGGGTCCTGGGGGTAGGGGAATTCAGGGACTGAGGGATCCCTAGTGGGAGTGCTGTTCTGCACTTTGCGACCTCCGGCCTCTGTGCCTCCTCAGTACCCCAGTCGTATCCAATTTCTGGAGGATTGCCAGGGATTCCCAGGCCAATTGTAGAATCTCCCACACAGCATCTCTGATGTCCCTCAGATGGCGGGTACCTAGGACAAGGGAGCAGAGTCAATAGGTGTGAATGCACAACCCCATACAGCCCGCCCACTGTGCATGGCATACAGCCATGGGACATACCACCGTGATGGTGTGTGACCACCCACAGTGATCACGTCCACAGGACCAGCCCACCCAGGCGCATACAGCCATGTGGAATGCTGCACACACCCACCAGCCAAGTCACACACAGCACCACTGTGGCCGTTTACTGACATGGCTATGTGGTGCAAAGGCAGTGGCACAGCCATGCATCTGGTGCACGCATGGACCATCATTGACGCACTCCCAGACATGCATTACCACTGGACAGTGTTGACTGTAACAAGTTGCGTGCATGGCAGTGGTGTCGATGAATGGTGGCCATGCCCCGCTGCCCACTCTGTCACACAGCATGCAATAGTAATCATAGATGTATGGCACTCACCCTCATCAGGCCGGTCAGGTGGGCGGTGATGGCCCTCGCCCCACCTGGCTGCATTGTCCTCCTCCCTCCGCCGCTGTTCCCGCAACCTGCGGCATTTGTCCTGGCCTGTGGGGAAAACAAGGAGAGAAGAACATCAGTACAATCCCGAAGCAAAGTCCCCCTGCCCCAAGGTGTATGCCCTCCCACCCAGCCAGACCCACCCACCCCACACCCTGTGAACACCGCCACAGCCAAACCCAGACGGTCCCTCCCCTATGTGCTGGACACATACAACACCGTGACCCATATGGATAATAAAAGTGTGTTGATGGAACCCCAACCTGGACATGGCACCATGCCCCTCCTGGCACGTGCCCACAGTCGTGCCAGTAGCTCCAGCTCCCTCCTCCGCAGGTCCCCATAGCGGTGCCTGCACTGCTCTGCACTCCTCCCCCTTCTGGTGGCCTCCTCCAGGGCAGTGGCCACCTCCTGCCACACCTGGGTCCTGGCCCTGTCCAGGGGAGCATCCCCGAAGAGAGGCCCATGGTGTGGCTCAACACTTGCCACCAGATTGGCAAGTTCTATGGCTGTCCACTGCGCTGCCCATCTGCATGCCATCCTTGCAGCTATAGTAGGCAATATGGCACTCTGCAGCGTGGCTCCCCATGTGCAGATGCTGTGCGGTACAGCGCTGCCATTCCCTATTGCGCTGTTACCGAACAGCACGATAGAGGTGCACCCATGCCTGACGCATGGCACCTAGGGGGCAAAGGTCTGGCACAGGGTCAAGGGTCTCTGGCGCATGGCCATGCACAGCGCCATTGGAAGACAATGCATGTAGCGCGATTGGCTGCCTGTGTGCCAGAGCCATAGCGGACTACCGAGCAGTTGGGCCATTGCACCTATGATGGCCCAGTGCCACAGCACCATGTAGTGACCATTGCTATAGCGCTACTGGCACTATGGTGGCCATGCCCTGCATTGCCTATCGTGCACAGCACATCATCAGTGTGGCAGACGCCTGCGTCAGCAACCTGGTCATGCGCAGTGAGGTGTACTACGCATGTCACAGAACTGCGTCATTGGCTCAGCACGTTCAACACAATTGCGCAAAGTGCAACAGCGCGATATTCAGCCGTCATATGCAAATCATCTAATCAGCCATTCAATGGCGCAGCACTGCAATTTGCATCTACTTAAAGTTGCTCCTTGCCTCATTTGCATGGATTGCGCTATAAAAGTGCGACAATGTGCTGCAGTGTCCATAGTCGGTTACTGCAGTTTATTGGTGAGTTGCATGCTGTTTGGGAGTGTGGACTGTGGATTCAGGGACATGCATGGGACTGCACAGTCACAGGTAACAACTGCCATTCTTACAGGCTACATAATGACTGAGCAGGTTGTTAGAGAGGAGGAAAACAGTGGTTGGAGGAGGAGGAGGCCGAACTTTACAAAGGCTGAAACCGAGGCCCTGTTCGAGGCCAACCTGGATCAGGAGCCACTTCTCAGTGGACGGTGGGGAACACCTCAAGCCCATGCTGCTGCATGGGAGGAGGTGGCACGTGCTGTGAACCTGCATGGCAGCCACCAGCGCTCCATGCAGGAGTGTAAGAAAAAGATGGGCACAGACAGGAGGAGGGTAAAGGAGAAGGTGGCTGCCATCAGAGCAGCACATGCTGCAACAGGTGGGGGACAGCCAGAGGTGGTACAGCTGACCCCAGAGGAGGAGAGGCTTGCTGGAAGCATGCAGCGCAGTGCCATTGAGGGTGTTCTGGGTGGTGGCTTCCAGACGGGTGGTGGCCCATCACTGCATGGTAAGTCACGGTCTGTCTATGGGGGGGCAGGGTAGGTCACACGCAGCAACGCGACTTTGCTTTCCCTTACAGATCCTGAGCATCTGCATGGGTCAGCGGTGGTGGGCCTGTCCAATGTGGACAGTCGACTGGAGTCGGAGGAGGAACCATCCACCTCCACAGCTATATGTGGATCATTACAACAGTGGGGCCGCCTGGCTGTCCACACCGATGTCGTTGTAACAGGTGTGGAGGAAGCCCTGCCTGTGTCCCAGAATGCTGGTGTCCACGGATGCCAGCACACTGTGGCTGTGGCCAGTGCAGAGTCCGTCACCAGTGATGCTGGGCATTGACATCGGGCATCATGGGCAGTGACACGTGTGTGCCACGGGATGGTCACACAGCAGGGCAATTTGCGTCCATGGCTGTGAGTGGTGCCGCCGTGGAGGCCTGCATGTCAGCAAAGTCCCAGGCTGTGCCTGTCAGCACCAGTGGGGCAGCACTGGTGTCTGTTCAGGACAGTGGGACTGTTGCGGCCACTGCGGTGGCACCACTGAGCCCTGGGGACCGGCAGCCGGAGGGCAGCATCAGCAGTCGCCCAATGGGCTTGGGGGCACAGGGCTCAGCGGTGGCGTCTGTGCACCACCTGTGGACATGCCCAGACCTGGTCCTGGTGCACAGCACCCACCCTCAAGGGGTGCTGATCATCGGGGCCGTGCACACCCTGAGGGACAGGATGCTGAGGAGGCTGATGACCTCTTGGACGAGCACACCCGCCTACTGCAAGCATCGGTCCAGCAGCAGATGTGGCTTGCGACATCCATGGATGCACTGCATGTGGCTCTGGAGTGGGCAGAGGAGTGTCGCAGCAGGGACACCGCAATGATCCTGGCAGGGATGGACCGTTTTCGGGAGGATGTGACCGCTGCCATTGACAGGCATGCACAGGCATTCATTGCTGTCATGGCCACAATGGGCACACAGTCAGGTGCCCATGCATCGCGGACACCACGCAGTGCACTATCCACCCCTCATTCCCAGCGTTGTGTGACACCCACCCTGTTGATGCCAGGTTCAGCTGTGGGCATCCCGAGCACTCCTGGTGCAGGCGTGTTCAGTGTGTTGCAGACCCCTGTGCGAGCAGGGTCGCGTTCACACAGTGGAACCCCTGGGGGACCATCGGTACCACCCCATGAGGCCAGTGGTCAGCCTGTCAGTGCTGGCAGGTCTCGGCAGGGCAGCCCACGCATCCGTGGCAGCCGTGGCACTGTATCACGTGACTGACCTGTCTCCCAGCATGGTTACTATCTGATGCTGCCCTGTGTGCATTGTGTGCTTCAGTGGGCAGTGCACAGGTGGGTACCCGGCCCTGCACGTGGACACACAGTCCACCTGCACACCCTCCCGGCTGCTGTCCGCAGTTGCGTGTGCATGATGATGCCTGCATTGCGCTGTACACCAATGTGCAATGGTGGTCAGCATCTGACACACACACACATGGACAGGCAGTGGGCATGGTGGCCTGTGGACATGTGTGTTGCTAGGGTGTGCGTTCTGGGTCAGTGCACCTCCTGCCCTCTGTGCATGTTTGTTGCGTTGTGTGTGAGCGTGTGTGTGTGTCCATCCACGTGGCATGTTAATCCTCACCCATCCCTGGTTGTGTGTGTGCTTCTGTGTCCTGCCACTTCCCTTGAGGGCATGCACCCCTGATGTGTGTCCATGCATGTTTGTGGGTTGTGCCTTAGTCACTGGTGGTTGCGTATGGCCCCATGACTTACCTGGGTTGGCTGAAGTGCTCCTCTGTGATGGTTTCCTGGTGCAGCTGTGCCAGCCGGATCAGTCGGGGGTCCCATCGCCCAAGGGGGGACTGCCCATCACCATCATCACCGGCATCCCCATCATCCCCATTGCTGTCCCCCTCTTCGACCTCTATGGCTATTCCACATTCATTGGCCATATTGTGCAGGATGCAACAGGCCAGGAATATCCCACAGGCCTTTGAGGGGCTGTACTGTAGGGCACTGCCAGTGGTGTTCAGGCAACAGAAACGTGCCTTCAGCATCCCAAACACCCGCTCTATGACATTACGTGTGGTGGCATGTGCCTCATTGTAGCGTTGCTACGATGGGGTCGTGGGCCACCGGTAGGGTGTGAGCAGCCAGGGACGGAGTGGGTATCCACTGTCACCTGTGTGTAGAGGGCAGAGGTTAGTTTTGTAATCAGCATCGCCCTGCCCCAGGCCAGGTAGGAAACTACCCATGCCACCTCTGGCCATGCCCCCCAGGGCCCTATGATTGTCCATGTGGTTTGCATACTCACCCACTAGATGGCCAGTGGGAATGTCCCCACTCTCGAATCTGTGGCACAGTGCTGACTGGTGCCAGATGAAAGAATCGTGTGCTCCCCCAGGGTGCGTGGCACAGACATTGATGATACACCCCCTGGCATCGCACACCACCTGGCAGTTGATGCTGGCATTGCCCTTGCGATTTATGTATGTGGCCCCCTCGGGGCCAGGTGGTGTGTGTATGGCCACATGGGTGCAGTCTATTGCCCCTAGCATGCCAGGCATACATGCTACCCTGTGGAACTCCTGTATGTTTGCTGTGCACTCTGCCACTGTGCTGGGGAAATGGATGTACTCCACAGCATGTGGCAGCAGTGCGCTGAGGAATTGGGTGAGGTGGCGTGACGTGGCCAACTGGGTTATGCCTGTGGTGTCCCCAGTTGGTCTCTGGAAGGTACCTGTGGTGAGCAAGCACATGCAGGCTGTTACCTTAGTCTCCACTGACAGGGCATGGCTCCGTCGTGTGGGTGCCTGCATCACATCACTGCACAGCTCTCAGAGCTGCCTCAGAATTGCCCTATTCAGGTGGTACCGGCCCACAATCTCAGTATCAGTATACAGCTCAAAGCTGGTGTGGACTCGGTACTGCCTGTTAGGGGCATACCACCGACGGGCCCTTCCACAGCCACGCTCCCCCTGCCGCCTGTCTTCTCACCCCCCTCATTACGGCCTCCATGTGGAAGGTGGCACTGGCCATGTCCCTGGCTTGTGTTCACCCCACTGGCAGCTGTTGCTGTATTCCCCCCACTGTCCTGGCTGCTACCTCCCTTGCAGCGGGTACACCTGCCTGTGCTGGCCTCTGTGCTGTGTGGCTCCCCACACCTTCCCTGTGCCTGGCTGCTCAGACTGCCCTTTCCCTGGCCTGCCCTGTTTGTGCCTCCTGCCCTGTCTGTCTGCCTCTGCTTCTGGCACATGTGGCTTCCCCTGTAGCGTTCTTGCACCTCTCCCTTGCTCCTTTTTATTTTGGCTCATTTCCGCTATGGCGCAACTTCCGCTTGCTCCCCTATTGCGCATGGCGCAAGTCGTTGAATATTGCACTGCTCCATTTATGCATGGTTCCTCCCCCTTCAGTTGTGCATGCCTTCATTATCATTGCACTGTTCCTCAGCATGATTTCGGGGGTGCAACTGCCTCCTGCTGAATATCACAGAATGGCGCAATTTCGGACTTGCGCAGGCGCAACCCTATTGCGCATGGCTCAACTCTTTTGAATATCTGGACCACTGAATAATGCTGTCACTACTTTCTGGGAAGGGGGAAAAATGTATCTTATGTATAAAAATATGGGGGACTAATAGAGTTTTAATTAATAATACTCTTTTCTGTTTGGCTGTCTGTTGGCCTTTCCAGTTGGATACTAACCTATTAGCCCTCGTTAGTTCTTTTTTCCCCAGTTAGATACAGCCATGTCCTTGGTACCAAATTCTATACCAGTATAGAAATCAGGCCTTGCGTAATAGCAAATCTTGCAAATTCATTGCTTTCTAGCAGGGGAGTGGAGCCTAAGGATACTTCCTGGCTTTTCCTATAATTTATCCATGAACCAGATAAATCAGAGAAGGAACTCAGTGGTTCTGTTAAAGCTGTCTCGCAGATATTAGGGGCGAGTGTCAATATAATGTCATCCACGCATGTGAGAATCTTAACCGGTGCCAGATCAAGTGCTGGGTGAAGACCTCTAATTCTCTCATTCATGATAATTTCTCTAATCAAAATATCTACTCCAAAGGCATATAGCAGGGGCTAAGGGGGCAGCCCTGTCTAACCCCTCTTTTAACTGGTATTCTCTCCCCCTTCCAATCATTCACATTTGGGATAAGTACTACAGCATTACTATACATGTACCTCAGCCAATTAATAAATACTTCTGGTAGGCCAAAAACCTTCAATACAGAAAATAGGTAGCTGTGAGCAAGCCTGTTGAAAGTCTTTTCTTGGTCAAGTCTTAATACATATCCTGTAAATTTGCTGTTTTACCCATCTGAAAAATTTCCCTCATTGTGATGAGGTTATCCTGCTGGTATCTGTATGGAATGGCACAGGCTTGTGCTGAGTGAATTAGCTTGCCTGCTACTTTAGTGAGTCTACACAATAGGATCTTACTTAAAATGTTAAAGTCTGTATTTAGCAAACTCAAAGGTCTCCAATTATGTAACTCCTCATGTGCTCCTTTCTTATATAATAAAATAAGAATGGCTTCATTCATAGATTTTGCTAATTTAGTAGAATTTAACATATGATTATGCAATATCACCAGTACTGGGGCTAATTCATCGATAAATTGTTTATATAGGCCTGAGCCTATGCCATCTGACCCAGGAGCAGTGCCCTTTTCTAAACTTGAAACAGCAGCTCGTACCTCCTCTAGTGTTACGTCACTAGTTAGATTCTGGGAGTCTTTTGCTGTCATTTGGGATAAGTCCAAATGCTCAAACTGACCAAGTGACCAGGTTAACTGAGGCGAGAATCCAAACAGGGGTTCTACATGCTGCTCAACCCGATTCAAAATGCCAGGTGGAGTATTAATAACTTGTCCTGACTCAGATTTAATCTCCAAAATCACCCTATGATCCACCCATTCTTTACATTCTTTAAAGGAGTCTAATGATCCTTTTTTATATGTGTACTAAATCTTAATTCTTTTTCTAATGATTTTGCGCGGTCGTATTGTATGTTCCCCATCTGCTTTTTAATTACTTTAATTTGAGTGCTATACTATTTTTTATTGATCTCTGTCAGTGAGACTAAGTTTTTTAACTGTTTTTTTAAATGCAAGTAAGTTAAATAATCCTCATTAGCTTGGTCCCTAGCGTACGCTTGAAAAAAGATTTGCCACAACTGTTTGGTGTCTTCCCACCAATCAGTAAGCTCCTCAGAACAACCTACTTCTGAAAGTCTAGCTTCCCATTCCTTTCTCCAGGCTGCTCGTACTTCAGGTTTATCTAACGGTTTATCTAACACCACTTCATTTAGCCTCCAACTGTTCTTCTTACATCTGGGGGAGTTATCCCACTACAACTGAACTGTTATAGATTTATGATCAGTAAATTCCCATACCTGTGTGTGAAGTGACTGCAATCTAAGGGTGGGGGAAATGAAGATCAAATCAATACGTGTTGACAGGGGGCCTTTTAAAATATGTGTGCCCCCAGATGGAAAGATCAACATATATGCATCTTGTAACCCTCTCGTACTGACAATGTTCTGTAAGACTAATGAGTCGCAAAACAATTTGTTAGTTTTCAGATCCCTATCTGTCTGCTTTAGTCCACAATTAAAATCCCTTGCCCAAATAATAAGACATGCAGTATGTAAGAAAGGTCACACCTCTTTAAGCAGGGCAACTCTCTGGGCTTTCATTTGTGAGGCATATATGGAAAAATTATGAAACCTCTCCTGACAGTAATTATTATCCAACATTAAAGCCCTACCAGGGTGGATGTCTACTAATCTTGAGACTTTTAACTCAGGGACGGAAAATAGGATACCTATACCATCACACACGTCCTCTCCAACAGACCAAAAAACAGGCCCTCTAGTCCAGGATGTCGAGGCCTGACAGAGTCCTTCCATCATCTTTGACCTGTTATCCTGAAAACAAAGTACATCACTGTCTATTTTCTTGCCCCCTTAATGCTGTTAACATTCAATGTAGTAATGGTGGGAGAATGCACTGGGATTACAGAGAGGTAAAGAAAGTTACATATCTGGTCCTAGGGAGTTATGCATTGTTTTCTTTGTCTAATTCTTTTACCAATAGAGTTTTCATCAGCACTTTCCTCAGGCTCTGAGGTGATATCTGTGGTTGTAGAGGCCATGAAGGAGGTATCAGAACCTTCGTCCCCTGACTCCACCCATCGCTTTTCACTAGCAAGTGCAGCATACTTGCTTTCTGATTTCCATGAGGGCTGAGCTTCTGTTTTCTTTTTTCCTTTAATACCCATGGACGTGGGGAGTTTCCCTGATCTCGAACTTTTTCTTGATGCTACCTGTTTAAACTCACATCCTGGTTGGGTGGGCATGACTACTGAAGCTAAATCTTCAGGACTTTGTACTGCCTCTTGAGGGGCTGCTATGGGTTCCTCACTGGATGGGCTTGAGTTTACAGTATCTGCCACCATTTGTTAATCACCAAGAGCTACAGGTTCAACATGCAACAAGGATCTAGCATTTTCTTGAGTGAGGTTTTTGGCCTCAACTTCTTCTCTTTCCACCAGCCTGCCTTGTTCAGCTACTCATTTCACCTGCAATAGCTGGGCTCTATTAATGGGACCTTCACAAGAAGGGCAATCCTCCCTGTTGTGCAAGGCCCATGAACATCTGCTATATGCGTGTCCTGTTCTTTCGCTCAAATTGCACTTAAATAGGTTTAAGCAATTGGTAGAGAGATGTCCATATTCCAAACAGTGGTTGCATCTTGCTGTGTCACATGCTGAGCTTAAATGAATTCTAGCCCCACATTTAAAGTAAGAACATGGTTGCCCAACATAAAAGAGGGACCCCCTATCTCTCCCCCAAAAAAGCTGTTGGGCAACTGACCACTGTTTGTGGAATACTGCTTAACTTTGATCTTCAACCCCCCCCATTCCAAATCTATTCACTGTCAAGAATAGGGGAGGGTCTGTCTAGTACCTCACACCTCTGTCTTAGCCAGAAAAGGATATCCTCTATGTTCACGCTTTCATTTTTAAACATCACAGTGATGTATTTCACCAAGGGCTTAGTAAGAGGAACTGCTAAAAAAGCAGTCCATAAAGGAGTGTTCTTAAGGTTTTGGTATTGAGCCCAAAACCAATCTAATCCAGACACATTCTTAAAGCTTACATCAGAATTTTCACTCCCTATATGGAAAAGTGCAAAACTTTCTGCTGATAAAAATGTCATTGACCCTTTTAGTAACATTTTTGACAAGTACAGTCTAGCAGGTGGGTTTTCTAGCCCTCCTTTGTATATAATCCGAATTGCGTTCCTTCTAGGAGCCTTTTCCCCCTTTGTTTTTAAAAAGATCTGAGAGCCTGAACATAGATTCTAGCCAGGCTATACCATCAGAGTCTAACAAGGTGGTCTGTGCAGGGCCCAATCTCATGAGGTCTCTTTCCTGAAGACCCTCGGCTGGGTTAACTGTAGGTTGCTTTTCTGAAGAATTAGAGGATGTTCCAGCTTGATCTAAGAGCTTTCCATTGCTATTTGTACTAGCACATGTAGTTACAGTTATTGTTTTCTTGTGATCCCCTGAGAACATCACTTTCTTTTGTAGTAACATCAGAAGTGGTGGCCACCATTTTACTTCAAGTTACAGATTTGCCAATAGTATTGTATTGTTGTTAGGGTCTGAAAACCATGTCCCCTCCGGGAAAAGAATCCATCCAGCATCCTCCAGTGCATGATCAGGGGACAAATTACCCAATCCAATCTCCATGTTTCTAGGCAGTCGAGACAAGGGTGCAGTCGTACCTGAAGTGAGTTTAGCCGCTGTTGGCATACTAGTGTTCTGGGAAATAGCTGTATCACTTGCAACGCTCTACAAAGCGCAGGCCTTGATGGACCAAGTCTTTTTCTCTTTTTTTTGCTCCTTCTTCCTCTGGACATTCTAGGTGGGATATTCAGAAGGGCTGCGCATGGCGCAACACAGTTGCACCATGCGCAATCCACTGATGTGCCCCGGCGCGATATTCAAAAGGGGAAAGTGCCTGGCACAAATCCCAATGTGCCGGAGCACATCAGTAATGTATGCTGCGCAAGTAGGAGGGGGTGTGCCCATGCATGCTCTGCACATCCCGATATTCAGCCAGGGATGAGCTGAGCCCATGCAGGTGCAACCCCTACTTGTGCTGCACACAGTTGAGCAAGAAAAAAAGGAGCAACAGCTGGCCACCCACAGGCGAGCTGCTGTATTTCAGGGCACAACATGGCAGCTGCCAGCTGTGGGTGGCCACCCAAGCTCCGGTGGCACATTCATGGTAGCGCCCTCCCTCCCCCATGCCCGATCATGGGCATATGTATTACAATAACATGTCCAATATTTCTGGTGGTCCAGTGGACCACTTCCATCCCAATCGCCAGCTTTAGTAGTAAAATAACTTGTCCAATATCCCTGGTGGTCCAGTGGACCACTTCCAGTCCAATCACCAGCTTTAGTAGTAAAATAACTTGTCCAATATCCCTGGTGGTCCAGCGGTACCCCCTCCACCCACCCACTGAGCCCCACCACCCTGCTCCCCCCGGTCCAGCGGCGGTGGCAGCTCCCCACCCACAAACCTCCCCACGCCGCTGACTGACTACGTACAGTAGGTCTTTACACCCATTGGTCCAGAGCATGGGCCAATGGGCATGCAGCCCGTACCGTACTATACAGTCCAGAAATGTGAATGGATCCATTCACATTTCTAGACTGTAAAGTATGGTATGGGATGCATGCCCATTGACCCACACTGTGGACCAATGGGCGACAGCCCTACTGTATGCAGTCAGTTGGTGGGTGGCAGGGCAGCTTGTGGGTGGAGAGCTGCCGCCACCACTGACCGGGGAGCGGGCAGGGGCCCAGTGGGTGGTGGGAGGGGGGTACCACTGGACCACCAGGGATATTGGACAAGTTATTTTATTACTAAAGTCCGCGATCGGGCTGGGTGCGGTCCACTGAACCACCAGAGATATAGGACAATTCATTATGCTACCAATGCCCGCAATCGGGCAGTGGAGCACTTTGCCGCTTGTGCAGGGGGTGTCGGTGCCCGACGGCTGCAGCCTAACAGGGCATCAGGTGCAAGTTGCCAGGCATTGGTGCACCTGCATGCAAATAGGGCCATAATGACATGCAAATGGCCCCATTTGTGCCTTGCAACGCATTATGGCTCCATTTGCATGTGCACTTCTGAATATCACAGTTGATGCACCTAGCGCAACGGCACTTGCGCTAGCGCATCCCCCTGCCCCTCCCTGGCCACTTGTGCTGGTGCAGTACCACTGTGCCATGCACAATGTGGGTGACCACAGCACATTATTCAACAGTGCTGAGCCATGGCACAGCACCGTTGAATATCACCCTGTCAGAGTCCTGGCACATCCCAGTTGCGCTGCACCCAGGCTTGCGCCACAGCCTGGTGCAGTCTGAATATCCCACCCTCTGTATGTTTTCCTGCAGCTCTGGCACACGACCATAGGGCTGATGTTACTGCCAGCCACTATTGACAATTCCGAGCTTAAAGTATGTTCTTTGCTTGAATCCACAGGCAGGGCCATGGCTCCTTTGATGAAGCTGCATCACTGCAGCTGATTTTCATTGACAGAAGAAGTGTTTTGACAGGTATGTGCTTACTTTTAAGTTAATCCATTTGTGACTGTAGTTGCTTCTTCCTTTGCAAAAACATTCGCTCTTCGGCATCCATTTATGATTGTATTAATTCTGTTTGGTTAGCAAATTTTTGAGCATCAGAACCTGGTAGGTTTAAATCTTCTACCTTGCTGTGTTCAGAGACCATTTTCTCTCAGTTCCTCAGTAGAAACAAAAATATTGCTTACAGCATTTTCCTCCTGAAATTCTTCGATATTTGTAGCGTTTTCAACGGCTTCTAGGGTATTGAGGACAGGGGAGAAGGCCCGCTCCCCTTTATCCATAGCATCCATTCTCTCCTTCTCCACCAGAGTGGCCATCTTGGACTGACGGTCAGAGGTTCCCCTACTGGTGAGTAGGGGAATTTCCCTTGTGTCATGGTCAAAATTCTCTCTGTCAATAAAACAGGTCCATGCCACCACCTCCCAGGATGTACCTGGGGAAAAAAACTATCACAGCTTAGTGTGTCTTTCCTGGTCAAAAATGACAAATTGGAGAAGATGAATTTAGCTTCATTGTTTTAATTAACTTAAGTAGGGGTTACAGTTAGTCCATCCTACAGGTGCTTGGTCCATGCAAAAATATCGGACATAGAAAAACAAAAGGATTTGGAATTTTTGTCTACACTGAAATTTATCTCATGGCTTGGTAATGAGAAAAAGACTCAAATTGTATCATATCTGGTCATCCTTACAGAATCCCAACTTCAACAAAGCCTTTACTAATTTTTAGGTTTCAGGATTTTTATTCAAATTTACTTAACGCTAGATATACAAAAACCTCATATATTGTTCCACTTTATGTGGCTGTAGAGTAGATGTACCCGAAGATACAATTCACATTATTTTATTCTTGCTATGGTACGCAAAATCATTAGATCCACCTCTCAAGCAAATGAACCTTTCTCTCCTTGGAAATTAACATGGGTTTACTTTTAGAGTAGATGTGCAAAGTACATGAAGCTGTATGAGAATTAAGGAAAAGTTATAATTGATTGTTAGCCCCCCAACCTTGTGATTAGATAGATTTTTTAAATGTATTGTATGACCATTTTCATATTGTATGACATCTTCACTGAGGATATTTCTTACACCATGCCACACCTATGGAGCTATAGCCGTCAGGTGCCAGGACCACATGGAAACTGTTTTGCTAGCAGTCTAGTAGGGGCTGCCCATGACAACATCAGATGGTGACATCCAATAGGACATATAAACATGGACAGCTTCGCTCCCTCCTCAGTTCTTTTCCTGCCATCAAACATACTCACCAGACTCCACAGAGGTGCTGTCACTACAGTCGACTGCCAAATTCTTAGATTTTCAGTATTTTTTTCTCACCCTAGTGGTGATCATTTTATTTTTAAAATGATTATTGTCATTGTATATGTCAAGAATGACTTATGCCGCTAAACTCTTTAGATACTGCAAGTGTAGTAGGAAAAACCTCAGCAACGACGAGCATGACGCCTGCATTCGCTGTCTTAGAGAGGCCCACAATGTTAAGGCCTATGAGATCTGTCTGAGCTTCAATCAAGCCACCCGATGACACTATCAGAAAGCTCTTGAGGCTTTTCATCTAAAGCAGAAATTAGCCAGAATGGAAAGGAAGCTCCAGGAAGGGAGCTCCTCCATGCTGCTGGCCCTGTCTTTGGACTCCTATTCCTCCAACGCCCAGGAGAAATCTTTGGGGAAGCACAAGCACTGGGAGTGGGAAAGGAACAAAAATAAATCCCACTCCAGTCTGTTCTTGGTCATCACTCCACAGAGCACCGACTATTGCCGTGCCTCATCCACTTCTGCAGTGACACCTCCTGCCACCCAAACTCTAGCAAGCCTTACAGGGTCAGCCTTGGCAGTGTGTTCCAACAGACCTTCTACGGCCAGCACTGGCCTATTGTCGTTGGGGCTGCTGACACCCCCATCGACACTGCAAGCCACTCTGTCAGCATCAGGATTCCTACAGTACCTGCCCCATCAATGCCGCTAGGCTCTTCATTGGCATCGGGATTCAAAGATTCCCCCATCAATGCTGCAAGGTAATCCATCGGTGTCAGGGTTCCAACCCCCCCATCAACGTTGCCAGTTCTGCTGCTCACTCCTCATCCACAGGGTCAGCTGCCAATAAGTCCCTCTGGTCCACTTACAACCATCATTGAATTGACCCATCAACATCCAGGCCCCAGATGCCATTGCCGATGTTGCAGGCCCCTCATCGACATCAGGGTTTCAGCCTACCCTGTTGATGTGGCCTGGCACTCTTGTTATGCAGCCCACCGTCGACACGCAGACACTGCTCTCCCCTTTCATGGAGGTCCTATAGCACCTTGTGCCCCCTCCAGACTACACAATGAAAGGGCCTACCAGACCATCCTCTATGTCAATGCCTGTCCCATCGCTGTGCCCTTTTTGCCCCAGATCGGTGACATCCTCTCTTCCCTCCTTGCCCTCTTCAGGACCTGTCAATGAGGAGGATAAGTATCACCCTGGCCTTGTCCCTCAGGAAGAAGAAGAAGAGGAGGAAGATATGGGGGGCATCCCAGGTCGGACTCCACTGTTTCCACCAGGAGTGAGGACTCTACCCTGTATACTCCAAGGTCCCCACTTGAGGATCCTTCCTTCATCTCCATGATGAAGCAGCTCCAAACAGCAGTGGGGTTTGATGCTATGGAGCAGGACATCACAAGGAGAAATCTGGTAAAATTCCTGGACCTGCCATATTCTTCTCCTTTGATAATTCATCCTCTCCTGGTTGTTTTAGAGGATGCCACCATGGCTGCCTTGCACAGACCAAGTTGAAACCATTGAAGCAGACTACTAAAGCAGTAGATAAGGCCAGGGGGATGTTGGGGTGTATTAGTAGGGGTATCACAAGTCATAAGAGGGAGGTAATAATCCCTCTTTACAAGACACTGGTTAGGCCCCATCTGGAGTACTGTGTGCAGTACTGGAGGCCGCACCTTCACAAGGACATTAACCAAATGAAGGCCGTCCAGAGAAGGGCAACCAAAATGGTGTAGGGACTGCATCAGAAAATTATGAGAACAGATTAATGGAGCTTAATATGTATACCCTAGAGCAAAGGAGGAAGAGAGATGATATGATCGAAACACCTTAAGGGCATTAACAAGGTGAAAGAGTCTAACATGTTTCAATATAAGAACAATAGCAGGACAAGAGCACACAGTAAGAGATTAGAAAGAGGCTGATTAAGGGGTAATGTGAGGAAGTTCTTTTTCACAGAAAGGGTGGTGGATGCATGGAACGGACTACCCTAGGAAGTGGTGGATATGAATACAGTGCAGGGCTTTAAACAGGCATGGAATAGGCATAAGGGAGCAATACAGATGAGTATGAATAGATAGGCCATTGACAGAGTAAAGGCCTATGGCACATTCATAAGGTAGAAAAAGAAATGGGCAGACTGGATGGGCCTTGCAGTCCTTATCTGGCATCAACTTCTATGTTTCTAAAGGCAGGCAAGCTGTATCTAGCTCCCTCTGGGAAACTTTTTTTCACTAGCCAACCTCAAGCTGACTCGGTTGTGATAAATGCAGCCCATGATAGGTCTAAGAGGCCTAAGCACATCAGTTTTCTCCCCCCAGATAAGGAATCAAGAAGACTGGACCTCATGGAGAAGAGATCCTTTGCCTTTGCCACATTGGGCCTCAGAATAGACAATTATCAGGCCCTTATGGTCAAATACCAGAACACCTTCTGGAGGAAGGCTAAAGCAGCAGCCCAGGCACTCCCAGACAGTCCCCAGAAGCAGGAGCTGCTAAAGGTTCTCCAGACTGGGGCTGACATGGGTAAACACCAGTTGAGGTCTATCTGTGATAGCTCGGATGCTTCTGCCAGAGCAGCTGCAGTTGGCATTTGCATTAGGAGGCAAACCTGGTTGAGGGTATCAGGATTTGCAATGGATTCCAGCAGTTCATCCTGAATACCCTTTTTAGAGGATACAAGCTCTTTGTGGCTGATGTGCAGGACATTCTCTCTGACCTGCAAGCCTCAGGAAGGACACTTAAGTCTGTCCATTTCCTCTACCATACTCAACCAAAGAATAGATAGAAGGTGATCTTTTGCAGGGCCGCCAATAGGCCTAGATTAGGGGCTAGGCAGAAGAGCTAAAGCAAAACAGCTTTGTCTGCCCCACCTCCTCCACAGGTGCCCACCAAGGCCTCTGGTGGAGGCACGGCCATGGCCACTGGACCTGCCTCTGCATGACTCCTTGCTAGGCTCCCTCCAGTAGACAATCTGGAGGATGTGGTAGGGGGTCACCTCTCCCTCCATCTGGACCAGTGGAGAGAGGTTACTATAGGTACTTGGGTCCTGTAACTCTTAGAACATAGACACATTCTAGAACTTACAGAGTTATCTCCAGAATGTCCTCCCATTCCATCCTCTTACCCTCTGGACCACATACCAGTGCTCCTGAAGGAAATGCATATTCTGCTCTGCAAGAGGGCCATAGAACCAGTTCCTGGGGATCAAAGGAACACAGGGTTCTACTCTCATTTCTTCCATGTCCCAAAGTCCACAGGAGACTTAATGCTTTTTCTGGACCTGTGGAAACTGGACTTCTACATCCAGTACCAGAAGTGCAGAATGGTCACTCCGCAAGGTCTGCTGCCTCTTCTGTAGAAAGGGGACTGATATGCTCCCTGGACATGCAGGATGCTTATCTGCATATCAAGATTTGTGTTCCCCACAGAAAGTACCTCAGGTTCCTGTTCCAGGGAGAACATTAACAATTCAGGATATTGCCCTTTGGCTTGTCATCTGTACCACAGGTTGTTACCAAATGCTTGGCAGTTGTGGTGGCAGCTCTTAGGAGAGAGGAACTGTAATGTCTTCCCTTTCCTGGATGACTGGTTGCTAAAAGCACAGTCCAGGGAGCAGCTGTCCCACACTCTAGCACATACCAGACAACTGTCTAATGCCCTAGGTGTCACGAGCAATCTGCCCCAGTCGGTCTAGACCTCTTGCCAGTATCTGCAGTGCATAGGGGCAGTAATGGACATGGCTCAGGGATTTACCTCCCTGCCCCAGGACAGGGTAGACTGCCTGATGGCTCAGCCCAGCTGCTTTACAACAGCAGACATGTCACAGCCAGAACATTCCTACAACTGTTGGGTCTGATGGCTGCAGCCATTGTAACAGTACCCCCAGCCAAGCTGCACATGAGAATCACTCAATGGACATTGAGGTTCCAGTGGGGTCAGCACACCGATGACCTAGAACAGCAGATTCTAGTCACTTCTCCTGTCAAGAAGGTGCTTCTGTGGTGGATGGAACTCAGCAACCTGCTAAGAGGGGTTCCTTTTCTTCTTTCCCTCCCCTCAGCTCTCAGCAGATTTTCACCACAGACACTTTTGTGGATGGGCTGGGGGCACATCTGGGACTTCATAGGAGTCAAGGAACGTGGTCCAAAGTGGAGGCGTTCCCCCCCCCCACATCAACATTCTAGAGATGAGGGCTGTTCTGTATACTTTGCAAGCCTTCCAGGCCCATCTGTCTCCAGCTCATCTGCTGGTGCAGACAGATAACATCAGTGTTATTCACTACATAAACAAGCAAGGGGGGGACCCACTCATACCATCTGTGCCAGCAAACAATGAGGGTCTGGTACTAGGCTCTGGAACATGGTCTAGAACTGTCGGGCATCCATGTTTCAGGCACCCAATATGTCCTGGTGGACAGGCTAAGCCAGTCACAGTCTTGAATGCATGAGTGGGAGCTGCTGACCTCGGTTGTAGAAGACCTGCTTGACAGGTAGGGTCATGCAGAGTTGGATCTTTTTGCATCCCCACTCAACTCAAAACTGCCGCTTTTCTACTCACTTGCTCCAAGGCCTGGAATTTTCTGGTGAGTCGCATTGTCCTTCTCTTGGAAAGGGAGGTTCCTTTATGCCTTTCCTCCTTTTCCTCTAATACAGAGGGTCCTAATCAAGCTCTAGATGGAGAGCACCACTCTAATCCTAGTGGCCCCCTTCTGGCCTCGTCAGATTTGGTCTCCCCTGCTGCAGCAGCTGGCAGTAGAACTCCCTGTGCCACTGATACTGTGCAAAGGCTTGCTCTCCCAGGATCTGGGAACCCTGGTCCATCTGGACCTCAAGTCACTCCCATCTCCATGCTTGGCTCCAGAAGATATAGCCACTGCAAGATTTGGAGTGTCTTCCAAGAGGCTGACATCCTGGTGGGCACTAGAAAACCTTCCACCAGGGCCACCTATTCTATGAAGAGGAAAAGGTTCTCTTTGTGGGCTGCTTTTCATCAGCTGGATCCCTTCACTTGCCCAGTGAACCAGATTCTGGAGTATTTATTGTCCTTGTCAGATGTGGGACTCTAATACTCTTCCATTAAACTGCACTTAGTGGCTATTTCAGCCTTCCACATGCTTATTGATAGCCATGTGGTGGCCCAGTTAGAGGTGGCCTGTATGTTTTTGAGAGGCATCCCTACATCTAAAACCTCCCATCCGTAATCCAGTCTCAGTCTGGGACCTAAATTTTGTGTTGGAGAAACTCACTTTGGCTCCTTTTGAGCCAGCCATGACTTGTGAGCTATGCTTGCCTTCCTGGAAAGCATTATTTTTAGTTGCTGCTACTTCTGCTTGGAGGATTTCCAAGCTCCAGGCTCTCATGCACAAGCCTCCTTATTTGATTTTCCACAAAGACAGGGATGTCTTTCCATACCAACCCTATGTTTCTTCCAAAGCTGGTCTGAGTTTACTTTAAATCAAACCATCCACCTGTCAGTTTATTTCCTGGAGCATGCCAATCCAGGAGAAACCTTTCTCCATACCTTAGATGTACATAGAATACTCAGATATTATGTTCATCATACGAAGAACTGCAGGAAGTCCTCGCAGCTCTTTCTTTCTTTCTAAACAGTGTCTGTCCAAATGATTGGCCAACTATATTACGTTTTGTTTTAGGAAGTATGATAAGGAACTTACTGGGGTTGTGCGTGGCCATTTCACCAGAGGCATGGCCACTTCTATTGCCTGTTTCAGGAATGTTTCAGCCACAGAACTTCGTGCTGCTGTAACCTGGAGTACTGTCCACACTTTCACTAAGCACTACAGTCGGGACATCACCTCTAGAAGAAGGGCAGACTTTGGCCTGGTTGTTCTTCAAGGCCTCCTTTCTTAGGCCTATAGCCTCCAGCCACCCAGACTGTCTCTTTATCAATACTGCTTGAGACTAGTTCCATAGGTGTGGCCTGATGCAATAAATATCCTCGAAGAAGACAGTACAGTTACATAACAACTTACCATAACAGGAGATCTGTGAGACAATCCAGAATCTCCTGTATCCGGCCATGCCATGCCATCCCACCCTCCATCCTTCTCTGTCTCTGAGCTCTTTGCTCCTGTCTTGCTTTCCAGCTTAGTGTACCTTCTATTCTCTACCTTTTTTGGTAGCGGGAACCTACAGTTTCCTCGGTTCCCCCAGGAGGAGGTTCTCTGAGTATGCTCTCTGGTGGAGAACTGAGGAGGGCATGGGACCACCCACGTTTATATGTCCTATAGGGCGTTATTGTGTATGGCCTCTAGTAGACTGTTAGCAAAAAAGTTTCTGGTGCCTGACGGCTATAGTTCCATAGGCGTGACCTGATGCAAGATATTCTCTCAAACATCTACTGTTACAGTAAGTTCTTACATAACTGTGCTTTCTGATCTTGGTCCTTTTTAATCTGATTCACTGAAGCAATACCCATTATGTGTGATATATTTTAAGAGTTATCTTTTTTCTTTTATGCACTGAATTTTGTAATGGCTTTTTAGTCTGTTGAAATAAACTTGACTATTACTATCAGTGGTGCGCTGCTTACGCAGAATGATTGGGAAATGTATATTCTCTGCTTCTTTTTTGGTCCTTTGACCACTACCGATTTATGCATAGTTTTTGCAGTTTTTCTATGCACACTGTCTTTGCAAGCACATTTATTTATTCACATCTGGTTTTCGAATAGGATTGGGAGTTTTGATAAACATGCCAGTAATTATACATCTATTTTAAAACAAGTTTTATTATGTCTTGTTAAGTATTTATTAAAATAAAGCCAGTTATATTTGAGAAATATGGAAAGCTATTTAAATAAATTTGGAAGGCTTGAATGAGACTAATCGTACATGATGCTCCATTTATTGATGTATAAATTTAGGTGGCTTTGTCTGCAGGTTTCATCCGCCTGAGGAAGTAGCAGACCAGCATGAGGCACTGGGAAGCTACTGACTTGGTCCAGTTGCTGTTTCTTGAATAAAACTGCACAGCACTCTTTACTTGCAACCATTTTTTGAGTGGGTTATTTATTTGTGAGGGTTTATTCCTCATTTCAGACACAATGGATGAGAGGTATGTTTGGCATCTTGTGATTGGACAGGTGAGCAGTTAATCACAGTTACCAGCCTGCCTTCCCTCAGCTCAATCCAAAATCATACTTAAGCTTTAGAGCCTGGATAGCGGTAAAGAGGAGACATCTACTTCTTAAGAAGAGTTATGGGGAGTTAAAGAGGATCTCTTATGTCTAGAAAACAAAAAAGAATCCGCTCCAGGGATGACCGTGCACAGGCAAAACTAAGACCATATATTTAAAAAGAACCCCAGCTACCAATCACTGAAAGGAACCCCTACAGTCTAGAGGCAGCCAAACTTACACTAAGATTGATTTAAAGGTGTAGTCCAAACTTTAATTCAATAAGTGCTCTTCTGTGCAGAAATGTGCAAACAGTGCAAAACAGCAGCAGATTCAGGCAGCATGTCCAACATTTCACTGTCACCAACTCCCTTTGTCAAGAGCCTGTCTTCCACGCACAGGCTTTATCTTTTCTACGCAATTCCACTTAAAGCTGTACATACATATTCATTTCTATGACAATCTGCAAAATACTAAGAATAGGGAAAAAAGAGGGGGAAGGGAACAGAAAAGAGATTAAACTGGGAAGGGATCACTATATGCCTATGGGGAAGGGGAAGGAAAATACATAGATACATAGATACATAGACAGTGTCGGCAGATAAGGGCCTATGGCCCACCCAGTCTGCCCATTTGAGCTTGTAAGTTCAGTTTGTTTTCCTAGAAGTCTGTTGCCCCTTACCCCTGACCTCTAGAATTCCTTTATGTCTATCCCATGCATTCTTAAATCCCGTGATTGTTTCAGCCCCCACCACTTCCTCTGGCAGGGTGTTCCACTTGTCCACCACCTGTTCTGTGAAGAAATTCTTTCTCATGTTTCCTCTGAATCGTCCTCCCTCCAACTTCATCCCATGCCCTCTAGTCCTGGAACATCTTTTCACTTAAAATAGTGTTTTCCTGCACCCTGTTCCTCCCTGTAAGATACTTGTATGTCTCTATCATATCCCCTCTCTCCCTCCTCTCCTCCAGGGAGTACATGTTCAGTTCCTTCAACCTGTCTTCATAGGACTTGTGATGCAATCCATGCACCATCTTTGTTGCCCTCCTCTGAACCTTCTCTACCCTGTCTATGTCCTTACGTGGGTATGGTCTCCAGAACTGTACACTGTACTCCAGGTGGGGCCTCACTAGTGTCTTGTATAGCGGAATTATGACCTCCCTTTTCCTGCTGGTGATGCCCCTGCCTATACATCCCAGCATCCTATTTGCTTTACCTGCTGCCTTGTCACACTGTTTCCCTACCTTGAGGTCATCAGAGATGACAACCCCAAGATCCCTTTCCTGCTTGGTGCATGCTATATCCTCACCCCCCAACTGATATATTGTGCCAGGGTTTTTGTGCCCATATGCATTATCTTACACTTCTTTGTATTGAATTTCAACTGCCAAACCCCTGACCATTCTTCAAGTTTCTGCAGGTCGCTTCTCATTCTGTCTACACCCTCTGGTGTGTCTACTCTGTTACAGAGCTTTGTGTCATCAGCGAACAGTGAAATTCTGCCTTCTAGATCCTGCATGTCACTGATGAAGATGTTGAATAGGACCGGTCCCAGCACTGATCCCTGTGGTACCCACTGGTCACTCTTCCCTCTGTGGGTGACATCCATTTACCACCACCCTCTGTGTCCTGCCACCCAGCCAGTTACCTCCACCACACTACTGTCCTGCCCACACCATATTCCCCAGTTTGTGTAATAGTCTTCTATGTGGCACAGTGTCAAAGGCCTTGCTGAAGTCCAGATAGGCCATGTCCACTGCCCTCCCCTGATCCACCTCCTAGTCACCCAGTCAAAAATTCAATGAGGTTGGTCTGACATGACCTCCCTGGTGAAACCATGCTGTCTTGGGTCCTGTAGTCCATTGATAACCAGATGTTCCACCAATCTCTCCTTCAGTAGTGCTTCCATGATCTTCCCACTACCGAGGTGAGACTGACTGGTCTGTAGTTCCCTGCTTCCTCTTTGTTCCCACTTTTGTATAAAGGGGACTACATCTGCTGTCCTCCAGTCTTTGGGTACCTCCCTGTTTCCAGTGATCGGCTAAACAGGATGGCGAGAGGTTCAGCCACCACCTCTCTTAGTTCTTTAAGGACCCTGGGGTGCACCCCATCTGGCCCCATTGCTTTATCAACTCTTATTACTTCCAGTTCCTTCAGGACCCTTTCTCGTGTAAAGGGACTTGTGTCCATTTCTGCACCATTCTCACCCCTTGTACTCCCTTCAGACCCATTACCCTCCTCTTCCTCAGTAAAGACTGAGCAGAAATACCTGTTCAATATGTCAGCTTTACTGTTGTCATCCTCCACGAGGCTCCCATCCTCCCCCTTCAGTCTCATTATCCCTCCCTTTGTCTTTCTTTTTTCACTTATGTACCTGTAAAAGGTTTTGTCCCCTCTACCCACTGATTTTGCAATGTGTTCTTCTGTCTGAGCTTTGGCTTCCCTTACTGACCTCTCTGCCTCCCTTTGCTTCTCCTGGTACTTCTCCCTATCCCTTCTGCCTGTGTCTTTTGTATTGCCTGAATGCAATCTTTTGGCTTTCACTTTCTTTGCTACCTCTTTGGAAAACCATAATGGTCTCCTCTTCCTGTTCCTCTTGCTAACCTGCTTAATGCATAATTCTGTTGTTCTTGTAATCCCCATTTTAAATACTGCCCACTGTTCCTCAACCCCTGATTCCTGTCCCATTCCCCTTGATGCCTCTTTCAAGTATCTCCCAATTTTCCCAAAGTCTGCCCCACTAAAATCCAGGATACGTGTTTTTGTGTGGTTTGGTTCTGCTCTTTCTGTGATTTCAAAGATCACGGTTTCCCAGGTGCTCCCCCACTGTTACCCCCATCACACTGTCCCTGTTTGTGAGCACAAGGTCCACTATTGCCTTCTGCCGAGTTGGTTCCATGACCAGTTGCTTGAGGAAGGCACCCTGAAGGGAGTCCAGGATAAATCTGCTCCTAGTTGATGCTGCTGCTGGGATGCTCCAGTCCACGTCTGGAATATTGAAGTCTCCAACCAGTACTACCTCACCCTTGTCTGCCATCCTTTGGATGGCTAGCATCAACTCCTATCTGTGTCTTCCTCCTGGGCTGGTGGTCTATAGACCACACCTGTTGCGGATGGCTGTCCCCATTTTCCTTTCCAGCTAACCCACAGTATCTCTCCCCATTTTGTTCCTCCTGGATCTCTGTGGTCTTTATGTCATTTTTCACATACAGTGCCACTCCTCCTCCTCCCTTCCTGCCTGCTCTGTCTCTTCTGAATATGTTGTAGCCAGGTATGGCCATCTCCCAGTCATGGTTATCATTACACCAGGTTTCAGTGATGGCCACAATGTCCAGGTCTGACTGTACCATGACAGCCTCCAGATCTTCCATCTTGTTGCTAAGGCTCCTGGCATTTGCACACATGGCTTTCCATGATTTGACCTCCTAGACTGCTTCACTGTTCTACTCCAGCCCCTTCCTTGGTTGTCATTTATCCCTGGTTCTCCTTGCTGTCTGCCCTTCTGCTGAATTTTGCCCTTTTCTGCTTATCCACCTCTTGGGCACTAATCTCCATCTTTTGCACGCTGCTTTGCAGAATAGCCACCCTCTGGTTCACTGGTTCCACTGCTAGCTGTGGGGGTGAGCAAGTAGGTACCCTCCTTGCTGGCCTGCCACCCCTTTGCTAGTTTAAATGCTTGTCAATGTAGCATTTAAACTTATCATTGAGTGCTTGGATTCCCCTCCAGGATGGATGCAGGCCGTCAGGCTTGAACAAACCTCCATCCCTCCAGGTGGGTCCCCAGTCACCAATGAATCCAAACCCTTCCTCACAGCACCAGTTCTTCAACCATGAGTTAAAGTTCCTGGTGCATGCACTCCTATGCTCTCCCTTGCCTCTCACAGGTAGTACTTCTGAGAAAGTGACAGAAGTAGCTACCTGCTTGAGACCCCTCCCCCAGTTTCCTAAACTCTTCCTGAACTTCCTTTGGCTCCCCATTTGCCAGGTCATTACTACCTAGGTGGATAATGACATCCAGCTCACCCTCCCATCTTGCCTTCCCAGTGATCCCCAGGATCTTCCTTCCATCCCTCCATGCCGTGGCACCTGGTAGGCACCTCACCTCCCTGTCCTCCCCCTCCTGTGTTCCTAGCTGGATCCCTCTTATGATGGAGTCCCCCCACCAGGATTCGCTTCCTCCTCCTCTGGGGTCCACTGCTTTCCCCACTGAGGTCACCTCCTTGGCTAACCTCCACATCCTTTCCTTCCACTTCTCTGGGTACCTCTATTTGGTTGTCCTCATTTGCCAGTGTGGCATATGAGTTCTTGAGTGGAATAGGATCTGGGATGTGCCTCTGCCTGACTGCTCTAACCCTCCCTGAGCCCACTGTCATCCAAGTGCTCCTCGTTCTCGGCATCCTTTGAGGCAGTTGCATTGGACTGGGTGGTCCCTGGATAGGGGTGATGGTACTCCTGACTCAGTTTACTTCCGCTCTGAGTCTGGCTACCTCATCCCGCAGTCCAGAGAGATGCATGCAGATAGGGCAGCACCTCAGTGTCCAGAAGGCCCCACAGCCACTGCATTGCACCACTCCCCACATTATACTGCAATTCCATTACTTGTCTGCTACTGAAGCTCTCCTAGTTCCCTTTTTATTAATTTACTGTACTAAAAATCCTGTCACTGATCCTCAGATAATTTTTTTTTTTTAAAGAAAAAGAAACCAATAAATAAATAAATGAGTCAAAACACTTGTCGTGCTGAGGGTGGGCTTCTTCCCCCTTATGCCCCTCCTACTTCATACCCCTTACTATACCCTGTGTTTAGCTCCTGTCAATCAGATTTATCAGGGCATATAATTAAGAGTTGGAGGAAGGGGGGGGTGAAAATTTGCAGCAATTAAAGACAGCACAGAATTATACCACCACTATGTTTTAAATTTTCAACAGCCCAAAAACAATTATAAGTAAAGACAACAAAGAAAGTAGTGTCACTAAAAGCCCACAATCTAAGTTTAAAAGAAAAATAGCAATTACCAGTTACTCTAAAGCACTGAATTGAATATGTTTCCTTCCTTCCCCTTCTGGCTTCTTCAAAATTGGCCAGCTGAGCAGTTAGTCACAGTTACAGGCCTGCTTCAGCTCAGTTTAAAACCACACTCAAGCTTTGTAGCCTGGATAGTGGTAAAGAGAAAGAAATCTACTTCTTTAGAACAGTTAAGGGGGAGTTAAAGGGGATCTGTTACGTCCCCTAAACTAATATGTAGGAACCTAGATGCCTCAATTAAGTAATCTGACCAACTAATTAGCTTTTTCTTACTTTTAAGAGCCTTTTATATCTGGCTGATAAAGTGTGCCCCACCCACCATGCTGCTCAGCTCTAAGTCACTGGGACCTTTGTTGCTGAGTTTCTGATGATGCAAATACAGTGCTCCCTGTCTATAGTGAACTCTGTATAGTGAATACTTAGCTATAGTGAACAAATCTGCTGGCTCCAGAGGTGTTTACTATAAAATGGGACCACTGTAGCAGGCTCAGCTGAGGAGTCTATCTATGTGCCTGTGTTATTTGCTTTTTGATTGACGTGATCTAGCAAATTTCCACACTGACATTGCTGCTACCAATTGTTACTGGCAGTGTGGAAGTGCACCATTATACCAAGTAAATTATAAACAAAATAAAACAGATGCACAGATGACCCCTGCAACTGAGCCCAGCATTCACACCATCAGAGACTCAACCATGGGGGTCCCTATGACTTACAGTTGGGTAGCATCGAGGGTGACAATCTGTGGGATCAATCAGATACAAAAGGCACTAAAATTAAAAATACATAAGAAAGAAATCATTTTGCTGGGTGAGATTCTTTAATCAGGACCGCTAGGTCCCTGCATATTAGGTTAGGAGATGTGAGAGTGCTCCTTTAATGTAGTTTGTGAGAAAGAGATTGAAGTTGTGTCTCATTTTCCACTACTGTATTACAGTATTTCTCACCTACAGTTGCAAGAGTTGAAAATGCAATGTGCTCACAGGAACACTAGAAGGCAGGAGCTCTCAGATAAGCCTGAACTTAGATCAAGTAGTGCAGCTGTTTGCTTACTTTAGTCAATCAGATATACAGTATGTGGTTTACAGAGTTCCCTTTGTGGTTTTCTGCACTGGAGCTCAGTTCATTAATTCTCTTATACTGTGGCCACTGATCTGCGGTTCCAGTGGAACTGAGTAGCGCAGTAGACACTGTCACAAAGTAGAACTTGTTAGAACCTTTGTTGCATGCTGGCTTATGACTAAATTTCAAGCCCTGTTTCTGAATAGGGGTCTTGCTTTTCAACAAAGCATTTGTTGTCCAGCTGCAAATTTGGTAACTTGATTCACTTACATAAAATAGCCTTTTACCTTAAGGAGTTATAAGCACTAAGATTAGTTATTTCTGCAGTCTACTTTGTGGAAGACTCAGAAGTGCACCAGTGGCTGGAGTCGTATCAACGTTTCATGGAGGCATGTTACTTGCTGGCTATTTTTGCCTATGGACAAGTCAGGACGGCAGCTTATGCTAGGGTATAGGACAAAGTAGAAAAAAATAGGTGAACAGAATAGACAGGGGGCCCCCTGTCTCCAGACTGCATTCCCTAGATCCTAAGTTACTGTCTCAGATTCCTGCCACCCAATACTTACACCCTTAACTTATTTTTGTTATAGGCACAACAGGCTGCACTTTGTGGTGAATATCATCACATCTCATGTGTGTTGTGGGGCAGAAGGAAAAGCAGAGTGACTTCAGCCACTGGCAGTGCAACACAATTAACAACAGACGACATCTTGGTGTGCCTCACTGTAATTATAAAATGGTCCCAAGTTACTATTTAACACTGAAAGACAAGAAAAAGCAGTTCTTCAAAAACAAAACTACAGTATGTTTTTACTAACATATCCCTCCTCACACAAAACAAATGAGGAAGAAACAAGTTGCTTTTTCATAAAACAAATTTAAAGAAACTGTATTTCCCATCACAAGCAGTAAACTTATTCTTGTTTTGCTTATGCTGATGTCAGTTGAGTACAGGTAGGCTATTGTGCAAGGGTCAGCACTCAGGTCAAGTGTCAGAGCTAATGTAGTTTGAACTGTGATATGTACTGAATACTGTCACTGCTCAGATTACTCCATTCCCCTGCCTGTTTTAATTTGTAATTATGATTGATATTGTATGCAAATATGACGGATTAATGTTCTACAGAAGCATACTGCAGCAGTGTAAGCTACTGAGTACTCCTGAGTGGCCACTCATACTCTGCCCGGTTCCTAACCAGCCACTGTTCTTCCTGCATTCCCTTCCCCATTTTAAAATGAATTATGTAGCATGAAGGCCATCTCACCTGACTGTCCTGTTGTTTGTCTTGCATCTAGATTTTAGCATTCCTGGATGGCTGTGGTTCAACATTTCATATCTGAAACCCTCCATGACCACTGCTGAACTAGTTTTGTGGAGGAAGACCCTTCAAGCAGAGTCCCTGAAGGTCAACGTCACTGTGCACAGCATGTCTCCAGTCCAAGGTGATTTTACCACCAGTGAAGCTCTAGATGAAAAGGTGCTCTCTCTAGATGAACGGACTCCTTCTGGCTATGATATCTTCAACATCTCAGCCATTCTGAAGTCAAGAGTCACCCATGTCATTGGCTTTCAGTTGCAGTTCATAGATGACAGTGGGAGTTTGGTCTTGCATGAAGCCTTGACCAAGAGTCTTTACTGCCTGGAGACCTGTTCCCAGAATGAACCATTACTTGTCACCTACAGTGGCAAGGTGGCTGAGCTTCATGGGTCAGCAAACCTCCCTGACCTGAGACAAAAACATCCCTGCAGCCCAGGTAGAAGAAGGCACCTGCCACAAGAAGAGCCCATTTCCACAAAGTGCAGCCTCCACCAGCACTATATCAGCTTCCAGGCCATGCAACTCAGTCTTTGGATTCTGGAGCCTCCAGGTTTCCAGGCCAGCTTCTGTAAGTAAGTACTAGCTGTCAAATCAGGACCAACAGACATGTTTTAAAAATGTTACTTGGGTAGTCTAGGAATATTGTGAATGGCCCTGGGGTATACTGCAGGCACCGCCACCCCTCAATTGTCAAGACAATCAAATCCAGGAAAAAGAACTGTATGTAGAGCCAGATTTAAAGCCTAAACGACATGCCTTCCCTGCAAATTACTTAAACTAGTAGCTTAGTGGAACATTCAGTCATGACTCAGTGCTAGACTGGTAGGGCCTAGGCAGACTCAATGGAATGCAGGCTTCTTTCATGCCTGTTCTTGATGGAATTGCTAAATGACTGGCATGTGCAGATGTACACATAGTATTGAGATGATGGAAAAAGACTTGGGAGTTTTATTCACAAGGGTGTGGTGTGTATATACTGTATATGGAACCAAAACAAACAGAAGAGAGAAAAGCTGGGATTTCCCAGCTAGGGCACTTGTTTCTTTCTCTCTTCTGTTTATTTGGGTTCCTTATATATATGCACACCACCCCTTGTGAATAAAAATGTAATTATCTGTGCAGTATCAGCTTGTTCATTAGAGAAAGAGTAAGGTGCCTTGGGATGTCCCAGTTTCCAGTTGTCTTAGTAATGCAACTGGTAGCGCAACCGGCATGGTAATCTGGGTAGTCTGAGTTCAAGTACCAGCTAAGATACTCATTTCTTTCTCTCTCTCTCTCTTCTGTTTGTATGAGTTCCATAAATAATCACACCACACTCTTGTAATTGAAAATCTAATTATCTGTCCAGCATCAGTTTGTACATTAGAGAAAGAGTAAGGTGCTTCTGGGAGTCCCAGGTTTCCAATTGCTTTGGCAGTGCAAGTGGTAGCACAATTAAATGATATTCTGGATGGCCTGGGTTCATATCCAAGATAAGGCACTTATTTCTCTCTCTCTCTCTCTCTCTCTCTCTCTCTCTCTTTCCTACTTCACATCCATTTGAATAAAAATGTAATTATCTATGCAACACCAAGTTCTGCATTGGAGAAGGAGTAAGGTGCTTCTGGGAGTCGTAGGTTTCCAGTTTCCTTGGTGGCGCAGCTGGTAGCACAACAGAAGAAACTTAGGGTCTATTTTTTTCTGTTCCTTCTTCTGTACAGCAATGACTATAGCAATGAATGTAGGAGGGCGGCAGCGAAAGCAAACAGGATGCTTGGTTGTATCGCGAGAGGGATCTCCTCTAGCAGCAGGGAGGTGATTCTGCCTCTCTACAAGGCACTGGTCAGTCCGCACCTGGAGTACTCTGTGCAATTCTGGTGCTATATCTGAAGAATGATGTGAAATTACTGGAAGGGATACAATGCTGTGCAACAAGGATGATCCAGGGATTGGAGGACCGATCATATGAGAAGAGGCTGAGAGAGCTGAACATGTACTCCTTGGAGGAGAGACGGGACCAAGGGGATATGATTGAGACCTTTAAGTACGTAAAGGGGATAAACAAGGTGAGCACTGAGGGGATACTCAGGCTGAGGAGGGGGAGGGACATGAGAGGTCATGGCCTTAGATTGGAGGGAGGAAGATTTAGGACAGAAATGAGAAGACACTTTTTCATGGAGAGGTCATGGCAAAATAGAATGCTCTACTGGAGGAGGTGGTAGCCTGTAAGACAGTGGGTAGTTTCAAAACGGGATGGGACAAGGTGAGAAGGGGTGATTGGGAAGGGGAGGGGTGGGGCAGCAGCAAGGTGAGGGTGCTAGCTGCACACTCAAGCAAACTTGATAAACCAGGTGGCCTATTTCTGCTGGCAAATTCGTATGTTCATATGTACAGTATATTAGCAACACACATACAGAACTGTCTGCAAAGTTAGTAAATGTATCTTTAGACAGCCCCTCCTTCAATCCTAGTAATACTGTATGTAAACTAAGCACTTGCAGCCCCGTTCCCTACTTTGCATTGTAAAAGTGCTGGTTTTCAGGATGGACTGCAGCACTCAAAGGCCGCTGAGCTTGTATGCTGAAGCTTTGAGCCAGGCACTATAAGTTATTTATTAGATTTCTTTACATAACATTTAAACACAGGCTAAACTAGCTCCTCAGGCAGGCAACTCTTTAACATGAATTGCCTACCCCGATCATGTCATCTGCTCTTTAATGCTTAAAAACTACATGATTTTGTTTTGCCAACTAACAAATACTGCTGCTACGGGCTGGTATAAATGCAGCATCCCCCGTGACCTGAGCTAAGAGAAGCTCCATGCATGCACTACTGCATTCTTTTCTGAAAAGGGAACTGTTTCAAAACAGTACATACCACAGTGAATCATTTCGGGTAAGTGTAAACATAATGAGATGGATCACAATACTTCTGAATCCCTACTAAAACTAAAATATTGTAGAAATAGAAACACACCAACCACCTCCACAGATTGTCACAAATGATCGAGTTCCAACCAAAAACAAAACAAACTGTTTAGAATGCAGGGATTTTCAGTATCAGCCTCTCCTTCTGGGAGCAGGAGGATGGTCAGTGTATAACTATGGAAAATGTTTCCTCTGTTGCAGCTGCACTTCAGTAATACCTGGAGGAGTGTACCTGAAGTGGAGGCTATCCCAGATAAATCAAGTGTAGAGAACCAGGTACTGCTGCACTCCTGGGACAGAATACACTCATCTACAAATTAAAGATTTGGTGCTGCTGTCAGTTTTCATGAAGTGCCCACATATATAAAATTATTATTTTTTTTTCATATTCTTTTTATCCCCTGGAACTGGCAAACGGGCTCAGCCCCCACCTGGAGGGCTCATATCTATCCCCGACCCATGACCCATCACTGGGTTAACAGTTGGGAGCTTCATGGAGCATGCCAGCTACATTTTTCCATTTTTCTCCCTGTTCCCTGTTGTGGCCGCACATATGCGCATGGAGGTGAGCACGTGCTGTGGTACTGCAACACCCTCTCTTCATGTCGCCCTCTATCCTGTGCTGCCATGAGCCTCCACCTGGTGGCAACCATGTGGCAAGTGACAGCATCCCTCCTTGGGAGAGAGCTGCCTCACAGCCGCTCAGTCCCGCTCCCACCCTCCCCACCACAGTCGACCCCGATGGCCCAGGCTCATTCCCAAACCCAGATCACCAGCGTGGCACAAAATTCTTGCAGAAACCAACTTACAGTGTGGATGGTGTTGCCACACACCACAGAGAGATTAGATACCTCAGCACTTAGCCATGAAGGTTTTGCCGGGGGGGGGGCAGAGGCTAATACATACAGCAATGCATTTAAGGCTCTCCTTGTTACCTCATCAGTCAAATGACCGATCACATTGTAAAATCCATTTTCAAAAAAGTAATTGAATATGTATGTAAAAACACAAGTGAATCATATAAGATGTCCTAAAAATGCAAATCAATAAAAATAATGCTAATCATTGCATGCTATCTGGTCACAGGCATTATTGATCTCAAATCCCAACATAATTCTCTTTTTATTCAAAATTGTCTGGTAAGATAAAAAAATACCACAAGTAAATGGCTTCTACTAGTTCTGTGATCAACCTTGTTTTTTCTGGGGTGTCCTCAGACTATGATGATCTACAGGAACCGTATCCTGGCAAATTGAGGCTTTGTAGGACAGGAGAGATAGAAGTCCAGAGTCATAGAGAGTCCTGTAAAAAAAAAAAAAAATCAAAGAACAACCAGTGAGAGTCAGTAAAGAGTTTTACACATATTATAAGGGTGCAGTTGTGCCCCTATAGTTAGGGTTCAACAGCCACTTCTATGTTAAACTCATTATGGGGGCACGGTTATGCCCCTATAGTTAGGGTTCACTGCCACTTCTATGTTAAACTCAACATTTCGCACTTTAATAACCTCGCAACCATTCAAACGATTTGCATGAAATGTTGCATGCACCATCAGGGACCAAAGATCTCTTAATGTGGCAAGTTTTGTTCCAGTCCAATGTGTGGGTGTGGAGATACAGAGTGTCAAAAAAGTAAAAATTATAATTTTTGTAAAATTCTTTGTCATGCTGCTGCACAAACACAGTGTGGAATAGTGATATGAAATTTTCAGGCTAGAAAGGTCATGCAGTACAAATGTGCCTTTTGAAGATTTGGTGACAAAATATTAATCCGTTTCAAAGTTATTAAATTTCAAAGTTTCCCATTATTTTCTATTGGACCAGTTAGATGTCCTGCTTGAAAAAGCATTCTTTATCACATATGCAGAATCCTTTTTCACAAATGCAAAATCCTTTGCCACAAATGCAAAATCTTTTTCCCATCTTGTTTTCATGTTTTCAGTTAGTGTGTCAACAAAATTAAATAATTAAAAAAGCACACGGCTTTAGTAGACACCAACAGTTGTTTTTACCCAATCAGGACCCACAGAATCCGATTCTGCGGTTAGTGTTTTGATCAGTTACTTAGATACGTGTTTTTTTAACATGATGAAATCCTGCTTTAAATATTGCGAAAAAGGAATCTCAAAACAGGATCCTATTTCGCAATTTGCAAAAAACGTTTTTGTTGTTCTGCAAATTGTGAAAAAAGAACTGCGGAAAAGGATTATTTTTTGCAATTTGTGAAAAAGGAATTTTAAGGGAGATGTTTCTTTGTCATGCCACAGTTACCAAACGGTTTGTGATTTTGGTCTGAAATTGTCAGGGTACAAAAGGCTTGCCCCACAGATGTGCCTTTTGCTGGTTTGGTGAAATATATTTCTTTGCTCTGGAGATCTGCGAGTTTAAATTTTGCTTAATTTCCCATAGCATTACATTGTAATGGGAGGTGTACACAGCCATTTCTTTGTCGCTGTGCTGTGAAGGAACAGTTCTCAATTTTGGGTTGAAATTTTCAGGGTACAAAGGGCATGCCTCACATATATGCTTTTTGATGGTTTGGTGAAAATATATTAATTTGCTATGGAGTTATGTGGCTTTAGATTTTGTTTAATTTCCCATAGGATTACATTGTAATGGGAGGTATACACAGTCGTTTCTTTGTCATTGCGCTATGAAGAAATGGTTTGCAATTTTGGGCTGGGATTTTCAGGGTACTGAGGGCCTGCCTCACAGATGTGCCTTTTGCTGGTGTGGTGAAAATATATTACTTTGCTCTGGAGTTCTGTGACTTTACATTTTGCTTAATTTTCCATAGGGCAATTAGGGTTAGGGTTAGGTTATATATCTGGTAAGTTAATGGGGGGCACATATTGGATATTGTTCCAGGTGCCAAGGTACACCTTCTGTTGTGTATGCTCCCAATTAAATATTACTTGTTCTGGAGTTAGGTTAGGGTTAGGTTATGTGTCTGTTGGAGTTAATGGGGGGCATATATCTGATATTGTTCAGGGTGCCAAGGTACACCTTCTGTCATGTGTGCCCCCATTAAATATTACTTGTTCTATGGTTAGGTTAGGGTTAGGTTATGTGGCTGTTGGAGTTAATGGGGGCATATATCGGATATTGTTTAGGGTGCCAAGGTATACCTTTTGTCATGTGTGCTCCCCCCCATTAAATATTATTTGTTCTGTAGTGAGGTTAGGGTTAGGTTATTGGTCTGTTAAGAGTTAATGGGGGGGCATATATCTGATATTCAGGGTGCTGAGGTATACTTTCTGTTGTGTGTGCTCCATTAAATATTGCTTGTTCTGGAGTTAGGGTTGGAGATAGCAATTCAGGTTAGTGTTACAAAGACATTTGTGACTTTGGATACGAATACTACTAAAGACTGATGCACGGATGGGAGCATAGGGCCCAGAGGACCCTGCACTCCCACACACAAATACTGATACTATTAAGGACTAATGCAAGGATGGCAGTGCAGGGCCCAGAAGGCCCAGCACTCCCAAAGAGAAATTTGAAAACTACTAGGGACTTATGCATGGATAGCAGTGCAGGGCCCACCACACACAAATATGCACAGGAGCATGGAGTGATGGGAACTCAGGGCCCACAGGGAAATAAGAATACAATTACAATCTCTTAACAAAATTATGGAGGGTTGGGAGCACTGGGCCCAGAGGGCTCTGTGCTCCCAAAAGCAAATAAGCCTTTGATTATATTTTCTCAAAATGTAAGGCACTTCTCTGCAAAAAACTTGGTTAATACACCATTGGGGTTCCCTATGATTATACTTTCTCAAAAAGTAGGGAAATTCTCTGCAAAAAAAAAAAATCATTAATGGGCCATTAGGGTTCCAGCATCAAAAATAGGGAAATTACATCTTAGGGTTCCCATCCCTAAGACCCCATACCACCCTCAGTTTCCAACCCTAACACCTCACCCCCATCCTGCATGCAGGAACAGGTGTGAGGGGTGTGTCTTGGGGTTGTGAACCCTAATGCTCACCCCATTCTCTTATTCTGTACCCATCTTAACTTACTTACTCTTGGAATGGGATGAGCATTAGTGTTCACAACCCCAAGGTACACCCCTCACACCTGGCAGAGTTCCAGTAAAAGTAGACAGTGAAGCAATGGACATTTAGGGAGTAGTGCAGTGAAGTGCAGTGGTTGTGGGGCTGCAGTTTTCAGAGACACCTTCTGGAGACTGAGGTGTTACCCCATCTGCACAAACCTGTCTGTGCTGGAGGAGGTTGTTAGACTCTGGACTGCATTGGGTAGGGTTTGGGGGACCTCTTCCTTCACCCAGGTGCCACCAAGTCTACCACCCTTGCTGCAACGGTTGCCAAGGAGAGGAAGGGCCAGCTGGATGGTGGTGGGCTCTGGAGAGGTGAGGGTGGCAAGTCAAGAGCATGTCCTCAGCCTGTGCAACTATGAAACTAATTTGCCACTCTAGTGGGATAGTACTACTGGGAGGAGACACCCTTAGTAGTGGCCAGGGAGTATGTGGGGTCCTCCATAGGGGAGGTCCCAAGGTGGGAGGGAGAGGACCCCAGCAGAGGAGGAAGCAACTTTTCTTGGGGGGCTTGATTGTTAGGGAGGTTGATTTGAGAACAGGAAGAGAGGGGAACAAGGGAGGTGAGGTGCCTACCTGGTGCCATGGCTCAGAGGGATGGAAAGTGGACCTAAGAATCGCTAGGGTGGTGGGGCAAGAGGGGGAACTGGATGTCACTGTCCACCTGGGGACTAATGACCTTTCTGGGGATGCGGCTTGGATTGTGAGAGGGGTTTTAGGAAGCTGGAGAAGTGTCTTAGGCAGGTAGCATGCTCAGTGACTTTCATTGAGGTGCTGCCTGTCTATGATCAGAGGAAGGATAGGGTTCTCTGTACCAGGAGCTTCAACTTGTCATTGAAGGAATGGTGTCGAGAAGAGGGGTTTGGCTAAATTAGGGACTGGGAACCAACCTGGAGGGATATGTGCCCATATAGAGGTGATGGCCTGCACCTGTCTGGGAGGGGAATTGCAGTCCTCAGTGGAGGGTTTAAGTGTTAGTTTGATGAACATTTAAACGAGGGTGGCAGATGGGAAAAGGGAGGAATTAACTGCTTGCACCTCACAGACTGAAGCAGAGAAAAGGGAGGACCTGAGGGGAGGAGAATTCCCTAGGGTGCAAAATAAAGAAAAAAGTAGTATGGTAGAAAGCAAGGGAGACAGGAAAAAGAGCTGTAAAAAGAGACGGTGAAAGGGAAGCAGGGCAAAATGGAAAAGAGGGAGGTAGTAGGCAGTGTGGAAAAAAGCATGGAAGGCCATGTGTGCACAAACAAGAAGTCTAGGAAATAAAATTCCAGACCTAAAGGCCATAATGGCAGTGGTAGACCTGGATATTGTGGCCATTACTGAGTAGTGGTACACAAGAAACCACAACTGGGACACAGCCATACCAGGCTGTACTCAGTTCAGGAAGATCTGGGTGAAAAGAAAGGGAGGAAAGGTGGTGCTGTATGTAAGGAAGAATATCAAAATGACAGACACACATGGAACCTGGGGGGGTGGGATGGAGGGGTGAAAACACCTTAGGTCACCCTGGAGACAAGAAATGGAGCCACTGTTCACAGTGGCATTATCTGCAGACCTCCAACTCAGGGAGAGAAACTGGTTGAGGCACTGGTGGAAGCCATTAGCACAATGACAGATAAAGGGGAGATGCTGCTGGAGGGGAACTTCAGTCTGCCAGATGTAGACTGGAGCCTCCCAGCTGCAGCCTCAGCTAGGAGCAGAGATATCTTAGACTTCCTGCAGAGGGCATTTCTTATGCAGCTAGTTAGGAATCCCACTCGTGATGTGGGAATACTGGACCTGGTGCTCACAAACAGGTACAATATTGCAAACGTCAAGGTGGGTCACCACATGGTGACCAGTGATCACCATACAGTTTGGTTCAACATAAGGACAGCAGTGGAAGCAAGCCACACAAGGACAAGGGTCCTGGACTTCAAGAGGACAGATTTAAAAAAAAAATGGGCGAATGCCTCAGAGACAGTGTAGCGAGGGGGGTGACCTGGTTGGGGTGGAGGAACAGTGGGCCAAGTTAAGGAATGGCATAGTGAGGGCAGCAGATCTCTGCACGAAAAAGTGAGCAAAAATTAGGAGGAAAAAGAGACTGCTATGGTTCCCAAAGGAAGTGGCTGAAAGTTAAAGGCTAAATGGGTACATTCAGGATATATAAAGAGATGCAGGGAGTAGAGGATAGGGAGGAGTATCACAAGAAGCAGAGGGAAACAGTGAAAGTGGTGATGTGTGCAAAGGCACAAACTGGGGAAAAAGTAGTTTAAGGGGTAACTAAAGGGGACAAGACATTTTTTAGATACATGAGTGAAAAGTGGAAGACTAGGGGAGGGACTGTGCAGTTAAGATAAACGGGGGGACTGTGCTGAGGAGGATCAGGAAAAAAACAGATACCCTGAACAAAAAGTTCAGTCTTCACACAGGAAGGGGAAAGGTGATGGGCCATAGAAAAGCAGCAGGAGTAGTGCGGGGATAGAAGTAAACGCAGGGTTATTTACAGAGGAGAGTCCTGAAGGGACTCACAAACACGAGTCCTGAAGGGACTCACAAACACGAGTCCTGAAGGGACTCTCAAACACGAGTCCTGAAGGGACTCACAAACACGAGTCCTAAAGGGACTCACAAACACGAGTCCTGGAGGGACTCACAAATCTGAGTCCTGGAGGGACTCACAAATTTGAAAGTTAACAAAGTTATGAGGCCAGACAGGGTACACCCAGGGGTATTGAGGGACCTCAGAAAAGTACAGGGAAGTACTGGCTGCACCTCTGACAGCCACATGTAATGCCCCAAAGTTGGGGCACCCCAGAAAAATTTAAATAAATAGATAAACTAGGGGTTTACATGTGCCCAGGGTGCCTGCTGTAGGTGTGGGCAGCAGGGTACTATGATAAAGGGGCCCCTCTTAAGTGAATTTCCCCTCCCTATAGTGGGGAAGCTGTAAAATAGTAAAGAAAAGTGCCCTGTGTACTTTACAGCTGGTCAAAAGAAACAGAATTAATTGCAGCAAATAACAATGGCTTGGATGGAATGCTGTGCTGAGCTGCTCACGCACAGCATTCCAGTCCAAAACACTTCAGAATGAGAAGTGTTAGCTTTGAAAATTACAGTTTTTTAGTAGTTCCTGCCAGGTTGTGGAGGAGAGAGGGCACCACAAACCAAGGGGAAACCTGTTTAGGGCTTACTTGGTGTTGAAGCCATTTCCCTGAGGGTTTGTTGGTGTGCCTGCTCTGGGCTCCAGCTAGCGAAGGCTCTGTGACACTCCGGTTCAGTCCGCGGTGCCATCAGGGCACCAGAAGAAAGTAATCAGCCATTTGCCGCAGTTTGGGCTTGGTAGCCCGGTCGTTTTATTGTTTTGAACTACCCCCCAGTAGTTTAAAAGTTTATTTTCAGTTCCTCGTCAGCAGCTCTGTCAGCTGCATCGCGCCCGAATTGCCGTCGCCCGTCTCAGGCCCCCAGTCATCCTCTCAGCTACCTACAGCTCTCCTTCCCACTGCCAGAGCACCTCCCACTTCCTGAGACCGTGCAGCAGCCCAAGGAGTGGTGAGTCGGCAGCAGCACACGCTACGTGCTGACTGCCTGGAAAGACATGACTTTTCTTTTTTCTTTTTTTATTTATTTAAAAGTGCGCATAAGGCACGAAGAAAGGCGGCTGAGTGCCGCAGGGGCATCGGGTCAGTAGGACCCTGGATTTAAATTTTTAGTAGGGAGGCGGGGTAGCGACGCCCTCAGGGAGGGGACAGCTCAGTGATGCCAAGCAAGGGCCTTTGAATATTCATATCAGGAGCGGGTTTAGAGGCGGTGACCTTTCAAGAGTGACAGCTCTCAGGGAGCTGTACAGATTTAAAGAGGCCCTGCCACTCCTGGTCCCATAAAGTCTTAAAGGGGCCCTGCCAGAAGTTAAGGGGCACAAGGCCAAAGATAATATAGGGCTACCAGGAACAGAATAGAGTGGGGCAAGTTAGGCCCACAGTTTAAAGCTAGGCACCAGGCCCATTTTAGAGGGCACCAGGCCCAGTTAAAAGAGGGCACCAGGCCCATTTCAGAGGGTGCCCGGCCCAATTAAGGGGGGCATCAGGCCCATTATAGTGAGGGCATCAGGCCCAGAGGTAAAAGGGCTGCCAGACCTAATGTCCAGGAAGGGCATCAGGCCAGAGGTAAATGTAGGGCATTAGGCCCGAGGTAAAGCAGGGTTCCAGGGCAGTCCCCAGCCGAGTGGATTAGGGCAAGCCAGTCTATTGGTAGTTAGTAGAGCATATAGGCCCCATAGCAAATAAGGCATTTAGGCCTTTAGTGGTTAGGGTAAGCAGTATAGGGCAAATGATACCCCCAGTAGAGTGGTTGGGGCATTCATAGCAAAACATTCAGGGGTAGCCAGATCCTATTCCAGCAGGCCCTACAGTCAGGGAAAAGGGTCCATCCAAGGATGCTTAGCTCACAAATACTGCAAAGTAACTATAACAACTGTATTGTTCATGCAACTGTTTATTACTAAAGTATCTGAAAGACTGTGAGCTTGCCAAGAAGCACCAAGACTGTATTGTATGTGGATTGTGGTTATTTGCCCCATGTCATCTGAACTATTGTTCTAAGCATCTGAACTATTGCACTAAGCATCTGAACTATTGCTCTAAGTATCTGAAGTATTGCCCTAAGCATTTGAACTATTGCCCTAAGCATCCAAACTATTGCCCTAAGCATCTGAACTGTTGCCCTAAGCATCTGAACAATTGCCTCACCTGTAATAATCACCCCTAGATTTATAATTTGCCCTTCTCCTGACAAAGTATCTGATCATTCCGCAGTTCTCTTGGCATTGCAGAAAGGTACATCTTTTAGCTACATTGTTACCAGCATATGGGGACAGTCTCAGTCTTCTACCACACTGCAGTCCCATAGTGTGGTCTGTAATACTACGTACTCAGAATCAGTCTCTACCCAGAAGGGGACGTCTGTTCATTATTCTTCACCCAAGTGGGATTGACCATCACATCATCGCCTCCATCTGTGTCATCTTCCGAAGTCGAGTCCGTCGCCAGTCGTACAAGTCATACCCGCCGTTTCTTGTTTTTCACAGCTCGAAGTTATGTCCACCGAAGCGCATCACGACAGTCGTGCCAGTATTGTTTCATATGGTTCCTGACCCAGTTGTCCCAAAGTTGGTCGCCCTCCACAGAAGAGTGTGCACATCCTGGAGAACCTGGTCGTTCACCAAAAGTCAAGTCCGTTGAAGCCCAGTTCGGGACGCGTCTGCCATTTCTTTATTTTGTTCTAGGTTCTGGTGACAAGATTGCAGAATCAACCATCCTCTCTACAGATTCTTCTGGTTCCTGGTCCTATCAGAGATCTTTCAGAGTTTAGCTGGCCCTTGGAGTGTTGCAGCATCATTTAGGTTGTGGTAGTCCTCCAGTGGATTCGTCACCACGCAGATCCTGTTTTCTCCTCGTTCTTGGCGGTCCTGGAAGTGGGTTTGGCCAAGGAATCCTTTGTCTTCAGTTTGCAATCAGACAGCCTGTAAGTGGGTTATTTCAGGAATCAGTTGCTCTGGTTCTTTCTTTCCGGCTGCCTTGGAGAGAGTGGGCTTTTGCTGAAGAATCATATGGTCTGTTTACCAAACCTCTCACCACCCAGTGGCCTTTACAAGGTCCCTGCTGGGAATTGTGTTTAGTATCAACTGTTCCATTTGCTCCCCCTTTGTAGCTACCATCATAGAATGACGGTGTACACGAAGACATCAGACTTCTGGACTCCTGTGACATTTGGACTTCGGTAGAATTGTGTGGTTATAGCTAAACCAAATATTGTTGTGGGTAGTACATATCATCGGATTTTTTCCTAAGTTTAATAATAAGTATAGGTTACTGTTGAAGGATTGTAGGCGTATAGTGGCAATAGGCCGTGGTGCGCCCATAGAGAAGAATAATATAGAGTTTAGACATTTTAGAGTTTAGTTGTAACTGTTTAGATATCTATAATGCTGTCCATACGCCCTACTGTTTTTCTGGTTGGTATATTTCTGTACGACCATGTCCTCCATCCCCTCCTGTCTAATAAACATCTTTGCTTCATCCAATCTCTCTGTGTACGACTCCTGCCTCTCCCTGTTAGGTGATTCCACCAGCTCAATCCCATTCAGACCTCAAGCGGCCCCTCGACATCTCATCTGCTGAGGGTGTCGCTGGCGCTGCTGGTAGTGAGACAGTTCCCTTCACCACTCCGAGTGAAGAACCCCGAGGTCTACCAGTGCAGCGTCCATCACACACATTCCACATCTCACTGGAAACAGGAGTGGTTCTGGAGGACTGGAGGAGGACAGACATAGTCCCGCTTCATAAAAGTGATAGCAGGGAAGAGGCTGTCAACTACTAGCTAGCCAGTCAGTCTGACATCAGTAGTGGGGAAGTTAATGGAGTCACTGCTAAAGGAAAGGATTGTGGAGTATCTTGAATCCAGCAAGGTACAAGACCCAGTACGGCATGAATTCATAGGGGGAAGTTATGTCAGACAAATCTGACAGATTTCTTCGACTAGGTGACCAGAGAAATAGATCAGGGTGGGGTAGTGGATGTGGCCTATGTAAATTGTAGTAAGGCACTCAACACTATACCACAAAGGAGATGCATAAGAAAACTGGTAAGCTTAGAGATGGGTCCTAAGGTGGTAAACTGGGTAAGAAATTGGTTAATCGATAGGCAACAGAGGAAGGTGGTGGTAAATGGAGTTCACTTCTGAGGAAGGAAGGGTGACCAGCAGGGTACCTCAGAGCTCAGTACTGGAGCTAGTCCTTTTTAATGTCTTTATAAGTGACGTTGCAGATGAGCTGGAAGGAAAGGATGCCTCTTTGCAGATGACACCAACAGAGGACACTCACAGAGGGGATGGAAAGAATATGCAAAGACCTAAGAAAACTTGAAGAGTGGTCAAGGGCATGGCAACTGTGTTTCAATGTGAAAAATTGCAAAGTCATGTACCCAGGGCACAGAAACTCAGAGGCAGAGTACAGAATGGGAGAAGCAGTGTTGACAGTCACCAAACATGAAAGGGACTTGGAACTAATCATATCGGATTACCTCAAGGTGGTGAGAGAGTGCAAAAAAGGCAATAGGCAGGGTCAGTGGGATGCTGGGGTTCATACGGAGGGGTATCACCTGCAGAAAGGAGGGAGGTGGTGTTGCCACTGTATAGATAACTGGTGAGGCCCCACCTGGAGTAGTATGTCCAGTTCTGGAGACCACATCTCAGAAAGGACACAGACAGCGTAGAGATGGTTCAGAGGAAGGCAACAAAGATGGTGCATGGATTGCATCACAAGTCCTATGAAGACAGGTTGAAGGAACTGAACATGTACTCCCTGGAGGAGAGGAGGGAGAGAGGGGGGATATGATAGAGACATACAAGTATCTTACAGGGAGGAACAGGGTGCAGGAAAACACTATTTTTAAGTGAAAAAGATGTTCCAGGACTAGAGGGCATGGGATGAAGTTGGAGGGAGGACGATTCAGAGGAAACATGAGAAAGAATTTCTTCACAGAATGGGTGGTGGACAAGTGGAACACCCTGCCAGAGGAAGTGGTGGGGGCTGAAACAATCATGGGATTTAAGAATGCATGGGATAGACAAAGGAATTCTGGAGGTCAGGGGTAAGGGGCAACAGACTTCTAGGAAAACAAACTGAACTTACAAGCTCAAATGGGCAGACTGGGTGGGCCATAGGCCCTTATCTGCTGACACTGTCTATGTATCTATGTATCTATGTAGATTGTCCAGAGGACAGCAACTAAAATGGTGCAGGGACTGCATCAGAAGCCCTATGAGGAAAGGCTGAAGGACCTCTATATGTACACTCTGGAAGAGAGGAAAGAGAGGGGGAGACATGAAAGAGACCTATAAATACTCCTCTGAGTTAAAGTACAGGAGGGGAGTACTATATTTCTCAGAGGAAAAGATGCACAAGATTAAGGGGACATGCAATGAAACTAGAAGGGGGAAAATTTAGGAGAGGCAGTACTTCTTCAATGAAAGAATGGTAGATGCCTGGAACAGTCTTCCAGCAGAGGTATTGGGGGGCAAAAACAGTGGTGGGCTTCAGGGATGCATGAGATAGGCACAAGGGAATCTTAGTTGGGAAGCAAGGGGGGAGCCAAAGATCAAGTAGGTTCTGTAGTGACAGTACAGGGGAGGAGCTTTGGAAGGTAGAGAAGAGGCAACCACAAGAGAATCTGATAGACGGAATCAGAAAATGGTGAGGTAGGAAGGCTCTGGAGCCCTCCAGGTGCTTGAGCAAAAGGTAGCAGGTGGAAACCAGTGAAAACAGGGTTGGGAGACCTGAAAGAATGATTAAGGTGGTGGAAGGAGACATGGTGAAGGCTCTTAGAGCTTTCGCACCTACGTAGCAAGTGAAAGAGGCACCTAGTGCAAGCCTTTGTAATAAAGGCATGGATTTTTCAATATTTCATGCACTTGTGCAGTCCGGTTACCTTAGTAACCTTTTTTTCTTAAATTCAAAGAGCTTTATTGTTTTTCAAAATAATGCAAGGATAAGACAGAATAATGAAGCTTCACACAGAAACAAACCCCACCCCTATCCCCTCCCACCCCAATGGAGTGTCCATAATAAAACTCAAAATTACAAACTGAAAAAAGGCTTGTATAGAGATAGAGGGTACAAGAGCACATAAAACCATCAGTTTAAATAGTATATAATATAAGTAACTTACCCCATTTCTTATCAAAGAGTGTTGGCTTATGCCGGATACTGGCTATCATGTGTTCGATCTGCAGACTGAACAGGAGTTCCTGCAGCCATTCTTGATAAGAAAGGAGGGTCTGGTCCAACCAGTGTCTAAGCACTAATTTCTTCACTACTGAGGAGATCATGGATATATGGTAACTTCTCTCCCTTACTGGGGTAGAGTTGTAATCACCCAGAATACATATCTCCAATGTGAAGAGCCCCTCAAGCCGTAGTCGGGGGGTCTGCTTTATTTTCAATAAGAGCCCATAGAGGTGCCACTTTAGGACAGGACCAAAAATATGCAGAAGAGAATCCACGTCCAAACCACATCTGTTGCAGGTGTTTGAGGGGTTCTGCCCGTTTTTGCTAATCTGACAGACGTGTAATAAAGATTACGCAAAATGTGAAACTGGGTAAGCCTAAGCCTGTCCTGAGATATATATATCTATTTATCTATATATATATATATATATATATATATATATATATAAGTCTCTCCACATATTATGCCAATTAGCAGAGAAGGAGGGGAGAAGGGTATCCCAGACCACTGGGTGACCCTCCCTATTCGGGAATAAGCTTGGGGAGAATTAGTGAGTATATACCAGAAACTCCATGAGGTTTAGCAACAAGCTCTGCAAAGGAGCTGAGGAGTTCAGATTGGTCTGTTTGCCAAGGGCTAGGTCCAAACAATTGCAACAGAAGATGTCTGGGCTGGAAAATCTTAAATATGAGAGAAGGGCCCAGCTGGAATTTATCCAAAATAGAGGGTGAGGAGAGTAAGTTGCCCTGCGAGATCAAGTCTGCAACTGTAGCATGGGATAACTGTGGCAACCAAGTGGTAGGGATCATCTGTCCACGAATTTTCAGATTGCAATTTTGCAACAGGGGTTGGGAAAGATCCTTAAATGGCTGAAAGTTAAGGGCGGCATAGAATTGGGAATATACCATCAGAGAGGTGCCAATCCCAGAGTGCCTCAGGGAGGGTGGTAGAGATATCCAATGTGTGAAGTAAAGGGATGATACAGCTAGGCCAGACTTATTGATTAGGTACCTCTCCAACTCAAGCCATATAGGTACATAATCTAGAGTAGGATTGGCCTGGGTTTGGGAAGTCCATTTAAAACATTTATGAATGTGACTAACCCAGCAAAAAAACAGAAAATTATGAAGTTTGAACCTTCCCAGTGATCTAGGTAAGGAACGCTTCTTATATGACCTCCTGGGAGTTTTGTCCAGCCAGATGAATCTAGAGATAAGGGCATGAATACGCTTAAAGAAAGAGAGGTAAAAGAGAGGGATAGCCATAATTTTAACATGTTGAGAGGATAGAATAATCTCGGTAAAATATTCATCTTCATTATATTGATTCTACCCCATAAGGAGAGAGGGAGTGATCTCCATCTAGTCAAATCTTGCTGGATTACCACTGTTAGATTGTTTAAGATGCACTTCCTCATGAGGGCGACATCACAGGACAGGTAGATACCCAGATATTTAATATGATGGGGGGACCCGTGCATGCCAAAGTGAGCAATATCTGCTTTGAAGGTATGGGAGTTAAGGGAAAGTACCACAGTTTTGTCTAAGTTAAGCTTATAGTTGGAGAGGGTGCCAAACCTGTTAATAATTGCTAGGACTTCAGATGTAGAATTTGGTGGTTGGGAAAGGTGTAATAATATATCATTTGTGTACACAGACAAGGTCTGGACCACCTCTCCAACTGGAATTTCAGTGATCTTGGGTAAAATTTTAATTTGCTGGATTAACGGCTCTAAGTAGAGATTAAAAAGCAGGGGAGATAACGGGCAGCCTTGACATGTACCAGTAAAGAGAGGGAATTTGGACGAGAAGACTCCATTACAGTAGATCTTTGCCGTAGGTGAAGAGTATACTGTATTATTTGAATCCAGTGGAGAAAGGACTGGGGAAAACCAAATTTCTGTAGGGTGGCCAAGAGGAAGGTCCAGTCCACTTCATCGAATGCTTTCTCCATGTCCAGGGACACCAGAACCATAGGGGAAATGGAGTCCCAAGCCACGGAGAAAATATGTTCTAACCTGCATAAATGGTCAGACGAGGAAAGGGATGGAACAAAGCCAACCTGCTCGGGGATGAGGAGACCAGTCCAGATATTATTAATCCTGACTGCCAAAATCTTAGTTAGAATCTTAAGGTCATAATTAAGCAGTGATATAGGCCTATAGCTGGTGACATGATTGGGGGATTTACCTGGTTTCAGCAAAAGAACTATCAGGACTTGCAAAATGGTTGAGTCCAAGGTGTCAGCCTTGTATATACATGGAAAAAAACGGAGGAGTAAAGGGGATATTTCTTTAGAGAATAATTTATAAAAGTTGGAGGAGAAGCCAACAGGACCAGGGTCCTTGTCCAAGGTGAGACTATTAATTGCTGAGAGAATTTCTGAGGTTGAACTAGGCTGACATAAAAGGGATTGTTGGGATGCGGCTAGTCGGGGTAGGGGAATTGTATCTAAGTAAGCATTAATGTTCTCCACAGAGGGTTGTGGATTTCTGGTGCCATAAAGGCCCTTATTGAAGGTTTTAAACTCTTGCGCTATATCTCATGATAATGTCTTGACTACACCATCAGTCGAGAGGATAGATGGGATTATTTTAGAGGCCTCACATTTCTTCAAGCGTAGAGCCAGAAGACGCCCAGCTTTCTCACCCAGCTCAACATAGGTCGAATGGGTTTTGAGGATTGCGTATTCAGCTTTTTTCCCTCAGCAAATCAGACTACTTATGCCTGAGACACATGAGGTCCTTCAGGATGTCTGCAGAGGAAGAGGGGGAGATGGCTTTTTCTAACTCCGTGACTTGGTACAAGAGATCTTTCGCGTCTTGCACCAGAATTTTCTTGCGTTTGGAAGCTAGGCAAATAAGTTCCCCATGATGGAAACACTTAAAAGCACACCATTCTTGGTCAACCCTAGCAACCGAACCAAGATTAGTTTCTGTATAGACCTGGATTTGATCCTTAATCCGAGAGATAATGTAAGGGTCCTTCAAAAGCTGATTATTTAATTTCCAGGAGATGTCCTTTTGCATGGTGGGAGATAAGGATAATGTCACCCAGACTAAGGCATGATCTGACAAGACCCACGGGGCTATTCCACTGTCCAGGACCCCTTTCATCTCAGAGTGACCAATAAGAACAAAATCTAAGCAAGAGTAGGAGTGATGGGCAGCAGAATAGTAAGAAAATTCCTGGGTATGAGAGTGGAGAATCCTCCATGGGTCGCACAGGCCAAGGGAGTCTATCATGTCTCTTATAGCATGTTGGGAAGGTGAGAGTGAGGTTAATGGCCTGCCAGACCGATACATGTCTTGGGTGATAGTAGTGTTCCAGTCACCTTCAAGGATTATAGAAGCTGGTAATAGGGAGGCCAAATGGTCCGTGAGTTCCATAAAAAATGTAGGGTCACCACTATTAGATCCATATACACTACCTAATATAACTTCTGCTGGTCAAGATGACCTTTCAGTAAAATAAATCTTCCCTGTGGATCAGAGATACTTTGTGAACATTGAACATTTACATTCCTGGATAATAAGATGGCTACACCTCTACTTGAGGTATTAAAGCCTGCAGCAAAAAACTGGCCTATTGACTGCCTTTGAAACCAATTCTTCTCATCCGCCTGCAAATGGGTTTCTTGAAAAAGATCATACTGCACTGCAACTGTGAAAGATGTTTAAGCACTTGATACCTTTTAATTTGAGTTCTTGCTCCTCTGATGTTCCAAGATGCAAACTTAAAGAAATTAGCCATTATCTATACATTGTAACACACACTTAAGCAGAAAAGACCCCCAAAAGGACACTCCATCAGCCACCCACCTCCCCCCCAGTACCCCAACCACATCCCCCCTCCTGAACCCATCCTCCCCATGAAAAAGGAACCCTCAGAAAACCCTTCAAGGACCCAAAAGCCTGAAATCACAGTGATAGAAACAACCAACCCCACCCACATAAGTAACCATGAATACAAACAGCCTGCAGGATATATTCCTGGTTCCCCACGCTCTGCCCACAAAACCTCACTACAGCCCATGATGAACAGTTCCTTTGTCCGCCAACCCTCCCTCCCTCCACCCACCTAACATGATACCCACTAAAGCCTCTATCTATCCTATAACAAAACTACCAAACTATTATAATGCCAAAGATTAACATTGCTAACTATGGAGTGCTACAACTCATATATGTAACAGTGTATAGAGAGCTGGAGCACAACGAAAATTAATAGCAGGGTATAAGAATTTAGCAACCTACCCTCTGTTATGGAATTAAGCAGCAATCCCCCCCCCCAGACAAAAACAGGCATGAACTTGTGCCCCCTGTCAGTTGAATATAATATGCAGCATTTATTTGCTGCTTGCAGTGAAGCCAAAAGGTACAAACAGGCGGAAAGACTGAGCTCCAGGTTAGTAGTCCACACAGCATAACATAAAATTTTGGGAGACACAAACAAACAGTCCACTTAATCAGACTTAAATATATAGTCATCTTGTGGACGGGAGCTACACCAGCTCTGAGTAAACTTCTACCATTGAGTTGAAGAGCCAAAGTTCGAGTACACTGTAATTGGTAGAATAAGAACCTTTGTCCATAAATAAGCAACCGTCCAACGTGAGGGCAGTCAGTGCTACTGCAAACAACTGAAGCTGATACCCTACCTCCATATGTCCATCCAAACAATGGAAGGAAACAATAGGCAAATGCCTAGATGACTTCCAACATAGGAGAGAACCCACGTTGATCAGCGATTGTTAAAAAGAGATCGGGAAGAGCTCTCCTGAGCTCAGCCAGAGCAGCATTAGCATCCTCAAAAGAGACCCAGGCCCCAGAGATGTAAACCTGCAGCCTTGCTGGGTAGGTCATCCAAAATTTAATCCCAGCCGCTATGAGCTTTGTGACTATCAGATGAAACTGGTCTCTGTGCTGTCTAACCATGGTGGGCAGTTCCTGGGTCACCCATAGTTTGGCGTTGTCCCATTTTACTTCTTGCACCTCCCTTATTTTAGCAAGGAAATCCTGATGCTCTAAAAAATTCAGGAACCTGAAAATAAGTGGTCGGGGGGGGCCACACCAGGTTGTGGCATGGGCCATAGCGAGCGATGGGCTCTCTCGATCGTGTAGTTGGTTCCAAATGGTGAGGGCCCAGTGAGCTTCACAAGTAGTTTCTGTACAAACAGAACAGTGTCAGTCCCCTACTCTCTTTTGGGCAAGCCCATTATGACCACATTGGTGCGTCGACTCTGGCCTTCAAGATCCTCGTCCTTGACTTCTAGTCATGCCATTCACTGCCGGGTCGCTACCATCTCTGGCTCTGTCTTGTTTGTTTATTTATTTGTCAAGGGATACCAGACGTGCTTTGCTGTCTCAAGTCCTTCTGAATATGTCTTCAAGTGCTGTGGCCAAGGATTTAAGCTCCGAGATGAGCGATCATAGTTCTTCTCAGAACAGCTGAAATTCAGCCAGGAATCTGTCGACAATAAGAAGACCCGCATCAGGGACTGCAGAGGTAGTAGCAAGCCCTCCTGTAGAGGCCTGGGCCTTAGATTTCTTGCTCAATTTTTTGGGTGTTGTCAGAGGGGTGTGCTTCGGGAGTGCTGAATGCATCTTGGCTTCCATTTCAGCAGCCCAGTAAGATCCTTACATGCTTAGGAAGTCTAAAGAGCTGTTTGCTTCATTGTGGAGATGATAGAGGCAAATAAAATATAAGTTTTTATGGTCGGGTGGATGGAGAAGAGCTTAAAAGCCACTACATGGTGCACTGCATCACATGACCTCTGTTACCCTAATAACCTGAAGGGGTTCCCAGTGCTCATTAGCAAAAATCTGCAGGCTCAACAACTTGATCTGCATGATCACAAACCCAATCTTCCAGATCAATGAGCTACAGTGCATGAAAGTAGAGAAAGAGGGCCATGTGCAAAAGGCAAAGGGTTACAGGTCACAGGGTCACTACACTAAGTCCTGTAGGATGCCTGTGACCACTTGTGATAGGCTACAGCAAGGATTTCTGATGACTGTGTTTCATAGCATTACAGAAATTAATTATACTGGGACTCTAACAACTCTGGCTGTCAAGTATTGTGTAATTAAAGTGCTGAGGCACCTCTGCCTCACCTGCCACCACCTTGGCAACCTGGGTTAGGGAACAGACCTGGGTCACAAGGGGATAGGCTGGGGGGGAGAACACTCCCCTCCTCCAAGGAGGGAAGGCAGCACCCTCCACCACAGTATCGCTAGTCGCCATCTAGGTGACAATAGGTGGTGATGTGGGCAGGACAAGCAGATTGGGAGGGGGGCACTCCCTGATGGAAGATGTCAACATGCTCAATGTGCACTCATCAAGCCATCAACTCCATGGAAATTCCAAGGGTCAGGGAGAAAACGAAGGAAAATACCACTGTCTGTAGCAGGATGATACCCATGGCTCCCCACAGTCCCCACGCCATCTACTGGGCACAGGACCCACCAACTGATTGAGGCATCCAGAGGAGGCATGGGGTACCCCAATGGCTCAGCCACAGGGGCAAGCTGTGGAGGAATGGATGAGTTCCCCAAGTAAGGCCCAGAGATGGTGGATGAAGGGGTTGGGGGTACTGCAGGGCAGAGGGGGACAGCCTGGTCGGGGGGGGACAAAAAGAATTGTGTGATTTGTGACTTTTTAGTAAAGTAGTGCATGTATTCAAAACCACCTTTCGTGTGATTTCTGAACATGTCACTGGTCCTAGCAAGCATAATCCATGAGTTAGGTCTGCCCCAGCCCCTGTGAGTTCGGTCTGTCCCAGCAGACCACACCTAGGTAGGTGGGGGCCGGAGTCACATCAATACGAGCAAAATAAATATCACACATTAAGGAGCTATCTGACAGAGGACCTTCACTTTCCAGTAGAAAGAAAGGCATGGAATTATATGGGGCAGGGACTCAAGGGGGATAAGTCAGGACAAATAATGGGTTCAACCAAGACTTGTAAAATGTGCAGTGGATATTATAGTAGTGAGACTGTGGAAGAAATCCAGATAATTTAAACAACTAGAGATCCCATGAACTATTCATAGAATGTTTTAATGTTTCTCCTCATTTCAACTATGCTTATGAGCTTCGTATGGTTTCATTGGTCTAGAAATAGGAGAATAAACCAATAACAGCCTCAACAGCACAACATGAAATATGCATCTGGAAGTTTTTAAATATTTATTTTAAATACATATTTTTTTCAGAGGCCATTGCTTTCCTGATATCTCTTCAGAGCAGTTTCAAGATGAACGCAGTGCCACAACAAAAGAAGACAGCAAAAACTGGACAGATTTTACCATGTAAGCACCCTTTGTAATAATTCTCTGTTATGTGTAGAGATAGTCAAGCCAAGTAAATTTTAACTAGAGCCATGCCAGAGCTGAGCAAGGAAGCTGCCAACAATGTGTATGCCTGTCCTTTATGAGATATAGGTTCCTCACATCATTAACTGGGCTCCGGCTGAAAAGGGTACTTGTTCTGATTGCAGCTGGTTTGGCTCTAACTTAACTGTTGACTGCCTAAAAATATTAAGCAGACATAAACCCCTTTAGACAAGAACCTATTTTCAAAGGATTTAGGGCCATACATAAATTTTCTAAAAATTACATGAAAGACAAAAATGACATAAGAGATACAGTATAAAAAGCATCATAAAGGATTTGTTGTAAAAAATAAAAATAAAAACATTTACAGGTTTTAAAGGCATTTAGTTCAGTCTATAATCTATTTTTAAAAGAGGAGATAAAATCACAGTCATTTTACAAATCAGAGAGGACACTCCAGGATTTAGTAAATCTACATGTACAGTAAATGAAGTCTGACCTAATGTTGACTATTTTAATAGCAACAATAAATGATTTTCCGACATACCTCTTGTAGAATATTAATTTGTAATGGCTTTAAATTTGGACTGTATCCCCCGAGTAAGCAGGCCAAGCGTAGCATTGTTGCCCATAGCCAAGACGGAGCTAGGCAAGCTGCAGACCCTGTACAACAAGATAGTCCACTTTGCCACACTATCACACCCAAGGATTCACCACTGTGATGCCCAAACAAGGCTCAGGTGGCCGTCTCTGGAAGCTCACCTCATCTACCCAACCCTCTGCCTTACTTTTAAGTTAATGGGTCCCACACCTCCCCCTAGCCTTAATGGTCTCGTTAGCATTAAAATTAGCCCAAAGAATCTATGTACCTCAGGCCAAACCCTCCTTGTGGTTCCCAAGACTAGGACTAAAGCCGGGTCCATGTCCTTCGCGTATACCGCCCCTTCCAACTGGAACAACCTCCCCCTAGAGGTACGGGAGGCAGAGTCTATCACCTGCTTCCGGTCAAAGCTTAAGGCACACTTGCTCGATAGGAGCATATGCCTATGTTACAGGACCTGACCATTTAAAGCCATCCCGGTAGGTCAACGCACCTCCCTCAAAGGATGGGGAGCACTTATGTGTCAACATATCCCCCTTCCTTTATGCCCATAAGGAAGGTACCATATGTCCCCAGCAACTGCTTTGCCTTTACCTCAAGCACACTCAATCTCAACATGTACTTGATATGTAAAATGTTTCTTTATGTGTAACTTCTATGTCCTAACAGCCAGTATGTCTTCCACAACTTACTGCTTGTAAACCTATGAAGTCTTTTTTGACAAATAACATTATAATTATCTGAGTGTACTGATCTGTTACCTGTAAGTAATTGTTACTCCCGGGTCGCCCCTGAAAAAGGGACCTCCGGGGCCCAGCGGGCCTACCCGGTCATCAAAAGTCAATAAATAAATAAATAAATAACCACAGAGTGAAATTGCTCATATACAGTAAAATGAAAAGTTAGCAATCTAGTACTATCTTAAAATATACAGGTGTGTGTATCAAGCTTCAAATCCATTGTAAATTGAAATCGTCATATTCAAAAAACCTTTTACCCATGACCGTTTATTGTCATTCATTAAACCATAGACTACAATACCATAATCTATGATGCCAATCATCAAAACTCTAAATCAACAATTTTTTAAATTTCTGGCAGGAAGTTTCTCTGGTTTTGTTGAGCAAGCCACATCTAATGTTAATGGCCTTTACAAGTAGTCCATGTGGTCAGTGAATGACAGTATGCTTGTCAAGAACCCCCCCCCCCCAGGTGTTTAAATTTGGTCACCTGTTCAGTAGCAGAACAAGACAAGGTACAAAGGCTCAGGGCAGATAAAGAACTCCAAGTTGCCATGGGTTCCAATAAATTATACTTTTAGCTTCCTTTTCATTTATTAGTAACATATTTTGTGAAAACCATTCCTATATTAAAGTCAAGTTGGAGATTTTGGTTCAATAGTTTAAAGAGGACATGGAATAATTTAATATTGGCAGCTATTTATAATGTTCCCAATCAGAAATTATATCCATAATCCTAAATGATCCATATTCGACTGTACCTGAATTGAAAATGATGCAAAAACTGTATTTTGCATTGTTTTGTTTTAATGGGCAGCATTCTGTTGCAGTGCTCTTCATGGAACCAGTGATCTGGAGTTTTAACTATGCTGCAGTTTATGCACAGAACTCTGAGCATGGCTCTGATAGGTCAACAGCTTATGCTTAGCATTCTGTACACAAACCGTGACATAGTAAAACCCCCACATTACTGGTTCCATGAAAAGAACTGTGCAGAATGTTGTCCATAAAAAGAAAACAATTGAAAACACAGTTTTTCACATCAGTGTTTTTTCAGGTATAGTTAAATAAGGCTAATTTGGAGGTACGTCTTTCATTTCTGTTACTGGGAACATTGCTAACTGCTACGGATTATTACAAATGTCCTGTCGCCTTTAAAATTGTTATGACTAGTGAAGGTAACTGCATCATCTGATTATAAAATAATGCTCATTGACTGACATACAGTACAGTAAGCATTAAACTTTACTTGCAGTGAGTTGTTAACTCACTGTTTAATAAGTTGCATATTGGTTATATTGTTTAATTATATGTTTTAAGTACTCATTTTGAGTATAAATGGAATGTATACTGTATGTGTTAATATCTTTAAAGTATTGTAGAACATATTTAGATGGAAAACAGCTGACAATTCATTACCAAGTGGTTTGGAAAATCACTGAATGCTATGCTTTAAACTCATTGCTTTTGATTTTTGATAATGAATTAACAACTCAATAGCAATGATGTTGCTTTACAGTTTTTTTTTTTGCATCATATATTTATTTCAGTTTTCCAATACAGACTTACAACTATAATAGTTAAACTACAGACACGACAAGAACATACAACAATAAATTATAACTTATATACAAACAGATCCAATCCCTATGTACAAAGTAAGTAGTTAATTGCAGCAAAACATAAACAGTGATAAAAGGAGCAATTAAAGAGTTTATGTACATTTACAATTCCATCATTAAGCATCATTCAACATACCAGGTAAAAATACTAATTCCTTTCATACTTTATAATATTTCCCTATTCCATCAACTCTTCCCCTAGTGTTAAGGCCTCAGCTGGTGAGAGGGTTGCCAGATATGGTTGCCAGACATTGTAGAATTGTTCTCCTGTATCCCTCATAATATATACAGGTCGTTTCATGGCCAGAGCTTGCAGCATCAACACCTTCCATTGGTGAATAGTGGGTCTGGCTGCTGACACCCAAGTATTAAGGATGCAATGCCTAGCCATGATGAGTAGGACTCTTATCCATCGAGGTAATGGGGTCCACTCTCCCACTCCCAGGTCCTCCACTCCAAACAACATTACCATTGGTACTAAGGGGATAGTTCTATTAGCATAACCTTGGACTTCCTGGTTCACCTCCCTCCAAAACTCCTGCACTATAGGGCACTCAAAAGCAGTGATAATAAGACGCCAGGTCTCCATTATATCTTGAACATATCGGGGAAACTTCTGGGTTAAATTTGCTAACCATCAGAGGGTGCCGGTACAATCGGTGACAAAATTTATTAAATGACTCCTTATACTTATTACACATTAAAATACATTGGTGTAAGTGTGTCATAGTCTTCCAGGCATTCTCTGTAACCAGTGTCCCCATATCCCTTGCCCATAGTTGTCTGGTCTTTTGTGAGACACCTGGTAATAGTAGTCTTCCCACTTTGACCACCTTCTGAACTACCCTTTTAGGCTTTTTGCCTACTTCCTGAATCAGTTGTTCAATCTGGGATAGCACTGAGTCTGTCATCAGAGTTCGTCCCAAGGTTTTACAGAATGCTCGAATTTGCAGATACTGAAACAAATGCTGATGTCCTAGACCCGTCCCAGCCTGGAGAGCCTTGAAGGTAATCAGGCCATCTTTAGTATAGAGATCACACAGGCATCTAATTCCTTTATCTTCCCATTTCCTAAAACCCGGGTCTGTCAGACTGGGGATAAAGAAGGAGTTTCCTGCCACAGGCAAAAGTAGAGTTTCTTCCTGAGCTTTAACCTTCTGAAGATGTATCCGGGCACAACAGTCCAAAACTGATTGTATCATTGGGTTAGCCCTAGGCAGTCTGGCATATGCCCTCCCCCATCTACCAAAGAGATACACTGAGAGCATACCGGGGCACCTCCTTTCTTCCAAATCAGCCCACCTGCTTCTTGGGGTCTACCCACCCAGTCTTGCAAATATCAACATTGTATAGCAAATTGGTAGGTATTTAAACCAGGGAACTGCAATCCCCCCCTCTCTCTCTATGAGGGTTTTCAGGTGAGAAAGACTCTCGAGGGTGTTTCCCTTGCCACACAAAATTGGAAAATGATTTTTCTAGGCATCTGATATCCGCTCTCGTCAAGCCCACATGCAACATTTGCATAACATGTAAAATCCTGGGCAAGACATTCATCTTGAGCAGATTTATCCACCCCAACCATGTAACCGGTAATTTTCCCCATCTCCTTAGGCCTGAAATAATCGTCTGCAGTAGGGGAATGTAATTTAACTCCTATAGAGATCTAATATTAGGTCCCACTTTAATCCCCAGATACACAAAGTGGTCTTGGACTTTATGGAGGCCCCAGTCCTGAACAGGTTCAGTCTCATTCTCTCTGGAGAACCCCAATCTAAGTTCCTCTGACTTACTTAAATTCAATTTATACCCTGAGAATTATGAAAACCAGTTAATCAGGTCCAGAAGTGGAGGCATTGAGAGACCAGGTGTGGTTACATATAGCAACATATTGTCAGCATAAAGAGATAATTTATGGTCTTTCCCAGTTCGACCCGGACCCCTATAATCTCAGGATGCTTCCGAATTGCCACTGAAAGGGGTTCCAAGACCAGAGCAAACAAGAGAGGAGACAGTGGGCATCCTTGTTGAGTCCCTCTCCCCATGTTGAAGGTCCCAGTGGGTACTTCATTAACTAGGACACATGCTGTGAGTTTAGTATACATCAATTGGACCCACGCCACAAACTGCTCACCCAGACCAAACTGGGCCAAGACCTCCAACAAATATGGCCACTTGACATGATCAAAGGCTTTTTCAGCATCCATGAATAATATATTAATGGGTTCAAAGCCATTAGAGGCCCCCCATAAGACATTCAGCAAGGTTAGCATATTATGATCGGAGTACCTTTCCCGAAGGAACCTGGTTTGGACTGTGAACCAGGTCCGGCAGCAGTTTGTCCAATTGGTTCACCAGAACTTTAGAAAATATTTTAGAGTCACAATTAAGTAATGAGATTGGTCAAAAAGACACACATTCAAGGGGGTCTTTACCCTCTTTTGGTATCAAGCAAATCAGTGCCTCTCCCCAAGTATTGGGCAAGGCCCCCTCCTCCTCTCTTGTTGTCTTAAATATTGCCTCCAAATTTTCCAACATACAGGGTTACATAAGTTTATAATATTCAATTGTGAACCCATCTGGCCCACTAGCGTTGCCTCCCTTCATCCCTGAAATAGCCTTAGCAATCTCTGTCCTGGTGATCTCGGAGCCCAGCCATCCTCTTTGAGTTTCCAAAAGCTGAGGAAGTTCCAGATCATTCAAAAAATTCAGCATCTCCCCTTTCTATCTCCAAACTGTGTTTTGCATAAATCTGCATAGAGCTCCTGAAATCTAGTCTTAATACGCTCCTTATCCTTAACTAGCGATCCGTCTATGCCTTTGATTGCAGAAACCAAATGCTCTCACTTTTTCCCATGTATCAAATGGGCAAGCATAGTACTGGGTTTATTCCCCCATTCATAAAAATGTTTCCACACAAATAAACAAGTTTTCCTGGCTTCCCCTAACAAAAAAGCATTCAAGGACTCTTTGGTCACATTCAGGAGGTGAGAGGCATCACCCCCCCTGCCGGCCACCCATCCTTCCAGGACCTTAAGTCAAGTTTCTAAATTTATCCATCTTTCTTTCACCCTTCTCTTATGGTGTGCTAAAAAGCTGATAATAGTGCCTCTCATGACTGCCTTCCCGGCATCCCAGAAGACAGCTCTAGAAGTAACCGACTCTAGATTAGTTTGTAGAAACAGCTGCCATTGCTGCTGTAGATATACCTTAAACCCTTTATTTGCTATTAGGTAGTCGGGAAATTTCCATGTGCAGGGTGCCCCCCTTTCTCCCTTTAGAGACGTTGTCATCAGGACCATGCATGGTCTGAGATACAGATAGGACCATGTTTAACCTGGGCCACCCAACAGTACTAGGACCATGGGATATATAGATAATCTACCCATGACCAGGTCTGATGTGGGTGAGAGAAGAAGGTGTATTCCTGTAATGTGGGATTAGCCGCTCTCTAACAGTCTATCTGGTTGAGGTCAGCCATACCCGCCTGCCAACTACGAAGGGCTCCTCTAGTATTCCCCTTACCCTCAGAGTGATCTACCTTTGGGTTCATCAAGCAATTCAGATCCCCACCAAGTATTAACCCAGGAAATTGTTCTGCCAATAAGGGTGTTAGAATGGACCTGTAAAACTATGGGTCATGTAGTGCTGGTGCGTAAACACTCCCAAATGTTATCCATTCCCCCAAGAGAGTGCCAGATACAAAAATGTACCGGCCATTATCAGGGTCCGCCACTACCCGCTCAGGTGTGGATTGCAACCGCTATACAGTAATATGCATACTCCCTCTTATAAGAGCACAATGCGATGCCAGGCTCTCCCACCCACCTTTTCTTTTCAATTTCTCATGTTCTAACTTTGTAGGTGTTTTTCTTGCAGTAATGCAACGTTCACAGCCTGTCTCATTAAGGCAGCCAGCAGCATGGTGTGCTTAACAGGAGTAGAAATTCCACGCACATTCCATGAGGCTATAACCAGCTCTGACGTATTAGCCATAGGGGACATCAAATCACTCCTGCATCCCACCAGATACCCAGGTCCACTCTTGACTCTTGGGTAGATGCTGCATATACAATTCTAATGTAGTATAAATGGATCTGTAGAATGACAATCTTAACATGAAGAACAACAAACAATAACTATATACAGTCCCCCCTTCCCCTTTCCCTTACAACACTAAAGTTTCTCCTCCCAGTGTAACAAAATTGCGTTTAGCAAAATTTACATTCTCTACCATGGCTTAGTGAGAATGTCTCCCCGCACCCCACACCACAAAAAGGAGATTTCAATGAGCATTGCTCTCATATCAGGTTTATCCTTCTCTAAACATAAGTCCCTCTATAAAGTAACATAAACAAGTACTCCCACGTGTCTACCTCCACGTGGCGTCTCCAAGCGGAAATTTAGTCCTCTCAGGAGGGGTATCTAAGATTAAAATAAAAGAATAAGGGGAAAACAAACAGACCAATGTCCCAACTGAGCTGTTAAAAATCTCACAGCTAAGTAATCAAAGAAACACATGAGAAATAGTTAGAACCAGGTCCAGGCTGAACTGCCAATAGTCCCATAACGATATGATCAAACAACCAAATGGTCCCCTAGACTTTAGCCATACCTAGACCCAAGCTGTCCTTTGGGCTCGATATTAGATTAGCTTCTACCACTCAGGATTAACAGTATTTAAATCCAGCATCTTTTCAGACCACTTTTTTCTTCAAATCCTTGACGAAAATTTCCACTTTGGAAACCTCCCAAAATGAATACCTGGTGCCTTCATGTTTGATTTTCAGTGTATCAGGACAAATAGTGAAGCATTCTATCTGCACCTCACACAGCTGGGCCATAACTGAATTAAAGGTGTGGCATTTTTTTAATAAACAAGCAGAATAATCCTGCAAGATGAAAAGCTTATGACCTTCGTATTGTAACAGTTCCATGCCTTGGAAGTTATGAAATCATAGCACTATCTGCCTCAATGGCTGATCCAGAGAAGGTCTCAGCATAACAGCTCTGTGGGCTCGTTCGAGTTTCAGACGGCCATTCTTCAGGGAGAGACCCCGATCTCCTGCAAGCTAATCGCACAGAAGTCCATAACATTAGATCCCTCTAACCCTTCTGGTAGCCCCCGGATTCTCAAATTCAGCCTTCTCTGATAGTTTTCCTAATAGTCAAATTGGTCCCTGAAGTCTTCCAGCTCTTTTTGTAGTGTAACAATCTGTTCAGGTACTGCTGCAGTGACATCCTCGACATCCGAAATTCTCTGCTCCATTTCTGTGAGTCGAGTGGTATGTGCTGCGTGTAGATCCACCAACTCCTATAACTTTTTGTCGAGATTAGATGCCATGTGTGACAGTTTAGGTTCCAGGGCCACTAAGACTTGCTGAGTAACTTCCCGTCCCAGAGCACTGACTTCAGCCGCCGATATAGAGACAGTCCCAGTGTCTTCCACCCTCAAGGCCTGTGTTTGCTTTTTTTGATTTTTCGTCACTGTTCTTGCACATTTTCCCGAACCGGACGCCAAGTACTCATCCATGGTCCAATCAGACAGACAACCAGTAAGTCAAGTTTTAAGATCGTAGCCGGATTTAAATCTTTATTTTTATTGTATTTTTATGTGGTTGTTTACGGAGCGAGAAGGTTACGTGTCCTCACGCTAGCTTGCTCATCAGCGCCCCCCGCCTTACAGTTTAATGTTGACTGTACTGTACAGTGGGTAACTGATTTAGGAACAAGCTAAATGACAGGGGTCCAAGAATAGACCCCTGTGGGACACCTACGGATACTTCTTTATCATCGGACATTACCTCCCTACATTTTACAACTTGAGTTCTGTGGCTCAGATAATCACTGAAACCAACTGACTGTATCCTGTGAGACCAAGTGAGAACAATGTATTGCAAAGTAAACCACAATCTACAAGGTCAAAGGCCTTCATAAGATCAATATGAATTGAGACTGCAAATTCACCTCTGTACAAGGCCTCATGAAGGAACTCTGTATTCGAGCAATGCAGTGCTAGTACCAAAATGTTTTCTGAAACCATGTGGTTTACTTGTCTGATGTTCATTTTTATTCAGATGAATCACAAAGTGGTCATTTTACGATTTCCTCAAGGGCCTCAGACGGGGGGAAAGAATAGAAATTGGGGATAGTTTGTAGGAATACTATCACCACCTTTAAATATAGGATCTATGCATGCCTTCTTCAAAATATTAGGAAGTTTGCCAACTCTTGAAGATAAATTAAAAATTAATAGAATTGGACAGGTAACGTCTCTAAGACTAAGTTTCAAAAGTTTCATATAAATGTTATCAATGCACAGTCTAGTCTTCTTTTTTAAAATCTCTGTTTATGTGACAGCATGACACTGCTTGCACACGTGACATCACTTAGACTAAGTATACAAGGAATAAATCCTTTCCAGTGTAACATGTAGTGAATTATAGGTATATCTCATATGTACTGTATCTTTGTTCTTATAGAAGTCACAGAGAAAAATTGCAAACATCTAATTTTAAAAACCTAAACAGATAAATAATGCAAACATCGGATGCTGGGATAACATATTTCATATCGGTGAATACGTCTAATAATAACGTATGCATGTTCATATTTCCCAGGTTAAAATGGATTTGTATTAGAATTCATTCAACCAAGGTGCTTACTTCACACTGAACTGCATGTTCTAATTAGTATTGCATCTATGGGGGGCAATGATTCTAAAGACGGGACCCATGAATTTTCAAATCTAGCTTCTTTTTTTTCAGGACATATGTCAATCTCTGGAGGGGGGGGGTACTAAACAAGACAGCCTGCCACACAGTAACAGTGTGCTGCTGGTGGGACACCATGTACCGTATTTCACCATTTTGAAGCCACCCCCCATTTAGAAGCCGCCCCCAAATACAAGCCACAGCTGAAAACAGATTTACTAATAGAAGCCGCCCCCAATTTGTAGCCACGGCGTCTAAACAGGGGTTGAAATGGTGAAATCTATCAGTGTCCTACAAGAAACTTAGATAACTTCCAAAGAAAGGAAACACTTACGTGCCATCACTAACATTATTCTAATAACCATTCGAAAAAAGGAAAGCAGGGGTCAGCAAAATATGGCTAAATAAGTAAAACCTTTAATACAAGTTAACAACAAAACCCACAGCCACATAGATAGAGAAAAACGGGAGACGCCAGATATTATGAATGCACAGCACCAAATCGGGTGGTTAAAATAACATATGCAAAAGCAAAAAAAGCCCAAAAGGCACAGAAATTAGCATATCACCCCGAAATAATGGGCTAAGGTGTTCCAGATCCACGAATGTACGATTAGCCAAAGAACACCACAAGCGAAACCCGGAAGAGACAAGCGGACCGACGTAACGACGTCACACTCACGTTTACGTATCGACTATCGCGTCTTCTTCAGAACGTGAGTTAGCTCATACCACATCCCCTTAAATACAGGGATCAATCAAAAAAATGAGACACCTTAAAAAGACATACACACATTTATCAAAAACCTACAGAAAATCCAAAAATGCAAAGTTTAAACAAATGACAAAGAAACCCAAAAAAATTATAAAGGGGAAAAGAGCCGGACAAGTCATAGTCCCCAATAAACCCGGCCAGAGCACGGAAAAGTCATAGCCAGATATACTATATAAGTGCCACCTTATTGAAACCAAAACAATTAGTGCAAATAACTGTAATAATACTCAGAATCATCACATTAATAAATAATGCTACAAAAAACACCAAAAAAGGGGCAGAGCTGAACAAGTCATGTCCCCATTCTGTGGACAGAGCACGACACAGGTCATATCCACACATACTACTATTAACTATAAAAAAATATATAGAGGAAGTTCGTCATTTAATCCATAAGGTACCATAGTATTAAGTTCGAAGATCCAAAAAGCTTCCCTTTGTAACATCCTTACATTCAAATCGCCACCACGAAAACCCACTTCTACTTTCTCTAAACCAACAAATCTCAATGTTGCTGGTGATCCATGTTTGGCTTCCTGGTAATGACGAGCTATCGCATATTCCATATTGGAATTCCTAATGGCCCCTTTATGTTCTCCTATCCTCAGCTTTAAGTTCATTTTAGTTTGGCCTATGTAGCACAGTCCACAAGGACAAATCAACATATAAATAACACCTTGAGTATTGCAATTGATAAAAGATTGTATTTCGTAGCTTTTCCCAGAACGTGGATGATGAAAAACCTTCACATCTGACGTATTTGAACAATGTACACATCTTCCACATCTGTAATTGCCTTTAGGGAAAGAAGGTAGCCAGTTTGATTGTTGCATATCCTTCACATAAGGAATATACGAATTTACTAACAAATCTTTTAAATTTTGCCCCTTTTTATAAGAAATTAGAGGACGATTTTGACCAATCTGTTTCGTTTTCACATCTGAATTCATAATACCCCAATGTTTATGTATAATATGTCCTATTTTAGGAGCCAGATGATTAAATTCAGTGGTGAAAATGAGTCTATCCATTTCATTTGATTCTTGTACTTTATGAATTAATAATGCCTCTCTCTCCATTTTATTCACTGAATGTAAACTTTTCAACAAAACTCCAGATTCATAGCCTCTATTGATAAATCTACCAGTAATGTCCCTTTTTGCTTCACAAAAAGACCGGCTATCAGAGCAAATCCGCTTGGCTCTGATATACTGGCCCTTAGGAATATTGTTGATAACCGATTTTGGATGGCAGCTCTCAAAGCATAGTAAAGTATTTCTGGACATGGGTTTTCTATATAATTTGGTAGAAAGGGAACCATCCTTCTTTTCTATCAGTATATCCAGGAAAGGAATATTATCCCTACTTTTAGCATAGGTGAACTTGAGATGTGTACTGGTGTGATTTATATAATCAATAAAATGTTCAAGTTCAACTTCAGAACCCTTCCAAATCATCAAACAATCGTCTATGTACCGCTTCCACAACTTGATATGCTTCAGGAAAATATTGTTAGATGAGTTATATATGTTCATCTCTTCCCATTCTCCCATAAATAAATTCGCCAGACTTGGAGCAAAAGTCGTGCCCATTGCAGTCCCTTTTATTTGGATATAGAAAGATCCATCGAACCAGAAATAATTTTGTTCTAACACAAATCTGGCTAGTTCCAATATGAAATTAGAGCTTGGTTTCCTTTCCCCCCTTAGGCACAAATGTTTAGATAAAGACTGCAAACCTCCTTCATGAGGTATATTTGAGTAGAGGCTTACCACGTCTATAGTCACTAATAAATCAGATTCAGATATCGATACATTTCGAAGCATCAATAAAGCATCATTAGTATCTTTGACATAGGACTTGAGGTTTGGCACATATTTTTGAGCAAAGAAATCGACAAACTTAGACATATTTTCAGTTATAGACTCATTAGCAGAGACAATAGGTCGACCTGCGACAGGAAAAATATTTTTGTGTACCTTAGGTAGAAGATAAAACACAGGCTTCTTGGGGTTCGACACTTTCAAAAAATCAACTTCCTTTTTAGTAATATCTCCTGATAGAAAACCAGAGTCAATAAGGTTATCAGCTCTCTGTTTAATCGAGATCACCGGATCTCTTTCGATCTTTTTATAAAACTTTTGATTATTTAACTGTCTAATGGCTTCCTCAATATAGGCATCAGTTCCCCACACAACTACAGCACCACCTTTGTCTGCTTGTTTGATCACTATTGAGTCTAAATTTCTTAACTCCTGTATGGCCTGTCTTTCAGCTCTAGTAACGTTTTGTGCACAATATTCTCTTTTATTGTTAGCAATTAACTTATGCACATCATCAGAGACCAAGTTACAGAACGTATTTATTGTATGGTTTAAATGGGGAGGGTTAAAGCTCGAGGGCTTTTTAAAAGGTTATCCATCTCTTGTTGTTTCATGGGATGGGGGTGTTACCACATTTGAACTATAAAAATCTTTTAAGTGTAACTTCCTAAAAAATCTAAATAAGTCCAATTCAACTTGAAAAGGATTAACCTTAGTAGTAGGTACAAAACTCAGGCCTTTAGATAACACCTGTATCTGTATAGGAGTTAACACTATATCAGAAAGATTTATGACCTCCAATTCGGATTCCTCGGTCTTGGAGACCTCCTCACCCCAATTCTGTCTTCCTCTGTAATTCTGTCGCCCTCTGTTGCCTCTCATACCTTTCCCTCTTTCTCCTCCCCTTTCCTCTCCGTGTTCTGTATGGTCTAACAGACCCAATTCTAGACTGCTGTCTAAAAAACGTTTATTCTCAGTCGATCTATGATGGTCCTCGAGATCGCTATCTGGTCCGGAAGAAATATTCATTTCATCTCCATTCAAAGATGCTAAATAGGTATTGGTGGAAAAAACTTTCTTTTTATTTCCTTGCCAGGTATACACATTTCCTATTTTATAATCGTTTTCATCCCTGGCATATTTCTTTTGTTTGTACTGCACCAATTCCGTCTGAAATTTGACTATAGACATGTTTGTTTTGCCATTTAAAGAATCAAAATCTATAGGTGAAAATTTCTCCAACAAAGTGCTTGATTCTTGAGTGGCTAAATCAGATTCTTTTCGTGCCTTCTTAATAGTAAGTAACATTAAATCATAACTGCATTTATTTAAAATTCTCTCCCAATCTTGTAAATAGTCCAAGTCATCCATACCAAATGAAGGGGGTTTCTGAATCCTCATGCCTTGTGGGATCCTACGTTCCCACCAATATTGTGACAAAAAGGCAGCATGTAAATCATATCTAATAACTTTTTTCTGTAGGTATTCGTAATGCTTAAAGTCCACATTGTCTCTCAATCCAGACAAGCCTATTCCAGAAAGCAAGGCCTGTACTCTATCAACTGGCAATAAAATGTCGCATTGGATTATCAACTCCTGGGGTATCGTGCACCACTCTGTGATTTGTGAGCCTCCACGGTCTTTGTACATAATTCTTAGACTCTGTGTTTTGTCATTTGGAATTTTTGGCAGCTTAAGGAGTTGACGCTGCCTGTGGAGAGCTCCAGAGTTTTGTTATGGCTCATGTTCAACCCACGGTGGAAGGTTTATCCTTCTCTGATGAAATTGTCCAGGACATTTTATTGCCGGCGTCTAAACAGGGGTTGAAATGGAGAAATCTATCAGTGTCCTACAAGAAACTTAGATAACTTCCAAAGAAAGGAAACACTTATGTGCTATCACTAACATTATTCTAATAACCCTCTAGTGATGGACCCTCTCCCCTTCGTCATCTGTCTCCATTCCCAACAGTAGGGAAATTGACATGTCTGGGATGTATACCCTCATCCTTTGGTTTATCTGTGAGCATATTTCAGACCAAAAGAGTCTGAGCCTCAGACAGCCCCAAAAACAGTGTAGATTTGTGCCTCATCCTGAAATGCAATGACTGCATGGGGGAGAGATCGCAGGATTAAATTTGCTCACTGTACTGGGTGGCATTTACAATCAGTGAATACATTTGAATTGAGCTTCTTGAAACTTATAGCAAATGAGCAAGCCCATATAGGACTCACACACTGCTGCCCAGTCCTCATTTTTAATAACAGCCCAGGTCTCTCTCCCACAAGTACCTGACTTTGAGGAACTGATCTGTTGCTTTATTCTATAACATTGCATGTATTTTAGCCATAAGCCCCCTAGGGAAAGCTCCAGCTCTGATAATTTCCCTCTCCAGGCCACTTAACTCTGATTTTGTTGGGCCCAACCTCTCCAATTTCCAAATGAATGCAGTTGCCTGGAATACTTAAATCTATGTCCTTGAGGTATTCCCAGCCAATCTGTCAGTTCCACAAAGTCTTTCATATGCATGGGTCCCACCAGATCCCACACACATTGCATTCCTCTGTGTCTCCAAAGCCCAACTCCTGCTTCATTCATTCCCAGGACAAATTCAGAGTTTGTACACAATGGTGCTAAAAAAGTGTTGTCATGGCCTCCCCCCAGCTTGCAGGTTGCAATCTCCTATCACGCTTCTAGAGTGTGGGTCACTAGTGGATTGGCCAGGTCTTTAGATTTGTATCGGTTTAGCCGATATTTCTGCAGGTAAGTGGGTAGAGATACACCTTTCTCAGCTCCCTCCAGGGAAACCTAGCTGTCTCCCTCTTTGTGCATTATCCATTCCCTGAAAAGCCTGAGCTCAGCTGTCACATGACACAATAACAGATCACGGAACCTCATCCTCAACCCTCTTTCAGCTCCTGGATGGGGCTCTTAAATCTTAGCAGCCCAGCCCTTGGATGCTTCCCCTGCCACTGGAACTCAAAGCAGGCTGCTTCAAATTGTTGGTAGTCTCTTTTAACCAGCCCCATTGGTAACATGGGTGTAACAACCGAGGAAGGCTATTCATTTTGAGTAAAGTCAAGCATCCCATCCAGAAGATTGGCAGCCTTTTCCATCTTACTAGATCCACTTTAACTGTTCTGTGGATGAATATGTAATGCATCTTGTATAAAGATGACATGGTGAGCCCCATTTTGATCCCCAAGTACAGTATGTTATGGCTGTGCCTACCTTTTAAAGGGATGCTCCCCTAGACTTTGGTTCCCTCCCCTAGTCTGCATAGTCTTGGATTTAAAAAGATTTACAGTACCTTGTATCCTGAAAAAAGGGAAAAACCTTTTGATTATCCTAGTCACTGCTCCAAGTGACCTCTCTGGTTCAGTAAGAAAGAGCAGGACGTCGTCTGTGTAATGTGAAATCTTATGTTTGGGTCCTCATCTCCCCTGTACTCCTTGGGCATCTTCACACTGCCTTATGCACTTCACTAGTGGCTCTATCACCAGAGCAAACAGGACTGGTGAGATGGGACTCTTCTGCTGTGTACCTCAACTGAGTACAAACTCATGTCCCATTTACCAAGATTTGCACATTGGGGGATTTGTAAAGGAGCCCCATCTTTTTCATGAGGTCCTCCTTTGGTCCAAATTTCCCCATTACTCTAAATAAGAAATCCCACTCAGCGCAGTCAAATGCCTTCTCAGCATCCCGGAACAGTACAAGTGCCATACCTGAATGGTGAGAGCCCCAGTGCACCACAATCAGCAAACACCATACTTTGTTCTAAGAATCTCTCACTCTAACAACCCCCCTCTTGTCTGGTCTCACTAACATAGGTGGGGGCATCTCTAGCCTCCTTGCTAGCACCTTGGACAAGAATTCTATATCATAATTCAGGAGGGATATGGGCCTATATGCAACACAGAAGGCAGGATCCTTCCCAGGCTTGAGAATAACCGTGATGGTGGCCTGATGGCTTGTGGTTGGTAACTTTCCTGCCTCCAGTGATTCAAACATTGCCTTAAAAGAGACTGTGCTGAATCTATAAATCATTTTTCCCAGTAGAAGCTATTTTTTAAATACCAGTTCAAATTCTGTTACTGCTATAGCTATCCAGGCTTTTTAGCTATCGTAGTGGGTGTTTCTGATTTAGATTCTGCTGGTAAGAACCATTTTAGAACTGTATGATGTAGGTTATGTCCCTGTTCTACTCTTCTATTGTTGGCAAAATGCATTCATGTTCAATTACAGATCTCTGTGGTTCAGAGGGACATAAACTGCATCATACAGTTCTAAAATGGCACTTAATATCAGAGTGTAAAGCAGAAACACCCACTGAGGTTACTAAAAGGCCTGTACAGATGGAACAATAACAGAAATGTAACCAGTACTTAAAAAACAGCTTTTATTGGGAAAAGTGACTTACAGGTTCAGCACAGTTCTCCTTTAAAGGGTTTGATAATGTTATTCCCCAGTGCTCAATAGTAATGTGTGGCCAGGCTGCTTTTTGTTGCCTGGATCTCTGCCAATGTGAGGGGGTGCTCCCAGGGCAGCCACCTGTTCCTCTGTTGGGGTTGGTAGCTGTAGTTCTTCTAAGAATGAGCCTCCTTCATGCACCCACACCCTACAGTCACCTGCATACAGTTTAGTGTAGAAATCTACAAACAGTTCCCTAATCTAGGCCCCCTTGTTTTGAAGAGTATTTTTACCATCCCTTACCCCTACTAGAGTGTTGGAAGTGTTCCTGCCTTTAGCCAATCTCATCAACAATGGGCTGGACTTATTGCCCCATTTGTACATTGGGAGGACTTTAAGCCCGAGGTTCGATGGGTGGAGCACTAACATCACTCCTCCAGTGGGCTTAAAAAGGTCACTCATCCTGGGCCCTTCCAGGATTCAGTCTTCGTCTCCCTCGCCTGCTGATTCCTGTTACTACTGCGTTTCTGAGTCAACAGGCTGTCCATTTGTTTCTCCTGCTGTGCCTAGGCGGCTTAGCCACTCTGTCTCTGGCGCCTGAGTTGTGCTCTACTCTTTTTCCCTCGAGACTACCTGCTTGGGTTCTCCTCGCACCTCCTTTCTTTTACTGCTTATCCTCAGCTCCCCACCCCCCCGCATTCCTGGATCTGATTGCACCTTCCTATTCTCCTGGGGACCTGCCATTATTCTACCTTTCGGGCCGCCCCAACATGATTGCTAGCTGTGCGAGTCCATATTCTCGGGACTCGCCAGCTCTCTGCATTCCTTCTGCCTCTGCATCAGTGACTCACACGTCTTTGTCTGCCTTCTGGATGTCTCATCGTCTATAGCAGTCAACAGCGTATGCCATTTCATAGACACTCTGTGGCATTTAGTGTATGGTAGCTCTACGTTTGTTCATCACCCTCCTGCATCAGGCTTTCCTGACTTCATGCCTCTCCTCGAATAAAGTTTTCCTGATGAGCCTTTTTGCCGTGGTGGTCAGCTGCATCTTGCCCCACTTCTAGTCTTTTCCTATGACCGCCCCCTTCACCTTCTCCTCCCCTGGCTCTGTTGCACGCTGTTTCTATGGCTCCCATATGGGATACCAGTTCATGTTTCGGCAGCGCTTCTCCAGTTCAGTGAGTTTATTTTGCTGTCATTCAGCTCACTTCTGTCTCTATGGCCTGTATTTAACCTGCCCTGTAGTGGCCCGGCTTCGCTTCTATCAAACATTGGAGTGCTGCTGATGGCAGGAGCATCCCTTCTGCGTACTGGGCTCATGTATTTGCAAGGCTCAAGGGACATCAAAACGGAAGTCATCAGCCAGCTTCCATGTATTCAATTTGTCTGTAAATGGTTAGATTTAGCTTGGTCTCACTATTGTTATTAATGAAGAAAGTTTTTAGGCCTGCACCTGGGAGCTGTGCTCGGCTGCAGACATGTAAAGCAGAAGAAAAATTCAAATGCCAGCACAAGCTACTTACAGCCACTTTCACAAAGCTTACACAACGCTGCAAAACTACCTGAATGCCAATATTCAAAATGAAGGAAGCAAGACCTTAGTTAAAGGTGCTATCAGTACTTCATTTTCTTATTTAAAAATGCACAACGCTTCCATGCATGCTGCTGCCCCCTGCTACAGCAAGGCTAGTGCAAGTGAGCGTCCCTAACCCGTTTCACGCCCCCCTCCTATGATTAAGTGCCAGGGGGCATGAAACACATTAGAGGCTACTTGCACTTGCTCTGGCGAAGGCGGAGCAACTTTGTGGAAGCTTTGTGAAAGTGGTTGTAAATAGCTTGTGCTGGCATTCGGATTTTTCTTCTGTCTCACTATTGTTGCCACTTCCATTCCAATCTAGCGTTGCTTGTACAGTGCTTTGGGATACATTGTGTCTGCCAGGACATCAGGGGATTTCATTGGGACGTGGAGGTGTCTGCCTGGGACATGCTGTTACTCTTCCCTATCTCTCTATCTTCTAGTCCATTAAGTTTTCAATCGCCGTACTTTCCAGCATTGTTCTGTTTCTGGAGTGACTGTGTCGGTGGAACCCCACCCTGTTCCTCGTCCTGTCTATGCCCCATCCTTTCCTTTTTCGTTTTGCCATGTGTGTCATGGTACCACTTACTGTGTTCTCTTTCTTACAGTCTGGCAATGCTCACAGTCCCATTTTGTGCATTTCATGGGGTATGTACATGGGGCCATGTACTGCTTACAACTGCCTGAATCTTCAGTTATCAGCGCCAATAGCCTTCATTTGACTGTCTCTGGCTGCCTCCCTCTGGCCTGCGCTCATTATTTCTTTTGGGCGTCTACCTCATCAAATTTGACCTCAGGGTTTCGTTATTCACATTGCATATTCACTCAGTCATTCCATCATCCAGGCATACCTATCATGACTCATATGCCACCTCATCCAGCTCGCCCTACTGCAGTTCTCCTCCCATCCCGGCTGGGTCCTATGCTACCCCATTGACCTCCATACCATCCTTTGTCCTTTCATACCTTGCTTTCCCATACCAGCCTCCATGGCTTCAATCCATCATCGTACCTCATCTGTTTCCTAATTTTACCTTCCTCATCCTAGTCCCTTTCCTCGTACCAGCCATCATGGATTCACTCTACTCATAGCTTCACTCCTCCTCATACATCATCCAATTTTGCTCCTCGATCGCTTGACCTGAGCGTACCCTCTGGTTCACATACCCTCTGGTTCTAGCCATATCTCCTTGGCTTTGAAGTCTTCCTCCTTTCGAGGAGCCTACTTACTCACACCACACTGTCACGTGTACTGCCTTCGTACAGGTTTGTTTTTCAAGTTCATTCCTGTCTCCTCTTATTCATGTTCCATACCACCCCTCCAGGATTTACTCCAATCGAAGCCTGCACTCGATATTTCTTTGGGCATCCCTATCATGACTCCTATGCTGCCTCATCGATCTGCAGCCATCCTGCCGTCTGTATCAGGTTCATAACTCCAGTCATCATTGACTCATCCTTACCTCAAGGTTTATCTATTTACATCACTTACTCGAGCATTCCTATCATTGAATCCTATGCTACCTCATTGACTCCGACCTCAGGGTCTAATCGTTCCCATTGTATAATCAAGCATGCCCTATCAGCTTCAGTGTCCCCTTATTTGCATTCAGTGTCTACACACTTGCATCACTCAATCAAGCATACTTCTCATTGGGTCTTCTGCTACCTCATCGACCTGCAGCTCTCCTGCTGTGCTCATCATCATCACTCTTCATCATTGCCTCATGTTCCTTCTTTCAATCTGTGCTCCCTTTGGGTTTTCCCCCCTCATCATCATATTCCCTAATCATATTCTTTTCCTCAAGACAAATGTCGTCAACCTGGAGGGAAGCCGACCTAGACCTTGGATCCTCAGAGGTTTCCTCCTCAAAGGGTTTTTTTCCTCTTCTCCCTCTGTGCCAATGGTCATAATATTAGTTAGAGTTAATGCTTTCTTCAGTTAATTAGTTAGGTTCCACTGTTGGATGGAGGCGAATGGTGGCCCCAGCTTTCCCCTCTCTCATTAGGAAGTCAGCCCTTATCTTCTCAGAATTCATTCATTCATCATATTCACCTCTTCAATGCTTGGCACCTTTTGGTATTCTTTTTGGGCTTCTTCCTAACCTATCTTTAGCCAATGCAATCATTCCCACAGCACCTGTAGGGGGGGAACTCTCCTCTAGGGTTCCTTGCATCATACCCCTACAGGGTGGTATATCCCACGGATAGAGAGACTGAGAGCCACAAAGCAAGTCAAGTTATGCAAGCATCATCTCATCTAATCTCATCCAGTTGTGTAAGTACATTGAACCATTGTCTGCTGAAAAATAGCGAGGTGTTATCTCCCTTTGTGAAGAAGATATTAACTTCCTCCATAGATTCTCTAAGCTGCCTGAATGTGGGGTTTGAGGAGTCTGCGTACAATTTAATTTCAAATTCCTCTACCACACTCTCTGACTCACAGTTTTTCCCCTCTTTTTCTTATCTCTGGAGCCACGAATGACATAATCATTCCCCTCATGTATGCTTTCCCTGCTTCCCAGAGTATGGACCTGGTGGAGGCCGTAGTGGCATTTGTAGGCATGTAAATGCCCCTTTGCTGTTTTAAAAACTCCCTGAACTCAGACTGAGCCATCGTATAGTAAGGGAATCTTAATAAGTGTTCCTTCCTCTCCAAGTGGTGCTGTCATAGTGTCAGCATCATCTGGGCATTATCCGATACTGTAATCACGCTTAGTTCAGTCCGCTCCACTTGGGTATACCACCCCCTGGGGATAAAAATGTAGTCTGACTGAGACCAAGACTTGTGGGGGTTTGAGAAGAATGTGTACTCCCTCAGCCAGGGCATTTCCTCCCATCAGACATCTACCACGTCCAACTCTGTCAAGCCTTTACCCCATCTCATCACCCCCGGCTCTTGGGTGCTACCATGATGGGACTTATCAAGCTTCACATCTAAGGGACAAAATAAGTTGCCTCACAGTATTATATTAGGAAACTGTTCTTTTTGTAAGAGGGATAGTAATTGGTCAAAAAAAACACTGGGTCATGCAGTGCAGGAGTATGTGTTCCTGTAGGTGGCTTCTTCTCTATGCATCATGCCCTTAACAAATTAACACCCCCGCCGAGGGGTCGTCCACCACTCTCCTTTCCACAGACTGGAAATTCCAATGTATAAGAAGTGCCCCCATTCTTATATCCATTGTATGCTGCCACAAAGCATTTGCCAATGCACTCAGGCACCAGTTTATTTTGCTCTTGGTCCATGAGATTGATCTCCTGCAACCTTGCCACCTACACATTTCTTTGTTTTAATATTTTGAACACCTTCTTTCTTTTTTTTTCACTTAGACTTTATACCCCCTTCCGTTACCACAGCTGCCCCTTCCATCGGGGTGCCCAATGCACCACACAGGCTGTGCTGGGAGGACCCGAGGAAGCCTGCCTCCCATTAAGTGCCCCACTCCTGAAACCATACCAGCAACGGATAACCCCCCCCCGGGTGGGGTGGAGGGGACTCCCCCAATCCCCCGTACTTCAAGTGGAGCGGACACTCGGAGCTTCTTTGCAGGCTCCCCCAGTCACTGGTGCAGGGGCCCATCTCCTGGCATGACTTTGGGGTGTTTTTCCTGTGTTTCTGGTCCCCACCTCTGCAGACACCAGCACTCTAGGAGTGCCAGTGAGATTAGGGCATGCCGAGATGTGCCTTCACTCCAGGCCATTGGCTGATATCCACCCCTCCTGACACTACTGCATCCTTGGCTGCACCTCCACCTGTGTCACCCAGGTGGCGGTATAGAAGTGAGAACTGCAGTCCACCCTCCCCAGAAGAGAGCGGCCCTGTGGGCATTTGATCCCTCTCCCCCTCCCTCTCTGGCCCTCCAGCAACCAGGTTCACTACCAAAGCTGGGTCACTGGCATCACAAGTGGTAGCTCTACCACTGTGCTGGTGGGCTGGCACCGTCTTTCTTTTTGAAGGTGTAGAGATGCCCTGACCATTCCAGGAGCACACTGCTATATCAGTCATGATCATGAAGTTTCTAACTTACCCCACTCGAGGGAGGAGTGAACTCCTGCCATACCGAGACCCAGTGGACTATAAAAGGAGCTCCTATCCTGCACACCTTTCTACTCCTGTCCCCTTTGCCTGGAATTCCCAAGGCATATACAGTACCTCAGCATCTTGAACAGTAAGAAACACAGTAAACATGCTATACAACAATTTAACATGAACTAGAACACAAACTGATTTGGCACCCTATTGAGCATAATGTACCTCTCCTCCTCCCTCCATGTCACAGTCTGGGGATACCCCTTACACCTATTTCTGGGCACTCCCATCCACCAAAGAATAAGCCTTTTTCAAAAACTGAACCCAGCCCCTCATTGCTCTTTTCCATAGATTACCATTATTCTCCTCTCGCCATACCTGCACATTCCTTGTTTCATCAGTAACACAACTTGGGATGCCATGATAACATGATATGATGATATATCATGATAATGACTGCTGATGATAATTTATCGTTGTAAAAAAAAAAACAATATTGTGATGACTGAGCAATATGATATACCATGATAGTGTTTTGACTTGCTGCTCTGGCAGGATGTCCCTCTCCGGGTACACCCATGATTTTGGATTCCCTACGTTCTGCCAGTCAGAATTTGACTTTTTTTCCTGAAGTCAGAAGTGCTGCAGATTATTGTGATAATCAATATATTGTAATTTTTTTTTCACAATTATCATTATATTAAAAAACAGATATTGTGACATTCCTAAACATAACATTAATACATTTTAACAAGCCACCCTTTCCCTCCAACAAAATGTGCCTCCACCAATCCCAGACTCAGAGAGGATCTCTTATACCTGTCCTGCCCATCCCACTTTGCATCCAGGTTTTTCAAAGCCACATGTCACCCCAGTGCTTCCCTGTCATCACATCTCCCACAACCCAGTCCTCCTCCTACCAGAATGAAAGCCCGTTACTTAGAGCTAAGTGATATTTTAGCCTACTTTTACTTTTATGCATAGTTAGGGCAAAAGAGCACACACAGTCAGACTCAAGCACTTTTAAAAAGTGTAAAAGTTTCAGCAAAGTTTATGGTGTTACCAGTCTCTTAAATGTCCATGTGCGCAGCTTTCTTACCAAACTACAGAGCAGTGGTCATGAGCATCAGTTCCACAGATCCCCAATTAAACAGTTCTTCCAAAAGGATCGCCTGATGTTAGCTGCTTGTCTAGTATTCTCAGTTTGAACTTACCAGGGGGCCTTGGAGATAACTTGACACCGTGATTTTGTTCCACTCACACCTTCCCACCCTGCTATCTGCCATGATGTCTGCTCCTAATTAGAACTGCAACACACCAATCAGTCTTGTGAGGGGGGGGGGGTCTTGTGGGCAGAGATTACTTGGGCCCCAGTCCACAGTAATATGTGAACCCCAAGTCTGCACAGTTCAACCATTCAGTCTTTGAAAAACCTTACCTGCTCAGTTTTATGGTTTCCGTGGCAGTAATTTCTTTGCTACACACAATTGTTTAGCCTTCTCGAGCTCCCAAAAGCTGTATGACTTTCCCTCAAGGGAGATTTTCAGCAGTGCCAGTTACATTAAGTGGAATTCAACCCCTACTTTCTTCAGGTTATTCATCAAAGTGCTGAAAGTTATTTTTTTTATTCTGCACTATTCAGGATGAGTCCTGATGAATGTCTCTTATACCTGTCCTGCCCATCCCACTTGGTATAAGAGATCCACTCTGAGTCTGGGATTGGTGGAGGCTTCTTAAAAACTAGATAAGCCTGCCATCCACTCTCACCTCTAACCACTTGTGCTTCTAGCTCTGGTCAACCTACAGAGGTTAAACGCAGATGCTCTCCCACCATCTGTAAACATACCTCTCGAACAGCAGCTGATTGGCTGGCCCTGTCTTCACTGCCTTGCTTTGCTCTCCTGGCACTGCACCCATTGACTTTGCATTAGTTTTGCCACAAAATTCTGCCCCCCACCACCTTACCTAAATAGACCTCTAACCCCACCCTCCCTCTTACATACCCTGCCTCCCACTGCCTATTGGCCAACACTTGTAAGCTTCCTCTGCTCTGCCTATGCCTCCCATCCCCCTTCTCTCATCCCATGTAGTGCTTAATGATTGAGGTGCTCTCTTTCTCAGTCTCTTTCTATCTGCTTCCTGCTAGCCAAGTTACTCCCTCCTGTTCAACTTGCTTCCCCACCCCTACTGTGCTAGTATGCAATCCATGCGGGTTCTCTCTGCCTTTCTCTCACTTCTCCTCCTCATTGCCCTCCCCCCCTTCTCTCTCCCTGGTCCTAGCCACCTTGCCCCCCCCTGCCCCCACCACCCTCTCTACTCTGGTTTCCCTGCTACTCCAAGGGAACCCTCCACTTCCACTCGAGACTTGTGCTTGGTCCACTGTTTGGATATTCCTGGTTACTTACACCGACCACTACTCTCAACAAGTGTGGCCACCTCTCTACACTGTACCACCTTGCAGTTCATATGGGATACCACCTGGAAACAATGATCAAAACTATCTCTCAAAGAATTGCAACTCTGCTGCTTAAAACTCCTACTCCTCCTCCTCCTCATCTCAGGCAGCGTCCATCCAATCTTGGCCCTAGAAGCTCAGGCCACACACAAACTCCAGGTGCTCTTATCCTTGCAACCATTAATGTCTGCAGCCTACTAGCAAAGCTGGATGCACACCAAGCCTTCATATGCCAACACAACCCTAACATCCTTGCAATGGTGGAAACTTGGCTGACGCCTAAAGTTCCTGACTCGGCAGTAACATTACAGGGCTACAATGTCCACAGGCTGGACCTGATATCCAAAAAAGGTGGTGGTTGCACATCTATATCAAAGACTCCCTGTCATGGCACCCTGTATCAACCCCATCACTTTCTGCCTCGGCCCGGATTCTGCCAATAAAAATCGTCCTAGGTCCCAACCATAAAGCCCTGACTATTGTCTCTGTATACATCCTGCCCAGGGACCCTAAACATGGTTTCAATGATGTCCTAGACTTTATCAATTCTCATCCTCCTGAAGCTGAACTTATTCTACTAGGGAATTTCAACATAAACTGGTTAGCATCGGGCACCAGTGCCTATAAAGACTCCATCTCAGCTGCTAACCTCACACAAATGGTAAATTCCCCTACTAGATTTAACTACACGACTGGCGCCAGTACCCTCCTGGATTGGGTCCTCACCACTCACCCCACAAGGATTTCTCGTACAACCATTCTCCCATACTCTGTCAGTGACCACTCCCCAGTCATAGGTACATGGTCTAACAACTTCCTCAAGCCCCCCTCCCAAATTTATCACTAGCAGAGTCCTTCCTCATGGAAAACTTCCACATCTCAAGCAATACCTGCTTCTACAAGACTGGCTACCCATCTATGAAGCAACAGATGTTAACTTGGCTCTTGATCACTTCATCTCAATTTTCAACAAAGCCTGCGACCTCTTTGTTCCTGCTAAAAGGCACAAATCAAAATCTCTCCCTACCCCATGGCTTACCGTGGCTCTTCTCGCACAGCTGCAACTAAGGGACCACCTCTGGGCAGTTGCCAGGGCCACTGGCAAACACCTGGGCATCCAAAATCACAAACAAGCATGATATGCCTGCACAAAAGCCATCCGGCTCACAAAATCCACCTATTACAAAGACGCTCTCACCAATACATGGGGAAATAGTTGTGCTTTCTGGGACAATATCAAGGATGTCACGGGGAAGCAGCCAAAAACCTCTCCAGTCATGTTAATGATTGATGGATCCTCAACCCTCGACCCCAAGGTGATCACAAACATCTTTAACACAGCTTTTTCAGACCTTAGTGCTGTCCTACCACGTGACTTTTTCGAAAACAGGGCCTACTCCCCAAATACCTCAGCCCCACAGTCTAACCATCCCCTCTTCTACTTTAGGGAGGTAAGGCTGAATGAAGCTCACCAATATATTACTACAGCTATCTCTAAATCTAGCTCTAGTAGCGACACCCAGGACCTTAAGCTTCTGTTGCTCACCCTCGATGAGGTAATTCATCCATTAACAAAAATCCTAAACCTCTCTCTCTCAGCTGTGAAAAATTCCCGGACTTATATAAAACAGCCACCAAGACACCTGTCCATGAAAGTGGGGATAAGACGAATCACTCAAATTATCTCCCTATCTCCATACTGCCCCCACTCTCTAAGGCGCTGAAGCGCATCATGGCTGATCAACTTACCGACCACTTGGATAAATACAAAATACCTTGTCCGCAACAACACGGTTTCCAGAAAGGTCAGAGCACCACCACAGCCCTCTCTGAGTTCATTGGAGCTTTGGCACAAATCTCTTGACAACGCCTTCTCACAGGGCCGTTTACCTAATCTTCCAAGGCCTTCGATAGTACACCATGGACTATTCATTGACCAACTACTGAATGCCGGGCTATCACCTGACTCTTCTCTCTGGTTTAAAAGCTACTTAGAAAACCGGTCGCAGAGAGTAAAAATTGCTGACGCTCTTTCTGACACCCTGCCTGTTCGCGTGGGCGGCCCACAGGGATCCATACTGGTCCCTCTCCTTTTTAGCCTTTTCTTAAACTCCCTCCCTTACCACTGCTCTGAGCAGATCATACTATGTGCCGATGATGCTGTTGTATTCTCCACTCACAAAGATCCTGCAGCTCTTCAACACAACCTTCAACTTTGTTTCAGTTCTGTAGAGACATGGTTTCTTAATCATAAACTGGTCCTCAATGACAAGAAAACCAAATATATGCTCTTCTGCAGCTCTCATAACCCTCACAAGCTACACCACTTGGCTATCTCCCCCACCCAGGGGAACACTCTAGATCAGGTGGGGTTCTTCAAATACTTAGGGATACAGCTTGACCCTAATCTCTCCTGTGGGCCTCACGTAGATAATGTAGCTAGAGCTGCTAATACACGGCTTGGTCTCCTCTACAAATACAGACACCTCACGCCAGAAGCTTTGAAGGTTGCTGTCCTGAGCTCTGTTTTCTCTGTAATAGACTATGGTCTCATCATTTATGGCTCAGCCATGACCACAACCCTTAGATGCCTCTCAGCTGCCTTAAATAAGGCATGTCGGCTCATCACTGGTGCTCACTGTCTCACCCACACGTGACCTGTACACCCAGACTGGCTGGCTCCAACTATCAAACCACATAAAGTTTCTCACCTGCTCCATGGCGAAAATAATCTACCTTGGCCTTGCACCTTCTGGGGTCTCAACTCTGTTACAACACCGAACCAACAAACGGTGCCTTTGGAGATCCACGCTACAGCTACTGAAAGTCCCCCACTGTCACACTTCACAGGGACAACGTTCTTTTGCTTATCAAGCACCACTCAGGTTCAATGGCCTCAGCCCCACCATCTCCTCTGCCCTGACAATTGGTATGTTTAAAACTATGCTCCGGGACTATCTCACTACCAACAGCTCCTGTGACTGCCCAACTTAACCTTGTTTCTCCACTTCCCTGCCTGCTCTAGTGGTTCCCCCCTCCCCTCCTCACTGGATTCTACCCTCACATCTTGGTATACCCAATGCTGCACTCTTCACCCTCTCCCCACCCTACCTACATTCCTTCTCCCCTTCCCCTCTCCCTATGACTCTGGCACTTCTTATCACTTGTCTGTTTTCTCTGACAAATGCCGCTGGTTGCCTTGTTTACAGTGTTACCCTTGAATTGTATTAATCTGTAGTCTGTTTGCAATGTCCACCTTGTTGTAATGTTTGTCTTGATCTTCTCCATAATTTGTATTTCTCCGACGTGGAACCTTTGTAAAAGAGCCTTGGCTCAAAGGTATTTGTAATCCTAGACTTGATAAATAAAAAAAAAATAAAAAAATTGACATTTTGCCCTTCATGCTGTACCCAAGCCTCCAATAAACAGGGAGATTGCATGACTTGTCTGCGTAGTGGTGTAATTTCAGTATCACTTCTTTGGGCGGTGCATCGCTAGGTGGCTTTCGAGCCAGAGCCCAGTAGGCTCACTCTCAGAAAATTCTCCTCTTTGCACACAGGAGCTTTAAGCTGTCTGGGAATCATGTCTCATGGAAACTCACCATGTCCTCTGCTTCAACACTCTTTAGCTGGCTCCTCAGTCTCAGATTGTTTTGCCTTTGTAAATTTTCCCAAATGCTGAGACTGCCTCTCAGCTCTGTCACCTCCCTTTGTAAACTGGCTATTTTTTTAACTCTGTTTTATTTTCATTAAGCATGGTCATCATACAATGTAAAAACAGAAATCATCTCAGTCATCTCCAAACAGTTGACACACTTGATTCACATTATTATTGTGTTCGAGTGCTGTCTGTCTAATACATTGATGCATCTATTCTGGCTACACACATGTTTCTTGCTCCCATACTGGCCTTATGGTCCCCATGTTTGTTGCATAACTGTCATAAAGCTGAATAATAAAAAGGATATGCTGTCTCTTCATTTCAAGTTATAACTGTCATACCCCTCATCTCACCAACTTGTTACTTGTGACAGGGTTGAATAAGGCCCTGTCCCATTTGTTATGTAGAAAGGGTTAAACGCAAGGATCTGTTCTATCCTCTCCTTTTTTGTCCCTTGTCTGCCTGATTGCACAATCACATTTTCTTATGAAACCTAGGAACTGATCACTCTGGCGGTTTCACAGTTCTCCACCTCCCACTATCTCTCTGCCTTCAATTGTTGTATCTGTCTTTTCTTCCTTCTTGCATCTCTGCAGTTATAAAAAAATGGGTGAATCTTTGTGTGAAACTGGGATCCCTTTATTTGAAAATGTATATAGTTATATTGTTGAAATGATTGCAAAAAGCTATTTGGAACTTAGAGGGTTAAACACTGATATGCAGTTTGACCTCAGGCTCCACAAACCCTTTTGCAGAGCTTTCAATAGGATATTAGTTCCTGCAAAGAAACTAACAAGAACTCAGCTGGGAGTTGGGGTTCAATACTAGGAAGTGCGGTGTACTGTATTTTGGGGCCAGGAACCCAGGACACACTTACCACTTGGAGGGGAGAGCAGATATCTGTATCTGAGGAGGAAAAGGATCTGGGTGTGGTGATCACAGGGAATACGAGTCACACAGTACAGTGTAGAAAAGCAGCAGCAAAGGTAAACAGAATGCTGGGGTGCATTGCTAGGGGGATCACTTCAAGGAGGGAGGAGGTTATTCTGCCACTGTACAGATCATTGGTTAGGCTGCACTTGAAGTGATCTGTGCAGTTCTGGCACCCATGCTTAAACAGGGATGTCAGGCTCCCGGAGGGAGTCCAGAGGAGGGCATCCAAGATGATACAGTGAATAGGGAGAACTCCTATGGGGAGAGGCTAGGAGAGCTCAATATGTACTCCCTGGAGGATAAAAGGGACAGAGAAGATATGATCAAGACCTTTAAGTACTTGAAGGGCATAAACAAAGTTAGTACTGAGGGTATGTTTAGACTGAAGGGGAAGGGACTACAAGGGGACACAGACAAACTGGTGGAGCAGGGGGAAGTTCAGGAGATTGATGAGGAAGCATTACTTCACAGAAAGGATAGTGGCAGCTTGGAAGATGCTACCTGAGGAAGTGATCTCACTGGACTCAGTGGGGAGTTTTAAGAAGGGATGAGATAGATTCATGGGCAAGGTACAATTAGGGAGAGAACTGATCAGGGTGATGAACTCAGGGAAGGAAAATTTGACCGGAGGGTTGGAAAGGGGAGGGGGGGCAGCAGCAGTTGGGTGAACTGTGTTTTCGAGCAGATGAAATAGACCTTGAGGCCTAATTCTGCTGGCACTGTCGTACGTTCATAACTCTGATACATTTTGTGAGAAAAAGGATGTCTCTTAACAAGATCAAATTCATTACCAGCCAGAGACTTATAGAAAGAGCAGCAATGTTAGTTCAGGGGGGAGGGGGAGAGGGAGACTGAAATTTAAAATTAGAGATACCCACAGAGGAAGGACTTTATTCTGCTTGAACTGCCTATGTTTAAAAATCATTCTGTACAATTTTTTTATTTGTTATATTTTATTGTTACTGGAAATAATAAAATGTTACTTGCGAATTTTATAACTGCTCCTGGTTTTCCGATGCTTCCTGACCTATGCCTCGATGACAGATGGTGTCTGCCTAAGTGGGATTTATGCCATACATACTCTAAGCCAGGATATTTGTGCATGGGTACTAGACCTGGTACCAGGGAAGCATAGAAGAAAGGTATGGATACTGCAACAGTACGACCAGGAGTGATTACCAGAAAAATGGCAGTACAACTAGCAGAGACAGAAGTTCAAGCTGAGACTGTACAGCCAGCACCAGTGATGGGAAAAGAAAAACAGGCAGTGACAGAACCTGAAAGCCTGACTGCCTTCTTCAAATGGTGGGCTATACATCAAAGAAAGACAGAAGCAGAGAAAAGAAGAGATGCAGTGACAGGAGCAGCAGAGAAAAGAAGAGATGCAGTGACAGGTGCAGTGGAGAAAAGAAGAGATGTAGTGACAGGAGCAGCAGAGAAAAGAAGAGATGTAGTGACAGGAGTAGTGGAGAAAAGAAGAGATGCCGTGACAGGAGCAGCAGGGAAAAGTAGAGATGCCGTGACAGGAGCAGCAGAGAAAAGAAGAGATGTAGCGACAGGTGCAGCAGAGAAAAGAAGAGATGCAGTGACAGCAGCAGCAGAGAAAAGAAGAGATGCAGTGACAGGAGCAGCAGAAAAAAGAAGAGATGTAGTGATAGGAGCAGCAGAGAAAAGAAGAGATGTAGTGACAGGAGCAGCAGAGAAAAGAAGAGAGGCAGCAACATGTGCAGCAGAGAAGAGGAGATGCATTGATGGCTGGATGCCTTACAAGCTATCAGAGCTGGAGGATCTGGCACAGGTCCAGCAGAGCAACAAAACACAAACAACTTAAAAGACATTAAACCCACAATGTTGTGTCCCTTGGATTATATCGAAGCATACCTCACAACATTTGTAAGGGTTGTCGCAGCCTTCCAGTGGCCAAAGCAGCGATGGGCAATGAGGGTGGTACCTTACCTGACAGGTAAAGCACAACTTACCTACAGCAATATGGACACTGCACAGTCAGAAAACTATGACCTTGTGAAAAGAGAAATCCTGAAAAGATATGACATCTTAGGAGAGACCTGCAGGCAAAGATTCTGATCCCTGAAGTATAATTCAGTCCACAATCCTCGAGAAGCCTTCAGACAACTCAGAGAACTTCTCATTAAATGGCTCCAACCAGAGGGCAAAACAGGTTCCCTCTTAAAGAGGAGTGTATGCGATAGGGTTGAATAAGGCCCTGTCTCATTTCTTATGCAGAAAGAGTTCAAATCAAATATTTGTTCTATCCTCTCCTTTTCTGTCTCTTGTCTGCCTGATTGCACAATCAGATTTTCTTGTGAGACCTAGGAACTGATCACTCTGGCAGTTTTGTGATTCTCCACCTCCCTCTATCTCTGCTTTCGCTTGCTGTTTCTATCTTTTCTTCCTCCTTGCATATCTGCAGTTATAAAAATATGTGTGAATCTTTGTGTGAAACTGGGATCCCTTTATTCGAAAATGTATAGTTATATTGTTGAAATGATTGCAAAAAGCTGTTTGGAACTTATGGGGTTAAACACAGAGATGCAGTTTGACCTCCACAAATCCTTTTACAGAGCTGTCAATAGGAGATTAGTTCCAGGACACCATCTTCTGTTTTGTTGCACCTGCAAAGAAACTGACAAGAACTCTGTGAGAAACAGGATGTCTCTCAACAAGCTCAAATGAATTGCCAGCCAAATACTTCTTATAAAAAGAGCAGCAATGTTTGTTAGAGGGAGAGAGAGAGAGAGAGAGACTGATGTAAGATTAGAGATACACTCAGAGGAAGGAGTTTGTTGTGTTTGAACTGCCTATGTTTAAAAAACATTCTGTACAATCTTTTTTTTTTTCATTTGATTGTTATTGGAAATAATAAAACGCTACTTGAAAATTTTATAACTGCTCCTGGTTTTCCTATGCTTCCGGACCTATGCCTCAATTACATTACTGTTCCTCATTATTTTACCGTTGAGATTTGGCCTGTTATTATAGTTTAATCCTTCCCTTCCCCTCAGTGGCCAGGGCTCTATCTGAGTAGTTGGGCCAGGGAAGCCAGGATTCCTTGAACTTTTCTCCTGTTAGTCTCAGAGTTGCTGTGATGTTTTCCATGTTATGTATGGTGTCAACTCTGTTTGTCCATTCTGCCACTGTTGGTATCTCTTCAGTTAGCCATTTGGCCTAGATTGCTTTCACGGTAGCCAGCACCATATAATTAAAGATGTTAACTTTTTGTTGTGTGGAAATTACCTGCATTGGATCCCCCAAGAGAAAGTGTTCTGCTGTGTCTGGGATTTTCACTCCCCATTTCAGTGCTAATTCTTGCTTCCCCTCTACCCAAAATGTCCCAGTGCTGGGCATTGTCAGAACACATAGTAATAGGTACCTCATCTCCTGCACCTTCTCCAAAAGCTGTCTACCCCTGTAATCACAAAGTGTTTCATTATCGTGGGTACATGGAAGAACCGTATCAAGATTTTCCATTTAAATTCTCTTCATGCTTGAGATGAGGAGACCTTCCACCTTCTATCCAGCCACTGTTTCCAATGCTCCTCTCGAATATCTTTACCCATTTCTTCTTGCCACTGAGTTTTAATATGTAACAAGTTATGTCCTCTTTCATGTAACAGAAACCTATACACCTAGGACATATAATTCTGTTCCTCTCTTTACCAAGGGAGCTGTAAGTTGTTCCCTCCAAAATGTAGCTTCTGACTTGCAGAAATGTGTAGAACTAATTTCTAGTTAGGTTAAATTTCCCTTGTGAGGCCGCAAAGGATGTGGAGTGACCAGGAACTGTTCAAACCACAAACTGATTATTTGCACAGTCAGAGGTGTAGTGATCATTGACCACTAAAACTCTCTCTTGCACTTCTTGGTGCCTCTTATCCTGTGCTTCATATTTGCTGGCAAGTGTGTCTGATTTGGAAGCAACTGCCTCCAGTTTGGGGGAGAAGGCATCCAGTACACTGTCCAGTATCACATGACTTAGTACCACCATCACCTTCTTGAAGGCCTCTGGGTTTACACTGCCACACTCCCTTGTGTAAGTCCTTTGTTTGCCCCACTAGAGACTTTACTGGTTGCAGACACCAGGAAACCATCCAAGGTGCCCTCTCCTCCCTATTTTTTCCATTTGTCACTCATGATTTCAACTGAAAGCATAAAAAAATTATAAACTTTGGAGTGAGTGTGAGGAGTGTGTGGCAAAGCATCTAGCTTAGCTGGCCACTTGTGTACAGTCCCCAGTCTAGTCTTTAATTTAATCAAATAGCCATAAATCTGCCCAGCCCAGTGGCACTGAGGGTTGAGGCACTGGATGCCACACCTCGCTCCACACCGGTGACCCAAGTTCGGGAGCAGACTCGGGTCGCGGGGGGTCAGCAGGGGTGGAGAGGGATGGAGCACCCAAGTGACTGCTCTCCCTCTCTGGGCTGGGGGGATCCCTGTTGTCAGTGCACTTTTGGCCCCTAGCAGAGGCTGGGGTGGTGCACTGGCAACATGCATAGGGGGCCGAGTTGGGGCATGGCGCAGGGAAGGAGTGCATGTGGACACCTGTGCTCTCCTTCCCTTAGCGCCATTGCACACCCCACTCATGCAAGGGGCAGAACAGGGAAAATCATCTGGCGACCGGTTATGGTGGCTTGATGGCTGTCCTACAGGGTGCCCGGCTCTGGGAGACATTGCCGAATACTGGATCCTGACCAGGCGGAGATTGGGGAGTCTCTCCGCCACCCTGCCACTGGGGGTAATCTGCAGGGGTAACAGACAAGGGTCCCCAAGGGAGCTGGGGAGGCACCAGACGGTCCCTACTGCTCCGAGAAACCCCCAGATCCCACCCCGGCAGAGGAGAGCAGTCCATCGGATGCACGATCCTCTACCTCCCCTGCTGACCCCTGATAACCCGGGCTCATTCCTAAACCCAGGTCGCCTGCGTGGCGCGAGGTTTATACAGCACTTCAACACTCAGAGCCACCAGGCTGGCAAAAAATTCAGCTTTAGCTACATGAATCTTTGCCTTCACGCAATTCCTAAGCTCTCTGTATTTTAATAGCTACTTTGGTAGTCCTGAGTCCTTAAATAGATTCCAAAAATTATCCCTCTCATGAATTCTACCATTAATGGCAGGAGTAAACCAATCCTGTGCATTACCCTTCCTAACAATTAGCCTAAAGGGGCAATTTTCTGCCCCAGCGATCAGATATCACAACTGACCAATGGGTGCTCGAGACCGAGTGAGGTCTCTCATTCAAACTTTGTGTCACAGCCACCCTACTTGGCCCAACTTCCATGCAGTACACACCATCCAGACTGCCTTCAGGTGCTCAGAAAGGTGGTGTCTTTGCTCCTTTGACAGCATGTGTTCAGGCATGTAGCACCAACTAAAGTCAGCAGGGGTTCCTGTCCAGATATGTCCTGGTCACAAAGAGGATGAGAGGCAGGCACCCTTTCCTGGATCTGCATGGTCTTAACTGTCATACCAGATGCCAGAAGTTCAAGATCATTTTCACAGGGCAACTGATCCCCTCTCTGCAGTAGGGAGCCTGATTCTGCACCCTGGATCTGAAGGATGCATACTTCCACATCCCACTGTGGCATTCCCATCACCAGTTCCTGAAATTCTGGCTAGAGAATGCCATGTTTCAGCTCAGAGAAATACATTATGACCTCTCCTCTGCACCATGAGTGTTTACCTATGTTCTGGCAGTGATGACAGCCTATCTTCACTGTAGGGAAATCCACATATTCCCCTATTTGACCAATTGGCTGATTTGAGGACAGTCATCATTGAAAACTCAGTCAAATCCCCAGGTGACCATGGAGGCCTTCTCCTACCTAGGGTTCATTCTGAACAAATACTCCAGAGAGACTACAGTGGGCTAAGAAACTGAAAGACTGTCCACTCCATTCACCTTTGAGCAGACACTGGGCTTGGAATTTTCTCTGTGTTTTCAACCTGATGGCATTCACAAGCTTTGCCATCCATTGTGTTTGACTTTAGATGCATTGCCTCCAGGGAAAGCTCAAAGTACTGTGGACCCAAAAGTCCCGAATGTCATTGTCAGTGTCCCAGCCAATCGTGGTCACTCTTTCCATGACCAACGTGATTTGTCAGTGGCTCTGGAGTATGTAACAGAGGGAGGTACCCTTTGTTCACTCTAACCTAATGCTAGTCCTGATAACAGATGCCTCCCTTTTTTTTTCCCCAGTTCTATTTTCAACTCTCAAGTCAGGAGGGGATGTACCCTATATCTTCTTTCAAGCACACACACACCCACCCCATTCCCCACCAACAATCTACCTAGCTACCCAGGAGGATTTCCCATGACTTACCCTTCACAGCAGGGCTCCCTAAAGGGAAAGACTGAGATCAACCATAGATTACAGTCTGAGTCTTAGACCTATATCTTTTTAATGTGGGACTATGAGCTGGCCTTGGGAGCTTCATGCTGTGCTGCCTTGAGGGATTTTGACATGTGTGCATTCGTTCCATGGTGGAGTGGATGTGCAGTGATGTCCTGCTATGTTGGACGTGCTGCCACATCCAAATTGCTGACATCTGCCACTTTCACCCATCCTAGCATCTGCTTTGGTTCCTGGCTCACCTACCCCTGGAAGCCACCAGGGGTCAGTATATCACTGGGCTCTGCAACCCTCGCTCCTTAGAGAAGGAGAGCAGTTCATCAGATGCTCATCCTCCTCCCTTGGCCAGCAATCTGATGCTCCAAGTTCACTTTCTGAACCCCGGGTCATCGGTGTTGCAAGCAGTAGCATTACTGCTGTGCCAGTGGGCTGGCTGATGCCTCCCTTCTCGACTGGAAAGTGCATCTTGGGCACATGGACTGTGGACTCTGCAGCAGCTACAGCTGCACATCAATGTGCTCCAGTTGAAGGCAATCTGTCTGACACTTCAAATGTTCTCCTCAACAGTGGTCAGTCATCTGATCCTTGTTTACAGGGAGAACACGATGGCCATGTTCTATGTTAATAAGTATGGGGAGTCCATTCCTCTAGACTTTTCAAGGAAGCTCTAGGAATGTGGTCACTGGTGTCCAGTCTCAGTGTCTTCTTGTTTGTCATACATCATGCTGGTGTGGACAACAAACAGGTAGACAACCTAAGCCCCATGAGAGGTATGTCCCATTGAGTGTCCTTTGCACAAAGATATTGTTTATTTATTTTTTATGTATTTATAATTTTTGGTTTGGAAATGCACACTAAGTTATTATAGCTGGTTGTTTGCAGGTTGGTTGCATGGACCTGCTTTACTGATGAGGGAAATAGGCCATGACACTGGGGAAACTCCCCTGCTCTTGCAGTAGGGGAAGTTGCTATCTGTCTAAGATGGTAAACGTGGCAGACAGACGGAGATGGAGAAGCAGATGGAGTTCTTACAGATAAGCTGGCATCCATCTTTGTAGATGTCAGTATGGGAGTTGGAAGATATGGTTATGGACTCTGCATTACAAAGTAATACAGAGCAAAGTTCTTGGACAGAATTACCTCTGAACTACAGACGGAGAAGAAAAAATTAACAGCTGCAATGACAAAAAGGAAAATGTACCTTATGGTCTTGATGGCCTTGGAAGAAGCCCAGTATAAACAGCAGTAAGGACTGTTGAAGGCAGAGCAACAGCAAAGGAAGGTGTCTACAGAGATCGCAGAAAGCAGTGAAGGAATGGAAATGTCAGTTCCAGCTGACTTGGATGACATGGCAACATCAAAGCGACATTCTGACAACCCACCTGAGCTGTCTGACAATGCTGTAGTAAGATGTCCCAAAAAAGCACATGCAGCACTGCCCAGTAGAGACTGAGGTGAAAAACTGAGAACTCCTTCCCAGTTCCTTTCTTCAAAACTGAAACTGCAACCTTCCATGTCTGGTGCTGGATTAAAAGGAAAGAGTAACAAGCAGCTCAGTCTATGGCATGGCTGCTAGCCGAGTTCTCAGATACCGACCTTCCCTAAAGAGTCTTCATGGTTGACTGAGAAGACACTGAGTGGTGCTGGATGGCAGAAAGACGAGGATGAGAAATGGCAACCTGTTCTGCTGAGTTTGATTCTGTACACACTCAGGGAGACAGGACGAGTGAAGGTGCAGGAGCACTACACATGAGACACCAGACCACAGCTGCTTCAGCCAAAGTAACTCCTGTTTGTTATTCCATGACAGCAAATTACCAGGGAGACTGATACTATTTCAAGTGGCTTGGGAATTGGGAGGAGGGAGAGTCCTGGGGTGCAAGTGCCAAATATTTCAGACACTGTGCCAGATAACACTGAACTTGGGACACAAACTGTTGCTTTGCTTAACGTGACTGCAGCTGCACCAGGGGAAGGGAACAGCAAGGGTATGCAAAGCCCCGATACTGGTTGTATTTTTGAACAGCACAAACTGGCTAGACATGCTGAAACTCTAATGCCAGAGATCCTGTACAGATGACACAAGGAGATAGTCAGATTAATACTGTAATTAACACAGAAAGCCCTTTTGTTGTGAATGATACGGTGTTGCCTGATAAAAGATGTTTCTCTGCTCCCACAGCATAGTGAGTCACAAGTGATACTGCCTAACTCTGAACTGAAACCACCTGTAACACCCACTGATAATAATCAGGCAGCTCCTTCCCAAATTACAGTGCAACCCAAAACAATACAACACACTTTGGCAGCAGAACAACCTGAAGGTTCACTCCCCCCAACAACCCGATGAGATACATGTGGACACAGTAACAGATGACGGGTAATCAGATGCTTCCTCAGCAGGAGAAGGGCCCAGTACCTCTGGAAATCAACCTTTGTGAGGCAACAGAATGGAACAAGACTTAACAGATAACACTAACAGTGATAAGAAGTCACAGAATGTGAATGTATTTAGAGATGCAGCATTTCAGAGCTGGAAACGTTTTAGAATGATAGCTCAGTTTGCTTCTACTCTGGCTCCAGAGCAAAGAAAGAATGCTGTACAATTGAGATATAGAAGAGCATTAGAATTACCCCCGATACTGATAGGCTATATGTGGGCAGAAAGTTTTTGAAGGTCTCTGTAAAATTTCTTATGTAACCCCTGGGCGGCACCACCCCCAGTGTTACACCCCTGCCTACTACCCTGGACATAGGCTAAGGGGTTTGGGTTCGCTAACTTATGACATTTTTTAAAACCTTTGCGCAGTGCCTCCACTCAGGGTGCTTTACGTGGGTGAGATGGTGCTCGGTGTAGCCCTCTGAGCTGCTATACCACCCACGATGACCAGTTACCTTCCCCAGACATGCCCCAATACACAGTTCCCCACATTTCCACATTTTGAATTAAAGTCTCTCTCTAATAATATGTTCACACCGGATTTCAAACAAGAAGAAGAAGATATTTATTTTGGGGGTAAAATAAAAGAGCTAGGAAGGGGAAACAGGAGGAGTAGAGGTTATCTTACCGTATTCACACATGTACAGAGATCCTTTTGGATTTTGCTGCAGAACCCTCCAGCTGGGTGGCTACACATTAACAGACAGACATAAATTACATTTCACCATTTGACTTAAGACATCCAGAGCCCTGGCCATCTAGCTGCTGATAAATCAGATGTTAAACATAATTATTAATATTACCCACACTGGTACCAGTCCCAGATACAGCGGAAACCCCGCAATCGCATACCATACTAGTTAAACAGATACCACAGTCCAAGATGTTGAAGGCCTGATGGAGTTGCAGCTGGTCGGCTATTAATTTGAGGGTGAGGGCAACTAGGAAACAGATTTTTGTAAAGCAGCAAATTACTATTTACAACCACAGCAGGGATTGCCCTGCACTTGCAGACAAATCAAGGATTGCTCTGCACTCGCAGACTTCTGAATATTCCAGAATAAACCATGTGGATCTTACATCCAGAACATTCAGCACAATATTTGAAAGTCCCATCCAAAGCAATGAGAGTGTTGCTTCTGTCAAGCATCCTAAACGCAGTTTAAACAGGTTACATCCAGTACTTTATAATCCAAAAGGCATCCATCCAGAGTAAGTTGGCAACAACACTTTTATCAAGCATCCCATACTTTAGTCACAGGCAGTCACATCCAGTACATTCTATATACCAAGAACATTATCCACAAGCGGAGTCCTATCCAGCACGTCTAGTCATTTAACACTTATACCAAGCGCTCTTAGACGAAATTCCATGCAGACACAGGTACATTCTCTTTAAGGTATTTTAGACATTAATATGCTAATATGCTCTAGGGCCTCCTGTCTCATGAAGTGGCAAGCGCATCTTGACAGACAGCTCCACGATGGCAGGATTCCAACCCATAGCTACACATTTATATGATTCACTAAGCCCAGCATCTTGCTGCACCTGCAACTTAGCTATTTGGGCCACAGACAAGATGCATCCATTACTTGAACTAGGCAGTCTCTTATGGGGTTAGTAGCCCAGACTGATGACTTCAATACATTACACTTAACAGCACACATTTCTTAATGGGGCATGGAGCCCCCAAGATTACTTGCTTAGCTTCTCCCTTGCACCGGGGGGTACATGGCTACTCACTCAGGTCCTTCACGGGTCTCATCCACAATCGAAGGCATCCTGAAGACTTCTTCAGCTCTCTCACCGCTGAGGTACTTGGTCAGCGCTCTCACCACTGCATGATGTCATCTGGTCTGGCCAGCGCTCTCACCACAGTTGGACATCTGATTCTTCGGTCCACATCTTTCCCCGATGTGGGAAGGAAGGCTAGCCTCTGGAGGACAGTACTGGCAACCTCCAGACTAGCTGTTGCAGAAAGCCCAGTTACTGTAACTAGTTAACTGTTAACTGAAGAAAATAACAAATTCCCTCTGAAGACTGAAAGGGCTTGAATTAAGTGGCCCAGGCCTGATGGCATGGCTGGAGCCTGATCCCTTCCCCCATGGGGGGCTCCCAGCAGGCTGGAGCCTGCTCTGCTGCTCTCTCTCTCTCTCAGCTCTGAATCTCTGAATCTCTAGACAAACTGGCAACATTGTCTCTTGGCTCAACTCCTGATTGGTAGCAGGGATGGGGTGACATGTCTCCAAGTTGCTGAAGGACCTGTCAATCAGAACACTCAAGGCACAATTGGGTTGTGGAATTTGCGCCTAAAAGAATGTCTCTGTAAGCCCCCATAAGCACTTGGGTGCTTACCCATAAGAGACAGTGAATGTCCCACAAGTCCTGGCTTTCTATTGCTGCAATTCCAATTGGCTGTACTGCTGGCAATGGCTGCTTAACCCACTGTCCCTTATAGCAGATTAGATACAGTCCTGAATAATGTCATGGTGCAGCCAGAAAGAAGTAATTATTTGCCTCAAATGCCCCACAGTTCTATAACTTAAAGGCTATACTTGCAGTCGCTGCACAGATGAAAAACATGGCTCTTTTACATTTCCTGTAGTTACTGCACTTATGCAAGCTCCACTTGCAGCAGCTGACAGGCTGACACACAGAGTCCCAGATACTGGAATTGCCAGGGAAACAGCACTCATTTTAACTTTAAACACTTTTCCCCACATGCACAGTATATTCCCAACAAGCAGCAACAGTTTCATTATTTAAAACATTTTAATTCTTTACTTTTCAGCTGCAGCTGAACATAGCTACCCTGGAGGCAGCCAGACACATTGTTATGCATTATTCAGTTGCCCGGGGCCCTGCACAGGCATACTTAAATGAGCCCCGGTCAGAACTCCTTTAATTCCCATCTGAGCGGTCCCCCAGCAGGCTGTCCATGGTCACCGGGTCTCAAATAGGTGGAACGGATCCCGGGACCCACAGCACAGTCCTCGAGGTGACCGCAAAACAAGCGGCTCCACATCAAAGGCGCTCTGCGTGCCAACGTGACTCCCGCTGCCCTGGAGGCAGCGCTTTTGCAGCGGGAGCTTGCGGTCAGCAGTTTAAGCCCCGAGGGGCTGGATTTTCATTTGACTGCAAGCTAGAGCACACACGAGGGCAAACAGGACCTGGGAAGCCAGAAAAATTAGAGGCCAAATCAGGAGAAGCCCGAGAGACAGCGGGAGAAGGACAGAACAAAACGGGCTAAGGTAAACCCAGACTGGCATTTCTAAGAACCCCCATCTGAAAGGGGGTTACGCTTACAGCAGAAATATATGCCCGTAGTTATACATCGGAAGACATATTATTTGACATTAGTTTTAAAACAACTACTAATTTCGAATGATTCTAGAAGCAATACAACACACTGAAGTATATAGAACTGTGGATGCCATTTCAGGCCATCCCCATTACCAAGCCTGTAATAAAGACTTACTATTTTATTTAAAAATGAGAGAGTAAATGTATACAACATTAAGTACTGGCTGGCACAGACATGTGACATTTTATGTCATCCTGACTCTATTATGGATGACAAGCAGCTGTGGACGGGAGGCTGGAAGTTCAATGTGAAACTTAAACAGACTGAAGCAGACATATAGCACCTCCTGAGTTGTCTCATTGGAACAGACAAGAGTCAGTGTTTCTACCAGAAGCAGCCAAAAATTCAAGTGTGGGTCTGCAAGCCATCTCAGCAATGTGTGCAACAGAGTCCAGTGCAATCTGTGTTTGGACTATGGACACACAGGGAACTACTGTCCTAATGATTTCTGGTGTAACCTATGCGAGGAACCTGGCCATTCATTCAGAAATTGTAAAAGGCTGCTCACAACAAAAACAATAGACCTTACCAGGACGACATTCTGTCTACAGCCCAGAAATCTACCATTATCAGATGGAAGTAAGAGGCAGCATAGAAGGCAATCCAACATTCCAGATTGACATCTCCTCATACAACTGATCCTCCAGAGGCTAACTTGGTTGAACCTGACCCCCCTTCCCCACTGCTAAGCAAAATGACATGCAAACCCAGAACCTTGATCCTGACCCAGACCCACATGAACATACGAAAATCACCAGCAGAAAAAGGCCTTGTGGTCTATCTAGTCTGCTCAAGTTAGCAGACCTCTCAATATCCACCAAGTGATCTGCCCCCTCCTCTATCCCTTCCTTCTTCTCCTTCAACATTCCACCCCCCCCACATTCCCTCATCCTCCATGTAGTTTCCCCTTTTACCCTGTCCCATCTCCTCTTGAAGCTATCTACAGTCTTCAGGGAGACCACCTCCTCCAGAAACTCATTCCACTTTGCTGCCACCCTTTCAATGAAAAAGTACCTCCTAATTTCCCTTTTGAAATACCCCCCCACCAGTTTGAGGCAGTACCCCTTAGTGGTCCTGTTCCCACAAAGGTTAAATAGACCTTCAGTGTTTACTTTGTTGAAACCCTTAAGGTATTTAGGTAGGTTTCAATCAGGTCACCCCTCTCCCTTCTATCCTCCAGGGAGTACATGTTGAGATTTCTAAGTCTCTCCTTGTAGGGCTTATCCTGTTGTCCTTGGATCATCTTGGTCACCCCTTTCTGTACTGTCTCCAGTAAGCTGATGTCTTTCTTCAGGTAAGGGCTCCAGTACTAGACACTGTACTCCAGATACAGCCTAACCAGTAACCTGTACAGTGGCAGGATGACCTCCACCTTTCTATTGGTTGTACCCCTTGCTATACATCCTCACATCCATTTCACCTTGGCCACTGCTCTCTTACAGTGTGCTGAGTGCTTCACGTCACTTGTGATGATCACACCCATGTTTTGCTCCTCCACCGGCTTGTTGACCTGCACACACCCCAGCCAATATGTGGTTTCTGGGTTCCTCACCCAGCCGTAAGTGCATTACCTTACACTTTTTGGCATTGAATACCAGTTGTAAAATACCCAACTATCTTTCTAGTTTACCCAGGTCTTCTCTAATGTCCTGTCTCCCTTCCTTTGTGTTCACCCTCCCACAAAGCTTTGTGTCATCCGCAAAAAGATACATTTAGCCTTTTACCCCTTCAGCAATATGACTGATGAAGATGTTGAATAACACTGAGCTGAGCACAAAGCCCTGAGGGACCCCTTAATGACTGTTCTAGCACCCGAATACCCCACCACCACCTGAACCACCACCTTCTGGTTTCTATCCTGCAACCAGTGTTTTACCCACCTAGCCAGTTTTGCATCAAACCCCCAAGTCATCCAGCTTCCTAATCAATCTCCTGTGGGGAACAGAGTCAAAGGCCTTACTGAAATCCAGATACAATACGTCCACTGCTTGGCCTTTGTCCACTGTCCTTGTTACCGAGTCAAAGAAATCAATTGGGTTGGTGTGGCAGGACTGCCGTGACATAGACCCATGCTGTCTTTTCATGGAATCAATTATAGTTCAGGAAGTTTACCAGCCTTTCCTTCAGAATGGTCTCCATGAGCTTCCCCATTATTGAGGTCAAACTAACCAGCCTATAATTACCTGGGTCATCTGCCAACTCTTGCACAGTGGCACTATGAGTGCTGTTCTCCAGTCCAGAGGAGCCACTTCTGTTTCAAGACAGGTGTTAGACAGGTCCACTAGAGGGCCTGCCAGCATGTCCGCTAATTCTCTCAAGACCCTTGAGTGTATACCATCCGGCCCTGGAGACTTGTCCACATTCACGGCCTTTAAACCCTTCCTCAACCTATCAATGTTTATCTCCTCATCTGTGGTCCCTCCCCACTGTTGCCCCCCGCAGTCCTGAGAAACTGGGCCATCTTCCTCTTGTGAAAAATGAACAGAAGTACTCATTTAGTACCTCTGACTTTTCCACACTACCTTCCACCCATGCCTCACCCTTCTTAAACCTACTCTCCCATCCTTGATAACCATCTTCTTTCTTATGTACTGGAAGAAGGCCTTCTCATCCATTTTCACCCCCTCAGCCAGCTGTAGATCCTTCTTAACCTTGGCCAGATGCACTGCCATGCTAACTCCCTTCACTTTGCTGCTGTATTCTTCCCTGTCCTCATCCCTCCCAGAACTTTTGCACTTTCTGAAGGTAGGCCTTATGCTCTTAACCACCTAAGCAACCTACCTGTCAAACCAACTGGGCCTCTTGGCTCTGGTTTTCTTGCTCTTCACTTTGGTGCACACATTAGTGGTTGCCAATAAACCTTCCTTGATTATGGTCCATTTCTGGTCCACCCCTATAGCTTTCTTGATTCCAATGCGGTACCCTTCCAGATTATCCCCCCTCTCATTGTTCCACAGTCTGCTCTCCTGAAGTCCAACACTCTTGTCTTAATTCCTGTCTTCTCTTTTCCCATGTTCAGGTGAAACCACACCATGCTGTGGTTGATTCCGCCAGTGGTACATCCACCCTCACTTCCTGGACATGCACACCATTTGTCAGATCCAGGTCCAGTATAGCTCTGTCCCTAGTGGGTTCATGGACACATTGTGACAGAACCCCACTTTGGAATGCCTCCAGCAACCTCTGTGACCTGGTGCAGGTTGTAGCAGGGATTGTCCAATCCACCCTAGGTAGACTGAAGTCTTCCATGATCACTACCTCCTCCTTGCCAGCCATCTCCAAAGTTTTGGACAGCAGTTCCCTGTCCAACTTCTCATCCTGGTTCAGTGGTCTGTACACAGCTTCTATCCTTGCTTTGCTACCTTTCAATGACTGCACCCGTGCCCACAACATTTGTGTCCATACTACTATTGCCTCTTCCCTAATGCAGGTGATACCTTCTGTTATGTACAGAGCCACTCCCCTCAACTTCCCCCCATCCCTTCTGTACAGCTTGTATCCTAGGATGGAAAGATTCTAGTCATAGTTAGGCATGACCCACACTTCTGTGACTGCAGCCATGTCCACTTCCCCCTCTGCCATCAGTGAATGCAGCTCTGCCATTTTGTTTTCCAAGCTCCTTGTATTTATAGACACCACCCTCCAAAGTGTCTGGTGTACCCCTCTGCCCCTGGACTGCCTGCTCCTTCCTCCCATACCTGGTCCCACCCCCTGCCCGTGTTATCATGCCTCTATCCGCCTATACATCCTTCTGCTCTGATGGGGGGAGACCAGTTTGCCTCCTCCTCCAGGAAACAATGGATAATTTGACCCCTGCTGCCCCCTCATCAGTTTACATTTAGTTCCCAGCTAATATACCTCATTTAGCACCCTCACTCCCACCATGTTGAGATGCAGCCTGTCCAGTGCATATAGATCCTCATTCCCCCATGCTGACAAACTGTGGGAGATGTGGACATGGAAGAGGAACAGGATAACCAGGATCAGCTGGCAGCAGAGAGTAAGCAACAAGGTGAGAAGGGTCCTTCATGCCCAACTCAAGAGGGTGAAATGATGCCTCCACCTAGAATGACACTAGTAACTCTGAAAGAAATATGCACAAGCAACAACCTAGGCTGAAAGCCTCCCAGAAAGATTTGACAGACTCCAATACTTTCTTGGAAAATAAGTTTGATGTTTTAATGTCTGATAATGGGGGTTCAGATGCAGGAGGTAAGTCAGAAACTTCATTTAGATGTTCTTCACAAAGACTTGCCTCCTTTGAGAGTGAAGACGATTCCAGTGTTCAGTTATGACTGGATGCACTTGGCCTGGATATTTATTTTATTTATTAAGTGTTTCACCAGGAAAGAACATACTGAGCTCAAAAAGTGTATTTCCAGATGAGTCCTGGGGGAAGGGGAGATGGATTGCATAAAACTTAATTAAAAAATGACATACATTTGCACAGATGTAAAATACAATGAATAAATGAGTACAGAGGAGGAATACAATATAAAGAAAGCAAACACAAGGCAGTAAACAGGTAAATAGTGAAGGTATATATACTGTAATATGTACAATTTACAGTAGTAGTGGTAGCAGTGTGTTAGCTGGGGAATCAAATGGCAGACGAGACGGAAAGCACCTCAATAGCAGAAGGGTCAGAAGACACCTTAGTAAAGATAATGGGATAAGGTGCCGAGGGGCGATTAACACAGATTATACAATGGCAAAGAAATTTCCTGTCCTCTGATTTATCAGTCTGTGCCTGGAACAGTGATGTTATTGCACAATAACATCACTGTATTAAGTCCAGGCACACACATGACCACATTACACAGTGCAAAATCATGCCTCCCATCCACAGGTTAGCGCTGCGCCAAGTCAGAGCTGAAAATGAGATCAGCCCCCACACACACACACATTCCGTGCCTCCGAGTCCTCCCTTACCTATTTCAAACAACCTCTTCCCTTTTTTTGCAGATAAACCCTCAGTTGTCTGTGAAGCAGTGCTGCAGCTTCTACAGATGGCTTTTTTTTCTCATTGAACAGAGCAGTTTCAGTCAACCGCTGAAACCCAAACTGTAGCGTAAGCACCTTTAAAAGCTGGCTTCAACACTACTCGGTTCCACCCTGAAAGAAATGGCCACGCTGCTTATGTTAAGCACTATCACACCCTCTTCATTTTGTCTTGTTCTATTTCATTTAAAAAGCATAAAAAAAATCACTGTCAACTCACCTCATTCACATACCTCTCAACCTCTTGCCTCATGAATCAGGGACAAAGACCCAAAATCAGGGACACATCTTAAAAATCCGTACTACTCACACAGAAAGCTGTTAGAATAAAGGGATGTATGTTAAGATGCATTTTCTGAAGAAGAACAAGTCTATAACTTTAATGTTTGACATTATTTTGTGATTTTAATCCCCACTGTTCTGTCACAAAAATGCAAATTTTATGAGGGACAGAGGAAAATTTTGAGGCAAAATCAGGGACGTCCCTGAAAATCAGGGACAGTTGAGAGGTATGCTCATTCAGCCATTTCTGAAAGCTGAAACAGCAGCTTTCTGTGGCATGATCCAGCAACAGTGAGGATGGATTCAGCACAGCAGTTTTCACAGTATTGAGAACTGCAGACAAAAAGAGGCTCAGCGTTAAAGGGAAGGGGGTTGCAAAGACACCATAAGAAAGACAAGTGTTTGAAAAAGGACAGAACAGTGAAAGCACACACAGTGAGACCTGGTGTGACTGAGAAAACATGCAGCATGTAGTAGCAGCAGCACCACCTACTGGGGAAATAAGAAATTGTGGACTTTGTTTTTTAAAGGTATACTTGCCCATCACAAAAGTAAGGAAAAAATCTATTTAAAATCTTTTTTTTTAATCTTTTTTATTTCTTAATAAATGAGCCATTGTATAATAGCAATAAGGCACTCATGTTTCAACCCACTCCAGGAGTGATGTTATTACACAATAACAAACACCCTGTCATGCCTTATTGCTTAATCAAAGTGTACTACATATAGGAAATAGGAGAAGGAGGAAATGAGTAATTTAACAGGCACGTTAGGAGCAGTGCCAGGAAAGGGAGGTGTGGGAGCAGAGAAGAGAGAGAAGGGAGGGTTTAGAGGAGGCAGAGCAAATGTTTAAGGGGAGATAATTCCAAAGTTTAGGAGAGCAGAAAGAGAACTCTGATTGACCAGGCAAACGGTTTATGGGGAGGGAGCAAAACCTAAAGTTCCTGAGGGAGTAGAGAGAGGGAGGGAAGGAGTGGAGGGTGAGAGAAGGGTGTCGAGATAAGGGGGTAGGGAGGATAGCCAGAGATTGGAAGTGAAGAAGGCACAGTGGGACAAGTGGCAATCCTCCAGGGAAGGGAGGGAGAGAGCAGAGCAAAGAGTACAGTGGTGGGTGCGGGTAGGGCAGATAAGAGCAAAGCAGTAGAAGGAGTGGAAGAGGAGATCCAGTCTGGTCAGGATGGTCTTAGGGGCAGCACCGTAGACTATATTGCCATAATCAAAAATAGGGAGAATCAGCTTGGTTAGAATGTCACGGTGGGCAGGAAGGGGAATGCAGCTTTTATGCCTATAGAAGACGCCAAGTTTAGGGTGCAGCTTTTTGTGTATGGCATCTATGTGCTGGGAGAAATGGAGGTGGCGGCTGGTGGACAAGCCAGACACCAAGGTACTTGAAGGCAGGCACATCATCAATTTGGACTCCATCTAGGGTGTAGAAGGAAGGAAGGGATGGGAATTTAGAAAGCCCTGGTCTAGTACCAAAGCACAGAGAGACCATCTTTTTGGCATTAAGTTACAATTGATTTGACCAAAACCACTGTTGGACTGATTCAAAATCTGGTTGGAGCAGGGGGACCCGTAAGTCAAGAGCGTGTGACACAACACACAATTGGCAAGATGGCCAGGTGAAGGGGAAGCCTGCACATGCTGCATCCCTACTCTTCAGTTTTTATGTTCAAATGGCTTCAGCGCTTATTTTGGAAAGATTTCAGTAGAAGCTGTGAGTATAAATGGGTGTCAGCTCGACGAAGGTATGAATCATTTCTCCATTAGGTTCTGCAGAGTCCGGTCCTGTGATTTGAACCTAAACTTCAGCAGTGTATATGCAGCAGAGTTAAGTATGGGTTGGATTTAATGCAGAATGTCTGAATACAGAATGTCTTGGTAACATAAATATCTCTTCTGGCTGTATACAAAGAATTTGGTGAGGAGATGGATTTACAAGCTGATAGAATTGCACGGCTCAGAAATACATTTTTCAGGCCCCTGCAGTGTTAAACAGTTACAATCTCATTATAAGCAAACTTCACTTTATCGCTTTATTGATCAGTTCGTTTAAATACTCTAAGGATTTAATGTGAAATGGGATGCTAAAGAGTATTCGTTCACCAAAAGAGTTGGCGTATGTGTATTTTGGAGATAAACAGAAGTTCAATACTAGTAGGCCTGGTATTGTAATAAGGCGTTTGGGTTATAATTACAAGAACCTGCGGGGATCTGAAAATACAGGCTCTCTGATGAGAGAAAGTAATTTATGTCAGGAGCTACTCCTGTGTAAAAATCCCCAACACACTTGTAAAAGGAAATCTGTATTCCCTCCACCCCAACTCCAAAAAGATTTAAAAAACAGCACAAAACTGGTAAAGATAGCAGCAAAGAGGTAATTATACCCAGGGCCGCAGTAATGGGGGGGAAGTGGGGAAGTTGTCCGGGGCCTCGAGCTCAGGATGGGCCCACCTGAGGAGCTGGAATTACCCTTGGCATTAGCTGGTTTGGGAAACACGGGCCCATTTCGATTGACTTGTCCTGGGCCTCAAAATTCATAGCTGCAGCCCTGATTATGCCTGCTAAAAAGGACAAAAATAAAATGGGGGGACAGATTGATTCAATGCAGACTACACTGAAAAAGCACCTGACAAAATCTAATAAATCACAAAAAGGTAATGAACCACAGAAAGGAAATGAATCAATTAGCCCCCAGACGAGTGGCTCTGCCAACTCTATCCCAGCTGAGCTGGAAGATATTACTGTTCAAGAGGCAGATGGGTCCATAATTAGAGATAGACCAGAATGAGTTAACAATGAGAAGATTCTAGCCACTATTACAGATATAAAAACTGATAACGCTCGAACACTGAGGGAAATGAAAGAATCAGTTCAACTGATAACTACCTCAGTCCCAGAATTGGCACAAAGAATAGATAACTTATCATTAAAAACTAATGAGATGCAAAATAGAATTTCAAAGTTAGAGGATGAATTATCACCAATTGCTATAACCCAGGTGCTTCACGAAAAACAACTTCATATTCTTTTACAGAAAATAGCGGAACAGCGGAACAGGAGGACCACTCTAGGAGAAGAAATCTGCATTTGTGTAAAATACCTAAGGGAACTGAAGGCCCTCAGGACCCGCTCAAGTTTTCTGAAAAATTCATTACTGAGGCAGTGGTGAAACAATACCCAGAAAATAAAATAGCTCTTGATAAAGCGCACAGGAGTGGGAATAGATTTGTCGCAGCCAACTCGAGTATGCCACGAACGGTATTTATCAGGCCCCACAATTTTCAGCATACAGAACAAACACTTCAACAAGCTAGAATGGAGAAAGGTTTAAAGGTTGGAAATATCCATTTTAATGTACATCCTGACCTTTTGCAGGAGACCACTGCTAGAAGAAAGCAGTTAAATCCACTAAAGGCAAAAATGTATGCAAAAGGAATTAGGTTTTCCATGATTTACCCAGCAAAAATTTGGTTTGTAACAAATAATAAATCCATGGGAGGCACAGAAAGCTTTTGATAAATATTATTCGGGACCAACAGAATCCAACCCCAACATGCATGCACCTCAATCAGCCTCTCACGCAGCTGAGGGTACAAGTTCAGAGAAAGGTTCAATGGAGAAAGCAAACTAGAAGCTGAAGAGTGAAAGAAAAAAGACGAATGAAGAACAGAGAGAAGCAAAATGGACTGCCCCAGTATCTCCCCCCAAGTAAACTTTTAGGCAGGTTTGTAAAAAAGATAGAACATTAAGGGGGAATGGTAGCTAGAGGTTGGAGTAGATAATATATTTTCTCTACCTCCTACCGCACCCTTATTTTTTCTACTTCTTTTCAGTTGGAATGGTAGCAATTTTTTTTTTCTTTTTTAGAGGGATGGGAGCAGGAGGAAATATTTTGAGCACTAGGGCCCAGATATTCAAACTGCGCCAAGCTGTGGTGCAAGTTTGGGCGCAGCTCAACATGGCTGCGCAGGGGTGTGGACTGGGCAATATTCAACGGAGCTGCACCATGGCTCAGCAGCTTTGAATATTGCACCCTGGCCACCCCCAGTGTGCATGGCGCAGTGACACTGTGCCAGCGCAAGTGGCCAGAGTGGAGCATGGAGATGCACTAGCACAAGTTCCATTGCGCCATGCACAGCAATCGCGATATTCAATACTTGACATGCAAATGGGGCCATAATGTATGCAAGGTGCACATGGGGCCATTTGCATGTCATTTTGGCCCCATTTGCATGCAGGTGCGCCAATCCCCGATGACTTGCACCTGGCACCGTGCCAGGCAGCAGCCGTTGGGGACTGACGCCCCCTGCAGCCCGATCGCAGACATCTGTATAAAAAAAGAAACAGTCCCAATATCCCTGGTGGTCCAGTGGACCGCTATCTGCCCGATCATGGGCTTCTGTTAAAAAGAAAAGAACTCGTACAATATCCCTGGTGGTCCAGTGGACCGCTATCTGCCCAATCGTGGGCTTCTGTTAAAAAGAAAAGAACTGGTCCAGTATCCCTAGTGGTCCAGTGGACAGCTATCTGCTCGATCTCAGGCTTCTGTTAAAAGAAAGAACTCAGTTAATATCCCTTGGTGTAGTGGATCGCTGATTGTCCGATCACGGGCAGTAGCAAGCAGTGTAGAATATCCTGGTGGTTCATGGCTCCTCACTCACTCACTGAGCCCCGCGCCTGCTTCTCCTCTCGTCAGCAGGTGGCTCGCTCGCCGGGTCGCTTGCCGCCGCCAACTGACACCATCGGGTAGAGTTGCACTTTCTGTTCTCAGCGTGAGCCAATGGGCATGTAGCTTCTATACTCAGATTATATATTCCAGATATGTGTTCACATATCTGGACTGTGTAGTAGTGGTTGCACACCCATTGGCTCACACTGTGAACCAATGGGTGTACAGCCCTACCAACGGTGTCAGTCGCGGGGCGGCAGAGCGGGCAGGCAGGTGGAGGCTGCCGCCCACCGCTGACCGAGGGGAGCGGGCGGTGGGCCTAGTGGGCGTGGTGGGAGGGGGTTACTGCTAGATCACCAGGGATATTGGTATTCTTCATTTGTTTTACTAATGCCCGTGGATCGGGCAGCCAGCGGTCCACTGGACCACCAGGGATATTAGACCAGTTCTTTTCTTTTTAACAGAAGCCCACGATCGGGCAGTCAGTGGTCCACTGGACCACCAGGGATATTGGACCAGTTCTTTCCTTTTTAACAGAAGCCCACGATTAGGCAGATAGTGGTCCACTGGACCACCAGGGATATTGGACGAGTTCTTTCCTTTTTTACAAATGCCCATGATTGGGCAGATAGTAGTCCACTGGACTACCAGGGATATAGGAGATGTCCTTTTTTATATACAGATGCCTGCAATTGGGCAGATAGCGGTTCACTGGACCACCAGGGATTTTGGAAGTCTTTTTTTTACAAATGCCCATGATCGGGCATGGGGGGCACTGCCAGGTGCAGCCAGAACTCGGGTGGCCACCCACAGGTGGCAGCTACCATGTTGTGCCCTGCAATGTGGCAGCTCACCTGTGGGTGGCCATCAGTTGTTCCTTTTTTTTTTGGCGTAACATTGTGCTGGCGCAGGTAGGGGTTGCGCTTGCATGGCTCTGCACATCCCGGGCTGAATATCAGGCTGTGTAAGTTATGCATGGTCAAGCCCCCCACCTGTGCCTGCATACATTACTGATGTGCTCCAGCGCATCGGGATTTGTGCTGCGCACTTTTCCCTTTTGAATATTGCACAGGGGTGCTTCAGTGGGTTGCACATGGTGCAACACTGTTGCGCCATGCGCTATCCTTTTGAATATCTGGGCCTAGAAGTCTAAACAAATGAGGGGCAGTTCAAGCAAAGGTGGAAAAAAGAAAAGGGGAAACAAAAGAAAAAGGTAAAAAAGAAAGAAAGAAAAGCATGAGAACAAATATGTAAACAAAGCCAATAATTGTTCTTTTGGGATTAAGATGTGGGTGCACAGTGTAGAGGTGCATTTTGGCAATAGCTGTCTAAGTTAACCAGCTACATGAATAGAAGAGGGAAGGGGAGAAGAATGTTCTCCCAATCAAGGGAGGGAGAGGGTTACAATATAGCTTAGATATGGCATATAATTATATGGATACTGTATCAGCTGTGGAAAAAATGGTATCGTGTAGCACAAAGGTTTATTATTTTCTAGTCTTTAATCAAGTGTCCAAAAGAGGGCATAAATGTTTAGGATTTATAATTTTAGCTAGGTGGTGTCTGATGTAATAAAAATTGTGACCTAGAATATAAAGGATCTTAGAAAAAGGGATAACATTCAAAAGTTACTAAGTATTTAGACTCACATAAAAAAAATTGTATGTGCTTTCAGGAAACGCATTTTAATGCAAGAGAGGAAAATTGGTTTTCAAAACGATGGGGACGGGGGAGTTTTCAAATTACCATAATAACTCAAGAGGTGTGGCTATATTTTTTAAGAAAACCGGTTTAAAGCCTGTTATACTAAAATCTACTATAGATCATCAAGGATGTTGTGTGATTATAGAGATGCACTTGATTAATCTTAAAATCACATTTGCCATGTTACATGCTCCAAATGAAAATGCCCCTGGATTTTCTACATTTTTTCTTACAATTAACAACTCATTCCCCACCCTACATAGTAACTGAAGACTCTAATTTAACTTTGAACAAAGCAGACTGAACTTATAATACCTACACTACACATAAATCATCAATAAGTATTATACAAAATTTTCAAGCAGAACTGAACTTGATAGATCCTTGGCTGTATTTCTATAAGGATAAGAGTTTATTCATTTTATTCTAATACCCATAAAACATATTCACAAATAGATTTAATATAATAAATGGGTTCCCCTTTTTCCCGTAGGGAAGCCAAGGTATAATTTGCCATTTTAAAGGAGCGTTTATAACGTCAAACATGTGCACTGTTTCCCTCACTCTTTGCATGCGCCTACCACAGTCCACCACTTCCCGACCATGCCGCTTGCTCTCTCGATGAAAAGTCAACTGCCGTCCACTACAGTAACTCGGTGGTAAGTTATATTATTTTTTAAGAATTCTGGTCAAATTCCACAGTTACAGGGACAAATAGACATTTTTAAAGATTTTAAAACCACATGCACGGTCACCAAAGGAAAACAGAGAGTGGCACCCCTCGGCCAGAACCTCAGTTATTTTATATAACGCTGTGGCAAAAAAGGGAAACCCAGCAATTATATAAAATAAAATATGGGGTGATGTGTGTAAACTCAAAGTTTACACACACCCTCTGGGTTAGATGCTTGCACAAACCACTCGAGCTTCGCTCTCGGGGTTTATGTAGCATCTAACCCCTCGGGTGTGTGTAAACTTCTCGTTACACACATCACCCCATACTTTATTCTCTATATTATGTTCCGAATCACTACTGCATAAGGTCTCTAAAGTAGAGTATCCCGGTATATTAATTTCAGACCATTCACCGTGTGAGGCCACTATGGTTATTGATAAAATAGATGCCAGTTTTACTTGATGATCAGATACTTCTATTTTGCGAAAAAAAAAAGACTTAACAGGTAGACTAGCGCTAGATATTCAAGAGGTTTTTTATTATAATGACAATGTTGATGTTAAAATAAGCAATTTATGGGAAGCATTCAAGGCATGGGCATATTTTTGTAACTTAGAAAGGGTGAGGAAAAAGTTATTAAACTTAAAACAAAACCAACTGGAGCAACAAATGTATGACTTGCAGTTACTACATAGTATTAATTTAGACCCTAGGATATATAAGACTTTGTAAAAAGTCAGAATATAACAATATTATTTCTGAAAGAGCAGAGAAAATTATTTTACAAACTAGAACAAATTATTATTTGCATTCAGATAAGCCACTAAAGTTACTATCCTGGCAACTCAATAAAGACAAAGAAAGAAATGCTATTCATAAGCTGTATGAACAGGACGGCTCTATAAGAACTAACCCAAAGGAAATAAATGAAATATTTTTAGAATTCTACCAACAATTATATAATTTGCAGTTACAATCTAATAATGAAAAGTTGAAGGACTTTATAAACGCTACGGAACTAGGCTCTATTTTGGATCAAGCTCAGTTATGTTAAATGAGGATTTCAGCACCACAGAAGTCGATATAGCAATTTCTCAATTACCCAGAAATAAAACCCCAGGGCCAGATGGTCTCCCAAACAATCTTTATAGCAAATTTAAACATATAATCAAACCTGTTTTGTTGAGATTATTTTATTCATTTAACAAAGAAGAAGTATTACCTAAATCTTTCTATGAAGCTACAATACATTTAATTCACAAAAAGGATAAAGACCCATTAAAATGTCAGTCGTATCGTCCTATTTCGCTATTGAATGTGGACTACAAAATCTTTACCAAAATATTAGCATTACGATTACAATCAGTTATGGAATATTTGGTTCATCATGATTAGTGTGGATTTATTAAAGGACGAAAAATCTATGAAAACATCAGAAGAACAATTAATATAGTAGACAATATTTATAATAAGAAAGCTTTTTTGATATCAATTGACACAGAGAAAGCTTTTGATAAAATTGAATGGCAGTTTATATTTCAGACTCTTGATAAGATGAATATCGGTCAAAAATACATACATTGGCTAAAGATAATTTATAAAACACCATTAGCAAAGGTAAAAACCAATAACACTCCATCTGACTATTTTCAATTATTTCATGGAACAAGACAGGGGTGTCCTCTCTCACCTCTCGTTTTTGCTTTGATTATGGGGCCACTAGCTAATATGGTGAGAAATAATAATATAAAAGGGATAGTTATTCAAAAATATAATAATCAGATCAGTCTGTATGCTGATGATACTCTTTTTTATTTAGAATATATGACTCAATCATGGGCAGAGCTCTATAAATTAATGAGGGATTTTGGAAAAATCTCAGGCTACAATGTGAGCTGGCAAAAATCTTATATTTTGATATTTAATAAACTGGATATGGAAAAATTACCTGATGTTTGCAAATGTACCATAACACAACAGATACCATACCTGGGAATTAATATTCCTACTAGACTACAAGATTTGTTTCAAAGTAATTATGGGGATATTATGATAAACACAGAAATAAACTTAAAAAGGCGGACATCATTACCTTTAACTATTATAGGTCATATCAATGTAATCAAAATAAAAATTTTACCCAGGTTTATGTATTTATTTCAAAGTATCCTGGTGGAACATCCAGAATCTTATTTTTTGAAATTAAAACAAATGGTAATCAAGTGTATATGGAAAAATAACCCCCCAAGAGTAGCATATACTGCCCTAATTAAGCCAAAAGGAGGAGGTGGGTTGGCACTTCCGGATTTTTATAAATATTATGTGGCCGCACAGTGCTCTATTATTTGGTATTGGCTGATTGACAGAAAAAATATTCCTCCATTGATTAAGATGGAACTTGAATTAAGTAATATCCCTTTGAATAATTTATTTATATCATATAATAGGAAGGTAAAGGTAATTATCAGCAAACATATTAATAATCTGGCAATGAAATCTACTTTGTATGTATGGTATAGGGTGCATAATTTCACCAAATATAAAATAAAGATTTAAAAAGATACACCTGTCTTTAATAACCCTGCCTTCACACCAACTATAACAGATAAGGTATATAAAATGTAATATTCACAAGGGATTGTAACTTTTGGTCATTTGTTTCAGGATAATAAGTTAAAATGATTTACTCAGTTAAGGAAGAGTTTAATATTTATGGTAGTAGTATCTTTCAATATCTGCAGCTGAAAAGTTATATAAAAGAGATAAATACTAAAATTATATTGTATGATAGTTCTCCATTTTTTGAACTCCTAGCTCATAAAAGAAGTGACACTAAATTAATAGCTGAAATGTACAAAGAATTAAATGAGGGATCAAAGGAGAACCTATTCAAATTAAAAAAGAAATGGCAACAGCATTTAGGAATTAATATTACAGAAGAAATATGGCACCAAATATCGCAGATCCCATTTTCAGTTATTAAAACTTCTAAGTTACAGCAGATACAATTTAACACAATGTGCATAGAGTTTATTACATGCCTTCTAGGCTCCATGCCATAAATCACACTATTAGTACCTGTTGCCCAAGGTATGGAAACACTTCTGGTACTTTAATACATTTGATCCATGCATGCCCTAAACTCTTGGCCAAAAATATTTAAATGTTTAAATGAGACTACAAAGCAGAACATGCAATGCACACCGATGACAACATTACTATCATTATTTACTAGTGACAGTAAAATGGACGATAGCAATCAGGTATTATACAATGGCAATGAATATTGGATGGAAATGCATATTGTTAAAGTGGAAGGATGCCAACCCCCCTGCCTTCGAGGATTGGTTAAATTATACTAAGAATATAATTCAATTGGAGAATATCCACTATATTTGGGAATAATCAAATTTAAAAATGGAATAAAATATGGGCTTCTTTCAAGGTTTTAATTAATGGATGTATAAGAATATAATAGGTACAATGTATGAGTTGGATCAGGACATAAGAACAGCAAATATACATAATTATTCAGAAATATAAGTAACACCAGACAAATGTATAGAATATATGTATGGCGCCTTGCCTCGAGCCACGCCGGTGACCAGGGTTTGGGAATGGACTCGGGATGACGGGACCTGGCAGGGGAAGGAGAGGATTGAGCATCTGTAGAACTGCTCTCCTCTCCTGGGGTGGGTCCAGGGGCAGTGGCACTCTGCAGCGGTCCCCAGTGAAGACCAGAGGCACTGCAGATGCAACATAGGAGGAAGTGACACTAGAAAAGTGGAAATACCCATTCCATGTTCAGCTGGATGATGGCTGCCTAGCTGTCCAAGGCCATCATTGTCCCACAGAGCCATCCATTCCAGCAGCACCCTGGAGCCAAGCATTGCACTGGTCTGTCCCTCGGCTAGTGCCTTTCCCCTCGGAGGAGGGGGACCCGCCCCATGAAGGGTTACGTCAGGGTTACCCTGGGGTCAGCTACTGTGTGGAATGGTGGCTCAGGGAGTGAGATGGGTCAGATGCAGCCTTGGCTCACACCTGAAGGAGTGGCTGAGATGGAGCATGTAGGAGGGATAAAGAGATAATGCAAAAAAAAATAATATATGTAGGATATGTACATATCATTATAATAAATTTTGTACAGTTAGATCCTTTTGGACCCTTTTAGGGAGGTAGGACAATATAACGTATGATGACAGGAACTCAGTACAATCTTTACTGATTAAAAATCAGGTATGGATATGGCTAGTCAGTTCCAAGCTGAGTCATACTGTAAAAAATTAAAAATAAAAAAATAAATAAATCTGGTTGGAGCTTGGAACTCAGCTCAGCAGGAGATAAGCCAGAGACAATCAGGGCCATGTCATCTGCGTACATGTGGATGGATGCAGATGAGCAGGCAGATGGAAGGTAATTTAGAAAGATTGAGAATAAGAGTGGCCCAACTATGGAGCCTTGGGGGACACCAATGGTAATGGGAAGGGGAGGGGATAGGGCACCACCAAGCCTCACAGATTGAGATCTATCTAAGAGGTAGGAGCAGAACCACTGAGTGGTGGGGACTGGGAGACCTGCAGATCTTAGTTTGTGTAGAAGGAGTGAGTGAGAGACGGTGTCAAAAGCTTTAGCTAAATCGACAGAAATGGTGGCAGTGAGAAGACCCTGGTCCATAGCTGTATGGGTGGAATCAGTGAGTCGGAAAAAGGAAGAAGTAGTGGAGTGTAGTTTTTGAAAGCCAGACTGGAAAGGGATGAAAAAGGAAGAGGAGTCAAGAAAGGGAGAGAGTTGGGATAGAACTATATGCTCTTGTAGTTTGGAGAGAGTTGGGAGGAGGGATATAGGACGGAAATTTCCAGGAGAGGAGGAGTCACCATCTTTATGGAGGGGAATGATAGTAGTGTGCTTCCAAGAAGCAGGGATGGAGGCAAGAGAGAAGGAGTGGCTTAGTAAAGAGGCAATAGGAAAGGCAATAGCAGGGGCAGAGAGATGCAAGAGCTTGGGATCAAGCCCACTGGAGCTGTTGCCTTGTAAGAGGTTGAGGGCTAGAAGGGTTTTAATGAGGAGGATAAGGAAACAGGAGAAAAGAAAAACAGAGGAGAGGGGGAGGGAGGAGAGTGGGAGAGGGAAGTAGAAGGAGGAAAGGAGGCGAGGAGTGTAGAGGCACAAGTGGTGAAGTAAGTGCTAAAAGCAGAGTCCACCAATGGAAGATCAGAGGCTATGTAGGCCCCTAGATTTAGTATGGGGCACAGATTTGGTAGGGGGGAGAATAGGGCATGAAAATTTTCCAGAACTTAACAGGGTGACTTAAGTTCCTCTGGAATGATGAAGAGAAAAACTCAACTTTGGCGAACTTGGTGGTTCTGGTGCAAGAGTTTCTCAGGGTGTGATACCTATGAAAGTCAGCAGAGGAACTGGAGACCAGATCCAGGGGAGGTGGGAACCTCTAACCACAGTTTTGCATATGGGGTCATGCTGATTCCAAATCTGTATAAAATTGGAATGTAAGTATTCGAGGGCTATGTTAATGTACATGACATTGGCGATTGGGGACCAGTCAGTAGACTGTAGATCAGCATAGAGAGAGGATAGGTGTAAAGGACAGAATGAGTGGAGGTGGATCATTAGGGGGTGCTTTATGGCGGTGATTTTTGTGCACGCAGTATGTGGTGGTTGCTGAGTGCATCAGGCAGGGTACTGGCATCAATGATGCAATCTGAATGGTTGGTGAGGACCCAGTCCAGGTGAGAGAGAGTGGTTTTGGGATTTCTGGTTTAGTCGGGTTGGAGTGGAGATGATTTGGGTAAGATTCAGCATTTTTATCTTTTGACAGAATTCTGAATTAGAAGGGGAGAGCCAGTTGATATTGAAGTCCACCAGGATGAGAAGATCTCCAGAAGGGACATGAGCAGATATGGTAGTCAGGAGCTCAGAGACTAGAGCTGCAGATAGGCCAGGGCAGCAGTAGACACCAGCCACGTAGATCAGGAGAGGGAGAGAGAGTTTGAGTACAAAGAGTTCATAGGCAGCAGGAGAGGAAACAGCACAGTGGAGAACTGAATAGAGGATAGATAGATAGATAGATAGATAGATAGATAGATAGATAGATAGATAGATAGATTTGTTTATTTTATTTCATTTTTATTTACCAGGTAGGCGCGCTAGCCATGAAATGACTATTTTCAGGCATGACCCGGGAGAGTACAAACAATCATAGACAAAATACATAGCATGAATACAGGAATATTACATATATCATAGGTCAGAGTCAGGTGCCCTGCCTAAGGAGGGCACCTGCCCTGGAGCACGCTTGCAGCCGCTTTTGGCCCCATGGAACAAAGCCCTTCCTAAGGAGGGCATCCTGTTTTGACATGCTGCAAGCCATTTTGCCCCATGGAACAAAGCCCCTTCCTAAGGAGGGCACCCTGCCCTGGAGCATGCTGCAGCCATTTTGCCCCACGGAACAAAGCCCCTTCCTAAGGAGGACATCCTGCCCTGGAGCACGCTGCAGCCATTTTGCCCCATGGAACAAAGTCCCTGCCTAAGGAGGGCACCCTGCCCTGGAGCACGCCACAGTCATTTTGCCCCATAGAACAAAGCCCCTGCCTAAGGAGGGCACCCTGCCCTGGAGTACACTGCAGCCATTTTGCCCCATGGAACAAAGGTAATTTCTGCTCATGGAACCCTCGATCAGACGCTGATGTTCTTTTGTGCCATTTCAAATCTTGATGCCTTTTCTGGGACTTCTACTGCTCAGCTTGAACCGTCCTAGATTTCTTCATGCAGGAGTTTCCTTCTCCTGCGCAAATTATTGCTAACAGAAGCCTGTCCAATTAATTTTGTTGCCGAAAGTTTAGACTTCTCAGGACTGGAAAGGGACGTTTTTGGCTCCTCAGACTCTGGAGATTGTGGGGGCTGCCTGAAATTATTCTATGTTTGCCATTTTGTTGGAAACCCTAATGTTATTTATGTTTTATCTTAGCCACTAGTAATTGCTAACAAGAGCCCCTTAGTTGGAATTTGCTCTAAATGAGTACTGTTTAGATTGTAAGCTGGAAATGTTTCACAAGTGTAGCTTAACTTAAGACTGCTGCTTTTTCTTCTCTGCGCTCGATCTCTCTCTCTCTCTCTCTCTCCCCCCCCCTCCCACTCTCACTCACTTACTCACTCCTCCCTTCTCCGCCCCCTCCCTAAATCTCCTCAAATTACTGCCACCTCCTGTAGTCCCTTACCCTATTTAACTGCGTTCATTTTTCCTTCTCCCTCTCTCCTAGCCCCTGCCTAAGGAGGGCACCCTGCCCTGGAGCACGCTGCAGCCATTTTGCCCCACAGACCAAAAGTAATTTCTGCTCGTGGAACCCTCGATCAAACGCTGAAGCTCTTTTTTGCCATTTCAAATCTTGGCGCTTTTTGGGACTGCTACTGCTCGGCTTGAATCGTCCTAGATTTCTTCATACAGGAGTTTCCTTCTCCTGTGCAAATTATTGCTAACAGAAGCCTGTCCAATTAATTTTGTTGCCGAACGTTTAGACAGCGCTGGTAGCCTTTTGACTTACTTGTACTTTTGAGCTAATTTGTGGGCTAATCTTGGGAACGCTAATACATGCTAGGTACCTGTCTCAATCGTATTTCCCTAGCAGCACTCATGATTTTCTCCACAACTACGTGCTGCTCAGCTGGGTTAGTACTGCTAAATTGGCCCTGCCTGAAGTTAAAATTTTGTTGCATTCTTTTGGGACTCACCTCCCTGCTACAAGGCTTCTCAGGACTGGAAAAGGACATTTTTGGCTCCTCGGACTCCCCGCAGCACTGCGTGCTGCTCCCACCCACCCCACCACTCCACCTTGACTGGCATTACTTATATAGTGTTTGCAGGTCGATGCCATGCCCCGTGAGAGTGTTATTTTAACTATCTCCCTACTTTCTCACTTGCATCTTATATACCTCTACCACCAGAGGGTGTCTACAGTCCTAACAAACCCTGCTTGTTTCTCCTGTTTTAGCCTATATTACTAGCTTGTTTTTCTGTGGGTCCTGCTCTAAACCTTATCTTTGCCTCTCCTCCTCCTCCTCCTTGCAACTTACCTCTACAAAATGCCCTCCCCACATTCTAATCCTTGGGCATTTTACCCAGGCGTGCTATTTCTCTTAGCTTCAATTCTTGTTCCCATTACGTGGATCCCAGTGTTTAGTAGCCCTCTCTCCCTAAATGGTCACCACTTTCACCCCAAAGACTACACTTTCTCTAACATGCTTATCCTGTCTCATATGCCACTAGCCACCTCACCACTTTTTGTCCCAAATTGGATCATTTACCATGTCACCTACTTACTGCACAATTGTTCTCTCTGCGTCAGCCCCCTACTTATCACGCTTACTCATCGTAAACTGAGGTACTTGCTCCTTCTGGCACTACTATTAGCTGATAATATTGAACTGAATCCAGGACCTGGAGGTAACATCTCCATCTCTGACATTTACTGGAATAATGCCAAGGGTCTACACATTGTTCGCATGAATATAAGGAGCCTTCCCCACAACATAATGGAACTTGAGGCCTGGGTCACCCAATACAACCCTAACATTCTTTGCTTGACTGAGACCTGGTTACAACCCTCCACACCTGATCATTTATGCCTTCTGCCTAACTATAAAAAGATAAGACAAGATAGGTCCTCATCTAAACGTGGGGGAGGGGTCGCCATCCTACATAAACCTCACCTCTTGTTACACCAAAATATCTCCTTCACCCTCTCTTACTGTGAAGTTATTCACGCTACTCTTCAACTTGGTTCCAAGAGGCTACACATAGTATGTGCCTACAGCCTACAACCCTCCCAGAGGTTGTGTCTCTGGTCTAGTGGAACTCCTCTCCCAGGTGGACTTAACCATTGGACGCAATGAGGTCCTCATCCTTGGGGACTTAAATCTTAACTGCTCAGGTAAATCCTGCCAATCCCTCCACACTATAGTACAAGGCTATGACCTCCATCAACTGATCACTGACCCCACTAGGGTCATGGCCCCACCCTCCCGATCTAGTACCCTAATTAATTGGGCCCTCACAAACCGTCTTGACCGCATCGTCTCAGCTGGTACCCTTGCTGATTCTATAAGTGACCACTCCCCAATTTTTTGCATCTGGCGTGCTGCTAGACAATCATCTCCCCCACTGAAATTAATCACTTTCCAAAACCTGGCCAATTTTAATCAGACACAATTCTTGCATGATCTTTCACTGATTGATTGGTCACCAATCTTTGCTTCTCTTGATGCACAGTCCACCCTAGACTACTTCTTTGATAAATTTGGGTGTATTGAGGACCTTCACACTCCTCGAGTCACTTGCCGTATCAGGAGTACACAAACTAAGTGGCTGACCAAGGATCTTCATACCCAACTCCATATCAGGGACAAAAGCTGGCGTCTTTTTAAGGCCTTAGGGCTGCAGGCAGATTACAATCACTATAGAGCCTTGAGAAACTCTTGTAAAAGAAATACTCTTCTAGCAAAAGGCTTCTTCTGTAAAGATTTACTAATAAAATCTGGAGGAGACTCAAGAAAACTTTGGTCAGTCATTAAAACTCTCCTCGGTACCGATAAACCATCCACCTCAAATGACATGCTGCTGAACGGCATACATTGTAACAACCCTCTGACCATTGCCAACTCTTTCAACCATCATTTCTCGGATCTTTCATGCTACTTAGCCTCCTTCCTCTCCGGCCACCTGACATCCACTCCTGTGGCTACAGTTCCAATGCTCTCCCGTCCACTTTTCTGGTTTAGGACTGTCACTAAAACTGAAGTCCTTAAGCTGCTACTCACAATCTCAGACAATACTAGCTCTGGTGCTGACAGTCTTGAACCCAGGCTTCTGAAAGCCGCTGCCCCGCTTATAGCCTCTCCCCTAACTAAAATCCTTAACCTGTCGTTATGACATGGTGTAGTTCCTAATGTTTGGAAGATAGCTAGGATAACCCCTATCCTTAAGAAAGGTGATCCTGAAGATATGGCCAATTATCGGCCCATTGCTATCCTCTCCATTCTCAGTAAAATCCTCAAAAAATTAGTGGCAAGTCAAACTATAGAGTATCTGCGGAAACACAGCCTTCTCTCTGGCTCACAGCATGGCTTCCGAAAAGGCCATAGTACTTCTACTGCCCTTCTGAAACTTACTAATGACATTTATGCTGCCATGGACTCTGGTCTCTTGACAGGTGCCATTTTCATTGATCTCACCAAGGCATTTGACCTGGTTAACCACACCCTTCTCCTTACAAAACTTACCTCCCTTGGTTTTTCAGCCAAATCGGTGAACTGGTTCCTCAGCTATCTATCCAATCGACAGCAGGCTGTAGTTTTTAACTCAGCCATGTCTGACCTATCATCCATACATGTTGGTGTCCCACAGGGATCCATACTTGGTCCCCTACGTTTCACAATTTTCATAAACGACCTTCCATCCCACGTACCTACTTGCTCTACCTTGCTCTATGCAGATGACCTTGTCCTCTACCATAGTGCCAGTAATGTATCAGACATAAATAACTCACTATCTTTAGATTTCCTAAACATTCAATCCTGGCTAACTGCAAATCACCTTGTCCTTAATGGTAGTAAAACTCAGTCTATGCTCTTTGGCTCTCCAGCAAAACTAAAAGTAAATCGGAACGCCCTCGAAATATCCTGTGCTGACAATTCCGTTAGTCAACACCAGTTCCTTTAAATACCTGGGTATTCTTCTTGATGAATCCTTGGACTTTGATCTCCACATCACTGCAACTTGCAAATCTGTCAATGCAAAAATTGGAGGTGCCTACTGCACTAGCTATGCCCTCACCCCATTGGCTAGGCTTGCCATGGCACAAGGATTTCTGCTCCCATCTTTGGCCTGTGGCTCGGTCACCTACCTAGGTGCAACTAAGATCTCCCTCCATACATGGGACACTACCTACAATAACATCTGCCGTTATGCCTCTGCCTCTCTTCAGCACAAACATCACTGTCAGCTCTATGCTGATCTAAACTGGCCTAGTCCTGCTGCCCATCGCCTCCTATCCTACGGCGCTATAATAGATGGCACTGTAAGAGCTGGTCTCCCCCAATCTCTCGCCTCGCTACTACACCCTCAAACCCCTTTCTACGGTCTCCGTTCAATTGATCAGACCCCTCTTTACATCCCTAGGTGTAAGACCACAATGGGTGCACGAGTCTTCTCCCATGCTGCCCCTAAATATTGGAATACTATCGCTCAAGCTATTCATCTTGCCCCTACACATACTGGCTTTAAGAAGCTCCACCATGAACACCTACTTGCAGTAAGTCCTTGTACCTGTTTCCATCCACCATAAACCCATCCCCCGCGCTGCTCGCCCTTACTCTACTCCTTCCCTACCTGTACACACTCTAACCTACCTCTTCTCCGCTACCCTTCCCCTCCTCCTTCCCCCCGTTTTCTTATTCCTCTACTATGCTTATCTGACTTGCAAATTGGCACTTACTGTCCACTGTTCATAACAATGACTGGTACTAATCTCTGAACCTGTGTTGCACTTGTCTCATTTTTCTGAATGATCCTGGTATCTTTGTCTTATTACTTACTTTGCCTGACCATCTATTATATAGTCTTACAAGTGTTTGTGATGTTTTTTTTCTCCTAACTTTGCACTGTATAACCAATATGTGCTGCGTCACATTGCTGTTGGTTGTTTTGCATCTGACTTGTACCCTCCCGGGTCGTTCCTGAAAATAGGCATTCCTATGCCTAGTGCACTCACCCGGTAAACAAAAGCAAATAAAATAAATAAAAGGATACATACAACCAATGAAGCATAACATGATATCAACAATCACATATACAGTCAAATAACATACCATAACATGATATCAACAATCACATAAACAGTCAAATAACATACTGTAACATGATATCAACAATCACATATACAGTCAAATAACATACCATAACATGATATCAACAATTACATATACAGTCAAATAACATACCATAACATGATATCAACAATCACATTACAGTCAAATAACATACCATAACATGATATCAACGATCACATATACAGTCAAATAACATACCATAACATGATATCAACAATCACATATACAGTCAAATAACATACCATAACATGATATCAACGATCACAAATACAGTCAAATAACATACCATAACATGACATAATAGAAATTGCATAGGGTCAGAGAAGGTAATTAACACTGCAAATGGAAAACAAATAGTACCACAGGGTGGACAGAAATATATGTTAGGGTTTGTCATAGCAATGAGACACAGAGCTGTAAATACTATAAAGGGAGACAGGATTAGGCCAGGTTGAGATATGCTTGGGGAGTGTGCAGGAGGTAAGAATAAGGTTGGTGGAGGTTTAAGTTGGATCAGAGCAGGTGCAAAGGTCAGCTTGGGATAGATGATGGTGCACCACCCTTTTAAAACTGTTATGGGAATCTGCCTGTCGGAGTGCAAGGGGAAGGGAGTTCCATAGCTTAGGGGCCGAGTGATGAAAGGCTCCAGAGCCTTTAGTTGAGTTGCATCTAGGCACATTAAGTAGGGACTTGTTAACTGATCTTAGGCCACAGGAGGATGTTTGAGGTACATGCATCAGGATGAGCGCTGAGGGAGTCTGATTTCTGATCATCGAGTCAATCAGGGAGCCAAGAGAGTATTTGCGGCAGGCAGAGGGGGAGAGCCAGCCGAGGTCTCTATAAAGTTGGCAGTGGTGCTTAAGTCGTGGTGACAAGGAGGCATATCCACAAATATTATTATATGTTACATCCCATTTATGTAGTGTGGTTTTAAGTGCAGCAGCATAGATAGGAGCACCATATGTGAGGGCAGGGTGAAGAATACCTCTGGCAATAGCCAGCTTAGCAGAGGAAGTTAGCATAAAGTTAGTCTTATAAGTGACCCCAAGTTTAGCATTCACCACTTTACAGGTAGACTGTATATGTAGATTGTAGTCCAGGGATTGGTCCATAAGAACACCCAGGTACTTGAAAGATGTAACACTCTATTTGTGCACCACCTGAATCCTGTACAACCAGTGATATTTGACATGCCCTGAGCTTGTGGGCAGATCCAAACAGCATGGCTTACATTTTCTTAGCATCGAGTATAATCTTATGGGCTTACAGCCAGTTCTGCACATTAGCAACATCAGAGGAAAGGGATGTGCTTAAGCTGGTCATATTACTTGAGCTTTGTATAGAGGACGAGGTCATCCTCATAGAGAATAGATGAGCATGAGGAAAAGTATGCCTCTTTGCAGATGACACAAATATCTGCAACAGGGTTGATACACAGGGAGGTGTGGAAAGGATGAGAAGGGACTTGGCAATGTTGGAGGAATGGTCAGAAGTATGGCAGCTTGGATTCAATGCAAAGAAGTGCAAAATAATGCACCTGAGAAACAAAAACCTAGGGGAAGATTACACAGTGGGTGGGGAGTGGTAGTAACAACAACAAAAATGGAAAGGGACCTGGGGGTAATCATATCAGATGACCTTAAGGTTAGCAAGTAATGTGAGAAGGCAGTAGGGAGGGCTGGGGGGAATACTGGGATGTATATAGGGAGAGGCATCACCAGGAGAAAACAGGAAGTTGTTATCCCTCTGTACAGACAGTTGGCGAGACCCCAACTGGAGTACTGCGTCCAGTTCTGGAGACCCCATCTCTGCAAGGACTTAGACAGGATGGAGGCAGTCCAGAGGAGGGCAATTAAAATGGTGCAGGGTCTGCAACAGAAGTCATACAAGGAGAGACTAAAGGAGCTTAATATGTATACCCTTGAGGAAAGGAGGGAGAGGGGGGACATGATAGAAACTTTTAAGTACTTCAGTGGAATCAACAAAGTTCAAGAGGGTAGCATCTTTCAGAAAAAGAGATGTGCAAGAACAAGGGGACACAATTTGAAGATAGAGGGGGACGGCTCATGGGCAATGTGAGGAAGTATTTTTTCACAGAGAGAGTGGTGGACACATGAAACAGCCTTCCTGAGGAGGTTGTGGGGTCTAAAACTGTGGGAGGATTCAAGAATGCATGGGACAGACATAAGGCAATGCTTGTGGGGGGGGGGTAGGAAGAAATAGGCTGTTGGTTAACTAGGATCTGCAGCTTAACCTGTAGGTAGGGAAATGGGCAGACTATGTGGGCCTAGCGGTCCTTATCTGCTGTCAAAGTCTATGTTTCTATGAATGTATAATCTCTGCTATGTTATTAATAAAAAGTGAGAAAAGAAGGGGTCCCAGAATAGAGCCCTGGGGTACTCCAATGTTGATAATAGCACTATTCGATAAGGAGAAGTTAAATTTTATGATCTGAGTCTTGTTTAATAGATAGCTTCTGTACCAGTCGACAACAGGGGAAGAGAATCCCAGATTACGAAGAGTAGATAGGAAAAGGGGGCGATCAACTAGATCAAAGGCCTTTGTGAGGTCTATAAAAACTGCCCCAGTCAGTAGTCCAGAATCCATATTTGTGAGTGTGTCAAAGGTAAAGTTTAGAAGAGTTGTGGAGGTACTATGACCTTTCCAGAACCTATGTTGAGTGTCTGAGAGCAGGCTATATTTTTTTAGGTAGTCAGTGGTTTGAGTTGCAGCTAGGTTTTCTAGAATTTTACTCACTACCAAAAGAATGGCTGTGGGCCTGTAATTTGTGATCTCCTTAGGATCACCTTTTTTAAAGACAGGCGTTACACAGGCTATTTTCCAAAGATCAGGGACTTGGCTGCAGGAAGAGAGACAATGTGAAGATTTTAGCCAGGGAGGAGGCAATAAAAGGTGCCACTAGCTTCAGAAGCCAAGGTTCAAGAGTATCTGAGCCAGAACTAGTACTGTCAGTGATAGTTTGCAAAAGCTTTAAGATCTCAAGTCGCGAAATAGCCTTGAAAAGGAACGGGGGATTGTTAGACTGCTGATAGGTAGGAGTGACAGGGGTAGCTGACTGAGGAGTCCGATAAGACTGAGAGGCTGTTTGAGGTAACTGGAAGGAGGAGGTATACTGAGACAGATCAGAGAACATTCTATTAATAGAATTTGCTATGGTGTTTGGGTCATTACAATGTGCACCATTTGATATCATGTCACTTGGGCTGAGCGATTGAGAAGCCCCAAGAAAAGACTTGACGTGGGCTCAAAATTTCCTAGGGTCACCAGCAGAGCTTAGCAGTAAATCTTTGCAGTAAGCCCTCTTTGCTGCTCTGACCTGTTTTTTCCAGGAGTTCCAAAGTGCTCTGTAGGCAGTAGACTCAGCTTGAAGCCCTTACAATTTGAAATTCTTCCAGAGTTTGTCCTTTGCACACAGATTAGCCAGTAGGTCTTTGTGCAGCCATCTTGCCTGTTTGCCCCTGACCCTCCGGATTACCTTAAGGGCATGCTTGCACTGAACTGCCAGGAATTCATCAAGGAAGATTCTTATTGCAGAGTCAGCTTCACAGGAGCAATACATTCTAGACCGGTTAATATTGGAGACATCATTCAAGAAGGCCTCTGCATCCAGGTTAGCAAAATTGGTGAAGGTGACATAGTGCGGTGGGGGGAGAGGGCAGCCTCAGGGCTCCATATGCAGAAGATTGGGGAATGGCCAGAGAGCGCATCAGCCAAAATGCCAGCTATAGGTACATGATCTAGGTGGCTGACCAGTACCCAGTCAGTGAAGGTAGAGAATTTAAGAGATGGTGTCACTCTTGTAGGCTCAGTTATCAGCTGGTGGAGGTTATGACTTTGTGTTATCAATAGCAACATGCATTCAGCAGTCCCTAGCCAGCTGAGGTTTAGGTCACCTAATAATATGACCGCATTCTGTTTGGAGTGCAGGGAGGTCTGATCAAGTAGATCCTGTAGTCCGACAGTGCCCCAGTTGGAGGATTGTAGGCGCAGACAATGTGGAGTTTCTTCACACCCAACGCAAGAGTTACATGGTGTGATTCACAGGCAGAGAAAACAGCAGCAGGGACAACTACAATATTAAGCTGATCTTAGAAGAACAAGGCAACTCCTCTGCCATGCTTCGAGGACAGCCTATCCCTCTGGACCAGGGAGTAGTTGGCCAGGGCGCCTACCGAGTCAGGTGTCCCTGATTTAACCCACATTTTGGATAGGCAGAGAATATGAGGCTTCTAAACATTGACCCACATCTCTAAATCAGCAAAACTGTGGATGAGACTTCTAATATTTTTATTTTTTATTTGATAAACTGTTATCTTTGCTTATGTTTGTCTCAATTGTACCAATGACGTGGAACCTTTGTAAAAGAGCCTCGGCTCAAAGGTATTTGTATTCCTAGAACAAATAAATAAAATATTCATATGGACAATAAATAGCCCTTAATTAGAAATAGCAGACATGTCTGCTGAGGAGAAGCAGACAGGAGGATCCGGGTTCATTTCAATGTCCCCAGCAAGTAAGTTGGCTAAGATGACAAGATACCATAGTTTATGATCATAGAAAGGAAAGAGGAGTGCATGACTCAGTAGATGTTTTTTAAGTATGACAGCCGCGTAGAAAAGGCACTCCTTAGGAAATAAAAGATGCTCAATACCAGGCGCATGCTGGGAAGTGGTGATTAGGTTGGAGAAATTGAAATCAGCAAATTATGTAGTGCCATTGTTAACCAAGAACAACATACCACAGGAAGCAATCTGAGAAAGAGCTCGAAGGCAAGCTATGGAATACGCAGCCTAAAGGTGCAGAGGGCTGAATAGGTACTAACTGAAAAAAATATTTCTAAAGACCCTTACAATAGAATTAAGGACCAGGAATAGTGCTGAGTAGAGGAGTCAGAAGGCCTGGGCATACTAAGACCGCACAACTCACAGTAGGAACACAGCCACAAAAAGAAGAATCAGTCTCAGAGAGATTTATGTGGTATGTTCAGCCAAAGGAGTTAAGAGTTGCTTGCTTATTTGTTTATCCCCTAGTAACTGCTCCATATAAGGAGCCAATGAGAAAGTAGACAGTTTGCCATCTGACTAAATGTGTCTATAAAAGAAAAGGGTCACCCAGGATGGGGGAGGTGGGGAGCCATGAGGGTGACACAGTAGATGAGGAGACCCGAAGCACTAAGGCTTTTCATGTTTATAAAAATTGGTTAATTCAGGACTAGGAAATATAGGCAGGATAGGGCACAATACTATTAGGTTATAAAAAGTTCAGGAAGTGGTGAGACTGCCAGAATAACACAGCAGTAGGGAGTCTGAGCTTGGTGTACAAAATTGAGAGTTCGAGCCTGGATAAAGGGCTGAACAAAATTAACACCTAATAACCAACAATAAAGATGTTCACAGATCATATGCAACTCTATTTAAGATTGAGAGAGCTAACTTCAAAAGCAGTAATATGTTTATATTAGGTTTGCTATTACATGGTTAGGATATGGGGCACTATACTGTTAGGTCAGGAAAAGTTCACAAAATAGTTTGACTGCCAGAAGAGCGTAGTAGTAGGGAGTCTGCCTTTAATGTAGAACGTTGAAGGTTCAAACCTGGGAATGGCTATTAAGATAGTGCTATGAAGAAAGAGGAGTTATTGGAGGATTACACTAGGGGACAGCAGGCAAAAACAGGTAGATTAGAATGGCAGGGGAGATGAATCACCAAGGGGATAAAACAGGGTTAGAGGACTCCTAGTGATTGATTAGTATAACCTACTTGGGAGAAAATGGGTATTTAGTAAAACCAGAGATCAATCACAGGACCAGTACCTCCAAATAAACCTAGGGATGACTCTAGGAGGCAGTCAAAGCATCAATGGGCTAACACCTTAACAAATATGCAGCTGTAGGCAACAGTGCAGCTCTGCACACAGATTACTTGTAAGGCAGCTCCTCTGTCCACTCCCTCATCATGGAGCAATGTGAAGCTGGTGGGGGGAGGTTCCAGCAGATAGTTACTTTATTTATAAAGCACCCCCTACCGAGAACTCAGAGTACTGTACATTCAAAATACAAATGCAGATGTTAAAATAACCATCCTATAACAATACATTAACTAGGAGTTATTTAAAATAATCTATTCCCTTTGATATATTTAACAGTTAAAAGCCTTCTGGAACAAATAGGTCTTGAGACCCTTTTTAAAGGCTTCTACCAAGGAAGCCTCCTTAAGATGAGTTCCACAGGGTAGGTGCGGCCACCAAAAATGCACGGTCTGTCAAATGCCGTAATCTAGCCCTGGGAACTCCAAGGAGGTCACCCTTGGCTGAACGGAGCACCCAGGATGGGAGGTAGGGGACAAGAAGATCTTGCAGACAGACTGGCCCCCTTTTGTGCAGGGTCTTGTAGGTCAGGAGCCCTACCTTGAAGACAGTCCTCCACCTGACTGGCAGCTAGTGCAGTTCGCGGAGGACTGAGGTGATATGATCACTCCAGTCAACAATCTTGCCACCGTATTCTGCACCAGCTGCAGCTGGCAGAGATTGCCTCCAGATAAAGGAGGTGACGTTGATAGCAATACCTCGGTATGCCACCCTAACAGTGACACTTCTACGGCGACATGCGTCGTTATCGACAACAGTGCCATGCTGCCATAGAAGTGCCACTGGAACAGGGCAACTGCTTCCCCCAACCTGCACCCCCGCCGAACTAACTCCAACCTGGAGTTAAAATCCTTTTGTTCGGGGGAGGTGGGGCGTAAGCCCCACAATGTAAAAAATAGACCAAAACTGTGCGTGCTCCATGTCGACTGCAAGTTGCCCGTCCGCTGAAATGTCGGTCGCAATCTTTTTTATCGCGCCGGCATGGCAGAGCCACGATATCTCCACCCTTTTTTGGGCAGTTTTGACAGGATATGGATTCACAGTGGTAAACTGATAGGAAACCTAACAGATCTTGTTGAAGTATGTGCCACACAATCCATCTGTCTTTTATAAATGACCACTTCTCTGCAGCTACATGTAACCCCTAGATGGCGCTATCCCAGGGGCTACTACCCTAGCCTGATTTGCCACTAACAGGTTGAGGGGCCTGGATCCAATGGCGGGTGCCTCCACCCAGAGGTCAGGGTTTGCAATAGTTAAACTAACTTGGTCACAGCCCTCTGGGACACTGCAACCCCCCTTTCTTCCCACTAGTGGCCCACACAATATATTAGAATTACCTTCACAGTATACACTTACCCCCAGGCCTGGTTCAGGCACTGGGACCTCCTAAAATAAGATACAGTGCAACAATCACAGTAATAATACTTTAACATAGACAACACTCAGGCAGTATAACTTGCTGAAACAAGCAGCTCTGATTTATTTAGGGGAATATAACAAGGACAGGGGAAATCAGGTTAATTAGCTTATCACTTTACTATCTACCTATGGCTCTGTGCAGGCCTATCCTACCAGTTACTGTCCTAGGTACCCAAGCCCTAGTGGCTAGTCCAAACCGTGGCAGCTGGTAGGGGCCCTTTCACACAGTGAAAAGAAAAATTAGTTTAAACAGTCAGCAGTACAGTGATTCCATTTGGATTTAATGTGGCAATTCAACAGGGAGCGACCCTGAATTAGTACTCATGACCTCCAAACAAGATAGGGTCCTTCAACGTCAGCAGGGCTACTCTTGAGCTCCACGAGACTCTTCACACATTTATATGGTAAACAGTCACAGGCAAAAGTCCTTTAATGGCAGCAGGATTCACTTGAGCTGCACAAGCCTCCTCACACATTTATATGGTAAAAAAGAAAGTACTATACCAGGCAGGCTGCTTCTCTATCCCGATCGCAATTACTGCACAATACCGGAGAACACACAGCAGATTCAGTTCCTGACAGACCGAGTGCAATTCAACAATTTCTCCAGTCTTCTACAGGGTGAGCCTGGTTTCTACTCTTCAGAGATCCTTTGATTCTCTTACAGGACGATTCAGTCCTAACAAGCAGTTACACAAGCTGCAGACCGGAACCTGGGCCTATACACATTTTTTGACTGAAACTGTGCACTGAAGGAGCACAGGGTTCTTTCCCCTTCACTGCCAGAGCTAAACTGAAACTCTAACAGACAAAACCGGCACTTCCTTTGAGTTCCTCCCAGTTCTTGAATGGATTGGCTGTCACTCACAATAGACTGCTGCTGTTGGTCCAAAAAGGCGCGAGCCTAAACTACATCTCCCAGAGTCACTGCCCATACAATCCTCTTGTGGCTGGCTCAGATTATGAGTCCAAGTTCTGATTCATCAAGGCACCATTTTAGAGCTAGGTTACCCCACACTGATTGGTCCAGTTCAGCAGTTCAAAACTAGAATGGGGAACTAGGCAAACACAGTTCTGACTGCAAAGAAAGCAGGTTAGACAAACTGTATTTTCATTATTACTCTAAATTATTTCTGGCAGTTACATCTTTCAGATAGGTTCCCTTTGTACTCCTAGTGACTGCAAAAATGGAGTGAATTGGCAGCAGTTCAAGTGGTACTCAAACAGAGAAGCACACAGTCCCCCCATACAAACTAATTATGTCTGCAAGCAGACGGCTCTTAAAGACAGTACCAGAGGCTCTAAAACACTCACTGATAAATGGCTTAAACGCCAAACACCATTCAGGCTTGAGCATTCAAGCAAGCTCCTGGAAGTCTTTTAGGAACCCCCATTGCAGGAGTTACACCCTTCCTGGCCTACTAGAGCTTGGCGTCAGCGTCAAGCAAGTACCCCATAAGTTTTAACTGCAACCATACACATTTGCATTAGGCTCACATGTAATCATCAGTCAATATATCATTTTACCAAGAACACATTTCTGAAACATTGCAGTACGTCACTCTTTACAAGTATTACATATACATTGTACCATAACTCAAGTTATTACCTCTTGTACATGAAACCTGAAGAGAGGGCCCTTCCCTATCAGTTACCTTGGGGCTGGACGGGCAAGGGCACCATATCAGAGGGCAACACAAGTAACCTTGAGTTAGCACTGACGCTCAGTTTGGGCAATGAGCTCGGGACACACACACTCCTTTATGGACAACATTGAGAGGCAAATCCACAGGCCTCCCAAGGGAATCATAACTGAGGTGCACCACAGGCTTTACAGCTCGACCAGTCTTTCTAGGGGGAACTGTTACAGTCTCTGCACTCTGAGCCTCATTTTCAGCATTGTCCTCACTTGTCAGGGGAGTCTCCATGGGGGTAGAGAGGCTAGAACTTGGGGCACTTTCAGCTCCAGGAGTTACAGTTTCTGAGTCCACAACATTTGGCTCGCATGGAGAGCTTTCGGACACTGGCAGTGGACTGTCAGGGCACTCAAAATACTCTTCTTGTTCTGGTGTATCACCAGTCTGCCCCAATCCATCATTTTCCTCCCCTGAAAGCTCAAACAGTTCAACCATGCACAATGATTCCATTTCATCTGATCTGATGCTTTGCACCTCACTTTCTGGGAGCATTGGCTCCAGGAACGAAGCTGGGGGCTTAGACAGTCCAGAAGGCCCAGCTTCTCCAGTATTGACTAGGGATTGCCTGAAACAATTGACTCAGTTCATAAGAAGGATAGTATTCAAAGTCACTCTCACTTTCTTCTGATATGGACTGACAGTCATGCTCAACTGGGACTTGTGGAGGGAACACTTTAACTTTGCTTCTGTAGGTGCAGGCTTTCTTGATCTTTTCTTAGCAGCAGCTCTAGTCACTGGTCCAGAGGGGCATCTTCTGGGGCTCAGACTCAATCAAGATTTGTCCAATGGGCAGTAAATGATTTCTATGCATTGTTTTACATCTTTTGAATTATTCTCAGGCCTTACTTTGTACACTGGCAGATCATCTAGTTTGCCCACTACAATGTGAGGAGATGGTGCCATCTGTCAGCAATCTTGTGTTTGCCATGCAGTCCCAGATTTCTTAGCAATACCGATCTCCCTCCTGGAGTTCCTGTGCTTTCACCTTTTTATCATACCTTTCTTTGTTGGCCAGATTTCTTTTGGCAGCCATGGTTTGAGCCAGTTGGTATGCATGAGTTAGCTGGGCCTTTAACTTTTGCACATACTGTAAATAGTTGTCAGCTTGAACCTCATCAGGAGAGACCCCAAAACACACATCTACCGGTAGTCGAGCTTCTCTTCCAAACATCAGGCGGTAGGGGGAGAACCCAGTGGCATCACTTTTGGTGCAGTTATAAGCATGTACCAGGGTGCTAATTTGTTGGCTCCATCTAGGCTTGTCCTTTGGGTGCAGGGTGCCTAGCATATCTAGCAAAGTGCGGTTGAAACGTTCAGGCTGTGGGTCCCCCTGGGGGTGGTAAGGAGTGGTTCTGGACTTTCGCACTCCCCACAGAGAAAGCATCTCTTTGATCAGATGACTCTCAAAGTCTCTCCCTTGATCAGAATGGATTCTTTGTGGAGCCCCATAGTGAACAAAAAAGTTTTCTACAAGTACTTTGGCCACAGTGGATGCTTTCTGGTCTTTGGTGGGGAAAGCTTGGGCATATCTCGTGAAATGGTCAGTGACCACCAGCACATTACTGATATTTCTTTGATCTGACTCCAAACTCAGAAAATCAATACAGACCAGCTCCATGGGTGCACTGGTGGTGATGTTAACAAGGGGGGCAGCCCTCTGGGGCAAAGCTTTCCTCTGTAAGCAGTGACTACAAGTTTGAATGTGTTGCTCCACATCAGCCCCCATCTTAGGCCAATAGAATCTGGATCTCATCAAGTCAAGTGTTCTGTCTATACCAAGGTGCCCCATGTGGTTGTGCAAGGACATCAGTACTGAGTCTCGAAAGGCAGTAGGCAGCACTAGTTGTTGTTAGTCTACTTGTCCCCCTCTGTCTACTGTTTCTCTGTATAACAGTTTATTGATCAGTTTCATCTTAGGACCTTCTTTGTATAACAGTGCAGTTCTCAAATCAGTGGAGCGTAATTTGGACACATCTTTTCCTGCATAGAGGGCTTCTAAAGCTGCTTTGATCATGGAATCGCGGGATTGAGCCCGCCGAATACTGTCATTGTCCAGCTGAGGCAGTGCACCAATGTCTATTGCAGAAAAGTGGCAATAAGCAGCAGGTATGCAATTCTCAGAGGGTCCCAAGCAATCCACCATGCAGTCCACTGCGTCCGTGGACATTTGTTCCTCCCTGTCAAACTTCCGGTAGAGTGCTCAATGTCAGGTTCTGCCAATCGGACCCAATCATTCTGGGAACAGGCCTCCTGGAGAGAGCATCAGCATCTATGTGGTTCAGACCTGCTCGGTATTCGAGCATAGTCACATGTAGATAATGCAGATAGCCACCTATGGCCAGTGGCATCCAACTTAGCTGAGGTCTGCACATAGGTCAAAGGATTATTGTCAGTTTTACTAGTATTTTAGCCCCTACAAGTACTCATGGAATTGGTCAACAATAGCCCACTTCAAAGCTAGGAACTCTAACTTATGTACAGGATAGTTCTTTTCGGATGGGGTCAGGCTTCTACTGGCAAAGGCCACTGGTCTCAGGCCATTCTCGTGCTCTTGGTACAACACAGCCCCCAACCCTTGCAAACTAGCATCAGTGTGCAGGCGTAAGGTTTTCTTGGATCGGCATAGGCCAGCACTGGTGCATGGGTAAGTTGATATATGATCTCATGAAAAGCAGTCTCACAATCAGGAGTCCAGCGGGCCCAAATACTTCACGGATGAAAATACACTTTTCAGTCTTGAGGATGCTGACTTTTGGTATTTTTTGTGGGTTGGGGATACCCTTGAGTAAGGTTAAGTAAAGGGCGGATCACTCTTGAATAGTCCTTGATGAAACCGATAATAACCACAGAATCCCAGGAATCTTTGCAGTTCTTTTAGATTTTGGGCTGTGGCCAGGTGGTCAAGGCCTCAACTTTACTTGGGTCGGTCTCTATTCCTCGGTGGATACTATGTGTCCCATATACTTTACTGATGTTTGAAAAATTGACACTTATCAATGGACAGTTTAAGGCCAAAGTCCTCCAGTCGGTCCAATACCTTAAATAATCTGCTCTCATGTTCCTCCAGTGAGCTGCCAAACACAATAACATCATCTAGGTATACCAGGCACTCTAGTAAGTTCATGTCCCCACTGCACGCTCCATCAATCGTTGAAAGTGGCTGGGCACCTGAAATCCTTGAGGCATCCTCATGAATTCATAGAAGCCAAGTGGACAGATAAAGGCTGTCTTCTCACGGTCCTCTGGGGCCATCGGGATCTGGTAGTACCACTACGGAGATCCAGCACAGAGAACCACTTGCTCCGCGTTTAGGCAGTCAAGCATCCTGAATGCGGGCATTGTGTACTGATCGGATAGTCCGTCGGTTTAAGGTGCGATAATCACGCACATCCTTACTGTCCCATTCTTTTCCTCACTACCACAATGGGGAAGCATAAGGGCTTCTGGATTCTTGTATTACACCAGCAGCTAACATCTCTTGCAGATGCCGTCTCACATCATCTATATCAGCAGGTGCCAGGCGTCGAGACCTCTCACGAAATGGTCTTTCGTCATGCAGCCGGATATTGTGCTCAGCTCCTTGCATGCATCCTACGTCCCATTCCTTTAAAGAAAACACCTGGTCTCTCTGGGCAAGCTTCTCACTGATCCTCACTTTCCATTCAACTGGCAACGGGGAGTCGCCAAAATCAAACAAGTCAGGCGTTACTCTGTCATTCTTCCTTGAACTCTTGCTGCTGGGTAGCACTGCAGTGTCTGCACAATGCACATTAGCCAGGATGCAACCTCTATTTACTCGAATGTCTCTTTCAGACACATTATGAACTTGGACCATTACCCTTCTGGCATAAGCATGGGCTCTAGCGGGCAAAATACTAGGCTTGACCAGCAGTCCCTCTGGCAATTTTCCATCGCCTGGTGCATCCAACATTAATATTTTATTCTTAACATCCTTTCTGATATGGACCTCTCCTGTAAGGTACACTGGGCATTTGCGCCAGGATCAGAGACTCAGGATCCTTCTTCCATACAATTCGACCGGTTCCTCTGGTTCTATTTTTTCAGCATCTCTCTGTGCCTCATAGGCCTTCTTAATTAAAGCGGAACTCTTAAGCTCTACTAGTCTTTGACCATGTTTTCATAACACAACTGTGCCAGCCTTCCGAACATATGAGCATTTGTTCCAATCAACAAAGGGACACCATCATACAGTCCAGTGGGGGGACACACTAAGGCTAGGGTCTCTACTTGTTCGGCCACTCCAGCCACGGAAGTGGGGAAAGACAGCCAAATTCGGATATACCCGGAATAGGGGTAGGCCTTCTCACTTAACCCCCATACATGCAGTCCTTCTAATGGTTGTAAGGGTCGCCTGACAAATGCTTCTGATACCAATCCTGGAACATAATTGTCACTTGGGAGCCACTGTCTAATACAGCTCTTGTAGACACTCCATTCACCTTTACAGTGGTCTCCATGGAGGGACCCACTATTCTGGACCAGTCTGGAGAGCGGTAGTGGGGGCCTGGGCAACTGACCTTGCCACAAAAGGACGTGAATAGCATTTTTGGTGCCCTCACTGGGATCATTTCAGGCAACCTCTAACCACTGATTTGTTCTCCAAGCTCTCCTTGTAGCCTATATGCAACTTTGTCAGTGTCTTTGGGGACCGCATTCTCTTTTCATGTGCCCATCCTTCCCACAATTATAGCAAAACATATTTTGTGGAGTTTGAGCTGTGGCAGCCACACTGGGAGCCAGGGCGGGGTATTACTAACTGGAAACCTTGGTGCCATCTCTGTCTGCGTGTATAAGCATTTGAGACATCTCGTCAGTTTCTCTACTTCCATGGTCAAGGAATCGAGTTCGAGCTGTTATCAGCAGGAGATACATGGGTGGGTATCCCCACCCCCATAGCAGATGCAGTCGGATATAGGTCGGGTCTGCATTTGCAGGCGTGGCCTTCATAAAGGGACTGTTTTGAATTCTGGATCTCTATCAACAGTTCGCCCCATTGTGGCATATCTTTTTCCTCATCAGAGCACTCATTGACTGCCAACCTCTGCCCCTGAACTTCACTTGATGGGCCACCCTCAGTCACTCGGGTCATAGCCGCAGCTATTGGTGCAGGTCCCTCCCGAGGTCGCCTTTTCTCAACTCCTCGAATTTCTCTCATTAACTCATCATAGGAGGGTGGGGATTCAGTCTATTTGCCAGGCGAACTGAAGCAACAGCAGTTCTGAGAAGGGGGCAGACTTAAGGATCCTGTCCAGCCTGGTTCGGTCCAGTTCAATCGCTGGAAACTACCCTTTCTGAGGCATTCTTGCAACAATTTTTCCAGCCGAGATACATACACAGACAACAACTCCCTTGGTACTGTTGTGCATTTCTTACTCTCCACCATAGATCCTCATCAGAATCTGGGCTCCCATACACATTCTCCAAGGCCTCAAGATAGAGCCTGTGCAGTCACTTCAGGGTTACTGGCCGTTTAGCATGGATGGTAGCCAGGGCAGGACCTCGGAGGCTCTCACTAACCCTCTTTTGCTTTTCGGCTTCCGAGCATTGCCATTCTAGCACTTGGGGGGCAACATAGTCTATCCAGGTCTCTCAGTCATCCTCCCCTTGGGGGGTGGGGAGGGTGCCAGAGAAGATCCTCAACCTTCGGTAAGAGTCGTGACTAATGGCAGGTGCAGAAATAGGAGTCTGCATTGGTTCAGCCACCATTACGGGTACTGGAGCTGGAGAGGGTGTTGGGGGAGGAACACCCCCAGGTGGCAAGAATAGTTTCTTCAAGTCCTCCACAGTTTTCCCTTCCCCCAGCAACCATTTAGCAAATTTCTCCTCAAAAGTTTCAGACAGTGGTGGGGGCTCATTCCCCCCCGGGTCTTTACTGTACTTAGTTATCACTCTCCAGGCAGTGAGGGCTCCCTCTGGGGTAATGGTCTGTGGCACTTTGGAGCTATCTATGGGATCCTTAAACTCTACTAGGGCCAGAAAAGTGTGGGTGAGCAGATTAGCATGCTGACCCACCACCACAGGGTTTTGTAAACCTTCCACCTTGGAAAGTACTCCCTGTACAGTGTCTGTATTGATACCCAGGAGGATGTCCAGGATAAGCATAGCATTTTGGGGGTCAATCTCCTCCCCAGTACACCACTCCACCAGCCGGTGCACAGCCACTTCTGTCGGGATACCCATTTTTTTCTTAACAGTGGTTCGTAAATATGGCCACTAGAGGACACACAATCCCAGCGGTGAGCCTCCAAGATGTAACCCCTAGATGGCGCTATCCCAGGGGCTACTACCCCTGCCTGATTTGCCACTAACAGGTTGAGGGGCCTGGATCCAATGGCGGGTGCCTCCACCCAGAGGTCAGGGTTTGCAATAGTTAAACTAACTTGGTCACAGCCCTCTGGGACACTGCAACCCCCCTTTCTTCCCACTAGTGGCCCACACAATATATTAGAATTACCTTCACAGTATACACTTACCCCCAGGGCTGGTTCAGGCACTGGGACCTCCTGTAAAATAAGATACAGTGCAACAATCACAGTACAATACTTTAACATAGACAAATACCTCAGGCAGTATAACTTTGCTGAAACAAGCAGCTCTGATTTATTTAGGGGGAATATAACAAGGACAGGGGGAAATCAGGTTAATTAGCTTATCACTTTACTATCTAACTGTGGCTCTGTGCAAGGCCTATCCCTACCAGTTACTGTCCCTGGGTACCCAAGCCCTAGTGGCTAGTCCAAACCGTGGCAGCTGGTAGGGCCTTTTCACACAGTGAAAAGAAAAATTAGTTTAAACAGTCAGCAGTACAGTGATTCCATTTGGATTTAATGTGGCAATTCAACAGGGAGCGACCTGAATTAGTACTCACGACCTCCAAACAAGATAGGGTCCTTCAACGTCAGCAGGGCTACTCTTGAGCTCCACGAGACTCTTCACACATTTATATGGTAAACAGTCACAGGCAAAAGTCCTTTAATGGCAGCAAGATTCACTTGAGCTGCACAAGCCTCCTCACACATTTATATGGTAAAAAAGAAAGTACTATACCAGGCAGGCTGCTTCTCTATCCCGATCGCAATTACTGCACAATACCCGGGAGAACACACAGCAGATTCAGTTCCTGACAGACCGAGTGCAATTCAACAATTTCTCCAGTCTTCTACAGGGTGAGCCTGGTTTCTACTCTTCAGAGATCCTTTGATTCTCTTCACAGGACGGATTCAGTCCTAACAAGCAGTTACACAAGCTGCAGACCGGAACTCGGGGCCTTACACACGTTTTTTGACTGAAACTGTGCACTGAAGGAGCACAGGGTTTCTTTCCCCTTCACTGCCAGAGCTAAACTGAAACTCTAACAGACAAAACCGGGCACTTCCTTTGAGTTCCTCCCAGTTCTTGAATGGATTGGCTGTCACTCACAATAGACTGCTGTTGTTGGTCCAAAAGGCGCGAGCCTAAACTACATCTCCCAGAGTCACTGCCCATACAATCCTCTTGTGGCTGGCTCAGATTATGAGTCCAAGTTCTGATTCGTCCAAGGCACCATTTTAGAGCTAGGTTACCCCACACTGATTGGTCCAGTTCAGCAGTTCAAAACTAGAATGGGGAACTAGGCAAACACAGTTCTGACTGCAAAGAAAGCAGGTTAGACAAACTGTATTTTCATTATTACTCTAAATTATTTCTGGCAAACAGTTACATCTTTCAGATAGGTTCCTTTGTACTCCTAGTGACTGCAAAATGGAGTGAATTGGCAGCAGTTCAGTGGTACTCAAACAGAGAAGCACACAGTCCCCCATACAAACTAATTATGTCTGCAAGCAGACGGCTCTTAAGAGACAGTACCAGAGGCTCTAAAACACTCACTGATAAATGGCTTAAACGCCAAACACCATTCAGGCTTGGAGCATTCAAGCAAGCTCCTGGAAGTCTTTTAGGAACCCCCATTTGCGGGGGTTACACCTTCCTGGCCTGGGAAAGCTTGACGTCGCTCAAGCAAGTACCCCATAAGTTTTAACTGCAACCATACACATTTGCATTAGGCTCACACATGTAATCATCAGTCAATATATCATTTTACCAAGAACACATTTCTGAAACATTGCAGTACGTCTCTTTACACAGTATTACATACACATTGTACCATAACTCAAGTTATTACCTCTTGTACATGAAACCTGAAGAGAGGGGCCCTTCCCTATCAGTTACCTTGGGGCTGGACGGGCAAGGGCACCATACTTAGAGGGCAACACAAGTAACTTGAGTTAGCACTGATGCTCAGTTTGGGCAATGAGCTCGGACACATACACCTTTATGGACAACATTGAGAGGCAAATCCACAGGCCTCCTAAGGAATCATAACTGAGGTGCACCACAGGCTTTACAGCTCGACCAGTCTTTCTAGGGGAACTGTTACAGTCTCTGCACTCTGAGCCTCATTTTCAGCATTGTCCTCACTTGTCAGGGGAGTCTCCATGGGGGTAGAGAGGCTAGAACTTGGGGCACTTTCAGCTCCAGGAGTTACAGTTTCTGAGTCCACAACATTTGGCTCGCATGGAGAGCTTTTGGACACTGGCAGTGGACTGTCAGGGCACTCAAAATACTCGCTAAAATCTGGGAGGAGGGATGAGAGAGGTCATTCCTAGAGCATTTGAATTTTCAGCAGAGACATTAATACATTTTATATTAAAAAAATATTATACAGCACTCAGTACTGGCTAGCTACGTCACACTCCTCCCCACCTAGACTGAATTTGGGAGATCTAGCCCCTACATGGGATGAGCTTCCCAAATCAGTTCACTCCTCATAGACCCTAGACAGCCCATCGGCATTCTGATTCTTAAACCTGCCCTATGTATGATTGTCAGATCATATCCTTGCAAAGCAAGACTCCATGTTAGTAGTCTCCCATTGCTCTTTCTCGTCTGTGTCAACCAAACCAGGGGGTTGTGGTCAGTCTACACCACAAAATGCTGCCCATACAAGTATGACTCTAATTTCTTCAGGGCCCACACTATGGCAAGACACTCCTTTTCCACTGTGGAGTATGCTTGCTCCCTGGGGAGTAGCTTTCTGCTCAGGTACAAAACTGGGTGATCTGTCCCTTGGCTAGATGTCTGGCTAAGTACTGCCCCAATAACTACATCTGAGGCATCTGTCTCAACTATAAAGGTTTTGCTATAGTCCAGACTTGTCAATACAGGAACACTGCACAGTGTCTCCTTCAGTCTGGTAAAGGCTTCCTCACAGGCTGGGCCCCAGGTAATCTTATTTGGCATCTTTTTCTTTGTAAGGTCAGATAGGGGAGCAGCTAGGGCACTGTAATTAGGTACAAACTTTCTGTAGTACCCTGCTGTCCCTAGAAAACTCCTGACCTGCTTCTGAGTTTCTGTCTGGGCCATGCCTGAATCACCTCTATCTTTATTTGGTTAGGACGGAGCTGTCCCCGGCCTACCACATTCCTGAGGTATACCACTTCCCCCATGGCCACCTTGCACTTCTCAGCTTTGACAGTGAGCCTGGCCTTCTGTATCCTGCCCAGCACTTCCCTAAGGTGTGAAAGGTGTTCCTCCCAGCTGGTATTGAAGATGGCAATGTCATCCAGGTATGCTATGGCATACTCTTCAGCACCATTCAACACCTGGTTCACCAACCTTTGGAAAGTGGCCGGGGCATTCTTCATTCCGAAAGGCATTACTGTAAACTCAAATAAGCCTATCGGAGTGATGAAGGCTGACCTTTCTCTAACTCTGTCTGTCAATTCTACCTGCCAATAACCCTTTGTCAGGTCAATAGTCGTAAGGTAGGTCACCCCTCCCAACTTGTCCAGGAGTTCGTCCGTCCAGGGCATTGGGTGGGCATCGGGTGAGGCCCAGGGGCTGTGGGATTTCTGGATTACCCCTAAATCCAGTATCTCCTCCACTTCCCTCCTAATGTCATTTTGGACAGCCTCTGACACCCGATATGCTGTTCGCCGTATGGGCGTCTGCGTCCCTGTCTCCACATTGTGTGTTGCTAAGGGGGTTAGTCCAGGCTTGGCACTAAACAAGGGGGCAAAGTCTGCTAAAACCTCCCTTACTTTCTGGGTCTGGTCCGGGGTCAGCTGGGGAGACAATTTTACTGCCTCTACAGAGGACTCCTGCTTACTCTCTTCCAGCAAGTCCAGAAGGGGGTCTCCTTCGTCCGTCCCCTCCCCATGACTACACATTGCGAACACCATGCCAGCCCTATTTCCATATGGCTTCATCATGTTGACATGGTACATCCTTTTTGTCTGTCTTCTGTCAGGTAACTCCCCAATGTAGTTTATGTCATTTACCTTCCTAACCACTTTGTACGGTCCTTCCCACTCAGCTTGCAGCTTGTCTTTCCGGACTGGAATAAGGACCATGACTTCCTGACCCACCATGTACGAGCGAGCTCTGGCTCTGCGGTCATACCACACCTTTTGTCTCTGTTGGGAAGCTGCCAGGTTGCTCTGGGCTGTCCCCATAGCTCCTTCAGCCTTTCCCCAAACCTAAGGACATAATCCACAATGGGAGTTCCCTGGGTGGTGTGCTTGCCCTCCCAGTCCTCCTGGATTAAGTCTAGGGGCCCATGTACCTGGCGTCCATATAAGAGTTTGAAGGGGGGAAAAGCCTGTCAACTCTTGGGACACCTCCCTGTATTCAAACAACAGGTGGGGAAGGTATTTTTCCCAGTCTCTCCCATGCTGTTCAGCAAACACCCAGAACATTGACTTTAGGGTACCATTGAAATGTTCCACAAGCCCATTGGCTTGTGGGAGATACGGTGTCGTGCATCTCTGCACCACCCCACACTTCTCCCATAAACACTTCATCAGGTCCGATGTGAAGGAATCACCTCGATCGGTGATTACCTCCTGCGGAAACCCAACACAGGAGAAAATCCCAAGTAAGGCATCTGCCACTTTGTCTGTTCTCAGTGAGGATAGGGCGACTGCCTCTGGGTATCGGGTGGCATAATCCACCACAGTCAGGATGAATTTCTTCCCTGAGGAGCTGGAAGTATTTAAAGGCCCCACAATATCCATTCCCTCCCTCTGGAATGGCTCCTCCACTATGGAAAGGGGATCAGGGCGGCTTGGGTTTTCTTGCCCGCGTTCCCTATTTCTTGGCACCGGTGACAAGACCTGCAATACTCCTTCACCTGCTGGGTGAAGTTAGGCCAGTAGAAATTCTGGGCCAAATGCTGCGTAGTTCATGTGATTCCCAGATGACCAGACAAGGGAATATCTTGTGCAATTTTGAGCAACTGTTCATGATACCCCTGGGGAATGACAAACTGCCTGCCTAGCATCTCTCCCTCTATCTGTACTGCCTGTGTATAAATAAGTCCATTTTCCCAATAAACCTTATGTCTGCCATCACCTCCCTGTGTGCCCTCAGAGTCTGCCCAAGCCCTAAGCTTCTCTAAACTAGGGTCACTCCTCTGAACAGCTGCAAACCCCTCACACAGTCCCAAGGCATGGGACAAGTCCCCTTCAGTCACTAAACTAGGGTCCCTAGCACTAGCGTCAGGGCCCTCAGGATCACTGTCAGTCCTAACCCTCTGACAATTGGTCACCCCTCCCTCGCCAGAGTAACCTTCTGTAGTTGTGTGGCCACTTGCTACCAGGGAAATTTCTACCCCCTTTTTATCAGTCTCCCCATCTGGAGACACAGGCTGGGGAACCAGCCTCTCCATGGTTTCCACACTGGTTTCTGCGGGGTTCAGGGAACTACTATTTTACCTTGCCACTTGTGTACGGGTAACAGCACATACCATCCCCTTTTGGAGATTGTTACTCAGGATCACATCTACTGCTAACGTTTTAGCTACCGCCACCTGTTGCACAGTTCCCCCTATTTCACCCCAGTCCAGGAGAACACTGGCCAGTGGCAATGTTTTCGCTTCACCTGCAAAGTCCTGTACAGTCATGTATTTGTTTGGGATAAGCTGACCAGGCTGTATTAGATCCCTTTTCACCAATGTCAGGGATGCCCGTGTGTTCCTTAACCCCTGCATCTGTACGCCATTTACCATGACGGGGTGCATGTGTTCTCTCATGTTCACTGGCATGCTCTCAGGAACACACAAACAACCCACTTCTTTTCTGGTACTACTTTGCGTATTATTGCTTGCCCTTCTTGGACACTGTCTAGCAATGTGCCCAGTTTCTTTACATAACCAACAAGCATTTCTTACTTCAGAGAAATCTTTTCTTTGAAACCTGGGGCTAACTGGTTTCGGTGGAGGCAGAGAGGATTTTAGCTGCCCTGAAGGTGCACTTTTCCCTTTCTGCACTGCCACGCCCACCACATTTGCTCTCAGAGCAGGTCTGCTCTTGGCATAACGGTGCGAGAGTTCAGCAGCCTCTTGCACTGTTTTTGGATCTCAGTCCTCTAGCCAGGTTTTTAACTCTGCTGGGCATGCCCAATAAAACTGTTCTAATAAAATCACATTTTCAATTTTATCAACAGTATTTGCCTCAATTCCTTCCCACCAACATTTTAAAAGCTTATGTTGTTTCATGGCTAGCTCCTCATAGCTCATATCAGGGCTTCTCCTGAGCTTACGGAATTTAGCTCTGTAAGATTCAGCAGTTAATTCAAACTTTTTTAGTAGTGCAGCTTTTAACTTGCTGTAATCATCACTGTCTTTATTGTCTATGTGGCCCAATGCATCTCGAGCTTTTCCGGTAAGTAGCAGAGGTAGCTGGAAGCTCCAGGACTCTCTAGGAATTTTAGCCTGAATACAAACTTTTTAAAAAGAATTTAAAAAGGCTTCTATATCCTCCCCATCCTTAAACTCAGCTATTAATTTAGAGTTCAATTTGTAACCCAGTCCTGCAGTCCCAGTTAAACCCTAGCCACTTACCTGCTCTGGTGCCGCTGATTGGAGTCGCATCTTCTCCAGCTCTTGTTGCCTCTGGCGCTCCTGCTCCTCATGATCTGTGTGTTGGCATTCTCATTCTCTTTTCTCCTCTGCATCTTGCTGGCGCTCCTCACAGTCTGCCTCCCTCTGTTGTCGCTCTACCTCTCTGCGTTCTTGCTCTGCCTTACAGTCCACCTCTCGCTTCTCTTGCTCTCACCTCTCCTGGGACTCCAGCTCCGTCCTGCGCAACTCAAGTTGCAACCTGAGAACTTCTGGATTCAGGATACTGGTGACTCATCCCTGCTGCTGTGGCCCTTCAATGACAGTGGCCCTGCTGTCCTTCTCATTGGCTCGGGACCCCTCACTGGCAGCTATTTCTGCCACACTCGAGGTCTGGTCCCTTTCAGCCATGGCCTGTGACTCCCTGCTCTGGGTATCTGCTACCGTCAGGGCCTCTATGAGGTTCTGCTTTTTGGCTGTCACCTTGAACAGGACTCCTCTGTCCTCGCACAACTGTTTTAACTGTTCTGCAGTGTGCCTACTGTAGTTGGACACCATCTTTCCTAACTACTGCTACTCTGACTTTGCACTTCAGAAAAAAAAATAAAATAGGTAGGAACTTGACTGTATACCAAGTGATATATAGTTCTGTTTTCTTTTTAAAATAAAACTCTGTCTTTTTCTTTCTTTGCAAGAGAGCTTACGATCTCAGCTGACAGAACAATAAAGCTTGTGATATCAAAATTATGCCACCGCTGCCAATCAATCTGTCACAAATTCACTCAGCAGGTCAGGCCCTCTACTCCCAAAGCGCAAACCTCTGAGCACAGTCTTGTGAACAGTGTAACAGACAAGGTAACCCTCTTGTCTGTTTTTGTGAGTTCGGATCAACCTTTGGTCTCGGTTCTAGAGGGATTCAAACTGTAACCTCTTGCTAGCATACCCAATGCACAGGCTCAGATATGTCTGTCTTCGGTGGGCCAGATATCTTTGCCTATAGGCACCTAACCAGGTATTCAGAGATGAACCCTTAAAACTTAATAAAGCCCTCAGATTTAAAATGCTTCTGTTTCCAGTTTGGTACCACCATACAAGCTATATGTCTGCTGAACCATAAATATTTCTTAGCAAAAGAAAGCAATTCAAAGACAGACCAGGTTTGCTCTAAAATTAGAGTTTTTGCTAAAATATATAATAATATGTCAAACATACAATACAGAACTCTTATAACACAAGACATACATATCTTTAAACAAAACAAGGTTTAAGAGTGCAATTCCTGCAACTATATTTAAATTTTGTCTAGCTTTTTAAATACCTGTTTTCAGTGCTCAGATGTTTCCTTAGTCAGTGTCAGATACAAATGCAAATCTATAATGAAAGAGAATAAATCTTTTCAGGCAGTATTGGCCAGCCCCTTTTGGATGAAGTCATCCAGCCCCTCCTCTGGTCAAATATCTAACAAAAATATATTTTTATACAACCACAGGATGTAATTTTATTAATCTATACTATACCGCTATACAGGATGTGTTAATTCTGCAACCTTAGCATAACTCAAGTTTCAATGACACCTCTTTTGATCTCATGCTGTACCCTCTTCACACAGGCTTTATAGGGTCATTTACAACCTTACACCTCTATGTAACATCCTAGCTTCCCTTATTTTAATGTCATAAACCTAGTTTATGATTTCTCTCTTAACAAAATTAACTTAACAACTCTGTAATTGGCTCAGAGAAACAGGATCCTTAATAAAAGTCTTCCAGTAACACATTGTCTCTAAAAAGACTGAGTGTGTGATACAATGCTGTCAGCAGTTCTCTTGGCCTGCATCTGCCAGCTAAAATCTGGGGAGGGGATGAGAGAGGTTATTCCTAGAGCATTTGAATTTTCAGCAGAGACATTAATACATTTTATATTAAAAGAATATAATACAGCACCGGAACTGGCTGTCTACATCACATTACTTATATACTAATAGAAAAGTAGTTTGTGGTGGGAACTTTAACTGCATGATTTCTGTTTCAGATAGAGGAGCCAAAAAGAATAAACTGTTTTGTGATTCTAATTTTTTGCTGAAAATGGTACAAGGTGCATACCCACCTTAGAGGGGTTAACTTGTTATAGAAATAATACTGCTACCTGCCCTCCTTACTACCTTTGCCTCCTTTTTTTTAATTTCAAACTCTGTTTTTTCCTTCCCTCCTTGAGTCCCTCCGAATTCTCTCTGGTGACCACCCAGTCCTGGGACTCTACCTCCTTGCGTGACCCTGACTCATCTTCTCTCCCCCCCCGACACTGGGCATTCCCCAGGTCTACCCTCTGGGGAAGGGCCGCCCCAACCCATGGTACTCCTTCTTGTAGGGTTCAGCACCGGGCCAGGGAGGAGACAGGATGAGGAGACACCCATGCCTGACTTCTGGGAGTGTGGTCCTCTGAGTGGGAGGCATCATTGCCTATCAGTGGAAGGAGGAAGGTGTTTACTTGATTGGATCCCTTGTGAAGCACAGTTATCAAGGCAATGTACTGCCATGGCTTCATCCCCCAGGCATACACCACAACGTTGTATTTGGCTACCTCCAACCACTGCCAGAGGTGGCTCCTTGAGCGAACGTTACCCCATCCCTCCCTGGATGCTCAATCTCTTCCCTCTCCTGCTGACCCCTGGTGTCCCAGGCTCATTCCTGAACCTGGGTCGCTGGTGTGGTGTGAGGTGTGGCATCCAGCACCTCAACCCTCAGCACCACCGGGCTGGCTCCTACCTTTGCCTCCTTACATCTCCTTTGTCCAGACTGGTCCATCATCCAGCCCCCTGGAACTCTCCCCTCAACTCCCCACTATGTTGCATGGAGCAAATCTCTCCTCTCTCCCTCACAATTGTGTGCCGAGCCCACCTTTTGCAAAGTCAACTGCATCATGAACATCATATACTGTTACACCACTTGTATTTACATTGTGCACCTTTGCCTGTCTGTATAAATCTGTTTGTCACATTTATACTTGTAATATATGCTAATTATTGTAACTGTATTTACACTCAATATGTCTGATAATGCCAAACCTCTGTATTCCATGTACTGCAAGATGTCTGTATACTGTAGTCTCCCACTACCCTCTCCCCTGGGTTGCACCTGGAAATGAGCCTTGGCTCTGAGTGCCTTTCCTGGTTATCAAATTTTAAATAAATAAATAAATAATTTACTTTTTTTTTATCTCTGAGAACCTGAAAGTACAAAAAAGTAGATTTAACTCCCTTTGAAAATTCTGACTACCTGCTACATGACAGCTGTTTGGAAGTACAGGAGACCTAGACTGTGGAAAGGGAGTGTAGAAATTAAATTGCACCCTGTTAGAGGATCCAAAGACAGATAGGTTAGTTCAAGAATGCCTTCATGTGAGACAACCTATCTTTATATGATAATATGGGTCAATGGTGGTTAGATATGAAACTAGAAATTAAAAATGTACTACAAAAAGAAGTGAGTAGGAAAAAATTAAATATGTACTGTAGATAACTTACAACCAGAGCTCTTCTTACTAGACTACTTTCCCTTCAGAATAAAGGGTTAGGCCCATTCCCTGACCAAATAAGGGTACTTATGAAGGAGATACAAGCTTTACAATATGAAAGAACTGCTTCCCTGCTTATGGAACATCGCAGTAGCACTCAAGGGAAAATTGGATCTGTAAATATATTTGAAAGCTGTAAGGACTGTGTGAGCAAAAGACACATGAGATCTTTACAAATGGAATCCGGACACATTGCAGAGTCATATACAAGAATTATGAGCATAACTGCAATCAGTATGTTAGCCTGTTTTATTGTCAGTGGGTACCTTGTCAAGTCCTTATTGCTGTCACTTTGCCTACATTTGTAACCAATGTCCTACCATGCTCATACTGCTGACTTTTTGGTTTTCCTCGCTGTTGCCCATTTATGCTCCACCTAAACCCTGTCACAGGTCTGTTTAGTGTTAGCACTTATCTTGTTTACTATGTACCCTCTGCCTGCTGCTGCTTTGTCATAATTGTATTTGTTTTTACCATGGTCGTTTTAAGTTACTCTCCAGATTGCTGTATTTGTCATTATTCTATACTGCCACTTTGTGACCTCCCAGGTTATATCTGAGAATAGTCATTCCTATGTCTAGATCACCTACCCGGTTAACACAAACTAAATAAATAAATAGTTCAGGAATATATAACTAGTTTATTGGGTATTGAAGCTCACAGTAATAAAAATATAGCTACTTAGTTAAACAGGAAAAAAGTGCCCAGAGAGCCCCACTCCCCCCCCTCCCCCGCTGCATTGGAAACATTGCACAACCCTATTTCCCTTTTGGAAATCAAAAGAGCTATTAAACAATTGAAAACAATATGGCACCGGGGTGGATGGATTATCTTCCAAATGCTATAAGCAATATGTGGACCAATTTGCTGACATCTTACAGATGGTATTTATATGTTGATAGAGGACAACATACAAGATTCCTTTGGGTTGGCCCTACAGATCTTTACAAATATCCACCACAATATTTAAGGAATTGGAGATTACTGTGTCTCAAATTCTTATTTGAAGATTTCAATGAAGATTGTTTGTGTAAATCTTGATAATGTAGCCCAGCACTTGGTCAATCTTTTATCAAACCTGTTCACTAATAGGAAGAAGCATTTATGACAACCTTGGGGGACACTTTTGAAAATCATGAACAAGGTAAATTACATAGCGTTGTGTTATCACCGGACCAGGAAAAGGACTTTGACAGGACGTCTAATAAGTATCTGTTTTGGTGTCTTCATAAACCATAGAATACCACAGGAATTTTACACATGGATGCTGAAACTATATGCAGTAGCAAAAGTTCTGTCATCTGTTAACGTAAATCTGGGAAAGAAAACAGCAGTAAAAAAAAGGATTAGGCAAGGATGTCCTATTAAGTCCGTTGTTGTATGTCTTTGGTATTGATCCCCTGTGATGGTCCCTACAACAGCACCCTAAGACAAACAGTCTGCAATGTGCAACAGATGCAGCATCTATTACTATATCAGTGTACGCAGACAACATCTGTTTATGTGTACAAGATAAAGCCTCAGGAGAAACAGCCATTACACAGATAGTGCAATATGAGGAAATTTCAGGGTCTAAAATCAATATATATAAAAGTAAAGGGTTACATTTAGTTGGAAATGCTAATACTGTGAATAGTATTAAAGGGATAAGTATTACAACAGAACCCATTAAAATTTAGGGGATTGTCTACGGTCCTGGAGACAAAGTCAAGATGAATTGGAAAGAAAAACTACAGATAAGTGAGAACAAGGTAGATATCTGGAAAACTTGGCTGTAGTTTAAAAAGAAGAAAGTACTCCTGATTAAAACATTTTTCCTACTAATTTGGATTTATCTGAGCATGGTATTTCCTTCCCCTAAAGAGTTAGAAGTAACATTAGTACTTCTGTGCTTTCTAGTTATATAGTGTATTTTTGTTTTGGAATGTAGCATCCATTTAAAAAAAAGAAAGTAAGATATGGCATCCATGGGCAATCTCATGGCTTCTCCTTCTGCTGACTAAATTGCAACTAAATGTCACAGGCCTCAGAAAGACTTTAAATGTGCCTAATTTCATGTTTCCATTACTGGAAAAAGTAAGAAAATGGAAAATAATGACACTTCAATTCGTCTCTTCATCATGAAGAAAGTTGTATGGTATTATACAAAATCAAGGGCTTGTGGCCCAGGACAAATATAGATGTGTTCAGCTAGCAGGTTAGAGCTAGTAGACTCATATCTACTGGACAAGAGAACACTGGCTAGGATGTGGGACATAGTCTGGTTTAGCTGCCATGGCAGATTAAGTGTGAAAGGGAATTGCTGCAAGCATTTAGTTAGTTTTTGTCAAAAAAAAAAACCACCAAGTAACTCTTTAACTTTTTTCATGTGCTTGTTTTCATTTTATTTCTTTTTATACCTTGAATTTCTTGTTATTTCTTATTTCAGAAAAACACAGGTCTCTAAGTATTAACATTTTAAAAGAAAATATGATAGTAGTACAGTTAGTCTCATTTTTACATGTATTAAGTTTTTTCTGCAGCAGGTATGCTGTCAATTAATTTTCCAACTGCAGTTGGTCTCCGATAATGTAATCATTAAATGGACTGAATATGAATTATTACATACACTGTATATGGAAAAGAGAGTAAATGTCTCCCCAAGAAGTCACTACAGAGTAAGTGCTTACTATTACCTGTATCCCAGTGCCTGTGGTATAAGTGATATATTAGGAATTATACTGTTATTTTCTGTTTTTTTTTTCCTTTATTCTGTGATGTTGAGTACCAGAATTGCATTTTATTTCAGATTCTCTTTATTCTTTTCCTTTTCTTAGCCTAGGGTCTGATATTTTTTTGTTCTACAAGAGAGCGGATTTATTACAGCAGTGGTGTAGAGTTGCTTTGCTGAACCTTAATTGCTTACATGATAGTATCGTTATTATTCTGTTTCTTTTTTGTTTCTTATCTTCCTACATCAAGAATGTAACATTGTTTTTACCCAAATATAAATTTCCTGCTCTTCCTCGAGAAGTACCACGGCATCTTTTCCTTCCACCTAGACAGTGACCAGAAAATGGGCAGAAAGAAACTCAGTTTAACATCTCATCCGAAGTATAGCATCTCACCAGTGCAGCAACCCACTCTTACTGCATTAATGACAGTTTGGGGTATTGTCCACAGTACGAGGTGTGGGGCTAGAACCTACAAACTTCCAATTTTCTGGCCCCAGAGGTGAGTGTACTACCTACTGAGCTGCTGACACTGTTATTGTGTGCAATTTGTTTTGATGCTGGGGGACTGTCCACATCGACCTTTTTGTGTCATGCAAGAACCACAAGCCACCAGTCCTCTGTACCCATCCCCGATATCAGGGAACATTTCATGACAAGGCCTTTGCCCTGCAATGGACTGACAAATTCCTGATGTCTTCCTATCCTTTTCTCGGTGCACAAGGTCTTACAGAAGGTGTGCCTTGAAGGAGCTCAGATGATACTCAAAGTCTGGTTTGGCCTCACCAGTTCTGGTATCAGGACCTTTTTTTGCCTCAGCATAGACTGACCTTGCATACTCCCCACCCAGTCCAACCCTTCTCATTAGGTCCAAGGGGAAAATGCAGCAAACAGACCTTGAGTCCTTTCATCTGACAGCATGGTTCCTGAGAGGCTAGAGTTTGTGTCCCTGGGCCTCATGGAGGAGGTCTGCACAGCTTTGAAGGCTTCAAAAAAAGGTTCCATCCAACACACCTACAATTTCAAGTAAAAAGGTTTGCAGTATAGTGCCAGGAGCATGGCTTGGCACCCATGTAGTGGCCTGTCAGATCTGTACTAGGGGTGACCAAATCTGGAAGTGTATTTGGATTTGGTTTTGGCGTTCCCAATCTACCATTTTTGGGGTGGGGGGATTTGGATTAGGTTTAGAGTCCGTGAAATATTGGTTTTGGCCTAAAAAAATGCACATTTAGAAGATGAGCCCAAATACTTGCATCCCTCACCAACTTTTATGTTTGCTTGCACATGTAGCATGAAGCAAACATCTTGCTGCAATAAGGGATTTCAGAGCTGTGTCACTCTCGGGTCCAGTGCAGCTCAGGCTGCTGTAGGCTCGACAGTGACAGGCCAGTGCTCAGCAAGGCTGGTCATGACACCATTCATGGCTTGCTGGGCAGAAACTTCCTGTAGTTGAAAGGAAAGAGCCACTCCAATCCAGAGTGGCTCTATCCTTTCATCTGCTTCCCAGCAGTCAGCTGAGTGGCATCAGGATCAGCCTGCCTAATGCAACCTCCCTCTGCCAAGTATTCCTCTCACCTCCCTGTCACGTCTGGTGCCACTATCTGAAATCAATTCCCTCCCACTGACAAATATCCCTCCCATCTCCCAGTCACCTTTGCTGCCTTGGTCCAAAATCAACTCCCTCCCACTGCTGAGTATTCCACCCCCCCTCCCTATCACTTCTTTGGTCTGTGAAATGAACTCCTTGCCACCTCTCATTGCTTTCCATATTATTTCTGAAATTTCTGACACCATGGTCTCCAAGCCCTGGTGCCGGCTACTACCCCAACCCCACCCACTTCCATTGTGTGGCACTGGGGAGCCCATCACCAGTGCCACCAACATGACACCGACATTGGGGTGCCCAATCCCATGACAGTACCTGAAATAAAGAAAATTATTCCTCATGGTCTTTTTTTATCTGTGTTCATTTTGGGGGAGTTGGCAGTGTGTTTTGGGGGAGATGACCTGGGATGCTTGGGCATGGAGACAGACTGTGTTGGTGGGGAGGGTGGACTTTGAGTGTTGGTGGGGTGGCAGGTACTCTACTCATTCAACACTGAAGTGAATGATGAGGAGGAGGTCATGAGAGCACCAGGAAGTCTCAACGGTATATTCTGGCAAATGGGGAGCAGAGCTTGGGCTTGGGCAAACAGTGTCAATAAACAGCATTACTCCTAGTTAATATAGCAGGCTAGCTCTACAAGGTATATGAGATACATGAACAACTGTTATGCATTCTAAGGGATTTTCCTTTGCTTAACAAACATGGCTAATAACAAATACTGCAGTGAAGAAAATTGTTTTTCTGTTTTCCTATAATAGAAACACCAGGCCCTGAAGAAATGGTCTGTTCAACCACGAAACGTTGGCCGGTCCCTACTGGTGGTATATCATTACACTGTTAACACATTTAATAAAATAAATACAGTATTTTTGAATTTCAAAAGGAGTTTGAGTCTTCCTCCCACCCTCTCAATTCTCTGTACATTACCACTATTTGAAGAGGATTCCTTCACAGTACATTTACCAACTGAGGCCTTACAGCTAAAGGGCAGGTTAAGCAACCATGTTCCACTCCACTTTTAACCCCCATAGCATGTCCATTTGGGAGGACAGTGCTACTCCCTAGGAACCTGTGGCTTCCAGTTTAATTTACCCATAGTAGCTGCAAGTCAGCAAGAAACGTTTATACATTTAAGAATGAAGAACTTTTTGAAGACATCTGTTCAGAAACATCCAGATGTCTAGTATTTCACTTTTTTTGCACAAAGAAATTTTTTTTAAAAGTTATTGGATTTCATATACAGTACATTCAAATCACTTGTTTCCACTGAGGTCCCAGACCCCCCTTGTTTCTGCCCTTGTGTGTTCCATCACATCTACGCACATACCACCAGGCTGAAATCAGGGTTCTGTTGAACCTGCTTGGAACCTGATCTGCTCATAGAGCATATATTTTTTACATGAACCCATTTCTTGAGGCAGCACCCACCACCAACATGTTTATCCCTCCTTTTGCATGCATGAAACAGCAAACTAATCAAGTACTATCACATGAATTATTAGAAGAACAGTGGACTGAAACAGTCACCATAAAGACACTAATTAACAAAACTGAACATCTCTTATAGAAAGACAAAAAAAACTGCATTGGCATTCCTTAACTTTAGCACAGTGTTTACGTAACAAGAGAATTCCTAGGGGTTTACAGGTATTGGTAGAACCCAGTTTGAGCATCACATCATAAAAGCTGCCTGGAAGATGGGATAGGATCAAAAACAAGCGTTCTCATGATTTCATGGTGGCCATGAAGCAATAATAGAAGAATGTAGTAAACATACAGCAAAAATGCAGAAACATGAGGATTATCAGTGGTGTAGCCAGAAATTTCCATTTTGTACACACTCCATCCAACAGCTGTCCCCATTTAAAAAAATGTACACACACTGTCCAAAAAACAGATTGTTGTCATATGTCTTATCTAACCTCTAAACAGGTTGTACACATATCTGTGTCCTAAACAACATATGTTTAAACAGATACAGAAACTACTCAGTGGTCTACACTAACCCAAATACTCCAGATGATAATGACAATGGTAACAAAAAGGCATATGTGTGGGACAGGTACTAAAAAAAACTATACATTAATGTGTACAGTGAGTATGCCTGCTACACCCTTGAGGATTATAAGTGTAGCCCACCCCCTCCCCAATGTCTACGGGTATGATGGTGGTAACTGTCTGTGGGGAGGGGGGACCACAACACAAATTGCAAAAGATGATTTACATTTTTGATTCCTCAGGCCTGAGGTGCAGACTCCATCCACAGAGCACTGGGCTAGGAGGCAAACTTGATTAGCAACAATTTGAAATCAGGAAGACATTGAAATAAAGTACAAACAACAATTATTAACAACCTGGATCCTTTAATGAAACCTGATTTCTCCATGAAGTGATGGTAACTTGATAGCAAGCTATTCCATTGGGAAACATTAAGGCATTGGACCAAGGGATTCCTTTAAATCAATGTCCACACATTGTCCATATGTCCATAATATAAGTGTCCGTCATCCACTGGGGCATCATGCTGACAACCACCAAAACAGGGCAGCGTACTATTCACTTCTTATAGCTTTTTACACAGACACAAGTAGTACTCGTCCCATGGGCAGCTTCAGTACCCTGTTTCGCACACTGGTGATATTCTCTCTATCTGCAACTTCTCTCAGAGGCTAATGGCTCAAGAACCTCTCAGGTTTACTCGCATTGCAACTGGGCCAGTAGATTCTCATCCAGACTGTGGCCTTCTTCCCAAAACACTGCACTCTTAAATGAAGGGGTGGTATATACCCACAGGAGTAGCTCACTTCCACTCTCCCCAATGCCGTGCAGCTAATTCTCTCTCAACTTTCCTCCACTTTCAACTTTAGCAGGCAAGGGTACACAACCATTCCTGGGGGGGAGGGTTCGTGGTGCCACTGAACAGGCACTTGCCACTTCCTGGCCCAAGAACTGACCCCCGGTGACCATGAAGTCCCCAAACTGAATTATTTCTTCAGCCCCTCAAGGCTCTCAATTTGCAGTGGGCAAGGAGGGTTCAGGATCTCTGGGAGCCTGCTGTGCCACACAGATCCAACACCCCCACCCAAGAACTGACCCCCATAGGTGAGGGTCCCAAGGTCCAAATTAATTCTGCTGCCCGATAACATTTTCTCTTACAAATGTGAAGTCCAGGCTAATTCTCCATTCCTTGACTGCAAAGTCCACCAGTTGCACTGGTTCGAATCCCATAGTGGCTACCTGCAAGGCACTTTGGGCTTCTCCTCCAGATGGCATCATCACTCCCTCCACCTGGGGGTCTCATAACTCAGGCCTACACCACTTCAGCTGCAGTCTATCTCTGGCCATGCTCCAAAGCTTGCAGGAGCCAGACAGGGCTTGCCTGTTAATCCCGTTCTCTATTCTGCAAAACTGAAGGCAACTTTTTGCAACCTCTTGGCTACAAGCAGCTGTCCCTTCCCCCCAGAAGCCAGCATAACTAGTTACTAGCTCCCATGTACACTTCTCTAGTGCTCTAACCCTAGGAGAGTTACATAAGACCAACATAGAACTCAGTGAATTTAAAAATATTATTGATAAAATAAAGACAGAACTGAAAGAAGTCAAGCAACAGATAAAAAAAAATCAAAAACTAGGAAATTTCAACAAGATTTAAATTATTATCGCGACAACAAGGTATATACGTACACAAAAAAATCCAGAGAAATCAATACTATTACAGAGAAGACAGCTACAAAAGTGATAGCTCAGGGAGTTTTGTCACAAACCAGTACACCAGGCAGGAGCTGCACCCAAATGTGCAACAAGAGCTTTTTTAGAGCAGCTTGAGGACACGGCACAGCAACCTTCTACATTAGGCCAGACCAGGGCACTGTACAGGGAGCCACCATGGTACAACCTATGCTCACAACAGAGGGGATAGTATGGAGGAAGAGGAAACTGAAGAGGAAGAGGAGGCAACAGAAAAGGGGGCAGACCATTTCAGAATCAGGGATACAGGGGATGCAGGAGGTAGTATTCAACCTCAGTGACAAACCCCTCACAGAGAAGCAACTAGAAGTCTTAAACCTAGGCTTGTCTTCTTGGTGGCACGGTGGGGATCAGTGCCCACTCTGTTCTGGTGATAGCACTATTTAGTGCCAGTGCCTGTTTCTTATTGAGCACCTGTGTTGGTCTGTATCAGTGACAGGGCACGTGTGGGAGGCTGTAAGAGTGACAGTGTGCACTATCGCAGCCCAAAAACTACACAACAAATACAAGCAAGCAAACATTTGGCATTGGCAAATGCTTGTTAATTTAAGCAACATTTAGCAAAACCAAGTAAAGAAACCCAAGTTAGAGAGACAAGTTTAAGTTAAACAAGCATTTGTCAATGCCGAATGTTGCTTGCTTGTATGTGCTTTGTAGGTATTTGGAAGTCAGTGCAGTGCAAATATTGAAAATTTGCAAACTTACGAGCGTCCGTAGGAACTGCGCAACGCATGCTCGTGAAACAGTCATTTACAGGAAGTTTGTGACCAAATTTTCAACATAGCTATTTTAAGACCTCTGCTCATGAACAGTGTCACTGTGATTTTCTTAATGTGTCCCATACATTGATTTCGCACACCGACTACGCCATTGTGCACTAGATGGGTGGAAACACGTTGTTGGCAAGATGTGAAAAATGACAGCTGTACTGCTCATAAGGAGATGTGGTAAAATGACAATGTTGAAAATCTGGAGTGAAAATATTGAAACTTCGCAAACTTATGAGCGTGCGTAGGAACTGCGCAATGCAGTCTTGTAAAACAGTCACTTTTAGGAATTTTGTCACCAAATTTTCAACATAGTCATTTTAAGACCTCTGCTCATGAACAGTGCCACTGTGATTTTCTTAATGTGTCCCATACATTGATTTTGCACACTGACTGTGCCATTGTGTGCTACATGGGTGGAAACATGTTTTGGGTGAGATGTGAAAAATGACAGCTGTACTGCTCATAAGGAGGTGTGGTAAAAGGACAATGTTGAAAATCTGGAGTGAAAATATTGAAAATTCATGAACTTACGAGCGTGTGTAGGAACTGCGCAACGCACGCTCGTAAAAACAACCATTTTGAATTTTCCACCAAATTTTTCAACATAGACTTTTTGAGAGCCCACCTTATGAACACTGGCAGTGTTGTTTTGTTAATCAGTGCCGGAAGGTGATTTCGCAGTGACTGCGAAATCACCCTTTGGGCCCAATTAACACCATAACAGTGACAGCATTCATGAGAAAGGGTCCCAAAAACACCATGTTGAAAATTTGGTGCAAAAATTCCAAAAAATGGCTGAGATATGCAGCAAAGTTGAAAAAACCCTATTTCAAACAACATGAAGTCTTGATGTATTCTGACTAATGCAGTGATCTCCAACCTTTGAACTGCTCTGGAGAACAAAGAGTTAACTTTCCATGCAAGGCATGGAACACTGAGCTCGAGCTCAGTTGAAGCCTCTGTCTGCTGTTGTTTGAACCCCAACCATCAGATTCTTTACTTCGCCTCACTGAACAGTCGCTCCGGAGATTTCTCCTTCGCTCGGTTCAAAAAAAATCGGTTAAAGTGTCGTTTTTTCGCTCGGTTTCAACCGAATTTCTGCTTCTAACCTGTCGGTTTAAGTCTTTGTCTGTGGTACCATGAGTAGTAGATAGGTTTTCTATATTTGTTTTTCTGTGTGGAACTTGTAAACATTGGATTGGTTCAGTTTGAACCATTCAGGTTTGTGTATAAAAACTTCTGTCTTTATTAGAGTGTGGTAACCGGTCTGTATCGGTTCTAAAAAAAATGGATTTCATTATGTTTTTTTCCAAGACCCGTATCACGGTCAGAAACCGATCGGGGTGTCTTGCCTGGCAGATTGCCGAAAAAAGGGTAAGTTTTGGTTAGGATTGGTCATGTCTGAGAAACCCAAGAAAAAAACCGGGCCCACTGGGTTTCAACACTGTAGTGTGTGTGGGGAAGCCTTTGCTAAGGCTGATCCCCACACCACCTGTGTTTATTGTCTGGGGTTTGACCACCTCAATTCAGACTGCCAAATTTGTAAAAGTTTTCCCAAAGCTACTCTGGATAAGAGAGTAGGTAGATTGAGGGAAAGGGAGGCCAAGAAGTCCGCTGACCCGGATGGCCAGCCCAGTTCGGTTCCGACCAAACCAGAAGGAGTGCCCTCTGACCAGGGCGAAACTTCTTCGGCCAAAAGGAGAACCGATTCTGAGGAGTCAGTTCCGGTTAAAAGAAAAAGAAGGGATAAATCATCCGGTTCGGATCCACAAGTTCTTTCTCCGACCACTGATGAGATAGCCAAAGCGATAAGGATAGTTCAATCGCTAACCTCGGTTCCGGCTGAACCAGCACCATCGGTCAGGGGCTTGGTTCAGTCGGTTCCCCCAGTTCCGGATTATACTTTAGAAGAATTTTATGAACCGGAGGAGGAGGAGGGAGAGTATGAAGATAATGATGATGATGGTGATTATGAAAGTCTGGATGTGCCTATTGACCTGGACATCTCCCCAGACAGACCTTCAGGTGTTTCTCCTCCTAGGCTTTCTGAGTCCCCCTCCCATTTTATGTTTTACAAGAAAGTGGCTGAAACCCTTCAGCTTCCTATGGAAGAAGCAGTAGAGGATCAGGAGGAGCCTGATTTTGTTGAGATGATGGACATCCCAGAGTCCAGGAGATTGTCTATTCCCCTCCATAAATCTTTAGGAAAACAGACATTTAAAATTCTAAAAACTCCTAATTCCATACCTCCTGTGGACTGAAGAATGGACAAGAGGTATACTCTTTCAGGCTCAGACACGGAGTTCCTTTCCCAGCAATGCAGCCATGTTGGGGTAGTGCAGGCTGCTGCCTGTGATAAGGCAAATATTCCCTTAGCTTCACACCCCCAGACAAGGACTCCAGGAGGATTGATGCCATGGCAAAGAAACAGTACATGGCAGCATCTTTGGGACTCAGGCAGGCTAACTATATGGCCTACACAGCTAGATACCAGAAGTCCAGGTGGGACACTGTGATGGCTCTAGCTAAACAGGCCCCTGACCGGCTTGCCAAGGAGCTGGAGCGGGTGGCTGCAGATGGGATTGAGGCATCCAAGGTGCAGTTTCATGCTGCTGTAGACTCCAATGATGTTTCATCTGGAGTCATGGCTACATATGTGGCCCTTCAGAGGATGGCTTGGCTCAGATGTACTAGCCTGTTACAGGATACCCAGGCTAAGGCCATGGATTTTCCTGTCATTGGTAATTCTCTGTTTGGGGAGCAGACAGAGAATTACATGAAGAAAATGGATGAGTACAGGACCACCTACAGGAGTGCTCAGGCCAAAGAAAGGCAAGCCACTCCTCAGAGGCAGCATTCCAGGGGCAGGGGCAGGCCTTTTCATAGGCCTTTTTACCAAGCCCAGGCCTAATCTTCTGCTTTTGCTCAGAGGGGGTTCTTTAGAGGGAGAGGCAGACAGGGTATGAGCAGGCCTGCTTCCACCCCTCAGCCTAAAGCCCCTGCCAAGCAGACACCCTGATGGGTCTGCCCGGGCCGATTCTCCACTACCTGTAGGGGGCAGGCTGGCTTACTTTGTCCAGGACTGGAAGTCTTTAACATCAGACAAGTGGGTCCTGGAAGTAGTAAGCCAGGGACTGGTTCTCAGCTTCAGAAAATTCCCTAAGATGAGAACCAGATCCTTTCCACCTGCAAATCCTTCAGAGACCCTTGCCCTAGAGGCAGAGGTTTCTTCCCTCTTGGCTCTCAGAGCCATAGAAAGAGTTCCTACCCTACACAGGGGCAAAGGATTGTACTCCAGATACTTCCTAACCCCCAAAAAGACAGGAGAATGGTGGCCCATCCTGGATCTGAGATACCTAAACAAGCACCTTTTAAAGCCAAGATTCAAAATGGTGACTGTGGGAATAATTCTGCCCTCTCTAAGGTCAGGGGACTGGCTAGCCTCCCTGGACCTCGAGGATGCCTATTTTCACATTCCCATCAGGTGCTCCCACAGAAAGTACCTGAGGTTTGAGTTGCCCTCAGGCCACTATCAATTCAGAGTAATGCCCTTTGGTGTAACATCAAACCCAAGGGTGTTCACAAAGTGCCTGGCAGTAGTGGTTGCTTTCCTAAGGAGAAGAAAGATCTCCATCTTTCCATACCTGGACGACTGGCTCATAGTAGGTCAATCTCCAGACCAAGTCAAGTCACATCTTCAGATAACTCAGCAACTGCTCACTTCCTTAGGGTTCCTCCTGAACCTTCCAAAGTCAGTTCTAAAGCCAGTGCAGCTCCTCACCTTTATAGGGGTGGAGCTGGATACAATAAAAGCAAAGGCCTTCCTTCCCCTGGACATAAAAAGGGCCCTTAGCTACTACATAGAGCGCACCAAGGGTCACAGGTCTGACTTCCTCCAATTGTTCCTCACTTATGGAGAGGTCAGTAAGGGTAAACCTGCCACTAAATGATCTATTGCCAGGTGGATTGTCTCTTGTATACAATTCTGCTACAAAAAATTGGGTAGAATCCTACCCTCAGGCCTGAGGACTCACTCTACTAGAGGTACAGCTGCTTTCCTGGCTGCTGCCAGGGATATTCCTATCTTAGAGATTTGTCAAGCAGCCACCTGGAAAACAGTCCATACTTTCACCAAGCATTACTCTTTGGATACCCAGGCTAGGAGTGATGCTCGCCTTGGCACAGCAGTACTTCAGAGCCTATTCCCAAAGTAGGTTCTGTCCCTCCTCCATGGAGGTACTGCTTGGTTGTCTGCATTAGTCAGAATACATCAAGACTTCATGTTGTTTGAGGAAAAAATTACTCACCTTAGTAATGTTGTTTCTTCTAATGGATTCTTGATGTATTCTGACCTCCCCCCGCCTCCCCTCTCAGAACCTGGTTTTTGGGATGTGGGTGGGCAGGAGCAGTGTTGGCACCTAGAGGTGCCCCTTTTTTCTCACCCTCCTTTATTTTGGGCGTGTGCTGTGTTTTGTTTTTTGGGTTTCCTGACTTGAGTCTTTGCTTGGAAACCGAAAAAAACCTTTTTATCAAATTTAGTTGGCAGTTGGCTAGTGTGAGTTTACAGTTTCCACACAGAACTCCCAGTGAGTATAGCTCATAAAGATCTGACTGTTGGGGTTCAAACAACAGCAGACAGAGGCTTCAACCGAGCTCGAGCTCAGCGTTCCATGCCTTGCGTGGAAAGTTAACTCTTTGTTCTCTGGGGCAGTTCAAAGGTTGGAGATCACTGCATTAGTCAGAATACATCAAGACTCCATTAGAAGAAACAACATTACTAAGGTGAGTAATTTTTTCTTATTACATTATACAGCTTACCGGCATTTCCTCAGTTTGTGGTCAGCTTTGAAGAGTGCAGAGCGTGTTCCCGGTCCACGAAGATCGTTGCGTCAGAGTCGGTAAGTATGGGAGTGAGGGGTGTGGGAGGCAGGGTGCACAGTGAGTGGCGTGGTGGGGAGACAGCGGGACTGTTTTTCTGTTGCAGGTTTTTTTTTTGTAAAAACAGGAGGATAACGCGACATTTGCCATGCTGGGGCTGTCCCAGTGTGGCAATAAGGGGCTGTTTGGGGGCGGAGCTGACGGGGATTGGGCACCCCATTGGTGATAGCATCTGTTGCCACACTGGGGTGGGCTCCCAGCATGGCACCGTGTACTCTCGGGGGAGAAGACAGAGGGCCGGCCGGAGGTTGAGGACCCGCCGGTTATACGACGTGGTTGCTGGGCTTGGGGTGGGTACCCAGTGGCAATGTGCAATTCTGTTTTGGAGGGAGTGCAGTACAGCTGATGGGGATTGGGCAGCCTGTCGGGTTATACAGTGAAGGAGCACGCAGTATGCCTCTGTGTGTGTGTGTGTGTGTGTGTGTGTGTATATATGGGGGCGCGCGCCAGGCAGATATCTTATCGCTGCTCACTGAAGTGTAGCTCCCCCTTTCAACTGTACTCCACTGCATTTTCGACTGCTATCATAGACAGCTCCAGCAGCAATTGGAGAACTGTGGCCGCGCCTGCAAACACACTGACTGAATTGGAAGAGGTCTGACACACCTCCAAAAACTCGGATAATGGCACTATGTTTCTTGCACATGCGTGCAAGCAACATAAAAACACAAGAGAAGTGTCCAGGTCTGAGCAGCAACACAGTTCTGGTTTGAACATGTACTACCCAGCACCATAACATAAAAAACAAAGTCAATTTCTTATATTTTGCTGACTGATATAGTGCCTTCTCATCTTAGTTGCAGATTAAACTGAAAATGACACTAGTTATTTCTGACAGTGCTGGAAATTAACTTGTTTGCGGAATGGAAATATTAGAGACTCACCCATAATAAAGTCTGCTCCAGTACTACCCTTGCTTTTCTTAGGGGCATGTGCAACAGATTCATCCAGTCTTGTATGGACTTTTTAACCATTTGGAGTCTATCCATTTTCTTATTGAAAATATGTATTTGCCTAAGCACTTTTGAGAATGGCACTGAGATATCTGCCCATTACACATTCCAACAATCCGGCGTCCACAATGCCATCTTATCACACTGTAGGTACTAACTCATACACATACATTCTTCTAATCAGGGGACGTGCAGAACTTAACACTATGTGATTACACTCTTTCAAATGGCATCGTCAACCCAGGAAACTTAGAGGAGTCTTTTTTTCAGACTCCAGGATCCACTTGCATCTAACTGCCTGACCAGAAAAAAATTACTCCAGGTTCCAAAAGGTTAAGCTCTGTGTTACTGTTTTTTTTTTATTTTTTATTTTGTCCATTCAATTTTGGAAGTGCTGGAGGCTTGTGACGGTAATGAGCTATGTGGAGCTGGAGATGGTGTATTCTGTGCTTGGTGCAACATTTTGTTTACAGAAAAAAATTTTGACTGGAGCAGAGCAACTACTTATTTAATGTGTTGCTGTGATAATCACACTTGATTGCCTCTGCTTTTTTTTCTCTTTTTCCCTGTTACGTAGTAAGTTTTGTTTCTTTTGTTTGCTTGAGTTAAATTAAAAAGATATCTTCCTGCTGACACCAAGCCTGTGAGTGAGACTTGAGTGCTCTGACTAGGCTTAGGTCCTGGACTAGGGCACCCTCACTTGTGATTCTTATTTTCTTTGTTTCAAAAACAAAAACAAGCATTTGTCAATGCCAAATGTTTGCTTGCTGGTATTGGCATTGGTAGTGCAGGAGTTAGAGAGATGCATAATGGGAATGGCAGTGAAGTATTGAAGTAATGCCAGCCCCCACAACCTCCCTGCAGAGACTGACAGGTGTTGGGGGTGTGCCTTTGGGTCATCGGCCATAACACTCATGCCATTCCACCTCTCCCCACCCTGCAGAAACCGACAGGTGTCACAGTGTGCCTTGAGGTTTTCGGCCATTAAGGAAATAAGCTGAGATGGGTGCATTATAGGAGAATGGGATGAACATTAGGGCTGAAGACCCCAAGGCACACCTCAATGCCTGTCAGTGGCTGCAGGGTGGGAGTGAAATGGCATGAGCATTACTGCCGACGACCCCAAGTCACCCCCCGATGCCTGTCAGTCAGTACAGGGTGGGCGTTACAGTTGGAAACCCTATGCTCTGGGCGTTTGTTGCTATTTTTGCTCCAAATTTTCAACATGGGCTTTTTGGTACCCCACCTCATGAACAGTGGCAGTATAATTTCACTAAGCAATCCCAAAAGGTGACTTCGCAAAGTGAGTGTGCCATTTGGTGCCACAGGTGTGAAAACACATTTTGAGCATGATGTAAAAACTCACAGCTGTACTGTTCATGAAGAGGTGTGAAGAAATGGCAATGCTGAAAATCTGGAAAGAAAATATGAAAAAGTGGCGAAATTACGAAAGTATGAAAACTGCAACACACTCAACGCAGTCATTTTTTTTTGATTGTTTTCTACCAAATTTTCAACATGGCCTTATTGGGACCTCCCCTCATGAACAGTGGCACTGAGATTTCATTAGTTTGTCCTGAAAGTTGATTTCGCACAGCGATCGAGCCATTCTGCACCACAGGTATAAAAACACATTTTGAGAAGGATGCAAAAAATGACAGCTGTACTGTTCATAAGAGGGTATAAAGAAATTGCAATGTTGGAAATTTGGAGTCAAAATATAAAAAATTTGTGAAGTTACAAGCGTGTGTAGAAATTGCACAATGGACACTCGTAATGCAGTCATTTTTTGGAGCTTTTTCACCACATTTGCAACAAGGGCTTTTTGGGATCTCACCTCTTAAACAGTGACACTGTCATTTTGTTAATTGGTTCCAAAAGGTGATTCCACGCAGTGACCATGAAATCACCTTTTGGGACTAAGAAACAAAATGACAGTGCCAGTGTTCACAATGTGAAGTCCCAAGAACCCCATGCTGAAAATTTGGTACCAAAACTCCAACAACTGGCTGAGATATCAACCTAAGTTGAACCTACCCCCCCCCATTGACTGTCATTATAGGGTTTTCCGTCATTTCTTCAGTTCCCCGTTGGTCTTTAAAGAGTGCAGACATGTTCCCGGTCCACAGAAGATCGCTGCTCCTGACCTCCGAAGGTTAAATATGGGGGTGGGGGAGGGTGCTAGAGGAGGGTGCGGTTGGGGGACGGGGATGGAGGGAACAATGAGGGAGTGTTTTCTCTTTTTTTCAGGTTTAAAAAAAAAAACACCATGGGACTGTTTTCTTTTTTACAGGTGAAATATTAACAAAAGATTTTGGCACACTGTGGTAGGTTCCCAGTGTGCCAGAGTACTGGGGGGAATCAATGCTGACCTGGGGATTGGGCACCCCGAGGTCAGCTGAGAACATGGGGTGTGGGGAGAGGGGCATCTGACACTGGGAGTGGGCATCCCAGTGTCAGAAACATCATAGAAGTATTTTTTGGTACACTGGGGTGGGCTGCCAGTGTGCCACATTAATGGGGGATACATGCTGACACGGGGATTGAGCACCCCGATGTCAGCAGGAGACGGAGAATGGAGGGTACAGAGTGGGCAGCAGCAGTGGAAGGGAGCTAACATTTACATTTGTTGTCCTGTTGTGTGCCTGGTTGGGAGGGAGGGGGGTCTGCCACTGCAATGATGAAACTGTCCTAGATTTCTTCCAAGTGCCGCACTTGCTCTGAAACTGCAGTCATCATCATACAGACAGATTGGGGATGGGGGGGGGGAAGGTCTGCTAGACCACCAGAGACAGCAGACAGTGATATTTATTTAAATATGGGCAGATCGAGGATATGGAGGGGGGTCTGCTAGACCACCAGGAACAGTGACATTTATTTGAATATGGGCAGATCAGGGGCAGGGAGGCGGGTCACTGGAGCACCAGGGACAGTGATATTTATTTAAATACGGGCAGATTGGGGATATGGAGGGGGCTCCGCTAAGCCACCAGGGACACTGATATTTATTTAAATACGGGCAGATCGGGGATAGGGAGGAGGGTCCACTAGACCACCAGGGACAGTGATATATATTTAAATATGGGCAGATCATGGATAGGGAGGGGAGTCTGCTAGACCCCCAGGGGCAGTGATATTTATTTAAATACGGGCAGATTGGGGATAAGGAGGGGGGTCCACTAGACCACCAGGGACCATGACATTTATTTAAATATGGGAAGATCCAGGATGGAAGGGGCTGCTACTCCACCAGGGAAGGATGCCTTATTATATGGGCAGCTCAGGGATAGGGAGGGTGCCGGGTTGCCTCAAGGTCTCCAACCCTCCCAGAGAACACTCTTTGAAGTACCCTTAGACCAATCCTGGCTGGTCTAACGGTACTTAGAATTTCACCCTCTGGGAGGGTTTAGCGAATCCCAATTTAGGGGATATGGCAGCCTGCATCTGCTGCAAGCTCTCTAGCACCATGCTGCACCCATTTTATGGTGCAAGGCTGGCGTCAGTCCCCTGTGGCATACGCAGCCTGTGTTTGATGCAAGCTACTTAGGCTGCTTTTATGACTCACTCCTGGCGCATCTTTTTGTGCAAGCCGCACCTTGCACCATTCCTTGTGGTGCAAGACCCTTGCACCATTCAGGGGAACTTTGTGAATTGTAGTAAAAACCTTCATTTTTCGACAAGATAATAGATGGTATAACACATCATTAGGACAACGTCCTATTTACAAGATGGTCCTGTTTATATTAAGTTCCACCACTTAAAGACATACCATTATGATAACATTGTAACTCAAAATACAGTACATTTTAAAGTCATTACCTACATATAATACTGCTTTTTATACACAGTAATATACAAAACTCAGTATATTACAAACTTATTAAAGTTCATACTACAAATTTTTAAAAATATATAACTTCTGTTAACAGCTGCATATATATTGCACAACCCTTCTTGTAAGGTCAAATATCTAACCATAACACTCACACCGAACTCTTAGTTCAATCTTTAAACCAGTTAAAAAGAATTTAACATCCTTATAAATTTTATTTGTTATAGGTTTTAAGGAGTTCCATACTTTAGTAGTAATTAAAGGAAATCGAATTGGACCTCATAAGTTAGCAAAAGCAAATTGCTCCCAGTGTCAAAGCACATGTCCTTCCTCTCTCACTGCCATGTGCCAAGTGAACAAATTTGTCTGTGCACAACAGTGAGACAGAGTAAAATAATACGAGAAAAGTGCTTCTTGAGGTATTTTAACCAATACAAACACATCCATATGGATTTCCTTGTAGGAAATACCACAAGAGGTAAGCAAGCTCTTGTGGTATTTCCACTGCACCTCCCCAAAGTTGTTCATATAAGGTGCCTACACTGTCCAGTGGGAGAGAAAAAAGTCAGAACACAGCATCCTGATAGAAAATATGAGCCAAAATGAGCCATTAATGGTGAGCTTGGTTCAGGATTGTATTAGTTACATCAGCACTTGTTAGTGGATGTCCTGGTTTTGACAAATCTGAACCACTCTACCCTTGTCTGTACTCAAATATCTTTGGACTCTCTCCACTATGGACCTCTGTGCAACTTCATTGAAGGAGCATTTGGTGGCTATTCTGCTGTAGTGAGCTAAAGCAGGTTTAACCTTCCTGACATCAGAGCGGCGGCGGGGGGGGGGGGGTTGGCTGCTGTTTCTTGGGTCTCGACAATGTGTTCCCACCTATTTGCAATCCTTCTGACCGTTGTCCTGGCCAGGCTTATAGAGAATCTTTTGTGTCTTTGGCAATGTCTGACCTTGGGTTCTGGCCCTGGAATGTGGTGTTTCTGATCACTATCATCACAGCCAAATGAGTCAGTGAGCTGCAAATCCTCTTGATTGACCCAGCCAACATGGTATTCCACAAGGACATGGTTGTGCTTTGCACCAGCAGGAAATTCCTATCCATGATGGTTTCTGAGTTCCATCTTCATCAATGCTTAGATCTGCTGGTGTATTTTCCCAAGCTGCCAGCTAGCCCTGCCAAGAGAAACTACACCAGCTGGATGTCAGGCAAGCTCTTCTGTTGTACCATTAAAGAATGGAGTAGTTCTGGGATGCTACTTCCCAGTTGTTTGTGACCCATGCTGTACTGTCCCAGTGTCATCCAGTGACCAAGCAGGCCACAGCTAGATGGATTGTATTGTGTATCAAAAGGTGCTGTTGGCCTCACATATGCCACCTGAGGGTATCCATGTCCATTCTTTTATCATATGGCCACATCTGCTATTGCTGCCCCAGACAACCCCTAGTAGTGAGAACTTTCATGACCCACTACAGGTTAGACATCAAGGCTAGGAGAGATGCTACCTTTGTGTCCTCCATCCTAAAGCCTCTCTTTGCTTGAACTGAGGGCTTAGCCTCCTCCAGTCCATGTACTGCCAGTAGACTGCACAAGTGTGAGTACATACTGTAGAAGGAATCCAGGTAGTTGTAAGACAAAGTTACTTCCCTGTAGCTATTGTTTCACTACTGGAATGCCTTCTGTATTCTAACTGTACAAGTGTGACCATAGGAATACCAGTAGCTAAACAATAATTGCAGGTGCGTAACTACGTCTTATTGTCATACTAAGCCCCTCTTGGGGGTTGCATAACTGGAACAACAATATTTCTGGAGAGTATAAGGCATACCTTATGCCTCACTTCCAGAGGTGTGCCATTATCCCATAATAGACACAGGTGTTTCATATTCCTTGATGTGGGATTCAGAAGCACAAAAAAGCCTCAGCAATGTGATAGTCTAGTATACCTCCATAACACATATGTTGTTTTTTTTCTACTAGTAATCTCCACACTCAACCCCAGGCCACACTTGGAAACAAGTTTTGGCTCAGTGGGCCTTCCTGGTAAATACCTATACAAAAATGCATTTATTACGGTATTATTCTGAGTTTCTAATGCTGTGTAGGTATGGCTGCTTGGGTATGATGTGCCTGAGTTGGGTTGTTTGTGCCAGTAATGAGTGTAGGCATATGATCTGGACAGTTCACAGCTAAATATGTCCTTGTTTTCATTTGTATCCCAGTCAGGTGTTACCGTACCTTTACTCCTACTAGGGAAACTTGTGAAGTACTGCAAGACAGCACCCCCCCCCGAACACACACACACACAAACACACTAGTTTTTGAGTCAGCAGTGGATATGCAACTCAAGTATACAGCCAGTTACAGTAGTTGTGCTTTCTTTTATTTTCACTTGCAAAGCATGTGAACATATTGGTATCAGTCTGAACTGTGAGAGGGCTATTGGGGGTGCACCCCCCACACCTATCATAGCTCCAGAATACTGAATCTCTTCTTTGAGCTCACTCTTTGCCTTTCTCCTCTTTTTACATCTGAAGTCCTTGCCCAATCACAAGGCTAAAAATGCAAGGTAAGGGGTTTTCTTATGCAGTTCCTAATTTCTGCTTGAAACCTTACCTTTACTTTTCATTTCACATATGCTACTGTTTACTACTTTCATATGTGCTGCTGTTTAGAACTTTGTTTCTCAGGGAATGGCAGAGATGTTTCACAATATCATTTGCATACCCGTGATGCAGTGCTTGCAAGTCATGAAATTAATGTATTTTCATACGTGGTAAAAAGCAAGTAAAACAGATGTTCTAAACTGTTCCTGCACTCATTGATTGGTTTAGGTAAGGAGCTGTGTTACTTGGCTTACCAGTGTGTTTTTTTTTAAACTTTAATAATGCTTTTATTGACAGGAAATCCATACATATCGCAGTTGATGCATCAAAATTTCCTATACACTTTAATTTCATACAAGTATCAAAACAATGCTGCTGTTGACTGTGTTGAGCTATAGGCTGAGATATTCAAAGGGGTTGTGCCTGGCGCAACTGTGTAGCACTAGTGCAACCCCAGAAATTCGCTCTGGGGCAATATTCAAAAGGGGGAATTGCACAACTCAATGTCCGATGAGCCAGGGCACAAACATAATGTATGTGGCACATTTCAAGGGGGAGTGCCCATGCATATGTGGCACATCCTGATATTCAGCCCAGGATGTGCAGCGCATTTGCTGGCACATTCCGGAGATGTGTCACATACCTGGGCATACAGTTGAGCCCGTAAAAAAATGGCTCAACCGCTAGCCACCCACAGGCATGCCACTGTATTGCAATGAGCAACACAGCAGCTGCCAGTCGTAGGTGGCTGCCCCCCAGAACACCATTCAAAAGCACCCACATATTTCCCTGGTAGTCTAGTGGTACCATCCTCCCCTCCCATACCTCCAATTGCCACATGAATCCTTTTATAAGAACCATGGTAGTCTAGTGGTACCCCCCCTTCCCATACCTCAGATCACCTGTAACATTAAAAAACATTTCCCTGGTGGTCCAGTGGTATCCCCCTCCCCAACCGGTAACCCCAATTGCCCGTAATGTTAAAAAACATTTCCCTGGTGGTCCAGTGGTTTCCCCCTCCCCATCCTGTAACCCTGATCACCAAACAACAGGACCATTATTGGTCCCTGGAAGTCTAGTGGCCCCCTACCCACACAGGGCCCCCAGCCCACACAGCTCACTCCCCGGTCGTTGGCAGGCAGCATATCCACCAGCATACCTCTGCAGCTGCCTGCCAAATGACAGCTTACAGTATGTGCTGCAAGCTCATTGGTCCACAATGTGGACCAATGAGCTTGCAGCACTTACTGTAAATTGTCATTTGGCAGGCAGCTGTGGAGGTATGCGGTGGATATGCTGCCCGCCAACGACTTGGGGATGGGGTGGGCTGGGGTTCTGTGGGTGGAGGGACCACTAGACTACTAGGGACCGATACTGGTCCTGTTGTTCAGTGATCAGGGTTATGGGATGGGGAGGGGGAAACCACTGGACCACCCAGGGAAATGTTTTTATAACATTACGGGCAATCGGGATTACCAACAGGGAAGGGGGAGCCACTGGAACACCAGGGAAATGTTTTTTAACACTATGGGCGATCAGGAAGGGGAGGGGGTACCACTAGACTACCAAGGTTCTTATAAAAGGATTCATATGGTAATCAGAGGTACGGGAGGGGAGGATGGTACCACTAGACTACCAGGGTTCTTATAAAAGAATTCATACAGCGATTGGAGGTATGGGAGGGAAGGGGGTACCACTAGACTAGCAGAGTTCTTGTCAAAGGATTCATATGGTGATCAGAGGTATGGGAGGGGGTACTACTGCAGTCCTTGGTATAGGGGCCGCATGCTGTGCAGGGTGCCAGGCACATTTCACTGGCCAGCCCTGCACAACACATGCAAATGGGGGCATAATGACATGCAAATGGCTCAATTTGTGTCTTGCATACACAATGGCACCATCTGCAATCCAGGTGTGAATGTCTGGAAAATGTGCCTAGCGCAGCTCCAGTTGTGCTGGAGCATTCCCATTCCTGGTTTTTAGACCTGTCTGAGGATGCGCCGGTGCACTGTATTTGTGCCATGTGCATAATTTGCTATGTTCAGAAGAGATGTGCCATGGCACATCTCTTTTGAATTATCCCTTAGTTGCTCCAGCACAACTCAGTTGTGCTGTGTCATCACTTGCATCATTACCAGGCACAATTCTTAATATCAGGCCCATACAGTTCCTAACTGTAAAAAATGAACATTAAACAGAAACATAAACCTTCCTAACCCTCAGCATGTCTCTGTGCCCTGGGTCACCCACTTTAGGGCTAAAGGAGACAGTATAGCGCAGTGGTCTAAGGCTCTGAGCTGCAAATCTGGTGACATCCAGCAGACCAGACCTGGGTTTGAATCCCACAGCTTCCACTTGCATACTGTGTGACCCTGAGCAAGTCACTTGACCTCCTTGTGCTCCCAGGTCGCTCCTGTAAAAAAGCTTTCAGCTTAGTGTGCTATACCTGGTTAAACAACTAAATAAAAAAAAACAAAAAAAAAAAACAATCTGTGCATGGTAAAAGAAAGAGTGCAGGGAAAAAGGTGACCGTCAGAGCAGCAACATGCAATTATGTCACCACACAAAGAGATCGCATACTGCAGTTTGAAATCAGACTTTGCTGTTGTCACTGTAATTTTCTGCGGGGGGCTAGGCCCCCCACACCTTCCCTTGAATATATATAAAATATCCACCGTTGCACATTATGAAGAAAAGAACAGAAATACAATTACAGCCCCATCCACATGATGCTCACAGTAGCAGACACTCACAAATCCCTGTTACCCACATCACGCATGCCCTCATCATGATGTCCACATTATGGAGTTCTTTTCTGGCACCCTATTGATGGTATACCTCCATCCTCCCCACCAACATGCTGCCCAGACACTGATAGCATCTCTTGAGCTGTACTTAACACTTCATAGTCCTATATTTACTGGCCTACTTCAAATATGGTTCAGGTTGTGGTTTCTTGGTGTAGAAGATTGCCCTTGCAGATGATCCAACATACTAGACGCCAGCAGAGTAGGCCTGTTGGTCTATCAAGTCTGCTCATGCTTCAGCACCCTGATTGGGTACTGTAGCCCTCTATCTGTCTCCTTCCACTGTTACTCCACCCCCCAGTCCTGCCCCAGGGGCAAACCAGCCTCTACTTCACCCCTTGCCTATTCCTGTCCCACCCTCTCTTGAATCCCTCCACCGTAGCTGCCTGTACCAGCTCCCCAGGCAGTGCACTCCATGGTTCCACCACTCTTTCAGTGAAGTACCTCCTCCTCCTTTCCCCTGTAATGCTACCACTCTCAATCTTCCAGCTGTGTCCTCTGGTGATTCCACCTCCTTCAGTCTAAAGATCCTATCTCGGCTTACCTTATTTACCCCTCTGAGGTACCTGAACACCTCAATCATGTCCCCCCGGTCCCTCCTCTCCTCCAGCAAGAACAGGTTAGGCTCCCCTAGTCATTCCTCATATGTCATATTCCCCAGGCCCTGAATCATTCTGGTTGCTCTCCTCTTTACCCTCTCCAGGAGTTGGATGCCCCTCCTTAAGAGCAGCCTCCAGAACTGCACACAGTACTCAAGATGTGGTCTAACCAGGCTGTTGTACAGTGGCAAAATTACCTTCCTGTTCCTTGAGGTAATCCCCCTAGCGATGCATCCCAGCATCCTATTTGCCCTGACCACAGCCCTCCTGCACTGCTCTGAATTATTCATGTTAATATCCACCAAGACCTCTTCTTAAAGCATTTTGCTTTCTGCTATAGGATAAAGTTTGAGCCTAGGTGAGCCATGATCTCTCCAATCTGGAAAAGAGAGATAAGGCAGGGACATAGTAACACTGACATGCCCCCCCCCCCCAGGACAACTGGGCCCCCTCCTCCTAGCCAGTTTTAAGTTTGGGGCAGAAGTGCAAGCTCATGTCCAGGAGGGGTGCTACCTAGATCCCAGTTGTTTCTCATATTCATCTAGCCCTCTCCTCTCTACATATGCTCACTCAGAGTCAGTGCTAATTTGGTCTTCCCTTTCTGAGATGTTTAATCTATGCCAGCAGTTCCATAGTTCTGTAAATTTCTGCCCCCTCAAGTCTCGGGTCACTTGTGATTTTTTCCATTCAGTCTCTCATTAAATTTCACCTTCCATTGTTCTATGGTTTGGGGGAGGTCAAAAGTCAGTTTATAGTAATGCATTTTAGTGTTGCCACTTTGAGGATGTTGCCGTGCTTACCTGTGTTTTGAACAATAAAATGAAAGCATTTTGATCACTGCAGCATAAATAAACATGGCTAAGCATATGCAGTGTAATCCAGGAATCAAATGAACTTGTTTGCTTGTGAAGCAGGTGAATAAAGTGATATTGGTCTGAAATGTGAGATGACATTTGGGTGTGTGCCCCTTCTTCACTGGTCACAGCTCTAGAACAGTGAACCCTCTCCCTAATTCTACCTACTTCCTGCCTTTCTTTGTCTTTCTCCTCCATTTTCTTTGAAGTCCTTGCCCAATCAAAAAGTTGGATAATGCACAGTGGAGGTGTTTTTTGTGCAACTCATGATTCCTGCTTGAAATCTTCTGTACTTTCTTTTCCACATATGCTACTGTTTACTGTTTTCATATGTGTTACCAGTTTGAACATGTTTCTCAGGGAATGGTGGAGATGTTGCATAATCTATATCCTTTGCTTGCCCATGACGCAGTGCTTGCAACTCATAGAATTAATTATTCCCATACGTGATAAAAAGCAATTAAAACAAATATTCTAACATATTCCTACACTCACTGATGACTTTAGGTAAAAAGTTGTGACTCTGTTGACCTATGTTTTGAAAGTAACCAGCCAGGGGTCAGGTTGTTGGTATTGTTTGTTTTATTAGCGCGTTGTGGTGCCTCCAGTTGCTCGGCATCTTGGCTAGGTTTGAAACCTCTGCACAGGGGCACCCAAGTAATCCGGACACAGGAACCAATAACTGAAATGTCCAGACCAGGAGTGGAATTCTAGAGTGTGGTTTTTATTCACAACAACAACAGAATAATAAAGCATAGATGGACCCCCACGGGGCTACACTCCCTGGTAATGTAGATTTATGGAGACCAGAACACATCTTCTTCACAACACTGTAAACCTCAGGTTATGAACACAGTGGGCTCTTAGCCCGAACTTGTACTCTTCTCTTGGATTCCCTGGCGTGGCACCTCGGCCAGCACTGAGACATTTTTCCATATGGCATGGATATTTATCTGATGGCTCCCTCTACCACCCAGGAGCACTTCCTGCCTTCATAGGGAAAACATCATCCTCAATCCCACGTCTGGGTACTTTCTGCGAACACTGGCCAAGTGCCCAGAAGAAAGCTATAGGTGCCCAAAGTGAACCTGTGGAGGTAAATCTGGTTACTCCAGATGGGGGGGGGTCTCCCACCTCTCGCTCCCAAATCCATACCCGGCCATTCATTTCGAATCAACACCTTTCCTTGTGAACCTCTCTGGCTGTAGAATGCTATTTCGAAATGTATATCACATTTAACACTCTACTCTTCATGAACTGGTATCCTGACTTGTAATGTTCTTTAAGTGACTATGCCCATCCCTGTAGACCCCCACTGTTTAGATGCATTTTAAGTTATACAAAAGCATCAAGTACTGTACTTTGCTGTCCTTCCCTGACCCCACAGTAGCAGATACTTTACACACTACCTCGGTGAAAACATGGACTCTATAGCAGAGCAGACTTACCAACTGGTTTGCAGGTGTCCCAGGGTTTCTGGCAATGAAAAACATAACTTAGTACCTCAGTACTTGCTCTACAACTCATCAGGCAGCTTTCCCTCCTTCAGCAGGGCTAGGGGATTGCCCCTGAATTGCTGGTCTCTTCCCCCATCCCTCCAGGGATGGGGCACTAGAACAAGCCGGAGAGTGGTCTCTACCACTATGTCAGGTTTCTTCTGTTTCTCTAGGGTGAAAAATATTTTTTAGAAAAGTTGAAAAAACAGTAGAAAAAATAAATACAGCAGAAAAACAACATTATTTACAATACACATTATGGGGATGGAAGGCCCTAAAAGTACCTTTTAGTGACAACAGTGCCCAAAGACAAGTCCATAAAGAGTCTCTCCTGGGCCGAAGCCCGGTGAATCACAATTCTAGCAGGCTGAAATCCCAAAGGGGAGAGTCTTTGAGGACAGTTCAAACATCTGGAGTCTGCTAGTGTAGGGTGTGTACTGCAATGTCATTAGAATAGAAAAGTCTGGACATACCAGTCCCTTGTAGAATGAAAACAATATGGCACCTGGTTACCGCTGAAGACTCTCCCTGGCAGCATTCTTCAGATACAGCTGGGTGGACATGTTCCAGAAAATGACAGGATGGCACATCTGGAAACTGCTGGGATGATGTCAACTAGGAGATGGAACCTTGGAACAGGACAGGAAAACTGCTGGTCTGAAGTCATCCGAAATCTCAGGCGATGAATCAGGATACAGCTAGGCTGGTGTCCTGTCTGGAAATGAAGTCATCTGGTAGGCCAGTCAATGGAATCTGGAAAGCCAGTACACTGTAAGGCTGATGAATGTGGGGCACCTGGTTCCTGGAACGCCAGACTGGTGGAACAACATAGGTACAGCAATGGCTGGATGGCAGCACTGGCTACCACTGCTCTGCTCTCCACTTGGTAGGCATCAGCACATTCACAGAAAGGTCTCTGCATTGTGGAAAATAGCACAACGGGTCAGGTGCAAGAATTATTACCCCATCTGGGCACTCATAATTCACATTGTGAAAGGTTTCATTGCCCTCTCCATCCACGATTCGAACAGTGTCTATAAACAGTGTCCTGTCCACTTTCCACTGTCTGAATTTCACTTGTAACACTCTGTCTCTGACATATCTGCTTGCACCAGGATGCACATGCTTTGTAGCCTCTTCCATTATCCAGGATTTCCTGTTTCTTTCAATCTCCTCCCAGACTCTCCGAGGAAAGATAGGAAAGGACATCCTATAGATCTCATTCGCCTTCCTACGAACCAATCTTTCCACTTTACTACACTTGGTCAACTTGAGACCTCTGGCCTGGCTTCGGGGTGGCCAGTCCTGGTTCTGCCAGCTACCCATACTCAGTGCAATGTAAAATGGATCTTTGACTCCTCCTTGTGGGGACTGGGCTGTGGAGTCACTACTCTCTCCTACTTTCTGCTCCTCTAAGGCAGGAGCTTGAGGATGTGGATCTGTACCTTCTTCATAAGGCCACATGGGTTCCCCCACATCTTCTTCCTCACTAAGGATCTGTGCCCAGGAGTGAGCAGTCATCCTCACTCCTGAGACTGTCCACTCTTCGCTGGGTGTGGAGGTCGACATCTCCCATTCAAGGGTCCCCCTCATCTCATCTTCTCCTATGAGACTTAGGCTAGGCCCCTCTTTCCAAGGGTCTGCTGATGCTCCTTCCAGCAGTGGCTCTCTGTGACCCAGACTCGGAGACATCAGTACTTTGCTCTGCCTGTAGATCTGCACACTCCTACTTCATGCCACACTCTGCTGGGCTTCCCCCATCAGGCTCCGCCTGATGCTGTGTGCTGCCAACTGCAGATTCTTGAAGCTTTGTCCACGTGAGAGCCAAGTGAACCTTGGGTGCTTTAGTCAAGCCATATTTCTCTAGGCACCCAGAACAGTGAGGAACCATGAAGACGTCCCTTCCAGCCTTTAAGCACATTACACACATTCTAACTGGATATCCAGGAATCGCCACATGAGGAGGCAAATGTCCCAAATAGTAACATCTCTTAATGTCTCTCAGCTTGTTAACTTCTTGTACTATCATAGCCCGGTCATGATCTGGGTAGCAGGCTGATCCCAAAGCCATGCCTGCAGAGAAAAACAAACAAATGCTTACTCTTATTTCAAGTCCCACTTGGATGGAAAAGTTTTTACCAAATGGCTCCCCTGCTGCTGTGTTTACTTTACTACCCCACCCTGTAATAGTGGCTGCAGCATTTCTGCGCTTCAACGTTCTGTTTCTGACTCAAGCCGCTGCGCATCCGATTTACACACTGTACTGATGAAGTTCACTCAAACTGCATAAACTGCACTGGTTGCTCTCTCAGCACATTTATATGATTTCTGCTGGACTTTTCATTCACTTCAAATCACTGTTTTTGCTTAAAGTCCCCTAAAGCCACCGTATTTCATTGCAAAGGATTGCCTGTAACTCGTTGCATTTGTCATATGACTCACAGTCTCTCACTTGGCTTTGAAAATTATACTGTTGCTGAAACTATAATTATGCTCACAGTCTAATGCTCAGAATTCTTGTTTTAGCTGATTAACTTGACACAGTCCTTCTTTGCAAAACAATCACATTGTTACACACAGATTCAGCTGGCTTTAGATTAAAATCACACACAGTTTGAGCTGTTTCTCAGGATGGTACTCACTTAATCAGCAGCTGGTTAGTGCGATGGAAAATGCGGCCTACAGATGGTCTTGAAGGCCTCTGGATGGAAGCAGGCTGGCAGTCCTGCCTATTGTCCCTCCGCACACCACGCTCTCTTTCCAGATGATCGATATGCGGGTTGAGCCCAATTTTAAACAGAAAAGTCTGATTTTACTAGTTTTACAACGTTTTCAGTCACCGTGACACTCCTTCTGGCAAGCCAGTTCACACACTCCTCTCTCTCTCCCTCTCGAACACTGTGCAGTCGCTCTAGAGCAGGCTAGGGGGCGGGATTGATTGCAGTCTCACCAATCACTCGACGCCATGCAAATGAGCTTCTCTCTTCTCCACAGTGATCATCAAGCAGTCAAAATTTAAACTGCAAACCACACTTTTTTTTTTCAACTGTAGCTCCTCAGCGGGAGCACCATTTCAACCATTTTTCATGGCATTTTACTCAGCGACTATCTCAGTCCATACCACAAGCACTTCCAACTTTTCCCACAGTTTTCCACACTTTTTCCTGTTACACAAAACTTTAAAAGCTGGCAAATGTTGTAATTATGATGCAGGACAAGGGCATACATTCTCAAACTTTACTGCTCCTTGGTAAACAGTTGGCACAATTACAGCAGCTCATAGACAGCAGCACACAGCGGCACATTTAGTTGGCAATGCTTCTGATTCTTTTAAGCTACCTAATGCCAGACAGCCAAAACTCTAGCCACCATCCGAGCAACCTTTCTTGCTTTTCTTCCTAAATTTCAACCAAATCCCAGCAGTAGCCTCCAATTTGTAACCAGCCAGGGGTCGGGTTGTTGGTATTTTTTGTTTTATTAGCGCGGTGCGGTGCCCCCAGTTCCTCGGCATATTGGCTAGGTTTGAAACCTCTGCACAGGGGCACCCAAGTAATCCGGACACAGGAACCAATAACTGAAATGTCCAAACCAGGAGTGGGATTCTAGAGTGTGGCTTTTATTCACAACAACAACAGAATAAAGCATAGATGGACCCCCACGGGGCTACACTCCCTGGTAATGTAGATTTACGGAGACCAGAACACGTCTTCTTCACAACACTGTAACTGTCAGGTTCTGAACACAGTGGGCTCTCAGCCCGAACTTGTACTCTTCTCTTGGATTCCCTGGTGTGGTACTTCGGCCAGCACTGAGACATTTTTCCATATGGCATGGATATTTATCTGATGGCTCCCTCTACCACCCAGGAGCACTTCCTGCCTTCATAGGGAAAACATCATCCTCAATCCCACGTCTGGGTACTTTCTGCGAACACTGGCCAAGTGCCCGGATGAAAGTTATAGGTGCCCAAAGTGAACCCGTGGAGGTAAATCTGGTTACTCCAGATGGGGGTTCTCCCACCTCTTGCTCCCAAATCCATATCCGACCATTCATTTGAAATCAACACCTTTCCTTGTGAACCTCTCTGGTTGTAGAATGCTATCTTGAAATGTATATCACGTTTAACACTCTACTCTTCATGCACTGGTGTCCTGACTTGTAATGCTCTTTAAGTGGCTATGTCCATCCCTGTAGACCCCCACTGTTTAGGTGCATTTTAAGTTATACACAAACATCAAGTACTGTATTTAGCTGTCCTTCCCTGACCCCACAGTAGTAGATACTTTACACACTACCTCAGTGAAAACATGGGCTCTATAGCAGAGCAGACTCACCAGCTGGTTTACAGGTGCCCCAGGGCTTCTGGCAATGAAAAACACAACTTGGTACCTCAGTACGTGCACTACAACTCATCAGACAACTTTCCCCTCCTTCAGCAGGGCCAGGGGATTGCCCCTGAATTGCTGGTCTCTTCCCCCATCCCTCCAGGGATGGGGCACAGGGACAAGCCAGACAGCAGTCTCTACCACCATGTCAGGATTCTTTTGTGTCTCTTTCTAGGGTGAGAACACACACCCTCTACATCTGGGTAGCTCTATAGCAGAGCTAAGCTCTGAGGGGCTGCCACCTGCAGCACACCTCCTTCACTCTCAACCTTCCTCTGCAGACTGCCCTCGACTCTTCTGAAGACTGACTAAAAATCCTCAATGTTCTAAGCTAACCCCTTGCTGCAGGATTCCAATGTGGCTTATGCTGCTGCGAGAATTCTATATGATGTCATCCCTCCAGCTCAGCTGAGACTGAGAACAGAGTGAGACAGTGTGAAACCCATTTAACTGGTGTCTCACAAGCTGCCTTTCCCTGCCTTCCACTAGATCTAAGTGGGATTCTTGTAACCCCGCATGACAGGGGGAGTTACATGAACACTAAAATTTAAAGCATTTTGGTCATTACAACATAAATATAGAAGGCTCAACATATGCAATATATTCTTGGAATCAGATGTACTGGCTCCCTGTACCCCAGAGTATCAGGAAGCCTAGAAAGGGGTGGTGGAGAAAGGTGGGTGGGTGGTAGGGATGGAGGAGTTCAGCCAGGGAAAGTGGGAGTGGGTGCTCACCAGTGAAGAATATATTCCAACTACTGGGTACGGTAGGATAAAGAGAGAACCAAGGTGAGACACAGATAAGGGAAGGAAGGAAAGAATTTTAAGGGAGGAGGGGGTAGAAGGGGCAGTGGCAGAGGAAGCTGCAGTAGGAAGGGGTATCGGGGGAGTAGAAGGGAAGAGGGAGAAAGAATGGTAGGTCAGAGTAATATTAGGGAGGGAAATGCAGGAGGGGCGACTGAGAAGGGTAAAGGGAAAGAAAAGCAGACAGGTACAGGAGTGCAGAAGGAGAGAATGGGGGAGCTGCAAAGGGGGATAGGAAGGAGGGTAAAATGGGAAGCAATAGTGTCAGCAGGTGGAGGAAGAGAAGAGGGGGAACAGATGGCAAGGTCATAGTACTGTTGGATTCACTACTGAACAGAGTTAGATGAGAAAAAAGGAGGGATGTTCAACAAAACAGGAGGGTAATATGTATGCTGAGAATGATGGCAGAACAGGTATACCTGATGATAGGTCCACTCACACAGTGCTAAGAGCAGACCCTCATGTGATAGTGCACCTAGGTACAAATAACCTAGCGGGATGTGAAGTAGCTGGGACAGTGTGGTGGAGTTCAGAGAAGTCAGGTAGATTTGCAGGGAGGTGGTTTGGTCAGTAGACCTCTTGGAAGTGCTCAAGGTGCTAAGGGCCAGCACAGCAAGGAAGCATAGGATAGAGGACTTTCATAGCTGGCTGAGGGAATGATGCATGGAGGAAGGATTTGGCATATCAGATTGGTTGCATCTAAATAAGGGCAGGATCCAGGGTACTCATGGAAAACAAATTGGTGAATATATCAGCAAGAACCTGAATTTAAACTGGAGTGGGGCAATATGGGTCATAGCATCCAAGGTCTCCAATAGATGGGGCAGCTATTCTCCCAGGTTGATTTGGTGGCAGGATCAGTAAAGGGGGGAGAAGGATAGTGGTGAGGCAGTGGCGGGGAAGAGGGCTTCTAAAGGAGGGGAAGTTCAGGTAAAGAACATAGGGGATCGAAAGGGGGAGGGATTAGAAGGAAGCAAGGGGGCAGGGAGTGCATGGGGGGATCAAGGCATGAAGAGGAAAGGGGAGAAAAGCCAGGCAGAGGAAGGGAGAGGCATAGTGTCATGGTGGAGGTGGTGTACATCAATGTTAAAAGGCTAGGGAACAAGATGGTGACCTTCAAGCACTAGTGGTGGAAGGGAAATTGGATCTAGCAAGAGTCACAGAGACATGGGCTACTCCAAACCAAGACTAGGACATCTGTATTCAATGGTATAAGCTATACAGGAGAGACAGGGAAAAAGGGAATGGTGGTGGCATGGGTATTACTAACACAAGGGAGGAGACTGGGGAAAGAAAAGTAGAGGCACTGTGGGTGCAACTCCAAATAGCAAAAGGAAGGAAAGTGAGGCTAGAGATATTATATAGGCCACCAAACCAGGATAACAAAAGGGACAGGGAGTTGGGCACCATGAGATGGGTGGTTGCGGGTAAGGGTGAGGTTGTGATAGTGGGGGATTTCAGTTTGTCCAGGGTGGACCGATTGGTCCCATCATGTGCCAGGAGCCAGTTGATCCAGCAGGTTCTTGGTTCAGGGAGCTACTGAACCCACATGAGAGGAACCCATCCTGGATCTGGTACTTACTAACTAACAGGAAGCATGTCCAGAACATCAAGGTGGAGAAACCCCTTTGGGGTTGTGACCACCAAATAATGTGGTTCAAAATGGATATGGGTAAGAAGACCACAAGTACTCAGGTGACGGTATTGAATTTCAGAAAGGCTGATTTTAGGAAGATGGGGCGATACTAAGGGGATGACTAACTAACCTCAAACAAGGTACACGAGTGAATCTTAAGTGGATGTCATCAAAGAAGGGATAGCAGTGGCCACTAAGAAATGGATCAGATAGAAGGGAAAGAACTTCAAAGCCAGGAAACCAAGTTGGTTTGATAGAGGCATGGGCCAGGCAGTAAGGAAGAAGAGGACCACATACACCCCAAAGGGGTGAAGATTGGGTGGAATACTTGCAGAAGGCTAAGGAGGCAAGCAGGTCAGTCAGGTAAGACAAGACCAAAAAGGAGTTACAAACTGCGGAAGGGATCAAGGAGGAGAAAAAAAGCCTTTTTCCAATATATCAGGGAAAAATGGACAAAAAGGAGGGAATAGTGAAGTTAAAAAGTAGTAGAGAAGACAGAAATATTGAATGAATACTTGTGCTCTGTCTTTACGAAAGAAAAAGATGGTCCAGTACCACAAGGGAGGAAGGGGGTTGGTGAAGGGGGGAAGGGGTGGAAGATTGGATTCCAGAAGACAGGATGGAAAGAGGACTCATGGCCCTCAAAGTTAATAAGTCCCCAGATCCAGATGGATTCACCTGAGGACACTGAGGAAGCTGGTGGTGGACCTGGCAGTCTGGATATAGGGGTGATACCACATGAGTGGAGAACCACACACATGGTGCCACTCTAGAAATGTGGGCCCAGAGATGACCTGAGCAACTACAGGCAGGTCAGTCCAACTTCAGTTGTTGGTACACTTATGTAGACCATTTGAAAGGACAGACGTGTCGGGTTTCTGGAGGTGAAATGTCCACAGGAGGAGAGGCAACATGGGACCATGGTGAAAAGATCCTGTCGAACCCGACGTAAGCAACTTCTTTGACTGGGTAGTGAGAGCAGCAGACAAGGGACAAACAGTTGACATATTGTACTTAGATTTCAGCAGGGACTTTGACTCAGTGCCCCACAAGAGGTTGATCAGAAGTTGGAGGTCCTAGGGGCAGGAACTAACTTAACTAGGTGGGTGGCAAATTGGTTAGATGGAAGTACTCAGAAGGTGGGGAAGGGGGGCTTTCTGGATCAAGGGAGTCACCAGTGGGTTACCAGAGGGCTCAGTGCTCAGCCTGGTGTTGTTCAATGTGTTGATAAATGACACTGGAGACAGCATTAAGAGCAAGATCTGCCTCTTTGTGGATGACACCAATCTCTGTGAGAGGGTGGAAATGAATGAGAGATTACAGGACCATAAGGAAGATCCAGCTAGTCTGTTAAGGTGGTCTGGCATATGGCAACTTGGGTACAATGCAAAGAAGTGCAAAATCATGCACATAGAAAGTAGGAACCTGAGGACCGACTACCACCTGGGGAGGGTTCAGGTCATGAAATCAGAAGAGGAAAAGGACTTGGGGTAGCCATCACAAGCAACCTGAAGCAATCAATGCAGTGCAGGAAGGTAGAAGCCAAAACAAACAGAGTGCTTGGGTGTATTGCGAGGGGGATCATGAGCAGGCAGGTGGAGGTCATATTGCAGTTGTACAGATCATTCATGTAGCCACATCTGGAGCATGGCATGCAAAACTGAAGACCATACCTGAGAAATGATATAAACCTGCTTGAGGCAGTCCAAAGGAGGGCAGCAAAATTGGCCCGGGGACAGCAGGGCACAGCATATGATGACAGGCTGAAGGACAGTAACATGTACTCGCTCAAGGAGAGGAGGGAGAGAGGGGATATGATTGCAATCTTCAAATACCTAAATGGTATAAACAAGGTGAATACAGGTGACCTCTTTTGTCTTAGTGGGAACAGGACCACAAGGGGGCACTGCTATAAGCTGGTAGGGGGAAGGTTCAATAAGGAGGTCTGCAAACACTTCTTCACAGAATGGGTTGTGATGGGGTGGAACCTAACTCCCAGAGGAAGTCGTCTCTCTGGGGAGGCTGAATGGATTAAAGAGGGAGTGGGACAGGGTGAAAGTGAGGGTCAGAGTGAATGAGGGGGTAGAAAAGTCTGAGGGGTGTCGGGGTTGATGGGCATGGGAGCGAAGCCCTCAGTAGTAACTGAGAAGAGGCTCCGCAAATCAAGCAGACTGGATACATCAGTGGGCCTTCTTCTGCTGACTATTTTCATATGTTCATATGTTCGTAACAGCAATGTTATATGTGAACCTCTTTTTATCCCCCAGTCATGACAACTTCACTATTGTAATGTGTTATTAATTTAATTATAACTGCTGCACTATCTACTGTATACACAACTACGCAGCAAATACAGGCAAGCAAACATTTGCCATTGGCCAGTGCTTGTTTCTTCCTGAGGCAACTGCTGTTATACTATATCTAGCCTTCTCTGGATCAGATCTTAGTCTGATAAGAAGCATTGAGGTTAGGACCACTGCTGCTATGCTTGAAGGTCGTGCTAATGCCTTAGTTCAAGCTCAAAATGTAACTGCTCCTGACCACTCCCCCCACTGCCTACCCAGCCTCCCATTCTGGTTGACTGTTTCACCCCCCTCCCTTGCATAGCTAGAGAACTCTCCCCTTAGGGGTGTTACCTCTCCCCACCCCTCTAGCCTCACTGCGGCCTCCCCCTCCCGCTCTTGCCTCCCTATCCCATCCCACCCCTGCTCACCACTCCCTCTCCCCCTTGACAAAACCGCTCAGGTGATTGCTCAGCCCTCTTCTGCCCTTGTACCCTCCCATCCCCTCCTCCTTCTCCCCTAAGTGCTTCCACACCTTTTTATCCCCCTCCTTGCTGATACTGTACTTAGACATAGTGCTAGTTACGACTCTGTAACACTGTAACCTCTTGTAAGCTGTGTAACTGTAACCTTATGTAGATTTGTATCTAGTCTGACCATATGATGTTTATTGTGTCTAATGACTGTTAACCTGACATACAACCTTTGTAAAAGAGTCTGTGCTCAAATGTACTTTCTGAATTTCTAATAAAGAATAATGCCATTGTCTTTGCTTTTATTCTACCAGGTCTTACTGCGTGCCAGAAAAAGTCTCCTCAGTTAATGTGATGTACATTTCCCCATCAGAAGATATTGTTATTGAAAGCCTGAAAGATATGAGAGCACACAGTTGCACCTGTAATCGAACACTTTGGTAAATGTGACAGTTTTATACTGTACAAAGATCTCTCAGTGCATGCACCACTGAGAGGTTCAATGCAACGGAATGTCACGGGCATGTTTGACAGAAAACTTCTGTTTGGGAATCCATGTTATCAAGTTCATCAATGTATATGAAGATACTATTTGGTTTCTGTGTGTCCTTCCAAACCACATGCTTAAAACTCTGACCCATGGCATCATGGGTAGGGCTGCACTTTTCACATGGAAGTCACGGATTCCATGATATTTTCCATTGTTATGAAAACTCCCTGATTTTTGACATGTCTCATGACAGCCTCATGATTTCTAGCCTTTACCATGACAATACCATGATTTTTAGCAATTTCCATGAAAACTCCAGAGTTACTGGTGTTTGCAGATGATTGATCTATAATTCTGTGCCACACCACCGCAGTTACTTATGGTCCCCAGTTGACCCCAGTGTAGCTTTCTGGGGTTTGCGTGAGTCCTGGTCTCTGAGATAGCAGTGCAATGTGCAGCCTCCTGCTACTGGATCAGCCTAACAATGACTTCTGTAAAACATTCAAATCTTTGCTGATGTACCCTTAAACATATACTGCATGTCAAACTAAGGATAATTAATACCCAATGGATCCATGACTTTTCAGTCCTTTGATTGTAATTTATATGGCTTCTGTTATTTTGACCACGATAATACAAGGATTTTCTCCAAAATTTTTCATGATAAATATGGGCATTCAAATCCTTGTGTGGGACAGGTTGACAACCAGTAGCAAAAGTCTATATTAGTTTTAGCAAGTATTAAGGGATATATGTATATTGGGCTAGTAGATCCAAGTCCAGGGGCCCAAAAATGTAAGCTCCATAAGGCTGCAAATAAAATGTTTTCCTTAACGTGTTGCTCAATTTATTTCTGTCAATTTTCAAGCTTAGGCATACATGGAAGATAGCAACAGCCTCATAGTCCAAGACTTCCACAAAATGCCAAACATGTTGAAGAAAGCAACCTATCTTTCAAGAGTCTAATTATTTCATCCATTTGTATTAAAAAAAAGTTTAGTACAAAAAAAAAAACCTGTTCTGAAAGTTCAATAAGTAGTTTCAATATTTTTCTGCTCCTACTGATAACTCGCCCACCTATTTTTGAAATCGAGTTACTGTACCATATCAGCTGATTTGGCAGTCCAGCTAGGTACTGTATTTAAAAGGTTTCTATCATAAATTCCAGTGGGGTTAAATCTGGTCTCAGTCACCACGAGCCTTTGTTCATAACTTGCCTTTCCTAGACGCATTGGATAACTTTGTCAATGTTAATTTAACAAAATTAACCATATATCAGAGTAGTTCTAGCAAGGGTCTTGGAGAATAATTCTGTGGCCTCTAAAGCAGGTAAACGCCTGTAGCAGAACTATTTCCCTTGCCAAATGCAACACAGAGAATTATGGCTGGGCAATCATGTACAGTACAAGACTGGGTTTCCATCAAGGGGGTCTAATGACCTCATAGGGACTTCAAAAGTGAAGCTTCAGAAGTTCCTGATGACATCAGAAGCCCAAGATGGAAATGTAGCTTTGTTGTTCATGTTTGCCTATTATTTTATTTTGTAACCCCCCCTCCCAAGTTGAAGCTTACCTCCTCTGCAGCTGCTTGAAGATCTTCTGACCAGCGCTGTGTAACCGCTCCCCGGACCACTCCTGGACTGCAACAGGGCTGGGGAGCAGACTGCTGAGTTGTAGTGCCTCCAAGCACCTGTTCAGTGCAGTGGTGAGCCGTTTGCATCCTTGCTCCCCCAGCCCAATCCTGGACTGCCGCCAGGGCCAGAGAACGCTCCCAAACTGTTTCAGCACCTCAAGTGCTCGCTAAGAACGCGGCCAGTGAGCCGCACACTGTGTTGCTTCCCTGCCCCCTAGAAATGCCACAGAGTGGGGTGTGGAGCACAGAGAAAGGCCACAAGATTGTTTTGGCACCCCAGTGCACCCAACAGTAATGTGGCAGAAGCACTGCTTTGCCACTCATCTCCCCAGCTCTATCAAACACCAGTGGGGGCTGGGGGAAACAAAATAAACAAAAAAATGTAACTTTTGAAAAGGCTCCCTGACCCAATCCATGCCTCCAGTGGGTCAGGGAGTATAGGGACAATAAGGTGCCGAGGGACTACAAGTCCCATGATTCCCAGCGGCCTGCCTACCATTTTTTCACTGATTGCTCCTGCATGGGAGCTCACAAAATTAAGCTCCCAATGGGGCTCCGGTCCCCAAAAAGTGCACCCTGGCCCTAGTGACCACCAGATGGGACCAGGAGGGTCTTAGACATGCAGCCAAGACACTGTAGTTTTATTTATAATGGACTGAGATGAACAGTACTGTATGGGGTTGGCCACATTGGATGTGGTCTGCCTGAAGACAGCATGGAACCCTGTAATAATCGCATAGACACCAATGTGGAGTGAACTGGTAAGTTTACTGCATTACACTGAGAACAAGCTGCAGAACACATGGGCTACTGCCCGCCAGATATAAGTTCATATATAGGCTAGTGCATGCGCATGAGCAAGGTATTAGCAAATCACGTATGCTAATTAGCTTCCTTACAGCTCCCTTCTCAATTAAAGTTTTCCTCCAAACATAAAATGTTTGAAGTTCTATGTAGCCACAATGCCAAGTGGGCCTTCAGATCTCCCTTCCTCTGACACAGCTAATTCTCAGGCTGGAGCTGGTGCCAGTCAATTGGTCCTGACTGCTCAGGGGCAGAGCCAATTCCACAGGCTCGCTTTGTAAATGCTCCGGCATCACTTGTAAAGGGACCTCCATTGCAGGCACTTCTGGGATCCTATTGTCTTCCATCATGTCATCCAGCACTCTACTCTCTTCTTCTCCTCGGATGCACGAGTTTTGTGGGCCACAGGAGCGGCGCGGCTCAGGGGTTAATAAAAGGTCTCTCCTGTTTCTTCAATACAATTTCCCATTTGCTTGGACTACATAGGGGCATGACTTTTCAGCATGGTGTTCCACAGTTGCAGGGGTCCAGGTATTCTCGAGTGATTGCAAGTAAACAGGGTGTCCCAGCTGTAAGGCTAAGAGTGGTCGGGCATGCAAACAGTAATAAGAATTTTGTTTTTCTTGAGTCCCTCGCAATGCAGCTCACACATCAACTTCTGCCACTTTTGCTTTAATTAGCTCAGATCTGGTAGGCATTAAATTTCTGGTTCTGTGGCCAATAAGCAGCTGTGCTAGGGATCCTAGCCCCTCCAGTAGGGCATTTCTCAATTCCAAAAGTGCTAAGTCACTGAAGATAACACCAACAGCTTAATCTGGTTCAATTTCAGTTGCTTACCATCTGTATCCGCCCCCGCCGTCACCCGAAAAAGGGACTTCTAGGCCCAGTGGGCTTACCAGTTCAATGAAATTCAGTAAAATAAAAGGGTCTTGACGGTCCACTTGCGCTTTCTTTAACAGTCTCTTTATTGTTTGAATGGCTCATTCTATCATTCCGTTACTCTGAGGGTATCTTGGTGAAGATGTTACATGTTTAAACTCACTTTCATTGAAAGTCTCTGAATTCAATGCAGGCAAATTGAGGGATGTTATCTGTTACAAGTAGTTCTGGAATACCATGTCTCGCACATTGTAATTTAATATGGTTACTCACTGTTTTGTTTGTTGTATTTTGCATCTTGGATATCTCAATGTATTTGGGCTGGCAGTATAGCCTAGATATTAAAGTAATGAGCTGTGAATGACCTTGGTACATCCAGCAGACCAGACCTTGGTTTGCTTTTCACAACCTTCACTTGCATACTGTGAGACTCTGAGCAAGTCACTTAACTGGCCAGTGCTCCCAGGTCACCCCTGAAAACAGGCACTTGTGCCTAGTGGGCCTTACCTGGTTACTGAAGACTAAAAAAAAAAAAAAAATTTGGAGTAGTAATCAACCATTGCCAGATAATTTTCCCTTTCAGATTCAAATAGGTCAACCATTTGCCAAGGTCTCTCTCTAGTGTCTCGTGGCTGCAGCGGCTCTCCACATTGTGCTTTTCTGAATTGGTTGCAAATGCCTCACTGGGCCACCATGTCACTAATCTGACTGTTCATCCCTGGCCAGAAAAAAAAATTTGTCTGGCCCTGCGTTTGCATTTTCAATGCCCAAGTGGCTGCTGTGTAACCTGGTTAACATGTCTGGTCTCAGTGATGTTGGGACCATCAGTCTCTCCTCCTTCAGCAAAAATCCATTTTCTGTTGAGACTTCATCTTTGCACTGCCAGTACTGTCTTATTTTGGGGAGCACTGATGTCTTCTCCTGGCGCCACCCATTCAAAATAGTGTCTCTCAACTTGACCAATGTTGAATCTTTGTCAGACTCTCGCTGAAACAATTTTAGTTTTTCATCACTGATAGGCATATAGTCCACCGTATGAATCTCATATTTGTCTAGCTCAGTTTCTGCCACAGAATTTTCCCCCACAGCCCTACTCAGGTCATCTGGTATATGAAGTTCTTTACCCGCTTTGTACTGTACTTGTAAATCATAACTTTGCAGTTTTAGCATCATGCACTGAATTCTCAGTGGGGCTGTATTTTTGAAAAGGCTTTCTATGGGATTGTGGTCCAATTCAACATGGACCCCTGGTCTGCCCTAGATGTATTGGTGGAATTTTGAACAGCCAAACACAATAGCTAGCATTTCCTTTTCAATTTGCGCATCATTTCTCTCAGCTTTATTAAGTGATCTGGAAGCAAAAGCAATAAGCCTGCCTTCTTGCAGTAAACATGCATCCAGGCCTTCTGCAGATGCATCAACAGGTAAGTCAACAGGCTTCCTTAGATCATAGTATGCCAGCACCGGGGCGTTTGTAACAAATGTTTTCAGTTCTTGAAAGGTCTGTCGGTGGCGCTTCTCTCAGTGCCATGCTGTTTCTTTCTCTAGTGACTCTCTCAATGGCTTATTTACAGTTGATAGGTTTGCAATGAACTTTGCCAGGTAGTTTACCATGCCCATAAATCTCTGTAAGTCAGTTTTATTTTGGGGAACAGGCATCTGGGTAATTGCTTTTTTCTTCTGGGGGTCTGTCAACAGCCGTCGTTACTTAACTTGTGTCCAATATATTGGACCGCTGACATTTTTATTTTTTTTTAGGTTTAAAGACAAATGCTTATCTCTGGATCTTTGTAGAACATCACAAAACCAAATCTGTTGCGACTGCTCTAGCAATAAGCCATACAGTCTTGTTTCTAGTCATAAATTCCACGCTTTTATTGTGATTCGTAAACGTATCCCAACGTTTTGCCATGTAATGGCTTCTTCTGGGGAACTGTTAATTAGAAATAATTTTTATGAGTAATCAGATACCATCTTATTAATTGTTTTCAAAACCACACACACTCATTGTTCTTTAGTAAATTCTTCACATTCAGAAACTATTCACTAACCATAATAATCTCTGACCGATTTTTATGCCTGTTGTTCACTATATCCATGTTCTCACCTAGATCTGATTCTGATCCATCTACAATTATTAAGTGCCTATAATGGCTACCACCTCGTTACACCTGGCCAATTCCTCACTCCAGTTTTTCCAACATTTTCCAACATTTAAAAAATCATATCATTATCATGTATTTTAGACACTCCACATAACAGAACTGTCTTAGCACATCAAACTATATTGTATTTAAATCAAAATCCTTTAAACTGTTACAGCATCACCTTTTGAGCATCCGCATGTTTCAGCATCAACAATCAATACAAAATTAATGATAACCTGCTCCTTTATTTATTTATTTAGCTTTTTTTTACCGGGTAAGTACACTAGACAAGTATTATGCCTATTTTCAGGAACGACCCGGGAGAATACAACGTGGGGGAAACAGTCAAGGTACAAAGAAATGAGAGTACATTATGTCACAGTAAACAAACGTGTGGGAAAGAAATACATCATTTGAGGTTAAGAGGAAACATATAGTAGCGGAGCACTGACCAAGGAATGGATTGGTCATAATAAAAATAATGTTCAAAGATTCAAAATAGTTTACTTTCTTATAATGTGTAGTCTGGACAGTGCTTTGCTTTCCAAGATCCTGCCTTAGCTTGGTCAAAAGACCCATAACACAAATCATATGCTTTTTACATTGCTTCCCAAATTAAAGAGAATCAAAATATACTACTTGTTATAATATTACCTCAGTTTTATATGCACGAGTGCAATAAACCTCAGTAGGTGACACCGTAGCTCACATGTGCTCAGTGTATCTGTATTGAAAAAAGGGAGCTTTAAGTTCTGTACTTAATTTCTTAATTCTTGTTATGCTTGGAAAATGCAGCTAATCAATGTTCACTATTATTTACCTTGCTCGTTTGAGCTTGCTGTTTTCTGGGCACTTGCGCTTTTAAACGTGTTTGCTCTCTCTCTCTCTCTCTCTCAATATCTGCACGAATAAGTAAAAGTAAGTTTTAACCACAAGTTACATTTACCCCTTAGTAAAAGGATTTGCTCTCCTGGTGTCAATGCTACCATATGGTACTTCATATTTGTTTGTAAAGTTTAAAAATGTACTTTCAGTGTTTGGCGTTTGTGTTCCACACACTTTTCTACTGAATAGGACAGCAAAAGCGAGGCTGCAGCCGAACCTCTTATATCCGCATGGCAAAGTGCGGTGACGGAGTCAGCTGATGTGATGTATTGATGTCATTGCCAAACCACACATGTTGGATGGCAACCACTTTGCCATACGGATACAACGGCCAGAATTAAATCACCTCTTGAAGTGGCTATTCATTCAAGTGGTGCCTTAATTCTGACTGTTGTATCCGCATGGCAAAGCGATTGCCATCCTACGTGTGTGGTTTGGCAGTGACGTCAGTACATCCCGGCACACTTTGCCATGCGGATATATGAGCGGTCCTGCACCTGTTTTTCATTGATGATGTACTGCTAAGCTGCAGCAGAGTTGTTGGTGGATTCAGCATATTCTATGAACTGAAGTTTGAAAGCAGTGTCATAGGAGCTCCGTTTCCATTTCTGGCTAATTTTAGCAGTGAATGCTGATTGATTGCTCCATGGAGAACTTTATACTTGAGCTACCCTGGTTATTGATTTATTGCTTGACCCTCATATAAGCTGAAGTACTAACACAAACTAGCTTAAAGAACTCAGCTTATACACAAGTATATATGGTACCTGTGGCACTTTTTTTAAATCATTTATTTAATAAAGCACTCTGTTTCATTTTGACTCAAGGTGCTGTACAAGTGAGCAGATTTATATTAAAAATTAAAAAACATAAAATACAGTCCTAATTGGATTGATTCCTAATGAGCTACATGAGCTGGAAGGAAAGGCTTCTCTAAATAAAAATGTCTTCAGCTCCCCTTTGAAGGTATTCACTGATGATGCTTTTTAAAAAAACAAAAACAAAGTGAATTCCACAGGGTCAGTGCCATAAGCGAAAATTCACAGGCACGTGGTGATTTTAGGTGGATCCTGGGAATTACCAAAAGACCCTTGTCAGCTGATCGGAGGGATGGGGATGAGTGGTAGGGCTGTAGGAGGTCTTGCAGGTAGCCAGGCCCCAGTCCATGCATAGCCTTAAAGGTCAGCACACCAACCATAAAGGTGATCCACCACTTACAGGCAGCCAGTGCAGAGAGCGCAGCACAGGTGTAATGTGACACGATCTCAAAAGACCAGTCAGCAACTTGTCTGCCACATTCTGCACCAGTTGCAGGCGGTGAAGTTCAGTCCCCGATGGCCCCAGGTAAAGAGCATTACAGTAATCGAGCCGTGATGTCACAAAAGCATGGACTAGTGATGGCAGATCACCCAGGGGTATCAGGCGTTTAATCCTGGCAATGTTTCTAAGATGGTAAAAAGCACTCTGTACCACGGCTGACACCTGAGATTCAAGTGTTAGGCCACAGTCCAGTACAACACCATGATTCCTCACCCTGACTGAGGTGAGCAACTGGGAGTCTCCAAGCCTAGGCCCGGAGACTCAACCAGATGGCACACCAACTCTCGGTGACCAGGTTCCACCACCAGTACTTCAGTCTGATCTGGATTCAATGTCAACCAGTTGGCCCTCATTCAGTCTTGGATTTCAGCAAGGCACTGATTGAACACTTAGACCACATTCTGCTGTTCAGGCACAACAGACAGGTATAGCTGAGTATCATCAGCATAGCAGTGAAAACTCAGTCCATACCATCTTATTATGTCCCCTAGCAGTAACATATACAACATGAACAACATGGGGGATAGAATGGAGCTCTGCGGGACCCCACATGGCAGGGAGAGTGGTGCAGAGGAAAAAGTCCCTAACACTACCCTCTGCATCCTGCCAGAAAGGAAAGAATGGAACCAGTTGAGGACTGTACTAGCCAGTCCACAACAGACCCACAGGTGCTCCAACAGCACACCATGGTCCACGGTGTCAAATGCTGCTGAAAGATCAAGGAAAATAAGAATGGAACATTTTCCTCCATCCTTTGCCACCAGGAGATCATCGAGCACCTAAACCAGGGCAGTCTCAGTACTGTGCCTTTTCTTAAAACCTAACTGAAAAGGGTTGTAGACATCATGGATTGATACTGTATATGGGCCTTCAGTTGAAGGGCCACCACCTTCTCAATAACCTTTCCCACAAAGGGAAGGTTAGAGACAGGTCTGTAGTTAGCTAGGTTGTCCAGGTCTAGTGAAGCTTTCTTCAGGATTGGTCTTACCACCACCTCCTTCAGGAGCTCAGGAAAAAAACCTTTCACTAGAAAACACCAGACTATCCCAACCAGGACCGGGCCAATGACATCAACATACCCTACAAGAAGGTGTGTTGGACCCTGATCCAAACTACAATAGGTGGTTCTCAACTCCTTGATGACCTTCCTGACATCCATGACCGCCAACTGGTTGAAGTCAAGCCAGACAGACTGAATGCCCGTGGCCCCCGACTCATCACTGCATAAACCAGTAGAGGGTGTTGACTGGATCCCAGATCTGATGGAGGCAATCTTATCAGCAAAAAACATCGCAAACTCATCAGACCTAGACTGTGAAAAGGCTCCAATGGACTGAAGATAGGCAGGATTACATAGCCGGCTGACAATCCGGAAGAGCTGAGCTGGTCTGTTAACTGCTGCAGCAGTCCCCTTGGACAGGAACTCTGCCTTCTTACAGGAGATTGCCAATTGATAGTCTCTATAATGAGACCTCAAAATAAGCTTGTCCCGACCAGCCTGGTGGTGCTGAGGTTTGGGGCGCTGGATGCCACACCTCGCGCTATGCCGGCGACCTGGGTTCAGGAATGGATTCAGGGTCATTGGAGGTTGGAGAGGAGGAGGAGGATCAAGTGTCCCAACAGATGCTCTCCTCCTCCTGGGGTGCTCTGAGCACCTGATGCACCGATGCCAGTGGAAGCACAGGTACTGGGGCACCAGGCAGCTCTTCGGAGTGAGGGTGGGGAGAACGTTGTGGGCATTTGACAATGGCATGCATCAGCATGATGTCTGTCTGGACGTCAGTCCTCTGTGCCAACGCCCTCAGGGGAGGAGGGACCAAGGGAAGAAAAGCAGAAAAACACCCGCTCAGGCCAGGATGATGACCGATCCCAGCCCTGATCACCTACCCATGGGCAGACCCCACTGTGCAGGCTCTCCAGAGGAAAAAGGAGCAAGGTAGGGAGACAACGGAGTAAGCCTGGCACTCTAGGGGCAGACGCTGAGGGAGGGATTATGGGGGATTGATCCATCCGAAGGTGTGGACCGAGGGGGCAGTAAGGAGAGGATAAAAAAGAAAGTGCAAAAAAAAAATAAGCTTGTCCCTGGTCGGCCCGGTGGCACTGAGAGTTGAGGCGCTGGACGCCACACCTCATTCCATGCTGATGACCAGGGTTTGGTGATGGACTCGGGTTGTCGGGGGCTGACTGGGAGGAGAAGGATCAAGCGCCCAATGGCTTGCTCTCCTTCTCTGGGAAGGGGTGGGAAGCCAGCCTCGCTGCGATACTGCCACCTCCCGGAGGCCACTGGTATCTGGCAGTGTGGGTCGGTGAAGCAGCATAGGGAGGGGGGACTGATGTCGGTGGGGACCTGAGTGGAGGCATGTCTCTGCATGCCTCTGCCTTATTGGCCCCCCAGACGCTGCCGTCAGATGGGCAGAAAAGTGGAAAAAATCCTCACCCACTCCTAGGCGATGAGACCTCCGGTCCCGTACACCCACAGGCCAAAGGGCAGACTCCATTGTTTCTGTGTACGCTCCCCCTGAAGTTGAGGGAGGATGCAGGGAGCCTTCTTCACTCCACCCAGAGGATTATCTGGGGTATCTGAAAAATTGCAGGGATCGACGCACAGCACTCTAGGAGCAGACTCCTGAAGTAGCTGGGGGTACTGGAAATCGAGGGATCCAAGAGAGTAGAACGACTGAGGGCAGGTAGGAAGGGATAAATAATAAGTAAAAAAAAAATAAACTTGTCCAACCTTTGATCCATCTTCTTCAACTCCCCAAGAGTCCCATCAAACCAAGGGGATCTCTGGTGTGAAGTGAGGGGTCGAACATGGACTGGTGCGATAAGAGTAGAGGGCTGCGGCAACAACTGTATTATAGGTCAGTACCAACTACCCCGGCTCATCACAAGCACTCATCATACCTGATAGGTTGAGCACTGCCATAAGACCTTGCGGGGTCAAACCCCTTAAAGGGCAGTACTTGACCATCTCCATAGGGGAAGGTCTATGGAGGGGGGGCTTTGAATGAGAACCTCATGGTACGGTGGTCTGACCAAACGACCGGTTTCACCATGAGGTCAGTGACCTCCAATTCCAGCGAGAAGACAAGGTCCAAAGAGTGGCCATGTACATGGGTAGCAGAGGTAACCACCTGTGTCAGGCCTAGTGAGTGCATTAAATAAATCTGAGACCAGATAAAAACAAACACCCTAATGCAAGACAGATGTGGCCCCCAGTCCAAGCTGAAACAGTGGAAATGGGGACAGCAGGTTAGGCAATTTGAAAACCGCAGCTTAACAGGCACAATTTTAATTTAGGGGTGCTCCCTGGTACCCTCAATCTGCAATGCTATGCAGAATTGCAGCCCCGAAACTGAAAATCTTGAGATCTCTTCAGAGAAGGTTGAAAAGGTCTGTCCCCTGCAAATGGCACAGCAGAACTGGAGAGTTGCTACTGCTAGGAATCCTCATATGCTCAGCATTCTAAATTTTGGGCTGTAACATTTCTTCTAGTAGGGGTGCACAATGCCCGGTAGTTATGACTTCCCGCTGACAATGTGGAGCGCTACAGAAAGTAGTGATTTGCCTTGTTTTTGGATTACCCAAGCCTGAACATTTACAACTATTCACTATAAGAGGGGCAACCAGGACCATCCCATTATACATTTGTTTGGTATTCATTTTTACTACCTTGCAACCAGATCAGCTCGAAGGGGTAGTAAGGAAATTCAGTTACTAAAATAAAGCCTGTTGGCTAGGACATGACAGTAATCTGTGGGACAGTCGGGGTAAAGATACAAGAGTGGAACAGTACTTGTTAAAATGGGAATTCTGGCCAACCAACCTATGTCTTGAACTTCTACAGAAAAAAGGCAGATGAAAAAATCAGGCCCCCCCTCAGCTGCTCTGTGTTCAACAGACCGCTCGCAGTGAGCAGTGGATGTCCATGGAAGATTAATGAATGTGTTTTATCCAGTACAAAAAATTTTACAGATCAGCATTTCATAGGAACACTTCACAAACCCCTGGCAAGCGTCTACTTAACATATGTGATTATAAACAAACAGGAAAATACCATTGAGATATTCAGCGTGCTGCCTTCCTCCTGCCGTGGCATATGGAGTCGCTTCGGCATTGTGCCATCCACACGATGGATGTGAGCTTTATGTGCCTCCTGAAGGGGCGTTGCCATTCTTGTTTACTTCTGTGACAATACTGCTGCATCTGGTAGCATCACTGACTAACAAAATGGGTCTCCCATCCTCCCAGTTGGGGAACTCATCGAAGCTGAACCGTGCACCGCCATGAAGGGATGGCGTACGGGTCCTGTGTCACATTCCTGGATGTCACTGGCAGTAACCAAGGCTGACACAGAACTAGAATAAAGTATTTTTTGTTTAAAACTCATACTGTGGATTAGAGAAGCTTAGGGGGTGTAAGCCCATAGCTACTGTAGCTCCTGCCTTTATAATAGTCAATACAATTACCGTTTAATATACGTTTATCTAATCTTGATTTACATTCCTTTCTAGATTTACTTACTATAATATCCAAAGGCAAGTTGTTCCGTGGGTTAATAACCCTTTCTGCATAGAAGATGTTGTGTTGCATGGTTTTAAAATGACTCACAGTAAGCTGAAGAGGATGTCCCCTTATACCATTTACATCCGGAATATGTATGTTAGAATACGGTCATTGATAATATCGTGTATGAGCATGTCACCTCTTTGCCTCCTAATTTAGAGACTCATCAGGATTAGTTCTTGTAGTTGCTCTTTGTAGCTGAGGTGCTTTATTGAGGTTATACATTTTGTGGCCTGCTGTTGCACCCTTTCAACAGCATTGATGTCCTTACGATGGAAGGGGTTCCAGAATTGGCTCATGTAATCAAGATGTCATATAGAAAGGGAAAGTTACTTTTGATTTCTAGCTTTTATATTTCTCTTTATGGGCCTCATATTTTTAGTGGCTCTTCTAATGACTATGTTACACTGCTTATGGTGATTCAGGTCGGCAGTCACCATATCTTCAACGTCTTTTTCAAGAGTAGTTTCTTGCAGGGGTTTGCTACTGGAAATATTTTGCTTTATTATGATGTAAACCAAGGTGCATTATGTGCATTACCTTGCATTTGTCAATGTTAAAAACCTTTTTAGATTTACTTACTGTGATATCTAAAGGCACGTTGTTGTGAGGGCGGCCCCCCTGTCCTACCACTTGGTGGACTCATCAGATTTAAACTACAAGCCGCCATGAAAGATGGGTGTGGGTTCCCATATCATATGCCTGGATGACCTCACTGGCAGTCACCATGAGCAACTCCCCATCCACAGTCCCAGACTATGGCCAACTAGGGAATTGCAGGCTGTTTTGGTTAGGCACATGGCACAGTGCAGTGATGGCAGCACAGGTGGCATGGCTCAGTGATGGCAGTGCATGTGGTTCACTGTAATGTGGTGTCAGCATTGCACATGGAGCAGTGCTGCAATGGCAGTGCACATGGCACTGTGCTGTGACAACCAACACATGGCAAAGTGCAGTGTTGCAATGTACATGTCACAGAGCAGTGCAGTGACGACAGGCAACGTTGAACAGAGTAGAGATAGCAGTACATGCGACACAGTGCTTTCATCAGTACGCACGGCACACTACTGTGTCAGCAATACACATGGCATAGTGGAACGCCATTTGGCTGATGTCTACGTGGATCAGCTGTTTCTTTTGCTGGCCCTCCAATTGACAATAGTTGTGCGGCATATTAAGTGATGTAGCTCCCTCTTTCTTCTTTGGTAAAATGTTATTAGTGATACTCTCAAGCAGAGTTTGTTAAATAATATAGAACTCCGAGTCTGTAAACTGTCAGATTTGTAGTGTGACGCACAGGTAATTTAAAAAGCTGGCGGGAACTTGTGGAGCAAGAGAGCTTTCTATTGCCTTACTCTAGCCAAAAGAGTCGGGGTAAAATTTCATGGTTTTTTGAATGAAACCGGCATTATTATTCGCAATTGGCAGTTACTGACTGCGTGAATGAAAGAATGGATTTTTTAGAGCCTGTCAATGGCAAGTTGAAATTGCAGACTCATAGTTATGAGCCGCTGAATATGGCATAGAATAAGCAAGATTTTCATGCAAGATGAACCTGGAAGAGGACACCTGGAACTTGGGGTCGGCGTTCGGAATATAGAGGTACTATGGTACCGACAGGCCTATCCTGGCCTACTAATGGTATGCCAGCATTATCATGGGGCTGGGGTTAAAATATTTTAGTTTACTGTTTTAAATTTACTGCGCTTACTGGAGCGCTTTTATTGTCATTTAACAGGTGTTCCTCATCGCCCCATTTAAGTGAGCGAGGAGATGGCAAGAGGAGTCCTCGACGTTTAGATGTTCTGAGTGCTGCCTGGAGGTGGAGTGGACTCCCAGAATGGGAGCTTATCCTGGGAAATAGATTACGACTGTATCGATGAAACACAATGGTTGGGATTAGTGGAGAATGGAGACTTGCAGAAAGGGGTAACCCTCCTGTAAGGTATTGTAAAAACCTTAGAAAAGGTCCTGTTCTTTTCACTATATCTGGGGTTTATAAGGCGGAGGTTGCGTTAATAACCTAAAGACATTTTGACCTGTATAACCCGTGGACTCCCAGATTTGGGAGCATGTGCTTTGTTAATTCGCTCCTCTAAATCCCAGAACTGTCGAGTACTTTAAATATATAAAAAAGAGATGAGCCAGACAAACTTAAACTATAGAAGGACTCCTTGACTGGAGCCTACATTCAGTCTATATTATTAGTCAGCATTAGACTAATTTTGTGCTCCTACTGTGCCTGTATATGGGATAGATGCAATATGCTTTGAAAGCACCATTGCATACGTAGCCCCTAATACATTTCATACTAGGAAGAGGTAGGCATACAGAAGGCTAGTGCCCATATGTGTATGTTTCCAGCACAGCTGGTACAGGAACCATTAGTTTATAACAGATAACTGTCAAGTCTCTGTTTAAATGTACTTGGTATTTACATTAGATATTTTTTGAAAAGGGACTAGCTATAGAGCAATGGAGCTAGACAGTTCACTCGATGGATGCTTGTAAAGAAGATGTTTGAGGTCATTAAATGTTTTTCTGGGCTTCTACTGATTTTCGAGACTCCTTAGTATAAAAAGGAGCCACTGAATTTCTTTACTATTTTAAATCATGGATTCCCTATAAGAAGAAGGCTTGAGCACTTCATTACCTGACATAAGAATAAATGGACTTCGGAAACTGGAGCTACATTGCTGTATATTGGAGCTCAGTGATTTCTGAATCTTTAGAATGTCTAACTGAAAGTTTTATCTTATTATGGGACATTTAGGGAGATTCTGTAACCTTTAGTATCTGCAAACTATCAAGGACTCCAGGGTAAATATGGAGCTTCTACTTACGTGCAAAGTGATGGACTTATGGATGTAGTGAGCCTTTCTTTGACAAGTTAAATTAACTCTCTTCTGTGCTTAAGTGCGTATCTTATTCATTTTATAACCCAGCTACTCAGAATTGTCTTAGGCACTTTAGGCATTGGACTTAACCTGTCAGATATACTGGTTGATATGATTGTTTAATTCTGTTTTTAGGAATCATAGTATGTTTTAGGTTTAGTATTTAATAGGAACAGCTGGCAGACTCAAATATAAATTGATTTCTCTTGCTGCTGCTGTATGTACGTTGAGATTATATAAGACAGCACATTAAGTGATACTACCAGAATGTTACTGCTCTGAAACAAGGTTCTTATAATAGAATCTTGAGTGCCAGCAGTTTTTAGAGTTAAATTGAAGTGGTACATTTATTTCCTTTTGTTTGTTGCATTTTGACATAAGCCTGCAACACAAAGGCAATTTAGTGTATCTAATATTGAATTCTAATTGTGCTGCTGTTTACTATGTACGTATTTGTGTTCTAGTTTTACTTTTTTAGAATATTGTAATGGCTTATGCCGAACAATAAACTTTTGATTGATTGACTGACATAGCATAGTGCTTGTCTACAGTGCACTGACAGCAGGCACATGGTATAGTGCACTGACAGAAGTAAACGTGGTACAGTGCAGTGTCGACAGGTCATGTGGCACAGTGTGACAGCAGTGCACGTGGCACTGTGCAGCCTCGATGGTTGCATGTGGCACAGTGCTGTGCCAGCAGTGCACATGGCACAGTCACAGACCACACGTGGCAAAGTGCAGTGTTGGCAGTGCACATAGCGCAGTGCTCTCAGCAGTGCACCTTGTAAAGTGCAGTGTCTGAAATGCATGCGGCATAGTACAGGTACAACAGTGCAGTGGTGGTGGTACAGCGCAGTGACAGCCAAACATGCACAACACAGTGAAAGCACTGCATGTGGCACAGCACGGTGTCAGTAGTGCACCTGGCACAGCACAGTGGGAGCAGTGCACATGGCACTTAACCTCCACCCTTTTCTGCTGCTGGCCATCATCCGTGCAGCTACAATCATGTGTATTATACCTGTGTTAATACACTAGCAACAGTTACTTCTATAAAGCAAGTGACTACTTGCCTGAGACAGAGGCTGCAGCAGAAGGTAAGTGCAGTCTGAAGGGATAGGCTACGTATGTCGAGGACAGCAGTCAATACATTTTTGAGCTTACATTTTGAGCTCAAAATAAAAGTAGTGCATATCCCTTGAAAATCCTATTTCAGGCATCAGTTAAGACAGGAGTGGTACCTTGGGACTAGACTGCAGCAAACGTTATTCCAATACATAAAAGAAATAAAACCGATTTCCATAATTATCGACCCTTAAGTTTAACTTCCATTCCAGGCAAACTGCTAGAGTCTATTTTAAAAGACAAAATACTGCAACACCTGAAAACCTGGGATCCCCACTACCTGGGAATATAGGGTGGTGGCTGTGGTGATCAGGGCCAAAGGTGTATCATTCCTTGGACATCCTACAAGCACTGTATATGTGCACAAGTGTTTTTTTTTTAAATAAGGTATAATCACTGTTATCAAAACGGGGTAGTACAGCAATAAAGGATGGTGGTAAAATAACATTTGGGGCATTTTTTTAAACCAAATGAGGGTGATGGCCAAAATTATATGGTGGTGGCAAAAAAATATAGCATGGTGGTAAAAAAATTTAGGGTGGTGATGGAAAAATATAGGATAGTGGCCCACCATGCTAAAAAAATGAATGGGAAACACTGCCTGAAAACCAAGTGCAAAATTGATACAGATCAGCATTGTTTCACCACTGGAAGAGCAAGTATTTCAAATCGCATAAGCTTTTTCGAAAAGGTACCTCAGAGCCTGGATAAACGTACACTGGTAGATTGCATTTATCTTTTTTCAAAAGCATCTGACACTGTTTCACACTGGGCAATAACTGAATACACTATAAACTGTATAATATCTTGGTTAAACAATAGAACACAAGTATGTATACAAGGCCATTTATCATATTCAGGTAAAGTCACAAGTTGGTTTCCACAGGTTTCAGTACTTGAACCCATATTCTTTCAGGTCTTTGAGTCAGATATGTTCAGAAATGTCCAAAATTGGGCCAACAAATAGGCAGACAATACGAAACTGGGAGGATTTGTAGATAACAGCTCACACATTAAATCATTACAGACGGATTTAGACCACATATCAAGATGTGTGTTTTAATGGGGCATGCATTTCAACACAGATTAATGTTGTGTTATACATCTTGGAAAATAGCCAATTCCACATATTTACACCCTGTCAAACATGGTATTAACAAATGATGATAAACATAGAATTTGATGGCAGATAAGGATTGCTTGGCCCACCTAGTCTGACCATTTCCCCTACCTACTGTTACACCGCAGACCTTACTTGATCTCCAGCTTTACTTTCCCTTACCACAAAGGTTCCCTTATGCCTATTCCATGCATTCCTGAATCCCACTACCATTTTGGCCCCCACTACCTCCTGTTCCAGGCATCCACCACTCTTTCAGTGAAGTACTTCCTCACCTCTTTCCCCAAGTCTACCCTTCCCACTTCGTTTATTTATTTGAACTTTGATGACCAGGTGGGCCCGCTGAGACACAAATGTCCCTTTTTCAGGGGCGACCTGGGGAATAGAAACATTTCATACATAGAGAGGTAATGTGCAGTACAACTGGTAGCCAGGAACTCAATGTGTAAGTACAAAGAAATACTAATTAAGATATTAAATCCATAGATTCCATAGCAATCTGGATTACAGCATGCCCCCTTGTTCTTGAGCATCTTTTTTTCTGAAAAATGTTTCCCTCTTGAGCCTTATTTATACCCGTGAGGTATCTGAAAGTCTCTATCATATCCCCCCCCTCTCTTCTTTCCTCCTGGGTGTACATATGGAGGTCCTTTAGTCTCTCCTCAGGGATTTTTAAGTAGACCCTGCACCATTTCAGTTGCCCTCCTCTGGACTGCCTCTACTTTTCTATGTCCTTCGGAGATGTCTCTAGAACTGCACACAGTACTCTAGGTGAGGTCTCATCAGTGATCTATACAGCGGTAACAACACCTCTCTCTTTCTGTTGGTGACACCCTTCCCTATGCACTGTAGCATCCCACTACCTCTCCCCACTGCTTTATCACATTGTATGGTCACCTTTAGGTCATCAGATATGACTACCCCCAGGTCTCTTTCCTGTTTGGTGATCATTAATACTACACCCATTCTGTATTCTGCCCTTGGGTTTCTGTGCCCCAAGTGCATGAATGTTTACTTCTTCTACTGAAATTAGCTGCCACACCCTTGACCACTCCTCTTAGCTTTCTTGGATCTCTTATCATCCCCCCCCCAAAAAAAAGTGTCTACTCTATTACAGATTTTAGTGTCATCAGCAAAAAGGCAAACCTTCCCTTCCCTTCTAGCCCCTCTGCAATGTTGCTAATAAAGATAAGACCGGTCCCAGTACTGATCCCTGTGGCACCCCGCTAGACACCCTCCCTTCCTTGGAATGAATTCTGTTTACCACTACCCTCTGTCTCCTGTCACCTAACCAATTCCTTACCCAGTTTACCACCTTTGGACTCACCACCAGACTGCTCCGCTTATTTACGAGTCTCCTATGTGGAACAGTGTCAAAGGCCTTACTGAAATCTAGGTAGGCCACATCCACTGCTCTACCCTGATCTAATTCCCTGGTCACCAGGTAAAAGAAATCTATCAGATTTGTTTGACATGACCTCCCCCCAGTGAATCCATGTTGCCTCGGATCTTGTAATTCACTGGATTCAAGATATTCCACAATCCTTTCCTTTCTTTCAGTAGTGATTCCATTATTTTCCCCAGCACCAAAGTCAGGCCAACAGGCCTGTAATTATCAACCTCCTCCCTGCTACCACTTTCATGAAGTGGGACTACATCTACCCTCCTCCAGTTTTCCAGAACCACTTATCTCCAGTGAGTGGTTGAACAGGGCTGTCAGAAGTGCAGCCAGCACCTCTCAGCTCCCACAATATCCATGGATGAACCTTGTCTGGCCCCATTGCCTTGTCCACATTCAGATGCAAGTTCCCTCAAGACTATCTCCTCAGTAAATGGACTAGAGTCCACCTCCCTTCCTTCAGTGCTCCTGGCAATTATCTGTTGTCCTTCGCCTTCCCTTCCTCGGTGAACACGGAACAAAAGTATTTGTTCAGGATGTCCGCTTTTTCCTTATCCCCCTCTGCACACTCCCCTCCTCCCTCCTAAGCCTTACTATTCCTCCCCTGATCTTTCTCTTTTTGCCTACATACCTGAAAAAAATGCATTGTCCCCTTTCTGCCTTGCCTGGGCTATTTTCTCCTCCATTTGCACCTTTGCGCTCCTAATTGCTTTCCCTGCCTCCCTCTGTTTTTCCTGATACACAGAAAGAAAAAGACTCAAGGGTTAAAAATAGACAAAAAATTAGAATTTAATGACCAACACATATCCGTAGTAGCAAAGGCAAATAAGGTTCTATAGACCAGCAAACGGAAAGCACAGTTATGCAATAATTAACCGTAACTGATCTTCCAGAGAGGCTCTTGCAGTATGTAATAAGCTTGAGGTTTAGAGAGCAGTCAGGCACTAGGATCATACAAAAAACTTTAGCTAGCAGTGTCTGTTGGGGGACCGCCTACCCGGCGTCACGTGATGGACGTCAGCGTGACACTATATAGTGGGTGGTCCCCATGCCTGCCCTCCAGTTTTCCCGCTGGAGACCTACAAAGGTGCAACAGGAGAAAGGAGTGGGTTCGTGGAGCCAAGATAAAAGACTAGATAGAAAGTAGCCACAGAAGCAGGGGGAAGGTGGGAGGGAAAAAAGGTACCTACTGCAAGAGCCTCTCTTGAAGATCTACTGTCACGGTAAGTTCTTATGTAACTGTACTTTCTTACTTCAGGCGGGCTCTTGCAGTAGGTAATAACCTTGAGGACTGAGCCTCAAGTAGTGTAATTCAAAGGCTGAAGCACGGGAGGAAGGAAAGGTCTGCATAAGGTACAGAATTAGGACAGGAGGCCCTGAAGGATGACTAGTCCAAAGCTTGTTCTGTGCCTAGAGGCAATATCCAGACTGTAATGTTTGGTAAAGGTGTGGACCGAGTTCCAAGTGGCCGCCACACAAATGTCTGTGGCAGAAACATTCCTGAAACAAGCAGTAGATGCAGCCATGCCTCTGGTCGACTGTCCCTTGACTTCCAAAGAAAGGGCTTGTTATACTTCTGATAAAACAAAATGCAGTTTGTTAGCCATTTGGATAAGCATTGTTTGGAAACTGCCACGTTCTCTCTTCTGGGTGCAAGGGAAACAAAAAGCTGATCCATTTTGCGGACTGACTTCATCCGGTTAGTGCAATAACATAAAATTCTGTGCACATCAAGCTTGTGCAGACTGACCTCCCCTTTATTAGAATGCTCAGGATAATACACTGGCAAGTGTATGGTCGGATTCAAAGTAAACTCAGAAACCACTTTTGGTAGAAACAGAATCTGTACACAGAGCCACCCTGTCTCTGTGGAAAATCAAATAAGGCTCCTTACACATCGGGGCCTGAAGCTCGGAAATCCTTTGAGCAGAAGTAATGGCAACTAAAAAGAGTGCTTTCCAGGAAAGGTAGTGCAGGTCACAACTTGCGGACAGTCCAAAGGGAGGCAAAGTGAGTTTCTCAAGGATGAAGGTCAAATCCCACGGGGGAACAGGGTTCCTGATTGGGGGTTTCAGATGGAGAATTCCTCTCAGAAAGGTTTTGGAAACCACCAATGGAGCCAAAGTCTTGCCATCCACTGGGGTATGGTAGGCAGCAATGGCAGACAAGTGGACTTTCAGTAAAGAATAGCTAAGGCCAAAGTCTGAGAGATGCAGCACGTATTACATTACCCGTGGGAAAGGGCAGGAGAAAGGGTCCCAACCCTTGGTGGATGCCCAAATGGAGAACCTCTTCCATTTCATAGCATATGTGGTACTTGTGGATGGCTTTTGGGCCTCCACAAGGACTTGAGCCACTCTGGATGAGACACCAAAGCGTGCAACAGCTATGTCAGCAGGTGCCACGCGTGAAGGTGAAGGGACTTGAGGCCTGGATGGACCAGCTTGCCCTGGTCCTGAGTCAGCAAGTTCTGGCAGAGGGGTAGGGGAACTGGAGGCTCTGCTCTCAACTGCTGAAGTAGAGGAAACCACACTTGGCGAGGCAAATAAGGGGCTATGAGAATCATGTTGGCCCCTTCTTGCTGTAGTTTCAGAAGTACTCTCTGCAACAATGGAAAGGGAGGGAAGGTGTACAGAACCTCCCTGTCCAGCAAAGAGACACTGCATCTTTCCAGAAAACACCACACCTCGGAAACAAGCGAGCAGAAACTGGGTAGTTTTGCATTGGATGGGGAGGTGAACAGGTCTAGATCTGGGCGACCCAACAGACTGAAGATGTCTTTGACTACTGACAGCCTCAGTTCCCGCTCATGTGCACTTGCCTGAGTGCAGCTGAGAGTGTAAAGGACATTCTGAACACTTGGGACATGCACTGCTGCGAGTTGCAGGCTGTGCTGTACTGCCCAGTGCCACACGTGCATCGCTTCCCTGCACAGAGGATATGACCATGTGCCTCCCTGTTTGTTCAGGTACCAGACTACGAACATGTTGTCTGCACTAGAAGGGGCCCAGGGAGGAGTAGGGGCTGAAAAGCCTGAAGGGCGTAAATCACCGCCTGCATCTCTTGCTCACTGATGTGCTGAGACCAGGATCCTCGTGTCCTGTGGTCGCCCAGGTGAGCGTCCCAGCCTTGACCGGAAGCATCCATTGTCAGGGTCTAAGCCGGAGGGGGCATCCTAAAAGGAACCCCTCTGGTAAGACTGGACAGATCCTGCCACCAAAGGAGATCCTGACGCATGGGGCTGGACACCAGGATCCTGTGATTTAGGTTGTCTGACTTCTGGTCCATTTGAACCCGAAGGGTCCACTGCTTGATCTGCATGAGGAGCCTGGCTAGGGGAATGGTGGGAATAGCTGCTGCCATAAGGCCCAGAAGGCATAAGACTGAATGGGCCGTGGTTCATTGACTGGTTGCCACTTGGATGGCCTGCTGGCGCAAGGTTTCCACCTGATTCAAAGAGAGGAAAGCCTGACCCTGAACAGTATCCAGCACTGCTCCAATAAACTGGAGGCATTAAAAAGGTACAAGATGGGATTTGGGGTGATTCACCATGATCCCAACTTGTTTGAAAAGGTCCAGGGTAGCAGCCAGAGAGGCCACCAGGCTGTCTCTTGCTGGTGCTGAAAGGAGCCAATCGTCACGGTACAGGGACACATATATTCCCTGGTGGCGTAAAGCCACTGCCACCACTGCTAGGCACTTGGTAAACACTCTGGGTGCCAAGGAGAGGCCAAAGGGGGGTGCTCTGAACTGGAAGTGTTCCCCCTGGAATGTAAAGCAGAGAAGGCGGTGGTGGGAGGGAAAAACTGGAATATGCAGATATACATCCTGCACATCCAGAGCACAAAGCCAATGACCCTGATGCAGAAGAGGCAACAGGCCCAGTAGGGTCAGCATGCAAAATCTCTTGTACTCTGTGTACAGGTTTAGTGTGCAGAGGTCCAGGATTGGACAGAGGTCCCCTGTCTTTTTGGGGACCAGGAAGACGTGGGAGTGATATCCCTTTCCTTTCTGGGCCCAAGGAACAGGCTCTATAGCTGATTTTAACAGAAGAGCCTGGATCTCTTCCCTTACAAGAGGGATGTGGCCTTCTGGATAGTGAGAGAGACCTGGAGAATTTCTTGGAGGGGTGTCTGTGAATTCAGTGGTGTGACCTTGAGCAATGAGTTGAAGGACCCATGTGTCTGTGGTAATAGCCTCTCACCCAGCCAGGTGGTGGGGGAATCTTCCCCCTACTGGTTCCTCCAGAGCCAGTGGTGGAGGCCGGGGGCCCTGCCACAAGTCAGGAGGTAGAGGGGGTGTGGAGAAGTGCTGCTCCAGCAGCCCTCTGGGACTTGGCTGGAGGGGTAGGTCCCGCAGACGGGGCCCAGCGTTTATTCTGATGTCAGGCTGGCAGTTGCCTATTCTGGCACCATTGCTGGTGACGAAAAGGCTGTTTTGGCTTGGTGTTAGAGGGGTACGTAGACTGAACAGAGCGTAGAACCTTGCCACTGTCCTGGAGCTCAGTGATAATGTCCTTGACATAGTTTCCAAAAAAGGACAGATTCTCTGAAAGGGGCATCCTGGTTAACTGACTGGACGTCTTGGGCCAAACCGGATACCCACAGCCAGGAATGCTGATAGACGTGGCTGTAGGTCACTCTAAGGTAATGACAGCAATAGATTTCAGTAGTCCTGACTGTCTGTGAGATTTTAGTTTTAGCCTCGGAATCGGGCAAAGCCTCAAATTCTGACTTCAGTTGTCCCATGATAGATTTCTGGTACACAGTCATGTGTGCTAGATAATTAAAAGCTCTAAGGGCCAGAGTGGAGGAGGAGGAATAAGCCTTGCATCCAAACTGGTCTATTTGCTGTGACTCCTTGTCCGGAGGAGAAGTGTTCATGTATTTAGGCTTAGCCGTATGATCATGGGCTGCGCTAATGACCACTGAGTCCACTTTCAGGTGAGAGCTAAGGTAGTCCTTACCCTAAGGGGTGCAATACAGTCTGCCTTGCTGGCGACTGCAGCCACCGACGAAGGTTGCTGCCAGACCATTGAGGCCAGGTGCTCATGTGGTCCAATCCATGGAGGAATGAGCACAGGGGACAGCTCGGGCATATCCAGGTGCTCTGCCAACCTCTAGCATTGGGGATCCTGATCCTCAGTCTTCCACCCATTTGCCTCCTGAATATTCCAGAGGATCTCTGTAAAGGAGGGGGTCCTCTGAAGGAGACTTGGGAGAGTCCTTGGGTTTTGGGTTCTTAGGAGAGGGTGTCTCAAATCCCAAGGTAGAGGAGTTGGCTGAGTCAGATTCGGACAATGGGCTCCTGTCTGGAGACCAAGCCAGAGGGAGCAGAATTTCTTGCAAGGAGACCACAAGGCTCCTGCTGGTACCAGCTACAACAGTAGGACACGAGGTCTGTCCCGAGGCAGAGGGGCGAGACTCTACTGGGGAAAGGGATCCCAGTGTAGGGTCCAAGCAGGCTGGTATGGAAGCTGCAGCCAGTTGCTGCCGGTCCAATTCTGAGACCAATTGAGTCTTGGTTTCGGACCACCAGGATTGTAATGCCTCCCTGAAATCCACCTGAGGCTGCGGTGGTGAAGGGGGGTGGTGAAGGAGGAGGAGGAGGGAGATAGATGGGCAAGTAGCCTAGAAGGTTAAACCCCTGCATCATGTAGCCTGGCACTGCATAATGGTAGCCCAGCATTCCGTAGGGTGAAAAGCCTGGCATCAGATACTCCAGCGTGGGGTATCCTGGCACGTGATACCCTGGCAAAGGGTAGTGAGGAGGAGGGTAGTGAGGAGGAGGGTAGCCTGGCATTGGAAGGTCCAGCGAAGGGCCCGATGTTGCCGAAGGACCTAACTGAGGCCCAGACGGTGGGTAACCTGGCATAGGACCTGCCAGAGGAACCAAAAGTCCTGTCACGGGCCTTGACGAGGGCTCTGATGGAGGGTTTGAAGGACCTGGCAACATTAGGTCTGGTGCCGGAATGCCCGGAGGTTCCGGTGAGGGTCCCACTGGGGTCTGGGATGGGTGAGCTGGCCCAGATAGGGGAATCTGCGGTGCAGGAGACTCTGGCTCTCGAGGGAGGTCTGGTGTTGTGGCCCCAGTATCAAGGTTGTGTCAGGCAGATGCACCTCCAACTCCGGCTCTAAATATGCAGGACAGCCCAGAGCCACCACCGGGGGAGGTGGCGAAGGAGGATCCCAAGAGGGAGAACCCTCTGGGAATGGCTGCAGCAGGAGTGGAAGCATGCATGGATCCAGGGAATCACTGTCAGGCCTGTTATCGGGGCCTGATGAAATCGCAGTGGCTGGGCCGATGCCGGAGGAGCTGGCGTGCGAATTATCAGCTCAGGCCGGGCGATCGTCAGAGGGGCTGATGACCGGCTTACTGGCAGTGTCACCAAGCTTAAGCCCCGGTGTTTTAAGAGGGCCTAAGGGTGGCGGAGCTCTCTGAAAAATTGGAGGTGCCCTTTTGAACTGTGACCAGCTCCCCGGAAGGAGGGTCAGGCTTGGTCAGAGGAGTGATATCCGCGCCCATGGGAGGCCACTCGTCACCAGCAGCCCATGAAGGGAAGGAGACAATTTGCAGTCCTGGTGCTTCTCCTTGTCCTTTTTCATTTTATGGGAGTCCGAAGAACCCCCCCAGGGAGGAGGATGATCCCAGCAGCTTCTGCAGCTCTTTCTCCATGGAAGCCATCCTTAGTTTGAGAATGTGGGCTTCCAGGGCCTGTTGGTGGCATTTCCGTGTGACCTGGTTGAAACTCTGGCAGGTATCACAGTCCTCAATCTTGTGCTCTGGTCCCAAGCAGAAGGGGCAGAGGGAATGGCCATCATTATGAGGGAGATGGGTGCCACAGGAAGCGTACTTGTTCTTATGCGACTTGGAGGACAGCAGAGAAGACATGCACAATAAAGGTCAAACTTTTCAAATATTTACAAGAGAAAATAAAAAAAAAAGATGAAATACTCATCTGAAAATGGTGGTCAACTGAAGCAGCATTATCCATGAGGTCCTACACGTGCAGGTTGATGGCGGGAAAGAACTGGAATGCGGGCGTGGGGACTACCCACTATATAGTGTCATACCGACGTCCGTCACATGACGTCGGGTGGGTGGTCCCCCACCAGACACTGCTAAAGTTTTCTGTGTGGTCCTAGTGCCTGATGGCTCTAGTCCTCAAGGTTATTACCTACTGCAAGAGCCCTCTCAAAGTATGATTTTTGGAAGCAGGAGAGCAGAAGTAATTACACCACTATGTGCAACATATGTTAGACCAACACTAGATTATGAAAGCCATCTATGGTGCCCTTTTTGAAAGAAGGATGTTGTTATGGTCAAGACTGTCCAGCAAAGAGCTACCAAAATGCACAGCAAAATGAACCCTATGAGCAAGGCCCTGATTTTTCTGCGGCACTTTGGGACCAAGTTCTGCTGCAGGATTATCATTTACTGCAGAACTTCTGCAGAAATTCTGCGGCACCAATGAACTGCTATGTCACAGTGTCAAGTTGTCATCCTGACACATCCATGACAATGACTATGGCAAATGGGATGGGGGAATGCACAGTACCACTACTTCAAAAAATAAACCCACAGACTTTTAAAAATAATATTTTTTTTAAAAGATAAAAAAAAAATCTGTCACTTAAGGTCCTATCCTATTGCATAAATGAAATACACTGAGGGGACCTTGTGTGATAAATGATTTGTATATACAGACAATTCCACTTATACCATCCTTGGTTTTAACAGTCAGTCGGCTTTAGTGGGCAAAAAGCATTTTCCACCGGCCAGACTGCTGGCATAGTGGTAGTGCTACCCAGTGACGTAACCATGCGTACTTATTGTACACACATGCATACAGAAAAAAGTGCAGCAACACTCCTTTTTTTTAATGTTGATCCCAATTCCCCAAACCTGGCCTTTCAGTCTTTGGCATGGGGGAGGCTGGGGGGTGACAGCTGTGGACCTCATTCCAAGTCAGACATGCAGGCACTGCAAAATGTTGGCACCCGGCAAAGCCCTCGGACCACATGCGTCTTTACTGTGCCTGTCAACCACTAGCGGTAGTTTTTCCCGCCTGCTTTTGGGTTGCCCTGTGAGAGAGAGTCTTCAGCTGCTGCTCGTAGTACCATCGTTGGGCGTGACTTGTGAGAGGAAAGTCGGGACCGGGACCTCATCCAGTCCATCATCGTGATCGATTGTTGTTCTTGTCCCTGCCTGGGTGGTCCCCACCGCCTCTCCTCTTATTGCCTGCAATCGTGATAAAAATAATGCCCCCTTTCTTCAGTGCCGGTGATGGACCAGCAGTGCGGGCAACACAGCAAAGAGCCAGGTGAGTGCAAATGATAAACTGGAAACCAGATAGGGGCATAATATACCGCTCAGTCTTTGTCACTGAAATGCATACCTCTCAGCATGAAAATGCATAGAGTACCGGCCTTCACAATTCAAAGCAGATTGTGAAAGTGTAGCACTTTCTTATTTTAGAGAATAGCATGTTAAAGAATAGTGGGCCTCATGTCATATGTCGAGTGTTAAGGAATGTTTCTGTCAAAAAAGTTTAGTGTTTTTAATAGTTTGTATGTCAATCAGAGATGAGATTACAGTGTAAGTGTGAGTTTTTTTTTCCTGTTGCCAGTCAAGGATTCTTTATCTTGTTTCTCTCCGGAGCATTTTCTTTAATTGTTTAAAAAAATCATACCGTTCTGGGATTGCCTTTTCTTGTTTTTATTTTTGCCTCTTTTCAGTGATGCACCTTGCTTTTTTGTAATAGCTCAAACCTAAAAGAAATTTGGATAGACAGATAATGCTGCAGTTTAACTGCAAATTAGATCTCATTTGTCTATCTGGTCATGGCTGTACCCACTCATATGTAATACTGCTGAAATTGATAGGATGTCTAACATGGAGAGTCTGAAGCTGTAACTAGAGAAGAGCCTTCTCTGTTTTTATTGGGGTTTCTTATAGGATTTCTGCTCGAACCATATGAGGGGATAAACACTGTGAAAATAAACAGCCTTTATAAAACAGTGAGCAGCAATGGATATACTCGGAGAATTTAAGGGGTGTGTGTGTGTGTGTGTGTGTGTGTGTGTGTGGAGAGAGTCTAGTGCCCAATGCCGTCCTCATGCAGATGTTGCCAAGAGGTTACCTGGCTCAATTCAGCTGGTGTCCTATGGCTGTGATGACCGGTAAATAGAGTGGGACAGAAAGAATTGCTCACCTACAGGTTTTGATTTTGATGCCAGAGCAAAATGTTGATAACATGGAAGGGCATGGACGCTGATCCGAGGTGGGCACTGAGCTGTCTGAATACAGGGATGGCTTCTGTTGCACACAGGGATGGCATAACAAGTTGGAGAGGATGGGCCGTTAGGGGGAGACATTGTGCAGTCCTTCCCCATTGCTGCCTGCCCAGGCAGGGAGTGCCATGGCTGCGGTGGTGGCCATGGAGCAATCATGGAGGGGGGGGGCTACAACCAGATCAATCTGTTATAGTTTTTCTGTAACTAGAATGTTGCCCTGTAAATTATTCGATTGCTGTGTCTTCCTGTATAACCCATGCAAGTATGTGATAACATGTTTCATTTCAGGGTGTGTAGTGTTTGATGCCAGTGTCTGTCCTGCCTCCCATTCAACCCGGCACCCAGCCTCTGCCCCAGAGGTTACAGGCTGACTGGACTTTCTCCCCCTCCCTCTGGAGAAGAGCTGCCCCTTGGATGCTACATCCTTCTCTGCCTATCTGGGCTTTTGATAAAGAAATACGTAGATGTTCAGAAGTTAAAGCAGCGGTACTACAAAAAATAAATGCACTTTTTTGACAGTTTATTCCCTGTGCCTTACTAATCATATACCTGGTACTCTTTCTTGCCAGCATTGTACTATCGCCGAGTAATTTGCTCAGTTATTCTCTGCTTTTGTTTACATTTCTGCCACTAAGCATGTTGCACTGGAACCTCTTCTGCTGCCAACTGCACATCTATATGACTTGCAGGGACATCGGGAATGGTCAGCAAGGGGTCCCTCTGCTGTTGTCAAAACATGTGATACGACCTGAAGAAAAAGCGCAGCTGAAATTAGTCATCCGCCATATTTGCAGCGCTACAACACTTCAAATAAATTGCAAATATCTAAAAAACTAAAGATGACTGGAAAAAAACATTTACAGGTATGGACACTGGAACTTTGGCCGCATGCTTACAGCTGAAAAACAGAATTTTGATAGGTCACTTCCTGATTTTGTAGTACTGCTGCTTTAATATAGTAGTTGATGCTTTCTATGGTAACTTGGTCTTGAATAATCTAGTTGTTGTGCAGGTGATATGCGGAGTTCTTCTGATATTGAGGACAGTCACTGGTGGGAAGATGACACTGGGGGTGGTTAAAGCACCTTCTAGCTGACTGAGGAGAGAATGGTAGCTTAGTTTGTATCAAGTGAGAAGTAGCTCTTCAAGACCACATGTGCCATGTGTACTTGTGATCTTTGATTAGTTTTTACAGCACAGCAGCTGTAATAATGACCTGCCCTCCTGGCTTTAAGCAATTTGAAGGTATTGTCTTATTTTTAAATGGACTGTTTTCTTGGGGTGCATTCCATTTAGAACCTTGCAGTGCTCAAATTCTTAGTAATAATAACAGTAAAAAAAATGGTGCTGTTAGTGTTGGGGAAATAACGGGAGGGCTGTTCTTTTTACAATGCATTTAGTTGTAGATTCCTGGCCTCTGCTGTCTCTGACAGTAGAAGTTACTGCCTTCATCAGGGTCGTGTCTTTAACAACATAACAGCATTGTAGCAATAATAGGTCGCATTCTTCCTTGTAACTTCTGTTTTTCCCTCCATTCAAATTGGTTATGCATGAAATCAGAGTTGCTCAGTCAGTAGCACTCTTGGCTGTCAGCCAGAAGTTTTAATGGTTCAAGTCTCACCTGAGGGGACTTCTGCCTGTCTTTGGGGGTTCCTTAGGTGGAAGTTCCCATTTTCTTTTAAATCTTGTTAACTTTGACATGCTGCAGCCTGCATGGCATGGTATGGTATAGTATTAATCTGTTTGGGTCTGTCTAATGAAAGTGTTAAATGAAACACACATGTGGTGTGGCAGTGGCTGTTACATGGGAGTAGTAAAGAAAAAAGCAAGTCAGTCATCGTGGTGGAACTGGAGGCAGTGCTCGTGTTGGTCTTAATCTCTAGCCTGCTGTGATGATGCTTTTTTAAGCAGTATATGCATAGTGTGGCTCAAACTATTAGGCAATTTGACACTAGGTGTTTTGGGGTCAGTTTCTACAGTGCTTCTACTTGTATATGTTGGAGCATGTCAGTCACATACTGCCCTTTTGCTTGCTGAAATGTAATGCTCTTAATCAGTTTTCTGTTGCTTTGGTGTTGGTACATTTAATATCAACTGACTGGAAAATAATCTAGTATGACTCTGAATTCCACAAAATGCTGACCCTGGTTTTAAAATGAACTGTAGTGGTATGTCAGGCTGTGGTAGTAGGACACTATAAACTCCCATGATTGACCCAAGAATGCAATAAAAATGCTAAAATTTTCTGGGGGCCTGAGTGGCCCCCAGACCTCCAGCTTGTTCCAGCATTCTTTTAATAGTATAATTCTTAAACAGCCTTCAGTGCTAAGTTACTAAGCACTCATCATTTTCATAAGTGCTTAGTACCTAACTGTATGCCTGCACTCCAAGAATGGCATCAATAGTGTGTGCCAAAATGAAACTATTCAGCCACCAGGGGCCAGAACAATGGGACTGGTATGCAAAATGCCTATGGTAGAAGGGTACTATATAATCCCACAGTTGGCCCCAAAATGCACCATAAAGCATCAAAAATGACAAAATTTTATGGGGGCCTAGGCGGCCCCCAGACCCCCGGCCTATTGGGTGGAGTCCTTGACTTGTGCGTACACTTTTTAAAAGGCTGGTTACTCCACTGGTGCTACCACTCATGATGCCACTGACTCAGGGTCAAGAATGGGTCTGGGCCGTTGGAAGGTTGGCCGGGTTGGGGGTAGGGGGCCATCTCCCACTGCTTTACTGCCACCTGGGTGCACACAGATGAAGGTGCAGGAGATCAGCGGCTTGTGGGCTGGACCTGGGGAGCACAGGTTTGGATAGGCTGCATCAGGGTCCCCTGGTGGCCTATCCCTGTGTACGCTCCCGGCCATAGCATGGGATGGGATGCCAAAAACCTCCCAAAAAATAGAAAATGGAGGTGAAGAATCAGAGGATGAAGCCTCTGCCAGTCCACCACCTCCACTGTCAGATCTGCCTACCGGGAGAGAGTACAACCAGCCTTCACCTCTGCTGTGGGTGGCCAGATGTCTGCAGTGGAGGGGGGGGAGAAGGCAACCTTAGCCCCCTCCACGGGGAAAAGGGGTGGGGGGAAGCACAGCAACGTGTCACATGTGGGTTGGTGGTCCCGGTGACTGACTGGCAGATCTTGATCAGAGGGTATATGGGCAAGGCAGCTGGTGGAAGAAGGTTCTGACCTGGCTCATAGTGGACGAGCATAAAATATGCAAAAAAAAAAAAAAATGCGTTTTCCGTTTGCAATCTGTATTGTAAATATGGTAATAAAACTACCATATATAATGTTCTATAACAGCCGCCTCTCTTTTGGGTAGTTTCAGGTCATTAGTGCTGTCAAAATGTGTGAAGCACTGTAACTACTGTGCTATTTAAGCAGATCAGTGTCCAGTTACAGCTGAACCCGATGGTGACGACATCAGCATGCCATATGGATGGACCAATCAGAGGAGCTGGATGAGGGGACCACAGACCGAGATGAAAACTATCAGGAAGTCGTAAGCCTTATTGATGTCCGTCTGACATCTGTGCTACCCTGCTCACACTTTGCCATGAAATGGATCAAAAAGAAACTACTATGCCAAATTGGACGGCACTAGCTAAAGCTGAAAACACCTGGGAACCATACGTACATGAATACTCAAAACCTGAATGACAGACTAACAAAGTAGGGCTTTCACTTGTTTTTGACTAGAAACAAACTGTGGACTTGCTATTACTGATATATAGTAGTATAAGTTTTTAAAACCAACACATTTGCTTACCTTTCCCTACCCTCTACCCTGTCCCTAAATAATAAAGTGTACTGTGCAGCACTTGATTAAAGTATTAGAACCATTAAGCTTGAATGATGTTTTTTGTTTCTGTGGTTAGAGCGTCCACCTGCTATACTGGGCAGAATAGGTTTTCACACATCAGCACCGTATAAGCGGTGGGGACTGTGCTCATGCTGCTTACGCCTCTTGTGAGGTCCCCACTGCATATCTCTTATATATTTATATGCAATCTGTAACATAGTTTAAAAAAATGAATTTCACTTTTTGTGACTGTGAAATTTTATCCTCATTCGTACAGGTCCCTTTGGAAATGGAATAAACAGAATAGTGTAGAGATTTCAAGACTCATTTTTCATGCCAACCCACTTCTGATGCACTACGTCATCCCATTAGGCCATGAAAACGCACGTGAACCCCTTGTGAGGTAAGGCTCCCCAGCCCATCTCAAGGTGTCACTCGTGCAACAGGACACTGCACCACACCTTCCTAGGCTTGGAGCACTGGCATGCGTCACTGCTGGACCACCATCTTTGAGCTGCCTAGCCAGCTCCCTGAGCTTGTCCCCGAACTTGAGTTGCCAGCACAGGAACGCAACATGCTTCCCGCTGGCTCAATGCCTTGCCCTGCACACGTTTCTTCATAACTTTTAAGTACTTTTCTCAACCCATAGTAAGTAACCAATAACTGGAAACATATGTACAGCACAATTATTCATTTCAAAAAAAGTGTGTTCTTTCAACAGGTTTAAGCATCATTATATTTCACTGCTCTGGGCATAATTTTTTTTTTTTTTTTTTTTTTTTTAAGAACAGGTTAATTCATTTTACCAGTTATTTGTTTCAAAGGGCTTCCCTATGCCTTACAGGGACAAATACATTTGTGCACAGTAAGGTATTCAATTAACATGTTTATGCTGTTGTCAAGCATTAATTTGGCCCCAGTGTAATAAATTAAGACTGAAAGTTTATTAGGCTGAAGTACAGGTTGAGCAAATAGCACAGTTCTTGACGTGCTATGCCACTTCTTCCTCAGAGAGTGGGAGCAGCAGTGGTAGATGAATGACTATTCATTTCTGTGGCAGCATGCAGCCCTGTCATTAGCTAATGTATGATGTGATGTCACTGACATCATCATATGCTGAAAATAGAGGGGTTTGGGATATAAAAGGAGACGGGAGTCAGGTGCTATGGAACAACTTTGAATATCAATAAAGAAGCACCACGAACAAGGCTGCACATTCTGCGCAAAATTCTGAGGCTGCAGAATTTTTGGGGCTCATTTGAAAAATCTAAATCTTATGTCCCTAGAGACTAGAAGAATAAGAGGGGACTTATTCATGCATGACATCTGTAAAGACCCTTATCTAATAAACTTCAACTAGATTTCAGAAAAGATGATAAAGGTACAAGAGGACACCCACTTCTATTCATTAGACAAAAATTCAACACAAATTCTAGGAAGATGTACTACTATACCGAAAGAGTTATAAGCCCCTGGAATACACTTCCATAAGGCTTTATATCAAGTACTAATGAGACAGATTTCAAAGTGAGACTAGATGATCACATTGTAAGTGGAGTTAGTTTGCAGTGAAACTTATGTATAGAAGCGCATCTGGACTTGCACCTTCTCTGCCCCAGATTGCCTTAGTACGAGTCTTAGCAGTGCCCGAGTTATGCCCTCTTGATTAAAACAAATTCCATGGGGCCATTGTTCATTTCCCATTTGCTACAGTCTCCATCTCCAGCCAACCACACTCCATGCTGCTGGACAACCACAAACCAGCATATCCATCCCTACCTTAAGACCTCCCTCCCAAGCTAAGCACCCCACCTGGAACTAAATCACCCCCCTGTCCATGGACCAGCCTCTACCCCTAGATGACCCACCCCCACAGACCACCCTTCATGCCCACCTTGTTGACAATCTCCCTGCAGCTGGAGCACACCATACCTGCAACCAGACTAACTCCCCCCCCCCCAAACCAGACTTCACAAAGCTGATCACCCACCCTGGACCACAGCACAGCCCCTGGACACTCTCTGCAGCTGGATGCCCCCCACTCTGTACCAGATATCCCACCCATGAAGGAGCCACTCACACCATGTTGTCCACTGTCCCCTCAGCTGGAACACTCCACAGCTCACCATCCTCTCTCAAGCCAAGCACCCTCCCTGGCCTACTACAGTCCCTGAACCTGCATACCCCCCCAGCCGCTAACCCTCCCAACTGCTAGACTCTTGCCCCCATACTACCCTTCCTGTCCACAGACCAACTGTCCAACCCCCCTCTGCAGCTGGAACCCCCTGGGTCCACCCTCCCAGCAACTATACCACCATTCCTGACCATGGACCAGCCTCACAGAGCTGAGCACCCTTTCTACAGCTGGACTCCCAGACCATAGTGCCTGCAGACAAGCCACCCACGCTTATACCAATCACTCTCCTCCAGCTAGAACCCCACCACCTGCAGCTGAATGAGCCTCCCAGCTAAGCACCCTCCTGGACCACTACAGCACCTGAACCTACATCCCCCAGCCAACCACCATCCATACAGCTGGACTCTCCTCCCATCGACCAGCCACACAACCCCCCAAAACTGGAATACTCCACCTGACCATCATTCCTGTACTGGACCAGCCTCCACTAAGCTGAGCACCTCTCTGCAGCTGCTCCACCCCAGAAACTACCCTGTCTGCACAAAGACAAGCCACCCACACCACTCTCCCTATAGCTAGAATACCCCACAGTCCATGACCATACCTGCAGCTTGGCCAGCCTCCCTGAGCCATTCCTGTACTACTAAGGCCCAGGAACCTGAATCTTTCCAACCCAGCCAACCAACCTCCCTAGAGCTGGACTAACCCCACCACCACCACTCCTACCTATGGACCAGCCACCCAACCACAGAACTGAATGGCAAGGCCCCCTCTAGATGCATCCAAGCTGTGAATACATCACTGTATGTTCTACCTATCTGACTATATTATATGGTAATGCATCTAAACTATGCCTGTATCTATTGTTATCTCAATCCTTTCACATTTTAAACCAGGACCTAGTGTGCTAGTGGGTATTCCCAATATGTAACCATACTTGTATTATGACTGTCTTTCAATTATGTATTTGTACTCCTTCCCCCCAGGACATATCTGGAAACCAGCAGTAGCCTCCTCAGCATGCCTTCCTGGTTAAATGCTTAAATAAATAAATATAAAGTGCGCTGCCATATTGTGGATGGCAAGACGTGCTGCTCGTGGGACTGCCACTAGTCTATATTAGCTTTTCGCATGATAGTTGCTACGTCTGCGTTCTTTCTGTTCTCCAAAGTGACTTGTGCAGGTCCCATTGTAAGTATGCCACATCAAGGTACTCAAGCCTAGGCCCCCAATAAACCATGTATCTTACAAAAGGCAAGCTGGAGCACTGAACTGAGCATCTTACTCCCACCCATAGGGTTGAATCCCTAAACATTCACTCAGTGTCACAAGAATGGGAGACACTGGCCCAGCTGTAGGGACAGTGGAGAGCTGGGGGATATTGGTCCAGGGGCTGGTAGACTAGCATCTCTGAAGCTAGACCCATCCCCTGGACTACCCTGCCTGCAGACAAGCCATTGACACCATGCCGACCACTCTCCTTTCAGCTAGAACCCCCCCCGCAATGCTGATGACCCTATCTGCAGCTGGACCAGCCTCCCCCAAGCCTGAGTTGAGAACCCTCTCTGAAAAACTAAAACCTCTGGACCTGCACCCCCTCAAGCCATACACCCTCCCTACAGCTGAACTTCCCCTCCTGCCACCACTCTTTCTGTCCATAGACAAGCTGGCCAACCCCCCTCAGCTGGCACCTCCGCCCCACCACTGCCCTCCCTGCAACTAGATAACCCTTCTAGTTCCAGGACCAGTCTAGCCCAAGGTGAGCACCCTCCCTACATTAGGACCAGTTTCCTACCCTATGCCACAAACCTCCCTGCAGCTGGATCACCCCCCCATTCCCCCAGTAAAGACTCTCCTCAGCAGACCACCCTACAACTGGACCATCCCCACAGACTTCAAACCAGCCTCCCTCTCCAGCCAACCACACTTCATGCCACTTGACAATCCTTCAGGTGTGCGGACCAGACTTCCTAGCTGAGCACCTTCCATGGATCACTCCACAGCCTCCATGCCTACTTCACCACAGCTGCCACCCTGATAACCACTCTTTCTGCCCATTGCCAGATACCCCTTCAGCCAATCACCCACCCACCATGCAGCTGGACCATCCTTCCTGCCCCTATACCAGCCTCCACCAAGCTGAACACCCACTCAGGACCACTCCACAGCCTCCTAACCTGTTTCCAGTCTCTCAGCTGACCATCCTCCCTGCTGCTGTTACCCACTCTCCCTGCAGCTGGAACCCCCACCCTGGACCACTAACCAACCTCCAGATCTGCATTCCTTGGTTGACTACCCTCCCAGCAGCTTGGAATCCCCTTCCCTGACTACCCTTCATGAACCAGGGCCACTACCAGATCCATAGTCAGCCTCCAGCAAGCTAAGCAATACCCCTGGAACTCCGCCCCTCCCCCTCATCTGGAACCCTGTGCAAGTGGAAGGAACAAAGAGAGAGCGAGAATGCAGAGCTTTACACAGAAACTCAGGTGTGATCCCCTTCCCCACCTGGGACACTGTGCAAGTCATGGGATGAGGAGAGAGAGCGAGAATGCAGAGCTTTCCAGAGACTTAGGTGTGTCCCCCCTTTGACCCCTGAGCCTCTCCAGCAGGTTCAAGCTGATGTGTTCCTCACTCCATAACCCATTTTCAATATTTGTGGGGGCCAGGAGAAAGTACAGTTACATAAGAACTTACTGTAACAGTAGATCTTTGAGAGAGGCTCTTGCAGTAAGGCAATAACACTTAGGACTGAGCCGCCAGGCACTAGGACCACACGGAAAACTTAGTGTCTGGTGAGGGACCGCCCACCCAGCATCATGTGACCAACGTCGGCAAGTCGCTATATAGTGGGCGTCCCCACGCCCACCTCCAGTTGTTTCGTCAGAGACCTAAGAGAAGGTGCGACAGGAGAAGGAGAGGGCTCCTGGAGCCACTAGAATAGGCTGAAAGCAGCAGCAGTAGTAGTAGGGGAAGGAGGGAGGGAAAAACCTTGCCTACTGCAAGAGCCTCTCTCGAAGATCTACTGTTATGGTAAGTTCTTACGTAACTGTACTATCTTACTTCGAGAGGGCTCTTGCAGTAGGCAATAACACTTAGGACTGAGTCCAAGCAGTGCAATTCAGGCAAAGACTGAACATGGGAGGCAGGATAAAGGTCTGCAGAAAAGCAGGGAATTAAGACAGAAGGCTCTGAGGGATGGCTAGTCCAAAGCATGCCTTGTGCCTAGAAGCAATGTCCAGACTGTAATGCTTAGTGAAGGTATGGACAGAGCTTCAAGTGGATGCTGCACAGATTTCTGCAGCAGAAATGTTTCTGAAACATGCAGTAGATGCAGCCATGCCTCTGGTTGAGTGCCCTTTAACTTCTCCCGGAAGGGGTTTGTTATACTTTTGATAAGAAAACAAAATGAAGTTTGCCAACCATTTGGACAAACACTGTTTCAAAACTGCAGCGCCCTCTCTTTTGGGTGTAAATGAAATGAAAAGCTGATCCATTCTGCGGACTGGCTTTGTCCAATTTGTGTAATAATGCAAAATTCTGTGCATACTGAGTATGTGCAGAATGGTCTCCCCATGGTTAGAGTGCTCAGGATAATACACTGGCAAGTGGATAGTCTGATTCAATGTAAACTCAGAAACTACCTTTGGCAGGAACTTAGGATTTCAACACAGAGCAACCTGGTCTCTGTGGAAAATTAAATAAGGCTCCTTACACATAAGGGCCTGAAGTTCGGAAATTCGCGCTGAAGTAACAGCAACTAAAAACAGCACTTTCCAAGACATAGCACTGGTTGCAACTCATGGCCGGTTCAAAGAGAGGCAAAGTGAGTTTCTCAAGGATAAAATTCAGATCCCAAGGGGGAAAAGGGTTCCTAACCAGGGGGGTTTATGTGGAGTATTCCCTTCAGAAAGGTACGGGAGACCTCTAACTGAGCCAAAGCTTTGCCTTCCATTGGAGTGTGGTAGGTAGATACGGCAGACAAGTGGACCTTTAGTGAGGAATAACTAAGTCCCAGGTCAGAGAGCTGCAGCAGATACTCCAAGACCTGAGGAACAGGGCACAAAAAAGGGTCCCAACCATTGGAGGCCATCCACATAGAGAATCTCTTCCATTTCATAGCATAAGTAGTTTTTGTAGATGTCTTTCTTGCCTCTACAAGGATGTAAGCAACTCTGGAGGAGACTACAAAGTGAGATACTGCTATGTCTGAAGGTGCACCGCATGCAGGTGAAGGGACTTGAGGTCCAGATGGACCAGCCTGCCCTGACCCTGAGTCAGAAGGTCCTGGCAGAGAGGAAGAGGAACTGGAGGCTCCACCACCAACTGCTTGAGCAGAGGGCACCATATATGGCGAGGCCAATATGGAGCAATGAGAATCATCTGAGCTTCTTCTGCTTGCAGACTGAGGAGCACCCTCAGCAAAAGCAGGAAGGGAGGAAAAGTGTACAGTGACCTCCCCGTCCAGCAGAGAGACAGTGCATCTCGTCAAAAGACACCAGTCCCAGAAACGAGCAAGCAAAAAGTGGATAGTTTTGCATTGTATGGGGAGGCGAACAGATCCAAGATCTGGGTGACCCCAAAGGTGGAATTTGCTTTTGGCCACTGACTGCTGCAGTTCCCACTCAAGAGCCCTTGCTGGAGTGTGTCTCAGACTGTCCGCCAGAACATTCTGGATACCTGGGATGTGTACCGCTGGCAGCTGGAGCTGGTGCTGAACCGCCCAGTACCCCACTAGCATTGCCTCACTGCACAAGGGATATGACCAAGTGCCTTCCTGTTTGTTCAGGTACCAGATCACCCACATGTTGTCCGACTGGAACATTTATTTATTTTTTTTATCATGACTATTTTTTTTTATCTCCTGCTGCAGCACACTCCGGCTTGGGGCATCCAGCCGCTGGCTCTGCCCGGAGAGCTGGGTAGCTCAAACTGCACCCAGGAGGATCTGGGACGGCCGTCATGCCATCTTGCTGGAGGGCTCCCCTCTGCCTCTGCCAGCCAAGACAGCCCAGACCCTCCCCGATAGGACTCCACCAAAGTCCTCCGGGTGGCGCAAAGCATGGCCATCAAGATGCTTGGTCGCACCCAGCCATTTTTCCTCCAATCGGCCCCTTGGGGGGTGGACGTGCAATGACGTCCAGGTACAATGTGCCCATGTCCACCGCACTCCCCCTCTACTGTCACCGACGCTAGTAGTGCCCCCAGGTATCCCAAGGGGCCGCTACAGCGCGGTGAAGTGCCAAGGCCCACCCCAGGACTAGGAGAGCAGTCTTACGGATGCTCAATCCAAGTCCTCCCCGTCTGAGCCCCAACGACCCGGTCTCGTTCCCGAACCGGGGTCACCGGCGTGGCGCAAGGTGATCCCACTGGATCATGAGTGATCCTGGGAGAAGGAGGGGCTGGAAGGACTGGAGCACGTACAGCACTGCATGCATCTCTAGCACTTTTATATGCCATGAGAGTTCATACTGAGACCAGAATCCCTAGGCCCTGCGATCTCCCAGATGTGCTCCCCAGCCCTGACCCGATGCATCTGTAGTTAGGGACTGAACTGGAGGGGGAGACTGAAAGAGGACCTCTTGGCAGCGATTGTCCAGATCCTGCCACTAAAGGAGATCCTTTCGCATAGGGCTGGACACAAGAATCCTGTGATCCAGGTCGTCCAGCCTCTGGTTCCACTGTACCCTGAGGGTCAACTCTGTGACCCACATGTGGAGCTGAGCCAGGGGTACCGTGGGGATAGCAGTTGCCATTAGGCCTAGGTGGTGCAGAACTGTTTTGGCTGTAGTCCAGCAGCTGGAGGCCACAAGCCAAGCTTGCTTCTGCAGCATTTCCAACCTGTCCAAAGGAGGAAGGCCTGATACTGTGTTGTATCTAGTACCACCCCCAATAAAGTGGAGGCACTGGGAAGGAGTAAGGTGAGACTTGGAGTAGTTCACTGTGACCCCTATCCTGTGGAACAAGTCCAGGGTAGCCACTAGAGAGGCCTACAGGTCATGCCTTGATGGGGCTGACAGGAGCCAGTTGTCGAGGTACGGGAACACACAGACCCTGACACTGCAAAGCCGCTGCCACCACCATCACTAGGCACCTGTTAAAAACCCTGGGTGCTGAGGAAAGGCCACAGGGGAGGGCCTTGAATTAGAAATGCTCTCCTGGAAGGAAAACCTGAGGAAGTGGTGGTGAGCAGGGAAAACTGGAATATGCAGGTAAGCATCCTGCATGTCCAGGGTGCAGAGCCAGTGTCCCTGGTGAAGCAGTGGCAACAGCCCTGGGAGGGTCAACATGCAAAACTTTTTGTACTCCACATACAGGTTGAGCGTGCTGAGGTCCAGAATTGGTCGGAGGTCTCTCGTCTTTTTCAGGACCAGGAAAAAGTGGGAGTAATACCCCTTCCTACTTGCCTCCGAGGAACGTGCTCTATGGCGGATTTCCACAGTAGAGCTGTAATCTCCTCTGTGATGAAAAGCATGTGACCTTGTGGGTAATGAGAGTGACCTGGAGGATGTTTCTGGAGGTCTCTCTGTGAATTCCAGCATGTGACCCTGAGCAATGAGCTGAAGAACCCAAGAGTCTGTCATGATCGCCTTCCACCCAGACAGGTGACTGGGTGAATCTGCCACCGACTGGCTCCTCTGGAACTGTTGGTGGGGGGGTCAGACTACAAATCACGAGGTGGAGGGAGGGTTGGGCAGCACTGCTCTGGAAGCTCTCAAAACTTGGTGGGGGAGGGGACCTGAAGAGGGAGCCCAACATTTGGCCTGATGTTTGGTGGGCTGCTGTCTTACCTGGCACATTTGCTGGCAGCGAAAAGGCTGCTTAGGCTTAGGATTGTTGTGGTAGAGGGAGTGCACTGACTGAAGGGTCTTTCCTCATTCCTACAGGTCAGGCATAATGTTCTGAACATCCCCTTCAAATAGCCTCGAGCCCCTGAAGGTAGCATCCAGAATAGGTGCCTGAACATCCTGGGCGAATCCGGACACCTGCAGCCAGGAATGTCTGCATATACAGCTCGCCATCACAGTGCTCCTCATGGAGACACTGACGGCGTCGTAAGTTGCTCGCAGAGTGTGACAGCAGGTGATCTCTGCTGCCTTGGCCGTCTGCTCAATTTGGGTCTTTGCCTCAAAATCTGGCAAGGTCTGAAACTGAGCCTTCAGTTGGTCCACTATGACCTTCTGGCAACAGACCATATGGGCAACATAATTCAATGCCCGCAAGGCCAAAGTAGAGGACAAGTAGACCTTGTGACCTTATCTGGAGGGGAGGTACTCATGTGCCTTGGCTGCTTAGAGCAGTCGTGAGCCACATTGATGACCACCAAATCAGCTTTTGGATGGTTCGCTAGATGGTTTTTCCCATCTGGGGTATGATACAACCTGTCACCTTCTTTGCAAAGGTCGGGACAGACAATGGCTGCTGCCATGTGGTGGTGGCTAGGTTGTTGTGGGGCCCCATCCAAGAAGGAATGAGAAGAGGCTTGAGCTCTGGGAGGTCGAGATGCTCTGCTAACTTCTGACACTGGGGATCCTGCTCCTCAGTCTTCCAGCTGCTGGCCTCCTGGATGTTCCAGAGGATTTCCATGAAGGAGGAATCCTTCGGGGGGAGACTTAGGGGTCTCCTTAGCTTTAGGTTCCTCGGTGCAGAGGCCTCCGAGCCAGACTCTGAATCTTGTGAAGGGCTCCTGTCGGGAGACTGAGTCTTTCGATGGGGAACCTCCCTCTGAGGATCCTCCCGCTCATGACCCTGGGCCTCCACTGCGGAGGTACCCAGCGTGCAACCCCCAGTTGAGGGATGAGAATCCATGGGTGAGAGGGACCATGGCATGGGGGTAGGCCAGACCAGTGCAAGTGCCACAGCCAGCTGGCATCAGTTCAGTTCCAAGAGTAACTGGTTCTTTGCCCTGTGCCACCAGGAGTCAAAGAGGGTCTTGTAATCCACCTGAGGTTCAGGAGGGGGCAGTGGAGGAGGCTGGTATACCAGCAATGGATAGGCTGGCAGATACCTGGCATTAGGTACCTGGGTGCTGGACAAACCGGTGTTGGGTTGGGGTAGTTTGGTGTCAGGTACACTGGCATAGGATAGTCTGGTGTCAGGTAGCCCAGGGAAGGCCCCAACAGCAGAGCAGAAGGACCTGGCTGAGATCCTGAAGGGCCTGGCTGAGGACCCGAAGGGCCTAGCCAAGGCCCAGAAGTGCCTTGCTGAGGCCCCAGACAGAGAGTTATCTGGCATTGAACCCACAGGAGGGACTGGCATTGGTCTGGGGGGGGTAATAGGTGCCTCCAGAGTCAGGGGTGGAGGCCCAGATGGGTTAGTGGGCTAGGAGTCCGGGAAGCCCCCTGAAGGGTCCAGCGTGGGGTCCAACAGCACTGGCGGCCGCTCCTCCAGCTCCGAATGGGTGGGAGATTCAGTTGGGCCCACTGGAAGGGAGTAAAGATGTGTCCCGAGGGTGGGATTCCTCTTGGGGGAGCTGCGGCTGGAGCGGCAGCTGGCGCTGGTCCTGAGACCCTACGTCTGAGCTCGAGTCAGGGTCCAATGGGAGCGCCGAGGCTGTGCAGACATTGTCAGAGCTGGTGTCCAACTTACCAGCCGTTCCACCCAACTTGGACCCAGGCAAAGTTTTGACAACTCTGTTTTAAATACTCATGGGACCCTAAGTGTAGCGAGGGACCTGAAGAGAGAAGTCAAGAAACTTCCAGTCAGAGTAATATTTAAACTCCCTAATGGCGAGCATCAGCGAGCACAGTGAAGGCGACACAGCTAAGGTAAACAGCTTAGCTGTGTGTGCCGTGTCAGCCGGGGGAAGGGCACCAGAGGAACAAACACAGATAGGCAATGCACTTATAACAAAGGATGATGCTATAGTTAAAAAATGAAAATTACGTACCTACCGTAATTCTTGATCTTCTCTTGTATCTTCACCATTCATTACTGTTGGGTGACAGCCGGAGATGTGCACCCGCCACGGGAGTTTTTTTTTTTTTTAGTGGAGTCATTGTCGATTGCGCCGCCCCCTGGAGTGACGCCCGCACAGAGCATGAGGCCGTTAGGCATCGCAGACTCCTCCATCCCAGTCTGTTGTAAAGGGGCCAGAGAGGCGTAAATAAGGATTAGAAGAGAGATGAGGGACGAGAGCTGAGGATAGAAAAAAGGAAAGGATATAAACTGAAAAAGGAATAAGCCGATAGAGGACAGAAAGGAGAGAAAGAAAACTGCCTACCCTAAGGAACTGAAGGGCCTCACTTCTGGGGCGGCTCTAAGGGAGGAACAGATAAGGAGGAGAAAGAAGAAGGAAGAGGAGAAAAAGAGAGAAAAAGAGGAGGGGATGCTAGGAGGGGAGAATTCTGCCGTTGATAAATTGGCTTAGGGTTATAAGCTCGGAACCATAAACAAGGGAGCAAGAATCCCATTTTGAAATTTCGGGGAGAGGCTCAACCGAACCTCTCGCGCAGGTTGGACACCAAAGGCAGATTCCTTAAACCTCCCGCCTTCCCCAATTTTCTAGACTCCAGCTGGGAGCTCTTCAACTTCTAAGGGGGAAATCTGTTCCAAAAGAGAGCTGCCAACTAGGAAGGGAAAGAAGCCCTCTAGCACCTTGTTAAGTGATAACAGAGTATCATGTGCAAGAGGAAGGGGGGGCTCTACAAGGGGCACCCCTATATGACACAAACAGAGTGGGAACTCAATCGGACTCCCTAGTGGCAAGGCAGAAAAACACCCCTTATGGAAATTGAAGTGCCAGACAGCACCAACCAGTAGAGGCTGACATAAAAGACTAGGGCCTGCCAGAAGGGACCTGGGAAATAGAAGTCAAGCCACTTAAGGAACCATCTCTTTAATCATGAATTGAAAACATGGGTGGGGAAAAGCCAAGAACTGCCCAGTAAGGGTAGTTAGAAAGAGTTCCCTCAGGACAGATAAATCTTAGCTCGTTCCTCCTATTCTCAGAGAGAGGGATCATTTTTATTTTTTGCTTAACGGCCAAAGGAGAAGGGGGAGGAATGAGCAGGGAGGGGGAGACGCCGAAGAAGGAGGCCCTTGAGGGAATGGTGGAAGGGATTCAGTAATGAATGGTGAAGATACAAGAGAAGATCAAGAACTACGGTAGATACATAATTTTCATATCTTCCCTTGTCAATCTTCACCATTCATTACTGTTGGGTGAGTACCAAGCCCCCTCCTCCGAAGAGGGGGGTAAGAGTAAACCCTGAGGGAACAGATCCCTCAGCCTCCTACTGGTGACAAGCAGAGAGGGGAAGACCCTAACCAACAGACTAGGAGTCTAAGGTGGGTGAGGAGGAGGAGACGCCCCCGAGGGGCTGTGGGAGGGGGTTGCCCCTGAAGACGCCTCCTCGTCCTACAGGAAAAAAGGCGGGTTCCCCAGAAGGCAGAGCCAGTCACCCTATGCTGGCTATGGGTGACAGTCGGGAGAGACAAAGCCATGCCATCCGCCTAATGCAGATCGCTGTTCCCACTAGTCTGGATGCCACCCCGTTGGCATCGTAGGATGCCCTCGCTAGGTGCCTTGCAAGCTCCAGACCCTGTGCAGAGAGGGCATTGACTTGTCTAGACTGCTCTGAGTCAGGAAGCAAAGCTAAGACCTGAGCCAGCATCGACCACAGATGCCTGTTGTAAGCAGCATGGTGAGCTTGATGGGAAGAAATGCACGACCAGAAGAGAAGACTCTTCATCCCCACTGGTCGAACTCAGCAGAATCCGAATCCGGAGGTCTGTCATGCGCCAGGCGGCGAAGCATGAAAGGAGTATCCAGGGACATCAAACCTGAAGATGGGTGAGGTAGAGAACCTAAAGACTCATGGGGGCACAATACCATCTCCTGCAGTCTCCTGGGGCTGGAGAAGGAGTGGCTGGAGACTGCCAGGTGCGGACAGACGCTTCCTGGAAGGGGATCGGCCAGGAAGGCATCACCAAATGGCGGGCACTGAATTCACTAAGGAAAACATGCGTCTGCTTCTCAGTATTGTCCCTACGAATGTAGGAAATACGAGGCTCCGAAACCATCCTCGAGAGGAAACACTGATAGTCGGTGAAGTCAGCTTCAGAGGAAAGGTGGACAGAAGGTTCCTCTTCCTCAGTTGAAGAAGACGAGGAGAAAGTGGAGCTCAAATGCCCAGAAGACTCCTGCGGTGGGAGGGGACAGGCGAAAGACCTGTTCATCCATGGCCCTAACATAGGACGGGAAGGCCGCCGCAGTAGCTCTGAACGTCTCCCAAGATAATGGCCCAGTGGGCCCCACATGGCCTGGGAGAGAGAGAGAGAGGTGGTTGCAGAGGGATGGGTGAAAGGCACCTAATAACACGTGCCCGACCTCCGCCAGGGCTCTGGGATCCAGGTAGCGATGCCGCCAAAACTGGGGACCCTGGGATTGTGTCGGGTTGCGTAGTAGAGAGGAAAAGAGACAACTCCGGAAAGAGCCCTGAAGGGGAATCTCTCCTGTGGTGCGCCTGGGATTGCATGAGTCCAGAAGGGCAACCCTCAGAACCATGACTAGAAGACGCTTTACAGACCTTCAGAGAGAGGCGAGGATCAGCACTACGATTCCTCCCCGCACCCAGCAGGGCGGTGGGGGCTCGTCACTGCTCTTGACCCCTACCCCTCAATCCTTCAGACTCTGAAGCAGCCCTCTTCCTCGTAACCAGTTGTGGAGGTCCCTGCTGAGCAAGACCCTGAAGGGCACCCGCTGAAGCAGGGTCCTCTTCCCTCTGCTGAAGGACCTGAGCAGCACCGGGAATGGCGGCTGCCTGGGACCTGCGAGAAGAGGGAATCCTCTCTCGGACATCCAAAGGGTCCACCACGAAAGACTCCAGGCCACCCCTAACCATGGAGCGATCCGAGCTAACCAGCTCCAGGGAGTCTGGGAGAGGAACACTGGACCGTCTAGCCCTGCGGCCTACAGGACTTTCAGAGCCAGAAGACTCTAGCTGCTCATCTGGGTTCTCACCTGAATTGTCTCCCTCCGAGGAGGAGTCGACAAGGAAAGATTCCATTCTAGCTGCCGCAGGAACCTGCCCCGAGGTGGCAGCAGGCCTGGTACTGCCATAGGCCGCGACGACTTACATGTCCGCAGAGTCATCTGCACCTCTGATGGCGCCAGACTCCTGGGCCGCACCGCGAACGGCACCGCCTGAGTCCCCGGCACTGCAAATGGCACCGAGGCCCAGCGCGGCACTGCCGATGGCGCTGCCCAAGTCCCCCGCACAGCAAACGGCACCGAGGCCCACAGCAGCACCGGCCACAGTGCCGCCTGAATCCCCAGCACCGCGGATGGTGCCATGACCCAGAGTGACACCGCCGACGGTGCTGCCCGAGTCCCCGGTGCTGCAAACGGTGCCGTGACCCAGAACGGTACCGCTGATGGCCCTGTCCGAGTCGCCAGTGCCGCGAGCTGCGCCAGACTCCACGGCAAGGATAGATGGAAATGAGGGCCCACCAGAGCCGGGTCCCGTAACCAGAGGCCGTGACACTAGGGGAGCCTGCACCTCTGAGGAGGTGACTGCCAGGACGGCGCCAATGGCGCGACCCCAGGAGGGATCACACCGTTCCGCCGGAGCCGAAGAAGAAACCTCCTCCTCCTCGGCAAGGCTGGAAATGGAGGAGGCTTCCTCCTCGCAGGGCCGTATAGACCTGGGAGGGGACCCGGAGGAAGGGTCGAGAGATCTGGCCTGGGAAGCCCTAGAGCGATGTCGTCCTCCGAAAGTCAGTGGAGCTCATCTGATTCGCAATGCACGGACTTCTAAAACATGGCGATCCATGGAGAAGCAGGCACCGCAATGATCCATATCATGGTAGGGTCCCAGGCACCGGAGACAAACATCATGACAGTCCGTGAAGGAAAACTGCCGGCCACAGGGGCAACGACGCATAGGGGCACAGCCCGCCTTAGATTTACGCTTTGCCCCCGAACCAGACATGATGCTAAATAATTAAGGAAAACACAGAAAAGGCTCAGCAGAAAAATATAGAAAGGAATGGTCTTACCGGTCGACGACATCGAGAATCACCGGGATGAAGGAGCTTTGAAAACTTGTATCTATGTCTTAAGTTACTGTTATACTGTGTATTTTCATTTGTCTTACTGTGACAAGGTACCTTTGTAAATGAGCCTATGGCTCAAAGGTTTTCCAAACTGCTGTCTAAATAAATAAATAAAATAAATAAACTTCGACAAATGCGGCCTATTATGCAATACTACTAGAAACTCCATACAGCAGGTGCAGCCTCGGCCAACAGGAGAAATTGAACTGGGATGGAGGAGGAGTCTCGCGGCGCTAGCGGCCACCCTCTGTGCTCACGAAGCGCCACTCCAGGGGGTGGCGCCGACGACACCAGCTCTTCTAAAAAAAAAACTCCAGTGGCAGGTGTGCTCCTCCAGCTGTCACCCAACAGTAATTAATGGTGAAGATTGACAAGGGAAGATCAATGAATGGATGCTATGTACTACATGTAGGATGCAAGGATTAAAAGAACACATGGAAAGCACAGACTGTGTAAAATGTGTGTATATTGTAGCACTGGAAAACAAAATTAAAGTGCTCCAGGATAAAATGCAGGTCCAAGCTAGCATACCGGATATAGAGAAATTTCTACACAGTACTAGGAGTCTATTAGTTCAAACAGAAAGCACTCACTTAGCTAAACAAATAAACAAAGTTCCAAGCAATAAAAGGAAGGTTACAGCTAAGGACGAGAGCTCAGAAACATCGAGGACAGAGCAACAGGAATGGTGTTATGTACAAAAGGCCCCTAGGAAACGTAGAAGAGACAAGACATTCCAGACAGAGCTAACCAGCAGATTAAGTGAACTCGATATCGATACAAATCATACACCACGGCAGGGAATCAACACAAACACACTAACACTAGCTGGTATAGCACCTGATCCGGGAAGTGATACAGGGCACCCAAAAGCAAATAAGGAGAAGAATAAAAGGTTAACAGAGCTAAAGCACACTACAGAAGTAACAGGACAAACACCTAGCACATCCAAAGAGTGTACATTAACAGCAAAGAACATGGCACGGGGAGAACTGCAGTCAAATGCACAAAACCAAACTACTTATGCACAAGAACCTGAGGGTGTACATTCAGCACAAATTAATAAAAAGGATATTGTAGTTATAGGCGACTATGTTAAGAGCTATGGATAGGATTATTTGCAATAGAAAAGACATGTCATGCTTTCATGCCTACCAGTGGCAGGGGTGGGTAATATAAGGAAATTATTACCAGGATTTTTGGAACATTCACCTACTCTAACAGTATTTTTACATACTGGTACAAATGATGCAGGCAGGAGGGGGCTAACATATATTCAAAAGGATTTTGAAGAAATAGGGCAGGAATTAAAAAACAGAATGCCCACTGGTAATTTCGGAGATTCTTCCAGTGCCAAAAGCAACCAGATATAATGCAAACAAAATAAGATTAAATGGATGGCTGTGTTGATGGTATAGGAGAGAGAAATTTGAGTTCATCAAGCATTGGAATAGATTTGAAAATGCATATCAGTTATGTGCAGAAGATGGCCTTCATTTAAATAAAAATGGTACTAGAGTACTGGCAGACAGATTAAACATTAAAATAAATGGTTGTTTAAACTAAATGGGGGGGAGAGGGAGGGTATAAAATCAAAAGGAAATAGAACTACAGGAAAGATAGATGAACTCACAAACTGGACAGTGCTGTCAATGAATGCATGAAGCATGACACAAAATAGATGAAATGGCTGTTATTCTGTCTAAAGAAAACACTGCGTTGTGTGCAATTTCAGAGATATGATGGAAATCAGACACTTGGGTATCATACAAACAGGTGGAGGATCTTCTCTCGTTAGATACTGAAAAAAGTGCTTCTGCTGATTTACTAGAACCCTTCTTCCTTAAAGCTGGTTATTACTACCTGACAGCACCAGTCACCCACCTATTTAATAGCTCTCTAATTCAAGGGGATCTACCGCCTAGCTGGAAAACCATGCACATCATCCCTTTGTTCAAATCAGGTGACCCCATGGACTTAAATAATTATAGGCCAATCTCGCTGCTTCCTGTTTTATCCAAGTTACTTGAAAAAGTTGTCAACCTGCAGCTAAGGGAGCACCTGGGCCATGAAAATATCCTTAACCAGTACAATCAGGTTATAGACACAAGCATAGCACCATGTCTGCTCTAGCCAAAGTGTCGAATGACTGGCTAAAAGCCCTGGACAGTAAACATCATATCCGTGCTCTCTTCCTTGACCTCAGTAAAGCCATTGACACGGTTGATCACTCCATACTACTTAATTCACTGGGTAGTCTTGGTCTAGATCTCGCTGCATTAAAGTGGTTCCACTGCTACCTTACAAACCACAGTCAGCAAATAAAAGCCCAAGGTGAACCCTTCCCCCCTACAAATACTACCCCGAGGCATCCCGCAAGGCTCTATCCTGGGGCCAATCCTCTTCACACTTTATATAAACAGCATTGACTTTGGTCTACAGGTGGGAAACATGCATCTCTTCGTGGATGACACAGTCCTCTACACAACCAACCCTTCCCTGGAACTTGCTCACAAGGAGCTACAGCAGGACTTTACCATCCTCCAACATAACCAGCTGAATCTGAAGCTCTTGCTAAATGCCAAAAAAAAAACAAAAGCCATGAATATCTCCCCGCCCTCCTCCCACAACATGGGGACACCAGGCTCCCCCCAGATTATTACCCTCCTTGGTGAACCATTAGAAATTGTGGACAAATTCGAATATCTGGGAGTCTGGATGGATAATAAACTCAATTTCAGTGCTCATCTAAGTGAGCTTACAAAAAAGCTAAGACAGCGCCTCAGAGTATTCTAACGCATAAGTCACCTACTCACTCTGGATGCTAGAAAGAGGCTGGTTCAAACACCCTTTCTTCCTGATTGACTATGCAGACTTCCTATATAGTCACTCCCCTCAGCATGTGCTACATAAGCTAGATACACTCTATCACGGCGCCTTGAGATTTGTATTTGGCCTGCCTGTGCAGACTCACCACTGCTTGTTGTACTAAGCACTAGACTGGCCATCCTTCCCCTTGCAGAGACAAAGAAACGTCCTCATGTGGCTCTTCCGGGCTATAATTAACAAACTACCACCCTAAATCTGTGACTTGCTCGAGCGTTCTAAAGGTGTCTACAGTTTAAGGATCTCCTCCCTTGTCCTACTTAACATACCAAGGTCCAGGACACGTCTTGGCTCAATGGCCATTAGCTCCTATCTACACTGCTCTGGAATAACATGCAAAAAGCCCAAACTTTCCCTGCTGCTTAGCCCTACATATTCAGACAGCTGCTATATAGATGTCTGAAAATGGCATGTAACTGTCTCAGGTAAGCTCTACTCTCCCAAAATGTTAAACCCCCAGCCCCGGATATACCCTGGCCTTCTTATACTTCCTGTTGGCTGGCATCCTAACTAAAGTAACTATACCCCTCCTGAACTGTCTCCTTCCTTCCTCACATTAATTTTTATTGGGTAACCTCCCACTCAGTAGACTGCTCTCCTCTCTCCCCTAGTGTATTGTCTTTCCAGTTCCCCTACCCTCCATTGAGTCTTCATCCTATCCTTCCTATGTGCTATACAGCTCTCTACCAGTACACTCTGAAATGACTATATATGTTTGTGTGTAGGTTTATAATTGACTTTGTAAGTTTGCTCCAGCTCCTACTGACAGTATACTTTCTACATGCTGTAATGATCACTGGTGTACTATGTTATGACGTAGCACTGAAACTTGTTGTCCTATGTGCCCAGGACCATCTTGAAAATGAGCTTGCTCAATGATGTAATTGCCTGGTTAAATAAAGTTTGATTCATTGATTGATTGGAACAAATATCCAGGATATCAGTTATTTAGAAAAGACAGGAAAGAAAGAACAGGTGGAGGGGTTGCACTTTATGTATGGAATTACATTAGGGCCTTTGAAATAAATACACCACCAGACCCAGATTTTGATCAACTTTTAGTTCAAATACTCCCTCCTCATGAGAAACAAATAAATGTTGCTGTTTGCTATAAACCCCCTCCCCAGACCCTCATAGAATCACTGACTCTATAAATAATCTAAGCAGTCTAGATCCAGCAAAAAAACTCATACTAATGGGTGATTATAATTTTCCAGGAATAGATTGGAAAACTTGGACCCCCACATAATCCTTAGAAGCCCATTTCCTAGAAACACTAGACTCTTTAATAGCTGCAAACTTCGTGGAAGATTTTACTAGGAATAACAATATATTGGATTTAGTTCTAAGTAATAAGGGAAATGACATAAATTGTGGGGTTAGAGAATCTCTACTGGGTAGTGATCACAACATGGTAGAACTGCAGATCCATACCAGATGCATTAAGCAGCAGGGAAACACTTAAGTTAAAAGTTACAATAAAGTAAACTAGGAAATGCTTAGATATAAGGTACTGGAGTGGAGATGGTAAAGTGAACTAAAGGGACTGGATGTACATCAGATGTGGCAGCATCTTCCATTTTCCAAAAATCAATAGAGGAAGGTGAGGTCCCGGAGGATTGGACAGTGGCACATGTTGTCCCTATTCATAAAAAGGGATCTAAATCAACGTGTTCCAACAATAGAAAACTTAGCCTGACTAGTAGTGGGAAAGATCATGGAGTCAATTAGTAAAGAGCACATTGATACGCATATCCAGGACAAGGGTCTCAGATGTCCAACAACATGGGTTCAAAAGAGGAAGGTCTTGCCTGATGAATCAATTATATTTCTATGAGCCGGTAACAGAAACCTTGGGCAAAAATCTACCAGTAGCTGTTCTGTATATTGATTTTGAAAAAGCATTTGCTAGTGTCTCTCACAATCAATTCATCCATACCCTTCAAGATACTGAACTGGATAGTGGGCTAGTTCTATGGATTGCAGCATAGTTGGCAAATAGGAAGCAAAGGGTCACCATAAGTGTTCATTGTGACGCTTGGCCAGCTGGTTATGATTGCTCTATCATATAAGTAACATAGAATGTGGTATGTGAGTTGTCTCACATGAGACATCCTGTGCTCCTGGTTGACAACCCCCCCCCCAGGTTTTAGTGGAAATACAGGATACAGTAACCTGAAACCAGGAGGTAATTAAGAGACTAATTAAGGGTCTCCTGTTTCTCCTGCAATTAGAACTGACCCAGCTGCCAGGATATAGGGATCGTAAACTTATGATGTTTTAGAGTAAAAAACATTTTTATACCATGGTGTGAAAAGTCATAAAAATCCTTTGATCCTTGGGAAGAGGAACTGCTCAAAAATCAAACGGGGATGTTAATTAAGGAGTCATATTGGGAAATTAAGTTTTGCTGAAGTCACAGTATTTAAAATATCTCCTGACAGGAAGATCCTTGTTTGTATAATTTTTATATTCTAACAGGATGAGCTAGATGACATCATAGAAGGGGGGTGGAAACAGAGTTTTTAACCTGTATTCTGTGTTTCAACCGACACATTTTCTTTGTGAGCTCTTAAGAAACAAGAAGTAACTTAAGCACTGTAAGAAGGAAATACATTAGATAGAAGTCTAATTGTATTGTAGTAGGAGTTTATGTTTGTACTTTTCCTTGTTTTCTTTTAAGTGATTGTATGCTTTGTGATATAGTGCTCTGTGTTTATATTTTACATATTTTTATCCAGTTTTAAGTAAACTTTTCATTTAAACAGACTGCCTGGGTGTGTCTTCAAAGTTCTTTCTTTTGCATGTGCGCATAGATGGTTAAATTTGACAACTGTTCAAGGGCTTAATGGTGTTACCAAACTGGGGAAAGGTAAGAATATACCCAAGGGCTCTGACAGAGTTTTAAGGGTTCATTTTGGATACCTGGTTAGCTGCCCTTTGGCGAATGAGATCTGGCATCCCCCCGAAGAGCAGATTATCTGAATCTGTACATTTGTGTACGCTAGCATAAGGTTCACAGTTTGAATCCCCCCAGAACTTGAGACTAAAGGTGATTCAGACCCACAAGCAGACAGGAAGGTTACCCTGTTCTGTTACCTGTTCACAATACTACGCTCGGAGGTTGGCACTGTGGGAGCAGAGGGCCTGACCTGCTGAGTGCGTTTGTGACAGATTGGTTAGCAGCGGTGCAATAAAATTAGTAACACAAGCTTTAACTGTTTAGTGTGTCAGCTTAATACTGTACAGCTCACTTGCAAAATAATGCAGTGATTTATTTTTAAAAAGGAAACAGAACTATATCATTTTGCTTATAGTCAAGTTCCTACCGGTTTTATTTGTTTTTCTAAAGTGCAGTTAGAGTAGCCGTAGTTAGGAAAGAAGATGGCTTCCAACTACAGCGGGCACACTGTAGACTACTTCAGGCAGTTGTGCCAGGACAGCAGAGTCCTGTATGAGGGGACAGCCACCAAGCTGAACCTCATGGATGCCCTGATGGCAGCAGATGCCCAGAGCATCGAGCCACAGACTGTGACTTTAAAAGACCAAACCTTGAGAATAGAGGGGCCAGCAGCCAGTGCAGTGTCCAGATCCGGTGAGGATAGCAGCAGGAGAAGGTCACCAGCATTCTGGAGCCTGAAGCAATCAGGCTGCAGACTGAGTTGTGCAGAATGGAGCTGGAGTTCCAGGAGAAGAGGAAGCTAGAAAAGCGAGAGGCGGACCATGAAGAGTGTGAGCGCCAGCAAGCTGCAAAGGAGAAGAGGGAGCGTGAACAGCGAGATGCCGACCGTGAGGAGTGTGAGGAGAGGTGACATGAACTGGAGAAGTTATGACTCCATTCACCAGCACCACAGCAGGTAAATGGCTTGAGTTTAACTGGAACTACAGGACTGGGTTACAAATTGAATTCTAAATTGATAGCTGAATTTAAAGAGGTGGAGGATATGGATGCCTTTTTAAATTCCTTTGAAAAAAGTTTGTATTCAGGCTAAAATTCCTAGAGGGTCCTGGAGCTTCCAGCTATCCCCAGTTACTTACCAGGAAAGCTCGGGATGCATTGGGTCAGATGGACAATGAGGACAGTAATGATTACAGCAAACTTAAAGCTGCACTGTTAAAGTTTGATTTAACGGCTGAAGCATACAGAGCTAAATTCCATAAGCTCAGAAGAAGCCCCGATATGAGCTATGAGGAGCTAGCCATGAAACAACGTCAGTTTTTAAAACATTGGTGGGAAGGAATTTAAGCAAACTCTGTAGATAAAATTGAAATTGCCATTTTGTTACAACAGTTTTTGGGGGGCATGCTTAGCACAGCTGAAAACCTGGCTGGAGGACCGAGACCCCAAAACAGTGCAAGAGGCTGCTGAACTCTTGGACCGCAGTGCCAAGTGCAGACCTGCTCTGAGAGCGAATGAGGCAGGCGTGGCAGCGCAAAAACGGAAAAGCACACCTTCAGGGCAGCTAAAACCCTCACTGTCTCCACCAAAACCAGTTAGCCCCAGGTTTCAGAGAAAAGATTTCTCTGAGAAAAGAAATGAATGTTGAGTCTGTAAAGAAACTGGGCATATTGCCAGACAGTGTCCCAAAAGTATGAGCAACATGGGGCTAGGAAAGTAGTGGGCTGTTTGTATATACCAGGAGGCATGCCTGTGAACATGAGGGAACACATGCACCCAGTCACGGTGAATTGTGTAGACACAAGGGTTAAGGGACACAGGGACATCCCTGACATTGGTAAAAAGGGATCTGGTAGGGCCTGGTCAGCTTATACCCAATAAATATGTCACTGTACAAGGGTTCACGGGTAAGGAGAAAACACTGCAACTTGCTAGTGTTCTCCTAGACTGGTGTGAAATGGGGAATTGTGCAAACAAAAACTCTAGCAGTGGACATCATCTTTGGCAGCAATCTCAAACAGGATGGCGTGTGCAGTTACCCATAGCCAAGAGGCAAGAGAAAATTTTAGTTCCCTGGACCCCAAAGAAGCCAGTGTGGAAATCACTGGGAGGCTCGTTTCCCAGCCTGTCTTTTGATGGGGAGACTAATGAAACGGGGGCAGAAATTTCCCCAGTAGCAGTTAACCACACAGCTACGGAGGGTTACTCTGAAGAAGGAGGGGTGACCCATTGTCAGAGGGTGAGGGATGACAGTGATCCTGAGTGCCCTGACGCTAGTGCTAGGGACCCTAGTTTAGAGACTGAAGGTGACCTGTCCCATACCTTAGGAACGTGTAAGGAGTTTGCAGCTGCTCAGAAAAGTGACCCTAGTCTAGAGAAGCTGAGGGCATGGGCAGACTCCAATGGAGCACAGGGAGGTGACGGTAAACATAAGGTTTACTGGGAAAATGGACTAAAGTATACTCAGGCTGTGAAGACAGAGGAAGGGGTGATAGGATGGCAGCTTGTCGTTCCCCAGGGGTATCGTGAGCAGTTGCTCAAGATTGCACAAGATATTCCCTTGTCTGGTTATCTGGGAATCACATGCACTATGCAACGATTGGCCCAAAATTTCTATTGGCCCAACTTCACCCAGCAGGTGAAGGAGTATTGCAGGTCTTGTTACCAGTGCCAAGAAACAGGGAAGGCAGGTAAGAAAACCCAAGCCGCCTTAATTCCATTGCCCATAGTGGAGGAGCCATTCCAGAGGGTGGGAATGGATATTGTGGGGCCTTTAAATACCCCCAGCTCCTCCGGGAAGAGGTTCATCCCGACTGTGGTGGATTATGCACCCGGTACCCTGAGGCAGTCGCCCTATCCTCACTGAGGACAGACAAAGTGGCAGATGCCTTACTTGGGATTTTCTCCCGTGTTGGGTTTCCGCAGGAGGTTATCACCGATCAAGGGGGTTCCTTCTTGTCAGACCTGATGAAATGTTTCTGGGAGAAGTGTGGGGTGGTACAGAGAGACACAACACCTTATCACCCGCAATCCAATGGGCTTGTGGAAAGATCCAACAGTACCCTGAAGTCAATGTTCCAAGCGTTTGCTGAACAGCATGGGAGGGACTGGGAGAAATACCTTCCCCACCTGTTGTTTGCATACAGGGAGGTGCCCCAAGAGTTGACAGGATTTTCCCCCTTCGAACTCTTATATTGACGTCGGGTACCTGGGCCCTAGACTTGATCCGGGATGACTGGGAAAGCAAGCACACCACCCAGGGAACTCCCATAGTGGATTACGTCCTTAGGTTTAGGGAAAGGCTGAAGAAGCTTATGGGGACAGTCCAGAGCAACCTGGTCACTGCCCAACAGAAACAAAAAGTGTGGTACCACTGTAGAGCCAGAGGTCGCTCGTACATAGTGGGTCAGGAAGTTATGGTCCTTATTCAGGTCCGGAAAGACAAGCTGCAAGCTGAGTGGGCAGGACTGTACAAAGTAGTTAGGAAGGTAAATGACATGAACTATGTCATAGAGTTACCTGACAGAAGACAGACAGAAAGGATGCATCATGTCAACATGATGAAGCCATGTGCTAGTAGGGCCGACATGGTATTTGCAGTATGTAGTCCTGGGGAGGGGACGGACGAAGGAGACCCCCTTCTGGACTTGCTGGAAAAAAGAAAGAAAGTGGGAGTCCTCTGTGGAGGCAGTTAAATTGTCTCCCCAGCTGGTGCCGGACAGGATTCGGGAATTAAGGGAGGTTTTAGCAGACTTTACCCCACTGTTTAATGCCAAGTTTGGACTAACCCCCTTAGCAACGCACGATGTGGAGACATGGACACAGATGCCCATATGGTGGACAGCATATCGGGTGTCAGAGGCTGTCCAAAAGGACATTAGGAAGAAGGTGAAGGAAATGCTGGATTTAGGGGTAATCCAGAGATCCCACAGCCCCTGGGCCTCACCCGTAGTCCTTGTGCCCAAGCCAGATGGTTCTACTCATTTCTGTGTGGTCTATCGTGGACTGAATGCAGTCATGAAGTCAGACGCCCACCTGATGCCCCGGATGGACGAACTCCTGAACAAGCTGGGAGGGGCGACCTACCTTAAGACTATCAACCTGACAAAGGGGTACTGGCAGGTAGAGTTAATGGACAGAGCTAGGGAGAGGTTGATCTTCATCACTCCAATAGGCTTATTTGAATTTAAAGTAATGCCTTCCGGAATGAACAATGCCCCGACCACTTTCCAAAGGTTGGTGAACCAGGTGTTAAATGGTACTGAGGAGTACGCCGTGGCATACCTGGATGACATTGCCATCTTTAGTGCCAGCTGGGAGGAACACCTGTCCCACCTTAGGGAAGCGGTGGGCAGGATACAGAGGGGTGAGGTTCACTGTCAAAGCTGAGAAGTGCCAGGTGGCCATGGCTGAAGTGGCATACCTCGGGCATGTTGTAGGCCGGGGACAGCTCTGTCCTAACCAAGTAAAAATAGAGGTCATCAAGCCATGGCCCAGACCAGAGACGCAGAAGCAAGTCAGGAGTTTTCTTGGGACAGCAGGGTACTATAGGAAATTTGTACCCAATTACAGTGCCCTAGCTGCTCCCCATCTGACCTGGTAAAGAAAAGGATGCCCAAGGAAAATTACCTGGGAACCAGTCTGTGAAAAAGCCTTTACCAGACTGAAGGAGGCACTGAGCAGTGCACTCCTGTGTTGACAAGTCCTGACTATAGCAGACCCTTTATAGTTCAGACTGAAGCCTCAGACATGGATAGTGGGGCAGTACTGAGTCAGACATCCAACCAAGGGAAAGATCACCCTGAAGTGTACCTGAGTAAAAAGTTACTTCCCAGGGAGCAGGCTTACTCTGCTGTGGAAAAATAGTGTATTGCCATAGTGTGGGCCCTAAAGAAGTTAGAGCCATACTTATATGGGCAGCATTTTGAGGTATAAATGGACCACAACCCCCTGGTTTAGCTGATCCAAATGGGGAAAACTAATGGTAGACTGTTAAGATGGAGTCTTGCCTCCTTGCAAGGGTATGACATGACAATCTTACATAGGGCTGGAGTGACCAATCAGAATGTTGATGGCCTTTCGTGTCTTTATGAGGTGCGAACTGATTTGGGAAGCTCATCCCATGCAGGGGATAGAGCCCTCAAATTCAGTCTAGGTGGGGAGGATTGTGATGCTTGGCCAGCTGGTTATGATTGCTCTATGATATTTGTAATATAGAATGTGGTATGTGAGGTGTCTCACATGAGACATCCTGTGCTCCTGAGTGACAACCTCCCCCCCAGGTTTTAGTAGAAATAAGATATATTAACCTTTTTTTTTTCAATTATTTAACCAGGTGAGACACACTACACTGAAAGCTTGTTTACAGGTGCAATCTGGGAGCACAAATAAGTTAAGTGACTTGCTCAGGGTCACACAGTATGCAAGTGGGGGCTGTGGGATTCAAACCCAGGTCTCCAGATTTGCAGCTCAGAGCCTTAAACCACTGTGCCATACTGCCTCCAAACCTGAAACCAGGAGGTAATTAAAAGACTAGGGAGACTAATTAAGGGTCTCCTGTTTCTTCTGTAATTAGAACTGACCCAGCTACCAGGATATAGGGATCGCAAACTTTTATAAAAGACGTTTTAGAGGAAAAAACATTTTTATACCGTGGTGTGAAAAATCATGAAAATTCTTTGATCCCGGCGAAGAGGAACTGTTCAAAGATCAAATAGAGGATGTTAATTAAGGAGTCATATTGGGAAATTAGTTTTTGCTGAAGTCACAGTATTTAAAATATATCCTGACAGGAAAAGCCTTGTTTGTATAATTTTTATATTCTAACAGGAGGAGTTAGATGACATCACAGAAGGGGGTGGAAACAGTTTTTAACCTGTATTCTGTGTTTCAACTGACACATTTTCTTTGTGAGCTCTTAAGAAACAAGAATTAACTTAAGCATTGTAAGAAGGAAATACATTAGATAGACAAAGTCTAATTGTATTGTGGTAGGAGTTTATGTTTGTACTTTTCCTTGTTTTCTTTTAAGTGACTGTATGCTTTGTGATATAGTGTTCTGTGTTTACATGTTACATATTTGTATCCAGTTTTAAGTAAACTTTTCATTTAAAGAAACTGCCTGGGTGTGTCTTTGAAGTTCTTTTTTTGCATGTGGTGTATAGATGGTTAAATCTGACAACTGTTAAGGGCTTAATGATGTTACCAAACTGGGAATAGGTATATGCCCAAGGTCTTTGACAGAGTTTTAAGGATTCATTTTGGATACCTGGTTAGGTGCCCTTTGGCGAAAGAGACCGGTCATCCCCCCAAAGATCAGATTATTTGAGCCTGTACATTTGTGTACGCTAGCATAAGGTTCACAGTTTGAATCTCCATAGAACTTGAGACTAAAGGTGATTCGGACCCACAAGCAAACAGGAGTGGTTACCCTGTTCCGTTACCTGTTCACAATACTGAGCTCGGGGGTTGGCACTGTGGGAGCAGAGGACCTGATCTGCTGAGTGCGTTTGTGACAGTCATCTGTCAGAATGGGTGGCTGTGATGAGTGGGGTGCCACCACGATCCATTCTGGGGGCAATTCTCATAGCTACTGTTGGATGTAACTATTAAGGTTGGATGGCGAAGTTTGCAGATGATACTAAACTAGGTGCTATTATACTGAACAAAGACGACGCTGAAGCCTTTCAATCAAATACAAACAACCTGGCAAATGAAGCCGCAATAAAGAAACAGATTCAGCATGGACAAGTGCAGAGTGCTGCACTTGGGTAAAAATAACAGGAACTTTAACTACAACATAAATGGTAAAAACTTACTAAAAAGCGAATCTGAGAGAGACTTGGGTATTCAAGTATCCCGGGATATGACGTTCAAAAGCCAATGTAACCAAAAACATATGGCATCATGGCTTGCATTAGGAGGAATATTAAGAGCAGGGAAAGAGAAGTGATTGTCCCCTTGTATGTATTGCTGGTGCACCCACATCTGGAGTATGGATGTAGTTTTTGGTCTCCTCACCATAAAAGGGATGTGAAGAGGCTTGAGGGGGTCCAGTGTCGTGCAACTAAGATGACTGATGGGATGGGGGGTAGGCAGTATGAGGACAGATTGCAGGAACTGGATACATATTCTTTTTTATATATAAGATATAGGGGAGAAGTGTATGGTATATAGAGCCTTTTTAGAGCCTAACTTATGGGAATGTGTTGGACTGAAAAAGACGACTAGACAATACAACAAACGGGACATCAGTATCAACTGAGGGAAGATAATTATAAGAAAAATATTCGTGGACGATGGTTCACACAGCAAGTAGTGGCGCAGTGGAACTGCCTACCTGAGTATGTGGTGTTGTGCAACCCATGAGACTGTTTAAACAGGCCTTGGGCATGCACTGTATTAATACTAGAAATAAGTACATAATTTAGTCAGAACAGGTCGAAAATGGCTAACGCTATACTACCGGACATCATCTTATGAATCTTACATAAGGGTGGCCATCTCTGAATCCCTGGAGGTTCCTGCCTAAACCGTTAACCAGCTCGGGCGAGGAAGGGGACCAAAGGCTGCTCTTAAGAGAGAGGAGCAGGTTTGGGTGGAGGGGCACTCTCCTTGCTGTAAGAGGGCTACTCATTGGTCGCAGTCTCTGAAGAGATCCATAGCCTGGAAGGAGACCAATCCCAGCCCTTGTCTCGTTCATGCTTCTTCAGAGAAGAACAACTCCACACCTCCTGCAGCTGCTTTTCCATGGAAGCGAGTTTTTGCTTCAAAAGATGGGCTTCCAGGACTTGTTGACAATGCTTCCGTGTGGCCTGGTTGAATTTCTGGCAGGCAGCACAGTCCTCAGTGTCATGGTTAGGCCCTAGGCAGAGGAGACACAAGGTATGGCAGTCTTTCTCTGGTATCTGCTTGCCACAGGAGCACTTGATGATCTTTGAGGCAATCTCTTGCAGCAGGTCATAACTCGGTCATTTCCTCCAGATGACTTCTCAGCAGTCAACCCTATGAACTCCCCCTAACATTGCCACGTGGTGTCAGTCTGGCACGTACAAAAGGGGGAGGTCCCAGCTGCTCCTCAGTTCTTTTCAACCACGACCTGCATGCGACAAGTCCTCCTTTGGAGCTCTACTTACCAGCCATTGACGAAGAGTTCTACTGACCAAATGTTCATCCTAAATGGGTTCATCTACAGATGTCTTCAGATTCCTTATTCCGAAAGTGTACCTGTGGTCACAGAATCGCTACAGAGGACCTCCACGACGTCTGTATTCAGTGCCTAGGTCCTGAACACGACATCTGGGATTGTATGCTCTGTAAGCGGAGTGACGTAGACAGCCATCTCTGAGTGCTCGAGTGCTGAATTAATTTTTGCTATTACATATAAAATATGTGAAGGGAAGGGTCAGTTCAAGGAAAAGGCTGTCTTATTGGAACTGACACATCAAGAACCCCCAGGGATAAGTTCAGAGGACAGGAGGTATTTTAAATTGCAGCAATCTGGGGTTTAATTACCTTGTCAATTTGCTTTCATCCCAGGAAACAAGATTATCCATTCATAATGCTCTCAGGGAGATCCTTTGACTTGCATATTTGCCAGGAAGGACTTGTGGGGAAGAGTGTCAAGAGAGGCCAGAATGGACATTGAAGAGGTTTGATCTCTGAGCCAGGGAGGACCCAGACGGATTTGGAAGGTCCAAAATACATTCCTGGGGAACCCCTGAATTACATCAGAAAGACCCGAGGTGTAGAGTCCAAGGGCCAGATGGGATTAGAGGCCAGTACACTTTTGTTTTGAATACAGTGACTTAGATCAAAGAAAACTTTTGAGATGGTTAACTGTTGACTTTTCCATTAGCAGATTATATCCTCTCACCACTAGAGGGCTATATCTCTATCTCTATCTAGTACATAAGCCATGTGGGTTCTCTCTGCCTTTCTCTCACCTCTCCTCCTCCTCCTCCTTGCCCTGCCCCCCCCCTTCTCTCTCCCCCTGGTCCTAGACATCCCTACCCCCACCACCCTCTACTCTAGTTTCCACTGCTACTCCAAGGGAACTCTCCCCTTCCACTCGAGACTTGTGCTTGGTGCACCTTTGGATATTCCTGGTTACTTAACCTGACCACTACTCTCAACAAGTGTGGCCACCTCTCTACACTGTACCACCTTGCAGTCCATATGGGATACCACCTGGAACCTTGCAACTTCTACTCCCGGAAACAACAATCAAAATTATCTCTCAAAGAGCTGCAACTCTGCTCCCTTAAAACTCCTGCTCCTCCTCATCTCAGGCAGCGTGCATCCCAATCCTGGCCCTAGAAGCTCAGGCCACACACCAATTCCAGGTGCTCTTATCCTTGCAACCATTAATATCTACAGCCTACTACCAAAGCTGGATGCACTCCAAGCCTTCATATGCCAACACAACCCTGACATCCTTGCAGTGGTGGAAACTTGGCTGACACCTAAAGTTCCTGACTCAGCAGTAACAATACAGGGCTACAATGTCCACAGGCTGGACCGGATATCCAAAAAAGGCAGTGGTTGCGAAATCTATATAAAAGACTCCCCGTCTTGGCACCCTGTAGTAACCCCATCACTTTCTGCCTCGGCCCAGATTCTGCCAATAAAAGTCTTCCTAGGTCCCAACCATAAAGCCCTATTGTCTCCGTATACATCCCGCCCAGGGACCCTAAACATGGATTCAATGACATCCTAAACTTTATCAACTCTCATCCTCCCGAAGCTGAACTTTTTCTACTAGGGGATTTCAACATAAACTGGTTACCTTCGAGCGCCAGTGCCTATAAAGATTCCATCTCGGCTGCTAACCTCATGCAAATGGTAAACTCCCCTACTAGGATTAACTACAAGACTGGCACCAATACCCTCTTGGATTGGGTCCTCACCACTCACCCCATAAGGATTTCTCATACGACCATTCTCCCAGACTCTCTCAGTGACCACTCCCCAGTCATGTGTGCATGGTCTAACAAATTCCTTAAGCCCCCTCCCAAAATTATCACTAGCAGAGTCCTTCCTCATGGAAAACGTCCACATCTCAAACAACACCTGCTTCTACAAGTCTGGCTACCCATCTATGAAGCAACAGATGTTAACTTGGCTCTTGATCACTACCTCTCAATTTTCAACAAAGCCTGTGACCTCTTTGCCCCTGCTAAAAGGCACAAAACAAAATCTCCCTCTAACCCATGGGTCACCGTGACTCTCATCTCACAGCTGAAACTAAGGGATCACCTCTGGGCAGTTGCCAGGGCCACTGGCAAACAACTGGACATCCAAAATTAGAAACAAGCACGAAATGCCTGCACAAAAGCCATATGGCTAATGAAATCCACTATTACAAAGACGCTCTCACCAATACATGGGGAAATGGTCGTGCTTTCTGGGACAATATGAAGGATGTCACAGGGAAGCAGCTAAAAACCTCTCCAGCCATGTTAATGGTTGATGGATCCTCAACCCTAGACCTCAAGGTGATCGCAAACATCTTTAACACGGCTTTTTCAGACCTTAGTGCTGTTCTATCCCATGACTTTTTCGAAAACAGGGCCTACTCCCCAAATACCTCAGCCCCTCAGTCTAACCATCCCCTCTTCTACTTCAGGGAGGTAAGGCTGAATGAAGCTCGCTGCTATATTACTGCAGCTATCTCTAAATCTAGATCTAGTAGCGACACCCTGGACCTTAAGCTTCTGTTGCTCACCCTCGATGAGGTAATTCATCCATTAACAAAAATCCTAAACCTCTCTCTCAGCTGTGGAAAATTCCCAGACCTATGGAAAACAGCCACCATAACACCCATCCATAAAAGTGGGGACAAGACGAATCACTCAAATTATCGCCCTATCTCCATACTGCCCCCACTCTCTAAGGCACTCGAGCACATCGTGGCTGATCAACTTACCGACCACTTGGATAAATACAATACACCTTGTCCACAACAACACGGCTTCCGGAAAGGTCACAGCACCACCACAGCCCTTCTTGAGTTCACTGGAGTTTTGCACAAATCCCTTGACAACGGCCTTCTAACAGGGGCCATTTTCGTCGACCTCTCCAAGGCCTTCGATACAGTACACCATGGACTACTAATACACCAACTACTGAATGCCGGGCTATCACCTGACTCTTCTCTCTGGTTTAAAAGCTACTTAGAAAAACGGTCACAGAGAGTAAAAATTGCGGACACTCTTTCCAACACCCTGCTTGTTTGCTCGGGTGTCCCACAGGGATCCATACTGGGACCCCTCCTTTTCAGCCTTTTCTTAAACTCCCTCCCCTTACCACTGCTCCAAGCAGATCATACTATATGCCGATGATGCTGCTGTATTCTCCACTCACAAAGATCCTGCAACTCTTCAACACAACCTTCAACTTGGTTTCAGTTCTGTAGAGACATGGTTTCTTAATCATAAACTGGTCCTCAATGACAAGAAAACCAAATCTACGCTCTTCTGTAACTCTCAAGACCCACACAAGCTACACCACTTGGCTATCTCCACCACCCAGGGGAACACTCTAGATTAGGTGGGGTCCTGCAAAAACTTAGGGATACAGCTTGACCCTAATCTCTCCTATGGACTTCATGTAGATAATGTAGCTACAGCTGCTAATACACGGCTCGGTCTCCTCTACAAACACAGACCACACCTCACGCCAGAAGCTTTGAAGGTTGCAGTCCTGAGCTCTGTGATCTCTGTAATAGACTATGGTCTCATCATTTACGGCTCGGCCACAACCACAACCCTTAGACGCCTCTCAACTGCCTTAAATAAAGCATGTCGGCTCATCACTGGTGCTCACTGTCTCACCCACACGTGACCTGTACACTCAGACTGGCTGGCTCCAACTATCAAACCGCATAATGTTTCTCACCTGCTCCATGGTGAAAAAAAACTACCTTGGCCTTGCACCTTCTGGGGTCTCAACTCTGTTACAACACCGAATTAACAAATGGTGCCTTAGGAGACCCATGCTACAGCTACTGAAAGTCCCCCACTGTCACACTTCAAAGGGACAACGCTCTTTTGCTTATCGAGCGCCACTCTGGTTCAATGGCCTCAGCCCAACCATCTCCTCTGCCCCAACGATTGGTATGCTTAAAACTAGGCTCCGGGACTATCTCACTACCAACAGCTCCTGTGACTGCCCAACTTAACTTTGTTTCTCCACTTCCCTTTCTGCTCTAGTTGTCCCCCCTTCCCCTCAATGGATTCTACCCTCACATCTTGGTATACCCAATACTGCACTTTTCACGCTCTCCCCACCCTTCCTACATTCCTTCTCCCCCATGATTCTGGCACTTCTTATCTGTTGTCTATTTTCTCTGACAAATGCCGCTGGCTGCCTTGTTACAATGCTACTGTTGAATTGTATTACTCTGTACTCTGTTTGCAATATCCACATTATTGTAATGTCTGTCTTGATGTTCCCCATAATTTGTATTTCTCTGATGTGGAACCTTTGTAAAAGAGCCAAGGCTCAAAGGTATTTGTAATCCTAGACTTGATAAATAAATAAATAAAAAGATGTATGTGTAGCAGAGCAAAAAGCAGTTCTGACCAGTTAACTTGTGGAGACGAAAGTCAATGAGGTCATCTCGTATGTTTTTTTTAAATATTTTATTTGGAGACCCTGTATTGTAAAATACAGAGTCTGATACACCAAGGCGGAGTTAGTGACCTCATGAGAAGGCCGGCTCAGAAGTGTGTTTAAGTGCTGAAAGAACCTGACAGAAACACACAAGAAAATATTTCTGACTAAGAGAATATTATCTGACTGAGGGAGAATCATCACAGCACTGAAAGAGAGTAAGATTAGACCATTCGGAATGTATGTATTGTAGGAACTGTACTTTTTCCTGTTTAAGGCTGTATGTGTTAGTATATATATATTTTGTTCTGTAATTATTGTTCTGTTTTGATATTTTTAAAGTAAAGATATTTTTTTACAAACGAAACTGCTGGAGTGTCTTGACAATTATTTTTATTTTAAGTGGAAATTTTAGAGGTTATAAGTACACTGTGTATGGGCTTATTGTATACCAAACTGGGAAATGGATAGAGTTCTCTAAAAGTCTTGCATTGAGTTCTAAGGGTTCATTTGAAAGACCTGGTTGGGTGCCCATAGGCAAAGATATTTGGCCCCCTGAAGACAGAATTATCTGAGCCTGATAATTGGGTACACTAACAAGAGGTTATCAGTTTGAATCCTTCCAGAGCTTGAGACTAAGGTGACTTGAACCCACAAACAGACAAGAGGGTTACCTTGCCTGTTCACTGTACACAAATCATATGCTCAGATGTTGGCACTTTGGGAGCAGAGGGCTGACCGACTGAGCGAGATTGTGACAAGTGGTTCAACAAGGCCACCAAATGTCAAAGGCTTCAGCAGCTTCGTGACTTCCTCACAGAATGAAAGGTTGCCCTTCTGGAGCAGCAACAGCAACACTCCAAGCCCAGGGAGCCTTTGAGTCCTCCGCAGGGTTTCACCGCTGTATGGGTGAGCCCTCCTCGACAGGACAAGGTCCCAGTAAGAAACATACCACTAAGAAAAATCATGTTTCTGCCGCGCCCTCGTCATTGACGTGTACCCTGAGCGCTACCAGGAAGGTGAGTACTGAGAAGGTGTCCACTATAACATCATCTTCCACATTGAAGAAAACTGTTGGCTCCTCTCTTCCCTTGTTGATGGCACCTCAGTCGATGGTGGGTTCTGGAGTGGTTTTGCAGCTTCCATCGCTGCCCCGTGGTTTCTAGCCATCTTCCGTTGACGATGACTTCTGGCCCATCGATGCCCGGCCTTACTACAAAGAGCTGTATGTTTGCTCCCTTCGTCGACGATTCTGGGGTCCTATACACACACCCCTCATTGATGACTGTTTGGTTCCACTGCCTTTGATACCATCAGTGGTCCCTATTCACTTTGTCCCGGCCACTTCCAGCAGGCAGATGGCTATGATTGATGTCCAGGCTCTGGTTAATTCTATCCTGGACCTCACGAAGTCCGCTCACCCACCTAGTGAGGTGCTGGCCCCAGTCTCTGCTCCCTCCAGGCTTTCTTCGGCCCACAGGATTGCCAGCTCTTCTCCTGCCCCCCGGGTTTTCAACCTACAGATGTGGACATGGAGGACCCCTTCCTGCAGGACTAGGATTTAGCTGAACTGGCTGCTGATGAAGGCATGGATCAGACAAGTCTCCTCACTCCTCCTCGTCTATGCAAGGGGAACCTACCCCAGAACTGCCATGTTTTCCACCTGATGACCCCACATTTTTGGACATTATGATACATCTCCAGAAAACTTTTGGGTTCCAGGGTACCGAGCAGGATACCTCTAGAAAGAAGTTGGCTCAGTATTTAGGAGTACCAGAATGCCCTACCCTGATCTCCCCCCCCACCCCTTGGTGGACACCTTCAAAGAGGCTATTTGGGCTACTTAGAAGCAACCCTTTATGATATCCTCTAATTGTCGCAAGGCTGGTAGGATTTATCAAGCCCTGGATCACCCTTACTTCATGTTACCACCACAGGCAGATTCAGTGGTGATCAATGCCGCTCACAATAATTCCTCTAGACCACAACACGAGTGTTCAACTCCCAGATAAGGAATCCAAGAAATTGGATGTTATGGGGAAGAGGGTGTATGCTTCGGCTACTATGTCTCTCCGCACACCCAACTACATAGGTCACCTCCTGAAATATCAGGAAGAGATCCTCAAGGCCTCCCAGGAAACAGTCCAATCACTCCCTGCTGGTTCTACTCAGGAGGAAATTCTATTGAACATAATTAGGTGGGGGTGGAGTGAATACAAAGGGACCCAGGGAAACTAGAGGAGTGGTCAAGGTGTGGCAGCTGGGTTTCAATGCCAGAAAGTGCAAAGTCGTGCATTTGGTTGAAGAACTGGTGCTGTGAGGAAGGGTTTGGATTCATTGGTGACTGGGGACCCACCTGGAGGGATTGAGGTTTGTTCAAGCCTGACGGCCTGCATCCATCCTGGAGGGGAATCCGAGCACTCAATGATAAGTTTAAATGCTACATTGACAAGCATTTAAACTAGCAAAGGGGGGTGGCAGGCCAGCAAGGAGGGTACCTACTTGCTCACCCCCCACAGCTAGCAGTGGACCCAGTGAACCAGAGGAGTGGCTATCTCTGCAAAGCAGTGTGCAAAAGATGGAGATTAGTGCCCAAGAGGTGGATAAGCAGAAAAGAGGCAAAATTCAGCAGAAGGGCAGACAGCAAGGAGAACCAGGGATAAATGACAACCAAGGAAGGGGCTGCAGTAGAACAGTGAAGCAGTCTAGGGAGGTCAAATCATGGAAAGCCATGTGTGCAAATGCCAGGAGCCTTAGCAACAAGATCGAAGATCTGGAGGCTGTCATGGTACAGTCAGACCTGGACATTGTGGCCATCACTGAAACCTGGTGTAATGATAACCATGACTGGGAGATGGCCATACCTGGCTACAACATATTCAGAAGAGACAGAGCAGGCAGGAAGGGAGGAGGAGTGGCACTGTATGTGAAAAATGACATAAGGGCCACAGAGATCCAGGAGGAACAAAATGGAGAGATACTGTGGGTTAAGCTGGAAAGGAAAATGGGGACAGCCATCCGCACAGGTGTGGTCTATAGACCACCAGCCCAGGAGGAAGAAACAGATAGGGTGCTGATGCTAGCCATCCAAAGGATGGCAGACAAGGGTGAGGTAGTACTGGTTGGAGACTTCAATATTCCAGACGTGAACTGGAGCATCCCAGCAGCAGCATCAACTAGGAGCAGATTTATCCTGGACTCCCTTCAGGGTGCCTTCCTCAAGCAACTGGTCATGGAACCAACTCGGCAGAAGGCAATACTGGACCTTGTGCTCACAAACAGGGACAGTGTGATGGGAGTAACAGTGGGGAGCACCTGGGTAACAGTGACCACCAGTCATTGTGGTTTGAAATCACAGAAAGAGCAGAACCAAACCACACAAAAACACGTATCCTGGATTTTAGGGGGGCATACTTTGGGGAAATGGGGAGATACTTGAAAGAGGCATTAAGGGGAATGGGACAGGAATCAGGGGTTGAGGAACAGTGGGCAGTATTTAAAATGGGGATTACAAGAACAACAGAATTATGCATTAAGCAGGTTAGCCAGAGGAAAAGGAAGAGGAGACCATTATGCTTTTCCAGAGAGGTAGCAAAGAAAGTGAAAGCCAAAAAGATTGCATTTAGGCAATACAAAAAGACACAGGCAGAAGGGGATAGGGAGAAGTACCAGGAGAAGCAAAGGGAGGCAGGGAGGTCAGTAAGGGAAGCCAAAGCTCAGACAGAAGAACACATTGCAAAATCAGTGGGTAGAGGGGACAAAACCTTTTACAGGTACATAAGTGAAAAAAGAAAGACAAAGGGAGGGATCATGAGACTGAAGGGGGAGGATGGGAGCCGCGTGGAGGATGACAACAGTAAAGCTGACATATTGAACAGGTATTTCTGCTCAGTCTTTACTGAGGAAGAGGGGGGTAATGGGTTTGAAGGGCATACAAGGGATGAGAATGGTGCAGAAATGGACCCAAGTCCCTTTACACGGAAAGGGTCCTGAAGGAACTGGAAGTAATAAGAGTTGATAAAGCAATGGGGCAGACGGTGCACCCCAGGGTCCTTAAAGAACTAAGAGAGGTGGTGGCTGAACCTCTGGCTATCCTGTTTAGCCGATCACTGGAAACAGGAGAGTACCCAAAGACTGGAGGGGCAGCAGATGTAGTCCCCTTATACAAAAGTGGGAACAAAGAGGAAGCAGGGAACTACAGACCAGTCAGCCTCACCTCGGTAGTGGGGAAGATCATGGAAGCACTACTGAAGGAGACATTGGTGGAACATCTGGTTGTCAATGGACTACAGGACCCAAGGCAGCATGGTTTCACCAGGGGAAGGTCATGTCAGACCAACCTCGTTGAACATTTTGACTGGGTGACTAGGGAGGTGGATCAGGGGAGGGCAGTGGACATGACCTATCTGGACTTCAGCAAGGCCTTTGACACTGTGCCACATAGAAGACTATTACATAAACTGGGGAATATGGGTGTGGGCAGGACAGTAGTGTGGTGGGTAGGTAACTGGCTGGGTGGCAGGACACAGAGGGTGGTGGTAAATGGCTGTCACTCCACAGAGGGAAGTGACCAGTGGGGTACCACAGGGATCAGTGCTGGGACCGGTCCTATTCAACATCTTCATCAGTGACATTGCGCAGGATCTAGAAGGCAGAATTTCACTGTTCGCTGATGACACAAAGTTCTGTAACAGAGTAGACACACCAGAGGGTGTAGACAGAATGGAAGCGACCTGCAGAAACTTGAAGAATGGTCAGGGTTTGGCAGTTGAAATTCAATGCAAAAGTGCAAGATAATGCATATGGGCACAAAACCCTGGCACAATATATCAGTTGAGGTGAGGATATAGCATGCACCAAGCAGGAAAGGGATCTTGGGGTTATCATCTCTGATGACCTCAAGGTAGGAAACAGTGTGACAAGGCAGCAGGTAAAGCAAATAGGATGCTGGGATGTATAGGCAGGGGCATCACCAGCAGGAAAAGGGAGGTCATAATTCCACTATACAAGACACTAGTGAGGCCCCACCTGGAGTACAGTGTACAGTTCTGGAGCCCATACCTACGTAAGGACATAGACAGGGTAGAGAAGGTTCAGAGGAGGGCAACAAAGATGGTGCATGGATTGCATCACAAGTCCTATGGAGACAGGTTGAAGGAACTGAACATGTACTCCCTGGAGGAGAGGAGGGAGAGAGGGGATATGATAGAGACATACAAGTATCTTACAGGCAGGAACAGGGTGCAGGAAAACACTATTTTTAAGTGAAAAAGATGTTCCAGGACTAGAGGCATGGGATGAAGTTGGAGGGAGGGCGATTCAGAGGAAACATGAGAAAGAATTTCTTCACAGAGCAGGTGGTGGACAAGTGGAACACCCTGCCAGAGGAAGTGGTGGGGCTGAAACAATCACAGGATTTAAGAATACATGGGATAGACATAAAGGAATTCTAGAGGTCGGGGTAAGGGGCAACAGACTTCTAGGAAAACAAACTGAACTTATAAGCTCAAATGGGCAGACTGGGTGGGCCATAGGCCCTTATCTGCCGACACTGTCTATGTATCTATGTATCTGGGGCAGGGAATCCTGGGGGCTGTGTATCAGATGGGGGGCTTACAGTTACTAAGCAGAAGAGGGGCCGTGATATTATCATATCTGATGATCTCAAGGTGGCAGAACAATGTGACAAGGCAGTAGGTGAGGCCTGGATGCTGGGGCCACTAAGATATCTACTGCAGCTGCAGTATACCGCCAGCTGCTCAGGGCCACCTATGATGCCGCTGAAACTTTGGCCCTGGCATCCTCTGCTGGTGTTTTTCTAAGACTTCATGCCTGACAGAGTATCAGGATTTTCACAGGACGTACAACAATCTATCCTTAACACTCCTTTTAAGGGCGATAAGCTTTTTTGGGCCACAGACCCAACACATGGTGAAGGATTTACAAGACTCAGATCATACCCTTCAGTCTGTGCGTACTCTGTATCGTACACAAGCAAAGCTGACCTACGGGAGGTCCACTGGGGGCTGCCCCAATAGGTCGCGTCCCAATACTCAAGAGGCCACCTACCAATAAGCGCAAGGCTCAATTGACATTACCTGGTCCCAGAAATGCTCCAAAAATGTCATGTTATGTCCCTGCTGCTCCCCAGCAGGGTCATCCTTTGGCCTGAAGGTCTTCCTCTGGTCGTGGGACCAGAGACCCTTCCCACGGACATCGGGGGCAGATTTTCCCTACACCTCCAAAGATGGCAAGAAATCTCTTCAGACCTGGGACTCCTACAAATGATCGAATCAGGCCACACACTGGAGTTCACAGAGATACCCCCTGCTTGGCCACCAAGGGTCTGTCATTACCTGCCAGACCAAACATTGGTCTTATAGGACAAAATCAAAGCTACGCTCAAAAAACATGCCATCAAACCAGTTCCCCTTCTACAGAAAGGTGTGTGGGATTTTATTCCCATTTTTGTCTGGGTCCCAAATGGACAGAGGACTGCGCCCAATTTTGGATCTCACAGGTCTCATCCTCTATATCAAATACCAAAAGTTCAGGATGATGTCTCTTCCACCACTTCTTCCCTTGCTGACCACAGGAGATTGGCTCTGCTCCCTCACTCTGAAGGACATATACCTCCATATCCAGATGCACCCCGCTCACAGACTGTTTTTCCATTTTCTGTTTCAGGGTCATCATTACCAATTCAGAACCCTCCCATTTGGCCTTTCCTCAGCCCTGAGGGTGTTCACAAAATGCCTAGCAGCGGTTGCAGCAGCCCTCCACAGGGAACGCCTCTACGTATTTCCTTATCTGGATGACTGGCTCCTGAAAGCGTTGTCCCACCACAGGCTGGAGTTTATGCTTTCTAGAACCCTTCAGTTGTTCACCCAGGTGGGGATAGCTGTAAACTAACTGAAATCCAAAATGGACCCTGCACAATGCCTCCTCTGCATCGGAGCTGTGTTAAGACACCTCCTTGGGGATGGCGTTTCTACTCAAGGCTCAGGCGGATGCTGATTGCCTTGGTGCAGAGTAGAGTCCAGCAGGTTAGTCTCAGCTTGAGATCCCCTATGCCTCCTGGGTCATTTTGCGGCCACAATCCCAACTGTCCCCGATACCAGGCGAAATGTGACGGTCCTTCAATGTTCCCCAAGAGTCCAACGGGATCAGCAAGAGGACAACTTTGATGCCCCAGTCCTGATGTCTTCCTTGGCTCTCCGAGCTCTACAATGGTGGAAGTCTATGGACAACTTGATGCAAGGCATGCTGTTCCATTCTCCTGTCCCGTGTCTCATTTTGACCAAAGACACCTCCTCGACAGGATTGGGGGCTCATCTCCTGCACGTCCGATCCCAAGGATCCAGGCAGAGACCCGTCTCCACATAAATGTCCTGGAGAGGAGGGCAGTCCTCTATGCCTCACAGATGTTAGAGACTCTCCATCCTCCAGGTTACCTTCAGGTGCAGACAATTCTGCGGTAGTTCACAACCTAAACAAGCAAAGAGGCACCCATTTTTACCCTCTCTGCAGAGAATTGATAAGGGCTTGGTACTGGGCGATCTAGAGGAGGATCCGTCTTCTGGCTGTCCACATTCACCTTTCGGATGAGACGTTAAACTGAGGTCCCGTCTGCCTGTTCTGGTGGTTGTTCAGGCAGACGTTAAAGATCCCATGGCACTTCTCGATAAGAGTAGGGAATTTTTTTAAGTAAAAATAAGAAAGCATTCATACAAGTTTGTTACAATAAAGCTTTTCCAATTACAGTGTATATTATTTCTGTTGTGTTTCTATAGTAACATCTGAAGTAATTCTTAATCTTCTAATACTGTAAACTGTAATGCATCTCCTAGCTACACTGCTTTTAATTCATAAATAAACCCCTTAGTCTAGAACTTCATACATTTTATATAACACAAGAGTCTCCATATTTTTACATATTTTACCTACATATATAGTTCTGTTTGCAAGTTTTCAGTTCCATTTATCCTATGCCCAATTTATAGAATTTATTTACTATAACCAACCCTCTATTTCTAAATGTTTCATTATTTCTACTATGTTGTTGCAGTATGGTCTTGTGCAGGTTCTTTCATCTATTGTTTTGTGACAGTAATTTCCTCTAACGTTTAATCTATCGTGGCAACTCATCCACAAGGTATCCCATGTTTTGTTTGGAATTCAGGGTTCTAACAATTGCATAGTTCTCCCCTTACTCTCTGCCATGGGGGCTAGAAAAAGAAGGAGCAGTTAAAAATTCAGACTTTAATATTTGGGCATACAATTGTTTTCTAGATTGCCTAAGACAATCTTCTTGGGTTACTTTCCAATTTTTAATTTTTCTGAACATACCTGTTATATATATTCAAGGTACACCTTGTGATATATTCCTCATTACCCCCAATTTTGGGGATTCCCATTTTTGTATAAAATAAGAGCATCTAACTGTAAGACTTTTAGCCCATGCATGTTGTTGGCCTAATAGTATTGGAACTATGTTTGTGTACATGAATATTAAAAATAAAACAACACAGGACTTACCATCTTTAGGCCTCCATCCTTGATGGGCCAGTATGTAACTGCCCTCATTATGGGATTTAGCCTATCGCCCCACCGTAGGTTAAAAAACATATTATATACCCTAGTCTCTAATTTTAGCATTAAGGGGTATATGTGACTAACATTTAACATCAGAGGTATTATAAAAATTTTTAATAAATATATTATTTTCATTCGAGCCATTGGGTACCTGTTCCATTTTTGTACTTTTTCTTCTGTGAGAACAAGTACCTTCTTCCAGTTTGCAGTAGCTGTGTCCGGGCCTCCAAAGGTGATTCCGAGTATCTGTAGGGGATGTGCCTGTATGCTTATTCCATCTATTTCAGTAATTTGGAGGTCTGAGTGCACGTTAATAGGAGCCCCTGTGTTTTTTTGTTTAATTTAGAATCAGTTATGTCTGAAAACATTGAACAATTTTCAGAGCTCTTTCTCCAGATTTATGATCTGCTAGTGGTATACAGCTATCATCTGCATATGCTATTATACTAGAGAACATTCCTGGAGTTGGGGGAAGGTGGGAGGGGAAACTAGACCTACTGCAGGAACCTCTCTCGAAGATTTACTGTTATGGTAAGTTCTTGCATAACCGCAATATCTTACTTTGTGAGGGTTCCTGCAGTAGGTCTTCACATATAGGACTGAGTACCTAGCAGTCCAAAAGAAAAATTCGGAGATACATCCGGGAGGAAGAGAGCACCAACTGAGTGAGTTATGACAGGAGGCCTTGCAGAACTGCAAGACCGAAACCAGTCCTGCTCCTAGAGGCAATGTCCAGACTGTAATGCTTAGTGAAGGTGTGACAGGCATGACTCTCGAAATCTCTTGCTGTGGACACATTCCAGAAAAGGCGGTAGAAGTAGCAACACCCCGAGTGGAGTGACCCTTAACCGCCTCTGAAAGGGATTTCCCATGCTTTTGGTAAGTGAAGTGGATGCAGTTAGCCAACCACCTCAAAATGGTCTGTTTGGAAATGGCCGTGCCCTGCACTGGGGAGTGAAGGCCACAAAGAGCTGATTGGTCTTACGGACCTCTTTAGTCTGATTTGTATAATACCTCAGAATCCTATGCACATCTAATGTGTGCAAAAGATATTCCCCCGTTAGAATGTTGGGGATAACAGACCGGTAGTTCAACATTCTGGTTGAGAGTGGTTTCTGAAACTACCTGTGGAAGGAAGAAAGGAAGGGTAGTCCACAGGACGACTCTGCCCCTATGGAAAATCAAATAAAATAGGGTTCCTTACAGACAAATGGCTGAAATTCTGAAACCCTTCTGGCGGAAGCGACTACAACTAAAAACAAAATCTTCCAAGAAAGGAAGTGCATATCATAGCTAGAAGCTGGCTCAAAGGGAGGTAGGGTCAGCTTCTCTAACATGAAGTTAAGGTCCAAGGGGGGACAGGGGTTCCGGACCGGAGGTTTCAAGTGGAGGATGCCTTTCAGAAAGGTTTTGGTGACCAATTGAGCCAAAGTTTTGCCCTCCACCGGGAGATGGTAGGCCGACACCCCAGAGAGATGGACCTTGATAGAGGAATAACTATGGCTCATCTCTGATAGATGTGCGAGGTACTCGAACACCTGTGCTGCCGAACATGAAAAGGGATCCCAGCCCTTGACTACGGCCCAAATCAAGAATCTTTTCCTCTTCATGGCGTAGGTGGATCTGGTAGAAGATTTTCTGGCTTCCACCAAAATATGAGCAACCTGGGAGGAAACACCACAGCAAGAGACCGCTCTGTCCACAGGTGCCACGCATGAAGGTGGAGAGAGTGAAGGCTTGTGTGCACTAGGGTGCCCTGCCCATGAGTCAGAAGGTCGTGAGGTAACGGCAGGGGAACTGGAGGTTCTAACGCCACATGTTGCAAGACAGGGTACTAGATCTGGCGGGGCCAGAGGGAAGCGATCAGAATCAAATGTGCTCCTTTCTCCTGAATTTTCACCAGAAACTTCTCAATGAGAGGAAAGGGAGGAAAAGCGTAAAGAAACCTCCCTGTCCAAGAGAGAGACAGTGCATCTCGCCAAAAAGCACCATGCCCAGGAACAAGCGAGCAAAAGTTGGGTAGTTTTGCATTGAATAGGTAGGCAAACAAATCTATTTCTGTCCAACCCCATTGAAGAAAGAGATTTTTGACTCTAGCTTTAACTCCCACTTGTGAACCCTGGCATTGATCGACTGAGACTGTCCGCCAGGACGTTGCTTACGCCTGGGATGTGGACTGCTGTCAAGAAAAGGCTGTGCTGAATCACCCAGTGCCAAGCCCTCACTGCTTCTCTGCAGAGAGGGTACGAGCAAGTTCCTCCCTGTTTGCTGATATACCAGACTGTGGAAATATCATCAGTCTGAATAAGGAGTGGTCCTGGCAGAGGGAGGGACTGGAACGCCTGAAGGGCATACAGAACTGCTCATCTCCAGAACGCTGATGTGGAGCAGAAGCTCCTGGTCGGACCAAGACCCTTGAGTCTTGTGAACCCCCAGATGGGCACTCCAGCCCAAGTCCGAGGCATCCATGGTAAGGATCTGTGTAGGGATAGGGGAATGAAAGGGGGCTCCCCCTCGAAGACTGGAAAGATCTTGCCACCAGTGAAGATCTCTTTGCAAGCTGTTGGAGATCATAACCTTCTGGTTCATGTTGTCCGTCCTCTGATCCCACTGGACTTGAAGAGACCACTGGGTGACCCTCATATGTAATCTGGCCAGGGGAAGTGTCGAAATGGCCACTGCCATCAGTCCCAAAAGACACAGCACAGAGTGTGCTGCATCCACCGAGCCTGGGTCACGAGAGTGGCTTGAGAAACTAAGGTCTTGGCTCGATCTGATGGCAGAAAAGCCTTGCTTTGAACCATGTCTAGTACTGCTCCAATGAATTGGAGTCATTGGGAAGGTACTAGCTGGGACTTGGGCAGGCTGACCGTGATACCCAGAAGAGCAAATAAGTTCAGAGTGAAAGAGAGTGACTCTTTCAGGCTGTTCAGAGAGGGTGCTGCAAGGAGCCAGTCATCCAGGTATGGGAACATGTAAATAGCCTGGTGGCGAAGAAAAGCCGCAACCAACGCTAAACACTTGGTGAACACAGAGGGGGCTGAGGAAAGGCCAAAGGGGGGGCCTCCTGAAAAGGTCGATTCAGATGTTGGAAAAAATATAGGAATGAAGAAAAAACTTTGATCGACGTGGGTGTTATATCACTGTTCTTACTCGTGAGCCAGACGGCGGGAAAGAACTGGAGGGCGGGCGTAGGACCGCCCCTTTTATAGTGAGGTTGACATTGCATCACCTGACGTCGGGGGCGGTCCCTGCTGATGATTGCTAGCTACAAGTTTGCCACTGGAACCCGACGCCAGGGGGCGCAGTCCTACATGTGAAGACCTACTGCAGGAACCCTCTTGAAGTAAGATCTATTTTTACACTGCAGCGGCTCCTCTGGTCTAGGCTGAGGCTTCCTGATGTTCTTGATACTCCTGCTCCGTGTAACCCATCTAGTCCCTGGTTGCTAAGATGTTTCTCCCAGGGGTGGCATGTCCACTTCTGGTCCCTGGGAAGGAGGGCATTTTTCTATGTTTAATGGGTCTGTGTGTATATCTTGTACTCTGGCAGTGGTTGTGCTCTGTGTGGTTTCTGTGGAGTTATTTAGTTCTTCCAAAGATTCTGAAGGCTGCTTGCATTGGTCCCTGTGGTTCTGAATGTAGCTGGTGTATCACAGTCTCGGGGTGGGGGGATACGTGGGTGTACCTGTGGGGTTGGTGCCACTGTTAGGCTCGTTTGTTCTTGCTGGTCTAGTGGCTGCCTGTTGTGCTTCTGCCACCATTTCTTCTTGATCTTGATCCTGTTTACTGTGGAAGGCCCAAGGACAATTTTTGAAAGCATGTGGTGTTTCCTTGCACAGATTGCAAAACTGTGGGTTTGGGCAACTGATACTGAGGTGCCCTTCCCTGTCACATAATGTGCATTTTATCCTGTCACAGGCACTGTTGAGATGTGTATATACGCCATGGCTAAAACATGATGTGGGCTGGCCTGCACAGATCACAAAGTCTCTGTCCCTGCCCAGAAAAGAAACAACTTGGTAAGTGTTGTATTACACCATTCATTTGAGGTAGCCTAACATGAATCCTCCAGCCCAGTCCACAGTTGTTCAGAATCAATAATGGGTTCTGGAGCCTCCACTACAGTACATTTTATTTTCAACCAATGCATAATGTCTGCCACTGCAATCCCCTAATTTCTGAATAGCACCATGATGGTTCTAAATGCTGGTTTTGTTAAGTGGTATCACTATAAAGGCAGACCATAAGGGTGTGTACTTAACTTTTTGCTACCTCTGCCAGAATTGCTCCAAGCTCGTAGCAGTTTTGAAACTTAGCTCAAAGTTAAAAAGTCCCCAGATGTGTGAATTAACGTGTATATTTCTGTGGGGGAAAAGTTCACACTTTCTTTTATTAATTCCCCCCCCCCCCAAACGTAAATTTGATACGGGAATATTTCCAACCCACCTCTATATCGTATTCTAACAGCATTTCTCCTCTTTGCTTGTTCTTGAGGAGTATGAAACAACCCTGCATATGTACGACCCTGTGTTCTTGCATTCTGCTGAAAACCATTTGTTGAATTTCTTCTATTATCTTCAGTTGTGTTTCTATGATTATCTTGGGGGGGGGGGTTCTCTGGTTATTGGAGTCAGGTTCATTTCCATTTTCTCCTACATTTGGATCTGGGTTCATTGGTGGTTATCTAGATTTTCACCCTGATCTTGTATCTGCAATACAGGGTTTTGTGTTAACCGCAGTTCTTGTGGTAAGTCTAGAGGGACTGCTTGCACTTCCTCCATTTCTACTGTTTCGCTGGTGCTTGGATGTGCAGGCGATTGCCAGGGAGTATCTGTGTCTACCCTGACCCATCCTGCGTTTTTCAGGGCATCTGCTATAGTTCCACTCAAAGTTCGGTACAGGGGCTATAGGGTTTTTTCCACTTTATCGGCTTCATATTGTAATTTTGTTAATTTATTTGCCCCACCTTAGCCCTGTTTTCCTTTACACACTCCATGTCTTGTCTCTTATGCTCATTTTTGGTAGTCATTTCCACATTTGCCTCTCCCTCACTAGATCTGCTTCTGTATTTAAAAGTACAGTACCTTCTTGTAGCACTTCATGTAGTTTCGACTTCTCGTTGTGGATTTCTCCTCTGTGCTGTGCCACATTGTCGGTAACTTGCATGGTTCGATCGTTCTGTTTTCCTCATCATGATTTTTCTGCACACTGTCTACTCCTGACTCTGCACTTTCCTCAAACTTGTTCGTGTCCTCTCCTCGCTCTTCTCCCATTCTGGATGACTTTAGTTGTGCCACTGCTTCTATAAAGGACAAAGTTTATGAAGTGGGCATAGTAGTGCTTGACAGGCTAGGCGGGTGGGAAATGCCTAGTCCGTTTCTATTCACTTTTTTCCCCTTGCATGGATGCTTGCAGCTTTTGGCACTTATCTGAGGGGTGCTAAATTCTGCCAGCTGCGTCTTCCGTTCTTGCTCCTCCTGTCAGTATCTTTGCCACCTGCAATGCGGCCACATCACCACTCAGCTGCTCTGACGAGTTATCAAATCCTTCTGTCTGCGGGATGTTTTGCAGGGCTGACAGTTCAGCCTGGAGTGCTTCCCTTTTCTTTTTGACACTTTCTTCGGCAGCAGACAGTTCTGTTAAAAGGCGTTCTTTCTCCAAGACTGCAGCTGATACATTTCTTCGTGTGTTCTGTACCCAAGACACCAAAACGATTTCTGCAGCAACTTGAGGATACTCCATTTCTGACTCAACGTATTTTCAGGTGTGTCAGCATTATTTTCCTCTTCCATTTCAGCCTCTAGAAGACCAGGGACAAGGGAGGAGGCCATCTCCCTCACCTCTGCTGCCATCTAGCCTTTTTCCTGGATCCACCATCTTGCATGACGGCCAGAGTTTCCCCAGAGGAGAGTAGGGGAATTTCCCGGTGTCTGGCCAAATTCCCCCATTCACTAAAAATACCACCAACAGCTTAATCTGGTTCTGTAAGTCAGTCTATATCTGTACAAATAATCCCCTTCCCTCTTGGTCACACCTGGAAACAAACTTTGGCTTAGTGTGCCTCTCCAGGTCACAAACTTTCAAACAAATAAAGAGTTGGACCTATTTGCCTTTCTGCAAAATGCAAAACTGCCTCTTTACTGCTCTCTCGAGTGAGGTCCTGGAACTGTGTGGCTGGACGGGTTACCTCATTCCTGAACAGGAAGATTTCTTTACGCTTTCCCGGCCCTTTCCTCTCATTCAGAGAGTACTACTCAAACTGGTCAGGGATGGGGCCTCTATGATCCTCACAGCACTGTTCTAGCTAAGACAGATTTGGTTCCCACTGCTTCTACAGCTCTCGGAACTGGATCCCCTACTTCTACCAATTTGCCGGGCTCTGCTGTCCCAGGCTCAAGGCTCCTTGCTACACCCGGACCATTGCTCCCTACATCTACACACCTGGCTCCTGAGGACGTAGTCCTTTCATGCTTCAGGGTGGACCTAAAGGTGGCAGAAGTCCTAAGGGCTGCCAGGAAATCATCTACGTGGTCTTTCTATTGTATGAAGTGGAAACACTTCTCCATTTGGGCATCTACACATGACTTAGATCCTTATGAGTGTTACTCTTAAGGCATCTTAGACTATTTGCCCTCCTTTTCGGAGGGTGGACTGAAACATTCCTCTGTAACAGTCCACCTTTCGGTGACTGCCGCATTTCATTTACCTGTGGGCAACAAACCACTGTCCCAGTTACCTTTGATTAGAACATTTTTAAAAGGTATTCTGCATCTTAATCCCCCTGTTCGGGATCCAGTTCCTGTGTGGGATTTGAATTTTGTGCTTGAAAAACTGACCTAGAGTCCTTTTGAGCCAGCTGTTTCCAGCGAGCTCTGTTATCTTTCTTGGAAAACTATATTTTTAGTTGCCATTACGTCAGGTAGATGTATTTCAGAGTTTTAGGCACTAATGTGTAAACCTCCCTATCTGCAATTTCACAACAATATGGTGTCTTTACACACAAACTTGTCGTTTTTACTGAAGGTCGTTTCTGAATTTACTTTAAATCAGGCTATCCACTTACGAGCGTACTATGCGAAGCCAGCAAATCCAGGGGAATCCCTGCTTCAAAATCTCGATGTGCACAGGACACTAAGATATTATCTTCTTTGCACCTCACAGTTACGAAAAACTGAGCAACTTTTTATATCTTTTGCCCCTGGAAACCAGATTATTCAGGTTTCAAAGCAGTGCTTGTCCACATGGTTGGCCAACTGCATTTTGTTCATCTATAACAATTACGACAAACCTCTCACAGGGGTTGTGAAACCCCATTCCACCAAAGGCATGGCTGCCTCAACGGCGTGTTTCTGGGGCGTCTCTGCCTTAGAAATTAAATTTGTGAAGCCATCACATGGTCTACTGTACATACATTCACAAAACATTACAGTCTAGACATTGCTTCCAAGAAGCCGACCAATTTTGGATGGGTTATTCTACAAGGCCTCCTGTCCTAAGTTCTAATGGTTCGCTTCCTCCTCCCCTTGGCATTTATAACTGCTTGGGAAGCTTCCCTTGTGTTACAACCTGCTGCAAGAGATTGCCTCGAAGAAGACAGCACAATTGTGTAAGAACTTACCAGAGCAGTAGATCTTCGAGAGGACCGCTTGCAGCAGGTTATGCTGCGCAACTCACCTTCCCCCTTGCTACTTTTATAAGGGTACCTTGCTCCCATCTTCCTTTGACTCCACGAGCTGCTGCCTTTTTGCGCTCCTCGGTTCCCACTGGAGGCCTGAGAAGTGTATTCTCATTTCTGTCACTATGATGGAAAAGAACTGAGAAGTAGCTGGGACCTCCCCCTTTTATACATGCCAGACTGACACCACGTGGTAACGTTAGGGGGAAGTCCCAGGGTCAACTGCTGAGAAGTCATCCGGAGGAAATACCACCTGTAGCTGATATCCCATGTGTTATGATCTGCTGCAAGTGATACTCACGAAGATCTAGTGCGACAGTACGTTCTTACATAACTACTTTCTCGTGGGACTTGGACGGAGATATTGAAGACATACAATCTGAAGTTTAAATTACTGATTTTAAAGAAGAAAATATTAAAATTCAAAAGAATATACTTATCGAAAATGGCAGTCGACTGAAGCAACGTTCCAAGAGGTCAGACATGCGCAGGTCAATGGTGGGAAAGGACTGGAGGCAGGCGTGGGGACCGCCCACTATATAGCGCCAAGCCGACAGTCATGTGACACTAGGTGGGTAGTCCCCCACCAGACACTGCTAGCTAAGTTTTCTGTGTGGTCCTAGTGACTAGCGGCTCAGTCCTAAGTGTTATTGCCTACTGCAAGAGCCCTCTCGAAGTAAGATTGAACTACCATGGGTGGCTCCTGCTCCGGTTACAGGGACGGGTGCTTCATGCACGTTTAGCAGGATGCTTGTGCACGTTGATGTAATGTTCTGTTGCTGCTACAGTCCTGAGATTGCTCCCTGGCCCTGATACTGCTGTTGAAGGGGGCCAGCAGAACAGTAAAATGAGCATTAAAGTTTTTTGGGAGCCAGACACAGTTAACGTGTACCTAGTGCAGTAATGCAATCCCCTCAGAGGCAGTGCATTTTTGCTATTCAAAAGATCACGCACTTTATGTGCCTCAGAAAGGGGCATTCTAGTCTTTCTCCGAGTTCTGCGGCCTCGAGTCCTGCTGCTAGACTTGCTACTGCCCTTGAGTGTGGGTCCCTTTGTGCTGACTGTCCACCTTTAAGTTCCTCTGATAAATGTTCTTGCGCCTGACACTCTAGAAACATAGAAAGTGATGGCAGAAGGGGACAGCAGGGTCCATCTAGTCTACCCAAGAACCTACCTGGTGCTATTCCCCCTCCCCTCCGTTGCCTTTCTGTATGCTACCTTTGTCTATCCCGTGCATTCTTGAACTCACTTACTGTTTCGGCCCCTGCTACCTTCTTGGGTAGGCTATTCCATGGGTCCACCACCCTCTCTGTAAAGAACTTCCTTGTATTACTCCTGAACCTCCATCCCTTCAGCCTCATGTCATGCGCTCTTGTTGTCCTGCTCTCTTTCAGTTGGAAAAGCTCCTGAACATTAACCTTATTTATACCCCTCATAACCCCCTATAAATGCCAAAGCAGAAGATACTGTTACTTACCACTAAACATACACTTTGGTCAAGGGACTGGAGTTACTTTCTCTAAAAGTTTATATAGCATAGCCAACACAGAACAATTAAGAAGCACATGCTTTATTTTCACTTGGAAAATATAAACAAAGGCAATTTATTTTTTAGGTCTGGGGGCACAATAGTTATCTATTTACTTTTGCCTTTATATTCATTATACTACTAAGTACCTTGCATAGCCTTGTTTCATGCAATTTCATGCGTCATTGCTTATGTTAATGTCAAATTTCTCCTTACTATTGTATAATGCAATTGTTGCTTAATTCCTGGGTCATGCCTGAAAATAGGCATCTGACTGCGTAGCGTACTTACCTGGGTAACAAAAACTAAATACTGCAAATAAACAGCACAGACATTTTGTAACAAAGACAACATAAAAAAAAAAAAAAACCTGCAGTTATCAATTATAGACCTGTTGATGGGACTTCACCCAGTTGATCTGACTCTGTATCAGCCAAGTCCCTCATTAATGTCCTGATGGCAGCAGACAAAGAAGCCATTGCTCAACACTGGTTCACAGACAGAACCCCGACCCGGGATGACTGCATTAAAACGAGCAAAGAGACAGCACTGATGGAGGTCATTACAGACACACTGAGGTTACTAAAGTACATTCATGCTCAATGGCAGATGTTGTTCCTGACATACCTCAAATAGGTGGAGATGCTGCACTGCTGGACTAAATGGCCCATTTACAAATGCTACTCCAATTCTCACGTATCAGCCCAAACCCACTGTCATTATGTCAGAACTACAGGATGCAAAAAGTGAAATATTCCCAGACTATTACTTTATTGTAATTTGCTCTTGTTTGAGTTAACTGATGCAATTTACAAGGTTAAATGAACTGGACAACATAGCTCTGGCATAGAATTTATTGATTTGCTTGGCAAATGTAAAGAAAGGTCAATACTGTAAAAAACTGAAGTCAAAGTGACAACAAGCCACGTAAAATTCTTCAAAGAACTGAAATGGTATGAAAATATTTCATACAATTAAGTTGTAAAAAAAAACAAAAACTTGCAATTCAACAACCAGATCCTTTCAATTAAATTGCAATTTTCACTTTTTTTTTTTTTTTTAACTCTACGTGGCATCTGAAAAACGGTGTGTGGTCAGCTGTGTGATCCCCTTGGCTGCAAAGCTGCCAACAATTTCAAACCCGATTTTGAAAAACATACTTGGCACAGTCATCCATTTTCTGCAACATCTAGTTAACCCCTGTGGGAAAAGGTTCCGCCAAACTCATAAATTAACATTATAAATGAATAACCACTTCTTAAAATATGAGGTCATCTGAAAAAGCTGCTGCTTAATATAAGCATCCTCTTGATCAGTCAGGTACTCATGATCCTGGTTTACAGCCAAGTCCCTTTTAATTAAATATCCCAGGATCTACATAGGGAAAGGCAAGGAACTCTCCCAGTTTGTTGCCTTCTGTGTCGTAATGGAGCATTCGGAAGCAAACATCACAGAAGAAGCAGGGGTCCTCTGGTGCAAGGTTGTCATCGTTGGTCACCCACCTGTAGTATGACAAAAAAAAAAAAAGGAAAGCCAGCAATAAATACCATGAGTAACTTCATGGGTTTACAGAGCTGCCAACATAAGGGGAGAAAAACTGGAGTTTCTCTCATTAAGTGCAGGCAAACCTGCGAGCTCAATAGCACGGTTCCTCCACCCCCATCCGGTACCTTATGAACATCTGTTTAGCATACCAGACAAAATAACTCAATATTAATGAAAGCACAGAATAAAGTTAATACTATTACAAGATACACCAAGATATACTGATCCCTGCTGTTCAGTTTTGTTTTGTTATAGGGTGCCACATTCATTTTATATACACATTTCTATTGGAATGAGCCTCCCCCTCCACATAAAGTTTCGTACAGAAATATGTTTACATTAAATGACACAAGTACATGTGTCAAACTGGCCCCTGTATCCAACAATGTTTACCACACAGGTAGCTTCATCAAGGTGGACAGGGCAATGATCTGGAAACAAATACAGATGGTCAGTTGTTAGCCAGTATTTTAATTCAATAATCAATCTGGTTTTATGGAGTACTACAGGTAATGTACATCTATGGACTAAATGTTTCACAAGCTATTTTATCCTTTGGGCTAACATGCTTGCAAGGCATTTGGAAATAATAATATAGCGCAACATGTTTTACTGCATGATTACATCTTACAATTCCTTTCATAAAGATGAGATGGGAAAAAATTTTAGTACACCATACAAGGCTAACACTGCAGCGCCTTCAGTCACTTACCTCGCAGTATACAGCTTGCAAACGGCACACCTTCTAGTCCACAACCAGTGCTTTTTGATTGGCAGTGGGTACAAGTTCTTATCGAGGCAGTCATCTTGATGTGCAAACCTGTAACACAGAACATATGCATGCTAAGGTACAGTTACATAGGAACTTACCGTAACAGTAGAGCTTCGAGAGGAGCTCTTGCAGCAGGTAACACCTTTAGAACTGAAGCCGGCAGGCGCCAGGACCCCACGGAAAACTTCTATCTAGCAGTCTATAGCGGGGGACTGCTTCCTGATGTTGGCCTGCCCCCGACGTCACGTATGTAATAAAAGGGGTGGTCTCCCAGCCCGACCACAGTTCTCCCGCCGGAGATCCTGGCAAAAGAAGTAAGACTGGAGAACCGAGTCGGTTCCTCAAAAATGAGGAAAGACAGAGGTAACCATAATTGAGAAGCAGCTATCAGGTGGAAGGAGGGAGGGAAAAAAGCACCTGCTGCAAGAGCTCCTCTCTAAGATCTACTGTTACGGTAAGTTCCTGTAAGTTCCTATGTAACTGTACTATCTTTCTTCGAGGGGACTGAGTCCCAAGCAGTAAGGGAGAGTCCGTTCAGCAGGGTGGAGGCAGAACCTTGCCAAAGAGGTTTAAGAGAGGAGGCTTTGCTGGACTGCCAGTCCAAAGCCTGCTCTGCATCTAGATGCAATGTCCAAACTGTAGTGCTTGACAAAGATGTGCACAGAACTCCAAGTAGTGGCTGCACAAATGTCAGCGGCCGATACATTCCTAAAGGAGGCAGCCATGCCCCTGGTAGAGTGGCCTTTAACCTAGCTCAGTAAAGGCTTGACATACTTGTTATATAACAGAAAACAATGCAGTTAACCATTTGGATAAATACTGCTTAGAAACGGGAGCCTCTTCCATTCTGGGGCCAAAAGCCACAAACAACTGCTCAAACTTTCTAGTAGCTTGGGTGTGCTCCAAGTAATTATGAACAGCCAGAGTATGAAGTAGTGCATCCCCGCCGATTGGAATACTCTGGGTAGTAGACAGGAAGGTGGATGTGCTGATTCAGAGTAAACTCCAGCACCACCTTGGGAAGAAACTTAAGATTAGTCCACAAGAACACCCTGTCCTTGTGGAAAACCAAATAAGGCTCTTTACACATCAGAGCCTGAAGCTTGGAAATCCTTTGCGCAGAAGTAATGGCAACTAAAAATAACGCTTTCCACAACAGAAAACGCAGCTTGCAATTTGTGGCAGGTTTGAAGGGAGGGAAGGTAAGCTTTTCCAAAACAAATAAAAGGTCCCATGGTGGGACTGGGTCCCTAATGGGAGGCTTCAAATGCAGAATGCCCCATAGGAACGTACAGGAAAGATCCACCTGGGCAAGAGTCTTGCCTTCAATAGGCGCATGGTAGGCAGAGATGGCAGACAGAAGCTCAAACCGGAGTCTGATGGGGATAGAAGATACTCCAGTACCGAATTCACTGGGCAGGTGAAATGGTCTAAATGCCAGGCGGTGGCCCAGATGCAGAACCGCTTCCATTTCATTGCGTAGGTGGTCGTGGTGGAAGGCTTCCTAGCGGCCACCAAAACATCTGCCACCTGGGGGAAACCCCGAATCGGGATACTGCTAGGTCTACAGGAGTCATGCATGGAGATGCGGAGATTTGAGATCTGGACGGACCAGGGTTCCCTGCTTCTGGGAGAGCAAGTCTGAATGCAGGGGAAGGGAAATCAGCTGCTGAAGGAGTGGCAACCAAATCTGGCACAGCCAGAGCGGCGCCATTAGAGTAATTTCTGTTCCCTCCCATTGCAGCTTGAGAAGGACTCTGCAGCAATGGGAAGGAATGCATAAACAAACCTCCCCGTCCAGGAGAGGGATGACACGTCTTGCCAGAAAACACCAGGCCCTGGATCTAGCAAGCAAAAACCGGGCAGTTTTGCGTTGAACAGGGAGGCAAAGAGATCCAATTCTGCATGTCTCCATCTTGTGAACAGGTCTTCGACCACTGAGGGAAGAAGTTCCCACTCGTGAGTCAAGGATCAGAACCAGCTTAAGCTGTCAGCCAGGGTGTTTTTTTACACCTGGAACATAGACTGCTGTCAAGTCCAGGTGATGATCCACTGCCCATAACCAGACTCTCATGGCTTCCTTGCAGAAGGGATAAAAATGTGTCCCCCCTTGCTTGTTTATGTAGAAGACCACTGACATGTTGTCCATCTGGATCAAGAGAGGGCCGGGCAGCAAAACTGTCTGGAAGGCCTGAAGAGCATATAGAATCGCCCTCCAGAACATTGATGTGAAGATGTAGCTCATGCTGGAACCAGGTCCCTTGTGTCTGATGGTCTTCCAAGTGGGCTCCCCAGCCTTGGCCTGATTCGTCTGTGGTTAGAATCTGGCTAGGAGATTCCTTCCGCAGGTAAATCCCCTTGGAAAGATTTAGCCACCATGCTAGGGTCTGTCTTACAGGGTTTGACACCATGACAGGCTGCTCTAGACGTCTGAACGTTGGTCCCATTGAACTCTGAGGTTCCACTGGACCACCCTCATGTAGAGCTGAGCCAGGGGGACTATGGCGATGGCTGCTGCCATGTGTCCTAGGAGTCTGAGGACAGACCTGGCCGGAACCTGTCGAGAGGAGGAGACTTGCCGAGCATGCGTCTGAAGGCGCTCTTCTCTGTTTGGAGGTAGGAAGGCTTTGCCTTGAGTCATGTTCAAGATCACCCCTATATACTGCAGGTTAGGACTTGGCCAAGCAGAGGACTTGAGGAAGCTTAAGGTAATCCCTAGGTCCTGAAACAGAGTAAAAGTGGCCTTCATGGTGTGTAGGAGCCGGTTCCTGGTGGGGGCAGTCAACAAGCAGTTGTCCAGGTAAGGGAAGACATAGCGACCCTATCTCCTTAAGGCTGCAGCCACCACTGTGAGGCATTTGGTGAAAACCCTAGGGGCCACAGATAGGCCAAAAGGCAGAGCCCAAAACTGGTAGTGATTTCCATGGAAGCAGAAGTGCAGGAACCTCATGTGGGGTTGGAAAACCAGAATGTGGAGGTATGCATCCTGCATGTACTGAAAGCATAACCAATCCCTTTGACGAAGGAGAGGAAGAAGACCGAGCAGGGTGACCATCCTGAACCGTTTGCACGCTATGTACTCATTCAGGTGGCTGAGACTGAGGCTAGGATGCAGATCTCCTGTTTCCTTTGGCACCAGAAAAAAAGTGGAAAATAAAATCCTTTCCCCACTTTGTGCCAGAGGAACTGGCTCTATGGCCTGCTTCTGCAGTAGGTCCTGAATTTCCTCTTCTATGAGGGCAATGTGAGCCTGAGGATAATGTGAGGGGACAGGTGGGTTGTCTGGAGGCAATTCCCTAAATTTCAGAGTGTGCCCCATTTCCACCAACTGAAGGACCCACTGAACTGCGGTTATCTGACACCAGCCTTCTATGTACAAGGAGAATTGACCCCCACCTCTCCCAAAGCTTTGGCTGGGTGGGGGGTTGGGCAATGAGTCAGGCTGAGGAAACGGAAGGGCAGTGCACCCTGGGAGGTCCTTGAGCCCAAAGAGCATACAGCGAGGCAGTATAGTGCAGTGGTTTAAGGCTCTAAGCTGCAAATCTGGAGACCTGGGTCTGAATCCCACAGCCCCAACTTGCATACTATGTGACCCTACTTCTCTCTGTGCTCCCAGGTCACACCTGTAAACAAGCTTTCAGCTTAGTATCTCTCTCCTGGTTAAACAGTTGGGGGGAGGACCTCCGGAAGCAGGGGTGGAAGCTTTACGCTTGAATCCTGCTCTGTTCTGCTGTCCTTTAGGCTGCTCTCTGCCATTCCTATGAAAGGACTGCTTGGGAAATTGTTTAGGCTGAGATTTGTATATGGTATGTACGGATCTGATAGCCTTTTCCAATTCATGCAGGTGGGTAATAATGTTCTGCGAGTCCTCGCCAAACAGGACAGGGCCCCTGAAAGGGGCATCCATTATTTTGGATAGTACATCCAGTGTGAAACCGGACACCCTCAGCCAGGAGTATCGAACACAGATTGCGGAGGCAGCAGCCCTTTCCAGAGTCTACTGTATCATAAGAGACTCGGGAGGGCGTGGTTGCCAGCATCTGAGCCTGACTTCAGAATGGCCATCAGCTCAGCCCTACCAGAACAGTCAGGTATGGCCTAAGCCACCTCCACGGCCTTGTCCCACAGGGCATTCTGGTACTGGACCAAATGGGCGAGGATATTCTGAAACCGTATAGCACATGTGGCTGAGGAATAAACCTTTCTGGCGAACTGGTTAATTTGTTTTGAGTCTTTATCCAGAAGCTGAGAGTTCAGGTACCTAGGGTTCTTGCAGCGATCGTGGACAGCATTAATAACGACAGGGTCTGCCTCCAGGTGCTCCCCATAAAAAGGATCATCCCTAAGAGCAAAATACAGCTAATCTGATTTTTGGAAACCGCAGGCATCAAAAAAGAGTGCTTCCAGGCTGCCCTGTTGACGTCCTTATAGGAGTCAATAAGCAGAGGAACAACCATGGACAGGGTGTCCTTTCTAAGAAAGGAGGCTAGCCGACGTAGCTCCGAATCCAGCTCCTCCGTGTCCCAGCCATTCAGCTGCTGGATGGGTCGCATGATGTCCATGAAAGTTGGATTGTCGGGGGAACGAGGGGTGTCTTTAGCCCCTTCTGCTCCAATGGAAGGTCGGAGTTGTTGCGCCTGAGGAGGAGGAGGAGGAGGAGAAGAAGAGTACCTGTCCGAATCCCACAATCTGGGAGGGGAGGGGTTGATTGCATGACCTCCTTGGATGGGGGTACTAGCATCATCGGTATCAGAGCAGTTCCCCTGGGTGGAGGGTAGGTGGGCGAGCAGAGGCTTGTCAGGGCGGACCCTGAGAAGTAGGTTGGAGGCGCCTTTAGGTGTCTCAAAATAAGCCCACCAAGCAGCAAAAAGCTCATTTAAAGCCAGTGGAGGATTGATTGGCTGGACTGGTTTGTCTGTCGTCCGGGGAGGTTGGAGAGGACCCGGCATCTGGTCATCAGGCTGGGGAACGAGATGCCTGGGTAGCCAGGCGTCGGTCCCTGGGGCATGGAGCCATCCGTCGTCAGACGGACTGGACTGGGCGTCAGGCCATTGGGTCCTCAGGCGTTGGCTGAGGTGGGTGCTGGGCCCGGCCAGTGACTTAGGAGGAAGAGGTGGTGCCGGGGGTCGCTGGTGGAGACGTCGTGGAAACTGGCGTTGAAGGTACAGGCAGGTGTCAGAGTCACCTGAATTTGAAAGCTGGCTCCCAAATGGGACGAAGGCATCACTCTTACGAGGGAGGAGAGCGCTTGTCCCGGGCGTCGCCTGGTGGAGTGGGCCCCTGACGGTGGGGAGGGCTCAGCAGATACCCTGGCTGGGGGAGCGACAGGCAAAGACCTGCCACCCGAAGAACCACCTAGGACCTGCAGGAACTAAGGGCCTAAACTTCAGGGGCTGAAGGGGGGGGGGTACAAAGTCCCAAGCCCCAAAGAACCTCATCCTGAAACAGTAAGGAGGGAGGGAGGGAGGTTTGGTTACCGGCAGCTTGGAGAGAAGATCCAGACGCGGTTGCCGACTTAGTCGAGGACCTAGGGCGGAAAGCTGACTGGGGTTTCTCCCTATACTTATGCTTGCCACTCCAAGACTTCTCCTAATGGGAAGAAGTTGAAGCCCTGGAAACTGGGGAAGATGATGAACTATTCCGGTGAAGCTCCTTCTCCATCTTGGTTAGCTTTGTGGAAAGCAAGAGGGCTTTGAGGGTCTTCTGGCAGTGAAGCATAGTGCGCTGACTGAAATATAGGCAATGTTGGTAGGCCTCTGTGTTGTAGTCTGGGCCTAGGCAGAACAGGTAAGCCAAATGGCTGTCTTTGGGACGGATTTGTTTGCTGCAGGCACACTTTGATCACCGCCGCTCGATGAGGGAGGATGGAGAAGCAAACATTGCACAAGATCATTTAGGAATAAAGATTTGTTTGCTAAAATAAGAAAGCATGAGTGATCGTGAAAATGTTGGTTGAATGAGAGCACAAGGCGTCTGTGGAGACGATGTGCACGGGTTGAGAGCGGGAAAAGAACTGAGGGGCTGGGGGATGACCCCTTTTATACTATACGCGACATCCGGGGTGGGCCGACGTCAGGGGGAGGCCCCCCGCTATAGACTTCTAGCTAGAGGTTTTCCATGGGGTCCTGGCGCCTGCCGACTTCAGTCCTAAAGGTGTTACCTGCTGCAACCCCCTCAAAGAAAGATCAAGGTTTATACCAGAGAACAAAAATTAACACTCTAACATGGGCTACTCTAAAGATTTCAGGGCAATTGGGTAGCTGGCCAAACTGGCAGCAGTGGGATGTGCTTAATTATAAAGAACTTCACATCTGCTCAAAAGGCTAACTACAGAGATCCTACTGGGATTTTACACAGCACTGCCTCCTCTCAGTCTGTAACTCTTGTACATTGCACTTCGACATTTGCGTTGTTCATAATGAAATGTTATTCACCACGAAGAGTCAGACAGAATGGCCTCCTGAAACAGTGTGGTATGATCTAGGCAGGATGGCTAAGCAGGGCCATACTGGCTGACTGCTCAGCACGCTCCATTACAGCTCCCTGTCCATCACAAGGCAATCTGCTGCAACAAGACTGCACCAAAAAAATGGTAGGAGTCAATGAGGAGTAAAGGTATTGGAAATAACCAAAAGCAGAATGACTGGATTAAAGACAAAAAACAGGGGAGACACGGGGGCGGATGCAGATTCTTACTTCAGTTCTCTTCCATATGGATCCCCCTCCTGGATGAAGGGCAGGCAGAATTGCCTAGTGCTCCTTTCCCAGTCACAAAAACAAAAGTAGCTTAGGGTTAGATCCAAAGGACATGGTCATAGTTTGCTTAGCATTCAGGGTCAGCTGATTTGGAAAGAACCACCACTGAATAGGTGTGTTGCAAATTTTTAATCTGCCCACGAATTGCTGCAAATTCTACCCCTATGCAAGGATTATAATGTCTAAGGGTATATGTTTGCTCTTGGCCCAAGGTGTCCCCACAGCACACAGTCAGTTCCTGCTGGACCTGCAGCACTGCAGTAGTCTGGGGTTCAATTTGGTTTACAAGGATTAACACACAGCAGGGAGGAGCATAAAGGGCAACTGGCTGTACAGAACATAACGGCAGATATGGACCCCCTTGCCCATCCAGTCTGCCCACTGCTCTACCTACTGGATAAGCTGCAGATTCTTGTTAACCAACAGCCTACTTCCTCTAACTAGAATCTGCAGCATATCTGGAAATGCCGTGAATATGATGCTAGGTTTGGGAAGTAAATGTAAACTGACTGTCCATGTAACATACATTAAACCCTATGCTCAGTTTTACACTGCCACGTCCCCATCAGGACATTTGGAGTGGCCCCAAACACAGTAAATATACTGGCACAATACAAAACAATTTCTGTATTGAGAAATGCTTGTATAGTATACCATCACAGATAGGAAGCTACAAATGAGTTGCTTAGTGCTAATTCTGACAGATTTTCTGTAAGCACTCCCAATGCAGTTTGGCAGTAACTGTGACACTAAAGCACTGAATGTGTGTTTGTGGAGGATAATCTCTGAGGCACTCCACACTCCTTACACATGGGTTGTGTCCACCTGATAGGTTGCTTGATGCACATGTGACTTCAAAGAAGTCCGACCACCTTTCCCTGTGGCACAGCCCTTCCATGATCAATTGACTGTGCATCGGTTCAGGTTGCTGCACGTAGCAACAGCTCCCTACAAAGTAGGCTTCTCTTTATCAATGAAACTATAAATCATCTGTAATCAGCTAGTTAGCTTGCAGTCTGTACGATGTGTTTGCGTCGCTATGCAAAACAAATAGTTAGCTACCCCAGGAAGTTTTAAACTTGGAATTGCAGCTTAACATTAGGAAATAAACTAATGTATTCAAATGTGGATATAAAGTAAAGATTTAGCATATCTTATTGCCCTCATATGAACTCCTCTGAGTTACTCTCTACTCTGCACACCAAGCATCAGTACTTGTAAATGCATTCATTGCTTCCCCTTGGACTCCCTGCCAGCGAGTCTAAGATGCTTGTAAGCAAAGGAAAAGATCTGAGCAGCCTGCTGTGACCCCTGCTAGTGGTCCCAGTCTAGACCCTGCCTGAGTAGAGAACCCCTTATGGCTCCTGCTAGCAGCCATAAGGGAAGCGTCTCTGAATCCTCACATTACCCTGTTGCCTAGTTTTCATTGTGAGAGGGGCATTATCCTTGCATTTATTGTGGCCTTCTTACCTCCTTATATGGGAACTAAAATTCTGCTTCCTGCTGTGCAGTCTGGAGAAGTAATCCATCTGGGCAATCCCTGCAGCTTGGCATCCTCTGAGCATTTTCTAAAAGGCTCCCAGATAAAAACATGGCGTTTTATCACACCTTCCCCTTCTTTTGTGTATTGGGGGAAGGCGCGTCATCTCATCTTCTTAGCTAGCTCCCTGCTTCTCGGACGTCTATACGCCTGATTGATGTGTGCTACATACGCCACCTCATCCATCGCATGCATGCGCGAGCTGGATGCTTAGAACCGCATGCTACCCCTAGTCTCTTGTGCGCGTGTACTGTTCCCCAGTGCATGCTTAGACTAGAGGGGAGTGTCTTGAATGTCGCATGCTAACCCATAGTAGCATTTTGCCGGTTTAAGCAGCGCCCAATTACAGAAGTAGCAGAAACACTATTCCCTCTTAGAGACTGTCGAAATTACTCATAGCAATTTTTCTCTTCCATGCCACCAGCTCTGCTCTCTGACATGGGGGGATATTCTCCTTGAGATTCCTCTCTAGTCTTCCTTTCAGCAGTTACAGATCTCTCTTTAGTCACCCTCTCCAGGCAAACTCATTCAACTAAACTCCTATTAATATATAATGTATCATTATCCAGCTATTCAGCACAGCTACAAATATTGTTATTTTGCTTCACCCATCAGGTAGCCCCCAACACTACTCTCTCTCTCTTCAGATATGGGAAAGACTAAGAGCTGCAGACTTTACAGAACTCCAATTCCAGCCTCACAACTCGGAAGGCTCTGTGCCTCCTGCACAGAGGATCCACCATCCCCTACACACGATATTCAGGAGGAGGACCACCCTGACACCAGCCCTACTCTGTCTCCAGACCAAGGCACTTCACAGACTCCTCATACCTCACAAGCTCCGTTAGAGACTAATGCAATACTACTGCAAAACCAACAGGTCCTACAGTTACAACAACAGTTAATGTCAGCAATGTGGGAAAAGCTGGCAGAACTCACCGCACACAAACCAAATTCCCCCTCCAACACTACTGCCAGGTCAGGACTCCAGTCCACTAGCGCACACACTGCCACTATCTCGACAGACGACGTCACTATGCACATCACGAACAACGATATGTCAGATAGCGAGGACGACACTGCGAACGATCCAAACTCTCTCACAGCAAAATGGTGCTACCCAGACCAAATCCCTAATCTGGTATGCAGTATTATGATAAAGGTGGGGTTTGACATGCCAATCCCCCTTACCCAGTCTAAACTGATCCCTTCCCTCCAACCATCCCAAAAGACAGCGGACTCCTTTCCAGTCTGCGAAGCCATTTCCGAGGTGGTTGCAAAGGAGTGGGAGGCAGCAGATCCAGCTCGCATGCTTGAGAGAAAGTCATGGGATAAAATGTACCCACTAGACGCAGACACATTAAAGACTTGGTGTACTCTGCCCTCAATTGACCCTTAAATTACTTCCCTCAACAGAAAGACAGTCCTGCCACCGAGTCGACTTCTGCCCTAAGAGACCCAGTTGATAAGAAACTGGAGGACATTTAGAAGAAAAACTTCGAGCTATCAGGACTCAGAGCCAGAGCCGCAACCACGGCCATATACGCCACCAGAGCACAACTTGAATGGTTGCAGGAAGCTCAAAAGAGCTTGACCGCAAAGTCTCTCGAGGCCCTCCTCTCCTCCTTGAAAATGCTATACTGTCAACAAAATACCTGGCAGACATGGCGGTAGACTCCCTAAAGATTAATGCAAGAGCTGCCACTTTAATCAACAGATCAAGGAGATGCATCGGGATGAAACTGTGGCATGCAGTCAGCGAATCCAAATCTCTTATTCAAACTACTCTGGAGAGGCAATTTACTATTTGGGGAGGGCCTAGAGAAATACCTCAAGGGCAAGGAAGAGGCAAGGCACTAGGTAAGGAAAGAGCAAATAATTCCACTTACTACTATCCCGCCCACACAATCGTAACCAGCCCTTTTGCGACAGACGTAGGGGAAGTGTCATATACAGAGGACAGATCCATAGGTCATCATTTAATCCGTACTTCCCAAGCACAAAGCTCAGGGGAAGAGGGGCTCACAGCAGACTTAGGGGGTCATATCAGCACCGCAGGAGAGGTCACACTACCCAATGACTACCCCACTCCAGTAATAGGGGCCAGGTTGTCACTCTTCGCACAGGAATGGAGCAAGTCCACTCAGGACAAATGGGTACTAGAAATAATTCAAAAGGGTTATGCAATAGAATCGCAAAAGCCCCAAGGCAGGGAAGGCTGATAACATCACCAGTAACAAAAAGCAGAGCCACACCACAACAAATGCAGAACATTCTATGCCAACTGATTTCAAACAATGCCATAAGGAGGGTACCCAAGGAAAAGGAAGGCCAAGGCGCTTATTCTATATTGTTCACAGTACCAAAAAAGACAGGGGACCTACGACCGGTACTAGACTTAAAATTCTTAAACAAGAAAGTCGCCTACAAACCATTCAAAATGGAAACCATCAGGTACACTTTAAAGGCCTTAAGACCAGGCGACATGCTGACATCCACAGACCTGAAGAATGCTTAGTTATACATTCCCATAAGACCATCCCATCAGAAATACCTACGCTTCCACATATTAGGCCAACATCTTCAGTATCAGGTACTCCCATTCAGGCTCGCATCTGCCCCACGGGTGTTTACCAAGGTATCCATCGTACTAGCCGCAAAACTCAGAGAACAGGGAATCCAAGTCATACCATACCTGGATGACTGGCTAATCAGGACCAAATCGGAAAACCAGTTGACAAGGGAAACAGCAGCAGCAATAAAGTGTTTAGAGGAACATGGATGGGTAATAAACAGAGAAAAAAGCCAACTGACACCTTGCCAAAGACTGGAGCACCTAGGCAACTTAATAGACACAGCAGAAGGAAAGGTAAAATCATCCGACAAGAGGGAAACGGCCATAACAGTGGCAGTACACAAGCTCCTGCAAACCAGACAGCCCTCCATAGAGTCAATATCTCGAACATTAGGTCTAATGTTATCATGCACAGATACCATACCCTGGGCAAGATGGCATATGAGATCACTGCTGTCTTTCCTCATAGAACAAGGTCCTACATATGACTTCTCAAAGGCCGTGTCAGTTCCTCCTAGAGTAACACAATCTTTACTCTGGTGGTTAAACAGAGACAATCTTCTAAGAGGCATGCCTCTAGACATACAGCCAGATCTCCAAATAGACACAGACGTCAGTCTGACAGGATGGGGGGCCACAACCGGTCACAACACAGCTCAGGGGAAGTGGCCCATAACAGAAACCAAATTACCCATAAACGTGCTTGAGTTAAGAGCAGTACGCTGTGCACTTCTGTACTTCAAGAGACTGGCAAGAGGAAAACACATACTAATACGCTCAGACAATCAGGTCACAGTCTCGTACATCAACAAACAAGAGGGAACCAGGAGCAATGCAAAGGGAGGCAGAAAAAAATCATCCCGTGGGCACAAAGGTTTCTAGCAAGCTTAAGCGCAATACACCTCGCCGGAAAATTAAACACCACAGCAGATTGGTTAAGCAGACAACAGATACACCCAGGGGAATGGATGCTGCACAGACATACATTCCAGACCATCAACAAACGCTGGGGCCCCACAGAGTTGGACTTGATGGCCTCAAACAAAAACAACCAGTGCCCAATGTTCTACTCCCGATTTCGAGACCACAAAGCGATGGGGGTGGATGCACTCTCTGCAACTTGGACATTTCAAATTGCATACATATTCCCACCAATACCAATAATTCCACAGGTCCTGAAAAAGATTTGCAGATCCAGATCAAGGGTGATACTGATCACACCTTACTGGCCCAGGAGATCTTGGTTTGCGATGGTGGTGGCCATGTCCTTGGACCATCCCTGGATACTACCATACAGGAAAGAAATTTTCACACAAGGCCCCATACGCCACCCCAACCTGTCCAACCACAGACTTACAGCCTGGTTCCTGAAAGAGAGAGACTGTTAAGCGTAGGCTACCACCCTTCAGTAATCGAAACCATGACCAAATCCAGAAGATTATCCACAACCTCTACATATCAGAGGCAGTGGAGGATTTTTTTGAAGTGGTGCTTACAAAACACTATCAATCCTGATTCTGTCACGATCCCAGACGTACTTTTTTTCTACAACATGGCTTGGACAAAGGGTTATCCCCTGCCTCACTAAAGGTCCAGGTGGCTGCAATAGGGGCAGCTAGGGGCCTCATACAGGGTACAACATCGGGGGCACATAGGGATATTATCAGATTCCTAAAAGCATCCACTAACCTGTGTCCCAAGCCTAGACAATGGACAGCACCATGGGACCTAAATCTAGTCCTCAGGGCCATGACAGACTTTCCATTCGAACCACTACAGACTGTCGCCCTCAAATGGCTAACACTCAAAACCGTTTTCCTCCTGGCCATCTGCTTGGCCAGATGTATCGGCGAGCTACAAGCCCTATCTTGCCACCCACCATACCTGTGTTTTCACGAGGAAATGATAGAACTTAGGACGATCCCATCTTTCATTCCCAAAATAAATACCAAATTCCACTTACAACAGGCTGTTGAAATACCAGCTCAACTACCACCAGAGGAAGTTGCTGCAGACCCCAAGCTTCTGCTCCAAGCAATGAGAAGGGTGCAGCTGCTCTACATCAACAGGACATCCAATATCCGAAAATCCGACAGACTATTTCTGAGCACGCAAGAACGTAGAATAGGGCAACCAGCCACGAGGTCAACAATAGCAGCTTGGCTAAAGACAGCGATCACAGAAGCCTATGGGGCATCGAACCAGACTCCACCAGCTGACATCAAGGCACACTCAACAAGAGCAGTAGCCACATCTTGGGCAGGAAGAAACTGGGCTACAGTGGAGGAGATTTGTGCAGCGGCCACCTGAGCCTCTCCGCACACATTCATTAAACATTACAGAGTAGCTGTTTCACGGCAGTTAAACTCACACTTTGGACAAGCAGTTTTGCTGGCAGCAAGAACAGAGTCAAATTAGCATGAACAAAGAAGATTAACAATGGACTAATTGAACATTGGACAATTTCTGAACACTAATACCCACCCTCATACATGATACTGCTTTTTAGATAGAAACCCATGTGTAAGGAGGTGGAGTGCCTCAGAGATTATCCCCCACAATGGTAGTTTACTCACCTGGTAAAGATGATTGTGGGGGTATACATCTCTGAGGCACTCCACAGCCCACCCTGGGAGAAAAAAAAATGGAAACATTTCGATAACAAGGTTGGTACACCATTTAGCCAACTGCGATATTAACAATGCCAAGATCATTTGTATACTAGAATGGCATGACAATATTCATAGTTAAAAGTGTAAGTATTAGAATAGAAATAAATGAAATCATAAAACTCAACCTTTTTTTGTCCAATTATGTCATACATGGAACTAACGTTTGTTTCCACAAAAGCCTCACCTAACAGTTTTGAAACATTTATCCCTTACTAGGTACAGTGTTGGAAGAATCCAAACTGATCATGGAAGGGCTATGCCACAGGGAAAGGGGGTCGGACTTCTTTGAAGTCACATGTGCATCAAGCAACCTATCAGGTGGACACTACCCATGTGTAATGATGGGTGGAATGCCTCAGAGATGTATACCCCCACAATCACCTTTACCAGGTGAGTAAACTACCATTACTCTGTGGCCAGGCACACACACAAATCATGCAAAGAAGCACGCTTGTGACAGGGAAATTCATGAGCACAATGGGATAACATAAATGCTGCTCACAGTGTACGGGCATGTCAGCTTTCTCAACCAATGAAATCAGAGTGGGCGATTGCATTCAGTACCAGGGACAAAGAAATTAATACAAGTGATGGAAAATCAAAGCAAGCAAGCTAGTAATATTCAAGGTATCAGAAAACTATGTCAATATTTTGGGGTGTAGTCTGACAGTTTCTGTGTCTGGGTGCATTATTTCTATATCCATAATCAAATCAAACCACCACAACTTTCCCTGGCAATGACAATAAGGCCTAAACAGTTAAGGACTGGGCCCTTTAAAAGAATTTACAAGGCCTGTACTGGATACTGGATGTCCTTTGCCAATTAGGACTGTGGCAACCCCCCTTGCAGCGCGGCCTGTTTAATAAGGAGACCTGGTACAGAGGGGAAGCTGATTCTGTAGAGAGAGAGAGGCTAGCTACAGTGTCAGTCAGAGTACACATAAAACACACAAGGAACAAGAGGTCACGTGAGCACCTAACCGTGATGGCTGCCTAATCTTCCAGCTCCTGGTCACCCTCAACATCATCCGCCTTCAATAGATGATTAATCTACGGCAGAACATCCACAACTCCCCTGTTGCAGAGAGGAAGAGAGATGCCAACAGACTTGTGCAGAAATTTCAGCACTAACAACCCCAGAGAAATGCAAAACAGACTAATAACTCCTACGAGCCACCTCCCAGCAGCTAAGATGGCTGCGATGATGGATCGCACAGCTGCCATATGCCAAGCCAATGTGCTCAAACAAATAGCTGCCTCTGTAGAGATGATATGGCAAACAGTCACTGAAATGCAGGCAAGCATATACACCCTTACGCGCTGAGTTGCAGCAACCGAAGGTAAGCTCTCCTCCCTTGCAGACGTGCAAAATGTACATAACCACCGGTAATCAGCCAATGTTCAAATAGTGTGGCTCACAAATAAGATGGGGGGATTTGGAGGGACACAGAAAAACCTGCGGATTGTTGAACTGGCAGAGGGGGCTGAGGGCAAAGACCCAGTACAGTTCCTGCACACCAATCTCTCTCTTTGGCTGCAGCATGAATCGGGAGACTTTGACTTTGAGATAGACCATGCACACCAGATTTGTCGAGTGTAGGGCATTAAAATCAATGCCAAGCTTATCTTTAAGCTCTGGGTCCCTGAGAAAATCCCATGTTGAGTCCTCAAAGCTACAGGTCCTATGCCTTGATGGGTCTGCTGTCGCTGTAACAAACTCCTTTAAATACCTTGTGGTCACTCTTGACCCTGCCCTGGACTTCTCGGCCCACATAAATGTGATCTGCAGATGTCAATTTCAAGATTGGGGTGGCCCACCGTGTTCATCACTCCCTCACCCCTGCGGTCAGGATCTCTGTTAGCCGTGGTATTCTTCTTCCAGGACTAAGTTACTCTCTTCCAGTCTTCGCTCAGGCCAAAGTGGGTATACTCCATAAGTGGGACACCACATATAACAATACATGTAGCTTTGTCTTGTCAGCCCCTCACCTTACCCACCACTGCTTGCTTTGCTCTGCCCGGCAATGGCCATCCCTCACTGGTTTGCGATCCTATTCCCTTGGGTGCTTCACTGACTCCATTATTTGTTACTCCTGTCCTGCCTCCCTAGCTTCTGTGCTCACCCCTGTGGTATACACTCTACCTCTGAGGTCAGCTACCTCTGACCTTGTCACAGTGTGTGGGAATTAACTTCAGACGAGGCAAATTTATAGGTTTAAAACACACCATGGTGTGATATTTATTTTTCAACAGAAAAATAATAAATGAAAAAAAAAAATAAAATCACTAAACATCAGTAGTTTCTCACACAATACAGCCCTGGATCTTACAGCTCCTAAGACCGTTCTCATCTACATTCAACAGCTTGTCTATGGTAGCACCTCTCTCCTTCACTCTCAAGTCTGAACTCTACTGGACTACACTGAAGTGAACTCAGTGAAGAGGTTTTATATCTTTTGGTGGGGTCACCTGACAGAGCTCTTTCTATTTACACGTCTGGACATGTTTCAAAACGGGGTTGGGGGGTTGTTTCAGGGGACTTCCTGGCTCAGTTAAAGGTACAGTGTATATCTCCACAGACATTGATTCTCTATATCTCTGATCCACAGTGCCTAAGCATTTTATAAAGCATGTAATTGTAAACAGAGTCCACTCTGAAGAAAGAGGGGTTACTAGTGGGGTACCGCAGGATTCAGTTCTGGGTCCAGTTCTTTTTAATGTCTTTATAAGTGACATTGCAGAGGGACTGGAAGGAAAAGTACTCCTCTATGCAGATGACATAAAGATCGGCAACAGGGCTGATATACAAGGAGGCGTGGAAAGGATGAGAAGAGACTTGGCAAGGTTGAAGGAATGGTCAGAAGTATGGCAGCTTGAAGTCAATGCAAAGAAGTGCAAAATAATGCACCTGGGAAACAAAAACCCAGGGAAGATTACACAATGGTGGGGGGTAGTAACAACAACAAAGATGGAAAGGGACCTGGGGGTAATCATATCAGATGACCTTAAGATTAGCAAGCAATGTGAGAAGGCAGTAAGGAGGGCTGGGGTATACTGGGATATATAGGGAGAGGCATCACCAGCAGAGAACAGGACGTTGTAATCCCTCTGTAAAGACAGTTGGTGAGACCCCATCTGGAGTACTGAATCCAGTTCTGGAGACCCCTTCTCCGCAAGGACACAGACAGGATAGAGGCAGTCCAGAGGAGGGCAACTAAAATGGAGCAGGGTCTGCAAGAGAAGCCATAAGAGGAGAGAGTAAAGGAGTTTAATATGTATATCCTTGAGGAAAGGCGGGGGGGACATAATAGAAACTTTTAAGTACCTCAGTGTAATCAACAAAGTCCAAGAGGGTAGCATCTTTCAGAAAAAGAGATGTGCAAGAACAAGGGGACATAATTTAAAGATAATGGGGGGGGGGCAGTTCAGGGGCAATGTGAGAAAGTATTTTTTCACAGAGAGGGTGGTGGATGCATGGAACAGCTTCCTGAGGAGGTTGTGGGGTCTAAAACTGTGGGAGAATTCAAGAATACATGGGACAGACATAAAGCAACTCTTGTGGTGGGTAAGAAGAAATAGGCTGTTGGTTAACTAGCATCTGCAGCTTATCCTGTAGGTGGGGAAATGGACAAACTAGGTGGGTCAAGCGGTCCTTATCTGCCGTCAAAGTCTATGTTTCTATACCACATTCTTTTGTTCAGCCTCATACATAGAACCTTATACAGTAACAGGTTTATAGTATGCATCTGTGAAAATACCTTAAGGATTTCTTAGAACTATACTAATCATGAAATTATTGTTTTATATGGCTTCTGAATCATTTTTATTTAAAAAGACTTTATTAACTGTATGTATTCCTATTTAAAATAGCCTTCATGTTTTTTACACACAAAATGCACTTATGCACTTTACACAACACCTCTCTGGGTGTTTGGCATCATTCCAGGGACTGGATGGATGGAAATGGGAAAAGAATGAAAAGAGAGAACTAGTAGGAAGTTTAGTAGGGACAGTAAATAGCTACACTAGGTGGCCGATCTAGGGGTAGGGGGGAAAAAGAAGAAAAGAGTTAACTTGCGCAACAGAAGTTTTGGTAGCTAGGAAATAAGGAGATAGAAAAGTGATCCATCAGTCACGGCCGAGGGTGTAGCCTAACTCCGCTACAGACCCGATTTCTGTCCCACTTTGTTCTACCGCAATGGGTGAGCAAACGTTCTCACACTTTGTCCCCAGATTCTGGAATTCACTACCCCATCATATCAGGAGCTCAGAGTCTCACCCAATTTTCAAGAAAGCCCTGTTCTCTTACATTAATGTACTTGTCTATTGCGAATGCACATGAAACTTTATTTTGCAGTGTCTTTTAGTACTCTGCCCTCTCTCCTGGGTCGTCCTGAAAATAGGAAATTCCTTGCCTAGTGTACTTACCTGGTAACCAAAAGCTAATAAACTGTGTCAGATGTTTTCTTGCCTGTTGTGTGTGGAACCTATGATGGACAAAGAAACAGGGCAGAAGGACCTTTCTGCTTATATCCCTGGCTGTGATATATTAGCAGATTTATTTAGGTTTCTTATATACTGTTAGGTTTGCTATTCACTGTGTCAGTGCTTGAGCTCTGTATAATATACTGGGTGCTATATTGGACTGTTGATAGTTACAGTACTGCATTAAGCATGTGAGTCCGTTTTCTTGCGTAGAGCTCCCCCCCCCCAGCATGTTATGTAAGAGCCTCAACTAGTGACTTAGATGGAATGCATCCCCCACCTCTTTTTCTGCTTCCCATGTCCATGGCACTGTCTCAAAGATGCTGCCACCACCCTGAGGCGTCAGGGCTAATCAGTACAAACAGCCTCTACGCTTGATTGCAGATACAAGGGAGGGAAGTAATATATTTGTTTAATATTATGACCATGAGTGCATAAGCTCCCTCACTCTTACTTCAACTGTTCCCGCGTTCTCCCCAACCGGAAATCATTAAGCCGCAAAAGCAAGAGGTTAGACAAATCTGTCAGAGAGTGTTTTAAAGTTGACAGCTAGAGGTATAACACATCTTGCCAAAAAACTCCATGCCCTGTTGTGAACCAGCTGAAACGCAGCAGTTTTGTGTTGTGTGGGGACACAAAAGGGTCCAATCCTTGATGACCCCACCTTGCCAAAAGTTCATTTACCACAGACATCAGCAGTTCCCATTCATGAGTCAGGGACTGGAGACTTACTTAGCTTGTGTGCTAAGATGAGAAATAAGGCCGACAGCTGAGGGCTGTGGGATAGCACTCAGTTCCACGCTCTCATCTCTCTCTGCACAGAGGATAAGAGTGAATATCCCCTTGCTTGTTTATGTAGTGCATAACACTGACATTGTTTGTCAGAATCAGCAAGGGACCAGGGTCGAGATGGTCCTTAATGGCCTGTAGGCCAAGCAGAACAGCCCACATCTTCAAAATATTTATATGGAGACCTGACTCCAGACTGGACCGTGTGCCTGGAATCTGGCATGACATTAGGTGGGCACCCCAGTCAGACCCTCAGGCGTCTGCTTCAGAAATGTGCAAGGTAACCAGGTGAAACAATGGGATGCCCTGTGGCAGACATGGGTGGTTCACCCACCTCAACAGGACATGGCAGAGAGGGGAGTCAGGCAAAGTGGGGTTGCGATGACAACTGTAGTCATCAGACCCAGCAGAAATATTACAGTCCTGTCTGTTACATAATGACTTGTATGTTATCAGGCTGGTCTGGGCAACCAGGGTCTCGGCCCTGTCTGCAGGCAGAAGGGTACCGCACACAGCCATGTCCAGTACTGCTCCAATGTACTGGAGGCGCTGACTGGGAACAAGGACTGCTTTCGGTTTGTTCACTGTAACACCCATTATAATTACTGGTGACCCCTTTATCACCATCTTTCAAACGCTGTAATAAATGGAAAACCAGTTATTACAGCGTTTTCAAAAACTTTCAGTAGTAATGTACTCAGTATGTCACTCAGTTGTAGCATGCCACTTCACTGGTTCGTACTGTGTGTGTGTGGACGGGCCGATTATGTAAACAAACATAACAGCTCAATTTTCTCCATTACTGCGGTACCACACTGATTGTTTGCCTCCCACTCTAAGTGCAGGCAATTTTTTATTTTTAGTAGTATTTATCTGGTTGATCCTGCCTTTGAAACATAAAAAAATCTATGTGGTTGATCCTGCTCTTCATACACTACGGACGGGGTCACGGTACAGGAGACAGCAACTGAGATTAGGAATGGACCATGCCAGAGTTTTCTTATCATTTATTATTTCTCTTCCACAGTTTAACTTACAAAAAAAAAAAAAAAAAAAAAAATGAAAGTAATGTCTGTAGTTTAGAGAGAGTGTGAGTGTCCCTCTCTGATAGAACTCCTTCACCAAGTTCAGCATTCACTCCCTGCACCAGTAGTTATAAAAAATAAAGGATAGGCAAGTCTGTCTTTGTGAATAATTTTTTTTTTTTTTTTTACACACCCTCAGAGTGATAACCTCATAAACCTCTCGAGCTTTGCTCTCGAGATTTAGAGATCATCACACACCTCAGGTGTGTAAAAAAAATCCATAACACACACTTGCCCATCCATTATTCTCTATTTCTCAAACAACTATCTCATTCTGGACAGTGTATAAAAGAATGCTTCCTAGGATAGTGTTTTAGGAAGCCAATCATCCATGTAAGGGAAGATATACAGCCTCTGGAGGGTCACTGCCACAACTGCCAAGCATTTGGTAAATACCAACAGTGATGAGGACAAGACAAAGGGCAGACTTGGAACTGATGACGACTGCACTCAAGCTCAAAACGGAGGTCCTGTCTGAGGCACTTGTGATTCTTGATATGAAGGTATGCAGTGCAGACAACAGTGAGGACTTACCCCTTCGTTTGGAGTAGGGACCTCGATCTCACTGGTGAAACAGGAGCACTACACTTACGGCTGGATGACAAGGACTTCAAAGACTGGTCCATTTCCTGGGTCTTCTAAAAATGCCAGGGAGACTTTCCCCAAGGCAGTGGCCAAACACGATAGAGAAGCTGGCCTAGATCCTGCGGCCCTGTCAGCGGCATCCATGGGCTTCTCAGCAATGAAGACATCTAGAGCCTCCAGAACCTTTCAATGGTGTCTCCTCATGGCCTGTTTGAATAACTGGCAGATCTCACAAGGCCCTCACATTATGGGATAAACCCAGAAAACAAACACAGATGGAATGAGCGTCTTTGTAGATCTTCTGGCTGTAGGTACAAAATCTAAAAAGAGGTTCTGTTGACAACTGCATATAACAACAATTTAAACTGTTAAAACTGCAACCAGCCCATTGGCGTTGAGAGTTCAAGTGCAGAGTGCCTTACCTCCTGCCATGCCGGTGACTCGTGTTACGGAATGAGCATGGGCTGCTGAGGGTTTGCGAGGTTAGAGAGGACTGAGGGTCCCAGGGATTGCTCTCCTCCCCCGGCCAGGAAGAGGTGACCAGCTGTCTCTGACTCTGACTGTCACCAGATGGAGGCTTGGTGCTAGTGCAGGTTGTGAATAACTTGAAGGGTGCGGCCACAGCTCTGCAAGACGTGCACCTCCATGACCATGTACTGTTGTGCCACCACGGCAGATATCACAAGAAGCACAAGAACATGTGGGAGGATAGACTTAATGAAGCCCTGTCTGTATGCTCATGTCCTGCACCACCACTCAACTCTGGGAGGGGGGCAGACATGACTGTATGTGTATATATATATATATATCAATGGGAGACTCTCATCTCTCTCTCTCTCTCTCTGCACAGAGGATAAGAGTGAATACCCCCTTGCTTGTTTATGTAGTGCATAGCACTGACATTGTCAGAATACCAGGGTTAAGAGAGGCGAGAGCTAGTTGGGCTTACAGCCTGACCACCCTCTCTGAAGGATACAGACACAGTGGCACCAGTATTGGCTGAGTAAGCACGTTAAAGGAAAACACTGGAAGAGACACAGCTTTCCTCAGACACTACATAAACTCTCAGTCAGTGCTTTCAGACAGTAACAACTTTTTTTTAATGATTTAAAACAGCTACCCACAACTTCCACTTGCTGTTGCTGGCAGCCACCATCTCATGAGCAGCAGATTCCTGAGCTCACTTTATGCTAATATGACTGTTTGACCTCTGCTATTGGTTGGCAGGATTTTTAGCATAAAGTGAGCTCAGGAAGCTCTCTGCTGCTCATGAGATGGTGTCTGGCAGCAGTAGAAAGTGAAAATGAAGGCCACTGCTTAAATCACTAAAAAGGCAATTAGAAGGAATTAAAAAAAAAAAAAAAATGTTACCGGCTGAAAGCACTAATCAACCATTTCTGTAGCACCTGGGTAAAATTGTTCTTTTTCCAATGTTTCCCTTTAATGTTAAACCCCAGTTTTTGCACCTTAATAACTTTGCCTCTGTTCAACCAATTTATATGAAATTTGGAAAGCACAGCATCTGTGCCAGGATCTCTTCATTCTAAAAATTTTATATACATAGGTTCAGTGGGGGCAAAGTTATAGAGGTCCAAAAAATGTAAACATCTCAGTTTTTAAGACTTTTTTTGCTTCCCAATAACTGAAAAAATATGAGGATTTGAAACCTGAAATTTTCAGGTTTGATAGAGTTTGGCCCAAGGTATGCGCTTTTGTGTATTGGGGTCAAGTAATTTTTTAAATAATTTATAAAAGATTATTCATTGTTGAGCATGTGCAGTGTTTATAAAAATAAGTGTTCTATGGATAGCTGTTTTTTTTTTGCAAAACCGTGATGTCCTGTTGTCGTTATTTCATTATCTGTGTCGTATCATATACTGTGGTGCTTCTAATAGCAGAACACCACAGTATACGATACGACACACAACGAAAAAGCAGAAAGTTGTTTCCCTCTTTGAAATAGATACAGAAATAGTTGTAAATCTCATTCCTCTGGACCTTCCCTATGATATAAATAGTGTATTTTATAATCAACTATGTCCCTGGTGGTCTAGCGGTCCCCAGCCCCGATCCCCTTTTTTAAACAAAAGAAAAAACACATCCCTGGTGTCTAGTTGTCCCTCTCCATCACCCGCCCAATATGCAAGAAAGTTTCCCCTGCTGGCTAGCGATCCCTTCCCCCACTCAATCACTCGCCCAACGCTGAAATCATATTCCCTAGTGTCCACTGTAACACCCCATCCCGATCCCCTGTATATTAAATATAAGCATTTCCCTGGTGTCTAGTGCCCCCCCCCAATCACCGATCCCTTGTATAGTGTATATTGAATCTGTTCCCTGGTGGTCTATTGAGTGGATTTCCTACCACTGCAGGTAGTGCCGCCCCCCCCATCCCCAAGCTGGCTACCGGCACAGCCTTCCTCTCTCTCCAACATGGCTGGCTGCTGACTGAGCTCTCAATGAATGCGTACTGTATAAAGTACACTCTCACTGACAGCTCAGAGTGAGCAGTCATTCAGTGGAGTGCGAACTGTATATAGTACATGCTCCCTGACAGCTCAGTCGGCAGCCAGACGTGGTGGAGAGAGGAGGGCTGTGCCATCACTGGCTCGCGGATGGGATGGGAAGGGGGGGAGAGTGGGGTGGTGAGGCACTGCCTGCCAGGGTGGAGGGTCCACTACACCACCAGAGAATGGTTTCAATTCACTATGCAGGGGACTAGGGATAGGGAGAGGGGTCTACAAGACACCAGGGAAATGTTTATATTTAATTAACAGGGAATCAGGATGGGGGACTATACTGGGCACTTGGGAATATGATTTCAATGTCAATGTCAGGCAGGTGAATGGGTGAGGTAAGGGACCTTAATCTTCTGAAATCCTTATTCTCAGATGTGAAAACAGAAACAATATTTTTAGGGGATCTAAATATGGATTGGCTAACCCATAAATCTCATTGCCTCAAATCCTTTTGCGACGAGCTAGGTCTAATGCAAGTAGTTAATGAACCCACAAGGAACAATGTCCTAAATACTGCCAACAGCTCTGTCTTAGATGTGGTATTAACTACTCACCCACATAAAATATCACACTCAGCTGTGTTTCATAATATGAGCGACCACGGGATTGTTGCTTGCATAAGATCTCAAATCAAGGCCCGAATACAGCCCATCTTTATCACAAGACGATCCTTTCGTAAGTTCAGTGCAGCAGACTTCCTTTCTGACCTGGTCATGATCAGTTGGCAAGACCTTTACCTTGCCAAAGACATCAATGAGGCAGCTTCCACCCTTAATGCCAATCTTACTAGACTGGTAAATAAGCATGCCCCCTTTATCAAAGTTAGGGTACGAAACAACTCTAACCCCTGGTTCACCCCAGATCTTAAGGCAGCCCTCACAGCCCGTGACAAGCTCTGGGCGAAAGCTAGACATTCAAAGAAATCTTCGGATTGGCAGGCTTTTAGAACAGCCAGGAATATGTGTGTGAAAAATATCCGTTCTGCCAAAGCTAACTTCTATATCTCTACCCTTGAACAAGCGAAAGGTAACCCACACAAACTATGGAGGACAATTAAGTCTATAGAAGGGCAGCCTACTGCCCCTTCCATTCCAGCTAAGTTAATCGCTAGTGGAAAGATAGTGGAAAATAAGTCCTTAATCCTTGAAGAACTTAACTCTCACTTTGCCATGGCGGGTCTAGCTTTCGACTCTTCACCTTATGCTGGTACTGCGATGAGCCAACCTAATCCCCCCCAATACCTAGCTCCGCACCCAACACATTTCAACTGCGTGAGATAAATTTTAAAGAAGTTGAAGATGCTCTCCTTAATTTAGATATCAAAAAAAGTGCTGGGGATGATGGTCTGGAACCCTTCTTCCTAATGATAGGGTATGCCCATCTCACTGCCCCCATTCTTCATATCTTTAACCTCTCCATTATGTCCGTTATTGTGCCGTCCTGCTGAAAATCAGCACACATCCTTCCTCTGTTCAAAGCTGGTGACCCTTGCGATGTGAATAACTACAGGCCTATCTCTATCTTGCCTAGCCTCTCTAAAGTTTTTGAAAAACTGATCCACAATCAGTTAAAATCTCACTTGGAAACCTTCTCCCTCATTAACCCAGCTCAATCTGGCTTCCGGGCAAATCACAGCACAATCTCTGCTTTAGCAAAAGTAACCAATGACTGGATCTCTGCTATGGATGCTAAGAAGGTAACTGGAGCAGACTTCTTGGATCTTAGTAAAGCTTTTGATACTGTTGATCACAACTTACTAGTCAATTGCCTCACTAATTTGGGGGCCACGTACCTTACTACCCAGTGGTTCTCTAGTTACCTATCAGGGAAATCCGAGAAAGTAAAAGCAGATGGCTTTTACTCTGCTTCCTTACCAGTTGTTAGAGGTGTCCCCAAGAATCCATCCTAGGCCCTAACTTGTTTTCATTATACATTAACGATCTTGATTCCAATATATCCACGCCTATTCTGCATTTCTTCGCGGATGACACAGTGCTATATACCTCTGGCTCTACGCTATCCGAAATTAAGGAAGTGCTTCAAGCAGACTTTGCTCAACTCAAACATAATCTAATAAAGGCAAAGCTCCTGCTTAATGCAAAGAAGACCAAAGCTATGATATTCTCTCGTAGTACTGTCACAGGTATCGCCCAGCCCCGCCCAACGACTTTATTGTTACCACGTTAAATGAACCATTGGAAGTCGTCTCCAAATTCAAATATCTAGGCATCTGGATTGATAAACTCTCTTTCAGTGACCATATAGAGGACGTTTCCAGAAGGCTTAAATCCAGGTTAGGTTTCTTCTTTAGGAATAGGCCCCTCTTCCGTCTTGAAACTCGAAATAAGCTCATCCAGGCTACTTTTCTTCCCCTTCTTGATTATGGTGATGTAATTTACTCCTCTACTACTCTTGCAAACCTAAGTAAATTGGACATCCTCTATCACCGCGTGTTACGGTTTATTACCAACTCCCCCTACCGTTCGCACCACTGTGACCTATATGCAGCTGTTGGATGGACATCTCTTACTACTAGACGCCTGCTCCATGCTGGTCTTTGCACCCTTAAGCTCCTCCTGCACAAACTACCGAGTTATCTTTCATCTCTCATTAGTATTTCGCATAGTGCATACTCTCTAAGGAAATCTGATTTCATACGGCTCGATATACCTAGGACTCGGACCTCCTTTGGTAAACGTGCTATTGCGCATGCCCTTCTCTCTATTTGGAACCAACTGCAAACTGTGCTGAAACTAACTAGCACAGTTTCAATTAACTTCTATAAAGTGCTAAGTGAAGCCAAGATAAAAGACAACTGCAACTGTCATTAAACCCCTTCTTAGCTGGATGTGGGCTTGCACATTCCATGTAAGACCATAATTTGTTTTGTGCAGGTTAACTGCTTATTGTTTGCACTATCATTTAAACTAAGACACTATTTCATTCTCCAGCATCTGACCTTTACTGCAGCAATCCCACTCCTGCTCCCCTCTACCTTACCTACTCTATATTTTTCTGTTGCTGCTCAATTTTCTAAAATGTATGTATTGCAAATACCGGTTACCGTGTCTTGCACTGTTAGTATACTACCTAGAAATGTTCATCACTTTAAACCAATTGTTGCTCATCATCCAATGTGGTGTTCTCGTATGTATTAACCAGCTTGTATTATACGATTACATGCATACATGTTATATTACTGTCTATCATTTAATTTCCTTTTATTTTTTATTTTTTCTTATTTATTTATGCATGTTCGTTATCAGTGTATATGTCACAGGACCCCCTTGTGAATGAGCTTGCTCAATGGAGTTTTCCTGCAATAAACTTGAACTAGCCACCAGGGAAAACTTTCTTACATATTAGGCGGGTGATCAGGTGGTGGGGAGGGACTGCTGAACAGAAAAAGAACAGTTATGCAACAACTTACCATAACAGTAGATCTTTGAGGAGATCTCAGTCATCAGAAGACACCATAGGAACTTCACTGGTGAAGCAGGATCCACAGGGAAGATTTTCAGCAGTATAACTGGGGCCGCCCACGCCATCAACCCTATGAAGACATGAGTGGCCCCGCACCCTCCTCAGTTCTTGCCCCCCAGAGATACAGGGAACATAGCTCTAGCCATGGGGGACTGGGGGAGAGATACCAGGCCAATATATGAAAGGCTGGATACACCAGACAGCCATTTCCTGAAAAAGAGCCCCAAGACAGGGGAAGACGGGAAGGAAAGAACACGTGATGACTGAGATCCCCTTGAAGATCTATTGTTATAGTAAGTTCTTACGTAAGTGTTCTATCTTCTGTGGGATATCTCAGCCGCCAGGTCACACCATAGGAATGAGTCCCAAGCAGCTGCAAGTGCAGACAGACAGTCTGGGAGGAAGGCCAACCTTAAGCTTAAGTCAGGAGGCCTTGCAGCACAGCCCTTCCAAATCCTGCATGTGCTCTTGAGGCAATGTCCAGACTGTGATGCTTGGTTAAAGTATGGACGGTACTCCAGGTGGCAGCTGCACAAATGTCAGCAGCTGAGACCCCTCGGAAACAAGCCACGGAGGTAGCCATGCCTCTTGTGGAATGAGTTTTGACTGCTCCAGGTGATTCTTTTGCTGTAATTGTTGAAGCAGAACACAATACAATTTGCCAACCATTTGGATAAACACTGCTTAGAAACTGCAGCGCCCTCTCTACCTTGGGCGAAGGAAACAAACAACTGCTTCGACTTTCTACATTCCTCGGTGTGAAGCAGGTAGTAAAGTTCTACTCACATCTAACGTATGGAGCACTGCTTCCCCAGGATTGGCACGCTCAGGAAAATAAACAAGAAGGTGGATAGATTGGATAAGTGTAAATTCAGAGACCTCCTTAGGGAAAAACTTAGGACTCGTGCGCAAATACATCCTGTCTTTGTGAAAAATCAAATAAGGCTCCTTGCACCAGAAGGCCTGAAGCTCTGAAATTCTTTGAGCAGAAGTAATGGCAAATAAAAATATGCTTTCCAAGAGAGAAAGTGTAACTCGCAAGTCACGATTGGCTCAAAAGTAGACAGGTCAGCTTCTCCAAAACAAAATTCAACTCCCAAGTCGGACAGGAGAATGGACTGGGGCTTTCAGATGCAGGATGCCCAGCAAAAAGAAGGTACACAAGACATCCAGCTGAGCCATGGTGCGATCACCCACCGGCTCATGAAAGGCCGATATAGCAGACTCCCCCACCCCTCCATAACTCTAGCATACCCTCATTCTACTTCCAGCAAATCTCTAGGGCTGACACTATGAAATACGTTAAGTGGGTCCTAGGCAAAACCAGGATTGGAGGTGAGCACTCGCACCTGAAGAGCTAGCATCACCCTTTACAAAAATCTTTAACCTATCCCGAAGAACAGGAGTATTCCCAGATAGGTGGAAGTCTGTGCTTGTCACCCCTGTATTCAAAAGCGGGGACATCCGACCAATTAACCGACTTCATGGATAAGTACAGCCTCCTGTGTGCACAGCAACTCGGATTCTGGAAAAAACATAGCACAATTATTGCAAGGATAGTCTTCACTACCCACTTGTACAATGGCTTGGCACTGAGGTCCATCTTCATAGATCTCACTAAAGCATTTGATACAGCGAACCACCAGCTCCTGCTCACTAACCTACTGACCCTTGGCCTGTCCCTGAAACTGTATCTTGGTTTGGTAGCTACCTTTCTCAATGAATACAGTGTGTTAAAATAAACAGAATACTCTCTGACCCAAGGGAGGTGACCCTTGGTGTCCCCCAAGGGTCTATACTTGGCCCTCTGCTTTTCAGCTTATTCATAAACTCCCTTCCCTCCACCTGCCTGGCAAACATGCTACTATATGCTGATGATGCGGAAATCTCTGTTCCAGGCAAACAACTGACCCATATAACCACAGCACTACAGAACAGCTTTCAAAAGCTTGAAAGATGGTTCCTGGAAAACAGACTTCTACTTAATTACAAAAAGACTAAAGATACAGTGTGCTGTTTACAGTACCTCAGAAGAAGAAAGAAAATGGCCCACTGATCATTCTCAGCCAAAAAGGGGAAACATTGGTGCAAGTCAGCTCTTTCAAATACTTAGGAATACACATGGATGACACCCTGTCTTTCTCCACACACACACAGACCACGTTATTAAAACTGCGCATGTGAAACATGCCATCATCTACAGACACAGGCATGCAATGTCACCTGGGGCCCTCCGATTGGCAACTAGAAGCTCGGTGCTGTCCACTATTGATTACAGACTGGTAATCTACAGTGCTGGCACTGACACTGCCCTGAAGAGGATAAAAATTCTCTTAAACGAGGCCCACAGGCTGGTCCTCGGAGCAGACTACCTAACACACAATTGCAGCCTCTATACTAACACTGGGTGGCTCCCACTTCATTTTGTGGCTAGGTATCAGGCTTGCATTCTAGGTAAAAAGGCCCTTCTTGGTCTCACCCCCTGAAAAACCAGGAGAAGCTCAGACAAAGGTGCACTCCAGGTTCCATTTAAGTGCACCACCTTTGCCCAGAGGTCACTATCCTACCAAGGGCCACAGTGGCTAAATGACCTCCTTGCCACCCTCATCAACAATGGAAAGCTAGGCTCCTTTAAAAAAAAAAAAAAAAGAGCTCCGCATTCTCCTATCCCAAGCAACTAACTGGTTGTGTGGGAGCCAACTGTGTCTTGGTGGGGCAGTCACACAGATGACCTCTCCCCAAGCTTGCACCTTACTCCCTCCTACCCACGCCTATAACCTGGGACACGAATCTCACACACGAGTCACGTTTGCTACCCTTCCTTTCTTCCCCCTCTACTTGACAAGGCCACTCTCCCGCTGCCACCTGGTCCACATCTACACAGACTGTACTGCTCCTAATATCACATGTGGAGTACTGCTATTACTGTGCTGCTGTTTCAACTATATAGCACCTATAAAACTCATGTGTACCTTTTGCGCATGTTACCACAAAGGTTACCGCAATAACTTGCTGATGTTATTTTATTCTGCACTTATGTAATTCAAGTGTTCTTAAATGAGTTTTACGCCACACCTATCAAACTCTGTACCACACCTATTGTTGTGCTGATGTAAGCCACTAGCACTTCTGAAACTGACAATGATCTGTAACTATGTTTATTACTCTCTTGCCTGTTTGAACCTGCCTATACTCTGTGTATTGTCCGGCATTATAACCGACTTGGAACCTTTGTAAAAGAGCTCTCCAGCTCAAAGGTGTAAATCCGAATCTTAAATAAATAAATAAAATGAACAGCTGAAAGGTGTACATTTTGGGAGGAATACTGTCGACCGGAGTCAGACAGAGAGATCAGGTAATCCAGAATCTGTTTCACTGGACAGGTGAAAGGGTCCAGATTAGGTTTGGCAGCCCAAATTGTGAACCGCTTCCACTTTGTGGCATAAGTGGCTTGAGTGGAAGGCTTCAGAGGGACACAAGGACATCTGCCACTCTGCTGGAAAAGTACAGTTATACAAGAACTTACCGTAACAGTTGATCTTCCAGAGATGCTCTTGCAGTAGGTAATAGCCATTAGGATTGTGCCCCCTGATGTCAGGACCCCACGGAAAACTTAGTGTCTGGCGGGGGACCGCCCACCGATATCACGTGACTGACGTCAGCATCACCCTATATAGTAGTCAGTCCCCAATCCGCCCTCGGTTCTCCCGCCGGAGACCTCCGAATAAAATGACAGGAGAAAGGAGTGGGCTCCTAGAACTGAAGTAAAGCTTGAAGAAGCAGTAGCAGAAGCTGGGGGAAGGTGGGAGGGAAAGTTACCTACTGCAAGAGCCTCTCGAAGATCTACTGTTATGGTAAGTTCATACGTAAATGTACTATCTTACTTTGAGAGGGCTCTTGCAGTAGGTAATAACCATTAGGGCTGAGTCCCAAGTAGTGTAAATCAGACAAGTCTCAAGTACAGGAGGCAGGAAAGATCTGCAGAGATGCAGAAAACTATGAAAGGAGGCTCTGAAGGACAGTTAGCCTAAAGCCAGCCCTGCACCTAGAAGCAATGTCCAGACTGTAATGCTTCGTAAAGGTGTGGATGGAGCTCAAAGTGGCTGCTGCACAAATGTCAGCAGCAGACACATTTTTGAAACAAGCAGCAGATGCAGCCATGCCTCTGGTAGAATGCCCTTTGACTTCCCCCAGCAAAGGTTTGTTGAACTTCTAGTAACAGAACAGAATGCAGTTTGCCACCCATTTGGACAAATACTGCTTACAAACAGCAGCATCCTCTCTCTAGGGCGCAAAGGAAATGGAAAGCTGATCCGTTTTACGGACTGACTGATTCGTATAGTAACGCAAAATTCTGTGAACATCTAAAGTGTGCAGAACTGCCTCCCTGATTAGAGTACTCGGGGGGGGGTAATACACCGGTAGCTGAATAGTCTGATTTAATGTAAACTAGGAAACCACTTTTGGTAAAAACTTAGGATTAGTACACAGAGCCACCCAGTCTCTGTGAAACATCAAATAAGGTTCCTTACACATTAGGGCCTGAAGCCCAGAAATCCTTCAAGCAGAAGTGACAGCAACTAAAAAGAGCACTTTCCAAGACAGCACATGTTGCAACATGTGGCTGGTTCAAAAGGAGGCAAGGTGAGTGTCTCAGCCCTGCCTACCATCACTGCCCCATAGCACCCAGCTGAGCGCCGGGGCGTCGCTCCGCCAGCGGGCGGTCGGCGGCACCTTAGCCGACTCAGGGAACCACGAGGCCAGGAGGGACAGCGAGGGAGGACTCGGGAAAGCCGCAGCCAATCGCCTACCATCACTGCCCCATAGCACCCAGCTGAGCGCCGGGGCTTCGCTCCGCCAGCAGGCGGTCGGCGGCACCTTAGCCGACTCAGGGAACCACGAGGCCGGGAGGGACAGCGAGGGAGGACTCGGGAAAGCCGCAGCCAATCGCCTACCATCACTGCTCCATAGCACCCAGCTGAGCGCCGGGGCTTCGCTCCGCCAGCGGGCAGTCGGCGGCACCTTAGCCAACTCAGGGAACCACGAGGCTGGGAGGGACAGTGAGGGAGGACTCGGGAAAGCCGCAGCCAATCGGTAAGCAAGCGCTCCTCTAGGCACAGCAGCCGATTGGCTCTCCTGCCCCATTGACTTTCACTGACTGAGCCTGCTATACCGAAACCTGTCTGGGACTTGGGAATTTCTTCCCTGTTTTCTTGCAAAATCCCCCCCAAAAAAGAGCTGTCTTCCAGCTGCTGAAATTGTAAAGGGATTCTGTTGATTTGTTGTATTTTTGCTGTAATTCTAAATCCTGGTATCCGAAGTGGGCCAGACGCTGAGGCGCCACTTTTCCTTCCTTCAACTGTGAAAAATACCTAAAAATGCTGTTTCTGCTAAGGTAATTGCAAGGGGAAACTGTTGATTTATTGTTCTTCAATGTAATTACAAATCCTTTTTTGCAATTGCAAGGTGGGCCAGACACTGAGGCGCCACAGCCCCCCCCCCCACAGCCTTTTGTTGTGCAGATTTAGTCAGTGACGAACAGGAACACTTGTTTCCACCTCTATTTAATTCCTGCACCTTCCTCTGTCTCTCTCCAGCCTACCATCACTGCCCATAGCACCCAGCTGAGCGCTGGGCTTTGCTCTCTAGCGAGCGGTCGGGACAGCGAGGGGGACTCGGAAAGCTGCAAAATTTTTGCCCACCCGCCTCTTCCCCTCTTGTGTGTTACTTTATAGACATCTTCCTGCCCTCAGCATTTCCCTAAACCAACAAACTGTCTCACCGGCTTGCTGATCCAACCAATCAGCAACTTCGCTACTCTCCGGTAGTCAACCAACAATATTCTCTCACAATGGGGAGTTTACTGCTGATACTTCTTTCACTGTCAGCCATGGGGTTCCACAAAGATGTTCCTGTCACACAACATAGGGTGATCCATCTGCCCAGTCTCTCTGAATCATCCCCATTGTTTGACGCTCAAACCCTCACATATGCCCTACCATTGCTGCATCGATTACAGTGGGTGACCCTCAAAAGGAGACACAAACCACCACAGATGTATTTCAATCAAGGCTCCACTACTGGATATACAGATCCCCCCTACGCCCAACCACCAAACTGCTATTTGGTGTCTCGACACAATTCCATAACCCCACATGGAGCACCCCAAAAGAGTGGCAACAGAATAAGAGAAGGAGGACCAAAGACAGCCCCCTCTCCCTATCACTGGCAGCCCTCATGAAACTCCTGCTCTTTCTATTGCTCTGTATTGGTAACGTGGAAATCAACCCTGGACCCCCTGAATGTATCACCTCTCCATCAGACCTAACCTCAATTAAAGGCCTCAGTTTTCTGCATATTAATGTATGCAGTCTGTTGAAAAAACTTACACTGATACAAGTCTGGGTTGCCCATACCTTGCCAGACTTTCTCATGGTATCTGAGACATGGCTCAAACCCACCACAGCAGACACGGATGTTAACCTACCCAACTATCAGCTATTCAGAGCGGATCGCCAAACAAGGGGAGGTGGAGTAGCTATATATGCAAAATCCGGTATACCTATATCCTGTATTGCTGCAACCTCTATGCCCAAGGAATTTGAATGCCTATCCCTAAAAGTCTCTCTCCCCAATACAGCAGCTTTTCAGCTAGTTGGATGCTACAGACCCCCCTCTGCTGACCTCAAGCTCTTATCCCACCTGGGGAATCTGCTCAAGCCCAGCACTGAAGAAGTCATTATTCTAGGTGACCTGAATTTCAACTGGCTTACCCAGGCAGCTGCACCTCTGGTATCATTCTGTGATACATATGGGTTCACACAGCTAATTAATGAGCCAACAAGAATTAATGCAAGGAATAGTAATAACAGCACACTACTCGATATCATGCTAGTGAATAAACCACATCTATTCACACATGCTGGAGTGCTTCTCTACGACATAAGTGATCACTGCCCCATCACAGGGGTAAGATCCACCAGCAAAACAACAACCCCTGCAAAATTCCTCATGAGGAGATCCAAGAAAAACATCAATATCGAAGGATATTTGTATGATCTAGCTCACTCTCCTAACTGGCAAGAGTTTTACCTTGCCCATTCTGTGGAGAAAGCACAGCAGTTATTAAATAGCATTATAATAAATGCCCTTAACACCCATGCCCCAATATCTAGTATCCGAATAAAAACAAATCCTGTCGTTGTTTTCAGCTGACCTCAAAGCTGCACTGCTGGAGAGAGACAAACTCTGGAAAATGGCAAGAAAAACCAAGAATGCAAATGACTGGATGATCTTTAGGAAAGCAAGGAATAGATGCACCAAGAAAGTTTGGGATGCAAAGGCTGCCTTCTACTTGGCTGAGCTCGACTCGTCCTATCATAATCCTGCTAGGTTTTGGGGTACCATCAAGGGGATGGTGGGGCAGGATGCTAGTACCTCCCTTCCAACTCAATTACACCACAGTGATGGCCCTATCACTGGCAAAATGGAAATTCTGGACGCCTTCAATAACCACTTCACAACGGCTGGCCTTGCCTTTGACACCTCCCCAGCTAACCTGCTGAGGGAACAATTAAGCTCCCAGCACACTGGTGTTCAGAGAACTGACTCTTCTTTCAGCTTCAAATCTGTACTGTTGAAGCAAGTAGAGGACCTATTATGGCAGCTGGATACCAAAAAAAGCGCTGGGGCAGACTCTCTGGACCCCTACTTTCCAAAGTTTGCATCCTACGTACTTGCAGTCCCCCTAACTCATCTCTTTAACCTATCTCTAAACTCTGGTTCTATTCCCACACTGTGGAAGACAGCCCAAGTGGTTCCCCTTCTAAAATCAGGGGACCCTGTGGAACTTAATAATTACAGGCCCATTTCCATTCTACCAGTGCTATCCAAGATGCTGGAGAAATTAGTGAGTAACCAGTTAAGGGAGTATCTTGACAATGCTAACCTCTTGAATCCAGCTCAGTCTGGATTCAGGACCAAGCATAGCACTATCACTGCACTAGCCAAGGTCACAAATGACTGGCAAACCGAATTAGATAAAAAGAATAATGTCTGTGCAGTATTTCTGGACCTGAGCAAAGCATTCAATACTGTGGACCATGAGCTTCTACTACCATCCTTGCTCTCCCTTGGCCTAGATCCACCCTCCCTTAAGTGGTTCAGGTGTTATCTCACCGGTAGGTCACAGCAGGTAAAAGCTGAAGGTGACCTATCCCCATTAAAACCACTGTTAACAGGAGTCCCCCAAGGTTCTATCCTGGGTCCTATCCTTTTTGCCATTTATATAAATAAAATTGATTCAACCCTCACCAATTCCTCTGTACACCTCTTTGCTGATGACACTGTTTTGTATGTCAGCAACCCTTCATCTGCAGCTGCTCGTGAAATCCTACAAACAGAATTCTCCGTTACAATATCAGCTACTTGAGAAAAAGCTTCTGTTGAATGCAAAGAAAACTAAAGCAATGATGTTCACAAATCAAATCTCCACCAGCACCTCCTCTCAATCATTCTCCCCCAGCTATGCACTATACTTGGAGAAAACCTGGAGTATGTAGAAAATTTCAAATACCTAGGTGTGTGGATTGACAACAGACTCGACTTCATTCATCATTTAGAATAACTGCTAAAAAAGCTTCGCCAAAGGCTTGGCCTTCTCTATAGATTAAAACCCTTCCTAAACAGAGATTCAAAGATGAGGTTAATCCAAGCCATTTTCTCTCAGTTGTTGACTATGCAGACTTCCTTTATAGTCACTGCCCCACCTCCTACCTACACAAGCTGGATACCTTATACCATAGAGCAATAAGATTCATTACAGATCTGCCATCTAATACCCATCACTGCTCTCTTTATGCTGCAGTTGGATGGGTTTCCCTTCACCTCAGAAGGAACAGAAATGCAGCCCTATGGATTTACAGAGCGTTATCAAAAAAACTTCCAAACTATATTCTGGACTGCTTCACCCAGACCATTCCTAGCTCCTATGCCTTAAGAAGCAACAACATCATCCTGTTCAAATTGCCCAAATTCAACACCCGCTAGGAGGGCAGCAATCAGCTATTCTCTAGCTATAGCATGGAACACCCTACAAAATCCCTAAAACTGTCCAATATTATTCCAATTGCATCCTTTAAACAGCGTTGTACAGTTTTCTTCACAGAGAAATGCAGTTGCTACTGCTAGAGCTAGCTTTGTCATCTCACAATTTCCCTCCCAAAAATTAACCATATATGGCATAATCTTTGTTCTTCAGTTCTCCCTCCCAGGCAGACACCCCATCTTATGGCACCCAGTAATACCCTCACCATCCTAGTATTACATTATGCTGTGTGTTTGCCATGGCCCCTCCATTGGGATATGTATATACTGTATATACTGTAAATATCAGCTTAACTCTCCTATAACCCATTTTATCATGTGAATTTTACTGTACATCACTGTGTTTATAAACATTTTGTCCCCTGTATGTATAATTCTTTTGTATAAGTGTATGATGTATCTGTTATGTATCAACTGTTGAACCTTGACCTTATCAGGTCCATCTTGTAAATGAGCCCTGCTCAATGATGTTTGCCTGAATAAATAAAGATTTGATGATGATGATGATGATATTCAAATCTCATGGTAAGCAGGGTTAGGCACCAGGGGTTTCAGGTGGAGAATTCCCTTGAGAAACATTCTGGAAACCTCTAGCTGAGCAACAGTTTTGCCCTCCATTGGAATGTGGTAGGCAGAAATGGCTGAAAGGTGCACGTTCAAAGAAGAGTAACTCAGGCCTAGGTCAGAGAGATGCAGGAGGTACTCCATAACCTGAGGAACGGGGCACGAAAAAGGATCCCAACCCTTTGAGGTAGCCCAGATGGAAAATCTCTTCCATTTCATGGTGTAAGTGGTCCTCGTGGAAGGCTTTCTGGTCTCCACGAGAACTTGGTCTACCATAGGGAAACACCATAACACGAAGTGGCTATGTCAGAAGGTACCACGCGTGAAGGTGAAGGGACTTCAGTCCTGGATGAACCAGTGTGCCCCCCACCTGGGTCAGGAGGTCGTGACTGAGGAGCAGGGGCACCGGGGGTTCCACTGCCAGGTGCTGTAGGAGCAGGAACCATATTTGGCGAGGCCAATGTGGGACAACTAGGATCATATTAGCTCCTTCCGCTTGCAGCTTGAGCAGTACTTTCTACACAATTGGAAAGGGAAGGAAGGCGTACACGAACCTTCCTGTTCAACAAAGAGATAGTGCATCTTGCCAAAAAACACCAGGCCCTGGAACGAGCAAGCAAAACTTGGGTAGCTTTGCGTTGTATGGGGAGGCGATCAGATCGAGATCTGGGCAACCCTACAGGTTGAATATGTCATCGACCACTGCTTGGTTTAGTTCCTATTCGTCAGCTTTGGCCTGGGTGTGGCCAAGACTGTCCACTAGGACGTTCTAGATGCCTGGAACATGTACTGCAGCGAGGGAAATCTGATGCTGAATTGCCCAATTCCAAACTTGCATCACTTCCCTGTAGAGGGAATACGACAGAGTGCCCCCTTGTTTGTTCAGGTACTACACTACACACATATTGTCCATTTAGACCTGCAGAGGACCTGGACTTTGGAGGTGCTGAAAGACCTGAAAGGCATACAGCACCGCTCACATCTCCAACATGCTGATGTGCAGGGATAGCTCTGACTGAGACCACATCCTTTGTGTCATGTGGGTCCTCAGGTGTGCCCCCAACCCCGCCCTAAAGCATCCCCGGTCTGGGTGGGAGAAGAAGGTTGAAAATGGACCCCTTTTGCAGAGATTGCGGATATCCTGCCACCAAAGGAGATCCCGGCACATCGAATCGAAGACCATGATCTTGTGATCAAGGACGTCCAATCTCTGGTCCCACTGAACCTTGAGCATCCAACGCAAAAATCTGCATGTGGAGCCTGGCCAGGGGAACAGTAGGAATGGTCACTGCCATAAGGCTAAGACGCAGCACTGATCTGGCCGAAACCCAACGACTGGAAGCCACCAGCTGAGCCTGGCATTGCAAGGTTTCCGCCCTGTCCAGTGGGAGGAAAGTCTGACCCTGGGCCATATCCAGCACCACTCCAATGAACTGTGGGCACTGGGAGGGGGTAAAGTGAGACTTGGAATAGTTCACTGTGACCCCAACTTGGCCAAATAGGACCAGGGTAGCTAAAAGTGAAAGTTCCAGCCGTTCCTTCGACGGGGCTAAGATCAGCTAATCATTGAGGTATGTAAAGATATAGTGCCCCGGACGCCTCAAGGCCGCTGTCACTACCGCCAGGCACTTGGTAAAAACCCTGGGTGCCGAGAACAGGTCAAAGGGGAGGGCCTTGAACTAGTAGTATTCTTCCTGAAAGGAGAACCTGAGGTAGCGGTGGTGGGCCGGAAAGACTGGTATGTGCAAGTATGCATCCCACATGTCCAGGGTGCAGAGCCACTGTCCCTTGTGTAGCAGGGGCAGTAGGCCTGGAAGGGTCAGCACTCGATATCTTTTGCACTCTATGTACAGATTTAAGGTGCTGAGGTCTAGTATTGGATGAAAATCTCTGACTTTTTGGGAACCAGGAAGAAGTGAGAGTAGTACCCTCTTCCTGCCTGGTTCAGAGGAACGTGCTCTATAGCTGCTTTTTGCAGAAGAGCTGCTATCTCCTCTCTGACAAAGGGAAGGTGCGCCCTTGGGTAACGGGATGGACCCGGAGGATTGTCTAGGGGTCTCTCCAGAAACTCTTAACGTGCGACCTTGAGAAACTAGTTGAAGAACCCATGAATCTGTGGTGATCACCTCCCACCCTGCCAGGTGACCAGCGAATCTTCTGCCCACCGGTTCCTCCGACTGAAGAAGAGTAGGAGGAGGAGAGGTGGATCGCGTGTCAAGGCGGTGGGAGGGTTGCCTTTGAAGCTCTTTGGTTCTTGGCTGGAGAGGTGGCCGTGGCTGAGGGGGCCCGACGTCTGACCTGTTGCTGCTGTTTTGTCTGCTTGTCTCTGCTGGCAACGAAAGGGCTACTTTTGCTTATAGGCAGTGCAGTACACAGTTTGCATTGGCCGTAGTGCCTTCCCCCTATTCTGGAGGTTTGTGATGATGTCTTGTACATCTCCTCCGAAGAGGACAGAACCCCGGAAGGGTGCATCTTGGATGGCAGCCTGGACATCAAGTACCAGCCCAGGAACTCTCAGCCAAGAATATCTCCTCAGACAGACGTTAGCAGCCGTGCCCCTAGCTGAGGAGTCAACAGTGTCTTAAGTCGCTCTTGGATAGTGGTGACAGGCGACTTTAGCTGACCTAATGTCAGAGAGTGTTTCCTTCACTTCAGAGTCTGGCATGGCCTCAATGACAGGCTATAATATGCAAAAGAGGAATTTTTAGCATACCAACATGTGCGCCACATAGTTTAGGGCACGCACAGCCAGGGTAGAGGACGAATAAAATTTTTGTCCAAACTGATCAGGCTGCCTTGACTCCTTATCAGAAGGAGAGGTGCTCATATGCTTAGGTTTAGTGGATCTGTCATGCGCCGCGCTAATGACCGCAGAGTCTGCTTTAGGGTGGATGCTAAGGTGGTCCTTGCCCTCTGGCGTATGCTAAATCCTGTCCGCTTTCCTGGACACAGCAGGAATGGATGAATGCATTAACCAAATGGTAGAAGCTAGGTCCTCATGAGGCTCCAACCAGGGAGGCATGAGGACTGAGGACAGTTCAAGTATGTCCAAATGCTCGGCCAACCTCTTCTGTTTGGGGTCCTGATCGTCAGTCTGCCACTCGCAGGCCTCAGAAATCTTTTTGAGGAGGTCCGTGAAGGAGAGATCCTCCGGAGACTCCTGAGTCTTGGGTTCATCCGGTGGAGGTGTCTCAAAGCCAGAGACTGAGGAAGAGGAGTCAGAATCAGAGTTTGACGAATGACTTGGGACTGGAGACATAACCCTGGGTTGGGGAACTTCCTTAACGGGGATAGGGGCCTGCTCTTGTCAGTGGTGGTAGCCATGCCTTTCATCAGACTTGACATGGAAGGACGAGACTCCACCGGCGAAGGGGACCGATGCATCAGGTCCAGGCGTCCCAGGGCAGGGGCTGCTAACGGATGACGACTGTCCAATTCAGAAACTAAGAGTTTCCGACCACCAGCTCTGGAGAATGGCCCCGATGTCCACCTGTGGCTGAGGAGGCGGAAGTGGGGATGGTGGAGGCTGGTAAACTGGCGTCTGGTATCCTAGCATCTGGTACCCGGACAGCAGATAGCCTGGCGTGTGGTAGTTGGGCACACAGCCCGGTGGCGGATACCCTGGCGAAGGGAGTCCTGACGCCTGGTACCCTGGTGGAAGGTATCCGAGGGGTATGACAGCACAGCGTGTGGTAGCCGTGCATCTGAAAATTTGGTGATGGCCCCGATGGAGGAGCCAAGGGGCCAGATAGAGGACCCTGAGGAGATTTGAAAGGCAGGTCAAAAGAACCAGAGGGCAGAGAGTCAAGCTTCAGCTCGCTAGGGGGGAAGCCAGGAGTCGGCCCGGAGGGCCCTGCCGGCAGAGCTCATGGCAAAGGGTCCTGAGAGTCTGCCAGGGGTTTCATGTTAAGACCCGGTTGTGACCCAGTAGTGGTATTGTCAGGCTGATGTCTCTTTAACTCCGGCTCCAGATGCTTGGGGGAGGCTGGAGGGGGAGAAAAAGTAGCTGGGTAGGGTGAATCTGCCAGGGTAGGCTGCCGCTGAAGCAGCAGTGGGCGCTGAGAGTCAACGTTGGGTTGCTCGTTGGGGCCAGATGAAAGCACCTGGGCTGGGGCGGCACTGGAAGATCTGACATCCGGCCTATCAGCCGTGGCTGGATGTTCACCGGAGCACCCGGTGCCTGACTGATCAACATAGGAGGCTCTGACAAGCGACTTATCAGCTTCGCCAGCAGACTTAGACCCTTTGGTTTTTAGGGGCCTAAGAGTGGCTGGAGCCTCGTCCGAAGCAACCGCTGCTATCGTGATCAGTGGCGGCGGGGGGAACAAGGGCTGCTCCTGGGAGGGTGAAGCAGGCTTGTTCGAAGTGGCGCTTTTCCTGGAGGAAGAAGGCTGTTGATCATCCATGGACCCTGAAGGGATTCACGGGCGGAAAGGGGACCTATCCTGGCTCCAGTGCTTCTCCTTGTCCTTCCTTTTCTTGTGATATTGTGAGTCCAATGACGGGGAGGAAGAGGCACTCCGTAGCTTCTGCAACTACTTCTCAATCTATGCCATTTTTAACTTCAAAATGTGGGCCTCGAGGGCTTTCCGCCTGCGTTTTCGTGTGGCCAGATTGAAACTCAGGCAGACCTCACAGTCCTCAGTCTGGTGTTCCAGGCTCAAGCAGAAGAGGCAGAGGGAATGGTCGTCCCTATGCGGGACTTGCATACCACAGGAATTGCACTTATTCTTATGCGACTCGGAAGGTGTCGGAGAAGACAGGCACGAAAATTATTTTACTGGAACAGTAAAACAAATAAAAGGAAATTTTAAGAGATGTACACTCATCCAAAATGGCGGTCGAACTACAGCAGCACTCTCCACGAGGTCAGACGTGCACAGGTCAATGGAAAAGAACTAGAGGGTGGGCTGGGGACCACCCACTATATAGGGTCACGCGGACATCGGTCACGTGACGTCGGTGGGTAGTCCCCTGCCAGACACTGCCAGCTAAAGTTTTCCGTGTGGTCCTGACGCCAGGGGGGCTCAGTCCTAATGGTTATTACCTACTGCAAGAGCCCTCTCGAAGAAAGATCTCCAAATCTGGATAGCTATGTTCTCAGGAGTCAAGCATGCAGATGGAAGGACCGGAGGCTGTGATGGATCAGGGTCCCCTGTGTCTGGGTCAGCAGATTCCTGCAGAGGGGTAGAGGTAGTGGAGATTCCTCTGCTAGCTGCTGAAATAATGGAAACCGTATCTGCGAGGTCAGAATGGTGCTACCAGGATCATGCTGGCCCCTTCCAACTGCAGTTTGATTAGTACCCTCTGAATGAGAGGAAACGGAAGGATGGTGTAGAGGAACCTCCCGCTCCAGGAGAGGGACCATGTGTCTCACCAGAAAACTCCAGTCCCTGGATCGAGTCATCAAAAATTGGGCAATTTTGCATTGAGTGGGGATGCAAAAAGGTCCTACTCTGGATGCCCACATCTGTCAAATAGATTTTCTGCAATGGATGACAGGAGCTCCCACTCGTGCATGCTGGACTGAGTCTGGCTGAGAATGTCCACCAGGGTATTCAGCACCACCAGACATGGAAGGCTGAAAGATTCAGGTTGTGATCTAATGCCCAATACCATACCCTCATGGCCTTCCAGCATAGGGAGTACAAATGTGTCCACCCCCCAAACTGCTTGATGCAGTACACTACACTGAGGTTGTCTGACTGAATCAGCAACTGATCCGGAAGGATGTGGTTCTGAAAGGCCTGCATGGCATAAAGAACCGCCCTTATCTCAAGGACACTGATATGCAGGGAGGTTTCTATCTGGGACCAAGAGCTCTGGGTTTGAAAAGGGCCCAGGTGTGCTCCCCATCCCCGACTGGACACATCCGTGGCGAGGATCTACTGTGGAGAGGAGATCTGGAATGGAACACCTTGTAGTAGATTCAAGGGGTCTATCCACCACTGCAGCACCTTGCGAAATAGAGAAGAGACCAGGACTAGGTGATCTAACTCATCCGTGCGCTGGTTCCATTGTACTCAGACAGTCCACTGGAGGATGCGCATATGGAGCTGGGCCAGTGGAACGATGAGAATGGCAGCTGCCATCAGATCCAGCAGCATCAGGTACATCCTGGCAGGAATACAGTGGCTTTGAGTGACTTCCTGAATTTGGGCTATAAGGCACTCTGTCCTGTTCTGGGACACGATGGCCTTCCCCTGTGCAGAGTCTAGAACTGCCTCTATATATTGCAGCCTTTGGGACAGCACAAGAACAGACTTGGGCAGATTTGACAGTAATGCCCAGAGAAAGGAATAGCTGGAGGGTTCTCTCCAGAGTTAGCAGGAGCTGTTCCCTGGACGGGGCCTTTAGGAGCCAATCATACAGATAAGGGAAAATGTACATTCTCTCCCTTCTGAGAGCTGCTGCTAGTGTGGCTAAGCACTTGGTAAAGACCCATGGCACAGAGGAGAAGCCAAAGGGCAGCACTTTGAACTGATAATGCTCACCCTGGAATGAAAATCTGAGAAACCTCCTGTGAGAAGCAAAGAACGATATGTGCAGGTAAGCGTCCTGCATGTCCAGCGAACATAGCCAATTGCCCATCTTGAAGAGAAGCATCAGGCCTGGAAAAGTTACCATGCGAACGTTTTGTACTGGACACACAGAATGCGGTCCTTTAGATCCAGAACGGGCCTCAGATCTCTAGTCTTTTTGGAGGCCAGGAAGAACCTGAAATAAAACCCCTCATTTCTTGGGTGCCTGGGAACTGGCTCAATGGCCTACTTGCACAGACGGGACTACACCTCCTCCCAGAGAACAGACAAGTGAGCTGGAGGGCAGGGGAAGGGTCTCTGGAGGTTGCTCGGTGAGCACCTGTGTGTGACCCCTTTCTATGATCTGCATAATCCAGAAATCCAAAGTTGTGGTCAAATCCTCATTTTACCATCTGAGGAACACTGCCCGGGTGAAACACCCAATTCCCCCGGTGACCTTCCAACATTGGTCCACGCCTTCACTACCCGTCTTGACTACTGCAATGCCCTCTACCTAGGGCTGTCTGGGGTTGATATCTGCCGCTTGCAGCTGGTGCAGAATGCGGCGGCCAGGCTGTTGACTGGTATCTCTAGGTCCAGTCACATTACGCCTGTCCTGTACGAACTGCACTGGCTGCCAGTTCAGTGGCGTATCACCTATAAGGTATGTTTGCTTACCTTTAAAGCCCTACATGAACTGGGAACAGACTACCTTAAAAATCTCCTGACTCCCTACTCCCCCGATCACCCTCTCCGATCCACCAGGGTTCGTCTTAAAACATCTGGAGCTCGTGCTTTTTCATTTGCAGCACTGACCCTGTGGAATTCTCTACCTCGTCGGTTAAGAGAATGCCTGACCATCAGTGATTTTAAATCCATGCTAAAAACATATTAATTCAATTTGGCCTTCCCGGATTAATTGAACTGATTTTAAAAAGTTATTAAATTCTCTGTTTTTATATTGTATCCATGATTTGTACAGCGCCTTGGTTTTGAAAGTCGCTATAACAATAAAGACTGATTGACTGGTTCTCCATTTATTTAGAGGGAGACCCGGACCACCTCTTAGTTGGGGACCAGAAGAGCGGGGTCTGGCAAGGAGTGATGCAGAGGCGGATCCAGCCATGGGTGCTGGTTCCTTACTTCTGGGACGCTTGGCCACAGCTCCAGCATTGGAGGCTCTGCGTTTCCCTTGGGGATAAGAGGCTGCACCGGATCTATTGGCTGCCTTGCAAAAAGGAGGGCGCTGTCTACCTCTCAACTGAGTATGGCAGAGAGAGTAGACAGACTTGACAGCCTTGCCAGATGCCTGCAGATCACTGATAATATCCTGGACATCAGGACCAATAGCTCAGTGCCACTGAAAGGGGGCACTAAGCACCTTCTGCTAAACATCAGCAGCAAAGCCAGAAACCCTCAACCAGGAGTGCCTATGTAGGTATATGCTCATGGCAGCAGCCCTGGCAATAGTGTCAGTCATGTCACAGAGGGCCCTGAGGAGGTGCTTGCTAATGTCCTCGGCCATCTACAGGCACTTAAGAAGGTCCTTGCTTCTGTGTGCCATCTGGGAGGGCCTGGGCGGCAGCCTTGCCCTTCTTCCAGTTGGAATTCTGGTACTTCACAATATGAGACAGGTTGATGACAATCTTCAGCCCAAGGGTGGAGGAGGCATAAACCCTCTTACCCCAGAGGTCAGTTCTGTAAGACTCTTTGTCCAAGGTGAGGGAGCCAAGGTGCTTAGGTGCCTTAGACCCGTCATGAGCTGCCTTAAAGACCACCGAGTCTGTTTAGGATGGGCAGCGTAACAGGGGAACCCCTCGGGGGCATGGTAAAGTTTATCCGCCCTGCGGGGCACAGCTGGCTCCATGCCTGGCTGCAAATTGTTTAATTAGTATTTCGCAGGAGCTGCATTCACTCAAGGCAGGCAAAACTGGAGGAATGATCTTGGTAGCAGACACTGGGATCTCCAGGAAATCCACCAGCTCTTTCCTGGTGACATCCTCCTCATCAGTGTGGAAGCCCAAGGCTGAGGACAATTGGTACATCACACTGAAAAATGTGGGGTCCTCAGGAGGAGACATAGGGGTGTGCTTAACAGAACCCTCACTGACTGAGGAAGCAGTGGACCTATCAGAGACCAGGGCCTCTTCATCATCATCATCATCGGGAAGAATGAGGTCAGGATGGTATTCCTCCTTGACGTCGAATTCTTTTAAATCTAGGTCTGACTTCGGATGCGCCGACGACCACCAACGAAGAGTCACCTGTGACCAGCAAGTAGGGGTCGACAACAAAGCTGCCGTCGATGGCACTGGTGATGTGGGCCTGTATGCGCCCAGCTGCTGGACAATCACCGCAGTGAATTTGGTTAAGATCTCATTAAGGTCGATGACCGTTGAAGACTGCATCACTGGGGAAGGGGGGTGGTCAACGGCGTAGGCGACGACCCACTTGAAGGACCCAGAGTACCTGAGGAACCTGTAGCCCTGTTAGCAGAAGGGTCAGGCCTCGATGGCAGGGCTGTGGACAACGTGCCAGTCATCAATGAAGGTGGGCCGATGACCCGGAAGTCTACGAACAGCCACCCTGGGGATTGGGCGGGAGTGCTGTCGGCGTGGGTCTGGTGGGCACAAAGACCTGGACAGTGACTTTGTGCGTCGGTGCAACTACAGCCGAAAAGGATCCCCTGAACGAAGGAGAAGAGACCACCAGGGTGTGAGATCGCTGGTCTTTTTTTTTTTATGGACCCCCCTCCCCCCGAGGAACTGTGTCAGGACTTGAGGCCTGGGAGCTCGATGACCTTGCCGGTGACTGAGAGGCTGGGACCCTGGAGGACCCGTGCCTGGAACTAGCTAACTGTTGATCCATGAGGAAATTTGTAAGTGCCTTTTTATGTTGCCTTAGGGTTGTTTGGTTAAACTTCTGACACAGTTCACAGTCAGAGACCTCGTGGTCAGGCCCAAGACAGCAGACACAGAGAGAGTGTTCGTCTGTGGAGGCAATCTTCTTTCCACAGTGACAGCGATGGAAGCGAGAGGTCGCAGGATTAACTCTCGACATAAACAAAATAATAGAATTTGTTTAAAGAAAGCGAGTTTAAAGTATTGTAGAGAAAAAGCTGTTAGGCGAAAAATGGTGCAAAGACTGCATTAAAGCTTCCGCAGGGACCCATGCGAAGAAGTCGATGGTGGGAAAGAACTGAGGAGGGAGTGGCGTCTCTCATACCTTTACAGGACCGATGATGTTGACAGTCGACGGCATGGGCGGCCCCAGTTATACTGCTGAAAATCTTGTGTGTGTATCCTGCTTCACCGATGGCGAAGTTCCTGTGGCATGATCTGATGACTGAGATAACATGGAAGAAGATCTGTATTCCATATCGGGCCGGTGATCAGGTGGGGGTAGGGACCACTAGACCCCGGGATGTTTTTAATAAAAAGGGGATTGAGGGTGGTGGTGGGCGACAGACCACCAGGGACATGGCTGATTACAAAATCCCTACTTAATATTATGGAGAATGAATGAAATTTACAACAATTCCCATATCTCTTTCAAAGAGGGAAACAACTTTCTGCTATACGAAACACCACAGCATATGATACGACACACGTAACGAAAAAGCTTAAAGTTGTTTCCCTCTTTGAAAGAGATATGGTAATAGTTGTAAATCTCATTCCTCCCCTATAATATGTAATCAACCATGTCCCTGGTGGTCTAGCACCCTCCCAGTGCCGATCACCATTTTACTTGAAAAAAAAAAAAAGGTCCCTGGTGTCTGATGGTCCCTCCACCTACCAAATCACTGGGCCCATATGTAATAAAAATTTCCCTGTTGTCCAGTGGTCCTTCCCACACCCAATATATAAGAAAGTTTTCCCTGGTGGCTAGTGGTCCTTCCTCCCACCCAATATGTAATTAAGTTTTTCCTGGTGGCCAGCACTGAAATCTGAGCTGTCATTCAATGAGTGCATACTGTGTGTAGTACACGCTCACGGACAGCTCAGTTGGCGGCCAGCCGTGGTGGAGTGAGGAGGGCTGTGCTGGTTGCCGTCTCGGGGATGGGACAGGGGTGGGGGTCTACCTGCCGGGGTGGGTGGTGGGGGTCTGCTTGACCACCAGGGAATGGTTTATATTCATTATACAGAGGATCTAGGATAGGGAGGGGGGTCCACTAGACACCAGGGAAATTCTTATATTTACTGTACGGAGAATCGGGATGTTTGTGGGGGGGGCAGGGAGTGTTACATTGGACACCAGGGAATATAATATCAATGTCAGGCAGGCGATCGGGTGGGAAGAGGGACCACTGGACAACAGGGAAAACTATTTCATATCGGGCAGATGACCGTGTGTGTGTGTGGGGGGGCAGGGACCACTAGACACCAGGGATATACTGATTTTTGTTTTTAATAAAAAGGGGATCAGGACTAGGTGGGCTGCTAGACCACCAAGATTATGGTTGATTACAAAATCCACACTTAATATTATAGGGGAGGAATGAGATTTACAACTATTCCCGTATCTCTTTCAAAAAGGGAAACAACTTTCTGCTATATGAAACACCACAGTATATGATACGACACACTTAACGAAAAAGCAGAAGGTTGTTTTACTCTTTGAAAGAAATACGGTAATAACTGCAAATCTGAGGTTCTCAACTTTGATGCATAACTCTGCCATTTTTCATATTTTTACACCAAATTTTCAGCATGGCCTTTTGGGAACCCCACCTCAGTAACAATGTCAGAGGAATCAGCAAATCCGTCCTGAAAGGTGATTTCATGGTCGCTTGGAAAAAAAATCACATTTTGAGCAGGATTTGAACATTTTCACTGCCCTTTTCATGAGGTGGGGTCCTAAGAAGGCTATGTTGAAAATGTTGGGCCAAAATATGTAAAAATTGCAAAGTTATGTGCTTGCATTTAAATGTTACTATGCTCGCTCGTACCTTTGGTAATTTTCAAAATTTTCACCCCAAATTTTCAACATAGCCATTTTTCCAGATTACCTCATGAATGTGACAGCTGTGATTTTTTAAATCCTGGCCAAAATGTGTTTTCGCACCTGTGGCATGGAAATGACGTTGTGGTGAGGATTTGAACATTCTCAGCATGGCATTCATAAGCTGGGGTAATAACAAGACTATGCTGTTTTGCCTGAAATGTAAGCGCAGGGGCCTATGGGTCCTGTGCTTCCACGGGAACATACATGTATACATCTATGTAGGGAAGGTTTCAAATTAAGCATATGAAGAGATCTATAATATCAGCTTCACGATCGAATGATGAGTTGTCAACACTTGGAGTGCTTTCTTCTCTGCTATAGATTCACAGACGTAGCTGGCAGATGAGGACTGCTTGGCCCACCTAGTCTTCTCATGAAAACCCCCAAGCAGAATTCATCTACTGGGGGGCTCTCAAACCTGTCCCTCCCATTGCCAGTATACCCATATACTTACCCATGCATGCTTGAACTGCTTGTTCGTTTCCACCACCACCACCTCTTCTGGCAATCTAGTTCAGTCATTCACCACCCTCTCAGAGAAGAAGAACTTCCTCCCATTTCCCCGGACACTTTTCCCAAACAATTTCAACTGTGCCCGCTAGTATTAGAAGCTCCATGCAGCTGAAACAGACTCTCCACTCACAGACTATAAACTTAATAGCTAAACTTATACTACTCTGCTGCATCCTGTGAGTGAATGAATTTGTATTCCATTTTGCACAGGTTCTGAAGGGACCTGCACAAATGAGACTATAATTCCACTACTGGAAAAATAACGGACATGAATTGCAAAAATCTACATTAATGCAGACATTTGGGTTGAAGAATGCACCCCAAGGAAATAAGGTCAGATGTGATCTTTTCTTTCATGGTGGGCACTGCGTGAAGGAAGCTATAACACATTCTGTTGGCAACATGTGGCAAGCCATACTTCTCTACCTTTCAAGAGTGTATCATTTTTCAGGCTACAGGCTCAGGGGAGGTAGTGGGCATTAGGGCTGACAACCTCAAGGAAGACCTTATACCACTGATTCGCCAATACTCCGGAGACTCGAATCCCTAATTTTTTTTTTCCACTTCCTTACTTTGTGCGCTTTGTGTCCTTCAACACTGAGTAAGAAAAAAGTAAATGAAATGACGGCATTGTTTTTTTGCAGGTCTGACAAGCGGTTGATGGGTCGAGAAAGAATTGAGGAGTGGTGGGGCCGCCCACATTATATAGTCTCCAGTTAGCATAAGTTTCCGAGTGGTCCAAATGTCAACGGTGTACAGTTCTAATTATGTGGCCCAATCGAGGAGACGACATCCATGATGATCTAACGTTACTAAACATTTTATAAGCACAATAAGGTCATTCCAACCAGGGTTGGGTGGAGGGTGGTGGATTATGCTATGTTAATGCATCTTGTGATGGTTGAAGCCACCCACTAAATTAACATAATCCAGCCCAATATGCTTTATTCCTTACTTCACCCATCACACCTCAAAATTCACAAATCGTAGGGGAAGAATAAGGACAGAAAAAGACTACAAGTCCATTAAGTCTGCCCTGGTGCCCTAGCTGACAACAGACATCATCATCATTAGCTCTCCACTAAAACCACCATTTTTAACCAGCAATGAAACTAGGGTTACAAAAAGGCCTGTAACTTTAAAACAAAGTCCAAAGTATGATTTTTGGAGCAAGGTTTATTGAGGATTGCGAGTTTATTGCTTTTGGTGAAATCCGCTCTTTCATATCTCTTATAGGCAGGTAGTACCAGCACTGAACTGAAAGTAAAAAAAACATCAATTCAGCAATAAGGCACGGCAGGGTGTGCACTGTGCTGGGATAACGGCATGCCTTGGGTGAGTTATCCACCACTTGAGAAGTGTCGTTATCCCAGCAAAATGCACACCCTGGAGTGCCTTAGTGCAATTATGAAATGAGTCAATTTTAATTTAAAAAGATGTTAGCATAGGGGTGAACTGTATTTACCTTTGCATTTGATAACCTGTGTACCTTATCCGAAAAAAAGCCATGCTTGGCAGTTTGAACTGTGCATGCGGTGTACTGTTAACACTGGGGCAGGCAGCGTGTATCCTGGCACTTTCTGTTTCGAAGCCACGGTGTGATGACAGTTTCTGTTGGGGACTGGTAGCCTGCATATTTCCTCTGTTTTTGGGACCGGTGCCGCAATACTTTTTTTTGGGGTGGGGGGTGTTTGAACTAATGCTGTGTTCAGCAGCCAGCTTTGTCCACTGAATGGAACCAGAAGCTAAACAGCAGCAGCAGCGGAGCAGTAGGGGAGGTAGAAACTGGGGCAAAAAGGTTAATTAGTGTACCTGTTTATTTAAATGTAATTCTGCCCCCTAGTCATGTGGTTTTGTCTGTGGACTCACCGGGGTGGGGGAGAGGACAGGAGACAGGAACATAAGGAGAACCAATGTAAGGGTGAGCTTAAGGGTGGTGGGGATGGGTTTGAGGAACAATGCTGAGGCTGTTGAGGTGACCGGGCCTTCTACCAGTGCTGTTATATCAGCATTGGCTTCCAGGCTTCTCAGCCAATCAGGTCAGTTTTTCCCCCAACCCATTTCATAATATGGTGTATTAATTACACAATCAAAAAGACTTGCTTATGTACTGTATTTGGTCCAAGGTATTTAACTGATGTTTGCTACCATTCCCCTTTAAAGTACTGTCTGTAAAGAGCAATTCACTTGGAAATCAAGGGGAGCTTGTCTTTATCCTCCTCCTCCTCCTCCTCCTAGAGAGGAAAAGCACAGATGAACCACAAATTAATAGAAAAAAACAAAGGATATGTCTTAAGGTGTCATTAAACACTTTTTTAAAACATCCTAATCACTTAGCCAAGGGGTTTATCCTCTTTTCACCTTCACCACATTCCTCTAATTCTATCAGAAGTCTGGTCGCCCACTCATTCCTCTGCCTCCTGGGAGAGGGGAAAATGAGGATCAGTCACATACAGCAAACTGCACTATCTGTGATAAAAATACAGCAAATTGCAGTATTTTTCATTAGTCATAAATATTTTTTATTCGAGACATTGCTTTTCATTAGCCGTTACTTGTAGCTACCCCCCCACTCTGTTGTTCAACCTTTCTTTTCTCCCTAAAAGCCCAGCTCTGCAAGCTTACTACTCAGTCCTGTTCCTGTACATATGTAGCACACTACCCTCTCTGAACCCCACCCCACCCCATTAACAATAGGCTGTAAAGTAGCTTTTTTTTTTTAAGCTTCCAGGCAAGATGTCTGTTTCATTTATTAAAGAGCCACCGACTCAAGAACTTGCTTCTTCCCAACCTGATGTCATAATACTCTGCTTGTGACATCAGTTATTCTCATGACAACAGACTATGATGTCACAAAAGAGCATTATAATTTCAAGTAGGGGATAAGCTATAGAGACACATTCTAAGGGCTAAAGATTTCTAAAGATTTTCTTTTTGTTGAAAATTATTTAGCAATAAATAATGGAGAGAGGAAATACAAGCTGAATTGTGTCTAAATATTACATTTTCCAAAGTTTTCCATAAGGTGTCAGCTTCAAAACACACAAACATGTATATGTATGTGTGTGTGTGTGTGTGTGTGTATATGTATGTATATATGTATATATATATATATATATATATACACACACACACACACACACACACACACACACACACACACACTACCCTCTCTAAAGGAGTGTGTAAGCACAATGCAGTGTGTGCTTGCTCTTTTTACTTCTTTAAGGGTGGGGACAGGATTTACAACGGCTGTAAGTGGAACAGCTACACCATCATGGTTAGTCATACATAATAGGCTGGGTTGGTGCTGGATTAAGCTAATTAAAAATGCTTTTCTGCTCATATTTTCTGTCACTGAAGTTATCATTATAAGATAATAAGATAAAGTTCATGTGCAAAAATTCAGATCAGTATGTGGGATGACACCTCTGAGCAGTAAGCATCTTCTGCATCAGGACAAGTAAAGGATCCAAGTGAGAAACTGAATGCTGTTCCTGCTGGATTCCCTATGAATGGTAATGGATGGCATTTGAGATATCAGATACTAGTGGAAGATCCCAGTGCTAAACTGAGTGTTGCTCCTGCCCGACTCCCTACTAATGGTAACTGGTGGCAGCGGAGACATCAGATACTAGGGGTGGCTCCGAGTGCTAAACCGACTGTCACTCCCACCCTACTTCCTACTAACTGTAATGGGTGGCAGCACTTGAGATATCAGATGCTAGTGGAGGATCCCAGTGCTAAACTGAGTGTTGCTCCTGCCCGACTCCCTACTAATGGTAACTGGTGGCAGCGGAGACATCAGATACTAGGGGTGGCTCCGAGTGCTAAAACGACTGCCACTCCCACCCTACTTCCTACTAACTGTAATGGGTGGCAGCACTTGAGATATCAGATACTAGTGGAGGATCCCAGTGCTAAACTGAGTGTCACTCCTGCCCAACTCCCTACTAATGGTAACTGGTGGCAGCGGAGACATCAGATACTAGGGGTGGCTCCGAGTGCTAAACCGACTGCCACTCCCACCCCTGCTTACTAACTGTAATGGTGGCAGTAGTGGTGAGATATCAGATGCTAGTGGAGGATCCCAGTGCTAAACTGAGAGCCACTCCTGCCCAACTCTCACTAATGGTAACTGGTGGCAGCGGAGACATCAGATACTAGGGGTGGCTCAGTGCTAAACCGACTGCCACTCCCACCCTTCTTCCTACTAACAGTAATGGGTGGCAGCACTTGAGATATCAGATACTAGTGGACGATCCCAGTGCTAAACTGAGTGTCGCTCCTGCCCGACTCCCAACCAATGGTAACTGGTGGCAGCGGAGACATCAGATACTAGGGGTGGCTCCGAGTGCTAAACTGACTGCTGCTCCCACCCTACTTCCTGCTAACGGGTAATGGATGGCAGCACTTGAGATATCAGATGCTAGTGGAGGATCCAAGTGCTAAACTGAGAGCCACTCCTGTCAGACTCCCTACTAATGGTAGTGGGGACAGTCCAGATGTCAAATGCTAGTGGAGGATCCCAGAGTCCTGCTGCCCACTGTCTTCTCCCGCACAGTTTGGACAGCAGCACCCTGCTGCCCCATCCCCTGCCTGAATGATCAGGATTGCTGCACTCTGCTGACCCTGTCCCGAGTCTTAGAATTCCTGTTACTAAAGTGCAACACAAATTTGGGTAGGGGCCATTTTTTTCCATAAAGGACCCTCTCTCTGGAATATATTACCAGCATAGTTGAGAACAAAATATGGTAAAAAGAAAGATGGGGCAAATTAAGAATTAGTTTGGAACAGGGAAGACAAAGGGAACTTGGTAATGAATAAGATATTTTACTATCTTGGATGTAGGGGATTTAGTGCAATATTATTGCTACTGTTATTGATGTATGTATAGTCTGTTGTGTTAGTCATCATTGTCTTATATAACTGGTGTATGCTGGTATGTTAGTCATCAGTTTTTTGTATAACTGATGAATGCTGGTATGTTTTATACTTCGATATTCAAATTATATGTTTGAACTGTAACTAATGTATGTGAAATTTTACGGATCTCACTGGAAATGAGTTTTTGACTCAGTTGAGTTGCCGATTCATTATTTATAATGAATAAAAAAATCTGACTACTACTATTGTCCCTGCCTTAACAGCTGGGGCTGCTGCAACCTGCTGGCCCCTATCCCCCAACTCCACAGCCAGGGCTGCTGCATCCTGTTGCCCCCTCCCATTCCTGCCTCCACAGTCGGGGGATGCTCTGTCCTGGTGTGCACTAGAGCCCTCTCCCCTGTCTCCACAGTTGAAGCTTCTCCCCCAGAGTGAGGGCTTTTGCTGCACCCTGCTGCCCCCTTTCCCCTGCCGCCCCAGTCCAGGCTGCTACATCTTACTGCCACCTGCCCCACAGTTGGGTCTGCTAGGCCCTACTGCCCCCTGTCCCATCTCCTATTAGTCAGAACTGTTGGGCCCTGTTGCCTCCTGCTGCTCGTCCCCTTAGTTGTGGCTGTTGCACGCTGCTGACCCCTAGTCCCTGCCCTACAGTCAGGGCTGCTGCACCCTGATGCCCCCTGACCCTTGCCTCTAGCACTGGGGCTGCTGCTGTTGTCTCATGACCCCCACCTCAGAGTCAGTACTGCTGTGTTCTGCTGCCCCTGTCCCCTCCCTAAACAGTCAGGGCTGATATAAGCTGTTGTCCCTGTCCCATGCTCAGACAGTAGAGACTGTTGAACACTGATGCACCATGCTGCACACACGCACTCTGCTGCCCCTACCCCACAGCCGGATCGGCTGCAACCCTCTGTCCCCTGCCTCCACAGTTAAGGCTGCTGCACCTTTCTTCCACCTGTCCCCTATCTGAACAATCGGAGCTGCTGCACCCATTTGCCCCGTCCCCAAAGTTGGAGATTCTGTACCTTGCTGCCACCATCCCCTACCCCTACAGCATTCTTCCGATGATGACTAAGCTGCTGTCAGTGCCACTCTGTGAGACTTATAAAGAGTTGGGGGATTGGCGCATGCTGTGCATGCACCACCGCCTACCTCCACAAGGCAAGATCTCCTCCTCCTCAGGCTCCTCCTGCCGCTCCCTGGTCCCAGATGATGTGTGATCCTTGTTACCTCCAGCCCCCTGCTGCAGAGCTCCACGAAGTCTCCAGGCCTCTCTCCCCTCCAGGTACACGACTGGCCCACATACCTCCTGTAGATAGTTTCAATACAGGCTTGCAGGAATTAAGGCAACTGGCACCTACTATAGACTGCAGAGCGTACTCAAAAAAAAAAAAGCATCTTTTTTTGCCAGAAAAAAGGCAAATAAGCACCTGTTATCTAATAGCGTGTTTTGTTTTTATTAAGTCTCGGGATGCCATGCAAAATAACTTCAAAGAACAGTTGGCAGATACTTCAGACATAACCAATGATATGCAGAGTTGATGTAGCAAGTAGCGCCAAATTCAGTTCATTCACTGGACTGGTACACAGGAGCTCACTCTTAGAGCGCTGTCCGAACTTCCCTCACTTTCTCATTGTATGTCTCACGTCATCTGACTCATCTGCGAAATGCGTGTGGTGATGTGAGGACGTACAATGAGGAAATGAGGGAGGTTCAGATGGTGCTCAGAGTGAGTTTGTGTGTACTAGTCCAGGGAGTTCACTAAATCTGGTGCACTTGCTACATTAACTGTGCTTACCATCTGTTATTTCTGAATTGTCTGCCAACTGCTCTCTGAAGTTATTTTGTACGGCATCATGAGACTTCAATCAATAAAAACAAAGCACACTTCTGGACAACAAGTACATGTTTACTTTTTTCCTGGCAAAAACAGGATGTTTATAGACAGGGTAGAGAAAGTTCAGAGGAGGGCAATAAAGATGGTACAGAGATTCCATCACAAGTCCTATGAGGACAGGCAGAAGGACTTGAATATGTACTCCCTGGAGGAGAGGAGGGAGAAAGAAGATATGATAGAGACATACAAGTACCTGAACAGGGTGCAGGAATACACTATTTCCCAGCAAAAAAGATGTTCCAGGACAAGAGGGCATGGGATGAAGTTGGAGGGAGGGCAATTCAGAGGAAACGTGAGGAAGAATTTTTTCACAGAAAGGATGGTGGGCAAGTGGAACACCCTGCCAGAGGAAGTGGTGAGGACCGAAACAATCATGGGATAGACGAAGACATTACTTACCATAGTAAACTTGTTTCTTCCAAGGGAATCTTACTGTATTCTGACAAATGCAGTATGGTCCCACCATAGTACAGCCCCGGAGCTGAAAAGGTTAATAGAACCTATGCAAATGATAGAATACTAGGCTCGTGCTCAGTTTTCAAACGTCTGTCTCTGGTAAACAACCTATCAACTGTCAGATTCTAACGAAGCTTGCATAGGAAGCTATCTATACTATCTAATACTAATCAAAAAAAACAATAACAATTCACCCCTCCTATAAACATCCCCTCATCTGAAAAGCAATAGCCGTTCATCTCTAAGACTCAGGTCACAGATGGCCCAAAGAAAAAAAAAAAAAAAAACAGTCCAGGAGTCCACCACAGTTAAAGAGCTGTAGTGCAATGCCCCCAGGTTCTAGTGGGGAGGAAGGGTGGGAGCTCAAAATACAGTAAGATTCCCTTGGAAGAAACAAAATTACTATGGTAAGCAAACACAGGTTACTCACCTGTAATAGGAGTTCTAGGAATGGAATATGTTGTTCATCCACACTATCTGACAGGTTCCTTGCCGCTTTAAATCTTGCCGGAAGGTCTTCAAGCTGGCTCCTCCCACCCACCCAGGTGGTAAAACTCTTGGCTCCGCCCCATGACGCCAGATCTAGCCTGCTGGAAGCCAGGTTGTGCGTCGAAGCCGGGGAGGTCGTGTGGATGAACAACATATACCATTCCTAGAACTCCTGTTACAGGTGAGTAACCTGTATTTCTAGGGACATGGATATGTTGTTCATCCACACTATCTGGCAGACTCCTAGCAGTTCTCTGGGAGGAGGGAGGCAAGGCGCACACCCCGATACTTACTTGGGAAAAAGAGACTGGACAACCGAGGCCCCAAAATCAGCATCCCGGCGTGATTCAAGGTCGATGTGGTAGTGGGTAATAAAGGTATGTGCCGACTTCCAGGTAGCAGCCCTGCAGATATCCTGGATAGGGACATCCCTGGAAGCCGCTACCGATGCAGTGTTATGGCGGGTAGAATGAGCTCTTATCCCTCTGGGAAGCTCCATGCCCGCCAACCTATAGCAGAGCTCTATGCAGGAGGTGACCCACCTGCTGATCGTCCGCTTGGCTGCAGGTCTGCCAGGTGCGGCTTCAGCGTAGGTGGCAAACAGCTGGCGAACCTCTCCCCGAACTTCAGCCGTCCGCTCCTTATAATAAGCGAGCGCTCGTCTACGGTCCAAAGTATGGAGCCTATATTTGGCCTCCGAGGTGTGATTGGGGTAGAACACTGGCAGAGTCAACACTTGGTTAAGGTGAAACTCCGACAACACCTTCGGAAGGAATTTCGGGTGGGGGCGCAGGACAACCTTGTCCCTGTGGAAGACCAGATAAGGAGACTCGATGGAAAGCGCCTGGAGCTCTCCCATCCTTCTGGCTGACGTGATAGCCGCCAAGAAGGTGGTCTTCCTCGACAGGTGGGGAATATCGCACCTGTGCATCGGTTCGAATGGCTTGCCCATGAGCTTGGCCAATACCAGCAGTAGATCCCACGGAGGTGGAGGTTCTCGCACCGGAGGGGAAATGTGGTCAAGGCCTTTGAAAAAGCGCCCGACCACCTTCTCCTGCACCATCGACTGCTTCCCGGCCCATGCCCGGTAAGCAGAGATGGCTGCCAGGTGCACCTTAAGGGTCGTCGACCGAAGCCCTTGCTGAGAAAGGGACCACAGGTAGTCCAGAATGCTTGCCAAGGAACAGGAGGAAGGGTCCAAACCCTTGCCCTGACACCAAATGGAGAATCTCTTCCATTTGAAGGCGTAGCATTTCCTGGTCAACTCCTTACGGGACGCCTCAACGACGTTGTATGACTCGTCGGAAAGACCCAAGGCCTGGAACTCTAGCCGCCAGGAACCAGGCCGTCAGGTGCAGGGATTGAAGGTCCGATGGAATACCTTCCCTGGTTGACTGAGATCAGGTCGGACGGGCTGGAAGCCGCCCGAGCCTGGAGCTGAGGCAGAGGAGATTTGGATACCAGAACTGGCGGGGCCAGTCTGGGGCTACCAGAATCACCTGCGCCTTGTCCCTCCACGCCTTGAGAAGCACCTTGTGGATCAAGGGAAATGGGGGAAAGGCGTAGAAGAGGCCCGGGTCCACGGCCTCGAGAAGGCATCCCCCTGCAGCGAGCCCTGCTGAGCGGGCGGGCATGGAACAGACTCAGCTTCGCATTCTCCCTGGAGGCAAGAGGTCCACCTGAGGCGTGCCCCAGTGGGAGAACAGGTCTTGTACTACCTCCGGCAGGAGAGACCACTCGTGAGACGCAGCCCCTATCCGGCTTAGGGCATCGGCCAGGGCGTTGGAGGCTCCTGCCACGTGAATGGCTAGGAGATCCGCCTCCAGGCTGCGCACGAGGGACCATATGCGGAGAGCTTCCTTGCATAACAGCATGAAGCGCATCCCGCCCTGGCGGTTCAGATAGTACATGGTTGTGGTATTGTCCGTCTGGACCTGAACCACTTGACCCCGCAGAAACGGAGCGAAGGCGGTGAGAGCTAGATGGACTGCTCGGAGCTCCAGCAGGTTGATATGGCATCAGGACTCCCGAGGGGACCAGAGGCCATGCACTCGGTGCTCTCCCAGATGGGCACCCCAACCCATCAGAGATGCATCGGTTGAAAGAGAGACCGTCGGCTTGGGGCGGACGAACGGGATGCCCTCATGCAGATATGCCGGAACGATCCACCATTGGAGAGCGCTCCACATCTCCTGGGTCACTGTAACGGGCTGGTCCAACGGATCGCAGAGTTGTGACTACTGGCTGGCCAGTCCCCATTGAAGGGGACGCATGTACCAACGGGCCCAATGGACCACGCTGGTGCAGGCTGCCATGAGGCCCAGGAGGCGCAGGAGGTCCCAGGCAGGGCGCAATTGCCCAACCAGAAATGATTGGGCAAAGGAGGAAAGAACCTCGGCCCTGTCCGCCGGGAGCCGTGCTCTGGCTCGTAGAGAGTCGAGCTCTGCCCCGATGAATTGTATCACCTGCTTTGGCACGAGTTCCGACTTGGCCTCGTTGATGAGAAGGCCAATCTGAGAGCAAACCTGGAGGACCAGATCTCTAGACTACTCTGCCTCCACTCTGGAGGGGGCTGCAGTCAGCCAGTTGTCCAGGTAGGGGTACACCCAGACCCTTCGGCGCTGCAGGAATGCTGTCACCACTGCCATGCACTTGGTGAAGACCCTGGGAGCTAGAGAGAGGCTGAAGAACTTGTAAAGGGATCCCTCCGCTCTGAAGCGGAGGAATCTCTGATGAGACGGACGGATTGGGACATGAAAGTACTCGTCCTGGAGGTCCAGGGAACAGAACCACATGCCTCGTTCCAAGGATGGGATTATCTGAGCCAGAGTGACCATCCTGAAGGTCCGAGACCTTAGGAACTTGTTAAGGTCGTGCAGGTCGAGAATGGGGCGCCAGCCCCCCATCCGTTTTGGGACCAGGAAGTACCTGGACACAAACCCCGGGTCTGGAGGAGGCTCCGCCACCTTCCTGATCACCTCTTTTTCGAGGAGCAGGGCAATATCGGCTCGGCGGGCCAACAGCGAGGCTGCGGATCCCGTGGCCCCCCCCAGAGGGGCGATGGCTCGAAAGGGTGGAGCCTGCTCGAACTCCAGAGGCAGGCCTTTTCCTACCACCTCCAACACCCAGGGGTCCATGGTGATAGCAGACCAGACGGAAAGGAAGTGGCGGAGCTGTCCCACCATGGGGGGAACCAAGGGGGAAGTGACAAGGCTGGGGGCGGCACCCCTCAACCTGTCACTGGGCAGGCTTGGAGGAGGAACCGGCCAAGGGACCTCCTGGGCCTTTACCTCCTTGCTTCCTGTTGGAGGAAGCCGCCGGTTTGGGTTTGAGATGCCAAGCGCGAGCCTGCTGGCCCTGTTGCTGGTGGGCCGGTTGAGATGCAGGGGCCGAAGGACGAAAGGACTTCTGCTGCTGACGGCAGCCTTTGTCCCTCTGGGCAGAGGTGACCGAGTCCAGGGTGGCACTGGACTTCTCGATCCGCTGGAGGTGTCCCTCCACTCCAGGGCCGAAGAGGTCAGTCCCCAAGAAGGGGACATCCGCCAACTTGTGCTGGGTATCTGCCGTGAAGGTGGATATCCTCAGCCACGCCCTGCGGCGCATGGCCACCGCGGCCGCTACTGACCTGGCACAGGAATCACCTATGTCTAGAGCAGTCTGAAGTTGCTGCTTTGCCACCGCCCTACCCTGGTCCCGCACCTGGCGGACCGTGGTCTGCAGGTCAGACGGGAGATGAGGGACAACCTCATCCAGGGAGCCCAAGAGGGCGTGGGAGAAGTGTGCCATCAGCACGGTCGAGCTGGCCTGTCGGAGGCCGAGGGAGGACGCAGTGTACACTTTGCACCCGGCAAAGTCCAGCTTTTTGGACTCTCTGTCCGGGGGGCTTATCCACATCCCGAGCGTTACCGGAACGCCGGAAAACGCTATCGGTGACTAACCCCTCCGCAGAGGGGTGCTCTGAGAAGCCGGGCAAAGAGCCAGTAGGGACCGCATACTTCCTGGCCATCCTGGCCGAGGGCATAGGACAAGAAGCAGGCTGCTGCCAAAGCTCCAAGGCTGGGCCGATAATGGCCTCAGCCACCGGAAAGGCCTCTGTGGGGGAATCCCCTCCGTCCAGTATCTCCGACAGGGGATACTTGACCCGTTTGGACACTGGTGGACTCCGAGATGAGTCGAAGCAGACCCAAGAAGGACGATGGGCTATCGTCCAATGACTGGCCCCTGGAGGACTCCAGGTCGACCTGCCTAGAGAACAGGGAGGAGTCGTCGTCGGATTCCGAAGAGTCTGCAAAGAGCTGCCTCGGCCCTGAGCCACCCTCCACCTGCCGAGGATGGTCGGGAGTGAGGGTGACCGACAACCTGTGGGGCAGGACGTGACCTGACCGAGAATCCTTGGTCGGTGCCCCAGACTTCGGTTGCGGAGGCGGAGGTTCCACCACGATTGGTGGAGCAGCTGGTTTTGGCCGAGCAACCGGCCCTGGAGCGGGCAACTCGACTGAGGCGAGAGGTTGCTTCAGTCGTTCAGGTGACAGCCACTTGATGGCCAGGGTCTGAACCGGTGTCGGCTTGGGCCCAGACAACAGCAACTGCTGCCACATAAGCTCCTCGTAGCACCGGCGTAATTTACGCCGAAGCCTCCCCTCATCCGAGGAAGAGGACAAGGAGGAACAGTGTCGCCGCTTACTTCGGTAACGAGACCGAGACCACCGATGTCGGCAGGAACGGCTAGACCGAGAAGAGGTCCGAGACCCTCGGGGGGACGGAGGGCGGTATGGAAGGGCGGGACACCCGCTCTTCCCTCGCTCGGCACTTTAACGGGACTCGCGCCGGAAGACACAAGCAGATCCTCGGTAACCACCGGGGGAACCGGTGAAGGAGGGTTGTCGGCTTCTCCAATCGACAGCCCGTCTAACGGATCGAGAAAAATCTCGACTTCGTCGACGGGAGTCTCAGCAGGCTGGCCTGATGGGGGCACCGTGGAGCCAGCGGCCTCAGCCGCAACCTCGACTGAAGTCGACGGTCGGCTGTCCAGGGAAGGGGACCTCTCCCGCTCCCACGAATGCCGACGGTGGGACTTACCCTTCGACTCCTTCTTCTTGGGTCGAGAAGAATGTCCCGATGGCCCCTCTCCTTTTGTGGAAAGGGACTGACAAAGCTCCTTGAACGAAGCCGAATGAGGAACTCAGAGAGAGCGGGATAAATGCTGAGGCCGAGGAGGAGGAAGATGCGGCCTGGGCCGCCTCCTCCTCGAGGGTGATCATCTGCTCGAGCTGCTCAGCCGAGCCAGCTGCCGCGGACACCGCCCAATGAGCCTCTTTTGATTTTACCGGCGGAAAACGTTTCTCGGGGCACCCGAGCTTCAATCGGGCAGCGCGATCGTACAGGACGTTGGCCGAGAAAGAGCGGCACAACTCGCAGGCCTGCGGGTTGTGATCTAGGCCTAGACAGTAGACGCACGTGGAGTGTGGATCCGTCCCGGACATTTTCTGCCCGCAAGGGCACATCCGAAAGCCAGGAATAGATTTGTCCATCACAGCCGCAAGGGAAGATGAAGACCGAAGTTTAGAAAACTTCAAAACCAATTTCGGGCGAACCGAAGAATTAGGATCCAGTCTCAAATGCAGAGTGCTAAGGAGGGAACCTGAGCTTCCAAGCGGTAAGGAAGATCTGGCGTCATGGGGCAGAGCTGAGAGTTTTACCACCCGGGTGGGTGGGAGGAGCCAGCTTGAAGACCTTCCGGCAAGATTTAAAGCGGCAAGGAACCTGCCACATAGTGTAGATGAACAACATATCCATGTCCCTAGAAGGTCTTCTTCTAACACCAGGAAATCTTACTGTATTATGATATATGCATACTACCCAAGCAGTGCCTCCGGAGGTGGGTACAGCACCTATTTAGGGAATAGGCTCTGCAGTACTGCTGTGCCAAATCTAGCATCACTCTTGGTCTGTATATCCAGGCTATAATGCTTGAGAAATGTGTGAACAGTTTTCCAGGTAGTTGCTTTATATATTTCCAACAAAAGTATGTCTCTTGCAACTGCTATGGAAGCAGCTGTGCCCCTTGTGGAATGGGCCCTGAGGCCAAAAGGGGGCTCCCTGCCCACCCTGCTGTAACAAAACTGAATGCAAGCAACAATCCAATGGGCAGTGGTTCTCTCTGAGGCAGGTTTTCCTTTTCCTATGTCTCCATAGGTCAGGAAGAATGGAGTCCTTTCCTGTCTATGACCCTTAGTGTGCTCAAGGTAGTATCTGGTAACTCTCTTGACAACCAAGCTGTGCAACCTGCATTCCTCTGAACTGGAATGGTCAGTGAAAAAGACTGGCAAGGTGGCAGACTGATTTAGGTGAAAATCAGACACCACTTTTGGAAGAAACGTTCTGTTTGTCCTCAAGACTACTTTGTCTCTGTGAAAAGAGATGTAATTCAGTTCTGTACACAGAGCCTGCAACTCACCGATCCTTCTGGCCGAGGTGATGGCTATTACGAACAGTTTTCTATGTGACGTACTTCAGCTCTGCTGAACACATGGGTTCAAAGGGTGGCTGCATCAGCTGTCCAATACAGATGTTCACGTCCCATACAGAAGTGGGCTCCCTTTGTGGAGGGTGCAAATGCGAAAGTCCCTTAAAAAGTTTCTTGAACCCCTGTTTTGAAGCCAGGGAAGGTTTCTTACCAGCTGAGAGACAGGCCAAGACCGCTGCTAGATGAACCTTTAAGGAAGAGGGCTTGAGGCCAAGAGAATGAAGGTGTACCAGGCAGTCCAGTACTACTGATACGCTGGCTTGAGTACCGACCACCTTCTGCTGCTGGCACCAGGTGAAAATCTCTTCCATTTTGAAGAGTAGGTTTGTTTTGTGGAAGGTTTTCTGGAGCCTCTGAGCTCCACAAGAACCCCCTCTGACAATTCAAGGCCAGCATATTCTATGTCTTCAAGAGTCAGGCCTTGAGTCTGAGGGACTGCAAGTTCGGGTAAAGGATTCTGCCCTGTGAGGATGTTAGGAGATTGTGCCTCCTGGGTAGGGATACTGGTCTGCTCACTGACAGAAGCAGAAGCAGAGAGTACCATGGCTGTCTGGCCCAGTCTGGGGCTATGAGGATCATGGCTGCTGGCTGTGTTCTGAGTTTGTTTAGAACTCTGAGAAGTAGAGGGAAGGGGGGAATGCATACAGGAACTTCCCAGACCAGTCCAGCAACAGTGCATCTGTTGGCACTGTTCCCACTGCAGGAGGCCTGCAACAGAACTGTGGTAGTTGGTGATCGTCTGGGGCAGCAAACAGGCCACCTCTGGGGTGCCCCACCTTCTGAACACTGTTTGGAGAACCTGTTTGTTCAGTGTCCATCTGTGGTGATTCTGATTGATTCTGCTCAGGGCATCTGTTAGGACATTGTCCTTCCCTGGCAGATACACAGCTGTTAGAGAGAGATTCAGAGAATAAACAAACTTCCATATCAGCATGGCGTCTGTGCACATGTGGGAGGACCCTGCGCCCCCTTGTTTGTTTACATAGCACATAATGGTTGTATTGTCTGCCCTGACTTGCACAAATTTGCCTTTCAGTACAGAGGCAAAAGACTGGTTCCCCAGACGCACTGCCCTGAGCTCCAGCAAGTTTATATGAAGGAGGCTCTCCGTCCTGATCCAAGTCCCGTGAGCTGTGTAGTCTCTTATGTGTGTGCTCGCCACCCTAGGAGGGAGGCATCTATGGTCAATACCAGTGAAGGTAGCTGTTGCAAGAAAGGTACGCCTTGCCTTAGGTTCTCTTTTCTGCCACCACTGAAGCGCCAAGAGTAGAGATTTAGTGACTGGTACCGGTTTGGACAAAAGGTCCCTATTTTGTGACCAATAAGACCTGAGGTGGAACTGAATGTCCCTCATTTGGAACCTGGCTCCTGAAACTGTTGGTGTTGTGGCCGCCATGTGGCCTAACAGCTGGAGGAAGTGCCTTGCTGGCCTGGGACTGGACAAATGGAAAGAGCTGGTCAGCTGAATTAATGTTTACACCCTTCCATGGGGAAGAAAGGCATTTCCTGCCATCGTGTCTAGCTCTGCCCCTATGAAGTTCAGTAGCTGGGCTTGAGGTCAACACTGACTTTTGGGGGTTTAGGAGGAACCCCAGGGACTGTAGGACCCTTTGAACCAAGGTTAGGTAGTCTGAAACCTGCTGAGGAGACTGGCCCACTACCAGCCAGTCCAGACAGGGGAAGACTGTAACACTCTGCCTTCTGAGGTGTGCCACTACGACGGCCAGGCACATTGTAAAGACTCTTGGTGCTGAGGAAAGGCCAAAAGGCATTGCTCTGAACTGGTAGTGGCCTAATGTGAGCCTGCATCGAAGGAATTTTCGGTGTGGTGGTCTGATGGGAATATGGAAATGGGCATCTTTCAGATCTACTGAGGCCAGACGGTCCCCTTGCCTGAGTGTGAGTAGTATGGTTGACAGAATGACCATCTTGAATTTTGGTTTTGCAAGGTCTTTGTTTAGTTGTCTGAGATCCAGAATGGGTCGCCACTCCAGTTTTCTCTACTGTGAGGAAGTACCTTGAGTAGAATCCCTTTCCCCTTTGAAGCAGGGGTACAGATTCTACTGCCTTGTCCTGCAACAGCTTTCTTACTTCCTCCTCCACCGGTAGCTGGGCTTCTGATGGAGAAGGAGGACTGAAGGCTCTTGTCCTCAGCTTGGGCAAAGATTTGAAGCTGAGGGTAAGGCCTCGGCCCACTACCTCCGGGACCCACTTGTCTGTAGTTATTGATTGCCAGACCTGGAGGTAGTGGGCGAACCTGCCTCCTACTGGGAGAGGGAAGGTGACCCTGACAGATTCCTCAGGGGGTCTGCTTTACTTGTGGGGTTGGTTGAGGACTGGTCCAGTCCTACCAATACCCCGTCTACCCCCTGCCCCTGAAACAGCCACTCTGGGGTTGACAGGCCGGAAGGGCTTGAGTTTGGAAGAAAGGCCTATAATGAGGCCTTACTTGCCAGCCTATTTTCTGCTGTTTCTGTGAGGTAGCTGCTTTTTTCTTGGCAGCTGCACTTCTATAAGCCACCTTGTATTCATCCATCTTCTTCATATAGACCTTGGTCTGCTGGCCAAAGAGGGATGAAGGGTCGTAGGGGAAATCCAGAGGTTTCGTTTGTGTCCTGAGAGAGATTTGTAGTCCTAAGCCATACAAATCTCCTCAGGGAAACAGAGGTAGCCATGAACCTAGCTGCAGTATTATTGGCATCCACAGGCATTCTGAATTGGAATTTGGATGCCTCAATGCCCCTTTTGGCAGCTTCTGCTAGGTCAGATGCCATTGGTTCTGGACAGGACTTAGAAATCTCTGCTACTGTGCTCCACAAGCTCTTTTGAAACCTGGCTATATAAGCCGTGTAGGTGGCCTGCCTAATGGCCAGAGAACCCAAATAAATCTTCCTGGCCATAGAGTCAATCTTCCTGGAATCTTTATCAGGAGGATGGGATGCCAAGGGTATACCAGCCTTATCACAGGCAGCAGCCTGTACCACCCCCCCTTCATGACTAGGGTGCCCAAAAAGGAATTCTGCACCAGGTTTAGCCACCCAATACTTTTTATCCAGCTTTCTGTCTACTGGAGGAATGGAAGTTGGTGTCTGTAAAATTTTGAGTACATGCTTTTTGAGTGATTTATGGATGGGGAATAAAAGCTTCTTAGCTGGAGCCACATCCATCATCTCTACATAGTCGGCCACCTCCTCCTCCTTAGTTGCTCCTTGAGTGGGGAGGTCCAATGTTTGAGCAACCTGCTGCATAAAAGTAAACAGGGTAGTGAAGTCCTCTGACCCCTTATCAGGGGAGTCAGGATGCTGGGGATCAGGGGAAACATCTGGTTTCAGAGACTCCCTATGGTCTTCATCCTCCTCTTCATCATAATCATTGTCCTCATTGTCCCCAAAGCCCTCAGCTTCAAAATCGTGGGGACCAGGAACTGAGGAAGAACCTGGGGGGGCAGAACCCCAAGATTCTGAACCAAGAACCGTGGAACCGAACTGGCAAGAGATTGAAGAGATTGAATAATCCGGATTGCATTAGCTATCTCCTCTGCAGTCAGAACTGTTGGGTTCAACAGTTGCGGTTCTTCTGACCCATGTTTCTCCTTCCTTTTTTCTTGCCCGCAGTTGCTGGTTCAGTGGCCTGTTCAGCGGTACTTTTTTTTCCCCTGCGAACCGGTACCCTGGTCAGAGGGTGTTTCATCCGGGTCGTCAGTAACTTTTGAGGCAGGAGACTGGTCCATAACTGGGTCAGCGTTCGTTTCGGACGTCTTTTCCTTCAGTTGGTTCAAGCGCATATCCAGCGTCGACTGAGTAAAATTTTTACATATCTCACAATCTGTGTTTAAGTGGTCAAACCCAAGACAGAACACACACATTAGATGGGGATCAGCCTTAGCAAAAGTTTCCCCGCATTCAGTACAGTGCTGGAAACCTGTTCTTTTCTTACAAGTCTGAGACATAGCCAACAGAAAATTTGCTGAACCACTTTTAGACAAAGCTCTTTTTTTGGGGGTTGGGGTGAAGGGGTCGGTTGGTTTAATGATCAAAGAACGAACCGAGGTTTCGCCCAGTAGCGTTCCCAGAGAAAAATATAAAATGTTTAAGAATTAAAGGAAGAAAGAAAAATGTTGGTTCCCAACCGCCGAACCAGACAGAAACCAAGAACTTACCAAATATCTGCTACTCTAAACTAGTCTACCTGTAAACCAGAGACTGCGGTTCAAAGATAAGTAACTTATGAACGGTAAAAAACAAGAAAATAAAATGATCTTGAGTAAACATGCAGAGGAGTCTCCAAGGTATCTGACTAGTCAAGCGGAGTGAAGAATCTGACGTTTGATAGGTTGTTTACCAGAGACAGTGGTTTGAAAACTGAGCTTGAGCCTAGCATTCTATTATTTGCATAGGTTCTATTAACCTTTTCAGCTCCAGGGCAGTACTATGGTTGGACCATACTGCATATGTCAGAATACCTTAAGATTTCCTGGGGTCAGAAATAAGGGAATTCTGGACGTCAGGGGCAACAGACTTCTAGAAAAACATAAGGGAACTTACAAGCGCAAATGGACAGAGTGGGTGGGCCATAGGCCCTTATCTGCTGACAGTGTCTATGTATCTATTGTTGAATAAGCTCTGCAGTCTATAGTAGGTGCCAGTTACCTTGATTCCTACATGCCTTCTATTACTTTAACTTAGCGCTGCTAGCCCCAAGCTGCTACTCCAGTTCTGTTCCTGTGTTTCAATACAGGCCACTCTCATGTCTGTGCTGCACCAGCTCGATCACTGGCTTTTGCCTTGAATGTCAAATCCATCTATCCAGACCAGCGCATAGTATCCTTGGACTGGGATGGCTGCTGGCACCCCGGTGATACGGCTAATGGCACCCCTGCAATCAATGTTACTTTATTAAAAAAGAGTAAAAACATTTTTGTAAAATTTTTTTACCCCGAATCTTAAACATAGTACTTTTATGCCTCCCCCTTCTGAACATGACAGGTGTATTTTATTAAATACTGGACAAAATGACAAAATGTTATTTCGCACCACAAGTGCAAAAACATGTTGGCCAGTATTTGAAAAATTACATGTCACACTCATGATGTGGTGTGAAAAAAATGGCTATGTTGAAAACTTGGGGTCAAAATACTGAAAATTATAAAAGTTATGAGTGAGATTTGAAACATTTCAATGTACCTTCATAACTTTGTTGTTTAATATTTTGACCCCAAATTTTAACATAATCTTCTTACGACCCTATCTCATGTCCCAGGCAGGTAACATTTTTCAAATCCCACCTGAAAGGTGATTTCATGAAGCAAGTGCATAATCACCTTCCGGGGATGATTTAAAAAAAGGTCATCATCTCCTGAAGTGGGGTCCCAAAAAGACCAAGCGGAAAATTTGGAGAAAAAAAATTACCAAGTTACGAGTAAAAGCTCAAAACACACCACAATACATTAACCATACTTACCCGATTTCCTCAGTCCCTGGTCCAGCACTGAAGAACAGGACATGTCTCTGATCCAGAGAGGATTACAGTATTGGATCCCAGCAGGTAAAAGGGGGTGAGGCGAGATGGTGGGTGCAGAGTGGGAGGGTAGGGTGGGGGAAAGGTAACAGCAGCAGCAGTGTGACACACATCGCTGGAAATGTTTTCTTGATTACAGGAAATAAAAAAAGACGTCAAAGGACTGTATTTGCATTACAGGTTCCGCACTTTGTGGCAAAAACTGCAGTATGCAGACGCTTTGCACGTTTAGTAAAGTGATTATTTCTATCAAGAGTTTCACCAGAAAAACACACTAAGCTAACAGCTCATTTCCAGATGTGTCCGGGGGGGGAGGGATGTGGTCAGTGCAATCAGCTACATCGATAATATTACAACTATAATGACAATAATAAAAGTACATGGTAGACAATGAAAAGGAAGCAAAGTGTTCGAGTTGTGCGAAGCACAGCATATCAAATTCAACAGACTGGCAAAGTGCAACTGGCAGCAAAATGAGGGAGGGAAAGGAGATAGGAACTACAACGTGGACAAGTCCAAGGGGGACAAGGGACATATGAATGGGGAACTGGGGGAAGGAGCTGAGACACTAGCCTAGATCAGCAGCAACTACAGCAGTGACTAGTGAATTCACAGAGGAGAGCTTCTAGTGATAGGGAAGAGACAGCATTGTGAATAGTGACAGGGTGGGTGCTCCAAAGTTTGGGGAAGTGGAAGGAGAAAGCAGCTTGACTAGCAGAGGATTTTTTTGGGGAGGGTGAGATGAGTGTCAGATCTGTGGAGGTAGTAGGGGTGGATTGAGGGGAGAAAATGAGAGGAGGGAGGAAAGATAGGGGGGTGGGAGCCAAGACAGAATTTAGAGATGAAGATGGTACAGTGAGTGACATGCCTTGCGTCAAGGAAGGGTAAGGAGAGGGAGGAATACAGGGAACAGTGATGGGTTCTGGGAAGCAAACCAGGGCAAAGTAGCATGCAGAGTGAAAGAGAGTACCTGGCCTAAGAAAGGTGGACTTAGGAGCAGCGCTATATACAATGTCATTTTAATAAAAATAATAATAAAATGTATTTGTTATAGCGCCTTTCATATAACCAAAGCACTGTACATTAAAATAAAACAAAATACAATAAATACAGTAAAATCAGGAAGATCCAGAGTAGGTTTTCCCCCACAAAAAAGTCTTAAGTGCCCGCTTAAAACACCCCACCATCCTGCACTCCCGAAGCTGACGTGGCAGAGAATTCCAGAGGGTAGGTGCCACAAAACCAAAGTGCACCAGATGACTTTAAGCTTACCCTCAGAATCTCCAGCAACCCCTCGTCAGCCGAGCTGCGCTATCGCAGAGGGGTGTAAGGAACCAGGAACTCTTTCATGCAATCAGGGCCCTGTCCATGTAGGGCTTTGTAAGTCAACAGATCTACCTTAAAGGTGATGAAGATCAGTAGAATCATTTTTAAAACAATCCCTCTATGGACAGGAAGTAGGATACCTGCTTTGTTCCAGTAAAATGCACCAAGTTTAGGGTGCAGCCTCTGGTGGATAGCATCCACGTGAGGAATCAACATTACAATCAAACTACAGCTCGAGGTATGTAAAAGAAGAGACATCCTCAATCACGACACCATCAAAGGTCAGAAAAGAGGGGGAGGGGAGAGCTTGACAAGTCTCTGCCTAGTGCCAAAGGTCATGGAGACCATTTTCCGGCACAGAGAGACAGCCGATTTGCCTGAAACCAATGCTGGTTGTTGTTGAAATCCATTTGGAATGGGGTTGTGAGGTCCAATGCAGAGGAACCAGAGGCACAGAGAAAGAACAGTTATGCAGGAACTTACCGTAACAGTACAAATTCAAGGGGATCTCAGTCATCAGGTCACACAGATGGAACTTCACCGTTGGTGAAGCAGGATCCACACAGAAGATTTTCAGCAGTACTACTGGGGCAGCCCACGCCGATGTCGTCTACTGACATTACCAACCCTAAAAAGGCATGAGCGGCCGTGCTCCCTCCTCAGTTCTTTCCCCCAGAGATTAAGGGAGCAAAGCTTTTGCCATGGGGGACCGAGGGGAGAGGGAGAGAAAGAGAGGTGCCCAGGTCTAAATAAAAGGCTGGATACACCAGATAACCAGTTCTAAGAAGCAGCCCTGTAAAAGGGGGATGATGAGAGGGAGGGCAGACCTGATGACTGAGATCCCCTCAAAGATCTACTGCTATAGTTCTTACATAAGTGTTCTATCTTCATCGGGGGTATCTCAGTCATCAGGTCACACAGATGGAATGAGTCCCAAGCAGTTACAGATGCACTTAGTCTGGAAGGTAATCCCAAAACTAAAGACAGGAGGCCCTGCCAATACCTGTATGCATTCTAGAGGCAATGTCCAGACTGTAGTGCTTAGTGAAAGTATGGTCGATACTCCAGGTGGCAGCAGCACAAATGTCAGGGGCTGAGACCCTTTTGGAACAGACCACAGAAGTAGCCATGCCACTTGTTGAATGGGCTTTCCCAGCCCCTGGCAACTCTTTGCCATGCTTGTTGTAGCAGAACACAATACAATGAGCCAACCATGTGGACAAACATTGTTTAGAAACTTGAACACCCCCTCTACCTGGGGTAAAAGAAACAAAAAGCTGATTCGACTTTCTGCATTCTTTAGTTCAGAGCAGATAATAATTTAAAATTCTGTGCACATCTAAAGTATGGAGCAGTGGTTCCCCTGGATTGGTACGTTCAGGAAAATAAACAGGTACGTAGATAGATTGATTCAGGGTAAACTCAAGACACCACCTTAGGGAGAAACTTAGGATTCATGTGCAATGACACCCTGACTTTATGAAAAATCAAATAAGGCTCCTTACCCAGAGGGCCTGAAGTGTGGAAATCTTTCAAGCAGGAGTAATAGCAACTAAAAATAACACTTTCCAAGAAAGAAAGCGTAGCTCACAAGTCCTGGCTGGCTCAAAAGGAGACAGGGTCAACTTCTCTAAAACAAAATTTAAATCCCAAGCCAGAACAGTGGAATGGATTGGAGGTTTCAGATGTAGGGTGCCCCTCAGAAAGGTACGGAATACATCCAATTGAGCCATGGTGCGATTGCCCAGGGGCTCATGAAAGGCCGATATAGCCGAAAGGTGCACCTTGAGGGAGGAGTATTGAAGACCTGAGTCCGACAGAGATATCAGGTAGTCCAGAATCTGGCTCACTGGACAAGTGAAAGGGTCCAGATGATGTCTGGCAGCCCAGATGGCAAACCTCTTCCACTTAATGGCATATGTGGCTCTAATGAAGGGCTTCTGAGCTGCCATGAGGACACCCACCACTCTCTGGGACACCCCAAAATGGGCGACGGCTATGTCCTCAAAAGCCAGGCATGCAGATGAAGGAACTTGAGGTTGAGATGGACCAGGTTCCCCAGAGCCTGTGTCAACAGATCCCGGCAGAGGGACCAGAGGTTCCTCTGCTAACTGCTGCAGAAATGGAAACTTTCTGCCATGGCCAGAAAAGGGCGACCTGGATCATGCAGGCCCACTCCACTTGCAGCTTGATTAACACCCTCTGAATCAGAGAAAATGGAGGGAAAGCATAAAGGAACCTCCCCCGCTCCAGGAGATGGATAACATGTTTCCCCCAGAAAACTCCATGCCCTGGATCTAGTGAGCAGAAACTGGGCAGTTTTGCATTGAGTGGGGACGCAAAAATGTCAGACTCTGAATGACCCCATCTGGTGAACAGATCTTCTGTGACGGATAAGAGAAGTTCCCATTAATGCATGCTGGACTGCGTAAAGCTGAGGCTGTCCGCCAGGGTGTTTAGCATGCCTGGGACATGGACTGCTGAGAGAGCCAGTCTGTGGTCTAGTGCCCAGTACCACACTCTCATGGCCTCCCTCCATAGGGGATACAAATGCATCTCACCTTGCTTGTTGATACAGTAGACAACACTAAGACTGTCGAACTGGATCAAAAGCTGACCCGGGAGGAGATGGTTCTGAAAGGCCTGCATTTCCAGAATGTTGATATAAAACTCGATCTGGGACCAGGTCCCTTGAGTCTGAAGGGGACTCACATGCGCTCCACAGCCAGAGTCAGAGGCATTCATGGTGAGAATCTGCTGGGGAAGGAGATCTGAAATGGAACCCCTTGTAACAGGTTCTGTGGGTCCATCCACCACTGAAGCACCTTGCAGACTGGAGAGAAGACCAGCACTAACTGATCCAACTCATCTGTGCATTGGTCCCATTGCACTCCAAGTGTCCACTGGAGGACTCGCATGTGCATCCTGACCAGTGGAACCACTGGAATGGTCGCATGTCACCCAACAGCCTCAAATATACCCTTGCAGGGATATAACGGCTCCGGGTGACCTCCTGAGCCTGGGCAATAAGGTACTCTACCCTGTTATGAGGCAGGAAGGCTTTGTCCTGCATCAAGTCCAGGACTGTCCCTATATATTGCAGCCTTTGGGACGGAGACAGGACTGACTTGGGCAAGCTGACAGTGATGCCAAGGGAGAGAAACAGCTGAAGGGTTCTTTCCAGAGTCCGAAGGAGCTGTTCTCTAGACGGTGCCTTTAGGAGCCAGTCATCCAGACAGGGGGAAAACTTACAGTTCCCTCCTTTTTCAGAGCTGCAGCTACTAAGCACTTTTTAAAGACCCGCAACGTGGATGATAAGCCAAAGGGCAATACTTTGACTTGGTAGTACTCGCCCTGAAGAAAAAAACAAAACGGAGGAATCTCCTGTGTAGTGGAAACACCAAGATATGCAGGTAAGCATCCTGCATATCCAGGGAGCACAGCCAGTTGCCCTGCTTGAGTATTGGCATCAGGCCTGGCAGGTTACTATGCGGAACCTTCTGTACTGGACATACAGGCTGAGGTCCTTGAGATCTATTATGGGCCTCAGATCCCCCATTCTTTTGGAGACTGGAAGAATCTGGAATAAAATCCCCTGTTCCTTTGGCACCTGGGCACAGGCTCGATGGCCTTTTTGCGTAGATGGGAGTATACCTCCTCCCGGAGAACGGACAGGTGGGCCGGGGTGGAAGGTACTGGAGGGGTCTCTGGGGGCAGCTCTCTCTAAGATCTGAAGAATCCAGGCATCTGAAGTGATGGTTCCCCATTGACTGAGATGGAGTGAGAACCAACCTCCGACCACCGCTTCATGGTCAGGGACTGGAAGAAGGGGGTTCAGCAACGAGTCAAGCAACGGTGGATCCAGCCGCTGGGGTTGATCAGTCACCCCTAGGGTGCTCTGCTGAAGTGCAGAGAAGAAGGTGGGGTTGCAAGGCGGAGGAGATTCTTTTCTTGCCCTGGGCCTAGAGGCTGCTCCAGATTTGTGGGGCATCTTACGAAAGGGAGGGCACTGTCTGTTCTTAGGCTGAGTACAGTAGAGCTAATGGACAGACTTGATAGCCCTGCCAGAATCCTGTAGCTCATTTCTGATGTCCTGAACATCTGGCCTAAATAGCTTGGGGCCATTAAAAGGGGTGTTAAGCACTTTTTGCTAAACATCAGCCGGAAAGTCTGAAACCCTCAGCCAGGAGTGTCTACAAAGGCAAATGCCTGTGGCAGTAGCCCTGGCACCTGTATCTGAAATATCATAGAAGGTCCTCAGGAGGTGCTTGCTAATAACTTCTGTACTCTGCAAGCATTTAAGAATCTCTGTTTAGTGAGCAATCAGGAAGGGCCTGGGCAGCAGCCTTGCCCTTCTTTCAAATGGTATTCTGGTACTTAACCATGTGAGAGAGGTAGCAGGCAATCCTCAGCCCCAAGGTGGAGGAAGCATATACCCACTTGCTCCAGAGATGAATCCTGCGGGATTCCCTGTTAGGGGGGAGGGAGCGGAGGTGCTTGGGCACCTTTGACCTATCGTGGGCTGCCTTTATTACCACTGTATCAGTTTCTGGTTGGGCAGCATAGTGTGGAAGGTCCTGGGGACATGATACAACTTATCTGCCCTGCGGGGCATGGCTGGAACCATATCAGGTCTGTGCCAGGCGCCAGTAGCGGCATTCCTCAGGGCTGGAAGGATGGGAGGAATTACCTTGGGAGGAGATTATAGGATTTCCAGAAAGTCCACCAGGTCTTTTTCTGGTGGCATCTTCCTCTTCTGTATGGAAGCCCAGGGCTGAGGACAGCTGCTTCATAAAACTGAAGAAAGTAGGGTCCTCTGGAGGAGACCTAGAAGCATGTTTTATGGAATCCTCACTCAGTGAAGAGGCTGAGGATCTATCGGAGGAAAGAGGCTCTTCCTCTTCCTCCGGTAAAATGAGGTCAGGATGGTACTCCTTCTTGACGTCGACCTGCTCCAGCTTGCGGTCCGATGAATGAGGGACCGTTGATGGTCCGCGGGTGGCCGAAGCGGTGTCGACAACGGGACCATCAATGGCGCAGGCGACCTAGGCCTATACGCATCCAGCTGATGGATCAAGACTGAGGTGAACTTGGTCAAAGTATCACTGAGGTTCACGACAGTAGACTGCTGCATCAGCAGTGGGGGGGGGGGGGTTGATGGCACAGGGTGTGACAACCCATCCTGAGAGCCCTGAAAGCCTGAGGACCTGGAGAAGTATCAGGCCTCGACGGGAGGGCCATTGACGACAAACCCGGTGTCTATGAAGTAGGGGCCGATGACCTGAGGGTCAATGACCGGAAGCCCTGCGTGGGTGGGCAGCCGTGCTGTCAGTAGGGGTCTGGTAGGAACAGAGATCTGGACAGCGACAGGCATCAGCGCAACCACAGCCGAAGGAGTACCCCTGGAGAAAGAAGAGGAGGCTGTTGTGGAATAGGAATGCTACCAGGGGGAGTGATCCCGATTGCAGTCTTTTTTATGACTTTTCCCTGTGGACTTGTCTCGGGCCTTAGAAGCCTGGGAGCTCAACGAACCAGTCAGCAACTGGGAAGGAGGGACCTCAGAGGACCCCTGCCCAGAACTGGCTAACTGTTGCACCATTAGGAATTTTTTGGGAGCCTTTTTTCGTCACCTGAGGGTGGTTTGGTTAAATTTATGGCAGAGCTGACAGTCTAAGATGTCGTGGTCAGGCCCAAGATAACAGACACAGAGAGATTGTTTATCTGTAGAGGAAATCTTCTTTCCGCAGCGGCAGCGAAGGAAGAGAGAAGTAGAAACATCAACTCTCAACATAAATAAGGTAAAGGAAATCTCTGTGAAAAAAGAGATTCTAAAAAAAACGAAATGAAATGAAGTCATAGGTAAAAAAGGAGCAAAACCGCATCACAGCTTCCGCTGAGACCCATGTGAACAGAGTTGACAGCGGGAAAGAACTGAGGAGGGTGTGAGGCCGCTCATGCCTTTATAGGGTTGGTGATGTCAGCAGACAACACTAGCCTGGGCAGCCCCAGTGGTACTGCTGAAAATATTCCGTGTGGATCCTGCTTCACCAATGGTGAAGTTCCATCTCTGTGACCTGATGACTGCGATATCCCTGATGAAGGTAGAACAGTTACGTACTTGCCGTAACAGTAGATCTTCGAGACAGTCTCTTGTATTAGGCCACACCTATGGAATTACAGCCATCAGTGTCTAGGACCACTAGGACACTTCTACATTAGCAGTCTACTAGAGGCCAACCACAAAGGCGCCCTATGTCAACATCCTCTCTAAATAAACGTGGGCAGCCCCACACCCTCCTCAGTTCCCTGGTGCGGATCATACTCGGAGAACGACCTCCTGGGGAATTGAGAGAATGCTGAAGGTTCCTGTAACCAGCTAAGGTTGAAACCGACAGGTAGATCGTCCTGGAGACAGAGATACAGGAGCAAAGAATCTCTGCGACTTAGGGGGATGGAGCGTGGGACAGCATGGCCTAATGCATGAGATTCTCTCTAAAAGATCTACTGTTACGGTAAGTATGTAACTGTTCTATCTTCTTCGAGGCTATCTCTTGCATCAGGCAACACCTACAGAATGAGTCCCAAGCAATACTGACAGAGACACAGTCTGGGTGGCTGGATGCCATAGGCCTAAGAAAGGAGGCCTTGAAGCACAGCCAGGCGGAAGCTTGCCCTTCTTCTAGAGGCAATGTCCAGACTGTAGTGTTTAGTGAAAGTGTAGACAGTACCCCAGGTTGCAGCAGTACGAATTTCTGCAGCTGAAGCATTCCTGAAACAGGCAACAGAAGTCGCAATTCCTCTGGCTGAATGACCATGAACAACCCCAGGAAGTTCCCTACTGTATTTCCTATAACAAAAAGTAATAGTTAGCTAACCATTTGGACAGGCACTGTTTAGGAACTGGTATGCCCTCTTTCCCAGGGGCAAAAGGAAAAAGCTGCAAGGACTTCTTGCAGTCCTTTGTACAATTAACATAATATCTGAGTATTCTACGTACATCTAATGTATAGAGCAATGCTTCCCCTGGATTGGCATGCTCAGAAAAATAAACTGGTAGGTGGATAGTTTGATTCAAAGTAAACTCCAACACTACCTTAGGAAGAAACTTTTGGTTGGTCCGTAAAAACACCCTGTCTTTATGGAAAATCAAATAAAGAGGCTCGCACAGAATAGTCTGAAGCTCGGAAATCCTTTGAGCAGAACTAACAGCAACTAAAAGTATCACTTTCCAAGAAAGGAAGCATAAGCCTCAAGTCGTTGCTGGCTCAAAAGGAGCCAAAGTGAGTTTCTCCAACAAAAAATTCAGGTCCCCGGCTGGGACTGGATTGCGAATATGAGGCTTCAGGTGCAGGATGCCTTTCAGAAAAATATGCGCCACGTCTAGCTGAGCCACTGTACAGCCATCAATAGGCACATGGAAGGCTGAAATAGCAGCCAAGTTCACTTTGATAGAACAGTATTTTAGTCCTGCATCTGACAAGGACAATAAATACTCTAGAACCTGATTCACTGAGCAAGCGAAGGGATCCAAGTGATGGGAAGTGGCCCACAAAGCAAACCGCTTCCACTTCTTGGAGTAAGAGGCCCCGTTGGAAAGTTTTCTGGCAGCCATCAGTACATCAGCCAACTCTGGGGTCACCCCAAATCCCGCAGTGGCTATGTCTTCAGGAGTCAGGCATTGAGGTGGAGTGACCTGAGATCCAAATAGACAAGTGTGCCCTGTTCCTGTGACAGCAAGCCCTTGCACAAGGGTAGGGGTACTGGAGGTTCCATTGCTAACTGCTGTAGCAAGGGGAACCATATCTGGCAAGGACAGAAGGGAGCCACCAAAATGAGAGCAGCTCCCTCCATCTGAAGTTTGATTAACACCCTCTGAATCACAGGAAAGAGAGGGAAGGCATTAAGAAACCTCCCTTTCCAAAAGAGGGACAACATGTCTCACCAGAAAACTCCAGGCCATGGAGCGAGTGAGCAGAAAAGCAGCAGTTTTGTGTTGAGTAGGGATGCAGTAAGGTCCAACTTTGGACAACCCTACCTGTTGAACAGGTCTTCTACTACCGAGACCAGCAGCTCCCACTTATGCATTCGAGACTGCAACCAACTTGGCTTGTCTGCCAGACACTTTTGATGCCTGGAACATGGATGACTGACAGTTCTAGACAGTGCTGTAGAGCCCAGTACCAGACTCTTGTCGCTTCCGGGTACAGGGGATACAAATGAGTTCCCCCTTGCTTGTTTATGTAGTGTACTACACTGATGTTGTCCGTCTGTACCAGCAGATGCCTTGGGGACAGATGGTTCTGGAAGGCTTGCAGAGCATACAGAACAGTCCTCATCTCCAGGATATTTATGTGATGGGAAGTCTCCACTCTAGTGCATGCTCCTTGTGTTTGATGAGGCCCCAGATGTGACCCCCCCAAGCCCATCCCCAAAGCATCTGTGGTGAGAATCTGCTGAGGGGAAGGAATGAGGAAGGGAACTCCTTTCAGTAAGTTGCTGGGTTCCATCAACCACTGGAGCACCTTTCGGACAGAAGAGGTCACTAGAACCTGCTATTCTAGATCATCTGTGCGTTGATCCCACTAGACTCTTAATGACCACTTAGGGATCCTCATATGCAGCCTGGCCAGGGGTACCATGACGATGACTGCTGATATCAGGCCCAACAGCATCAGGAATGTCCTGGTTGAAACATACCTTCTGCTGTAAAGCAGCTGGGCCTGGGCCATAAGACACTCTGCCCTGTCCTGTGGCAGGAAGGCTGTGTCCTGAGCAGTGTCCAGTACTGCCCCATGGACTGCAGATGCTGACAAGGGGGTCAAGACTGACTTGAGACAGACTGACCATGATTTGTAGGGTGTTGTACAGCTGTCTGGTACATGCTAGGTTGTGGGACTGTTACCCTGGACTAAGCTTTGAGGAACCAGATGTCCAGACAGGGGAAGACGTAGAGTCTCTCTCTCCTGAGGGCTTCTGCCACAACTACCAAGCATTTAGTTAATACCCGTGGCACAGATGACAAGCCAAAGGGCAATACCCTGAACTAGTAGTGCTCCCCTGAAACAGGAAACTGAGATACTTCATGTGGGGTATGCAAACCTTGATATGCAGGTAAGCATTCTGCATGTCCGGGGAGCACATCCAATCCCCCCCCTCTGCAGGAGGGGCAACAGGCCCTGCAGAGTGACTATCTGGAACTTCCTGTACTGGATACAGACGTTCTGGTCCCTCAGATCCAGAATGGACCTTAAGCCCCCCCGTGGATTTGGGGACTAGAAAGATATGAGAATAGAACCCCCCATTCCTTTGCTCCCAAGGAACTGACTATGGCCCTGTTGCGCAAAACTGTACGAACTTCCTCTGGTAGCACTGGTATGCGATTTGAAGGATAAGTTGAGGGAATTTGAGGACAGTCTGGAGGTAGATCTAAGGCATGTCCCTGTCTATTAACTGCAGGACCCCAAGTATCTGTTGTACCCTCTCTCCACTGGTCCAGATGGAAGGAGAGGTGACCCCCTACCACCACTTCCAGATTTTGTACTGAAGGGAGGGAGTCTAATAAGGAGTCATACTGAGGCAGATCCAGCGGCCACAGTTGCACCTCCTCTAGGGGTCTTAGGTTGGGCACCTGTGGAGGAGGTTGGGGCCGACAAGTCTGCTCTGCTTTTGCCCTGTTGCCTGGCCCCTGACTGAAGTTTATGGGTAGCCCTGCAAAAGGTCATCCTCTACTCACTTCTCAGTTGTGTGTGGTAGAGGGAATGGACTGACCTAAGTGTCCTTTTTGAGGCTTGCAGGTGAGAAAGGCTGTCTGTACATCTGCCCCAAAAAGCTTGCATCCTCCGAAAGGGGCAATCCAAATGGATTGCTGGACATCACTAGCAAATCCTGACACCCTCAACCAGGAATGCCTTCTTAGGCAGATGGCTGCCACGGCTGCTCTGGCTGAAGCATCCGAAATATCGTAGGCAGACTTTAGAAGGTGTGTACCCACATCAGCCCGTCTGGAAGGCCCTGAGCATCTCTTGCTTCTGGAGACCCTTTGGAAGGGCCTGAGCTGCTGCTTTAGCATTCCTCCAAAGGGTATTCTGATATTTGACCATATGAGCCTCATACTTTGCTATTTTGAGGCCCTGCATGGCAGAGACAAAAGTTCTCTTTACCATGAGATCCAGTTTTCTCGACTCCTTATCTGAGGGGAGAAAAGAGATGCTTAAGCCCCTTAGTCCTATCATGGTCTGCTTTAATCACAACCAAATCAGCCTTAGGTTGGCTTACGAAAAAGGGTTTCCTGAAGGGGCCTGGTACAGCTTTGTCTGCCTCTCTAGGCATGGCAGGGATGAAGCCTGGTCTATGCCAGGCGGCCATGGTGGCATCCTCAAGTGCAGCCAATTAAGGAGGAATGAAAAGAAGTGGAGAATCTGGTGGCTCTAGAAACTCTATCAAGTTTCTTCTAGTAATGTCTTGCTCCTCAGCATTAAATCCCATTGTAGTTTGCAGCCGCTTTATCATAGAGATGGGGGTGTCTTCAGGAGGAGACCTCAGGGTATACAAGGTAGAGTCCTCACTCCTGGAAGAGATAGTGGATCTATCAGAAGGACTCCCATCCATATCGTCCTCCTTCTCTTCCTTCTCTTGTGGGACGAAGTCAGGAACATATTCCTGATCCTTGTTGACGGGCTCTGTAAGCTGCAGAGAAGGTACTAAGGACGTAGACACCCTGGAGTTTGTGGTGTGTGTAAACAGAGCAGGCATCGGCGCGGGGACTGGTCTGTGAGGCCCTGTTGGTGCTGTGCCTGGTGTAGGAGGAGGGATAAGGCACTGTATTATCTCCACAAAGAAGGAGAGTACCGTCTGAAAGTCAACAGTAGTCTGCACTGCAGGAGCACCTTGTGACATCCACGGAAAGAGGCTGGCGCTCCAATGTCCACGGAGCACCCTGCAACGTCGATGGGGAGACTGGAACCCGATGTTGATGGGCCATCGCTGGCCGTGGGAGGTCTGGTGGCACTCACAGCCAGCCAACCTGGAGGGTCCTCAGGTCTAAGTGGCAGGGCTTGCAACATCGACAGGGGAGTTGGCAATCCCGACATCAATGGGCCTTCTCCGGCTGTGGGAAGTCTGGCAGAACTCATTGCCAGAGTTGGCCTTGTGGGTATGAAGGCCTGAGCGGCAGAAGGCGTCATCGCCAAAGCAACCAATGATGCTGCAGCGGTCAGTGCTAAGCAAGGCGATGACTGGGGGTGCACACACTTGGGGGGGACTTATCCTTGCTCTGCTCTCTCTCCCGACATTTGTCCTTTCCCAAGGACTTTTCCAGGGCCTTGGAGGACAGACAGCTCAAGGAGTGGGCAGACGATGCAATGGAGCTTCCCACCTGAAGCTCTCTCTCTCTCTCTCTCTCCATTCTGGCTACTATCTGCTCAAGGAGGAAAGTCTGCAGGGCTTTCTGGCAGCATTTGAATTTCAGGCACATCTCGCAGTTCTTAATGTTTTGGGCCTCTCTGAGACAGTGGACACAGACATTATGGTCGTCGGAGTAGATGTTTCCACCGCACTCGTAACAGAACAGTTTAGTGGTGTCTTTCGTAGACATGCACGACAACGATAATCACTTTAAAAAAAAAAAAAAGTGATTACTAGGGTGAAAAAAATAAGAAAACAAAAATCGAAGATTAGCGATCGACTGTAAAGGCAGTGTCAGTGGAGTCTGTAGAGTATGGTCAATGGTGGGGAAAGAACTGAGGAGGGTGCAGGGCTACTCACGTTTATAAAGAGAGGATGTCAATGTAGGACACTGTTGTTGGTGGCTCCTAGTAGACTGCTAGTGAAAAAGTTTCTGTGTGGTCCTAGCACCTGACCGCTATAGTTCCACAAGTGTGGCCTGTGTCATTGAGGCACAAGTCAGGAAGAATAGGAAAACCAGGAGAAGTTACAAAATTTGCAAGTAGCGTTTTATTATCAATAACAGTAAAATAAAAATTGTTCAGTATAACTATTTACAAAGGCAGTACAAGCAGAGAAAAAGTCCTTCGTCTTAGGGTATCTCTAATTCCAAGTTTTAGTCTCTCAAAAGATTGCTGCTCTTTTTATAATAAGTCTTTGTCTGGTAATTAACTTCTCCAACCTCAGCTCATTAACAGATATCCTGTTTCTCATAAAATGTATTAGAACTTTGTCAATTTCCCTGCAGGTGCAACAAAATAGAACATGGTGTCCCAGAACTGACCTCCTGTTGACAGCTCTGCAAAAGCATTTGTGCTGCATCTCAAGGTTAACCCCTTGAGTTCCAAAATACAGGTTACTTACCTGTAACAGGAGTTCTAGGAATGGTATAGGTTGTTCATCCACACTGTCTGGCAGGTTCCTTGCTGCTTTAAATCTTGCTGGAAGGTCTTCAAGCTGGCTACTCCCACCCACCTGGGTGGTAAAACTCTCGGCTCCGCCCCATGATGCCAGATCTAGCCCGCTGGAAGCCAGGTTGTGCGTCGAAGCCGGGTGGGTTGAGTGGATGAACAACATATACCATTCCTAGAACTCCTGTTACAGGTGAGTAACCTGTATTTCTAGGGACATGGATATGTTGTTCATCCACACTGTCCGACAGACTCCTAGCAGTTCTCTGGGAGGAGGGAGGCAAGGCGCACACACCCTACTTAGGGAATAAAGACTGGAGAACCGAGGTCCCAAAACCAGCATCCCGGCGTGACTCAAGGTCGATGTGGTAGTGGGTAATGAGTGCTGACTTCCAGGTAGCAGCCCTGCAGATTTCCTGGATAGGGACGTCCCTGGAAGCAGCCACCGATGAAGCAGTATGGTGGGTAAAATGAGCTCTTATCCCTCTGGGAGGCTCCATGTCTGCCAACCTATAGCAGAGATCTATGCAGGAGGTGACCCACCTGCCTATCGTCCGCTTGGCTGCAGGTCTGCCAAGTGCGGCTTCAGCGTAGGTGACAAACAGCTGGTGAACCTCTTCCCGAACTTCAGCCGTCCACTCCTTATAGTAAGCGAGCGCCCTTCTAGGGTCCAAAGTATGGAGCCTATATTCGGCCTCCGAGGTGTGATTGGGGTAGAACACCGGCAGAGTCAACATCTGGTTAAGGTGAAACTCCGACACCACCTTCGGAAGGAATTTCAGGTGGGGGCGCTGGACAACCTTGTCCCTGTGGAAGATCAGATAAAGAGACTCGATGGAAAGCGCCTGGAGCTCTCCCATTCTTCTGGCTGATGTAATAGCCACCAAGAAGGCGGTCTTCCACGACAGGTGAGAGATGTCACACCTGTGCATCAGTTCGAATGGCTTGCCCATGAGCTTAGCCAATACCAGCAGTAGATCCCACGGAGGTGGAGGTTCTCGCACCAGAGGGGATATGTGATCAAGGCCTTTGAAAAAGCGCCCGACCACCTTCTCCTGTGCCACCGGCTGCTTCCCGGCCCATGCCCGGTAAGCAGAGATGGCTGCCAGGTGCACCTTAAGGGTCGTCGACCGAAGCCCTTGCTGAGAAAGGGACCACAGGTAGTCCAGAATGCTTGCCAAGGAACAGAAGGAAGGGTCCAGGCCCTTGCCCTGACACCAAATGGAGAATCTCTTCCATTTGAAGGCACAGCATTTCCTGGTCGACTCCTAACGGGACGCCTCAATGACGTTGAGGACCTCGTTGGAAAGACCCAAGGCCTGGAACTCTAACTGCTCAGGAACCAGGCCGTCAGGTGCAGGGACTGAAGGTCCACCTTCCCCTGATTGACTGAGATCAGGTCCGGGCGGGCTGGAAGCCGCCTCAGGAGCCTGGAGCCGAGACTGAGGAGATCTGGACACCAGAACTGGCGGGGCCAGTCTGGGGCTACCAGAATCACCTGCGCCTTGTCCCTCCTCGCCTTGAGAAGCACCCTGTGGATCAAGGGAAATGGGGGAAAGGCGTAGAAGAGGCCCGGGGTCCATGGCCTCGAGAAGGCATCCCCTGCAGCGAGCCCTGCTGAGGGGGGTGGGCATGAAACAGTCTCAGCTTCGCATTCTCTCTGGAGGCAAACAGGTCCATCTGAGGCAGATCTTGTACTACCTCCGGCATGAGAGACCACTCGTGGGACACAGCCCCTATCCGGCTTAGGGCATCGGCCAGAATGTTGGAGGCTCCTGCCACATGGATGGCAAGGAAATCTGCCTCCAGGCTGCGCACGAGTGACCAAATGCTGAGAGCTTCCCTGCACAGAGGCATGGAGCGCGTCCCGCCCAGGTGGTTTAGGTAGTACATAGTCGTGGTATTGTCTGTCTGGACCTGCACCACTTGACCCCTTAGAAACAGAGCGAGGCAGTGAGGGCTAGATGAACCGCTCGAAGCTCCAGCAGGTTGATGTGACATCGGGACTACCGAAGGGACCAGAGGCCGTGCGCTCTGTGCTCCCCCAGATGTGCACCACAACCCATCGGAGAGGCATCGGTCGGACAGAGACCGCTGCTCGGGCGACAAACGGGATGTCCTCCCTGCAGATGTGCTGCAATGGTCCACCACTGGAGGGCGTTCCACATCCCCTGGGTCACTGTCACTAGCTGATCCAAGGGATCGAAGTGCTGTGACCATTGACTGGCCAGCCCCCATTGAAGGGGACGCATGTACCAACGGACCACGCTGGTGCAGGCTGCCATGAGGCCCAGGAGGTGCAGGAAGTCCTGGGCAGGGCGCAATTGCCCAACCTGAAATGACTGGGCAAAGGAGGAAAGAACCGCAGCCCTGTCCACCGGGAGCTGTGCTCTGGCTCGTAGAGAGTCAAGCTCTGCCCCGATGAATTGTATCACCTGCTTTGGCACGAGTTCAGACTTGGCCTCACTGATGAAAAGGCCAACCTGAGAACAAACCTGGAGGGCCAGATCTCTGGACCACTCCACCTCCATTCTGGAGGAGGCTGCAATCAGCCAGTCGTCCAGGTAGGGGTACACCCGGACCCTTCGGCACTGCAGGAATGCTGTCACCACTGCCATGCATTTGGTGAAGACCCTGGGAGCTAGGGAAAGGCCGAAGGGCATGGCCCGGAACTCATAGAGGGATCCCTCTGCCCTGAAGTGGAGGAATCTCTAGTGGGACGGCTGGATTGGGACGTGAAAGAACACGTCCTGGAGGTCCAGAAAACTGAACCACATGCTTCGTTCCAAGGATGGAATGATCTGAGCCATAGTGACCATCCTGAAGGTTCGAGACCTTAGGAACCTGTTCAGGTCGTGCAGGTCTAGAATGGGGCACCAGCCCCCCACCTGTTTCGGGACCAGGAAGTACCTGGACACAAACCCCGGGTCTGGTGGAGGATCCGCCACCTTCCTGATCATCTTTTTGAGGAGTAGGTACGTCGGCTCGGTGAGCCGCCAGAGAGGCTGCAAACTCGTGAGTTTCCCCAAGGGGAGACGGTTCAGAAGGGCGGGTCTGCTCGAACCCAGGGCAGGCCCTTTTCACCACCTCCAACACCCAGCGTCCGTGGTGATAGCAGACCAGGTGGAAAGGAAGTGGCGGAGCCGTCCCCCCACGGGGGGAACCCGGGGGAAGTGACGAGGCTGGGGGCGACACCCCTCAACCCGTCACTGGGCAGGCCTGGAGGAGGGACCGGCCAAGGGACCTCCTGGGCCTTTTCCTCCCGGCTTCCTGTTAGAGGAAGTCGCAGGCTTGGCTTTGGGATGCCAAGCGCGAGCCTGCTGGCCCTGATGCTGGTGCTGTTGGGCCGGACGTGCCGCAGGCGCACAAGGACGAAAGGACTTATGCTGTTGACGATGGCCCTTGTCCTTCCGGGTAGAGGTGACCGAGTCCAGAGTAGCATTGGACTTTTTGATCCTCTGGAGGTGGCCTTCCACTCCAGGGTCGAAGAGGTCGGTCCCCAGGAAGGGGACGTCCGCCAGTTTATGCTGGGTATCTGCAGTGAAGGTGGATATCCTCAGCCATGCCCTGCGGCGCATGGCCACTGCTGCCGCAACTGATCTGGCACAGGAGTCTCCAATGTCCACAGCCGTTTGGAGCTGCTGCTTTGCCACCGCCCTTCCCTGAGCCTGCACCGGCTTGACCGTGGTCTGCAGGTCGGCCGGGAGATGAGGGATCACCTCATCCAGGGAGCCCATGAGTGTGTGGGAGAAGTATGCCATCAGCACGGCCGAGTTGGCCTGTCTGACGGAGGCCAAGGAGGACGCAGCACACCTTGCGCCCGCATAGTCCAGCTTTTGACCTTCGGGGCTTATTCACATCCCTAGCGCTCCGGAATGCCAGAAAATGCTATCGGTGACCAACCCTCCGCAGAGGGTGCTCTGAAACCCAGGCAAAGAGCCGGTAGGGACCGCATACTTCCTGGCCGAAGGCGCAGGACAGGAAGCCGGCTGCTGCCAAAGCTCCAAGGCTGGGCCAACCATGGCCTCAGCCACCGGAAAGGTCTCCGTGGGCGCTCCTCGGTCCAGTATCTCCGTCAGAGGATACTTGGCCTGTTTGGATAGGGGCTTGAGCTGTATCCCAGTGGACTCCGAGATGAGCCGAAGCAAACCCATAAAAGACGATGGGCTCTCGTCCATCGACTGCCCCCTGGAGGACTCCAGGTCAAGGGGCCTGGAAAACAGGGAGGAGTCGTCGGACTCAGAGGAGTCCGCGAAGAGCTGCCTGGGGCCCGAGCCACCCTCCACCTGCCGAGGATGGTAGGGAGTGAGGGTGACCAACAACCTGTGGGGCAGACCCTGACCCGACCGTGAGTCCTTGGTCAGCACCCCCGATTTCGGTTGTGGAGGCGGAGGTTCCACCACAATCGGTGGGGCAGCTGGCTTTGGCTGAACAGCTGGCCCAGGCTTGGGCACCTCGACTACTGCGCGAGGGGTTGTTCCGGCCGTTCAGGTGACAGCCACTTGATGGCCGGGGAATGCGACGGCATCGGCTCGTTCCCGGACAGAAGTAACTGCTGCCACATTAGGTCCCTCGAGCGCTGACGCACTTGCACCAAAGCCTCTTCTCTCCGAGGAGGAAGACGAGGACGAGCGGTGCTCGCTTACTCGTGCTGAGATCCGAGATCGCCGATGTCGGGCGGATCGGCTGGACTGAGACGAGGTCCAAGAACGAGACCTCTGTATTTCCGGGAGGCGGGTCTGGGAAGGGGCGGGGACACCCGCCTTCCCTCGGTTCGGGAGTCTTGACCGGGGACTGCGGCATGGGAGGTGCAGGCAAGTCCTCGGTCTCCACCGGGGGAACCAGTGAAGAAGGGTTGTCGGCTTCACCAGTCAATAGCCCGTCCGACGGGTCGAGAAAAATCTCGACCGTGTCGACGGGTGTCTCGGCCGGCTGACCTGACGGGGACACCATGAAGCCAGCGGCCTTAGCTGCAACCTCGACCGAAGTAGAGTGTCGACTGTCCGGGGAAGGGGACCTCTCCCGCTCCCACGAACGCCGACGGTGGGACTTACCTTTCGAGTCCTTCTTTTTGCACCAAGAGTGTCCCGATGGCCCCTCTCCCTTCGTGGAAAGGGACTGTCAAAGCTTCTTAAAAGAAGCTGTGTAGGAGGATCCCAGAGAGAGAGCAGGATAAATGCCGTGACTGAGGAGGATGAAGATGCGGCCTGGGTCGCCTCCTCCTCAAGGGCGATCATCTGCTCGAGTTGCTTAGCTGAGCCAGCCACCGCGGACACCGCCCAATGGGCCTCCTTGGACTTCATCGGCGGGTAACGCTTCTCGGGGTGCCCAAGCTGTAACCGGGCAGTGCGGTCTTCCAGGACGTTGGCTGAAAACTAACGGCATAACTCGCAGGCCTGCGGGTCATGATCTACGCCGAGGTAGTAGACGCACGTGGACTGCGGATCCATCCTGGCATTTTCTGCCCACATGGGCACCGCCAACCGAGTCGATTTGTCCATCACAGCCATGTAGGGAGTAATTCAGCCCAAGTCTTGAAAACTTAAGAATTAGTTTCAGGCAACCAAAGAATTAGATCCAGTCTATATGCAGAGCATTAAGGAGGAACCTGAGCTCCAAGCGGTAAGGAAGATCTGGCGCCATGGGCAGAGCTCGAGTTTTACCACCCGGTGGGTGGGAGGAGCCAGCTTGAAGACCTTCCGGCAAGATTTAAAGCGGCAAGGAACCTGCCAGACAGTGTGGATGAACAACATATCCATGTCCCTAGAATAGCTTTTTTGCAATCATTTCAACAGTATAACTATATACAGTTTCAAACAAAGGGATCTCAGTATTACTTACAGTTTCACACAAAGATTCACATATATTTTTATAATCGCAGATATGCAAAGGGGAAGACAGAAACAGCAAGTAAAGGCAGAGAGATAGTGAGAGATGGAGAATCGCGAGACTGTCAGAGTGATTAGTTTCTAGGTCTCATAAGAACAGTTGGTTGAGCAAACACACAAATAAGACAAAAAAGGAGAGGACAGAACAGATTCTTGTTTTTAACTCTTTCTGCATAATAAATGGTACGGGACCTTATTCAACCCTGTCACAGCCTGGTGCATGAGATATCCTCGAAGAAGATCTGTGTCGTCTGCGTTTACGTAAGTGGATGCAGAGAAGCAGGAGGGGGGAAGGTCATTTAGGAAAATGGAAAACAGGATAGAGCCAAGGATGGATCCTTAGGAGACACAACAGAAGAGAGGAGAAGATGGATGGGGTGGGCAACAGTGATGAAGGCATTGGCCATCGACAAAGACGGCATAGGCGACCATTCCATGGTCCGTGTCAGAAAGGATGGAATCCATGAGCCTATGGAGGGAGGTGGTGGGATTTTCTGAAGCCAAACTGGTAAGGAGTGAGGCTGGATGAGTGTCAAGAAAAGGGGAGAGCTGGGAAAGGGTCAGGTGTTCCTGAAGTTTAACCGGGGGGGGGGCTAGGATGGTAGTTGTAGGGAAGGAGGGGTCACCCCTTTTGGAAAGGGGATGACAGTGGCCTGCTTCCACAGATCAGAGACTGAGGCAAGTGACAAGGAGTTGTTTAGGAGGTGGGTGATGGGAATGGCTATGGCCCGGGTGGAGACAAACAAGAGTCTGGGGTCAAGGCCACTGGGGCTCCTACGTTTGTGTGTGTTTAGAGCAAAAAGGGCCTTGAGGGGTCACAGAGAGAGGTAGGGAAGAAGACGGGAAGGTGTGGGGAAGGAGACACGGGTTGAGGCATATGGGGAGAAGGTGGAGGGAAGAAGGGAGAGGGCACAAGTGGTGAAAAAGGAGTTAAAAGATGAGAGGACAGCTGTGTGATCTGAAATGGGGCAGCCGCCCACCTTGAGGATGGAGAGAGGGCTGGGAAGGCAGGGTGAAGTGAGCATGAATGACGATCCAGAACTCCGAGCAGTGGTTGAGGTTGTTCTGGAACACGAATGCAAAGAAGTCAGCCTTCGCAAGCCTAAGCAGTTCTAATACAGGCATTGCAAAGTTACTTATATTTAGCAAGGTCAGTTGGGGGGGCTAGCAGACTTATGGATCCTCTAGGCAAGGCCATATGCTCAGGGAAAGCCCAGTAACTCTGCTGTGATCTAGGGGAGAAGTGAACCATGTTTTCCTCAGAGAGGCATAATGATCCTAGGCTGACCTGAATTTGGGGTTAAAATATTTGAGAGCTATGTTAATGTTGCTGGCAGCTAGTATGGGGTATCAGCCAGCTACCATCATGTCAGCAAGAAAAGAGGATAGATGCTTGGATTGGAAGGGTCTTTAATCTGGATGAATTTCAGGTGGGGGGCTTTGGGGTGGTGAATCTTATGCATGCAGTAAACCACATGATGGTCACTGAAGGCATAAGGGAGGGTACCAGCATCCATGATAATGGTGGGAGTGGGAGGAGAGGATCTAGTCCAGAGGAGAGTGGTGGCTACACATCAATTCAGGTCAGGCAATTCGTCCCACGACAGTTTTCTCCCTCCAGATCTCGGGAAACATTACAAGAAAGTTAATGTTTCCCACTGTAAAGGGAGTTAATAATTTAGGGCTTTTAAAAATGTAAATAAAGGGAGACTTCTGGTGACGTCATGGCACCTGCAGCAGCCTAAGAGTTGAGCTCTCTCCCCGAGAAATACTACTAACCTCCAAAAAAACCTCAAAATTTTACCAAACATTCTATCAGAATGCCACCATGAGGTTCCAAGAATGACAGAGGAGACAAATATCGCCAGAAAGCAGCAAACAAAAAGGCTGATGGTATCAGATCTAAAGAAAAGCCGCAGGCCCACAGCCGGAGCGTGTCTTCTCGCAGCCCGCATGGCTCCAACTATGATACAGAGGGTGAGTGGGAGATTCTGTCCAGGTCTCATTTCGAGACACTCCTGAAGGAAATTCAAGACTCCCGCACTGACAATACGAGGGAGTTTCACAGCCTGTCACATAAACTTAATAAAATGGAACAGCACATTGAATGGGTGGAGCAGAAAATAGCCCACATTGAAAGCACTGGGGAGCTCCTGGGCCAGGCAGTGGGCTCACTGTATCAGCATACCCTGGCCTTACCAGCGAAGTGCACTGATTTAGAAAGCAGATCCAGGAAGGATAACCTCCGCATCTACAGCTTGGCGGAGAGCGCCGAGATTCAACCCATGGCTTCCTTCATTGAGGACCTCCTAAGAGAAACATACTTGGACTCCCAGAGGGCTATCATTTCTGCACTGAGTGAGCCCACAGATCCCTGGTGCCTAGACCCTTGACCCTGCTGCCAGACCCCGGTCTATAATTATAAGAAATTTTTCTAGGTACAGTCAAGAAGGATATCCTTAAGCGGGCATGGCAAAAAAAAAAAAAAGTTAAAATACCTCGTAGTCCTGGCTGACTTTGGACCAAGAATAAACCCCCACCCCCAAAGAGATTCAACAGGCCAGACAACGGGTCCCTTTCTTCAATATCCTCTGAGAAAATCAGCTCCGCTCCAGACTCCCTACCTTGCAGAGATCGGATTCTTTGGGCAGAGGGAGCATGTGTCTATAATTCGCCCGACGAAGTGATCACAGCGTTAAGAGAAAAAATGCATCACCCCTCCACAGCTTGAACCGGAACGTTCGAAGCAGAAGCAGTTGGTTAACATGGACTGGCACCTTGTTGCCCATCGGAAGAAAACGAGCTCCGCACTAGAGTTTGCTCGAGTAATTCTCGAACAAGTTGCTGCACTGCAAAAGAAGAAAGAACGGGGTCTGCAGCACCAATCCCTGATGGCATTGGGCAGAGATGCTACTTCAGAGGCATCTATGGTCTTTTTTTTCTTTTTCTCCACATTCTGCCCCATTGATGGAGAGACGTTTTATACCCCACCCCACCTCACAGAGAGAAAGAGGTCACGAAAACTAGGCCTCACTGAAGCACCACCTGACAAGCAGGTTTCTTTGTGCGTCTCCCCTAAGCCTCGTTTTCTACTCTTGGGAACTTTACATGCCAGAGTATTGTGGACTGGACTGACTGCACATTGAGGTACAGTTTAACGGAATAGTTAACACAGGTCGATTGGTTTGAAGGCCAGATTCACATCATCCTGCCAAGTTGGGGCCTCTAGTATCTGTTTCCTTTACTCGCTGGGACCTGATAACAATACGTTTCCCATGACTGGGAATTCTCCAGTGTCAGGAAGTGGGGGGTCTCTTCCCTTCCTAGGTAAAGTATTATACAGTAGGGTCCTGCTATGGGAGTCACACAGATCACGGTCGAGGGGAGGAGAGATCCTCTGGCTGGATACTTGGCTGGGTCTGGAATTACATGCGTTGTTCAAAAAAGAAGGATTCCATGTAAAATACAGCCTGCACTTCACGCGGGGAGATCAGTCCCTGCTTGGAACTTGGACACTGGCCGTACTAGAGGGGAGGGAGACACAGAACATGTTGGGGGGTAGAGGATAGGGGACTGTTATGAGGGGCAACTAGATGTGGGGGGCTGGGAAGGGGGAGACCTGAAGGGGTGTGGGGCAAGGGGATGTTGTGTTATGCTGCACTAATAAGCTGTACATGTGTGGATACACCTATGTCTTGGTTATTCTCCTCTGGGAAAGGAACATTCTGGGGGGAGGGGAAGGATACAACTGGGTACTGCTGTTTTGCCTTAGATGGAGATTGCTGTGACGCAAGCTACTGATTTAACTGGAGGTTATGAGCAACACCTACGACCACAGGGGAGGGCCCCACTCACATGGGGCATTCTAACACCTCCTCTTCTCACCCCCCACTCGAAAGGATGGGGGGTGGAGAACAGAAACCTAATAATTCAGGTTTCCGACCTTGGAAGCGAACATTGCATTTTACTTATATAGCTATAGCTGCTGCCCTGTTGGCAGAAGGTTCTATGTGTTCACAAGGTCAAAAGCTGATGAGTGAGTTGTATGCTGGTTGATGCCTCCTATGTGGGGGCACTGGAATTTCTACTTGGGTTAATCAGGGGAAGGGAAACAGAATGTCTTTAAGGGAGTATACAGATGTCTAGATGCACAAAGTTTTGCCTGTATAATGTCCATGGGCTATCTAGTCCAGTTAAATGTAGTAAAATCTTGAGTTACATGAGGAAGGTAGCAGTGGACTTTATATTTCTTCAGGAGACCCATTTGTCCCCCCAAGAGCATTCTAAGTTGGGTTCCATGGGCTTTGGTGGCACTGCTACTGCCTCTTACAAAAAGGGGCGCTGAAGAGGTGTTGCAATTCTGGTCCCCAGACATGTTTCGTTCAAAAAAACAAACAAGTTAGCTGACCTGGAGGGAAGGTTATGTCCTGATGAAGGAGATTGTTCAGGGTAGGCCTTTGACCCTGGCATCTGTATATTTCCCCCCAGGGCTGGACTCGACCTTATATTTAAAATTTGTAACTACCTTACAAGAGTGGGCACAAGGGGAAGTGATATTGGGGGAGGGGTGACCTAAATTTGACCCTAAATCCTTCTCTGGATTCCTCTGCACAGACCCCTTGCAGAGTACACCATACTGCCAAAAGAGTTGAGAGTGTTGGGGGAATTAGGTTAGACATTTGGTGCCACCTAGAGGGTAAAAAGAGGGATTATACTTTCTATTCAGCGGTACACCAAACCTACACCAGACTGGATTATTTTTTGGTCCCCAAAGAACTGGTGGGTCAAGTGCAAGAGGTGTAGATTGGTGACTTTATTCTATCCGATCACGCCCCGATTTGTTTGACCATGAGGTTGAGGGGGGTTAAGAAAAATACTTTCTGGAGGCTAAACCTCTCACTGCTTCAAGATAAGGAAGTGACAGATTCAATACAACAAACTGTCGAAGACACAGTGAAGGACAATGTCCTTCCTGGGACTTCTCCAGCCATCCTGTGGGATACCACTAAGACGGTCGTCAGAGGGAGGTTCATAGAGTGGTCAGTCAGGAGAAAAACAGGGAGGCTAAGAAGTCAGAACTAAGGATCCAAATACAACAACTAGAGGTGTTCAGAGCTTTACATGGTGAGGAAGGACAGGAGCCCTCCTTGTGGACACAGGCCACTATATCTGTAATCCCCAAGCTGGGGAAGGACCCTCTTTTCTGCTCTTCTTACCGTCCCATTTCAGTACTAAATACTGACCTCAATTATGACTAAAAGGCTTCAAGTACTAATTCTATATTTGATCAGTCTGGACCAGATGGGTTTCATCCCAGGATGTCAAGCCCAGGACAACCTTAGGAAGACCATCCATATAACTGATCATCTAAATTCTACCAAAAAATCTGCCCCTTTGGTCAGCATTGATGCAGAAAAAGCATTTGATAAGGTGTCTTGGACTTTCTTGGAGGAGACCGTGTCCCATTTTGGACTGGGGCTCTCTTTCTATCCATGATATCCAAACTATATAAAACACTGATGGCCTACATCCCGGCAAATGGACATCATGCACCGGGGTTTCCCCTGGAGCAAGGAACCAGGCAAGGGTGCCCTTTGTCACCTCTCCTATTTGCCCTATATATTGAACCCCTAGCCCAGTGTATTAGACGGGACGAGGGCATTAAAGGGATACAGATCGCTGGGCGTCAGCACAAGATTTCTTTATATACTGATGACATATTACTATGCTTGGAGGACCCTACAAACTCCTTGGTCCAGACGATGAGCAAACTAGCACAATTCTGCACCCTGGCAGGTTATTTCTTAAATACCTCCAAAACAGAGATATTATATTTCTCTTATACCCCCCTCCCCACCTGAAGGTTGCTTATCCCATGAGATGAAATTTAAAGCAGATGATATACTTAGGGATTCACATTGGTACCTCATCCTCACAGCTAAAACAACTAAATTTTGTACCCTTATTGCACCAGTTGAAGTTGGATATCCAAAAATGGAGTGTTCCACCACTCCCACTCCATGCCTGAATACAATCAGTGAAGATGAATGCACTGCCTCGTTTCCTGTACCTTTTTCAGGGTGCCCCATGCACCATCTGAAAGAAAGATTTAGAAACCTGGCAAAGAATTCTTTTGAGATACATATGGGCCAACAAGAAACCCAGAGTCCAGAAACAGACAACGTTTCTTCCTAAGGAGCAAGGGGGTATGGCTGTACCCCTTCTTGAAGGTTACTGGGTTGCCACCCAGATGCGGATAGAGCTGCTGTGGGGTCACCCAACCTACAGGGCCACCTGGAAAGAGACTGAAATGGGAACGTATGTGTTTCCTCCCTTGTCAGCCTTCATTTTCCACCCTAGGGACCAACCCAAAACTGGATAGGAAGGGCTCACGGCCACCCCGACTACATTTGAGGGCTGGAAAAGGGGGACCTTGGGTGGGGTAAACCCTGACAGGGCTTGGAGGTAGAGATGGTGGTCAGTGGACCCCGAATTTGGTCTGGCGGCTCTGGACTCCTGGTTCCGCATTAAGGCCAGGGCAGGTTTCCAGGCTCCCTGGCAGCTGTTACAGGAGGGAGGACTGCTCCCCTCTGAAGTAGCCCAGAGACGTTTTAACCTAACGCCAGTGGATAAAACGAGATATTTCCAAAGCTGTAACAACATTAACCAAAAAAGCAGAAGAGACCAGCTTACCGGGGCCAGGATTTTTGAACAGCTATGGAACTCTGATAATGCCTTTGGCGCGATAACCCAACTGTATAGGAGATTTATACAGCAGTTTAAATCTAACATTGAGTACATTAGACAAAAATGGGAACAGGAAATGAATACAGCTATTACAGAGAAACAGTCTGAAAAGGGCTAGAGTAATACTTGGAAGGTGTCCTCCTCACCCTCGTGGAGGGAGTTTCTATGGAAACTGAGGACCAGATACTTTAGGGTGCCTGTGATGGTCTCCAAACAGCAACCAGGGACAACCTCACATTGCCGGAGACAGTGTGAGGAGACTAGAGCTACGCACCCCCACATCTTTTGGGCCTGTCCTAGCCTACTACAATTTTGGCCACATATAACCAACTCCTTAAAACAGATATTTCAGGTACAGGGTCAACTGAGCCCGGAGATTCTTGTGCTGGGAGAGATCCCTAGGGAGGTCAGGGGACGGGAGGCTGTCAACCTATGGCAGGTATTGACAGTGGCTGCACTGAAAGCAATAACTACGAAGTGGCTTCAGGCACATCCCCTGACAAAACTGGAGTGGCTGGAGGTGGTTGCGGAGATACAACAGCTCGAGGAACTTACCTTTAAGCTCCAGCAGAGAACCTCAGCTCTACAGAACCGGTGGACAAGATGGGTGATTTGGTTGGGTCAAGACAGCTAAAAATAGAGAACGGGATCCTCCCCAAGTAATTCTCTGATGAGGAGTCTCACCCCAAGGTCAGGTGAAGCTGGATGCCTTTGGCAGGAGGGGGGAAATGAGAATGTCCTCATTTCTGGCACAACAATGAAGGTGGTTAAGTACAGACTAGCATACAACTGGTTGATGCATTCACTAATTCTGAATGATTGAGAAAATACATCTCTTTAAAGAGATTTGGACCTTAAAGTTTGGTTAGACTTTTAATTGTTCTTAAGTTTCTATTATAAGTATAATTCATTTGTGAATCTCAACAGACTAGGAAATGAGGTTTAATACACAAGCCTGGCATAGTGATATTAAATAACTTCTTCAACTAGACTGGTACTACTAGTGAAGAAAGATATTGTGAGAAGATCCACTGTAATGGATTACTACCCTATATAGATTGTATCCAGTTAGGTTGTCTAATGTGAATGTGTGTTTTTTTTTTAATGTAAAATAAGAAGTTTGGGTTTTGTGTAATGAAAACAATAAAGTAGTATAATATATATATATATATATATATATATATATATAAATAAATGTAAATAAAATCTCACTACATTATGCCGTTTTTGTGGGACAGAGGGAACGAACTGTCGTGCTCCCAGGAGTGGTTATGTGTTTTGGGGTCGAGTCTGGTGGGATAAGAGATCAGTTGAGTAAACTGGAGAAATCATACATGGATTTCTACCCACCTTAAGTATTTTCACTGTACGGTACTGCGATTACTCCAGAAACTTACTAGTCATTCCTGTTCCTGTATATATGCAACTCTGTAGCCTCTCTGAATCCCCCTCACCATTAACTAGTCTGTAAAGTACCTGACCACACACACACATGTAAAGTACCTGACCACGCACACATGTAAAGTACCTGACCACGCACACATGTAAAGTAGCTGACCACACACCCCCATACTGTCCTTCTCTAAAGGAGTATGTGGGCACAATATAGTGTGTGCTTGTTCTTTTTCCTTCTTTAAACGTGGGGAGAGGAGATACAGCAAACGTAAGTGTTACAGCTAAACCATCATGGTTAGTCATGCATAATAGGCTGGGTCGGTGCTGGATTTAGCTAGTCAACTAGGTTTACACAGGGATAGGTAAATGGATTTGCCCTGTCAAACTCTGTCATCTAGATTATAGTCAGTTTATTTTGCTGTGTGCAGATTTCATTCGGACCCTGAATAAGATCAAGAGTTTCAGTTGCAGTATTTACCATTCTGAACTCACCTCGCGCCCCACCAAGAGGGTTAAAGGATACCTAAACCCTCATGTTTAAAATATTACATTTTCCAAAAATGGTTCCGTTGCTTGTTAAAGAGAAGTCTGCTGTTTACTTTTGTGCTGAAACTACTTTTATTTAAATGAGGAGCAATGCAGTCACTGAGCATCTGAAAACTGCAAAACAAACAAGTAAAAAAGCCTCTCCAAATTTAAAAGTCCCATCCACTCTGTCTAAACCCTAACATGACAAATACCTGGTGGCTAAACTTCCCACAACTGGTCCTTTCTGAACTGAACTCCCGGACTGCACTGTACAATACAAAGACAGCTCGGCAAACAAATTAAAAGACAAAGACACACCTAACTCCAACTTCGGTCACTTTATGAAGCTGTAGCTGACAGAAATTCACCGATGTCAAAAGCTGTCCCCTGTCCCCTCATAGCCAGCCTGACACACCACCTGCTGTTCTGCACTCGATCGTGCCCACTCCCCTAAACACTACCACTGCACTGTGGTCCTTGATGAAAAGACACCTGGATTCAAGCTGAATATTCGATGTCTGTGCAGTGTGGCAATGAGGTTTCCTGAAGACAAAGTTCAACAAAAACACAATGGTGCCTCACGCTACAGGAAGGAATTGGTGCAGTCAAAATAGTGAACAACATACAAGTAACACAACAGATGCAGCACTCAGGGCGTGAAAGAATGGACTGTAGCAAATAAACAAAAGTCAGGAAGCCAAACAACTGAAGGTGCTAGTTTAGTGTGCTCACAAGCAGGTAGCACTAACCCCAGCGCTTTGACGGCTTTGGGCAGATGTGCCATTCACACATCATTACAAATGAAATAACTCTATGTACCTTTAAGAGTAATTGCTATTTAAACCTACCTATGATCTATGGTGGATCCACCCCCTGATGAAGACTTGTTTCAGAGTTGAAGCGCTGGGACTAGCGCTACAGTACCGGCTTGTGGGCACATTAAACTAGCACCTTGAATTGTTTGGCTTCCTGACTTTTATTTGCTACAGTCCATTCTTTTATACCTGGAGTGCAGCATCTATTATGTTACTATCTCTTAGTTACCCCTTTATAAATACTCTTGGTGGTACTCTGGTCAGGTAAAATTATTTGTTTTAACATAGTAAATGTATTTGTTTGCTGTACCATGAAGAGCATTGCCCTCCTCAGTTTTTTGTCTTTCTTCCCCGTGACTAGTGTGTACTCCTCGCCATTTTCTACATCCTGTTCCTTTGATTATTTTTTGGTACATTTGTCTATAACTACTTTCCTTTTCTGCTTGAGATGGGGGCTGTTCGATAACATGAGGTCAAAACCCCCCGTAGCCAGCCCGACCGACCGCAGTTCTGCACTTCATCATGCCCGCTCCCCTGAACACTGCCACTGCACCGTGGTCCTCGATAAGAGACACCGCAGCAAGAGAAGTCGCACCTGGCTCCAGATTTGTACCTTTCGATGGCGCACACCGGATCGCGCCCTGCCTTTTTGGCTGGCACCAGTGAATGATGTTTGATAATTTTTGGGAGTCACAGAATGTGTTGGTATTTGTAAAGGTAGTGACACAAAGAGTCTATTAAATATAGTACTTCCTTGCTATCATGTACCACCCTGTACTGAATACTCAGATATTATTTACCAACACATGCTCTGACTGCCAGAAATGATCAATCATTATTCAGTGATACCAGCCGAAAAGAAAAGGAGTGATCTGCATGTGCTCTCAAAAGGTGCGAATCTGGAGCCAGATGCAACATGTCTTGCTCAGGCATCTTTCATTGAGGACCACAGTGCAGCGGCAGTGTTTAGAGGAGCAGGCACAATTTGGGGGGAGGGGGGGAGGCTTTTGACATTGGTGAACTTCTATCAGCTACAGCTTCATAAAGTGACTGAAGCTGAAGTCAGGTGTGTCTTTGTCTTTTAGTTTGTTTGCTGAGCTGTCTTTGTGCCCCCAAGAAACTGTGACGGACCGGCTGGGGATGGAGTGCAGAACAGCAGGCAGTTGGTTGGCCTGGCTACAGGGGCAGGGAGCGCTTGACATCGGGACTTCAGCCCGGTGGTCATCATCCGTAGGACTTAGCCACTAGACCACCAGGTATTTCTACTGTACAGTGCAGTCCAGGAATTAAGTTCAGAAAGGACCAGGATGTCTGCATGTTTATGATGAAAAATATAAAATCATAGCCTAACATGTGTATTGATAAAAATAATACACATGTTAAGTCATGATTTTTGATTATTTGGCTGAAACATATTAAAAATGCCACAGTTCAAACTGGAAGTTCTGCACTTTTAACTAGGATGGAGCTCTCTGCCTCTCGCTTCAGTGACAATCACACTGCACATTCCGCAGCCATTTTAGGATCAGATATGGCATTTTCTTTAAACGAGGAAAGCTGTTGTTTACATTTTTAAATGCCACAAAACTGTATTTATCTTCATTGTAGAAACACAGTTTTGGCATCAATGTAAACAACAGCCTTTCTTCTATCTCTCTATAAAGCCAGATTTTAGAATAGTTTTTTTAGTGAAGTAGCCTGTTTACTTGCCTTTGAACCCCCCCCTTTTATTTTTTTAAAAACAAGGAAAGCCCTGAAAAGGGCTTCTAATACTAATTATGTGACTCTCAGATAGTGCTTCAAACCACAACACCTCTGTGTCCTATCTCTTCCCCATCTCACAGAGCACATTCAGCATTTTTTTAAACCCTTTCCTTTTTTTTTTTTTTTATTTATTTCTCCTCTCTCTCTCACAGCCCTGAAAAGTTAAAAAGGGCTTCTCATTCCCCACCAGTCAGTGCCCAAATCCACAGCACTCTCTCAGTCTTTATTTACTTAGTTTTTGTTGACTGGGTAAGTGCACTAGACAAATCCTGCCTATTTTCAGGCACGACCCGGGGAAGGGGGATATAGATGAATGCCAACTGACCTTGAACCAGATTAAGCTGTCTCCCGGCCTGCTGCAGTCCCCCCACCTCACTTAGAGACCGTCTGCCTCTGCTGCCTTAAGTTTTAGTTTTAATCCCTCAATTTCCGCACTGGGTTTACTAGAGAATTCTCAATTTATGTATTTTTTTCCTCAATATATCCCCAAAGCCCAGAAACGGTTGTTATTTCTGCCATTTTTGAACTCTCCTCTCACTGTATCATTTACTCATTTGAAAAGTTTCACCAGGAGAGGCACACTAAGCCAAAATAGCTAGTTTCCAGATGTGTCGGGGGGGGGGAGTACAATTGATTTTAAAACAAGCTTTGCAAAATAAAACTGCATGCAGCAATTAAATAACAGTAAAACAGCTATGAATATATAGGAAGCTTTGTGGACTAGACAAGCAGAGGATTTGCAAAATAAAACTTCATACAGTGATTAAATATCAGTGGAAATACATACTGAATCACAAGGCAAGGAATTGGGGCATGCCCCATAGTAACAGAGAAATGAACAATTTTAAAGGGGAGTACAGTAGAGGACTAGAGGGCAGGAGGGGGAGCAGGGGATAGGGCCTGGTTGGGGGGGGGGGCAACAGTGTGGAAAGTAATAGGAACAGGAGGAGGGAGGAAAAGGAGGAGGAGGAGTATAGTAGAGACAGAGAGGCAAACCATCGACCCTCTGAGATGCAGACCCAAACAAGGACTGGGCGTGGCTGAATGCACACCCAGGCCACATCTGATTTCCAGAGCCACATTAGAGAAGAGTAGAAGTAGGGATGGAGGTGAAAGAGGGGGAGTACAGAACTAGTGTGGAATGTAATAATACAGAGAAGCAGACCATCGTCCCTCTAAGATGCAGATCCCTACATGTTCAGAAGAAGGGGAGGCGGGGAGAAGGAAAAGCAGTCGGGGGAGAGCGGGGTAGGAAAGGGAGCAAGGCAGAAGGGAGAGCGAATGGTTGGGGGGGAGAGAGTTTCTAAGTTTAAGCGAAGGTGACGGGGGAGTTGGGCTCAAGGAAGGCAGTGGATACAAGTAGACGAATCAGCTGCAGTTACAAGTGGAGAAGATGAAGTTAGGCAGAAGGAAGGATAAGAGAGCGAAGGAAGGAGGCAGAGTGGATGGGTAAGGGGATGGAGTTCCAGAGTTTAGGGAGCTGGTATGAGAAAGCAGGCAGGCTAGCTGAGGAGGTCCTCGGGGGGGGGGGGGAGAACAAGGGAGCGGAAGTGGGAGCTACGAAGGGTATAACAGTTGGAGGGGCAGCTGGGAGAGGATGGAGGAGAGATAGGAAGGGAAGAAGCTAAGCCAGAATTTGGCACTAAAAGAGGTGCAGTGGGCTAGGCATCTGGCTTCAAGGGAGGGAAAGGAGAGGGAGGTATAAAGAGTGCAGTAGGAAGTGTGGAGTGGGCAGTTCTGAGTGAAAAGACAGAAGGTGTGAAAGAGTCCAGTCTGGATTGGGCGGATTTAGGAGCAGTGCTGTAGACTATATCACCATAGTCAAATATGGGGAGGAACATTTTCTGAACAACGGCTCTGTGGCCCAGCAGTGGGATGCAGCAACGGTGTCGGTACAATGCTCCTAACCTGGGGTGCAATTTTTTGTAAATGGCATCCACGTGTTTAGAAAAGTCGAGGTGGCTGTCATGCCAGATCCCGAGGTACATGAATGGATAGTACAACTTCAATGCTGGACCCATCCAGGGTGCAGAAGGAGGGGGGACTAGCAATCCTAGAGAGCTTTTGCCTTGTGCCAAAGGTCATAGAGACCATTCTCCTGGTGTTAAGAGCCCACTGATTTGAGTGGAGCTAGAGCTGAACATTGTCAAAGTCTAGCTGGAGTCTGGTCATCAGATCAGTAGAGGAGTGGCCAGAGGCAAACAGGACTGTGTTGTCAGTGTCCATCTGAATGGACACTGAGGTACAGGCAGCAGGTAGGTCATTTAGGAAGATTGAGAATAAAATAGAGCCAAGAATGGAGCCTTGGGGTACACTGGTGTACATTGGGAGTGGGGCAGAAAGGGAATTGCCTATTCTAACTGACTGGGACCTACCTTCAAGGTAGGATCAGAACCAAATAGTGGCAGAGGTGGAGAGCCCTGCTGCTGTGAGCTTAGTGAGGAAAAGGTGGTGGGCAACAGTGTTGAAGGCTTTGGCCAGGTTGACAAAGATGGCCAAGATGATTTGGCCCTGATCCATACCAGTCAGAATGTAATCAGTTTGCTGGAGAAGGGAGGAAGAGGTGGAGTGGGTTTTACGGAACCCAGACTGGTAAGGGCTGAAGGAGAAAGTCAAGCAAAGGGGAAAGTTGAGATAGCATCAAGGGTTCTTGGAGTCTGACCAGGGTGGGGAGAAGAGAAATAGGGTGACAGCTGCCTGGATTAGAGGGGTCACCACCTTTAGGGAGAGGAATAACTGTGGCATGCTTCTAGGCATTGGGGAACAGTAGCAACGGACAAGGAGAGGTTTAGAAGGGAGGAGATAGGAAGAGCAATGGCGAGGACAGCAAGATATAGGAGTTTTCAGCAGGTGACATAGGAGAGAAGGAGAAAAGGGGGTAGAGAGGGAGGGTGTGGCATGGAGGAAGGCAGAGATATGCCAAAGGGAGGAAGGAGGTAAGGGAGGAGGCACAACAGGTGAAGAAAGTATTAAATTCATTGGCCAATGAGAAGGGGTCCGTAATGGTGGTATCACTTGAGGACTGGGACAGCGGGCTGAGCCCTGAGGGCGAATACGGCGTGGACAACCTTCAAGAGCTTTATGGGGTGGTTAATGCTGCTCTGAAAGGTAGAGGAAAAATACTCCACTTTGGCTAGCCAGGTGGCTCTGGTGCAGGCATTACAAAGGGCATGGTATCTGTGCAAGTCCTGGGAGGAGCCAGAGTAGTTGTGCTCCTTCCAAGCTAGGTCCCTTGCAAGCAGGCAGGCTAGAAGTTCAGCGGAGATCCACGGGAGGCATTGAGACAATATGAAATTCAATGCAGAGGACAGAGAGAACACGTCAGCCATGCAAGTCCAATGATGAACAGCACATGCATGGTTGAGTGTCTGATTCAGTCTCCCGCCCACCACAAGTCACCCTGCACCCACAGAGAAGTCAAGTCAGGTGATACCTTTGTTTGCTGAGGAGGCCTGTCTGCGGCAATCACGTGTGGGGGGTTAGTGCGTTCTGACATTGCAGTCATGCTCTTCCTTCTGCTCAACTCAGGAGGTCGGTGGCTGGTCCTAGCGCAACCAAAATGCGTGTCCAGACTGAAAACTGGCTGTCCGAGACGGGTGGACAGCCAGTTATTTCGAGCCCTGCTTCATGGATTTAAGAAAGAGCAGGTGAACACAGGATGCAGGTTCCAATGGAAGGTGATGAACAGGTAAGAGGGTACTGCGACAGGAATGCTCCTATATCCCCAAAGGCCAGAAAGGAAGCTGGGAAGCAGGGCTGCACCACTGGAGTGAGTTATAATGTGTAGGTCATTTGTAAAGTTTTCATCTTTAACCTTTCTGCAGTAAGAAACAATATAGATGTATTATGATAGGCATCATGCCACAGACATTTAAAAAAGGATGTGTCAACGTTATGTAAACTCTTTGTAAATGTTATATAATCTCTTTGCTGGATAAATCACATGGTTTATTGATATAAAAGACTATGGATGCTGTACTCTGGCCATACTACTAAGTGATCCAGCAAAGGGAAGTCAATGGAGACATGGTTGCAGTCCCTTAAGGGAATGAAAGAGGATGCTATAAAGATAGTCACTGGCCAGTCAAAGGGAATGTGCAAGGCCTCTACTGATGCTGAAAGGGTGCTGCGATGCCTACAAATGTTGGCTTCGTGTTTGCCAACTGTTATTTTACAAAGTGCTATGAATGCTTCCTGAAGTATTGAAATATTTTATTTATTAAAAAGTTTAACCAGGAAGTACATACTCAGCTGAAAACAGCTCATTTCCAGATGAGTCCTGGGGAGAGGGAAGATGGAAAATGCGAACAATAAAATAAAAAGTGAAACACAAAATTCACACAAATATAAGCTGAAACACAATATTAAAGGCAAAATAGCTAATGAAAGCAACTAGAAAAATAAAAATCTCAAAATATACAGGAGAGCAAAAACAGGAAAAGTAAGGAAAGTGCAAGAACCAGAGAATAGAGAAGAATATGAAAGGTTGGAGGTAAGTTGCAGGAAGGATGACAAAGGTCAGAAAGAAGAGACTTTAGGGAGGAAGGGGACGAGACAGAATAAATAGAAAGTGGAACAGAGGACCAAAGTTTTGGGAAGCAGTCAGAAAACGCAGATTGGCCAACAACGGATTTTTTAGAAGGGATAGTGAAAGACATGAGAGAAGAGTTTCGAAGAGAGGAAAAGGGAGGAGGGGAAAGAAGGACTTTAAGATAGGGGGGAAGGGTTCCAAACCAGAATTTGGACAAAAGAGACACAATGGGAAAGGCACCTAGCATCAAGAGAGGGGAGAGAAAGAGCTGAGTAAAGAGAGCAGTGGCAAGTACGAGAGGGACAATCTAAAGCATAGTGGCAGAAAGTGTGAAAGAGGGGGTCCAGTCTGGCAAGGGAAGTTTTAGGGGCACTACTGTAGACTAAGTCACCATAGTCAAAGATTAGAAGGATCATTTTTAACACAACTTCCCTACAGGCAGGGAGCGAACACAAGCTTTGTTCCTATACAAGCACCAAGCTTAGGCTGAAGCTTATGGTGAACTGTATCAATGTGCACAGAGAAATCAAGATGACGGTCAAGGTAGACCCCAAGGTACTTAAAAGAGGGAACGTCTTCAATTTTAGCACCATCAAGGGCATTAAATAGTGGAGGAAAAGAAAGTCTGGCAAGCCTCTGATGAGTACCAAAAGTCACAGAGACTGTTTTTTTGGCATTAAGAGATAGTTGGTTGCCCTTGAACCAGTGCTGAATGTTGTCAAAGTCCAACTGTAGTTGGGAGGTAAGGTCACAGGGAGCGGAGTCAGATGCAAAAAGAGCTGTGTCATCAGCATACATGTAAATGGATGCAGAGAAACAGACAGAAGGTAGGCCATTTAGGAATACTGACAAAAGAATAGGACCCAGGACAGACCCTTGAGGGACACCTGAGCTAATGGGAAGTGACGGTGAAATGGATTTTCCTATCCGGACAGCTTAAGACCTACCTTCAAGGTAGGAAAAAACACAACTGACTGAAGAGTCAGAAAGGCCTGCAGCTTTAAATTTTGTCCAGTAGGAGTGGATGAGCCACAGTGCCAAAAGCTTTAGCAAGATCAATGAAAATGGCAGAAGTCAACAGCCTTTTAGCCATACGTATAAGTATGGAATCAGTGAGCTGAAGAAGGGACACAGAAGTGGAGAGGGATTTCCTAAAACCAGACCGGAAGGGAGTGAAAAAACAGGAGCTGTCAAGACAGAAGTAAGCCGAGATAGAACAATGCATTCCTGTAGTTTAGCCAAGGAGAGAAATAGGATGGTGGTTACCAGGAGAAGTGGGATCAACACCTTTGTGGATAGGTATGACAATAGCCTGTTTCCAGATGTCAGGAACAGTAGAAGAGAATGAGAGATTTAGAAGTAGGGAAATGGAAAGAGCAATAGCAGGTACCGAATACAGGAGGAACTTAGGGTCAAGACCCCACCCTTTAGTGGATTAAAGGAAAGTAGGGCCTTGAAGGAAACCTCAGGAGAGGGAAAGAAAACAGCAAGCTACAGCAGGTATCCATGTAGCAGAGAAAGGAAGTTCTTTAATTGCTTTAAAGAGACCGTATTAGAAACCTTATGGCTGCTCCCTGACACTACAGAAATATTTCTGAGCACCGCTCGGTGTTACTGTAGCTCTTACCTCAAGTATCAGGGGCTCTGCACACAACACCAGCTTTAGGAGCTGCACACTCTCCTTTGTTTGACAGGGTTATTTTCAACCCCTTCATAATCAAGGACATCACCTTAATTGGTGCTATACTGTAAACCTGTAGGAAAGAGCCCTGACATTTCTACAAATTACCTCAGCCTCTTTTGTACTATACTTAGGAAGGGGGTAACCTGATACCCAGAACTGACCGAACTCCTCCCCCTATTCAGTCCAGCATCCCTGTGTTGAGCCCAGACTCTCTAAATCTGCAAAAATGCAAGAAAACAAACAGTCTGGGAAATAAGATCTCGGACCTGCAAGCAATGTCAGAGGCTAAACTGGACACAGTAGCAATTTGTGACACGTGGTTTACCAGTAACCACACTTGGGAGACTTCAGTACCTGACTATGTACTGTTCAGAAGAGACCGAGGTGCAAAAAGAGGGGGTGGAGTGGCCCTGTATATCAGTGAAAATATCAAAGCTACAGAAATTCAGAATACACATAAGGAGCCAGAAGAACTGTGGGTCACCCTGGAAACAGGAAATGGGACAGCCATAAGAACTGAGGTTATCTACAAGCCCCCAGACCAGGGGGAGGACACAGACACATTACTGTTAGAAGACACACAAAACATGACAGCAAGAGGGGAGGTTCTGATAATGGGAGACTTCAACATGCCGGATACAGACTGGTCAATACCAGCAGGAACATCTGCCAGAACTAGACACATGGTGGATTCCCTGCATGGGGAGGGCCTTAAACAACTGGTACAACAACCAACAAAGACAGGGCTATCCTAGATCTAGTATTGACTAACAGGGAAGGGATCACAGATCTCCAGGTAGAAGGTCACCTGGGGGCCAGTGACCATCACATGGTATGGTTCAATTTGGCCACTACATCTAAATCAACCCATTCCAAGGCAAAAATCTGGGACTTCAGAGGAGCTAACTTTGATAAGATGGCCAAAAGAGTTAAGCTAGCCCTGGCAAAAAGAAACACAGGTGAGGGGTACAGGCAAAGTGGGCAAGCATTAAGGATGCAATACTTGAAGCAACATCACATTGTGTTAGACAGAAAAGGAAGTACAAAGAAGAAGGAAACCACTTTGGTTCTCAAATACAGTAGCAGAAAAAGTCAGAGCCAAAAGGCTGGCCTTCAGGAAATATAAGGGAACACAGCAGGATGAAGATAGGGAGGCATACCAAACTGCCCTAAGGGAAGCAGGGAAGGCAGTAAGGCAGGCAAAGTCCCAAACTGAGGAAACACTAGCATGAACAGTAAAAGAAGGTGACGATACTTTCTACAGATACATTAGTGAAAGGAAAGTCCAGAAGGGGTGTTGCTAAGCTCAAAGCAAAAAAGGGGGCATGTGAGGAGGAGGACCCTGTAAAAGCATCTATCCTAAATAGATACTTTTGCTCAGTATTTACTGAAGAGAAGGTAGGACAGGGCCCACAGCTCAGCACCATGGACAATTGGGGGGAGGTGAGCACTACTCCTTCACAAAAGAAAGGGTCCTACAAGAGCCTGCTAAGCTCAGGGTGGACAAGGCAATGGGACCTATGGCATACATCCCAGGTACTTAAGGAGCTAAGGGTGGAACTAGCAGAGCCATTAGCAGAACTGTTTAGTGAGTCTCTGAGCACAGGAGAGGTCCCAGAAGACTGGAGAAGGGCTCATGTGATCCTGCTCCACGAGAGTGGTAGCAGGGAGGAGGCAGGAAACTACAGGCCAGTCAGTCTTACCTCAGTAGTAGGCACGATTATGGAGGCAATCCTTAAGGAAAGGATAGTGCAACACCTGGAATCCATAGGGGCACAGGATCCAAGACAGCATGGGTTTACAAAAGGAAGGTCCTGTCAAACTGATCTCATAGATTTCTTTGACTGGGTAACCAGAGTGGTGGACCAAGGGGGAGCGGTTGATGTCCCCTACCTTGACTTCAGCAAAGCTTTGACACTGTTCCACATAGAAGATTGATAAATAAGCTGAGTAGGCTCAGGGTGGGTCAGAAATTGGTCAACTGGGTGGCAAACTGGTTGTGGACAGAAAACAGAGAGTGGTGGTAAATGGTATACAGTCAGAAGAGATGCAAGTCACAAGTGGGGTACCTCAGGAATCAGTCCTGGGGCCAGTCCTCTTCAATATCTTCATTAGTGACATTGCAGATGGACTAGAGGGTAAGGTTTGTCTGTTTGCAGATGACACCAAGATCTGCAACAGAGTAGATGATCCAGATGGGGTGGGCAGAATGAGAAGAGATCTGGATAAACTAGCAAAATGGTCAGAAGAGTGGCAACTGGGATTTAATGCAAAGAAGTGCAAGATCATGCACACAGGGAAGAGAAACCCAGAAGCCACCTATAGGCTGGGAGGGGAGTTGCTGGCAGTCACAAAGGAAGAAAGAGACTTGGGCATCATCATTACCGATGACCTGAAATCATCCAAGCAGACCTCTAAAGCAGTAGGTAAGGCTAGGGGGATGTTAGGGTGTATTAGTAGGGGTATCACAAGTCATAAGAGGGAGGTAATAATCCCCTCTCTACAAGACACTGGTTAGGCCCCATCTGGAGTACTGCGCAGGTACTGAAGGCCACACTCACAAGGACATTTACCAAATTGAGGCAGTCCAGAGAAGGGCAACCAAAATGGTGCAGGGACTGCATCAGAAGACATATGAGGACAGATTAACTGAGCTCAATATGTATACCCTTGAGCAAAGGAGGGAGAGAGGTGATATGATCGAAACATTCAACACCTTAGGGCATTAACACGGTGAAAGAGTCTAACATGTTTAAATATAAGAAAAATAGCAAGACAAGAGGACACAGCATGAGAATAGAGGGAGGCCGATTAAGGGGGAATGTGAGGAAATTCTTTTTCACAGAAAGAGTGGTGGATGCATGGAATGGCCTACCTCAGGAAGTGGTGGCTATGAATACAGTGCAGAGCTTCAAACAGGCATGGGATAGGCATAAGAGAGCAATATAGATGAATATGGATAGATAGGTCATTGACAGTGTAAAGGTGTGTGGCACATTCATAAGGTAGAAAAAATGGGCAGACTGGATGGGCCTTGTGGTCCTTATCTGCTGTCAACCTCTATGTTTCAATGTCACTTATGCTCTACAGTGGAAAGAAAAAACAGATAAAACAAAACCTCTTTTGTTTGTCCCGAACCTCCTGTTTGAAACTGTCCGCAATGAGCCTAAACTGCCAATGTTAAGGAAAACACCCACCAACAGAGTGGACGGAACTAAATTGGGGAGAGATACTACAGGAATGAGACATAAAGCAACAAAGATAAACTGTGGCAACTTTGCATAATAAGGGAAAGGAAAAATGAGAGCCCATGTGTTTATATCCAAAGACAGGTAAACAGCAAGGTTGTGGTTAACCCACTCCTTCAAGCAGCCACTATGAGGTGTCATGGGTGGAAGGAAACAGGGCTTCATGAGAAGCTCTAGAGCTTCAGACTGAAATATCCTGAGAATTACAGAAAATGATAAAGGAAAAGATACCCCTCCCCAGAAAATGAGAGAACAAAAGGAGAAAAAAGTCCCCATTCTGAAAATGATTACCTGAGCTCCCGAGGTCACTGCTTGTCAGAATTTTAACGAACAGGGATGTGGAATAATAAATGCTGTAATCATTGGACAACTGGCCAGTCTACTCTCTGGGCCACGTCAGGGAAAAGAACAGGAGAAGCCCTTGGAACTCTACATATATTCACAGAGAGGATTCTGGCCCCTCTCTAGTGGTTTGTCTGGAGATAGCCCACTGATATACTGACTGAGTGAACGGAAATCCCACTCCACTCCGGTATCACCACCTATTACCCAGCTCTACTGACTGTCAGAGCCCTTCTAAAACATCCAAAGCATGAAGACTAGGGGTCTGCATCTGGACTGCAACAATATATCATTTCTATGGCTAGTTAAAAGTTGTAAATAACTGCCCTTATCATTACAAAATTACTTTAAACCTGCCAGCAGATCCACTCTGCTTGCATGCCTTCCCACCACTGAAAGACTTGCTTTGAAGCCTGAAATACTCAAGTGTTCAAATGCCCATAATCTCTCTTACTTCTTAAGGTGAGTGAGAGTTAAAGATCTCTGAGCGTTGATTTATGGAGCCTAAGCATTTCCTATTGTACTAGAAAAGATCCCTCTTAATCAGAATAGAGCTACTGCCCTTGTGGGCAAACCACACCAGCCGTGGTAAATCCCCCCTATAACCCACACCCTCTCATGGCTTAGTGCAATTATACCACGCAAAGAAAGTAAAGGATTGCAATAAATACATTAAAAAGTAAAAAAATAAGTTTTTGCATTGATTTTTACCTGTGGTGTCTTTGTGTAATGTTAAATGGTTCCATGTTGCTAGGGCTGTGTAGTTGGTAATCCCATCTCTCGACATCCCCCGATGCGTTGGTAACGTGAGTTAGAGGACAGCTGTGAGACAGAATTCACAGTTTGGGGGTACAAGAGGGGACATCTATTGTGAGAGAGGCTGCATATGTGGCGTCTTGTTTATTTTCGGTTGTATTTTATTATAGCTCGCGCAAATGCTGCTGCTGGGGGACATCTGGTGTAAAACAGGAAGTTTAACTGCGCCAAAAACTATAGAGCGGTAGCAGCGCTGAAGAAGCAGGAGTCTGCAATCATGCTAGTAGCAGCCAAGATAGGCAGGTAGCAATTTTAAATACAGGTTACTCACCTGTAACAGAAGTTCTAGGAATGGTATATGTTGTTCATCCACACTTAGTGGCAGGTTCCTTTGCCACTTTAAATCTTGCCGGAAGGTCTTCAAGATGGCTCATCCCACCCACCCAGGTGGTAAAACTCGCGGCTCCACCCCAAGACGCCAGATCTAGCCCGCTAGAAGCCAGGTTGTGCGTCAAGCCGGGAGGTCAGAATGTGTGGATGAACAACATATACCATTCCTAGAACTCCTGTTACAGGTGAGAACCTGCATTTCTAGGACATGGATATGTTGTTCATCCACACATATTGGCAGACTCCTAGCAGTTCTCCGGGAGGAGGGAGGCAAGGCACACACACCCCCTACTTAGGGAATAAAGACTGGAGAACCGAGGCCCCAAACCAGCATCCCGGCGTGACCCAAGGTCGATGTGGTAGGGGGTAAAACGGTATATGCCGACTTCCAGGTAGGAGCCCTGCAGATATCCTGGATAGGGACATCCCCGGAAGCAGCCACCGATGCAGCGGAAGGGCGGGTAAAATGAGCACTTATCCCTCTGGGAGGGTCCATGCCCGCCCACCTATAGCGGAGACCTATGCAGGAGGTGACCCACCCGCTCATCGTCCACTTGGCTGCAGGTCTGCCAGGTGCGGCTTCAGTGTAGATGACAAACAGCTGGTGAACCTCTCCCGGACTTCAGCCTTATGCTCCCTGAGAAGGCGAGCACTCAACTAGGGTCCAAAAGGAGCCTACATGCGGCCTCCGAGGTGTGAATGGGATAGAGCCCCAGCAGAGTCAAAACCTGGATAGGGTGACGTTCTGACACCACCTTCGGAAGGAACTTCGGGTGGGGCGCAGGACAACCTTGTCCCTGTGGAAGACCAGATAGGGAGACTTGAAGGAAGCGCCTGGAGCTCTCCCGTCGTCCTGGTTGACATCGTAGCCATCGAGAAGGTGTTCTTCCACAACAGGTGGGAGAATCGCACCTGTGCATTGGTTCGAATGGCTTGTCCGAGAGCAAAGGCCATACCAGCAGAAGATCCCATGGAGGTGGAGATTCTCTCCCCGGAGGGGAAGCGTGATCAAGGCCTTGGAAAAGCGCCAGACCACCTTTCCTGTGCCGACTGCCTTCCAGCCCACGCCCGGAGGACAGAGGTGGCTGCCAGGAACACCTTAAGGGTCGTCGACCGAAGCCCTTACTGAACAAGAGGAAGAAGAACGGATCACAGGTAGTCCGGAATGCTCGCCGAGGAACAAGAGAAGGGACCAGGCCCTATCCTGACACAAATGGAGAACTCTTCCATTTGAAGACGTAGCATTATTTGGTCGACTCCTGGCAGGACGCCTCAACAACGTCCAGGACCTCGCCGGAAGACCCAAGGCCTCGCAACTAGCCGCACAGGAACCAGGCCGCCAGGTGCAGGGATTGAAGGTCCGGATAGGCTGGAAGTCACCTCGGGAGCCTGGGGCTGAGACTGAGGAGAGCTGGATACTAGAGCTGGCGGAACCAGTCTGGGGCTACCAGAATCACCTGCGCCTAGTCCCTCCTCGCCTTGCCTGTGGGTCAAGGGAAATGGGGGAAAGGCGTAGAAGAGGCCCGGGGTCCGCGGCCTCAAAGGCACCCCCTACAGCGAGTCCTGCTGAGGGGGCGGGCATGAAACAGTCTTGGCCTCGCATTCTCCCTGGAGGGAAAAAGGTCTGCCCGAGGCGTGACCCAGTGGGAGAAAGATCTTGTGCTACCTCCGGCAGGAGAGACCACTCGTGAGGTGCAGCCCTTATCCGGCTTAGGGCATCGGCCAGGGCGTTGGAGGCTCCTGCCATCAAAAAGGCTAGGAAACTGCCTCCAGGCTGCGCACAAGACCATATGCGGAGAACCTCCTTACTTAACGGTAAGGGGCGCGTCCGGCCCTGGTGGGTTAGGTAGCACATGGTCGTGGTATCGTCCGCCTGGACCTGAACCACTTGACCCCATACAAACGGAGCGAAAGCGGTGCGAGCTAAGCGGACCGCATGAAGCTCCAGCAGGTTGAAATGGCATCGGGATCCTTGGGGGGGGCAGAGGCAGTGCACTCTGTGCTCCCCCGATGGGCACCCCAACCCATCAGCGAAGCATCCCTCGAAGAAGACCGTCGACTCGCGGCGGACGAACGGGATGCCCTCCTGCAGATGTGCTGGAACAGTCCGCCATCGGAGAGCGTTCCACATCCCCTGGGTTACTATCACGGGCTGGTCCAAAGGATCGCAGCGTTGTGACCGCTGACTGGCCAGCCCCCATTAAAGGGGACGTATGTACCAATGGGCCCAACAGACCACGCTGGCGCAGGCTGCCACGAGGCCCAGGAGGTGTAGGAGTCCTGGGCAGGGCGCGATTGCCCAATCAGACATGATTGGGTAAAGGAGGAAGAACATCAGCCCTGTCCACCAGGAGCCAAGCTCTGGCTCAAAGAGTCAAGCTCTGTCCCGATGAAAGGGTCACCTGCTTTGGCACAAGTTCCGACTTGGCTCCGTTGGAGAGGAGACCGATCTGAGAGCAACCCAGAGGGCCCGAACTCCGGACCGTGCCACCTCCACTCTGGATGGGTTGCAGTCAGCCCGCCATCCGGGTAGGGGCACCCCTGGACCCTTCGGCGCCGCAGGAATGCTGCTGGGAGAGGCCGAAGGGTATGGCCTGGAACTCGTAAAGAGATCCCCCCGCTCTGAAGCGGAGGGGTCTCCAAAGAAACGGACGGATCGAAATGTGAAGAATATGTCCTGGAGGTCCAGGGAACAGAGCCACCCGCCTCGTTCCAAGGATGGGGTATCTGAGTCAGAGTGACCATCCAGAAGGACCGAGACCTTAAGAAGTTGTTCAGGTCGTGCGGGTCAAGAATGGGGCGCCAGACCCCTGTCCGTTTGGGGACCAGGAAAAACCTGGACACAAACCCCGGATCTGGAGAAGGATCCGCACCTTCCTGATCACCTCTATTTAGAGGAGCAGGGTAATGTCGGCTTGGTGGGCCGACAGCGAAGCTGCGGACCCCATAGCCCCCACCGAGGGGTGACGGCTCAAAGGGATGGGGCCTGCTCGAACTCCAGAGGCAGGACCTTTCCTAGCACCTCCAACACCCAGTGGTCCATGGTGATAGTGGACCAGGCGGAGGAAGTGGCGGAGCCATCCCCCCACGGGGGGACCCGGGTAGGGGTGACGATGCAGGGGGCGGCGCCCTGCAGCCCGTCACTGAGCAGGCTTGGAGGAGGGACTGGCTGAGGGAGCTCCTGAGCCTTTACCTCCTTGCTTCCCTTTAGAGGAAGCCGCTGGCTTGGGGTCAGGATGCCCGGCACAAGCTGCTGGCCCTCATGCTGGTGTTGATGGGCCGGTCGTGCCGCAGGGGCCGAAGGACAAAGGGGCTTACGCAAAGGTTGCCGGCGGCCCTTGTCCCTCTGGGCGGGGGTGACCGAGTCCAGAGTGGCATTGGACTTCTCGGTCCCCTGGAGGTGTCCCTCCACTCCAGGGCCGAAGAGGTCAGTCCCCAAGAAGGGGATGTCCGCCAACTTGTGCTGGGTATCCAACGAGAAGGTGGATATCCTCAGCCACGCCCTGCGGCGCATGGCCACCGCGGCCGCTACTGACCTGGCACAGGAATCACCTATGTCCAGAGCAGTCTGAAGCTGCTGCTTCGCCACCGCCCTACCCTTGCCCCGTATCCGCTGGACCGTGGTCCGCAGGTCGGCTGGGAGATGAGGGAGTACCTCATCCAGGGAGCCCAAGAGGGCGTGGGCGAAATGTGCCATCAGTGCGGCTGAGCTGGCCTGTCGGAGGCCTAGAGAGGAAGCGGCGTAAACCTTGCGCCCGACATAGTCCATTCTTTTGGACTCCTTGTCGGGGGGCCTATCCACATCCCAAGCGTTCACCGAACGCTGGAAGACGTTATCGGTAACTAACCCCTCGGCGGAGGGGTGCTCCGAAAAACCGGGCAAAGAACCGAAAGGGACAGCATACTTCCTGGCCATCCTGGCCGAGGGCGCAGGACAGGGAGTAGGCCGCTGCCAAAGCTCCAAGGCTGTGCCGACAATGGCCTCAGCCACCGGGAAGGCCTCCGAGGGTGAACCCCCTCGGTCTAGGATCTAAGTCAGGGGATAATAGGCCCGCTTGGACACAGGTTCGAGCTGCATCCCAGTGAACTCCGAGATGAGCCTAAGCAGACCCAGGAAGGACGATGGGCTGTTGTCCAAAGACCGGCCAGGGGAGGACTCCAGGCCCTCCCTCCTGGGGAACAGGGAGGAGTCATCGTCGGACTCGGAAGGGTCTGCAAAGAGCTGCCTCAGGCCTGAGCCACTCTTCACCCGCCGAGGGCAGGCGGGAGTGAGGGTGGCCGACAACCTGCGGGACAGGCCGCGACCCGACCGAGGTTCCACCACAATTGGCGGGGCAGCAAGATTTGGTCGAACAACCGGCCCAAAAATGGGCACCTCGACTGCAGCGAGCGGTTGCATTGGCCGTTCAGGCGGCAGCTGCTTGACAGATGGGGAATGAATCGGAGTCGATTGATTCCCGGACAACAGCAACTGCTGCCACATAAACTCCTCGTAACGTCGACGCCATCTGCGTTGCAGCCTCTCCTCATCCGAGGAGGAAGACGAGGAGGAACGGTGTTGCCACTTAACTCTGTGCCCTGACCGAGACCGCCGAAGGCGGGAGCGGCTTGACTGAGAAGAGGACCAAGACCGAGACCCAGATCCTTGGCAAAACTGAGGGTGGGTCTGGGAAGGAGCGGGTGACACCCGCTCTTCCCTTGGCTCAGACGTATTGACCGAGGACTGCCGCCCCGGAGGCGCAGACAGAACCTCAGCCTCCACTGGGGAAACCGGCGAAGGGTTGACGGCTCTGGCAGTAGACCGCCCGGGTGACGGGTCAAGAGAACACTCGACAACGTCGACGGGAGTCTTGGCCGGCTGGCCTGATGGGGACACTGTGAAGCCAATGGCCTGAGCTGCAACCTCGACCGGAGTTGAAGGTTGGCAGACCGGGAAGGGACCTCTCCCACTCCCACAAACGCCGATGATGGGACTTACCCAGTGACTCCCTGGACCTGGGCCGAGAGGCAGGTCTCGATGGCCCCTCCCCTTTCGTGGAGAGGGACTGGCGAAGCTCCCTGAATGAAGCCGAATGAGAGGAACTCAAAGAGAGCGGGATAAATGCCGCGACCGAGGAGGAGGGAGATGCAGCCTTGGCCGCCGCCTCTTCCAGGGAGGTAGAAAGTTCGAGCTGCTCAGCCGAGACAGCTGACGTGGACACCGCCCGACGAGCCTCTATAGATTTTAATGGCGCGGAAAAATCCTCGGGGCGCCCAAGCCTAAATCGGGCTGCACGATCCTCCAGGGCGTTGGACGAAACGGCGCAGCACAGTTCGCAGACTTGTGGGTCATGGTCCAAGTCGAGGCAGTATACGCATGTGGAATGCGGATCAGTCCTGGAGATATTCTGCCCACCAGGGCGCCTCCGAGAGCCGGGGAACGAATTGTCCATCGCAGCCGCGAGGGAAAGAAGAACAAAGTTTTGAAAAACTTCACAACTAAATTCGGACGAACCGAAGAATCAGGAACCAGTCGAAAAACGCAGAGCGCTAAGGACGGAACTTGAGCTTCAAGCGTAAGGAAGATCTGGCGTCTTGGGGCGGAGCTAAGAGTTTATTACCGGGTGAGGTGGAGGAGCCACTGAGACCTTCGCAAGATTTAAAGCGGCAAGGAACTTGTTAATAAGGTGGATGAACAACATATCCATGTCCCTAGAAATACAGGTTATTCACCTGTAACAGGAGTTCTAAGAATGGTATATGTTGTTCATCCACACTGTCTGGCAGGTTCCTTGTTGCTTTAAATCTCCGAAGGTCTTCGTTGGCTCTTCCCACCCACCCGGTGGTAAACCTCGGCCCGCCTCCCCACATGCCAGATCTAGCCCGCTGGAAGCCCAGGTTGTGCATCGGAGCCAGGGAGGCCGGGTGGGTCATGTGGATAAACATATACCATTCCTAGAACTGCTGCTACAGGTGAGTAATCTGTATTTCTACGGACATGGATATGTTGTTCATCCACACTGTCTGGCAGACTCCTAGCAGTTCTCCGGGAGGAGGGAGGCAAGGCGCACACATCCTACTTAAGGAATAAGGACTGGAGAACCGAGGTCCAAAAAAACCAGCATCCCGGCGTGACTCAAGGTCGATGTGGCAATGAGTAATAAAGGTGTGTCCTGACTTCCAGGTAGCAGCCCTGCAGATTTCCTGGATAGGGACATCCCTGGATGCAGCCACCGAAGCAGCGGTATGGTGGGTAGAATGAGCTCTTATCCCTCTGGGAGGCTCCATGCCCGCCAACCTATACCAGATATCTATGCAGGAGGTGACCCACATGCCTATTGTCCACTTGGCTGCAGGTCTGCCAGGTGCAGCTTCAGCGCAGGTGACAAACAGCTGGCGAACCTCTCCCCGAACTTCAGCCATCCGCTCCTTATAATAAGATAGTGCTCTTCTAGGGTCCAAAGTATGGAGCCTATATTCGGCCTCCGAGGTGTGACTGGGGTAGAACACCGGCAGAGTCAACACCTGGTTAAGGTGAAACTCCGACACCACCTTCAGAAGGAATTTCGGGTGGGGGCGCAGGACAACCTTGTCCCTGTGGAAGACCAGATAAGGAGACTTGACGGAAAGCGCCTGGAGCTCTCCCATCCTTCTGGCTGACGTGATAGCCACCAAGAAGGCGGTCTTCCATGACAGGTGAGAGATGTCACACCTGTGCATCGGTTCAAATGGCTTGCCCATGAGCTTAGCCAGTACCAGCAGTAGATCCCACGGAGGTGGAGGTTCTCGCACCGGAGGGGATATGTGATCAAGGCCTTTGAAAAATGCCCGACCACCTTCTCTTTACCACCGACTGCTTCGGCCCGCGGGTCGGTAAGCAGAGATGGCTGCCGGTCGTCGGATCAAGCCCTAGCTGAGAAAGGGACCACAGGTAGTCCAGAATGCTTGCCAAGGAACAGGAGGAAGGGTCCAACCCCTTGCCCTGACACCAAATGGAAAATCTCTTCCATTTAAAGGCATAGCATTTCCTGGTCAACACCTTACGGGATGCCTTAACAACGTTGAGGACCTCGTCAGAAAGACCCAAGGCCTGGCACTCTAGCCACTCAGGAACCAGGCCATCAGGTGCAGGGATTGAAGGTCCGGATGGAATACCTTCCCCTGGTTGACTGAGATCAGGTCCGGGCGGGCTGGAAGCCGCCTCGGGAGCCTGAAGCTGTGGCTGAGGAGATCTGGATACCAGAATTGGCAGGGCCTGTCTGGGGCTACCAGAATCACCTGTGCCTTGTCCCTCCTCGCCTTGAGAAGCATCTTGTGGATCAAGGGAAATGGGAGAAAGGCGTAAAAGAGGCCTGGGGTCCACGGCCTCGAGAAGGCATCCCCCTACAGACAGCCCTGCTGAAGGAGATGGGCATGAAACAGCCTCAGCTTCGCATTCTCCCTGGAGGCAAACAGGTCCACTTGAGGCGTGCCCCAGTGGGAGAACAGATCTTGTACTATCTCCGGCAGGAGAGACCACTCGTGGGACGCAGCTCCTATCCGGCTTAAGGCATCGACCAGAATGCTGGAGACTCCTGCCACATGGATGGCTAGGAGATCCGCCTCCAGGCTGCACATGAGGGACCAAGTGCGGAGAGCTTCCCTGCACAGAGGCATGGAGCGTGTCCCACCCTGGCAGTTTAGGTAGTACGTGGTTGTGGTATTGTATGTCTGGACCTGGACCACTTGACCCCGTACAAACGGAGCGAAGGCGGTGAGGGCTAGATGAACCGCTCGAAGCTCCAGCAGGTTGATGTGGCATCGGGACTCCCGAGGGGACCAGAGGCCGTGCGCTCTGTGCTCCCCCAGATGGGCACCCCAACCCATCAGAGAGGCCTCGGTTGATAGAGAGACCATCGGCTCGGGGTGGACAAACGGGATGCCCTCCTGCAGAAAAGCTGGAACGGTCCACCACTGGAGAGCATTCCACATCTCCTGGGTTACTGCCACTGGCTGGTCCAAAGGACCGAAGCACTGTGACCATTGGCTGGCCGGTTCCCATTGTAGGGGACGCATGTGCCAACGGGCCCAATGGACCACGCTGGTGCAGGCCGCCATGAGGCCCAGGAAGTCCCGGGCAGGGCGCAACTGCCCAACCTGAAATGACTGCGCAAAGGGGAGGAAAGAACCTCGCCCTGTCCACCGGGAGCCGTGCTCTGGCTCGCACAGAGTCGAGCTCTGCCCCGATGAATTGGATCACCTGCTTTGGCACGAGTTCCGACTTGGCCTCGTTGATGAGGAGGCCGACCTGAGAGCAAACTTGGAGGGCCAGATCCCTGGACCGCTCCACCTCTGGTCTGGAGGAGGCTGCAATCAGCCAGTCGTCCAGGTAAGGGTACACCTGGACCCTTCGGCGCTGCAGGAGTGCTGTCACCACTGCCATGCATTTGGTGAAGACCCTGGGAGCTAGAGAAAGGCCGAAGAGTATGACCCGGAACTCGTAAAGGGACCCCTCTGCTCTGAAGTGGAGGAATCGCTGGTGGGACGGACGGATTGGGACATGAAAGAACGCGTCCTGGAGGTCCAGAGAACAGAACCACACGCCTCATTCCAAGGATGGAATGATCTCAGCCAGAGTGACCATCCTGAAGGTTCGAGACCTTAGGAACCTGTTCAAGTCATGCAGGTCTAGAATGGGGCACCAGCCCCCCATCCATTTTGGGACCAGGAAGTACCTGGACACAAACCCTGGGTCTGGTGAAGGATCCGCCACCTTCCTGATCACCTCCTTCTGAAGGAGCAGGGCAATGTCGGCTCGACAGGCCGACAGAGAGGCTGCGGACCCCGTAGCCCCCCGTGGGGCGACGGCTCAGAAGGGCGGGGCCTGCTCGAACTCCAGAGGCAGACCCTTTCCTACCACTTCCAACACCCAGCGGTCCCAGGCGGAAAGAAAGTGGTGGAGCCATCCCCCCACGGGAGGGACCCAGGGGGAAGTGACACGTCTGGGGGCGACACCCCTCAACCCGTCACTGGGCAGGCTTGGAGGAAGGACCGGCCAAGGGACCTCCTGGGCCTTTTCCTCCCGGCTTCCTGCTGGAGGAAGCTGCAGGCTTGGCTTTGGTGTGCCAAGTGCGAGCCTGCTGGCCATGATGCTGGTGTTGCGGGGACGGACGTGCCGCTGGGGCAGAAGGGTGAAAGAGCTTATGCTGCTGCCGGCGGCCTTTGTCCTTCTGGGCAGACGTGACCGAGTCCAAGGTGGCATTGGACTTCTCAATTCTCTGGAGGTGGCCTTCCACCCCAGGCCCGAACAAGTCGGTACCCAGGAAGGGGACATCTGCCAGCTTGTGCTGGGTATCCGCCGTGAAGATGGAGATCCGCAGCCAAGCTCTGCGGCGCATGGCCACTGCGGCCGCTACTGACCGGGCACAGGAGTCTCCAATATCGAGTGCCGTTTGGAGCTGCAGTTTCGCCACTGCTCTTCCCTGATCCTGCACCTGCTTGACCATAGTCTGGAGGTCAGCCGGGAGATGAGGGATCACCTCATCCAGGGAGCCCATAAGGGCGTGGGAGAAGTGCGCCATCAGTACGGCTGAACTGGCTTGACGGAGGCCGAGAGAGGACGCAGCGTACACTTTACGCCCGGCATAGTCCAGCTTTTTGGAATCTTTGTCGGGGGTCTTGTCCACGTCCCTGGTGTTCCCGGAACGCTGGAAAACACTATCGGTAACCAACCGGGGTGCTCCGAGAAACCGGACAGTGACCCGGTGGGGACCGCATACTTCCTGGCCATCCTGGCCGGAGGAGCAGGACAAGAAGCCAGCCACTGCCATAAATCCAAGGCTGGGCCAACAATGGCTTCAGCCACCAGAAAGGCCTCCGTGGGAGAATCCCCTCGTTCCAGTATCTCCGTGAGAGGATACTTGGCCCACTTGGATACGGGCTCGAGCTGCATCCCAGTGGACTCTGAGATGAGCCAAAGCAAACCCATGAACGAGGATGGGCTCTTATCCATCGACTGTCCCCCAGAGGACTCCAGGTCAAGGGGCCTGGAGAACAGGGAAGAGTCGTCATCAGACACTGAGGAGTCTGAGAATAGCTGCCTAGGGCCTGAGCCACCCTCCACCTGCCGAGGACGGTCGGGAGTGCGGGTGACCGAAAACTAGTGGGGCAGTCCCTGACCCGACCGAGAATCCTTGGTCGGAGCCCCAGATTTAGGTTGTGGAGGAGGGGGTTCCACCACAGTCGGTGGGGCAGCTGGTTTTGGCTGAACAACTGGCACCGATTTGGGCTCCTCGACCACTGCGAGGGGTTGTTTCGGCCTTTCAGGTGACAGCCACTTAATGGCCGGGGAAGGCGACGGTGTCGGCTGGTTCCCAGTCAGAAGGAGATGCTGCCACATTAAGTCCTCGTAGCGTCGACGCAATTTGCACCAAAGCCTTTCCTCCGAGGAGGAAGAAGACGAGGACGAGTGGCGCCGCCGCTTCCCTCGGTGCCGAGACCGCCGGTGTCGGCAGAATCGGCTGGACCGAGAAGAGGTCCGAGACCAAGACCGCCGGAAACCTGCTCCTCCTCGCTCGGAGCCTTAACCGTGACTCTGGCACAGGAGGGCAGGCAAGTCCTCGGTTTCCACTGGGGAACGGTGAAGAAGGGTTGTCAGCTTCTCCAGTTGACAGCCCGTCCCGCGGGTCGAGAAAATCTCGACGGCTGGCGACGGGTGTTTCGCCGGCTGACCTGACGGGAACACCTGTGAAGCCAGCGGCCTTAGCCGCAACCTCACCAAAGTAGAGTGTCGACTGTCCAGGGAAGGGGACCTCCAGCTCCCTACTTAACGCCCGACGGTGGACTTTACCCTTGAGTCCTTCTCTTCCTTGGACTGAGAGGAGTGTCCTGATGGACCCTCACCTTTCGTGGAGAGGGCCTGGCAAAGCTCCTTACAAGAAGCCGTATAGGAGGAGCCCAAGGAGAGCGGGATAAATGCCGCGACCGAGGAATATGAAGATGCGGCCTGGGCCGCCTCCTCCTCGAGAGCGATCATCTGTTCAAGTTGCTCAGCCAAACCAGCCACCGCGGAAACTGCCCAATGGGCCTCCTTCAACTTCACTGGCGATATACGTCTCTTGGGGCGCCCAAGTTGGAGTCTGGCAGCACGCCTTCGAGGACATTTGCCGAGAAGGACTTGCACAAATCGCAGGCCTGCGGATCGTGGTCAAGCCCGAGGCAGCAGACGCACGTGGAGTGCGGATCGGTCCTAGACATCTTCTGCCCACATGGGCACCGCCGAAAACCGGGAGTTGATTTGTCCATCGCAGCTGCGAAGGAAGAAACAGATCAAAGTCTAATAAACTTTAAAATTAGTTTCGGGTTAACCAAAGAGTTTGGATCCAGTCTAAATGCAGAGTGCTAAGGAGGGAACCTGAGCTTCCAAGCGGTAAGAAAGATCTGGCGTCATGGGGCGCAGCAGAGAGTTTTACCACCCGGATGGGTGGGAGGAGCGAGCTTGAAGACCTTCTGGCAAGATTTAAAGCGGCAAGGAACCTGCCAGACAGTGTGGATGAACATATCATCCATGTCCCTAGAAATGTTTTTTTTTTGTCATGGCTGGTAAAGGAGGGTGGTTTTCTCCTTCGGTGGCACAGTCGCTGTGGTTTCAATATTGAAAGCTACTGACCATGTGTCCGCTGTACCATCAGTGTGGTTGCGATTTGTTTTTATGAATGTCACAGTGATTTCAGTGTGGGGTTTTGATGCGGCTGACTGGCACCTCTGCCATGGGTATATCGTAGGATTTACCACAGCAGAAAGGTGCCAGCCAATAAGAATAGAGGATTTTGGTGTTTGCTTAGAGTACGTGGTATAATCTGTGATAACTGAGCAGCAGACTAAATAATGGGACAGTGGCTCTGCATTCTGACTGGCAGCTGCATGTATACTTAGCCAACCAGAGAGCAAGCCCAGTTTGCCCTCCCACTTCAATATGCAGCAGCCAATCAGAGACATCCAGTAACATTACAGTGCTTCTGCGAGAAACAGTTCCTGCTTTCTTCACAAACGCACTGTAGCACGGCAAACAGCTTTGGCAGGTTTAAAAAAAATGTTTTTCATTTTTCCAGTATAATTATGATGGTACAGATAGTGGTCTGGGTTTCCTCAGTAATAACCAGATCAGGGCGATTAATAAACAACAAGACTTTTGCTTCAGTGTTTATTACCCCTGGTCTGGATAGTACCTCATAAACCCAGACCACTATGGTATTACCATTCAGGATCTGCTCCTCTTAGTCTGCATAACTGTATACCTGGCTTGATGGAGGTGAGCCAGCTCCCAACCTCAGTCCTGACAGGTGGTCTAAAGGTTACCTCACACAGTCTATATGCAGGCTCGCTTAGGGAGAAATACAAGGTGCTGGTCAGAGATAATTATATTGCTCAATTCTTCTTGCTAATTTCCAAGTTAAAGTTTCAGAACCATGCACTGATAATGCTACCCCTCAAAACCACTGAACAGTTTTCATCACAAGTGCCACATCAAAATCAGGAGGTAGTGGAAATGGGAAGAACCAGGGGAACTCGGTTCTGGAAGTGAAATTAAAAGTCTGACTCAGTTCCAGGAGCAAAATAGGGAAGGACATCTTGTATGTGAAATGTACTGCCCTAAAGGTATACAACCAAGTTAATACAGTGTAAAAGTGCAACATATTGTATGATGACAAAGTGTGCACCTAGACCCCAGTAGGTTTAATCCTACACCAGAGTTGTTGGTTCCTTTAATGGATTCATTCTACTTCCAACAGGACATCAGATATTATAAAACGGGTAGGGAAATTGTTGTTCTTTTATTGGATGATAAGCATCACATGACTCTGCGTATATCAGAGCGCGACCGCACACCTGCACTTTTACCCCCCTCCAAAACAATTTTGACATTTTATATGATGGATAAACCACTCTGAGGTGTGCGGTCGCGCTCTGATATACGCACGCCTTGGGTGGTTCATAGGAAGATATGAACTCAGGAGGCAAAAAAATGCCCTTAATGAGCTCACAGCCAGCCAGGTGGAGTAATTCTATTATGGATATGATGTTTTTTTGTTACCCATATAGATATCTAACTGTTTTTTAAAAGATTCAATATTAGTACTGTCCACTACTTCCCTTGGTAGGGCATTCCATTGTGTTACAACCCTTTGTGAAAACCATTTAATCCTTTTTTGAGTTTTACAGTTTACCCCTCTAAGTTTATAACTATGAGATCTTGTTAGTTTGTCAGAATTATTCTTTATTAAACCTAAAGTTTCAAACAGACATTGGTCATTAACTGCTTTATATACTGTGCATAGATCTCCTCGTATTTGTCTGTATTCTAAGGAAAAAAGACCCGCATGTTGTAACCTTGATTTATATTGAAGGGGTCCCAGGTCTCTAATTTTTTTAGTTATTTTCCTTTGTACCCCTTCAACTAATGTGTTTCCTTTTATAGTAGTTGGACCACAACAAGAAGAACAATATTCAAGTTTAGTCCTAATCATACATGTATAGAGTGGTAGTACTACTTTTTGTTCTCCGCTTTTAATGTGCTTAAAAATATATCCCATAATTTTATGACACTTTTTAACTTTAACCAAGGTGTGATTATCAAATATAAGGTTGTTGTCAACCAAAACCCCTAAATCTTTCTCAGTTGTAGCTATAACAAGTGGAACATTATTGATTTTATAATTAAAGTTTTGATTGTTGTATACAAAGTGGATGACCTTACATTTTGTTCATTAAAACACATCTTATTTTCTTGTGCCCATCTACAAATTTCATTTAGTTCTTCCTTGAAAAGGATTGCATCTTATGTGTTCTTAACAATACAGCCAAGTTTGCAACGCCTCCTGCATTTGGCCATCCAAACCTTATTGGCTGGTTACATTGTTGATATTAATAAATGAAACAGTACAGGGCCCAAGACAGATCCCTGTGGAACTCCACTACCAACCTTCACCCATGGTGATAAATGTCCTCTGACAGCGACTCTCTGATACCTATTCTGTAGCCAAGATTTTACCCAGTTAATTATGTTGGGATGAAAGCCAAACATACACATATAATTTATTATAACTTGATGAGAAACTTTATCAAAGGCCTTTGAAAAGTCGAGCAGTACAACATCCACTGGTAACCCTAAGTCAAGAGATGCACTTACATTTTCATAAAAGTTTAACAAGTTTGTCATACATGATCTACCCTCAGTAAATCCGTGTTGAGTTAAATCCTGTAAGTTGTTTTTTGAAAATATGTGCTTCACTTCTTGTTAATAAAGTTCTTTCAAATAGTTTACCAATAACCGATGTAAGACTAATTGGTCTGTAGTTGGATACTAGTTGTTTATTTCCAGCTTTATGTATGGGAGTGACTATAGCTTCGTTCCATGATTGAATTGTCTTGCCTTGGTTAAGTGATGCATTAAACAAAATTGTCAAGGGTCCACATATAACATTTGCTGTTTCTTTTAAAAATCTAGGATGTATATTATCGGGTCCAGGAGAGGAATGAATTTTGAGTTGTTGTATTACAGTTTTAACCTCAGTTTCCTTAATAGGTGGTATATACTCTTTATTATTTTGCTCCAGAATTATTGGTAGGATATCATCTGAAATAAATATACTAGCAAAATAATTGTTAAATTTGGTTGCCATTTCCAATTCATTAATAATAGGACCTTTACTGTTGACAAGTGTTCCCATTGTAGAACTATTTTTTTCTAAGAGAACCAATGTAGTTGTAGAAAGATTTGTGGTTAACCTTAGTTTTAGATGCTAAGTTTAATTCAAAATTTCTTTTTGCTTTTCTGATGAAATGTTTGACTTTTTTTGTTTTTTCTTTATATGTTCTCCAGGTTATTGGGGATGGATTTTTTCTATATTTCCTATAATAGGTCTTTTTTTTGTTGATAGCCTTTTTTATGTTCTTATTCCACCATAGAGGAATTATGTTTCCCTTATTATATTCTGGTCTACTGGGTACCCACGTTTTCAAACAATAATTAATTTTATTCCTTACATTTTCCCATATTTGACACAAGTCTAAATCTTTAAGATCATTTTCCCAGTTCCAAGTGCTTAAAAAACGTAGTATTTTTTCATAATCTGCCTTATTATAATCTTTTATTACTGTCATGCCGTTATTGATGTTATTACATAAATTTAGGTTCACTGATACCATATTATGGTCACTATCCCCTAGTGGTGTTTTAATAGTTGGTATAGTCATTTTATATTCTACATTAGTTAATATGATGTCAAGTATATTGTTCAGTCTAGTTGCTTTAGTCACAATTTGGGTTAGGTTTTGTTGAATGGTAAATTCAATGAAAGCAGTTTCTACAAGTCCGTGGCCTTCCAAAATAGTCCAGTTTATTTTGGGGAAGTTAAAGTCTCCCATTAATATGTAATTATGTGTTGTTTCCATATTATTTAGGGTTGACGAAAGTTCTATATCTTCAGCTTGAGATAAACTGGGGGGTCTATAACAAAGGGCCACCACCAGTGTTTCATTCTGTAAATTTAGTTGAGCCCAAATTATTTGTTTTACTTTCTAGTACCTCATTTGGGGTTATACTATGGGCCATATATTTATTTGAGATGTATAGTGCTACACCACCGCCTCTGGAGTTAATTCTATTTTTGGAAAACTTATTATAGCCCTGAATTTCTGTGGTCCATTCTTGGTCAGAAAACCATGTTTCTGTGACTCCACATATAGCTATATTTTCCTTTGCTAGAATGTGTTCCAATTCCTCCATTTTTTTTTATCAGACTACGTGCATTAATAGTATAGTGATAAATCCTAGATCTTTATTCTTTATTTTTTTTTTGGTAATTTGATTTCTTAGAATTTATATTATTGCAATTAGTGCCACTAACTAATTTTTCAGGTGATGTATCAGTTTCAGGAGGACGTAAAGAAAAACGCCCTCCTCCCAGTGAAATTAGTTTAAAATACTGGTAATGAAATCTGTTATCTGTTTTGCTAGTAAGTGGTTTCCTCTCCTACTTAGGTGTAGTCCATCCCAGGAAAAGAGTTCTACACGGTTGGTGAATTCCTCCCAATGTGTAATGCATAGTATTTCTTGTCTCAATGACCATCTTCTCATCCAGTTATTTATATTTCTAATCTTTGATGTGTGGAAATAAGATGCTTTGGGAATTGGTAGGATCTCAGAAAGTACAGGAACACAGCCTAACTCAATAAGTTTATTAATAAGTACTACAAAGTCCTTTTTTATGCTATTTTCTGAGTCTTTAAAGATGTTATTCGCTCCAAGATGTATAATAACAATTGGATTTGGGCCAGCATTACTTAATATTTTTTCTAACATAGTGACTATATCCATTATTTTCGCTCCACTAAAGCTTGATAACACTCTAGTGGCTTTGTCAGGATTACACACTGCTCTATCAAGGTACTTGATTATTGAATCACCTAAGATAAATATATTTTGTTTCACAGTTTCAGTGGTTTGGGGTATTGTAGGTTGAGTATTAACATCAGTGTCTGTGGGGGTAATAAATGTAGTGTGACTGTTTACAACAAAGTCAGGTGTGTCAGTGGATAGAACATCATAACTATTATATAAAGTGAGATTAAAAGTGTCAGCTTTTCTTCCTTTTTCTGAAACCTGAGAATTTTGCACTGTAAACCATTCCTCGTTTAAGAGAGGTCCGAAATCCTCCTCTGTTCCTTTTTTTTTGCAGACTGTATTGCGGGAGCTATTACAATTACTGGTTGTTCTTGTGTCTGGCTATCCCCTGACTGTAACCTGGTACCTGGTGTTTCGGGTAGTAGACAGGAATCAGTATTTATTACATTTTGCCCCTCTATAAACCTTGATGCCATTTGTTTTTGACTTGTTTCTAAGTCGTCTAATCGTTCGTTAAATAAGCTGATTTCTTTAAGTAATTCTATGTTCTGTAAACATTTACAGCATGTAAATAATTCTTTTGGGACTACATCCATAACGAGAAACATGTTACACTCAGAACATTTGACTCCAAGGTTACCTTCTAAGGTCATAGTGGTGTCCGTGTTTGTTTACAAAGAACTATTGTTTCTACTTAAGTAATTACAAATAGACTCTGAATTCTGTGTAATCACTTTAATTTTCCAGTACTCCCACAATATTTGGAACTTATCGTTAATGGCCCTAGTACACGTGAACACGCTGGGCGCTTCATGCCATGGGACACACGGCGCCTGGCTTGTGCTCGCCTCTGTTCGCAGAGGGGCTGTATTTACAGTCCTGAAACCCGGAAGTTAGCTGGAGGGACGAAACACAACCTCGTAATCAAGGTTGCTTGTTTTAAAGTGTTAGTCTGCACAAATAAAATGGTTTTACCCCACTCATGCATGGTGTTAAATCACTTTAACGTAAGATACACTGCCCAAAAATAAGTTTAAAAAACACAGATGTAACACTAATTGTAGTTTTAAACTACAAACTACTCTTCCTGCACACTTTCGTTTTACAGGGCTCCAGTATATTAATTTGACAGAGTACAGATGAGAGCTTTAAATAAAAGATGTCTGCCCGCTGTGAGAACAGCCAAAACAGACTGCAGTTCGGCCTGCGGCCTCGTGCGTATAACAGAGCGCGATCGCATACCTCAAAGTGGTATATCTATTACATATATCATGGATAATATATCATATATGGAGGCACAGTACAGCATAGTGGTATAGCACACTGAGCTGCAAACCTGAAGACCTGTGTTTGAGTCCCATCAGCCTTCACTTGCATACTGTATGACCCTGAGCAAGTCACTTAACTTCCTTGTCCTCCCAGGTTGCACCTTGAAACAAGCTTTGGCTTAGTGTGCCTTTCCTGGTTAAACAATTTCCCTGTCCTTATGTCCTCTCCCTTCAGCCTGTACACATTGTTTTCCTCCTACCTAGACAGAAAACACCAACTTAATACATCTTCCAGTGCAGTCCGACTTCCAGGAATGAGTCCAAGAAATGTAAACAAACAGCTTTGCTCAATAGGAGTAGTGGAAAACCTGTACTGGAGTGGTGGTTTAAACTGTGAAAGTGGTTTGGGTGGTGGCAGCATTATCGGCAAATGGCTTTGCAGCTTTAATCTGGATTGTAGTTAGAAGAATTAATTAAGCATCCCTGATTTCTTTCTTTTATCTCCCTCTCTTTTCCTATTTCCAATACTCCTCTGTTCCCTCAAGATTTTGGTCCTGGTATTGCATGAAACTAAAAACAATGATACTTTCAGGGTTGCTCAGATACTTGAAAATCCAATCCAAGCTAGGACAGCCGGATGTTAGGAAAATCCATATCCAAATCTGAATCAGGATCAAAGCCTCGGATGCCACCAGATGTCAGATTCAAATAATAACATCCAACTAAGGATGGCACTGTGCCAATCTATGGCACGTGCCAAAGCCTCTGGTAAACCCCAGGATCTGCAACCTTATAAAACCACAAGAAATGCCTGTACACAAGCTATTCGGCAAGCAAAAATTAAGCACCAGAGGAAGATGCTGACCAACACCTGGGGAGACAGCAGAAAATTCTGGTCAAACATTAAAGATATCACTTGCAAAGATCCCTAGGTATCTCCTTCAATGCTAAACCTTGAAGGTACCCCCACACTGGATCCGCTCAAAACTGCAAACACTTTTAATGATGCCTTCACCAACAAACAGTGTACTCCCTCAAAACTTCTTTGAGGATAACTCTGACTATGAAGCAACAAGTCGAGGTGAGGTCAAGAGCCCTGAACACTCTCCCTTCTACTTGAAGGTCTCAATAACTCTGGTCAGAAAACTTCTAACTAGAGTGTTGGGGAAGTCAAGGCATAGCGGAGACTCTCTGGACCTCAAACTAACTGCACTCACACTAGGGGAAGTGCTCTTTCCCATAACTAAGATACTAAACCTCTCATTAACTCTGCCTCAGTTCCCACAAGTGTGGAAAACTACACTGATTATCCCAGTTAATAAGTCTGGTGATCGATCTCTGCATAGCAACTATAGGATTATATCAATTCTTCCTCCCCTATCCAAGGTGTGGGAACGAATATTTGCCAACCAGCTTGTGGATTACCTGGAAACTCACTACATCCAATGCCCACAACAGCATGGTTTTAGAAAAGGACATAGCACCACCACAGCGCTACTAGAATTCACCAGCTACATTCAACAATCCATTGACCAAGGCAATCTTGTAAGAGTGGCCTTTATTGACTTAACTAAGGCTGTTGATACTGTGAATCACCCACTCCTACTCGGTCAGCTCACAAATACTGGTCTCTCACCACCCTGACCCAAACACACTTCAAAGCAACCTACAACTAGGATTCATAGAGCTCGAGAACTGGTTTAATACCCACAAATTGGTGCTAAACTACAAAAAGACAAAAGTGCTGCTGTTTTCCTCTCCTCGACACAAGTACAAGGCCCTCACTGTTCTAAACAACAAAGGAGCCCCTCTAGAGCAACTACAAAATTTTAAGTACCTTGGTGTAACCTTGGACAGGCACTCACCTATACACCTCACTTAGAGAATGTCACTAGAAACGGTAACACCAGGATTGGGCTCCTCTATAGATATAGATGGTGTCTGACTCCAGAAGCTCTGAAGCTTGCAATCCACAGCTCGGTTCTGTCAGTCTTTGACTATGGCTTAGTAATATATGGAGCTGCCACAACCACATCACTTAAACGGCCAACTGCTGCTCTGAACAAAGCATGTAGGCTGATCACAGGTGCTGCCCGTCTCACCCACACCTGTGATCTATATGACAAAACTGGGTGGCTTCCACTAACTGGTAGACTCAAGTACCAAACTTGCCTGCTGACCAAGAAAGTGCTTCTTGGGCTCTTGCCTCTAGGAGTTGGATACCTGCTGAATAACTCCCTTAAGACCCAGCACACCCATACCTCGGAATCTGAACACCTCCTCATCCCATGGTGTCGGACTGCACAGTACCAAAGATCCTTCTTGTACAGAGCTCCACTTTGGTTCAATGGCCTGTGTAGTGAATTGACCAAACTAACCAAGCTTGCACAGTTTAAACATTTGCTCCGGCAGCATCTTATAACTGAAAGCACATGTGATTATACCATCCAATCCTAGTTCCTATCTGTCTACCTCAACCGTGTACTGTGGCACCCTGTCCACACCCTTTGACACTTACATGACACTGGTCGTCTACACCACCCTTTCATCATGCCCTCCCTCTAGCCCCTACCCCCTTCTTACCCCTCCTACAACACTGACAAAGCCACTGGCTGCTACACTCCGCTGTGATCAATATTGCAATGCCACCACGTTCATCTACCCCTCTACCTTAACTCCCTAATACCTCCTTTGCTTAATCTGTCACTGTATGCTTTGGATGTATTCACTTGACTATTTGTTGCAGCATAACTGTCAGCTCACCCTGCTGGCTGTTTCCTTAATGTTTATTCGCTATTTATTATTGCTCTAGTAATCATCCCATTTTAAAGCTGTAGCATACATACTGTACTGTATTTTTTCAGCATCTTCTTCTTGTACTCCCTGTCTAGCTGTAAACCCTTCCCCACCGACGTGGAACCTTTGTAAATGAGCTGCCTTGTGCTCAAAAGTATTTGTAATCCAAGACCGAATAAATAAAATAAATAAAAACTATCCTAAACCCTAACATTTCCCCACAACTTGCAACCATTAGAAATTCCCCACCCAACACATCCACTAGCACCAACCTCCCCCTATTGCACCCCAACAAATAAATACCTTCTACTGGATCAGTGTAGTACTAGTAGAGTCAGAGCTGGTGCTGCCTCAGTCATGAAACATCCTAATTCCCCCACCCTGTGTAATAAGCCCCTCTCCCCAGTTAAGAACAACCCCCACCTCCCCTCCCCCCTCAAAACCCCCCAAACAAAGAATGCCTTAACCTTTGGCTGGGTTGAGTGTAGCAGAGTTAGAGCAGGTGCTACCTCAGTCATAAAACATCCTGATTAAGACCCCTGCCCCCCCGATAAGAACAAACCCCTACCCAACACACACTAGCCCCCACCTCCCTCCTCAAACAAAAAACACCTTTACCTTTGGTTGGGTCAGGTGTAGTAGCCCAATCATGCATTACTATAGGGGGACATCCCCATTCGTTCACTTACCTAGACCAAAGACTGGTGCATACTGCTCTATTGTGGGACCGCGTTGTTTTGATTTTGACTGAAGCAGTACCTGTTCTTGCCTGTACTACACCCGATCTGATCTGGCTAAAGGTAAAGATACTGTATAGGTGGAGGGGGGGAGAGAAGAATGGATGTGGAGGGTAGTGGGTGTACTGGGTGGAGGGATGGGGTTGTGGGTTTTGATCTTTTCCGGAAAGGGGAAGTTTATGAAATCTTTTTTTTACTGACTGATGTAGCGCCAGTTCTTGCCTCTACTATACCTCAGCTGGCTGAAGGTAAATATACTGTAATCACTGTTTGGGGGTGCTACTGAGGGGGAGAAGGGAGGTGGGGCTAGCGGGTGTGTTTTTCCTCTTATCCAGGGAAGGGGGACTTAAGGAATCGGCCTGGGGATTGTTTTTGATTGAGGCAGCATCAACTCTTGCCTCTACTACAAAAGATAGTCTCTTATTTAGGATTAGTTGATCAGTATCTCTAAGATCTGACAAGTTGTTTTTGTGAAAGGGGATATGGGAAAGATCTGATAAATAATGTAAATGAAGAAGCTAGATCCAAGGGAATGGAAGATCTGTTGGTACACAGGAAAAGAAGCAATGACAATTCTAATAGATTTCACTCTGTGACCACTTTCTCTGCATACAGTGGACTGGAGGAGCAGATTTTGAAAACGAACTGGAACATCCTGCAGGGAGACACAGGACTGAGTGATATCAACAAAATATCCCCCACAAATGGCATATAGGAGAGTCACTGCCTTAAAGGATCCGCTAGTCCTTAATAGGCAAGTACGGCCAGCTAATTATACTTGGCTGAGAAATGTTAAAGCAGGATGTTTTCAGCGTAATAAATGAACTTATTGGAAAGCTGGTTAAGCAGGTGACACCTTTGTTAACCCACATAATGAAAAACAGCACCAAATCAGACAGTTTATTACATGTGAAACGAGTGGCATGATCTATGTTGTCTTTTCTAAATGTGGTGTTTTTCGATGTAGGACAAAGCAAGCGAAAATTTAAAGAAAGGGTTGGGGAACACTGCAGAGCCATACTAAACCAAGACGTGAAATATGTAACGGCTTTACATATTTCAATAGCTATTGATAAAAATGTACATGAGTTCAAGTTTCGAACTATTGACAAGGCCAGCTGGAATAATGCGGGGAGGGGGGATTTTGACAATCTTTTGCTAAGGAGAGGGATTTGGATTTATACCCTAGGGCAATAGTTCTCAGACTTTGTCACAGTGAGCCTCCCAGATCCATGGAAAGATTTGAGCCTCCCCCAAAAATTGAAATAATCTTGGGCCACCCCCCAAAAAAAAAAAACACACTATACTTTGCACAGTACATCATGAACACATTGAAACCCCTTTGAGTATATGGCTTACATTCAGTTCTTTGTCTTATACTAATGTGGAACGTTTGAAAAAGAGCTCCAGTGCTCAAAGGTGTTATCTGAATAACAAATAAAATAAACAAATATTATTATTCAGCTTATTGTAACCCCCCCCCACCGAACAGGCCAACCTGCTTGCTCTATTTTTGTTCTTGAACCATTGTTACCCCTTGTTGCAGTACCTTCATGGGTCAGACTACTTTCTCTGTTTCCTCACTACATGCAATAACCTTCCTACATACTTCACCTCTCCCCCTCCTTCCCTGCTCCTAAGCAACTTCTTTGGGATTACTTTGCTCCTTCCTGCTATTGCTCTTTGCACTTCTATGCTCAATCCTCACATCTGGGCTGTTCTGCCATTAGTTTACAAATTAATTAATTACCACCAATCATTATTAATTTATTGTTTATATTTATTTGCACTACTGCGTGTTGTGTATTTCTTGATTGTTTTGCAGTTTGAAATATATTCACTCCCTACCCTTCCCCGGGTACACCTGAAATGAGCCTTGGCTCATTCACCTTCCCTTGTCACCTATTAATAAATAAATATACAAAATTCACCTACTGTTATCCTCTTTCAGTTTGCTTCATCTTTCACACAAAATACTGTATATAAAACCCAAAATTTAAATACAGTACTTTTTCAGACTTGCCTGAGCCTCCCATAGAACAGGTTGGGGCCTCCCAAGGGAGGCAGGGCTCACCATTTGAGAACCCCTGCCCAAGGGGTATGTAGATATCCTGGCATCAATGGAAATTTTGACATCTCACTTTATTAAAAGAAATCTAGATAGAAGTTGTGCCTAATATATATGACTGTACTAATAACAGAAATTGATATTCTGTGGGGTTTTTTTGTGTGTGTGAAACACAAACAATAAATGATAATATAAATAAATAAAATGAAACTTAATAGTGGCATCATAGCATATTTTAAATGACTATATTTGTCTTTTAGACGTCAAGTTGATGGATTAATTTTCTAAATCAAATCAATCTTTATTTTTAAAAAGCGCCTTTCCGAAACCAAAGCGCCTGTACATAAAACCATATAAACAAACATCTTAAAACAATCAATTCGCAACCAGACCAAATATAAATCGGATAAACTAAAATTATACAACAGGAATAAAATCATGTACCAGAATCCAGGAACGCTAGGCTAAATAAATCTGTTTTTAAGGCTATTTTAAAACTCTGGATGGTCAGGCACTCTTGAACCTGACGAGGTAGAGAATTCCACAGGGTAGGGGCTGCAAAAGACAGTGCCCCAGATGTCTTTAAGCGCACCCTGGGAATCTCCAGCAATCCCTCGTCAGTGGTGTGAAGTGGGAGGAGGGGGCTGTAAAGGCGAAGGAGATCTTGCAGATAGCAGGGTCCCTGTTTGTGTAGGGCTTTATACGTCAGCAACCTGACCTTGAAGGTGATCCGCCACTGTACTGGCAGCCAGTGCAGACTGTGCAGCACAGGCGTAATATGACTGGTCCCAGAAGTATCAGTCAAAAGCCTGGCCGCAGCATTCTGCACTAGCTGCAAGCAGTGGATATCAACCCCCGGTAGCCCTAGGTAAAGGGCATTGCAGTAGTCAAGGCGGGAGGTGGAAAAATGAGGTCTTAACAACGGCCGACACCCGAGATCTAAGGGTCAGGCCACTGTCAAAAATAACGCCCAGGTTCCGCACCTGGTCTGAGGTAGTCAGCTAAACACCCCCAAGCCAAAGTCCAGAGGGCTGCCCTGCCGACAAACCCACCTCTTGACGATCTGGGTCCACAACCAACACCCCAATCGTAGCCGGATTCAACCGCAGCCAGCTGGCACTCATCCAGTCCTGGATCTGAGAGAGACAGTTGTTAAAAACCTAGAGGAAACCATCTTGCCCGGGCACAAAGGACATGTACAGCTGAGTATCATCTGCATAGCAGTGAAAACTCAGTCCGTACCACCCAATGATATCTCACAATGGCAGCATGTACACTGCAAACAACATGGATAACAAAATGGAGCCCTGTGGTACCCCGCATGATAGGGGGAGAGGAGCTGAGGAATAAATCTCAGACACCACTTTCTGAGTCCTACCCACGAGGAAAGATCAAAATCATCTCAGGACTGTACCAGACAGTCCACAGATGAACCACAGGTGCTCCAGTAGCACACCATGGTCCACAGTGTCAAATGCTGCAGAGAGATCAAAAAGGACCAAGATGGAACAAGTCCTCCGATCTCTCGCTATTAGATCATTTAGCATCCAGACAAGGGCAGTCTCAGTACTATGTCTCTTCCTAAAGCCCAACTGGAGAGAACCATAGACATCGTGGGTAGATAAATGATCATCCAGCTGCAGCGCAACCACTTTCTCAGTAACCTTGCCCACAAAGGGCAGGTTAGAGACAGGTCTGTAGTTAGCCAGACAGTCTGGGTCAAGTGAAGATTTCTTAAGGAGAGGTTGTACAACCAACTCCTTTAGGGGGTTTGGGAAGACCCCCCCCCACTCTCCAATGAACTCCAGACTATCTCAGTTAGGACAGAGCTGATCTCATCAATGCACCCTATCAGAAGGCACACTGGGCCCGGGTGCAAACTACAGCAGGTTGGCCGCAAAGTCTGGACAATCCTCAAGATGTCCATGAATTCTGGCCAGCCGAAGTCAGACCAAGCAAACCGGGTATCGGCAGCCCCCAGCCAAGCTCCGCAATACCCAATAGAGGGGGCTGCACAGATCCCGGACCTGATGGTGACAATCTTATCTGCAAAGAACCGAGCAAACTCATCACATCCCTCTTGTAAAAAGCTCTACCAGGCTGGAGACAGATTGTGCAATCCAATCTGTTGACAATCCGGAAGGACTGAGCTGGTCAGTTCTGCGCAGCAGCAATCTCCCTGGACAGGAACTCTGTCTTCTTATGGGTGACTGCCGATTGATAGACAACATAATGGTCCATCAATCTAAGTCTGTCACCATCAAGGTCCGATTTCTGCCAGCACCTATCCAACATTCGTCCCTCTTTCCTCATCTCCTTCAAGGTCCATCAAACAATGGGGACCTTGGGAGAAAAATGAGGGGACGAACCTGAACAGAAGCTGTGGAATCCAGGGCCCCATCACTGCCTTATTATAGAAACACAGAAACATAGAATTTGACGGCAGACAAGGACCGCTTGGCCCACCCAGTCTGACCATTTCCCTACCTAATGGATAAGCTGCAGATCCTAGTTAACCAGCAGCCTACTTCTTCCTCCCCCCACCCCCTAGAATTGCCTTATGACTGTCCCATGCATGCTTGAATTCCACCACTGTTTTTGACTCCACAACTTCCTCCGAAGGCCGCCCATGCATCCACAACCTTCTGTGAAAAATACTTCCTTAAATTACCTCTGAGCCACCCTCTATCTTCAAATTGTGCCCCTTGGTCTTGCACACTTTTTGAAAGATGCTACCCTCTTGGACTTTGTTGATTCCCTTGAGGTACTTGAAAGTTTCTATCATGTCCCCTTCTCCTCCTTTCCTCGAGGCTATACATATTAAGCTCCTTAAGTCTCCTTCATATGTCTTCCAGTGCAGACCCTGCACCATTTTAGTTGCCTCCTCTGGACAGCTTCCATCCTGTCCATGTCTTTCTGGAGATTGGGTCTCCAGAACTGCATCCAGTACTCCAGATGGGGTCTCACCAGCTGTCTGTACAGAGGGATAATAACTTCCTGTTTTCTACTGGTGATGCCTCTCCCTGTGCATCCCAGTATCCCCCCAGCCCTCCTTGCTGCCCTCTCACATTGCTTGCCCACCTTTAGGTCATCTGATATGACTATCCCTAGGTCCCATTCCATTTTTGTTGTTGTTAGTATCTCACCCCCCATTGTGTACTCTTTCCCTGGGTTTTTGTTTCCCAGGTGCATTACCTTGCACTTCTTAGTCCTGAATCTAAGCTGCCATATATTTGACCATTCCTCTAACCTTGCCAAGTCCCTTCTCATCCTTTCCACCCCATCTTGTGCATCAACTCTGTTGCAGATCTTTGTGTCATCTGCAAAGAGACATACTTTTCCTTCCAGTCCCTCTGCCATGTCGCTTATAAAGACATTGAAGAGGACCGGTCCTAATACTGAACCCTGCGGTACCCCACTAGTAACCCCCCTTTCTTCAGAGTGGACTCCATTTACTATTACTCTCTGTGTCCTATTCTCCAGCCAATTCTTTACCAGGCTGTCATCTTGGGACCCACTCCCAGGCTGGCTAACTTGTATATTAATCTTTGTGTGGGACTGTGTCAAATGCTTTGCTAAAGTCTAGGTAGGCCATGTCCACAGCCCCTCCCTGATCTACTACTTTGGTCACCCAGTCAAAGAAATCTATCAGATTTGTCTGGCATGACCTTCCGCTGTAATCCATGCTGCCTTGGGTCCTGTGCCCTCTGGCCTCTAGATACTCGACAATTCTTTCCTTCAGAAGTGATTCCATCATTTTCCCTATCACTGAGGTTAAACTAACAGGTCTGTAGTTTCCTGCTTCTGCCTTGCTCCCACTTTTGTGAAGGGAATCACATCTGCCCTCCTCCAGTCCTCGGGTACCCCATCCTCCCATGATTTGTTAAAAGGATAGTCAGTGGTGTCACTAGTTCTACCCTTAGTTCTTTTAGAATTCTGGGATGAATCCCATCAGGCCCCATTCTTTGTCCACCTTCAGTTTTAAGAGTTCTTTCAGAACCCTTTCTTCTGTAAATGGGCTGGTATCAACTTCTGTATCCAGAGTGTTTCTACTGTTTGTTTTAGGTACCTCCTCTTCCTTTGTAAATACTGAGCAAAATATTTGTTTAGTATCTCTGCCTTTCACAGTCACCCTCTGCCCACCCTCCCTCCCTTTATCAAGCCTCGCTATCCCTCCTTGGTCTTCCTTCACTCCTGATGTACCTATAAAGGTTTTATCCTCTTCTTAACTGGAGTTGGCTATCTTTTCCTCGGTTTGGGCCTTTGCTGTTCTGACTGCCTTCCCAGCTTCCTTTGCTTTAACTGATACAGTTCTCTGTCCTGCTCCTTCTGATTCCTTGTACTTCCTGAATGCTTTCTTTTCTCTTGAACCTTCACTGCACTTCCTTTGAGAACCATTGTGGTTTCTTACATCGTTTGTTTTGTTTATTTGCTTCCACAAAGGCTTGTTACCTCTGTGATGGCAGTTTTATTATTCCCCATTGTTCTTCACCCCTCTTTCCTGCCCATTTGCTAGTGCATTCCTTAGGCACTCACCCATTTTAGCAAAGTCAGCCCTCCTAAAGTCCAGTACTTTGCCTTTGTAAGGCTTGACTCTATTGCTGTGTTTACTGTGAACCATACTGCTCGATGGTCGCTAGTTCTCAGATGGCTACCCACTTCTACATCTGTGATCCTCTCTCATCTCCATTTGAGACAACCAGGTCTAAGATGCTCCTCTCAGTGGGCTCCAATACTAGTTGTCTAAGGCACGCCCCCTGTAGGGCATCTAGAATACCCCACTCTTCGAAGTGGCTGCTGCAACTGCACTCCAGTTAACATCTGGCATATTCAGATCACCCATCAGCAATATCTCCCCTTTTTCTGCCATTCTAAGTATACTTCCTATCATTTCCTTGTCCATTTCCTCCCCCTGAGAAGGGGGTCTGTATACAACCCCTGTGCGGACTGTGGTGCTATTGCCAGTCTCCAAATTTACCCACAGTGTTTCTTCTCCTCCCTGTTTACCCTTTTGTTCTGTTGCTTTGATTCCTTCCCTTATGTAAAGAGCTACTCCTCCTCCTCTTTTACCCTCCCTGTCCCTCCTGTAGATAGTGTATCCTGGTATGTTTACGTCCCAGTCATGGTTTTGTGTGCACCATGTTTCTGTGACTGCCACGATATCCAGATGTTCCTCCTCTATCAAGGCCACTAATTCAGGAAGCTTGTTACTCAGACTACGGGCATTGGTACTCATTGCTCTCCATTTTTTGATGGGTTTACCTTCTGTTGCAGCATCCCCCACTGACCTTTCTACCTCGGTCTTTTTCTCATTTAGTACCCTGTTTTGTAGGGAGAGGCTGGGATTTTCCTGCTGCTTATCAGTGCCTCCCCCCTTGACTAGTTTAAAAGCTTGCCAATGAAGCATTTAAACCAATTGCTCAAAAGACTTGTTCCCTTCCTGGACAGATAAAGACCATCCTGCCAGTATAGGCTGGTGTCCCTCCAGGTGGAACCCCAGTCCCCAATGAAGCCAAACCCCTGTGCTCCACACCATTTTTTCAACCATTCATTAAACTGCATGGTGCAAAGTACCCTCGCCTCACTCATGCCATTGACAGGCAGCACCTCTGAGAAGGATACTGTGTGTACTACTGTCTTAGGGCCCCTCCCAATTCTACAAGTCCTTCTGCACTGCTCTAATCTCATGATGAGCCAGTCATTTGTCCCTAGGTGGACAATGACGTCCAGCTCAGACTCAGGCAGCTGTTCTCGTGATCCTGAGGATGCGCTTCCTGTCCCTCCAAGCCATGGCACCAGGCAGGCACCTTACTTCAGTTTTCCCTGCTCCCCCCAGTTCTATCCCCCTAATAATTGAGTCCCCCACCAGGAGCTGCTTCCTTTCCTTGTGGTGTCCTCTGCCTCCTTCCTGTGGGCCTCCCTTGTGACAGTTGTCCTCAGCCTCCTTAGTCTCCTCTGCGGGTGCATCCATAGGGGAGTTATGCTCCCCCAGAATGGTGTATGGATTGTAGAGTGGAACAACTGACTGGGTGTGCCTCTGTTCCACCATCCTCACCCTCCCTGAGCCCACTGTGGTCCAACTGCTGTGCTTTCTTCGTAACCTCTGAGGTAGTGTTGGTGGCTCTGGTGCTCCCTGGATGGGGGGAGGTTCCCTTCCTACCATCCAGTGGGGCCTGGGGGAAGGTTCCCTTACTACTGTCCAGAGTGGCCTGAAGACGGGCAACTTCCTCCCTCAGGGCAGAGAGTTGTCTGCAAATAGAGCAGCATCTCAGCCTCCAGAAAGACTCCCCGAAGTACTAGATTCCCTGGATCCATGCATTCACTCGATATGCTCGACAGGACCAGCACTGGCATCAGGCTATCTGGGGTCACTCTGAATTCAGCAATAAAACAAGGTCAGCAACAGTTTTTGCAACTATGAATATCAGTTAACCTTTTTTTTGTCTGTATTGTATGTAGAGGGCTCCAATTACTTTTTTTATATTTCTCTGTATTTAACTAAATCTATTTATATGTGATCATGGGTCTTTAAATGTTGATCTGTTACTCTAACCACATGCTGTATTGTATGACATCACTGGGACTACTGTATATGAATGGTTGTAAGAAGTTACGTGCTCATCTTTTGATAAAAGGGGCTGGACTCTGAAACGAATCAAAATAGGCATCTGTGTTTTTGCACCTGCAATAAAGCTATGGCACCTTTTGCTACACTTTCTTGAGAGCAGCGTCTTTCATTTTGGAGGTGGTGAGTGCTGGATTCTCCAGTGTTTTGTTTCTACTTGTATGTCCTAATCACCCCCACCCTAGTGCGGCTTTTCTTTTGTTTGTACTAAAAGTGAATTATATGCACCTTATATATGTTCACTGTACAGCAATGGGATTACTGTGCACCTTATTTATTATGACTTAAAATCTGCTTCTATCGTATTATTAAAGCTCACCATGCACCTTTTTGTATGTTATTTTCATTGAGCAGTAATGGGATTACTGTGCACCGTATGTATTTTCACTGTACGGTAATGTGATTATTATGCACCTTATTATTTTCACTGTACGGTAACACAGTTATTATGCATGTTATGTGTCTTCACATTACGGCACTGTGATTGCTAGGCACCTTGTGTATTTTCACAGTACGGTAATGTGATAAATATTATTGATCTAATGATGTTTCATGCACTGTTATTCCCTACTTTCCCTTCCCTAGGACATATCTGAAAAAGAACAGTTACATACTTACTGTAACAGTAGATCTTCGACAGACTCTCTTTCATCAAGCCACACCTCTGGAACTATAAGTAGCCAGGAACTAGGACCACATGGAAACTTTTTGCAAGCAGTCCACTGGGGTCACCAACAACAACATTCAGAAGTTGGCTCTCCTATATAAACGTCGGTGGCCCCTTCCCTCCTCAGTTTCAGGCCGGAGATCATGCTTGGAGGACCTCTCTGTAGGGAGCCAGGAGAGAATCTACGGCTCTTCGGACGAGGTGAGGCAGAGAGCAGCAGACAGATCCTCATTTATTTATTTAAAAGTTGATAACTGGGAAAGGCACCTTAAGTAGAGGCTCGTTTCCAGGTGCGACCCAGGCAGAGGGGGTAACAGGCGGGTGACATATACAACAGCAAATAAAACACAACAACAAGCAGTGACAAAAAAGTCCAGGTAAAAAAAGTACAGTAATATATAACCAGGAAACTATGTACTCTCATATGTAAACTTGGATACTATGTACACTCATATGTAAACCTGGAAACTATGTACACTCATATGTAAACCTGGAAACTATGTACACTCATATGTAAACTTGGAAACTATGTACAGATAGATACAGCTATTATACAGTGGTTTGTCCTAGAAAGGATTGGAATTGAGGCATATTATGGTCGTAGGCTAGCAAGGGGTGCAGCTGCAGGAGGTGAACGGGGTTGGTCTCAATAAGCGCTTGAGATAGTGGAAGAAGGTGAAAGACAGGTTGGGAGGGGAAGGTTATTTCAGAGGGAGGGAAACTTGTAGGAGAAAGAGTTTACCAGCTGATGTTCGGATACAAGGGAGAGAAAAGGTACGGGCACAGCTAGACAGAGTTATATGGAGAGGGAGATGCAGGAGAGAGAGGTAAGGTAAGTAGGGAGAGACCCAAACCAGTACTTGGCAATGAAGGTAGAGCAGTGAGAGGAATGTCTCCGCGCAAGTGACTGGAGAGAGAGGGCGGAGCATAGGTCGTAGTGGTGAGTTCACGGGGGAGAGTTGGAGGTGAACTGACAAAAAACATGGAATAGGACATCCAGTTTAGCAAAAGCGGTGGTTGGGGCAGCACTGAAATACTATGTCGGCACAGTCAAAGGCAGGGACGATCCATTTGACTAATAGGTCACGTCTTACTGGGAGGGATAGGCTGGCTTTGTGCTGCTGGAGCAATCCAAGTTTAGGGCACAGCTTGGTGTGGCACGCACTGAAGTGAGAGGAGAAATCAAGGGAGGAGTCAAGCCAGACACCCAGATTTGCAGGTGCTGACACTGTCGAGGAGGGTATCCACTGCTGAAGAAAAAACAGGCAGTGAAGGAAGTTTGGCAAGTTTTTGTTTGGAGCCAAAGGTCATGGCAATGGTTTTCTTGGTGTTCAGTTTAAGGCAGTTGGCGTCAAACCAAGCTGTGACTGCTGAGAGGTCATGCTGAAGGGGGGATTGGACGGCTTGAATGGATGGGCCAGATACGAAAAGGGCAGTGTTGTCCACGTACATGTGGATGCTGGAGTTGATGCATACAGGGAGAAGGTCGTTGATGAAGAGGGAAAAAAGAACCGGCCCAAGAGTCGAGCCCTGCGGTACACCAACAAGGATGGGAAGAGTGGGAGATGAGATGTTGTCGATAGAGACTGACTGGGAGCGGCCTGTTAAATAGGAACTGAACCAGGGCACGTAAGCAGGAGATAGGCCAATGGACCATAGTTTAGAAAGTAGAAGGAAGTGGGAGACAGAGTCAAAGGCCTTGACTAGATCAATGAATATAGCTGCGGTGATGTGGCCAAGATCCATAGCAGCGTGAATGGCAATAGTGAAGAGAGGAGGTGGTGGAATGGGACTTTCTGAAGCCAGACTGGTATGGGGAGAGGGTACTGGATGTGGAGAGAAAATTATTGAGCCAGCGGAGAATGAGGGATTCTTGGACTTTTGCCAAGGGCTGATAGGAGGAAGATGGGGTGGTAGTTGCCAGGAAAGGTGGGGTCTCCCCCTTTGAAAAAAGGGAGAACTTTGGCAAGCTTCCAAGCTGTAGAGACTGTGGCAGTGGGGAGTGATAGGTTTAGGATATAGGTTAACGGGGTAACTATTGAAGGAGTGTAGATTCTGAGGAGCCTAGGGTGTAGTCCATCAAGGCTGGACTTAGTAGGGTTTAGGAAGGTAAGGGCCCTCAGGATGTCAGAAGGGAAGACTGGTATTAGTGTAAACCCTGGGAGCTGAGGGAAAGATAGGGGGCAAGGGGGGGAAGGCCGAGGTCCCAGGTGGAACAGCACTGGAGGTGAAATGATTATTAAGGGCTGCGTCAACAAGGGGAGGGTCAGAGATAAGTGAGCCATCAACCTGGATTGGGGGAGAGACAGACTGGGGGTGTAGGAGCGAGCGGAGATCCTGCCAAAAGGAGGAGGGAGTACTGTTAAGAGGGGTGAAGATGGGATTTAAAGAAATCAGATTTGGCATGGCGTATGCTTTGGTACAGCTATTGTTCAGGGTACGAAAGGTTTGAAGGATGGCTTGGCTGCCAGAAGATTTGGAGTGGTGCCAAGCACGATCACGAGCTTTGCATTTTGCCAGGATGTCAGGGGTGATCCAGGGTGGTGGGCATGTTCAACTCTGGATGTTTTTAGACGGGCATGGGCATCCCAAATGCTTAGAAAGACAGAAGACAAGTGAGCAAGGGCAGTATCAACAGAGGGAGTGCTGAGGACGGGGGACCAGTTTACCAATGACAGGTCAAGGAGGAGTTTATTTACACCAAGGGACTTAAGGGGGCGATGACTGATGTATTTAGGAGGGATGGGAGGGGGACGGCACTTCCTGACACAGAAGGTGGGACAATGGTTGCTTAATACATCTGGTAGAGTACCAGCGGAGCAAATACAGTAGGGGTAGGATGAGAGCACCCAGTTAAGAAGGCAATGTAACTGACTTCTCGGGTTGGGACGTGTTGGTTCTTTGCTCAGCTGGGACAGGTTTACCGCCAATCCAAGTTGAAGTCGCCAAGGAGGATTAATTTGTGCATGTTCATTAACGTGGAGATGGCAGAGATACAGGAGACGAGAAAGGCTGGGGGAAATTTTAGGGAGACATATAGGACACCCACTAGGAGAGGAGATGAGGAAGGAAGGGCGAGATTGAGAAGGAGAACTTTGTGGGTACCAGGAATTGCTTTGTGGTGGAAAACAGCACAGTTTAAAGAGTTCCTCATGGAGAAGGAGACAGCACTCATCAGGGTCTCAGGATCCGACAGGGGCATGGAGGGTGGGATGACATGGCTTGATGAAAGAGATTCTCTCGAAGGTCACCTGTTAAGGTGAGCACGTAACTGTTCTATCTTCTTCAAGGATATCTCTTTCATCAGGTCACACCCCTGGAACAAGTACCAAGCAGTACTGACCATAAACAGTCAAGGTGGCAGGAGCCTACAGGCCTGAGAAACAAGGCCTTGTAGCACAGCTAGGCCAAAGCCAGCCCTTTTTTGAAAGGCAATGTACAGACTGTAGTGTTTAATGAAGGTGTGGCCAGTACTCCAGGTGGCTGCTGTACAAATTTCAGCAGCAGACACATTTTTGAAACATGCTACAGATGTGGCCATGCCTCTGGTGGAATGACCACGAACAACCCCAGGAAGTTCCTTACTGTACTTCTTATAACAAAAACTAATACAGTTCGCTAATTATTTGGACAGGCACTGTTTGGAAACTAGTGAGCCCTCTTTCCCAGAAGCGAATGAAACAAAAAGTTGTGAGGACTTCCTGCAGCCTTGCATGCGTATATACAGCAGTACGAGTATTCTTTGTAAACCTAAGTGTGGAACAATGCTTCCCCTGGATCAGCGTGCTCAAGAAAACAAACTGGTAGGTGGATGGTTCGATCTAGAGTAAACTCAGACACCACCTTTGGTAAAAACTTAGGATTAGTACTTAAAGACGCCCGTCTTTGTGGAAAATCAAATAAGGAGGCTCGAACTTTAGAACCTATAGCTCTAAAATCCTATGAGCAAAAGGAATGGCAACCAAAAACAATGTTTTCCAAGAAAGAAAGCATAGACCACAAGTTGCAGCCAGCTCAGGAGGAGCCAAAATAAGCCTTTCCAACACAAAATTCAGGTCCCAAGCTGTGACTGGATTACGGACGGGAAGCTTCAGGTGCAGAATGCTTCTCAAAAATGTACAGGCCACCTCCAGCTGGGCAATGATATGACTCTCAATAGGCACATGGAAAACGGAGATAGCAGCCAAGTGCACTTTAACAGAGCAATACTGTAGGCCTGCATCTGACAAGGACAGCAGATACTCTAGGACCAGATTTATTGGACAGGTAAAGGGATCTAAGTGATGAGACGTGGCTCACAAAGCAAACTGCTTCCTCTTCATGGAATAAGTGACCCTTGTAGAAGGCTTTCTAGCAGCTACTAAGTCATCAGCCACCTTTTGGGGACACCCCAGATCTAGCAATGGTTATGTTTTCAGGAGCCATGCATGAAGGCTGAGTGACTTGAGGTCAGGATGGACCAGGGTTCCCTGCACCTGTGACGAGTCCCTGGCATAAGGGGGGAGGTAGTGGTGGTTCCACTGCCAGCTGCTGCAGTAAGGGGGCTCAGATCTGTTGAGACCATAGGGGACCAACTGGGATTAGAGTTGCCTGCTCCATCTGAAGTTTGACTAACACCCTCTGAATTAGAGGGAAAGGAGGGAAGGCGTATAAGGAACCTCCCCCTTCAAGGAGAAGACAATGTGTCTTGCCAGAAAACTCCAGGCCCTGGAAAGAGGAAGCAGAAAAGCAGCAGTTTTGTACTGTGTGGGGACACAAAAAGGTCCAACTTGGGATGACCCATCTGTCAAACAGGTCTTCCACCACTGCGGTCAGCAGTTCCCATTCATGCATTCTGGATTGTGACAGGCTTAGTCTGTCTGCCAAGACTTTTTGGCACCTGGAACATGTACTGCTGACAGTTTTAGACCATGTTTTAGAGCCCAATACCATACTCTCATTGCTTCCCTACACAGGGGGCAAGAGTGAGTTCCTCCTTGCTTGTTGATTTAATGCATCACACTGATGTTGTCTGCCTCCATTAACAGTGGACCCTGGGATAGATGAGCCTGCAAGGCCTGTAGGCCATACAGAACAGCTCTCATTTCTAGAATATTTACATGCAGGGTGCTCTCCATCTTGGTCCATACACACTGCATCTGATGGGGTCCAAAATGTGACCCTCAGCCCATTCCCGAGGTATCTGTGCTTAAAATCTTGCGAGGGGAAGGGATCAGAAAAGAAACCCCTTTAGTAGGTTGCTGGGTTCCATCTACCACTTGAGCATTTTGCGAACAGGAGAGGTTACTAGAACCCTCTATTCCAGATCGTGTGAGTTGGTCCCACTGGACTGAGGGTCCACTGAGGGATCCTCATGTATAGTCTGGACAGAGGTACTGTGACTATGGCCACTGCCATTAGGCCCAGAAGTTGAAATAATTTTCTGGCAGTAACATATCAGCTGTTGTAGACCATCAGGGCCTGTGCAATCAGATGTTCGGCCTTGCCCAGAGGCAGGAAGGCTGAGCCTAGGGCTGTGTCCAGAACTGCCCCATGTACAGTAGACACTGGCAAGGAATCAGACAAACTTTGGTACACTGACAGTGGCCCTCAGGGCATCGAACAGTTGTCTTATTCAAGCTAGGGTGTCCAGAAGTTGCCCCCTGGAGTAAGCCAATAATCCAGGTAGGGAAATACATAAAGGCCTTCCCTGCAAACGGCTGCTGCTAGTACTGCCAAGCATTTTGAAAAGACCTGTGGCGCAGATGACAAGCCAAAGGGCAATACTCTGAACTGGTAGTGTTCCCCTTGAAACATGAACCTCGGATATTTCCTGTGAGAGTGTCTAACTTTGATATGAAGGTAGGCATTCTTCACGTCTAGGGAACAAATCCAATCTCCTACCTGCAGTAGTGGAAGTAGGTCCTGCAGAGTAACCATTCTGAACTTTTTGCACTCTATAAAAAAGTTCAGATCCCTGAGATCCAAAACAGGCCTCAGGTCTCATGTCCATTTTGGATTTAGGAAGTACCGAGAATAAAACTCTGTGTTTATCTGTTTCATGGGTACATGTTCTACTGCTCTTTTCTGAAGCAAGATGTGTACTTCCTCCAGAAGCCGTGGATTGTGATCTGGAAGATAATGTGTAGGCACTGGTGGATGGTCTGGAGGTAGTTCTAGAGCACATCCTCATGCTACTGTTTCCAGGACCCAGGCATCTGAGGTTACCTCCTTCCACTGGTCCTGATGGAGGGAGAGATGACCCACAACCACCACTCCTGGAGGTAATGGTGGCTTGGGGGGTGGGTTTAAAAGGAGTCAGGTGGGGCTGGTTGCAGCTCCTGCTGCACCACAACCTCTAGGGGCTTTTGAGTGGACACCTGGGGTGGCTCCCAGGGTAGGCAGGGCTCCTGTTCCTTTCCCGGTTATCTGGTAGTGGTACAGTGTCTGGTACCAGCCAGACGAAAAGGCACCTTCTGTCTGCTCCTTGGCTAGGTATGACAGAGGGAGTTTACTGACATCAGGGTTCTGCCTGAGGCCTGCAAATTAGAGAGGATATCTTGAATATCTGCACCAAACAACTTGTATCCTCTAAAGGGAACAATGAGAATGGACTGCTGGACATCATTCTCAATGCCAGCCACCCTTAGCCAGGAACACCTTCCAAGGCATATTCCTGCTACAGCTGCTCTAGCTAAAGCATCTAATATATCATAGGCTGTAGGTAGTAGGTGTCTTCCTGCATCAGCCCTAGCTGTTAGAGCTTTAAGAGGCTCCTGCTTTGGTGCACCTTCTGGAGGCGCTTGAGCAGCTGCTCTAGCCTTCCATCCAGAGTGTATTCTGGTATTTGCCCATATGGGCCTGGTAATTTACAATTATCTGGCCCAAAGAGGCTGAGGCAGGGGTTCTTTTACCCATCACATCTAACCTCCGTGATTCCTCATCAGGAGGAAGAGAACCAAGATATTTTGGTGCCTTGGATCTATCGTGGGCAGTATTTATGACCACAGAATCCACCTCAGTTTGGCCTGCAAAGAAAGGCCTACCTGAGGGGGCCATATATATCTTGTCTGCCTTCCTGGGTATGGCAGGGGTCACAGTATGCCTATGCCAGGTACCAAAGGTGTATGACAGGGTGACCCCTGTCATAGGGGACACCTCTAGGATAAATTGAAACCCCTTTCCCAAGCAGTTTATGTTTCATATAATGCTGGTTGGCTGGTTATAAATTAAGCGCTGAGGTGCTTCTATGGCTTTCTGTGCATATTAACTTAAAACAAAACTAAGAGTACAGTTACAAAATGAGAGGGCAGTTTTAATGTAAGAATAATTGGATACTGACCGAGGAAGGTGGAAGACCTCCTGGTAGTGTGTGCTTTCACACTGACTGATTCATGCTAAGCTGAAGAAAAGCCTTAGAAACTGCCAAAGCTAAGCAGTTGTCCGACTTATTTTGCTTTCTGTATATTTTACTTGATGAAAATAAAATGATAAACACAACCATGCGTTTTCTTATGCAGCTGAATTGTGGTCTGTCTGAAATTGTGTTATCCTACACCCATGCCTGGTGACAAGCTGGCATCCTCCAGGGTAGGGAGGAGGTGTGGAACTACTATGGGAGGTGAATCAGGCAATTCCAAGGAGTCAGATTCTTTTTAGTTGCTCTTTCCTGTTCCTCTAAGTTGAATTCCAAGGTAGCTTGTAGTTACTGCATCATGGTTATGAAGGATGGGTCCGGCGGGGGTTGAGAGACCTAGGGTGTAAACCACCAAGTCCTCACTGCATGTGGAGACTATGGAACTAGTCCTTTCACAGAGACTTTCCAAATAAGCTTAAGCCTCCTCCTCCTGCCTTATAAGGTCAAGACTGTACTCTAGGTTGTCATCAGTCTGGCTGACGGGACAAAGAGAGTGTGCTGACAAGGCTGTCGGCGCTCGAGAGGTGGGGCTGAGGCACAGCCCAAGCATGTGTCAGCGCAAGGGTTTGGCTGAGGGACCCCGTCAATAGAGGTCCTGGTACTGGAGGAGGAGGAGGAGGTAGAAGGCACTTGAGAATGTCCATAAAGAACGGAAGTACCACCTGTATGTCTGCACCTGTGCAGCTGACGGGAACGCTAGTGGAGGGTCGAAGGGATGGCAAGGCCCCCGGCGTCGATGCTGATGCACCAGCCATCTTAGGCCTGGTGGTATCTGCAATCTGCCCTGACCTGAAAGTAAGGTTGACAGTCTGGATGTATTCGACAGAGTGGTTGATGGTGCTGAAGTGGCTGGACCCACATATGGAGGGGCGACTAACAACAGACCAGGGAAGTTTTGTCCTTTTCTCGCTCCCTCTCCCGGTGCTTATGTTTGTGTGACCCAGATGTCTTTTCCCTGGATTTAGACAATTTGGATCCCAAGGAATGCGCCAGTGATGCAGCGGAGCTCTTTTACTGGAGCTCCTTCTCCATTTGAGCTGCTGCTTTGAGATGCTTTCTCAGCTACTTTTCAGCGCTGTCGGGTGGCTATGTTGAACCCTCTGCAGACTGGGCATGACGGAATGTTATGGTCCAGGCCGAGGCAGCACACTCAGACATAGTGGGACTCTCCAAAGTATATAATTTCACCACATTTACAAAAACAGAACAGTTTTGATGGCTCCTTAGTCAACATACACACTGTCGAAAATAAGTCTGGAAAGTAATTGCTGACTATGGTGAGAAACAGTTCTACAGATGTGGCCTGATGAAAAAGATATCCTTTAAGATCGTTCTGTTACCAGCTCAGTATGCATTTCTGGTACAGCAATTAAAAATAGCTAAATCAGGTGTGTGCCAGCTGCAGTAATGGGTTATCGTGAAATGGCAGCACTGTATCTGGGAGAGGGCATCAGTGGAAGAACTTGCACACAACTGTGTGCGCGCTTCTTAACTTGACAAAGAAGTCCCACAAAATCATCAGACAAAGTAGAACACTGATACACTGGGGAAACAAAGGTACATAAAAAATGTAGAAGACAGCAAAGCCCAGTGGCGTCAGTGGCACTGCAATGCTTTAACATGTTGCAGGGTACGAAACTGGCACCTGCCCGTCCAATGCAGGTGGATTTCATGTTGGGCTAGTGAAAGTGAAACTGCAGAGTGCCCGCCGGGCATCTTGTCTTTTTTAAAACTGATCCTGCTGTTTACCTGCTTGGCCACTAGTACCCACTGTGGAGCGCTGCTGGAGATTGCCGAAAGGTGGCCTAAGTGAGCTCCTCTTCCTGCTGCCCTCCCCGCTACCACCAGGTCACTGTGGAACGCCGCCGGAGATTACTGAAAGGCAGCCGAAGTGAGCTCCCGAGGAAGAAGCCAGCCCTCCGAGAGGGAACTCCATTTCTTGCTGGCGCCATCTGTAATGCCATGCGGTAGCAGTTTGAGTGGATGTCCACCGTATAATGCCGTGACGGGTTTGGTTCCGCGACCCAGTACTATAGCTGCTCGAGAGTCCGGGAGTGTCAAGAGGGAGTGTCAGAAGTCGCCCGGTCGGTGATTGGAAGAGAAGCCCAGAAAACCCAGAGAGTGAAGGCCTGGAAGGTAAGTACTGAGGGGCCCAGTGGGGTGGGGATGTGCTGCTCACACACAGAGTGTCAGTCTTCACAGTAACTGTCTCAGACCATGGATTCAGAAGTCTCTTCAGGTCCTGTGTTGTTTAAAAGTGTGTCATCAGGTGTTACTTTGCTGCGGGGGTGGGGTGGGTGGGGTTGAAGGCACGCATCTGGAGGGGTGCTCTGAGCAGCAAGCAAGCACAGCAGTGAATGTCAGGCTCAGGTAAAATAAAATAAAAAGTTCACTGTGCTGTGCTGCATTGGCAATACGTTCCTTGTGACTGTGTGTGAGACACTAGTGTAAATCTCTGGGGGACTCTTCCATGCTGCTGTTCTGAGAGAGGGACCGTACAGTTTGGGCAAAGCAGAGGAAAATCAAGTCTGCAGCAACAACTGCTGAAGCTGAAGGAAGCAAGCTAACATACCATGTCACTGACTCAGTAACTAAGCCAGGTTGTGTTGCTGCTCTGCAGGGTCATTACAGCCATGTGTGAGGATACTGGCATGACAGGGAGACAGCTCTGATAAGCAAGTCATGACAGGCCAGCATAGGCAGGATATTACTGTACTAACTCAGAGAATTATGTAGTAACGTCTCTCTGAGTTAACAAATAAAATATCTTGCATATGCTGGTCTGTCACTTGCTCATCAGACAGCTGTCTGTTCCTGTCATGCCTCTCAATATCTTCATACAATCATGTCTGATAGCTGTATGATACAGTTTTATGCAGAGCTGCAACACAACCCGGCTTACTGGTCACCGAGTCAGTCACCCAGAGTAATGACAGTCAGCTTGCTCCCAACCCTTCTCTAACTTGCATTAGAAATTGCTGCTGCTGTCCTGATCTTTTTTTCTCATGCGCTTTGCTGTAACACTGTCCCTCTCTCATGTAAGAACAGCATGAATAATGGGATGCAGACTCGGGTGACTCAGTGACCGCACAGTATTAACCAGGTTGTGTTGCAGCTCTCCATAAAACTTATTCATTACAGCCATCAGACTTGATTGTGTGACTTGAGGCATGACTGGGAACAGACAGCTGTCTGAGCAAGTGACATACCAGCATAGGCAAGGTATTATTTGCTGCTAGCTCAGAGATATTGCTAAAACATACATATGAGTTAGCACATAACATACCCTGCCTATGTTGGTCTGTCACTTGCTCATCAGACAGCTGTCTGTTGTGTTCCCTGTCATGCTGCGTCTGCTCAGTATCCTCACACAATCAGCGTTCTTATGCTGTAATGACCAAGTTTTATGCAGAGAGCTGCAACACAACCTAGTTACTGTGGTCAGAGAGTCACTGACCTGAGTAGTGACAGAGTCTGCAGATTGGTGCTCCCATTTCATTCACTCATGCGGACTGTTCTGTTCTTATTTGTATGCTAATGTGTGCTGCATAATTCATTGATAATCCTGTAGCTGCCAGAATGATCACAGGAATATCCCTTGCCAGTAACTGTTAAATTAAAAGATGACAACAAAACACGTCCTTTTTTGCATTAAAGTTTAATAATTGTTTAAGTAATGTTGTGCTGCAATAAAACATGTTTATTTTTGAAAAAAATTAATTTCTTGGCCATTTTTGTGCTGGGCCAGTGAAAATCCTGTCGGCCCGGTGGATTTTTCCAGTCACTAGCCCTGCTGTCTAGTGGCCAAAAAAGTTTATTTCAACCCCTGTGTTGGAGAGAGGGTTTTTCAGTGTTATCTGGATTCTGAGTCTTGGGATGGAGGAGTCTCGAGGGTGCTGTGGAGAAAGCACCTATTTATATATGTAGCTTTTTGGTCCTGGAGTCATCACCTACACCTCACTTTCGTTTCTTTTTGTTGGCAACCCCTCAGCACAGTCTACCTCTTCCTCCCATGGCACAGCTGGTAGGGAGCAGGGCCCAAGAAAACCAGCAACCATCATTTGGACAGCTTAGAGTGCATATGTTTTTTCCTTCCCCTGGTTTTCTCCTGCAGCCAGGCATTTTCACTGCAGACCCTGCAAGAATGCAACATCACCCTGTGGAGGAGGCAAGGTCCCACACACATCACAAGGATCAAAGCAGTACTGGAGTCATAGCACCATGCTTCCAAGTTTGGGAATGCTGCAGTATAGTACAGCCAGCCCAGACCCCTCAGATGCCTGATCCAGATCCCGAGTCCACTCCCAAATCTGGGTGGCAGCTTGAAGCGCAACCCACTGAGCCATCTGGCAGCCCCATAAGGCAACACTCCTGAGTGCTGGGGAGGGGTCCAGTCTGCCAGGCTGCAACAGCTCCACCTCAGGCAGGTGCCAGAAGTGATCTGCTATCATAGGGGTGACGACTATAGCATGCTGGCCTTCCCTTCCTCGAGGTCAGGTATGGTGTGGGCAGGCAGGAGAACAGGTAGAAATAGGGACAAAAATGGGGTTGCCAGGGGGGGGATGAAGTCCATGCTTCCTGCATGTGCCACTAGCCTGTTCTGACTCTGTTCTCCCCAACCACCACAATTCAATTTTGGAAGGAGGAAGACTCACTGCAGGGGTTTTCATAGGAACAGAGCGACAGGTGGCTGGAGTCTGGATTGGTATCCAGGCAGAAGTAGGAGCAATAGGACCAAAGGCAGACCAGAACCTTGGTGGGGGGGGATTAAAAACCTTGATTAAAATTGTACAAGATAAAAGGAAAATCTAGAGCTATTAAACATTTTTAATAAAAATGCCCTTGGCCCAACTACAAATCCACCAGGATTTCTAGCACAGTAATCTTACCTGATGTCTGTGATGATGACAATGTGCTCACAGTCTCCTTGGTGACAGTACAAGTACGGGTATCCAACTCTTATGTGCAAGTCATTAAACGTGTAATCTTCCATCTTCTCTTGTCGAAAATTACCGTAGCCCCTATCATGTGCTTCCGCCCACTCACAGATGGTTCTGAAATAAAAGGAAACACAGCATTTCAGGCAGAACACCAGGATTATTTTTACATGTAGAACAGCCTAACCAAGGAGGTAGCTGAAGCTAGCAATGCTCATGCTTTGAAAGCAGGACTAGATTCCTGAGGGAGAACGGCACTGATGGAAACATAAAATGAACAGGGACAGCAGTCCGGCTGTTAAGCTTGGATAGATCATGTGTGTCCAAACTCATAGTAAATAGTATTTATTATTATGGTAAAAAGGGACACTGTCTCCATCACGTCCACCCCTTGTCTTACAAGCAAGGATGAAAAAACATTATTCAGTGGAAACATGTATTACTTGAAAGGGTATAGTCACTTGTGTGTGGCAGGAGACGGAGGACAGGATAGATCCCAAGTCCCTTCCATCACTACAATACTAGGTTAAACCTAGCAGGACATAGAACTCTGGACATAAAATCTAACATTTGGGAGGGGATGGTTTGTTACTATTTAGTTTCATCCAATGTCACAAGGCAGCAATAACTGGTTGAAACACAGTCTTGGAATAGTATTCTAATTTCACGGGGGTCTTTAAACAAATAAAACTTGGAGGTGGCAGGAAATGTGTGCTAAATGGCAGCAGTTACTAATATTCTTATTTAAAAAATGAAATTAATACCGCCAAATGATCCATATTTAACTGCACCTGAATAAATACTGATGTAAAAACTGTTTTCTTTTTTTCTTTTTTATGGACAACATTCAGCACAGTTCTCTCAATGGAACCAGTAATTTCTTAATATAAATTTTTATTCAACTTTTCAACGGTCTACAACCATTAATACAGCTCTGATTTGGAAAGGGAACATTGTTTAGCCTGGAGTAGCACGCGAAGCCGAAGCACTGTTTCCAGATGCGACCTGGGAGCACCAGGAAGTTAAGTGACTTGCTCAGGATCACACAGTATGCACCTAGGTGGTTGTGGGATTCAAACTCAGGTCTCCAGCTCAGAGCCTTAACCCATTACTCTATACTGCCATACCTATATTGCTGGAGTTTTTACTATGCCATGGTTTTGTGTACAGAATACTAAACATGAGCTGCTGACCTATCAGAACTGTGCTCTGAGTCCTGTGCACAAACTGGGGCACAGTTAAAACCTCGAACTACTGGTTCCATGAAGAGAACTGTAACAGAATACTGCCCGTAAAAATCAAAACAATGCAAAATACAATTGTCCACATTGCCTTTTATTCAAGTACAGGGGTTGAAATGAGATTTTGAAAATAAGGAACCTGGAGTAGCTCCTGGTCATCAGCAATTTTCCACCGACCAGGAGCTACCTGGGCCAACCCAGGAGATAACGCAATAATATGTAGCCAAAAAAATATGTAAACAGAAACTGTTGTCAGCGCTAAGTAATAGATTTATTTTTTTTTTTTTTTTAGACAGGGAAGACAGCAGAGCGAGTGAGCACAGGAAGAGGAGAGGCCAGACAAGAGACAGAGTGCAGCCTACAGAATTAGAAGAATCAGGCCAGCAAACAGGAGAAACACTACAGAATAACTGGATGGACTGTTTTATTTAGTCAGCAGGACTCAGATAGCAGCCACAGAAATTAAATGTGTGCCCGAATAGATTGTATTAACTGAAAAAAAAAATGCCACGTTAGTGCAGCTCCAGAAAACAGTTTAAACAAGTATCACAAGCAAGATGGCAGCTGATGTTTAGCAAGTTAACCACTCAGGGTTTTACTCTTCAACTTCTGAATCTTGTTTGGGGTCTGCACCCTAAGTCAGGACAGGTTCTGGATCCTCACTGCCACTTTCAGATGTAATCTGCATTTCCTCCAACACTGGCACATGTGGCATTTGTGATCCCTGTTGGGGTTTAGCTCCCAGCCTGCGTTTTGTTTATAAGAACCAGGTTTTCACTGCAGGTGTGCTGCAAAAATCTTGTGGTTCAGGACCCTCCACTGAGATCAAAAGTCCTCTGTGGTGCTAGTTTTCAATCAAGCTCTCCAACCCGAGAAAATTCTTTTCATTGCTGAAGAAGCTCTTTCAAGAGTTGCATTTGATATGGGATAAACGAGAAGTACAGCAATAAGATCCAGAATGTTTTGGAAATACTGAGCTTTTCTTTGAAAGACTACACGCCACACTTCAAGAAAGGAGAGCTGCTTGTGATACTTGTTGATGTTTTGCTTTAAAGTCATCCACTCTGTTATTGCATTTTGTAACAGAAAACGTGAAAAATGATTTGGAAGAAAATGCACTTCCTCATTTCCAAATCCTGCAAGATCTTGTTCACTGTCAGGCCAATTAGCTCTGTAAGTAACATTGGTTTTTACTAACAGGGGGGGGTCTTCTTTGAAGCTTGAGAAGTGCTGGTTTAGACACTACATAATGCTGTTAACAATTCGTTCAACTTCGTTTGTCAGTGCTGCAACAGCATCCCATAATCTGTTTAGCTGGTAACCTTTGAAAGAAGCTGTATCAGCTTCCAGATCAGTGACTGTCTCTCTTTTGAACTGCACTAGCCTGGTACCATCTCTGTCTAATAAAATGTTCTATAATTCAGCTAATACAGTAGCAACAGTGTCCGTGACCATTGGAAGAGAAGGATGAGCATCTTGAAAAGCGTGAGAAACTGTTGACAGGCCAGTTAGAATGTTAAGGTAAAAATGTGCAAACAGCAAGAATTTGACATTACAGATTTTTTTCTCCAGCCTTTTATCTTAGCTTTATCAGCTTGTGGGATGTCCCACCTAGTATCGCACACAAACTCGTCCCAGTGACACAAAAGAGCAGAGTAGTTTTACAGTACAGCAAGCAGAGAATCTTTTTTGTGCATCACCATCACGTTCCATGAGTCTTTTTAAACTTGATGAGTGTGAACTGCTAGGCTTCTGCAACTCTTTTTAGCTCACGGTAACGCTTGGGTTGAGTTCTCGTAACAGTAAAATATAGAAATCAGGATATTGTCAATATGTTGAGCAAAATATGCAATTTTTAACGCATCTTTTGCTGCCAGTTCCAGCCCATGTGCGGCGCAGTGAATAGGATAAGCCAAGGACAATCTTCTTTTAGCATTGCCCTCATTCCTTTGTTCCATCCAAAATTCACAGAGGCACCAACCATCTGTTCCTGCACCAATGCAGGACAGTTCTTTTAGATCTATAGGCGCTTTTACACACAGGTTTATGTAACGGAATAACTGTTACAGAAACAGCATTCCGTTACATCCCTTGTGTGTAAATTGCATTTGTTTCGGTCCCTAGGCGAACGTTTGTCCAAACCGTAATCTCTGCTTTTGCGGTTTGCAATTCACAGTTCGCTTTTATCGATTGTGTAAAATAGCCATTCCAGTACAAAGGCAGAAAATAACATGTGTAGAGCAGCAAACTCTGGGGGAGCTGAAACAAATGGAGACAGGGTTGCCGGAATACTCGCAGTGTGTAGAAAGGAACCTGAATGCAACAGAGTACAACGGCGCCACACAGGTAACGCTGATTCCGTTTAAAAAACCTGTGTGTAAAAGCGCCTTATGTTATCATGACCCAAAACCTGTTTGTGTGCTGTAAACATAGCGGTCTTTAGCCCACTTGCATCGGCCGCCTCTGTATCAATTAATGCCAGGAATTTCATTTTTGGTAGACCATCTTACAGAATCTTAACATACACTATATTTCTTTTTCAGTGACGGTCCTGTCTGTTGTGCCATCCATAAATAGTGAATGGTATCTGTAAGTTGTTGCGTCTCCCTTCAAATGACTGACAATGGGTTGCCTCAAATGCCATGCAATAAAAGTAGCACAAGCTTTGTCGTTGGCATATGCCTCTCCAAGCTCAACTCCATGTCCTTTCTTAAGTGCTATAAGCTTCCCAAATTTCTGAAAAGGGTCCTCTTCTTTAGCCAGGAAGTACGCAATGTGAAACTGTTTTTCCATTTTATGAAGAGATTTTTTATTAATTTTTTTAAAATGCATTTCTCTAGCTCACCCCCCATGGTCTGCCCTCTACTAGAACACTTTCTTTTGCCTGTTTATGACCTTCAGGCAATGAATATCTTTAACAATTAGTAGTTTTTTTGTTTTTTTTTTTACATTGTTTGTGCCGGAAATATAAGAATCCACATTAATCGTTTTCCCTACTTTAGTGGCCCACCTACGAAAGATGTCTGGTTTAGCTTTGCAAAACTTACACCAATTTTTGGTCACAATACCGTCTACTGAGTCAAACTGTATCCAAGACAAATCTGCATTTGACAGCTGACACTGCCATGATCTTACAGTGGAAATGTGGCAAGAATGAGCCGGTTTTTTCTTTGGCGTAGGTGTACTTGTATCAGGCCGGGCAGAAGATTATGTACATGCACTATTTTCACCTGGGGTGGGATTTATAGTCTCAAGAGTGTTTACATTTAAAGGTATTAAATCCAAAATTTAGCAATGACATTGTGTAAGCGAGAATGGAACACGAATTAGAAAGTAGTGTTTCACTCCAAGAGCTTTGCGGCCCTTGGAGTTCTGTGGAGTTTGTACTGCATGAATAACATCTGAATGAACAATACAGCTTGTGTCATTTATTATGTTTTTAGGACACAATGAGAGGATGATTTTGGTTTTTGTCAGAAGACTGGTCACAGACACCACAGGTTGTGTATAAGAGAAAGCAGGAAAAAAACGGAAGGATCAGTAAGCTTTAAGAAAGCAGAAAGTAACTCTGGACTAGATTACTGAGCAATGATGCTTTTAAAATCAAGAAACTATTTAGAACTGCAGTAAGTCAGCCAAACAAGCAGAGAAGTCTCAAAAAGCGTGATCTGCTTTTATTAAATAATAATTTGTGTTTGTTCCAGTATTTGGCCCTTTGCACTTACTGAACAGTGATGTTTACTCAAAAGAAACGTTTATATAAAATGGCTCTGCCAAACAGCACAGAAATGTATGTGAAGTCTCAAAAAGCTTTATCCTTTTATTAAAATAAATTGTGCTCTTGGTACGGTATTTGCCCCTTCTTTGCACTAGATTACTGAGCAGTGATACTTATAAATCGAGAAACAGTTTATAAAATGTAGTAAGTTGTCTGCCAAACAGGCAGCGAAATGGATGTGAAGTCTCAAATAGCTTTATCTGCTTTTATTAAGTAATTTGTGTTTGGTACACATTATTTGCCCCTTGTTTTACTGAGCAGTGACACTTATAATCAAAATAAACTGCATATAACTGTCAATGGTGCCGGAACGGTTTGAAAAGTGGTAGGGCCAAAGATGTAGGAGATAAATTCTCCCCTATTAAATGCATTAACGTGATTGCAAAAACTGATAGGGCCACTTATGAAAGTGGTAGGGCCATGGCCCTAGTGGCCCCCCCTGCCGGCACCTATGATAACTGTAGCAAGTCTGCCAAACAGGCAGAAAAATCAAATGTGATGTCTCAAAAAGCTTTATCTGCTTAAAATAAATCTGTGCTCCTTGGTACCATATTTGCCTCTTTTCACTACTGAGCAGTGATGCATATAAAATCCAGAAACTGTTATATTACTATATAGCAAGTCTGCCAAACAGGCAAAGATGCATGTGAAGTCTCAAAAAAGCTTTCTCTGCTTTTATTAAAATAAACAAAGGGCGGTTTTTTTTGGAATTGATAATCTGCCAAACACAGGCAGAGAAATGTGAAGTCAGTAAAAAAAAAAATATAAAAGCTTATTTAATCCCTCCTCTGTTTTACTGCAACAAGGTGCAGACATGGCAAATGGGTTTCTTACCTGTAACAGTAGTTATAGGAGTGGTATATGTTGTTCATCCACGCTTGTTGGCAGTGTCCTTTCCCCTTTAAGATGTGCCAGAAAGTTTTCAAGCTGGCTCCTCCCACCCACTTAGGTGGTATATCCCTCAGCTCCTCCCCATGACGCCAGATCTTGCCCGCGGGAAGCAGAAGTTGTGCGCCTGAGCCAGGGGAGGTTGGGTGGGTCCGTGTGGATGATCATCATATACCACTCCTAGAACTACTGTTACAAGTGAGTAAATACAGGTTACTCACCTGTAACAGGAGTTCTAGGAATGGTATATGTTGTTCACCCACACTGTCTGGCAGGTATCCTTGCCGCTTAAATCTTGCGGAAGGTCTTCAGCTGGCTCCTCCCACCCACCGGGTGGTAAAACTCTCGGCTCCGCCCCATGGCCTAGATCTGGCCGCTGGAAGCTCAGGTTGTGCGTCGGAGCCGGGGAGGTCGGGTGGGTCGTGTGGATGAACAACATATACCATTCCTAGAACTCCTGTTACAGGTGAGTAACCTGTATTTCTAGGGACATGAATATGTTGTACATCCACACTGTCTGGCAGACTCCTAGCAGTTCTCCGGGAGGAGGGAGGCAAGGCGCACACCCCCTACTTAGGGAATAGAGACTGGAGAACCGAGGCCCCAAAACCAGCATCCCGGCGTGACTCAAGGTCGATGTGGTAATGGGTGATGAAGGTGTGTGGTGACTTCCAGGTAGCAGCCCTGCAGATATCCTGGATAGGGACATCCCTGGAAGCAGCCACCGATGCAGCAGTATGGCGGGTAGAATGAGCTCTTATCCCTCTGGGAGGCTCCATGCCCGCCAACTTATAGCAGAGATCTATGCAGGAGGTGACCCACCTGCTTATCGTCCGCTTGGCTGCAGGTCTGCCAGGTGCGGCTTCAGCGTAGGTGACAAACAGCTGGCGAACCTCTCCCCGAATTTCAGCCGTGCGCTCCTTATAATAAGCGAGCGCCCTTCTAGGGTCCAAAGTATGGAGCCTGTATTCGGCCTCCGAGGTGTGATTGGGGTAAAACACCGGCAGAGTCAACACCTGGTTAAGGTGAAACTCCGACACCACCTTCGGAAGGAATTTCGGGTGGGGGCGCAGGACAACCTTGTCCCTGTGGAAGACCAGGTAAGGAGACACGATGCAGAGCGCCTGGAATTCTCCCATCCTTCTGGCTGACGTGATAGCCACCAAGAAGGCGGTCTTCCACAACAGGTGAGAGAGTTCACACCTGTGCATTGGTTCGAATGGCTTGCCCATGAGCTTTGCCAGTACCAGCAGTAAATCCCACGGAGGTGGAGGTTCTCGCACCGGAGGAAATGTGATCAAGGCCTTTGAAAACGCCAGACCACCTCTCCTGCGCCACCGACTGCTCCCCGGCCCGCGCCCTGGTAAGCAGAGATGGCTGCCAGGTGCACCCTTAGGGTCAGCCGACCTAAGCCCTTGACTAGAAAGGGACCATAAATAGTCCAAGATGCTTGCCAAAGGACAGGAGGAAGGGTCCAAGCCCTTGCCCTGACACCAAATGGAAAATCTCTTCCATTTGAAGGCACAGCATTTCCTGGTCGACTCCTTACGGGACGCCTTAACTACATTGAGGACCTCGCCGGAAAGACCCAAGGCCTGGAACTCTAGCCGCTCAGGAACCAGGCGTCAGGTGCAGGGATTGAAGGTCCGGATGGAACACCTTCCCTGATTGACTGAGAGCAGGTCCGGGCGAGCTGGAGCTGCCTCGGGAGCCTGGAGCTGAGGCTGAGGAGATCTGGGTACCAGAACTGGCGGGGCCAGTCTGGGGCTATCAGAATCACCTGCGCCTTGTCCCTCCTTGCTTTGAGAAGCACCTTAGAATCAAGGGAAGCGGGGAAGGCGCAGAGAGGCCCGGGTCCACGGCCTCGAGAAGGCATCCCTTGCAGCGAGCCCTGCTGAGGGGGCGGGCATGAAACAGCCTCAGCTCTGCCTCCTGGAGGCAAACAGGTCCACCTGAGGTGTGCCCCAATGGGAGAACAGATCTTGTACTACCACCGCAGGAGAGACCACTCGTGAGATGCAGCCCCTATCCGCTCAGGGCATCGGCCAAGGTGTTGGAGGCTCCTGCCACATGAATGGCTAGGAGATCCGCCCAGGCTCGCGCACGAGTGACCGATGCGGAGAGCTTCCCCGCATAGAAGCATGGAACGCGGCCCCGCCCTGGCGGTTTAGGTAGTGCATGGTCGTGGTATTGTCCGCCTGACTCGGACCACTTGACCCCGGAGAAACGGAGCAAAGGCGGTGAGAGCTAGGCAGACCGCTTGAGCTCCAGCAGGTTGATGTGGCATCGGGACTCCTGGGACCAGAGGCTGTGCGCTCGGTGTTCCCCCAGATGGGCACCCCAACCCATCAGAGAGGCATCGGTCGATAGAGAGACCGTCGGCTCGGGACGGACAAACGGGATGCCCTCCTGCAGATGAGATGGAACGGTCCACCACCGGAGAGCGTTCCACATCTCCTGGGTCACCATCACTAGCTGTTCCAATGGATCGCAGCGTTGTGACCACTGGCTGGCCAGTCCCCAATGAAGGGGGCGCATGTGCCAGCGTGCCCAACAGACCACGCTGGTATAGGCCGCCATGAGACCCAGGAGGCGCATGAAGTCCCGGGCAGGGCACGATTGCCCAACCAGAAATGATTGGGCAAAGGAGGAAGAACCTCGGCCCTGTCCGCCGGGAGCCATGCTCTGGCTCGAAGAGAGTCGAGCTCTGCCCCGATAAACAGAATCACCTGCTTCGGCTCGAGTTCCGACTTGGCCTCGTTGATGAGAAGGCCGACTTGAGAGCAAATCTGGAGGGCCAGATATCTGGACCGCTCCACCTCCTGTCTGGGGGCTGCTATCAGCCAATCGTCCAGGTAAGTGGCACCTGACCCCTCAGCCGCAGGGGAAAGCTGTCACCACTGCAATGCATTTGGTGAAGACCCTGGGAGCTGAAGACAGGCCGAAGGGCATGGCTCGAACTCGAAGAGGGACCCTCCGTCAAGCGAAGGAATCTCCGGCGTGACGGATGGATAGGGACGAAAGAACGCGTCCTGCAGGTCCAGAGAGCAGAACCACACGCCGTGTTCCAGGGATGGTATTATCTGAGCCAGAGTGACCATCCTGAAGGTTCGAGAGCTTAGGAACTTGTTCAGGTCGTGAAGGTCGAGAATGGGGCGCCAGCCCCCCGTCCGTTTTGGAACCAGGAAGTACCTGGACACAAACCACGGGTCTGAGGGAGGGTCCGCCACCTCCCTGATCACCTCCTTTTGGAGGAGGAGAGCGATGTCGGCCCGATGAGCCGACAGTGAGGCTGCGGACCCTGAGGCCCCCCGAGGTGCGACGGCTCTGAAGGGTGGGGCCTGCTCGAATTCTAGAGGCAGGCCTTTTCCCACCACCTCCAGTACCCACCTGTCCGTGGTAATAACGGACCCGGCGGAAAGGAAGTGCTGGAGCCGTCCCCCCACAGGGGGAACCTGGGGTGAGGTGACGGGGTTGGGGGCGACACCCCTCAGCCCGTCACTGGGCAGGCTTGGAGGAGGAACCGGCCGAGGGACCTCCTGGGCCTTTACCTCCCTGCTTCCTGTTGGAGGAAGCTCCGGGCTTGGGTTTGGGATGCCAAGCCCGGGCCTGCTGGCCCTGATGTTGCTGGGCCGGACGCGCCGCGGGCGCAGAAGGACGAAAGGGCTTAGGCTGTGGTTTGCGGCCTTTGTCCTTCTGAGCGGAAGAGGCCGAGTCCAAGGTAGCACTGGACTTCTCGATCCTCTGCAGGTGACCTTCCACCCCAGGGCCGAAGAGGTCAGTCCCCAAAAAGGGAACATCCGCCAACTTATGCTGGGTATCCGAAGTAAAGGTGGATATCCTCAGCCAAGCCCGACGACGCATAGCCACTGCGGCCGCCACAGACCTGGCGCATGAGTCCCCAATGTCTAAGGCAGTCTGGAGCTGCTGCTTGGCCACTGCCCTGCCCTGGTCCCGCACCTGCCTGACCGTGGTCTGCAGATCCGCAGGAAGATGAGGGACGACCTCATCCAGGGAGCCCAACAGGGCATGAGAAAAATGTGCCATGAGGACGGCCGAACTGGCCTGGCGAAGGCCGAGGGAGGACGCAGCACAGACTTTTCGCCCGGCATAGTCCAATTTCTTGGACCTTGTCGGGAGGTTTGTCCACATCCCTAGCGTTCTCGCACGCCGAAAATGCTGTGAAACCAACCCCTCCGCAGAGGGTGTTCCAAAACCGACAGGGAACCGGTAGGGACTGCATACTTCTGGCCATCCTGGCGCAAGGCGCAGGACAGGAAGCAGGGCGCTGCCAGAGCTCCAAGGCCGGACCCACTATGGCCTCGGCCACCGGAAAGGCCTCCGTAGGGGAATCCCCTCGGTCCAGAATCTCCGTGAGGGATACCTGGCCCGTTAGGCTTGGTTCGAGCTTCATCCCGGTGGACTCGAGATGAGCCGAAGCAATCCTAGGAAGGACGAAGGGCTATCGCCCACCGACTGTCTCCCTGAGGACTCCAAGTCCACTTGCTTGGAGAAAAGGGAGAATCATCCTCGGACTCGGAAGAGTCCTCAAAGAGCTGCTGGCCTGAGCCACCCTCCACCTGCCGAGGTTCATCGGAGTGAGGGACAGACAGCCTATGGGCAGTCCCCGAGCCGACCGAGAATTTTTGGTCGGAGCCCCAACTAACGGCTGTGGAGGGGAGGTTCCACCAGAATTGGTGGGGCAGCTGGAATTGGCGAACAACTGGCCTGGGAACAGGCTCTCGGCTAGAGCGAGGGGTTTTCGGCGTCGCGTGACAGCCACTTAATGGTCGAAGACGACGGCGCCGGGCTTATTCCTCGTCAGAAGGAGCTGTTGCCACAGGAGTTCCTCATACCTCCGACGCAACTTGCGGCGAAGCCTCCCCTCGTCCGAGGAAGAGGATGAGCGCCGGCACCGCTTGCCACAGTGCTGAGACCGAGACAGCCTATGACGGCGGGATCGGCTGGACCCGCTAAGATGTCCGAGACCGAGAACCTTAGCTAGGCTAAGGGAGTGCGGGAAGTGTCCAGGAAGCGGCACTCCCTTGGTTCGGACGATCAACCGAAGGCTCTGGAACTGGAGGCACAGCCGAGCCGACGGGATCCTCAACTCCCACCGGGGGAACCGGGGAGAGGGGATTCTCGGCTTCTCCAGCCGACAACCCGTCCAACGGGTCGAGAAAAATCTTGACCGTGTCGACGGGAGTCTCGGTCAACTGGCCTGACGGGGACACCGTGAGACCAGTGGCCGAAGCCGAGGGGTCGACAGAAGTCGACGGCCGACAACTCGGGGAGAGGGATCTTTCCGCCCCAAGAGCGTCGACGGTGAGACTTACCCTTGTCTCTCTTTTTGGACCGAGAAAATGGTCCAGAAGAAGTTGGACCCTCACCTTTTGTCGAGAGGGTCAGACAAAGCTCCTTAAAAGAAGCCGAATAAGAGGCACCGAGAGATAGTGGGACAAATGCCGCAGCCAAGGTAGAAGCGGCCCGCGCCGCCTCCTCTTCGAGGGCGATCATCTGCTCGAGCTGATCCGCCGAGCCCGCCGCCCGGACACCACCGGCCAGGCCTCTTTGACTTAACTGGAGGAAATCTTTCGGACGCCTAGTTGTAAACGGGCGCACGGCCTCGGCACGAGTCGGTGCGAGCATGCTCCAGGCCCGCGGTCGTGCTCAAGGCCCAAGCAGTAACGACGTGAGTGCAGATCCGTCCCGAGACGTTTTCTGATTCGCAGGGGCATCTCCGGAAACCGAGTCGATTTGTCCATCACAGCCGCGAGGTGAGAAGAACTAAGTGTTTTAGCAAAAACTTTTTAATTTCGAAAATTGAAGAATTAGGAACCAGTCCTTGTACGCAGTTATAAGGAGGGAACCTGAGCTCCAAGCCGTAAGGAAGATCTGGCGCATGGGGCAGAGCCGAGTTTTACCACCCGGATGGGTGGGAGAAGCCAGCTTGAAGACCTTCCGTAAGATTTAAAGCGGCAGGATACCTGCTAGACATGTGGATGAACATATCCATGTCCTAGAACCCGCGCTTCGGGACATGGATATGTTGCCCTATCCACACTTGTCGGCAGACTCCTAGCAGTTCTCTGGGAGGAGGGAAGCAAGGCTCACACCCCCTACTTATGGAACAGAGATTGGAGAACTGAGGCCCCAAAACCAGCATCCCGGTGTGACTCGAGGTCAATGTAATAATGGGAAATGAAGGTGTGTGCCGACTTCTGGGTAGCAGCCCTGCAGATTTCCTTGATAGGGACGTCCCTAGAAGCATCCACCGACGAAGCGGTATGACTGGTGGAATGAACCCTTAGTCCTCTAGAAGGCTCCTTACTTGCCACCCTATAGCAGAGATCAATGCAGGAAGTGATCCACCCACCAGTTGTCTGCTTGGCTGCAGGTCGGCCAGGTGCGGCTTCAGCATAGTTGACAAACTGCTGGCGAACCTCTCCCTGAACTCCAGCCATGCGCTCTTTGTAGTACGCAAGCACTCACTTCAGGTCCAGAATATGGAGCCTGTGTTCGGCCTCTGAGGTGTGATTCGGGAAGAACACCAAAGAGTCATCACCTGATTACGCTCCGGGTTAGGGTGCAGGACAACCTTGTCCCTGTGGAAGACTAGGTAAGGAAACTCCACAGAGAGCGCCTGGAGCTCACTGATCCTTCTGGCTGACGTTATAGCCACCAAGAAGGTGGTCTTCCACGACAGGTGAGACATATCACACCTGTGCATCGGTTTCAATGGCTTGCCCATGAGCTTTGCCAAAACCAGCAACAAGTCCCACGATGGTGGTGGTTCACACACAGGAAGGAGAAATGTGATCTAAGCCTCTGAAAGAGCGCAAGATAACTTTCTCCTGTGCCACCGACTGCTGACCAGCCCACGCCCGGTAATCAGAGATGGCTGTCAAGTGCACCTTAAGGGTTGTCGACCGGAGTGCCCCTTTAGAGAGGGACCATAAGCAGTGCAAAAATGCTGGCCACCGGACAGGTCAAAGGGTGCAGCCCCTTTCCCCGACACCAAATGGAGAATATCTTACATTTGAAGGTATAGCATTTTTTGGTCGATTCCTTTCTAGATGTCTCCATCATGGTGAGGACATCTTTGGAGAGACCCACAGCCTGGAGCTCTAGCCGCTCAGGAACTAGGCTGTCGGGTGTAAGGATTGAAGGTCCGGGTGGAGTACCTTCCCCTGACTGATAGAAAGCAGGTTCGGACGGAGTGGAAGATGCCTCGGAAGCCTGTTGCTGAGGCTGAAGAGATCGGGGTACCAAAACTGGCGTGGCCGGTCCGGAGCCACCAGGATCATCCATGCCTTGTCCTGCCTGACCTTGAGCAGCATCTTGTGGATCAAGGGAAGTGGAGGAAAGGCACAGAAGAGGCCTGGGGTCCAACACCTCGAGAAGCCACCCCCCTGCAGCGAGCCCTGCTGAGGGGGGGTGGACACAGAACTGCCTCAGCTTTGCATTTTCCCTGGAGGTGAACAGGTCCACCTGAGGGGTGCCCCACTGGGAGAACAGGCTGTGGACTACCTCCGGATGGAGAAACCTTTCTTGAGACACCTCACCTACCCTGCTGAGGGTGTCCGCCAGCTGATTGGAGGTTCCTGCCACATGGTTGACTAGGAGATCCGCCTCAAGGCTGCGCACATGAGGGTCCATACGTGGAGAGCTTCTTTGCACAAAGGTAGGGAGTGCATCCCGCCCTGCTTGTTGAGGTAGTACATGGTTGTGGTGCTGTCCATCTGGACTTGGGACTACTTGACCCTGAACATACGGAGCGAATGCAGTCAGCACCAGCCGAAACTGCCCGGAGCTCCAGCAGACTGATGTGCTATCGGGACTCCTCGAGGGTCCAGAGCCCATGAATTCTGTGTTCCCCCAGACGTGCACCCCAACCCGTGAGAGAGGAGTCGGTCGTCAGGATGACCACTGGATCGAGGAGGACAAATGGGATCCCTTTCTGCAGATGCTCTGGGACAAGTCACCACTGGAGGGCATCCCACATCTTCTGGGTCACAGAGACCAGCTGATCGCAGTGACCTTTGCACTGAGACCACTGGCTGGCCAGATCCCACTGCAGGGAGCACATATTCCAACAGGCGCAAAGGACCACGCTGGTGCAGGCCGCCACGTAACCCAAAAGGTGCAGGAAGTCCCAGGCAGGATGCAATTGCCCAACACGAAATGATCAGGCAGAGTAGGAAAGAACATCCGCCCTGTCTACTGGGAGCCGGGCTCTGGCTAGGCAGGAGTTGAGCTCTGCCCCGATGAAGCTGATCAGCTGCGAGAGCATGAGTTCCGACTTGGCCTCGTTGACCAGAAGGCCAAGGGAGGTGCAGGTCTGGAGGGTCAGGTCTCTGGACAGCTCCACCTCCTGCCTGGAGGGACCTGCCATCAATCAGTCATTCAGGTAGAGGTACACTCGGACCCCTTGGTGCCTCAGGTAAGCTGCCATCACTGCTATGCATTTGGTGACGATCCTGGGGGCTGAGAAGAGGCCGAATGGCATGACCCGGAACTCGTAGAGGGTTCCCTTGGCTCGAAAGCAGAGGAAACCTCAGTGGGATAGATGGATCAGGATATGAAAGAATGCATCCTGAAGATCCAGGGAGCAAAACCACATGTTTTGCCCTAGAGATGGTAAGTATGATTTGGGACAGAGTTACCATCCTGAAGGTGCACGACCTGAGGAACTTGTTCAGGTCGTGCAGATCTAGAATGGGGTGCCAGCCCCCCATCCACTTTGGCACCAGGAAGTACCTGGAGACAAACCTTGGGTGTTCCAGAGGATCCGCTACTCCGACCACGACCTCCTTGAAAAGGAGCTGGGCTACGTCATCTCAAAGAGCCGACAGTGTCTGCGGATACCAAGTCCTACCATGGGCCGCGGGCTCAGCTTGGAGGGTACTACTTGAATTCCAGAGGCATACCCCTTACCGACCACTTCTAGAACCCACCTGTCCGTGGTGACAGCGGAACGGGCGGAAAGGAAGTGGCAGAGCCGGCCCCCCACAGGAGGACCCAGGGGAGGCATGATGGGTATGAGGGTGGCATCCCCATCCCATCACTGAGCAGGCTTGGAGGAGGAGAACCCAGCTGAAGAGTCACTGGGTCCCTTCCCTCCGGGCTTATGGACCACTGAGGCCACTGACTTGGGCCTGGGTTGCCAAGACTGAGCCTGTTGGCCCAGCTGATGCTGGGCTGGTTTTGCCGCAGGAATGGAGGACCGAAAGGGCTTTCGCTTCTGCTGCCTGGAGCCCTTGGGATCCTTCTGAGTGGATGTTACGGAGTCCAAGGTGGCATTGGACTTCTCAATTCGCTGGAGGTGACCCTCCACACCGGGCCCAAACAGGTCGATGCCCAGAAAAGGAACCTCCGCCAGCTTGTGCTGAGTGTCTGCTGTGAAGGTTGCGATCCGCAGCCAAGCCCTATGGCGCATAGCGACTGTGGCCACCACCAAGCGGGCAAAGGAATCTCCCAGATCCAGAGCCATCTGCAGTTGCTGCTTGGCCACAGCCCAGCCCTGATCGCGGACCTGCTTGACCATGGTCAGGAGGTCTGCAGGTGGGTGAGGAATCACCTCATCCAAAGAGCCCAAGAGTGCATGGGAGAAGTGTGCCTTCAAGACGGCCAAGCTCATCTGACAGAGACCAAGCAAGGAGGCAGCATAAACTTTTTTGCCGAATGGTCCAATTTCTTGGACTCCTTGTCTGGCGGCATGTCGACATCCCCGATATTGTCCAAGCACCGAAACACGGAGTCGGCCATCAGCCCCTCAGCTGAAGGGTGCTTCGTGAAACCTGAGAGGGTACCGATGGGCACCGCATACTTGCGGGCCAAAGGCGCCGGGGAAGACGCGGGGCACTGCCAAAGATCCACGGATGGATCGACAATGGCCTTGGCCATTGGAAAAGCCTCTGTCAGAGAGTCCACTTTGTCCAGAATCTCTGTAAGGGGATAGCAAGCCCACTTCTGGATGGGCTCCATCTTCATCCCCATGGATTTGGAGAGGAGGCGGAGGATGCACAGGAAGGAAGTGGGCCCTTCCTCTGTCAAGAGATTCCCTCACAGACTCGACGACCGGACGGGAGTGCAATGAGGAATTCTCGGACTCAGAGGAGTCTGCATAAAGTGGCCAACCACCCGAGTCACCTTCAACCCTCTATAGGTGGTCCGGTGTGATGGTGACTGACAGCTGATGGGGAAGCCCCGTGGCTGGCCAAGATTCCTTAGTTGGAGCGCCAGTCAATGGCTGCTTGGGCAGTAGCTCCACCACAACTGGGGGAAAGGCCAACTTCAGCTGAAGCAAGATGGTCTTGACTGGCCCCGCTAGGGGAGGAACGGTCTCGACCAGCCCCACAAGGACAGTCAAGGTCAGCCTGTGGGGCATCATTCAAGTGATGACCGGTGTGGGAGCCAAAGTCAGCTTCAGACTGTCCAGCACCAACTGTTGCCACATGAGATTTTTGTAGCATCGACGCAACTTGTGTCGAAGCCTCTCTTCACCCGAGGAGGATGAAGATGAGGAATAGCCGTTCCTGTGGCACCAAGATCGGAGGCGCCGATGATGGCAGGAGCTGCTCGACCCACTGGAGGAGGACAGAGACCTCAACCTCCGCCACTGGGGGTGCCGACAGGGGATCTTGGAGGGAGTCGGTGACAGCCGTGGCTCCTCCTGGTCTGGGTCATTGATAGGAGGGTCCTGCTCAGCGGACTGACCAGCCCCTTCTAAGGTCACAGGCAGGACCGGAGTCCTGAGGAGAGAAATGTCAGTCTCTTCAGACACCAACCAGCCGATAGGGTCGAGAAAAATCTTGGCTGCATCATTGGCCGGCATCTCGACTGACTGGCCTGACGGGGTCTCGGTGAAGCCAGCGGCCAAAACCTGGGAGTCCTGAGACCGAGAACGTTCCCGGTCCCAGGAACATTGACGGTGAGTCTTCTCTTTCTTCAACTCCCTCTTGTCTTTGTGAGAGTAGGGGCTGTGAGATCCAGAAGGGCCTTGTCCCTTAGTCGGGAAGGACTGGCACAGCTCCTTGAAGGAGCCTGAAAAAGTGTAGCCCAATTGGAGCAGAACGAAAGCAGAAGCCGAGGAGGACTGGGCAGCGGCCTGAGCCGCCTCCTGCTTGAAAGCTGTAAGCTGTTCCAGCTGATCGCTGGACCCCATAGCCACGGAGACCACCCAATGGGCGTCTTTAGACTTGACCAGCGGATGTCATCTTTCCAGGCATCCCAACTCAAGGTGGGCAAGGCGGTCCTCGAGGACTGTTCAGTGAAATGACCAGCAAATGTCGCAAGCCTGGGTATCATGTTCGTGGTCCAGGCAGTAGACGCACGTGGTGTGTGGGTCAGTATACAACATCTTCTGCAGTTGGGAGCTCAAAGATGAGTACCGAAATGGTAACTTTTTAGAAAGCAATCCAAACGGATCAAGAAGCGCTAGGGCCTACAACGCGGGAGCACGAAGGAGGGAACCCGCTTCTTCCAGCGGAAAGGAAGAACTGGCGTCATGGGGCTGAGCCAAGGGATATACCACCTGGTGGATGGGAGGAGCCAGCTTGAAGACTTCCCGGCATATCTTAAAGGGGAAAGAACATTGCCAACAAGTGTGGACAGTATACCATATCCACGTCCCTAGAAGCTTTGATTTCTGGCCAATTGATTCTGCCAAACAATCAGATTTGGGCTGGTATTTGCCCATATGCTGCTAAAGCTGCTGAGTCTAAGTGCAGGCAGAACGTTCACTAAATCAAAAAAAAAAAAAAAAACTTTATCTGCAGCTTAATTTCTGTGTCTGAGATTGATAAAACAAAAATTTATAGTACTCTCTGCCACAGCAGGCAGACAAAAGGCTCAAATGCCCTACTTTGACAGCTGTAAGCTTCTGCAGCTCTTCCCCACCCAAAGATAAAATAAATGTCCTCCCTACACAATTCCTCCCGCTTATCCACACACAAAGAAAAGAAGTCTCTCCAAGGGATACTAAAATTCAAGTTCCAGGATTTTAAACAGCTGGTGTAGCATAGCAAAACACTAAGCAAAATAGGGGGTAATGCTAACCATTTTCAGAAATGCTTAATAGTAGACTGCTAACCACTTTTTGAGTGAATCCATGACACAGTACACAACATAAATAAAACTACATCATTTTTTTTTAAGTTTGCTAATCGATCAGTGCAAAGTGTTATGTGTTATCAAAACTGATAAGCACTTTCATGCATCAAACTGCTAATAAGTTTTTTCAGCTTATTTAAAACCCTGAAGTTGTGGCTATAAGTTGACTGATCAATGTGTGGTTCAGCACAGAGATCCTCCACACTGAAAAGCTGAACTGCAAGTGCGCCACAAGTCCGGCATCTTGCCAGAATATCGAACAAAGTCCCGCCCTCAAAACACTCTCATGGGCTGAAAGACAGTGTGTGACACAGATTTTAACAAACTGGACTTTACACACGGTCTTCAGCCCCAGGACTCTCCTTCCGATTGGCCAGAACAGTTGGCTGGTCATGTGATTGTGCCTTCAGCATCCCCACCCCCGCCCTGACAAACTCTGCCAGCAGTCAATGGCTCGGCGCCTACTCCTCTCTGCCCACCCCCCACAAACAGAGTACACACTGGAGCTTCGATCCACCTTTTCCCTCATCCTCTGCTCGCTTTTTCCCCGCCCCTCCTCAGTTGCCACTCCTCCAATCCCTCCCTCACCAACAGTGACCAGCTGCAGAATCCCTCCACGTTCAACTCCTATCCCTCCCTCTCCCCAGCACACTCACTGACTGGCACGGCTCAGCGCAGGACACCCTGAAGTCCAGCCCTGATACAGTAGCGTGCCGCCTAGTCGGACCGAGTCATGCCCTTGCGGCGGTGATTGACAGCACTGCCCAGTCCCTCTTGCTACACCGCTGAGTTACAACACTACATGCGGCGCCTTTTGCTTCTTAAAGGAGCACAGAAGCAGGCACTGTTTCAACAATTTTATAGATTTCATAGATCAATCTAGCTTATGATAGACTTGCGTCCCTAATGCTTGCCAATAATATTAACAATCTCCAAATTTTATCTTATTACTCATTTCATTGTCCCGCCTGATTTTAAAGGTATTTATGTCTTTACTTTCAAATACCTCTGTTGAAAGAGCGTTCCATAATGTAACTACCCTTTGACTATACCAGTGTTTCCTAGACAATGTATTCCAAGTATCTAAACGGAGTTGTTTATAATGTCTCCTTCCACCAACTCTATCCTGGTTCAACATCAGACCAATTTCTGCCATAAGAGTGTTGTCCCCCATTGCCCTGTTGAGCATGCACAAGTCTCCCTTTTTCCTCCTATATTGTAATGTATATAGGTTGAGTATTCTTAATCTTTGTTCGTAAGATGATAGATTTAAACCCACAATGAGCCTAGTGAATCTTTGCTGGACTGCTTCGACCTTTTTAATATCTTCTTTCCTGTATGGTGATCATATTTGTGTACAATACACCAAGTGGGACCTGACCAATGCTACGTAAAGGGGAAGCAACACTTCCCTAGCTCTGCTGGATATGTGACTGTCTAATAATGCAGTTCAGCATCTGATTAGCTTTTTTCACCTGGTCCCTGCAATGAGTGTTAAATTTAAGATCGTGATTTATAGTCACTCGTAAATTCCTTTCACATAGTGTTGCAGTTAAGGTTTTGTTTTTAAGGGTATATTTATACTGTCTGTTGTTAGTACCCAAATGCATAACTTTGCATTTACTAATATTTAATTCTAATTTGTTATAATTTGTCCAGAAAAAAACACTGTTCAGTGCAGCCTGCAGTGCGGTATTGTTATAACCACTGTACCCAATCTGCAATCATCCGCAAATTTAGTCAACCAGATATTAGGTAAATAAGTTTTTAGTGAAGAAATGTAAATATTAAATAAAATCGGACCCAGGACTGACCCTTGGGGAACCCCACTTGTAACCTCAGCCCGCTCAGAAAATACACCATTCACTACCAACCTCTGTGGTCTCCCCTCCAGCCAGTTGGCAATCCAGTGTGTGATATTTGTACACAAGTTTAGGCTCCCTAGTGATCTGACCAATTCTAAGTGCGGTAATTTATCAAAGGCTTTAGCAAAGTCCAAGAACATAATATCAACTGGGTTTTTCCTATCAATTTCTTTGCCTTTTCATAAAAGCCTAACAAATTTGTTAAACAGGATCTGTTTTTAATGAATCCATGTTGATAGGGGTCTGTAGCCCCTAATACTAGTTGATGTTGCAGTATACAGTCCTTGATTATCCCTTCTAATAATTTGCCCATTAGAGAAATCAAACTTATTGGCCTAAAGTTTTCTGGTTTAGATGTAGGTCTGTGTTTTAGAAGGGGTACTACAGTAGCAACCCTCCAGCCTAATGGTATAACACCGGAGTCCTGGAAGTGCTGGAACACATGAGTCAGTGGTTTGTAAATATAATCGATGGGTTCTTTCAATAATCTAGGGTGGATATCATCTGGGCCTGGGGATTTGTTAATGTCCAATTTTTGGAGCCTCTCCAGAACGTCTATTGGTTTAATAATTATTTGTCCTGGTATAGACACTAACTTATCCTCTAAGATAATGGGAGTAGATTTATCAAACACAGAAGAAAAGTAACTATTCTGCATATTAGCCATTTCCTTATTAGTAGACGCTCTTAAATTATTGGTAAATGGTCCCACTGAATTTGTAGATCCTCTTAGTTTATTGATATGGGAGAAAAACAGTTTTTTGTTATCTTTGTCTTTTGTAGCCAAGAAAATTTCCTGCTGCGTTTTTGCCTGTTTAATCCTGTGTTTAATTTTTTTAGTCAGTACCCAATATTTCAACGCTAAATGCTGGTTACCATTTCTAATACTTTTAAACATTCTACTCTTTTTATTAATTAGTTTCTTGATAGAGGGCTTCATCCAACTTGGGGGTATTCTTTCAGTAGAATATTTTTTTTAAGGTGGTATGTGTTTGCTAACCTCACTCTTTATCTTTGAGGTCAGTAAGTCCCATTTCCCCTTGACTGTACAGTCCTTTTCCCAGTACCACTTCACCATATTTCTTTTACAGTAGTAAAACTGGCCTTTCTGAAGTTAAATTTTTCAGTAACCCCTATCCCAGGTTGTTTGAAGCGCAAATCGGCCCCCTTATTTCAAGCACTGAACTACAGTTACATATGGATCATTCAGGGGGTATATCATTTCTGTAAATATAAACACCTGCCTATTAGAAATAATTTCTTGTCCTCTTAAAAAATAAAAAAAAAAAGTTTTGTTACATACCAGTAACAGTGGTTTTTCGAGAAAATCTCCACAGAACACCACCTTTGTAACTCTTAATCTGTTGGTGTCAGGACCACTCAGAAACTTCTCACATTGACTTGTGTCTGCGCAAGCTATACACAGCGGGTGGCTCCATACTTCCTCAAATTTCCTACCAAAGACAAGGTCGTATTGTATACCTTACAGACAGGAATGGGAGATCAGAACCTCGATCAGGTCGACAAGAGAAGTAGTGGTTCTGGTAAGAAAAAGCCCATTTAAAAGGGCACAGAAAAGGAGATGATCAAGCGGGCAGTAATGGGTATGTCATCCAGAGTATGACATCTAAAATACAAAAGGGGCAGGCGAGATGGTAAGCTGTGGTCCTATGGAGGAGATTCACTGGAGGATCTAATGTCATCGATTATTCTACTGTCATCGATTAACAACAGAATTATTTTTTTGAGGACATCCATCTCCACAGAGCTACACCTTTTGCATGAATCTGAAGTACAACACAGGAGAGGGGAGGAAGACCATACAGCAGGGATGTCGGGGATGTATAAGACCCTTAAAACAGCAGGCCACAGTGGATGGCAAGCCCCAAGCTAGCCTACCTATGGGGCACTAGGTCCACAATGCAGTGTTTAGTGGAAGTGGGAACAGAATCCACATAGTGGCAGAGTACATGTCAGATGCCAAGTATGAAAGAAAACAAGCCACAGAAGTGGCCATGCCATGGGTGGCATGTCCATAAACAGGACCAGAAAGCACCTAACCTACACGCAGTAACAAAAAGGAATGCACAATGCCAAACATTGGTAAAGCACTGCTTTGAAACAGAGGTGCAGCCCACTATCTTTGAGTTGAATGAAACAAAAAACTGGTCCAAGAAGATGTGTGAAGCCTGACAGACATCGAAAGACTTCTCCAGCATTCTGAAAAGAAGGGGGTTAAAAAACAGAGAAAGGTGGATGGTTTGGTTTACTAAGAATGCAGAAACCACCTTATGAAGACACCTAGGATACATATGTAATGAAACCCGATCTTGGTGAAACACAAGGCATGTGGAATCTGCAACTAAAGCCTGCAGCCTGGGACACCTCTACGCATAGGTAACCACCACCAGAAATAAATGCGTTCAAGGAAAGGAAACGCATATCGCCTGTGTCAGCAGGTTCTCAAGGAGCATGAGTGAGAGACTCCTATGACATCTGTGCAAAACTTGACCAAGTTAAGATCCCACACTGGAACTGGCTTATGGACTGGAGACGCAGATGCAGGAGCCCTTTGAGAAGCGTTTGCAACACCTGTGGCTTTGGGCTACAGTCACTCTCGTAAGGGACCGAGAGGTGCACCTTCAAAAAAGAGTACTGGCGTGTGATAGGGACAAGAGGTAGTCCAAGACAGGTAGAACCAGACATGAAATTGGGTCCAGGAAGCAAAAGGGACACCATATACCGAAACGTTTCCATTTGAGGGAGTAAGTGTGCCAGGCATATGGCCTAAGAGTTGCCAGCACAACATCAGAAACAGCCTGTGAGACTCCGAAGTGGGGGAGTTCAAGGTCCTCAGGAGTCTGGATGATGTTGCAGGGATCGTAGGTTCAGGTATGATAGCAGATCCAGTTGCAGAGGGAGTGGCCAGCCAATGTAACTGCATTCTGACAGAGCAGAGAGAAACAAATCTGCATAGGCCAAAAGTATCAGTGTGGCTCCGTCTGTACAAAACATGACCCAGCACCCACTGGGACTGGGGGAAGACATACAGAAACCTCCCCATCCAGGAGAGGGACAATGTGTCTTGCCAAAAAACACAAGGCCTTGAGGTGAACAAGCACAAACATGGCAGTTTTACATTGTGTGGGGACGCAAAAAGGTCCAGCTCAGGACAACTCCAATGGGCAAAGAGGTCTGGAGGTTCCAGGCCATATGGACAACACTAGACGCTGCAAGGGCTGAAATATATCACTTGAGAGTTACAGCTGCCAGGGCACGGCTGCCACAGCCACCTCTAAGGCCAGCACAGGCCACTGAAGATGGATGAACAGTAGTGGAGGGTCCCAAGCCTAAGGAACCAGGGCTGTGCACCAGCAACAGGCTCACCCTATTGCAACAAGAGTTTCCCCAATCTTCCTCTACAAGGGAAGAGGGAACCAGCATGGCCAGAAGGCAGTACTACTAGAGAGCATGCCAGGGGGTGGGTCAGACCCCGAAGTGGGCAAGAGAAAGGTACACACAGTAGAGGATTCAATTATGTGGGGCACAAGGAGGGATCTGGGTCTCAAGTCTGATGGTAAAGAGGTGGTCTGCCATTTCCCTGGAGCAATAGCAAACAGACTTATAGCCAGTGTGGTGGACTCATAGCAGATGGGGAAGGAAGGCCAGCTCTAATTCTGCACATGCACACAAATGATCCGAGTAGAAGCAGCACGGAATAGGTGAAATCAAGACTTCTGTGCTCTGGGAAAGGTAGCAAAGGAGAGAGAGCATGGGGTGGTAACCGTCTCCGAGATGCTACCGTGGCCATGTCTGATTCAAAACGAACAGTTCCACATGTTACAATTCAAAGTTTGGCTAAAGGGCTGGTACAGGGAAGAGGGATTTAAGTTTCTCGGGGACTGGGGCCCGACCTGGCAGGGTTGGAGGCTGTTTAAAAGGGACAGCTTACATCCCAAACAGGAGGGTATTGGGGGGGGGAAGATGGGCACAGCATATAGCTAGTTTAAACTACTTGGTTTGGGGGGGGGGTCTGAGTGGCAAGGTACACATCCAATGTCACAAACAGGGGTGGGGGCCTTGCTGACCTCGCCATCAATTGATATAATGGAATCAAGCGCAACCACGGTAGGGGGAAAAAAGATGTTGGAAACGATGTGCACCAAAGCAAGAAGTATTGGCAACAAAATGCTAGAACTTTAGGTGATGTTCACAGCGGGGAGCTGTCACAGAACTACGGGTAACCTCGAACAATGAATGGGACATGGCCATACCAGGGCACTCACTGTTCAGGAAGACAACAGCAAAGGACAGGGAAGGGGGAATGTCACTGCATGTAAAAGAAGGGATACAGGCAACTGGGACAGACAGCCTCGGGGATATGGAAAAACTAGAAACCCTATGGATGCTAGCAGTGACAGGGAATGGTAAACAAGTGCTTCCAGAGAACTGGAGAAGGACAGATGTAGTCCTGCCTCATAAAAGTGGCAGCAGGGAGGAGGCTGGCAGGTATAGGCCAGTTAGTGTGACATCAGTGGTGAGGAAGATAATGGCGTCACTGTTAAACGAAAGGATTGTGGACTATATTGAATCCAGTGGGTTACAAGACCTGAGGCAGCAAAGATTAATTTTTTTTATAAGGGGAGGGGTCATTTCAGACAAGCCTGACAAGACTGCTTTGACTGGGTGACCAGGGCCATAAATCAAGGTGGGCCGGCGGACGTGGTCTACTTAAGATTTCAGCAAAGCCTTCAACACCATATGACACAGAAGGTTCATAAGGAAGCTCGGCAGCTTAGAGGTGGATCTAAAGGTGGTAAACTAGGTAAGAAATTGGTTAATGGATATGTGGTAGAGGGTGGTGGTAAACGGAATTCACTCGGTGGAAGGGAGAGTGAACAGCGGGGTACCTCAGGGTTTAGTACTGAGACCAGTCCTCTTTAATATCTTTACAAGTGACATTGTAAATGGGTTGGAAGGAAAGGTATGCTTTTTTGCAGATGACACCAAAATCTGCAATAGGGTGGACACTCCAGAAGGGATGGAGAGAATGTGCAAAGACCTGAGAAAACTCGAGGCATGGTCAAGGGTATGGCAGCTGGTTTTCAATTTGAAAAAGTGAAAAAACATGCATGTAGGGCACAGAACCTCAGAGGCAGAGTTTAAAATGTGGGAAGAGGTACTGACGGTCACCAAACAGAAAGGGACCTTGGAGTCATATCTGATGATGTCAAGGTGAGAAGGCAGTAGGTAGGGCCACAGTGGGATGCTGGTGTGCATGGGGAAGGGTGTCACCAGCAGAAGGAGGAAGGTGGTGTTGCCACTGTATAGATCACTGCTGAGACCCCAGCTGGAGTAGTGTGTCCAGTTCTGGAGACAATATCTCAGGAAGGACATAAACAGGGTGGAGGCTGCCCAGAGGAGGGCAACTAAAATGGTGCAGAGGCTTCATCAGAAGCCCAATGGGGAGAGACTGAGAGACCTCAACAGTTACACCATTGAAGAGAGGAGGGAGAGGGGAGACATGACAGAGACCTACAAACACCTCACGTGGCTTAACAAAGTACTGGAGAGGAGTATTTGTCAGAGGTAAAGATGCACAAGAACAAAGGAACATGCAATGAAGCTGGACATAGGAAAATTTAGGAGAAATGTGAGGAAACACTTCTTTAATGAAAGAGCGGTGGATGCCTGGAACAGTCTTCCAGCAGAGGTAGGTTTTTTTTTTTTTGGGGGGGGCAGAGATTGAGTAGGATCTGCAGTGATGAACGGGCAGACTAGGTGGGTCAAGCTGTCCTTATCTGCGATAACATTTTATATGTAAGTCAGGATTGGAGTGGTCTATAGACCACCAGATCACGATAAAGGGGCAGACAAAGAACTAGGGACGATGCTCAGAAAGGCAGCCAAGTCAGGGGAGGTGGGGGTAGTGTGGAACTTTTACATGCCAGTTGTGGACTAGAAAGTTTTAACTGCATAAGTACTAGGAAGTAATAACCAAAACTAGGCACTTCACTAAAAGCCATTCATTAGTGGTGCTACACAAAAATATCAAAAGCAGAAGCAACACCCAAAGTTAGGAGCATCCACCAACGGCTAATAATATTTGTATAAGATGCTAACAATAAAGTGTGAGCCAAAGATGTTCAGTTAACTTACATCTTTTTTATTTATGGCAAAAACTTCACAACAATTTTAAAACAGCATCTAAAATAGCTGCTGCTAGTTTAGATGCGGCTTAAAAAAAAAGGAAAGAAGCACGTGAAGAACACGACAAGCAGAAGGGTGAAGGAAAAATGGGAAGAATTGAAAAAAGCAATATTTGAGGAAGCAGAAGGCTCAGCTGGGAGAGTCAAAAGAGGACAAGGGGTCCAGTGTGGTTCATGGCCGAAGTAAATACAACAGTAAGAGCAAATGAAGAATGAATGTCTGAGGTAATATACAAAGGAAGCTGAGGGGGGGTGGGGATAGAGAGGAGTACCTGGAGGTAACAAAGGTAGCTAGCAGGAAGGTGAAGGGGGCCAAGGCTGAGACAGAACTCAGGCTTGCAACAGGAATGAAGCAAAATTTTTTTTCAGGCACATCCAGGAGACGCACAAGATAAACGGGGTTTGTGAGGAGGGATGGGAAGGACAAAGAGAACGCAGAGATACTGAACAAATATTTCTGTTCAGTCTTTACTAGGGAGACGCAGGGACCACTATTGGAATGTGGAGTTGAGGGTACAAGACAGGAAATAAGCGCTCAAGTAGCAGGCAAAAATAACAGGAAATAGGAAATCTTAAAGGGTTGACAGTAGTTAAATCTATGGGACCTGACAGCTGACATCTGAGAATACTTCAAGAGCAGGTGTTTACTTATTCAGCTTCTCCCCCCCCTTCAGAGACCGGTTAGCTTACCCCTTGGTTAAGATTTATTTTTTATTTCATTTCATAACTAGGATTACAATTACCTTTGAACCAGGGGTTCTTTTACAAAGGTTCCACGTCAAGTGATGTGAGCAATGTAGAACAGGCAAAGAAAGGAACAATAAAACCCAATATACAATAGGACTGCATGCAGAAATCAGACAAATTAACAGGTTGAATTCACGTTACGAGGGTGTCTTGAGATAAAGAGTATATCAAAAATAAATAGCCATATCAGAGTCAATACTGCAAATAAGAAAGGTAGTCCAGAATCAGACTCTGTCAAGCTAAGCAGTTAATATAAAAGATTGTGAGGGAGGGATATAGGGGAGAAGGGTGGGGGGGGTTCTGGGAAGGAGGGAGAAAGGCAGCAGTAGGGAGGGAGAGTGGACAACATATCCTCCCTGGAGCGGTAATTTTTATGTTGTTATATTTTTCAATAAACCAAACACTCATAAAATTTGGGCTCGGGACCCACAGTCAAAACGGCTGTATTTCCTAAGTTGGAGGCACAACCCACACCGGCACATTTTGTGATGTCAAGCCTAGAAGAACACAGGGGCACACTCCATAGGATTTAATGGGGCCACTTTTTACGTGCTTTTTTAAGTACTTTAAAGTGACGGTTTTTCGAAAAGAAGGCCACTGCTCAACTAACAAGGCCTCGGTGCTTACAAACAGGGAAGGCACCATAAATATCACGGGGGGGCAATCCCCCAAGTACCACATATTACCATACAGTGCGGTTTAACAGTATGACAGGAACATAGGCAAACAATATGAGGATGAAAGTCCTGGACTTTAGGAGGGCAGATTATAAAAAAATGGGAGGCTACCTCAGGAACTGCCTTGTGGAGGGGGTTACTAGGGAGGGACAGAGGTACAGTGGGGAAAAATAAAAAAACGGCATCCAACCTTTGTGTGAAGGAAGTGAGTAAAAGCAGAAGCAAAAAAAGACAGTTATGGTTCTCTAAGGAAGTGGCCAAGGTGGTGAGGGACACAAGGGTGGCAGTCAGGAGGTATAAGGAAACACAGAGGGAGGAAGGTAGGTGTGTGTGTGTGTGTGTGTGTGTATATCGAGTAAAACAGGAGGAAGCTGGAAAGGCAGTGAAGGGAGCAAGGGCACAGACAGCGTAAAGGACAGCCAAGGGGGTAGCTACAGGGGCTAAGACTTTATTCAGGTACATAAATGAGAAGAGGAAGGCAAGGCAAAGGATAGTTAGGATGGGGGTACTGCGCAGAACATTTAACAGAATTCCTGGACTCATTCCTCCACGCAGCCTTAGAGATAGAGACCAGCTTCACCCTGAACATAGAAAGAACACACTGGGCCCTTGACTCTAAGCCGACCTCACCAGAAGCTTTTCCTCAATCTATTATCATTTGTTTAACTACTCTGTAAAAGAAAAAAATATTGCAGACAGCATGGGGTAAAAAGACAATATTCTACAGCGAGTCATAAACTTACTTTGACGCAATGCATCATTGCCATGAGTATCTACCACTCCTGCAAGCTCTCTGCCAGAAAAAGTTGAAATTTCAAACCCCCTACCTTGCCTGCCTCATTCTTCAGTATCCTGAGGGGCAAAAGGAATGTTCTTCTGTGACTGAGGACTGTAATGATCTGCAGTCCAGGGGCATCGATGTTCCTGACCAAGGCCTCCCGTGTGCACTAACATCCTCTCCACTTCCACGCTGGCAGTATGGCTCCTCCTCCATGCAGATAGAGAAAACGCCTTTATAGAGTTGGTGACGTCAGTGTGGGTGGCCCTAGTGGTACTGCTCGAAAATCTGTGTGAATCCTGCTTCACCAATGATGTAACCTGGTGACTGAGATACCCCCGAAGATGATCTGTTCTTAGCGGTGTCATTCCAAAAAATGAAATTTGCAGAAGGACAGTTATGTACTTACCATAATGGTAGATCTTTGATAGAATCTCTTTCATCAGCCACACCAATGGAATTTATAGCCACCAGACACTGGGACCACACAGAAACTTTTGCAAGCAGTTAGCCAGGAGCCTCCTATAACAACATCAGATGTCAGCATCCACATAACGTGGGCAGCCCCTTCTCAACTCAGTTCCCCACCAGAGATCATGTTTGGAGAACTTTCCTGTAGGGAACCAGAAGAGAACTAAGCACTCCACTAGCCAAGTGAGGCAGAGGGCTGGAAAATGTAACAACTGAGGTAGAAGTCCCAAATACCCAGTGTTGTAGGTCCCAAAAAAGGGGGAAGGAGGGTGGGATGGGATGGCATGGCCTGATGTCAAGAGGTTCTCTCAAAGATCTACTGTTATGGTAGTTATGTAACTGTTCGATCTTCTCTGAAGATTTCTCCATCAGGCCACACTGATAGAACGAGTACCAAGCAATATCAAAACCTAAATATGGGTAGCTGGAGCCTACAGGCTTATGAAAGTAGGCCTTGTAGTACAGCTAGGCCAAAGTCATCATGTCAATGCGAAATAATGTTCAGACTGTGTAGTGTTTAGTAAAGGTGCGGACAGTACTCCAGGTAGTAGCTGCACAGGTTTCTGCAGCAGACAAATTTCTAAAGCAAGCAACAGAGGTGGCCATGCCTCTAGTGGAATGACCCTGAACCACACCAGAAAGTTTCTTACTGTACTTCTTGTAACAACAAATAATACAGTTTGCTAGCCATTGGGACAAGTGCTGTTTAGAAAGTGAGGAGCCCTCTTTCCTGGGGAGAATAAAACAAAAAGCTGTGAAGACTTCCTGCAGTCCTTGGTACAGTGTGAACAGTACTTGAGGATTCTATACAAATCTTAAGTGTGGAGCAATGCTTCCCCTGGTCTGGCATGCTCTGGGTAATACACTGGCAGGTGGATGGTTTGATTTAAAGTTAATTCAGACATCACCTTTTGAAGAGATTTAGGATTTAGTATGCAAAGACACCCTGTCTTTGTGGAAAATCAAATAAGGCTCAAACATTAGAGCCTGCAGCTTTGAAATCCTTCAAGCAGAAGTGACTGCAACTGAAAATAACACTTTCCAAGAGTGAAAGCGTAGGCCACAAGTGGCAGCCATCTCAAAAGGAGCCAAAGTGAGCTTTCCAAAATAAAATTCTGGTCCCAAGCCGGGACTGGATTTCAGATAGGAGGCTTCAAATGTAGAATGCCTCTCAAGAATGTATGGGCTACCTCCAGCTGAGCCATCATACGCCCATCGATAGGCACAAGGAAAACAGATATGGGAGCCAAGTGCATTTTGATGGAGGAATACTGCAGACCTGAATTCATTAAGGAGAGCAAGTACTCTAGAACCTGATTAACTGAACAGGTGAACGGATCCAGGTGGTGAGAGGCAGCCCATGAAGCAAACCGCTTCCATGTCATGGAGTAAGTGGTCCTGGTGGACTGTTTTCTAGCAACCACCAGAACATACACCACTTTTTGGGAAACCCCAAAACCGTCACATGGCTATGTCTGCAGGAGGCATCCATGTAGATGAAGCGACTTCAGCTCCAGATGGACCAGGGTTCCCTGTTCCTGTGACAGCAGACCCTTGCACAGGGGCAGAGGTATTTGAGGTCCACTGTCAACTGTTGCAGCAGACACCCCAGATATGTTAAGGCCACAGGGGGGCAATAAGTACCAGAGCTGGCCCCTGCATTTTCAGCTTGAGCAGCACTCTCTGAATTAGAGGAAGGGGAGGGAAGGCATACAGGAACCTCCCTTTCCAAGAGATGGACAATGCATCTAACCAGAAAGCTCCAGGCCCTGAAGGAAGCAAGCATAAATGCGGCAGTTTTGTGTTGTGTGGGGACACAAAAAGGTTTAACTCTGGATGACCCCATCTTTCAAACAGATCGTCAACTACGGAGGTCAACAGTTACCACTTATGTATTCTGGATCATAACCGGCTGAGCTTATCTACCAAGACATTTTGGATGCATAAAAAATGTACTGCTGAGAGTTCTAGACCGTATTCCAGAGTCCAATACCAAACCCTCCTGGCTTCCCTGCACGGCAGATAGGAATGAGCACCCGCTTGTGTCTTGATGTAATGCATCACATTCACAGTGTCGGTCTGTATTAACAGAGGGCCTGGGGACAAGTGGTTCTTGAAAGCCTGAAGTCCTTACAGAATGGCTCTCATTTCCAGAACACTGATGTGCAAGATGCTCTCCACCAGAGTTCACATGCCTTGTGTCTGATGAGGATCCAAGTGTGCTCCTATCGCAGCCCCGAAGCATCCGTGGTGATGATCTGAAGAGGGTAAGGAATCAGGAATGGAATCCCCTTCAGCAGGTTGTTGGATTCCATCAACCACTTCAGCACTCTGCAAATAGGAGACGTGACTAGAAGTACCTGGTCTAGGTCATCTATGAGCTGATCTCACTGGGCTCGTAGGGTCCACTTGGGAATCCACATATGCAGTATGGCCAGTCGTACTGTGGCAATGGTCACGGCTATGAGTCCATCCCTGCTGAGACATAATGACTGTCATGCACTAATTGTGTTTGGGCAATCAGGCGATCGACCCTGTCCAAAAGGAGGAAAGCCAAACCCTGAGCCGTGTCCAGGACTGCCCCATGTATAATAGTCACTGGCAGGGTGTCAACACTCATTTTGTTATGTTGACAGTCCTCCCCACAGCATTGAACAGCTGTCTGGTTCGAGCTAAGGTTATCAACAGCTTGTCCGTCGTGTGGGCTTTCAATAGCCAATTGTTCAGGTAAGGGAAAACGCACAGGCCTTCCCTGCAAAGGGCTGCTGCCAACACTACTAAGCAATCGGTAAAGACCCATGGAGCAGAAGATAAGCCAAAGGGCAACACACTGAATTGGTTACGTTCTCCTTGAAACAGGAACCACAGATATTTTCTGTGAGGTTTCTGGATTTTGATATGGAGGTATACATCCTTCATATCCAGGGGAGAATATCCAGTCCTGTTTGCAGTAACAGAAGGCGACCCTGCAATGTAACCATTCAGAACTTCTCATATTCTATGAAGAAATTCAAATCTCTTCGATCTAAAATAGGCCTCAGGTCTCTCAGGGGCGAGGGCACCTGCGTCCTTTACGCTCAATTTCAGCATCGGGACGCTCGGAAATTTCGTCAGCAAGTCCCCGAGACCCTCAAACAAAATGCCTCTGGAGTCCTGTACCTGCTGCTTTAACAAACGGCATACTTAGAAATCGCCATTACAGGCAGCTCTGTATGCAGTGTTCAGAGAAGCGGCACAGAACTCAGCGATCCATCCAGCTGAAATTTGAAGCTGAGACCAGAAGAGAGGGAACATGAAGTATGCAAATTACATACTTCAGGGCCCCCCCTGTCTTCTGCTCTCAACTCCAATTTCAGCTGGATGAACCTCACTGAGCTCCGTGCCACTTATCTCAGAGCGCAATGGTGATTTCAGAGCATGCTGTTTCTTAAAGCGGCAGTCATGTGAAATCAATCTGTGCACTGTGGAATGTAGTAGATTCAGCATTACTATGAACTGAATTCTGAAGGAATTAATGCTTTGTCAACAGCAATTTGAGATCAACAAAGAAGTTTAAAAACAGAGGTAATGGGGATTTTGGGGGGTGCATAACTCTCAACTGTCCCTGATTTTACCTCTAAATTTTCCTCTGTCCCTCCTAAAATCTGTGTTTTGTGACTGTACAGTGGGGACTATAAGCACAAAATAATGTCAGATATTAAAATTACAGACTTGTTCTTCAGAAAATGCATTTTCACTAATTTCATATGAGCCCTCCAAGTCGATACCAGTTTTTAAGATGTGTCCTTGGTTTGAGGTCTTTGTCCCCGATTTCTTTTTGCCTCGTTGCCAATTTTTGATGGAAGAGGTTCAGAGGTATTTTTTTTGGGGGTAATATTGTCTCCCTCAGTCCTATCCCTGCATCTGCATACTGTACCTCTCAACCTCCTGCATCATAAATCGGGAACAGGGCTGAAAAACATCAGGGACAAAGGACCAAAATAAGAGAGATCTTAAAACAAGTTGACAGCTACTCAGGAAGCTGATAGAATAAGGGGCATAGTGTACAATGCACTTTCTGAAAAACTAGTCTATAACTCTAATACTTGACATTAGTTTGTGCTTACAGTCTCCACCATTCAGTAATGGAAACATAAAGTTTAGGAGAGACAGAGGAAATTACTGCTGCAAAATCAGGGACATCCTGAAAATCAGGGGCAGCTGACAGGTATGGCCGTAGGACACTGCAGTTAGACTTACTGTATTAATGTTAATGGAGACCCCAAAACATTTCAGGGAGACTACCGAGAGCCCTAGGTCTCCTGTTCACTTTGGGACAAGGAAGTACCAAGAGTGAAAAAGAACAGTTACATAAGAACTTCCCATAACAGAAGATCTTCAAGGGGATCGCAGTCATCAGATTACATCGTAGGAACCTTTGTAGGTCAAGGGGAATCTACATGAAAGATTTTCAACAGTACAACTGGGGCTACCCACGCCACTGATGTTTGCCGCAGTCACCAACCCTATACAGGCGTGGGTGGCCCCGCTCCCTCCTCAGTTCTTTTCCTCCAGAGATGAAGGGAGCAAGGCTTATGCCCTGGGGGAACCAAGGAGAGACAGAGGGACCCAAATCTAAATAAAAGATAGGATACAGCAGATAGCCAGGTCCTGAACAGGAGCCCCAGAAGGATGGTGGAAGGGAAATCACACCTGATCACTGAGATCCCCTCGAAGATCTACTGTTACAGTAAGTTCTTACGTAACTGTTCTATCTTCTTCGGGGGGTTCTCAGTCATCAGGTTACACTGTAAGAACCTTTGCTGTTCGTACAGGGAAATCCATACATCACCAACCCTATATAGGCGTCGGCAGCCCCACTCCCTCCTCAGTTCTTTTCCACCGTTGACTTGCAAGCACAGTCTCCATGGAGGCTTCACTGCAGTGTTTGCGTCTTTTTCAGCCTTTGGACGCTTTTTTCCTACAACCCTTAACTAAATCTCTCTTTAGAGATTTTTTCTTTTTGTTTATGTCAAAAGTTCATCCTTCCTCTTGCTGGGGTAGTGGCGAGGTCTGGAAAAGATCCTGCTCCTTTGCCCCAGCCCTGCTGTCTGGTGGCTTGGCACTGTCCACTATTACTAGCTGGGCAAAGGTACCCCTGCTCCTACCACTGGGTTGGATTATGGTACAGGGAGTGCACAGAATCTGGGAGATTTTGAGACTCTCTTGTACCGAAAGACCAGACAATTTTTGCCCTTTGAATGGGGCATTAAGAATTGTTTGTGGCACATCTGTGGCAAAGCCTGCCATTCTGAGCCATGAATATCTCGAGATATATGCCAGAGGTTGCAGCCCTGGCAGAAGCATCAGAAACATCACAGCCTGTGCAGATCAGAAGTTGCCCACATCAGCCTCAGCTGTCACAGCTTTTAGTAGCTCTTGGTTTGGGGTGCCCTCAGGCAAGGCCCATGTAGCAGTTTAGCCTTCCTTCAGAGGGTGTTCTGATACTTCATCATGACGGCCTGGTAATTAGCAATACCAAGGACCAAGGATGCACAGGCATATGTCCTCTTACATATGACATCTAGCCTCCTAGACTCCTTATCAGGAGGCAGGGAGCTCAGGTGTTTGAGTGCCCTAGACCTGTCATGGGCAGCATTAATCACCACCGAGTCAGTTCTCAGGTTGTGTGGCATAACAAGGTTTCCAAGAAGGGGAAGAATGCATTTTATCTGCCTTCCTCGGGACAGCTGGTACATTGTTTGGTCTGTATCAAGCTGCACAGATGGCATTCTCTAAGTCCGGGAGCAGAAGAGGCACCACAACGGTAGGAAACTCCAGGATCTCCAGCAGGTTGTTTTCAGTAGTATCCTGCTCTTCTACTGCAAATCCCATGGCAGCTTGCATTTGTTGCATCATGGTGAAAAATGTAGAGTCCTCTGGACGGGACCTTGGTGTGTTCATCACAGAGTCCTCACTGCAGGTGGAGTCTGCAGAGCTAGCTGGCGCCATATGTTCATATTGGCTCTCAGCATAGTCTTCAGCCTCATTCTCCTCTTCCTGCATCATTAGGTCAGGAATGTATTCATATTCGTCATCGACTAGGTCAATGGGAATGAGAGACTGTACTGGCGACATCAGCAGCAGCACAGGAGATGGCTGTGGCAAGGGAGTTCCTTGCGGCGTCAATGGGGGGATTAGTAGGAGTCCCCTGGAACAGGGAGGCCAAGCAGAAGACGTCTTCTCATGTCTCAAAAAGACAAGAGGACTGCCTAAGCTTGGCCCTTTGGATGACAGTTGCGACTGGAGGAGATGACTGAGAGGCTGAGTCCCCCATGTCCACAGCGACATACCGGCCGTGGCAGGCCCAGCAGTGCCTATGCCAAGCCCCGACCTTGGTGTTGTGTCAACGGGGGGAGTTTGACAGTAGGGCACAGGGGCAACCTAGAACATTCCAGGGAAGCCTTTCCTTGTTCTAGTGCTTGTGACTTCCTGACATTGTCTCCCAGGATTTAGATGACCGTGATTCCGTCAACAGAGCCAGCGACGTGGATTTCTGCTATAGCTCCTTGTCCATTCTCTCAACGGTCTTTTAGAGGAAACATTTCTCTAAAGCTCCTTTTTGGCAACACTGGATTGCAGAATTAAACTCCTGACAGATTTTGCAGGGTTTCCCGTAATGGCTTAGGCCTAGGCACACAAATGTTATGGGAGTCGCCGGTATAGTTTTATTCTCTACACTCACAGTACTAGAAAAGTTTAGACAGTTATTTCAACGACATACAGGTCGTCAAAAATCACTCAAAGTGAATACTTAGTAGGAATGAAAGGAATAAAATGCCGGCTATAGCAACGTTTCCTCAGTGGTCCGACGAGTGCAGATCGACAGAGGGAAAATAAATGAGAAGAGATGGGGCTGCCCCCGTTCACGTATATGCTAACATCGTCGGGACTGCTTGCAAAAGCGTCCATGTGGTCCTAGTGCCTGGCGGCTATAATTTCCAAAGGTGTGGCCTGATAATAGATATTTTTGAAGAAGACAAGACTTTTACTCATCCCGACCTTATTGCCACAGTCTGCCCCTTCCCACATATCCCCGACACAGGTATGGCACTGAGTACACCAAACTCTTGCATGAATGAGTTTAATGTTTTGGGAGGAATATAAAGTAAATAGCATGCTGTGTAATATTAACTGCGCTGATTTCAGCAAATCAGTCATTTTTAAAACAGAGGGCCATTTCATATAGAAATTGTTGTTTGAAAAGTGCAGCCAGGACTCTGCCAATCATTCTTCTAAGCTGAAATGCAGTCACCCTTTTTCACCCTCTTAACCAATGTGAACTTCACCTGTTGTGTGTTTATTGATTAAAAAAGCAAACATTGTTTTCTTGACGCACAGCAAAAAAACAAAAGTTAAAAAACTCTATATAAAATAACACTGTCCTCAAAAACAACTGATGTATAATTTTTACCTGTATCACAGTAACAGCAATAAGGCAAAGTGTTGAGTTATCATAGGCTAATCCAACCCTCGATTCATAAGGCTTAGCATCTAAAGATGGATTTTATCGTGACAACTTGTCAACTGGTTGAGCCTTATTGCTTCATTAACTCTCACAAGCCCGATTAGTTAAAAGGCGCTGGAGGCCAGCCAGCCAGCGCAGCGATAGCAGTGCTGCTTCTAGTGTCGAAGACACGGATTCAGAAGCAAACTCAGGGCATCGGAAGGGTCAGCAGGGGAAAGAGGATGGAGCATCTGCTCTCCTCCTCTAGGGGCGGGGAATGTGGATCGTTGCGTAAGCTTAGCCCCTAGGGGGAAAGCAGTCTGGGGTCAGCAGACTGCAGGCAGGTGTGAATGCTGTGCTTCATGACGGCACTGCACATTGGCAGCTCACAGGGGAGACCACAGGAGACTCTTGGCAGGCTGGATGACAAGCCACCCATAGGCCCTACACCAGGCTATCCAGGCCCTGCGCAGCAAAACTGGATCCTGTTCTATGGCAGGGGTTGGGGAACTCACCAGAGAGGGGGACGAGCCCTGAGGACAGATGCCAGGAAAGCCATGGAGGATACCAGGGTGTAGGGGCTGGGGCTACTGGAAGAAAGAGGCCAGATGGATGTGGAGAAAAAGGAAAAAAAAAAAAAAAGGGGGGAGAAGAGAACGCCCAGTAGAGAGACCCTGTTAAGCCATTTATCCCATATCCTTCACTCTGGTTCCATAATACTAGCCCACCTCAATAGTCGTACTATTTTTCTCATAAGTATACGACCATGTACACAGTAGGCATGGCACACAGTGCGGAACTCAAGCGCATCAAGCTTCCTGCTTTACCACCAAATGGCTTTGTTAGCTTTAACAGGGAATGAACATTTCCTTCACAATGTCATAGCCAATAGAATATGCTGACATAAGATAAACATATTGTAGACACTTGATGGGCCACTGTACTCCATTTGGAGCTTTTCTGAAAAGCAAAGGTTCTTCAGCTAAAGCTAAAGCTGCCAACTGAGGTGGCGAGCAAAAGACTTTGATGAACAGCAAGTCTATATACAAATGTACTCATGTCCAGCTATGCAACCCTAAATAATGCCATGTGATAGCATGTCAAGAGCGAATGACAGGGTTCTGCAGGTTTTTAGGGATCACGATGATATAATATCATTAAAAAAACACTCAGGGTTTGAATTTTGGGATTGTACCAGATATCAGTACTGTGACTTGGAAATGGGCTATGAGGATAGCCTGGCAGAACTAGACCTCTGTCCTCCGTGGAAAACAGAAAAGTTTGAATATTCAATATCTAACACCATCACACCAAAGGCAGCTCACTGGGATTTACAAGGTTGAAAGGACAAAGGGACAATCAATATCACGTAAAGGAGGAAGCTCAAAGGAAAATATCAAGAACTACTATGCAGAACGAGCAGTAGACACTTGGAATAAACTTCCATAACAGGTAGTGACAGCAGAAGCGGTTTCTACCTTCAAGCTTAAGCTGCATACGTACCTTGATTAAACAAGACATCTGCAGGGCTACGCCCACTGCAGCCGTAAAAGGGTGATGGGGAATTCCCGCTATGCTGGTGGTGGTGTGGGGAGGGGGGAGAATTCAGTGCTGCATTAGTCTTTTTTTCCTAGATTTATATAATTGAAAGACAATACCTGCTCAGATCTCTACACTCTGGATATCTCATGTCATTGTAGAAGACTTGTTCGAAATACAAGAAAGCTGATTTGTAGAGATCCTTGAAAGACAAACATAAATATATAAGGAAAGGCAGAACAAAAGGAGGGTGCTGTGTCAGCACACAGGCTACAAACCAAATCAAAGGGTTAATTCAATGTATACCTTTTTTCAATAGCACTATTTGCGCTTGCTGTACAGTCATGTTCAAGCAGGAGACAACATAAAGAGAAGACATCATTAGAAATGGGAGGAGTCTATAACAGTGTAGTATTTGTACAGCTATTTATCACTTTACCCAAATATACTGTCTATTTACTGCCTGGATGAGCTGCATGTCCTAACATCAAGAATACAGAACAGTATAAAACAACACAGTGCAAGTGTTAGCACTGGGAAGCGGATACATAATGGCAATGGCAGTGTTAATAAAAAGACAAATATCAAGGTTATTTCTGCTTGCAGGCACCAACAGTGAGAATATTGTGATATTATAAAATGGTGTTTCAAATACTGTGAGACCTACCTGACTGATTGTCCTCTTTCCTCGTGCTGTTATCTCAGCATTATAGCACTGGGTCAAGATCCAGTACCTCTTCACAATAAAATCAATATTATAAAATCAGTTTAAAAAAATTGTGAAGCCTGATTGGCTGAGGTCTAACTTTACCTGTGCTGTTAGCACAGCAGCACTGGATAAAGATCAAGCAGCCTCTTCACAATCAAATCAATACTTAGGAGGAGACTATTAAACTAGAGATCTGGTCTGGGATTTGCTCGTCATCACAGTCACTTTCTCATTCTTTTCTAAGCAGTAATTTCTGGTAAATGTGCCTTAACCATATTGATCTCAGTGCTGGTAGACTACTTCTGGTTTCCCCCTTGATTGTGTTAGGTGGGGTAAGTAGCAGTTTTGAAGTGGTAGCTGCCGGTGGTGGCGTGCTCTGAAAAAAGAGTGGTCCCCATGCTTGTCTGAGCATTTTAGAAATTACCTCTTTCCTTGTTAATGCTGTAAAAAAACTGAACCCTTTAACACAAAAACAAGGAGTCAGTTATGGCCTCCACCCTCACCCCTTTTCGCTTCAAGTGGGGAACATGATTATGGGTTTGCATCTGATGTACAGTGGCAGCCAGAGATACATAATATTGTTAAACAGTAATCAACTGTATTTAAAAGTTGTTGTTTTTTTTAATGTGTGCTTTCTTAATGTTGTCAATACCATTCCACCCATTTTGTACTCTGCCCCTGGATTTCTGTGCCCCAAGTGCATTATTTTACATTTTTGTGTTCAGGACAAAAAGGCTTTTCAAATGAGGGTAGTCACTAATCTAATTTCTGTATAGTTTTTTTTTTTTAATTTGCCATCAGAAATGTGAATTCTGTAAAAACAAAAATAGAAATACAGGTAAGAAGATGACCATATTTTACAAAATATAAGAAATTCAGATTAGTGACTACCATCAATTGAAATGTCTTTTTGTCCTGAACAACTTTCAGACTGGTTACTTTTGTGCACTTGGAATAGTTTTAAAGATATTTAGATTTGCTTGGAATGTGTGCACATTTGCTAAGAATTCTGCATAATGCCTTAGGAAGATTCTCAATGAAAAGCAGTTTGGAGTTCTGTCTCCAACGTTCTAAACACACAATGAGCCTGAATGCATTAAAGGGGACAGGAATTGATTACTTATGTGCAGGCGTTTGAAATGTCTCTATTTTCATAAATTATATTCATTCCTCTAAAAGATCCCTGTTTAACTATGCCTGAATAAAAGCTGAAGCTGTCAGTTGTGTTTTGTTTTGTTTTTAGATATACAGAACTGTTAGTTAATACAACAGCAGATTAGGTACATATGGACACATGCTACTATATGGACTTATTAAGATAACAGTATTTCAATTACAAGGGGGCCTGTGTTAGGTTTGAGTTTTGAATAAACACATACACTAGTCAATTGTTACAGAATTGCAGATAGTATCATGTTTAATAAGTTTGACTATTCATGAGTAATATGGACTTCAGTTAGTCTGTGAGTGGAGTTCAGTGTGAGCAGTTGGAGGAGTGAGGAGCTGCAGTATGGGCTCTGTGACAAGAGCCTATTTTCTCACCCTAGTACTGAGAAACATCTGCCTGCCAAGAGAAGTGGTGGAAACCATTGTCTGGCAGGAGTTCCTGATTTTTCATCCCTTGTGAGATGAGAAGGACTGCCAGAATGGATCCGAGTGGCAACCCCCTATTTGATCCAGGACTTTGAAGCTGCCTGTTTGTGTACCAACTGTGAGTAATCTGACGTTGTGCTTCCCAGGAGGAAAGTATCTGTTCTGTCTTTGTGTGTACTCTGATAAAGGGAATTTTACACCAGTGCATTCCAATTTTAAACTGTCCTCATGCCTTTAAAGTTGGCTGACAATTGTGGATTCCCCAGAGAGACTTGATACATTGTTCAGGACTTTAGTTTTACACTCAGAAGTAGTGTTTTTCTTATGCAAGATGTGAAAGACATTCCAGGAAGCAAACTGCTAACTGTTTTACTAGAAATGTTGCGGTGAAACTCAAAGAATGGCGGGGTATGGACATGGAAGCAAAAGGTGGGCAGCTCCCCCCCATCTGGAGTGACCAGTTCAGCACTGCAGGTTCCGTAAGGGCGCCTGCCTATTCAGGACATGGTGGCCAATGCCTGAAGACACAGTTTACCCCCTGGTGTGGGTTCTGCTAATTCTGAGCACCAGTGTGCTCTGTTGTAGCCAGCTGCCACATTGCTGGAATATTAAGTCCTATGCCATACGGGAATAGTGTGCTAAGTTGTGGCCAGTGCCACTAGAAGAAGTGTGTGTTTCAGCTGAGGCCATGCCACTGAAGAGAATTCAAGGTCCTATGCAATATGGGATATTTAGAGTTTCTGTCTGATACCGATTTCTGTTGTTCTGCCATTGCCTTGTGCCATGATGTGTGAACCTTGGGGGTCCACCTTTGTTTCAGTGTACCATCTTTAGAATAAAGTCACACTCTAGAACCCCAACCTGGTTTGGACATTTGTTACCGCTTCCTGTCTGGAATTATTGGGCACCCCTCCAGAAATATAGATCTAGCATAGCCCCAAGCAAAAGTTCTCTCTGCAGGACCTGGGTTTTAATGGTCATTTGTGTGTGGTATTTGCTTTTGTACACCCCCACCCCTTTCTGACCTCTAGAAGAAATTAGCCTGGTATACATTCCCAAAGCTAGGGATAGTTCCAAAAAGTGTCCGAAGTAGTTTGGGTGCCCAGTCAAGGGTACCAAGGGTAGTCTAAGTGTGTGTGTGTGTGTGTGTGTGTGTGTGTGTGTGGGATTACACACAGGAACTTCAAGCTTCTATTCCATATATATTCTAGATTTTCCTTCCTCATTATTTATTACTGAGGAAATGTGCAAGAATACATGGTTTTTATCCCTTACAGTTACTTTAAAGTTAATCTGCATCTATAGCTTACTCCCTACTTCAAGTCATAATGCTCTGTTGTGACATCACAATCTGTTGCCATGACAGTAACTGTGATGTCACAAGCAGTACATTATGACCTCTGGCAGGGAGACAGCAACAGAAATGGATGAACTCTTCAAAGGCAAAAATCCTGTTTTCATTCAATTGACCTCAGCAATAAATAGTGGGGAGGAGGAATAAAGAACTAATGTGAAATACAAGCTGAAGTTTATCTAAATATGTTTTGTTAAAGTTCTCCTGAAGTTGTCAGCTGCTCTTTAAGCTCATTTTTCCTTGTGATTTTTAATCACTGTCATTTAGTAATGCTAGCACAGACACACAGAGAGGGTTTTAAAATGAAGCTTCATTTGGTTTATAGCTTTTCTCAGAGAGTGAACTTTCAAATCAGTGTTATCTGACCTTGGAATAGCTTTCTTTTAATGGAACCTTTGCTGTCTTTATATGGGTATGTTGTTTTTTTGAATGCAGTTTTAACCAGTGGGGTCCATAACAACTTTTCATAATTTTTTTCCTTTTGTATGATCTGTGTTTTGAGGAAGTCTATTCTTCTAAAACAACTGCCAGTGTTTTCTGATGAAGGATTCTGTGTAATACAAAAGCTAAAAGCACCTATATTCTTTTGTAACAACTCTCTTGGTCCAATAAAATGTATCAAATCATCGGTTTCTGTGGATCTTGGTGTTACAAGGACCAATAAGGCAACAAGTTTTTCTGTGGCTTCACGATTTCAGAAATGTTAGCAGGAACTTATCAGTACAGTGGCCACGGTTCTAAAACCATGAAGTGACACAGTCAAAACTCCCAATTCTCGGTTCCATGAAAGGAACTGCACAGAATGTTGTCCATACAAAGAAAACAATACAAAACACAACTGACAGCTTCAGCTTTTATTCAGGCACAGTCAAATAGGGATCCTTTAGATGTATAAATGTAAGATATGAAAATAGAGACATTTCAAACAGCTGCACATAAGTAATCAATTCCTGTCCACTTTAAATTCGACATGACAAGAGATGAACAGGGTGGTCTGGTTTAGAATTTCACTTGAGTGACATAGTTATTTGCAAAACTTAAGGTCTTTAGAAGTACAATAGGAGTTACGCTAAACAAATGTAAATATCTCTAAAAGTTTACAAGTTACAGATTAAAAACAACGTGAAAATTGTTCAGGACAAAATGACCTTTCAACTGAGCATATTCATTAAGCTGTACTAATTATATTTTTAAACTATGGCCACCTGATTACCTGAATTTTTATTTTTCTTCACAATTTTTACCTTTCTGATGGCTATAGTTAAAGAAATCTAATGAATTCAGATTAGTGACTACCCTCATTTGAAAGGTAATTTTGTCCTGCACAACTTTCATGTTGGTAACTTGTATATTTTCTGAGATATTTACATTTGTTTGGCATGACTCGTGCTGTGTTGACTCAGAGAGAACAAAAAAATGAGGTTGTTTAGATCACCATATTTTACAAAATATAAAGAATTCAGATTAGTCACTACCCTCATGTGAAAGGTCTTTTTGCCCACCTTGAATAGTTTTAAAGATATTTAAATTTGTTTGGAAGATGTGTACATTTGCTCTCAGAGAAAAACAGCTTGGAGTTCTGTGTTCATCATTCTAAAAAGAAAGAAGGGAGTATTTTTTAACTGCCATAGGGATTTGCAGTGTTACAGAAGGATACACTGAAAACTACTGAAAAATGTGTTCCATGGAAACCCCTGTTCAAGCTAAAGCGATATGGCTGTAGGCTCCGCCCACAGCCATAAAAAGGGAACAATAATTTTTTCAGGTATGTTAGTGAAAGTAAAGAAGACTCAGGGTGGGATTGTGAGACTAAAAAGGGAAGGAGAAAGTGTGCAGAGGGAGACCAAGAAAAAGCAGAAATCCGAATCAAGTATTTTTGTTCAGTATTCACAGAAGAAAGGGGAGGGACCAAAGCTAGGCAACAGAAGCACCACTGGGTGGAGGTGGACATCAGTCCATTTGAAGAGGAGAAAGTCTAAGAGGAACTCACTAATCTAAAAGAGTACAAGGCAATGGGGCTGGACAGGATACATCCCAGAGTATTAAGAGAACTCATGGAAGTACTGGCAGCACCACTGACAGCCATATTCAGCAGTTCACTGAAAACAGGTGTGGTACCAAAGGACTGGAGAAGGGCCAATGTAGTCCCTCTCCACAAAAGTGGGAGCAGGAAGGAGGCTGGCAATTACAGGCCAGTCAGCCTGACATTGGTGGTGGGGAAACTAATGGAATCACTACTATAAGAAAAGTTTGCAATATATCTCGGACCAACGGAGCACAGGATCCGAGGAAGCACGGATTCACAGTGGGAAGATCCTGTCAAACAAATCTGATAGATTTCTTTGACTGGGTGACTAGGGAGATGGATCTGGGAAGGGCAGTGGATGTGGCCTACCTGGATTTCTGCAAGGCCTTCGACACTGTCCCACACAGGAGGCTAGTAAACAAGCTGGGCAGCCTGGGAGTGTGTCCCTGGGTGGTAAACTGGGTCAAAAATTGGCCAAGTGACAGGACACAGAGGGTGGTCTTGACCTGAGTTCAATTCAAAGAGAGGGGATAACCAGGGATCAGTGTTTGGACCAGTCCTCTTTAATGTCTTCATAAGCGACATTGCAGAGGGGCTGGAATGGAAGGTGCGTCTCTTTGCAGATGACATGGAGATCTGCAACAGGGTTGACACTCCAGAAGGGGTAGAGAAAATGAGAAAGGACCTTGAGGATTGGTCAAAGGTGTGGCATCAAAGATTTAATACGAAGAGTTAAGATTTATACACTTGAGGCACGAATGCAGGAGGAGTATATGATGGGGGGGGGGGAGAGTATTGTCGGCCACCAAACAGGAAAGGTCCCAAGAATAATCATATTTGATGATCTAAAGGTTACCAAACAATGTGAGAAGGCTGTGAGGAGAGCCAGTGGAATGCTGGGGTGCATAGGGAAAGGCATCTCCAGCAGAAGGAAGGAGATGGTGATGACAAAGACTGTTTAGGTACTTCCCCCTTTCTCTTCTCACCTTCCCCCATCTCCTTTAGCCCAGCTTGGGATCAGTTAACATCTTCGGGGGGGGCTCTCTCTCTGTAAACCTCTCTGCACCGCACATACAGTCGTGGCCAAAAATATTGGCGCCCTTGCACTTTTTCAAATAACTCACAATTTCCTCTAAACATAAGTTGAAATTAACAACAGTACAGTATTTAGTCTCCACAATTCTTTATTTCTCTGTTAATACTATAGAACCTTTGTTTTTGTTCAGAATTTAATACATCCTTTTAAATCAAAAAATGAAAAGAAATGGCATTGACAAAACTATTGACACCCTAGACTTAATATTTGGTAGCACAGCCTTTGGTCAAAATAACTGCAATCAGCTGCTTCCTAGAGTCATGGATGAGCTTCCTGCACTTTTCTACCGGCAGTCTGGCCCACTCTTCTTGTGCAAACTGCTCCAGTTCTCCCAGATTTGAAGGGTGCCTTCTCCCAACTGCTGTTTTCAGATCTCTCCACAGGTTTTCAATGGAATTTAGATCTGGATTCATTGCTGGCCACTTCAGAACAGTTTAGCATCTTGTCTTGAACCATTCCTGGGTGCTTTTGGAAGTGTGTTTGGGGTCATTGTCCTGCTGGAAGACCCATGACCTTCGACAGAGACCCAGCTTTCTGACACAGGGTTCAACACTGCGCTCCAAAATGGCCTGGTAATCTCCAGATTTCATGATGCCATGCACATGTTCAAGGCACCCAGTGTCAGAGGCAGCACAGCAACCCCAAAACATCACTGAACCTCCTCCATGTTTGACTGTAGGGAAGGTGTTCTTTTCTTTGAAGGCTTCATTTTGTTTTCTGTAAACAACGAGATGATGTGCTTTACCAAAAAGCTCTAATTTGGTCTCATCTGTCCACAGGACATTCTCCCAGAAGGATTTTGTCTTGTTCAGGTGTGTTTTGGCAAACCCCAGTTGGGCTTTCTTATGTCTCTCTCTCAGCAGTGGGGTCCTCCTGGGCCTCCTACCATATAACCCCCTTTCATTGAGTTGGCGATGGATGGTGCGAGTTGAAACTGTCGTACCTTGTGTCTGAAGGTCAGCTTGAATCTGTTTGGCAGTTGATCAAGGTGCTTTCTCCACCATTCAAACAATCCTGCGCTGCAATCTTCGATCAAGTTTTCTCTTGCGGCCATGTCCACGTAGGTTGGCAACAGTGCCATGGGCCTTAAATATCCTGATAACATTACGTACAGTGGAAACAGGAACATCAAGGTCTCTGGAGCTTGATTTGTAGCCTTGAAATTGTCCATGCTTGGCTACAATCTTCTGTCTGACCTCCTCAGACAACTCTGGCTGTCTTTCTTTTCTCCATGCTCACTGCAGTACACACAGTGACACAAAACAGGAGAATGAGTCCTCTTCTCTATTCAAACTGGTTGAATGAGTGATTTTCATATTGCAGGCACCTGCAACTCACCACAGGTGAGTTAAATTCCAAAGTGAAGGAGAATCACCTGCTTGAAATCTAATTATTTCTAACTACTTCTAAAATGTGCCAATAATTTTGTCCGGGCCATTTAAAGATTTCTGTGTGGAATAAGCTAAGACTAAGTAAATTTTTCTGCTTTTTGTGTTTTATTCCACTGCAAACCAGACATACATATGTGGATACCAAAATATTTTTTAATTTCAACAATTTTCTGGAAGGAATGGTGCATTATTAGAAAAAACTGCAAAGGCGTCAATATTTTTGGCCACGACTATAAACCCTTGACTTCTAACCCTCATTCTGCTGCTATCAATTTTTTTTTTTTATTATTTAGTTGTTGTTTAACCAGGTATAGCACACTAAGCTGAAAGCTTTTTTTTACAGGAGCGACCTGGGAGCACAAGGAGGTTAAGTGACTTGCTCAGGCTCACACAGTATGCAAGTGGATGCTGTAGGATTCAAACCCAGGTCTGGCCTGCTGGATGTCACCAGATTTGCAGCTCACAGCCTTAGACCACTGCGCTATTTGCTTGTTCATAGATAATGCAGTGTCCACTGTTTGATTATTTCTCTCAGTATGGAGCTCTGTCTTCAATTGTGTACGCCACATGAACTGCATTGTTGTTTGTGACCGCCTCTGTTATTTACTGATGTAGAACCTCTGTAAAAGAGCCTTTGGCTCAAAGGTCTTTCTGAATTTCTAAATAAATAAAAAAAAACATTTTAAAAAAATGCCACCGTATAGAACACTGGTGAGACCTCATCTAGAGTACTGTGTTCAGTTCTGGAGGCCACATCTCCAGAAGGACACAGAGTAGAAGCAGTTCAGAGAGGGGCAACAAAAATGGTGCAGGGGCTGCACCAAATGTCATATGAGGGGAAACTGGAGGATCTCAATATGTATTCCCTGGAGAACAGGAGAGGGGGGGGGATATGATAGAGAATTTCAAATACCTCAAGGTTGTAAACAAGGTACAAGAGGGTAGCATCTTTAAAAAAAAAAAAAAAAAAAAAAAAGATGTTTAAGAACAAGGGGCCATGATGTTAAAACAGAGGGGGTAAACTTAGGGGTAACGTGAGAAAGTATTTTTTCATGGAAAGGGTGGTGGATCCATAGAACAGCCTCCTGGCCGAGGTTGTAGGGACAAAAATGGTAGGGGAATTAAAAAAACGCATGGGACAGACATAAAGAAACTCTAGTGATAGGAAAGATAGGGTAAGCCATTGATCATTTAGGATCTAAGGTGTATATGAAACAGGTAGGGAAAATGGGCAGACTAGGTGGACCAAGCAGTCATTATCTGCAGCCCTTTAAAACCTTGTCCTCCTGAACTGCTTCATCTGCTTCTTCCCCATCCTTTCCAAACCCCTATCTTTCCCTGTGGCATAGATCAATCCTTCCTAGTGAAGACAGAGCTGAAGTACTCATACAGAGCTTCTGCCTGTTCCTCACTACTTTCTGCCCATCTCCCTCCTGCTTTAATCTAACAATCCCATCTTTACTACTCCTTTTCTCCCTTATGTACTTAAAAAAGTTATTTTACCCTACTTTTATCCCCTGAGCAAGTTTTAGTTCGCTTGTGACCTTTGCTGCTCATACATAGAGATCAATCAGGAGTTATTAAGGGAAGGCAGGGGAAATCTAATGTCAGGCGACCTTTAAATATTATTCACAGATGGTCCAGGACTGGAGCAAGGCATGGAGCAATGGTCCTTACCCTTGATATGGAAAAAGCCTTTGACCATGTGGAGCTGGGGTACAAGTTTGAGACACTAGGCTGATATTGGATTGGTACAAAGTTCACAAAATGGATGGTGGCCCTCTATTATGTCCCCAATGCTCATATTCTAATAAATGGAGGCCTAACTCCAACTTTCCCACTTACCTGCGGTACCCAACAGGTGCCCACTATCCCCAAATCTCTATATACTTGTCAGCCTTGCTGTGGCAATCTGGCAGCACCAGGGGATTCAGGGTTTTGGGGGTACTGGCCAGGGGCAGCACAAACTACTGCTCTTCGTCGATGATATCCTCTCATTCTTTCAAAACTCATCATCTGGCATCTTCAAAGTGCATGACCTACTTAAGAAACATGGCCTTCTCTTTAGACACAGGTTGAACTGGACAAAAAGCGAGCTCCTCCCAGTGGGGAAAATGCACTGGAATTTCCTGGCTAGTAACCCCATGGGTCTCCAGGTGGTAAATTTTATTAAATATCTGGGTCTGTAACTTGCTCCCTCGCAGCCCTATATAAAAACAACTATAAGCCATTACCGAATACCTAGAAAATGGTCTGTACCAGATGGCACAACCTGCCCCGTCCGTGTTAGGAAGAATCAATATGGTTACAATGTGTATACTGCTTAAATGTTTACATATGTTGCAAAACCTGCCTATTCGAGCATAGTCAGTGTTCTTTAAATTTATTGATGCCCTAGTACATGGGTTTGTATGGAATAACAAACCGGCAAGAATTAAAAGAGCTGCCTTACAGCACTCGCTGGATGAGGGAGGATGCGCTCTGCCCCACTTTCAATATTATTACTGGGCAGCACAGCTAGCTTTTTTGCCCTCTTCCTATAATTTTCAATGTCTACTCCATGGCTCTCTCTGGAAGAGGATGACCTGGGAATGATGCTTCGGAAAGGATCATCGTCCCCAACATTAATGGGCACCCCCCTCTCCAAAATAGTCAACCCCTATACAACCGATCTACAGTATTAAGAGTCTGGCTCAAGACACATCAGCACATACACCACCCAAAGACAGTGTCCCCCCATGCTACTTTGATCGGCATATGTAAATCTCAAAAGGATTACAATGTTTTATACATCAGGCTTTGGTTCATTGCTCCAACATGAGCATCTAAACAGTAAACTCTCTTTACAAAAATGACCAGCTGAATAGTTTCCAGGAATGGCGGGCCAGGTATGCCCTCCCCAAGGGGGATTTCTCTGTTTTCCTGCAGGTGAGACACTGGCTTACTGCCGTCTATGTGGGAGGAATAAAGAATGGGTCTGAATTGGAAAAACGATTGCAAAATCATCACTCCTTGCCACAAAATTCTCCTTACACATTGTCCACCACCAATGGAAGACATTAAAACAAAATGGGGCAAACATCTGGGGTTCATAATCACTGGCCACATGTGGAGAAAAGCTTGGAACCCCTACAAGAAGGAGGGCCCAATGCAACTGCCTTGGCCAAATGCAATTACTTTTTATGCATCGTGCATACCTAACCCCTATAAGGCTGAATAAATTTGACCCCAACAAATCACAGATATGCCCCAAGTGTGGGAAAGAGATAAGGGTCTTCATAAGTATGTCCCCGTCCTGCAGCCTTATTACTAGATCCTGGTCAGAAGTTCACATAATCATTCAACTTGTCTTAAAACACCCCTTGCCAAATTCCCTTGTGGAACTACTGCTAGGTGCAGAAATTAAACACCTACATGCCACCACAGCTAAAATAAACTGTGGGACTTGGCCCTCCTTAATGCAAAAAAGGCAACAGCGCAGTCCTGACTTGGCCAAGGCCCACACCAATTGACCAAAAACTTATAGTTGTCTAAAACTTGAAAGAACGCAACACAGAGCGAACAGGAACTACTTAATCTATTAGGAGACCTGGGAACCACTCAATAGAGATATAGAGCAGGGAATAGTCCCAGTATATATCCCTGGGACTACTGGCACATGGAGAGGAGACTGCCCAATGTCACACATCCACCCGTGGCAGGTGGGGCACCCCTGGTTTTCTTACTATTTCCCTGGTTTTAATACCATATGAAACAGACCTATGCATTTAGTTACCCGATATTATTGTTACCCCATACCTATATGTGAAATTTAGGCTGTATGTGCTTCAAGAACTAATGTTATTACCTGCACTGAAATAATTTCAACTGCTGTATATAAAATGTATTGTTGTCTGTTATTTCACTTCCTTGATATAAAGTTTATAAAAAAAAAAAATTCAGGCCTCAAAGGTCCAGAACGGGCCACAAATCCCAGTTCTATGTGGTAATGGCAACTCAAAAAGAGCGTCAACAACAACAGTGAACCCAGCATCGCGGAAAGTGAAAACGGCAATGTTAATTACAGCGACTGTCACAAACAGGGACGGTCGCTTGCTTTCTGTGCAAGGGCAATATACATTAAATGTTTATGTAGGGGGCTATGCCCCCATACTCCCCATAATCCATTTAAGTTGTTATTCCTTATTGTTTCGCAGTCGCCTTCCATGGCTGACCTAATCTTTCACGCTGACCACCTGACTAGCTTGGAGGAAGACCAGGCTACTAGAGGAAGCAGCTTGGGGGCTTGGCAGAATTTACTGAAACCGCATAAGGAAACAAAGCCCTTTAACAGACGCAGATGGCATGTTTATTGTTCACAAGCATTAAAAAAAAAAAAAAAAGAGTAGGTCGGCCTTAAAGGGATTAGGCAACTATGCCATGAAAAAATGGACACCAGATCAATGGACTGAAAAAAAATCAGGTAATGTGGCAAAAATCAACCCTTTGTGTAAAAGACTCGAGAGACTCTTCACTGTCATATTTTTGTTATAAAAAGAAAAAAAAGATATAAATATGCACTAAAAAGATTTGTATGTGTTGCAGACAGAAGCATAAAGTAAAAATAAAAATAATGGAGGACTGATGCTGACTAAGAAGTTGTACTTTATTACAAGAAAGTAGTTTACAGCAGAAGTGGAATAGCTCTTAGTTCACTATAAGCACCTAGTAAATCATTTTCTTCTGTGCCATTCATGTACCTACTTCCCTTTTTCAGCTCAACACAGGAGATTTGAGCTGCACCAACATTTTTTCTTTTCCTTCTTAGCTCAGGGTCTATACAGCAATTGGATGGGCTCTATAGTTCACTTGCTCTGCAGTGTCTGAACATCCTCCAGCAGGAGGGCCAAATGTCCCAGAGGACATCAATTTGGTAAAGGGAAGATCACTGGAGGGCAAAAAAGGAGCTCCAACGCATGTCCTAGCCAAATCACCTCCAAGACCCAAGCACTGGTAGTGATTTCTCTCCACTTTGATGATAAGAGGGAAATTTGGCCTCCGACCAGAACTTCCTGAGGTTTTAATGAGGCTGGGGAAGATGTCGGGAGTCGGCAAGCACCTAGGGTGCTGCTGATACTGCCACGTTTTGTGAACCTTGCATGGCCATCGGGAGGCAGACTGGTTGGAGACTGGAAGGGCTGAGGAGACTGGTAACCACATTTGGAACATTAGAGCAGCCCTATCCAGGATGGGTATAGATCTAAGGAAAAGAGCCTCTGCTCTAGCCTTGGGGCTCAAGGTTCAAAGTATGAAAGGAATGCAGTATCATCTTGGATGTCTGTAGGTCCCAGAGAACTTTTTCCACATCAAAGCCAAAGAGCCGTTTCCCTCTGCAGGGGGCACTGAGGATCGACTGTTGTACATCAGAGGTGAAGCCTGTTAAAAACAGCCAGGAATGGCGCCGCTGGCAGATGCAAGAAGTAGTCAAATGGGCAGCAGTGTCTGAGGCATTATACGCAGATCTGGCTGAGCAGATGCTTACCAGCTTCCAAACCATCAACAACTGTCTGCCAAGTCATAATTTTGTCAGCGAGAAGGCATCCCCCTGCAGCGAGCCCAGCTGAGAAGGGCAGGCATGAAACAACCTCAGCTTTGCATTCTCCCTGGAGGCAAACAGGTCCACCTGAGGTGTACCCCAGTGGGAGAACAGATCGTGTACTACCTCCGGCAGGAGAGACCACTCGTGAGATGCAGCACCTATCCAGCTTAGGGCATTGGCCAGAGTGTTGGAGGCTCCTGCCACATGGATGGCTAGGAGATCCGCCTCCAGTCTGCTCATGAGAGACCAAGTGCGGATAGCTTCCTGGCACAGAGGCAAGGAGCGTGTCCCGCCCTGGCGGTGTACGTAGTACGTGGTCGTGTTGTCCGTCTGGACCTGGACCACTTGACCCCATACAAATGGAGCGAAGGTGGTGAGGGCTAGTCAGACAACTCGAAGCTCCAGCAGGTTGATGTAGCATCGAGACTCCTGAGGGGACCAGACGCCACGCGCTCTGCGCTCCTCCAGATGAGCACCCCAACCCAGAAAGGCGTCGGTCGTTAGAGTGACCGTCGGCTCTGAGCAGACAAATGGGATACCCTCCTGCAGATGAGCCGGAACGATCCACCACTGGACAGCGTTCCCCATCTCCTGGGTCACCATCACTGGCCGGTCCAGAGGACCGGAGCTGTGTGACCATTGGCGGGCCAGCCCCCACTGCAGGGGATGCATGTGCCAGCGGGCCAAACAGACCACGCTGGTGCAGGCTGCCATGAGGCCCAGGAGGCGCAGGAAGTCCCGAGTAGGGCACAATTGCCCAACCAGAAATGACTGGGCAAAGGAGGAAAAAACCTCGGCCCTGTCTGCCAGGAGCCGTGCTCTGGCTTGAAGAGAGTCGAGCTCTGCCCCAATGAATTGAATCACCTGCATTGGCATGAGTTCCGATTTGGCCTCGTTGATGAGGAGGCCAATCTGAGAACAGACCTGGAGGGCCAGATCCCTGGACCGCTCCACCTTCGGTCTGGAGGGGGCTGCAATCAGCCAGTCATCCAGGTAAGGGTACACCCGGACCCTTCAACACCCCAGGAATGCTGTCACCACTGCCATGCATTTGGTGAAGACCCTGGGAGCTGGAGAAAGGCCGAAGGGCATGGCCCGGAACTCGTAAAGGGACCCCTCCGCCCTGAAGTGGAGGAATCGCTGGTGGGATGGACGGTGGGACGTGAAAAAACACGTCCTGGAGGTCCAGAGAACAGAACCACATGCCTCGTTCCCAAGGATGGAATGATCTGAGCCAGAGTGACCATCCTGAAGGTTCGAGACCTTATGTACTTGTTCAGGTCGTGTAGGTCTAGAATGCGGCGCCAGCTCCCCCCATCTGTTTTGGGACCAGAAAATACCTGGAAACAAACCCTGGGTCTGGTGGAGGATCCTCCACCTCACTGATCACCTCCTTCTGGAGGAGCAGGGCAATGTCGGCTCAATGAGCCGACAGAGAGGCTGTGGACCCCCTAGCCCCCCATGGGGCGACAGCTCGATACAGTGGGGCCTGCTCGAATTCCAGAGGCAGACTCTTTCCTACCACTTCTAGCACCCAGCGGTCCATGGTGATAACGGACAAGGTGGAAAGGAAGTGACGGAGCTGCCCCCCCCACGGGGGAACCCAGGGAGGAGTGACGAGGTTGGGGGAAGATACCCCCTCAACCCGTCACTGGGCAGGCTTGGAGGAAGGACCAGCCGTGGGGCCTCCTTGGCCTTTCCCTCCTGGCTTCCTGCTGGAGGAAGCTGCAGGCTTGGCTTTGGGGTGCCAAGTGCGAGCCTGCTAGCCCTGATGCTGGTGTTGCTGGGCCGGACGTACCGCAGGGGCAGAAGGCCGAAAGGGCTTACACTGCTGCTGGCAGCCTTTGTCCTTCTGGGCAGACATGACCGAGTCCAAGGTGGCACTGGACTTCTTGATCCTCTGCAGATGACCCTCCACCCTGGGATGGAACAAGTTGGTACCCAGGAAGGGAAAGTCTGCCAGCTTGTGCTGGGTATCTGCTGTGAAAGTGGAGATCCGCAGCCAAGCTCTGTGGCGCATGGCAAATGCAGCTGCTACTGACCAGGCACAAGAGTCTCCAATGTCTAAGGCAGTTTGGAGCTGTTGCTTAGCCACCGCCCTTCCCTGATCCCTCACCAGCTTGACCATAGTCTGGAGGTCAGCCAGGACATGAGGAATCACCTCATCCAGGGAGCCCAAAAGGGTGTGGGAAAAGTGTGCCGTCAGAACTGCCGAACTGGCCTGATGAAGGCCTAAGGAGGACGCAGCATAGACTTTACGCCCAAAGTAGTCCAGTTTCTTGGACTCTATCGGGTGGCTTGTCCACGTCCCAAGCGCCGGAAAACACAGTTGGTCACAAGGCCCCCTGCAGAGGGGTGCTCAGAGAATCTGGAGAGTGAACCAGTGGGAACAGCATACTTTTGGGCCACCCTGGTCGAAGGTGCTGGACAAGAAGCTAGCCACTGCCATAGCTCCAGAACCGGGCCAACAATGGCTTCGGCCACCGGAAAGGCCTCCGTGGGGGAATCCCCTCGGTCCAGTATCTCTGTGAGGGGATACTTGGCCCACTTTGAAACGGGTTCGAGCTTCATCTCAGTAGATTCTGAGATGAGCCGAAGCATTCACAGGAATGAGGATGGGCTCTCGACCACCGATTGACCCCCACTGGACTCCAGGTCGAGGGGCCTGAAGAACAGCAACGAATCATCATCAGACTCCAAAGAGTCTGCAAACAGCTGCCGAGGCAGATCGGGAGTGAGGGTGACTGACAACCAATGGGGCAAACCCTGCCCCGATGAGAATCCTTGGTCGATGCCCCAGTTTTAGGCTGTGGAGGTGGGGGTTCCACCACAATGGGTGACGCAGCTGGTTTTGGCCGAACAACCGGTGCCGGCTTCGGCTCCTCGGTTACAATGAGGGGTTGTTTCGGCTGCTCTGGTGACAGGCACTTAATGGCCGGGGAAGGCGATGGAGTCAGCTTGTTCCCAGTCAAAAGGAGCTGCTGCCACATCAGATCCTCGTAGTGCCAACACAATTTGTCGAGACCTATCCTCCAAAGAGGATGAAGACGAGGATGAGCGGCACCACCGCTTTCCTCAGTGCCGAGACCGCCGATGTTGGCGGGATCTGCTGGGCCGAGAAGAGGTCGAGACAGAGACCTGCGGTGTTTCCAAGGGTGGGTCTGAGAGGTAGTAAGGGAAACTAGCTCCTCCCTCGGTTCGGGGACCTTAACCGGGGACTCCGGTACAGGAGGCACAGGCAAGTCCTCGGTTTCCACCGGGGGAACCAGTGAAGAAGGGTTGTCGGCTTCTCCAGTCGACAGCCCATCTGACGGGTCGAGAAAAATCCCAACTGCATCGACGGGTGTCTCGGCCGACTGACCTGACGGGGACACCGTGAAGCCAGCTGCCTTAGCCGCAACCTCGACCGAAGTAGAGTGTCGACTATCCGGGGAAGGGGACCTCTCCCGCTCCCACGAACGTCGATGGTGGGACTTACCCTTGCAGTCCTTCTTCTTGGACCGAGAGGAATGTCCTGAAGGGCCCTCTCCCTTGGTGGAGAGGGACTGACAAAGCTCCTTGAACGAAGCCGTGTAGAAGGAGCCCAAAGAGAGCGGAATAAATGCTGCAACTGAATAAGCAGATGCGGCCTGGGCCGCCTCCTCCTCGAGGGCGATCATTTGTTCGAGCTGTTCAGCCGAGCCTTCAGCCGCGGACACCGCCCAATGGGCCTCCTTCGACTTTACCGGAGGATAACGTTTCTCAGGGCGCCCAAGTTGTAATCTGGCAGTGCAATCCTCAAGAACCATGGTCGAGAAGGACTTGCACAATTCGCAGACCAGCAAATCGTGATTGAGCCCAAGGCAGTAAGCGCACATGGAGGGCGGATCGGTCCGGGACATCTTCTGCCCACAGAGGCACCGCTGAAATTCGGGAATCGACCTGTCCATCGCAGCCACGAAGGAAGAAAAAGACGGAAGTCTAGTAAACTTTAATATAAGTTTCGGTTTGACCGAAGAGTTAGGATCCAGGCCTAAAACGCAAAGCACAAAGGAGGGAACCTGAGCTTCCAAGCAGTAAGGAAGATCTGGCATCATGGGCCGGAGCCGAGAGTTTTATCACCCGGGTGGATGGGGGGGAGCCAGCTTGAAGATCTTCCAGCAAGATTTAAAGCAGCAAGGAACCTGCCAGTAAGTGTGGATTGAACAACATATCCATGTCCCTAGAACATCTCCTTTTTTTTTTTCCCCAGTCAAGGTTTTTATGGATGACTGGGCAGCTGATCAGCCATGTCGTGGGTGCCACAGGCTGGCCAGCTGCCTCTCTCCTTCGGGGGTCTATCCTGTGGATTTCTCCTGTGGCGTGGCCAGGAAAGGCCCCTAGACTCGCATCAGATTCCCCTTCTCTGCTGGAGCAGCAGGGCGGGCTGTGAAACCTTAGGCAGGTCTTCATTTAGCTCAGTCCCCCTTCCATTTTCTGCCTGTGGTTCATCTCCCTCCCACAGCTGTGGCAAACTGAGAGGTGCGCATGTGCTCCGGAACCACCAGCCCTTGCCACTCACCATGACTGCCATCAGCCTCCCTCCAACTGGTACTACCACCAGGCCTCCACATGGTGTCAGCCAAGAGTCAGGACAGTTCACCACCCCAGTACTGGGGAGAAGAGCTGCCAGCTGGCTGCTTAATCCTCTCCCAGCCCTCCCCACCCCGAACCACCTGAGCTCATTCCCAAACTCGGGTTGCCAATATGGAGTGAGGTGAGACACTGTCAGTGTCCCAGCTCTCTACAACACTGGGCTGCTTGAACATCTCTTTTTCCAGTCCCTCCCCTAAAGGGGAATGTTCACATAATCTGACATGTCAGACATTTTGTCTACATTGCCATGTGTTCACTGTCTGAATGGATTAAGAAAAATAAACAGAAACATTTCTTTGCCAGCAAAATTTTGTCTGAAAGAATCCTTATGTCCCTGCATACTCGTCTGGGCAGATAGCAGTGTTAAGGTACTATGTTCATTATGAAACTGCATCTACTAAGAACTCAACACAGGGATACCTCTCAGCTGCCTGTGTACCAAATGTGGCATGCTGCCCCTCTAAATATCAAAGAAACAGAAGCTCTGTGCATTGCGGAAAACAGTGCTGTGTTAATGTTCACAGTGTTTGCTGGAAAACAAGCATGACAGTTCAAAGGTATGATGACTACTGGTTATTTGGTTAAGCATGACGTTTTCTCTAATACGTCCATTTTGTTCAGCTGACCCTCTCCTGAACCTCTGGCATACACTATGCGATTGAACTGGTGACTTTACCTTGCTGAGGTGTTCTGGTGCCATGTCAGGGTTGTTACTGTACTCTCCACTGATCTGAAGATCACTGACACAGGAAATAGCATCGCGCAGCTCTGTCAGCTTCTGACTTCCCAAAACCAGCCACGTCTGGTATGGTTTATACTCTCTGTGCTGAAAACAAGTAACAATAAAGTTGCTGACATAACAAAACAAGAAACATCACTCCTCATAGGACTAAATGATACAACTGTTACCGTCAGTAGTCACTATATATGTGAACAGGCAAATGATCAATGAACTAGAACACAAAATAATACTAACAGCCCTACTTTTTGTTCTCATTTTTACCCCTCAACTGGGACCAGTACCTCCTTCTACCATGGTTCCAAACTCCAGTCCACCTTGGGTGTTTATGTATTTAGCTTTTGTTAACCAGGTAAGCACACTGGACAGAAAATAACTATTTTCAGTTACGACCCAGGATTTTACAAAGATAAACACAGAAAAGGCATGGATGCACAACAATAACTGGATAAACTGAGGAACATGAACATAACAAAGGTGATGGTACAACAAAAGGCACAGCATACAGCATGGAGGAGATGAGCATTTAGGATGAGTCAAAATACAGAAAAAACTTTTATATACAATGGAGTTCAATAAGTGCGTGAGCGTAACAAAAATGTAGGACATCATCCATTACCCAGATAAAAAGGACACACAAGGAGACCAAGCGGGGCATGGCACAGACAAAGTACACTAGGGGCCTCGGCAGTCAGAGGCAGATTTCAGGTGAGACCATAGGGATCTCTTAAAAGAGAGATGGTAAGTGGAACACCTAGTGAGCAATTAGAGGGAGTTCCAGAAACTAGGGGCACAGACTGCAAATGCATGGTCCCCAGACAGAGTGTGTGACTTAGGGACAAGAGACGAATACGCGTCAGTAGACCTGAGGGGGTAGGATGACTGGACAGGTGAAAATAGGTTGGACAGAGCGGAGGGAGTGGCTGTACAGACTATTCTGTCAATGAAGCAGCCAAGAGCAAAGAATCGGTAGTTGCACAGGGACAACCACTGAAGTTTGCCATACATTCACAATGATGGGTGAGGCAGGGGGCAGCTAGGACAAAGCGGCAGACCTTATTGTAGGTGACGTCCCCCTTGGCAAGGCTAGCTTTTGTGGCATGGGGGAAGGTTGTGAGTCCATAGTTAAGAGTAGGAAGACGAATTCCTCTAGCAAGGGCAATGCGCGGAGCAGCAGTTAGGTTCCCTCTGACCTAGTAGGCTAGGCCCAATTTGATATTTGTAGTCCTGCAGACATTTTGAACATGCAAGGAGAGTTCCAACTGGGGGGTCAAGCGTGACACCCAAGTACTTGAAGGAGGAGGTAACAGTGATCAGGGCTCCGTCAGAGTTTATAATCATCAGAGGGGAGGAGTTTTTCTTAAGACTTAGCAGCAGATCCAAACAGTATGGCACAAATTTTCTTAAAATTAAGAACAAGCTTAATAGTAAAGAGCCAGGATTGAAGCTTAAGGAAGTCAGGCTGAAGATGACGGGTAATGGTATTGATGTCAAGCGAGCTGGACAGAGGGACCAAGTCATCCACATAGAGGATTGAACTACAATAGGTAAGGACCACTGGGAAGTCATTTATAAATAGGGAGAATAAGATGGGGCCCTAGGATGGACCCCTGAGGGACACATCAATCTTAACAGGAATTGGCTCCGAAAGGACTTGACTATATTTCGCCAGTTTTCTACCAGCAACATAATTTGAGAACCAGGCTAAGGCTGGGTCAGACATGCCAAGCATGTGAAGTTTCACACACAAGAGGGGGTGATCGACTAAATAAATGGCCTTGGAGAGGTCAATGAAGATGGCGCCCATAAGCATGCCATGGTCGACTGAGGTCTAAATTTCAGATGTGGCCTTAGCAAGGGCTGTTTCAGTACTATGACCCTTTCTGAAACCATGCTGCTCAGGGGTCAGTAAGTTGTATTTGAGCAGGAACTCGGATAGTCACACCTCAACAACTTTCTCCAGCAACTTGCTGACAGCTGACAAAATGGCTATAGGCCGGTAGTTTTCAGTGCACTTGCAGCTGCCCTGCATGAAAACAGGTATGACCCAGGCAACCTCCCAGACTGAAGGGATAACGCCTGAGGTAACAGACAGATAGATTCATAATATGGGAGAGGGCCAGTGCAAGTTTGGAGGCCGAAGTTTTAAGAGTTTGGGTTAAAGATTATCATGACCAGGACAAGAGAAAGGAGAGAGGCCAGTGAGGAGTTTGTTTAACTCCCTTACAGAGACCGATTTTAGATAGAAGGGGGTGGAAGGAAGGAAGGTGTCTCAGGTGGGGGGAAGCCATGAGTGAACAGTTCTGGGTGTCAGTCGTAGCAAACTGGGTGGCGCAGGCAGACAAATCCGAGAACTGATTATTTAAGGCGTTAGCAATGGTGGTTGCATTATTACAGTTTTTACCTCCAATAATCATGTCAGTGGTATCACATCTACGAGAGCCACCAACTACAGTTTTAATAGTGTGCCAGAAATTCTGTGGATCAATGGTGGAAGACAAGGTGTTTGTAAAATATTTGTTCTTGGCGACACGTACAGCTTTTTTGCAGATATTTTGGAGCCAATGATATTCTTTTAAGTGTCGGACGGCTTGTTTGTGGTCTTGAATTTCTGCCAGAGTTCATCTCTGGCTTTCATGAGATACAGCAGATCACCATGCAACCATTTAGTAACTATCCTTTTAACCCTCTTAATGATAAAGGGACTGTGGGAGTCCTGTAAGGGGAGCAAAAATGCTCAAGAAACTGTCAAGAGCAGTTGAAGGCTCAGAGGTGGAGAGTACTGGGGATCAATCAACGATTTACAGATCTTAAAGAAAAAGTTCAAGATTAAAGTGTGAGAAATCTCTCACTAGGATAACTTTGTGAAGCACTTTTACGGAAGAGGATTTCCAAACACAGAAGGTGGGTGAGCAGTCATATATAGCGTCAGGTAAAATCCTATCAGCCCGATTTGTCATGACCCAGTCAAGGGGCGAGCTCTGCCCTCACCGGGGGTGGGGGGTCGTGTGGGTTTGTTAATAAGTTGGGTAAGACCAAGAGCAGCTAACAGGGGTTCATACTATTTGGCATTAACGCCAACCCAATTTAGGTTTAAGTCCTCAAATATAAGAACTTCATTAGTAGAGACCTTAGGACCTATTCCATCCGGCAAGTAGGAGAGACCTTTTAGACCCTGTTTAGGAGGGTTCCAAATGCAAAGTATGTGGATCTTTTTGGCATTACCCAGGAGAAGTAGTCCGTGGTGCAGCTCACAGGTTACTGGAGTGGGGGAGTCGTGTATAACAGGTTAAGATGATTTTCATAATATATCAATAGACCTCCACCACGTTTTGGACTGGCACAATCATGGTGGAGCAGGCTATAATTAAGGAGTGCACAGGATGAGTTTTCGTAAGGCACAAGACATCAGGGCTGTAAAGGTTAACCCAAGCAGTAAGTTCAGCATGATTATGCAGGAAGCTTCGGATATTTAGATGTGCAAATCTGAGACCCTTTTGGGAGGACCAGGAGGGGGGGGACTTAAGGACGAGGCAGTTTTAGGTCATGGATTTTGCTCAATGTCTCCAGCAAGGAGTTAATAGGAGCAAGAGAAAAAGGAGTTGGAGCCACAACCAGACTTTCTTTCGACAGGCTTTGAGGGGGAAAGGCCTACGAATCAGCAATCAATGGACCAATCTCAGCGGCTTACAGAGGAGGCACCATATCGGACAAAAATAAAACTGCTGTGTAGCGAATAATTGGAGTAACATAGAAACACAGAATTTGACTGCAGACAAGGACTGCTTGGCCCACCTAGTCTGCCCATTTCCCTACCTAACGGATAAGCAGCAGATCCTAGTTAACCAACAGCCTATGTCCTCCTACCCCCCACCAGAATTGCTTTATGTCTGTCCCATGCATTCTTGAATTCCCCCACTGTTTTTGACTCTACGACCTCCTCAGGAAGGCTGTTCCATGTATCCACAACCCTGTCTGTGAAGAAATTCTTCCTCACATTACCTCTGAGCCGTTCCCCCTCTATCTTCAAATTGTGCCCCCTTGTTTTTGCACATCTCTTTTTCTGAAAGATGCTACCCTCTTGGACTTTGCTGATTCCCTTGAGGTATTTGAAAGTTACTATCATGTCCCCCTTCCCCTCCTTTCCTCAAGGCTATACATCTTTAGTTCCTTTAGTCTTTCTTCATATGTCTTATGATGCAGACCCTGCATCATTTTGTTTGTCTTCCTCTGAACAGCCTCCACCCTGTCTATGTCTTTGCGGAGGTGGGGTCTTCAAAACTGTACACAGTACTCCAGATGTGGTTTTACCAACTGTCTGTACAGAGGGCCAACAACTTCCTGTTTTCTATGGGTGATGCCTCTCCCTATGCACCCCAGTATCCCCCCAGCCCTCCTTACTGCCTTCTCCCATTGCTGGCCCACCTTTAGGTCATCTGATATGACTACCTCCAGGTCCCTTTCCATTTTTGTTGTTGTCAGTATCTCACCCCCCATTGTGTACTCTTCCTCTGGGTTTTTGTTTCCCAGGTGTATTACTTTGCACTTCTTTGCATTGAATCTAAGCTGCCATACATCTGACCACTCCTCCAACCTTGCCAAGTCCCTTTTCATCCTTTCCACCCCACCTTGTGTATCAACCCTGTTGCAGGTCTTTGTGTCATCTGCAAAGAGACATACTTTCCCTTCCAGTCTCTCTGCAATGTCACTTTTAAAGACATTAAAAAGGACCGGCCCCAGTACTGAATCCTGTGGTACCCCACTAGTAACCCTCCTTTCTTCACTGTGGACTCCATTTACTATTACCCGCTGTGTCCTGTTGTCCAACCAGTGTTTTACCCAGGCTACCACCCTGGGACCCACTCCGAGGCTGGCTAATTTATTAATATTTTGTGCGGGACTGTGTCAAATGTCTTGCTAAAGTCTACGTAGGCCATGTCCACAGCCCCTCCCTGGTCTACTGCTTTGGTCACCAAGTCAAAGAAATCAATTAGATTTGTCTGACATGACTTTCCTGCTGTGAATCCATGCTGCCTTGGGTCCTGTGCCCCACTTTCCTTCAGAAGTGATTCCATCATTTTCCCTACCACTGAGGTCAAACTGACAGGTCTGTAGTTTCATGCCTCTGTCTTGCTCCCACTTTTGTGAAGGGGAATCACATCCGCCCTCCTCCAATCCTCAGGTACCACACCATCCTCCCATGATTTATTAAAAAGGGTAGTCAGTGGTGTTACTAGTTCTCCCCTTAGTTCTTTTAGAATTCTGGGGTGAATCCCATCAAGCCCCATTGCTTTATCCACCTTCAGTTTTAAGAAGTCTTTCAGCACCCTTTCTTCTGTAAAAGGACTAATATCAACCCCCCTATCCAGGGTGCTTTTACTGACCGGATTAGGTATTTCCCCCTGCTAAAGTCACAGCAAGACTGCGACTCCAGGGGACCAACAGATATAGGAAGGTAGATAGATGCGAGGTCCAAGGTAAGGAGGGAGAGGGCAAGACTGGCAAGGACATGCATTTTTAGGACTAGTTCCAGAATGGGGGTAGAAGAAGAGGAGAGAGAAGAATGGACAAAAAAATTGGGAGACAGGGGAAAGGGGCACAAGGAGGGCAGCACAAAGATAAAAAAGGTGAAACACAGGGGGTAAATGGGATAAGAGGGTTAGGAAGACATCTAGTGGTCAGGTCTCATAAGGAGCAAATGGGGGGAAAACTTACCCTCAGGTGACTACGAGACGATCACCCGTGCCCTCAAGTGACTATGAGACAATATAAAAGAATAGCCAGCCAAGGAAGGGAGGGAGGTGGGAGCCACTGTGCTAGTGGTGGCGGGGTTGAGAGCTTGCTCAGGCACCACGTATGTCTGTGGGATTAGCACGTATCTGCGGGTTATGCTGGCTGACTTACTTCCCTTCCCCACCATCTGCCTAGATCACTAACCTGATCTATTAGGAGATGGTTCCACTTTTCCACCACCCTTTCTGTGAAAAATTATTTCCTCACACCCCCCCAAGTCAGCTTAGAACTGTGGCCCCTTGTGATGGAGCCCTCACTAAAGAAACAGTTGCTGGCTGTCCACCCTGTTTATACCCTTAAAATACTTGAAGGTTTCAGTTAAGTCTCCCTTCCCTCTCTTGGGCGCCAGTGAATACATAATGTGGTCAGAATGCTTTTCATCAGCCTTCTCCTGCTGGATGCGAATCATTTTACTCACTTCTTCGGATGGACTCCAGGTGGTCCTTGTCCTTTTTTAGGTGAGGGTTCCAGTACTGTGTAGTGTACTTCAGGTGCTGCCTCACCAAAGACCTGTACAGGCATAGGCTCAGCTTCTTCTGTCTGAGACGGACCCACCTATGCACTCCAGCATCCTACTAGTCTTCCCATATGCTTTGTTACTCTGGTTGAGGTCTTAAGGCTGTTACTAATCATAAACCCCAGATCCTTTTCTTCTGAGATCTGCCTCAGTAATAGCCATGGCATCCAATACATGATCCTGAGACTCCCCCCACCCCCACCCCACCAAGAGCACAATCCTGTACTCGTGGCACTGAATTTCAATTGCCAAACCTTGGACCACCTTTCCAGTACTCCCAGATCTCTCTCAACTCCCTCCTACCCTCCTCATGACCCACCCTGCCACATATCTTTGTATCAGTCACAAACAGGTATATACTGCCCTGGATTCTTTCACCAATGTTATAAATGAACGCACTGAAGAGCACTGGACACAGGGCCAACTACAGTGGGATCCCACTTGTAACCCCCGACCTTGGGAGCATGTTCCAATTAGTACTACCCTTTGTGTTCTCCCCATACCATTTTCCCAACCATCTCTTGCCAAAGTCCAGGTAAAGGATGTCCAGCTCTTGCCTGTTAGCCAACATCTGCGACACAGCGTTGGAAGAAATCCACATTGTTATTCTGGCAGGACCTCCCCTTCAAAAAGCCATACTGCTTGCTGTCCCCGAGTCCATGGGACTCTAGGAAGCTGACCAGCTACTCCTTGATTATGGTGTCATGGAGCCTGATGACAATGGAAGTCATGCCAAATGGCCTGTAAATCCCTGGGTCACCCATCCTTTTTTTTTTTTTTGTTAGCAAGGTGTTTTTCTTCTCTTTCAACATGCCTAATCTGCTCTGGTCCACCCAGCCCCACCACCCACCAACTGCAGGACTTACCTAACCTCCAGCAAGTCTCCCATGGATTACCCTCCATGGCGGGCCTGGCCAAGCCCCTCCGGAGCCCAATCCATGTAGCTTCAGAGGAGACATCTAGTTGGTGGTGCAGGACCTGCAATGATTGGAGTGCCATCCTGCCGATTGGGGAGCTTTCCCTCCATTTGTTCTCCTAGTGTCGCCAAACATGCCATCACACACATGTGTATCAATGTCTGGGGGGGGCATCCCAGTATAGATACTCTAGCTGTGCTGCCATCTAAATACTACCAGGTGGCACGCAGGTAGTGGAGCAAGGTGTCCCCTCTCACTGAAGAGAGGACAGCAATCACTGGGACGCACTATTCTGTTTCCCCAGCCAGCCACCATGCAACCAGAGTTCCCTCCTGAACCTGGGTTGCCGGCACGGCGGGGGTAGTTCTACCATTGAGCCACTGGGCCAGCCCCATCCCCTTTCTTGTGCGGGGGGATGACATCTATTACCCTCTAGTTTCTAGGGACTATGCTGCTCTCAATCAAGTAGCTGAATAGGTCTGCCATAAGTGCTGCCAGCACCTGCCCATCTCCCAAAGAACCTGCAGGTGCAAACTGACCAGTTCTGCAGACTTGCAAACCTGCAACTCATTTAATCCCTTAAGCACTCTTTCCTCTGAGATACTACCCATTTCCCATTCTACTGAGATGCTGCACTCTGACAGTGGCCTCCTTTCCGCGACTGAAAACTGAGCAGAGTATTCATTCAGAATATAAGCCTTCTGGAGGGCCGGCCCAGTGGTGTAGAGGGCTGAGGCATTATGTGCCTTATCTCTCACCATGCCGGCGACCCGAGTTTGGGAACAAGCTCGGGCTGGCAGAGGCTGACTAGGAGGGAGAGGATCGAGCATCTGATAGACATTCTCTCCCCTCCTGGGGATAGCGCCAGGAGCCTGAGTGGCACAAAGGGAGGGTAGTATGTGTACATGCTTACATGTCACTGCAGCAGTGGGACAGAGGGAGGAAAATGGTTGGCGCTGGTTATATGAAACCCTGTCAGCCTACCTCCATCCCGTGCCATCGCCTGTTTACCCAGCCCAATCAGTATGAGACTCACCAAGTGTGTGGAGGATGGTCCTCCCCTTTCTGTCCCCACCATGGAGGCAATCTCTGGGGGATCTCGGGCTTGGTGGACCGCAAGGCCGGGTGAAAACAGGGCTAAGAGCCCCACTAGCAGCAAGGTAAAACAGCAATATGGAAAGGAGAGAAAAAAAAAAAAAAGAATATAGGCTTTCTGCTCATCCCCCTCCACTCATGTCTTGCCCTTTCTTAATCTCTCTATTCCACCCTATTATTTCTTCTTTTTTCCCTGACATACTTGGGTCTGCCACAGGTGCTGTCATCGGTCTTCATCATCGCACCTCTATCAATCATTTACCCAGCTACTACCATTCAAAACCTGGGAGTTCTATTTGGCTAATCATTGCACTTGGATTCCCAAGTCAGTTCCATTGTCAGCTCCGCCTTCTTATCACCATCGCACCACTGTGAAGATCTGCTCTGTCTAGAAGGTGCTGCTATTCTGGTTCACTGTTTTATTTTTGCTTGCCAGGAATACAGCAGTTCTCTCCTAATTGGTCTTCTTGTCCATACCTTGCATCATCTCCAGCTTGTTCAAAATGCTGCAGAGCATGTTCTAACTGGCTCCAGGAAGTTCGATCATGTTTCCTCTCTACTGGCCTCTCTTCACTGGCTCCCAATAAAATGCAAAATTCATTACAAAATACTCTTTCACACATTTAAATGCCGTCATGGTCCAGCACCTACATACATGTCTGAACTACTTCACCATTATCTCCTAACTCGTCATAAACTGGCCACTTCTGGTGACAGAACTTTTTCTGTTTGTGGTCCCAGTCTCTGGAATGGCCTCCCACTGGCACTCTATGCACATACTGATACTGACTTATTTAAAAGAAACCTACAGACTTAACCTTTTCAACATGCTTTTAACACAGTCTGACTACTTGACTGTACTTCTGGCGCCTTGAATATTTTTAAAGGCATTTTAGGAATTGTGTGTATTATTATTATACTTAAAGGGAACTTAAACCCTAATTGCATTTTTCAATAGAACTGTAAATGTGGATATGTGAAGTCTGTTTAATCACCATAGTGTACTATTTAGAGTGTTTGTTTTTAAACTGTCCTAGTTGCTTATTTAGGACTCCATATTAATTAATGCTGTCTCCCTCCCATATTCATTATCTAAAATTACTTAGCAGTTCCAGAACCCAATGACATCAGTTTAGCTGAAGACTACAATGAACTGAACACAGTGACATCAGCTTAGCTGGTGTCATTAGGTTCTGCTTCACTGTAGTTTTCAGCTCAACTTATGTCACTGGATTCCGGAGCAATTAAATAATTAAAAAACGAATAGTGGGGGTGCCTCGATGGCCTAGTGGCTGTTCGGTGGACTGCTGTCCAGATGACCCAGGTTTGGGCGTGAACCTTGGTGGTCGCGGTGAAAGGCAGCCCAGGCTGAGGAAGCTGCTGGGCCGCAGTGTGCTTCAGCCAGGGAGGCTTGATAATGAGTTCTGCCGCACAGAGACCCCTGTGATTGGGCAATCAAGTTTGCTTCCAATGCAGAGGATGTGCTGTGTGCAAGTGTGAGAGTCTGAAGGGAGGCTCTGCTCACATCATGCAGGTAGAAGAAACCAGAAAATGGGAGAAAAAAAAAAACATGGCCAACTGAATGATGGAATGATGGCCCAGGCTCCTAGCTGCCCTAGGTCCTAGTGCCTGCCATGGAAGGCTGAGCCGGGGGGTGCTGGTGGGGGCAGGGGGCCTGAGACACAGACTGACAGAAGGTTACATTCCTGTTTTTATCCCTAACCTCTCTCTTTTTGCCTCCTGCTCAGCCGGCGGCAGCTCTTGTCAGTAGTTCTGGGCAGCCCCAACCATGTCACCCATGCCATCTTCCAGGCCTTGCCTTGCTCCAGGAGTGTTGCCCCATGGTACCCCCATGGTGGAGGTCTTCAGGCTGGGCCAGCTCCCCCAGGAATGCCATCTGTGGTGCTCCTGAAGTGAGCTTAGATCAGCGGGGTGAGGGGTCTGTGGACTGCCCACAGCTGTCATAAGTCACGGCTTGATTTTCTGTTTTCTGCTTGGGGATGCTTTGGCCAATAAATGTGAGCACACAAGGCATGCATGCCCGTCCAACCAATTAGCAGTCCCCAAACCTGGAACTACAATCCTTGCTTGCACTGCCACTGGTTCTCACCCAGGTGACAGTCACGCAGCAGTGGCAGTGATCCTCCTCCCTCCCTCCCTGGCAGGCCCTCCAAAGACCTAGGCTTCTTCCCAAAACCCAGGCTGTTGGTGTTGTGAGCAGTAGCGCTACCGCTGTGCAGGCGTGCCGGCTACCAGGGTATATTCCTGATCAACGGATGTGGCCAACTGAAGAAAAATTTCTATGGAAAAAATAAATAAATGAATGGTGGACGGGAAATATGGCTGTATTAATATAGGATCATAAATACTGTAAGGAAAAAAAACAAACATACAAAACAAAACAATACACTGGGGTTATTAAATAGACATCACACATGTCCAAATTTACAATTATATTTAAAAATGTGAACAACTAAGTTTACCCCACCATTTCTTACCCTGTTTGCACTGCCCTCAAGAAAATCCACTGCAGGTCAAGCTGCCTTCTCCTTCCGGTTCCCACAATTTTAGGGTTTTCTCCCCTACCATCAGCTCTCCCTCCTCCCACTCACGCAACTCTCTCCTCCATGACGTCGCTACTCAAACCTGCAGCTGCTTCTGGTACTGAACCCTGGGCTGCTGCCCACCACCCTCCTACCTCTGCTCCCCTTCATCCTGCACCTATTCTAGTGCAGTCCCCTCATCCACCCTACTCTAGACACAACCACAGCTCCCACCCTGAATTCACACTGCCTTCTGCTACTGCAACTGTTATCCTCCAGCGCTTAACTGTACTGCACTGTAGTGTACTGTATTTTACTTACACTTATAAAAAAGGTATCACTTAATTATGGCACCTTATTGGTTAGAACCCTATCATATGTTACTACATTAAAGTAGTACATACCCCTGGTGAAGAACACCACGGGGGTGCACTAATCGAAAGCACAACCTGTGGTGCTCAAAAACATTATTAGAACTGCCACTACATGCCTTCATCCGGTGAGAACAATATCCACAACCGCACATGACTAATGCAGAGCTAGCAGGACACTCAAACCCTGCAACACTGCTGCCCTGTTCCTCACTGGGCCTACCAGCGAATCAGCAGACATGTTGGGCAGCATGCCCTACTGGAACTGCTGAAGGGTATAAAAGGAGCTGAGAGCGAGTGCAGGAATGCGAAAGAGCTGAGAAAGAAAGAGCCAGCAGCTGGGGGTGGTTAGCGACGAAAAACAGGCCTGGTCCGGGAGCAAGAGCAACAGCAGCGAGTTATTTTTTGCTGAGAGGTTAGAGCAAGTTGGGGAAGGGGAGAAGAGAAAGAGAGATGGTGGGTGGCAGAGACAATGAGACTGCGGGTGGGGAAGAGAGAGAACTGGGAGGCAGAGCACAGCAGTGAGTTAGTAAGTCTGAGTCTGCAGACCCATTTTATGAGTGGAATATGGCAATTCCATCAGGGGCAATATGTTAGCTAATGTACTTTGGGGTGGCTGAGTCCCTTGCCCTTTGGGTTCATAACTCCAACCCATCCCTTGGTACTTTCGCACTGCATAATCCCCCCCTCTGTCATGAATTATTCCTTACAACATCCTTGTCCATGCCTAATGTTACCTATGATGCTTAATTATCTATTTGTATTATTGTTCATAGAGCACCTCTGCATCTCCCTTAACCCTTCCCCCCACTATCCATCTGGAAACGAGCTGTCACTAGCTCAGTATGTCTTGCCTGCTAAAACGGAAGCAAGTAAGTGTGGGTAGGTGGTTTCTACCTTTGCCCTGGTCTTCCTTGTTGCCTTATTAGCTTCCTTTGTCTTGACAAAGTACAACCCTCTGCTTTCCTCCATCTGTTCAGCCTTGCATAATTTGAAGGCAGTCTTTTCTCTGCCACCCCAGCCTTCCTGGAAGCCCACATAGTCCTTTTGTGCCCCTTCCCCACTTGTCTGAGGCAGCCTTTTGCTATAGCTAGGATCCCTATTTTGATAAGTCCACACTTGTTCTTTGCTCCATCTGGCTGTCCGTACCCTACAAGCCTCTCCCTTAGCTTCTCCTCCATCTCACAAAAATCAGCTCTTCTATAGTCCAGGACCACTGTCCCGGTCAACTAATTCTGTGATTTCAGGGCTATATTGATCCACACTTTATTGTGGTTGCTACACCTCAGCAGCTCTTCGTTAACCCCCTGATGCCATCTCAGTTGGTCCCATCGCTAGTCCATTCCTCCACCAGCCGAGTTAGGAAGAAGACTTGGAAGGTGTCTACCAATGCCCAATTTCTGGTGAGCGGCACCACTGGGATGCTCCAGTCAATATCCAATATACTGAAGCCTCCTAACAGGACTATTTCCTATCGAGCTACTGCCTTTCTGATCTCCTCATCTAGAACCCTGTGCGTCTCTTCTGTCTGATAAGGGGCCTGTAGATAACTCCCAAGCGGACAACCATCCGTATCCACTGTAAGCTGTGTCCATAGTGATTCTACCATGCTCCTCCCAGTCTTCTCATTCTCCATCATGCGATACATTCCCTGACAAAGTACATCCCCCACTTTATTTTACCCTGTCCCACCTGAATTATAGATGGTGTACGACAAAGAGATCCCACTTGTTGGCTGATGCTCACGTTTTCGTTACTTCCATTACAGAGTTCAGGCTTAACTTTTTTTGGGGGGGTGGCACTGATACAGCTAGTACCCAATTTACACTGGCGCTCTGAGATGTGCACTGGCTCGAGGCTAAAATGGAGAATCAACAGACCCGTGCACCCATCAAATTACTGCTCCCCTCCAACTTCCAACAGAGCAGTGAGTGCTAAACAAAATCGCTAGCTAATGATTTTGAGGCCCACACAGTGTGTGCAGAAGCACAAACACCAGGAGGCTACAAAACTGTGCAGTTTGAACAGCTCTGCAAAAATACTGTACTCAAGTGGCCAGGCAGCATCCGTGGCACCCTCACAGCATATATAGTAAAGTCCTCCCCACTCGACCATCTCAGTCCCCCCATCCAGCCTGTTCTAGTCCCTAAACTCAACTACCCATACAAACTGCCCTTCACAGCACTCCGATCCTCATCATGCCCATCACACTGCTGGGCCGAAATGTGTAAACTCTCATGGTAGCTCACGGCACTACTGGGAGGTTGCGACCTCTGAGCTAGGTGGTGGGGTGGACCGCGATGAGGAGCGGCGCACTGTGGGAGGCAGTTTTCTTCTGCACTTTTTAATTACTGGGGGTGAGTTTTGAGGACTGTAATGGATTGGGTGTGGAGGGTGGCATGGATGAGATGGGGTTGGGGAGGGTTTAACTATACATGCAGTTGCAGAGGCCCAACCAGAAAACTGAGGGGAAGAGTCACATTGGCTCATGGTGAGTGGCACTTAATCCCAGGCCAGTAAAACAAAACTACAGTTGAATCCAGCAGCATGTCAGTGTTGTTGTCTGCTGCTATAGTAAGTGCATGAAGGATGAAGCAGATTCATCTAAGAGCCACCTTTTTTTTTTTTGTTAAATGCCTGCTGCAGCTACTGTGCTGGTCCTACCAGTGTTTCCTTCCCAGGAGGATGTGACTATGGACATATGGTGTAGGCCCAGTAGCCTGCTGGCAGTCCTCAGAAAGGCTAGCTAACAAACAGCATTTTGCCACTCAGAACAAGAAGTTTTATTTTACTTAGCCTGAGATGGACTATATTGGGATAATGGCTTCTCATGACAGGTCCAAAATGTCTCTAAGCACACGACTTCCCATTCCTCAGGAGCCCATGAAATGGGACACAATGGCGAAAAAGGCACTTGCTCTAGCTTCTCTGGGCCTTGGTATCACCAGTTATCATGTCTACAAGATTAAATCCCAGAATAATATACAGAAATTCTTGGCACTCATTGTGGATTCCTTGCCAGACAGGCAGGCATTCTAAGAGGCTAAGAAAGTTGTGCTTCAAGATCTTGAGCAGTTGGTTAACCTTTACTTAGGTCAGCCTGTGACACAGATACATAGATACACAGGAATAGAAAAAGACCATACGTCTATCTGGTCTGCTATGACGCCCCACTTTATATTACTTAGAATTTCTCTGCCCCAGAGTCCTCCTGCCTCCCATCTTTTGGCTGGGAAATCCATATGTCTGTCTATCCGCATTGCAAATAAAAAATTAATGGATTTTATGTACCTGTTTGGTTTTGAATTTTGAACAACAAATGCGTTTTGCTTCAGAAAGTAGGGGAATGTAGCTCGTAGCAGGTTGTGTAGCAGGCTCCTGGCTGGTTTTGTCCTTTGGGAGTCGGGTTTCCCACAGTGAAAGAATAATTGGGAGTCCTGGACATAAACTTGTGTGTGTGTCCTGTTGAGGTTTTTTTTCTGCAGCTGGGCCTCAAACTCAATACAGAGGTCAGGCAGCAATATGACACCAGGAGTGTTGGGATACCCTGTGGTGCAAGTCACGTGCCAACTGATGACATGCTTCATGTCCATTAGAGTCCTTTGTAGCATAAAGTTTATAACAAAAACAACTGCCCAGTGGGTGCATCTATATGTACAACCAACAGACTTCTAATAATTCATAAACTGTTTCATTTTTTTTTACAGGGAAAATTATATTTAAACCAAGAAGCACAAACAGTTTTATAGGCACTGTAAAATTCTTACAAATTTTAATTCCACACAAGAACAGCACTGAGAAGATTACTTTGTATAGAAAAAGCTGGCTTATATCAATTTAAGTGTACTTTAAAGAATTTCCAGTTTTTCAGTTTAAAAGGTGAGAAGCAACTCACAAAACTGCAGTGGCTGCAGCCAGGCAGAAAAACCAGGTTCCAGCCACAGGGACACAGAATAGAGAGAAACAATGCTTAATGCCAATTAAATGTAAATAACTGACAAGCCTGTTCCAGGAAGAATGGCACAAAAAAACCAAAATGCACTTGTACTAACCTTCTGAAAAATAACGGGGTAATAGATATTCAAGGTCAGAATTAATTCGCCACTTTCAAGGTAATCAGCCGGATCTTTTGGTCTCTTGCCTATTGCATGCGATTGCTAGATTTGAGAGAGAAAGTACAAGAAAGTCAGTACATTTAACACAGCCCCCGCACCTTCCCCATGGCCCCAGCAGAAGATGGGGAGCATCACAGAAGCAGTGATGTCTCTAAACCAGGGCTCTTGATAGCTCTGGCCTCTTCAGGGTTCAGGACACACAAAAAAAAAAAAAAAAAAAAACCTTGGAGGTCTCGGACAAAATTCTGAAAGTCAAGCAGTGTTTCTTTGAAGTCACTTTGGTGAAGCTCGCTACAGCTTGGGTAGGTAGCGGGCAGTAACTAGTGCATCTTGAGAGGAAAAGTATAGTTATGTAAGAACTTACCGCAACAGTAGATCTTCGAGAGAGATCTCTTGCAGCAGGCCACACCTATGGAATGTACAGTTACATAAGAACTTACTGTAACAGTAGATCTTTAAGAGAGGCTCTTGCAGTAGGTATTTACATATAGGACTGACCTGGCAGGCGTCAGGACCCCACAGAAAAATTTCTAGCTAGAAGTCTCTGGCGGGGGACTGTCCCCATGTCAGGTGACCGACGTCATGCAACATCGGTATAAAGGGGCAGTCTCTCAGGCCCGCCTTCCAGTTCTTTACCACCAAGGGCCAATAAAGGTAAGACGAGAGAGAAGCGAATATTTCCCTTCCTGGAAAAGGAGCTGAAAAAATTAAGAGGGCTGGAGGGCGGGAAAGCAATACCTACTGCAAGTGCCTCTCTCAAGTATCTACTGTTATGGTAAGTTCTTACGTAACTGTACTATCTTATTTCGAGAGGGTTCTTGCAGTAGGTATTTACATACAGAACTGAATCCCAAGCAGTCTGGAACCAGGAAAAGCACTCGGGAGGAGGAAGACGATCCAAATAAGGGAGCCTCCAGCTGAATGGGTCTTATGAAAGAAGACCTTGGAGTACAGCCAACCCGAAGCCTGCTCTACGGCAAGAGGCAATGTCCAAACTGTAGTGTTTCATAAAGGTGTGGACAGAAGTCCAAGTTGCGGCTGCGCAGATGTCTGCTGCTGACACATTCCTGAAACAAGCTGCAGAGGCGGCTACTCCTCTGGTGGAGTGACCTCTGACTTGACCCAGCAGAGTCGTCTTGTACTTGTCGTAACAGAAAATGATACAATGAGCCAACCATTTAGATAGGCATTGCTTGGAAATTGTATTGCCCTCTCTTCTGTGCGCAGACAAAAAGCTGATCAGATTTCCTGAGATCCTTAGTTCTGGTGGTATAGTATCTCAGTATTTTATGAACATCCAAAGTATGCAAGAGGAACTCCCTTGATTGGAGTGCTGTGTAAAAAGAGCATGTAGCTCAATGGATTGATTCAACATAGATTTCGTCACCACCTTAGGGAGAAACTTAGGGTTGGTGCTCAAAGCCACACGTTCCTTGTGAAAAATCAAATACGGGATTTGGCACATCAAGGCCTGAAGCTCGGAAATTCATCAAGCTGAAGTAATGGCCACTAGGAACAGCGTCTTCCAAGAGAGGAACTTCAAATCTGCTGATGCTGTCGGCTCGAAAGAGGGCAGAGTAAGCTTCTTTAGAACGAAATTCAAGTCCCAAGGAGGAGCAGGAATGCAGATGGGGGTCTCAAATGGAGAACCCCTCTGAGGAATGTCTTAGAGACTTCCAACTGAGGGAAAGTCCTGTCTCCAAAGGGGACATGTTAGGCTGAAATCACTGCCATGTGGACCTTCAAAGAGGAATGGCTGAGACCCAGATCAAAGAGATGACGCATGTAGTCCAAGACTCTTTCAACTGGGCAAGAGAAAGGCTCAAGGTCCTTTGATGAGGCCCAAATAGAGAATCATTTCCACTTCATGGCATAGGTGGACCTGGTGGAAGACTTTCTGGCCTCCACCAGAATATCTGCTACGAGCGGAGAAACCCTGAACCGGGCTTGAGCTACATCTGCAGGAGCCACGCATGCAACTGAAGGGATCTGAGATCTGGATGAACAAGGGTCCCCTGATCCTGGGTCAACAAGTGGTGTGACAGAGGAAGCGGAGGTTCCTCTGAAAATTGTTGCAGAAGAGAGAAACAAACTTGCCTGGGACAGAATGGAGCAATGAGGATCATTGAGGCTCCTTCTGTTCTGAGCTTGTGCAAGACCCTCGGAATTAAGGGAATTGGAGGGAAGGCATAGACAAATCTGTCCCTCCAGTCGAGAGACAGAGCGTCCTGCCAGAAAATGTCTCGCCCTGGAGCAAGTGAGCAAAAGGTGGGAAGTTTTGCATTTTGAGGAGACACGAACAGGTCTACCTGAGGGGTTCCCCAAAGCAGGAAGATGTAGTCTACTACCACTTGATCCAGTTCCCATTCGTGGGCCCTGACTGAGGTGGTCTGCCAGCGTGTTTTCTACTCCTGGAACATGAACTGTCATCAGGTAAAGATTGTGCTGGATAGCCCAACTCCAAAAACTCTCATTGCTTCCCTGCACAGAGGGTAAGAACAAGTTCCTCCCTGCTTGATGATGTATTAGACCGCACACATGTTGTCTATCTGAATGGCTAGATGACCAGGAAGAATGGATGAGTGCAGGGCCTAGAGGGCATACAGGACTGCTCTGAGTTCGAGCACATTTGTGTGCAGATTCTGCTCGAGCCTGGATCAGCTGCCTGGAGTCTTGTGAAATCCCAGGTGGGCTCCCCAGCCCCCTTCTGAGGCATCTGTTGTCAACGTCTGGGAGGGGGGTTCGATATTGAAGTGAACACCCTGAGAAAGGTTCTCTGGTACCATCCACCACTGCACGTCCCTGACCATGGGATCGGAGACTAGAACCTTCTGGCCTAGGTCGTCTAGTGTTTGGTCCTACTGAGACTGAAGCGTCCATTTAGAGATCCTCATATGGAGCCAATCGCGTGGGGCTGTCGGAATAGCAGCCGCCATTAGCCCAAGGAGGTGAAGGACTGACCTTGCACCGACCCTTCTGCGACTGGACAGAAGACGTGCCTGAGTCTGTAGGGTGTCCGCCCTGTCCAGAGGGAAAAAGGCCTTGCCGATGGCCATGTCCAGGATCGCTCCTATGAGCTGGAGTCTTCAGCAAGGGACCAAATGGGACTTTGCCCGGTTGATGGTGATACCCAAGCTGGAGAAAACCTGCAGGGTAAGGGAAAGGGAGTGTAGAAGCTCCTCCCTGGACGGGGCCGCCAGGAGCCAATCATTCAGGCACAGGAATATCTGCACTCACTGAATACGCAGGTAGACCGCTACCACAGATAAGCATTTGGTAAACACTTGGAGGGCCGAGGAAAGACCAAATGGGAGGCCCCTGAATTGGTAGTGGACCCCCTGAAAACAAAAATGAAGGAATTTGCATTGGGAACGGCACATGGGGATATGCAGGTAAGCATCCTGCATATCCAGAGTGCACAGCCACAGTCCCTGCCGAAGAAGAGGCAGAAGGTCCTGCAGGGAGAGCATTCTGAAGCGTTTGTACTCCACAAACATGTTCAGGGAACTGAGGTCTAAGATAGGCCTCATCTCCTGTTTTCTTCGGAACTAGAAAGAAATGGGAATAGTAACCCATCTCCCAAAGGTGGTTGGGAACTGGTTCTATCGCTACCTTCGAGAGAAGGGAGGCAATTTCTTCTAGGACCAGAGGAAGACGTTTTGAGGAGTAAGACGACTGGGGTGGTGGTATTCAGGGCAGTTTCTGAAGAAACTCTATTGAGTGACCTGCCGTGATCAGCTGGAACACCCAAGCATCTGATGTTATCCTCTCCCAACCTGGTAGACAGAAGGAGAATCTCCCTCCTACTGGTTCCTCTGGCGAGTCCAGAAGCCGTGGGAGGCGCGAGGAGTCAGGAGGTTTGGGGCAGCGCAGTGGCTGAGGCTCCCGTGGCTTATTTGGGAGGGGGAGTCTTGGTTGCTGGAGGGGCCCGGTGCTTGTTGGCCCGCTTGCCCTGTGGTTTAGGTTTTTGTCGGTTACGTCGACTAAAAGGGCGCCACTGTCCCCGAGGGAGTCTGTACAGAGTCTCCACAGACTTAAGTGCAGTACCCTTCTCTTGCAGATCGGTTATGATGTCCTTGACATCACCGCCGAACAGCACCGAACCACTGAAGGGCGCATTCTGAATAGCAGATTGCACTTCAGGGACCAAACCCGACACCCAGAGACAGGCAGGACGCCGAAGACCGAAAGTCGAACTCTGTCCAGCTGCATCCACTGCGTCGTAAGTGGCACGAAGCATGTGTCGACTGGCCGAACAAGCAGAACAGACAAGGTCAGCTACTTCCTGTTTCATCTGAGACTCAGGAAGGGAGTCAAGTTTAGATTCAACCTGACTCAGGATGGTTTTCTGGTAGTCCCCCATATCAGCTACATAATTCAGGGCCCTAATACCCATGATAGAAGATGCATAAATCTGCTTCCCAAAGTGGTCCAGGAGCCAAGACTCCTTGTCAGGCGGAGATGAGCTGAGATGTTTGGGGTTAGCGGAGCAGCCGTGAGCGGCGTTAATCACGACAGAGTCCGCCTTGGGGTGTATATTCAAAGAATCTACTCCCTCAGGAGCCTGATATAGCCCATCTGCCTTCCTTGGAAGGGGGGCTAACATGGATGGTTGTTTCCAAATAGTGGAAACAAGATCTGCGTGAGGCGCTGTCCAGGGTGGAATCAATGTAGGAGTGGTCTTGGACAGATCCAAGTGGGCAGCAAGCTTTTTACACTGTGGATCTCGCTCCAGAGATTGCCAACGATGAACTTCCTGGATCTTTCTCAGTAACTCCAGAAAAGATGGATCCTCTAGAGAAGACTTCGGAGGAGTCCTTGGCCTGGGCTTGTCATCCAGGTTGGAGCACCCCCCGAGTCCAAGGTCGCCGATGTAGAAGAGGAAGACTCCTCCTGATGCGAGGGAGGAACTGTCCATTTGGGAATCCCTCTGGGAAGTGTGTCCTCCCTCCCTGGCACCTGAGGGTTCTCCTCTGGTGTTGGGTAAGGGAGAGAGAATCTCCCATCTCTGGTGCAGGGGATCCTGTGCAGGGTCTGGCGCCAGCAGATGCCTCTCTACCTCCCTAGTGAGCTGAGCCTTGGCCTCAGCCCACCAGGCAGCCAGAGTCTCCTTCAAGTCCGCCGGTGGCTGGGGAGTGGATGGCAGAAAAGGAGGAGGAGAATACAGATACTGGGGAGATCCATATGGCGAATATCCATAACCTGACGGCGGGAAACCCGGTGTCTGGTACTGAGGCACTGGGTACTGCGGCGTCACAAAAAGCGGAGTTGAATACTGCAGTGCAGGGTAAGGTGGTACCAGATATAGCGGTAACGGATACCCAGGAGGCAGGGGCTCTGACGGGGCAGATTGACCTGGCAAAGGCCCAGCAGGTGAGCCAGGTAAAGGTGGCCCCGCGGGCGTCTGGCCCGGCATGGCAGCGGAATCTGGCAGTGGGACGTCTGCCAGCTTTGGAGGTTCTGGCGTCAGGGTATCTAACCCAGTAGGAGGGGGGCCCTGATAGCTGCGTGTCCAGGTCCTCCGTGACAACCGGGAAGGGAGGATTGAAATCCCCGGGGTCCAACAGAGGGGACACAGGAACCTCGGTTGGCAACGTCAGGCACTGCAGGGAGCTTGGGGCGTTGGACCGGTCGAAGGGGTCCGACGCAAGCTCCTTGGCCAGGCGGTTGTCGGAGGGGCTGACGTCAGACTTATCAGCCAGATCCAGGCAGGCGTCAGAGGAGCCGGCGTCCAACTTATCAGAACCCTTGTCTGAGGAAGGCCGTGCTGGAGAGGCGGCCTTGTCATGTGGAGCGACTGTGCGCCCCTCCCGCGGAGGAAGTGACTTACCAGCCCTGTCCGGGCGGACGTTGTGGAACGGCATCTGACTTAGCGGACCCGGCTCCACCCTAGCAAGCCGCATGGTCATAGTCTTACAGAACAGAGCCTCCCTTTACCCGGGTACCGAAGAGCTCGAGCACGCAGTCTGACGGGAGAGGGTGATACCTCTTGGACACAGCCAAGATGGTCGTCAAGGAGCAGTCCCCTGGAGGGGACGTTACCTTCAAGACCCCGACTCCAGCCGGAGTTGCAGAGGCCTAGGAGGTCAAATCTCAGTCCCAGTGCTTCTCCTCCTTTTTGTGGCCTGCTGGGGAAGTGGAAGCCTACCTCAACTTCTGCAACTCCTTCTCCATGGATGCTATCTTTTTCTTCAGAATATGGGCCTCCAGGGACTGCTGCCTCCATTTTTAGGTGGCTGAATTGAATTTCTTGCAGTGCTGGCACTTCTCCACTGGATGGTCCAGGCCTAGGCAGAAGAGGCATAGGGAGCGGCCATCCTTATGCGACAGCTGGGAACCACACAAGTTGCACTTATTTTTAATGCGATTCAGAAGACGTCGGGGACGACATACACGAAGTAATACTTTGAGAAAAATCAGTCGAAAAGTTTGAAAACTAACTGACAAAAGACTGACGAGCGATGAACTCTACTGTGAGGAACTTTCACAAGTCGACGGCAGGAAAGGACCGGAAGGTGGCATGGGGGACCATCCCTTTATATTGACATCGGTCACCTGATGTGGGGGCAGTCCCCCGCCAGAGACTGCTACATAGAAAATTTTCCGTGGGGTCCTGACGCCTGCCGGGTCAGTCCTATATGTAAACACCTACTGTAAGAGCCCTCTCAAAGTAAGATCTATAGCCACCAGGCACTAGGACCACATGGAAACTTTTCTAGCTAGCAGTCTTCCAGGGGGCCGCCTACTCCATGTCATATATCTTATACGAGTGGGTGGACCCACTGTCCTCCTCAGTTCTCCCACCAGAGACCATAAGCCACACAGTCTCAGCAGAGGGACCCAAGGAGAAACTAAAAGTTCCCCACCCAAAAAAAAAAAAAACAATGGAGAAAGAGGAACAGACACAGATGGGCCTCCCAGGCCCAAGGGGGAAGGAGGGAGGGACAGCATGGCCTGCTGCAAGAGATCCTCTCAAAGATAGTACAGTTACAAAATACAGTAACTTACCGTAACAGTAGATCTTCGAGAGGAGCTCTTGTAGTAGTAATACACTTTGGACTAACGCCGCCAGGCGTTAGGACCCCACGGAAAAACTTTCTAGCTAGCAGTCAGTAGCAAGGGTCCGCCCCCGATGTCAGCCATGGCCGACATCCAACGTGGTATAAAAGGGGCGGACCCCCAGTGCCATCTCAGTTCCCGGCCGGAGACCTGGTTGGTAAAAATGGAGAACCAAGAAAGAGCTCCTCTACTGGAGAGAAATATAGATAAAGCAATGACCTGGGGGATGGAGGGCGGGAAAGCCACCTGCTGCAAGAGCTCCTCTCGAAGATCTACTGTTACGGTAAGTTCTTACGTAACTGTATTATCTGACTTCGAGTTGGAGCTCTTGCAGCAGGTAATGCACTTAAGACTTGAGTCCCAAACAGTAACCCAGATAGACCCAGATCAGAGGGGTGGAGGAATGACTGACAACAGGAAGAAATCTACCCTCCTAAGAGAGTAGTGCCTGGAGAATAGCAAAACCAAAACCTACTCTCCTTCTAGAGGCTATGTCCAAACTGTAATGTCTGATAAAAGTATGGACAGTGCTCCAAGCAGCTACAGCACAAAGGTCTGCTGCTGAAACATTCCTCAATGATGCAAAGGATGTAGCAATAGCCCTGGCAGAATGACCCTTAACCGAGCCCAGTAAGGATCTGACATTGTGTTGGTAACAGAACGTGATACAGTGGACTAACCGTCTCGTCAGAGTTTGCTTAGTGACAGCAGACCCTGCCTTGTGTTGAGCAAACGCAACAAACAACTGGTCCGTTCTTCGAACGGAATGAGTTTGGTCCAAACAGAAAAGAAGAACTCTGTGAACATCCAGAGTGTGTAAAAGGGCCTCCGCCCACTAGAGAACTCTGAGTTGTACACCAGAAGTGAAATGTCCTGGTTCAGAGTTAAGGCAGACACCACTTCAGTAAGAATTTAGGATTCGTATGCAGCTGCACCCAGTCCCTGTGAAAAACAAGGTAAGGTTCCTTGCACATCATGTCCTGAAGCTCGTAAATCCTCTGAGCAGAGGTAATGGCAACTAAAAATAACACCTGCCAAGAGAGAAGGCGAGGCTCGTACGTCGCAGCTGGTTCAAAAGGGGGCAGAGTGAGCTTTTCTAAAATAAAAAGAAGATCCCAAGGGAGAACATGGTCCCTCCGCGGAGGTCTCATATGCAGAACTCCTCCAAGGAAGGTCTTGCATACATCCAGCTGTGACAGATTTCTTTCTCCCACAGGGACACGGTATGCTGATACAGCACAAAGGTGCACCTTAATCGATGAGTAGCCAAGACCCAGATCAAGGAGATGGAGAAGGTACTCCAGCACATGCTTGATGGAGCACGTTAAAGGGTCTAGGGATCTGGGTGCCGCCCAGAGATAGAGACATTTCCACTTCATAGCGTAAGTTGCCCTAGTGGAAGGTTTCCTAGTCGCCACTAGGATCTCTGCTACTCTCTTAGAAACTCCTAATCTCTTCCCTACTAGGACTGCAGGAGCCATGCATGCAGGTGAAGAGTTCGAAGGGAAGGATGGGCTAGTGTCCTCTGTTCCTGGGAAAGCAAGCGAGTAGGGAGAGGTAGCGGCACAGGTGGCCCCGTGGCCAGCTGCTGAAGGAGAGGAAACCAAATCTGTCGAGGCCAAAGAGGGGCCATCAGAATCATTCTGGCTCCTTCTGACTGCAGTTTGAGCAGTACTCTCTGAACCAGAGGGAAGGGAGGAAAGGCATAAAGAAACCTCCCCATCCAGGAGAGGGATAATGCCTCTCGCCAGAAAACACCAGGCCCTGGATCTAGCAAGCAGAAATCTGGCAGTTTGGCGTTGCACAGGGACACAAAGAGGTTCAGCTCTGGACGGCCCCATTTTGCGAAGAGGTCATCTGCAACATCTTGAAGGAACTCCCACTCGTGGTTCAGGAAACGAGAACGATTCCAACTGTCGGCGAGAACGTTCTGACTTCCTGGCACGTGGACAGCTAGGAGAAACAGACCTTGTTCTACTGCCCAGTCCCATATTCTCATGGTATCTCTGCATGGGGGATACAATCCTGTTCCCCCTTGCTTGTTCAGGTAAAAGACTACCGGGGTATTGTCCAACTGAATTAACAGAGGACCCTGGGACAGCTGATCCTGAAAAGCCTGGAGGGCGTACAGAATGGCCCTCATCTCCAGAACGTTGATATGGAGAGACCTTTCGATAGCAGACCATGATCCTCGTGTCTGATGCTCATTTAGGTGAGCAGCCCAGCCTAGCCCCGAGGTGTCCGTCGTGACAGTCTGTTGCGGACTTGGCCTCTAGAAAAGGACTCCCTGTTCTAGATGAGCTGGGTCGAGCCACCATTGAAGGGAGCGTTGAACCACTGCCGATATTCGGATGGGATGGTCCAAGTCATCCAAGCCCTGATCCCATTGTACTCTGAGGTGTCACTGGAGGGTTCTCATGTTCAGATGAGACAGAGAAACCGTGGCTATGGTGGCTGCCATATGCCCGAACTGCTGCAGGACTACCCTTGTGGGAACCTGGTCTACAGTCTGAACTCTTCGGGCCAGAGCCCAAAGCTGTAGTGCTCTGTCCCCAGGAAGAAAGGCTCTGCCTTGCCGGGTGTTGAGAACCGCACCAATATATTAAAGCCACTGGGAAGGCCAGGGCTGAGATTTTGGCCAGTTTAGGGTGATGCTCAGAGAGAGAGAGAGAGAGGAACAGCTGTTCCGTTTCCTGAAGATTGCCTGTGAGCTGGTCTTCAGACGGTGTGGAGAGCAGCCAGTCGTCGAAGCAGGGGTACACAAAGTGTCCCCTCCTCCTCAACGCAGTAGCTACCACTGCAAGGCACTTGGTGAAAACCCTGGGGGCCGATGACAGGCCGAAGGGAAGCACTCGGAACTGGTAGTGTTTGTCTCGGCACAGGAAACGGAGGTACTCCTTTGTGAGTGCAGGATCTCTATGTGCATGCAGGCATCCTGCATGTCCAGGGAGCAAAGCCAATCCCCTTGATGTACAGTATAAGGGAGAAATGGCTTGCAAGGGTCACCATCCAAACCCTCTTGTAAAGGACAAACTCGTTGAAGTGGCTGAGATCTAGAATGGGGTGAAGACCTCCTGTTTTCTTGGGCACCAAGAAAAAGTGGAAGTAAAAGCCTTTTCCCTGCTGGGAGGGAGGGACTGGCTGGATGGCCTTCTTCCGGAGGAGGGACTGGATTTCCTGCTCCAGAAGAAGGGCATGGTTGGCTGAACAGTGGGATGGAACTGGAGGATTGTCCGGTGGTATGCTGAGAAATTCTATGACGTATCCTCTCAATCACCTGCAGCACCAACTGATCGGAAGTGATGGTGCTCCATTTGGGAAGGTAGAGGGAGAACATCTCTCCTACCTGTTCCCCCACTGAGGACTGATGACTGCGGGGAGGCCGCTGGGAGTCATACGGTACTGTCGGGGCAGGGGCAGGATGTCTGGGAGCTTTTGGTGGTTTGGGGCCTTGGACACCAGGCTGCACGGGCTTACCACAACGTCTGAAGCCCTTTCGGTGGAACTGCCTGCTACCCTGTTGGCCTTGCTTGCAAAAGTGAGCTTGCGGGCCGGCTGCATTTCAGACTTGTACATCTTATGTATGTCTGCCACAGTCTTTCTGAATCTTGCAGGCCTTTTATGATGTCCTGAACTTCCTGTCCAAAAAGGACCAGTCCCTAAAAAGGGGCATCCAAGATGGCATCTTGAAGGTCCTGTCTGAAACCTGCCACCCTGAGCCAGGCATGTCCGCGTAAACAGACTCCTGATGCCGCTGCTCTGGCTGACAGGTCTGTGGAGTCATATGAACAACGTAGAACATGCTTATCAATGTCCAGGCCCAATTGGACGTATGCTAGAAGCTCATTATTTGTGTCTGAATCGGGTAGTATTTTCGTAAGTTCCATGGTCTTCTCTCACAGAGATTTCTGGTAGGTGACTGTGTGGGCCAAAAAACTGAGAGAGCAAATAGCCTCTGTGGCTGAGGAATAGACTTTCCGTCCCCAGTGATCTAGCTTCTTAAGACTCTGGGTCTGGGAACTGAGGTACTTGGATTGATTCAGTCTACCATGGGCTGCGCCCAATACCATAGAATCGGCCTTAGGGTGTTCCCCCCGAAAAAGTTCTTCTTTTGGAGGCTTATAAAGCTGGTGAGCTTTCAAAGGCACAGCCAAGGTAGAGGACAGCTTTTTCCATGTCAACCTAGTGACATCCTGAAAAGGCTCCACTAGTGGGGGAATTACCAGGGGCTTTGGATCCTTAGCACCCAGGAACTTAGCCAGCCTTTTTCATTCTGGGTCTAGTCCTTCCGTGTCCCACTGGTAAATTGCCTGAATGTGCCTCATGATATTCAGGAATGAAGGGTTGTCTGGCGGAGATCTCGGCGAGTCCCTCGGTCTTGGAGAAGGGGGACGGTAATTCGCATCTTCAGACGATTCCAGGGAGGAATCCTTTGGATCTTCCTCTACGGAAGATGTAGGGTGTCCACTGGAGGAAAGGACCGTGGATGGTCTGCACCTTCTTTTCCCTTTAGGGCTGGGAGGTGGGTGACAGCCTTCACCTGCCACCTTGTCTGGGGTAGGAATAGGAGGTGGTGGTATTTTGCCAGGAGGGGGATCAGGTGGCCTGTACAGTAGGTCCCCCTTGACCATGTTCCACCACGACGTAAAAAATGCCCAGACGTCTGTCAAGGGGACAACTGGAGGAAGGGGCGTCAGAGCTGAAGGACTGGGCATCGGTGGGGCATCCGGTACCGGAAGACACTCTGGAGAGGCCACCCTAGCTGTATCTGGCTGAGGGTCAGGCTCTGTGTGGATAGGAGAGCATTCAACTGACCCGATGTCCGGAGTCACATGCGCCTGGTCAGGCGACCGGTTGTCAGGGTTGTGGCTGGACATCTGGTCGCTGTCTGGCGACTGCCTCTTGTCGGGCAAATGGACCATGTCATACGGCGAGGCCACCTGAGTTGGGGGATGTTTGTCGACAGACAGAGGGGTCCCCTTAGCTGGAGGCGGAGGAGGAGTCATCTGCTGGCAAATGACCTCCTGTCACCTAGAGGAGTCGTTAGACTTGTGGTGTCTGACGACCCACTGGATTTATGGCCCTCTGACTGACCAGCAGGCGACTGCCCCTCCTGGGCCGACCCATGTGAAGACTTGTGAGGCCGGCGAGCCAGGGGGATTTGGGCATGTTGGCACCCCGAGGAGGAACATTGCTCTCTGGGTCTCTTGCTGGACGAAGAGTGCATCTTCTTGGAGCTAGTCCCAGAGGAGGCCAGTGGGACAGCCCCCAACCTCCCACCGGAGGGTGAGGCATACGCTTTAGCAGGAGATTTCTGGCAGGATTCCAGTCTGGCCCAATCTTTGTCCCCGGAAGGGTGTTTCTCAGAAGATTTCTCTCGGTGAGGGGACTCCCTCATGGAAGAGGAAGAGCTATGTCCCGATGAGGATTTTTGCATGGCGGCTACTTTTTGCTCCAAGAGGCAGGCCTTTAGTGCTTTAGCCCTCCAGATTCTTGTCTTCTGGTTGAATCTCCTGCAGTGTCGGCAGTTGTCGGACCGACAGTCAGGGCCTAAGCAGATCAGGCAGGCCTTGTGGCTGTCTTTGTCCAGGATCTGCTTGCCACACTGGCACTTCGACTTTTGCCGCAATGAGGAGGGCGAAGACATGCAAGAAAACTAAAAAATACTTGAGAGCTTGTCGAAAAAACCCAATGAAAAGACTGCTTTTAAGTGGTTAAACTAGGCAGTCGACTGCTGAAGGAAGGCGTCCGTGAAGCTGAACTAAGTGGGTTGATGGTGTGAAAATAACTGAGAAGGCGCTGGGGGTCCACCCCTTTTACATCACACTGGATGTCGGGCGTGGCCGACGTCGGGGGCGGACCACCGCTACACACTGCTAGCTAGAAAGTTTTTCCGTAGTGTCCGAATGCCTGGCAGCATTAGTCCAAAGTGTATTACCTGCTGCAAGAGCTCCAACTCGAAGTCAGATCTACTGTTACTCTAAGTTGTTCGTAACTGTACTATCTTATTCGAGGGTTTCTCTTGTAGCAGACCACATCTATGAAACGAGTCCCAAGCAGTTGTGACATGGAGAAATGCAGTCTGGGTGGTAGGAAACCAAGAGCCTAAGAAAGTAGGCCCTGAAGAAAAGTTAGGCCAAAATTTGCCCCACGCCTAGAGGCAATGTCCAGACTGTAGTGCTTGGTAAAGGTGTGGACAGTACTCCAAGTAGCAGCAGCACAGATCTCTTCAGCGGACACATTCCTGAAACAGGCAACAGAAGTGACCATGCCTCTAGTGGAATGGCCACGAACAACACCAGGCAGCTCCTTACCGTATTTCCTGCAGCAGTAAGTAATACAGTTGGCCAACCACCTGGACAAACACCATTTTGAAACAGGATTGCCCTCTTTCCCAGGGGCCTAAAAAAAAAAAAAAACAAACAACTGAGAGGACTTTCTGCAGTCCTTTGTATGATGTGTGTAGTGACATAGAATTCTATGCAGATCTAAAGTGTGGAGCAATGCTTCCCCTGTGGGCCAAGTGGTCCTTATCTGCCGTCAAAGTCTATGTTTCTATGTTTTCTATGAATTGGCATGCTCTGGAAAATAAACAGGCAGGTGGATGGACTGATTTAGAGTAAATTCTGACACCACCTTAGGAAGAAACTTAGGGTTTGCATACAAAAACACTGTGTCTTCGTTAAAAAAACAAATAAGGCTGCTTGCACAGAAGCGCCTGTACCTCACATTCTTCAAGAAGAAGTAACAGCAACTAAAAACTAGGCTTTTCGTGACAGAATATGTAGCTTGCATGTCGCAGCTAGCTCAAAAGGAGCGAAGCAAGTTTTCCCAACACAAAATTCAAGTCCCTAGGTGGGACTGGATTGTGGACAGGAGGCTTCAGATGAAGAATGCCTCTCATAAATGTGCGGGACACCTCCATTTGTGCCACTGTACAGCCATCAATAGGCACATGGAAGGCAGAGATGGCAGACATGCACCTTAAGAGAGAAGTACTTCATGACAGAGTCTGAAAGGGCCAGCAAGTACTCCAGAATCTGATTCACTGGACAAGTGAAGGGATCCATCTGATGTGAAGCAGCACACAGCACAAAATGTTTCCACTTCATAGAATTAGTGGCCCTAGTGGAAGGCTTGCTAGCCGGCACCAGGATATCAGCCACCTTGGGTGACACCATGAACCGAGCCATGGCTATGTCGCCAGAAGCCAGGTGTGAAGATGCAGAGATTTGAGGTCTGGATGGACCAGGGTGCTCAGATTTTGAGAGAGCAAGCTGGTGCACAGAGGTAGAGGTACTGGAGGTTCACTGTCGGTTGTTGCAGAAAAGGTAACCAGATCCGACAAGGCCAGAAGGGGACGATGAGGATCATCATGGCCCCTGTACCTGGAGCTTGATCAGAACCCTCTGAAGTAGGGGGAAGGGACAATGTGTCTCGCCAGGAAACTCCAGGCCCTGGATTGAGCGAGCAAAAAAAGCAGCAGTTTTGTGCTGAGTGGGAACGCAAAAAGGTCCAACACTGGACGACCCCACCTGTCAAACAGGTCTACTACTGAGTTCAGCACGTCTCACTCATGCGTTTTGGACTGCGACTGGCTTAGGCTGTCATTTTGAGTGACTGGAACATGGACGGACAACAGTTCTGGACCATGTTCCAGAGCTCTGTTGACACGCTGGTCCCTCTGGACCCTCAGTGTCCACTGAGGAATCCTCACATGCAATCTGCTAGAGGTACTGTGGCTATAGCTGTGGCCATGAGGCCCAAGGAGCCGGAGGAAAGTTCTGGACAAGACATATCGGCCATTGTACAGCAAGCAGGCTTGAGCTATGAGGCAATTTGCCCTGTCCTGAGGCAGGAAGGCCATACCTTCAGCCATATCCAGGACTGCCTCTATATACTGAAGGTGCTGACAAGGGGTCAGAACTGACTTGGGGAGGTTGACTGTGATCCTTAGGTCCTGGAACAGGCAGGTGGTGTGTTCCAGAGTCTGTAACAGGCAGTCCCTCGACTAGGCTTTTAGAAGTCAGTCATCCAGGTAGAGAAAGACATGGATTCCCTCCTGCCTGAAGGCCGCTGCCACCACTGCCAAGCATTTGGTAAACACCCGATGGGCCAAGGACAAGCCAAAGGGCAGGGCCCGGAACTGGAAGTGTGCTCCCTGGAAATTAAACCTTAGGTACTGTCTGTGGGAGGCATGTACCTGGATACGACGGTAAGCATTTTTCATGTTGAGGGAGCAAATCTAAGCTCCCTGGTGTAGAAGGGGCAGCAGACTCTGAAGTGTCACCATCTTGAACTTTTTGTACTGAATGATCAATTTAGCTTCCAGAGGTCTAGAATGGGCCTCAGATCCCCTGTACATTTGGGGACCAGGAAGAAATGGGAATAGAACCTTCTGCACTGTTGGGTTTCTGGGACAGGTTCTATAGAACTTTTGCGTAGCAAAGAGTGAATTTCCTTCCACAGCACTGGGATGTGGTCTGAAGGATAAAAGGACAGAACTGGAGCTTTTTCTGGAGGCCATTCCAAAAGTTCCAGTGCGTGGCCATTATCTATGAGCTGCAGTACCCAGGCATCTCTGATGATTTTTGTCCACTTAACCAAGTGAAGGGAGAAATGACCCCCTACAACAACCTCCTGGCTTATGGGAGGAGGGTGGCTGGGCAAGGTGTCATGCTGAACTGGCAGAAGCGGCCAGGGCCGCACCCCCTCTTCTGGGGGACTTTTCTGTGGTGGTGGTAGAGGAGGTAGGCAAGGCAGTGGTGACTCAGCGCTTGCCCTGAGGCTTGTTAGAGGGCTTCGGTCTATGGGTAGACTGGCAAAAAGGCACTTGTTCACCACTTATGGGCTGGCTGGTGTGGTACATGGAGTGGACCGACCGCTGGGTGTGGCCAGAGGCTTGCAGTTGAGGCAGTAGGTTGTGCACATCTGCGACAAAAAGTTTTTAGCCTCTAAAGGGGGCATTCAGGATGGACAACTGAACATCCTGGGCAAAGCTAGACATCTGTAGCCAAGAGTGTCTTCGAAGACAAATGCCCACCGTGGCAGCCCTGGTTGAGGCACTCATGGCATCATAGACAGCCCTAAGGAGATGGGTGCCAATGTCGGAACCTATTTTGAGAGACTGCAGCATCTGCTGTATCTGGGGATCCTCCGGGAAGGCCCAGGCAGTTTCAAGGGCCTGGTCCCAGAGCTGGTTTTGGTACTCGACATATGGGCAATGCAGTTCAGCAACCTGACGGTCAGTGCGGCAGAGGCAAAAGTTATCTTACCAAGGTGATCCAGCCTCCGAGACTCCTTTTCCAGGGGAAGAGAAATGAGAAGCTTAGGCCTCTTGGTATAGCCGTGGGCAGCACTGATGTCCACCGAATTCGGCAAAGAAAGGCCTTCCCACTGGGGCCTGATATAATTTATCCACCTTTCTGGGCACAATGCCAATCAAATTGGGCCAGTGTCAAGCTGCCATGGTTGCATCTTCAAAGGACTCAATTAAGGGAAGGGAAGGATGCAGAGGAGGGGTGTCCAGCAGCTGCAAATAAGCAGCCATTCGATGTCGAGCAGGATCTTGCTCCTCGGTGTCTAAGCCCATAGCCGTCTGCAACCATCTCATAACCAAGACAAAAGAGAGGTTATCCAGGGGAGACCATGGGACATACCTTGGAGTCTCTTTGCCATCGGATGAGACAGTGGAAGAGTGGGAGGGAGTGGCTCCTCCATCGTTGCCTCCATTGTCCAGGACATCTGGAAGGATAAGGTCACAGCGGTATCTGACCCTGTCCCTCGACTCCTGAAGGGGGGGAGCCAGTGCTTTGGGTGCCAAGACATGATCCGTAGCCCCACTGGAGGAAGGGGTGCAGGGCCCAGTGCAAGAGGCCACTGTGGGGATAGGCCTTGTGGAGGGACAAGCTTAGCTTCCATGAAGTTCCACAAAGTGTGGAGCATAGAGTGAAACTCCACTGCAATAGACATTGGGTTCACCAGCATCATCTGAGGAAAGACCAGGGTCAGCACCAGGGAGTGTGGCCAAACAGGCTGAGGCCTGTGGGCAATCTCCTCGGCATGGGTCGGTGTTCGAGAAGGTGACAGTGACCAAGGCTCGGGCTGGGGCGACTCAGGAAAGGGCAAGGCCGAGACAGTGGCTGAAGAAATGGCAGAGGTTGACAGTGGGGAGTTAGGCTGCGCCCCCGCAACCACCATAGCCAAGCTCGTTCATGACGAGCTAGCCGAGCTGCCGGACTGAGTACTCGTCAAAAATAAGGGCCTGAAAAGCAGGGACTGAGATGTTGCTGGGGCACTTGAACCCCTGGAACCACCACCGAGATACTGGTGGGGAGAGCTGCCAACGGTAGCCCTAAAGGGGAAAGGGAGTGTGAGGCAGTAGGGGCTGTCCCCAGCAAAGAGGGGGGCCCCACTGTGGTTGACACCCGAAGTGGCAATCAGGAGTGAGACGAGGAGGACCAGGTTTTCTCCTAGGGACGGCCCTTGTCTCACTGCTTGTGCTTCTCCACTGATTTGGACCAGGCCTTAGAGGGCTGTGAGCCTGAAACTGTCATGGGGGAAGCAGAAGAACTTCTGGCCTAAAGCTCCTTCTCCATCTGGCCGACCTTCTGTTTCAGCAGGAAAGCTTCCAAGGTCTGCACTCAGCGCCACCTGGTAGCCTGCTTGAAGCCACAACAGATCACACAAGCCTAGGTGTTGTGGTCCTGGTCTAGGCAGTAGATGCAGGCCTCGTGGTCGTCCTTCTCGGGGTATCTTCTGCCCACAGGCACACTTCTTTAAGAGTTTTCCAGAGATGGAGCTCGGCATAAACAAAGCGAAAAAAAAATTACTAAAACGAAATAGATACAAACTAGGGAGAGAAATAAAAGGAAAAAGGCTGAAGTTTCGAAGAAATGGCGACCAAATTAAAGTGGCGGATCTCTGAAGTCCAACGTGTGATGGTCAATGGCTGGAAAAGAACTGAGAAGAGTGCAGGGGCTGCCCACTCTTATAGGATAGGGCGACATAAGCATTTTATGACGTCAGAGTGGGTGGCCCCCTGGAAGACTGCTAGCTAGAAAAGTTTCCGTGTGGTCCTAGTGTCTCGCGGCTACAGCTGCATAGGCGAGGCCTGCTGAAAGAGATTCCCCCGAAGTAAGATCAGTGCGTTTCGGAGACTCTCCACACTAATGAAAGTGCGTCCTGTTGTGCTGCTTGTGCATCAAGGGCGTAGGGCCCCTCAAACCCAAGAGCACTGCTCTGAATTCTAAACAACTGGACAGATTACAGGAATTTGTTTTCTTAAAAGTCTTTTGGGAGGTAAAACCAAACCAGTCACAAAATAAGCAGCTGGTTCTGAAAAGAATACATACTTACTATAAAAGTAGATCTTCAAATCTCCTCCATTGAGCCACATCATGGAACGGCAAGCCATCAGTGTTAGGACCACCCGGAAAAGTTCGCTACCTGAGGCCCACCCCATCGACATGCACTGTTGTCGCCTATATAACGTGGGCAGCCCCATCGTACCTCAGCTCCCCAACAGAGACAAGCTTGGAGGATCATGGGACTGGCAGGGATCAAAGCAAGCAGGACCATATCAGGCACACAGGAAAGGATATGGAAGCATGAGTAAATATGCCAGACTCAGGCATGTGATGAGAACCAGCATGTGAGGGCTGGCACGATAACCACCTGGCACCTGAAAAGAGGGGAAGAAGGGAGGGAGGGACAGCTGTGGCTCAATGGAGGAGATTCTCTCGAAGATCTGCTGTTAGAGTAAGTAATTATTCCATCTTTTTCCAGGATATCTCCCTCCACTGAGCCACATCAGGGAATGATTCCCAAGCAGTAACAAGACTAAAGGAGGAAGGAAGGATCCAAGCACCCTGAGTAAGGAGGCCTGGCAGGACAGTAAGACCAAATCCAGCGTGTCTACGAGATACAATGCCCAGACTGTAATGTTTTAGTAAATGTATGAACAGTACTCCATGTGGCAGCAGCACCAATGTCAGCAGTGGACACATTGGGAAAACAGGTCACAGAAGTAGCCAGGTGGAGTGAGCATGGACAGGACCAGGAAGCTGCTTATTGCACTTCCGGTAAGAAGAAATATAGCAGGCCAACCATTCGGAAAGGCCCTGCTGAGAAGTGGAGGAAACAGAGGAGCCCACCATCCCAGGGGCAAAAGCCACAAATAGCTTAGAGGATTTGCTACAACTGTTAGTATGATCATAGTATCAATGCAATGTCCGACGGACATCAAGCATATGCAGACGACATTCCCTGCTCTCCGTGGGAGTCGAGAAATAAACCAGAAGGTCATTAGTCTGATTTAGAGCTTGCTCAGAAATTACCTTCAGCAGAAAACAATAACTGGTACACAAGGTAATGCAATCCTTGTGAAAAACAAGAAAAGGATGCTCTGCAACCAGAGCCTGCAATTCAGAAACGTGTAGCGCACACGTCATACCCATTAGGAACAGTTGACATGGAAGGCAGCAACACCCTCGGCTCACCTGAATCCAACTAAGAAAGATGGAAAGCTCATTTCCAACTTAAAATCATGAATTTTATTGTTAATGTAGCACCCCTCACACAAAAAGCATCTACGTTTCACGTCGCCCTTGACATTTTCACTAGGAACAGTATCTTCCAAGAGAGGATGTGCAGCTCACAAGTAATCCAAAGCAAAGCTGTGCACACACCAGAAGGTCCGATAATTCCAATTTTATTGAAGTGCCAAAATTACATGAGATGCTGTGGTAACACCCCTATGTATTCTCTGAACTAAAGGTTTCATCAGGGGGTGGAGTTACCTATACCTAACATCTCTTTTGTACCCCGTCAAAATACCTTACAGTTTCTGATTGGTCAATTTAGAAATACATTCACCAAATAGAAAGAGAACAGGTCAGCAAGTGCGCATGTACAGAAAATGTTAAAACTAGAAGTTCCAAAACCATATCCTAATTTGATTTAAACAGCCCAGACACCATTCAAAAACTCTGAAAAATGTAAGATTTAGACATCTGTTTACATTTCATATATTTTCTGCAATTCTTTCCTTCTTTTTATTTATTACCAAGGACAGTTGCATGAAAAGATCACTCTTCCCTAGATTTGATCTGCACTGGCTGTTTGCCTACACCTGACATTATAATATTCTATTTATGACATCATAATCATCACCTTAGACACAAACTGTGATGTCATAAAGAGAACTGTGATGTTAGGTGTAGACAAGCGGCCACGCCAGATAGGGCAGAAATCCTTTTCTTATGCCGATGTTCTTAGAAATAAAGAAATATGGGAAAGAATTACAGAAAACAATATGAAATATAAGCTGAACTGTCTCATAATATTTTATTTTTGGAAAAGTAGTCCCAAATGGCATCAGGGGCGCATTAAATAAAACGTATCACAATTTCAAGAAACTGTACACTTAAGACATTGCTTCTGACTCCAGTTTTTGGTCTTAAGTCACAGCTTTCTGTAAGTTGTTCTGCTTTATCAAGCAGACCAAAATAAATGCACTGAATAAGGCTATACTTTAGAATAAGACAACTTCAAATTGTAGTAAGCAGTGCAAATAAAAAAAAAAAAAAAAAAGAGGAGGAATGAGAAGCAACAGGTGTAAACAGATAAAACTAGGTCAAGAAGAAAAGGTGTGGGGGGGTAGAAAATGGTGGGAAAGCCAAGGAACCAATAAAGTCCACTGCATTACTGTACCATTATAGCATATAGCGGAGTGTTGGCTCTGTATAGAATTCCATCCCTTTCAAAATGCTGTTGTACCACAGTTCAAAGGTCGTGGAATGTGATTCTACCCTACTGTGGTAGAACAGCATTCTAGAACCTCTGGAGACTGCATGAGTCAGTTTAATTTTGCAATCAAAATAATTCACAAACACGTATTTCACACAGTACTATACACTATAAAAACTACAGGATGAGCAACTCTACGCACAACCAGTGTGTTTTGCACCTTGGGGTTCTGACTCCCATGGACCTCTCAAGTTTCACTCTCGAGTTCAGAGGAAATCAGAACCCCTCTGTGGCAGAACACACTGGTTGTGCATAGTTGCTCATCCAGTATTCTCGATGTTTCTAAGTGTCGCCCTCAGAGTATGAAAGGGACAAGGAAGAGGAGGAAAAAAGAGAAGAAGGAAAAACTGAAATACTGAGTCAAAATTGGTTTAGGACATTTCATTTAACAATAGCGAACGGACTCCATATTGTGGCGTAAAGAGGACAATGCAAAGGCAAGGTAGGATGACATTTAGAAAATAATTCAGTCAGAGAATTTCATAGAAAGCATTCATTTGATTTTGTGCAGAAAATCATTTAAAGCCTATCTTTCAAAAGAATGGTTTGAAGTCAATTTGGTCATTCAGACCATCCAGATTTACCAAGCCTCGAGTGACTACCCACTTGGTCTCATGCTGGAGATGTATTTTTAGTCAGTCTCCTCCACAAGGTAATAGCTTGATCCATCCCAAGGCTCATGTGGAGGAGTTGTGCACCTCCATGCACCCAAGAAATTTATCATATCTTTATCAATAACTGCTCTTATGTGTTCTTGGAAAGTTCTCCCAACATAAATCTGCCCACACAGGCATTAGTCCACATACACTATGAATTCCATTTGACAATTCACAACATCATGTGGTTTGTACTGATTACCTGTTTTAGGATGAACAAAAAGTTCACCTGTGGCACTGAAACAGCATGCTGCAATGTCTACAGCTGTAAAAGCCTTTCCTGTATCCGTGTGTCTCTGGTCAAGGCTTACAGTGGCGACTCTTACATAAATGATCTTTGAGACTGATACCCTTATGAAAATGACTTCATTTTTTTGTTTTTCTTGTTTTAATCTACATTTTTAGCCCTCCGTTTTCAGAAGCTGGCAGGCAGGGCTCAGCCCCCCTCGGGGGGAGGGGTCACATCTGTCCCCGGCTAGCATCCCCATCACTGTAAATGCCACTGGGACATCATGGAGCCCGCCAGCTCCGTCGTCTCCCCACACGTGCCAAGGCTGCACATACGTGTGTAGAGGCACATGCATGCTGCGGTTCCGCAGCGCTCTCCCTATTTGTGCCGCCACCCGCCTGCACTACCCTCAGGCCTCCACCTGGGGGCAGTTGTACTGCAGGGGCGACAAGATCCCTTTCCGGGAGAGGAAAGCTGCCTTTTGGCTGCTCAATCCTGCTACCTCCACCCCTCGACGACCCAGGCTCGCTCCCGAACCCGGGTCACTGGTGTAGCGCGAGGTCTGGCATCCAGCACCTCAACCCTCACTGCCACTGCGCTAGCATTAAAACTAATTCTGGGAGAACTGCCCATAAGTCAACCAAGTTCCCCATCTTAGGACAAAACTGACAACTAATTTTTTGACAATATTTCACATTTGTCATTGCTGATTTACTGTAAGTAGTCTCAAAGGTGACCATCTGATTCTGGTTTTCCGCTGCTTCATCACTTGGTTGGCCTCTCAGTCGGCCAGGCTTTTGAAAAGGCTTCTTTAACCACTTTTGCAGGACAGCCCTGTTCCACAAATCTGGTCGACTGTATTCTTGCTTCTTTTAGAACATTTTCATGGGAACTGTAATGTCTTCAAACATACTAACACAGAGGCTTTGGCTCTGAATAAGTACGGGGTTTGCTGACTTTTGTACTTCAAGATTTTGATGGAATAAATTTATTTTCCATGACTCCTGACTGCAGGTCCCTTTTCTGTTTTTGCTCCTGTATCCTGGAACCTGCATCACAGAACCAGCTGTGTTTTAGGGGCTTCTGTGTTTGGAATGGATCAAGCCAGTACCTCGTGGAGGCGACAGACTAAAAACCCTTCTTCCTGCATATGAGACCAAGTGGACAGTACTTCTAGGCTCATTGTATACGGGCGGTTGGAATGGCCAAGTTCATTTCAAACAGTTCCTTTAAAAGGCAGTCTTTAAAGGATTATCTGCTGAAATCAAACCAGTGCTTTCTATATGTCAATGGCAACCCACTTTGTCTCTGCATTGTGTCCCCTGGATTCCGAAATGCTGAGTCAATTCACTATTGTTACATGAAATGTCTCAAATCCATTTTTGACTCAGGACTTCTGTTTTTCCTCCTTTTTCTCTTTTGCCCCTACCCAATCATTTTCACACCTTGCCTTACTACTGCCACCCCCTTCCCCCCAAGAGCGGATCTCTGTAGGCCACATTTAGAAACGGTTCCACCATGCCCCAGCAACAGGAGTTCTGTCGACGACCGTTACAGTGACGAGACAATGCAGACAGTCAGCACTGTGCCGTCCGGAAGACAAGTGTTTTTTTGTGGTGGGGATTCTAGCCCTGCACCCTAGCTTTTCAACTCAGAGCTGGAGTTGTTTCAGGGAGCAGACGAACACCCCGGAGACAGTGGTGTCAGTAACACAGCAGACAAGTACAGCAAATGGACGATTCTGTTGCTGTACTGGTCTTCGCTGTGTTACTGTCACTGTAGCAATGGTATACGCTTAGAAACAATGGTACAGTAATGCAGTGGACTTCATTGGTTCCTTGGCTTTCTCACCGTTTTCTACCCTTGCCCCCACACCTTTTCTTCTAGACCTAGCTTAATCTGCTTACACCTGTTACTTCTCCTTCCCCTTCTGTCTTATTTGCACTGCTTACTTCAGTTTGAAGTTGGCTTATTCTAAAGTGCAGTACTTATGCAGTGCATTTATTTTGGTCTCTTGATAAAGTGGAACAACTTACAGAAAGCTATGACTAAGGCCACAAACTGAAGTCAGAAGTGGTTTTCCAACTGTAAAGTTTTTTTTGAAATTTTGATAGGTTTTGCATAATCAAATTAGGATATGGTTTTGGAACTTCTAGTTTAACAGTTTTCTGCACATATGCACTTGCTCACCTGTTCTCTATTTGGTGAATGTATTCTGAAATGGACTAATCAGAAAATACAATGTACTTTGGTGGGGTATAAAAAAATGTCAGGTATAGCTAACTCCGACCCTTGATAATGCCTCAAGTTTAGAGGCGATATGTAGGGGGTGTTAGCACAGCCATCTCATGAAATTTTGGCACTTCAGTAACACTGGAATTATCAGACCTTCTGGTGTGTACACCTGCTTTGCACTTAATGTGTCTGTGATTGTGCACTATCAAAAGCAATGGTGTACGCTCCTTTGCTCTTCTCTTCTGACTGCAGCTCATTAGCAGCAGCCAGCTCAAGGGGTGGCACAATAAGGGTCTCCAGAACCAAATTAAAGACCTACACTGGAAATGGATCATGAACCAGGGGTGCAGAAGCAGAATACATCTGGGGAACCTGTGAGAAACGTCAAGCTGGGCCACCATCTTGCCATTGGTGAGGGCATGAAAAGCCAACACTGCAGTCAAGTGGACCTTAACAGAGGAATACCAGAGGCTTGAGTCTGTATAGGATAAGACGCAGTTCATCACTAGACAGACTGGACAAGTAAAGGGGGCCAGCTGACGGACAGCACACACCATACCATAAAACGCTTCTATTTTTGTGAGTAGGTGTACAGAGCAGAAGGCTTCCGAGCTACCAGCAGAACAACAACTACTACTGGAGAAACCCCAAAGTAGGAGAGCACTACATCCTTAGAAGCCAGGCATGCAGGTGTAGGGATTGAAGATTTGAATGCATCAGAGCACCCTGTTCATCCCCTTTAGGATAGTCAAGGCCCGTGGGTGTGGTGTTCGTTGACTTCTCCAAAGCCTTCGACATGGTCGATCATTCCATTATGTTAAATAGCCTGATGCGTGTTGGTGTGGCAGATGAACCACTAATGGTTTCATTTTTATTTAAATAACAGGTCCCAGAGGGTGGCAGTGGAGGGGAAGTGTTCCACAACATTCCCAGTGTCCCGAGGTGTCGCATGGGGGTCCATTCTTGGACCCCTGTTTTTCATTATATATTTAAATGAACTTCCTGGTTTAATAATGGCTACTTCAATTAGACTTTATGCTGATGATACAGTCCTGGTTTCTGAAGGAACAAGTGTTCGGGAGGTTGAAGCCAGACTACAGTCAGACGCTAACATTTTGCAAAAATGTTTTTTGCCTTCAAACTTGATTATAAATTCTAAAAAGACTTGAACAGTATTATTTATTTCAGTCTCTTTTGGTAAAAAAACTAAATGAAAATGTTTTGCAGAGAACAGTACAAAGTGGTAGTAAGTTAACACAAGTTGCAGTGTATAAATATTTAGGGGTCATAATAGATCAAAATGTATCTTTTGAACAACACATAAATGGATTAATTAGTAAAGTTAACTCTAGAATTGGAGCTCTAAGGAGAGTTGCAGATTGTATTAGAAAAAGAGACCGACTAACCATACCCAATCAACTGATTCTTCCGTTGACTGACTGTGAAGTCATGCCTATTTACATGCAAATCAAAGCTCACTTTATAAACTGAACATGTGTTGCAACAAGTTGGCTAGATTTGTTTTATGATGCAAATATGACACTCATCATTGTTTGATGTATAAAGCATTAGCATGGACATCTTTGGATTTACGTAGACAAGAAATGTGGGCAAATTTTGTCTTCAAAATCTGCAGATCTGGTCTTCTGATTTCATTAGTTGGAAAGTTAACTCGACCTCTACATCAATTTAAACTAAGGAAAGCAAGGGCTAGGGAATTTGAAGTTCCCAAAGTAAAAAATAAATTTGGGATGATGTCATTTAGGTATAAAGCATCTAAAACATAGAATAATTTTCCAATAACTTAAAACTCAAAATGTGACGGGGAGTTTAAAACAGAAATGAAACAGGAATATGTGGCACTAGATCTCTGGGATACCCCAGGGCTCGATCCTGGGCCCCCTATTATTCTCACTCTTCCTCCTCGACATCGAAGGAGACTGCGCGCCCAGCAACCTTATCCTTTATGCAGATGACACCGTTGTCTACTGCAGCGACCAGCAACCCTCTGTGATCTCCTCCAAACTTCAGGCCAGCCTCTCAGCTCTTGAGGTCTGGTTCACCTCTAACTCCCTACAACTGAATGAAGACAAAATCAAGGCAGTCCTGTTCGGGACTAGATGCCTGGGCACAGACTGAAGCGAGATATTCCAGCTCAACACAGCCCAAGAGAGGAAAGTAGCGGTCACTGACCAGTTCAAGTATCTTGGGGTTCTCCTTGACCAGAAGCTGACCTATAAACTACATATCGATGCTTTAAGTAGATGCATCCACCAGAGGCTCAGCCTTCTCTACCATCTGGGAAACTCCCTCTCCGGGGAGGCGCGACATGCCATAGCAAACTATAACCTTCTCCCCTCCATGCTTTATTGTTCTCCTTTACTACAGTCCCTCCGAGAGTCGGAGCTAAACAAACTTTCCACACTCTACCACCGAGTGGCTCACTTTGCAACCAACTCCTCCCCGAGGAGGCATCACTGTGAGGCCCCCTCTGACCTAAACTGGCCCTCCCTACGGCCTATCTGGCCTTTAAATTCACCTCCTTAGGCCACCCCCCTCACCTGAGTGGGCTGCTCACCCCTAATGTACACTGTCGAACCCTCCGGTCCACAGCAAGTTGTCCCCTTGCTATCCCTCGCGTTCTCACTAACCTTGGAAAGCACTCCTTTCAATATGCGGCTTCCTATTTATGGAACACCCTCCCAGCAAGCCTACTTGACAAACCTACTCTCCTAGGGTTTAAATCTGGCTTCAGAGCGTACTTCCTGGAACTCAGCCTCTGTGGTTGTAATCGCTAGACCACGTCCTTGACCTACCCCCTTGCTACCTTCTGCTGACCCACGCCTTCCACCCCTTGAATCGCCTATGGAAAATGCTAAAACTACGTTTACTTGACTTAAGCACTTGATTAACCTTGCGATTCCTTCTGTCCCTGTACCCCATGTATGTTACCCACTCCCTGACCTGTACCTGCTAGTAATCTACTGTACCCCAATGTTTATGTATGCACTCACTATAACTTAATATGTATTTCACTCAATTCTACTATATTTTACATCTATGTATGTAATCACTGTAACTAACTCCGGGTCGCCCCTGAAAAAGGGATCTCTGGTCTCAGTGCGCTTACCCTGTTACCAAAATCTAAATAAATAAATGTTTTTCATTACAACTGTAACTGATGAAACATGGCAATCTTTGGATTATTTATAGCGTTTAACTGTATATGTTATTAGTCTTTTATCTTGATTGTATTGTAACCTTTTATCAAACATTGTTGTATAATGTCATCAAACAGGAGTGCCTTAAAAAGAGGGCCTTATAGGTCCTAATGGTGTTTGTCATGAAAAAATGTAAAAACTTCTCACTTCTTTCCTGTATAAATAAAGCCTTTCACTACTACCACTGCTGTTGCTGCGACAGAAGTCCTGCTCGTAGACGGAGTGAGAGTCCCACTACCAACTGCTGAAGCAGAGGGAACTAAATTTATCTGGCGTCAGTATAGGTCCACCAAAATCAGGGTGGCCAAATTGGCCTTCAACTTGACCAGAACCCTCTGTATAAGGTGGAACAGGGGAAAGGCATACCTGAACCTCCCTTTCCCAGCAAGAGATGTGTCTGGCCAGGAAACTTCAAGCCATGGAGTGAGCGAGCAGAAACGCAGGAGTTTTGTGTTGCATGGTGACACAAAGAAGTTTATGTCTGGATGACCACACTTTAGGAAGAGGTCATCCACGACAAAGTTCAGTAGCTCCCATTTGTGGCACAGTACTTAGGACCGACTGCGATACTCCACAAGGGTGTTGAGGGTACCAGGCAGGAAGATGACCAACTGGAATATGTCATGCTCCAAGGCCCAGTGCCAGACTAGTACTGCCTCTCTGTAGAGAGGATACAAGTGGACACCGCCCTAATGGTTAATGCTGTACATCACAAAGATGTTGTCCATATGGATCAATGGCTGATGACCCGGAAGGAGGGAAGTGAAGGCCTGTAGGCCAAGCAGAACAGTCCTCATCTGCAGTGTTGCTGTGCAGGACCATTTACCTTGAGACTGGAAGGGACCCAGATGAGCACCCCCTCCCAAACTGGAGGTGTCTGTCATCATCAGCTGAAGACAAGATGGATGGAGAAAGGGGGGGAATGCTGTCTCAAGGTTAGAACAGTCCAACCACCACATTAGGTAGCGACGGAGTGGAGGGGTGACTTCTATGAGACACTCAAGCTCGTTGGAATGCTGAGCCCACTGGGCACGGTGGAACCACCGCAGAATCCTCATATGCAGAAGCACCAGCAGGACAATCAGAATGGCAGCAGCCACAAGGCATATCAGTTGCAAGAGACATCTGGCTGAGGCATAGTCACTGGAAGAGACCAGCTAAACTTGGGCAACCAACGTCATAGCACGGTCCCAGGGAAGGAAAGTCTGCCCCAACCCCATATCCAGAATACCTTCTACACATTAGAGATGTTGGCATGGTGTGAGAACAGACTTCATCTCATTCACCAGAATTCCCAACTGCTTGAATAGTTGACTGGTGTGGAACAGTGTGCAAATAATAGCCTTCCTCGACGGGGCCTTCAGAAGCAAAGTGTCGATGTGTACGAAGACATTGAGACCCTTCCTTCTGAGCGTGGCTGTGACCATTGCAAAGCATTCGGTAAAGACAGGCAGTGCAGATGATAAACCAAAGGGCAAGGATATGAAACTGATTGTGTGAGCCCTGAAGCCTAAACCACAAGTACTGTCTGTGGGACTTGAAGATGTTAATATGGAGGTATGTATGTCTTTTTTTTTTATTGTAATGCAAGTTTCTTCAGCCCTTGGATGCTGCTAGGAGGAGGGGATCCACCCCCCCCCCCCATATCAGCTAGGTCCCGGATATGCCAGGATCCGGGCAACATGGGGCTCACGCTAAGGTTTTCTTTCCCCCATGTGCATCCCCACTCCCCTCCTGTCCATGGCAGAGCCAGCTGTGCAATGACCTTGGTGCATGATGAGGCACGCTCCCGCAGCCAATGTGCAGAGGTCCGCTGGTCCCCACCCTGACAGGCTCCAAGTATGGTCCTGGACTGTTGCCCCCCATTAACACTAGGGGTCAGTGAGCACCAAGTAACATATTCCCTCCCTCCCCGGAGAAGGCAGGTAGTCCCTGGGATGCTGAGCCCCGGCCAACTCTCTGACACCTGCTCCAGAACCCCGGTCATCAGCGCTGCAAACGGAAGTGCTTCCACTGTGCCAACAGGCTGGGCAGGTATGTATTCTTCATATCCAGGGCAACCACCCGATCCCCTTGCAAGAGCAACAGGAGAAGGGACTGCTGAAAGACTATTCGAAGCTGCATGTATTTGACAAACAAGCTGAAGCCTCAAAGGTCTAAGACTGGCCTTAAACCCCTGGTCCATTTTGATGCCAGGAAGTACTGGGAATTGTAGTCCAGGGTCATTTTGGCAACCGGGATGGACTCTATGACCCCCTTGTTGAGGAGGGTTTGAACCTCTTCCAGCAGGAGATCAAGATGTCCCAAAGGATAATTGTTTGGCAAGGGAGGGTGCACCGAAGTGACACAGTGGAGTGCTTAGGTCTGTCCTCGCTGAACCATCTCTAGCATCCAAGCATCCGTAGTGATTGCCCTCATCTCCCTGCACCTTCACAGGAAGAGGGAGATGCAACACCTACTAGAACACCCTGATCTGCAGGGTCTGGTGGAAGGAAGGGAGGAAGGAGTCAGAAGTTGCTGGGGCAGCAGAAGTGGCGCCAATACCTGCACCTTTGGCGAGTCTAGCATGCGTACAGGGAGGCAAACTGGCCTGGGGGAAGGGTTTGAGGCAACTGAGGGCCACAGATGGGATCCCTAGAGTAACACCTACTGGGACAGGCCTTCAAAGGGAGCCTCAGCCCCTACCCTGGGGCATATAATTCACAACATGCAGGGACTGTGGGGTAATTTTTGATGTCTGCAGGTCCTGCAGGGCAGACTTCACATTGGTTCCAAAGATCTGCTTACTTCTACAGACGGCATGAAGTTCCAACTGCTGTACATCAGAGACAAATCCAGCAACATGCAACCATGAGTGGTAGTGCAGGCAAATGCCAGAAGTAGCTGCATGAGCAGCTGCATCTTAGGCACTGTAAGCGGACCAAAAAAGGTGCTTACCAGCCTCTAGACCGCTGGCAACAGTCTGCCAGATGACTATTTTCTCAGGGCCACCTGGCAGCATGTTGGCCATTGTAGGCATCGACTCCCACAGGAAATTTTGATATTTAAACATATAAGCCTGTTAACTGGCAATATTGAGTCATAGGGAAATAGAAGCATATGACCTTTAAAGGAAAACAAAGGATACTACCCAAATGGCAGAAGTTGCTGCAGAAATGCTCAATTAGGGCAGAGGCTGCAGGAAAGGAGCAGCTCTGAGCAAATGTACCTTTTCATACCTGCACAGCAAGGTATCTTGCATGGGGTGGCAGAATGCAACCAAGATGGCCTAGGGCAGGGGTGTTCAAATCAAAACTTTTAGGACTTGCCCAGCCATGACTGTAACCGAATTTTCACTTGCCCCTATACATTACAATTAAATTAGCTCTGTTTTTTGTACTTGCCTTCAAGGTAATTTACTTGCCCCAGACAGGGGCAATTGGATTTGCACACCCCTGGCCTAGGGGTTGAAAGACCTGTGGCCACGGAGTCTACAGTAACCGCTGAGGGATCCTCATACACAGGCAAGTCAGAAGACCATGAAATGGAGGCCACCAAGAGACTTAAGAGATGGAGCATGATATGAGCTAAAACCTGGTTGCTGCGACTTAGCAAGGCTGCTTGAGCAAATAAAGGCAGAGACCTTGTATTTGGGCCTAAATGTTTTCAATGGCAAAAACAACTGCTACCAGATAAGGCAGAGCAGTAAAAATAGAAAGGCACAAAATCCTCAAATACCTCACCAAAGCAAAAGCCACAAAAATAGTGATTATCAAACGCATTCCGCTGCATACAACATAAAAAGATATTTGTTATGCTATAAACAATGAATAAATTTGATAACCAAATTTTGTAGCTATTGCTTTGATGTGGTATTCAAGTATGGATTTTGTGCCTGTGGCATAAAAGCTTTTGTCTGCACACCATCGAAGACTGCCCCTAGTACGGGATCCTTTGACAAAAAACCAGGACGGACTTTTCCACATTCACCAGCACTCCTAAACTGTCCATCAGTTGCCTTATGCAGAGTAGGGCGTACTCAACCCGAGCTGCTGATGCTCCCTTCAATCCACGTAAAGGAGAAAGATATGGTTTCTCCCGATGCAGCACCCTGGCTACTACAGCAATGCATTTGGTAAAGACATGTGGCACAGAAGACAAACCAAACAGCAACATTCAAAACCAGTAGTGCTGCCCTTTCACAGCAATCCAAGCCCTTGAGCGAGTAGGATCCTCGCAGCAGTGTGGCATTTTCCACAGCTGCTGCCCGCTACCTTCTGCTGCCTCCCCAGCAAGGACTTGCAGCAATCCAAGCCCTTGAGCAGGCAGGATCCTCGCAGTGGAGCAGCATTTTCCATGTCTGTCGCCCGCTACTTTTCTGCTGCCTCCCCGGGAAGCCCTTGCAGCAATCCAAGCCCTTGAGCGGGTGGAATCCTCGCAGCAGTGCGGCACTTTCCAAAGCTGCTACATTCTCCTGCCTCCCTGGGCAGTCCTTGAGCAGGCAGGATCCTCGCAGCAGTGCGGCATTTTCCACGGCTGCCACCCGCTACCTTCTGCTGCCTCCCTGGGAAGCCCTTGCAGCAATCCAAGCCCTTGAGCAGGCAGGATCCTCGCAGCGGTGAGGCATTTTCCACGGCTGCTGCCTGCTACCTTCTACTGTCTCCCCGGGAAACTCTTGCAGGTACAGACCCCTCTCCAACAGCCGCAATTTCAATCTCTGGCACTTTCTAGCTGTTTCAAGCCTGACTGGCCGCTTGTTGAGAGAGGCGTGACCTGACTGGCTGCTGCTCAGCAAGCTTCTGGATCAGGCTTTCTGTCCCTCGGTAACCTTTCTGATACCTGATTTTGTGCACAATTTAATGTTGATTTGTAGTTATCTTACTGTTTTTCTCTATAAACTGAAGCTGTAACTTGGTTGCTTTTGCAAGTAATGTGCAGATTTCTCTGACCCTGTAAGAATTTGAAATTTATCAAACTTGACTGTGATCGTAACTGTGGGAGAAGTGGGTGTACTTACTGCAAGTTTTTTATTGCTGCTAATTTTCAACTGTTGCACTAGCCAGGTTTCCCCAAGTTTTTAGCCTCCTCTCAGAACTTTATTTCTGTACTTTTCTCTCTGCCAAATTTTTTCCTGCTAACTTTACATTTCTTTTTTTCCTGCCTCATTCCACCCCTGATACTTCCCACACCCTGTGCTGTAGCTTGGCACTGACCCACCCTGCCCCCTACAGTTTCTTGCTGGTGTCTTGTCTTTTTTCTTTTAAACCTGCCCCGATTAAGCTCTTTTTGTCTGTCCTGTCGCCACAGATTCCCACTGTTCCCCTATCTGCAACCCCTCCTTGCTACACCCTCACCCTTGTCTCCTAGCCTAATTTTAACTTCCTCTTTCTCTCTCTCCTTCTCTCACAGCAATCCAAGCCCTTGAGCGGGTGGGATCTTCACACCAGTGCAGCATTTTCCACGGCTGCTGCCCGCTATGTTCTGCTGCCTCCCCGGGAAGCCTTTGCAGATATGGGCCCTCTCCAACAGTTTCAATCTCTGGTACTTTCTGTTTCAAGCCTGATTGGCCACTTGCTGAGAGAGGTGCAACCTAAATGACTGCTGCTCAGCAAGCTTCTGGACCTAGCTTTCTGTCCCTTGGTAGCCTCTCTGATACCTGATTTTGTGTTCCTCCCTCCCTGGCCCCGACTTCTATTAAATACACTGAAATCCTGCCCTCCTACTTCACCTTGACCTACTGGCTACCTTTCTAGGCATCCTCCCCTCCTCCTAAAGGGCCGCCTTATCTACCTTTCCTGCCCTACTAATCTGTGGCCTCGTCCTAGGTCCTATAATGGGACCAATTTGTCCCTTGCTCAATATGCTCATCTTTTTATTTCTAGTTTCCCATGCTGGATCGACTACTAAACTGCTACACTACCAGCTCGCAGATCCTTTTAATGAATTTCCACAATCTGCACAATGAACCACTACAAACCCCTATCCTCAGATCCACGCCTGACAGCTCCTTCCCAGACCCATTTATTTTTGGTTGGTTCCACCACTCACTGTCCACACTCAGATGCTTATTGGCTCGTCACTGTTTACTGGTTTCTGCACAGCACAACGAACAGCTGGGAAACTAAGACTCCAGAAAAAGGATACTGCTGCCTCACAGAACTCACCTCATAGCTTTCTTATATCACGTAATATTTTTGTTGCTGCTTATTTCAGGCAATATTCACCCTAACCCTGGTCCCCCATGCATGGTCCCCGGGGCTCGGGCAAGGCTGGGACGCTCTTGCTTGCCAGCATAAACATCTGCAGGCTCTTCACTAAACTGGATTCCCTCAACTCATGGGTCTCTCAGCACAACCCAGACATCATATCGGTGACTGAGACATGTTTGTCTCCAAAAATCCCTGACTCTACAATAACTATTCTGGGTTTCGCAGTTTTCAGGCAAGACAGACTAACCAAGAAAGGTGGGGGTTGTGCACTCTATCTTAAAGAGTCCCTCACAGGCCATGTCCAGTCAATGCCCTCCTCCAGGAATGACATCCAAGCCCTTGCCAAATAAGTACTGCTTGGAGCGCATAATAAGGTCCTCAATGTGGCCTCAGTCTATATTCTACCCAAGCCAACTAATCAGGGCCTTCACCCCCTCCTTGACTGCATCAACTACCTTGATCAGAACACCGAAAGAATCCTGCTTGGGGATTTCAATGTCAACTGACTGGACCCCAATGCAAACAGCTATAAGGACGCCCTTACTGCAGCAAATTTTTCACAAATGGTTAACACACCTACCCTGATAAGCTATAGAACGGGGGGCTAGTACACTTCTGGACTGGGTTTTCACCAACCGTCCCGAGCACATCACAAATTCGGAAGTTCTCCCTGACTTATTAAGTGACCATTTCCCTGTACTATGCACGTGGTCAAACAAATTCAACAAACCCACTCCAAAAACTATCTACTGCAGACAACTGGCCCCCAGTCACCTAGGGCCCCTAAAGTTGCTCCTACAGGAACATGATTGGTCACCAATTGACTCGGCCCCCGACGTGGACACTGCACTTGAGTATTTCATCTCCAGTTTCAACTCCGCCTGTGATGCTCATGCCCCTTTCAAAAAGTGGAAGACTGAGAGTGTCAATAACCTATGGTTTTACTATTGATCTGCTTGGTCTAATGAAGTCCCACAACCATCTCGGTACCGTGCAAAGATGGACAGCGCTCAGACCAACATCCAGGCTTACAAAACAGCGAGAAATGCCCACACTAAAGCCATTCGCTTGAGAAAGCCAACTACTATAGAAATGCCTTAGCTAGCACCTGGAAAGACAGCAAAAAAATTTGGGAGCAACATTACTGAAGTGATAGTGAAAGACCCCAAAATTACACCCTCAGTGCTCAACGTTGATGGTACCATCACCGTGGACCAAGAAATCATGGCAAATGCTTTTAACACCTCCTTCACAGACCTCATTCATGTGCTACCCTCCAATTTCTTCGACCCCCCCCAAACACAACATGCACAGATAACTCAGCAAAGACTCAGAAGCACCCACTATTCTACTTTAAAGCAATCTCTGAAAGTCGTGCTAAAAAGCACCTTCTTAAAGAGCTTGGGCGGTCTAGATTCAGTGGAGATCCCTTGACTTGAAACTGCTCTCCCTCACCCTTGACAAAGTTCTGTCCCCTCATGCTCTCAAAGTTTCCCTTACAATGGAAATCTGCCTTGGTGACCCCAAATCACAAATTTAGCAACAAGACTCTCACTAGCAATTACAGGCCAATCTCCATCCTCCCCCCCACTCTCCAAAGTGTTGAAAAGGATAGAGGCTGACCAGCTCACTGAACACCTGGAAAAGTACAGCCTGTAATGTCCCCAGTAGCACTTTTTTACGGAAAAGGCACACATCACTACAGCTCTCCTTGATTTCACCTCCTACATTCGTAACGCTCTTGATCTCGGATAACCTGTTGGTGCCATATTCATAGACTTGACAAAGGCATTTGATACTATAAACCACGCCCTACTGATCGAACAAATATCCCTCCCTTAACTCACAACGGAAACCACCCAATGGTTCCAAAGCTACCTCAGTGATTGCATGCAAGTCAGAATTGGTGAATCCTTATCTACCTCCCTACCGGTCCTTTCTGGAGCCCCTTAAAGAGCCATCTTGGGTCCACTGCTTTTTAGCATATTTTTAAACAACCAACCAGCCTCTTGCTATGAAATAATCCTACTGTATGTGGGCGATGCTGTTATCTACACCAGCAACCCAGATCCCTCCCTCCTGCAGCATCAGCTCCAGATTAGTTTTGCAGAAGCTGAGACCCGGTTCAAGACACACAAACTCATCCTCAACTATAAAAAAACTAAAACAATGTTGTTCCATGGATCCCATAGCAAATATAAAGACAGAGAAGACAATCAACAACAGCACCTGCATTACACTTGAACAGCTGTATCTCTAAATATTTGGGTGTGACCCTTGACTGCACTCTTGCATACATAAAACATATCGATAACCTTGCCAAAGCCATGAATATGCATATCGGGTTCCTATATAAGCACAGGCACTGCCTTACCAATAAAGCCCTAAATCTTGCTATACAGAGCTCTGTTATCTCAATTATAGACTAAGGTCTGGTTATCTAAGGGTATGCTACCAACACTGCGCTCAGGCGCATAACCCTTGCCCTTAAGGCCTGCTGTCTCCTCACCTCATCCTTCCGCCTCTCCCACACATGATATTTATGAGCAGGCAAGTTGTCTCCAGCTAACAAACAGACTAAGGTACCAAACCTGTATCTTAGCGAAGAATGCCACTATGGCTTTCATGCCCCCTGGGGTCCATGCCATACTGACCCCCTACCATGCCTCCCACCAAACCAGACGTTCTGAATGTCGTACGTTTACCACACCCCGCTGCCGAACACCCCAAGGTCTACGTTCATACAAAGTTGGAGTCTCCCACTGGTTCAACTTCCTTCAATCGGTTATTACCAAAGTTGCTTCTCTCAGGTGTTTTTAAGCACACACTCTGTCACCTGGTGGCCAGTGCATCATGCAACTGTTTTACTCAATTCCTGACTTCAGTTCTGTTTCATCTCCGACACCTCCACTAATGCCTTCTTCCTCTCCACTTCCTGCCAATACTTTTCCCACACCCCTTGCCCCACCCACCTCTACCCTCATACTTCCCATTACCTTCCCTGCTCTCCCTCCCTCCTTGCCCACCTCTCCTTCTCCCACAACCTCCCCACTACCCATTTCTGCACCCCCCCTTTACTGACACTGCTTCCATGGCTGCTTCACCTCACTCCTCTACCTTTCTTCAACCAACAATACCTCTGCCTCTACCTCTTTAGCAATCTCCCTAGGCATATGATGTACAACTGCTTGGTATCAAGCCCTGCTGATTAACCAGTCTCGAGCAATTACCTGACAAAGTCAATGACTGCTCCTTGTTTTGTATTTTGTATGTTATGTTTTTACTGTATTCTTTATTGCTTTTTTTCTTTTTGTGCTCCACTGTCCTGATTTCTTGACATGGAACCTCTGTAGGTGAGCCCTGATTCAAAGATGTAATCCAAAATCTTAATAAAAATAAATAAATAACATAAGCAATGGTCCTGCATATGGCACTGCTCGATTCTGATGTGCAAGTAAGCATCTTGCAGATCCAGGGTACCTAGCCAGTCCCCCTGTGATGAAAGAGGGAGTAGGGACCCCAGGGACAACATGCAGATTTTTTTTGTAAGCCACATGTTCACTGAAGAATCTGAGGTACAGAATGGGGCACAAACCCCCCTGTACTTTAGTGCATCAGATGAGTGAAGAAGTACTTTTTTTCTCTAGGAGCTAAATATTGTCAATCAGCCTTCCTAAGAGCAACTGGTAGGCCAGTGCCATGCAGTTAGGGTGGCGTCCTTCAGAGCAGCATAAATGGGAGGAACAACCAACTGAGGGAGTCCCCTCAACCTCCCAAACATCACAGAGGGTTTTCTTTTGTGAATCCTCTTCCTCCAAGGGGAAATTCACAGTCTCCTGGAGGATCAAAAGCATTGAAGCCTGGAAAGTAGGATCAGCAGAAGGATAATAAGGCCTGTACAGGACAGTGTCCTCACTACCACAGGATACAGCAGAACCTGCCAAGTCTTCCAGCCGCAAATGGTAGAAGGGTTTCAGGGCCCCCAAGATCTCCTTCTTTGTAAAGTTATACTCTCCCGAGGAAGGCAAACCTGGGAGGAGATGCTTGAAAAGGTATGACAGGCACCTGTGGTGGCCACCAATGAACAACCTGGTCAGTCAACAGCATCAGCAATAGTCTCCTTATCAAATCAAAAAACTCCCTATAAACTGAATTTCAGAAACAACAGTGGCAGAAAAGGACCTTACTCAACAATGAAATCCATTGCGCCCATGTTATAGAGGTGATATAGAGCATAGATGATGAGCATGTGGACATGCCGATGTGGAGGTTCCATTCTTTCAAAAGCTTCCCGTGAGGCCCTACCGTTGATGGCTTTTAGTCAAATGTACTAGTATCTTCTGAAACCTTCGCAGGCAAAGCCTGTGAAAGTGAGGAAGAGGAGTAAATACTAATGAAGGTGGAATGTTTGCCACACAATTTAAGGCATGAGATGCATGTTTATGGATGGGGACTAATACCAAACTTCAGAAAAAGCGCAAAAATGTATTCAAAAAATTTTGTTTTAAAAAACTGCCATGAAATTTCCATGGCGATATTTAAGAGGCATTATCACTACACTTTGTTGTTACTGAAAAAGTATATCAACAGCATATCTTTTATTTAAAAAACAACTGTGGTGATGTCAAAATATAAATAAATATATCTCGATACAGCTAGAGAAAAATATCTTTCTGTATCGATAACGTAATTACTACTGTTATATGATAACGATATAATGACATTTCTTAATGGCTGGACTCTAAGCTTTCATTTTAAAAAGATCAAGTTTCTAGCCCCAATGGTTCCAGAGATTGACCTTTCAAAAGACAATTTCCTTTAAAATGTGTCTAAAATGAAAGCTTGGCATCAGCTAGATAGATATATCGATAAGTTATTACTAGAGCAACTACATATCGATATATAAAACATAAAAGGGCTAATAATCAAAGTTTTGCGCAGACACTAAAGGGTCATTGCCCGCGTAAACCAGGGTTTGTGCTGAATCCCAATACTCAAAGGGGGCTTTTGTGCGGGCAAAGAGGGTTTTTGCTCACGTAAAACATAATGCATGCAGGTGGGCAAGGGAAGGGGCGTGGCCATGAACAGCCACACAACCCCATATTCAGTGACTTTGCGCTGCACAAAAAGGCTTAGTGCGGTCCTTTTGCAGAACGCAAATACTGCCAAACAATCCCCCAACTTACCCCGAGCAATCCTAGCGGCTGCCAGAGATAACGTAGCCACCTAGCCGGTTGGCTGTTGGAGGAGCACACCCACCTCGTGGTCCGTGGCACCCCCTTCCGATCGCCGGTCCGTAGTAAACAGTATAACCCTTCTGGTGCTAGCAGCCCCCACCACCAGTCCACAGTAAAAAGTACAATCCTCACTCGTGCTAGTGGTCCCTCCCCTCCCCTCCCTCTGATCACCAGCCTGCAGTAAAAAGTACAATCCTCCGTGGTGCTGGAAGTGCCCCCCCACCCCGATCCCCAGCACATAGTAAAAAGTACAAACCTCCCTGGTGCTAGTGGTCCCCCTGTTGGATTTCTAGTGATATCTCCAATTACCACCATCCAATTAAACTGGCCCTTTTAAGAGGCATGTGGCTAATTTCTTCAACAAGAGCCTAAGAATGGAAAATTGAAGACTCATGCTTGCTAACTTCTCCTATCCTGGGAAAAAATATATGCTGGGCCATCTCTGAGTGTTCTGTATCAGACTGCTGCATCATGGTTTATACTTTAGACAATGATGAATAAATTTGATTTTTAGACTTTGAGCAGTGACTCTTGGTGTATTAATTAAACACCTCAATTTACCTCAAATCCTGAATAGACTCTAGATCTTAGGCCAATCACATAATGAGATAAAAGTTATTCCCAATTTTGGTATATGCTTTTAAAGTCTGAAAACTATCAATTCTAATTGGTTGCTCATGCTATGTGTGAGTCACCAAACTTCCCAGGAAATTAGCCTGATCTTATAGTTAAGACTGTCCTAACTAATTTAACCACTAGATGGTGGTAATGTTCCACCAACGCTCCATAGAGAATCTTTCCTCAATATGTAACAGTTTGTTCATTGGTATTACAATGCAATAACATATAGAATGAAGCATTAAACATTGTTTTAAATAAATGTACTTTCTGTACTTCTAAATGTTAGGCTAAGCAATTCAATAAGGCATTTCTTTCTGCTTGTCTGACAAGCAGTTTCAGAAAATCCTAGCTTGCTGACCTGCAAATCGGAAAACTTTAGCTACCAGTAACTATTCTTGACATTTAAGTCTAGACTTTCTTCTAAAGAAACCTAGAAATACACTCCTGATGAACTAGCCTCTGACTGCAGAAATTTCCAGCTGCAGACAGGCCAGTTAGAAATCTTTGCCCTACTCCCAGCATAAAAAGAGCGTACAACATCTGACTTTGAGATAGAGGCCTAGCAATATGGATGCTTTAGTCATTGTATTGAATCTGTAACATACTCAAGATTCTACGCTAAGCACATAACCAGCATAAGATGGGTCCCAGGAAACATTTCCCCACCTGCAGGTATAAAGATACATATCTAGTACAGCAGATCTGGATTAATCCTTTTTTTATCTACCTGAATTTTCACATGATCCAATATCCCTCCCTCCAATTGCTAGCCCGTAGTAAAAAGTGCAATCCTGCCTGGTGCTAGGCTGGCGATCAGAAAGGGGTGGGGGAGACCACTAGCACCAGGAGCACTGTACATTTTATTACAGGCTGGCAATCGGTGGCGGGGGCAGGGGCGTTTATTTTTACTACAGGATGGCGATCGGTCGGTTGGGGGGGGGGGATCACTAGGCACCAGGGAGGTTTTATTTTGTACTACAAGCTGGCGATTGGTGGGGGGGCACTAGGCACCAGGGATCTCTACCTATGTCTGGGACTGGGCATCTGGCACACTATTTGACTGATTATAGCATTCACAGGTTCCTGGGCAACTGCAAGGTGCAGCACAAAAGTTTGCGTTCCACTTTGCGCTATTTTGAATATCGGGCCCAAAATATTTCATACTGATATAAAAAACATGAAATGACTACATTTTTTAACTCCTGTCATTTTTAACAACAGACATGTAGCAACACAGGAGAACTGCATTGTTAGCATATATACACTAGATGCTGACTGGACTCCAAGCTTTCATTAAAAAAAAAAAAAAAAAAAAAAAAAACATTTTAGATTAACAGTTCAAATGTTACAGCTTTCAAAACTGTTTCCAGCATTATAAAATAAATATAAGATTATTATTGTAAATGCACTAGTGGTTGTTCTAAGAATTTACACATTTTCTAGTTTCTCCATGGTGATACCTTTGAAGAATAAGTAAGCTATAATAACCCTCAATAGACCATGGATGTACGGGGTCATTAAGGGATTATCCCAGGTGCTTTGTGAGGCACGAGTCCAAAGGCTGAGTGACCTCCAACCACCTGGAAAGTGCATCAATGCTGCCATACACCCATGGCCTGGAGTAGGTTATTGCACTTACAGAATGGGTTATTTGTTTTAAAAATAAAATAAGCGAAAGTCAGAATTGTTAACCTACCATGTGGAAAAAGCAGTCCACAACAATAAATGAATATTTCATTCATTATAAAAGCAAGTTACTGCAGAAATAATGTGATAAACTTATCTGTGAAACTTGTTTGGAAGAAAACGATTTTTAACAATTGTTACGGAAGTTTTAACCTTTTGTGACACCAGGGAGTCATTCAACTGCAAACTGTAGCACAATTTTTTCCCCCGGAAACTTTACTGAAACACGAATTACAAGACGACAAGCAATAAGGGAGATCTCTTTTCTACTTTAGCCACCCTCTTCCCATCGCACTGTACTACCTCGATCTGACAGTCTCTGTCCTACAAGGACCTCGCAGCCGCAAGTATGTTGTCTCTTCCCGGTCCTTATGTGGTGAGCCAACTGGTACCTTGTCTGTCTCTTCTGTCTCACTACCTCCCTCCCTCTCTCTCGCTTATGTGTTGAGCTGCTGCTGCTGCTACATCATCTTTCTCAGCTCCTTTGAATCTACGTCCCCTCACTGTCACCTTGATCTGCTCGGAGGATGGAGCAAAATCTGCAGTCGCTGCTACCTCCCCCTTGTTCACTCCCGGCTGGTGCTCATGGTCTCCTGGATGATGTTCTCTTGCTCATCTGGTGCTAACAGAGGTAATGGAAAAGGGGAGTAGGTTAAACTTGGATTTATAAAATGGATAGGGAAATAAGCAGTAAATGTAAAACTTCACTCTCCCTTGCTGATTTTTAAATTAGGCACCATGTTAAAAGCCTGAATGTAAAAGGAAGTTCAACTTTTTTTTTTTTTTAACTCATATTTTAGCCCCAGTCGGATGGCCCCATTCACTGGTCCCTCCAGGCCAATCACCCCAGAATCCACTAGGACTCACATCTCTCACTCCTCAGAGGTGCCCAACTAGCCAGGTGCACAGCCTACAGGCGACCGGTGTCATCCTGCCAGCTGGCCACCATTTTCACCTCTTTTCATCTCAGAGTGTTGTACGGGAGTGAGCAATGACGCCAATGGCGAAGCCATGCATACCTTCCGCATGCCAGGTGTCTGCTCTGCATCTACCCCCCTCTGTCTGCAGGTCCACTGTGCCAGCCCCCAGGCAAGCAGCGGATCCCATCCCCACCCCTACCTGAAAGAGGAGAGCTGTCCTCTGGATGCTCGATCCTCTCCCTCCCCAGCAGACCCCTGGCATCTCACCCGTGCTGCCGGCATGACAGGAGGTAAGGCAGCAATGACTCAGCCCTCCACATCACTGGGCCAGCCAAAGGATTGAGTTCAACTTTTAATATATTTGGCTGTTCATAAAGAATATCTAGGTTGGCAGTGGGCCCATGTATTGACTAAGGGTTAACCAATGCCCATGTGACTACTTTTAACCAATCAAAGTTTTGCATTTGCTGATTTTCCTACTGATTTTATAATAAAAAACTGTAAAATGGGTTTGGAAAGCAAGGCCAAGTCTACAAACATCACTGGCCTAGAGATGCATATCACCTGACCAGTCTTTAATGCCCCCATACCCACACTGTTGGTAATTGACTTGACTAATTCTACCCAAGAATGCCTTACTGTAGAAAAAACATCAATATGTCACTGTAGTCCTCGTCGGGCTGCTGCTAAAGTACTAGGGAGAGACAGAAAGACAGGATGTGGACAGCTTGTCTCACTGCTAGCAAATGCTCAGGAGAGAGAGAGCGGAGAGGATGGGTCACCGCACTGCTGCAAAAGTGCATGAGACCAATACAGCACATGGCACATAGCAGCATACAGACAAAGGCACACAGGAACAGCAGAAAGAGCAGCGGTCACCGAGCACCAATAATAAAAAGCAGGTACAACAAACAGCGCAAGGCTGTTTCCTTAAATTGTTTTTTTTGGGGGGGGGGATCCATAGCAACAAGCAAGGTATAGACATTTGTAAACCTACTACTGTTACGGGATGTTAAGAGTTAAAAACGCATCATACAGAATGTATACAGTACTTCCGAGACTGACGGCAGTGGAGGTTGGTGGGGTTGGGGGGGCAGAGGTCAGGCACAGAAATGGAGCACATTAAAAGAAAAAAAAAAAAAGGGTCCATTTTATTTACTAAATTGTTAAGTACGCAGCATGTTTTTACTCTTAAAATTCCCCTTTAGGCCAAAATGCTACTCCTTGCTTACTCCCTATCTGGGTCACCCTGTTCTTGAGTTTCTTACGTCAGTAGTTGCATACTTTGCTATTCTTGTCTCAACATTCCTAGAGCTGCTTGTCAAGCCTACTGTAGTTGCTACTATAGGTCTACTGCCATTTTTACTCATGTTGTTTGCCTTTAGCCCTGCTTGTCTATGTCCAAAGTTGTGTAGGGGTTGCATTTGCTCTCCACTGCTAAGGTATTTGCTATTGATCCACCTAGGCTCTGTCACCTGCCTCTAATTACATCTCACTATGCCCCATTCTCTTCCTGTCTACCTCACTCTCCTCTCCCTACAATTCCTGTTCCCTCCCTCCCCCTCTCCCTCCTCATACCTTGTCCCATACCTCCCCCTCTTCTCCCCATCACCATCCTCCCCCTTTCTTGCTCCCGCCTTCCTCCTCTCCTCCCCCACGCATGCCCTTCCTCTTACCCTGCCCCTCCATCCACCCTGAGATACTCCATACCCCTCCTCAACTTTGAATTTCTCCACTGTGCCTTCCACTTTCCCCTTTTCCTCCTTCTCCACACACCCCCACCCCCACGTTCAAGGGGACGGAGTTCCCACTTCATTCTCCTTCATGCTGGTGACGCTGAACCAAACACTGGCCCCCTTTCTCCCTCCTCTCTTCCTACCCTCCCTAAAGACCTTTGCATTTTCCACTTTAATGCTAGGACCCTCCTCCCTAAACTCGATCCCCTTAAAGATTGGATCTTTCAGCACTCTCCTGGCCTCCTGTGTATCTCCAAATCCTGGCTCCCCTCCAAGATACCCGACTTCAGCCTGGTTATCCCAGACTACCATCTCTTCCAACAGGACCATGGTAAGCGTCGTGGTGGCACTGCCTTGTATGACCAGCAGAACTTATGCTGCTCCATCACCTTCAGAGTCAGTCCCTACATCTCATGAATTCCTTCTAGCTAAGCAATCCCTCCCTTCCACTTCCCTTGACTTTATTGGTGTTTTCTGTGCCTTTCTTAAAATTTCTTCTTCGTCTCTGATACATTCTCTCTCATCTCACATTTCCTATGCTGCTTCTGGTGAGCTCATCCTCCTTGGGGACTTCAACATAAACTGGCTCTCCTTTACCTCCAGGCCCCCGCTACACAGGATTGAGTCCCTAAACCTTTCACAACTAGTCACCAAACCCACCCTGCACATTCCTCACTCCCATAATCACTCCCTCCTAGACTGAGTTCTCTCCTCCCACCCCCACCATATCACTGCAGCAGGCATTCTACCCAACACCGTCAGTGACCACTGCATGGCCTACTGTATCAGAAAAATGAGGACCTCTCATTTTGTCTCTAAAGATATCTGATACTGATCACTCAGGCCTCTTGGCATGAATGCCCTTCTTAATGACCTGGCTGCCTCTGGCTGGCCCCTGTGTATTCTGCCCTGGACACTACTACTGTTCTATCCTTCCATGCCATATTTATACACACCTGGAACATTCACCTTCCCACCCTCTCCTCAAAAAAAATCCAGGGTTAAAAGCTCTCACCACCCTTGAGTTACTCCTGACTATCAACTTGTGCAAGTTGCAGGACCCAGCTTGGGCACAATACAAATCCTCTCAAATCCTTGTCTGACTTCCAGTCCTACAGGTTCATACAGGAACTCCTGCACGAAGGCTGTCCATACTGCAAAGTCTCGCTGCTTCAAGTCAATCCTCCACTCTAATCTTAATTCCCCCTTCAAAATTCTGGCAGGTTATACACACCCTCTTTGATCCCCGGCCCTGTCCACTACCCCTACCCTTCTGGTGAAAGGCTCACTGGCCTCTGACCTTCCCTCAGTGGCCTCTCACTTTAATAAATTCCTCACCAGCTGTGAGCTACCCTCTCCTCCATCTCTTGGTCATTCCCACCTCCTGTGCCTAGCTATCTCTCCCAGTCTCACCCCTTGTAAGCTTCCAATTCCCTCCTGTTTCTTTCCACAAAGTCTTCCTCACCCTCAGCTCACTTAACCCTTATAAGTCCAGCCCTGATGGGTTGGACTCTAAACTTCTACATATCTCTGTTCCAGCAGTCGCTTCTCCACTTGCTCACATTCTGAACCTCTCCTTCTCCCTTAGTGCTGTCCTTCAGGCCTGGAAGGTTGCAAAGGTTCCGCCTCTGCACAAAGGGGGTGACTCCTCCTCCCCCCGGCAACTTCTGGCTAATCTCACCCCTTCCCTCTCTTGCAAAGCTGCAGGAGACTGTTGTCTACTCTCAGCATGCTGACTTCCTTTACTCCTCTAACTTCCTCTCCCCTTTCAGTCTGGCTTTAGGAAGCACCACTCCATCATATCCTCCCTGCTGCAAGTTACTGACTATCCTCACTGGGATGGATCCGGGACACATCACCAAAGCAATAGTCACTGATCTGGCCAAAGCCTTTGACTCAGTGTCCCACCCTCTCCTCCTCAACAAGCTGAGCTCAGTCGGCCACTCAGCACCTGCTGTTGACTGGTTCCACTCATACCTCAAAAGCCGTCAAAGTCAGTAAAAGTAGGAGGCATCCTGTCCCCTCCTCTCCCCATCCAAGCAGGGGTCCCAGAGGGTTCCATTGATGACCCCATCCTGTTCTCAGTGCTCCTAAATGACCTCCCCTCTAAGTGTGTCTCCTCACAAACCCACAAGCATGAGGATGGCACGATCATTTACGCCTCTGGACCTTCAGCCTCAACTGTGGAAAGTCCTCTCCAGCATAAGTTCCACAACATACTGTGGTGGTTCCACACCAATCAACTCAGGGTCAACACCAAAAAGATGGTGTTTATGACCTTTGGCACTAGCCAGAAATTGGCCAGGCTCTCACCCTCCCATTTTCTCTATGCTGGATGGCACCCCTCTGGAGGTTGTCCCAGCCTTCAAGTAGCCTGTTGTGTGGCTTGACATCTCTACAAACATTGATGCCATCCATTCCAAACTTTGCCCTAAGCTTTATGCCCTGTACCATAATGAGGATTGCCTCTCTCTCCTGGTCTGCCGGGAGCGGATAACCAAAAGGTTCTCCTGGTCTTTGACTATACAGATGTGGTCAATGGCACCACCCCTTCTTCCTCCCTTGCCAGACTGGATACCCTCTGCAATGCCTTCTGTCATTCTGCTTCCAACTCTCCCCCCCAGCACTCATCATTGCTCCCTCTATTCATTTCTATCCATCCTCCTGCTACCGTCTCGTTGCCAGTCCCCCCCCCCACCGTGCCTCCCTTATTGCTAAATAATGGTTTGGGTCCCTTCCCGCCTACCTTTCCTCTCTCATCTGTCCTGCCCCATCCTCTTTTTACACTCTCCACTCCAGCGATATCCATATCTTCTCTATCCCCCACCCCACTCCACTGCTGGTCAAGCTGCTTTCTCCTACCACCTCCCTTCCCTATGGAACCCGTTCCCCTCTGCCTCTCCCATTCACTTCCTGCCTTTAGATGCCAACTAAGGTGTGCTCCTATCCCCTCGTATTCCTGCCAACCCCCCCGATTTTCACCCCATCTCTTCTCAACCCCTCTCACTCTGTCCCCCCCATTACCATGGCCAACTGTGAGTCCACCCTAAGTCTGCCTTCAGACCCCACTAGCACCATAACCTACCCCATCAGGCATTAAGCACTTCCACAGTCTCTGTGACGACTGTCCATTTATTATTGCATTACACAACACTGTTTTTACCCTTGGTATCCATGTGCTCCTATATCTGTAGTGTTGCCTATGTAACCTCTATCTGTTATGCTGTAATTTTTATTCTCCCCCTATTCCCCTTTCCCTCGCCTCCGGGTTGTACCTGGAAACGAGCCTTAGCTCAGAGTGCTTTTCCCAGTTACCAGTTTTTAAATAATTATTATTTGGGACTACTATATTGTGTGGAAGTATAACAAGAAATTTCACATATTTCCAAGCAATAAAAACTATTTTTTTTTTCTTTTTCTTTTTTTTTTTTTAATTACTGTAACCCATTTTATAAGCGCACTAACCCACTCTAGGTCATAGGTGTACTGGGCCTGGCATCATGCACACAGCCAGCACCATACCAATTTTTAAATAAATAAATATTTGGGACTACTTTACTGTGCTGTGCTGAAGCATAAATACAGGTTACTCACCTGTAACAGGAGTTCTAGAAATGGTATATGTTGTACATCCACACTGTCTAGCAGGTTCCTTGCCGCTTTAAATCTTGCTGGAAGGTGTTCAAGCTGGCTTCTCCCACCCACCCAGGTGATAAAACTCTCTGCTCTGCCCCATGATGCCAGATCTAGCCCGCTGGAAGCCAGGTTGTGCGTCGAAGCCGGGGAGGCCAGGTGGGTCGCATGGATGAACTCCTGTTACAGGTGAGTAACCTGTATTTCTAGGGACATGGATATGTTGTTCATCCACACTGTCTGGCAGACTCCTAGCAGTTCTCCGGGAGGAGGGAGGCAAGAAGACACCCCTACTTAGGGAATAAAGACTGGAGAACTGAGGCCCCAAACCAGCATCCTGGCGTGACTCAAGGTCGATGTGGTAATGGGTAATAAAGGTGTGTGCTGACTTCCAGGTAGCAGCCCTGCAGATTTCCTGGATAGGGACGCCCCGGAAGCAGTGGTTTGCAAGTAGAATGAGCTCTTATCCTCTGGGAGGCTCCATGCCCGCCAACTTATAGCAGAGATCTATGCAGGAAGTGACCCACCTGCCTATCGCCTGCTTGGCTGCAGGTCTGCCAGGTGCGGCTTCAGAGTAGGTGACAAACAGCTTTCGAACCTCTCCCGAACTTCAGCCGCCTGCACCTTACAGTAAGAGAGCGCTCTTCTAGGGTCCAAAGTATGGAGCCTATATTCGGCATCCGAGGTGTGATTGTGGTAGAACACCGGCAGAGTCAACACCTGGTTAAGGTGAAACTCCGACACCACCTTCGGAAGGAATTTCGGGTGGGGGTGCAGGACAACCTTGTCCCTGTAGAAGACCAGATAAGGAGACTCAATGGAAAGCGCCTGGAGCTCTCCCATCCTTCTGGCTGACGTGATAGCCACCAAGAAGGCAGTCTTCCATGACAGGTGAGAGATATCACACCTGTGCATCGGTTCGAATGGCTTGCCCATGAGCTTAGCCAATCCAGCAGTAGATCCCACGGAGGTGGAGGTTCTCGCACCGGAGGGGATATGTGATCAAGGCCTTTGAAAAAGCATCTGACCACCTTCTCCTGCGCCACTGACTGCTTCCCGGCCCATGGCCGGTAAGCAGAGATGGCTGCAGGTGCACCTTAAAGGTCATCGACCGAAGCCCTAGCTGAGAAAGGGACCACAGGTAGTCCAGAATGTTTGCCAAGGAACAGGAGGAAGGGTCTAGCCCCTTGCCCTGACACCAAATGGAGAATCTCGTCCATTTAAAGGCATAGCATTTCCTGGTCGATTCCTTACAGGATGCCTCAACAACGTTGATAACCTCGTCGGAAAGACCCAAGGCCTGTAACTCTAGCTGCTCAGGAACCAGGCTGTCAGATGCAGGGACTGAAGGTCCATATGGAATACCTTCCCCTGGTTGACTGAGATCAGGTCCGGGCGGGCTGGAGGCTGCCTCGGGAGCCTGGAACCGAGGCTGAGGAGATCTGGATACCAGAACTGGCGGGGCCAGTCTGGGGCTATCAGAATCACCTGCGCCTTGTCCCTCCTCACCTTGAGAAGCGCCTTGTGGATCAAGGGAAATGGGGGAAAGGCACAGAAGAGGCCCAGGGTCCACGGCCTTGAGAAGGCATCCCGCTGCAGCGAGCCCTGCTGAGGGGGACGGGCATGAAACAGTCTCAGCTTCACATTCTCCCTGGAGGCAAACAGGTCCACCTGAGGCGTGCCCCAGTGGGAGAACAGATCTTGTACTACCTCCGGCAGGAGAGACCACTCGTGGGACGCAGCCCCTATACGGCTTAGGGCATCAACCAGAATGTTAGAGGCTCCTGCCACATGGATGGCAAGGAGATCCGCCTTCAGGCTGCGCACGAGGGACCAAATGCGGAGAGCTTCCCTGCACAGAGGCATGGAGCGCGTCCCACCCTGGCGGCTTAGGTAGTACATGGTCATGGTACTGTCCGTCTGAACCTGGACCACTTGACCTCGTACAAACGGAGCGAAGGCGGTAAGGGCTAGATGAACCGCCCGAAGCTCCAGCAGGTTGATGTGGCAGTGGGACTCTCGAGGGGACCAGAGGCCGTGCGCTCTGTGCTCCCCCAGATGGGCACCCCAACCCATAAGAGAGGCATCGGTCGATAGAGAGAGACCGTCTGCTCGGGGCGGACGAACGGGATGCCCTCCTGGAGATGAGCTGGAACGGTCCACCACTGGAGAGCGTTCCACATCTCCTGGGTCACTGTCACTAGCTGATCCAAAGGATCAGAGCGCTGTGACCACTGGCTGGCCAGTCCTCATTGTACGGGACGCATGTGCCAACGGGCCCAATGGACCACGCTGGTGCAGGCCGCCATGAGGCCCAGGAGGCGCAGGAAGTCCCGGGCAGGGCGCAATTGCCCAACCTGAAATGACTGGGCAAAGGAGGAAAGAACCTTGGCCCTGTCCGCCGGGAGCCATGCTCTGGCTCGCAGAGAGTCGAGCTCTGCCCCAACGAATTGTATCACCTGCTTTGGCACGAGTTCCAACTTGTCCTCATTGATAAGGAGGCCAACCTGAGAGCAGACCTGGAGGGCCAGATCCCAGGATCGCTCCACCTCCATTCTAGAGAAGGCCGCAATCAGCCAGTCATCCAGGCAGTGGTACACCTGGACCCTTTGGCGCCGCAGGAATGTAGTCACCACTGCCATGCATTTGGTGAAGACCCTGGGAGCTAGAGAAAGGCCGAAGGGCATTGCCCAGAACTCGAACAGGGACCCCTCTGCCCTGAAGTGGAGGAATCGCTGGTGGGACGGACGGACTGGGATGTGAAAGAATGCGTCCTGGAGGTCCAGAGAACAAAACCACATGCCTCGTTCCAAGGATGGAATGATCTGAGCCAGAGTGACCATCCTGAAGGTTCGAGACCTTAGGAACCTGTTCAGGTCGTGCAGGTCTACAATGGGGCACCAGCCCCCTGTCCGTTTCGGGACCAGGAAGTACCTGGACACAAACACTGGGTCTGGGAGAGGATCCGGGCAATGTCGGCTTGACGGGCTGACAGAGAGGCTGCGGACCCCGTAGCCCCCCCATGGGGCGATGGCTCAGAACAGCGGGGCCTGCTCGAACTCCAGAGGCAGACCCTTTCCTACCACCTCCAATACCCAGCGGTCCATGGTGATAGCAGACCAGGCGGAAAGAAAGTGGCGGAGCTGTCCCCCCACGGGGGGAACCCAGGGGGAAGCGACGCGACTGGGTGCGACACCCCTCAACCAGTCACTGGGCAGGCTTGGAGGAAGAACCAGCCGAGGGATCTCCTGGGCCTTTTCCTTCCAGCTTCCTGCTGGAGGAAGCTGCAGGCTTGGCTTTGGGGTGCTAAGTGTGAGCCTGCTGGCCCTGATGCTGGTGTTGCTGGGCCGGACGTGCCGCAGGGGCAGAAGGGCGAAAGGACTTACATTGCTGTCGGCGGCCTTTGTCCTTCTGGGCAGAAGTGACCAAGTCCAAGGTGGCACTGGACTTCTCAGTTCTCTGGAGGTGGCCTTCCACCCCAGGCACAAACAAGTCAGTACCCAGGAAGTGGACGTCTGCCAACTTGTGCTGGGTATCTGCCATGAAGGTGGAGATCTGCAGCCAAGCTCTGCGGTGCATGGCCACTACGGCCGCTACTGACCAGGCACAGGAGTCTCCAATATCTATAGCCGTTTGGAGCTGCTGTTTCATCACTGCCCTTCCCTGATCCCGCACCTGCTTGACCATAGTCTGCAGGTCAGCCGGGAGATGAGGGATCACCTCATCCAGGGAGCCCATAAGGGTGTGGGAGAAGTGCACATCAGTACAACCCAACTGGCCTGATGGAGGCCGAGGAGGATGCAGCGACACTTTATGCCCGGCATAGTCCAGCTTTTGGACCTTTGTCGGGGCTTGTTCGATGTCTCCTGGCGCCCCAGAACGCCGAAACCTGTTATCGGTAACCAACCCTCCACAGGGGGTGCTATGAGAAACCAGACTGTGATCCGGTAGGGACCGTGTACTTCCTGGCCGAAGGAGCAGGACAAGAAGCCGGCCGCTGCCATAACTCCAAGGCTGGGCCAACAATGGTTTCAGCCACCGGAAAGGCCTCCGTGGGAGAATCCTCTCGGTCCAGTATCTCCATGAGGGGAATACTTGGCCCGCTTGGATTCGGGCTCAAGCTGCATCCCCGTGGACTCCGAGATGAGCCGAAGTAAACCCATGAACGAGGATGGACTCTCGTCCATCGACTGTCCGCCAGAGGACTCCAGGTCAAGGGGCCTGGAGAACAGGGAAGAATCGCCAGACTCCCAAGGAGTCTGCGAACAGCTGCCAGGATGGTCGGGAGGAGGTGGACCGGCTGCCGGTGGGCAGTCCCTGACCCGGCTAAGAATCTCTTGGTCGGAGCCCCGATTTTGGCTGTGAAGGCGGGGTTCCACCACAATTGGTGGGGCAGCTGGTTTTGGCTGAACAACCGGCACCGGTTTGGGCACTTCGACCACCGCAAGGGGTTGTTTCGGCCTTTCGGGTGACAGCCACTTAATGGCCGGGGAAGGCGATGGTGTCGGCTTGTTCACGGTCAGAAGGAGCTGCTGCCACATTAAGTCCTCGTAGCGTCGCCGCAATCTGCGCCGAAGCCTCTCCTCCTCCTCGGAGGAAGACGAAGAAGAACGCCGCTGTCGCTTTCCTCAGTGCCGAGACAGAGACCGCTGTTGCCGGTGGGATCGACTGGACCGAGAGGAGGTCCAAGACCGAGACAGTCGGTGTTTCCGAGGGTGGGTCTGGGAGGGAGCAGGGGAAACCCGTTCCTCCCTCCGCTCGGGAGCCTTAACCGGGGACTCCGGCACAGGAGGCGCAGGCAAGTCCTCGGTTTCCACCAAGAGAACTGGTGAAGAAGGGTTGTCGGCTTATCCAGTTGACAGCCCGTCCAATGGGTCAAGAAAAATCTCGACTGCGACAATGGGTGTCTTGGCCAGCTGACCTGACGGGGACACCGTAAAGCCAGAGGCCTTAGCCGCAACCTCGACCGAAGTAGAGTGTTGACTGTCCGGGGAAGGAGACCTCTCCTGTTCCCACGAACGTCAATGGTGGGACTTACCCTTCGAGTCCTTCTTCTTGGACCGAGAGGAGTGTCCCGATGGCCCCTCACCTTTAAAGAAGCTGTATAGGAGGAGCCCAAGGACAGCGGGATAAATGCCACAACCATGGATGACGAAGATGCGGCCTGGGCTGCCTCCTCCTCGAGGGCAATCATCTGCTCAAGTTGCTCAGCCTAGCCAGCTGCCGCGGAAACTGCCCAACGGGCCTCCCTGGACTTTACCGGCGGATAATGTTTCTCGGGGCGCCCAAGTTGCAGCCAGGCAGCACGGTCTTCAAGGATATTTGCCAAAAAGGACTTGCACAGCTCGCAGGCCTGCGGATCATGGTCAAGCCCGAAGCAGTAGACGCACGTGGAGTGCGGGTCAGTCCTAGACATCTTCTGCCCGCATGGGCACCACCGAAAACCGGGAGTCGATTTGTCCATCGCAGCCGTGAAGGAAGAAGCAGACCGAAGTCTAGAAAACTTTTTAAATCTTTTTCGGGTGAACCTAAGAGTCTGGATCCAGTCTAAACGCAGAGCGCTAAGGAGGGAACCTGAGCTTCCAAGTGGTAAGGAAGATATGGCGCCATGGGGGCGAAGCCGAGAGTTTTACCACCTGGGTGGGTGGGAGGAGCCAGCTTGAAGACCTTCTGGCAAGATTTAAAGCGGCAAGGAACCTGCCAGACAGTGTGGATGAGCAACATATCCATGTCCCTAGAACAAGAAATTTCACATCATTCCCAGCAATACAAACAATTGTTTTTCTTTTATTATTACTGTAACTAGGTAACCAATTTTATAAGTGCACTAACCCACTCCATGGCATGGGTGTACTGGGCATTAATGCACTTCTCAGGTGGTTGAAGGGCACTTGGCCTCATGCCTCTCAACACACGTGGGGATGCATTAATGATCAATACGCCCATGCCTTGTCGTGGGTTATAGCTTAATAAATCCATCCTGTCTAAAGAATGATACACTTGCATAAAATTAATACGTATACTTACTAGCTCATAAGCAAATGTTTCTTGTCGGCAAGTGCGGTCTACAATTATGGTATCTTCCCGTCTCTCCAATACCTTCCTTCTAATTCTGTTACGGGGGAGAAAGAAATGAAATGAAAAAAAAAAACATTTTAACTACCTCAGTTATTATATCGTACTACAGGGTATCAAACGACTTGGTGCTTTTAATCTATCTGATTAGTCTGATCTCAAAGGATTATTCATGGACTTGCTTGGCATCGCACACATACCCGGCACCTTACACAAAATCTGATACTGTGCAAATGCCCTGCTAGCAGAGGATCTGAAAGTGGCCTGACTCACCTCTCTATTGTTTGGGGCAGAGGGCTTGCTTTACAACACTCGCTAACTGCATTTACTCCTTGCCTTTCAGCTTGCTTCTCGGTTTCAGATGGAATATAGTTTAATTGTGCCGCCTCCCCCACTTTTTAAATGCACCCATTTATCAAAGATACACTTTTCCAAGTGTCACAGAATTTTAGTGCATCATTTGTTTTCAGTTCCCGCACACATTACTTGAAACTCAGAAGCTCAACACTTGTACTCTATTGCCCTTTTCAGCTGTCCTCGAAAGCATTTCAAATCTGATAATGCTATTACCATGGATACAAGACGCTCTCAGACTATAAATACAGGTTACTCACCTGTAACAGGAGTTCTAGGAATGGTATATGTTGTTCATCCACACTCATTGGCAGGTATCCTTGCCGCTTTAAATCTTGCCGGAAGGTCTTCAAGCTTGCTCCTCCCACCCACCCGGGTGGTATAACTCTCGGCTCCGCCCCCATGACGCCAGATCTGCCCGCTTGAAGCTCAGGTTGTGCGCTGGCCGGGAGGTCGTAGGGAATATGGGATGAACAATACATACCATTCCTAGAACTCCTGTTACAGGTGAGTAACCTGTATTTCTAGGGACATGGATATGTTGTTCATCCACACTCATTGGCAGACTCCTAGCAGTTCTCCGGGAGGAGGGAGGCAAGACGCACCCCCAATACTTACTTGGGAAAGAGAGACTGGAGAACGAGGCCCCAAAACCAGCATCCGGCGTGACTCAAGGTCGATGTGGTAATGGGTAATGAAGGTGTTTGCTGACTTCCAGGTAGCAGCCCTGCAGACTTTCTGGATAGGGACGCCCCTGAAGCAGCCATTACAGCAGTATGGCGGGTAGAATGAGCTCTTATCCCTCTGGGAGGCTCCATGCCCGCCAACTTATAGCAGAGATCTATGCAGGAGGTTACCCACCTGCTTATCGTCCGCTTGGCTGCAGGTTGCCAGATGCGGCTTCAGCGTAGGTGACAAACAGCTGGCTAACCTCTCTCGAATTTCAGCCGAGGCGCCTTATAATAAGCGAAGCCTCTTCTAGGGTCCAGAGTATGGAGCCTATATTCGGCTCCGAGGTGTGATTGGGTAGAACACCGGCAGAGTCAACACCTGGTTAAGGTGAACTCCGGCACCACCTTCGGAAGGAATTTCGGTGGGGGCGCAGGACAACCTTGTCCTTGTGGAAGACCAGGTAAGGAGACTCGATGGAAAGCGCCTGGAGCTCTCCCATCCTTCTGGCTGACGGATAGCCACCAAGAAGGCGGTCTTCCACGACAGGTGAGAGAGAGCACACCTGTGCATAGGTTCAATGGCTTGCCCATGAGCTTTGCCAGTACCAGCAGTAGATCCCACGGAGGTGGGGTTCGCACTGAGGGGAAATGTGATCAAGGCCTTTGAAAAAGCGCCAGACCACCTCTCTCCTGCGCCACTCGACTGCTTCCTGCCCGCGCTGCAAGCAGAGATGGCTGCCAGGTGCACCCTTAGGGTCGCCGACCTAAGCCCTTGACTAGAAAGGGACCATAAATAGTCCAAGATGCTTGCCAGGAACAGGAGGAAGGGTCCAAGCCCTTGTTCTGACACCAAATGGAAAACCTTTTCCATTTGAAGGCATAGCATTTTCTGGTCGACTTACGGGACGCCTAACTACATTGAGGACCTCGTCCGGAAAGACCCAAGGCCTGGAACTCTAGCCCCAGGAACCAGGCCGTCAGGTGCAGGGATTGAAGGTCCGGATGGAACACCTTTCCCTGATTGACTGAGAGCAGGTCCGGGCGAGCTGGAAGCTGCCGCGGAGTCCTGGAGCTGAGACTGAGGAGATCTGGGTACCAGAACTGGCGAGGCCAGTCTGGGGCTATCAGAATCACCTGCGCCTTGTCCCTCCTCACCTTGAGAAGCACCTTGTGGATCAAGGGAAATGGGGGAAAGGCGTAGAAGAGGCCCAGGGTCCACTGCCTCGAGAAGGCATCCCCCTGCAGCGAGCCCTGCTGAGGGGGGCGAGCATGGAACAGACTCAGCTTCGCATTCTCCCTGGAGGCAAACAGGTCCACCTGAGGTGTGCCCCAATGGGAGAACAGATGCTGTACTACCTCCGGCAGGAGAGACCACTCGTGGGATGCAGCCCCTATCCGGCCAGGGCATCGGCCAGGGTGTTGGAGGCTCCTGCCACGTGAATGGCTAGGAGATCCGCCTCCAGGCTGCGCACGAGTGACCAAATGCGGAGAGCTTCCTTGCATAGAAGCATGGAGCGCGGCCCGCCCTGGCGGTTTAGATAGTACATGGTCGTGGTATTGTCCGTCTGGACTCGGACCACTTGTCCCCGGAGGAACGGAGCAAAGGTGGTGAGAGCTAGGCGGACCGCTCGGAGCTCCAGCAGGTTGATGTGGCATCGGGACTCCCTGGGACCAGAGGCCATGAGCCCGGTGTTCCCCAGATGGGCACCCCAACCCATCAGAGAGGCATCGGTCGATAGAGAGACCGTCGGCTCGGGGCGGACGAACAGGATGCCCTCCTGCAAATGATCTGGAACGGTCCACCACTGGAGAGCGTTCCACATCCCCTGTGTCACCGACACAAGCTGGTCCAAAGGATCGCAGCGTTGTGACCACTGGCTGGCCAGTCCCCACTGAAGGGGACGCATGTTCCAACGGGCCCAACGAACCACGCTGGTGCAGGCCGCCATGAGACCCAGGAGGCGAGGAAGTCCCGGTAGGCGCAATTGCTCAACCAGAAATGATCGGGCAAAGGAGGAAAGAACTCTCGCCCTGTCCGCCGAGCCGCGCCTGGCTCAAGAGAGCCGAGCTGCGCCTGATGAATAGAATCACCTGCTTGCTCTCGAGGTTCACTTGGCCTGCTTGATAAGGAGGCCCAGTTGAGAGCAGACCTGAGGGCCAGATCTCTGGACCACCCGCCTCCTTCCTGGAGGGAGCTAGCATCAGCCAGTCGCCCAGGTAAGGGTACACCCGGGACCCTCGGCGCCATGAGGGAATGCTGTCACCACTGCCATGCATTTGGTGAAGACCCTGGGAGCTGGAGACAAGCCGAAGGGCATGGCTTGGAACTCAAGAGGGATCCTTCCGCCGAAGCGAAGGAATCTTCTGGTGAGACGGACGGATAGGACGTGGAAAACGCTATCCTGCAAGTCCAGAGAGCAGAACCACACGCCGCGTTCCAAGGATGGTATTATCTGAGCCAGAGTGACCATCCTGAAGGTTCGAGACCTTAGGAACTTGTTTAGGTCGTGTAGGTCGAGAATGGGGCGCCAGCCCCCCGTCCGTTTCGGAACCAGGAAATACCTGGACACAAACCCTGGGTCTGAAGGAGGGTCCACCACCTCTCTTATCACCTCCTTCTGGAGGAGGAGAGCGCTGTCGGCTCGACGAGCCGCCAGTGAGGCTGGGGATCCCGAAGCCCCCCGAGGGGCGACGGCTCTGAAGGGTGGTGCCTGCTCGAATTCCAGAGGCAGGCCTCTTCCCACCACCTCCAAGACCCACCTGTCCGTGGTAGCAGCGACCAGGCGGAACAGAAGTGCCGAGCCTGCCTCTCACGGGGGACCCAGGGTAAGGTGACGGAATGGGGCGACACCCTCAGCCCGGCCACTGGGCAGGCTTGGAGGAGGGACCGCCGAGGGACCTCCTGGGCTCTTCCTCCCTGCCTCCTGTTAGAGGAAGCCGCGGCTTGGGTTTGGGATGCCAAGGCCGAGCCTGCTGGCCCTGACGCTGCTGGGCCGGGCACGCCAAAGGCACAGAAGGACGAAAGGGCTTAGGCTGTGGTTTGATGGCCTTGTCCTCTGAGCGAAGAGACCGAGTCCAAGGTAGCATTGGACTTCTCGATCCTCTGCAGGTGACCTTCCACCCCAGGGCTCAAGAGGTCAGTCCCCAAAAGGAACATCCGCCAACTTGTGCTGGGTATCCGGTAAAGGTGGATATCCTCAGCCAAGCCTCGCAGACACATAGCCACTGATGACGCCACCGATCTGGCACATGAGTCCCCTATATCCAAAGCAGTCTGGAGCTGCTGTTTGGCCACTGTCTGCCCTGGTCCCGCACCTGCTTAACCGTAGTCTGCAGATCGGGGGAAGATGAGGGATGACCTCATCCAGGGAGCCCAACAGGCATGAGAAAATGTGCCATGAGGACGGCCGAACTGGCCTGACGGAAGGCCGAGAGAGGACGAGCGAGACTTTTCGCCTCGACATAGTCCAATTCTTGGACCCTTGTCAGGAGGTTTGTCCACATCCTGGCATTGCCGGGCGCTGCGAAAACGCTGTCGGTAACCAACCCTCAGCAGAGGGTGTTCCAAACCGGACAAGGAACCGTAGGGACCGGATACTTCCTGGCCATCCTGGCCAAGGTGCAGGGCAGGAAGCAGGGCGCCAAAGCTCCAGTGCCGGACCCACTATGGCCTCGGCCACCGGAAAGGCCTCCGTCGGAGAATCCTCGTCCAGAATCTCCGTGAGGGGATACCTGGCCCATTTGGAAACGGGTTCGAGCTCCATCCCGGTGGACTCCGAGATGAGCCGAAGCAGTCCTAGGAAGGACGACGGGCTATCGTCCATTGACTGACCTCCTGAAGACTCCAAGTCCAGTCGCTGGAGAAAGGAGGAATCATCTTCGACTCGAAGAGTCCTCAAGAGCTGCCTCTGGCCTGAGCCACCCTTCACCTGCCGAGGTCGGTCGGGAGTGAGGGTAACTGACAGCGATGGGTAGACCCTTAGCCGACCGAGAATCCTTGGTCGGAGCCCCAGTTGGTGGCTGTGGAGGCGGAGGTTCCACCGGAATCGTGGAGCAGCTGGTTTTGCCGAACAACCGCCTGGTATAGGCCTCGGATAAGTCGAGGAGTTGTGTCGGCCGCCCGTGACAGCTACTTAATGGCCAGGGAAGGCGACGGGTCGGGCTTACTCCCCGCCAGGAGGAGTTGTTGCAACATAAGGTCTCGCACTGCTGACGTATTCTACTGTAAGCCTCCCTGTCCGAGGAGGAGGAAGAGGACGAGCGGGCCGACGCCATCGCGTGCCGAGACCGAGACCGCCATGACGGTGGGATCGGCTGGATCACAAGAGGTCCGGAGACCGAGAGTCCTGGAATTTCCGAGGTCGGTGCGGGAGGTGTCGGCCGGAACCGCACTCTCTTCGCTCGGATGGTCCATCCAGGGCTCCGGAACCGAGGCACAGGCGAGCCCATCGGATCTCAACTCCTCCCGGGGAACCGGGAGAGGGGAATTCGCTGCTAAAGGCTACAGCTCGACCAACGGGTCGAGAAAAATCTCGACTTCATCGGTGGGAGTCTCGGTCAACTGACCTGACGGGACACCGCGAGGCCAGTGGCCGGGCCGAGCGGTCGATCGAAGCAGACGGGTCGACGACCCGGAAGAGGGACCTTTCCGCCTCCCAAGAGCGCCGACGGAGGGATTTACCCTGTCCCTCTTTTGGACCAAGAATAAGGTCCTCAGACGAGGCCCTTCTCCTTTAGTGGAGAGGGACAGACAAAGCTCTTAAAGGAAGCCGGTAAGAAGAGCCCAGAGAGCGGGATAAATGCCGCCGTCGAGGAAGATAGCCATACGCTTCCTCTTCGAGGGCCACCATCCGCCGGAAGCTGATCCGGCCGAGCCCGCCGCCAGGACACCGCCAACCGGCCTCCTTGACTTCACCGTGGGAAACGCCGGGACGGCCCAGTTGCAATCAGGCAGCACGGTCTTCGAGGACGAGGTCGAGAAGATGAGCACAGGTCGCAGCCTGTGGGTAGTGCTCAAGGCCCAAGTGAGACACACGTGAGTGTGGATCCGTCTGAGACATCTTCTGCCGCATGGGCATCTCCAAACGAGTCGATTTGTCCATCGCAGTCATGAGGGATCAAGATCAAAGTCTTTTCGCAAAATTTATTTTAAACCGCAAACGGAGAAATAGGAACCAGTCTCAAATGCAGAGCGTTAAGGAGGGAACCTGAGCTTCCAAGCGGTAAGGAAGATCTGGCGTCATGGGGCGGAGCCGAGAGTTATACCACCCAGGTGGGTGGGAGGAGCAAGCTTGAAGACCTTCCGGCAAGATTTAAAGCGGCAAGGATACCTGCCAATGAGTGTGGATGAACAACATATCCATGTCCCTAGAATCTTATTTATCCTTCCTGGATCACTTCCAGGGACTAGATCCAGAATAGCTTCTGCCCTTGTTGGCTGCTGTACAGATTAGGTGACAAAACAAGTCAGGCAGAAAATTCAGAAGCCTGCACCCTGCTCTCGTATTATCTCTTCTTCTGTCCTGAAGTATTATCAGGGTACTTCAGTTCCCCATGATCGCTGTTATGACTCCCCCATGGGCTTCACTCGTCCTATCTGTGAAAAAAAGACAGCTGGCCTGCTGGCATATAGGTTTATCAGGGGTGGGGAGAGAACACAGCAGATGGAAGGCTCTCCCCTCTGCCAGCAAGGGTGGGCTGCACCTTCTGCAATATGCCTGACATCTAGAGGCGGCTAGGTGTCATGGTGCTCTGGAGGCCCAGCAGGGCAGTAGCACATCAGTAAGAGGCTCCATATCAGTACATGCTGACATTCCCTGGAGAAGAAAACTTGCTGGAAACAATGCTAGTGAAGAGGATGAACGACTCCCCACCCGCAGGCCATGAACCATTGAAACAGGGCCCACACTGGATCTGGGGGAGGGGTGACATATAGAGTAGGTCCCAGAGACAGTGTGAGACTGGACTGTGGAGGATCTTTCGGGGGGGGGGCAGGGAGTAAGGGAACAAATACAATGGAGGGAAGGGGGAAGAGACGTTTCTTGAGCCGCCACCTCTGTTTGTGCTGCAGATCTACAGTAGTAGTCCGGAATCATCTCCCGGTTTGATTTTTGCGCATCTCATCAAACCACATGCAGACACTAAGACGCACACCTAAAGCAAAGTATTACTGCCTGGTATGCAAATCCTTGCACGGGGCTGGCTGACAAGGCTTCACTAGATAAAAGGTTGCCTAAAAACGTTTTTTTTACACTGGATCCAGTTGGTAGCACGTGAGGTGGGCACCTGAATCACAGCACTGTCCAAAACAGCGACGCGATATGGGCAAAAGCCGGAAAGGCGAGGGGGCAGGGAAGGTGACCGGATGTGGTGGGGTGAGCTACCTAACAACAGGATGTCACTACGTGTACATGCGTGGGGTGAGGGAGTGAGCACTATGAGTGTGGCCTGGGAGGCGGAGGGAATGTAGGGGGTGGTTCTGCGGTCAGCTGCGCGAGCTGCGTCGGGGTTGGCCTCCGGCACAGTGCTGGGGTTCCAGATTGGTCTAGGCATTACTGTGCTGCGTCTTGCGCTTGACCAAAAACCTTTTTCTCTCCCGACATGCACCCCATGGTGTTGAGAATTTTGTTAAGGGTGGGTGCGGGGCTTAAGCTCAGCCTGGGGTGCAGGGGCACAGCCCCCCCACAAAAGCAGGTATTTTCAGTCCCCAGCGCCGCTTTCTCCATGTGCCAAGGTTGTCGGGTGGTGAAATTGTTTCGACCGCCTGACGCCGCCTTTCTCTGGTCACCCATATCACATAGAACCATTCCAGTTTAGAATGAGATCTTATACCTTAATACAAAGTGCCCTGGCTTCATTCACCTGCCAGTTTAAGTCACTTCATTCCTAACAGCATGCCCATCACCCATACTGCTACTTTATGTTCTTATTCTGTTGTGTTCCTGCTTCTTTCAAAAGCCAGACCCTTGAATTTTATTTTTAAACTCCAGTGCAATTTGCTGATTTTACCAGGCTGCCATTACACAAATGACATCCAATGCCCGTGCCTGATCACACATACTTCTAACTCGTCCATCTTGGTCTACATTTTCCTAGCAATGGTATAGAAAATGTCTAGTTTATCACGCCCCAACTTGATATTTTTCTCTTGTCTTTCCTTTTTGCATCTCTCTATAGCTTTGGACAGCAAGTCAGCTCACAGGGGAATGGCAACGTCCATCAGACCTACCCTCTTCACTACATTATTGCCAAAAACTGTTGCTGGTTTTGTTCAGTTCTTGCAACTAGTCCATCTGCTCCTGCCCTGTTTAGATGAAAACTCCATCTCTGCTATATTAGAGAGTGACAATTTCTTAATTTATAATTAGTCCAAGGCCAGTATCTAGCAAAAAAACAGCAAAATAAAAACAAAACAAAAACGCAAATTGCTAGCTCTAGAAAAGCTTTTACTGGTTTGTCTTGATAATTAAATATCCCAAGACTACTTACATGAATTGAATTAATCACAAACTTAAATTAAGCTTAAGCTTGCAATTCGCTAAATATAAACATCAGTCTTTCAGCTGTGCTATCAATAGAGATCTCAGTAGCTTTTGCCTCTTGGAGTTCCAGGACTCCCAAAATAAAAAAACTGGGGGCCAGGACCGAATTCCCTAAGTTCGGCAGTGTTCCTTTGGAACTGCTTTGGTGTGTCGTGCTACCGTGCGGGTGGGGAGAAGGCAGAAGACAGTGCATCCTGAGAAACCAGCAGTGCGTCCTGAAGACTCTCCACACTGATGTCCTATTAGCTGCCAGAGCATCAAGGATGCAGGACTCCACGTCCTGAGAGCAGGGGTGTAGCCAGGGATTTCAGATCTGCATACCAAGAGGACTCACTGCTACCCCTCTCCCCCCCCGCCGGGTGTAGCCAGACAATAGAAACATACAAGTTGACGGCAGATAAGGACCGCAAGACCCATCCAGTCTGCCCATTTCTTCTTCTACTTTATGAATGTGCCATAGGCCTTTGCTCTGTCAATGGCCTATCTATTCATACTCATCTGTATTGCTCCCTTATGTCTATCCCATGCCTGTTTGAAGCCCTGCACTGTATTTATATCCACTACTTCCTGTGTTAGGCCGTTCCATGCATCCACCACCCTTTCTGTGAAAAAGAACTTCCTCACATTACTCCTTAATCGACCTCCCCAATCTCATGCTGTGTCCTCTTGTCCTGCTATTTTTTTTATATTGAAACACGTTAGACTCTTTCACCTTGTTAATGCCCTTAAGGTGTTTGAATGTTTTGATCATATCACCTCTCTCCCTCCTTTGCTCTGGGTTATACATATTGAGCTCCGTTAATCTGTCCTCATATGTTTTCTGATGCAGTCCCTGCACCATTTTGGTTGCCCTTCTCTGGACTGCCTCAATTTGGTTAATATCTTTGTGAAGGTGTGTCCTCCAGTACTGCATGCAGTACTCCACATGGGGCCTAACCAGTGTCTTGTAAAGAGGGATTATTACCTCCCTCGTCTGACTTGTGATACCCCTACCAATATACCCCAACATCCTTCTAGCCTTACCTACTGCTTTAGTGGTCTACAGATATACAAATGTACACCAGGACTGTGTTTGTTGTGTCATTTGGCACAATAATACAACTTTTTTATCTCATGACAATGGTTGTTGCCATGCGTGGGCAAATACAAATGCCATGCATTGTTCCCTAAGACACCCACATACCACAGGGATTTATTTAACTCCAAAAATTGATCAGCGTTTTGCTCACAAAAGTGCTAAAACATTGTGAAAATGCATAGCACCTGCCTCACTGTGTTTAACAAACATAACACTTCTAGAAAACCTATATAAATACTTTCTGTACAGTTAGTATTGTCCCAAGGAAAAAAACTGCTAATCAATTATTTAAAACCCTGTACCAGCCCAGCGCCTGGAAATTTGTATTGTCCTTGGGATGCAAAAACAGTATTAGTGACCAGTCCTTCTAGTTTTGACTCCTATGAATAAAATTACAGAAAGGTTCAGTATTTTCTTTGTTAGTTTTCATGGAAAAAGGAAGCAGTTCAGAGCCTATTTGCTACCCCCCCTTACAAAAAATTGCACCCCATGGAGTGCTTGGAGTATGCCTGCCTACACCCATGCCTGACAGCCCTGGATGCCCTCATGAAACCACATGTTTACACCTCCCTGCTTCTGTCTCTGAGAATTTTAGTATGCCTTACTTAAACATTATTTATTCCAAATTAACAGTAACTACTGCCACGTGTTTAAGCTGGAGATCTATAATTCTTAGCATGTTTACTAATGGTCACCTGAACTTTTTAGCCAAACATTTATCTGCAGTCTACTAAACTATGGAGACATTTAGCTACTTAAACAATGGCATGTTCAGCTAAACACAGAAATGCAAAACAACATGCTAGATGGTTAGTGGTAGCTTTAACACTGACTGCTTGAAGCAATGTCACTAAAAGAAGTAGTAGCTACTAAAACAGGCTAACAGCTTTATATTTACAACAATGATGCTTAACTAGTTTTTTTTTTTTTTTTGCTTACTTCTGTTATTGCTCTAACTATTTCAGACAGTGCAGAACTTTTTTAGGGTGCTTTCAAAATGACTGTCCTCAACTGACCTCACAATTGTGGTCTGTAATATTGCAGCTTGTCACTGTAAACATTATGATGTTGTAAACAAAGGCATTAGAAGGGTTTGTTAAGGACAAACGCCCTAATACACACATAGACAGGCTACCAAGATGAGTTATAAACCCTGAAAATAAAAACTGATAAATTTAATTATCGTAAAGTGAATTTTAACAGCAAAAACATCACTGATTATGTTTCTAAAAACTGGCAGGCTGAAGTGCAGAGCTGTTCTTTAAGGGGATCATAAACAGGGGGTGATGCCTAAATGAAAGTGGAAACACAGCAGCTAGATTAGAGGCTCGCCTGCAGTATAATATAAGTTGTTTGCCTCCAAAATCATATTTTAACCAATTTTAACATTCTGGAAAGGTTCCAACGACGTAAACAAACCCCAGCACTGAATTCAAAACTAGCGCGCTCCGTATGTTCCTAAAATGGCTGCGATGTTGCGACATGCTGATATCACTTTAGCGAGAGCTCTCCCTGAGCAATTATACAAGCCGCTAAGGGTAGTTTGAAGTGAATTTCTGACATAGTGTTATAAGGTATTGGTCTTCATAGCCCAGTACTTTATAGCAGCGTGAGTAAACTGATGCACATATTATAATTTAAAAGCATGTCCTTTTAGTAGGGGAAGCGATTGTAACTGGTGCTGAACCCACGGCCAGCCAATCCCTTCCAAGTTCCTGGTGAGCCTGCTCTGCCCCCGCACGCTCAAATTTTGTGACTTGAGAGCAGGGGGCTGAGCTACATACAAGTCTTTGAGGACTGTTTTAAATACCAGTTTTTAGTATCTTTAAACACTCAGAGGAAAATGAAAGCCATTGCTTAACTAATAGGGGCCCTAATAGTTAAGCTATGACTTTAATTTTCCTCTAGGAGTATTTAAAGATACTAAAAAAGGCATTTAAAACAGCCCGCATAGACTTGAATGGGGCTCGCCCCCGCACTCCAGGCTCACCAGGAACCTGGAAGGGATTGACTGGCCGTGGGTTTGGCGCCAGTTACAATCAATTCCCCTACTAAAAGAACACTTTTTTAAATTAAAGCATGTGCAGCAGTCTGTTCATGACGATATAAGATACCTTATATCGGAAATTTCCTTCAAAATGCAATGTTCCCATTACTCTGACAATGTGCTTCTCTGGAACAATAAGTTTGACATTGTGCTCCTGGGTGATGATATAAGGCTGCACAGGGATGTCATAAATAAGCATCGCAAATAACTCTGACAGTGCTTCTCTGTGAAAATAACTCTGACAAAGTGCTTTGTCATAGCTGTTGGGTTTCCACTTTCATTTAGGCATTACCCCAGTTTATGTTCCCTTTAAAGTATACTATCCACCCTACTAAAGTCTATCCATATTAGAGCCTTTGCTCCAGGCAGACAAATCACAAATCTATTTGTTCTGTCCTTTCTGCAGAACTGACACATCACAACATTTATCAGGAATCTCTTATCATCCCTCCCCCACCAAACTGTCAGACACTCTGTGGTATCATCTATTTCCTTTTGGTCATGTGGGCTTATTCAGGGTCTTCTTTTCTTCTGCTCCATGTCCTCAAGCACCTAAAGAATATTTGATGTAGTTAATTTTTTAATTCTATCACTTCTTGTGATTCCCGTTCTATAAGCTCTCAGTTCTGATCAGACTACTACAGGAAAGAACAGTTATGTAAGAACTTACCTCAATAGCAGATCTTCAAGGGGACCTCAGTCATCAGGTAACACCACAGGAAATGTTGCTGTTGGTGAAGGGGAATCCACACCGAAGATTTTCAGCGGTACATCTGGGGCCACCCTCCGTCGTCACCACCAACCCTATATAGACGTCGAGATCCTGCTCCCTCCTCGGTTCTTTCCCCCGGAGACTAAGGGAGCTAGGCCCTTGCCCTGGGGGACAGAGGAGAGAAAAGAGGTGCTCAGACCAAAGTGAAAAGCTGGATGCACCAGAGAGCCAGTTCCTAGACAGAAGCCCCGAGAAGGGGGATGGTGGGAGGGAAAATACACCTGATGACTGAGATCCCCTTGAAGATCTACTGTTAAGGTAAGTTCTTACATAAGTGTTCCATCTTCTTCAGGGGTATCTCAGTCATCAGGTAACACCGTAGGAATGAATACCAAGCAGTTACAAGTGCAAAACAGACAGTCTGGGAGGAGGGCTCTCCATAAACTTAAGACAGGAGTCCCTGTAACACAGCCCTACCAACTCCAGCATGGGCTCTTGAAGCAATGTCCAGACTGTAGTGCTTATTGAAAGTATGGACTGTACTCCAGGTGGCGGCGGCACACATGTCAGCAGCTGAGACCCCTCGAAAACAAGCCACCGAGGTAGCCACTCCTCTGGTGGAATGAGTTTCGACAGCACCAGGCAATTCTTTGCTATACTTGCAGCAGCAGAACACAATGCAGTTTGCCAACCATTTGGATAAACATTGCTTAGAAACTGAAATGCCCTCGCTACCCAGGGCGAAGGAAACAATTGCTTTGACTTTCTGGACTCCTTAGTCCTAAGCAGATAGCACTTCAAAGCTCTACGCACATCTAACATATGAAGAAGTGCTTCCCCTATATTGGCACGCTCAGAAAATAAACAGGAAGGTGGAAAGATTGAGTGTGAACTCTGAAACCACCTTAGGCAGAAACTCAGGATTTATACTCAAAGACACCCTGTCATTATGAAAAATCAAATAAGGCTCCTCACACCAGTGGGCCTGAAGCTCTGAAATTCTTAGAGCAGAATGAATTTCAACTAAATATAGCACTTTCCAAGACAGAAAGTGAAAATCACAAGTCACGACTGGCTCTAAAGGAGGCAGGGTAAATTTTTCCAAAGTAAAATTCAAGTCCCAAGCCGGAACAGGGGAATGGATTGGAGGTTTCAGATGCAGGATACCCTTAAGAAAGATATGGAAGATACCCAGCTAAGTAATTGTGCGGGTACCTATGGGCTCATGAAATGCAGAAATAGCCGAAAGAGGAACCTTGAGGGAAGAATACTGGAGGCCTGAGTAAGACAGCGAAATCAAGTAATCCAGGATATGGTTCATTAAACAGGTTAAAGGGTCTAAGTTATGTTTGGCAACCCAGATGGCAAACCACTTCCACTTCATGGCATATGTGGCTCGACTGAAAGACTTTCGGGCAGCCACAAGGACATCCGCCACCCTGTTAGAGACCCCGAGCCTGGCGATGGCTATGTTCTCAGGAGCCAGGCATGCAGATGGAGGGACTAGAGGTTGGGATGGGCCAGGGTCCCCTGATCCTAGGTCAGCAGATTCCTGCAAAGAAGAAGAGGGACTGGAGGTTCCTCCATCTGCTGAAGGAGAAGGAACCAAATCTGGCAAGACCAGAATGGAGTCATTAGAATCATGCAAGCCCTCTCCATCTGCAACTTGATTAGCACCCTGTGGATCAGAAGAAACGGAGGGAATACATAAAGAAACCTCCCGCTCCAAAACAGGGACAACGCGTCTCGCCAGAAAACTCCAGGCCCTGAATCTAGCAAGCAGAAATTGGGTAGTTCTGCACTGAGTGGATACGCAAAAATGTCCAACTCTGGAAAACCCCATTTGTCGAACATGTCTTCTGCGACAGATGAGACAAGCTCCCATTCTTACATGCTGGACTGAGTCCTGTTGAGACTGTCTGCCAGGGTGTTTAGCACGCCTGGCACGTGGACCACCAAGACTGATCCAACACCCTGTACTATACTCTCATGGCCACCCTGCAAAGGGGGTACGAATGAGGTCCCCCCCCCCGCTTGCTGATGTAGTACACTACACTTAGATTGTCCTACTGCACCAGCAGCTGACCTGGAGCAAGGTGTTCTTGAAAAGCCTGTATGGCATACAGCACCGCACTCATCTCCAGGACATCGATTTGCAGGGAGGCTTTCCACTGGGAACAAGAGCCTTGGGTTTGGAAGGGACCCAGATGTGCTCCCCAGCCCAGACCTGATACACCTGTGGTTAGGATCTGATGTGGGGAAGAGATCTTTAATCGAACACCTTGAAGCAGGTTCAAGGGGTCCATCCACCACTGCAGTACCTTGCCTACCGAGGAAGAAACCAGGACTGGCTGGTCCAACTTGTCCATGCGCTGGTCCCACTGCACACGGAGGGTCCACTGGAGGATACGCTTATGGAGCCTGGCCTGCGGAACGGTGGGTATGGCAACTGCTATCAGGCCCAGCAATCTGAGACATACCCTAGCAGGAATGTACTGGCTCTGGACAACTTCCTGAGCTTGGGCTATGAAGCACTCCACCCTGTTTTGGGGCAGGAAGGCCTTTCCCTGTGCTGAGTCCAGAACCGCCCCTATATACTGCAGCCTTTGGGATGGTACTACAACTGGTTGGGCAAGCTGACGGTAATGCCCACAGAGTGGAAGAGCTGAAGAGTTCAGTCCAGACCCAGCAAAATCTGTTGCCGGATGGGCCTTTAGGAGCCAATTACCCAGATAAGGGAAGATATACAGTGTCTCTCTTCTGAGACCTGCTGCAACCACTGCCAAGCACTTAGTAAAGACTCACAGCGCAGAAGATAAGCCAAAGGGCAGCACTTGAAACTGATAATTCTTGCCCTGAAAAGCAAAACGAAGAAACTTCCTCTGAGGAGGAAAGATCAAGATGTGCAGGTAAGCATCCTGCATGTCCAGTGAACAGAGCCAGTCCCCCATCTTGAGGAGGAGCATTAGGCATGGCAAAGTTACCATCCAGAACTTTTAGTACTGCAAAGGATAAAATAAGCGGGTTGCGATGCAATTTGTGACCCAAGATCTGGGAAATGCGAGCCAAATGTGCTAATGATTAGCAGCCATTGCTAATCACTGATAACCGGCCGTAGGTCCTGTGAAAATGCCTTATTTGGCATTGTGTCTAATTTTTTTGCCCCTTCAGGGTAGCTTTTTTCAGTCCTCGCCCCCCACACCCAACCCCACGTGCCCCAAGCTATTTGTTATTGGTTACAATGATGTTCCAAGCTCCTCCCCCCAACCGGTCTCCGCTCGGGAGAAATGTGATTCTGTCCTTTGCTGTGTCAGTCCAGGGAAGAAGCAGGTTGGGGAACTACAGCCCAGAGTAACTCATGTGAGTACAGAGTTTTTTGTTTTGCCTTTGTAGGTAATTTTTTTTTTCTTCTATTGTGTTTTGCATCCGGTTTAAATAACTAGTTTTTTCTTGTTTAGCTGCACAGCACAGGGAGCAGAGAAGTGACCAACTGGAGCAGAGGCCATGACCATGGAGAGTCCAGGAGCCAGAGGGAAGCCGAGGAGGCCAAGAGTGTGAGAGGAGAGGGGAGCAGAGACCAGGCTGAATCACAGCGGTGAGGCACGCAGATTTCAGTATTTAGCCAAGGCGGAGCGCAGCACAGGATCGAGGATCTACAAAAACAAGTAGAAACTTTTCATATTATTTATGGGTGGGGAGCCTGAAGGAGGGAAGAAACACAGGGCACGGACTTGTCATGCAGAATCTGTGGGGGGACGGTGCTGCACAAACAGCAAGAAGGGCATACTTAAGGCAAGGCCTGGAACACTAAAGCAAGGACATTGGGTGGTGGGCAGCTGAATCGAAGGGCCAGAGGAGCCCTAAGGGAACCATGCAGCTTGCACATGAGGACCTTGTTGAACATTCGTGCCAGCTTTGGGTCAGGAGTAATTTTCGCCCTTACTGCAGAGAGATGGGCATCAGAGTTTCCTGGGCAACCAGAAGTAAACTGCACTGCTGCAATCAATGCGGAGTAAAGGACAAAGATGCAAAAATAAATACATGTGCCCTGCTTTTTGCATGGGGGAAAGAGACACAAACATTACACGGACGATTTGAACCTATGCTAAGTGTTGTGCCCTATTTACTGTGCTGCTAAGTTTGTGCCCTGCTTTGTAGTGATCAAGAGAGAATACTGACTGCTCTGCTAAGTAATTGTGCCCTGCTTGCAGATGGAAGAGGATGAGCTAGTGAAGTGTTATGCCCAGCTTTGCAGTGACGGGAAAGACATTTACTATTTAACGACTGGAGTGTTGGGCCCTGCAGTTTGCAGTGATGGGCAAAGACATTTAAAAGTGCTGTGCCCTACTTTGCAGAGCTGGGAAACTTGACATTAAACACAGTCCTAAACAAGTGCGTCCTGCAGTTTGCAGAGTGATGGGGAAAGACATTTAAAAGGGAAAGGCATTAATAACAGTAATAAGCAGGGTTTTAAATAATTGATTAGCAGTTTTTTTCTTGGGATAATGCTGACTATACAGAAAATATTTATACAGGTTTTCTAGAAGTGTTATGTTTGTTAAACGCAGTGAAGCAAGTGCTATGCATTTTCACAATGTTTTAGCACTTTTATGAGCAAAACGCTAATCAATTTTTGGAGTTAAATAAATCCCTGCTAAGTGTTGTGCCCTGCAGTTAACTTTGCATGACAGGAGACATTTAAACGTGGTGTGCCTTGCTTTGCAGAGAATGGGAAATACATTTACCACTGTCCTAAACAAGTGCTGTGCTCTGCAGTTACGTACTAATGATGTGAAAGAGACATTTAAATTAGTGCTAGCACACCTTGACAGCGAGAAAAGGCAACAAGTACCGTTCTGCCTTGCTTCCCCAGTGCTGAGTGGAAAAGACAAACTTTAAGTGCTGTGCCCTGCTTTTGCAGCAATTACTGCGCTACAAAATGTGTGCCCTGCTTTAATTGCAGTGATCCATGCTGGGAGAAAGAGAGTAAGTAACTGTGCCCCGCTTTTGCAGTGATTTACTGTGGACAATTTGTGGCAGCCCGCAGTGTGAAAAATTAATGTGCCCTGCTTTGCAGTGACTGACCTCTGCCCTGCACATAAACATAGGAGGGATGCCCAGCTAGACATGGAAGGGCTGGGGATTCAACAATGTCTGAGTGCCAGCCGGGGAGCCTGGGGATCATAAGCAAATCCACTGCCATTTCGTTTTTTACTTTTTCGTGAGTAAAGCCACCGAAATGTGTTACGAAAACAAATCCAGACACCCTTGTTTGCCAACTTAACTTTTTCAACACGGCTGGAAGAAAATTAGCAACTGCAGAAGGATGGTGCCAAAAACATGATCCAGAAAAAAAGTGGCTACAGATTAGCAGTGAGGGAGACTGTACAGTGCGTGTCAGTTGCAAATTGTGCAGTGAGTACAGAGATGAGCTATGTGGGTTGAGGAACTTCAGTGAGTCATTAACTGCAAGGATAGCAGGGACCCCAGCTGAAAGTTGATACCATCCGGAAACATCTTCAGACAAAGTAGCACAAGAAAGCTGTTAACATTTTGAAATTTGGTAAAACAAGGTCACTTGATACAGTATATCGCCATACCACAACTGGTAAGTTTAAAATCGTGAAGGGGGGGGGGTTAAGAGGTTTGGACCCAGAGTTAAAACGATATCAATTTATTTGCAGGGAGAGCTTTCAGTAATGCAGAGGAACAGCATAGTATGATTCCAGGAAGGCTGATGGCGATCCTGTACGTGATGTTCAAAGAGAACAGCGCTACGCCGGCGACCTGTGTTCAGGAACAGACACAGATTGCCAGGCGTCGGCCAGGAGGAGGAAGAGGAGGATCGAGCATCCCAGGGACAACTCTCTCTGGGAGGGTGGGACGCCCGACTGCAGAGGTGCCTGTTCCTAGTGGTGGCTGGGGGCTGTGCAGCTTTGGGGGCAACAGTAAGGATAGCGTTGGCTGGCGTCCTGGCGTGCAGTATGGAAACATGCATTGTAGCATCATTGATCCCATTGCACACCAGCAGTGGAGGACTACCACAGGTAAAAATTCCTCGTCAGCAAGGCGGCTGCCCTTACGGTGCCGCCACAGTTGTGCCCAGTCAGCTTCCTCCTAGGCCCGCCCAGGTTTCCTCAGTGGTAGGGTAAGTACCGCTGTGATGCGGTCTGGGAAGGGCTGCGGAGGAAGGGTGTAGTTCTGCCACGTATCAAGGAGGCAGCAAGGCTGGCTGAAAAGAGGGGGGGTCAAAGGCACAACCAACAAGCTGAGGACAGAAATAAATTAAAAGAAAAAGTTTGAAGTGATACCAGAACAAGAGAAGCGCCATGGAGTTCATATGGGCAATAAATACATTAACACGGTTATTGGGCATGTACTCACAATGTTTATTGGCAAGAACCTAGAAGAAAACCTGCTGGCAACTGTCAAAAATGCAAATTTTTTAGTGCTTATGGACGGTAGTCGTGACAGTGGTGTAACGGAAAAAGAACTGGTTTACATTCTTTATGTAAATCCCAGCAATGGTCACGTGGAGACTAAACTGAGGGAAGACATACAGTGGTTAGTTGCTGTTCACTGTTTCCCAAACAGATTACAACTGGCCATAAAAGAGGCTTTGGATAACACCTAGATTTTACTGAAGTTTCAAACTTTCCGACCCAATTGTTTTACCTCTATCAAAAAAGTCCTAAGCAACTCAGAGAATTATGGTTCCTTGCCCAGGCCATGGAGATGTCAGTTGAAAAGCCCAAGAAGGCCCAAGGCACATGCTGGGTGCAGCATAAACATCTTGCCACCCGGGCTGTTACCAAATCATTCCCCGTAATTTGTGCCCATTTAGAATCTATGGCCACAGACCCAGCTCATAACCAGGCCAAAGCCAAGGGAGTGTTGCAAATTATGACTTAATTCCAAATGGGGGCACACCTTTTGGATTTTGAAAAGTTGCTTCAGCCATTTGCCAGGTTGTCACTAGCACTTCAAAAAGTAGTAATTGAAATGCCAGAGCTACTTCGCTCTGTTGAAACTTTGAGAAACATTCCTGACTATGCTAAGCAGAGGCCGTGAACTTGACATTCTCTTAGAAAATAAGTCTGACATTCTTTCAGAAGCATGTCTTGAAGTCACTTACAAGGGTGTGAAATTAACACATTTTAGTGGCCTGTTAAAACTTTTAAGCAGCAATGTAAGAAACACATTACAAACATTGAGAACAGTTGTGAACAAAGGTTCTGTTTTATGAAAGTAGAATCTATAACCGTGCAAAACTGTTAGATATCAAACTTTGGCCAGCAAACCAAAAGGAACTGGAGCTATATGGTGACCTATATTACTGTAGTAGCCGACCATTTTTCAGCACTTTTGCAGCCTGACTGTGACAGCACTCTGCTGTTTGCAGAATGGCAAAAGTTTAAGATTTTTGTTCAAACCAATTTCATCAATCTGTCTGCCTCTGCTATCTGTTCAAAGTTGGCATGTGACTTCCAAATTCTTATCCAAATCTGTTGAAGCTTGTCAATGTGTTAAGAGTATTTCCTGTGTCTAATGCAATAGTATAAAGGTGTTTTTCAACTATGAACAAGATAAAAACTGATTGGAGAGCATCTCTGGCAGAGGACACTGTAGAAACATTGATTTGCCCTAAAACGCAGGGCCCCCTCCAGCTGAATTCAACCCAGAAAGGGCTATAGACATATTTTTTTAGTTCAAAGCCAAGACGTCCTAGTGATCTGGCAACTCAGGATGGTGAACCCCCAGGTCCCTCCCCCCCAAAACGGACTAGAATTGCTGTACTGGCTACATGTCTAGTGGAGAAGAGTAGCAGAAATTTGGAGTGCTACCCAATAAAATTAACCCAGTACTTGTTGGTAACCAGGTTTATGCTGGGCTTTTTATTTTGTATTTATTTCAATGTTTTGTCACGGTCACGAATATCGTCACAGTCTGCTTTGGTAGACATCATCACGCTGACTCTCTGCTCTCAAAATGTGCTGCTGCACTGCTGTTTGTCACAAATGGCTAAATAAAACACATACAAGTCTGAAACGATGTGTACAATGTGTATTTTATCATTAATTATATAGCAAGATCAGATTTTATATGATAAAAATATAAATTTTTCTGTAATTGCTAATCAACTTCGACCAATTGCTAATCATGTTTCACTTTCGTTAGCGAAGGCCACTAATCAAGTCTCCAACACTAATTTATGCCTTGGTTTTCCAGCCTGAAGTGGACAAACCTCCAACATTAAGGTGACCTTCCATTACTGACTGGGGGTTGGAGATGCTCATGCCCCACTCTACACAGTTCCAGATGAAGGATGAGACCTACAGCCCGAATATGGCGCCACCCCTCACATGAGTGTCACAACAGAATAGGCAAATCAAGCTTCAGCCATAAAGCATCAGCCTCAGGGTGAAGGACTCGTCCATGAATGTCCACGGGTACAAAGCAGAGGGCATGCACTGTCTTCACGCCCTGTATGACTTTGTCCAGAACCACCGACCAGGCAGCACAGTGTTATAAAATAAGGTGGGGTTCCCCATATTCTGCATATGTCTCATCTGATACCAGAGGATACCACCATATACATGAAAGAAATCCCCTAGGCAAGGCAACATCACAGTGTTGGCTATGGCAGGGTTTTAAATAACTCTAAAAATTGATTAGCGTTTTGCTCATAAAAAGTTCTAAAACATTGTTAAAATGCATATCACTTGCCTCACTGTGTTTAACAAGCATGACACTTATAGAAAACCTATATAAATGCTTTCTGTACAGTTAGTATTGTCCCAAGATAAAAACTGCTAATCAATTATTTAAAACCCTGTATGGAGGCAGTGACTTGGCCACCCAGGCCCACTGTATAACTATCACAAACACAGTGATAGGGGCAGCTTGGCCACACTGGCCAGATCCAGAACTATCATATACATACTGACACAAGGCTTTACAGAACACTTTCTGGAACCTAAACCAACGTGTTACTACACAGCACAGGAGCCTCTCACCACACAAAACAAGGATTCTGACCACTCCTCCCCCCCCATCAAGCCACACAATGGGGAGAAACTGTCACCTTTTGAGTCCAGTCATACTCTCCTCCTGGGAGAGACAGTCTCCTCAGGACAGACCTGGCTCCGTTCAGTCACGATTACAGTCATACCTCCTCATATTCTCATCTTGATTTTCCATCAAGGCCAGGGGCCACTGAGGTGAGGCTAACCAGCCTGTAGTTTCCTGCTTCCTCCCCACTTCCTTTCCTGTGAAGAGGGACTACATGTGCCCTCTTCCAGTCCTCTGGAGCCACTTCTGTATTTAGCGACTCGCTAAACAGGGCTGCCGGTGGTGCTGCCAGCACCATCTGTAGTTCCTTCAACATCCTAGGGATGTATACCATCTGGTCCCATTGCTCTGCCCACCCTTACCGTTTCATGAGCTCCTCTAGGACCCTCTCCTCTGTAAAAAGAATGGCGTTTACCTCCTTCCCCCTTTGTTTTTGATGTCTAAAGTTCATAGATGCAGCACTCGAAAAACCATAATGAAAATGCGGCAACAAAAAGTTTACACTACCACTGCTGTAATTTATTCCACTTTTTAGTGTTTAGCCCCTAGCACCTCGGCTCAATGCCTTCAAGGTCCCTGTCCCTCTTCTTCTTCAGTGAGTATTAACAGAAGTATTTATTCATTATTGACGCTTTTTCTCGATCCTCCTCCACACAAGCCCCTCCTTCCCCTCTGTGCCCTACAATCCTCCCTGGCCTTTCTTCTTTCACTAATGTATCTACAGAATGTCTTTTCCTTTCTCTTTACTGTCCATATTAATCTTTCCTGTATTTCTGCCTTTGCGCTTCTAACTGCTTTCCTTGTTTCTCTCTGTCTTTCCAGGTATACCGCCCTATCCTCTTCCTTCTGTGTCTACTTATATTTTCTGAAGGCCACCTTTTTGGCCCTTACACCCTCTGCCAACTCCTCAGTGAACCACAGTGGTTTCTTCCTCCTCTTGCCATTGTTCCTGAACTTGATGCATTGACTTGTCACCTCCACTATGGCTCCTTTTAGGTGTGCCTACTGTTCCTCAACCCCCCCCCCCGACTGTATCCTTACTTGCCAGGGGTTCTTTGATCCCTATCCCCATCCTAGTGAAGTCTACCTTCCTGAAAACCAAGACCCTCGCTCTTGTGGCTTGACTGCAACACTGTACCTATGTTAAACCATACTGTGTGGTGGTCACTTGACCCTAGGTGATCATCCACCCGTACTTCCGTGATTCTGTCCCCACTGGTCAGTACAAGGTCCAAAATCGCCCTGTCCCTGGAGGGTTCTAACACAACTGCAAAGGCCCTCCCAATGGAAGATACTGTCCCTTAATGAGCAATAAAGATCACACCAACTGTCCTCTCCTGACCTAGTCTGTCCTGCATTTAAGCTAGTGTAATGCGGGGCACAAGGCTCGCTCCCCTTAACTTGGTAAATTTCAAACTTGCAATTGAGGTGGTATATTCCAAGCCCTAGACTATTCTAGCTAAACTTGAAGTAATAATTAATAAAATATAAAAATGTCTTGGGGAGATAAACTACCTATTTTAATGGGAGATATGAATTATGATTAGTACCAACCAAGGAGGAGGCAATTAAAGGAACAGTTTCTATCTTGGGGGTCAAACAACATATTAAGGTGCCTACTAGAGTTACAAATGTTTCCACCCCGGGATCAATTCTGGATTTATTATTTACTTCTTCACAATTAAGGGTAATGGACTTGGGGATATTATCACCATATTTAAGGGACCATAAACAGCCACTGTATAAATATAATAATCATCACTGGACCAGAGACATACAAAAGTTTTCAGCTGATAAATTTACGTTTAGTGTGAAAAATGAAAACTAGGACTGTTGCAAATTACTTTCTGAATTAGACTGAGCTGTGGAGTACTTTTAAGGACCTTGAGATTTGATTTGTGTAATATACACGCCCTTAAGTGTAGAGTTAAGAAAAAAAATAAGAAAATATTGAGAATGATTAGGATTAAAAACAAACTCTGGTGACTAGCAAAAAAAAAAAAACTAAACAGGGGAGGGGACTGGGAAATTTTTAAGCAGAAACGGAATTAGTGTAAGGGACAGATAAAGAAAGCAAAAGTAACATTTTACTAACATAAATTGGAAAACAACACAGATCCCCATAAATTCTCAATCCCTGCAACTGAGGCATGAAGGCAAGTTGACAAATGACCCCTATGGGATTTCTAACATCCTTAATTCCTACTTTGTTAATCTCCCAGGTTTGGCAACTAGTCATTCCTTTGGAAGCCCAGATGATATAAAAACTGGTAATGACTATAAGCATCCTCCTTTTCGGTTTAGGATGCTGAGTACTCATGAGGTTCGTCGAGGCCTACAGGGTAACAATGTCCATAAATCTTTCAAGCCTGATAGAGTTGAGGGTCAGTTTTTAAAAATGGTAGCTGATGACATAGCCCCTATTGTTACTTATATTTTCAACTGGAGCTTAAACACAAGATAATTTCCCTCAACATGACAGGAAACAAGGTAATCCCCATCTTTAAAGGAGGTGAAGCCTTGGAACAGGGGACTCATCGACCAGTATTATTACCATCTGTGTTATCCAAATGTTTAGAAAAACATGTCCATTTACATCTGATTGAATACTTGGACAAATATGTTCTTGTGATGCCCTTCCAGTCATGTTTCAGGAGGGGGCATTCTACTATTACAGCTTTGTCAGAATTTAACAACTTAGTGTCCTCCTCCTCCAATTCCAGGCTGGAAACAGTGGTTATTTTTACAGATTTGTCCAAGGTGTTTGACTTGGTGGATCACTCTCTGCTATTAGACAGAATAAAGGCCCTGGGATGGAGGGTGTCGGTTTCCCAGGCCCTTTCCACAAGGAAAGATGTAATTCGAAGGGTGCCACAAGGGTCCATTCTGGGACCCCTCTTGTTCTTTCTTTTTAACAATGACCTTCCTCAGGTAGTCCAGTTTTCTTCTTTAAGACTGTACGCAGATGATACAAGCTTTGATCACTACAGGTGAGCATATGCTGGAACTCATGAATAAATTACAGGCTGCTTTCAATGGTGTGCAAGCGTGGTTCACCAGGTCAAGGCTCATGGATGACTGTTAAGAAAAGTAGTTGATCCATTTTGGACCGAAGGAAAAAAAAACCCTGTTGGACATATACACTGATGCAGGTGAAGTGACTGAGCAAGTTAGTGAATATCGATATCTGGGAGTGACTTAATTCGTATTTATCATTTACAGGTCATATAACTTCACTCGTTAGCAAAGGTAAACAAGAAAATAGGGGCTTTAAGATGCACCACTAAATGCCTAACAAAAAGACAGGAAAACCATAGCTGAACAACTAATCTTACCTTCCCTTGAATACGGTAACCTGGTATATCAAACAACTAATAAGGGCCTGTTGGATAAACTAAAACTGTATTTTAAATTGGCCCAGTAATTGCAATTTTAATATTCATCATTGTGTATTATTAACTGGGTTAAACTGGCACACTTCGGCCATAAGAAGTGCAAAATCCTGGTTGAAACTCTTACATAAAAGCTTGTTACATATTCCTAACCACTCTACCAGTACAGTATTTCACAAACAGCACCTAGCCCGCTGTAACTGGGTAATAAAATTACCTTTCTCAGGTTCTTGTTGGAACTGCACAAAAGAAAGAGACAACAGACAAGTGGTGTCCAGATAATAAATATAATTTATTACTGACAAATAATATAGGCTTACAACCAGCAGTGTAATCACCGGGAGAGTATCCAGCTTCCTTACCTATGTAGATGCAGTCTCTAGTCTCAGTAAAGCTATGTGCTGCAAGGGGTCTTATACCCCGATAATTGTCAGGGTAACTACTAAAGAAGATACATAAGAAGTAAGCAATTGGCTAAAAACAGGTGGCCTGAGTAACCATCCTAACTAACGTAAGAAGTTGCTTAGCTTGCAGAAGATAAGTGAACAATAAGGTCTGTGATGCCTCCAAGGTCACTTGCAGTTACAGTTGTGCACAAGCACTAAAGATGGCACTGTTGCCTAACTTATGATTGTACAATAAAATACAATGAATAACATAGCCCAGTGGCAGGCTACATTATAAAAGTATAGCGAAGCATAATATATATTAGAGAAGTACAGTAGAACTCTGATCCTGACACTTACACGATAAGTGCCTCTGCCCTAAGGCCAGTACAGATACCTACATATGTGTTGCTGTCTGCGAGGTGGGGGTACAATCAGGGGTGCAGGTCCATGGATAATATTTCCCCCCCTTGTAACCTAAGAAGGGGCAACAATCCCAGGAAAGTAGTGGGATGGAGCTAAAAAGTCATTTACAAGCCTGAAGCACGAGCCTTGTAAAGGAATTTGAGTTGTTCTCAGTGTTGTCTTAGAGTATGGCACAGACAGCAGAGGGTTAGTATCAGAAAAATAATCAAAAATGCTTGAATAACAACAAAAGCTTTAAAAGTTAATTCTAACCAAGTGTTGGATAGAGCAGTACTTAAATCACCATCATGAATAAGATCATTAAGAGCATCACCAGCCTTAGAAATTGTTGTAAAATGATGTAAAAGCTGTAACCGCAATGATGTAATTAAATGTTGTACTGTATTTGTCCTCTTTGTGACGAGGTACCTTTGGAAACGAGCCTCTGGCTCAAAGGTTGTAAACTGATGTACAAATAAAATAAAAATAAACATCACTGCTAATATAAATCAAATGCAAATCCTTCCTACCCAAAAGAGATTTCAAGGAAAGAGTCAAAGGGTCATTGTGTGCATTAAACACAGACAAATACTGAGACAAGGCAAGCAAGGATTGCGAACTGGTATCAATAACATCTGGTTCAGAGAGAGGAACAGGAGTAATCACAGTGTAACCAATGACTGTTTTCTGCTGCGGAGTAAAACCGAAGTTAAGTGTTGAAATAACACAAGATTTGTGACCATAAGCAAATGAGTCATGATTTGTCACTGCACAATACTGTCCATCAGAATTGTAAGTCACTCTTACAGTTGGTAACCTCCATCGCTGTAGACGTATGGAGCAAGAGAGACTGGTTGGTGAGCCGTGAAGTGAAGCAATGTACCTCTTCTAGGTAGCTTTGGAATTTAGCTGTTTCGGCATCTGGCGCAGAAGATGCAGTTCATGTCGGATTTGTCATCCTCGTCAACATCAGTATTCGCTTCCCTCAAACCCTCACTTACATATAATTCAAATATGCTGTTTTTTATCACATTTCAACCTTTTGCAATCATCTCATCATACAAACTTCTCACTCAGAGTCTTGAGCAGTACAATGCAACAATCTGTTATTGGCATCGCAGAGTGACTGTCCCCTCCACTAATTTCTGTTTCTTTTTCTGTAACTCCGATGTCTGCAAGCCCATCTCTCTTTATTTTTTTTTTTTTTTAAGAGACGCATTTTGCAGTTCAAGGGAGGCACACTTCGCTGTGAGACTCTTAACAGCGGTATGGAGAGTCGCAACCAAAAGACCTTTAAGGTTGTACTTTTTGGTTGGTTGTTTCGACTCTAGGTAGTTTCCGAAATGAGCAGCAATGGATTGTCTGCAGACTTCGCGTCTGGGCAAAATCTGTCCATCTACTATGGGATGTGAGGTAGTTCGAGACATCGAGTCTCAAGTCAGTGCAAAGTTCAGGCATGACAAACAAGGGGTAGACAAACAACCAAAGAAGCAGTCAGAAGACTGGATTAAATCCTTGACGCTGTCACCCAACAGCTTTCCGGTCCCCCGTGGGCAAACGGTGGTGCCAAGGCGGTATACTGTCACTCACAAAGGAAGTGTAAAAGGGTCAGGTGTGGGTGTGCCACACCAGATACCAAAAACCACTGTAAGTACGAGTACGTCCAAGTAGGTGAGAAATGCACTACACTACTAGACATTCAAAATTAATTGAATGGCATCTTCACTTTGTACATTCCAACCTGCACACAGCTGCCAAATGTAACTGAGTAATAAAATTACCTTTCTCAGGTTCTTGTTGGAACTGCACAAAAGGAAGAGATGACAGACAAGTGGTGTCTAGATAATAAATATAATTTATTACTGACAAATAATAATACAGGCTCACAACCAACAGTGTAATCACTGGGAGAATATCCAGCTTCTTTACCTACGTAGATGCAGTCTCTAGTCTCAGTAAAGCTACGTGCTGCAAGGGGACTTATACCCCAATAATTGTCATGGTAACTACTAAAGAAGATATATAAAAAGTAAGCAGTTGGCTAAAATCAGGTGGTATGAGTAACCATCCTAACACAAGAAGTTGCTTAGCTTGCAGAAGACAAGTGAACAATAAGGTCTGTGTTGCTTCCAAGGTCATTTGCAGTTATAGTTGTGCACAAGCACTAAAGATGGCACTGTTGCCTAACTTATGATTATACAGTAAAATATAATAGATAACATCTCCCAGTGGCAGAATACATTATAAAAGTATAGTGAACCATAATATATATTAGAAAAGTACAACAGAACTCGGATCCTGACACTTATGCTTATACGATAAGTGTCTCTGCCCTAAAGTCAATACATATACCTACATATGTGTTGCTGTCCATGAGGTGGGGGTACAATCAGGGGTGCTGGTCCATGGATAACACTGTGAATTGGGTAGATCTGTGCATATAAATAAAATTAGTTCCGTCAGGTGCAATACAAAATTTGGAGTAAAAACTTTGCAATATCAGGCAGCTTCATTTTGGAATAAAATGCAATTTTTGGTACATACGGCCCCATCATCTACTGTTTTAATACTAAATTGGAAAGCTGCTTCCTTAACATCTGCAAGTATGTGTAGTAGGTCTTGTGTCTTCGATGTCTGTATTGTCAGCAAACTGATTATTGTGATGCATTCTTTGTAATGTGTTTTATAATGTATTTTAATATATGGATATGCCATTTAATAGGTCTATAAAGCATACAAAAAAAATCCGGTAATACCCTCAAAGGTTCAGTGATAATACAATTGTCAATCACTGGTAATAGTATTATCAATCACTTTTAATAGTATAGTTTTGTGCTCCTAACAGTATCGTTGCAAGCTTCAGAAACTATATCTTCTGCCCCCACGTCCTAAACATGCCTCCTCATTGGCCGCTTTTCATGTGTGGGCAGGCAGAACAGTTTAAAAAACATGGCGGTCCTTCTGTCGCTTAGTGACAGCAAACTCAGTCATCGCGCTTCTCCGTTTTTTATTTTCCTTCCCCCATCAGCAAATGAAAATATCTAGTTGATCCTGCCATTGCAGTGATCAAGAGCAGGTAGGACCTGAATTTTCTGGAAAAAAAAAAAAAAAAACAGGCAGGTGCTGGGAACCATCAGGAGCGAGCAGAAAGCTCAAGACACAGCGCAAGACAGTGCAGCGGTTCGCCATGACCCAGAAAGTCCTTTACTGAACTGGCGAACTGCTCATCAGTAAAGACCCCAAAACACACTTGGATCCAAATATTTAAAAAAATCAATGCATGGTTCCTTGTGTATTACTGGTCAGCAATATCATCTCACCGTTTTGGACACGTAGGAACCTCTTGATGGTATTACTGACCGGTAATACACACGGAACTATACATTATTCTCTTTATATATATTTTAATGAAACTGATTTGCTCACAACAGGACTGTCTTGTAAACAGGGATATTCTTCCCCAACAACATGCTTACCTATATAAAAATAAAAGATTTTTACCCATCTTCTCCTCTTCCAAACTGTACACATTTAGGTCCTTAAATCTCTCCTCTTAGGGCTTCTGATGCAGACCTTGCACCATTTTATTTGCCCTCCTCTGGACTGCTTCCACTCTATATCCTTCCAGAGATGTGGTCTCCAGTACCATAGTGCTCTAGGTGGGGTCTTTCTAGTGATCACTATAGAGGCAATACCACCTCCCCCTTTCTGCTGGCGATATCCCTTCCTATGCACCCCAGTAACCCACTAACTTTCACAACTGCCTTGTCACACTGCCTGGCCATCTTCAGGTCATCCAATATGATTACCCCCAGGTCTCTTTCCTGTTTGGTGGTCGTCAGTACCACTCCTCCCATTCTGTTCTCTTCCCCTGGGTTTCTGTGCCCCAAGTGCATTACTTTGCACTTTTACACACTGAAACCCAGTTGCCATACCTCTGACCACTCTTAAGAGTTCTCAGGTCACTGCTCATTCCCCGCCCCTGATTGTCCACCCTAATGCAGATTTTGGTTTCTTCAACAAAGAGGCAGACCTTCCCTTCCGGCTCCTCGGCAACATCACTTACAAAGTCATTAAAGAGGACCGGTCCCAGCACTAATCCCTGAGGCAGCCCGCTGCCCACTCTTCCTTCCTCGGAGTGAACTCTGTTTACAACCACACTCTGCTGCCTATACCCTAAGCAATTTCTTACCCAGTGCATCACTTTTGGACGCACTCTTAAGCTACCCAACTTGATTACTAGCCTCCTTTGTGGAACGGTGCTGAAAGCTTTACTGAAATCTAGGTAGGCCATGTCCACTGCTCCACCCTGATATAATTCCTTGGACATCCAGTCAAAGAAGTCTATCAGATTTGTTTGACATGACCTCCACCCCACCCCACCCCGTGGAGTCCATGCTGCCTGGGTATGTTCCACAATCCTTTCCTTCAGAAGAGACACCATTAAATTTCCCCACCACTGATGTCAGGCTGACTGGCGTGTAATTGCTGACCTCTTCTCTGCTACCACTTTTGTGAAGTGGGACTACATCTGCCCTCCTCCAGTCTTCCAGAACCACTTCCGCTTCCAATAAGCAGTTAAACAGGACTGTCAGAGGTGCAGCCAGTACCTACCCGAATTCCCTCAATACTCTTGGATTCACCCCATCTGACCCCATCGCTTTGTCCACTTTCAGATTAGCGAGTCCCTTCAGGACACTCACCTCTTAAAACAGACTACTGCCCAACTCCCTCCAATGTTCCTGTTACTTGTTTGTGGTCCCTCTCCTGCTCCTTCCTATGTGAACACCCCCAGTGGAGGTCCTTCACCACATGAAGCAGGCAGCTCAGACTACAGCACCACCAATATTCGATTGTTGACAAATTAAAAAACCTTTAACTTCCTGACTAGTGAGATAACTAACACACCAAACAAGGGGAGGCAAATAAAACCAATGCTGGTAAGGGAAAAAAAAAGCGCGCTGCCAGATACTGGGGGAAGAGGGTGAACTCCAGATAGCAGCAGCCTTACTAACTATCGGCTACCCTTCCCCCAAAAGGCAAATAAAAATCACTCACCTGAGGCATCAGACTACATATTTTGATAGCTTGCAGACCTACTAGACAAAAAAAAAAATCCTACAAGGCCAGTGGTCTCCCTTCAGGCACTGTAGCTGCCAAAATGGAAGTTAGCTGGCAGGTCATTCAATTTGAAAGTCTCAGCTTAACAGGCACAATTTCTAAATTTAGAGGTTTCCCCTTCGCCAGAAAGTGCCAACCTGCCCAGAAGTTACACAATCCTAGATAAAAATAACAAACAACATCTACATTGGATAAACCTTCCAGAGTATTCATCTATGCTCCTACCTCTATAGTGGTACTGCTGAAACTGAGGTGGAATGCAGCTGGAATGTACCATGTCTCTGGAGGTCTATGCTGAGGTCACAGCTTTGGAGCTGTACCACTACCCCAATGGAAGAACACATTACCGATATGTATTAACTACCTCCCCCATTAACAACGTAGTGCAATACCGAAGATTGAACAACAGTAGAGATACATAAGAATGTGCCCATGACATGGTCACCAATCTGTTTATCTAACTGGTATTACTGTATGTCAAGTCCATTTGCAGGGATTTATTTAACTCTAAAAATTGATTAGCGTTTTGCTCATAAAAGTGTTAAATCTTGGTGAAAATGCATAGCTCTTGCCTCACTGTGTTTAACAATCACAGCACTTCTAGAAAATCTATATAAATACTTTCTGTACAGTTAGGATAGTACCAAGAAAAAAAAAATGCTAATCAATTATTTAAAACCCTGATTTGCTATCTTCCGGTTTCCAAATCTTGTTTAATGCACTTTCACACATCAGTGGTAGAACCTAGAACTTCAAGGCAAACTTTATTGCTTGCTTTCCATCACATGATTTACATCAACCCTTTCCTATCTCCTTTCATCCTTCCACTCTCCCTTATTTCCCTTTCAATATGACAACTGTAAAAAAGCCAATTATTTAGAACAAGAGAAAAATATGTAGAAAGCACACATGCAACCCCCTGGGGAAGTCACACAACTGGGTCAGCACTATGTTTCAAATAAATTTCAGAACACAACATAAATGATTTGCTCAATTTAATATGTGAAAGAAGCATACCACACAAAACAGCACATGCTGGATACTGGCAGCCTTAGAAATCAGGAATTCAGCAGTTGAAGAACAGAGTTACATAACCTGCTGACAGTCTCAAAAACCAAAACCAGCTTGCAGAACTTGCACACACGGACGTCTAAATTCAGAAGCGATATTTTGCTATGTGGCTCGACCCAAGTAAAATATTTCAGATAAAAATCACACTTGGGATGAAGTCCTATTTTCATACAAACCTTGAAATGAGGCATACTCTGCTTGAGGAAGCGATCTTGAACAGACGAAAAATTACTCTATGTCCCCAGACATATGACTTATGGAGGCAGAAAACTGTTTGCAAAATATCTTTCTCATTAACCCCCAACCACCACCACCGTAAAAGACTGGGGTGCTAGATTAGCTCATTAAAGGTCATCCCAAAATATACAAAATACCAATTAGAAGGAGAGAATATCTAAAATGAATTATTATGAGTTAAAGATCTAGGCCGGGATATTCAAAGGGGTTGCACCTGGCGCTACAGGGTTGCGCCAGGCGCAACACACCAATGTGCCCCAGCACGATATTCAAGGTGGCAGGTTGCATGGCGCAACTCCTGATGTACCATGGCACATTGGTAATGTATGTGGCACAGATGCAGTGGGCATGCCCATGCATATGCAGCACATCCCGATACTCAGCCCAGGATGTGCAGCCCATATGATGGCACAACCCCTACATGCGCCGCACACTGGTGCTCGAATTTCAGTCATAATAATAAATAGGTTTCAAATGCTGACCACCCACAGGCGGCAGCTGTATTGCAAGGCGCAACACAACAGCTGCCAGCCATGGGTAGCCATCATATAAGCCCCAATCCCACAAGCACCCAGATCCCCCCCTGCTAGTCTAGTGGACCCCTTCTCCGTATGCCCAACTGCTGGCTGCAGTAGACTAAAGAATAACCTGGTGGTCTGGTGGACCCCTCTCCCTCCCATTGTACTAAATGTGGGCTGTAGTACGAAGAGATATCAGCCTGGTCAGTGAAGTACCCCCCACCCACCCAAGGCCCCCTAGCCACCCAGGAGCCCCTCCCCCAACATCGGCAGGCGGCAGCACTCCACCACATATCGCCCGCTAAATGACAGTGCACAGTATGATCTGTACGCCTACTGGTCCACAGTGTGGACTAATTGGCTTACAGACCATACTGTACTACACAGGACCAGATATGTGAAAGAATGCATTCTGTCACATATCTGGTCCAGTGTATTACAGTATGGTCTGCAAGCCCAGTCCACACTGTGGACCAATAGGTGTGTAGATCCTACTGTACGCTGTCATTCGGTGGGCGGTCAGGTGGTATGCGGGCAGGCACTGCCGTCCCACGATGAGAGGAAGGGTGCTGGGTGGCATGGGGCCCTGTGGGTGGGTGGGAGGGGTACCACGGACTACTAGGTTGACCGCTCTTCATACTACAGCCCGCGATCAGGCATACGGGGAGGAAGAAGGTTCCACAAGACCACTGGGTTTACCTTTATTCTTACTACAGCACGTGACTGGGCATACAGCGAAGAGGAGGGTTCCACTAGACCACCAGGTTATTCTTTATTCTTACTACAACCCGCGATGGGGAATACGGGAGGGGTGACTACATTAGCCCACTAGGGAGCCAATCCCCAATGGCAGCTTGGCAGGGCGCCAGGTGCATTTCACCGGGAAACCCAGCGCAACGCATTTAAAAGGGGCCATAATGACATGCAAATGGCCCCATTTGCACCTTGCATAGATTATGCCCTCATTTACATGCCCCCAGCTGAATATCACAGGTGATGCGCCTAGCGCAATGGCACTTGCACTGGTGCATCGCTGTGCTCCCTCTCTGTGGCTTGCGTTGGCGCAGTGCCACTGCGCCATGCACAGTATGTGCGCGACCTTGCCATATTCAAACGCCATGGTGCATCACTGTTGAATTTTGCCTGGTCCTGGATCGTCGCAGCCTGGATGGCACAGTCTGAATATCCGACCCCTAGTGTACTGCGTAAAACTAATATTAGTTTTTAAAAGCAATCAACAGTTACTACCATTTATGTTTGAGGTACTTTTTCTCTTCCCTATGGTTAATTAGAAGATTTTTGTCTGATGTTAGCAGGCGTGTTGTGCTGAACACCACACTGCCCAGTGGCTGATGTACTCTGTTCTTGCCATTACATCTTCAGCACTGTAACATCACGAACAGTCTCATCACAGCTGTTCAGAAAGTCAAGTCAGTAACTGCCAGGTCAGTCACTTGCAGGGGCACTGGAAAAATGCACTCTCAATTTTTCCTCCATATTCATACTTTCAACATTCTCTGCACAAAATCTGTAATTTCTTGCAATTTATTGAGTTTTTGACTGAAAAAGTACAAAAATATTTAACTTATCAAGGAAAGATACTAAAACATGCTAACAATTTTGTACACAGACTTGGATTTGACCAAAACAGTAGTGTGAGCAGGGGTAGAAATTCACTTTTTGTGGTACCTGCAACCAAGGTGCATGTAGCGACAAAAGTTACATGCACCGCAGTCAGGTTACCTACACTGGTAGACAAAAAATGATAAAACTAAAAAAAGTTACTGATTAAAAGGCAAGTGTATGAGATTGTTCTCAAGTAGACATAACTGTGCTGTACAACAGTACTGCTCTCTGTGGAGTGAGAGGTCACAGTGTGACTGTGCTGCACAACAGTACTGCTCTCTGACTGTGGAGTGAGAGGTCACAACGGGACTTTCTAACATGGCTCTGGACAGAGGAGGCAAATGCAGGTCACAGACTGGTGGAAACACGTCATGTGATCAAATGGGAGCAGTGATTAAGCCATCAGTAGAGCCCGCATGTGTACTACCTGCACTCTCCACACAAGCAGTAGACTATTAGAGCCCACTGGGCTAGTACCGGCAGCCGCCACAGTGTCTCGCGCTAAGAAGGACCGGGCGAGTCTGTAAAGCAGGAAACAGTTGTCAGAGGCATGCGACTGGTGAAGTGGACATCCACACTGTATGTCTATGACAGGTCACGGTGTAACACACGAAAAACTAGTGAGCAGAAAATGGAGAGCTGCATTGCGACGTTCAGTCTCTGCAGTGTGATGGGAATACCTAGGTGGGTAGATGACGAGTACGGAGCAAGCGGAGGGGGCATACTACATGCGTAGTACAATGGTGGTACGGGAAGATGACTGAACTGCCACCTAGGCAGGAACACTGTGCGCAGTACCAGGCAGAGCACACTGACAGCAGAGTGGAATGGGAGGATGATCGAGGGGTGCACACAGAGAACAAGAGACAACATGTAGATGAAACAGCGACTGGCAGCAGGTGCACAGAGGAATACAGAGATGTACAGAGCAGGCAGGCTTATGAGACAGGACAGTGGCAGGAGGAGATCGGGAAAGTCACAGGTGGGGAGGGAGACAGCCTGGAGGAGCAGGTTGACAACACTGACAGAAGTGTCCAAGGGGACGATGCAGCAGAGCTGTGGATGAAGACAGAGGATGTGCTACAGAGACTGAGCACCACTAGCTCTGGTCCAAAAAACAACGATATACATAGCTGGCAGCTCATACAGAGCAAAGACAGCACATGGCACGTAGCGCTCAGTGACAAGCAGCTGGATACTCTGGAGACAAAAAGGGTGGAGGTGAACACACACAAGAACACTGCTTGGGCGTGGAATGTCCTCAACGACTGGCTAAGCGCCACCGGCATACACACAGATTTGAAGACAGTCGCGCAGGCCAAGCTGGCACGATTCCTCAGGCAGTTCTATGCCACCGTGAGAACAGAGCAGAAACAGCAGTACAATCAGAGCTCATTTGTGGGACTGTGGGCTGGACTACAGCGACATATGACTGGAGGCGAAATAAAGAGTTATAAACATCATAACTGATGGAGAGTTTGTGGCAGCTAATAATGTGTTTGTCGCTGTCCTCAAAGAATATAGGAGGGCTGGGCAGGATACCACGACCCACCACCCAAAGATCACTGACAGCGATCTGAGAAAGATCAGGACAAGCCAGAAATTGAGTCCAAAGACTGTATGGGCTTGTCCAAATACTCTGGTTCGAGATGCATCTGGGACTCGCTCGCAGAGGATGAGAGGGCCAAAATGAGCTCCACCAGAAGTCTTTTGTGGTGCAGGTCGACGACGAGGGGCAAAGAGTACCTGGCACTCGCATTTAACGAGAAAACAAAAAATCATGCCCAGCTCAGCGACACCAACAGACAGAGTCTAAGAGGAGTCCTGTACAGCACGCCAGGCAGCAAGGACTGTGTGGTATCGATGTACAAAGAGTACATCCACAGATGTCCCGCCAATGCTCCTGCTCTGTACCTCCATCCTCACAGGGTGGACCCAACGGAGGGCGCAATATCGTACCTGCTGATACAGCAGGCAGCCCATGGGCAAAAATTATCTGGGAGGTCTGATGCCACAGATCTCAGAAGATGCAGAGCTCTCTGCGCGCTACACTAACCATAGCATCCACAGCACCGCTGTCAGTATGCTGTCTCAGGCTGGTCTCACATCCGGAGAGATAATGTCAGTCACGGGACATCGTTGTGAGACCGGTCTGAGAAGCTACTGGTCTCCCTCACCAGAGGACAGGAGAAAGTGGTCCACTGTCCTCTCCTGCCCCCGGACAATGCCAGCAGCTAGCTGGCCAGCACAGCAAGGCACCGACACCACTCGGAGGAGTGACGGCCAGACCCACAGTCCCTGACAACAACTCAACCACGGACACCCGCCAAGGGATGCATCCAGGACCCTCAGCCCTCCAGCCGCCATGCACCGAGCAGCAGCTGCCCCAGACTACAGCGGAGCAGACAGCACCCCTGCTCAGTGAATCAGAACCTGGTGAGCCGCAGACCAGCAAGACTGAGGGGAGAGCACAAGGAGATACAGCACGTCAGCGGGAGAAGTGTGAGCCATTACACAAGTGCAATGCAGTCTTTCCACTTTGAAAATGTCACAGTGCATGGTCCAGTGACATTCTACTACCAGGGGGAAGAAAATCGGGCGGAGTAAAAGCACACTGTCAGTGATGACATTCACAGGCGCCTGACGACTACAGAGACATGCAGCGCTGCCCATGACCCCCGATCTCCATATGATGCACGCCAGTAGAGGAAGATGCGACAAATCGTTTTGCAGCAGTACTCTTAACCGACTGACACAAAACTGCACGCTCCGATTTCAGCGTTACTTTTCACCAGCAGAGCAATCATTGACCGTGCTATGATCGTGAACGAAGCTGTTTTGCTGCACCTTGATAACTGTAAGTGAAATAGCGTTATTCCACAGTATAGCGTCTCTGTCTATATTTGTTCCTGGTGTCACCGTTTCTCACATAACGCGCACCTGTAACACAGCCTGCGCCACCTGTGGCAAGCCCATACTTAAGCGCGTGTTCACCTCAGCGTCGGGCTCTATCGGTGATTAATGCCGCTGGGTGGTTGGAAGCCCTCAGCCTTTGGCCTCAGGCAACACCAACCCCCACCCCAAGCAGGGCATTAATCCACTGGTAGAGCCCTCCTCTGTTGGTGATTAATGCTACGTGATGCACAACAGTATTGCTCTCTAACTGTGGAGTGAGAGATACAGTGAATGTGCTACACAACAGTGCTGATCTGTGTAACTGTGGAGTGAGAGGTCACAGTGGGACTGTGCTGCACAACAGTGCTGATCTCTAGCTGGAGTGAGAGGGCACAGTGGGACTGTACTGCACAGCAGCGCTGATCTGTGTAACTGTAGAGTGAGAGGTCACAGTGGGACTGTGCTGCACAACAGTGCTGATCTCTGTAACTGGAGTGAGAGGTCACAGTGGGACTGTGCTGCACAGCAGTGCTGATCTCTAACTGGAGTGAGAGGTCACAGTGGGACTGTGCTGCACAACAGTGTTGATCTCTAACTGGAGTGAGAGGTCACAGTGGGACTGTACTGCACAGCAGCGCTGATCTGTGTAACTGTGGACTGAGAGGTCACAGTGGGACTATGCTGCACAACAGTGCTGATCTCTGTAACTGGAGTGAGAGGTCACAGTGGGACTGTGCTGCACAACAGTGCTGATCTCTGTAACTGGAGTGAGAGGTCACAGTGGGACTGTGCTGCACAACACTGCTGATCTGTGTAACTGTGGACTGAGAGGTCACAGTGGGACTATGCTGCACAAAAGTGCTGATCTCTAACTGGAGTGAGAGGTCACAGTGGGACTGTGCTGCACAACAGTGCTGATCTGTCTAACTGGAGTGAGAGGTCACAGTGGGACTGTGCTGCACAGCAGTGCTGATCTCTAACTGGAGTGAGAGGTCACAGTGGGACTGTGCTGCACAACAGTGCTGATCTCTAACTGGAGTGAGAGGTCACAGTGGGACTGTGCTGCACAACAGTGCTGATCTGTGTAACTGGAGTGAGGTCACAGTGGGACTGTGCTGCACAGCAGCGCTGATCTGTCTAACTGTGGACTGAGAGGTCACAGTGGGACTATGCTGCACAACAGTGCTGATCTGTGTAACTGGAGTGAGAGGTCACAGTGGGACTGTGCTGCACAACAGTGCTGATCTCTAACTGGAGTGAGAGGTCACAGTGGGACTGTGCTGCACAGCAGTGCTGATCTCTAACTGGAGTGAGAGGTCACAGTGGGACTACTGCACAGCAGCGCTGATCTGTGTAACTGTGGACTGAGAGGTCACAGTGGGACTATGCTGCACAACAGTGCTGATCTCTGTAACTGGAGTGAGAGGTCACAGTGGGACTGTGCTGCACAACAGTGCTGATCTGTCTAACTGGAGTGAGAGGTCACAGTGGGACTGTGCTGCACAACAGTGCTGATCTGTCTAACTGGAGTGAGAGGTCACAGTGGGACTGTGCTGCACAACAGTGCTGATCTCTGTAACTGAAGTGAGAGGTCACAGTGGGACTGTGCTGCACAACAGTGCTGATTTCTAACTGGAGTGAGGTCACAGTGGGACTATGCTGCACAACAGTGCTGATCTGTGTAACTGGAGTGAGAGGTCACAGCGGGACTGTGCTGCACAACAGTGCTGATCTGTGTAACTGGAGTGAGAGGTCACAGTGGGACTGTGCTGCACAACAGTGCTGATCTCTGTAACTGTGGAGTGAGAGGTCACAGTAGGACTGTGCTGCTTGCTTGTTTTTTTTTTGTTAATACTTCATTGTATTTCAATCACATGGACATTTCACCGTTTATACATCAGCATTCTATTCTGAAACAAACTATCATACAATCATCACTGATGACTGGTAATTTCCACAGTCTATGCCTTTGTTTGGAAATATAAAATAAAGTCCCACACGTTTAAAGGCTCCGCTGCTTGCTTGCTTGAAAAATACATTAAGATTTCCATATACTTCCCCCAGAAAAAAAAGGAAAGTTGGGATGGGGTGAACCCCAGATTGCTGACAGGTTTCTCTTACTTTTGTATTTAACAAAAAAAAAATGGCTTTCTTAAAAAAAAAAAAATAATTAAAGTACCCAGCAACTGCTGCTCTGTAATTATTAATAATTCTCTAGCACAAAGACTCTCCCAAAATCCCTTTGGGGGAGGGGTGAATCAGAAAACCCAACTCGGTTTGCTTGCTGCTGGGTCTGCTACATTAAGTTTCCAATCGGACCAGTTTACAGTAAATACAACACAAAAAAAAAGAAATCTTAATTTTATAGTTTAAATGCAGGTTTGGATTGCCTGAACAACACTGCCCCTGCCCGCCTAAAGAAACTAATATCAGTAGGAGGACGGAGTACAAGCTCGATAAACTCAATCAGACAGAGGAGCTTCCTGCTACACTTCTTATCACTTCTGCCACTTTAGCAACTGTGTAGTTCTCAAACGTGCACATGTCTATGTCAACATTACTGTACCATGAGGGTGACAGAAGGTGACACTTGTGGTGTGCTATAGTAACACTGAGATAGCACTGGAGAAGCTAGCAATAAGTCTGTCATCCCCCCCCCACCCCACCCAAAAGAAACCACGACACATGACTGGCACTGCCAGTAGCTGCTCAACTGGCAGTTACTGGAAGAACTCCACCCCAGTACCTTCAGCACCAGTCACAGCTGCGGCCCGCGACCTGGAGACGGCAAGGCCACCTTCCTGAACACCATCTTTTTTTATAACATTTTACTGAGAAGATGGACAGTAGCATAAGTAATGAGGTGCATACTATTCTTGTCCAACTTGTATTTATAATACAATTTACTTTCACAGCATTGAGGATACCAAAATTTTACCAACTTCTTGCACACCGCCTGTCCTGCCTTTCATTCTCTTCACATTTCCACCGCAGCCTGTCTTTTCAGAGTTGGACTTCTATAGCTATCCTCGGCAGTTTGGCCCGGTGGCAGCTCCTTCTTGACTCCTGCAGTAAACCATGGCCGCATGACCGCACGGTACTGATGTACAATGGAAAAAAGGGGCGTGTCCACGCAATGCTGATATCCAATGGGGTGAAGTTTAAGCCTGCTCCCCTCCAGTTTCTCCTGTGCCCCTTGTGGTACCTGTTATTATGCTGCGGCCAGAAAACCAAGTATCAAACTACATGTACCACAGTGCATGCAGGGGAGAAAAGTACATGCACTACCCTGCTCCTACTTGCAAATGGAAGAGGCTGTGTATGTTAATTTCGACCCCTGAGTGCGAAGTAAAGAGGGGTCCAATGTGACTGCTTTCATCTGATGCACGTCCTTGGTTTGGTTTCAAAATCCTCTGTTCAAGTATATGTATGTAAACCCTTCACTACGAAACACAGACGTCATTTGTAAGGACCCCTTTTCTTCACCTCATCAACACAGCTGGCATTTGGCAACAGACAGTCCACACACTCCCCTGTTAAAGGCATTTTCCTGGCTCAGTCTCGGGAGGAAGGGGCACACAAATTTTGTTTTGTTTTTTTTATATATTTTTACTAGGAACCGGGGTGGGCTACAGCACTGAGGGCACCAAGAAATCACACAGTCACTCACTGAAGAATGTCACCAAGCAGAAAATAGAGCCAAGTAGTAGGTTTTATTGTGACTGGATGGACTGACAGAAAAAACATTTGCCCACGGGAGATGCAGAAACAGATGCAACAAAATCCACAAAATCCTCAGTAGTGCTTTACTACCAGTTCACTTGTTTCTGAATTCCCCCCACCCCCCCTTTTTTTTTTTTAGACAGTACAATAAGCAACAGCCCTGTCCATCCCTCCTCTGGGCCATGGACACAGGACAGAGCTTGTCCCGAAGGAAACGGAGCAGAGTCGGATTTGCCTATCCCCAGGGTGAACAACTCTAGGCTCCCCCAATTAAAGTCTCAAACTGACAGTCTTTTATAGGGCAGTGCATGCTCTCCAAACTGTGTTAAAACAGTTCTGTGTATCCCACGCTGGCGACCCGGGTTCGAGAACGGACTCAGGTTGTCAGGGGCTGGCAGGGGGCAGGAGAAGATCGAGCGCCCGTAGGGCTGCTCTCCTCTCCCGGGGGTGGGTAGTGGGGTCTTGTCGCGCAGCAGCGGCCCCTGGTGGAGACCAGGAGCACTGCTAATGCATGCAAGCGTGTGGGGAACCAGGCGGAAATACGCTTCAAAGCAACTGGATAGACGGCTGCCAGCGCCGGGGGCCATCCACGGGTCCCTCCGAGCTCCCCGCCTCAGCAGCATCCCCAGGGCTAAAGTAGGGCTGGCCTCTCGGCTGGTGCCTTCCTCTCGGAGGAGGGGACCCATCCGGCGAAGGGTTACGCGGGTCACCCTGGGGGTCGGCCTGCGATGTATGAGGGGGACTCGAGGGACGGATGGGTCGGAGGCCAGCCACTGGCAGCCTGAAGGAGTGGCTGCCGTGGGGCACGTAGGGGAGCAAAAACAGATAACACAAAAAAAAAAAAAAAACAGTTCCATGTTAAATCCATCTCAAATGAGAAACCGCTTTCCCATCATAATCCAGACTGAAGCAAGTTAATTCCAAACTCTGGATAGAGGGGGGCATTTCTTTTCCAAAACTGATTCATGACCGTGAAGGTACTATTCTGAGTGTTTTAAACAGTCCTACGACAGTTCATGAAGTGAAATTATCCTAAATGACAGGAATTCCCCCGAGAGAGCTAGGGTAAAACTTGGCCATACTAGACACATTGGGCAGCATTTTCCCATTCAGATGTTCCTCCGAAGAGGGGGAGGTCCTCAGAACTACACGCTGCTACAGAGATCATATCCATTCAGGATTCTTTGCCCCCTCAGGGGCACAGCAATTGAAAAAGCCACTGCCCCGACTCAACGCAGTCTCTCTTTGAACCAACTAGGGGCTGAAAGGGTCAGGAGAAAGGGGTCGCCTCTCCTGAGGCTACTCCCCAGTCAGCACCCCAAGCTGACTGTACTGCTCTGAGGCAGAAAACTGGCTGCACAGCAACATTCTAATGTAGCTTATGCTGCTGCGACATCCACTCCCACTTGGAATCTCTGCCAGAGTGATTGGCAGAAGCTGCCAAGGAAGCTCCAAAAGATTAACACTTTACTGACCAGAGTATATACGTAAAAAGCCACAAACTACCAGGGCCCTAGTAACCTTGGGGGGAACCTGGGGGTTACTGTACACTTAAGCACTAATCTGTGTTGAAGCAGACTATCAGAAAACTTTTTGCTGTCATGGAGACTGAAACAACAGGTGTAAGAAAAGGTGAAAATTGCCCCATTCACCTAAATGAAGCTTTAACGGCAATGCTTGCTTTTGAATTGGTGGGGTATGTTTTCTTTGTATACATGCATTTTTTTTTTTAACCTATTTCTTTTACTCCTCGATGCCTCAGCCCTCTTCCTCCAGAGGAAGCCCCCAGTCCTGTCTCCTGGCCTCCACCACCCGGCACTGGCTCATACCCCCAGAGCTTACCCCACCTCCTGCCAGGGCCGGCGGAGTTCCTCATCCCCACCAAATACTGGATCAAGTGATGCCAGTACCGTGGCTAGCCAGAAGTGGAGCCTGCAAGGTGCCCTCCATCATCCACCACAGCATCCTTTTTCTGGTTTTCTCCCCAGGAGATAAGGTGTGCGGTGATGCCTGTGGAGAGAGCGCGCATGCATCTGCATTTGCTCCCTCCTAGCAACTGCCCCATCTCCTCCCCACCCCCGTCTACAGTGTCGCTGCACTGTCCCCGAGCCTCCACAAGGGGCCAGTCAAACACTGACCTCTGGCACCCCTCTCTCTGGAGAGCAGTCCATCAGACGCTTGATTCTTCTCCTCCCCTGCCGAACCCAGCAGCCCATGCTCGTTCCTGAGCACAGGTGTAAGGTAAGGCATCTGGCGTATCAGCCCTCAGCACCACCCAGCCAACGTATACATACATTTTGAAAAGATTTTGATTCAAATGTCTGTGGAGTTTGGATGGCCCTGCTGATTACAAACTCTGAATGTGCTTGTGAAGGAACTGGTGACGGTGATCCTGTACTTGATAATCTGCCTCGCCTACATGCTCAAATACAAAGCGTACAAAAAGATCTAGCATTTCTGAAAACATGCTGATAGAACATGAGAAATGTATTTGTATTTACAGTTATCTTCTAACAGACAAAAATCACTGCAACTTACGTAAAACAAAAGTGCCAAGTATCAAAAACTATTGTACGATGTAGTGAAAAGAAAAGCTATTGGCATAATACTTTATCAAGTGATTTTAACATTTTTGTACTTACAGTGCTGATTAAGAACCGCAATTATTTTAAAATAAATGCTTTTTTTTTTTTTTACTAGAACTTGAATAAATGGAGAACTGGGGAAACATCATCTGAAGTGCTTTTTCACAGAAAGGGTGGTGGAACCTTGGGATGGCCTGATCCAGTAGGTGTCGGGGGGGGGGGCACAGTGGGGGATTTAAACACGCATGGGATAGACATAAGGGAACCCGGGAAGGGGGTGCAGGACAAGCAGCAGCTGGGGGCGAAGTAGGGTCAGCAGCAGCTAATTAAAGGTAGGGTACACAAGCAGACTAGATGAGCCTGGTGGTTCTTATCTGCTGTCAAGTTCTAGGTTTCTATGACTGGTAAGGGAGGTCTCAAAAGCCACAGCAGCAAACAGAAAACATTTTCAATTCAATTAAATTTTGAAATTGAGGGACTCTTGTCTCCTAGGTGATTTTAACGTTCATTCAATGTAATCTCCAATGGACGTAGCCTGGTTAGATAGCTTTTAAGACAGAAGAGTGCTGAATCTGCAAGTTATTTTTCCTGTGGCAGCTTTTAAATACTGGTAGAGGTTCTATAATTGCTCTACCTATACATGCGTTTTAACTATATTAGTTGCTATTCTTGATTTACATACCGCTGGTAAGAACTTACTGTGTGATGTAGTTTATGTCCTTATTCTGATCTTCTATCTCTGGCAAAATGCATTCATGTCCTAAGACAGAACTCGGCAGTTGTTAAGAGACATGAACTACATCATACAGTTCTAAAATGGTACTTCACCAGCCTGCAAAGCGGAAACACCCACTGAGGTTACTCGATGGCCTGAATAGATGTAACAGTAACAAAAATTTAGTACTTAAAAACAGCTCTTACTGGGAGGAATGACTTACAGATTCAGCGCAGTTCTCCTTTAAGCCACATATCATACTGGGTGATCAGACTTCGTATTTTGTGGTGTTAAGGCTCCGTATCTTGGCACATCAGGTTATTTCCATTCTGAACCCTGTCCAAGGCTTCTCCGAGTCCCCCTCATCTCCGAGAGCCTAAATGAAGCACTCCTCAACCCCTACTATTTTAAATCCAATTAGTTGCTCTTTTTAACAGTATATAACATAATGGGAACATACGCCATGATAGAAAATTCTCTGTCCATGCATCACTACATGTTGCTATACATCAAAGTTTCACTTAAATGTCCTGTAACCATATGAACCGATACGTCTTAAAATGCCACACATTCTTCTAATACATATGTTTAAAACAGTTACTTTTATTATATTTGATATATTATGTAAGACTATGGCTTCAAGGATACTAGTGGTTTTTCAGATTTTTCCAGGTATCCCACACTTGCATACTGTGTGACCCTGAGCAAGTCACTTAACTTCCTTGTGCTCCCAGGTTGCACCTGGAAACAAAGCTTCAGCTTAGTGTGCCTTTCCTGGCTAAACAAATTCCCCTTTCCAGGAAAAGAGAGCCACATAATTTTTCTCATCAGGACAGCCACATGAGACAAATCATCCTATTTCACTGAGGGGTGCAGACAGACAAACACATACATGGGAACAGCAATTACACGCTTACACTGTTATTCTCGCTACTGGTCGTTTGAGAGACTGAACTTGAAATAAAAAAGGATACATGTTCAATGTAGTCATTATGCCAGACAGGCCTACGGGATGGGAGAGCTGGAGCGGGGAACATGCATTTGAAAGTGCGCTGGTCAGCAGGATCTGCTGAGGTAATCGGGCGTTTAGCATACTCAGAGGAAGCACAATGGAGAGCCAGTTGCTAGAAGAGCAGTATGTAGGATAAATAAATGATGCAAGGAGAGAAGAAATAGGCTCACTAGGTTTTTGTGCATATCCTCAAACCACACACACACATGCAATTTAATGCTTCAAATCCTGCACACCTCTTTGCTACAGACCTGGTGTTCAACTGGATATCCTGTGTCAGACCCCACTTTGTCCACCCCCCAATGCCCCAGCCCCTGGGCAGTTATCCGCACCAGCAGCAGGTGTAGAGAGGGACTGTGGATTCTGCAATGTGCCCCATGCCCAGGCTTTTTTTTTTTTTTTGTTTTTTTTATACAGAATATGCCTAAATGTGCATGCTTAATTCTGTAAAAACAGAGCAGATACAGAGATTATTAAATCTCTGCATATAAGGGCACTAGTAAGGAAGGGGCAGTGCTGCATCATTATACTGCGGTGTTTGCAATGTGATTGTGGGAGGTAAGGAGCGACTTAATTAAACATGCCAGTTGCATCAAAGGTTCGGACACTTTTTATGAGTATTCAGGTGAAACAACTAATTTAATATGGTGCCTGCTGGGGGATCTGTGAGGTGAAGCCCCAATCTGTTCAGCGATCGGGGCTTCACCTCTGCTGGTAATTCTCCTTTAAATGTGATTTATTTAAAGTGACAGTGCATTAGTACAATGATCATTAGTATCATCCACGGTGGAAATGCATATAGCAGGGTATCTGGCCAAGCTAGTGAGAGGCAGTCAATTTCTAATGGCTGGCTGTCCTGGTATCTGCTGAAGTATCTGGGAGCTTTGTGTTGAAAAGTACCAGAGAAACCTGCACTCCAAATACAGCCTGTCAAACAAAGCCATACTCACAAGATCTTCACCTTTCAAAAGCTTTATTCAGCAGGCACCCCTCCCAACCTGGGCTACTCGCGATTTCCCTTACCTGGAAGTGAGCTTTGTGTTGACCCTGGTTGCCATGAGGTCCAGAATTCGAATCCCCCAAGATATGAAAACCAAGATAAAACTTACTAAATGAGCTTCTACTCCCCGGGATGGAACATCTGTTGACTCAGCCAGACGGCCTGACAGTTGAGAGTACCTGCCAGGTGGATTGCTGACAAACAGAGCAAGATCATCTCCACCCAGCTAAGTAGCTTATGTGCCTCACATATCATCTTTTTATTCCTTGTTGACATATGATATGCACCATGGTCACAGCACTGTCTGACTAGCCTAGGACATGCTGATTCTTCAATCTGCCTCTGAAGATAAGCAGCACCCTGAATACCACTCACATCTTTAAGACATTAATTAGAAGTTTTTTTCTGCGAGACTCCATGTCCCTTGAGCTGATGCTGTGCTAGCGTTGCTCCGTAGACCAACAGGCTGGCATCTGTTGTGAGGGTGAGTGTTGCACATCCTTTATAGACACTCCCTGAATCAGGTTCATGTGTACTGTCCACCACTTGAGGGATGAACTTACAGAGGGTGATAAAGGAACCTTTGTCAACAGGGACAGGGACTGCTGCTGCAGATCATATTTGTAGTAGGTGGATTTGAAGTCAACGTGAGTGACGCCTAGCCTCTGGTACTAAAATGATGCTTACCACCATTAGGCCCAGCACATGCAGAACTGTACTGCCGTAACAGGGTTTTATTTAACTCTAAAAATTGATTAGCGTTTTGCTCATAAAAGTGCTGAAACTTTGTAAAAAATACAGAGCTCTTGCCTCACTGTGTTTAACAAACATAGCACTTCTATAAAATCTATATAAATACTTTCTGTACAGTTAGTATCACCCCAAGAAAAAAACTGCTAATCAATTATTTAAAACCCTGCGTAAGCTTTTATCCGAGCCATCTGCCAAATAAGAGTGGAACTGGACTCGCCCTTTTGAGTGACACTGTAGCTTTTGCTGTGTCAACACTGCCCCTAGGGGCTGGATGTAGAGTCATATGTATCAGGCACTTGCTGTGATTTATGACTCAGCTGTAGTGCTGTAGCCTCCTGACGACTCTAACAGCAGGCTGCACAATGGGTAGAGACTACTGCCCCATGATGAGTCAGTCATCCAAATATGGATAAGGATGCCCTTCTCCCGTAGGTATGCTGCCAGCACTGCCTTAATCTCTGTAAATACTCCTGGTACGGTGGGAGCCTCAGTGGTAAAGGTTTGTACTCACAGTGCTGCCCATGTATCAAAAGTGCATAAACTATCAATGTCATGGAAGAACAGGGATTTTCAGATATGTGTACCAAAGACTCAGGGATGCCAGAAGTCCCCTTGATGTACTACTGCTATAGTGGACCACAGCATTTCCATTTCAAAGTGCCAAGTTTTGATCCTTTTGTTGAGGCATTTGAGGTCCTGTATGGCTCTGAAACACCCAATATTCTTGGGGAAGATACAGTAAAGAACCAAGCCCATTTGCTGTGACGGTACCTAGTGGGTGGCTCTGATGCTTTTGAGGTGGTCTGCAATAGTGTGTATCACCCTCATCTTGTCTAGAAAGTGTGATACTGGAGACTGCAAAACTACATGCCAATTTGGGTGAAAGTGAAATGCTATGGAATAACCACTGGATAAAACATCCAAAACCTACTGATCTATAGTGATTGCCATTCACTGGTCAGCAAGATGCAGTCTAAAGGGTGCTGGGAACCAGGAATGGGCTTGCTCTCAGTATGACTTGTCTTTAGACTTTTGTATCTTAGCCATTACCTTTGTTGCCTCTACTGAAGAGAAAGAATCCTTGAATGGGGCAATGTTTTACTTTTTCTTCTGAGAAGCTGAAGAAGCAGCAGCTAACCAATGTGAACTTTGCACATCAGAACAGAATACAGGATGGAGTTCACTGAAACATGCTGAGGATACTACAGTTTGTGGCATGTGACAGGAAAATTGTACCCATCAGTACGAGTGATGAATGAACTTCTGCACTGATGCCACGGGATAGATCAAAATGGCCCTCGATACCTAAACTGAGGCAAGGGCTGCTCCCATGAAGGCTTATGCTACCTCACAGGCTTTCTTCATGACAGCCTCTAGTTTCTTATCAAGAGGGTCCTTCATGGCTGCTGCACCCTGCAGTGGGATGATAGTTTTCTTTATGGCAGCCACAATTGGTGCATCTGCTTTAGGAATCGTATCCCATGCCACTGCCACCTTTCCATCAACATTATATGTTTTTGCATATCTCAAAGTCAGCCTCTTGCACTCATGTGTCCATTTGAAAGCCACAATATCTTTTGCTATGTGTCACTACAGGAATATTTTATTCTATTTGGCTGCTCCACTTACCACTTAAGAGATCAGCTTTCTTCTTGGACACGTGCTTTGCTCATCCTCTAGTCACAAGGTGGTGCACACTTGCTTCATTAGAGTAGGTGAGTGTTCCCAGACAAAGGGTCTAACTAAAAAACTGATATGCATCCTTTTCTTTATCTGGCAACATGTATTCTTCATCCTCTAAATCCGACCCCTCAGAGGGTACAGAAGAGACCTCCCAGGAGGACGGAGCCACGCTGGGATGGGGCCTGGTGATCTCCAGCAAGAATCTGAGTGGTGCAAGGGGTGACTGAGTGCAACACTTTTGTTTGCTGGCATGCGCATCCAACAGACCTGCCATCGGGACATCGACAGCGCTGAAGAGCTCTGCCACTTTTTGAAGCCAGGCATTGATTTCCCCACGAGAGAGAGAGAGAGAAAGCAGGGGGACACTAGTTCATGATGGCATGGCAAAATTTAACATATGAAGCTTTTTCCACACCAATGAGTGGTTCTCCTGTGGTGGTTAGGCTGATCATAATTCAACTGAATGATAAGAGCAAGAGCCGTTCTAACATGTTAAATTGATGAAAAACATGAGGGGGAGCACTGGTACTATAACTGTTTGCTAGAAGCAGTTGTATCGCTCCTTCTTAGGGAAGATGATCTGGATGCCTTTGCAGATGATACCAGGGATAGCCAAGGTGGTTCCTTGGAGGATGATGTGTAAAGAACTGGAACCCACGCGGACAATATATGATCAAGGATATTTTTTATTGTTTAGTGTTCAACCTGTAATAGTATGGCCAGCATTCCACAGGCAGAACAACTTTATCAAAGTCTAGAGGCGCTATAATTGAACAAAATACATATGATTTAATGCTCTTTCAAATATATGCAAAATAAACCAGGATGTATAAATAAAGGCTTCCTTCAGCTTATGTAGGGCATACCTGCACACTGAGCTCATATCTCTAACTCCTTTTTCTTTTGAATTTCCGATTTCATCTATACACAAATAAAAAAAAAAAATATTTATCTCTACATATGGGGGTGAGGTTGCGCCCCATAGTTAGGGTTAAATCTTCACTTCTATGTTAAACTCAGACTTTTGCATCCTAATAACTTCGCAACCATTCAAACAATTTGCATGAGATTTTGCATGTTTCATCTGGTACCAAAGATCCCTTGATGTAGCAAGTTTTATTCCGGCTGGATGTGTGAGTGCAGAGTTAGAGTGTCAAAAAACATGTAAATTACCATTTTTGTTAAATTCTTTTTCACGCTGCTGCACAACAACGGTGTGGAATTTTGGTCTGACATTCTTAGGGTACATAGGTCTTGGGTCCCAGTGGTGCCTTTTGAAGAGCTGGTGAAAAAATATCAATCTGTTCAAAAGTTATTACATTCTGAAATTTCCCATTCATTTTAATGGAAAAAGTTAGATGTTCACCTCGAGAAAGGATTCTTTGTTGCAAATGGGCAATCCTTCGTTGGAAATGGGTAATCCTTTGTCAGAAATAGGGAATCTTTTTTCATGCTTTTTGCACTTTAATTACTGCAACTGCTCAACCAATGCCCTGAGCATTTTGTGGCGCGCCAATTAGGACCAAATATCTTTTGATGTGCCAGCTTTCCAATCAGATGTGTGAGTGCAGAGATACTGTGTGTCAAACATGTGAAAATTACTGTTGTTTTGTAAACCATTTGTCACACCGCTGTGCAAATACGGCTTGGGATTTTAGTATGAAATGTTTAGGGCAGAAAGATCTTGGGTCTCAGATGTGCCTTTTGATGATTTGGTGAGAAACTATTAATCTGTTCAAAAGTTTTTAAATTTAAAAATTTCCCATTATTTTCAATGGGAAAAGTTAGATGTTAGCCTTAAAACAGGCTTCTGTTTCGCAAACTGGGCACTCCTGTGTTGCAAATGGTGACTCTTTTTTCATGCTTCAGCCATGTTGTTTTTTTCTTAGCAAGGCAAACAAAGTCAAAAAAACTGAAAAAAAACAATTTTTTGAAGTAACCAACACGTGTTCTGCTAGTCAGGGCCCATTCTATTGGATTATGGTATTTTTTTCATAAATCAGCTGGAAATGTGTTTTTTTTTTTTTATAAACATGCTGAAATCCTCCTTTTACAAATTTGCAAAACAAAAAAAAAATTCATGAAACAGGATCCTGTTTCTTAATTTTCAAAAAAGGATTTTTCTTTTTTTCTCAAATTGTAAAAAAAAAGAAAGCTCAAAACAGGACCCTGTTTGTTAATTGGAAAAAAGGTAATTTTTATGCAGTTGTTTTTGTCATCATTTCACAGTGAAGAAAAGTTCGGAATTTTGGCCTGAACTTTTCAGGGTACAAAGGTCTTGCTCCATGGATCTGCCTTTTGCTGGTTTGGTGAAAGCAGATTACTTTGCTCTGGAGTTCTGGGGGGTTAACTTTTCCATCATTTCCCATGGGATAACATTGTAATGTGAGGTGTACACAGTCATTATTATGTCACTATGCTGTGAAGACATGGCTTCCAATTTTTGTATGAAATTTTCAGGGTACAAACGGCATGCCCTACAGACGTGTCTTTTGCTGATTTGGTGAAAAGATATTCACTTGGTGTGGAGTTATACAGGTTTCAAATTTTCCTGTGATTCCCATAGGAGAACACTGCAATATGAAGTCTGTCTTTAGTGCTGCACAGCACGGCATAGGAGCCTACAGTATCTCTAAAATTATAGCTGAATGGAAACGATGTGGGATGCTATTGTGGAGTGATAGGAACGCTCCCACAGGGAAATAAGGATATGATTACAATATCTCAAAAATTATGGATGGATACTAGCCCACAATCAAATATGGATTCCATTATAGACTGAGGCGAGCTCAGGGCCCACAGGACCCTGAACTCCCACAGGTAAACAAGGGTATGATTACAATATCTTAAATATGATGTATAGATGGGAGCGCAGGGCCCCCACAGTATAATCATATCCTTATTTGTCTGTCTCAAAAAGTAAGGACATTCTTTGCAAAAAACTTTGTTAATGCACTAGTTAGGGTTCCAGCATCAAAAGTAGGGAAATGTTCCACGCCGGTGACCAGGGTTCGGGAATGGACCTGGGCCATCGGGGGATGGCAGGGAAGGGAGAGCACTGAGCATCTGGAGGACTGACCTCCTCTCCCGGGGTGGGTGATGGGGGCACCTGGTGCAGTAGCAGCCTCTGATGGAGACCTGGGGTGGTGCACATGTCAGGCCGCAAATGGTGACAGGATGTCGGCAAGCTCCAGTGGCGTCTGCCATGCAGGAGCCATTGCAAGCCATGTCCAGAGGGGAGAAAAACTGAAAAAGGCCCTATCCCTGGTAGGCAAAGGTGGGTTCCGAGACTCTGCACCCACGTCCACCATTGGGTCTCTCTCTCTCCCTCTCTCCCCTCCTCTGGTTCCTTGCCGTCTGGATGCTCTATCAGAGTCTAAATAGAGCACCAGAAAGAAGTCTGTGGTCCCACCCCGGGGGACTTGGAGCTGGGGGTTGGGCGGCGAGTGCCTCCCGCCAGAGGAAGAGGACAGACACTTCAGACAGGGTGGGAGAAAGCAGGAGGTCGAGTGGCCACACTGGAGAGAGTACAGGGATGAGGATGGTGATGGCAGGAGCATAAATAAGAGTACAAAAAGTAGGAAAATGTCATGTTAGGGTTTCCAACCCTAACACCCAACCCCCACCCTGCAGGCAACAACAAGCGTGGGCTGTGCCTTGAGGTTATCAGCCATAATGCTCACCCCATTCTCATATGCTGCACCCATCTCAGATTATTTACTCATGGAATGAGGAGGCGTGGTCAACAACCCAAGGCACACCCACACTGTTGCCGTGGGGGAGGTTACTGATTGAAACCTTAACACACTTCCCTACTTCTGATGCTGGAACCCTAACTAGTGCATTAACAAACTTTTATCACAGAACATATGTCTCTCTCATTCAAATATATATATATATATATATATATATACACACACACACACACACACATACACACACACACACACACACACACAAATACATATACACACACTACACCCATTTATATAAATTATATTGGTGCAATAGCGTCAAGTATACTAGGGTCCGTGCAAGTTCTATGTTAAAGCCAAATTTTTGAAATTTAATAACTCAGAATTGTTCAACAGAGCTGTACGACATTTGGCAATTTATATTCTCTAGCGAGGTCACTTGACATGCCGCATTTTGTGTGAATTCGTTTAATGGTTGTAAAGTTATTAAACTTCAAATATCCCTAAATTTACCAAGTTTTGGCCATTTCTTTGTCCACCTGTGTCTCGGAAATGGCTTTAGATTGTGCTCTGAAATTTTCAGGGTAGAAAGCTTTTGCCTTGCAGATGTGCCTTTTGAAGGTTTGGTGAAACAATATTAATACATTCAAAAGTTATTGAACTTTGTTTTTTTCCATTATTTCCTATGGGAAAAGTCAGCTGTCCCACTCTAAAGTACTTTTGTGATCACAGGAGGCAGCATTTGCGCACAGAGACACACTTTTGCCATCACAGGATGCAGTATTTTCACACATACAGAGACTTTTTCACACACACACACACACACACTGCTGTGCTTCTGCAGAGCTCCATTTTGTCCAACATTTTGTTTTCCTGTTGACGAGAGACAAAAATCGGCCGCAGCTTATCTGAATAAAGAATATAAAGAGAAAATCGGGGGGGGGATGCAACCACACAACTCAGTTTGTTGCAGGACCAGTAATATGTGACCACCAATTAAATCTCTTAATTGAAGATATTTCAGTTTAGTAAAGGTCCCACGGACGAAGTATACTTTGGAATGTGAACTTTTAATTGACGTATTTCACTACTGAAGAGAAATCCCCATTGCTGTAGCCTCCTGCAGTGGTGCACAAGGCAGGGCACAACTTCTATTGGAAAGGTTCTGGGTTTGAGATCGGTCCATGGAACTTTTTTTTTTTGTCCTACGATGCAGATGGAGAAATAAACAGTCTATGTGCTTCCCCCTTACAATGAAGTACGAGAAATAAATCCCAGTGTCCAGAGTCTTTCTACCCCCCACGACAGCGTGGGACATTGGGGAGCCCACTCCCAGTCTCTCAGGTCATGTATCCCTTCCCCCCAGCAGTGCTGGAGACTGGGAAGCCCACTCCCAGTGTCTCCAGTGATGTCCCCCAGTAAGGCGGAACACTAGGGAGCCCACCCCCACTGCCCCCATATCTTTATCCCCTCCAGTACACTGGGACACTAGGAAGCCCACTCCAGTGTCCCAAAATATGTATTGGTAACCCTGTAAAAAGTAAACAGTCCCAAGATATCTTTTTTTGCCCCCAGGAAAAAAAAGAAAATGGTCCCTCGTCATCCCTGCCATCCCCTCCACCGTCCCAGCCCTCCCACTGAGTACCCACCACCCCATTACCCTATACTTACCAGCAGAGGTCATCTGCTGTCATCTTCTGTGAACCAGAACACGTCTGCACTCCTCAAAGTGACACTGCAAAATGAGAAATGAAGGTAAGTGCTGTATAATGTATTACAACTTACGTAGCTATCTTAGCCACTTCTTGGAATTTTGTCACTAATTTTTCAATGTGGGCTTTTTGGGACCCCACCTCATTAACACTATCAGTGCTGTTTCGTTACTCGGGCCCGGAAGGTGATTTTATGGTCGCTGCACAAAATCACCTTTCAGGACTGATGAATTGACAGCACCACTGTTCATGAGGTGGGGTCCCAAAAAGATTCCTAAAAATGGTCAAGTTACGCACGGTCATTGAGATCTTTCTACGCACACACACAACTTTCCTAATTTTACATATTTTCAGTCCAAATTTTTAACATAGCCATTTTTTTCATACCATCTCATGAACAGTATAGCTGTCATTTTTCACATTCTGCCCAAAATGCGTTTTCGCACCTGTGGCGCGGAATGGCATTTTGCCACAGATTTGAACATTTTCACCTACGGGGTTCATGACGTGAAGTCATCAGAAGACAATGTTCAAAAATTGGGGTCAAAATATGAAGAAATGCCCAAGTTATGACCATTCGTTGCAATTTTGGAACACATGTTCATAACTGCAGAGATCTTCAATATTTTCACCCCCGACTTCAAAAATAGCCTTCTTATTACCCAAGCTCATGAATGTTGCAGCTTTTATTTTCCAAATCTTGTCCCAAACTGTGTGTTTGCACCTGTGGCGCAGAATGGCATTGCAGTTGCACAGAATTATGTTTTGGAAGGGATCTGAACATTTTCTGTACTGGTTACATGTGCTAGGGTAAGAAGATGGCTATCCTAATAATTTGGTGACTCATCTACAGAGGGATGAGTACGCAGGACCCTGCCTTCCCACAGTAAAAAAGGGGAAATCATGGAACATGAAATGACAGTTATGGAGGGTGGGGTCCCTGTGCTTACACAGACAAATAAGGACATTAGTAAACTATCTGAAAAACTAAGGAAAATCATCACAAAAAAACACTTTGTTAATGCACCAGTTGGGGTGTTACTAAAGTGACAAAAGTAAGGAAATATAGCGTTAGGATTTCAAACCCTTACCCTCCACCCCCTACCCTGCAGACACTAACAGGCATCGGGAATGTGCCTTGGTGTCATCAGCCTAACGCTCACTCCATTCTCGTATACTGCACCCATCTCAGTTTATTTACTTATGGAATGGGGTCGGCATAAGTGCTGATGACCCCAAGGCACACCCCTGACGTCTGTTGGTGTCTGCAGGGTGGGGTGTAAGAGTTTGAAAGTCTAACGCCATATTTCCCTACTTTTGTCACTCCTTAACTAGTGCATTAACTATGTTTTTTTGCAATTAATATATAGGGGTAGAATTTAAGAAAAAAAAAAAGTAGTATTCTTGGCGGATTACCAGAGTCAGAATTCTGGTATTCTGCCATGAAATGTGGTATTCCGTCCAATTTCCATAGATTTTTTTTTGATGTAGAATGTTTAAAATACCAAAATCCCTCACTCCACATTGACTGAGGTGGAGGGGCTGCTGGGGGATTCTCCACCCTGTCCTGGCCAGCACTTCCCTTTTATAACACTGTAGCTATTTCCCCACCATGGATCTGACCTCCAGTTGGTTTTATCCCTTTGCTCAACACCCCCCCAAAAAAGTATGGCCAATCTCACCTTGTCCAACACCCCCCAAAATGGCACAGCTTAGTATGCTCAGTGGCTATCTGTAAGCTTCCAATCCCCCCCTCCAGCAAGTGTCACAGTCAGTTGGTGCCAGTTCATCTACTACACTATCACCCCTGACAGCTACTGACATACCTTATGTGTCATTTAAACAACTTGCCCCTTCTCCACCTACAGGAGTACTACAGCCTCTTTGTCTGGAAGTGCCACTTATGCACTCACTCCCCAGCTAATGGATTGCCACTGGTGGCATCGCTCACCCACCTTGACTCACCCCACCTACTCAATGGCATAGCCTCTGGTGCTGTCATTCGCCCACTCTCCCCAGCAAGTGTTGCAGACACCTGTAGTGTCACTGCCACCCTGAACCCCACCCCAGCTACTGGCATAGCCTTTGCTGTGTCACTGACCCTCTTCACAACAAATCTTGCAGACCCTGAACTGTCACTCACCCACTTTGCCCGCCCCCCTGTCCCCTCCCCATCAAGGGTCATAAGTAAGCAATAATACCCAACAGGGTAGGTGGTACTGGGGAATACCGGACCACCCAGGGGTGTACTGAGGCTCAACGCCACAGGTAGATAGCCTTATAGTCCCTGGAAGGTCTGGTATTCCACAATACTGCCCACCCTGAAGGGTTTTATTGTGCTTAGAAAATGGGCCACTGCAATTTTATGTGTGTGACATTTTTAATTTTTTTTATGTTTCATGTTTAAACTCTTAGCTGTTTGGTTTTATTTTATTATAAAATAGTTCCTCCACCTGCATTTAAATGTTGTGTCCTTTTGAGGTGTTTATCATGGCTACCTCCCCAACCCCTGACAGGAGCATGGGTGGTTTTCTTTCATGGATATTGCCACCCCTTAGTCGACTTTTTTTCATAACCCAGAGGAGAAAGTAAATACCTGTATGTAGTGGCAGTACAGAAAAAACATTGAAAACGAACATCTCCTGCTTCCATCGCTGGAGCGCCACATTGCAGTAAGTTCTGTACCGCACTGTAGTGCCTGTGAGGAGGCAGGTGGTAGTCAGGTATACAGAGCGACCTGGGAGAGATGGCTTTCTTTATTTACTTGTGGGAGATATGGCAGGCAGCGCAGGCAAGCAGCACGTGTGAATTTTGTTGCTAGGGAGAAGCATGTGCTGCCATTTTGAAATTCATGCTGCCGATGTGAAGCTGATGGGATTTACTGGTTCCTTTTTCTTTCCTTTTATTTATTTATTTAGTACGCTTTTGTCTGCAGGGGGCACGCCAACATCTGCATTGGTCACGGACCTCCAGCTTCTACCCCCCACCATCGGCTCGATTTCTTCCCCACGGCACCTCTGGCTTTCCCCCAGAGGGTGGGGTCACGGACCCACTCCCTCCAACATGGGTGCCACAAATCTAGTAACTAGTGGGGAAGTGAGCCATGGCAGGCTAACTGAAGCCAGAGGTAAGGCTTCATAGAGGCGGCCCTGCAGGATTTTCCTCCCCTTATGTGCAGGGGCGGGGACGTGCAATGATGGCCAGCGTCTGCCCCGCCTGAGAGCTATACTGCGTCGGTGCGATGTGGTAACCTCAGCCTCCACTAGGGGCCACTGTTGCACCGATCACGACGCCACCCTCCCCCCGGAGGACAGCTGTCCAAGGGTCACTCGATCCTTCTGCCCCTGGCCGGCCCTCCAGCGACCCCAGTCCATTCCTGAACCAGGGTCATCAGTGTCGCATGAGGAAGTCCAACTGCTGCGCCAGCGGGCCGCCCCCCCCCTTTTTTTTTTTTGTAAATGTGTGGTTGTCGTTAGTGGTTTATTAAACTTAAAAGAGGACAGGAGGGGCGAGTGAAGTGCCTGTGAGGAGACAGGTTTTCGTGGTGGCAGGAGGCAGTCAGGCTAAGCCTGCAAAAAGCAGGTTCCTGAAAAATGGAGCTGTTTCTGTTTAAAGAAAATGGGAGTTCACGAACAGGTAATCTGTTGTGCATCAATGAAGTAGGGTGCTACAGTTAAGAGAAGTACTGTTTTTATTTTTAAGCAAGCAGCACGATTGCAGTGAGGAACTGCGGTGGGACTTTAAGTTCGGCTCCCCACGAACACTGAGACTTGCTCTAACTAGTTCATTGGCCGGCTTTTGAGTGAGCAGACTCGTGAGTACTTGTGTTTATATTTAACAATGTGCAGTGAAACAAAAGCTGCAATTTCATTTTAAGAACGTGTGTGTTTGTCTTTGATTGTTTGGCTCCAAGATGCATGTTGAAAGTGAGTTATCTTGAGTTGGGGGTGTCTGTGACCTAGCATTTTGCTTGGAAATCTCCATTACCGGTAAGAAAAAAAGGTGGGTCTATCATTTGAAGATTGGCAGTGCCTATCGATACCGGTGATGAGGACAGTTTAAGCTGGCACTTGTAATGTCCGGACTCAGTTTTGTGATAGGCGCCCACCTTGGCAGAGCTATCAGCTAATCAGAGCTCGGAGATATCCTGGCCCATTTTCTAAGCACAGATAGGAAATGGTTTAAACTTAATAAAGATTAATCCAAAATCATTGCCTGGCGTCTTTTTTTTTTTTAAAGTCAGCCTTGTTTATGCCACAATCTATCTGTTTTTTGTACCAGCGCTGTCAGGACAGCAGAAGCCGTTTCACTGGGATGTCCTGGCGGCGGCCCTCTCGTCCTAATTAAGTGGCTGCCTCAGTCATAGGAAGCGCCTTTTTTTCGTATGCACTTGTATATAGCCAATTGTTTCTATGTCCAACAATGCTCAGCTACGCATGCAGGAACAGCTGTGAGGGGTGTCTTTTGAAGCTGTGAACCTTAACACTCACCCCATTCCATGAGTAGGTAAGCTAAGCTGGGTACAGTATAGGAGAAAGGGGAGAGCATTAAGGTTCACAACTCCATGCCACACCCTTCACACCTGTTCCTGAATGCAGGATGGGGTGTTAGGGTTGGGAACCCTAAGACCGAATTTCCCAACTTTTGTTGCAGGAACCCTAATGATGCATTAATAAAGCCTTTTTTTTTTATTACACAGAATATAGTGCTACCCTTCTTTGCCTGTAGAAGCACAGAGCTCAGCATCCTGTACTGTACAGACCGAAACACACACCTGACATTGCAATGTGATCCTAAGGAAAACACAGGAAAATTTGAAACCTGTGTAACTCGACACCACATAAATATATTTTCACGAAACCAGCAAACGGCACATTAGTGGGGCAAGCCCTTTGTACCATGAAAATTTCAGAACAAAATTGCAAACCGTTTTTTTCACAGCAAAGTAACAATGAAATGACTGTGTACACTTCCCATTACAATGTTATGCTATAGGAAACTTAGCAAAATTTAACCCCATAGAACTCCACAGCAAAGTAATATATTTTCACAAAACCAGCAAAAGGCACATCTCTGGGACAAGCCCTCTGTACCCTGAAATTTTCAGACCAAAATTCCAAACTATTTGTTTACTCCGAAGTGAGAAACAAACAGCTATGTCTACATCAACATTTTTTTTTTTTCAAATTTGCAAAAACAAAGTCATTTTCCACAGTTCAGTATTCACAGAAGAGGGACAACAATTAAGTGGCAAGCGCAATAAGAAGAAGGAGGTGGACACCAGTCCATTTACAGAGGGGGAGAGTTCTAAAGGAACTTGCAAAATTGAAAGTGGACAAGGCAATGAGACCAGATGGGATTCATCCTAGAAAAATAAAGAGACTTACCAGTCTTAGCAGGCGCACCCAATATATGGGTGCCTTACCTCAGGAAAACACTAACTGCACAGATGTCCCCAAATAATCCATTAGATAAAATGCTGTAACGCTCATAAAAAAAGCTATACCGGGTGCCCAGGACTTCCCGGGCCTCAAGAGCTGACCACGTTTCACCCCCTCACTCAGCCAAGTTATGACACAATGCTAGGGAAAGCGAGGGACACGTTCCATTATAGTCAATGGGCGGCAGCTTTCCAATCCTTTTTTTTTTTAATATTGTAATGGTCACTTGGGGATGAAACGTGGGCACTAGTCGACTAACAAGGGCCTTGTTAGTCGAGCAATGCCCATGTTTCATCACCAAGTGACTATAACAATATAAAAAAACGATTGGAAAGCTGTCGCCCAATGACTATAATGGAGAACGTCCCCGCACTTTCCCTAGCATCGCGACATAACTTGGCTGAATGTGGGAAGCTCTTAAGTCTGGGAAGTAGGGAGACTGGGAGGCAGTTTAGCGCAGTGGTTTAAGGCTCTGCGCTGCACATCTGGTGACATCCAGCAGACCAGACCTGGGTTTGAATCCCACAGCTTCCACCTGCAGACTGTGTGACCCTGAGCAAGTCACTTAACTTCCCTGTGCTCCCAGGTCACAACTGTAAAAAAGCTTTCAGCTTAGTGTGCTAGTCCTGGTTAAACAACCAACAAAAAAAGTCCTGGGCACCCAGTATAACTATTTTTACAAGCATTACAGCATTTTATCTATTGGATTAGTTGGGGGCATCTATGCAGTTACAGTATTTCTCTGAGGTAAAGCACCCACATATTGGGTGCACATGATTTTAAAGTGAGCTTGGTAGATCTCTTTAAAAGAGCTTAGAGAGGTGCTGGTAGCACCACTGGCAGCCCTGTTCAATGAATCGCTGGAAACAGGAGTGGTTCCAGAGGGCTGGAAGAGAGTGGATGTAGCCCCTCTACACAAAAGTGGGAGCAGGTAGGAGGCTGGAAACTATAGATCAGTCAGCCTGACCTCAGGGTTGGGGAAAATAATGGAATCACTGCTAAAAGAAAGGACTGTGGAACAGCTTGAATCCAGTACAGCACTAGATCTGAAGCAGCAAGGATTTACAGTGAGACGGTCATGCCAAACTAAACAAATCTGATAGACTTCGTTGACTGGGTGACCAGGGAAGTGGTTCGGGAGGAGCAGTGGATGTGGCCTACCTGGATTTCGGCAAGGCCTTCAACACCATTCCACATAGGAAGCCTGTACACAAGCTGGGCAGCCTGGGGATTGGTCCCAAATTGGTAAACTGGGTTAGAAATTGGTTGAGGGCTAGAACACAGAGCGTGGTGGTAAATGGAGCTCAATCAGAGGAAAGGAGGGTGATCAGGGGGTGCATCAGGGATCCGTTCTGGGTACAGTCCTATTCAATGTCTTCACAAGTGACACTGCGAAGGGACTGGAAGTAAAGGTGTGCCTCTTTGCAGATGACACTAAGATCTGCAACAGGGTAGACACACCCAGAGGGGTGGAAAAAGTGAGGAGGGACCTAGGTAAACTAGAGGAATGGTCAAGAGTGTTGCAGTTAAGATCTGATGCAAAGAACTGCAAAATCATGCATTTTGGGCACAGGAACCCAGAGAAGGCTTAGCTTACATGATGGTGGTGGGGTGGGGAGATGCTGATGGACACCAAACAAGACAGGGATCTAGGGATAATCATATCAGAAGACCTAAAGACAGCCAAACAGCACACCAAGGCTCTGGGGAGCCAGTGGGATACTGGGGTGCACAGGGAGAGGTAACAACAGCAGAAGAAAGGAAGTGGTGATGCCTCTGTACAAATTATTAATGAGATCTCATCTGGAGTACTGTGTCCAGTTCTGGAGGCCACATCTCTGTAAGGACATAGGGCCATGACAGTTCAGAGAAAAGCAACAAAAATGGTGCAGGACCTGCACCAAAAGACATATGAGGTGAAACTAGAGGACCTTAATATCTACACCCTGGGGGACGGTGGGGGGAGTAGGAATATGATTGAGACCTTCAAATATTTCAAGGGCATAAATAAGGCACAGGAGGGTAGCATCTTTCAGAAAAGAGATATTCTAGAACAAGGGAACATGACATGAGACTGGAAGGGGGTAGGCTAAGGGGTAACGTGAGGAAGTATTTCTTCACATAAAAGGTGGTGGATGCATGGAACAGCCTACCGGCAGAGGTGGTAGGGGAATTCAAAAATGCATGAGACATGCATAGGGGAACCCCAGCAATAGGAAAGAGAACAAAGCTGGAGATCAAATAGGGTCTATGTTTTTTGCATCAGGTAGAGAAAATGGGCAGACTGGGTGGGCCTAATCTGCCGTCACCTTCTATGTTTCTATGTAGTACTCCGTCCTGGGGTTCTTGGCTCTAATGTGCATAAGAACAAATTACACACTGTAGTAAATCTGTCTGCCAGTATAGCCTAGGGGAACAAGGTGTGAACAAGATTGGTACATCCAGCAGACCAGACCCGAGTTTGATTCTCACAACCTCCACCTGCATACTGTGTGGCTCTGAGCAAGTCACTTAACCGGCCAGTGCTCCCAGGTCGCCCCTGAAAACAGGCACTTGTGCCTAGTGGGCCTTACCCAGTTGCCAAAGAATTAAAAAAAAAAAAAAAATCTTTCTTCCAAGGCATCCTTTAGCATCAGTAACAACTGCAGCAATCTGACCAGGTAGGACTGCCCCGAAGGTGGAGACTGTGGTAATGGGTTTATGAATTAACCAATCAGACTGAAGCTAGAGGGTGTGCGAGCAGGGAGAGAGAGGAAGGCTCTAGAACTGTTTTGAAAGCTAGACTGGGCAAATGACCAACAGGATTCAAAAATATACCAAAAACCACCAGAACCAGAAAAAAAACACAAGAAACTTTGCTCAAAATCTAATCCAAATTTACAGAGACCAAATTTTAGAAGGCCCAAGTCCGAGTCCTCTTCTGAAGGTTATCTGGGGAGGAAGGGTGGGAGTTTACTGATGCTAAAGGATATCTTGGAAGAAAGATTACTAGGGTGAGTAATCTTTTCTTCTCATCCCAGGAGTCCTTCAGCATCAGTAACTATTGCAGACTATAAAGCAGTATGGTTGGGAGGCGGGTAGGGAACCTATTTAGGAAAGAGTCTCTGTAGAACTGCCTTACCAAATTTGGCATCAGATCTGGACTGCACAGCCAAACAATAATGTTTAGTGAAGGTGTGCACTGTCTTCCAAGTAGCTGCTTTACAGACACTGAGAAGGGGTATGTCTCTGGCAGCTGCCACAGAAGCAGAAGTGCCTCTAGTGGAATGGGCCCAAGGCCTTCTGGAAGTTGCTTATCAGCCTTGTCATAGCAAAATCGAGTACAAGAGACTATCCAGTGACAAACAGTTCTCTTGGTGGCTGGTTTTCCTCTACCCTCCTCCCCATAGGTGAGGAACAACTGTATGGATGGGCCCCTGAACTGCTTGGTGTGATCCAGAGAGTAAAGAAGGGCCCTTCTGACATCCAGACTGTGGAGTTTTGGCCCCCCCTGGAGTGGATTTGTCAGTAAAGAAAATCAGTAAGGTGATGGATAGATTAAGGTGAAATTCTGAGCCCACCTTAGGGAAGAATTTTCTGTTTGTTCTGAGCTCAGTCTCATCTCTGAGAGGGATGATGTAACTGGGCTCAGTGCAAAATGCTGTAACGCTGAAATCCTTCTTGCAGAAGTAATGGCTACTAGAAGAACTGTTTTCCAAGTTAAATACTTGAAATGGGCCATAGCCATAGGCTCAAAGAGTGGCTCCATGAGCTTGGCAATGCAGAGGTTTGAGCTCCAAGCAGGGACAGGTTCCCTAATTGGAATGGATGTGGAGAAGATCCTTGAAAAACTGTTTAAAAACTGGCTGTGAAAATACAGATTTTGTCTTTCCAACAAAAAGATAGAAACACATAATTTGACAGCAGATAAGGACCACTTAGCCCACCCAGTCTGCGCATTTCCCTACCTAATGGATAAGCTGCAGATCCTAGTTAACCAGCAGCCTACTTCTTTCAACCCCCAACCCCTAGAATTGCCTTATGACTGTCCCATGCATGCTTGAATTCAACCACTGTTCTTGACTCCACAACCTCCTCCGGAAGGTTGTTCCATGCATCCACAACCCACACTGTGAAAAAATACTTCCTTACATTACCTCTGAGCCGCTCACCCTCTATCTTCAAATTATGCTTCCTTGTTCTTGTACACCTCTTTTTTGAAAGATGCTACCCTCTTGGACTTTGTTGGTTCCCTTGAGGTACTTGAAAGTTTCTATCATGTTCCCCCTCTCCCTCCTTTTCTCGAGGCTATACATATTAAGCTCCTTTAGTCTCTCTTCATATGTCTTCCGGTGCAGACCCTGCACCATTTTAGTTGCCCTCCTCTGACAGCTTCCATCTTGTCTATGTCCTTGCGGAGACTGGGTCTCCAGAACTGCACACAGTACTCCAGATGGGGTCTCACCAGCTGTCTGTACAGAGGGATAACAACATCCTGTTTTCTACTGGTGATGTCTCTCCCTATGCATCCCAGTATCCCCCCAGCCCTCCTTACTGCCCTCTCACATTGCTTGCCCACTTTTAAGTAATCTGATATGACTACCCCAGGTCCCTTTCCATTTTTGTTGTTCTTAGTATCTCACCCCCCATTGTGTACACTTGGGTTTTTGTTTCCCAGGTGCATTACCTTGCACTTCTTAGCACTGAATCTAAACTGACATACCTTTGACCATTCCTCTAACCTTGCTAAGTCCCTTCTCATCCTTTCCACCCCACCTTGTGCATCAACTATGTTGCAGATCTTTGTGTTATCTGCAAAGAGACATACTTTTCCTTCCAGTCCCTCTGCAATGTCACTTATAAAGACATTGAAAAGGACCAGTCCTAATACTGAACCCTACGGTACCCCACTAGTAACCTCCTTTGTTCAGAGTGGACTCCATTTACTATTACTCTCTGTGTCCTATTCTGCAGCCAATTTTTACCCAGGCTGTCATCTTGGACCCACTCCCAGGCTGGCTAACTTGTATATTAATCTTTGTGCGGACTGAGTCAAATGCCTTGCTAAAGTCTAGGTAGGCCATGTCCACAGCCCCTCCCTGATCTACTACTTTGGTCACCCAGTCAAAGAAATCTATTAGATTCATCTGGCATGACCTTCCCACTGTGAATCCATGCTGCCTTGGGTCCTGTGCCCCTCTGGCCTCTAGGTACTCAACAATTCTTTGCTTCAGAAGTGATTCCATCATTTTCCCTATCACTGAGGTTAAACTAACAGGTTCATAGTTTCCTGCTTCTGCCCTGCTCCCATTTTTGTGAAGAGGAATCACATTTGTCCTCCTCCAGTCCTCAGGTACCATCCCATCCTCCCATGATTTGTTAAAGAGGGTAGTCAGTGGTGTCACTAGTTCTACCCTTAGTTCCTTCAGAATTCTGGGATTAATCCCATCAGGCCCCATTGCTTTGTCCACCTTCAGTTTTAAAAGTTTATTCAGAACCCTTTCTTCTGTAAATGGGCTGGTATCAACTTCTGTATCCAGAGTGTGTTCCTATGGTTTGTTTTAGGTACCTCCCCTTCTTCATTTGTAAATACTGAGCAAAAATATTTGTTTAGTATTTCTGCCTTTTCACCGTCACCCTCTGCCCACCCTCCTCCCCTTTATTAAGCGTCACTATCCCTCCCTTGGTCTTCCTTCGCTCCCTGATGTACCTATAAAAGGTTTTATCCCCCCTTCTTAACTGAGTTGGCCATCTTTTCCTTGATTCAGGCCTTTGCTGTTCTGACTGCCTTCCCAACTTCCTTTTGCCTTAACTCATACAATTCTCTGTCCTGCTCCTTCTGTGGTTCCTTGTACTTTCTGAATGCTTTCTTCTTTTTCTCTTGAACCTTCACTGCCACCTCATTTGAGAACCACTGTGTCTTCTTACATAGTTTTGTTTTATTTGCTTCACACAGAGGCTTATTATCTCTGTGATGGCAGTTTTTATTATTCTCCATTGTTCTTCCACCCCTCCTTCCTGCCCATTTGCTAGTGCATTCCTTAGGCACTTAACCATTTTGGCAAAGTTAGCCCTCCTGAAGTCCAGTACTTTAGCCTTTGTATGGCTTGACTCTATTGCTGTGTTTGTGAACCATACTGTTCAATGGTCGCTAGTTCCCAGATGGCTACCCACTTCTACATCTGTGAACCTCTCTCCATCTCCATTTGAGAGAACTAAGTCTAAGATTGCTCCCTCTCGAGTGGGTTCTAATACTAGTTGTCTAAGGCATGCCCCCTGTAGGGCATCTAGAATAACCCCACTCTTGGAAGTGGCTGCTGCAACTGCATTCCAGTTAATATCTGGCATATTCAGATCACCCATCAGCAATATCTCCCCTTTTTCTGCCATTCTATGTATACTTTCTATCATTTCCTTGTCCATTTCCTCCCCCCCAGAGAGAGGGTCAGTTTACAACCCCTGTGCGGACTGTGGTGCCATTGCCTGCCTCCAAATTGACCCAAAGTGCTTCTTCTCCTCCCCGTTTACCCTTTTGTTCTGTTGCTTTGATTCCTTCCCTTATGTAGAGAGCTACTCCTCCTCCTCTTTTACCCTCCCTGTCCCTCCTGTAGATAGTGTATCCTGGTAGGTTTACGTCCCAGTCATGGTTCTGTGTGTACCATGTTTCTGTGACTGCCACAATATCCAGATGTTCCTCCTCCTCCATCAAGGCCACTAATTCAGGAAGCTTGTTACCCAGACTACGGGCGTTGGTACTCATTGCTCTCCATTTTTTGATGGCTTTACCTTCTGTAGCAGCATCCCATACTGACCTTTCTACCTTGGTATTTTTTTCATTTGGTACCCTGTTTTATAGGGGAGTCTGGGATTTTCCTGCTGCTTATCAGTGCCTCCCCTCTGGACTAGTTTAAAAGCTTGCCAATGAAGCATTTAAACCGAATGCCCAAAAGACTTGTTCCCTTCCTGGACAGATGCAGACCATCCTGCCAGTACAGGCTGGTGTCCCTCCAGGTGGAACACCAGTCCCCTATGAAGCCAAACCCCTGTGCTCCAGACCATTTTTTCAACCATTCGTTAAACTGCATGGTGTAAAGTACCCTCGCCTCACCCATGCCACTGACAGGCAGCACCTCTGAGAAGGATACTGTGTGTGCTACTTGTCTTAGGCCCTTCCCCAACTCTACAAAGTCCTTCTGCACTGCTCTCATCTCATGATGAGCCAAGTCATTTGTCCCTCGGTGGACAATGACGTCCAGCTCAGACTCCTGTGCAACTGTTTTCATGATCCTAAGGATGCGCTTCCTGTCCCTCCAAGCCTTGGCACCGGGCAGGCACCTTACTTCGGTTTTCCTTGCTCCCCCCAGTACTATACCCCTAATAATTGAGTCCCCCACTAGGAGCTGCTTCCTTTCCCTGTGGTGCCCTCTGCCTCCTTCCCGAGGGCCTCCCTTGTGACAGCTGTCTGCAACCTCCTTAGTCTCCTCTGCGGGTGCATCCATAGAGGAACTATGCTCCCCCAGAATGGTGTATGGATTGTGGAGTGGAACAACTGACTGGGTGTACCTCTGTCCCACCACCCTTACCCTCCCTGAGCCCACTGTGGTCCAACTGCTGTGCTTTCTTCGCAACCTCTGAGGTAGTGGTGGTGGTTCTGGTGCTCCCTGGATGGGGGAGGTTCCCTTACTACTGTCCAGTGCGGCCTGAAGATGGGCAACTTCTTCCCTCAGGGCAGAGAGTTGTCTGCAAATAGGGCAGCATCTCAGCCTCCAGAAAGACTCCCGGAAGACTGCTGCCCCACAGCCATTACATTGCACTACTCCCCACATGTCTGTCTACCTTGTTTAGTTTTTTTCTTTGTTTTGTTGTGTGTGTGTGTTTGGTCTGTTATATAGAAATATATGTATTATATAATGTGTATGCTTATATTGTCAGTGTAGTGTGCTAGAGAGGATATGACAGTGATATGCACCTTGCCCTCTTGAGGAAATTATGTCAGAACCCCAGGTGGTATAAAGGAACTATTTCCAGGGTGGGTGGGGTGAGGGTGGGAAGGGTTTTGGCCTAAACTGTGCCCTCACGAAACAATCAGCTAAAAGCTCTGATCTACCACTGCAATGAGTACCTTCCTGTCAGCAAGATGCCCTACACGACAATTTGACAGAGAAAATACCCTGCTAATCAAACAGAGAAAAATCCAAACATCCAAGTCAAACACAGGTAAACCTCCCCAGCCCCAAAACAGCCTGGTGACTTGTGCTCCGAAAGCAGTCAGCCCCAAAACACATCAGCTGTGCACAAGGACAGACACAGTAAACAGTATTCATTCCCTGTGGGTTTAAACTCTTCCTGCACGGAAAATCTTAACAATTGATGAGCTGAAACAGCAGCCAGATGACGTTTCAAGGAAGAAGGCCTCAAACCTGAATCCTGTAAGTGCACTAAATAATTAAAAAGGATAGGGATCAAAGCCTTAAGAGGATTAATGTGCTTTTTCTTGCACAGAAGAGAAAATGTTTTCCATTTGGCTGCATAGGTTTTTTTGTACTATGCTTTTTGGCCATCCTCAGTATGTTAAGAACTTGTTCAGAGTACTGGGTGGCTGGGAACTCTTACTCCTGAAGAGCCAAGCTTTGAGGTGAAGAGATTTCAGATCTGGATATGTCACTCTTGTCTGAGGGAGAGTCAGAAGGGCGCAACTGAGAGGGAGACAAATTGGTTTGCTGCAAGACAAGGATATCAACGGGGTACCAGACTTGCCTCGGCCAGTCTGGTGCCACTAGAATCATTGTTGTAGGCTGGGCTTTGAGTTTCAGCAAAACTCTGAAAAACAGAGAAAAGGGAGTAAAGGCATAAATACAGGTTACTCACCTGTAACTGGAGTTCTAGGAATGGTATAAGTTGTTCCTCCACACTATCCGGCAGGTTCCTTACCACTTTAAATCTTGCTGGAAGGTCTTCAAGCTGGCTCCTCCCACCCACCCGGGTGGTAAAACTCTCGGTTCCGCCCCATGATGCCAGATCTAGCCCGCTGGAAGCCAGGTTGAGCGCTGTCAAGCCGGGAGGTTTATCATCAGTAGGATGAACAACATATACCATTCCTAGAACTCCTGTTACAGGTGAGTAACCTGTATTTCTAGGGACATGGATATGTTGTTCATCCACACTGTCTGGCAGACTCCTAGCAGTTCTCCGGGAGGAGGGAGGCAAGGCGCACACCCCCTACTTAGGGAATACAGACTGGAGAACCGAGGCCCCAAAACCAGCATCCCGGCGTGACTCAAGGTCGATGTGGTAATAGGTAATAAAGGTGTGTGCTGACTTCCAGGTAGCAGCCCTGCAGATTTCCTGGATAGGGACGTCCCTGGAAGCAGCCACCGATGCAGCAGTATGACGGGTAGAATGAGCTCTTATCCCTCTGGGAGGCTCCATGCCCGCCAACTTATAGCAGAGATCTATTAAGGAGGTGACCCACCTGCCTATCGTCCGCTTGGCTGCAGGTCTGCCAGGTGCGGCTTCAGCGTAGGTGACAAACAGCTGGCGAACCTCTCCCCGAATTTCAGCCGTGCGCTCCTTGTAATAAGCGAGTGCCCTTCTAGGGTCCAGAGTATGGAGCCTGTATTTGGCCTCCGAGGTGTGATTGGGGTAGAACACCGGCAGAGTCAGCACCTGGTTAAGGTGAAACTCCGACACCACCTTCGGAAGGAATTTCAGGTGGGGGCACAGGACAACCTTGTCCCTGTGGAAGACCAGGTAAGGAGACTCGATGCAGAGCGCCTGGAGCTCTCCCATCCTTCTGGCTGACGTGATAGCCACCAAGAAGGCCGTCTTCCATGACAGGCGAAAGAGATCACACCTGTGCATTGGTTCGAATGGCTTGCCCATGAGCTTTGCCAGTACCATCAGTAAATCCCACGGAGGTTGAGGTTCTCACACCAGAGGGGAAATGTGATCAAGGCCTTTGAAAAAGCGCCCAAACACCTTTTCCTGCACCACCGACTGCTCCCCGGCCCGTGCCCGGTAAGCAGAGATGGCTGCCAGGTGCACCTTTAGGGTCATCGACCTAAGCCCTTGACTAGAAAGGCACCATAAATAGTCCAAAATGCTTGCCACAGAACAGGAGGAAGGGTCCAAGCCCTTGCCCTGACACCAAATGGAGAATCTCTTCCATTTGAAGGTGTAGCATTTTCTGGTCGATTCCTTACGGGACGCCTCAACGACACTGAGGACCTTGTCGGAAAGACCCAAGGCCTGGAACTCTAGCCGCTCAGGAACCAGGCCGTCAGGTGCAGGGATTGAAGGTTCGGATGGAACACCTTCCCCTGACTGACTGAGAGCAGGTCCAGGCGAGCTGGAAGCTGCCTCGGGAGCCTGGAGCTGAGGCTGAGGAGATCTGGGTACCAGAACTGGCGGGGCCAGTCTAGGGCTATCAGAATCACCTGCACCTTGTCCCTCCTCGCCTTGAGAAGCACCTTGTGAATCAAGGGAAATGGGGGAAAGGCGTAAAAGAGGCCCGGGGTCCACAGCCTCGAGAAGGCATCCCCCTGCAGCGAGCCCTGCTGAGGGGGTGGGCATGAAACAGCCTCAGCTTCACGTTCTCCCTGGAGGCAAACAGGTCCACCTGAGGTGAGCCCCAGTGGGAGAACAGATCTTGTACTACCTCCGGCAGGAGAAACCACTCGTGAGATGCAGCCCCTATCCGGCTCAGGGTGTTGGAGGCTCCTGCCACATGAATGGCTAGGAGATCCACCTCCAGGCTGCGCACGAGAGACCAAATGCGGAGAGCTTCCTTGCATAGAAGCATGGAGCATGTCCCGCCCTGGCGGTTCAGGTAGTACATGGTCGTGATATTGTCCGTCTGGACTCTGACCACTTGACCCCGGAGAAACGGAGCAAAGGCGGTGAGAGCTAGGCGGACCGCTTGGAGCTCCAGCAGGTTGATGTGGCATCGGGACTCCCGCGGGGACCAGAGGCCGCGCACTCGGTGTTCCCCCAGATGGGCACCCCAACCCATCAGAGAGGCATCGGACGATAGAGACACCGTCGGCTCGGGGCGGACAAACAGGATGCCCTCCTGCAGATGGGATGGAACGGTCCACCACTGGAGAGCGTTCCACATCTCCTGGGTCACTATCACTAGCTGGTCCAACGGATCGCAGCATTGTGACCACTGGCTGGCCAGTCCCACTGAAGGGGGCGCATGTGCCAGCGTGCCGAACGGACCACGCTGGTACAGGCCGCCATGAGACCCAGGAGGCGCAGGAAGTCCCGGGCAGGGCGCGATTGCCCAACCAGAAATGATTGGGCAAAGGAGGTAAGAACCTCGGCCCTGTCCACCGGGAGTCGTGCTCTGGCTCAAAGAGAGTCCTCTGCCCCGATGAACAGGATCACCTGCTCCGGCTCGAGTTCTGACTTGGCCTCGTTGATGAGAAAGCCGACTTGAGAGCAAACCTGGAGGGCCAGATCTCTGGACCGCTCCACCTCCAGTCTGGAGGGGGCTGCTATCAGCCAATCGTCCAGGTAAGGGTACACCCGGACCCCTTGGCGCCGCAGGAATGCTGTCACCACTGCCATGCATTTGGTGAAGACCCTGGGAGCTGGAGATAAGCCGAAGGACATGGCTTGGAACTCGAAGAGGGATCCCTCCGCTCGAAAGTGGAGGATTTTCCGATGTGACGGACGGATAGGGACGTGAAAGAATGCGTCCTGTAGGTCCAGAGACCAGAACCACACGCCGTGTTCCAGAGATGGTATTATCTGCGCCAGAGTGACCATCCTGAAGGTCCGAGACCTTAGGAACTTGTACAGGTCGTGTAGGTCGAGAATGGGGCGCCAGCCCCCCGTCCATTTCAGAACCAGGAAATACCTGGACACGAACCCTGGGTCTGAAGGGGGGTCCTCTACCTCCGTGATCACCTCCTTTTAGAGGAGGAGAGCGATGTCGGCTCGACGAGCCGCCAGTGAGGCTGCGGACCCCGAGGCCCCACGAGGTGCGACGGCTCTGAAGGGCGGGGCCTGCTCGAATTCTAGAGGTAGGCCTATTCCCACCACCTCCAGTACCCACCTGTCCGTGGTAACAGCGGACCAGGCGGAAAGAAAGTGTCTGAGCCGTCCCCACACGGGGGGAACCAGGGGTGAGGTGACAGGGATGGGGGCGACACCCCTCAGCCCGACACTGGGCAGGCTTGGAGGAGGGACCGGCTGAGGGATCTCCTGGGCCTTTACCTCCCTGCTTCCTGTTGGAGGAAGCCGAAGGCTTGGGTTTGGGATGCCAAGCTCGAGCCTGCTGGCCCTGACGTTTCTGGGCCGGGCGCACCGCAGGTGCGCAGAAGGACGAAAGGGTTTAGGCTGTGGCTTGCGGCCTTTGTCCTTCTGAGCGGAAGAGACAGAGTCCAAGGTAACACTGGACTTCTCGATCCTCTGCAGGTGACCTTCCACCCCAGGGCCGAAGAGGTCAGTCCCCAGAAAGGGAACATCCACCAACTTGTGCTGGGTATCCGAGGTAAAGGTGGATATCCTCAGCCAAGCCCGACGACGCATGGCCACTGCGGCCGCCACAGACCTGGCACATGAGTCCCCGATGTCTAAAGCAGTCTGGAGCTGCTGTTTGGCCACTGCCCTGCCCTGGTCCCACAGCTGCCTGACCGTAGTCTGCAGATCCGCGGGAAGATGAGGGACAACCTCATCCAGAGAGCCCAATAGGGCGTGAGAAAAATGTGCCATGAGGACGGCCGAACTGGCCTGACGAAGGCCGAGAGAGGACGCAGCATAGACTTTTCACCCGGCATAATCCAATTTCTTGGATTCTTTGTCGGGAGGTTTGTCCACATCCCTGGCGTTCCCGGCACACCGAAAACACTGTCGGTAACCAACCCCTCGGCCGAGGGGTGTTCGGAAAAACTGGACAGGAACCGGTAGGGACCGCATACTTCCTGGCCATTCTGGCCGAAGGCGCAGGGCAGGAAGCAGGACGCTGCCAAAGTTCCAAGGCCGGACCCACTATGGCTTCGGCCATCAGAAAGGCCTCCGTAGGAGAATCCCCTCGGTCCAGAATCTCCGTGAGGGGATACCTGGCCCGTTTAGAAACGGGTTCGAGCTTCATCCCGGTGGACTCCGAGATGAGCCGAAGCAATCCTAAGAAGGACGAAGGGCTATCGTCCACTGACTGTCCTCCCGAGGACTCCAAGTCCATGCACTTGGAGAAGAGGGAGGAACCATCCTCGGACTCAGAAGAGTCCTCAAAGAGCTGCCTCGGGCCTGAGCCACCCTCCACCTGCCAAGGTTTATCGGGAGTGAGGGTGACAGACAGCCTATGGGGCAAACCCAAAGCCGACCGAGAATTTTTGGTCAGAGCCCCAACTAACGGCTGTGGAGGCGGAGGTTCCACCAGAATCGGTGGGGCAGCTGGAATTGGCCAAACAACCGGCCTGGGAACAGGCTCCTCGGCTACAACGAGGGGTTGTTTCGCCGCTCCGTGACAACCACTTAATGGCAGGGGAAGACGACTGGGTCGGCTTATTCCCGGTCAAAAGGAGCTGTTGCCACATGAGTTCCTCGTACTTCCGACGCAACTTGCGCCGAAGCCTCCCCTCGTCCGAGGAGGAGGAAGAGCGGCGGCGCCGCTTGCCGTGTGCCAAGATCGACCGCCATGACGGCGTGGATCGGTTGGAACGCGAGGATGTCCGAGACCAAGAGTCTCGACTAGGCCGAGGAAGGCAGGAAGTGTCGGAATCGCACTCCCTGCTCGGACAATTCCACAAGGCTCGGAACCGAGGCACAGACGAGCCGACGGGATCCTCAACTCCCACTGGGGAACTGGGAGAGGAGATTCTCAGCTTCTCCAGCCGACAAACCGCCTAACGGTCGAGAAAAATCTCGACCGCTGCCGACGGGAGTCTCGCCAACTGGCCTGATGGGGACACCGTGAAGCCAGGTGCGAGCTGAGGGTCGACCAAGTCAACTGTCGACAAGAAGGGAGGGAATCTTTCCGCTCCCAAGAGCGATCGATGGAGAGACTTACTTTGCTCTTTATGGACCTGGAAAAGGTCCCGAAGAAGTTGGACCTCACCTTTCGTCGAGAGGGTCAGACAAAGCTCCTTAAAAGAAGCCGAGTCACGAGGCACCGAGAGAGCGGGACAAATGCCGCAGCCGAGGTAGAAGCGTCTGCCGCCTCCTTCCTCTTCGAGGGCTTATCATCTGCTCAAGTTGATCCGCCGAGCCCGCCGGACACCGCCAACCGGCCTCTTTAGATTTCACCGGTGGAATTTTTTCTCGGGCGCTGCCAGTTGTAATCGGGCAGCACGGGTCTTCGGTCGTGAGGCGAAAAAGAAAGCACAAGTCAGGCCTGCGGGTCGTGCTCAAGGCCCAGGCAGTAGACGACGTGTAGTGCGGATCCGTCTCTAAACATCTTCTGCCCGCAAGGGCACCTCCGAAACCGGAGTCGATTGTCCATCGCATGGCAGCGAGGAAAGAAGACCAAGTCTTTTAGCAAAAAACTTTTGATTTGAACTTCAAGAATTAGAACCAGTCAACGCAGAGCGTTAGGAGGGAACCTGAGCTTCCAGCGGTAAGGAAGATCTGGCGCCTTGGGGCGGAGCCGAGAGTTTTACCACCTGGGTGGGTGGGAGAAGCCAGCTTGAAGACCTTCCGGCAAGATTTAAAGCGGCAAGGAACCTGCCAGACAGTGTGGATGAACAACATATCCATGTCCCTAGAACCTGCATTTCTAGGGACATGGATATGTTGTTCATCCACACTATCTGGCAGACTCCTAGCAGTTCTCCAGGAGGAGGGAGGCAAGACGCACACCCGCTACTTAGGGAATAAAGACTGGAGAACCGAGGCCCCAACCAGCATCCCGGCGTGACCCAAGGTCAATGTGGTAGGGGGTGAAACGGTATGTGCCGACTTCCAGGTAGGAGCCCTGCAGATATCCTGGATAGGGACATCCCCGGAAGCAGCCACAGATGCAGCGGTAAGGCGGGCAAAATGAGCTCTTATCCCTCTGGGAGGCTCCATGCCCGCCCACCTATTGCAGAGATCTATGCAGGAGGTGACCCACCCGTTCATCGTCCGCTTGGCTGCAGGTCTGCCAGGTGCGGCTTCAGCGTAGAAGACAAACAGCTGTCGAACCTCTCCCGAACTTCAGCCCTACGCTCCCTGAGAAGGCGAGCGCTCAACCAGGATCCAAATGGAGCCTATATTCGGCCTCCGAGGTGTGAATGGGGTAGAACACCAGCAAAGTCAACACCCGGTTAAGGTGAAGCTCCGACACCACCTTCGGAAGGAAATTCAGGTGGGGCGCAGGACAACCTTGTCCCTGTGGAAGACCAGATAGGGAGACCCGAAGGAAGCGCCTGGAGCTCTCCCATCCTACTGGTAGACGTGGTAGCCACCAAAAAGGTGTTCTTCCAAAACAGGTGGGAGAATCGCACCTGTGCACTGGTTCGAATGGCTTGTCCGTGAGTTAAGCCAATACCAGTAGATCCCACAGAGGTGGAGATTCTCGCACCGCAGGGGAAGTGTGATCAAGGCCTTGGAAAAGCACCCGACCACCTTTCCTGCGCCGACTGCCTTCCGGCCCGCGCCCGGAGGGCAGAGGTGGCTGTCAGGAGCACCTTAATGGTCATCGACCGAAACCCTTGCTGAAGAAGAAGAAAGGACCACAGGTAGTCCGGAATGCTCGCCGGGGAACAGGAGAAGGGACCAGGCCCTACCCTAACATCAAATGGAGAACTCTTCCATTTGAAGGCGTAGCATTATGCGGTCGACTCCTGATGGGACGCCTCAACAATGTTGAGGACCTCGCCGGAAGACCCAAGGCCTGGCAACTAGCCACTCAGGAACCAGGCCATCAGGTGCAGGGATTGAAGGTCCGGGTGGAATACCTTCCCATGATAACCGGGATCAGGTCCGGGCGGGCTGGAAGCCACCTCAGGAGCCTGGAGCTGAGACTGAGGAGAGCTGGATACCAGAGCTGGCGGAACCAGTGTGGGGCTACCAGAATCACCTGCGCCTTGTCTCTCCTCGCCTTGAGAAGCACCATGTGGATCAAGGGAATGGGGGGGAGGCGTAGAAGAGGCCTGGGGTCCACGGCCTCGAGAAGACACCCCCCTGCAGCAAGCACTGCTGAGGGGGACGGGCATCAGTCTCAGCTTCGCATTCTCCCTGGAGGCAAACAGGTCCACCTGAGGCGTGCCCCAGTGGGAGAACAGATCTTGTACTACCTCCGGCAGGAGAGATCACTCGTGAGACGCAGCCCCTATCCAGCTTAGGGCATTGGCCGGGGTGTTGGAGTCTCCTGCCACGTGAATCGCAAGGAGATCCACCTCCAGGCTGCGCACGAGAGACCAAATGCGGACAGCTTCCCTGCATAGAGACATGGCGCGCTCCCGCCCTGGCGGTTTAGATAGTACATGGTCGTGGTATTGTCCGTCTGGACCTGAACCACTTGACCCCGTAGAAATGGAGCGAAGGCAGTGAGAGCTAGACAAACCACACGAAGCTCCAGCAGGTTTATGTGGCACCGGGACTCCCGAGGGGACCAGAGGCCATGCGCTCTGTGCTCCTCCAGATGGGCACCCCAACCCATTAGAAATGCATCGGTCGATAGAGAGACCGTCGGCTTGGGGCGGATGAACAGGATGCCCTCCTGCTGCTGTGCCAGAATGGTCCACCATTGGAGAGCGTTCCACATCTCCTGGATCACTGACAAGGGCTGGTCCAACGGATCGCAGCGATGTGGCCACTGGCCGGCCAGTCCCCACTGAAGGGGACGCATGTACCAATGGGCCCAATGGACCACGCTGATGCAGGCCGCCACGAGGCGCAGGAAGTCCTGGGCAGGGTGCAATTGCCCAATCAGACGTGATTGGGTAAGGAGGAAGAACCTCGTCCCTGTCTGCTGGGAGCCGAGCTCTGGCTCGAAGAGTCGAGCTCTGCCCCGATGAAAAGAATCACCTGCTTTGGCAGGAGTTCCGACTTGGCTCCGTTGAAGAGGAGGCCCATCTGAGGGCAACCTAGAGTGCCAGAACTCTGGACCACTCCACCTCCACTCTGGAGGGGGTTGCAATCAGCCAGCCATCCAGGTAGGGGTACACCCGGACCCTTTGGCGCCGCAAGAATGCTGTCACCACTGCTATGCATTGGAGAAGACCCTGGGAGCTGAGAAGAGGCCAAAGGGTATGGCTCAGAACTCGTAAACAGATCCCTCCGCTCTGAAGCGGAGAAGTCTCTGAAGAAACGGATGGATTGGAACGTGAGGAATGCGTCCTGGAGGTCCAGGGAACACAGCCACATGTCTCGTTCCAAGGATGGGATATCTGAGTCACAGTGACCATCCATAAGGTCCGAGACCTTAGGAACTTGATCAGGCCGTGCAGGCCAAGAATGGGGCGCCAGCCCCATCTGTTTGGGGACCAGAAAGTACCTGGACACAAACCCCGGGTCTGGAGGAGGATCCGCCACCTTCCTGATCACTTCTTTTCTGAGGAGCAGGGTAATATCGGCTCAGCAGGCCTACAGAGAGGCTGCGGACCCAGTGGCCCCCGAGGGGCGACGGCTCGGAAGGGTGGGACCTGCCCAAACTTCAGAGGCAGGCCCCTTCCTACCACCTCCAACACCCAGCGGTCCGTGGTGATAGTGGACCAGGTGGAAAGGAAGTGGCGGGGCCGTCCCCCCACGAGGGGGACCCAGGTAGGGGTGACGAGGCCAGAGGCGACGCCCCTCAGCCCGTCACTGAGCAGGCTTGTAGGAGGGACTGGCTGAGGGAGCTCCTGGGCCTTTACCTCCTTGCTTCCCTTTAAAGGAAGCCGCTGGCTTGGGTTTGGGGTGCCAAGCGCAAGTCTGCTGGCCCTCTTGCTGGTGCTGATGGGCCAGTCGTGCCGCAGGGGCCGAAGGGCGAAGGGGCTTACGCAGAGGCTGCTGGTTGTCTTTGTCCCTCTGGGAGGGGAAGACAGAGTCCAAAGTTGCATTGGACTTCTCGGTCCCCTGGAAGTGTCCCTCCACTCCAGGGCCGAAGAGGGGTCAGTCCCCAAGAAGGGGATGTCCTCCAACTTGTGCTGGGTATCCGCCGAGAAGGAGGATATCCTCAGCCATGCCCTGCGGTGCATGGCCACCGCGGCCGCCACTGACCTGGCACAGGAATCACCTATGTCCAGAGCAGTCTGAAGCTGCTGCTTCGCGAACGCCCTACCCTGGTCCCACACCTGCCAGACCGTGGTCCGCAGGTCGGCTGAGAGATGAGGTATCACATCATCCAGGGAGCCCAAGAGGGCATGGGAGAAGTGTGCCATCAGCGTGACCGAGCTGGCCTGTCGGAGACCTAGGGAGGACACGGCGTAAACCTTGCGTCCAACATAGTCCATCCTTTTGGACTCTTTGTCGGGAGGCCTATCCACATCCCGAGCGTTTACGGAACATACATAGATACATAGATACATAGACAGTGTCGGCAGATAAGGGCCTATGGCCCACCCAGTCTGCCCATTTGAGCTTGTAAGTTCAGTTTGTTTTCCTAGAAGTCTGTTTCCCCTTACCCTGACCTCTAGAATTCCTTTATGTCTATCCCATGCATTCTTAAATCCGTGATTGTTTCAGCCCCCACCACTTCCTCTGGCAGGGTGTTCCACTTGTCCACCACCCGTTCTGTGAGAAGAAATTCTTTCTCATGTTTCCTCTGAATCGTCCCTCCCTCCAACTTCATCCCATGCCTCTAGTCCTGGAACATCTTTTTCGCTTAAAAACAGTGTTTTCCTGCACCCTGTTTCTCCCTGTAAGATACTTGTATGTCTCTATCATATCCCCTCTCTCCCTCCTCTCCTCCAGGGAGTACATGTTCAGTTCCTTCAACCTGTCTTCATAGGACTTGTGATGCAATCCATGCACCATCTTTGTTGCCCTCCTCTGAACCTTCTCTACCCTGTCTATGTCCTTACGTAGGTATGGTCTCCAGAACTGTACACTGTACTCCAGGTGGGGCCTCACTAGTGTCTTGTATAGCGGAATTATGACCTCCTTTTCCTGCTGGTGATGCCCTGCCTATCATCCCAGCATCCTATTTGCTTTACCTGATGCCTTGTCACACTGTTTCCTACCTTTGAGGTCATCAGAGATGACAACCCCAAGATCCCTTTCCTGCTTGGTGCATGCTATATCCTCACCCCCAACTGATATATTGTGCCAGGGTTTTGTGCCCCTATATGCATTATCTTGCACTTCTTTGCATTGAATTTCAACTGCCAAACCCTTGACCATTCTTCAAGTTTCTGCAGGTCCCTTCTCATTCTGTCTACACCCTCTGGTGTGTCTACTCTGTTACAGAGCTTTGTGTCATCAGCGAACAGTGAAATTCTGCCTTCTAGATCCTGCGCAATGTCACTGATGAAGATGTTGAATAGGACCGGTCCACGCACTGATCCCTGTGGTACCCCACTGGTCACTCTTCCCTCTGTGGAGTGACAGCCATTTACCACCATCCTCTGTGTCCTGCCAACCAGCCAGCTACCTACCCACCACACTACTGTCCTGCCCACACCCATATTCCCCAGTCTGTGTAATAGTCTTCTATGTGGCACAGTGTCAAAGGCCTTGCTGAAGTCCAGATAGGCCATGTCCACTGCCCTCCCCTGATCCACCTCCCTAGTCACCCAGTCAAAAAATTCAATGAGGTTGGTCTGACATGACCTCCCCCTGGTGAAACCATGCTGCCTTGGGTCCTGTAGTCCATTGACAACCAGATGTTCCACCAATCTCTCCTTCAGTAGTGCTCCCATGATCTTTCCCACTACCGAGGTGAGGCTGACTGGTCTGTAGTTCCCTGCTTCCTCTTTGTTCCCACTTTTGTATAAGGGGACTACATCTGCTGTCCCCAGTCTTTGGTACCTCCCTATTTCAGTGATTGGCTAAACAGGATAGCCAGAGGTTCAGCCACCACCTCTTAGTTCTTTAAGGACCCTGGGGTGCACCCCATCTGGCCCCATTGCTTTGTCAACTCTTATTACTTCCAGTTCCTTCAGGACCCTTTCTCGTGTAAAGGGACTTGTGTCCATTTCTGCACCATTCTCACCCCTTGTACTCCCTTCAGATCCATTACCCCCCTCTTCCTCAGTAAAGACTGAGCAGAAATACCTGTTCAATATGTCAGCTTTACTGTTGTCATCCTCCACGCGACTCCCACGCGACGCTGGAAGACGTTATTATATAACTAACCGGGCAGAGGGGGTGCTCTGAGAAACCGGCAAAGAACCGATAGGACTGTATATCTCTGGCCATCCTGGCTGAGGGCACAGGACAGGAAGTAGGCTGCTGCCAGCTCAAGGCTGGGCCAACAATGGCCTCAGCCACAGAGAAGGCCTCCGAGGGTGAATCCCCTCAGTCTAGGATCTCCATCAGGGGAAAATAGGCCCGTTTGGACACGGGTTCGAGCTGCATCCCCGTGAACTCCAAGATGAGCCTAAGCAGACCCAGGAAGGATGATGGTCTGTCGTCCAAAGACCGGCCCAGGGAGGACTCCAGGCCCACCCGCCTGGGAAACACGAAGGAGTCGTCGTCAGACTCCAAAGGGTCTGCAAAGAGCTGCCTCAGGCCTAAGCCTCTCTTCACCCGCCGAGGGCGAGCGGGAGTGAGGGTGACTGACAACCTGCAGGACAGGTCGTGGCCCGACCGAGGTTCCACCACAATCGGTGGGGCAGCAAGATTTAGTCGAACAACCGGCCCAGAGGTGGGCACCTCGACTGCAGCGAGCGGTTGTGTCAGCCGTTCAGGTGGCAGCTGCTTGATAGACGGGGAATGAATCAGAGTCGATTGATTCCCGGACAACAGCAACTGCTGCCACAAACTCCTCGCAACGTCGACACCATCTGTGTCGAAGCCTCTCCTCCTCCTCCTCCAAGGAAGACGAGGAGGAACGGTGTTGCCACTTAACTCTGTGCCCCAACCGAGACTGCCGAAGTCGGCGGGAGCAGCTTGACCGAGAAGAAGATCGAGACCGAGATCTTCAGTGAAACCGAGAACGAGTCTGGGAAGGAGCGGGGGACACCCGCCCTTCCCTCGGCTCGGACACTTTGATCGAGGACTGCCGCCCCAGAGGTGCAGGCAGAACCTCTGCTCTTCCAGTCGACCACCCGGGTGACAGGTTGAGAGAAAACACGACTGCGTCGACGGGCGTCTCGGCCGGTTGACCTGACGGGGACACCGTGAAGCCAATGGCCTGAGCCGCAACCTCGACCAAAGTCGATGGTCGGCAGTCCGGGGAAGGAGACCTCTCCCGCTCTCACAAACGCCGACGATGGGACTTACCTTGCGACTCCCTCGACCTGGGCCGAGAGGCAAGACCCGATGGCCCCTTCCTTTGTGGAGAGGGACTGGCGAAGCACCTTGAACGAAGCTGAATGAGAGGAACTCAAAGAGAGCAAGATAAATGCCACGACTGAGGAGGAGGGAGATGCGGCCTTGACCATCGCCTCCTCCAGGGCGATAGAGTGTTCAAGCTGCTCAGCCGAGTCAGCCGTCGCGGACACCGCCCGACGAGCCTCTATGGATTTTACCGGCGGGGAAAAATCCTCGGGGCGCCCAAGCCTCAAATGATGCTCCAGTACGTTGATCGAAAGGGAGTGGCAGAACTCGCAAACTTGCGGGTCGTGGTCCAAGTCGAGGCAGTATACTCACGCAGCGGAACAGTCCTGGAGAAATTATACCGCCAGGGCGCCTCCAAGAACCAGAAAACGAATTGTCCATCGCAACCGCGAGGGAAAGAAGACCGGAGTTAAGAAAACTTCAAAAACTAAATTCGGACGAACCAAAGAATCAGGAACCAGTCGAAAAACGCAGAGCGCTAAAGAGGGAACCTGAGCTTCCAAGCAATAAGGAAGATCTGTCGTCATGGGCGGAGCCGAGAGTTTTACCACACGAGTGGGTGGGAGGAGCCAACTTGAAGACCTTCCGGCAAGATTTAAAGCGGCAAGGAACTTGCCAGATAGTTTGGATGAACAACATATCCATGTCCCTAGAAAGAAACTTACCTGCCCAATCAAGAACTAGGGCATCCTTCGGAATGGTTCCCAAGATTGGAGGCCTGTAACAATACAGCGGAAGTTGATGGTTTAGGCGAGAGGCAAAAAGATCCACTTTTGGTGTGGCCCACCTGAACAATATGGCCAGCACCTGTTTGTTCAGACATCATTCGCTGTGACCCTGGCTGATATGACAGAGCATCTGCCAGGGTGTTGTCCTTTCCTGGGAGATGTACAGTTGACAGGTCGACTCCCAGGGAGTAGGCCAGGCCCCAAATCTTTACTGCCTCCAGGCATAGGAACTAGATTGTTGTGCCACCCTGCTTGGTTATGTAAAACATAGCAGTGGTGTTGTCTGTTCTGAGCTGGACTGTGTCGCCCTTTATCTGTGAAGTGAACACCTTTAGTGCCAGATAAATGGCCCAGAGTTCTAGCAAGTTGATGTGAGCCTATGATTCTTCAAGTCTAGGAGCCACTGACAGAAAAACTGTCTATGTTAGCTCCCATCCAAGCTGAGAAGCATCTTTAGTAATTATTCTTGAAGAAGAGGGAGCTTGGAAAGAAACTCCCACTGAAAGGTTGGCCACTTCCTTCCACCAGACCAGGGACTGAAGGACTTTTTCTGTGACTGGGACCAGTTTGGACAGATAATTTTTGCTTTGGGACCAGTGAGACCTTAGGTACTGCTGTATGTCCCTCATTCTGAACCAGACTCCTGGAATCATAGCTGTCATAGATGCCATGTGTCCCAAGAGCTTTAGGAAGTGTCTGGCTGGCCCAGGACAAAAGAATTTGCCACTGACAGAGAAAGTTTTTAATTATTATCTCTGGAAGGAAAGCTCTGCTCTGTAGAGTGTCCAGCTGTGCTCCTATGTACGTAAGGAACTGTGATGGTTCCAGATACGATTTCTTTAGGTTTATAAGAAACCCCAAGGAGTGCAGAGTGTTTGCTGTCAAGGAAAGCGCCTTTTCCATATGTAGAGGGGTCTTTCTTAATAGAAGCCAGTCATCCAGGTATGGGTAGACCGAAACCCCCTTTTCCCTTAGATGCGCTGCCACTACAGCCAGACATCTGGTAAGCACCCTTGGTGCAGATGTCAGGCCGAACAGAATGGCTGTAAACTGGTAGTGTCCTGAAGGAAGTTTGAACCTCAGAAACTGCCTGTGGGATTGCTTATAAGGATGTGATAGTTGGCATCTTTGAGGTCTAGGCAGGCTAGCCAGTTTCCCTGATGCAGAGAGTGAATAACCATTTTTAAGGTGACCACCTTGAATCTGGGTTTCAGAAAATGCCTGTTTCACTAAAAATACCACCAACAGCTTAATCTGGTTCAGTTTCAGTTGGTTACCATCTGTATCGTCCCCTCCCCCAGTCGCCCCTGAAAAAGGGACTTCTAGTCTCAGTGGGCCTACTGGGTCAACAAAATTCAATAAATAAGTATCTGAGATCTTAAATAGGTCGCCACTCACCATTTTTCTTTTGCGTTAGGAAGTGTCTGGAGTAGAGGACTTTGCCCCTTTGATGGGCAGGCACTCTTTCACCCTTGCTTCCAAAAGATGCTTTACTTCCAATTCCAACAGAACCCCCTCTGCTGGAGATAGGGATTTGGAGAGTTGGGTGCCCTTGAGGACTGGCATCTTTCTGAACTGAAGGGACAGGTCCTTTTCCACTACCTCCAGGACCCACTTGACTGATGTAATCAGGGTCCAAGACTGGAGGTAGTGGGAGAGCCTGCCCTCTATAGGCAGAGGAGAGGCAACCTGAACAGAGGAGGCTGGGCTTTTGCTGGGTGGCAGGAGTAGACGTATCTCTTCTCCGACCTCTCCTGCCTCTTCCTCTGAAATAACCTCCAAACGGAGGCCAAATTGAGGAGGAAGGGAATAATAAGGCCTTGGGAAATATTCCCTGCCTCTATTACCCCCTCTGCTGAGCATTTTGAGAAGCAAAGTTCACCTTAGCAGTACTGCTCTGACAGGTTGCTTTACACTCAATACTAGTCAATCTTTTTCATGTACTCCTCAGTTCTGGAATCAAACAAAACATTTCTGCCACAGGGGAAGTTCATGGCTTTGGACTGAGTGTCCTACATCAGATTTGTAGTTCTTAGCCAGGCAAAGTGCCTCAAGAAGACAGCGTGTGCCATTACTCTAGAGGTTGCTTCACTACTATCATTTGTCATATGGAAATGGTACTTAGTAGCCTCCAAGACAGTTTTTGCTGTTTCCACTAAGTCTTTTGCCATAGAGTCAGAGCCCTGCTTAACTATGGCTAGGACTGAATTCCAAAGGGCCTTTTGATATTTGACTGTGTAAGCCATGTAAGAGGCCGGTCGAAGGAGAAGGGCGGCTAACGTATATGTCTTCCTGTCCATGAAGTCCAGCCTCTGAGTCTTTTTCAGGAGGTTGGGATGAAAGGGGAACCCCAGCCAGGGCTCTTGGAAGCATTTTTTGTTTCGGGGTCCTGGACTTTCTAGAAAACAAAATGAGGGTCCTCAGTTAAAATCTGGAGTCCCCCTGACATTTTTCGGGGTCCCCATTAAAATGAATACAGTAAGTCTAACTGCAGTGCCCTGCAGCCATATCTCAACTTCCCGATTCTCAAGATGTCCCTGATTTTGCAGCAACATTTTCTCTGTCTCTCTTAAACTTTATGTTTCCATGACTGAATGGTGGAGATTGTAAGCACAAAATAATGTCAAGTATTAGATTTACAAACTTGTTTTTCAGAAAGTGCATTGTATACTATGCCCCTTATTCTGCCAGCTTCATGAGCAGATATCACCTTGTTTTAAGATCTGTCTCTTATTTTGGTCCTTTAACCCTGATTTCTTTCAGCCCTGTTCCTATTTATGATGCAGGAGGTTGAGAGGTACAGTATGCAGATGCAGAGATAGGACTGAGGGAGACAATATACCCCCCATACCTCTCAACCTCGTGCCTCAAAAATCAGGGACAATCCTAAAAGAAATTGATGACAAAAGACCTCAAATTAGGGACACATCTTAAAAATCTGGTATCACTGACTCAGAGAGCTGATAGTATAATGTGATCAGTGTAAAATGAAATTTCTGAAGAACAAGTCTGTAATTTAAATGTCTGACATTATTTTGTGCTTACAGTCCCCACTGTACAGTCACAAAACACAAATGTTAGGAAGGACAGAGGAAAATGTAGAGGTAAAAATCAGGGACAGCTGAGAGTTATGACCCCCTCCCCAATCCCTATTGCCTCTATTTTTTAAAACTTCTTTATTGATCTCAGTTCAGTTGACAAAGCATGAATTTCTTCAGAATTCAGTTCACAGTAATGCTTGAAGTACTAGGTTCCATAGTGCACCGATTGATTTTCCATGCCTGTTGCTTTAAGAAACGGAGTGCTTAGAAATCGCTGTTGCAGGCAGCTCTGCATTCAGTGTTGCGAAAAGTGGCACGGACCACATGGAGCTCAGCAAGTGATGCATTCAGCTGAAATTGGAGCAGACAGTAAAAGACAGGGAGCCTGAAGTGTATGATTTGCACACTTCATGCCCCCTGTCTTCTGCTCTCAGCTCTGATTTCAGCTGGATGAATCACTTGAGCTCTGTGCCGCTTCTCTCAACACTGCAAACAAAGCTGCCTGTAACAGCATTTTCTAAGCATGCAGTTTATTAAAGCAGCAGGCACGTGACTTCAGGGGCATTTTCTTTGAGGGTCTCTGGGACTTGCTGTCAAAATTTCCAGGCGTCTTGATGCCAAAATTGTGCATAAAGGACATGGGTACCCGTGTCCCAGAGAGCCCTACCAGACTTGTCACAAGCTGCCTGTTGTACCACCCCTTCATGATTGGGGTGCACACACAGAAAATCCGTATCAGTCTTAGACAACTGATACTTCTTATCCACTCTCTTCTCGACCCCTGGGACAGAAGTGGGACTCTGGAGAAGCTTTATAGTGTTCTTCCTGAGAGGTTTATGAATGGGTAGAACTAACTTCTTGGGGGCAGGGAGAGAGACTTTTCATTTCTCAATAATCCTGGTCTTCATCCTCCTCTTGGTTGGACTGTTGAGAGGGGAGGTCAAGACTATTCACCATGTGCCGCAAAAAGGTAAACACTGAGGAAGTATCCTCCTAGTCTGGGAATGCTCCAAAATTGGTATCAGGTGACATGTCAGGTTCTGGGGCCTTACCACATGAAATGTCATTTGGGGCATCATAAAAGTCTTCATTATCCTCCCGCTCATCAGCTCCTATGTCAGATGGAGCTGCAGAAGGGATCTGTCTGGGAGTGTCAGAGGTACCAAAAATAGAACCCATGCCCTGAACAGTTTGGTAAAGGTGCCATGCTTTTGCCATATCTTTCATAAAAGGAAATTCCCCTTGTGGGTCTTGGGGAATGCCCTCCGGGGGGGGGGGTTTCAATGTTTTCAGATATATCTTTGTGTTTCTTACCAACTGCAGCCCCACCCTTAGCACCACTTGGAGGTGCAGTGGTAATTTTTTCTTTATATATGTTTTTAGCAGCCACTTACTTCATCAGTGATTAGATCAGGCTTCCTCCTAAAACTAGGCACTTCATCAGCAACTCTTGACATTTTTGATTTAGGAACTTCATCAGGCCCTTTAGAAGCCTTATTTTTTGTAGGCACTTAATCAGCACCTGATTTTGTGTCCTTGGCACTTCATCAGCACCTGTAATAGGCTTAGACTTTACAGATGCCTCATCAGCTCCTTGATTATTTTTATTTTTTGAAAGCCCCTCATCAGTAGCCTTGGTCTCTGTTTGGGATCAGATGAAGACCCTTCTGCCATTTCTCTAAGCCATTTAGCTCTGTTTCTCAACATTTTGGAACAACATTTAGAGCACAGAACACAGTAATGGTCTAGACCTAAACAGTTTAAGCAGAAGTCGAAAGTATCTGCTTTGGCTATAATTCTCTGACAATTTAAACATTTTTTAAAACCTGTGGGTCCAGTCCTTTTCTTAGGGATTTCTGACATGACAATTTATAGAAAACCCTGTTAATATGAAATTCAGCAGTCAAAATGAAAAGGTTAGCGGTCGGTTCCCTCATGGCAAAGAAACACATTTCTGAGGTAAAGAATAAAAGAGAACCATCAGTTTCCACTAAAAAGGGGAACCACAATAAAGTAAAGGAGCCAATAAACAAAATAAAAGGAACCGCAAAAACACCAGATGCACTAACCAGAAACTATATAAAATATAGAAAAGGGGAACCGAGAAAAAAACAAAAAAAAAAAAACACACGATTCCTGTGAATCGCTGAAACTAGGAAAATGGTCCCAGGTCGCAGCAGAGTGAACAGCCACCCACCGCAGGCTCCGACCCTGAATGGCGCTCCCCAGACACTGGATCCTATTAGAGGCGAGTTGAGTTGGGGGCTCCTCACCACCCTGCCACGGAGGGGAAACAGTCGAGGAAGATGGGGATTGTCTGTCTGATGTCGGTGTGCAGGGCTGGGTGGGTGGCTGCAGATGTGTGCCGACTGGTGGGGACCAAAGGAGAGAAACAAATTAATGTAAAAAGACAATACTCAGCACACTTTAAAATGTAAAGAAATAAAGACAATAGCTACCAAGTACAGGAAAAAAACAATTTTTCTTGGCCAAAATAGATAGCACCTCAGAGGCAGTGTTTCTAGGTCAGGCGGAGAAAAAATTCTGGAGCCTCTCTCTCTCTCCCTGTGCAGCACACCCTCTAGCTTCAATCTGATTGGTTAATTCATAAACTTATTACCATTATCTCTACCTCTGGGGCAGTCCTCCATGGTTAGCTCACTGCAATAGTTACTGATGTTAAAGGACCCCGGAGTGAGAACTTTGCATTTCTCGGCATTGAAGCCAAGCCAAACTGGCACATCCTGGACCATCTCCCCAGTTTTCCAGATCATCGTATAGGTCCTGTATCCCTTCAGCTGTATCCACTCTCCTTCACAGCTTGGAGTCATCTGCGAATAGGCACATTTTGCCCTTAATGCCATCCCCAATATTACTGATGAAGACACTGAGCAACACCGGCTCCAGCACAGAGACCTTTGGGACCCCACTGGTGACCTCTCTGGTACTAGATAACTCTCCCCCTATAACCACCATCGGGGTTCTGTCCCTCAGCCAGTTTTCAGCTCATCTAGTTATCTTCTCCCGATCCCAACCCTGAAATCCACCAACTTCCTAACAAACCTTTTGTGGGGCACAGAGTCAAAGATGGAGGATGTCTACCGTTTGGGCCCAGTCTACTGTCTTAGTGACGCACTAAAAGAAGTCAATCAGATTCATTTGACATGATCCCCCCTCCAATGAACCTGTGCCTCCTCGCATCCTGGAGACCATGGTCCTCTAGATATTCTACCAACATTTCCTTAAGTATGGTTTTCATGAGCTTTCACATACATGATTAAGGTCAAACTGACTGGTCTGTAATTCCCCAAATCATCCTTGGGACCGCTTTTGTTGAGGGGCACCACATGTGCTGTTCTCCAATCCTGATGTACCACACCTGACTCCAGCGAACTATTAAACAGGCAAGCCAGTTGTCCTGCCAGCTCCTCAGCCAGTTCTCTTAGTGACCCTGGATGTACTCTGTGCCTGGTGATTTGTCCACCTCCAATGGGAGTAGCCCCTCCCTCACTCTATCCTACTCTGATGACTACATCTGCGTGTCTCCCCCCCCGCCTCTTCTCCTCCTGAAGGCACTGGTCCGTCCCCCCAGTGAAGATGGAACAGAAGTATTTATTTAGTATCTCTGCTCCTCCCCATTATCCTCCAACCACTCCTCCCCTTTCTTAAGCCTAACAATCCTGACTTCTTGTCCCTTTTTTCACTTATGTAGTGAAAGAAGGCCTTCTCTCCCTTCTTAATTCCTTTAGCTATCTGCAGCGTCTTCTGTGCATTAGCTAGCCAAACTTCCTTATTTGCCTCACTAGCCAACCATAAGCAATTTTCCCTGTCCACCTCACTCTTGGTCTTCCGGAATTTTCTGTAGGCTAACTTCTTTTCCTTTACTGCCTGGGCAACCCCACAACTGAAAGAGTTGGGTGCTCTGGCCCTTGTGTTCTTCCTCTTGAGCCTAACACACTCCTCTGTGGCAACCAGTATTCCTTCCTTAATGATGAACAACCTTTGGTCCACCCCCATATCTGCTCTAATGCCCGCAAGGTGGCTCCTTAGCACTTTGCTCAATTTCAATAAAAGTCCACCCTTCTAAAATCCAAGATTTTGGTCTTAGTTGGGATACTTTCCCTGCCTATATCCAACTGGAACCACACTATACTAAAAAGCTAGCAGAATAGGCCAAATGGTCTGTCTTGTCTGCTCGAAAGCCAGCAACCTAGTGGCTGCTCACCTTACCACCCCCCCAGCCCCCAAGAGGGTCTTCTTTAGTTTCAGTTTCCCCTTGTACCTGTCCCACCCCTTCTTGAATCCCTCCACTGTGCCCTCCTCCACCAGCCTCCCAGGCAGTGCATTCCACGGTTCCACCACCCTCTTAGTGAAAAATTGCTTCCTAGGCTCCCCCCCTGTAGTAAACCCTCCAGTTTCCACTCATGGCCCTGGTTGTTCCCCCCTTTTTTAGCCTCAAACAGCTCCTTGTTCCACTCTAGTTATTGCTTTTACATAACTGAAAACCTCTATCGTATCTCCCCTGTCCCTCCTCTCCTCCAGTGAGTAAAGCCCAAGCTCTTCCAGTCTCTCCTCATAAGGCTTCCCCTCCATGCCCTGAATCATCCTGGTCACTCTCCTCTGGACCCTCTCCAGCAGCGCTATGTCCTTCTTCAGATGCGGTCTCCAGAACTGTACACAGTACTTGAGCTGCAGCCTGACCAAGGCATTATATAGAGGGAGGATCACCTCCATCCTTCTGGACATAATTCCCCCTGGCTATGCAGCCCAGTATCCTGTTTGCTTTGGCTGCAGTTCTTCTACAATTTTCAGAGTTATTCATTTTGACGTCTATTACCACTCCTAAATCCCTTTCTCCCAATGTGGCTTGCAGTGTGACCCCCACCCCTCGGGTGTATTAATGGCCCAGGTTTTTGACCCCCAAATGAGGAACCTTACATTTCCCGGCATTAAATTTCAGTCCCCACCTCCTTGACCACCCCTCCAGTGTATCCAGATCCCCCTGGATCGCCTCCCTCACTTCTTCACAATCTACCAGTGCTCCCAGTTTTGAATCACCCGCAAAGAGACTCAACCTATTCCTAACCCCCCTCTCCCTATATCCAAGACGTAGGCACTGAACAAGAGTGGCCCCAATACTGAACCTTGAGGGATCCCACTGATCATCTTCCTGAGAGAGAAGAGTATCCCACCCACCATTACCCTTTGTAAACACCTTGAGAGCCAATTTTCAACCAAACTGAGCTGTCCTCCCACCACCATCTCCCCCAGCTTTTTTATCAGCCCATTATTTGGTACAGAATCAAATGCCTTGCTGAAATCTAGGTATAGGATGTCCACTGGCCTAGGTCTGTCCAAGACCCCCCGTCACCCATTCATAAAACTTTACGAGGTTGGACTGACATGATCTCCCCGGAATGAAGTTATACTATTTATCATTCGGGTGCCCTAACCATTCCAGCTGCCTCCCAATCTTCTCCTTGATAAAGCCCTCCATTCCTTTGCCTACCACAGACATTAGGCTGACAGACCTATAATTCCCCATCTCCTCTCTAGACCCCCCTTATGGATAGGCACTATATAGCCACCCTCCAGTCTTGGGGCACTTATCCTGTCTGCAAAGAGGTATTAAAGAGTGCAGCCAGTGGAGCTGCCAGCTCCTCCGCCAATTCCTTCACAACCCTCAGATGTAGCCCATCCGGCCCCAGAGCCTTATCGGTCTTTAGCTTCCGAAGGGCCTCCCTCACCCTATTCACTGTGATTTCTTCCCTCCAATCCTCCCCCTCATTCAACCTCCCCACCCCTTCTGGGTCTGCTCCCATCTGCACCCTAGCCTCATTCTGTCCTCTGGTCTCAGACAGACTTCTCACCTTAGCTGAATGCTCTTCCCTTCCATCAGCCTGTAGGGATCCCCAGTCCCCATCTGCAAAGATTTAGGCAAGGTACTCATTTAGCACCTCTGCCTGTTCCCCTGCTTCCTGAACCCATCCCCCCATAATTTTAATCCTATTGATCTGCATCCTCTCTTTTCACTTCTCTCTTATATATCTATAGAATCCCCAGATATCCATAGCCAGGTTTTGCTCCATCCCTGCCTTGGCTCCTCATCACTCTGGTGACCCTCCTGGCTGATATTTCATACTCTCCTTGCTACATGTCCCCCTTGAGCGTTTAAAACGTGTGTAAAGCAGCCTTTTTATCCCTCACTGCCTCCTGCACCTCCCTAGTCCACCAACATGGCTTACTGGTTCGACCATGCTTTCACCTTAATTTTGGACGGTACTTAGTAGCCTCCTGCATCCCTTTTTTAATGGTCTCCCACAGTCTTCCAGCATCCATGTCCGGCCTAATCTTGTCCAACCTCTCTCTTAGAATCCTACCCATGCCCACAAAATCTGCTCCCCTGAAGTCTACCACTACTGTGTTAGTGTGGTTTTCCTCACCCCCTACATACAGCAGAAACCAGACCGTGGCATGGTCACCACCTGCCAGTGGACTGCACACATCCAGGCCCCTTATCTGATCAATGTCCGCTAGGACAAAGTCCAATATCTGCCCCTCTCTAGTAGGTTCCCCCCACCTGTTGGACCAGGAAAGCATCCTGAAAAACGTCCATCAGTCGCTGTTCCCTGGCTACAGAGGATGTCATGGTGTCCCAGTCCGCCCCCGGCATATTAAGGTCACCCATGACCACCACCTTACCCTTACCAAGATCACAATGACCCTTGATGTTCTCAACCAGTTTATCCTCCAGAGCCTCAATTGTGGGGAGCCTGTATACCACTCCTATTTTCAATTTGTTCCCCTAATTGCCTCCACTCCCCCTTCGGCCTCCTCCACTCCACTAACCACAACGTCATTTCTGACCATCAGCGCAACCCTTCCCCCCCCTTCCTACTCCCCTATCTTTCCTGAATATCTTACAGCCCTCCAAATTTAGGTCCCAATCATTTCTCTAGGTGGCCCATGCCTCTGTAATTGCCGCCACGTCCGCTGATCCCTCAGCCAGCACAGCCTGTAACTCGGGCATTTTATTGCTCATGCTCCTGGCATTAATTAGGGCTGTCCTCCACCCCGACCTCTCCTCCCTATCCAATCCCCCCAGCCCTGCACAGTCCTTATTCTGCCCAATTTTCCTTAGATTTGCATCGCATTCCCCCAGACCTGGACCCACAAACAGCCTCCATGGGCCAATCTTTTATTTGACCCTCCCTCCTTACAAGTTTAAACCCCACCTGTCTCCTACAAAACCAGCAAGTTTTAGTTTCAAGATCTCCCTCCCCTCCAGACTGAGATGTAATCTATCCCTGGCATGTAGCCCCTTATCCTCCCAAGTATCTCGCCAGTCTCCCACCAGCCCATACCCCTCTGCCTTGCACCATCCCCTAAGCCACTGGTTCACCCCTCTAAGTTTTAGTTTGCTCTCCCCGGTTGCCCTTGTTACCAGCAGTATCTCAGAGGAGGAAATTTTGCTTCCTATAGAGTGACAAACCCTTGCCAGTTCCCAGAACCTAGCCTGTATTTCTAACTCACTGTTCCCTTCCAAGTCATTTGTCCCCAGATGTACTAGGAAGTCCGGGGTTCCCCCACATTCCAGCGCTATCAAGTATAGGTGGAATCTGGCCTTGTGTACAGATAATCCTGGTGTACATTTAGCCTTGACTGGGCTGCTTTTGTTGTCCCCAACCCCCTCCCACTGGACACCCCTGGTCATGGAATCCCCCAGCAGTATCACCTTCACCCCACCCACCACTTTGCAAATCCATTTTGGTCCTTCCAGACTTCTCCGTCCGTCATCAAACCCCTGCTTACTCCTGCCTCTCCCGTCAACCTGGGAATCTTTATTAGCCCATTTAGATCCTTCCAGGCTCCTCCTTCTGTCGACAACCCCCTGCTTACTCCTTCCAACTCCATCAGCCTGGAGGTCACCCTCATATGCTAGCCCCACCATACTCCTACCTGCAACTGCCAGTTTGCTTCTCACCACCCCCCAATTTTCTGGGAGGCCAGAGAATGCCCCCCACAATTCCACCCCATCACCCTTCTTGAGCTATAATTCTCCAATCCCCCACCCGAGCAACCTTCCACTAATTTTTCTTCATCCCACCCCCACTTCTGGACCTGCACTTCCCACCCATCAGTTGAAATTCTCCCTACCCTACTCTCCACCTCTTCCGATGATTCTTGTCTCAAAGCTGACCTCTCTAGTGCCCCCCCTTGACTGACTTCCCCAACCTGGACACTGGCCTAACCACATTCCTGCCACCTTCCACACTGTCCTCACTCAGTGCCCCCCCATCTACCATACTTCCCTCCAACCTAGGCTCATGTCCCTCTCCCTTTCCATCCTTTCCTATGGTTCCGCCACCTTCCTCTGTCTCCCCCCTCAGCTTACTGACCAAACCCTCCCTGTCCTGTTGCTCTCCCCCACCATCAGCCTCCTCCAGATCATCTCCCTGATATAAAAGGGTGACACAGTTTGTAAGTGTGATGCTTGCCCCCGTTTTGCTCTTTTCTACCCCTTCCCTCTTTTTTTCCCCTCTGAGCAGCCCCTTGCCTATGGTGTGCTTCCTGTATGTTGCTTGTTCCACCCCCTCACCTGCAGAGTGACCATATGGTCCACCTATCCCCTGAGATGTGCCCTATTTGCTTTTTCCACTTGCCCATTGAGGCATGCCATTTTGACTACGTCTAGTCACATACGATCCGTACCCCAACTTACCTCCCCATCCCTCCCCCTCCCCATTCCAGCTGCCTTCTGATCCCCCTGATCTCCTCCCTAAGACCCTACAGTTGAAAACACACTGGGCACCCTCCAAACCTCCATGCCTAATTTAATATTATGGCTGCCCCGTACACCCAATCGCCCTGCCAATGATGCCCACTCTGACTGCCCCCAAGCTCACCCTAATTTTAGTTATGAGCAATATGTCCCCCTACCAGCAATAATATACTGTTACACAGCCCTCCATCAGCGATTACCACACATATACACACCAGATATCCAGCAATAGACAATTCTCATCAATGTGCCCCCTTATTAATCAGCAAGCCCAACACAATACCCCTCAATGTGGCCTCTATTTTACACCATCAAAGCCCAGCAAGGCCCCAAGAATTTATCTGTAATACCCAACAGTAACCATCATGCCCAAGCCAGCACGGTATATGATATGAATCATATGCCCACCCCACTCCAGCCAGCAACAAATCTGAGCTTCCTAAATCTCAGTCTCAGCCAGTCACACCATGCCCTCCCCAATGATCCGCCCCCTCAGACCACTTAATAGAGGTCGGGCTGGGCGGGTGGTGTGGGACACAATTACAGCTCCTTAATGGGTGGCGAGGTGGCTGGGCCCTTATCTAGCCCAACCGCAAATCAAAATTGGCTCCCTCACTCCTGATTGGTCCTCAGAGTTCAGCTGCTCCCTCTCAAGCCCTGGCCTGCTGCCGATTGCAGCTGGCGGGAAGTCTTCTCCAGTGTCCTCTCCTCACAGCTCAGTGCCCTCTAGCCCTGGCCCGCTGCCAAATGCAGCCACTGGGAAGTCCGCTCCGTCACCCCTGGTGCTTTCCTCAGCTGCCGACTGCAGCCCCTGCTCCTCCCTCCTTCCGATGTTGCCAGCAATTACAGCTCCTTCTCGCCCTGGCTCACTGCCGAATGCAGCCGCCGGGAAGTCTGCTCCATCACCCTCGATGCCTTCCTCATCTGCTGATTGCAGTCCCTGCTCCTCCCGCCTTCCGATGCTGCCAGCAAATTACAACTCCTTAATGGGTGGTGAGATGGCTGGGCTCTTATCTAGCCCAGTTGCAAATCAAAATTGGCACCCTCACTCCTGATTAGTCTTCCAAATTCAGCTGCTCCCTCTCAAGCCCAGGCCCACTGCCGATTGCAGCCATCAGGCGGTCTTCTCCAGTGTCGTCTCCTCACAGTTCGGTGCCCTCTAGCCCAGGCCCGCTGCCGAATGCAGCTGCCAGGAAGTCCGCTCCATCACCCCTGGTGCTTTCCTCAGCTGCCGATTGCAGCCCCTACTCCTCCCGCCTTCCGATGCTTGAACTTCTGCACTGTGAGATTGTATCCTCCCCTGCCCACATCAGCTCTGGACCGCTGCCCAGATGTCTTTCGGAATGGGGTCTTCATTCAATTGTGTTTAGGTGTGCAGCAAAGCTGTCAAACTAGGGTGAAAATCAAAATCTTTCCAGTTCCAGTACAAGGTTTTCTCACCCGACTATAAAATTTGGCTTGGCTTTTCTGCTAACCCACCTTTACCAGGTAGGGTACAGCTGGAGCAGAAAAGATGAATTCACACTTTCCAAGGCTCTACAGTGCTATTTTCAACTTTTTAAGACCACCATCCCAGTTCCAACTCTCTACAGGCATCACAGAAAATTGAGTAGACAGCCATGATGAAGACAGCTGAGCGCGCTCTTTGCGCCGCCCACCGCAGTGTCAGAATGTTAGGTTCGTCCTCGTTCTGTCTGTCCGTCCAAACTAGAGATTCTTCAGCTCACCGCCGTCAGCAGCATACCTGTGCCATCGAGGTCCAAGCGGGCAGTGTGGCAGCTGTCGCGCCTCCATTGCGCCCGCTCGTGCCCCCCCTACCTGCACTATTGTTCTGGGGAACTGTTTCTCTCTCGCACCCACTGTGCTTGCCTGCTTCCTTCCGAGCCTCACACAAACACAACCCCCCACCTCAGCCAGTTCTCATTCTCCCCAACTATGCAATGGTCATTCCCACCCAGGGGCTCCGTAACCATTATTTTCCTTTTTTTGAAATTCAGGTTTATTGACTTTCCTTTACAGAGCAAAGAGTGTTGCATACAAACAAAAAATTAATCTGACAAGACTAACAATGATTTGATAACAAACAATTCTTACTCCCCCCTGCCCATCCCCCTACCCCCCTCCAGCTTTTCCCTCCCTACCCCCCAGCCTTGTTATTCCCCATGATAAAACATAATTATCAGGATCACCTTCAATGTTATTCAGTAGGCAGCTCAATTCCCAGAGTGACACCTTTCCCCCTCAGTCCTTTCAGGATGACTGTGCTCCAGTTTGAAGCAAGTACAGGGTATGTACCCTCTCCCATGTTTAACTGTATCGAGAGAGACAGTTCCTCATGCTCGCCCCTAATTTTTCCACATTTAAATTGGACAGCAATTCCCGCAACCATTCCGTGTAAGTTAATGGGAGATCATTCAGCCAATGCCTCAACACACGTTTTTTAACAGAGGAAGAGATCATGGCCAGGTAAAACCTCCTGACTTTCACTTTCACATTGGAATATTCCCCAATTAAACACACCTCTGGAGTGAAGTGATTTTCTATGCCAAGCAATGGATCCACCTTGGTTTTAATTGCATCGCAGAGCTCCTTTACTGGAGGGCAATCCCAAAATATATGATGGAGGGTACCCTCTTCCTGATGACATCTACTACATGAGGGGTTAGGTAATCTGCCCACTTCATGTAGTCTGGATGGGGTCCAGAACAAATTATTTAAAAACTGAAACTGCATTACCCTTAATCTATCCTGGGTAATCTGTCAATAGGTATGCTGCCAGATTACTTCCCATTTCCTATCTTGTTCTGGGGATTGACTTGCCCAATAGTGAGGCTTTCCATAAAGCTCCACATATGCTTGGTTAAATAGGTAAGTGTATAATTTTGACACAACATGGGACTCCCATACTCCTTGAGAGAGGGTCTCAAAAGAATTTCCTGACAACCTACCTTCCCTAAACCTCCCCTGCATTTGTACCATCAAGTGTCTTACTTGGTAAATCTTGAAGACCTGGTTAGGTCCAATTCTGTACCTACTAAGAATGGATTCTACTGAATAACATCTCCCCTCCTGTAATAGGTATTTGACCCTCAAATCTTTCAACTGAGGTAACCAAGTGACCGAGATCATCTTACCCCCAGTTTTCAAATTGGGGTTATTACACAGAGGTTGATTTGAATAATTCCGGGCTAAATATCGTAGAAAAGAGCATAACTGAGCATGTATCCGTAAGGCAAAAGTAATTGGTGTGGATATCAACTTAGTAGGGAGGTTATTCTTTGTGAATATAAAAGGGCAATCGGATCGATGCCAGCCACTTTAATCATCTTTTTTTTTTCTTATTTAGTTGTTTAACCAGGAGTAGCACACTAAGCTGAAAGCTTTTTTACAGGAGCAACCTGGGAGCACAGGGAAGTTAAGTGACTTGCTCAGGGTCACACAGTATGCAAGCAGAAGCCGAGAGATTCAAACTCAGGTCTGGTCTGCTGGATGTCACCAGATTTGCATCTCAGAGCCTTAAACCACTGCGCAATACTGCCTCCATCTTAATTTCTAACTTAACCCTTAATGAGGGGGGAAGATTCAGGGGAGAAAAGAGGAGGTGCTACTTCACTGAGAGGGTGGTAGAGCCATGGAATGCACTGCCTAGGGGGCTGGTGGAGGCAGAGACGGTGGAGGGGTTCAAGAGGGGGTGGGACAGGTACAGGGGAAGGGTTCTGAAAGCAAAATCCAATGCAGCAAAAATATCCGAACTAACATACTAAAATGCCAGCAGAATAGGCCTAATGGTCTTTGTGTCTGCTCGTTGGTCAGTCCCCAACCTGGGTGCTGACCTTGCTGTCCCTACTTCTCTGGCTTCTCCTTCCCAGTTCCGGATATTCTTGCTGCATTGGATTTTGCCCAGAACCCTTCCCTGTACCTGTCCCACCCTCTTGAACCCCTCCACTGTCTCTGCCTCCACCAGCCCCCCTAGGCAGTGCATTCCATGGCTCCACCACCCTCTCAGTGAAGTAGCACCTCCTCCTTTCTCCCTGAATTTTCCCTCCAGCTTCCAGCCATGCCTCTAGTGGTCTCTTCCTCTTCCTTCAAGCACCCCACTGTTCCTCCCCTATTTACCCTCTTCATGTACCTAAAGACCTCTATCATGTCCCCCGGTCCCTTCTCTCTTCCAATGTGTACATGTTTAGCTCTTGAGCCTCTCCTCATAGGTCCTGTCCCCAAGCCCCAAATCATTTTGGTTGCCCTCCTCTGGACCCTCTCCAGGAGGTTAATGTCCCGCTTTAGTGTGGCCTCCAAAACTGCACTCAGTACTCAAGGTGCGGCCTCACCAAGCAGTTATACAGAGGAGTATCACTTCCCTCCTTCTGGAGGTGATCCCCTAGCGATGCATCCCAGCATCCTGTTGGCCTTGCTGCTGCCTCTTACAAGTCTCAGAGTTGTTCATCTTGACATCCACCACCACCCCAGGTCCCTCTCAGCCATCAGACTTGTAGCTTTTGCCCCCAGGGTGTACACTTGACCTGGGTTTCTGGCCCCAGGTGGAGTACCTTGCATTTCCTGCATTGAACCTCAGCTTCACTTTCTAGACCATCTTTCCAGAGCCTCCAGGTCCCCCTGTAGGGCCACCCTCCCTCCTCCCCATCCACCACCGCCCCAGATTCAGTCATCTGCAAAGAGACTCATCTCCTCCTGATTCCTGTCCTTATGTCAGATACGTGGCGTTGAACAGAAGGGGCCCAGGACTGATCCTGTGGGACCCCACTAATGACCCTCCTTGGGGATGAGACTATCCCACCAACTACGACCCTGGGTCCGGGTCCTGGAGCCAATTGCCTATCCATCTGATCATCTGGTTCCCCACCCCATTTCTCCCAGCTTATCCAACAGGCCCACGTGAGGAACAGAGTCAAATGCCTTGCTGAAGTCCAGAAGAGGACATCCACTGGTCTCCAGGTCCAAGGCACTTGTCACCCAGTCATAGAACTCCACCAGGTTTGTCTGACATGATTTCCTGGATGAATCCATGCTGTCTATCGTCCAGGCACCCTGACTTATCCAGGTCCCCCCTAGCCTCTCCTGGACAATGCCCTCCATCACCTTGCCCACCACCGAGGTCAGGCTGACAGGCCTGTAGTTCCCTGCCACCTCCCTTGATCCCACCTTGTGGATAGGCACTATATGCGCCACCTTCCAGTCTTGGGGCACCCACCCTGTCCTCAGAGAGATGGTGAAAGCTCTGTCAGGGGTTTTGCCAGGACATCTGCAAGTTCCTTCAGCACTCTGGGATGTAATTTATCCGCCCCGGTGCTTTCTCCGTCTTAAGGGGCTGAGGGCTTCCCTCACTCTCTCAGCTGTGATTTCACTTCCGGTACCCTTCTCCTGTAGCCCTCCCCACCTGCCAGTGATGCCTCCCCCTCTCCCCAGACCTGCCGATCGGTAAGGGTCCCCCCCTCCTCAGTATCTCTGTCTCCTCCCATGTATGATGCAGCACCCCCATTTTCCCTGGTGAAAACTGAGGTGAAGTACTCATTTAGTACCTCAGCCTGCTCCCCCGGGTCTTGTGCCCATCCCTCCCCTGATTTAATCCTGCTAATCTGCCCCTTCACCCTTCGTTTTCCCCAATGTATTTAAAGAACCCTTGTTCCCTCTCCTAATTTCCTGGCCAGGTTCTGCTCCTTCCTTGCCTTAGCCGCCCTCACCACTCTAGGTGGCCCTTCATAGCCATCAGCTGCTCCTCGATCCTTTCACTCCTTGAGCACTTGAATTGTTATAGGCTGCTTTCTTTCCCGCACCACCTCCTGGACCTCCCTGGTCCACCAACAGGGTTTTGGGCTCACCAGCATTTTTGTCTTACTCTTGCACAGGTGCTGGTAGCATCCTGCACCCCTCTCCTGATGATTTCCACCTACTATCAGGCGTCCATGTCTGACCCATTCCATCCAAATGCTCCTGAGGATCCTTCCCATTTCCTTAAAATCCGCCCCCTAAGTCGGTTACTTCCGTCTTTGTGCAGCCTTCTACCCTCTAGGTCCAGGCAGAACCAGACTGTGGCATGGTCACTCCCTGACAATGGGTCCCTTACCTCCAGGCCCCCAACCTGGTCACTGTCTGCCAGGACCACATCCAGTACCCGTGCCTCCCTGGTCGGTTCCTCACCTGCTGAGTTAGGAACGCGTCTTGAAAGACATCCAACAACCTCTGTTCCCTGGTCACAGAGGATGTCATAGTCTCCCAGTCTGTTTCTGGCATGTTTAAGTCCCCCAACACCACCACGTTCCTCTGCCCAGTCTGCAGTGTCTCCTAACATCTGCCACCAGACTGTCCTCCAGCTCCTCCGCCAGGAGCAGGGGTCTATACACCACTCTATTTTTACTCTCTTGCCCCCTTGTTATCAAGGTGACCCAAATCGCCTCCACGGTTCCCTCCGCCTCCTCTACCCCCCTATGCCAATGCAGTTTTTGACTATCATTGCTACCTCCTCCCCTTCCCTCCCTGTCCTTCCTGAACATAGTGTATCCTCCAGGTTCAGGTCCCAGTCATGTCTTGCAGTGGCCCAAGTCTCAGTGACCGCTGCCACATCCACTGCTCCCTCAGTTAGCATCGCCTGGAGCTCAGGCATTTTTGCCCAAGCTCCTGCCATTTAAGCAGGACTACCTTCCACCCTTTCCCTATAGTTCCATTTCCCTGCTCATGTTCCCATGGGATTCTGTTTTCCCTGGTCTGCACTTTGCCAGTTGGCCTTTTCCTGCAATCCTCCTGGTCCCCAGGGGTGGAGACAGAGTCCTTCCTTTATCGGCACCCCCTTGACAGCCTTTTCTCCCATCCCACCCACCTTCACAAGTTTAAACCCCACTTTTCGCCAATGAACTCCTCTATTTTCAACTTAAGGATTCCCTTCCCCTCCAAATTGAGATGTAGTCTATCTCTAGCATACAGCTCCTTATTCTCCCAGGTCTCCCCAATCCCCCATCAACCCATACTCTCTGGCCTCACACCACTCCCTGAGCCACTGGTTTATCTCCTAATTTTCCTTTGTGTTCCCCATTAGCCCTTGGCACTGGCAGGATTTCTGAAAAGGAAACTGTGCATCCTATGTCATGACAGACCTGGCGGAAGCTCCCTGAATCTTGCCTGTATCTCTAGCTCGCTATTTCCTCAATGTCATTTGTACCCAGGTGGACCAGTATGTCTGGGGTACCCCCACAATCCTTTGCCAGCTGATATACCTCGTGCTTAGCCCTGTGCACCGTTAGTCCAGGGAAGCATCTTGTTCTAACTGGCCAGGCTTCTCCCTCCCTATCCCATTTGATACCCCTGATCATAGAATCCCCCAGCAGGAGCACTCTGACCACTCCTTTTCCTCCATTCCCCCTTCCATGTCCCTCATCCTTTCTACAGGCCCCTCCACCCAGCTGGCTCCGTGTTCCTCCCCCTTTCTGGGTGCCACATGCCACCCCCTCCTCTCCAATCCTTATGCCTCTCATCCTCCTGAGTATCCTTCTGTACCGCTAATTCCCCCCCTCACTGCTGCAACTGGTCCTTCTCCCCATCTGCTAAACTAGCCTGGCTCATCCTCCCTTCCTGTCTCCATTTAGTTCCTCCTTGCTTGTCGTGCTCCCCTGGCCTAAACCCTCAGCTCCCTTTACTGAATCCTCCTTGTACTTCTGGTCCTTCTCCTTTACCTTTCCTCCCAACTGGTCCTTCTCCTTGTGCCTTCCTCCCTCCCTCCTGCTCTGATTCACTGCTCCCCCCATTCTCCTGCATTCCAGGTCCCCCCCGTTCTTCCTGCTATCTGGCCTCTGCCTCCTGCCTCCCACTCCCTTTCCATCTCCAACTACCCCTGTCATGGCTACATCACCCCCCTCATCCTTGAGCAGAAGAGAATTGAAGCGGTTACTAAGTGTAAGGTCTGATCCACTTCCCCGCCTTGCTTCCTTCTGTCCAGCCCTGGCCATCTGCCTACTTCCCTGAGAATGTTGTCCCTCCGTCCCCCCTTTGTGAGGGCCCCCATTTACCTGCCTGCTTCCTTGGTAGTGTCCTTTTGGACCCCCTCTGCCAGGTTCCCTATGTGACCCCTGAGTATTCTCCTGCACTCCTTTCCCTATGCCCCCACCCCAGTGCTTGGTGCAACCCTGTGGGAGATTCCCAGCCCCCTTCCCCAACCATACCACCCCCCTTCCCCCAGCTTTCTCCTAATCCCCGCAACCTCCTCCCTAAGCTGTGCTCGCTGGTAGCACACTGGGCAATCACCGAACTTCCAAGCCCAGTCCAGTATCATGGCTGCTCCACACCCTGTGCACCCCACCACCCTCCCAAAGATGCTGGCCCTAATGATGGTGGTTCCATCCCCTTCCAAATAGGTTTCCTTGGGTGAGCTACCAGGTTCCCCCCTAGTCCAAGATACCCCTACTGCCTAATCAGGTCACCCACTAATCTTACAGACAGTCCCACTGTACACCAGTAACCCTGTTACTAGGTGCAGTACAACACATTAAACTTATAAGGGAAATGAACAACTCCCAATGCTCCTCTCTCCCAGCCTTTAAATCCTACCCCCAGTGGCTAGAACTACATGGGCTGCACCTGCAGCCTTTTCCTCCAATTGCAAGGCAGGTGTTCCCCTATAAATCTGCAGACTTCTGGGGAGGGAGGGAATTGGGCAGACACCTGACTCGAGAGAGAGTGTATCAGCCCTGTGTCTCCCCTCCAAGCCCGGCAGCCAAAAAACTAGGCCCAAGCAAATCCCACCAAATAGGTTTTAAATCAGAAGAAATAGGCCTCTACCAGTGCAGCCTGTAACACAGTAAAACATCCACAAAATGAGCCCCACTTACAGCCACCAAATCTGTTTACAAACATCCAACAGCACCCAAAACAATATCCTGCTAGCCCCTTAGAAGTAAGAAAGAAAAGAACTAACCTACCAAGTAAAATCCACAAGAACCCTGTGAAAACAACAGCAGCAGCTACTGTCCTGGAACACAACTGATCCTGTCCCCTTCCAGTTCTTTCTGAGAAGACAAAGCAGCTAACGCCTCAATCTGATTCAGCTCTGCCTCCAGTCAATTGGCTGAGTGAGACCTGGCCAGACCATTAACACCCCTCCCCCACTATGCAGTAACCTTTACAGCCAATGGAGTCAGCGCAAGGAATCAAAATTCAAGTCAAAGCCCCCAAAATATGTTTGCTGCCAACGGAAACAGGACTCCAATTTAATCAGCTTCACTAACAACACATCAAAATAGGCTTGAAATTAACATATATAGGTCTCCAATTCAAATAACCATCTCCAAGCAAATCCCACCAAATAGGTTTTAAATCAGAAAAAAAATCGGCCTTCACCAGCTTAGGCCTGTTACACAGTGAAACATCCACAAAATGAGCCCCACTTACAGCCACCAAATCAGTTTACAAACATCCAACAGCACCCAAAACAATACCCTGCTAGCCCCTTAGAAGTAAGAAAGAAAAGAACTAACCTACCAAGTAAAATCCACAAGAACCCTGTGAAAACAACAGCAGCAGCTACTGTCCTGGAACACAACTGATCCTGTCCCCTTCCAGTTCTTTCTGAGGAACTGAGAAGGGAGAAGCCAGAGAAGGCGAGGGGGGCAGCAAGGTCAGCACCCAGGGTGCGGGCTGACCAAACGAGCAGACACGAAAGACTGTTAGGCCTATTCTGCTGGCATTTTAGTATGTTAGTAACCCATGAGGGAACATAAGACAAGGCAAGCTCCTCAGCTGGGGTCAGTAACCCTTTTAAATATTTACCAACGCTACTAGCCCACTAATATAATCCCAGATGTGGCAGTCTCAATACGCCTTTTTCTTTGGGAGCTGCCAATTTGTGGTAAGCTCTGCGAGGGTTTTTCCCCTGCCAAATAAAATCAGAAATTACTGAGTGGGCCTTTTTATACCATTTCAGTGGCAACCAGACATTAAGTATGGTAATAGCGTAAAACAACCGTAGTAACATATTCATTTTGATTAAGTTAATCTGGCCCCAGAGAGAAAGTGGAAGTTTGCACCATCTTAGCAGGTCTTGTTAAACAGTGTTAAAAACTGAACCTAAATTCAGTTTCATCATCTTGGATTCACTCCTTGCCAATACAATCCCTAAATACTTTAAAGTATCTGGGCTCCACTACAATATCGGTTCCGTCACTACATTCTTCTGTAACTTGGAACTGAGTTGAAACATCATAGTTTTTTCTACATTTATTCTATAATTAGACACCTTACTACAACAGTCTATTATTTCCAGTACTACTGGGAAGGTTTCTCAAGGATGAATCAGATGGAAAAGGATATCATCCGCATATGTGGAAATTTTAAATTCCTGGGTTCCTGTTACCACTCCTTGTACCCTTGGGTCTCATCTAAGTCAGCTAAGGAGAGGTTCAAAGTAAAGGTTAAAAAGGAGAGGCGATAAAGGGCACCCCTGTGTAGTACCAAAAAGCAACGGGAAAACAGAAGAAAAAAAAAAAACATTACAATATAATCTTGCACTAGGATGGTTATATAAAGAAAAAAACGCTTTTAATGAAGGGAAGGGGAATCTGAATTTCTCCACAGCCAGGGACAGGAACTGCTAGTCCACTATCAAACGCCTTCTCTGCGTCCAGGGACATCAGCCCACACGGGATGTCCGAGTCCCTGAACGCAGAGAAGACATGAGACAGTTTACACAGATGGTCAAAGGCCATTATGCCTGCAATAAACCCCACTTGATCCTGAGGAATAATGAAAGGCATAACCTTCGCTAATCTAATCACTAAAATTTTAGCAAGGATCTTGATATCGTAATTAATTAGTGATATGGGACAGTAACTGGTGACCTTATCCGGATCCTTCAGAGTTTTGGGGATAACTATTATGAGGACTTCAAACAAGTGTTTATCAATGTTGTCAGATTCAAGTATGCTTAAAAACAGTTTTCAATTCAGGGACTAATTGTTTAGCAAAACATTTATAAAAGTTTGAGGAAAACCCATCTGGACCTGGAGCCTTGTCCACAGAGAGGGACTGAATAGCCATCAAAATTTCCATCTCAGAAATAGGGGAAGAGAGCCCATCTTTCAGCTCGGCCGGTACAGTTGGTAGCTGAACAGAAGATAGGTACACTTCCACTACCTCTCTCTGGGGTTGGTGGGTCATGGGGCTATATAACTCCTTATAGTAATGTTCAAACTCTAATATTATGTCTTGGGAAGTAACTCAAGCTTTCCGTCCCTCTGAGATTTAATGCTCTGTATAATTTTGGAAGATTCCTCTGCCCTTAACCTCATAGCTAATAAATGGCCCGACTTCTCCCCTTGATCTAAGTACGTTACTTTAGTTTTGAGAATGGCGTATTCTGCTTTTTCTCTCAGGAGATCGCTGTACTGATCCCTGAGACCAATCACCCTTTCTCTGGTCTCTACCAGGGTGGCAGGTTACAGAGTTCTTTCTATTTCTCTGATTTGACCCAAGAGTTGCCTTGCGTTACTCTCCCTCTTCCTTTTCCTTTCTGCTGCTATTTTAACTTCCCCCTGAATGCACATTTCAGGGCTCCCCATTCAATGTCTCCTTTGCCAGTTGAATTGAAATTGTCCTTTTCATACTGTTCTATACTCTAGATAATACTATCTTAAATTTGGGTTGCCTTAAATAATTGCTTATTCAATTTCCAAATTGTTTGTCTAGGGAGGTTGGGGTTGAGATCCAGGGAGCAACTGACCATGGAGTGATTAGAAATAACCCCAGGAATTATTGTACAAGACAAAAGGCCCGAGAGCACAGACTGACTCATTAAAAAGTAGTCAATCCTTGGTCTCGTTTTATGCACTTCCGACGTAAAAGTGAACTCTCTGAGCAATGGGTGTAATACCCTCCAGGGGTCACACAATTCCTGTATTGCTCGTTGAGCCAGGGTTAAGCCTACTTTCTTCCTCCCATCTTTGTCCAACTCAAGGAAAAAGGGCAAATTCCAATCGCCATCCAATAAAATGGGGGGTGGGCAAAGGGGGATAAGATCTTCAGCGGGTCCACAAAAAAACTGGCAAGTCCACATAAGGACCATACGCACTTCCTATTAACATCCTTATTTGGTTCAGAAGGCCTTGTACAAGAATGTAACGGCCACTCGGATCTTTAATACACTGCTCACAAACAAAAGGGGTAGTTCTTGCTATTAAGATGACTACTCCTCTACTAGCTGTACTATCCCCAGCCATGTAAACTTGCCCCACAAATTGACGTCTAAACAGATTGGCCTCTGATTCAAGCATATGCGTTTCTTGTAAACATATAACGTGGCCTTTTCGAGTTGTATATGTTTGAGGATTTTGTACCTCTTCGTCTTATTCCTGGCCCCTTTATTATTCCACAAGATACATTCATAGGTACTTCCCATATAACATCTGCAGAGTCTATGTACCCACTCTGTTTACCAGCAAAGTCCTCCCCTCAAACCACCACTCAGAATAAATTTCCCACAGGTGACATCAATTGATCCCTAATGCCCTACAAGCAAGAGGCTATTCCCCTCTCCACCCCCCCCAAAATACCCCTTAGTCCCCGCACCTTGTAAGCCGATCATAAGCAACAGAAAAACTATGATTTTTGGCAGAACCTGAGTAAGCTCCCACCCTGGTCCCACTAAAATCCCACAACCCTTTGCTAAAATGAAGAAAACCCTCCAAAAGATAGAACAATATCTCCCTACCCCTCCACCCAGCCAACAAAAACACATTTTGGTTCATGACTCCAAGATATCCAACATCCATGTTCCCACTCAGCGCCTTCCCATCCCTTAAAACAGGTGACTAAAATTCAGTTTAACCCCATGACACTCATTTAACTTTCAGAGCATCTGGCTCAGCTAAATATTATCCCCACCCCCTGTGAAAGTCCTTCCCAACGAATCAGGAACTCTTCTAAGCAAAAACACAATCCCCTTTACTTGAGGCTTATTTATATTTGCTATAACTCAAACTTAACCAGATTCACAAAGTAATAAAGCCATTCTGGCCAGATGGGACTGCAGCAGGCAGTTATTCTCACTGTGCTCCACTACGCCCCTCCATTAACAGAAGTAAGGCTAATTTAAAAGAAAGAAACAGTGCAAGGTCCATACTAAAATCATCACTCTAGCTGCAATTAAGCCCCTCGCACTGAAGCTTCCCCTAGTAAACTGTGTACCCCAACTACCTCTTCAGCGAGTAATACACAATTCCCTTTAATAAAATCTCAGATTCTTGCCAGCAGGAAAACTTAGATTTCTTAAAGTTGCCCTGCATTTAATACACAGTGAGGTCAGACTGAAAAATGAGCAAAGATGAAATAAAATAACAAATAAAACACCATCAAAAGCAAAAAAAAAAAGCCTTCCCTTTATTCAGGAATTATGAGCCCCCCCTGGTGACAACTCACAGCCTGTTTAAATCAGCACGTGGGAGAACTGCTGTGCCTGTTTAAATCAGCACGTGGTAGAACTGCTGTGCGAATATGCAAGTCTTTGCAGAGACAACAGTTTCCAAACTTCCTCATAGTTAAACTCTAAATGAATCTTTCACCCGGGAAGACTAGCCAGGCACAGTTCCAAGACTAGGGTACCACTGCACAAATCTCACTAATCTGCTCTTGTTTCAGTCACAATCATATGAAAGAAAAAAAAAAAATAAGGAGAAGGGAAGGAAAAAGAACACAGTCTCCAACTGATCTTGCAGCAAACCAGTCACTTCAGACCAGGCACGGGTGTAAATACCTGGGACAAAGTAAAGGAGTGAAACAGGACTCCCTTTGAAAGTCCATCTTGATCTCACAGCCCAGAACAAGTGATCCTGACCAATTAGATACTCGGGTCCAGTTCAGCCCTCCTTGAACAGGTCCAGTAAGGCCGCTTTTAGACCTCCAGTAGCAGCATCAGCATCCTCATTGCTGACCCATACGCCAGACAGTAATACCTGGAGTCTTGCTGGGTATCCCATATGAAATAAGAGTTCCAGAGGCAATTAATTGGACCACCAACGGGTGGTACGCAGCTCTCCTTTGCCAACCTGACACTGGTAGGTCCTGCGCTACTCTCAGGTTGGATCCTTCCCATTTTACTTCTTGAATTTCTTTAATCTTGATAAAGAAGTACCGTCTTTCCTGATAGTTCAGGAAACAAAATATGAATGGACATGGGGTGGTTGCTCGGGTGGAGGCATAGATCGCAAAGCCCTATGTGTCCACTCTACTGTATAGCTGGAATTGAAAGGCGTAGGGCCTGACAATTTCCCCAAGAGCTTCTGTGAGAACAGGCTCGCATTAGCTCCCTCCTCCTCCTTCTCCAGGAGACCAATAATTACAGCATTGTTTCGTCTGCTGCATCCCTCGAGGTCTTCGATTTCACTCTACATTTTATTTAACCTCTGCCTTAGTGCTACAATCTCCGGCTCCTGCTTAGTAAAACGTTTTCCCAACAAAGTGATTCTCACTTCACTATCCCCTGTTCTTTTAGATAAATCCTCCAGGGCCTGAGTTACCGATTTTAGCTCTTCGATGACAGAGAGCATTTCTTCCCAAAAAGGCTTAAACTCTGCCAGGAACCGCGCTAGGGTTAGCGGTTCATTCTCTGGGATAGCAGACTCTGCTTCTGAACCACCAGCAGACGAAGAGACCCTGGCTTTTTTGGGGGCCTTTACCGTAGTGGTGGGCAGGGTGTGTTTAGGTTGCACTCTCCGCATTTCGACTTCCATTTGCCACTTTGGATCACCAAGTCACTTCTCCACTTCGTTCAGGTAGGAACAGAAAAAACAGTTCAGTTTGCCTTTTTAACTGTAAAATTTGAAGTATACTGGGACGGGTGGCTGGAGCTGTAGAATCAGGTTGTTAGTCTGCGCCTTGTATCACATGACTCCGACCATTATTTTCCTGTACATGCTCCCCATCTGTGAGCACCAGATCAAGAAATGCCTCTGCTCTTGTTGGTTCTGTGACTCCCTGAGTCAGGAACCCACTTTGCAGTCCTTCCAGGATCACCTGATTCCTAGCACATGTTGTGGATGGTACGCTCCAGTCCACCTTGGGCAGGTTGAAGTCCCCCACAATTACCACCTCTTCTTTCCCGCAGCTTCCAATATTTCCAAGCTCAGTTCCCTGCCCCTCTCCTCATCCTAGCTGGGTGGTCTGTAAACCACCCCCAGCCTCACCTTTCTCCCTCTACTGGACTGTAACTGAACCAGTAATAATTCTTGGTTGAATTTTCAGTGCCACCACCTAAAGCAGTGCCTGACGGCTGTCTGCTAACTCCTGCCCATCCTTGGGCCGCCTCTGTGGAACCCTGCAGTGGGTCCCTCACATCAGGATCCCCGGTGGAAGCTTCTGCACCGCAACTGAAAGCAGTGCTCAATGACCGCCTTTGCCGAATTCTGCCCCAACAACTGGCCGCCTCGTTGGAACCCTACGGCAGATCCTCTCATCAGGTACGAGTGCCAACAGCTGGGAAGTGCCCCTTTCCTGCGGCTGTGCTCTGATTGGTGCGGCGCTGCTCACAGTGCGCAGTGATTGGCCAGGACAATCTCCTCACACCGCAGCCATTGGTGTGCACTCAGACTGCTATTTTCCAACTCCCAAAGCTTTTCAGCTACTCTGTCTTAGGGGAGAAGTGTGTAATATTTTGTCCCACCCCCACAACCCACTCCCAGGCCTCCATTAAATACTCTCTCGACCCTCCCCACTTTGGACCTCTGCACCAATCTGCTCAGCACCCTCTGCCTCAACCAATTACACCTGCCATCACTCATAACTTACTCCCCCCCCCCCCAGTATTACTGTGCCTCCCTCCTATCCCTTAACCATGGTGGCCCTAAAACTGATACCAACAGTATTACTGGTTGTTTTTATATTACTGCTCTGCCCCAATGTGCAAGAGGTTGCATCCTCCCACCCAAACTGTAAGCTAATGCTAGCCACTGCTCTGCACTACACTTCTGGCATGATAACTGGGATTCATTATCATAACCCCATGTACCACAGCTTCCTACCATGGCTTACTTCTTATCTCCTGAAGCCCCATACGTCTGGCACACCGAGTTACCTACTGGCTGTGGCAGCCCTCTGCAATAAGGCTAGTAAACCCTTGCACCAGTGCACCAAGACACGCAGACACCCAACAAGCAAGCAAGCCTTCAAAATTCTTAAAACCTCTCTCATGAGATTTCTTTTAATACTGCTACTATCAGGAAATGTTCACCTTAACCTTGGAGCGCATGGACCAACTGCCTACCCCCAGAATAGTGCAACAGGGTCCCTCACTCTAGCATCCATTAATGTCTGTAGCCTTCTTAGCAAACTCAATAACCTCCAAACCTGGATCCAACAACACAATCCCAACATTCTCTCGGTAGTCGAAACATGGCTCACCCCCAAGATCCCCGACTCTGCGGTAGCAATTCCCGGATACTCAATCTTCAGGATGGACAGGATCTCGAAGTGGGGCGGTGGCTGCGCCATATACTTGAAAGATTCGCTCATGGGACATGCTATCCAAGTTCCAAACCTGGGTTCACCGTCTCAGATCCTCGCTATCAAAGTTTTTCTAGAGGACCATAACAAAAATCTTACTGTAGTCTCTGTATATATACCCCCTAAGAACCAGGATATACTGGCTTCAATAATTTAATGGAATGCCTCAAGGGACTGCGCCATAGTATGGAGACCATAATAATGGGAGACTTTAATATCAACTGGCTTGCACCCAAGGCCTGCATCTATAAGGATACTGTCAGAGCACAGCACCTCACTCAGCTTGTCCCCTCTCCTACTAGAAACAATTACAGAACAGGGACCAGCACCCTAACAGACTGGATACTGTCAAATCACCCTGACAGAATGACTAAGGTGTCTGTCCTCCCGGACTCGATAAGTGACCACTCACCTGTGACCTGCTCATGGGCTACTAAAACCACTAAGCTCCCCCTGAAAACCATTTACACTAGGGTTCTCAAGTAGGGACACCTACACCTGCTAAAAATCTCATCTAAGCAGGCCTGACTGGCCTAAAATTGACACTCTCAAGGACGTAAACAAAGCACTGGAACTGTTTATCGGACTCTTCACTACAGCCTCTGACATTTATGCACCGCTGGTCAAGAAGAAAGTCAAAGGCATATCAAACCTCTGGATAAACTCTGAACTCCTAGCGCAGCTTAAACTCAGGGACCACCTCTGGCATTGTGCCCGAGCCACAGGAGCAATAAAGGACTACCAACTTTACAAAGCGGCAAGAAATGGCTGTACCCGGTCTATTCGGAATGCCAAACGCAAACACTTTAGAGAGGCACTTTCCAACTGCTGGGGAGATGGGAAAAAATTCTGGAATAACCTGAAGGACCTCACGGGGAAGGAAGCTAAGACACCACCAAATATGCTCAACATTGATGGTACACCTACTCTCGACCTTTATACGATCTCTAACAAATTTAACAACGCATTTTCTAACCTGAGCAGCGCCCTACCTCCTGATTTCTTCAATGTCCCCACCTCCAACTCCACCTCAATAACGTTGTCCCAAGCATGCCCTATCCCACAGTTCTTCTTCCAAAAGGTCCCTATGCACCTAGCCAGGACCTTCATACACAAGGCCATCAGCAAAACCGGCTACAGCGGTGACTCCCTTGATCTGAAGCTGCTTGCATTAGTTCTTGATGAGCTCCTTGAACCCCTAACAAAGATATTTAACCTCTCCCTAAGATTGGGTCAATTCCCATCACTCTGGAAACAGGCAACTATCACACCAGTGTACAAAAATGGAGACAAGACGCTACATACCAACTACAGGCACATCTCCATCCTCCCCCCCTTTATTTAAAACTCTGGAATGAATAGCCTCTGATCAACTTGTGGAGTTCCTGGATAAGTATGAAATCCATTGCCCAGAGCATCAGGGATTCAGGAAAGGGCATAGTACCACCATGGCACTGCTGGAGTTCACCAGTTTCCTCCATGACACCACTGACCAAGGGATGTGTGGTGGGGCAGTATTCATTGATCTAACAAAGGCCTTTGACACTGTTAACCACCTGCTACTTCTCAATCAACTGCCCACCCTTGGCTTCTCCAAACATGCAGTGAACTGGTTTGCTAGTTACCTTGGGGACAGGGTCCAACGTGTCAGGACAGCTGGAGTCACCTCAGATGAAAACAGTCCCCTTAGGTGTCCCCCAGGAGTCGATACTGGGACCACTACTCTTTTCTCTCCTTCTTAATGGCCTTCCTAGCGTCTGCCAACAGAGAATATTACTTTATGCAGATGATGCAGTACTATTCTTAAGGAACAGAGATACTAGCCTTCTAGAAAGCCACCTACAAAGCGACTTTAGGAGCGTTGGAGATTGGTTTCACTCACATAAACTTGTTCTGAACTTTGGCAAAAATAAGATTATGACATTCTACAACCCACGGAGCAAGTACAAACCTCTGCTCTTCAACATCGAGAACCTAGCGAGGGCCACACTTGAGCATATTCCTGAGTTTAAATACCTTGGCATCACCCTGGACAGTTCACTTACATCCTCATATCATATAGGTAATGTGGCAAAAGCTGCAAATATACGGATTGGCCTGCTCCACAAGCATTGCCTGACCCCCCGAAGCCCTCAGACTGGCTATCTATAGCTCTGTCACCTCCATTATTGACTACGGTCTTGCCATCTACGGCTCTGCCTCAACAAAAGCTCTCCAGAGGATATCTGTTAAACTCAACAAAGCCTGTAGGCTCCTAATGGGTGCTTCCCGCCTAATTCACACTTGTGACCTATTTGCCCAGGCTGGATGGCTACCACTCATGAGCAGAATTCAATACCAGACCTGTCTACTCACCAGAAAAATTCTCCTTGGGCACATGCCGCCTGGAGTTGCAAAACTCCTTACCACCCACAGCAGCACCCAACCTACACGGAGAGCTCTTCAACAGATGTTCCAGGTCCCCAGATGCCGTACCACTATGGGGCAGAGATCATTCTCGCACAGGGCTCCTCAGTGGTACAACACCCTTAACAAAGAAGTACTTACAGCTGCTACTCTAGGTCCCTTTAAAAGGGAACTTCGATGCTCCACTGTCTCAATCACGCAGTGCGACTGCCCCTCCTAAACAATGGTCTTCACCTTGTACCAGTTGACAATGGTGCTCTGGACTCCTGCCTCCTTGTTCCTCTTTTACTCCCCCGCACTCCTCCCTTTACCCACCCCTCCTCTTGCAGCTGACACTAGGCCCAAGCCACCCTCACCAATCTCATGCCACCCGCCCCTACTAACTGACAATGGCCATTTCCTGCTCACTTCTCTCTGCTTCTCTCCTCTCCATTTGCTGTTCTCCTTCAAAACATACTCATGTCGGCAACTGCCGAATCTCTCTGCAAACCACTGTATATATCATGCTTAGTCAACTTTGAATGTAATACATGTATCCACTGTTTCCTTTGTATTGTCACTACCCTACTTCCTTTGACGTGGAACCTTTGTAAATGAGCAGTCCTGCTCAAAGGTACTTGTAATCCTAGAGTTTACTAAATAAAAAAAAAAAATGATTCCTCCACCTTCCCTTCCTTTCCTCAGACTCCTCCCTTGTACAAGTTATTCCCTCCTGATGTAAATCCCCAGTACCCTGTCCCTCCTGTATAATTTATATCCAGGGATCACAAGGTCCCAGGCATGGTGCGGTATTGCCCAAGTCTCTGTTACTGCTGCTATGTCCACCCTTCTGTCTGCTGATAGCACTTGCAGGTCTTCCATCTCATTTCCAAGACTCCGTGCGTTCAGAAATGCCACCCTCCACCTAGAATCTGACGTTCCCTTTCTTCTCTACACAGTAGCAGATTTCTGAAGTTGAGCAGAAATATAGAATAAGTTGCACTGTCAATGTATAGAATAAATAATGGGCAAGGATGTATAACTATCAAGGGTGCTAATTAGGGCAATCAAGCAACAAGCCTGAAGGGCAAGTGGCTTTACTGCCCTAATTAGCCCCCCCAAGATGGGTACACTTTCAAGTATTCCACCCTTACCTATTGTTTGTCGAATATACATTAGGATGGTTCTTGTTATGGAGATTGCATTTGCGACCACATTATGGTACCTGTAGGTCTCCTGCAGCAATGAGGGACTGGTGTCTAGTGATAGCAGGTAGGAGTCTGGGGGATTTCTGGGTTTAGGAGAGTCCATACGTCTTTTTTTCCAGATTCTTTTGCAGCTTGTTAACTGGTTTGGCCAGCTTCCTAATGATATGTTGTATTATTAGTGGTGTCCCACAGGGTTTAATGTAGTGCAGGTGTACACTTTTCATTAGTGCAGGTATATCTTTTTAATTGTTTGATTAGTGTAGGTACAAAACTTTTATTAGTGTAGGTATTTTTTTATTAGTGTAGGTATATAGCTGTAATTGTTTAATTAGGGCAGGCAAATACTTTTTTTTTATTATTATTATTATTATTATTACACTTTTACCCACCAGTACCCCACTTTCAGGAGGGACTAGCCCCCGTCTACCGGCCAACACCAAACATTCTCCCAGGGCTTACCCCCGCAAGGTTGCAGGGTGGTACCCCAGGCCCCCACCAAAGACTGGATCCAATTCTGGTCGGCACCGTGGCTGCTCAGGGAGCGGGACCTGCAACCCCCTCCACCATCCAGCCGCTGGAGAACTTTTTTTCCACTTTTCTCCCACAGAGGTGGGGCATGCAGTGAAGCCAATGAAGGTGTCATGCATGCTCCTGTGCACATCCCATCGAGCGTCTTCCCCACCTCTACCCACCATGGACAGCATCGGAGTGCCAGCCCCCCCTAGGGGGCCAGGCAAGCACTGGCCACTGATCGTTCCTCTCCCCAGAGAAGGAAAGCTGTCCCTGGGATACTCTATCCTTCTCCGCCACCCCCCCTCCGCGACCATGGATGGCCGGCATGACAGGAGCTAAGGCAGGACACCTCAGTCCTCCACGCCACCTGGCCTACCAAGGTATATACTCCCCCAAACTTTCTTTATGCACTTCCTCACTGACCTCAGACTCTCTCCAGTTTGGACACATGGCATAACGTATCCCGCCCACCTGAAGTCAGAGTCTTACCTTTGGATCCAGGAAACTCCTCCTCACTCCTTTGACACCTCAGACCCCAGATTTAAGCCCCCGAGGCGGGACCACTGACTCCTCCTAGTGACCTTACCGAAATCTTGGCAGGCTGCTATGGAGTGAAGGAAGCATCAAAGGTAGGCTCAGGACCTGGCACTGGGCGTGGTGGTAACCCTGGTCCCCAACATCGCCTACCGAGGGTCAGGACTTTTCCACGTTCGCCGTTTCCCCAGCAGTGCGGACGCGCAATGACATCAGCGCAAATGCGCTGCTGACGTCCACCAACACTACACCCCTTTCTGCACCTGCTCCTGCAAGTCCCCCAATCTCCAACGGGGGCTGCTCTAGGGCCCAGCAAAACGCGCAACTCACCCCGGGAGAGGAGAGCTGTCCTCCGGATGCTCAATCCTCTCCTTCCCCAGCCGACCCCTGGCGGCCCGAGTCTGTTCCCAAACTTGGGTCGCGGTGTGGTGCAAGGTGTGGCATCCAGTGCCTCAACCCTCAGCGCCACTGGGCCGGAACAAGGTATATACTTTTGACAGATTAGTCACAGGTATACTTTTAATTGATGGGTTATGCACAGGTATACAAGGAAATAAATTATTACTTTTTCTATGAGGAAAGGTTCTCATCCGTGTATTATAAAACTAGTAATACACAAAAAAATATATATAGTGTATGGTAGAACGTTTTTATCACCAAAATTCAGTAGAAACAAAGTCTTGTTATGGCATCGTTCTGGCATTCTCTTGCTGTTAACCACCGTAGAATGATACCGTAACAAGAAAGAATTCCACTGCCTGTCACATTCCACAGCAGCAGCGGTCAGCGGTAATCAGTACCACACGGCACTATTCAAACGGCAATGCTGGTTGTGTGCAAAGTAGTGAGTTCGAAAAAGAAAGAAAGAAATCTCCAGGTACTTGTATTTCAGTTTCACTGCATGTCCCCGAAGTGTCCCTCAGTGTGCAAACACTTGGCTCTCTGACACTTCCTGAAGATGTAAAGAGCATGTTTTGACCCAACCCTGTTTGACCCTGTGTTCAGCAACCACTTCAGAGTGTGTCAAGACTGATTTTCAAGTTTTTGCTGCCAAAAATAAATAATTTGTTCTGCCATTGTCTCATAGTCGAACTACTGGACTGCTTCCCCATACACTATAAGAGACAATGTATGGGGAGCAGTTAACAACCACGTTGAATTTGCATCTCGAGGTTACCATGGTTACTGAAAACCTCTCGAGAGCGCAGACCATGGTAACCTCTCAATGCGAATACAACATGGTTGTTAAGTGCTCCCCATACATTATCCTCTATATAGTACTTAACGCAGTGCAATACAATGCAATATTAAACTCATGTTCTCCGATTTATGCTTTCAGTAATATGTTCTTCCTATATCATCAGGACCTTCACTTGGTTCATGGAAAGACATTTACAGAATTTAAAATTTAAAAACTACTAGTTTGCAGCATCTCCTTCAATAAAACAGTCAAGATCATATTTTAGTTTTAAAGCAGTTTTTCTTAATTTTTTTCATGTCTGTATCATTTAAGCAATAACTTATTTTGTCATGCCCAGTGCTCCAGATAAGGTGTGTAATGGCCTATTTTACTTACCTTATTTTAGGAAATACTCTTCAGAAATGTTTTTAAATGAGTACCAGAACTCACCCAACGTTTGTAAATACTCCACACGCCGAAGAATAGTGCTTCATAACATAACTAGTGAGTCAAAAGGAACAGTTTTTTGCCAGATTTACAGCATTTGTATGCATCCCGCTTTTGTTTTACCTGCTATGTTTTAAAACTGGTGAGAAAATTCCTACCTTCCAACATTATTTGGAGCATTGTTGGCACCTGAAATTCTTATCTAGAAAAAAAAAGTACAGTTACGTAAGAACTTACCGTAACAGTAGATCTTCGAGAACAGCTCTTGCAGCAGGTTACACCATTAGGACTGAAGCCGTCAGGCGCCAGGACCCCAGGAATAATTCTAGCTAGCTAACTACAGGGGACACGCCCATCGTCGGTCCCGCCTCCGGCGTCCAGGCGTGTGTACAAAGGGGCGGTCCCACAGATTCCCCCAGTTCTCCCGCCGGAGACTTCCTTACCGCAGGGCTGACATCAAAATGGGAGACCTAGGATTCGCCGTCAGAAGACAGAAAGATAACAATTCCTGCTCAGAAAGACTGAGCCATGCCTCCTCCAAGGGGGAAGGTGGGCGGGAAGGTACCTGCTGCAAGAGCTGTTCTCGAAGATCTACTGTTACGGTAAGTTCTTACGTAACTGTACTATCTTACTTCGAGACACAGCTCTTGCAGCAGGTTACACCATTAGGACTGATTCCCAAGCAGTAACGCTGTCAGAAAATCCGGGAGGAGGAAAATAAAGGATAAATACCAGGTCCTGAACCTAGGACAGGAGACCCTGAAGCACGGCCAAGCCAAAACCAGCCCTTCGCCGAGAGGCGATGTCCAGGCTATAATGCCTGATAAAGGTATGCACAGAACTCCAAGTGGCTGCAGGCGCATAGCAGAAGTGGAAACATTTTGAGCGCTGCAAAGGAAGTAGCTACCCCTCTAGTGGAATGACCCCGGACTGTACCCGGGAGGGGCTTTTGTTTGATACCATAACAGTGAGAAATACACTGGACAAGCCAGCGAGAAAGGGACTGTTTGGATACGGGTTGGCCCATCATTCCCTCAGAGAAGGAAATGAAAAGTTGCTCAGAACTACGAAAGGACTGAGTTCTGTTGAGGTAAAACCTCAGGCTGCGGTGAACATCCAGGGTATGGAGCAGAGCTTCTCCTCTATTTGAGTAGCTCGGGAAGTAGACCGGAAGGTCGATATCCTGATTCAGAGTGAGTGAAGAAACCACCTTAGGCAAAAATTTAGGGTTCGTCCTCAGGGATACTCTGTCCCGGTGGAAAACTAAATAAGGCTCTTTGCACATGAGAAGCGTGAAGTTCAGAAATTCTTCTTGCCGAGGTAACAGCAACTAAAAACAACGTTTTCCACGACAGAAAACGTAGCTCGCAATCCACGGCAGGTTCAAAGGGGGGGAGCGTGAGCTGTTCCAGGACAAAGAGCAAATCCCATGGAGGCACAGGGTCTCTAATAGGAGGCCTAAGGTGCAACACTCCCCTAAGAAATTCCCGAGAGGCGTCCACCTGAGCCACTGTACGATTTCCCACCGGGAGGTGGTAAGCCGAAATGGCACAGAGGTGCACTTTAATAGAGGAGTAGGCTAGACCCGAATGAAAGAGGGAGAGCAAATATTCTAATATTACTCCCACAGGACAACCTAAAGGGGAAAGGTCGCGTGCTCGCGACCATACACAAAAACGGCGCCATTTCATGGCGTACGTCGCATGCGTTGCCGGCTTTCTGGCTGCAGAAAGGACTTCTGCAACCTCTTGCGAGACCCCGTGACGCAAAATGGCTATGTCTCTAGGAGCCAAGCATGCAGGTTCAAGGAACGTAGGTCCGGGTGGACAAGTGAACCCTTCTCCTGAGACAGTAAGTGGGAGCTGAGCGGCAACGGGAGCGGGGGTTCCCGAGATAGTTGAATCAACAAAGGGAACCAAATCTGTCTGGGCCAAAATGGGGCCACCAGGATCATTAGTGCGTGTTTCCTGCGCAGTTTGAGAAGAACTCTCTGGATCAACGGGAAAGGAGGGAAAGCGTAGAGGAATCTGTTCGCCCAGGAGAGGGATAACGCGTCTCGCCAGAAAACACCAGGCCCTGGATCTAGCGAGCAAAAATTGGGCAGTTTTGCGTTGGATGGGGAGGCGAACAAGTCTAGATCTGGAGTTCCCCATCGAAGAAACAGATCCTCTGCTACCACTTGAAGAAGTTCCCATTCGTGGACTCTGGCCTGAGAACGACTCAGGCCGTCTGCAATCGTGTTGTCCACTCCGGGAACGTGCACAGTGATCAGATTCGCGCCGTGTCTGATTACCCAATCCCACACTCTCATGGCCTCCCTGCAAAGGGGGTAAGAGTGTGCGCCTCCTTGTTTGTTGAGGTAATACATCACCGCCGTGTTGTCTGTCTGAAGTAGAAGAGTACACGGTGGGATAACTGACTGAAAGGCCTGCAGGGCATAGAGGACCGCTCTCATTTCCAGCACGTTGATGTGAAGGTGAGCTTCCATCTGGGTCCACGTACCCTGGGACTTTACCCCGTCCAGGTGTGCCCCCAACCCAAGACCGGAAGCGTCCATGGTGAGGGTGACCTCCGGGACGGGCGCAATGAACGGGACGCCTGATGAGGCGACCCTGGGCTAGCTACCACTGCCAGTCTTGAATCACTGAATTCGTGAGTCTGACCGGATGCTGCAAGTGGTCTTGCCTTTGGTCCCATTGCACTTTGAGCATCCACTGAGTAATTCGCATGTGGAGTCTTGCGAAAGGGACAGTAGGAATGGCCGCAGCCATGTGTCCGAGCAAGCAAAGGACCGACCTGGCAGGTACAACCTTGTTTAATGATAGGTCCCTTATGAGGGATCTGATGCTCCCGCTCTGTCGGCCGGAAGAAAGGCTCTTCCCGAACAGTGTCCAGAACTGCTCCTATGAACTGCAGTTTCTGGCGAGGTACCAGGAGAGACTTCTGGTAATTTATGAGAATGCCCAGGGATCGGAACAGATCCTGGGTGCTCTGGATTGCAAGAAGCAACGCCTCTCTGGAGGTGGCCATGAGAAGCCAGTCGTCCAGGTACGGGAACACGTAGTGGCCCTGTCTCCTCAGAGACGCTGCCACAACTGCCATGCACTTGGTAAAGACCCTTGGTGCGGAAGACAGTCCGAAAGGAAGGGCTCGAACTGAAGGTGGTGGTCGAGAAACTCGAGCGCAGGAACCTCATGTGCGCCTGAGCCTATAGGATGTGCAGGTGGGCATCCTGCATGTCTAGAGACGCTAAAAAGGCCCTGTTTGAGCATGGGATAAGACCCGAAGGGTCACCATGCGGAATCTCTTGTAAGTGACCGACACATTGAGGTCGCTGAGGTCCAGGATTGATGGAGGTCCCTGTTTTCTTGGGAACCAGGAAGAAGTGGGAATAGTATCCTAGTCCTCTCTGGTTCTCTGGGACGTACTCTATCGCCCTTCTTTTAGTAGCGAGTACTTCTTGCCAGATCAAGGCTTTGTGCTGACCCTGATACCGGAGAGCAAAGGAGGCCTCGGGGTGGCTTTCCTGCGAATTCTATAAAGTGGCCTAGACTGACCAACTGAAGAACCCACCTGTCGGTGGTAATGGCCTGCCATCCCGGCAGGAAGTTCGCAATGCGACCCCCGACTATAAACTCCCGTTGATCCTGAGGGGCGGGGCCGGAAAGGAGTCAGGCTGTGGCGGCAGATGGACCCGCTGGCTGGGCCTGCCTAGGAAACGCTGGCCTCGGCTGGCGGGTGTTTGCCCTGGGCTCTCACAAACCAGAGCTCCTCTGAGGTGCAGGCGGAGCGGGTCTGTTGCCTCTGCGTCCGCGCACGAAAACGGCTTTGGTTCCTACGAAAGAAACCAAGCTTAGGTCGGTACATGGCCTGTACCGACCTTACCGCCTTCCCGGCCTCTTGGAGTTTGGTAAGGATCTTTTCTGTAGGATTACCAAACAATACCTCTCCCTCAAAAGGAGCGTCCAAGATGTTCTTTTGGACGTCCGGGGTAAAACCGGAGACATGCAACCAAGAGTGTCTCCGGAGGCATACGCCAGAAGCTGCTGCTCGGGCCGATGAGTCCGCGGAGTCATACGCGGCTCTTAGCACTTGGGTCCCCACGTCTGAACCCATACGGAGGAGCTGAAGCATCTCCTCCTTCTGCTCACCTTCGGGCATCTTTTCAGCCGCTTCCAGACCCTGTTCCCACAAAGCGTTCTGGAACTGAACCATGTGGGTTAAATAGTTCAAGGATCTGATGGCACAGGTAGCGGAGGCATACGTGCGCCTACCCAATGCGTCCAGTTGTTTGGACTCTGGGTCCGGTGGCAGGGTGCTCAAATGTTGTGGCCTCTGTGACCGGTCATGTGAGGCTGTGATGACCAGAGAATCGGCCTGAGGATGCTGCATCAAGTACTGGTCGTCCTTAGGGCCTTACAGCGGATCAGCTTTCTTCGTCTCGCCGGAAGCAAGCGTGGGCGCTTCCACGCGGCCTTGGTGACATCCACGAAAGTGTCAACCAAGGGTGGTACCACCACAGGCTTGGGATCCTTTTGCCGAAGATATTTGGCGAGGCGTACTCTTTCAGGGTCTAAGTCTTCAGCATCCCATTCCATGTTCTCTTGTATATGTCTCATAATATCAAGGAACAAGGGATCATCCGAGGAGATCTAGGCATCTCACGTGGTCCGGAGAAGGATGGAGAGTGGAGATGGGGATCTAGAGGTGGAGTAGTCTGATCCCGTGTCCTCCGTTGAAGGCGATCGTCGGCGCTCCTGGATCTCTTGGGCTGGGTGATCCAGAAGAGGATTTTAATGGAGGTCTCCGTTTATCAGGTCTCCCCTGAGGGGTTCCCAGGCTCCCGGGGAGGAGGAACACAGCCTGCCGACCCGATGGCGAGGGGGCAGGAATCGGAGTAGGAGGAGGAGGAGGAGGAGATGGGGGGGGGAACCATGTCCTTTCTAATGGTATCCCACCAGGAGGTGAACAGATCTTTCACCTCCGCTAGAGAGGGCAAGGCGGCAGCCGGGTGCGGTGGGCGGTCGTCGGGTCACGGCGTCGGCTCCACAGGGGGCTCTGGTAATGGCGAGGGTTCCCTGGGAGTACCGACGGGACCGGGGTCGCCCGTCTGGTCCTCGGGCTGCTCTAGGTCCTCCTCCGATAGAGGCTCCTGACCGACGTCGGTCGGAGGCAACAGGGCCTTCTTCTTCTCAGGAGGGGCGGGCGTCGGTCCCCCTACCGGCGTCCGCTGGGATGCAATGGCCGGCGTCGGTCGTCGGGCCGACGGCGGCTCCAGGGAAGCAGGGCGCACGGCTGACGGCTGTCGAGCCGGCGTCTGGGCTACAGGCCTTTTAAAGGGCGTGAGCTCCAGCGTCTTGTGCGTGGAGGCACCGACGAAGACCTGATGTCGGGTACCGAGGAGCGGGAACCCGACTTGCGGTGGTGATGGTGTCGTTCCCCGGACTTCGCCAAGGCCCTGGAAGGGGAGGAAGGCCTGGCGGATTTTTCCTGAGAGGAAGGCTTCCTCACTGCAGCCGGGGGAGATTTCGAACCGGAGCTACGGGACTCCGAACCCCTGGATGGGGACCTGGAAGGGGCCTTCTCCCTTCTTTTCTCCGCGTGCTTGTGGACCTTGGAGCTTTCCCCCTTGGAGGACATGGTCTTCAGTTGTTCCTCCAGAAGAAACGCCTGCAAAGCCTTCTGACGCCGGATCCGGGTACGGCTGTTGAACCCTTGGCAAGAAGGACAGGCCCGGGTATCGTGGTCTGGGCCCAGGCACCGGACGCAGGCCGTGTGGGGGTCCTTGAACGGGATCTGCTTTCCACAAGCGCACTTCGATGGATGGCCAGAAGTTGGTGATGACATCAAGATCTTGCTTGAAGAGAATTCTGAAAAATTTGTCGAAAAAGCACTATTCATAGCGTCGGCGGCGCTAGACTGGTAACGAAGAGGGTCAGGTAGCTAAAGTCATGACGGGAAAGAACTGGGGAATCTGGCGGGACAGCCTTTTGTCTCCCAGCCTGGACGTCGGAGCCGGGACCGGCGTCTGAAGCGGTCCCCACTGTAGTTAGCTAGCTAGAATTTTTCCGTGGGGTCCTGGCGCCTGACGGCTTCAGTCCTAATGGTGTAACCTGCTGCAAGAGCTGTGTCTCGAAGTAAGATCTACATTTTTTTAATTAATGTACTCCTCAGTCCACTCTAGCAATACATTTGCAGGGTATTAAATAACCCGAAAAAATTGATTAGCAGTTTTACACGTGAAAGTGCTAATCAGCTGTAAAAATGCATAGTGCTTGTCACAGACTGGTTTGCAAAGTTTAAAAATATATATCATTTTACTAATTGTATCTACTGTGTCATAGACTCACTGAGAAAAAAAAGGTTAGCAGTCTACTGCTATGTATTTTTGGAAATGGTTAGCATTACCCACTGTTTTGTGTAGCATTTTGCTATGCTATACCAGCTATTTAAAACCCTGCATTTGTACACATCTGAATTTTGTTTTACTCACCTCACTTTCAAAATAAGGAGTGCAGGTACTCATTCCCAAAAATCTTATCTAGAGCCCTGATCATGCTAATCTTTGCTCAGTTTCCAAATGTATATTGAACCTGAATTATGACCGATTATTAAGCCTTTAGGAGACGTGATGCGTAGGGGATGCTAGCCCTCAGCTCCGATACCATGTGGCAATAAAGCTGCATTTTCCCCAATGAAGTCTCCATGAGAGTCAAGACACGGGATGCTGGCCCTCAGTTTCAATTCCTTTGAGCATCAGCTGCAGAGCAATCAGGCAGCCCCCGAGATCCAGGCCGGAGCTACAACATGCAAAACAACAGTCAACAGGCAGAAAGGTTACGCTCACAGCTTACTAGCAGGAGATAACCAGGGCTTGGTTGTAGGACTCCAGATATTTTCTTTGTTAAGCAGAATGTCCAAACAGCACCAGGTGTGGGTGTTTGCCGTTTGGACAGTCTGCTTAAAGAAAATATCTGGAATCCTACAGCCAAGCCCTGGTTATCTCCTGTTGGTAAGCTGTGAGCCTAACTTTTCTGGCTACTGTTTTTTAAGCATGAGACACGTGTGTGCGCCACTTTTTGCTTTTTCAATGGATCACAGAAAGGCCAGCTTCTTCAGCCAGGCAGTGGTTTTCACTCAGGGGGGCAGGTTTATTTTGCCTAGTGGGTAGCAGCTTAAAACAAGCAAAGTCCCACTCTACGAGGCAGTAGTTTATAAAAACTAATCTGGTTACTTAATAAACAATATGATCAAGCAGCAAAAATACGGGTGCTCCACTTCAGGTCTATATTAAACCGAGCTGTGTTACCATCGCCACACACAATCGTTCACATATCCCAAAAAGGTGCACCAACTCATAGACACTAAAAAGTGAGTTTAAAGCAAAGCACATTTTATCCTAGAGAAATCGTGTATTTAAAAAAATGGACCCAGAAGCAAAGTTTTCATTGTTCAATATAAAAAAACTTTAATATCTTACTTCATGTCTTCCATCTCAATCGCATTACTCACAAAAAAGCAGCAAGTCAGAAGACTACTGAACCATTAAAATAGTGCCAAGGACAGTATAGCCAGGGCAACATGACACAGGCTGTAAAACCTTATATTTACTTAATAAACAGCATCAAAGATTTTGAGCTTTTACACCTGCTACAATAGCTAAATAGTGGCCGAGAGGCTCTTTTCCTTGTGATTAACATGTTTTTGTTTTATCTTTAAAGAGTGAAGCACAGAAAACCAAGTAACCAGAGCTAACACAATGCAGTGCTAGTCACCCAGTCCACACCACCAGTTACCAAGCCTCAACTGGGAGGAGTCCATGACATGAAGGAAAACAATGAGTAACTACAAATTTAAACTGAGGCTAGAATTATCACCCAAAGACCCAGAGTTGCAAGCAGTTGCCTCTTGAATAAAGTGCACAGAAGGGTCACCCCAAAACATCCCATTTCTGTGTGTTTTCACTGAGTTTACAGAAGATCAAATGACGGCAGTTGACAAAAACAGTTTCCATTCAATAATCTGTAATCCCGAGTGGTATTTCCCCCTTTGCAGAATTATGTGTCTAGCCACCACACAAGCCCCAAGGGCTCAAATCTCACCAAATGTACTTGAACCCAGCATGACAGAAAAGACTCTTAATAAGCACAGTAATGCCATGTCGGTTCTGATTCCCAGATAAGCTGAACTACGTCAAGAATACTGGCATGTGCAGAGCTGCTCTTTCATGCCTAATAACTGCATCATTTGAAGCTGGGATGCCCGACAAGTTTCAATTTGCCAGTCTTTTTAAGAGGACATTATTTAGGTCAATAGAGAGAGAGAGAGCAGAAGGAATGTCGATGCATAGGCTCTTGTTCCTGCTACTCACCAAACATACATGACACTGTTTGGTAGCAGAAAGGGAAGTGTGTGAAAGTATCCTGGAGGGCTAATGGTGACCGGTTAAGCTTAGGCATCACTCCACTTAATGCCCCCCCCCCTTCAAAATAATACCCAAGGTGGGAAACGAGAGGCTCATCCAACCCTAAGAAAGGGGTGGGGCTGGGATAACACACACAAAATTGTTAGGAACAGCCATCATCGCTGTACTGAGAGACACTGATTATAAACCAATTAAAAGAAGTGGTTTTAAAATTGATTAGAGAGCATTAGAAATTCACTGAAGAATGCAAGCAGTCAGGAATATATTGCTGATAAAAAGGTCTGATACCATTTTTTCCTCCGCTAACAAATCTAACTGCTGTAATGGCTGTCTGTGAGCTTCTCGTTCAGCCATGTAATCCTCACATCACAGACAAGCCTGCCCCTCTCTCTCTCTCTCTTCCCCGTTTATGCAGTGTGTCAAATCTCCGTGATTTGACACGCTGCATAATTCAATTCATGGAAAAGGAAAGATCAAAAACATATTTAATCAATTTGTTTGAACAATATCTAGAAAATCAATGGGAAAACAAATTATAGTGGCAGTCGATCTGCAACGAAAGTCAGTGTAAAAGAAAGAAAAGAAAAGAAAAGAAAAGAAGCTTAAGGGAACAGCCCGTCAGTGCAGCTACAGGGCAGCCATCCACACCACTAGCAGCCCGGGTTTGGAACAAGCCCGGGTCGTCAAGGGCTGACTGGACGGAGGAGGATCAAATGTCCCACAGGCGACTCAGATGACAGTGCAATCGGAGCTGCTTGCAGGAACGCTGACGCCAGAGTGCAAGCATGCCCTGAATGCATGCTCCATACCTTCCTTGCCACCAGCTTCTGGAGGGCAAGAAGGAAAACCTCCACAGCTCTCAGCATGGCACCGGTGCTCTTTTGGGCCCCGCTGACCACATTACTTCCCCATATTATCCAGACCGGAAGGATACTACTGTGCACCCCGAAAGGAACCCAGTTGCAGGAACTGTTCTGTGTGCCCCTTGGAAGTGGGAAGTAAGTGCCAGGGAAGGACGGAGCTGGCAGGCACACGGACGGATGGATATACATACTGTATATATTTATAAAATGAGCATAAAAATCCTGTCATTTTTAGTGGCTAAAACCAGTCACATAACTGTGCATTAAGACAGCACAATTCAGCCATCCTGGTATTTAGCCTCATCACAATTCAATCCTTCAGCCAATATTCTAATAAAAAATATTCTGCCAGCCATTTTCTTCCTGCGGTAAGACCGAGATAAACATTCCCATGTACTCCATAAGCCCCAATCAATGATGAAACACAGAAACCCCATCCTACAGCAACAGCACCCCTTTTGTACTCACTCAGTGTTACCTTAAAAATGCGTGCTGTCTCAATGCTGCAAAATCCATTGTTATCATAGACCTCTGAAACTTCTCGGCCAGTAAACGCAGCAACAGATCGCTTTCTTTACAAAGTCATGGGAGCTGATGTCAACTTTATCATTTACGGTATCTAAGCCTTTGAGGGCAACCAAGGTCTAAATGTGAGGTACTGCAGAAGTGATTTTGCTGCAGTACGTGACCCAAGTATGTGACTTACTGGGGGGGCTTTCCATGTGTCTGTGAGTTTCAGGATGCACCCCCCCACCCCCGATCAGCTCCTGCTCCGTTTACCTCCTCTGACACCCATGTGCCCAGCAGACTTGAAATCAAAATGGGCAGTTTAATGTTTGAATTGTGTAGCTGCCTGGCGACTTCCCTGGCTAAATTTAATAAGAATCTGAAGTACTGATTTCAAATTAAACATACTTGTGTTTTTATGGACTATACAGTGCCATACTCATCTTAATGAGTGATTCCAGGATTTTCTTTTCAACCCCCAATCTGAGGTCTGCTGGTACACTGGATGTTCAAGAAAAAAAAAAAAGTCCCAGATCGCAGTGCTTGCACCCACTTTTATTATCTTTTTTGTATGCCTCTCTATTGCAGCACTCTCTCACTTTTGCAGTGCACTTGAGTGTTTAGGTGCCCTACACCTGCCATGGGCAGCATTAGTTAATCACCAAGTCAGTCTCAGATTGTGAGAGATAGAAAGGTTTCCCAGAAGGGGCTAAATACATTTTGCTTGCCTTTCTTGGGGCAAATGGAATATTGTTTGGTCTGCACCAGGCAGCAAAGGCAGCATCCTGTAAGGCAGAGGAGGCACCACAATGGCAGGAGATTCTGGCAGCTCCAAGAAATCTAGTAGTTTTTCTTTTGTTTTAGTGGTATCCTACTCTTCCAATGCAAATCCCATGGCAGCCTGCATTTGCTACATTCATTGTACGAAAAGCAGGATCTTCAGGAGGGGACCTTGGTGTGTTCACCAGAGTCTTTGCCGCATCTGGAGACAGTAGAGCTGCTGCCATGTTCATAATGGCTCTCAGCACAGTCTTCAGCTTCATCCTCCTCTTCCTGCATTATTAAGCCAGGATTGTACTCATATTCATCATCGACCGAGTCAATGGGAATGAGAGAGCACACCGGCGACGGCACAGGAGGTGGCTGTGGCAAGAGAACTCCTTGCAGTGTCATCGGGGAGGAGGCAGTCCCCATCGACAGACCCCCTTGGAACATGGAGATTAGGTAGTAAACATCTTATCACATCTGAAAAAAAGATATGAGGACAGCCGGAGTGTCATCACCCCTTCTGTCGATGGGTTCTAGAGGAGGAGTTGACGGAGGAGGCTGAATCCCCAACACTGACATACTGGCCATATCAAACCTGGTAGTGCCCCCCCAAACCCCAACCTTGGTGTCTTTTCAATGGTGTGGTGGTGGGGAGTCGACATTGCCACCAAGGTGGACGGCATTGAAATAGAGGTCATACTTTTTGAGTGCAGAGGTGGTACAGAATGCACCGGGGAGGTATTCTCCTTGTCCCAGTGCTTGCGACTTCCCTGACATTTTCTCCCAGGACTTAGATGACTGCAATGCAGTCGACCACACCGGCAATGCAACGTTTTGCTGTAGCTCCTTCTCCATCCTTTCCACAGTCTTTTGGAGTAAAATCTTTTCCAAAGCCCCTTTCCGATGTTGCCTGGTTGCAGAATTAACCCCCTGGCAGATTTTACAGGCTTTCACATTCTGGCTTAGGCCTAAGCAACAGACACAGAAATCATGGGAGTGTCCAGAACAGATCTTTTCTCCGCGCTCACAGTACCGGAAAAGTTTAGATAGTTCCTTCAACGACGTGCAGATGCCAAAAAAATTACTGCAAAAGTGATTACTTAGTGAACATAAAGAAAATAAACAGCAGCCATCACAGCGACATTTCCACAGTGGTCCGAAAAGTCTGATTGATGGTGGAAAAGAACTGAGGAGAGGAGGGGCTGCCCACATTTATGTACAAGCTGACGTCTGACATCGTCATGAGAGACTGCTTGCAAAAGTTTCCGTGTGGTCCTAGTGCATGTCAGCTATATGTTCCATAGGTATGGCCTGATGAAAGAGATATTCTCAGAGAAGATTCAATTTACTGACAGCGTTCGCAAAACATGATTCTGTAGCGCTCCACATTGTCAATGGGTAATCATAACAACTGGGTACTGTGCACCCCAGCAGAGGAAATGGCACAATCCAAGCTTTAGAATGTTGGGCACATGAGGATTCCAAGCAGCAGCAACTCCCCAGTTAAGCTGTGCCATTTGAAGGGAACAGAACTACTTTTATCGTCTCTCAAGATTTTCAAGACTTCTTTAGGACTGCAATTCTGCATAGCAGGTTGGGGATGCCTGGTTTTAGGGAGCATCCTAAATTAAAATTGTGCCTGTTAAGCTGTGGCTTTCAAATTGAATAACCTGACTTTTCCCATTTCCCTGTGTGGATTGGGAGCCATTTCCGTTTGTTAGGTTGTTTTTCAAAGGTCTCCATTTAAATAAAAATGTTAAAAAAAAAGTGACACAGGTAGTCGAAATTGCCGAAATTTCATTTATTTCTGGAAGTGTAGGGTCTCCGTGAGGGTCCTTCGGCTTTGGCGTCAGTTCCTCCCCCCTCGCCACAGATTTTGTATTTCTTGATTCCTCAGTTATTTTGAATTTCTGGTGATTCTCAGAGGTTTTTGTGGAGTTTTCTCCACAGCCCTCTGTTTTTTCCCCAGTTTGCATGACCGCCATTAACGGCTGGGCGTCTGCTCCTCCTTCAGGGAGTTTTCCCGTGCACCTGTGGTGAGTACGTTTGCAGAGCGCATGGCACATTAGCACAACCCAATAGCCTATTAATTACATTGCATTTTCGTGCATGTGCGCCTGCTGGCGCGTGCACACCCATGCAAGCGCGCAAACGTCCTGCACGTACCCGCTAGGGAAAGTACACGTCTATTTAGCACCGTTTAGCACACTAATTACTGTATACAGCTCCACCCGACCCTAACTGGGCCCCTCAGGTCAGGGGGGACGCCCCCCCCCATAGGCACATTCAGATGCGGCGCAGCGAGCTTAGGCTGCGATAACAGATTATTACTATTATTTTTATTTATTAAGCGCCTTTCAAGTATCAAGGTGCCTTACAATATTAAAACAATCATCAGATATTACAAATAAATATACATTAATAAAAATCACAATAGATCTTGAAATGTCTGTGTCCACAAAAAAGTTTTAAGTGCCTGCTTAAAGTCCCCGACAGTCATGCACTCCCGAAGCTGATGAGGCATAGAATTCCAGAGGGTAGGGGCCGCAAATGCAGAAGCACGGGCCTGGAAGATTTCAAAGTAACCCTCGGAATCTCCAGCAACCCCTCGTCAGCCGAGCAGAGCCGTCGCACAGGGGTGTAAGGAATCAGAAGTTCTTTCAAGTAGTCAGGACCAAGACCGAGTAAGGCTTTGTAGGTCAACAAACCTACCTTAAAGGTGATCCGCCACTGAATCAGCAGCCAGTGCAGATCACACATCACAGGGGTAATGTGCAAACTCCTAGATACACCATCAGTAAATGAGCAGCAGCATTCTGCATCAGCTGCAAGCGGCGGATATCAACCCCAGGAAGCCCTAGATAAAGGAAATTGCAGTAGTCAAGACGAGAGGTCACAAAGGCATGGACCAATAGAGGCAGATCACTGGATGGAACAAGGTGTTTGACCCTGGATGTGCAGGCAGATCCTGACCCTGCCTTCTTAGAAGGCCAGGATGAAGATGACGGGGATCTTGGGGAAGTTCCTGACCATATATATATATATACACACACACACACACACACACACACACACACACGTGTATATATGTATAGGCTCTCAGATGAGGATGCTGACGTTCCCTTCCCTCTGTGAAAGAGAAAGAGGAAGGGAGTGGACCGAGTTCAAGTCAGAGATTCTTCCTCTCATGTTTGATAAGAAGTCCTTGTCTTTTCTGGACAGCTGAGGCATGTAGTTCCTTACAGCCCTGGAGGTACAAGCCATGGAGGCGGTGGATGTCAGTCCAGCTCTGTCTGCATCCTTTTCGGCTACTATGTTACCAAAATTATTGAGCAACAATGGGCAGGTGTGGATCAAAGAAAGTATTTTCCCCAACCAAAGTCACGGATCTCCCATATTTTAAGGGAAAGATCTCGCAGGTGGGAAGCTCCTCTGCTGAAAGACAAGGCCATTTGTATTTCTATTAAAACACAGCCTCGCTTATCAAAGGCTCTCTGGCCCTAGCACAGTCTCATGTCAAGCGGGTGGGCACCATGTGCAGGAGGGGTTCCGCCTCTATCAGCACAAACACTGTATGTCTTAGGATTCTTTATTGTGGCCAGAGCCTTAAACGGATCACTACTCTGGCCAGTTTCGTTCCATCTGACTCTGAAGGTGTGAGCCTTCTGCAATTGATGGCCATGGCCTCCACCTTCTAGGTGGTTATACACTGGAGAATTGTGCATATCTGCCCACTTGGCCTGCTTCATTGTTTTCGGCTAGGAGTGCCATGTGGCTTTGTCTTTGGGTCACTGATCAAGCTTCATAAGCTAAGCTGTTTACCCGCCTCTTGAGGTAGGCTTATGGTTCGACTCCGACCCGGATACTATTTTAAGGGATATGCGGTAAGAAGGGATATCTCCAGTGTCAAGCACAAAACTACCATAACCCAAAGGGGTCAAGGTAATGGCCGGCGCAGATAGTTCAGAGGGGGTTTCCGTTCCTTTGGAATATTGGCTCCAGAGAAAAGGGAGGCTACAAAGTCAGAGGAGCTCTGGCCAGGTGCCATGCAGGAGGCCCCACACCAAAAGCCTGCTGCATCACAGAAGGCACACGGGCCCATCCTCGACTCCTTTTCTTTAGCAGAAGACTACAGGAGTTCTTCTCAAGCTGGGCCAAAAACAATGTCAGATGCCTTATTAGAGGAAGTTTACTCCACCCTGGTTTCCTAGGACATCGCAAAGGCCAGGCATTGTCAAAGACTCTGAACCCATCATTCATTCGGGGCCATCGTACAGGTTCCGCTAATTGAACGAGGTCATGGGTCCTACTGGATCCATTTCATAATGCACACGAAGTTGGGGGGTCTTTAGGCCCATTCTGGACTCGAAGCACCCGAACAAGTTTGTGCGCACCAAAACCTGTCAAGATGAAGTCCCTGAGGTCAATCCACCAGGTTGTTCAGCCATGGGATCTCCTTAAGCCTCAATACATCTGACCGATGCCTACTTCCAAATTTCCATCCGTCAGTCCTACCTAGAGTATCTTAGGTTCTTGATACTGGGCCAACATTTCCAGTACCGGGCGCTTCTATTCGCCCGTGCTTCAGTTCCCCCACCAATTCCTTAAAGGTGTTGACACTACTAGTGGCTCAGTTTTGACAGGAAGGGCATCGTGTTTATCCTTATTGAACAACCTGCACATTTGTGCACTGACTTTGTCACTGGCAAGAGGTCAGTACTCAGGACTCTAGAGATGCTAGAGTCACATGGCTAGGTGGTGTTGGATTTTGCTCAGGGTGACCCTCTCTACAAAGCCATGCCTTTGGTTTGGCTAGTTTTGGTCAAAAAATATATTTTTTTAAATTTAAAAATTCTTTGACCATGACTCGCTAACGATCCTAGTCCTAGTCCACGGGCTGTCAAAAATCGTAGTCCGCAAGCTCATGTTCAAGGATTTTTCCACCTCGCAGACTAGGATTTTAAAAACTTTACCATTGCTTTGCTAATGAACGGTTTGGTCTTTTTATTTGAAATGTTCAGGGTATTGAGGGGATGCCATACAGGTGCGAACTATGCTGTTTAGGTGTTGGGGAAGTACGCGTTTCCATAGATATGCCATCACAAAGATGAGATTTTCCCCATAGGATAACATTGTGGCGCCAATTGCGCTTTTCGGTGCCCATAACTCGTACATGACGCATGCAGTACTCTCTGTCACAATTACAACACTTAAATATTTTTTCTAGCAGTTATGGTTCCCGAGATATCAGCAAGTTAGTGTTACAAGGGTTCCTTGCCCTACAGGGCTGCTGTATGGCTCTGTAGCCCCAAAGGGCCCACGCTCCAACAGATGCATATCGTTATGCAGAAATGGGCAGCTTGGTGGTCAGGCACCATGCTCCAACACATTTGGTATTTGGTAGTTATATTACACTTTTGTAGTTTATATTACACTTTGGTAGTTATATTACACTTTTTAAAAAATAAGGAAATTCATTGCAAAACACTTTGTTTAATGCATTAGTTAGGGTTAAAGCAAGAAAATTGAGGAAATGACTGACAGGCGCCTCATGAGGCCCAACTCTCACCCCATTCTTCTTTACTGTAGCATTTCAGCCTGTTTACACATGGAATGAGGTAAGAGTTGGGCCACGCGACCCCATAACACACCCCAGTGCCTGTTAGTCTGTGGAGGAGGGGGGTGGGGTGTTGGAGGGGTTAGGGGCTCAACCTTAACGTCTCATTTCCTCACTTTTGTTGTTTCAACCCTAACTGATGCATTAAACAGAGTTTTTTGCCTCCTACTGGCAAAAAACTCCATTTAATACATCAGTTAGGGTTGTTCCACAGCAACAAAGCGAGAAAGTCGGTGTTGGGGTTGAAAGCCCCTTGAACCCCTATTCACCCCCCAACCAGCAACGGGTGCGCGAGCGGAGTCATCGGGCCCTAACTCTCACTCCATCACATGTAAAGAAGCAGAGGTATAGGAGAATGGGGTGAGAGTTAGGAAAGATGACCCTAACGCGCACTCGCGCCGGGCTTGGGGTGGGCTGGGGATCTAAGGGGGCTTTCAACCCCAACACCGAATTTCCTCGCTTTTGTCACTCTGGAACAACAACTGATGCATTAAACGGAGTTTTTTGCCTCTAATTTCCCTTCTTTTGAGAATGAGGATGATAAATAGTGAATGGAATGCGGTGGCGGAAGTGCGGAGCCCACCACATGATGTCTTGTTACACAGTAACAGGGACTGCAAAGCAAACACAAGCGGCAACGGTTACGCACATGGTAAAGCAAACGTAAATGGTAAAGCAAACATTAATAGAAACGCAAGCATAAAGTGACGCCGAAGTGAACAGTGACACAAACGGACAGGCAAACGCGTACGAAAAAACAAATGGTAACGCACACAGTAAGGGCACTGGTATTTTAACACAAATGTTAAGTGTTACAGCAACAAAAATGCCAAAGGTAACAGAAACGAAAACTCGAACAGAAGCGCGCACATAAACGCGAACTGTAACGTGCACAGGCTTGGAATTGCAATTGTAAATGCAAATGGTAACAGTAAAAGCAACAATGCCAAAGGAAACAGAAAAGCAAACGGAAACGCAAGCACATATGAAAATGCAAACCGTAATGCGCATGGGCACAGTAACGCAATAGGAAATGCAAATGGCAACAGTTACAGCAACGAAGGCGCAAAACTAAAGACAAACGTGAACGAAAGGGCTGCCATAAATGCAAATGGCAATGAACACGGTGACACAGTGAAATGCAAACAAACAGTAGTGGAAACGCAAATGGTAACTGTAACACAAACGCAAGCACAAATGAGAACGCAAAGGGTAATGCACATGGCGGCATAGAGGGAAATGGTAATGCAAACAGGTACGTAAATGCAAGTGGAAACAGTAACTATAACATTAACAGAAGCGCATACCCTGTTTATCCCCCCCAACAGCTACATAGTGTACAAAGAATGTATGCATAATAATGGGCCTCAGATCCGAAAATGAGGTGCTGAAGTACTAAACTGCTTATATCTCAGTAACCGTACAACATAGAAATATAAAAATTTTTTTTTTTTTTTTACGATTCATGATTTTCCTGGCTATGTTTTCGCTGAATGCATAGCCATGAGCATCGTCATGACAATTCCCGTATCTCGCGTTTCAAGATACGAGCCTGAAAGGTGTGGTGGACGCTACTATGTTAAGTCTATGGGAAAAAACGCCAACTCCGGAGTACTGTAACTTGGCAACCGTACAATATTTTTTCACCAAACCACCAAAAGGCACATCTGTGAGATGCTGGCTGCCTTCCTTCCAAATTTCAGCCCAAAAGACCAACCTGTTCTTTTGCAGTAGGATAGCAAAGGACTCCAGTCATTTTGGCCATAGTCTGGAAAGTAGTGTCGCAATTTGCGGAACTTTTTGCAAAAATTTGCGAAAGTGTTGCAGGTGAGACACTACTTTACGACACTACCATTTCCAGAAAACCCCAAAATAAAGACATGGCTAGCATCCTCAGGGTCCGACTAGATGAACACAGAAAGAACTGTGTCCCTAGAGGGTCTCCATTTTAAATGCCAAGCATTTTTATGATCACTAACTGAAAACAAAATGGCAGATTTGGAACACTACTAGGGTCATTTGCGACACTTTCAAACTTTTTGTTAACTTTTCCCATTGACTTATAATGGGAACTTGTTTTTTGAATAACTTTTGAACCGTTCAATATCTTTTCACGAAATCTTCAAAAGGCACACCGGGGACCCCGGCTGCACGTTCCCAAAGTTTTTGAACCAGTGGCGCAATCCGTGTGACCTGTAGGCGAGAGCAAAGAAGTCACAAAAAAAAGTAATTGCGCTTTTGGTTGTAGCTTAATAACTCCGCAGCCGTATATACCACCAGCACAAAAGTTGGCGGATCCCAAGATCTGCCATGCCCAATCGTGCATACCAAATTTCAGGCAAATCCGTTGAACAGTGGCAAAGTTATTAAGGTGCAAACTTTCACCCTTTAACCTTAAAAGTGCTACTCAACCCTAACTATGGTAGCACTATCATGCTACCATTATATATACTTATGGAACTTACAATGGTGAGCTGTCAGATAAATGACTTATCTACGCAAGTGCTGTTTGATTTCGGGCAACCTCACAAGTGGTGTAAACGGTGGCAAAGTTATTAGGGTGTAAAGAAAATGAGTTTAACATTCGACAGTCTGCTCAATCCTAACTATACAGTAGAGGCGCTACCACGCCACTTTAATACACAGATACACTGCAGCTGGGTAGGGTGTTTAATGTTAAACCCCTAACTCTGCATCTGCTGAACAGAGCAGCCCAAAATTTAGAACTAATGGTCTGGTTGGCAGAGTCACAAAATGTGGAAAGTTTGCTGATGGTATCTTGGGCGGTTTTTGAGATATGAAATGGCACAAAATGTGAAATTATTTTTCCAATACTTAACATGGGGTTTTTGTTTTACTCTCACTGACAGCCTAGACAGTATGGAATTGTTTCACAAAACGTTTAGGGTATAAGTGACATGTGCTGAGGTAGTGCCTTTTGAAGGTTTTATAAAAAAAAAAAAAAAAATTAAATGGTTCCAGTCACTAATGTGGGTGATGGTAAAAATGGGCAGAAGGGCCTTCTTCCTTTCAGAACCTAATATAAGCACCACCTGGTATTTTTAATTTTGTTTCTGGATAACCCTCTGATAAGAATGGTTAAAAAGTCACAGACTGTGAGGGCTTATTTTTCATGATTTACTTGTCATGAGAAAGGATTTACTTATGAGACAAAATACCAACTGTGAATGTCACCACTTTTTTTTTTGGTAAATGGGACCCATTTAGCTGGATTCTGGTATAAAGTTTTTTTGAAAATATGCCCCAAAATATTGTTTCCGAGCAGACGAAAATCCTAGGTGCCCAACTTAGTGAGAGGAACCATTCACCTGCGTTCGCAGTATGAGAACAGCAGAACTTTCTTGGTTCCTGTAGCAACAGATGGAGTACTGCTGCTGGCTTGAGTGCCAACACTGACCGAGCGATTACTTGTTCTCGGCATCTCTTGTCTGTCTGTCAACCTACCCAGCTATCTTTGGTATAGAGGATTTCCATCAGAAAGTGGAATATCGGAGTATCTGACACAGGACCATTCCAAGGTTTTATTTAACTCTAAAAATTAGTGTTTTGCTCATAAACAATCTAAAACATTGTGAAAATGAACAGCACTTGTCTCACCGTGTTTAACAAACATAACACTTCTAGAAAACCTATATACATACTTTCTGTACAGTTAATATTGTCCCAAGTAAACAAAACTGCTAATCAATTATTTAAAACCCTGCCATTCCATGGTATTCAACCTCAGACATAGGGACAGAACTATGAATGCCCCTAAAAACACTGACAACCTGAATTTTGAGGGACAAAAGTTGCTTTTATTCCCTGACCAAAGTCAACTTACAAAGTTAAGCAAAAGGGCCTCTGATCAAGTGTGCACTACTATGAGGTAATGGTATGTGAAATCCCTGTTCCCTGGTCCTTTCTCCTGACTGAACTCCTGGAGAAAATGGAGCTGGTTGGGAGAGTAAAACTCTGATAAGTGTAGTGGAGTTCCCACCCCTGACACTGCTTCTTTGTACCTCCTCCCCTCCTGGTGACCTGCCCCGATTCCCAATAAATAAAAGGTGTTTATAAATTATGTAAAGTGAACCAGGATGCTCACCTCACCCCCTACCACTTCTTTACACTCCTCCCCTCCAGGTCACTAAACCCTAAAATAGGTGGCAGCACCGGAGTGCCCACCCCCCAGTGCCATAGAAGATTATCCAAACACTGGGGTGCCCCATTCCCAGTGTTGGACACTGTTCGGGTCCCCCTGCAAATAAAGGAAAATGTCCCTCATTAATCTCTTTTTTGGGGGGGGCAGGGTTTATCTAAATAAACTTGCAAAGCAGAAAACGGTTCCTTGCCGATCTGACTCCTACAGCTTATTCAGCCACACCTAGGTGTGTGTATGTTGTGCTGCATGCATGAGTATGAGGGGATGAAGAAGTGCAGACCCCTTTCTGAAGGCAGAAGGCCCCATGGGCCTACACCACTACAGCCAGAGGTAAGTGGCACCAGCCAGGATGCAATGCAGTAATAATGCAATATATCTACAAAATGCTGCAAGGAACAGTGTAATTTAATAGCAATTAAGCCCCTTTTTACTGCAGTATTTTGCAACATGTCATTCATTGCAAGTTACTATGTTGCATCATGGTTGGCTCCACTGTACTCATGCACGCTGTATGATGTACCTTGCTAGACATCATGATCCATTAGTGCATGTTTTTCTATATGCATCTGCGTAACTGAAAAACTACTACCTCTTGAACAATTTACAGATCCGCTGCTGAAATCATTATACCTAGGTAGCAACAGTACCTCCTTCGGCATAACTGCAGGCCCCACAGAATCCTGCCCTACTGAAGCCAGACATTGGTGTATGTGTCCTACACTTGTGGCTGAAGAGGTGCAGGCCCCAGAGGGGCCTACGCTTCTGTACACAGAAGTAGTGTTGCAATTTTGGTACCATAGATTTTGTGGTGCCAGTGCTTCTGCAGCCAGAGGTCAGTGTTTATACCTTACAGCTTTGGCTGCATAAGCATAGGCCCATCAAGTGTGCGTATGTCTTACAGTGTGCAACAGTTCCTGAGACTACAGAAGCACTGATCCTATAGAGGCGTGCAGATGAAAGAACTCTTGTAATTTGGGTACTGTGGATTTGTATCTGGAGCGACAATTGAGTGCATATGTCTTGAGGTGTGCATGCCACATATACAAATCCATTAAGGTGGCACATCAGTGCTACTGCATTTGTGTAATCTGGAAACAGTTGCATGTTTATCTTATCGATGATGGCTATCTGTGGTAACTTGTATATTATGTCCTTTTGCTGCTTTGGGGGAGGGGGGTAGAGGTGGAAACCCTTACACATTTCCCAACTTTTTTTGCTTTAGGTTGAAACCCTAACTGGTGCATTAACGCAGCTTTTTGCACAAGTAACAGATAATCATCCACTACAGGGCATGTGGTCATGCTCTGACATGCACACGTCTTGGCGTGCATTGTGACGCACAAGGCTGCAGGTCGAGTGTATTCAACTGCCCAAGGCATGCATATATTAACACAGGACCTCATGCTCTGTAATGGATTATATATTTTATAAAATGGCCAGAAATGGTGTTTTTTTTGGAGGGGAGGGGCAAAAAGTAGCTCCTATCTGGCACAAATTAAGAGTTTTATTAAGGTGATCTGGTTGAGCCTCCCATGCTTTTTATAGCTCAAAAGTGATGAAACAAACTTATCTGGTTGATCCTGCCAATTTAACACAGTTTCTGGTCTAATCACGTGCACGTTCACGATGTAGTGTAGCATGACTGAGTGGTATTCCTTGTGGTAAAACAATGTCAGCAAAAGTTTATAACCCGCAAGCTTTTGTACAAAAAAAGACGTAATCTGTGTGCTTTGAAACTGAATTTGGTTCATTTTCTCTATATATAAAAAAAAAGCCACCGACTATACAGTAAGGAGAGTGAGCAGAGTCAGCGGCTTCACAAGTGTAGACGCAAGCATGAGCGAGGGCTGCTATAGGAACTCGTTACTCATGCTAGCATCTACACTTGTGAAGCTGTTGGTATCACACTCCATAGGCATAAAAATGCTCAGTTTCTACCACCATCATCAGTGAAAAATACCAAGTTTAACAAAACAAAAACTGTACCTTTCTTTTTTCTTACCATGAACTCACTGATTCTTTTTTTTTTTTTATACAACAGCATTATTAAAAAAAATGACATGCTTAATAAAGGAAAGCACAGCAAGAGACTAGTAGATAAACTAGGAGCCACATAATTCAAAAATTAAGAAGGACATTCGTATAATCAAATAGTGCTTACAAACTGGACAAAATAATACACGCAAAAAAATAAATAAATAAATAAAATAAGGCAGTACTAACTAACCATAAGCTGCCGAGCACCTGGAAGGAGAAAATAAAAAATCTTATTAAAAACTGCCAAGTAAAATTAATGAAACTATATAATGGAGAGTAAAAACAAACATTTGTCAATGCCGAATGTTTGCTTGCTGGCATTAGCAGTGGAAGTGCAGGAGTTAGACAGATGCAGTATAGGAATGGCATTGAAGTACTGAACCGATGCCAACTTCACCCTCACCCTGCAGAGATGGATGGGCACTGAGGTGTGCCTTTGGGTTGTCACTCATGACAGTTATGACATTTCATCTCACCCTACCCTTCAGACACTAACAAGTGTCGAGGTGTACCTTGGGGTGTTTGGGCTTTACATTCACCTCATTCCATAAGGAAATACACTGAAATGGGCACAGTATAGGAGAATGGGGTGTACTCTGGGGGCAAAGGGTCACCTCGATGCCTGTCACTGGCTGGAGGGTGGGGGTGGGGGGTGCAATGGCATGAGCATTACTGTCAACAATTCCAAGTCACACCCCTGAGACCTGTCAGTCCCTACAGGGTAGGGGCGTTATGGTAGAAAACCCTGACAACATGGGCGTTTCCTGGTATTTTTACTCCAAGTTTTCCACATGGGCTTTTTGTGACCCCACCGCATGAACAGTGACACTATCAGTTTGTTTGGCGAAAGGTGATTTTGCACAGCAACTGCACCATTTAGTGCCACTGGTTTGAAAATACATTTCAAACAGGATGTGAAAAGTGACAGGTGTACTGTTCAAGAGGAGGTGTAATAAATGGTATTGTTGAAAATCTGGAATGAAAATATTTTAAAAAATGGTGAAGTCACGAGCATGCATGGAAACTGCGCAATGTGCACCCGTATTATAATTAGTTTGAGAATTTTTTTTATAGCAGATTTTCAACATAAGGATTCTGGGACCTGCGCTCATGAACAGTGTCACTGAAATTTTCTTACTCTAGCCCAAACACTAATTTCCCACAGCGACCACGCTATTCTGCGCTGGAAGTGCGAAAATGCATTTCAGCCAGGGTGTGAAAATTGACAGCTGTACTGTTCATAAGAAGGTGTGGAAAAATGTCAATGTTGAAAATTTGGGCTGAAAATATTACAGATTCTCAAAGTTAGGAGCGTGCGTAGGAACTGCACAACGCATGCTCATAAAACAGTCATTTTTGGGAATTCGTTCACCAAATTTTTAACATAGGGTTTTGGGGGGCCTACCTCATAAACTGCAGCACTATTGTTTCATAAATCAGTCCGGAAAGGTGGTTCCGTGCAGTGACTGCGAAATCACCTTGTGGGACCAAATAACAAAATGACAGTGACTGAGTTCATGAGGTGGGGTCCCAAGAACCCCATGTTGAAAATTTGGTGAAAAAATTCCCAAAAATCTTGTCCAAGATATGCACCAAAGTTGAAAAAACCCTATTTATGCCATTATTCAGCTTACCAGCATTTCTTCAGTTCGCAGTCGAGTTTGAAGAGTGCAGATGTGTTCCCGGTCCACCGAAGATCATCACGCCGGACTCCGGAGGTAAGTATGGGGTGAGGTGGGACACTCAGAGGGTGGGCGTGGGTTGTGTTGGGGGTGCAAGACAGTCAGCAAGGGACCGTTTTTTGTTACAGGTGAATTTTTTTTGTTTGTTTGTTGAAAGACAATGCAGGACTTTGCCACACTGGGGTGGGCTCCTAGCGTGTCAGCTGGAAGGCTGTATGAGGGGGCAGTGGAGTCGATGGGGATTGGGCACCCCCGTCAGCCATACGGACTGTTGTCACACTGGGGTGGGCTCCCAGCGTGGCACCTGGAAGTCTGCTGTGGGGAAGGGGGGACAGTGGAGCCAACTGGGATTGGGCACACCTGTCGGCCATGAAGTGTGTGTTGGGGGGGGTGTGCATGAGGCACACTGGGGTGAGCTCTCAGTGTGCTACTTGGGTGTTTGTCACAGGAGGGGACAGAGCTGTCTATGACAGCTGTTCCAGTGCAGTGCTGATGTGTAAGCACTTTGTATACTGCCAACGGCAGTATGCAAATTGCCTACACGTTACCACCACTGATTGTAGTGGTGTTTTGCTTAGAACTGTACGCCACTGCATCTGAACTGCTGTCATAGCTCAGACAGCTATTGGTGCAGTGAGGCCGCGCCTGCGACAAGAAGCAGGGCACTCGAAGCTAGGTGGCACACCTATAAAAATTCGTATGGTGGCACTATGTTTCTTGCACATGCATGCAAGCAAACATAAAAAAGGCTCAGAAGCAGGACATGGTCCGCTTCCATATTTAGAAATTCTGATTCAAATGAATAACTTCCAAAAAGATCAGGGAATAAATGCTAGGTCTGACTGAAGCTTCTAAAGAACCCAGCATCTCCAGACCTCCTTGAAAACTGGCAAATGATTTAAATAACCATAGATACATCTTTCATATGATAAATAGTGTGAATGAAGGCTACCCATTGGGAAACTTGAGGAGGGTACTGTTTAAGCCAGGATCTGGTAATAATGTTTTTGGCACATACCAGAAGGGTTAGCAATATTTAGAGCAGACGGCCTCATATTGGTAAATCAGATCCTGAGAGAAGATATAATAAAACCAACAAGGAGAAAAAGAAGAGAATATATCAAATAAGGAAGCAATCACTCAGGAAATGGCATCCCAGTATGATTGCAATAAAAGACATGATCAAAAAATATGTACATGGTCCACCTGAGGTTCGCCACAGGCGCCAGCATGAAAACCCAAGTACAAAACCATCCGAGCGACAGTCTAAAAGAATCACATCTGGCATTTCCAAGCCAATTCCTTAAGATATGGAGCCACTGAAAATTTATAAAATCAAGAGACAGCATTTCTCCCACTCTGCCTGATCTCACGCTATTTGCAGATCAGTCAACCATTGAGTTAAAACAGAGGCAGTAGATTCCGTGGAAAGAGAACAAAGGATAGAACAGATGCACCCAATTAAATGTTCCTGAAGACTGCCCTGTTGATGAAGAATAACTAAGGCCGTAAAAGCAGAGACAGAGTCCGAAGCATGCCTGTCCCAAGCTGGTAATGTCTGTAGATAAGACTGCAGTTGTAGAAATCAATAGTGATCAGTACAAGGCAGTCCCTAAGTGGCTTGAAGGTCCGCAAAGGAGCGGAATCCTTGTGAGTCTACTTGGAAATAAAGCAGCTAAAACCGAGCTCATCTACGTAGAAAAGACAAAGAACCTCTGTGCGCAAACACCGAGGCAAGAGTTACCCCAAAGGGCATTTGGCTGGGAAGCCAAGTTTCAAGAAAATACAAAATCACACATGCCCCCACAATGCAAAGCATCATGGGCTGCATATGCAAATCACCACAGAATGTTATGCTGGTCCAACTTTAATCAGAATTGCATGGTGCCGAAAGGCCTCTTACACAGTTTGCAAAGGGTGCTAACAGAAGACATAGACACGTGTTTCTTCCTACCAGGACTCATCAGTATGCCTCGTCTGTTTGACACCCCAGTGGAATGGACCAGCTACCCCTAAGGCAGTGTGCCTGGGATATACTGTGGTAAACCCATTAAAATAAAAAAATATTTAAAAGACAAAGAACCTCTGGGTTCAGAGTCAATTATGTGTAAAGGGTTTTGTTGATTCCACGCCAAGGCAGTAATAAATGAGCCCTCATCTCTTAAAACCCAAAAACAAAACTTATGCCAGATGATGTACTCGCTGATTTTCCTGCAGCACTCTAGTCCGCTTTGTGCCTGCCCACCTGCCTGCTCCCTCGCTGACAGCTGAAAGATGGAACCACTCCAAATAAAATGTAAACCAAGCCAAAAAAGTAATCCTTCTCTCTCGAGCATGACTGCGTGCGGTTCCATGCCCAAACCGCTCACTAAACACCACCACGATTCCTATAGTAACCCTTGCTCACGTTTCCATCTACACCCATGAAACCACCGACTCACTCTCTCCCCTTACTGTACAGTCAGCAACTTTTAGACCACAAAGTCCGGGACAGCCAAAGCAGAGAACTACAGACCTGTCAGTCTTGACTTTACTGTAGGAGAACTGATGAGTCACTGGTCAAAGAGATCTCGTAGACTACTTGGAGAGCAACAGTCTCCAGGACAGTAAGCAGCACAGATTTGTGACAGGAAGGTCTTGCCAGACTAACGTGATCATTTTGATTGAGTAACAAGGGGATTAAATAGGGGCTACACTGAAGATCTGTTCTACTTCAGCAAGGCTTTCAACTCAGAACCCCACAGAAATTTAATGAAGAAGATGGAGGATATGGGTGTGACTAAGGTCACAGTAAACTGGGTAGGTAACTGGCTAAAGGGGAAGACAGCTGAGGGCACGTGGTCGACAGGGTTAATTCAGAAGAGAGGGAGATCACAAGCAGGAAACCACAAGGATCTGTCCTGAGTCCAGTCCTCTTCAACATGTTCATCAGTGACACTGGTGAGGAATCCAGGGTAGGCTATCTCTCTACGTAAATTATACAAAACTATGTGGGAGGGTGGACAGGTGATGAGGGAATAAGGTATATGCAGACAGATCTGCAAAAGCTGGAGCGGTGGTCAAGGGCTTGGCAGTTGAAATTCAATGCCAAAAAGTGCAAGGTGATGCACCTAGGGAATAATAACCCCAGGACGGAGTACTGGATGAGAGGTGTGGGACTCTGTATACCACAGCTGAGGAATGAGACCTCAGCAGTTATTACCAGTGACTCACTAAAGAAATCGAATCAGTTCAACAAGGCTTACGGCAAGGCAAATAGATGCTTAGAATAGATCTATCAGGAGGGTACTGATAGCAGAAAAAGGGAAGTAATACCACCCCTGTATAGATCCTTGGTGAGGTCACACCTGGTGTACTGCACCCAATTTCAGGTCCCTCACCTTAGGAGAAACAGGGACAGGCTAGAGACAGTGCAGCGCAGGATAACAAAAATGATTCAGGGCCAGAAGGGCATGTCCTATGAGGAATGCCCTCAAGCACTGAACACGTACTTGCTGAAAACCAAAGGGGAGATGGGAGCTATGACAGAGATTTTCAAATCCCTAAAAGGAATTAACAGGGTGAACTGCAGGGAACTATTTAATTTGAATACCAGCTCATGGTCACACTGTCATGAGTGAAAGTTGGGAGCAAAAAAACTTTAGTGGTTTTAAGCATGGCCGAGGCAGAATGAAGTGTACAGTGGTTGCTCAAGGCATCAGAATAGAGGAGAAAAATAGAGGGGTGGGTGGGTCTAGGACCCTGGAAGAACAGTAGGCTAAACAGGGAACTCAGACAGACTGGATGGACCTTTGGTCTCTTTCTGCCATCACTGTCTATGCTTCTATATATTTACTAGCTTATAGATGTCAATATTAAGCTATCTGTGGCAGCCAGGTGTGGAGTGATCTCCTTGTCTAGGGTGCTTGTGAGAAGGTTCTGAAGAATGGAAAATAGTGCAGGTATGCGGTCGCTGTCTGATTCATGTGGTGGTTGTGGGATAATGCACGGTCATGTGATGTGTTTTATCCAAACAGGGACACCAATTTTCACTGCTTTTCCATACCCATTTTATAAACATATTTCTGCAATGCCTGTGAGTATATTTTTTGGCACTTATCACTGATATTTCCGCTCCCTCCATACCCAGAGTAAGAATATTGCAATATTCTCATTCTAGAGTCACAGGAGCAAAAATATTCTCGCAGTAGGTTGGGACTGGCTAGAGCCAGCAGTGCAAGGAGCACTTTCTCTTTCAAACCACTCCCCCCTACAGCCCGCTAGCATGCCAGCTCCAACTCAATTTAGTCTTCCTCACCATTCACTACTATAGCCGCCTTTTATTTCAAAACACAGTTTGCCACATTTCAAGAGAACCCCCCACCACCTTACCAGTTGCTGTCTTTCTGTGTCTGTGAGCAGCACTCCCACTCCACCAGCTCCCATTCCAGCAACCTTGCCAAAAGTGTTCTTGCGACAGGCACTCTCCTCCCACTGAACCTGCAACTGATGCTCTATTGCCCGGCCCAAGTACATGCCTCTACCTGTTCCCCAACAGGCTCCACACTAAAAACTCCAGCTCACTCTGCTCGCTAAGCTCACATGCCCACTCATGGTCGCACCTGATACACGCACGGACGTAGTGATGCTGACAGCGTCAGAACTCACAGCAACTGCCATGCCATCCAGAAACCGCCAGGCTCTAAAAACAAACACAATATTAAAAGTACTATCTTTAGACCACAGAAAAACAAAGGGAAGTTGCATGAATTCAAATATGCCAAGGCCCCTATGGGAACATGACTGATATTTTGCTCCCGAGTGCAGTTTGACCTTTGACATCTCGTGATGTCATAAGATCAAGTTGCACTCAGGGAAACTATCAGTCACACTCCCAGAAAAGTAGTGGTATATCACTTATTTATTATATATATATATATATATATATATATATATATATATATATATATATATATATACATATACACACACATACATACACACATATATACACACACACACACACACACACATATACATATATATATATAGATATATATATACACACACACACACACTTTTTTTTTTGTAATGAGCAATTTAAGATGAGTTATTAATCTTTCGCTATGTAAGCCACCTGGGTAACTAGCTGTAGTTAGCATACTAGGCTTACACGAAGAGGAAGTAGCTCGAATTCCCAGTTAATGCAGCTCCCAAACAAACAGGCATGATGCAGAACACAAAACAATCCTTACTCTATCTGGTTTACAGTTTTATGCAGTATGAATACCGTAATGTTATGGCTAAACAGCACTTACCCCAGGGTTACTAGGTCAGTGTTCTCAGGAATTACCTCCGAGTCTGGGCAGTCGTCCTCATTTGTGCTTTTTAACGTGTCAACACTGTAGAGAGGAAAAAGAAAAATGTTAAAAAAAAAAAAATCTCATTTAGGGCGAGATGACTTGCTATGACTTACATCAAATACTGGTGTTCAGAACAGTATATTTCTGTTACATCACTGCACGCCATTCACTGGGCAAGAGCTGTTAGTTCAAATTAACAGGCAACCACCTTCAGTTCAGTCCAATCCATATTTGTACTGTGCCTATCCTTCAACCAGCTCCTAACATCAACACATTTCCATAAAATCTACAAACCGGGGCTGGCTAGCTGTCGGCCCGTGGTGGAACCAATGTTGGTGAGCTCCTAAAAACACTCTGAAAATACCAAATAAAGTTTCTTGCAATTTTCTCCATTGTATTTCGATTTTAACTTCAGCCTATACCTATTTGCTGTACTCGATCTGAAATGGGGAAGAAGAATAACGAACAGAAAACTAACTTTTCACTCCACGAGGAGCAACGGCTAAGGCGATATCTTACTCGACAGGCCACGCTCAAGACGACCCAAAAGGAGATGTCTCTCAACCGGCCACATTAGAAACGTTGCAATCTGCCGTTTTGAATCTCACCAAGACGGTTCAGCAGTTAGATAAAAAAATGGACTCTTACCAAGACAGGATGGCACAAGTAGATAGATGGCCTGGTCGAGACTGCCCAGACAGCAGAAAAAAACCTCCGGAAGGGCCCAAGCTGTTGCAGCTGAATGTGTTAAAGAACACGTACTATTGAGATCTCGCTTGGAGCACCCAGAGAATCAAACAAGGGCTGCAAATGTTCGTATATTGGGTCTTAGTGAGGGGATAGAGGGGGCAGACCTTCTTGCTTTCTGTGCTTCCTGGTTAGAAAAATCCTATGATTTAAAAATAGACAATCACCTAGTGAGAGCCAACCATATTAATCTTCACAGAGCTACAGGACAGACTGGAGGAACCAGAATGGTTATGCTACAAACAGCCTCATCTGCAATCAGGGACAGAATATTGCAGGCAACGCACACTAGGAGAGGAGCCAAAGTAGATGGCACCAGAGTGTTGATCTTCCCGGACCTTTCTTACGCTACTCGCATGAAACGAAAGGCTTTCGATCTGATCCGTCGCAGACTGAGAGAACTAGATATTCCCAACAGCATGCTTATGCCTGCCCGTTTGCAAGTTGTGGTAGACCGGCGTGCATATGTTTACATTGACTCAAAAGAAGCAGTAAAATTGCTGGCGAAGTTAGAGGCTGAACGAGCAGCCAGAGAAGAGGGATTCCTCAAATGAATCGGAGGATGGTGATACCCGAGTTGGGACTGTGAGTTACATTCGTACTACTCTTACTTAAATCTAGAAGTACACGGAGGTCGTGGAAACAGTGGTCCGTTACTGGATTTATGGAGCTACCTTTCGTTGCTTAACAGCTGAACTTTTATTGCATCTACAAGGGGACTTGACTAATAATAAAAGGAGGGTCCCTGATTTACTAAAATGAGATTTAATGTCATTAAAATACATACTTATCTTTAATGCCCCTCCAATTATGATGGACTTACTCTAGATTAATTTTCAGCTCGGACTCCTCCCTCCCTCCCTCCCTTCCTTCCTTCCTTTCTTGGTGTGTAATGGGGAACTTACTGAAAAGGAGAGCCGGAAATGTATTGTATAGTGCTAAACAACAAAGGCAAAAGTGCCGGTTAACAATGTTGGGGGAAATCAAATTATTTAAACTTATCTGTAGGGGCACTGGTCAAAGTGTCTATACTACTGAAAATTGATTTATTGTTTGTTATTCCCCAATTCTCCTGTACCTATTGAAGTCACGTCTCTCTAGCTGCATGTCAAATGTATAAGTATGTGTATATTGTATGGCATGATTTATGGAATTAAAATGCATTGCATTGTAATGTATAAAACACATACATAAAAAGTATAAAAAAAATAAAATCTACAAACCAGACCTTTCAGCACATCATTTGTTTTATTTTTTTATTTACTTTATTTAAAACTTCAGAGATTGCCTTTGGGCACAAGTGCTCATTTACAAAGATTCCACGTCGAATCCATAGTCACAGAAAACACTACAAGTACAATAAGCAGTTCCAGAAGAAGTGCAGTCGAGTCAGGCTCAGAGCACTCATGGCTGAACAATTACTTACAGTTTTGAAAAAAATCCATGCAGATCACTGCATAAAAAGTCACAGGTTATGTGCAGAGACAAACCGAATAAAAACAGTCTACTGGTTACAACCGCACTGGACTGCAAGGGCAGACCTCAGAGATCTCAAACTGATTAATCTTGGGGAGATTCAGCAGCGTATCAGGTAGTTTATTTAACCAATTAGTGGTCCTGACAGCACATGACCGCTTGCCCAGCTGAGTACACCGAAGAGAAGGTTTAAGGGCATACTCTCTGCCACATTCTTGGTGTTATATTGGTTGGCGATGGTGCAAAAGCCATTTGTTAAAAAGGGGGTGTTAGGCCCAGGAGCAGCTTTTTGGCTAGCTAACAGGTCTGGAGCTTTATTTTGCTGCGTAAAGGTAGCCAATAAGTGAGTGCGTAAAGGGTACAACTATGAATGTGGTTATGTGCACCATGTACAGAGCGGTATGCCTTATGGATGTGCCTTATCCTATTTAACACCGTGTCATAGGCAACTGCATAGACAAGGAGGCCATAATGCTGTTTGAAGGTCTGGTACTACTTCCTTACCGAGTCTCATTGATCTAACACAAACCTGTAGCAGTCACATTCTGACAAACATTATTTGCATGGAAATGATGAATGCAGCTATTCCTATTCTTCTCGTTAATTCTAGTGTATGGTGAAATGTTGTTCTGCATGGAAACCCAAGCCTAGGATAGGGTTGTTGTGCTGCAGTAGTGACGACAACATGTTGTTGTGTTGTAGTAGTGATGTCTCTACAGCAACACAACTTACAATGCTACTGCATAAAAACAGAATTTAAACGGCAGATAAGGACCGCATGACCCACCTAGTCTACCCATGTTCCCTACCCGTTTCATATACCTCAGATCCTAAATGATCTGCGGCTTGCCCCATCTTTCCTGTCGCTAGAGTTTCTTTATGTCTGTCCCATGCATTTTAATTCCCCTACCATTTTTGCCCCTACAACCTCTGCCAAGAGGCTGGTCCACAGATCTACAAACTCATCTGTGAAAAAATACCTTTTCACATTACCCCCAAGTCTACCTCCTCTATTGTTATATCATGACCCTTGTTCTTGAACATTTTTTTTTTTTTTTTTTTTTTTTTAAGATGCTACTCTCTTGTACCTTATTTACATCCCTGAGGTATCTGAAAGTCTCTATCATATCCCCTTCCCCGGAATACATATTGAGATCCTCCAGTCTCCCCTGCACCATTTTTGTCACCCTTCTCTGAACCACTTCTACTCTAGGTCCTTCTGGAGAAGTGGCCTCCAGAACTAGACACAGTACTTTCACCAACGTTCTATACAGTGGCATTACCACCTCCTTCCTTCTGCTGGATACACCTCTCCCTATGCACCCCAGCATTCCACTGGCTCTTCTCTCGTTGTTTGGTATTGGTAACCTTTAGATCAACAAATAGGATTACTCCCAGGTCCCTTTCCTGTTTGGTGGCCGTCAATACCCCCCCCCCCCCCCCAATCTTGTACTCTTCCCTCGCATGTCTGTACCCCAAGAGCACGATCTTGCACTTCTCTGCACTGAATCTTAGCTGCCACACCCCTGACCATTCCTCAAGCTTGTTTAGATCCCTTCTCATTTTCTCAACCCCTCCTGGAGGTCAACCCTGCTGCAGATCTTTGTGTCGTCTGCAAAGAGACACACCTTCCCTTTCAGTCCCCCTGCAATGTCACTTATGAAGGCATTAAAGAGGACTGGTCAAAACGCTGATCCCTGTGGGACCCAGCTGGTCACCCCCTTTGTTCGCATTGATCTCAGTTTACCAACACCCTGTGTGTCCTATCGCTCAGACAACTTCTCACCCAGTTTAGCATCCTGGGACCCACTCCCAGGCTGCCCAGCTTGTTGTTTACTAGCCTCCTGTGCAAGACGGTGTTGAAGGCCTTGCTGAAATCCAGGTAGGCCACATCCACTGCCCCTCCCTGATCCACCTCCCTAGTCACCCAGTCAAATAAATATGTCAGCTTAGTTTGACAAGATCTTCCCAAGAGCTCCACTTAAGGAGAGTATTTAACCTATTTTAGGAAACACTGTTCAGAATTTTTTTCTTTTTTTTTTTTAATGAGTACCAATACTCACTCAACATTTATAAATGCTTCACACTCGTAAGAGCTACGTGAAATGTTGGTGGAGGGTTGCCACCATCGCTCTGTATGGATTTTTTAGCTGTTTGCTAAATAAAGCAGTTTTTTACTTAGACTTGTTTTCAGTCTTTTTTTTAGTGTGTCTTGTGCACCGTTCTCTGGTACTAGATTTGTTTGAAATTCACGGTAGCACAGACAAAAAATCCTGTTAGTCATCTCAATTGCTGCTGGATTAACCTATTGTACTCACTTCATTTTAGGAAGCACTCTTCAGAATTTTTTTTTTTTTTTTTAATGAGTACCAATACTCACCCAATGTTTATAAATGCTCCACACTCCACAGAATAGTACTTTATAACATAACTGGTGATTCAAAAGGAGCTGTTGTCCAGATTTACAACACTCGTACATATTCTAATTTCCTTTTACTCACAACTGGTGAGTAAATTACTCCTCCTATCGGTCAACATTATCTGGAGCACTGTTGACACCTGATCGGTTTTTATCTAGAAAAAAAAAAAAAACTACATTTTATTCAAAAATGTAATCCTGGCTCCACCCCTTTCAGACATTTGTAGGTATCTGAATTTGGTTTTACTCACCTCAAGGAGTACATTACTCATCCTAAAAAAAATCTTTTCTGAAGCCCTGATCTCACTGCTGTGAATCCATGCTGCCTTGGATCCTGTGCTCCACTGGATTTGAGATGTATCACAAACCTTTCCTTCAGTAGGGATTCCATTAGGTTTTCCCACCACCGAGGTCAGGCTGACTGGCCTGTAACTGCCAGTCTCGTCCCTGCTCCCACTTTTGTGGACAGGGACTATATTCACCCTCCTCCAGTCCTTTTGTACTACACCAATTTCCACTGAACTGTTGAACAGGGGTGTCAGTAGTGCTGCCAGCAACTCCTTGAGTTCTCTTAATACTCCGGAATGTGTCCCATCCAGACCAATTGCCTTGTCCACTTTCAGATTAGAGGGTTCCTCTATAGCCATGTTTACCCGGCAGCAGCGCTACTCTTTTCGGACTGCAGCACTGTGGTCCCAACCAGTAACAAGTGGCAAACTGCCTGTCTACACGGCCTCTCTCTGCACCGTTATATTTTGAGTTGGTATGGGGCCGTGCATCAGGGAGCCGAACTATCGTTCGCCACCGCAAGTACAGAGTGGATGTGTTGCAATGTTGCAGACAGTCCACACAGTGATTTAATCTACTGCAAGTTGCTCACTCCAGTCAGTGTCCCCAGCTTGAGAGGGATGTGGGACTGGCTTAATGAGTGACTTGCCGCAATAGAGTACGTGTCCACATGGTTGCACTTGCACTGGAACAACCTGAGCAATCGAGTTGCTCCAGTGCAAATGTGACCGTGTAAACAGGGCTTAAGACTCTCTCTCCTCCTTAAATGGCTTGGTGTCCATTTCCCTCCAGTGGTGCTTCCATCGCCTAATTTTGGTCCCTCCCCTTCTTCTGTGAATACTGAACAAAAATACTTGTTCAGGATTTCTGCTTTTTCTTGGTCCCCCTCTGCACACTTCCCTCCTTCCCTTTTTAGTCTTACAATCCCACCCTTAGTGTGTTTCTTTCACTAATGTACCTGAAGAAGTTCTTGCCCCCTTTTGTTATTGCCTGAGCTTATTTTTATGTTGACTGCGCGCATGCGCAAGAAACATATTGCTGCAGGTTTCTCCAAAAGCAGGCTGTGCAGGCATGGCACTGTTGTGGCCAATGCCCCCACAGTTTTTAAAGGCTTGTGCAGCGTCCCCCTGCTGACACTAGTTCAGCCAGCATGCTACCAACTTGTAAAAAAAAAAATCAGCCGCTGCAATCAGGGGCCGCCTTATCACTGCAGCGTCAGCCACTCGCTGCAATGAGGGAGCGACCCATCATTGCAGGGCAGGATCTAGAAGCCCTGATATTGTTTGTGAACATGGCGGCGGCTTGCCGCCTTGTTCTAAACAATGTCTTCCCTCCACTGTGTTTGTTGCCGAGGGGGCCACAATCCCCATTGGCTTCAGTGCCCCAATGTTTACTTTGCCCACGGGGCCCACTCCCCGTCAGCAATTAACCCCGCTTTTATTGTCTGCGGCCAGGGTGCTCAATCCCGTCGGCATAATCAAACCCCACCCCTTTTGCTGTGTGCCGACCAGGTGCCCAATCCCCGTTGGCTATAGCTGCCCCAAAAAGTAAGACTCGATTGGCAGAGCTGGCGGCAGCCCACCCAGCGTGCCACTGCGCCCTGTAAAATAAAACAGTCCTGCAATGTGTTTTTTTTTTTTAACCTGTAAAAGGAAACTGTCCCTCAGCGGTCTCCCTGCCCCACAACCCGCACTCCCCCACTCGCACCCTGCCTCCACACCCCTCACCCCATACTTGCCTCTGGAACTCGGCACAATGATCTTCGGTGGACCGGGAACACGTCTGCACTCTTCAAAGCCGACCGTGAACTAAGGAAATGCCGGTAAGCTGTATAATGGCATAAATAGGGTTTTTCCCAACTTTAATGCATAACTCAGTCATTTTTTTGGTAATTTTGGCACCAAATTTTCAATATGGGGTTTTTGGGACCCCTCCTCATGAATTCTGGAACTGTCATGGCGTTACTCTGCCCCAAAAGGTGGTTTCGCGACGACTGCGTGGAATCACCTTTCAGGCCAAATAACTAAAGCGACAGTGCCAGTGTTCATGAGATAGACTCTCAAAAAACTGTGCACCGGTGGTGGTAAAAAATAAAAAATGACATTTTCTGAGATGCGTTGCGCAGTTGTTACATGCGCCCGTAACCGGCAATTGCAATATTTTCACACCAGATTTTCAACATTGGCATTTTTTCATACTTCTTTGTTAACAGTACAGCTGTCATTGTTCACATCCTGGCCGAAATGTGTTTTTGCAATTCCGACGCAGAATAGCACGGTCGTTGTGGGAAATTAAGTGTTCGGGACAGATTAAGAAAATGACAGTGACACTGCTCGTGAGTAGAGGTCCTAAAATGCCTATATTGAAAATTTGGTGACGATGCTCCATAAACTGACTGTGTTATGAGCGTGCGTTGCGCAGTTTGCACGCATGCTTGTAACTTTGCGAATTTGTAATATTTTCACTCTACATTTTCAACACTGCCATTTTCCCACACCTACTTATGAACAGTACAGCTGTCATTTTCCCCATCCTGGCTGAAATGTGTTTTCACACTTCCGGCACCGAACAGGGCAGTCGCTGTAGGAAATCACTGGTCGGGACAGATTAAGAAAATGACAGTGATACTGTTCATGAGCAGAGGTCCTAAAATGCCTATGTTGAAAATTTGGTGATGATAGTCCATCAAATGACTGTACAAGTGTGCATTGCGCATTTTCTACGCACCCTTGTAACTTCGCAGATTTGTAATACTGTCACACCAGATTTTCAAGAGTGGCATTTTTTCACACCTTCTATGAGCAGTACAGCTGTCATTTTTCACATCCTGACCGAAATGTGTTTTCACAGTTCCGACGCAGAATAACATGGTTGCTGTGGGGAAAACTGTGTTCAGGACAGATTAAGAAAATGACAGTGGCACTGTTTATGAGCATAGGTTCTAAAATCCCTTTGTTGAAAATTTGTTGATGAAACTCCATAACATGACTGTGTTACAAAAGCGTGCACTGAACTGTTTCCATGCACCCTTGTAACTTCGTAAATTTGTAATATTTTCACGCCACATTTTCAACAGTGCCATTTTTTCACACCTCCTTATGAACAGTACAGCTGTCATTTTTCTCACCCTGGCTTAAATATGTTTTTGCACTCCTACCAGAGAATAGCACGGTCACTGTGGGAAATCAGTGTTTGGGACAGATTAAGATCAAGCAAGTGAGAGGGGGGAGTGACTGAGCTCTGTCGGGACTGCTGCGAATTTGTTTAAGGGCAGAAAAAGGCCGCAATGCAAGAGCCCAGTACAAAAGGGCAGCCTGCAGCACTGGGAGAAACAGAACAATAGAGCAAGTGAGGAAGGGGGAGTGAGCAAACTCAATGGAGCGCTGTCAGAACTGCTGAAGATTTCTTTGTGGGCAGAAAAAGGCACCAATGCAGGCAGGAGCCCCGTACAAAAGGGGCAGCTTGCAGTGCCAGGACAAACAGAATGAGCATGTGAGAGACTGAGTGACCTCAACGGAGCTCTGTCGGGACAGCTGTGGATTTCTTTGTGGACAAAGGTGCCAACGCAGCCAGGAGCCCCGTACAAAAGCACAGCCTGCAGCACCAAGAAAAACAGAACAAGTGAGTGACAGCATGGTAGTAAGCGAACTCATTGGCGCTCTATTGTGACTGCTGAGGATTTCTTTGTGGCCAGAAAAAGGCGACAACGCAGGCAGGAGCCCAGTACAAAAGGCCAGCTTGCAGCGCCGGCAGAAACAGAATGAGTGACAGATAGGGGGAGTGAGCAAGCTCAATGGAGCTGTGTCGGGACTGCTTCAGATTTCTTTGTGGCCAAAAAAAGCTGCCAATGCAGGCAGGAGCCCAGTACAAAAGGGCAGCCAGCAGCGGCGGGAGACACAAAATGAGCAAGTCAGGGAGGGAGGGAGAGTGAATGAGTGAGCTCAACGGAGTTCTGTTGGGACTGCTGCAGATTTGTGGGCAGAAAAGGACAGCAGTGCACGCAGGGCACCAGTACAAAAGGGCAGCCTACAGTGGCGGGAAAAGCAGAATGAGTGAGTGAGAGAGAGGGGGAGTGAGCAAGCTCAACGGACCTTTATTGTAACTGCTGCAAACTTCTTTGTGGGCAGAAGAAGGCGGCAATGCAGGCAGGAGCCCAGTAGAAAAAGGCAGCCTGCAGCGCTGGCATAATCGGAATGAGCGAGTGAGAGAAGGGGAGTGAGCGAGCTCAACGGAACTTTGTCGGGACTGCTGCAGATTTTTTTGTTGCCAGAAAAAGGCGCCAACAGAGGCAGGAGTCCAGTACGAAAGGGCAGCCTGCAGCACCAGGAGAAACAGAATGAGAAGAGAGAGAGAGACGGGGGGGTGAGCAACCTCAATGGAGCGCTGTCAGGACAGCTGCGGATTTCTTTGTGGGCAGAAAAAGGTGCCAACACAGGTAGGAGCCCAGTAGTAAAGGGCAGCCTGCAGCACCGGGACAAACACAATGAGCAAGTGAGACAGCAGGAGTGAGTGAGCTCAACGGAGCTCTATCATGACTGCTGCGGATTTCTTTGTTGGCAGAAAAAGGTGGCAACACAGGCAGGAGCCCACTACAAAAGGCCAGCCTGCGGCACCGGCAGAAACAGAACGAGTGAGTGAGACAGGGGGAGTGAGCAGGCTCAACAGACCTGTGTCGGGACTGCTGCAGATTTCTTTGTGGGCAGAAAAGGCGACCAACAGAGGCAGGGCCCAGTACAAAAGAGCAGCCCGCAGCGCCAGGAGAAACAGAATGGGCGAGTGAGAGAGGGGGAGTGAGCCACCTCAATGGAGCTCTGTCGGGACAGTTGCGGATATCTTAGTGGGCAGAAAAAGCTGCCAACGTAAGCAGGAGCCGAGTACAAAAAAGCAGCCTGCTGCACCAGGAGAAACAGACTGAACGAGCGACAGAGGGGCAGTGAGCGAGCTCAACAGACCAACGCAATCAACATTCGGCACTGGCAAATGTTTGTTTCTTCTGTTACCATCTCTGCACTCCTGACTAGTTTCCCGGCCTCCCTCTGGTTTTCCAGATACAGTTCACTATCCTCTTCCCTCTGCGTTTCCTTGTACCTCCTGAATGCCACCCTTTTCGTCCTTACCTTCTTGGCCACTTCCTTTGAGAACCATAGTGTTTCTTTCTTTCTCCTCATTTTGTTTACTTGCCTTATGCAATGGCTTGCTGCCTCCGCTATGGCTCCCTTAAGATTCTCCCATTGTTTCTCCACCCCCCTTTTCTCCTTCCCTGCCAGTGATTACTTATGACATCCCCCATCTTTCCAAAGTCAGCCGCCTCAAATCCAAGACCCTTGCCTTTTGTGTGGTTTGACTTCTTCTGTTGTCACACTGAACCACACCATACTGTGATTGCTTGATCCCAGATGGCTCCCCACTTTTACATCTGTAATTCTGTCCCCGTTGGCGAGTACCAGGTCCAAAGTTGCTCCTTCTCAAGTGGGCTCCATCACTAGTTGTCTTGGACATGCCCCCTGCAGGGCTTCCAGGATGTCTCTGTTCCTAGCTGAGGCTGCAACCTGGTTGCTCGAATCCACATCTAGCAGACTGAAATCTCCTACCAGCAGCATCTCCCTATTAGCTGTCATTCTGTGGATGGCTTCTACAAATACCCTGTCCAGCTCTTCCCCTTATGTGGGAGGTCTGTAGATTACACCAGTGTGAACGGCAGTGCCATTTTCATCTCCAGGGTGATCCACAGTGCCTCCGCAGCTCTCTGCATTCCCTGTACCTCAACTGCCTTAATTCCTTCCCTGATGTAGGTAGCCACTCCTTCCTTTTTATCCACCTTGTCCCTCCTGAATAGAGTGCAACCTGGTATGGCCATATCCCAGTCATGGTTTCCTGTGAACCAAGTCTCAGTAACAGTGACAACGTCCAGGTCTGTCTCAGCCATCAGGGCTAATGGGTCCGGGATTTTGTTTCCCCAGACTGCGGGCATTTGTGCACATGGCCTTCCAAATTTTACTGCCTCCTCTCCTAATAACTCCCCTCCTATCCTCATGTCTTTACTCCATACCCCTCTTGACCTTACTTTCATTCTGCCTTTTCTCTGCATTTTTACCTATTTTGGTTTTAGTCATCTCTGGCGATTTCTCAACCTTAGGGTCCTCTCTGTCATCTAATATTTTGTGGAGGGGCTGTTTGTTTCACACTAACATAATAAAATGCCAGCAGAATAGGCCTAATGGTCTCTCGAGTCTGCTCAGTTTTCAGCACCCGCACTGAGGGCAGATTTTGGTGTCTCCCCTCCCCTTGGGTTATACTGTTCCCAGTCCTAGATCTCTGTATTGGGCCTGGTCAGATTTACCCTCCCACTGTACCTGTCCCATCCCCTCTTAAACCCGTCCACAGTCTCCACCTCTACCAACTCCCTGGGCAGTGCATTTCACGGCTCCACCACCCTTTCAGTGAAATAACATCTCCTCCTCTCCCCTCTGAGCCTGCCCCCTTCCAGCTTACCCCCCTGACCTCTCGTTGCCCCACCCTCCTTCCTTTGCAGCACCCTGACTGGGCCTCCTTTATTGATCCTTTTCATGTACTTAAAGAACTCTATCATGTCCCCCCTGTCCCTCCTCTCCTCCAGGTTGTACATGTCAAGCTCCTTGAGCCTCTCCGCATAGGTCCTAGGTCCTCTCCCCCAGGCCCAAGATCATTTTGGCTGCCCTCCTTTGGACCCTCTCTAGGAGTGTAATGTCCCTCTTTAAATGTGGCCTCCAAAATTGTACACACTACTCGAGGTGTGGCCTAACCAAGCAGCTGTACAGTGTAAGATCACTTCCGCCTTTCTGGAGGTAATCCCCCCTGGCAATGCATCCCATCATCCTATTTGCCCTTGCCGCTGCCCTCCTACAGGTCTCCAAGTTGTTCATTTTGACACCTACCACTACCCCAGGTCCCTCTCACCCTCTGTGACTTGAATCATGTCTCCTCCCAGGGTATACCCCTGGCCTGGATTTCTGACTCCCAGGTGCAGAATCTTGCACTTCCCCGCACTGAATTTTAGCTTCTATTTTCCCCGACCACCTTTCCAGAGCCTCCAGGTCCTCCTGCAAGGCCACCCTCCCATCCTCCCCATCCACCACTGCATCCAGCTTTGAGTCGTCTGCAAAGAGACTCATCTCACTCCTGATCCCCCTCCTGATGTCTGAGATACAGGCATTGAACAGGAGTGGCCCCAGCACTGACCCCTGGGGAACCCCACTAGTAACCCACCTTGGGGATGAGGCTAACCCTCCAACCACCACCTACTGAGTAAGCTCAGACAGCCAATTTCCTATCCATCTTAGCAATTTTCTCCCTATCCCCATTTCCTTCAGCTTAGCCAGCAGGCCACTGTGGGGTACCGAATCAAATGCCTTGCTAAAAATCCAGAAAGAGAACATCCACTGGCCTACCCTGGTCCAGGACCCTCGTCACCCAGTCACAGAACTCAACAAGATTTGTCTGGCATGATCTTCTTGTGACAAAGCCATGCTGCCTATCATCCAAGTACCCAGTTTGCTCCAGTGACCTCCCCCCAAGCCTTTCCTTGACAATACCCACGAAAACCTTGCCAACCACCGATGTCAGGCCAACAGGACTGTAACTTCTTGCCTCCTCTCTTGATCCCCCCTTGTGGACTGGCACAAGAGCACCCTCCAGTCTTGGGGCACACACCTAGTCCTCAGAGAGATGCTGAAAAGCCCCACTAGAGGGACTGCCAGGACATCTGCCAGTTCCCTCAGCACCCTGGGATATATCATCTGGCCAAGGTGTTTTCTCCTCCTGAAGGGACCTGAGGTCTTCCCTTACTCTATCTACTGGGATTTCAGCCTCCACGTCCTCCCCTTTTCACCATGCACTGCTGGGATTCCACCTGTTTGTGGTAGTCACTCCCTTTCCCCAGATCCATCAGGGCCCTTGGTCTCAACCAGTCCCACCCCTTGCTCCGGTTTTCTCCCGCTCTCCTGGTAAGACATAGTCTATCCCCCCGGGTAAAAACTGAGGCAAAGTACTCATTTAGGACATCTGCCAGATCCCCCGCCTCCTGTGCCCAACCATCCCCTATCCTTATCTTGGTGATCTGCCCCCTTACTTTCCTTTTCCCCCCATGCATCTAAAGAACCCCTGTCCCCTCCGGATCCCACTGGCCAAGGACTGCTCCTTTTTTGCCTTAGCTGCTCTCAGCACTCTGGTGACTCTCTTGGCCGTCAGCTCATATTCCTCCTGATCCTTTTCACTCTTTGACCACTTGGAGCGCCTATAGGCCACCTTCTTTTCCCTCACCACCTCTTGTACTTCCCCGGTCCACCAGCAGGGTTTTCTGGCCTTACCGAACTTATGCCTTTCCCTTGTGCAGGATCTGGTAACCTCCTGTATTCCCCTCCTAATGATACCCCACCTGCTGTCAGCATCCATATCCGGCCTTATCCTGCCCAGACAATCTTTAAGGATCCTTCCCATCTCCCTGAAATCTGCATCCCTAAAGTCAAGTTACTACTGTCCTCGTTTGGCTTTCCTCCCCCCTAGGTTCAGGAAGAACCAGACTGTGGAGTTATCACTCCCAGCCAACAGGTCCCTCACCTCTAGGCCCCTAATCTGATCACCGTCCGCCAGGACCATGTCCAGTGTCCGGGCCTCCCTAGTTGGCTCACCCATCTGTAGTGTCAGAAACGCATCCTGGAATACATCCAGCAGCCTCTGCTCTCTGGCCACTGGTGATGTCACAGTCCCCCAGCCTGTTCCTGACATGCTGAGGTCCCCCATTACTATTACCCTTCCCTTTCCTAATCTACAGTGTCCCTCGAGATTTGCCACCAAACGTTTTTCTAGGACCTCCGCCAGTGCTGGTGGTCTGTCTACCACTCCGACCTTTACTCTTTTACCCCCCTGCGTCAGCAAGGTAACCCAAATAGCCTCCACATTCCCTTCTGCCTCCTCTACCCCTCCAATACCATAAGCACAGCATGCTGAGCCATACCACCACCCCCTCCCCCGTGGAGACCGGAGGTCGTGAGGGCCAGCCGAGAAGCCCTCCCTGCCATAAGACAAGCACAGCACGCTGAGCCAGGTAATTTGCTGCTCACCTAAAGGAATCTGTTGCTGTGTGGCGCCTTTTTCAAATGGCCACCAGCCCCCAGCCTTGCCGCTCGTTCACCCCAGCAGAAAAGCAGCTGCCTTGCCCTGCGAGTTTCAGATCAGGCTCAAATAGGGCCGAACTGTGAACTTGGTGGCCAGCCCTCTGTTGGGCACAGACGTGCGAGTTTTTTTCTTTGGAAAAAAAATATATTTTAAGGAACTGAAACACCTGAGCAGCCTGAAGGGCCAGTATCCGATTTAAGATCTAGCCTCTGTGCATATTTCAGTCCCCTGCCTGTAACTCGTTTGGGACAAACAAGAATTTGAATTTCTTTACTATTACAGTGGGATTGTTTGTAGATTAAGTGAAGTTGGGCAATTTCTGTGTGGCTTTTAGAGGGACTCTTTAAGTGTGCTTGTGATACTGAAACCTGCAGTCACTGCAACAGCTCTCAGGACTGTAATTTGATCAGCAGCCTTTGTTCATCTCCCCCAAACCAGTTCCCAGTCCGCCCTGCTACTTAATTGTTTTACCTTTTCCTCTGCCTACTTAAACTCCTTGTCTTCTCCATTTTCTTCGCAAACCACCACCCCCCTCCCCCGTGGAGACCGGAGGTCGTGAGGGCCAGCCGAGAAGCCCTCCCTGCCATAAGACAAGCACAGCACGCTGAGCCAGGTAATTTGCTGCTCACCTAAAGGAATCTGTTGCTGTGTGGCGCCTTTTTCAAATGGCCGCCAGCCCCTAGCCTTGCCACTCATTCACCCCAGCAGAAAAGCAGCTGCCTTGCCCTGCAAGTTTCGGATCAGGCTTAGCCCCGCCGAATGCTACGCGTTCGGCTCCCCACTGCCCCCACCACCACCCTTGGTCGGCTCTTGAACTTATACCCTGTTCAAGTCAGGTGACAGGGCGAAATAACCTATCAGCCCACTTTTCTAGCTGCAGGTTATACAGTTCCATCCCTAGAGACCGCTGTCGCAAATTCCCTCTTGACATAAAGTCACTATGCATCTTCTATTAATCACAACGTTGCTGACCAGCAGGCTCACTCTCCTTGCTCTGCAACCCCACCCTGTGGCTCCTCCACCTCATGACTTCAACAACTTCACTATCCCTTCATCTACCCCAGACATTGGCTGGCAGAGACACTCCTTGCTACACCAACATCAATTTGTCCTAATTTACCTTCTCTCTCATACTCCTGCACTTACACCTGCTTTACAGATAGGTCAACACTGTACCTCTGCCCTACTCCAGCCCACACCTCAGCCCCCTCCACCCACGAAGATGTGGCGTGGGCTCCCCCGAAACCTCTCTGCTTCCTCAAGTCCATCTCTAGTACACCAGTACCCATCCACAACAAAAATAAAAACAGTCACCCTATCATTCTCAGCTTGGGTCCCACAAGCATTGCAGGCTCTCTCTACTATCTGGAAATATTCACCCCAACCCTGGACCCCCATCACAACCCCCCAAACAAACCTCATGGAAGACTGCTGCTGGCATCAATTAATATTTGTAGTCTTCCTAAAAAACAGATGCTACTTCAAGGTTGGATTACCCAACATGCTCCTGACATTCTAGCCCTCTCAGAAATCTGGCTATCCAAAAAAAATCCCCAACGATGCAGTCTCCCTAAGTAACTATAACCTTTTTAGGGCAGATAGACCTGATAAGCATGGGGGTGGCTGTGCAATATTCGTTAAATCTACACTCAGTGCCACAGTCGTGGACACTCCCCAGAACATGGGGCTCAGACACTTACAGTTAAAATTAGTCTGGGCACCAAAACTATCCACATCATCGCTTCCTATATCCCCCCGAGAAACCAGAAACTTGCGTTTGAATTAATCCTACGCAGGGTTTTAAATAACTCTAAAAATTGATTAGCGTTTTGCTCATTAAAGTTCTAAAACATTGTGAAAATGCATATCGCTTTCCTCACTGTGTTTAACAAACAGGACACTTCTAGAAAATCTATAGAAATGCTTTCTGTACAGTTAGTATTGTCCCAAGAAAAAAACTGCTAATCAATTATTTAAAACCCTGCTACACACTATCGTTCACCTCCCAAATGCTAACGAATCCATATTAATGGGCGATTTCGACATTGATTGGCTATCCCCATCCTCCTCCACCTACAAAGACGCAGCACAGGCTATGGACCTCACCCAAATTGTTACCTCCCCAACAAGGTGTGACAAGAACCGGGACCTCCACACTATTAGACCTTATTTTCACAAACAGACCACGTAACATCACCTGGGCCTCAGTGCTCCCAGATGCTATCAGTGACCACTCCCCGGTTATCTGCTGGTGATCGGGTAAACTCCCCCCAGCACCACCAACCACCACATGGCATAGTAAGCTCAAAAAAGGAGGCCTTGACCGCCTCAAAGAATACCTTGTAAATAGCAACTGGCTACCCATATATAACGCACAGACAGTGGATACCGCCCTTACCCACTTTATAACTACGTTTAACAAAGCCTGTGATATATTTGCCCCCTTCACAAAGCAGGTGGTGAAAACCAGGACTACCCCCTGGATCACACCTTCCCTTATAAACCTTATGCAACACAGGGACAATCTTTGGCACAAGGCCATAGACGCACAGCGCACTAGGGACAGACAACTATATAGGGAGGCGCGTAATAAATGCACCTGGGCAACTCGCAGGGCAAAAGCTGAATACTACCAGCATACCCTCTCCACCTCCTGGGGAGACGGAAAATAATTCTGGAGCAACATTCAGGAAATCAGTGGCAAAACTCGCTCCCCCACCCCTACCCAACTCAATGTGGACAGGGACATTACTCAAGACCCAGCTAAAATCGCTGAAGCCCTCAACGACTCCTTCTCTGACCTCTCACATATCCTCCCCCCAATTCTCCCCTCCCAAACCCCCCACACACCTTGTCCAGTGAATATAGACCTCCCACCTGCTCCGGCTCGAACCATTCCAGACAACCTGCCAAACGCTATATCTCCAAAGCTATCACTAACACTCGCTACAGCAATGACTCCTTGGACCTAAAACTTATTAGGCTTACCCTCAATGTCGCACTACCCCATCTCACAAAAATTCTTAACCTCTCACTTTGCCTCAGCCAATTCCCCTCTAACTGGAAAAAAGCCTTGATCACTCCTATCGTAAAGAATGGCGACCCCACCTGCACCAGTAATTATAGACCAATCTCAATACTCCCTCCTCTCTCCAAAGTGCTTGAAAAAATAGTCTCAGACCAGCTTACAGAGCACCTTACAAGACACAACCTCCTAAGTAAGAAACATGGGTTCCGTGCTGGCCACAGCACCATCATGGCCCTCACTGAACTAACCACGTTCATCCATGGGGCCCTGGACCAAGGATCTATTGCCGGGGCCATCTACGTAGACTTAAAGGCATTTGACACGGTCAATCACGATCTTCTCCTCCAAGTCCTGCCACAACTAAATGTGGCCGCTGAGGTCTCAGCCTGGTTCAAGGACTACCTCTCGGGTCACTCTCAGCAAGTAAGAATCAATTCCACCATCTCCAACCCCAAACCTGTGTGCTCGGGCATTCCACAGGGGTCTATTCTGGGCCCACTGCTTTTTACACTCTTCCTTAACTCACTCCCCAAAGCTTGCAGCGGTAGTCATCTACTTTATGCTGATGATGCTGTTCTTTACTGGCAACACCCACAGCCAGACACCCTTCAGCTCTCCCTTCAGGGGGTTTTCAGGGAGCTGGAAAACTGGTTTACTGTACACTGCCTGATGATTAACTATTCCAAAACTAAGTCCATGACCTTTGCACATCGCCAAAGCCCACACAGCCAGATGACACTCCAAATCACAAACTTGGATGGTACCCATCTGGAACATGTTACTCATTTTAAATATCTAGGTGTCATCTTAGATACCTCCCTCTCCTACCACAGACATGTACGCCTCCTCTTGTCAGCGATTAACTCCAGAATTGGTACCCTCCACAGGATCAAGAACAGCCTGCCTGCCCATGCCATGCAGATAGCTGTCTCCTCCTCCATCCTCTCACTTCTCGATTACGGGATTGTTATCTACGGCAACGCTGACAACTCCACCCTAAGCAGCATAATCACAGCGCTTAATAAAGTCTGCTGCCTGGTTACTGGCTGTGACAGACTCACCCACACCTGCGATCTGTACACACTAACAGGTTGGCTTAATTTCCATCAAAGGCTCAAATATCAAACCTGCATCCTAGCAAAAAAGATCCACCTCCAGCTTACTCCAGCCGGTCTACTCCCCATCGTCAGCCCGGCCCCTCACAGGTGGACTACCAGACTGTCTGCTACCTCATCCTTCATGGTCCCCCATGTCAAACGTCTCTAGGGCAGAGATCCTTCTGCTACCGTGCCCCCAAATGGCTCAACACCCTCCCCCTTACTCTCTCCCAGACCCACAGCATCGCACTTTTCAAAACAGGCCTTTGAACACACCTCTTTGAAAACTCTAAATGTGAATGCCATTAAGGCCTGCTCTCTCCTCCTTCATCCCCATAACTGACTCAGGGACTTCCTAGTCCCTACGAACCACCCTCTGCATTAGCTCTGTCCTGGGCCCACATGTATGCCTCCCAAAAGCTTTTAAAAAACGCCTCTCAACTGCCATGTCAATTCTGTAACCCGAAAATATCAAAGTGTAAAAAAAAAAAAAAAAATTGTGTTTCTTTTAATGCTTTATATTGTCTTGTGTCTCTCCACACCCTGTAACCACTGTGAAGCCACTGTATAAATACTGTCTGTACTGAAACCTGTATATAACTGCTCGTTCCGTCTGTCTTCCTTGTACTTTGGTTCTCCCTTCACCCCCTGTAAATGACGTGGAGCCTTTTTAAAAGAGTCTATGACTCAAAGGATTGTAATTCCGATTATACAGTAAATAAAATAAATACCCACGCCATTTCTGACCAACACTGCTACACCACAACCCCTTCCTTCCCCCTTATCTTTTCTGAACATAGTGTAGCCCTCCAGATTTAGGTCCCACTAGTGCCCTTGAGTGGCCCAGGTCTCAGTGACTGCTGCCACATCTACCTACCCCTCAACTAGCATCGCCTGGAGCTCAGGCATTTTATTTCCTAAGCTCCTGGCATTTATCGGGACCACTCTCACCCTTTTCCTCCTCTCCTTTCTCCCCCTTGAGCTCCCATTTCTCAGCTCCTGCACCCTACTTGGTGACCCATTTCCACATCTCCCTAGCCCCCTAGGAGGAGTGGAGACCATGTCCCTCATTTATCGTATCTGCTGGCACTGCTCTTTTTTGATCCTTCCCCCCTTCACAAGTTTAAACCCCACCCTAATCATCTTCTTGTTTTCCCCACTAGCCCTTGGCACCAGCAGGATTTCCAAAAAGGAGATCTTACAGCCTATGGAAAGGCATACCCTGTCCAACTCTCAGAACCTTGCCTGAATTTCTAGTTCACTATTACCATTTATGTCGTTTGTCCCCAAGTGCATTCTCTTGCCAGTGAATACAACTCATGCTTGGTCTTGTGCACCATCAGGCCTGGGTGGCATCTGGTTCTGATCAGACAGGTTTTACCCTCCCCCTGGCCCTCCCACTGTATGCCTCTGATCATAGAATCCCCCAATAGCAGTACTCTTAACTTCCCCCTTGCCTTCCTGTTCATCTCTTGGGTTCCCCCTCCTTCCATGCCCCTCTCATCCCTTCGTCCAGATTCTCCCCTCAACCGCTCCTTGCACCGGGTGTTGAAGGTAGTCACTTCCCTATTGTCTCTGGTCACTTCCTCTACCCGTGTCCTGGCATTCTTTATCCCGCCCACCTGAGTATCCTTCTCTGTATCTCTTTCCTCACTCCTTACTAATCCATCCGTCCTATCTGTTTGGCTATTTGGCTTTCTGCCCACTAACATCCTATTTACATCCTGCGCCTTCCTGCCTGTCATGCTCCCCTGTTCCATACCATCAGCCTCCTCCTTGTGCCCCGATCCTTTTTTCTTTTCCCCTCCTACCCCATTGCCCCATCCTGTCCGAGACCCCCACTACTGTGCCCTTGACACTTGCCCTCTACACCTGTTCTATCCGTCCCTGCCCCAGCTACACCAGCAGCACCATCATCCTCATCCTCTTCCTCTCCCACACACACCCCTCTTCTACCAATGGGCGTAGAGAGTTAAAATGATTGTGAGCCTTTGCCCATTCCCCAGTGCCCCCCCCCCGTCCCAACTGCATCTCTCAGTTTCCTTTGGACACCTCCAGACTCTTGCCTACTGCTGTGAAATTTCCACCTTTATGCCCCATCTGCCAGGGTCCCAATAGCCCTCTGTGTACCCCCTTCCCTCCTCTCCTAGTGTGAGCACCCTCTTCACTCCTCCCCAGCTTGGGAGGCCCCAGCACTTACTGCTTCCATGTAGGTGACGCTGCCTCCTACCTCTCCAATCCCCCAAGACCCCCAGCTGCCTTTGGATCCCTCTACCTCCTCCTGCTGTGCCAGCTGGTAGCACACCGTGCATCCCCCAAACTTCCAAGCCCAGTCCAGTATCATGGCCGTGACCACACCCCGCGGCACCCAAACCAACCGTCCCACCCAGCTTATTTCCACCACTCCTTGGCTAGTTTAAATGCTTGCTGATGAAACATTTAAACTTCTCACTAACGATCTGACCCCGATAGATAGAAGGCCTTGCCTCTGTACAGGTCTATTCCCTCCAAGTGCACCCAGTCCCCAATGAAGCCAAATCCTCCGCTCCGCACCAGTCTTTCAGCCAAGAGTTGAATCTTTTGGTGCGGAGTACCCCTGTCCTCCCCCTTGCCCAAGGCAGGCAACACCTCTGAAAAGGTTACAGAGCATGCCACCTGTCTGAGACCCCTCCACAACTTCTTGAACTGCTCCTGCAGTACCCTAGCCTCACCCACAGGAACAGATAAGGGGAGTAAAGGAGTATTTTACTACTGTTTGAGCATGATTTACTCCCACTTTCTAATTTTAAGAATTTATTTCCCACCCAGTACATTTTAAGTACATTTCCTACATGTGTACAAAACTGTCAGCACCATGGAATGTTGGCAGCAATGACACTATACACAAACAGAATGGAAACAGTAAGGATGGAGACAGAAAAGAGTATCAGCACCAGTTGCACATAATGCAGGAGACAATGTCAGAAGTTGATAAGTGGTTGGCCATAAAGGTTGTTGTAATAAGTGACAGCACTATATATAGTAGCTTTAGGAATGTATCTCTAACTTCAAAGCAGTACCACAATGGCCAAGGCAGGGCTGGACTAGGTGGCAGTAACAGAGACTTGGTTTAATGATAAAAATACTTTGTATACAACTATCCCAGGGTATAACTTTTTTTAGGAATAACTGTAAGGGGGAAAGGGGGGGGAGGGTTAGCTATCTACGTAAGGAAGAACATCAATGCTACAGAGATACAGAGGGCTCAAGGGGAATTGGAGTCCCTGTGGCTTACAATTGGGGTTGGTAGCAATGCACCCATCCAGGATGGAGCAATTTATAGACCCCCTTTTCAAGACTAGGCATGGGACAAGGAGATACTAGAGACCATTCTAAAGATGTCAGACAAAGGTGACATTGTGCTGGTTGGGGGATATTAATCTGCCAGACATAGATTGGGGCTACCTCATGGCTGCAACAGAGATGCACAAAAAACACACAGTTCTAGGAGTGGTATGTGCTGTTCATCCACATTTGTTGGCATGTCCCTTTCCCTATAAATCTTGCTAGAAGGTCTAAAAGCTGGCTCCTGCCACCCACCCAGGTGGTATATGCCTCGGCTCCGCCCTCTGATGCTAGATCTTGCCTGCTGGAAGCAAAGGTTGTGCATAGAAGCCGGGGAGGTCAGATGAGTCAGTGTGGATGAACAACATATACCACTCCTAGAAAGTTTGTTATGTTAGAACTTACCATAACAGATCTTCGATGTACGGTCTCTTGCAGTAGGGTATTACTTTTGGAAGTCCGCCAGGTGGAGCTGTCGCACAGCAGCTTCATCCAGCAGTCTTCCACAGGGCCGCCCCACCAATACATCACTTCCTCTGGCTGTATGTAAGAGGGGGCGGCCCCAGGTACACATTGTTCCCCGCTGGCTGCAGCATGCAAAAGGTCGAGGACTGAAGGAAACCGAGGGACCAAGGGAAACATCCATCCCAACATCCTGAGATCCAAGGACCCTGAGCAAAAAAGGCAGGAGGATGGAGGGCAGGATTGCGTCTATTGCAAGAGATCACACCTTCAAGATCTACTGTTATGGTAAGTTCTTACATAACTAACTATATTCTACAGACAGGTCTCTTGCAGTAGGTTATTACTCGTGGGAGAGTACCAAGCAGTTATACAAAATGGAGGGGAGGCGCAGCATGAAGCCGGGTTATCGGCCACAAGACACATCCGTTACAACGGAAAAAGAGGCAGAAAACAGGAAACAGGCGGATGCCATGGAGGAGCAGCAGAACATGCCAAGAGACATCTGTGTTATCCCGGAAAGGGACGGCATCACACAAAGTCCAAGTCAAGTCATCTCAAACAACACCCAGTCGGGTGGACAAGCCAAAGATGTGTGAGGAAGAAAGTACTCACCGAAGGGAGAGTAGGAACAGGGCCATGCCAATGATTCAACCTGCCGAGCAGGAGTGCAAAAGGCAATGGTGTACAGCAAGTCCAGCAGGGCATCCAAAGTGCCATCAGAGACTGGCGGAGACATGTCGATACGGAACAGATAGATGCAGGAGGCCATGCACAGTGATGCAACCTGATGAGGCAGGGGTCGAAAGGCCATGGCAAGAAAACATCAAATCCAGAAGAGCACGTCAAGCACGTAGCACGCATGCAAGGAGTACAGAGTAACAGGGCAAGGAGCACTCGGCAGACCACAGCAAAGAACGACTGAGGAGACTCCAGGAGGGAGAACAGCAGGAGTTCCAAAAGGAACGCAGAGAGGAGGGAACTGACCAGGAAGAGGAAGCAGACCTCCGAAGAAAAGGGTGAAGGGACACCAGGGCGCCTCTGAGGCATGCGGAAGGAGGCGAGGAGCAAGCCCTGTAGAGCGGTCAAGGAGGAGGAGCAGGTCCGGCTCCGCCAGGACGACGGGCACGGGACAGGGAGGCAGACGCAGCTGCCCCATGAGAGGCCCCACCGGAGACCCGAGCAGTACCTCTGGGAAAGGGACAGGAATGGGACATCCCAACAGTCAAGGAAGATGACGGGCAGTCAAAGAAGATGACGGGCAGGCAAGGAAGACGACGAGAACCTGGGGCAAGGGAGAGGTCCCAGACCGATCATCACGCATGACGGACGGTGGGCAGCAAACCAGAAAGGCCTGGGTACCATGACCAAAAATGCAGCACCACAAAACGGGTGACAGCAGCCAACAGGCCGACTTCAGGTTCCAAACCTGACACCCAAGGCCAGGCGGGGCGCCACAAGGCGACTGCCATGGCAGACAGATGGGAGGATGCAGCCATGGCATCGGAGCCCACAGGAAGCCGGTGTTGGGAAGGCATGGAAAGGGTGTACACAGGTAGCGCCGACAGGGCCGACCCCAGGCAGGGAGACAGTGGCGGGAGAAGGTACCAAAGCCGAAGCGCACTAGGCGCAGTGGCACCGAACCACACAGCCCACATAGGAAAGGCCACAAAGCAGCAAGGCACGGGAGGGCAAACCCACATGCCAAAGTAAACATGTCACCGGGAACCACATCTGGCAGACAAGAAGAGGTGTGGCAGGGCACGTGGGCCAGACAGGAGCCCCCAAATGCCCCCAGAGGCAGCCATAGGAGCAGCGGCATGGAGGGAAGGCCCGAGGTGTGGCTACACAATCTGGATGCCCACGCAAGGCATGATGGAGAGGAAGGAAGGGGACGCCCAAGCATGGGCAGAAAAGGCCCCCCACAGGGAACCCCCCAGGGCTGGACCCACAGGCATGGACCCCTGAAAACAGGAGGAAGGACGGGGAACCAGGCGGAGACGGCCAGAATCGGAAGACGCTGGAAAGGCGGGGGGGGGGGGCATCCCATGGCTTCAGAGGAGGGCAAGAACCGAGAGGCAAGACCCAGGAACCCCATCTGAGGGCACAAGAGAAGGGATGCCCGAGGGGCACTGGTGCCAGGACGGGTTGGGAGGGGACCCCCGGACTGGGGATGCCCAAGATGCGGAGTCCCTGTCAGTGACAGGGGTACCAACCCCGCTGAAAGGGATGAAGGAAGGGATGTCCTGTCGACGGGGAAGTAGCCCTGTTGACGAGGAACAAAAACATGGTGATCAGTTGACAGGGGAAGTCACCCTATCGACGGGAGGAAAGCAACAGCATGCTCTGTCAATGGGGGAAGCCTCCCTTCTCATGAGGAACGTTCTGTCGACAGGAAAACAGTGCCCGTCAACGGGAAACATCCCAGAGGGTGCTCCGTCGACAATGAGGGGAGCGACGAAGGCTCCGTCGACGGGGGGAGCCAGGCCCTGGCGACGGTCCAAGAGAAAGAGTGCTCAGTCAATGAGGGATGACCCGTCGACAAGGATGCGAGCAACGAAGGCTCCACTGACAGGGGGAGAAGTCCTGTCGACAATGAAGGCCCCGCTTGACGATGGAGGAGCCATCGTCGATGGAGCAGATTGTCGGAGTGAGAGGAGAGCAAGTACTGCTACCTCTGATGCCAGTAACAAGAGTCTTGGGCCTGGGACCCTTAACACGGGTCCCTGAGGTCTGTCCTGGGAAGGCTGCTATGTTAGCCATGGACAAAGTCCCTGGTCCAGCAAGAGAGCCTGGGCCAAGGAGCAATGGGAGTGCTGTGAGTGAACACAGGCCCGCTGAAAACAAGGAGAGCCAGGGGTACTGTGAGTGGTTCACAGGCCCAGCCCACTGGAAGTAGAAGAGCCGGGGCCTGGGAGTGAGCCTCAGGCCCGGCACAGAGAATAAAGACCGGGTTCAAGTTCACGTCGAAGACTGCAGTGCAGAAGAAGCTGCCGTGCGGGCTGAAGCTGGCGGGAAAATGAACAGTGTATACCTGGGGTCGTCCCCTTTTACACACAACCAGAGGAAGTTATGTATGGGGGAAGGCCCTATAGAAGACCACTGGAAGAAGCTACCGTGTGACAGCTCCACCTAGCGGACTCCCAAGAGTACTAACTTTCTGCAAGAAACCGGTCTATAGAACATCTACTGTTACAGGTGAGTAACCTGTGTTTCTAGGGATGTGGATATGTTGTTCTTGTCCACACTTGTTGGCAGACTCTTAGCAGTTCTCCGGGATGAGGGAGGCAAGGCGCACACTCCCTACTTAAGGAACAGAGATTAGAGAACTGAGGCCCCAAAACAAGCATCCTGGCGTGACTCTAGGTCGATGTGGTAAAGGATAATGAAGGTGTTTACTGACTTCCAGGTAGCAGCTCTGCAGATATCCTGGATAGGAACATCCCTAGAAGCAGCCACTGACACAGCAGTATGGCAGGCGGAATGAGCTCTCATCCCTAAGGAAGGCTCCTTGCCCGCCAGCCTATAGCTGAGATCAATGCAAGAGGTTGTCCATCTGCCAATCATCCGCTTTGCTGCAGGTCTGCCAGGTGCAGTTTCAGCATAGGTGACAAACAGCTGGCGAACCTCTCCCCGAACTTCAGCCATCTGCTCCTTATAATAAGTGAGCGCTCATCTCAGGTTCAAAGTATGGTGTCTGTACTCCGCCTCAGAGGTGTAAGTGGGATTTTATACTGGCAGAGTCAACACCTGGTTTAGGTGAAACTCCGACACTATGTTCGGAAGGAATTTCAGTTACGGGAGCAGGACAGCCTTGTCCCTGTGGAAGACCAGACAGGGAGACTCAACAGAGAGCCCCTGTAGTTCCCCAATTCTTCTGGCTGATGTGATAGCTACCAAGAAGGTGGTCTTCCATGACAGGTATGACATCTCACACCTGTGCATTGGTTCGAATGACTTACCCATGAGCTTTGCCAAAACCAGCAGTAAGCCCCACAGAGCTGATGGTTCATGCACTGGAGGGGAAATGGGATCGAGGCCTTTAAAGAAACACCAGACCACTTTTTCTGTGCCACCATCTACGGACCGGCCCACGCTCAGTAAGCAGAGGTTGCTGCAGGTGCATTTTAAGGATCGTAGACCGAAGATCTCCTTTGGAAAGAGACCAGAGGTAGTCGAGAATGCTAGCCACCAGACAGGACGAAGGGTCCAGGCCCATGTCCTGTCACCAAATGGAGAATCTCTTCCATCTGAAGGCACAGCACCTCCTGGTCAACTCCTTCCTAGAAGCCTCAACAACACTGAGTACATCGTCGGAGAGACCCAAAGCCTGGAACTTTAGCCCGCTCAGGAACCAGGCTGCCAGGTGCAGGGATTGAAGGTCCAGATGGAATACCTTCTTCTGATTGCGGCGTGCTGGAAGATGCCGCCGCAGCCTGGTGCTGAGGCTGAGGAGATCTGGATACCAGAACTGACAGGGCCAATCTGGGGCTACAAGGATGACCCTTGCCTTGTCCCTCCTGACCTTGAAAAACTCGTTGTGGACCAAAGGAAGTGGATGGAAGGCAAAGAACAGGCCTTGGGTCCACAGCCTCAAGAAGGCGTCCCCCTGCAGCACGCCCTGCTGAGGGGGGCGGGCATGAAACAGCCTCAGCTTTGTGTTCTACTTGGAGGCGAACAGGTCCACCTGAGGGGTGCCCCACTGGGAGAACAGGCTGTGAGCTACTGCGGGATAAAGAGACCACTCGTGGGACACCTCACCCACATGGCTGAGGGCATCCACCAACTGATTCTAGGCTCTTGCCACATGGATGGCTAGGAGATCTGCCTCCAGTCAGCTCATGAGGGTCCAAATGCAGAGCGCTTCCCTGCAGAGAGGCTGGGAGTGCATGCTACCCTGTTTGTTGAGGTAGTACATGGTCATGGTATTGTCCATCTGGAATTGAACCACTTGACCTCAAAGGAATGGAGCAAATGCAGCCAGATCCAGCAGGTTGATGTGGCATCGGGATTCCTCAGGGGTCCAGAGCCCGTGGACTCAGATTCTGCATGTGGGCACCCCAGCCCACGAGAGAGAGGCGTCTGTCATAAGGATGACCATCGGCTCGGGTGAACAAACAGGATCCCTCCCTGCAGATGTTCCAGGATGTTCCACCACTGGAGGGCGTCCGACATCTTCTGGGTCAGTGACCAGCTGGTCGAAATGACTGTCACTGGGATCACTGGCTGGCCAGCTCCCATTAAAGGCGGCGCATATGCCACCAGACCCATCAGATAATGGGGATGCATGCTGCCATGTAACCCAGAAGTCCCGGGCAGGGCGCAAATGCCCAACCAGAAATGATCGGGTAAAGGAGGAGAGAACCTCTGCCCTGTCCACTGGAAGCCGGGCTCTAGCTCGTCGAGAGTCGAGCTCTGCCCCAATGAAGCAAATCACCTGCAAGGGCACGAATTCCGACTTGGCCTCACTGACCAAGAGGCCAAGGCTGAAGCAGGTGTGGAGGGTCAGATCCCTGGATCTCTCCACCTTCAGTCTGGAGGGACCCGCTATTAGCCAATCATCGAGACAGGGGTACACTCTGACCCCTCGATGCCGAAGATGGGCCGCCACCACTGCTACGCATTTGGTGAAGACCTTGGGGGCAGATGACAGGCCAAACGGCATGGCTTGGAACTCGTAGAGGGTTCCCTCCACCCTGAAGCGAAGGAACCTCCGATGAGGCAGATGGATCAGGACATGGAAGAACGCGTCCTGTAGATCCAGTGAGCAGAACCACATGTTCTGCTCGAGGGATGGTATGACCTGGGACAGCGTTACCATCTGGAACGTGCACGATCTGAGGAACCGATTCAGGTTGTGCACGTCTAGAATGGGGCGCCAGACTCCCATCCATTTTGAGACCAGGAAGTACCTGGGAACCAACCTAGGTTGACGGGGCTGCGACTCTGACCACTACCTCTTTGCAGAGGAGTTGCGAATGTCGCCTCTGAGAGCCGGAGTATGGGCGGATACCTTTTCCTCCCATGGGCTCAGCTTGGAGGGTACTGCTCGAATTCCAGAGGCAGACTCTGGCCGACCACCTCCAAGACGCACCTGTCCGTTGTGACAGCGAATCAGGTGGAAAGGAAGTGGTGGAGCCGGCCCCCACACAGGAGGACCCACTGTGGTTATGACGGGCATGGAGGTGGCTGCCCCCATCCTGTCACCGCACATGCTTGGAAGATGAAGAATTTGTAGCTGGGCTGCCAGAACCTCTCCCTCCGAGTTTACGGTTCGCCAAAGCCCCAGACTTCGGCTGAGGGTGCCAAGGTTGAGCCTGCTGCTGCCCAGTTTGGTACTGGGGCTGCTTGCCCGCAGGAGCAGAAGGTCAAAAGGGCTTCTTCTTGTGATTTCTTAGAACCTTGGGGTTATTTCTGGGTGGAGGTAACGGAGTCCAAGGTGGTATTGGACTTCTCCATAAGCTGGACGTGATCATCGACTCCTGGATCGAACAAGTTAGTACACACAAAAGGAACGTCCACCAGTTTATGCTGGGCATCTGTCGTAAAGGTTGAGACCCTCAGCCAGGCCCTGCACCAGGTGACTGTAGCTGCCACTGAACGGGCACAAGAATCCCCTATGTCCTGGGCAGTATGGAGTTTAGCAACGGCCCGGCCCTGAACTTGATCCTGCTTGACCGTGGTCTGAAGATCCACAGAAAGATGAGGAAGCATCCAGAGAGCCCAAAAGGGCGTGTGAGAAGTGTGCCATAATGACAGCTGAGCTCGCCTGTCGGAGGCCAAGCGAGGAAGCAGCACAGACCTTTTCTCGCTGCATGGTCCAACTTTCTGGACTCTCTGTCATGAGGTCTATCCATATCTCCCGCGTTGCCAGAGCACCAAAACACAACACTCGGTCACCAGTCCCTCTGCCAAGGGATACTGTGTAAACCCAGAGGGGGAGCCGATGGGAACTGCATACTTGCGGGCCATATGAGCGGAAGGCGCAGGGCAGGAGGCTGGATGCTGCCAAAGCTTCAAGGATGGACCAACGATGACCTCGGCCACTGGGAAGGCCTCAGACAGAGAATCCCCTTTTCTGAGGATATCAGTCAAGGGGTATTCTGCCCGTTTTTTTGACAGGCTCCAAAGGCATCCCCACCGATTCGGAAATGAGACTGAGGATGCCCATGAATGATGTGGGATCCTCCTCCATTGACAGACTCATTGAATAGCCATCACAGGGACGTGAATGCAAGTCCGAATCCTCAGACCTAGAGTCTGGGTAAAGCGGCCAACCACTAGAGTCACTCTCGACCTGCCGTGGACGGTCGGGAGTAAGGGTGACTGACGGCCTATGCGGGAGACCCTGATCGGGTCAAGACTCCTTGGCAGTCGAAGCTGCCAAGGGAGGCTGCTTAGGTGGCAGCTCCAGCAAAATAGGTGGAGAGGCCAGCTTCAGCTGAGCTGGGAAGGTTTTCACCAGTTCCACGGGTGGAGAGACGGTGCTGACCAGCTCCAGGGGAGTCCGCGTTGGCCTGGAAGGCGACAGCCAAGTGATGGTCAGAGTAGAAGCCAGGGTCAACTTCAGACCAGTCACCATGAGCTGCTGCCACATGAAGTCCTCGTAGCGACGACGCAACTCGAGTCAAAGCCTCTCCTCACCCGAGGAGGATGAGAACGAATGGCGGCATCACCGCTTCTTGGAGCACTGCTTGTGAGACTTCCTCGGCCTATCGGTCGAGAGGGTCTGAGATCTAGAAGACGAGCGCCCGGGGGGTGGGGACACCGGTGGAGCTTCCCAGAAGGAGCCAGAGAGAACCGTGGCTTCTCCAGATCTGGGGCAGTGACCAAGGGCGGAGCACCAGCTGACTGGGTCTCCTCCTTGGTCAGTAGGGCCAGAGTCCTAAATAAAGAATTGTCAGCCTCAGTTGACAGCGGTTCAACAGGGTCAATTATAATTTTGACCTGGTCGTCGTCCCACATCTGAGCCGGCTGACCTGACCAGTGTACCGTGAAGCCAGCAGCCGAGGTCACAATTTCGACTGAAGTCGAGATAGCAGACTCCTGTGACCGAGATCTCTCTCTGTTCCAAGAGTGTCGACATCGTAAAGATTCTATTCTCTGAACGCTGTCCTATTTACGGGACCAGGAGGTGTGCAAACCGGATGGGCCCTCCCCTTTCGTACCGAAAGACTGCCCCATCTTTTTGAAGGATCCAGAGAAGGAAGGGCCCAGTTTAAGCGGAATAAAAATCGATAAGGAAGAGGGCTGTTCCTCCTCGAAGGCTTTCATCTGCTCCAGTTGAACCGTGGATCCCACAGCCGCTGAGACCACACTATGGGCATCTTTAGATTTCACTGGTGGCTGCCGTTTTTCCGGTCATCCAAGCTGTAAGCGTGCAAGGCGATCGTCCAAAAGGTGCAGATGGAAGGCACGGCAAAGATTGCAGGCCAGAGGGTCATGCACATGGCAAAGGCAGGAGACGCATGTGGAATGCAGATTGGTAAGGGACATTTTCTCTCCGCAAGAACACCGTGGAACCCAGGCGAGAACTTGTCCTCCATCGCTATCTTAATCACGAATTTACATGGAGAAACTCATACGAGTTTTTAATTCCGGTAAACTAGCCAAAGTATTAAGCACCAGGGCCTACTCAATGCGACGCGGTAAGGAGCGAACCTGAATTTTCTAAGCGGAAAGGAAGATCTCGTGTCATGGGGTGGAGCAGAGGCATATACTACCCGGATGGGTGGGTGGGAGGAGCCAGCTTTTAGACATTCCGGCAAGATTTAAAGGGAAAGGGACATGCCAACAAGTGCGGATAAGAACACCATATCCACATCCCTAGAAGTACCTAGCTGCCCTGCAGGGGACAGGACTTGCTCAGCTAGTAAAATCTCTCACAAGGGAGGAGGCAATTCCCAAAGTAATATTTACAAATAACAACATGGTCATAATGTCGCTGTTGGGGGCCATCTGGGAACAAGTGACCATCGCACTGTGTGGTTCAAGGTTAACAAAATTGGTGACGCTAGAATTCAAAAGTGAAAGTCCTCAATTTCAGGAAGGCAGATTTCAATAAAATGAGAACATGCCTGAAGGAAAAAATGACAGTATGGAGGACAGGGATGAGGAAGCATACTGGGCAAGGTTGAAGGAGGCACTTACAATAGTCACATCACAATGCACCTGACAAGTAAGCAAGTCTAAAACAATAAAGAAACCACTTTAGTCCTCCAAGGAGGTGGCATCCAAGGTTAGGAAAAGAAAAGTGTCTTCAGAAAGTACAAGAAGTCAAAAAAGAATTGCGACAAAATAGAGTATAAACAAAGACAAAGAAACAGGGAAAGCAATAAGGATAGCAAAAACTCAAATGGGAAAAATCAGTACAGGAAGCAAGGAAGGGTGACAAAACCGTCTACAGATACATAAGGGAAAAAAGGAAGAGAACAGAGGCAGTACTGTCAGAACTGCAAAGGACAGGCTTCTTATACAGAATGACAGGGAAACGGCAGAAGTACTGAACAAGTGCTTCTGCTCTGTCTTCACACAGGAAGAAAAAGGCAACAAACTGTCCCTAGGCAGTAAAGATAACTCCCCAGGAAGGGCTGGCACGACTCCCTTCACAGAAAACAGAGTCCTGGAAGAACTCAACAAATTGAAAGTAGAACAAGTAACGGAGTCAGATGAGATACACCCAAGAATCCTAAAAGAGCTTGGAAGGGAGCTGGCTGCACCCCTGGCAAAGCTCTTCAACCTGTCACTGGAGACAGGGACTTTTCCGCAGGACCGAAAAAAGGCTGCAATGGTGCCGCTCCACAAGAGTGGAAGCAAAGAGGAACTGGGAACTATCGCCCAGTAAGCCTCATCTCAGTGGTAGGAAAGCTGATGGAAGCCCTGCTAAAGGAGAGGATATTAGAAGAGTTAGCAGCAACAAATCTATTAGACCCAAGGCAGCATCGCTTCACAGCAGGAAGGCCGTGCCAGACTAACCTGATTGACATTTTCAACTGGGTCACTAGGACAGTGGACCGATCGGGGGTTGATGCAGTCTACCTGGACTTCAGCAAGGCATTCGACTCCATTCCACACAGGAGGTTGGTCAACAAACTAGAACACACTGGAGTCGGACATAAAACAACACGCTGGGTTAAAAACTGGTTAAGTGGGAGGTACTGGAGGATAATGGTGAATGGTACTCTGTTAGGGGAGGGTCTGGTGACTAGCGGAGTACCACAGGGGTCGGTGCTGGGATCAATCCTATTCAATATAGTCATCAGTGACATCGCAGATGAGCTAGAAGGAAAGATGTACCTGTTTGCAGATGACACAAAGATCTGCAATAAGGTGGATGCACCTGTTAGGACACAAAAAAATGGAATCCGATCTAAGGAAACTAGAGGACTGGTCAAGAACTTGGCAGTAGAAATTCAATGCAAAAAAATGTAAGGTCATGCACCTGGGAAAGCATAACCCAGGTAGAGTATCCTTAATGGGAGGAGAACAGGTAATGACTACTCAACATGAGCGTGATTTAGGAGTCATAATTTCTGATATCTTAAGAGAAAACAAGGTGGAAAGGATTCACTGAAGGCTAGTACCATATTGGGATACATAGGGAGGGGGATCACAGGTAGGAGACAAGAGGTGACTCAGTAGGTAGCACACTCGCCTCTGAGGCCGGGAGATCAGAATGCTGTGGGTTCAGTTCCCACATCTGGCACTTGGGTCAATATCCCAGTACTGATACTGTAATGCAGCATGAAAGGGGTGCTGCATTTGTGAGGTGCCGTCTTTTGGATGAGACGTTAAACCGAGGTCCCATCTGCCTGGACTGGTGGTAGTTCAGGTGGATGTTAAAGATCCCATGGCACTTATCGAAAAGAGTAGGGGAATTTCCCCGGTGTCCTGGCCAAATTTCTCTCATTCACTAAAAAATACCACCAGCAGCTTAATCTGGTTCAAGGTCAGTTGGCATTCATCTGTATTTCCCCTCCCCCGGGTCGTGCCTGAAAATAGGCAGGATTTGTCTAGTGCACTTACCCGGTTAACAAAAGCTAAAATAAAAAAAAAAAAAAAGAGGTGATGATGCTGCTGTACAGATCACTGGTGAGACCTCACCTGGAGTACTGCGTCCAGTTCTGGAGACCACACCTCAGAAAGGACATAAATCATTTGAAGACAGTGCAGAAAAGGGCAACGAAGATGGTGCAGGGTATGCATCAAGAATCATTCGAGGCAAGGCTAAGCAAGCTCAACTTATACTCCCTGCAGCGACGTAGAGATCAAGGGGCTATGATGGAGACATTCTAATACCTGAAGAGTATTAACAAGGTGTAGGTGCAGGACCTTTTTCAGGTGAACAATTGTAACAGGACTAGGGGACACGCTATAAGACTTAAGGGTGGCAGATTCAGGGGCAAGTGAGAAAGTATTTTTTCACAGAGTGGGTGGTGGAACCCTGGAACAAACTGCCAAGAAGTAGTGGGAGCAAAACTGGTAGGGCAATTTAAAATAGCATGGGACGGGCATAAGGGAATACTCAAGAATACAACATCATTTTGGGGGGGGGGGGGTTGAAGCCACAGGCAGACCAGGTGGATCATGCAGTCTCCCATCTGCAGACACATTCTATGTAGTACCGAGCAAACAGCCAGTGACTACATGTGTCCAGTGTGTTTGAGACTTGGTATAGAGGCAGGGGTCCGAGAGTGGTCTACGGATGACATTACTTCCATATAGATGGAAATGCTATCAGTCTGAAGAACCCAGCAGTAAATACCTCCCAGTACCAAAAACTATCTGGAGCCCTGGACTCACCAGCTGCCAGGTCATTTGTCCTCAGGTGGATGACAACATCTAGCTCACCCTGTCATCCTGCTGACCCAGCGATCCTTAGGATACACTGTCCATCCCTCCAAGACATGGCACCAGGTAGGCACTTGACCTCCCTCACTCCCTCCCTTACTGGCTCCAAGTCTAACCCCCCCAATGACAGAGTCCCCCACCAGGAGTTGCTGCCTCCTCCTCCTCCGGAGTCCTCTGCCTCCCCCCATGGTGTCTTCCACATCCTCCTTGGTTACCACTGCAGGTGCCTCTCTGGGACAGTCCCACCCTGCCAGAGCAGCACAGGAGTTATGGAGTGGAACCATAGGAGAGATGTATCTTTTCCCACTGCCCTCAACCTTCCAGAGCCCACTGTCATCCAGCTTCTCATCTTCCTTGGCAACCGTTTAGGCAGTGGGGGTGGACTCTGTGGTCCCTGGGCAGGGGAGGAGATCCCCGGAATCCTGGCCAACTTTGACTGGAGATGAATAACCTCCGCCCTCAGCCCAAAGAGGTACCTGTAGATGGGACAGCACTGCAGCCTCCAGAAAGTCTCCCTGAAAACTGCCGCCCCATAGCTGCTGCACTGCACCATTCCCATCATGCCTGTATGTCTCTTTCCTCCTTTAGGGTATTTTTTCTCACGCGCGCACTCCCTATTTCTTTCCTCCCTTCTCTTCACTACTTTCCTTCAGCAAAGAAACACCCTTGCTTAGTTGCCTTTGTGCCTTGTAGCTGTTTCTATGTTTTCCAGTGAACCCTTCCTTCCTGCCTCCACAGGAAGTATTTACCTGCTGTCAATCACCCCCTAGATCCTATAAACATGGAGCTAGCCCTGGGTGAGTGGGTGGAGGCACAGGAGGGAGGGCAGTGTGTGTGTGTGTGTGTGTGTGTGTGTGTGTGTGTGTGTGTGCGCGCGCACATGCGGTCCCCTTTTCCCCTTATGTCCTTTTGCTGCTGCTAGTCAAACACCATGTAGTAATTAATATTTAGAAGGCACAATGGTAATGTAATAGATGTATAACATTAACTGCTAGATAAAAATTTAAGTTTAAAAAAAAAAAGGCACTAAGCCTCTCTAGTCTCCCCACCCATTAAACACCTGATTCACAGGGCTTCCTGAATCTACTCACTCCGAGATTAAGTTCTGACTTAGGGCCCTGTCCACACCACGCCTCTGTAATGTTACAGAGTGCCCAAACCGTTACCACAATGGTCTGCGTTTACACCTGTAACGTTACAGGAGGCATTTTCGTAACCGTTGTTGAAACCACTTATGAGGTGGTTTCAACAACGGTTATGATACCAATCCCGCCTTGGTAACGTTACTGGCGGTAGTGTGGACGGGCGGTAACGGTCCCCTGCAGGAACCGCAGCATGAGCTGCACTGTGGGATCGGGCGCCGCCGTAACGGTCGCCCGGCTCCCAATGTGTGGACCAGCAGTGCCGATCCCATAACTAACACCGCCGAGGTGTGGATGCACTGCACTGCTCCCCGACCATAACGGATTGCATCCGTTACCGGGACAGAGCAGTGTAGTATGGACAGGGCCTTAGTTTCCCCCACACCATCTATTACAATTTAAAACCCAAGTTTCAAGGTAACCCAGTCACTGCCTACCAAGTTTCACAGTGCCCCAACCACTGCTTGCAGATCTTTTCTCCCCACTTACCTAGCTACTTTCAAAAGGAAAAGAAGTACACATAAATATTAAATATACCTTTAAAGGTAAAGCTAGGTGCTTTCTCTCTCCACTCTTTCAGCAAAATATGGTCTTCCACAGCAGCTTTCCCGTAGGCAATCGAGTTGGAAGCACTTTTTTTTTTTTTTTTTTTTTTAATATTTGAACTTACAGAAACAGCTGCATGATGAATCAGTAATTTCAGTCTGCCACCAACCCTCAAGTGCCTCTCCCCAAACTGCCAGGTTCACTGAAAGAAAGTGGAGTGTCTGAAATGGGCATGGATGCCGATACACTATAAAAGGTAATGTATGGATATGCATATACGGACAAGCCTTTGTCTTCATCCCAGGTTTTCTATGGCAGACAGGGAACCTCTCAAGCTTCATTCTTGAGGTTCTAGGTTGCCACAGAAACCTCTCGATGCAGACACAGGCTTATGTGTATGGATGCCCATACATCATCCTCTATGCCCCCATGGATTTCTAACCCCCCAAGAAGAGCTAAGTTCTGTAATGCAAGTGATCAGCCTGGGGGGTACTGCAGCCAAGGTAAGTCCTAGGGTTAGAAGGGGGTTCAGTGGGGATGTGGGACAGAGCTCCCTGGTGCAGTTGCGACCATAAAGCATACGAAATGGAAAAAAAAAAAAAGGAGTTTGAGACAGAGAGAATAACGTACCCTTACATGAGACGTACAAGCTGTTATAACATGGGTTGGAAAAAAGAGGAAACCCAACTGGTGGAAGAGCACCACTTGGATTAAATCTCCTATTTAATCCATACTTGGTGTGACTCTCCCTAAAACAGTATCCCAGGGCAGAGACAGAAATAAAAAACAGAAAAGCAGCCATTTTTTCTGTCAGCAGTACATATGCAGCCCAAAGTACTGGGGCTAGGCAGTTGAAAATCATGACAGTGGGTCAGAGATACAATCATCTGGCACTGTGTCAGTGTAAATGTGCTGCCGGGAAAGAGATGCAGCTCCGCAGCTAAACGGGGAGACAGCAAGTGCCACTACACGGCAGCTAGCAGCACAGTTATCTGGCATTGTGTCCCGTGTAAATGTGCCACCTGGAGAGAGCTGCAGTTCGGCAGTAAAACGGGGAGAGCTGTTGGCGCTCCTTCACTTCTGATCAAAGCAAATGAAAACAGCAGTCATTTAAAATGTTACCTCTGAGGTAAAGTGCTCTGGAGCTGGGCACTGGAGCGCCCCCTCCCATTCCCTCCTGAACCATTCCTTAATGCGCTATGGCCCTTGACAAAGAGAGACAGAGACAGCGAGAAGCTCACTGTGCTATGTTCCATTCTGCGAGAGTGCGGGAGAGAGAGCACGAGCAGCTCACCATGGTCCTGGCAACCTTCCTCCATCACCCGTTCCTGTCCCAAGTCTTCATTACTGTGACTTGCTGAATTCGTTTCACGCGACGGTGTCTCTCACTCACCACTCACTCCAGCATCTAGCCGAGTCCATCAGTGCAAGTTAATGGAAAACGGGAAATTCACAGCAAACTGACTCACACATATGTTATTTACTGCAGGAACATCAAAAATTCTGAAATCATTTCAGGACTGTTTCTGGCATTTGTTTATTCGTACAATAAATGCATGAGTTCTAGGGACTACTTTTTTCAAGTCGGCAGGATACACTACAAATTCTCTATGTAAAACAGAGAAAAAAAAAAACCATCTTTGTGGAATTTTGTTTTGTTTGTTTAAAGGAAAACTACACCCAAAACTTGAAAAAAATATATGTTGTGAAGAGTGTTTTAATTTGTATGTGAAGTTCTAGTGTTTCCTTCCCTCTGACTGGTATTAGGAGTTTTTCCTAAATTAGCCTGCTAGCTTTAGGGTAGTTTTACGACCCCTGGAGATCTCCATATCAAACAGCTTAATTGTATTTCTTTGTCCTACAATGCATCTTGTTTCATGTGATTGTGATGTAGCAGAGCCCATAAATCCAGCAGAAAGCATTGCATTACAATCAGTTCACAACAACAGAGATTGCTATATTTTAAAATCTGCAGAATTCAGCTTGGTGACAACCCTCATCCTAAAGGTTTTACTGTCCTGAAAAACTTTGCTGCTGCTGATTTTTGCGCAGCTTGTAAAGCTTCCAAGATATTTAGTTTGTTTGGCATGTGTGTGCTGAACATACCTCTCAACCTCCTGCTTCATAAATCAGGGACAAGGCTTAAAAAAATCAGGGACAAAGGACCCAAATCAGGGACACATCTTCAAAATTAAAGATATCCACCCAGAAAGCTGGTAGAATATGGGGCTTAGTGCAAAATGCATTTTCTAAAGAAGAGCAAGTCTATAACTTTAATGCTTGACATTGTTTTGTGCTTACAGTCCCCATTGTTTAGCCACAAAAACACAAATTTTAGGAGGGACAGAGTAAAATTTTGGGACAAAATCAGGGACATCCCTGAAAATCAGGGACACTTGAGAGGTATGGTGCTGAATGTTGGGTCTCTCTTACATCACAGTCACATGAGATAAGATGCACTGTGGGAACAAGAAATACAATTAAGCTATCAGGGATGAAGATCCCCAGGGGTCATAAAACTAACATAAAGCTAGCAGGCTAATTTGGGAAAAACTCCTAATACCAGCCAGAGGAAAGGAAACACTAGAACTTCACATACAAAATTAAAAACACTCTGCACAACATATATTTTTTCAAGTTTTGGGTGTAGTTTTCCTTTAACCAGAACCCATGCTATAAGCACCGTAACCCACTGCGGGGTATGGGGTTATAAGTTTAATCCACAGACCGGATGCTGTGAGGGCACTCGGCCTGCAGCCTCATGCGTCACAATGCACCCAGCCCGCGGATTAAACCCCTATAACCCCATAGCCTGTTATGGGTTACCGCTTATTTGTAGTCTGCGTTAGTATGAATAACCTCCGTACAATTTTTATGCATTATGACTCCCCCCAAAAAAATCAACAATTTACTTCCCCGAGTAAACAATGTATGCAGTTCTGCTCCCCCTTGCAACCATATATGCCACCAGCAATAAGAGTAAAACGGACTGGAAATCTGGTTTCTTTCACAATCATCAGGTGCCACAAATGACACTTCTACTGTAGATATAACATCAAAGCTGGGCTATCTTTGGTTATTACAACGTAAAAACAGATTAAAGTAGGAGGACCCCATAGTAAGTAAGATACTCCTCAGCTTGGCTATCCTGAGTAAATAGTAAGAATGTGTACAACCAGGTCCCCACTGAAAACAAAGATTCTGCATTTCTGCCAGGTTATCCTAGGTAAATACATAGCTAAAATGGGCAAATAAGCGCAAGATATTGCTCACAGATCATTGCTGAGATCACATCCAAACACAGTGTGCAATTCTGGAATCCACACCAAAAGAACAGGGACTGCTCCAGCAGAGAAATTTCAAAGATCGAGTGAGGCTCACCCTTCTTACGACACCAACAGATACAATGCCAAATAGCTCCTCAGGATTATGCTATTGGAAAGAATTGGGGGGGGCTTAAGTTAAATAAAATACCCAAGTAGCCCCAGACAGATGAAGCTGTCCTGTCCCCACACAACAGTTCGTTCAGCTGAACTGGAAAAGAACCTCCTGTGGAATGCAGAATCCCTCTTATGTCATACTGGGCCTGGGTCATAAACCCAAAACACCAGCATGACAAGTAGCTCTGAAGCCACTGCTGGACCAGCTTATATTGTGCAACTACAAGAGATTTATTAACCTAGGATAGCGACCTCATTTCGTCAGTGTATTCTTCATCGGCCTTTGGGGTTGTGCACAAAAAGACTGGTTAGAACACACACCAAGCCCACAGCGGTGCTGCAGCCAGATAAGAAAAAAAAATGAAAGCTGCACATACACACACCCCAAATGGGTGTGTGTATGTGCAGAAACACAGAAAGCAGCCGGGCTAACACCCCTACGGTTTGCCTCTTAACAAGGCTTCATCAGACGGCAGAGTTAGGGGTATTTAAGGAGTACAGTCGTGCTAACAATTAATAATATACAGTCAAATTAATAAATGAAATGGGTATAAAACGAAGTGAAAAACCGGACGGATTAAGCACACATAAATTGCAAATAAAATTAAATACTACAAAGACTAGCGTAAAATACTACTCATTTTTTACACATAACAGCAAGAATGTGGAATGCTCTACCAGAGTATGTCATTCTAAGCAATAGTTTGGACATGTTCAAAAGGGAAATAGATCAACTGATATGTTTAAAGTGATATTAATAGGACCGCTGTGCGGGGAATGGTAAAACAGGCAAATAAATGCCTTCTCCCATTCTATCTCCTAGTATAAATTCATCAGACAGTTAAGCAGTGCAGAGCAGATAGTGATCATTCTAACCAATTATCAAATAGATTTAAAAAAGTAAACAAAAACATTGTCTCATGAAATAACTTGCACAAACAGATCTAAGAAATGAATCCTCAACTGTTTTATCCAAATTATTATAATGGGCATAACTCATTAAGAACTTTAATGCCATGACCTTTCACATCTTTGAAACTCACTGCAATTGCAATGCATTGAAAAATAGTCCAGTATTAAACGGGAAGGGGGCATAAAAAACAAAAGAAGCAACAAGAAAAAAAGCTAATAATTTCCCTCACTTACACAATATTAGATGTAACGAGTAGAACATATAGAGTGGTATATGTAACAAGATTTCTCTCACACACACACACACACACAGTGGAATGCTATATAAACCACAGAAGGCCCACAGAGGGCAAAGCCTGAGGGGTTTATGAAATGCATCCCACAATGAGAGTGTGTGTAAAATTGAGTTTTACACAACCACCCCATATTTTATTTTTTTATAATTACTGGCATGCGCTTTTTCACCTCAGCAATTATACAAAATAAAATAAACTAACATTGGTGTTCAGGAAACCGCGGACCAGTCTGGATTCTGTGCGGTCAGCGATGTTTCAAGATACAGTGCTCCACTTCTTGGGGGGAAAAAATAAGCGGACATTTTGATTAAAAAGATGTATATTTGTGTGCTTATTTAAAAATAAACTTACCGCCGAGCGGTGGCTGTGGCGTCCTTTTGCAACTTGAAGTCGGTGGCACACACTTCGTTGAGTAGGCATGATGACGGGGAAACAGTGCGGATTTCAATTTTTCTTTTGTTTGCCTGGGTCAGAAAATGCATTTTTTTAATAAAATAAATTACTGCCAAATGAGGGGCGGGGTGAGCAGTATGGGATTGCTCCTGAAGCGTCACAGGCCGGGTGACTTAGCGCATAGGCAGTGCGAGGAAACCCAGCGCACGTTTGCCGTTATAACTAGCTGGTATAATGGCAAATTATAACCGGGGTTTCCCTGTGGGGAAAAAAGCGTGCATCAGTAATTATAATAATTTGGATAAAGTAGTTGAGGGTTAATTTTTTAGATCAGTTTGTCCAAATTATTTCATGAGACAATGTTTTTGTTTGCCTTTTTAAATTCTTTTTTAATTGGCTGGAATGATCGCCATCTGTTCTGCACTGCTTAACCGATCAGTGAATTTGACTCCATACTTTTAATTGTACGGGGTATTTAAGGAGTGCTGTCCCTGCCAACTCCACTGTCTGATGAAGCCTTTTCAAGAGGCGATACGCAGGGGTGTTAGCTTGGCTTTGTCTGCATTTCTGTTATTTTGAATAAAATTTAGAATACAGTACCTATTGGGTGTGTGCGCAGCCTTCTTTTGGTTTTTTTGGCCAGTGGGGTTGGATGGCTTCTTTTTTGCACAGTTTTTGAAAAGATCATTTGTTAAAATCACCCATGATGTCCATCAGTACACCTTGCATTCTGATGATAAAACAAAAAGGAAAATGTATTTTCTTCCATCTATGCATTTGACACTCCAACAGGTGATTACAGTATATGTTCCCTCACTTCAGAGTGGCAGGAGCTTTCAAAGCAAAAATACCCCACGTAGTGTCCAAAGGAGGCAACCACAGTGTCCTCTCCACTAAAGAGAACTTAAAAAAACTTAAGCCAGGAAACCAGTCACGAGTTGGGTGTGCATCCATTCCTGTCTGGCCCTTGTGGGGTTTGCATCCCAGAGGGACGAATCACGATTGGTTTCCTCTCCATCTCTACCATACACCTCCTCCTCCTTTTTTATTACATACTAACATACTAAAATACCACCAGAATAGGCCGAACGGTCTCTCGAGTCTGCACAATTTTCAGCACCGGCACTAGGGGCCAATGGTGCCCCCCCCCCTTTGGGTTATACTGTCCCCAGTCCCAGATGTTCCACCTGTATTGGGCCTGGTCAGATTTACCTTCCCCCTGCACCTGTCCCATCTGCTCTTAAACCCGTCCACAGTCTCCACCTCTACCAGCTCCCTAGGCAGTGCATTCAATGGCTCCACCACCCTTTCAGTGAAATAACATCTCCTCCTCCTCTCCCCTCTGAGCCTGCCCCCTTCCAGCTTACACCCATGTCCTCTTGTTGCCCTACCCTCCTTCCTTTGGAGTACCCTGACTGGGCCTCCTTTATTGATCCCCTTCATGTACTTAAAGACCTTTATTATGTCCCCCTCGTCCCTCCTCTCCACCACGGTGTACATGTTGAGCTCCTTGAGCCTCTCCTCATAGATCCTCTCCTCCAGGCCCCAGATCATTTTGGTTGCCCTCCTTTGGACTCTCTCTAGGAGTGAAATGTCCCTCTTTAAATGTGGTCTCCAAAACTGTACACAATACTCAAGGTGTGGCCCAACCAAGCAGCTGTACAGTGGAAGGATCACTTCTGCCTTTCTGGAGGTAATCCCCCTGGCGATGCATCCCTGCATCCCATTTGTCCTTGCCGCTGCCCTCCTACAGGTCTCTGAGTTGTCCATTTTGACATCTTCCACTACCCCAGGTCCCTCTCACTCTCCGTGACTTGAATCATGTCTCCTCTCAGGGAATACCCCTGGCCTGGATTTCTGACTCCCAGGTGCAGAACCTTGAACTTCCCTGCACTGAATTTTAGTTTCCATTTTCCTGACCACCTTTCCAGAGCCTCCAGGTCCTCCTGCAAGGCCACCCTCCCATCCTCCCCATTCACCACTGCACCCAGCTTTGAGTCGTCTGCAAAGAGACTCATCTCACTCCTGATCCCCCTCCTGATGTCTGAGATACAGTCATTTAACAGGAGTGGCCCCAACATTGACCCCTGGGGAACCCCACTACATTCCACACTATTTCTCTACTCCCTCTCTTTCACCTCCTTCTCAACTTACACCCTTTCTTCAATGCAGGCAAGGAAACCAGACGCAGTCTAGGTGTGCAGCCAGCCGTGTCCAGCCTTTGTGGGGTCTCCATCCCAGAGGGATGACAGTTTACCTCTCCATCTCTACTATACCCCCCCCCCCACCTTCTTCCTATTACATTCCACAATACTGCTCTACCCACTCCACTGTTACTTTGGGACATGCCACCCATACCATGCCTTGTGATTCAATGTTTATTTTCTTTACGTTTGTCTACTTCACATACCTACATATTGTACATAGCTGTTTCAATGTTATTTAATCACTGTATTAAGTTTTATTTTGAGAAGCCTTACTCCATTGCAAAAATCAGTTGTACTTAACCCTTGTCTCCTTGCCCCCAAGACACATCTGGAGACCAGCGGTTTTAGCTCAGTATGCCTTTCCTGGTGAAACTTTTCAAATAAATAAATAAATAAATAAACTTCCTTAGCCTAGGGACTCCTAGGGTACATATATTACAAAGCCACAATATTTGTTCAAAATGACTCAACTATAGACATCCAGAGAATTAAAAAGGGTGGGAACAGAGTGACAGATGTACAGCTGGAAGAATAGAAATTACCAGAAAACAAGCTATTTTCCTTTCTCCAACATAGGGTACAACTGTCACTCCTATGAGTGGGATGTCAGTAGCAGTAACCCCAACAAAATAAGGGGAAGGGGGAAGAAAAGTAAGTGAAAAATATTAGTGAAGACTACTCAGAAATAACTCAATCCCATGTTGTGGACAGGGTTAAGAAAACTCTTTTTTTTTTTTTTTTATTATATACTTTGTTTTTGTTTTACACCATTATCATTTGTCCAGTGTTCAGTTACATACACTTTCATGTTTACATTGGTTGTACTTTTACAGCAGTTTTTCTTCATTAACATTTCAGTTGTTTTGTTATTCCACTAATATTATTAAGTTTTAACATCATTTCCAGGTTGCTTATGGTGTTGTTTTATTTAATTAATATATATATATATATATATATATATATATATATATATATATATATAACACACACACACACACACACACACACACACACATAAAATATTAACTTAATTCATATTTACTATAACTTAAATACTTTTAACCTTATAACTTAAAAAAGCAAGAAAAGAAATAAAATACTTACTGTCCACTGCTCTTCGTCAACCCTATTATATTTTTATCAGCACCATATTTCAATCATTGACTTCCCACACCTCCTCACTCCCTTTACCACACTAATTTCCCAGAATCAAACCCAAGTGAGGGGAAAAATAGATATTCTTTTTTTGTAATATTTGCTACATATAATTCCCATCTAGTCCATCTGTTCATGAACTGGGCCTGTCTATGTTGGAGCTCAAAGGTGATCCTTTCCATCTCATGTATTGAAGTGACGAGGTTTACCCATTCTTTCACAGTGGGGCTGTTTTTCTGCCGCCAAAGTCTAGTTAGGAGCTTATTTGCTGCCACACAAAGAATACGCCAAAGGTACCTGGCCTCACGTCCCTTTAATGTTTTAGGGTCAATTCCCAGCATTATTTGCTTTGGGCCTATGTCTATGACGTCCGTGAAGATTGCTTTCAAATGTTTTTATAAGGTCCGTCCAGTAATTTCTTCTGCCTGGGCATTGCCAGAAAATGTGCGCATGTCCCGCATGGGATTCTCCGCACTCCCTCCTGCAGGCAGGATTACCTCAGTATGTAAATATGGCCTGTACTAAGAAAACACAATCTGAAGTATTTTGCGGCCAAGAGCCATGTCTGCTGGTCAACTTACAGTGTCTGGTGAAGGTGTACGGAGATACCAAAGCAGCTGTTTTGCAAGTGTATGTGTAACTCGTGCCTTTCCAGCCAGTCCATGAAGAGCCACGCCTTGGGAGGAATTGCCTTAAGCCCTTCTTGATGTTTTCCAGAGGCTTTGTACACTTCTGAAATGCATTCTGTATTCCATCTTGAGATAAATGGTTTGGATGCCTTTCAATAATGGACTTGTGAATAGGGTACAGAGGAGCAGTGACCACCGTGTGCCAAGAGAGAAAAATAACACACACATTTGGATTCAGGTGCGCCTCTGAGACCATGCTTCGCAACAGACGTACTTTCCTTCATATGGCAGTCAGCCTCCCTAAGTAAGGTATTCCACATTATGTTGGACTAAAGTCAAGGGGAATTAGCACTCCCAGACCGCTGCCTATATTATCAAGCAAAGCAGCTCAGGTGCAACCCATTCTACATTGGCTACAAAATGATCATATCTAGCAGTGGACCCAACTTGAAAGGGTGGCGCTACCTACTCCTCCACCGGAACGGAATATTTTAGATTACATCAAACACATAGTTTTTCAGACTGCAACTCTCCCTTTGCATCTACCCTCTTAAGAATTTTGTGACAATGGCTGCTGAAAACTGGGCTTAAGGAGCAGATGCTTTGGTTACTCCCATTACATCTCAATACAGACTTCATGCCAGCCGGGGTGGATTCGGGATACAGACACTGATACCTTAGGGGTTTGCAGTACCACTATAAATTATTGGAGGCCCCCAGATGAAATCCTTTCAGACAATTAGGGAGAGGCTCAGTATTTCACAGCAGAAAATGTTTTTGATACTTTGGGTTTGATCTTTTATTTCAGCCTGGACCCAGCGAGGCCCCATGCTGGACTCTCAAAATCCACTGGTGAAGATCACGATTTCTGCACTGTTGGGTGACACTGTGGCTCACCCGATATCTTGTTTATATACTCTGCTCTTACCCACTTAAAGCCCTCCCCTCCCTCCAGTCTCAATCCTAGCTACCCAGAACAGTGAGCCTGATGTTCCTCTCTGTCCAGAACAGTGGCAGATGGTGTGCTTAAATACCTCCTCAGTGATGCGGAGAGAGTTCAGTTGGAAATGCCTTATACTTTTTTTTTTTTTAAACTCTGGCACAGCAGGTTCACCATCAAACTGCCCCCATAGCCACTGCTCGAGGCACTGTAATTTGCAGGATGGAAAAAGCCAACCATTACCATATTTTATAAGCTTGCCCCTGCCTGGCCCTTTTTATTTCCTCTATTGAGAATGCCCTCCTAGAGATTTTTGATCCGCACCTGATATTGAAAGAACATCTGTATCTATTTAACTGGTACCCTAAGGAACTTAAAGATGTTGCAATCCAATACTGTACTTATTACGTATTCTCACACGGCAAAAAAAAAAAAAAAAAGTGTTACCAAATGATGGCTTCCACAGTAGAACTTGCTTACTTTAACTATATATATATATATATATATATATATATATATATATATATATATATATATATATATACACACACACACACACACACACACACACATATACATATACACACACACACTACGTAAATTATTTACCTACAAGATTCAGCAGCAAGAGGAGAAAGGAGGAATAGATGGAACAGATGGGTTTTATTCGTAATGGCGGGGGTCCCTACGTTTATCCCTTGAACGAGAACTATCAGTCTTTTGCAGGTAAAGAGCTGGAGGTTTTATATATTGTATACAGTTTATACAGAGGAAAAGTCTGTGGTCTGCATGATGCACTTTTACTTTCTGAGCGGTCTCACACATGAAACAGATGTTAGATTGAAATAATGCTATCTACATTGTTATAGTATATTGTGACTTTTGTTATTGTGGTGCATTTGTTTGTTTTCAAAGAGCAACTATCGTGCTCTCTTCTAAATCTCCCCCCAAGAAACAGAAATAACCCTTACCTGCCCCCAAATTAAATCCTTAAAAGAATTATTTTAAGAAATGTCCCCATTTTTGAAGGGAAGGGATCCTATTTTTGCTCCGTGGAGCTCTGCCGCCCTGATCCCTTCCACTTCCTGGTACCTGTGCCTAGACTGATCCACTACAGCGTTTTGTGACATCACTATTTGAGTAGCGAAGGGCGCTCTTGTTAGTTAAGCGGTGGCCATGATTTATTCTGACTGGTCATCTAAACTACCCAAATTTATCTTTTTAAAACAACTCCATTCAAGTCAATGGAAGCTCACCCCACGCTACTCAAATAGTGATGTCACAAAACGCCGTAGCGGATCAGTCTAGGCACAGGTACCAGGAAGTGGAAGGGATCGGCGCAGCAGAGCTCCACGGAGCAAAAATAGGATCCTTTCCCTTCCAAAATGGGGACATTTCTTAAAAGACATTTTTTTTTTAAGGATTTAATTTAGAGGCAGGTAAGGGATATTTCTGTTTTTTGGGGGCACCAGGTAGAAAGTTGCTCTTTAAATTGTATTCTTGAAAAGTCAACAAATGTGATAAAAAAAAAAAAAAAAAAAAAAAAAACCACAATGGACATCCTTTCCAAGAGGACTGCTCGTGTTTTGTCAGGTGTGAACCACGTGCTTGCTGTTTCCTTGCGTCCCATTTTGCAACACAGATGCATCCCAGCATCAACAGATTGTTTCCTTTTTGAAAGCCCCTTTCGGTTCGGAGCAGAACAGGCAGTTGAGCACTGCAGGTCTAGTCCAGGGAAGGGGCACAAAAGGAGGTGGTGTGGAGTTGGAGGTGGTCAATCTCCCTCTCTCCCCCTAAATGCCAGTTTCAGCCTGCCTGCCTCATTGGTATTCCTCCTCCCTCCTCATGCGGCAGCCTACAAGTTGCAGTTTGGACGTGCAGGTAGAGGCCATCTTCAGAAGGATGTCGGACGGTCTTAGCGGCTTCAACATGGGAAGGAACAGCAGCAGTGATCAGTGCTAAAATACAGCAGGTGGGTGAATAGCTGGGGCCAGTCAGTGACATCTGACATACGGGAGCAGGCGTGCATGTCCATATTTGGAACCCCATATCAGTACTGCACTGTCAACAAGTCTGGTCTAGTACTGCGAGGGGTCAAGTCTGGTCAGCATGGAGCCCAAACAGGCAGTAGGCCTACAACAGGACAAATAATCACCAAAAAAAAGTGAGTAAATACTGAATAGCCTCTAGTTGGTTACATGTAGGAATGTCCAGATATAAACGGTGTATATAAACGGTGTTTATAAAACAAACAAAAAAATAAGTAATTTAATGAGCAGTAGCAGTTAGACACAGGTGTTTTGTTTTGGCCATTTTGTTTAAAAAAATAAAAATACTGGGGATAGGACAGGCTAAGTGTGTTTTAAGTTATGTCAGTGGCTAGTCAGTAAAACCAATGTAATGTAGCGAAAAATGCTGACTAACTCGTGTACTTCTGTGAGTTAGGGACCGACTGCCATGTAAACAAAATGTGTGAGAGCAATGGGATGAGATGACAGGCAGAGGCACCAATTTAAAAACTTGGAGTATTAAATAGCTGGTACAGCGTAGCAAAATGCTACGCAAAACAGCAGGCAATGCTAATCATTTCCACAACTGCATAGCAGTAGACTGCTACAATTTGTTTCGAGTACGTCCATGGCACAACAGGCAAAATGAATAAAAACAATATACATTTTTTTAAATTTTGCAAATCATTCTGTGCCAAGTTCTATGCATTTTCAGAGCTGATTAGTACTTTCACGCAAAGAACTGCTAATCAATTTTTTTTAGCTTATTTAATACTCAAACTCAATACATTTTGGACCAAAAAAAAAAAAAAAAAAAAAGAATTTGACCCACATTTTTAACACTAGTGAATCCAAATGGACTCATGTTTTTGGCCCCCTACTGCTGTCACTGCAAAGGAGACTTCTTCTGCAGAGGCAGCTAACACAGGGTCTAATTCACACGCTGGGTCTTTGTCACGAGTTCATCCTTCTGGCCAGATAAGGTATACCTCAGAGAGTTAGCATCTGTTACCATTTGGCTCCGCATCAGAGAACTGTGACTCATCTGAGGCTGAAAGTTAGCCAATGGATTAGCTCTCTTGAGATGCCGACCTGCTGTGTCTGTGCCTCCCACTCTTGGGCTGCTTATGGGAATCTGGTTGAGAAAGGGGCAACTTACTCTGATGTAGCCAATTCTTGGACTGCTTTTCTAGGCATTATTTGGTCAGGGGGTGGGGTCTGCTACTGAGATAATCTCAGTCCCTTAAGGTCAAGGTATTTGTGGAGCTTTTCCTAGAAGCCTTTCGGGTGTCTTGTTTAGGCCCTATTAAGCATGGTGGCCAGCTTCAGGCGCACAGCAACTGGGTGCTCTACAGCCTTACTGTTTATCCCCCTTTGAATGGGTTCACCTGGTCCTGGATCGCCTGTGACCCATCTGAATGCCCGAAGAAATAGAGGGTATAATGCCCTGGTTACTCACTGTGACATACATTTGAACAGCCACCAGAAAAGACAGACAGGCTCATGTAAGAGCTGGGACTCAGAAAATTGGCTACTTCAGTCATGCATGAGGAGCTGATCCGTTTGTTCAGACCACTACACCATACAGTTCAACCTCGAGGCACCCATTATGCCAACTCTTGCTGCAAAATTTACCAAATATGCTGCTAAATAGGACATGGATTTTATTTATTTACGGAAATGTTTTACCACGAAGGGCACACTGAACAACCCCAGCACAGAGCATTGTGGGTATGCAAATCCTTTTGGGAAGGGGGCAGGGCAGGTTGACAAGGCTATACCAGTCCTGATTTGTAGATCAGTAAACACTAGACATCAGAGAAGCAGACAAGTACAACACATTTTGCTAATACAACAACTGTTACCACACTAGTACCCATTTATTTATTTCAAAAGTTTCAACAGGAAGACATACTGAGCTGAGTAACAGCTAGTTTCCAAATGCTTCATAGAAACACAGAATCTGATGACAGATAAGGACTGCTTGACCCACCTAGTCTGCCCATTTTCCCTACCTACTGTAACACTGTAGACCCTACTTGATCTCTGACTTAGCCCTCCCTTCCCTAGTGACCAAAGTTCCCTTATGCCTATCCAATGCGGTCTTGAATCCCATTAGCTTTTGCCCCCACCACCTCCTCTAGAAGGCTGTTCCAGGCATCCACCACTGTTTCTGTGAAGAACTACATCTTTTGTTAGGCTAAAGAAGGAAGAGGGTGGGTGAAGAATGACCTCGAAAAAGCAGAGATACTGAACAAGTATTTTTGTTCAGTATTTACCAAGGAAGAGACAGGGAAGGGGACAAGACTCACAAGGAAAGTGTACAGGGGGAGAGGTGGACACCAGCCCTTTTACGGTGAAGAATGTCTTGGAGGAACTAGGGAAAGTAAAGAGACAAGGCGATGGGCCAGACAGGATTCACCCTAGAGTGTTAAAGGAACTCAGGAAGCCGGCCCGCCGGCGCAGTGGTTGGATTTCCGCTTTCGATGCCGGCGACCCGAGTTCGGGAACGGATCCGGGTCGCCGGAGGGTCGGCCAGGGGAGAAGGATTGAGCGCCCGTAGGCAGCCTCCCTCTCCGGGGAGGGTCCCACCAATATCCGGCGCGATGAGGCCCCAGCGGAGGCTGGAGAACTCACGCCACCGGGCCTGAGGTCAGGAGGGGCGAGGTAGGCGGGCGGCGCCGCCACTGCACGCCCCCGCCTCCCCGAGGGTGGGGAAACATAAGGATAAAATCCCTCTCGATGCTCACATGATGCTCTGCCCTGGACTGCTCCTTGATTGGCCACCGGAGCCGCTCCCAACCAGATACAGTTCCGCTGCCGACAAGGGTCGGTACCGGGCCCGCCTCTGGGGTAAGCCAGGATGACCTGGGGATCTGGCAATGTCCGTGGTCGGGCCCAGGGTCCGTGACCAGAGCAGCAGACTAACGCACGGAAGGACAGGGTCATAAAAGAGGTAAAAATGAAAAAAAAAAAAAAAAGGAACTCAGGAAGTCCTAGCATGTCTGCTGACAACCCTCTTCAACCAACAAATCACTAGAGATGGGGGAGGTACCTGGGGACTGGAGGAGGGCAGAGGTGGTCCCCCTGCACAAGACTGGAAGTAGGGAGGAAGGCAGAAGGCAATTACAGACCTGTAAGCCAGACCTCAGTGGTGGGGAAGTTGATGGAATCCCTGCTCAAGGACAGGGTAGTGAAGTTTCTGGAGTCAAGCGGTGCAGAAGACCCAAGGCAGCATGGATTCACTGAGGGCAGGTCCTGAGAGGCTAATCTTATCAATTTCATTGACTGGGTGACCGGGGTGGTAGATGTGACCTACCTAGATTTCAGTAAGGCCTTTGACACCGTTCCGCATAGAAAATACGAAAATTGACAGCAGCGAAAGGCCATCATGGTCTATTCTAGGGTTGCTCGTGAACGATCTAGCTCCTATCTAGCAGCTGCCCCAACCCCCTCCCTCCTTTACCCTTCCCTTTGTCCCTCCTCACCCCTTCTTGAAGCATTCCACTGTGGTACATTCCATCTTTTCAGCTGGAAGTGGTGCACTTTCCCACCACCAGAAGGTTGCTTAACAAGTTGGGGAATCTGGGTGTGGGCTCTAAAGTGGTAAAATGGGTTGGAAACTGACTAAAAGGCAGGACCGAGAGGGTGGTAGTAAACAGCATAAAATCAGAAGAGGGGGAGGTGACCAGCGGGGTTCCACAGGGATCAGTGCTGGGTCCAGTCCTAGTCAATGTCTTCTTAAGCGACATTGTAGAGGGACTTGAGGGGAAAGTATGTCCGTTTACAGATGACACCAAGATATGTAACAGAGTCGACACACAGGAGGATCTAGATAAAATGAGAAAACGACCTAAGACTACTTGAGGAATGGTCAAGGGTTTGGCAGTGAGGTTTCAACGCTAAGAAGTGCAAGATAATGCACCTGGGACACAGAAACCCAAGAGAGGAATACAGAATGGGGGGGGGCAGGTTCTAGCCACCACACGTCAGGAGAGATACCTGGGGGTTCTCATATCCGATGATCTGAAGTCAGCCAAACAATGCGAAAAAGCAGTGGGGAAAGCAAACAATGCTGGGGTGCATAGGAAGTGGCACAACCAGTAGGAGGAGTGAAGTGGTGATGCCACTGTATAGATCACTGGTGAGGCCTCATCTGGAATACTGTGTCCAATTCTGGAGACCGCATCTCAGGAAGGACATAGACAGAATGGAAGCAGTCCAGAGAAGAGCAACAAAAATGATACATGGACTGCACTACAAGCCTTATGAGGAAAGACTCAAGGAACTTAACATCTTTTCACTAGAAAAGAGAGAAATGAGAGAGGGGATATGATAAAGACTTTCAAATACCTTAGAAGAATACACAGGGTACAGAAGGGCAGCATATTTCAGAGAAGAAAGTGCACAAGGACAAGGGGAGATGTAACATAAGGCTGAAGGGAGGGAGGCTTAAAGGAAATGCTAGGAAGTATTTTTTCACAGAGAGGGTGGTGGATATGTGGAACAGCCTACCAGCGAAGGTGGTGGAAGCGAAAACAGTACAGGGATTCAAAAGTGCATGGGATAAGCATAAAGGCACCCTGCTGTATAGCAGAGCAGGTGAAAGGCAGTCCAGATAAGAGTAGGGATTGCCAAACCAAGTAGGGAAATGGGGCAGACTAGGTGGGCTGTATGGTCCTCATCTGCCAACAGATTCTCTGTTTCTACGTTTGTGTTCCCCCCCCCCAGTCTATCCTCCTTACGTTTCCCCAGTTTATCCCCCTCCAGCTTTGCATGCCCCCTTGTTCTTGATCATCTTTTTTTCTGAATACTTCCCTCTTGTACCTTGTTTATACCTGTAAGGTATTTGAAAGTCTATCATATCTCCCCTTTTCCTCCTGGGTGTACATACTAAAGTCCTTTAGTCTCTCCTCAAAGGGTCTCTGGTGCAGACCCTGAACCATTAGTTGCTCTCCTCTAGACTGCCTCTACCATGTCCTTCTGGAGAAGTGGTTTCCAGAACTGGACACAGTACTGTAAGTGAGGCCTCAACAATGATTTATACAGCGGTATCACCCCCTCCCTCTTTCTGCTGATGATACCCCTCTCTCTATGCACCCTAGCATCCCAATGGCTCTTGCTACAGCCTTGCCACACTGTTTGGTCACCTTTAGGTCATCAGATATGATAACTCCCGGTCTCTTTCCTGTTTGGTGGTCGTCAGTGTCGCAACAGCTGTCTAACCTGTTATTATGCATATATAATTTTGACATAAATGAATGTTTCTTTGAATTTCTGTTTGTGAAACGTGGCAGTCAACTCAAGGCATCATGAGACCCTGGATTTTTACAAGAAAAAAATTTTTCTGCCCTTGCTTGCTGAAACAGATGATGGTTTGAAAAAAAAAAAAAAAAAAGGTAGACTTCCTGGGACTATAGTAAAACCAGATTATAAAACAATCCACTGCTTTGAACGCAGGCAGCTTGTTGTGAAATACTGCCTTTTACGGCATATCAGGAGGGATGCAGTTTCTGACAGATACCTGTGAAAATTCACCCAGCTATGTGTTTCCAGGATGTTTCTCTGAAAGATAAAAGGGGTAATTCTGACCATTCATAAAGCATGCACTGTGGCTCATTGATTAGGAAGTACAGTATGTGTGTGTATATATATATATATTTTTTTTAAGTGGAATGTTTAGAAGTGTGCAAGGGCACGTGACTGTTCAATTAATTACAGGACTAAGAGTGACCTCATGCGAACAGCCAGAGCTGTAACATCATAGTATGGGAGGGACATTCTGGCCTCCGATATGATCAAGTTGACTGAAAGAAAAGACAGTTCTACTTCTAGACTCCTAACAGACACTTCTGCCAAGACTGGTAATTCCAGTGTGAACCTTTACTAACTGAAACTGAGTTAGAACTAGTTATTTCAGTTACAAGGTGCTTTGTTTTGTAATTGTCCATCGTTTTTCTGATTGTAATCATTATGTATATATCTTCCGTTTGATGCACTGTAGTTATTTTACTATTTTTAGTTTTCAGTAAATTTGGTTTACTTTAAATCTACCTGAGACATTTTCTCATTTTGAGTGTGAATGGTGGAACAGTCTTAATATTCTCACACAGCTGTTAAATGCCTATTGTGCCTTATGCAGCAACGCTAACAAGGATCTGTGTAAAGATCCAGCAAGGTAAGAAAAATACCAGTGTCTCAACTAAGTCGGAAGGGAGTTGTGAACCAGGTTGGTTGTATGCCCGCTTGGCCAAGTATACTGTGCTGCTTTCCCCGAAAAGAGTGTGATATTTGGACCTGTTCCTGGGTGTGCAAGCTAAAAAGGGTTCATAATTGACCCAGGACTCGAGACTGGTAGTTGCTTGTACCCAAAACAAACAGGAGGGTGTCCCTGCTTTGTCCCATTCACAAATCGCACTTCAAGGTCGGGCCATGTGGGAGCAGAGGGCCTGACCCCAGGAGTGGGTTTTAGACAGATTTGTTGCGAGGCGCTGGGATCTGAAAGATCTGCTTACATACTGTGTAATTATTTGGTGGCACAGGCATTAACAGTCCAGTGTGCCAGATTAATAAACTGTAACACTTCACACACAAACAAGACGGTTTAAATAAAAAAAAAAAAATACATATACATACACACACACACACACAGTTTTGATTACAATCTAAAGTTCCCTACCTGTTTTCTTTTTTTTTTTTATCCCCCAGGTGCAAGCTACTGTAGCTGTAGATTTGGGAAAAAGATGGCCTCCACCTACAGCAAGTACACTCTGGAATACCTGAGGCAGTTGTGCCAGGAAAGAGGAGTCTGGAGCGAGGGGCGAAACAAACAACACCTTGTAGAGGCTCTTGTGGCAGCCAATGCACAAGTGACTTCCCAGGTCCTCAGGTCAGTCAGTGACTGAAAGGGACCAGACCTTGGACATGGTGGTGCCAGAGTCTATCGCAGTGTCCAGTCCCCGGGAGCAGGGCAGCGAGACCAGTGAGAACCGAGAGCCACAGCACCTGGGGAGGGTCACCACAATGCTGGAGCCAGAAGGGATCAGGCTGCAGCTAGCGTTGAAGAGAATGGAGCTGGAATTCGAACAGAGGAAGTTCCAAATGGAGCTGGAGAAGCAGGAAAAGGAAAAACAGTTTCAGAGAGAGGAGAAGGAAAGAGAGCAACAGCTTCAGCAAGAGGAGAGACAACGCCAGTAAGAATATGAATTGGAGAAACTAAAACTCCAAAGACCAGCATCAAAGCAAGTAAGTGGCTTGGGTGAACCTGGAACTTCATGATTGGGTTACAAGTTAAATTCTAAATTGATAGCTTAATTTAAAGAAGGGGAGGATATGAAGCATTTTAAATTAATTTGAAAAGATATGCATTCAGGCAAAAATTCTCTGAGAATCCTGAAGCTTCCAGCTATCCCCACTGCTTACTGGTAAACCTTGTGACGCCTTGGGTCACATGGACAATCAGAACAGTAATGAATGTGACAAGCTTAAGGCTGCAATGCTTAAAAAGTACAAACTGACAGCTGAAACGTACAGAGTTAAGTTCCGTTAGCTCAGGGGAAACCCTGGCATGAGCTATGAGGAACTAGCCACTAAGCAACGTCAGTTCTTGAAACACTGGTGGAAGGGGGTCAAAGTAGACTACGTAGAGAAAATTGAGGATGTGGTACTTTTGGAGCAATTCTTTTGGGCTTGCCCAGCAAAGCTGAAAACCTGGATGGAGGACCAAGATCCAAAAACATGGCAGGAGGCTGCTGAGCTCTCGGACCACCATGTCAGGAGCAGGCCTGTTCTGAAAAGGAGTGGGGCGGGTGTGGCAACGCAGAAAGGACAAAGCGTGCCTTCAGGACAGCTAAACCCTCACTGCCTCCCCAGAAAGCAGGCATCCCAGGTTACAGAGAAAGGATATGCCTGATAAAAGAAATTATGAATGTTGGTTTTGCAAACAACCAGGGCATCTTGCAAGACGGTGTCCTAAGAAGGCACAGAGTGCCCAAAGTGGTGCTCGAACAGAGGTGGGTGCACTGTGTATCCCTCAAAGCATGCCTATAAACATGAGGGTGCACATACACCTGGTTACTTGAAATGGAGTGCAAACCCATGGGTTAAGGGACATGGGGGGGGTCCCTTACTTTGGTAAAAGGAGATTTGGTTGAGCCTGAATAGCTTATCCCTAATCAGTTTGTTACAGTCCAAGGATTCACTGGGGAGGAGAAAACTCTGCCACTTGCTAGTGTTCTCCTGGACTGTGGTGAGACAGGAGAGACTGTACAAAAAGTTGCAGTGGCAGAAAATCTTGCCTTGGATGCGATTATAAGGAACAATCTCCAAAAGGGATTGGTGTGTGCAGTTACCTGCAATCAGATGGCAAAAGCCAACTGTGGTTCCCTGAGCCCTACAGAAGCCCCTGTGGAAAACACCGAGAGGCTGGTTCCCCGGCCTGTGTCTCCCGACATGGAGAGTAGCGAAAGGGAGGTAGAAATTCTCCAAGTAGCAGTTAACAAAACAACTACAGAAGATTACTCTGAGGAAGGAGGGGTAACCAGTAGTCAGAGGGCTAGGGATGACAGTGACCCTGAATGCCCTTATGCTACAGCTAGGGACCCTAGTTTAGAGACTGAAGGGAACATGTCCCATGCCTTGGGAATATGTAAACATTTTGCTGCTGCTCAGAAAAATGACCGTAGTTTAGAGCCACTGAGAGCTTGTGCAGAATCTGACGGGACACAGGGAGGCGACGGGTGACACAGAGTGTATTGGGAGAATGGACTGCTGTATACACAAGACATAAGGACAGAGGGAGGAGTGATGGGCAAGCAACTTGCCATTCCCCAGGGTATCATGAGAGGTTGCTCAAGACTGCTCATGATATCCCAATGCCTGGACATCTGGGAATCGCACACACTAGGCAGCGATTGGTCCAGAATTTCTATCAGCCCAACTTCATCCAGCAAGTGAAGGAATATTGCAGGTCTTATCACCGGTGCCAAGAAATAGGGAAGGTGAGTTGTAAAACCCAAGCCGCCCTAATTCCATTGCTCACAGAAGAGAGCAATTCCAGAGAGTAGGAATGGATACTGTGGGGCCTCTGAATACCCCGAACTCCTCCAGGAAGAGGTTTATCCTAACAGTGGTGGATGCCACCCAGTATCCAGAGGCAACTGCCCTATCCTCACCAATGACAGAAAGTGGCAGATGTCTTGCTGGGGATTTTCCTCCCGTGTCGGTCCCCGCATAAGGTTATCACCTGTCAAGGGGGTTCCTTCATGTCTGGCCTGATGAAGTGTTTGTGGGAGAAGTGTAGGGTGGTGCAGAGATGCACGACGCCTTATCACCCACAAGCCAGTGGGCTTGTGGAAAGGTTTAAAGGTACCCTAAAAATCAATGCTCCAAGCGTTTGCTGTACAGCATTGGGGGGGGACTGGGAGAAATATCTTCCCCACCTGTTGTTCGCATACAGGGATGCCCCAAGAGTCTATAAGGTTTTCCTCCTTTGAGCTCTTATATGGACGCAGGGTGTGTTGGCCCCCAGACTTGATCCGGGAGGACTGGGAAGGCAAGCATGCCACCCAGGGAACTCCCATAGTGGATTATGTCAAGTTTAGGGAAAAGCTGAAAGCGTTTATGGGAACAGCCCAGAGCAACCGGGCAGCCGCCCAGCAGAAGCAAAAGGTATGGTACAACCTCACAGTCAGAATTCGCTCGTACACTGTGAGTCAAGAGGTCATGGCTCAAATCCCGGTCCGAAGGGACAGGCCGAGTGGGCAGGACCATACAAGGTAGTCAAACAGAGGAATTACATAAATTATATTGTGAACTGCCTGACAGGAGACACACCCAAAGGAAGTACCATGTCAACATGATGAAACCACATGCAAATAGGGCCGACATGGCATTTGCAGTGTGTGGTCCTGGGGAGGGGACGGATGAAGAAGACCCTCTTCTGGACTTGCTTGAGGAAAGCAAGCAGGAGTCCTCTGTGGAGGCAACCAAACCTTCGCCCCAGTTTACCCCAAAACATATCCAGGAAGTAATGAGGTTTTAGCAGACTTTGCCCCATCGTTTAATGCCAAGCCTGGATTAACCCCCTTAGTGACACACAATGTAAACACAGGGACGCAAGCGCCCATACGGTGGACAGCATATCGGGTGTCAGAGGCCATCCAAAAGGACATTAGCAGGGAGGTGGAGGAAATGCTGGATTTAGGAGTAATCCAGAAATCCCACAGCCACTGAGCCTCACCCGTAGTCCTCGTTCCCAAGCCGGATGACTCTACTCATTTTTGTGTGAACTATAGTGGGCTCAACGCAGTCACGATGTCTGATGCCCACCCAATGCCACGGACGGACAAACTACTGGACAGGTTGGGATGGGCAACCTATCTTACCACCACCGACCTGACGAAAGCGTATTGGCAGGTGGAGTTCTGCCAGAACTAGGGACAGGTTGGCCTTCATCACTCAAATAGGATTATCTGAGTTCAAGGTAATACCTTTCGGGAAGAAGAACGCCCCTGCCATCTTCCAAAGGTTGGTGAACCAGGTATTACATGGTACTGAAGAGTATGCCGTGGCATACCTGGATGATACTGCCATCTTCAATGCCAGCTGGAAGGAACACCTGTCCCACCTTAAGGAAGTGTTGGGCAGGATACAGAGGGACGGGCTCACTGTGAAAGCTGAAAAGTGCCAGGTGGCCATGACAGAGGTGACATACTCAGGGCATATAGTAGGCCGGGGACCTAATCAAACAAAGATTGAGACAATAGAGGCATGGCCCAGACCTGAAATACAGAAGCAGCTCCGGAGTTTTCTAGGGACCACAGGGTACTATTGAAACTTTGCATCACACTACAGTACCCTAGCAGCTCCCCTATCTGGCCTGCTAAAGAAATGAATGCCAAAAAAGGTAAACTGGGAACCAGCCTGTGAATAAGCCTTTACATGGCTAAAGGAGGCACTGTGCAGCGCTCCTGTATTAGCCAGTCCAGAATACAGTAAACCATTTGTAGTCCAGACAGATGCCTCAGACGTGGGCATTAGGGCAGTACTTAGCCAGACTTCCAAACAAGGGAAAGAGCACCCAATAGTGTACCTCAGTAAGAAATTACTTCAAAGGGAACAGGCTTATTCTACAGTGGAGGAATGTGGGCACTGAAGAAATCTGAGCCGTAGCTATACGGATGGCACTTTGATGTACAGACGGATCATAACCCCCTGCTTTGGCTGGCAAAATGGGTAAGACAACTGGTAGGCTTCTAAGATGGACTCTTGCATTACAGGGATACGATATGACCATTTCCCACAGGGCCGGATCGGCAAACGCAGACAGTCTATCACGCCAGTTAGAGCAGTAAAATGAATCTGGGAAACTCATCCCACACCTAGGAACAGATTCCCCCAAATTCAGTCTAGGAGGGAGGGGTGTCTCAATAACCATCCAACCTGTTAATGTGCATATATACTTCTGATATAAATATGTTTATTTGAATTTCAAACATGGCAGTCGGCACACGGCATATGGGACCCTGGATTTTTAAAAGAAAAAAAAAAAAAAATGTTCTGCCCTTGCTTGCTGGAACAGATGATTTGAAGAAGAAAAAAAGCAGACTTCCCGGGACTATAGTAAAACCAGGTTATAAAACAATCCACTGCTTTGAACCCAGGCAGATTGTTGTCAAATATGCCTTTTACGGCGTATCAGAAGGGAAGCAGTTTCTGATAGACCCTTGTGAAAATTCACCCAGCTATGAGAAGTGTTTCCAGGATGTTTCTCTGAAAGATCAAAGGGGTAATTCTGACCTGTCATAAAGCATACTCGGTGGCTCACTAATTAGAACGTATATATATATTTTTTAAGTGGAATGTTAGGCAGTGTGCAGGAGCATGTGACTGATCAATTAATTACAGGACTAAGAGTGACCTCATGCCAACAGCCAAAGCTGTGACATCATAGGATGGGAGGGACATTTTGTCCTATGATATTATCAAGCTGGCCAAAAGGACACACACTTCTACTTCTGGACTCCTAAGAGACACTTCTGCCAAGACCGATAATTCCAGTGTGAACCTTTACCAACTGAAACTGAGACAGAACTAGTTAATTCAGTTACAAGGCGCTTTGCTTTGTAATTGTCCACTTCATTTCTGACTATAATCATTATGTATATATGTTCCGTTTGATGTACTGTATTTAGTTTACTATTTTTAGATTTAGTTTGGTTTTCTTCAAATCTGCCACAGATATTTTCTCATTTTGAGTGTGAATGGTGGTACAGTCTTAATATTCTAACACAGCTGTTAAATGTTTATTGTGTCACCTTATGCAGCCACGCTAACAAGGATCTCTGTAAAGATCCAGCAATGTAAGAAAAATACCAGCATCTAAGCTGAGTGAGATTGGGGTTGTGAACCAAGTTGGTTGTATGCCCACTGGGCCAAGTATACTGCATTGCTTTCCCTGAAGACAGTGTGATATTTGGACCTGTTACTTGGGTGTGCCAGCTAAAAAGGTTTCATAATTGACCCCAGGACTCAAGACTGGTAGTTGCTCAGACCCAAAACAGGAGGGTGTCCACGTTTGTCCCTTGTTCATGAATCGCACTTCAAGGTTGGGTCGTATGGGAGCAGAGGGCCTGATCCCAGGAGTGGATTTGTGACAGTCATTATCACTCCACCGTCTTGTACTCTGCTCCTGGGTTTCTTTGCCCCAAGTGCATGATTTTGCATTTCTTCGCATTGAAACAGTCGCTACACTCCTGACCACTCCTCAAGCTTTCTTAGATCCCTATTCATTTTTTCCACACACACCCGGTGTGTCTATTCAATTGCAGCTTTTAGTGTCATCGGCAGAAAGGCATAACTTCCCTTCTAGCCCCTCCGCAATGTCACTAATAAAGACATTAAAAATTATCAGTCCCAATACTGATCCTTGTGGCACCCCACTGGTTATCCTCCTTTTCTCAGGGTGAACTTCATTTACCACCACCCTATGGCACCTATCCGCAACCAATTCCTTACCCAGTTTACCACTTTTGGCTGCACTCCCAGGCTGCACAGCTTGTTTACTAGTCTCCTACAGTATGTGGAATGGTGTTGAATGCCTTCTGAAGTCTAGGTAAGCCACATCCACTGCTCCACCCAGATCTACTTCCCTGGTCACCAAGTCAAAGAAATCTATCAGATTTGTTTGACATGCCCTCCCCCTGCTGAATCCATGCTGCCACAGATCCTGTAAGTTACTGGTATCAAGATGTTCCACAATCCTTTCCTTCAGCAGTGATTCCATTAATTTCCCCACCATTGAGGTCAGGTTGACTGGTCTGTAATTTCCAGCTTCCTCCCCGCTACCACTTTTGTGAAGTGGCACTACACCCGCTCTCGGCTTGCTTGCACTTTATGTTACAGGTGTCAAGGCAGACACCTTGCAGTGGAAGTGGTATGGCGGACAAGAGTCCCATGCTGCTCAAGAGTACTGCTCGGGACTACTCGTGCGCTGCTCAGACCACCACCTACCTCTGTAAACTATAATGCTGCGAGGTGAAGCCTGTCTCAGCAGCTGCTTGTTTAGCATAATGGTTAGGGCACTGGGCTATAAGTGAAGCAGGATGTGGGTAGTGATAGGGGTTCAAGTCCAACGGTCTACAGTTGCATCCAATATAAATATTAGCTAGGTGACTTGAATCAGTGAAAACTGAGGTCGCACCTGCACACTAAATGCTGACTTCTATGTATTTTTTTCTTCAATACTGTGCAACCTCGGAGGTGATTCATTTATTTACAGGGAGGGGGGGATGCATAAAAAAATTGTCTGAACTACTGGTCAAGTTTACTGACGGACAAACATACAGTTATGGCACTGACGATGTTCCCGCCTGTGACAGTATTCCCTTCAGCCATATTGTTTCCTGTTCACCATGACACCTGTGTCATAAACTGCAACCACTCCCTGCTCCAGTCCTCCGGGATCACTCCCTTCTCCAGTGATTGGCTGAGCAGGACTGTCAGAGGTGCAGCCAGCACCTCTATGAGCTCCTTCAATATACTTGGACGTTTCCAGTCTGGCCCCATTGCACTGTCCACTTTCAGACTTGAGAGTTCCCTCGGGACTCTCTCCTCTGTAAATGGACTAGTGTCCACATCCCTCCATTCAATGTTCCTATCACTTAACTGTGGCACCTCACCTTCCCCTTCCTCTGTGAACACTGACCAAAAATATTTGTTCAGAATGCCTGCTTTTTCCTGGTCCCCCTCTACACACTCCTCCCCTTCTCTCCTTAGCCTTACAATCCCTCCCCTGGTTCTTCTCCTTTTGCTTGCTTACCTGATAAATGTCTTATCCCATTTCTTTACTGCCTGTACTATTTTCTCCTCTGTTGTGCCTTTCCTGGCCCCCACTTTACTAGTTCTAATGCAAGCCATGGCAGAGGACACAATTTAAGTGCATCAAGGAACTATACAAGTGGCGGTGATGGAAGCTATACAGTAGGTTTCTGGATGGGGTAAGCAGGAGGGCTAGGGCGGGGTTATGGCAGGGAAGAGGAGACATGGAGGCGATGGCGGTGGGGTAGTTGAGTGGAGGAGCAGAGGAGGAGAATCAGGTGCATTTGCAGAAGGGTGAGATGAAGTCTCAAGCCCTGTCCACACTACCCCTCTGTAACGTTAGAGTGCCCAAACCATTACCGGAATGGTTTGCGTTTACACCTGTAATGTTACAGAAGGCGTTTTCATAACCATTGTTGAAACCACATATGAGGTGGTTTCAACAGCGATTATGAAACGATTCGTTTCGATAACGTTACGGGCGTACTGTAGCGCCGTGGCACGGTCCCCTACGCAGCGCGAGCTGCACTGTGGGATCGAGTGCCACGATAACAGTCGCCCAGCTCCCGAAGTGTGGACCGGCAGTGCCGGTCCCGTAACGGACACCGCGGCAGTGTGGACACACTGCACCGCTCCCCAGTTGTAATGGTTTCTATCCGTCACGGGGTCTGAGCGATGCAGTGTGGACAGGGCCTCAGAGAACAGAGTGCGAAGGTTTAGAGGCAGAGTGGATGGATGGGGGAAGAGAATCCCATAGTTTAGGGAAGCAGAAGAAAATGCAGTCTGGTCAGCTGAGGGTCACCTGGAAGGGAGTGCTAGGGAGCAAAAGCCAGAGTCGCAAAGGTACCCATAAAAACAAAAACACCATACATTCACCTTGCAGTTGCTAGTTTAAACGTGAGGTCTTAGAACTGTCTAGAAGCATTTACAGCTTTCAATCCAGCACTACTCAAGTGAGGGCGATCCCCAGATTCTGACCACTAAAATCAGAGATATTTTTCACAAGGCCCGAATGTATATTCCTGAATCTGACGGTGCAATAAATGCATAGCTAAAGTCATTTAAGGATAGGAGAAATATTCTGTTCTCTGATGCTTATGATTTTAGAGACATATAGACGGGTGCCACAAAACGCAAAGGCAATCTCCAAAAATGGCAACATCAAGGAGAATCCTTGAAAATGGGGAGACTTGGAAGGTACAAGCATTCTTTTCCAGCACTATGGAACTTGCGATTGGGCTGTGATTAAAGACAGTCACACAGTAACAAGCACACATCTAAACCTAACAGGCATATGAATTCCCCCAGCCAAGTACCTGCAGACTGCGCGGAGTTCGGCTGTTGTTGCTGGAGAGCAACCCAGCTCCTCAATTATGTCTTGGTCGTCGTCCTCCTCCTCAACCTCCACCTCCTCTCCTAAACAAAAATCTCTTGGCAGCAGCCTCTCCCTCCATAGCGCGCCGAACGATCCCACGTGGAACACTTTGGTGTTGATGAGGTCGGCCTGCTCATAGTCCGGGATGTTAGGATCTAGTACCTCAACAGGCGTAGAGCCACTACTAGTGCAGCCCTCCTCAGCCATGATTCCCCCTCCCGCCGGTACGCGAGTTGAAAGGTCACGAACTCTGCCAGCAGCCGCCTGGGTGCTGTAGTTCTGCGGCTGATAACAACATTCTACAAGTCTCGAAAGCACAGAACTACAGGACTACAAGGAATATTAGAATGGCTAGCGCGAATAGGTAAGCGCTCCGCAGTGTCCTGGATGTCAAAATCCGGAAGCGGGTTCGTTGACATCCATAGCAGCTCAGTGCCTAAGATTTCTGCGTTGACATGGGCACGTAATTGGTGGCGCCATTAATTTAAGTTCCATTCCATTAAAAAGAAAATAAAAACATGCTTATTTTTTTTTTTTTGTAGATCGACTCATCTTTTATTATTCATTGGCGATTACTTTAAGGGGGGATGCACAAGCACCGTTTGGAATGGGCTGTGCATCGGAAGTGGTTGCAGACTAGTGGACGGAATCTTTTGCATGTAATTTATTGTGCTGTGGACTCATACCAACTGTCCCTGATTATGAGGAACGTTCCTCATTTTACCCCTCAATACTGCCTTGTCACTCATGGAAAAGGTGGTACCCACACAGAGAATATTCTGTAAATGTTATTTCGTTTTTGTTAACCGGGTAGGTGCACTAGCCACAAAATGACTATTTTCAGGCACTACCTGGGAGAGTACAACAAAAGGAGAAACGTTGAACGACAGCAACATGGGTACAGTAATACAAATAGGGGAACAGTACAGCAGTGCTACAAAAATACAGTGGGTAGAAACAACAAAAAATAATGGCAAGCATTATACAGATAATGGCAGTAAGATATGTAAGTGCAGAAACCATGGACCCGACCTGTGGAGTGAAAGGGTTAATAAGATAGTAAGGTTATATAGAGAGAAATGTGAAGAATGTTCAAACACAACAAGAAAGACTGACAGAAGGAAGGTCAGTGGTGGTAACTGGCAAAACAGCAGTGGATGGTCATCAACAAGGTTCGAGAAGGAAGAGAGCTAGTAGTCAAGAAGTTGTTTACAAAGAGAAGGAAAAATATGGGGAGGGAAAAAGGAGACAGTCTTGGAGCTGGATTAGAGCAGGGGTGACATTACTGGTAAGTCTCAGGAGCTTCAGGTTGGGTCAAAGCATGTACAAGCATCAGCTAAGGATAGATAACGACGATATTCACTTTTAAATCCAAAGTGAGACTGAGACAGCCGGAGGTTGAGTGGAAGATCATTCCATAGCCTGGGAGCAGAGAATTGGAAGGCCCCTGTGCCTTTAGTCGTCTGACATCTCGGAACATAGAGCAAGGATTTGTCAGCTGATTGCAGGCCATGGGAGGATGGTTGAGGGACCAGCAATGCCACCAGCTGGATGGGTTTTTCCCGGATGATTGAGTCCATTAATGATCCAAGGTAGTATTGTCTACTGGCAGAGGGTGAGAGCCAATTCAGATCCTTATAAAGAAGGCAGTGATGTTTGAGTCGAGGCGACGAAGAGGCAGATTGGCATATATCATTATAAGTTACGTCCCATTTTAGTAGGGAGGTTTTATGGGCAAAGGTAAGAATAGAGGCACCATAAGTAAGGGTTTGGAGCAGAATACCTCGGGCAATTGCTAATTTGGCAGAGGATGTAAGCATGTAGCTCATTTTGTAATCTACTGCTAGTTTTGAGTTTACAGCTTTTCACGAGGACTGAATGTGAAGATTAAAATCAAGGGATTGGTCCAAGAGTATCCCAAGGTACTTTAAGGAAGTAACATTTTCAAGTGGAAATCCTTCAAGGTGAAGAATCTCCACCAAACTAGAACAGGTCTTAATCTTTGGTGCAGAACCTAGGAGCATGGCTTTCATTTTCTTTTCATTCAGTACAAGCTTACGGTCTAGTAGCCAGTCTAAGACCTTATTGAAGTCTGAAGTAAGTGATGTGTTTATGCAGGCAATACTAGAAGAACTAGTGTAGATGATCAGGTCATCAGGGTAGAGAATAGCTGAGCAGGATTCCAGGACCTCAGCTGCCTTGTTGATAAAAATTGAGAACAGAAGGGGCCCAAGGATAGAGCCTTGGGGGACCCCAAGGTTGATAGTAGACGTGTTGGACAGGGAGGAGTTAAATTTGACAGCTTGCGACCTGTTTGAATATAGACTTTAAAGAAAAAATTCATAATATTCTAACTTGGTTAATCAAAAAAAAATCTTGTAAATAAGCACACTTGTTTCCACAGTTTTCTAAGTTTGTATCTCTATGTTTCAGGGTATCTCCCTCATTATAAGTACAGTGCCCCTCATTTTGAGTGTCTATTTATATATACCAGAAGGTTGAGAAGTATCTGCATGGGTGCTTACTGGAGCACCTGGCCGTGCTGAAAGTTTCTGTGCTGAATGCAGGGGTATTTACTGGGCACAGGGGCTGCTGGTGGGGACTACCGAGGCATATTTGTAACTGGCCTGGGCAGAATGCCTGAAATAAACATGTTTTCTCTGTGACCCTTCCCACTGCACCCTGAGTTACCTATAGATATTTCCATACCCAGGCTAACTATAAGTGGGTCCTAAGTGATCCCAAAGCACCCTATCATGACCTGCCTTGGGTCTCCCTTTTTTTCTGAAGGACCCCATGACACTGCTGCTTGGGGGCACTATATGTGTGTACAAAGTTTATTTTTGATTTAGCATCTTAGAATAATGCACCCCCCCCCAAAAAAAAAAACTGCACTGTTAAATGAAGAGGGGGAGATACCTAAACCAAACAACAGAATCACTCTAGATACGGGAGTTGATACCAGCCCATTCACAGAAGAAAAGGTTCTGAAAGAACTCTTAAAAATGATGGTGGACAAAGCAATGGGGCCTGATGGGATTCATCCCAGAATTCTAAAAGAACTAAGGGTAGAAGTAGTGACACCACTGACTACCCTCTTTAAAAAATCATGGGAGGATGGGGTGGTACCTGAGGAATGGAGGAGGGCAGATGTTATTCCATTTCATAAAAGTGGGAGCAGGACAGAAGCAGGAAACTACAGACCTGTTAGTTTAACCTCGGTGATTGGGAAAACAATGGAATCACTTCCGAAAGAAAGAACTGTTAAGTACCTAGAGGCCAGAGAAGCACAGGACCCAAGGCAGCATGGATTCACAGAGGGAAGTTCATGTCAGACGAATCTGATAGATTTCTTTGACTGGGTGACCAAAGTAGTAGATCAAGGAGGGGCTGTGGACATGGTCTACCTAGACTTTAGCAAGGCATTTGACACAGTCCCACACAAAAGATTAATATACAAGTTGGCCAGGCTGGGAGTAGGTCCCAAGCTGGTAGCCTGGGTAAAGAACTGACTGGAGAACAGGACACTGAGGGTAATAGTAAACGGAGTCCACTCTGAAGAAAGGGGGGTTACTAGTGGGGTACCGCAGAGTTCAGTACTAGGACCGGTCCTCTTTAATGTCTTTATAAGCGACATTGCAGAGGGACTGGAAGGAAAAGTATGTCTCTTTGCAGACGACACAAATATCTGCAACAGAGTTAATACACAAGGTGGGGTGGAAAGGATGAAAAGGGACTTGGCAAGGCTGGAGGAAAGGTCAAATGTATGGCAGCTTAGATTCAAAGCTAAGAAGTGCATAGTAATGCACCTGGGAAACAAAAACCCAGGGGAAGAGTACACAATGAGGGGTGAGATACTAACAACAAAAATGGAAAGGGACCTGGGGATAGACATATCTGATTACCTAAAAGTGGGCAAGCAATGTGAGAGGGCAGTAAGGAGGGCAGGGGAGATACTGGGATGTATAGGGAGAGCATCACCAGTACAAAACAGGAACTTGTTATCCCTCTGAACAGACAGCTGGTGAGACCCCATCTGGAGGATTGCGTGCAGTTCTGGAGACCCAATCTCCACAAAGACATAGACAGGATGGAGGCAGTCCAGAGAAGGGCAACTAAGATGGTGCAATGTCTGCACCAGAAGACATATGAAGAGAGACTTAAGGAGCTTAATATGTATAGCCTCGAGGAAAGGAGGGAGAGGGGAGGCATGATAGAAACTTTCAAGTACCTCAAGGGAATCAACAAAGTGCAAGAAGGTAGCATCTTTCAGAAAAAGAGGTGTGAAAGAACAAGGGGGCACAATTTGAAGATTGAGAGGGAACGGCTCACAGGTAATGTGAGGAAGTATTTTTTCACAGAGAGGGTTGTGGATGCATGGAATAGCCTTCCTGAGGAGGTTGTGGTGTCAAAAACTGTGGTGGAATTCAAACATGCATGGGACAGTCATAAGGCAATTCTAGTGGGTGGGGGCAGGAAAAAGTAGGCTGTTGGTTAACTAAGATCTGCAACTTATCCATTAGGTAGGGAAATGGGCACACTGGGTGGGCCAAGCGGTCCTTATCTGCTGTCAAATTCTGTGTTTATGTAACCCTAATGGGGTCCTCAAGCCTACTAATATACTCTGTGTCCATGTATGTGGTGGTGGTGGGGGCAGCAGTGGGAGAATGGGTGATGTGCATACGGGTCAGTAAGCAGAAAGGGTGCTCCTGGAGGACCGTCCATCTGCAAGGGGGTGGTAGTCTGGGGGATGCATGTTTGGAGGTTTGCCCTTCTCTCCCCCACCACCTGCTGTTGGATTTCCCCTTTACTGAAAAACAGAGAGGAGGTGCAAGGCCCTCCACTAAAAGGGGGTGGGTGCAGCTCCATTCACAGGAAAACCCCTGCATTGGGAAGGGGATACAAACCCCTGCCTGGGTAGGGGGTTGCAGCGCTCTTCATTCAGAGAGGAGGGGAGGGGAGGTGCAGGTCACCAAGTGAATAGAGGAGGTTCCAAGCCAGCGCATGGTAGTGAGTTATTGGCCTGTGCATGGTATGTGCTTCAGATGGGTTTCCCAAGCTCCCTAACGTGACCTGTGTCAATGGATAGCAGGGTGCATTGATGTTCTACTGCAGGGAGAGTGTTTGGCGGTGGGGTGGGGGTGGGCAGCTGGTCAGTGGGTGGGAGGGTGGTTTTCTGGGTGGTATGCAACCTTGGGGGATTGTGGAGTGGTCAAGGGAGGGTACTCACAATGGGTGTCCCTGTTATCACATTTTGATTTTCTATTCTCCACTCCCCACTCTAGGATTTCCTTTTTAGTGGGTAATGGAGAAGAGGTGCAATGCTCTCCATAGGAAGGAGAAAGCCCCACACCACAGCTACCTTCTCTGACAGTTCTCACTTCTTCCACAGCCCCAGACACCACCCCTCCCTCCACAAGCCAACACTAACCCCCACACCACCTTCATCCTCCATGTCCCCCTCCCTCCACAGTCCCTTTTCCCTTCAGCACCCTCGGTCCTACAGTCCCTTCCAAAACCTACTATCTTCACAGTCCCATCACCACTTTCGCTCCCTTCATAGCCCTTCAGACACCTCCCTCCCTGGATTTTCATTCCCCCTGACAACTCCCTTCCAAGGCCCACCAGACATTTTCTTCCTTCTCCAACCCCATTGATACACCTCTCTCCCAGGTTCTCATGACATCTCCCACCCCGGCCTCACCATACACACCTCCTTCACTAGACACTTCTCCCTCCCAGTCTACCTGGACACCTACCTCTCTGGCCTGCAAGACACTTTCCTCCCTCACTCCACATCCTCCTGCATCCCTCTTCCTTTCCAGACACCCCTCACTCCCAAGCCTCCCAGATGCCTCTCTCCATAGCCCCTGGACACCTCTTCCTTCTGGCCTCCCTGAAACCCACTTCCCTCCTTGGCCCATCCCCCCTTCCTGGGCCCCTGGGCTTTTCCTCTTCCCTCAAGGAATCCTGGACATCTCACCATGCAACACTCCATGCCACTCACCAAGCACCGTCTACCACCTATCACTAATCTCTGTCTACCGTGCCCCCCCCAGCCATGGTCTCACACTCCTCTGGCCCTTGGCCCCCACCCTGTTGACAGGCTCCATAGTATCCCTTTCCCCGGCACTTGCAGCTCGATACTGATCCCCCAGCCTTAGTTGTTAGTACCCAAAGGCCCCTCCACACCCAGCCTTTGCATCTGACTTCCCCCCCTTGCATCCAGCTCCTAGATCCATCCTCCAGCCCATTATGGGACTCTGCACACTGCCCACTACACATGGATGTCAATGTAGTCACTTCTGGCTCTCACAGATACAAGAGGTGGGCTCAGCATTCATCAAACCAAAAGGACACCACTGCTGTGTTGCACAATTGTAATCCAGTTTACTGAATCCAACATACAGCATCACACACTCTCCCTGCTGAGATTTCGCACATGCTGTGTGCGCTTTCTCCAGGCATGATGTATTGAATGCAGAACTCTCTATTTATAGTGCCTAAGGCTAAGACTTTTAAAGGGACAATGCAAATGAATTCCCATCTAGGTGCTTTTAATTACAAAAAAAAATGTACAAAGGGGCTGGGCCGGTGGCTCTTAGAGATGAGACACTGGACATCACGCTTTGCTCCACACCAGTGGCCTGAGTTTGGAAGCAGACTTTGGTTGCCAGGGGGGTAGGACTGAACATCCAAGGGACTGCTCTCCTCTCCTGGGGAAGGAGGGCTTGCTTGCTCAACCTCTGACTGCCACCAGGTGGAGGCCTGAGGGTAGAGCAGGCTAGTGTGGTATGAAAGAACGGCATTGTGGCCTGGTGATACTTGGGTGCCTTCACATGCATGCTTCACATCGTCCGCAGTAGGAACAGGAGGAAAGCAGAAAATGGAAGCTGGGGTTTACTAATGCCTTGCATGTCTGTCTGCAGACCTGCGCTGCCACCCTTTACCACTGTCCAAACTAGAGTGTGTCTCGGGGGTGGGAGGACAACCTTTCCTTCCCTGACCCCACCATGGGAGGAATCTATGGTGGTGTCTGACCGTAAGGTAGACCCCAGGGGAGGCAGGCACAGGTCCGTGGGGACCGAGACAGGACTGACAATCTCCATCCCGCTGAAGAGATAAACTTATATGGGAAAGAAAAACATACAAAATCTAGTGAGCACTAATAAATAAGTCATCATAACATGAATCCCACAGCAATAGTGTTCTACCTAAAACTAATATTAGTTTTTAAAAGTAGCCAACCATTACCTTTTATACCTGAGGTACTTTCTCGTTTCCCTTTGCTTAATTAGAAGATTGTTTCCCTGATGTTAGTAGGTGTGATGTATGGGATAGCACTCTGCTTGACAGCTGACATATCTAGCTCTGTTCCACCCATTACACCATCAGCACTGTGACCTCACTGACAGACATCACTGCTGCTTAGGAACAGCCACCCACTAGCTGCCAGGTTAGTCACCTGTGATGTCACTGTCAGCGAGATCACAATACTGATGATGTAGTGGGGGGAAACAGAGATAGTTATGTCAGCTGCCAGACTGAGAGCTGTTCCACACATCCAGCACAATATTATCACATAGAAAACCTTCTAATGAGCAAAAGAAAAAAGAAAATTACTTCATAAATAAAAAGTTACAACCGATACTTCTTCAAATTTATATAATTTTCCTGTCTGCCTATTTTGGTTCCACTAGCTCTTTAAAGGAGCCATAGTCAGAGGTCCCTGTGGCATGGCATAAACCCATCATCACCCAAGTGGTAACATAATACTGAGCCCATGCAGATGAGGGTGCCCCTCCTACATCCAGGTGCAGCAGCAATTTCAAAGGTTTGCAATGACATTAAACTGCATCCAAAATGGCGCTATTTACTGCCTCCAAAAACCTACTTTTAACCAGGCACTAATACCACATGCCCACCCCACCAATGGCGGGATGGCTGTACTGCAGCCGCTGGCCCCAACCACCATCACATCATTGAGGATTCAGGCCTCGATGTCTAGTGGCACCCCTCCCTGATCACCTAGCTGGTGATATTATGTTTCTCCCTGGTGTCTCGTGGCACACACCACTCCCACGATCATCCGTCCTGTATATAATAACCATATCCCTGGTGTCTAGTGGCACTCCCCACTCCCTGATCACCCATCCTGTAGATTATAGCCTTATCCCTTGTGTCTAGTGGCACCCCCTTGATCTCCAAAGCCCATGTACCCTATAATACCCTGGCATCCAGTGATACACCAGCCGCCACCACACCAAATGCTGATCGACAAGTGAACCAGTGAACACTAGCAGTCTAGTGGGCCCCACCACCCACCCCACCCACACACAGATCACCACTTATCCAACTCCTTCCTTACGAGAGTCTCCAGGGATGTTCTTTGCATCCCGATATGGTGACTAGCACAGCCCACAGCTCACTTTCTCGGCCAGCCACCGTATGAGCTGACAGTGCAAGCACAATATGGTTATTGTATACAGGACGGGTGATTGGGGGGTGGGGATTGTGACTAGACACAAGGTATAGGGTTATACTCTATGGGATGGAGATCGAGGAGTGGGGGTGCCACCAGACACCGGGGATACAGTGATCATGTGGGATGGGTGATCGGGGGTAGGGGTGCCTCTAGACATTAGGGATACGGTTATCATATATGGGATGGGGTTGGGAGTACCACTAGACAGCAAGGATACGGTTGTCATATACAGGATGGGTGTTTGGGGATGGGGGCTGCTGCTAGACACTAGGGATAACATGACAGAGACGCCCACAGGATGAGCACAAAAGGGCTGCTGGTCACCATGAAAATGAGCCCATAATGGGCCTTGAGTGCCCAATGGACTCATTTGCATGGTGTGGCTGAAAATACCATCATGGCTATCCGGTGCCGGGGCGCAATTCTCTGTGGGCTGGATACAGCCCAGGTCCATGTGGGGGCAGAGCAGTTTGACTTAGTGCTGTGCCAGCAGGCTGATATTCAGTCAGACAGGGGCAGTCCGCTATCCGACTGAATATAGTAGCCTCTGGGCTGGGCAGAGGCAAGGAGTAAACCTTTGTGCTGTGCTTGCGCCCATTTTTTAATATCTGGCCCCTTATGTCTAGGCTGTCTCAAATAGTACACACGCACCTTAATTTTAAAAAGGTCCCAATTGAAACACTCATTCTGGTCATCCCTTTTTGTGAACCCAGTTTATATTGCCAAAACATTTCATGACCTGGGATCTTGTTATCCAAGTTTCCCCATACATACACGAATAACAACCTGTTCAATTCCACTGAAACTGAGTCTGTGTCCAGCTCCTGCCTGTTTTATGTGCAGTGCTAATACATTTTATCTTTCTTCTCAGCACTACGCACATGCCGTCCTAGGATTTGCTTGTACTTTTTGCTGTTTCTTTTCCTACATACTAGGCTTATACACGTTGCCAGATACAACATTGATTAGAATGGTGTGACTGGGAACCTTTCATTAGTAACAGGGCACTACTTTACTATAGTATGCAGGGTTTTAAATGAGCTGTAAAAAATAATTAGCAGTTTGACATGTTAAAGTGCCAATTACTTGTGAAAATGCATAGCACTTGGCACAGATTGATTAGCAAAATGTAAAAAAATGATATAGTTTTATTAATGTTGTGTACTGTGTCATGGATTCACTCAAAAAAAAATGGTTAGCAGTCTAGTGCGAAGTATTTCTGAAAATGGTTAGCATTATCCCCGTTTTGCTTAGCGTTTTGCTGTGCTGTACCAGCTATCTAAAACCCTGGTATGTGCTTACAAACCCAACTGTTCAGTCATAGAACGATCAATGTCAAGAAGGAAGAGAAGAAAATTTTGAGGCAAAACTGGGATGTCCCTGAAAATAAGGGACACTTGTGAGGTATGCAAAGAAGGGATTGGGGAGAGAGGATCAGTCTGTCAGTGTCAGGACAGAACAAAGTGTCTGCAGTGCACGTGGCACAGTGCGGTGTTTCAGTGTATGTGATGTAGTGCAGTGTAACAGTGCATGTGGCACAGCGTGGTGTTGGCAGTGCACGTGGCACAGTGCGATGTTGCCATGTGTGCCTACACTGCATGTGGCAAAGTGCAGTGTCAGCATCAACATGGCGCAGCACAGTGTATGCCACATGGCAGTGTTGTGTCAGCAGTGCACGTGACACAGCGAGGGGTCAACAGTGTAAGTGGCACAGTGCACTGACAGCATCGCAAGGTGCACGACGTGATGTTGGCAGTTTATGTGGGACAGCACAGTATCTGCATGTCACGTGGCACAGGACAGTGTGCGTAGAACATGGCACAGTGAGATGCAACAGTGCACATGGCACCGCACAATGTTAGCAGTACACGTGGCACTGCATGTGCACAGTGCTGTGTTGGCATTGCATGTGGCACGGTGCGGTGTCTGCACTGCACGTGGCACAGTGCATTGTTGGCAGAGTACTAACACAGTGCAGCAATGCTATTGTGTGTGTGTGTGTAGCACAGCACAATGCCACCACAGCACAGTGTGATATACTGCTGCCACAGTGCAGTGCCACGTGCACAACAGATACCACAGTGAACCACAAGGTCTGCCATCACTGCTCTGTACCATGTGGTTTGTCATCACTGAGCTGCATGATGTGCACTGCATCACTGCACTATGCCACATGAACTGCCATCCCTACGCTGGGCCACATGCATTACCATCATTGCGCTGTGCCATGTGCACTGCCATCGCTGAATAGTTTCACGTTTATGGCTGTCACTGCACTGGGCCACATGTACTGCCAACACTGCACTGTGCCGTGTGCAATATCATTATTGTGCTGTGCCAGGTTAACTGGTGTCACTGCGCTGTGCCACGTACACTGCTGTGATTGCACTGTGCCACATGCACTGCCATCACTAGTGCCTAGTCACATCCCCTTCTCCCTATCATTTGGTACATGTTCCCTGGAGTCCTGCGGCATCTACATACATTATTTACACCAACCTGCATGTGTGTTGCTTTCACACACAAAAATAAACTGTTCCCAGCAAAGAAATAATTGAGTGAATTATTTTTAAAAAATTCCTCCGGAGTGTCGGCCCAGTGGCACTGACTGCTGAGGTGTTGGTCACTATAGCTAACACCACAACGGCGACCGGTGTTTGGGAACAAGCATGGGTCGCCGCAGGTTGGCAGGGGAGGAGAAGGACTAAGCATCCGATGGACTGCTCTCCTTCTCCAGGGAGGGGGGTCCACGACAGCCAGCGCTGGATTGCCTCCTGGTGGAGGCTGAGGGACAAGATGCTTCGCTGTGCTTAAGGGAGGAGCTGGGGGCAGATGACAGGATGGAGCACGTGCGGGCACATGTGCACTCCCCTCTGTTGGCAACACTGCACACCCTCAGCTCTGGGGGAAGCTAAGGAAAAAAGAGATGGCGCCTGTTTGAGCAGCTTGAAGGTCAGCCTGGTGAGTCAGGGCTGCCAGCGTGGTGGCACCCGCCTGGATCCATGTTCTGTGGGAGTTGGGGACACCCTGCCGCCTGCTGCAGGGGTAAGCTGCAGGATGCCAGGTTGGTGCAGTAGATGCGGATGGCGACTGGACTCCCTAGAGGATGCGAGGACAGGGGAGAGGTTTAAAAAAAAAAATTCCTCTGGAGTAATAGATGAATGCTGAAAACAACTGCTATTCAGCCAACCTGAGTACAGAGAACACAGATGAGAGGCGGGCATGTATGTTAGCTCTCACTCAGCAGTGCCACATGCATGGCCGACACTGCAGTGTGCCACATGTACTGCTGACACTATACAGTGCCACATGCACTGCCGTCACATTTTTGTGCCACATACACTGCCAGTTGTGCACGTGCATTAACATCACTGTGCTGTACCATGCACGCTGCTGACACTGAACTGTGCCCCTTGCACGTGGCTCAATATGGTGTCAGCACTGCACTTGGCACAGCGCATTGTTGGCAGTGTATGTGGCACAGCATAGTGTCATAGTGCATGTGGCACAGTGTGGTGTTGGCATCGTACTTGGCTCAGCATGGTGTCAGAGTACACATGGCAAATCGCATTGTCAGTATTGCACGTTGCACAGCCCCGTGCTGGTGTATGTGCATGGAAACACAGAACTCTAGAAGCAGTATGTGTACATGGGTGGTAGGTGGGAAGGGGGACACTTAGGTGATGTCGGGGTAGGTGTGGGGGAACAGATACATAGATAGTCACAGGTATGTGCAGACACTGTGTGGGGATATGTGCATGGGAACACATGACTTTAGAAGGAGTGTGTGTGTACATGGATAGTAGGTGGTGAGGGGGGTACTTTACCGGTGCTCCATTTTCTACTCACCACTGCTACTTATATTTTGCAGTAGGGTGGACACCCCTTAAGTATAGAAGGCAGAGAAATGCCATGTACTGGACATATAGAACTATTATTAAAAAGCTACCGCAGTACATGTCAGACTGTCTTCCACTAAGCGAGGTAGGCAAATATGCCTTAAGAAGTACTTCTTATATCTCACTTGTGACACCCAGAGTCAAATCGTTCTTTGGCAGGTCATCCATAAGTTATGCACTACCCCAACTGTGGAATAACTTGCAAGAAACTGTGAAATTGGTCTTCTCTATCAACTTCTCAGCATTCAAAACGCTGTATGTTCGCTCCATCAAGGAATCATGTAGTTGCTTCTCCTGAACTGTGGCCTGATACCATTTGCCAGAATACGGAGATACCCTGGCATCTGTTATCCACCTTGCCCCATTACCTGCTCCCTCTCCAGCGACTTCCTAATGCGTCCTAGCAGACTGTCATGACACCCTGAACCTAACCTCTCCTGTCTATGCCACATGTCTCTTGTCCCTTTTAAGGATCCTTCTTATAGTCCTCTTCCTCTACAGGCACCTATTTCCCCATCTACTCTTCTTGGTTCTGCATTAGCCCTACATACTTAACACCCTCTCCATTCTTATCATAGTTCATTCTTATATTCCTCTTCCTCTACAGGCAGCTATTTCCCAGCTACTCTACTTGATCCTGCTTTAGCCCTACATTCATAACGTCCCCTCCACTCTTATCTTAGTTCCCTTTTCCATGGCTGCCATCCTATCCCGTGATTCTCTGTATATATATTACTCTCTAGGAACCAGTTCTCTCTTTTATTCCTGTGTTTTTCTGTATATTATCTCAGTGGTACCAGTCTTTTCTGTAAGTCCTGCTCATGACACATAGTCCCTGGTCAGATTCCCTCGTTTGGCCTTATCCAGCTGTAAACTGACTGAGTATAGTCTATTTTGTGGTTCGCTTATGTTCTGCTGTATACTGACTGAACCCTGAATACTGACTGTGAATTTTGTATGTATACCAACACATGCGCTGTGAGGACAGTTTATCTATGTAATGATTCTGTATTCTGTTGCTTATCCTTCTCCGTGATGGATCATGTCTATTATGTATGTATCAGCCTGTTCTTATTGATCATGTATACTTTGTAGGTCGTGTTTCCTGGCACCAGTATGTTTTGTGCCCAGGTCCATCTTGAAAATGAGCTTTTGCTCAACGGTGAACACCTGGTTAAATAAAGGATTGATTGATTGATTTGAGTTGTATCAAGGTAGGTGTGAGGGGGAAGACAGGAACAAGGGTGGTTATGGGTATGTGGAGACACTGTTCTGGGGTAGTGGGATGGTGGAGGTTCAAGTGTGGTCCTGGGCATGTGGACACTCCATGCTGTGGTAGGTGGGGTGGGGGAAGTAAATATTCAGTCCAGGATATGTAGGAAGATGGGGAGGGGGTTACTCAGTGCTGCCGTGTACATGGGAGGGGGATGGAGAGTAAATGGGTGGTCCCAGGTATGTGGAGACATCGTGCTGGGGTAGGTGGGGAGGATGGGTGATGACACGGGTGGTCTTTGGTATGTGGAGACACTGTACTGGTGTGTGGTGAGGATATGTGTATGCAGAGACACTGCCATTGTAGGTGGGATGGGTGAGGTACATTTTAACTGTGCCAGGATAGGTGAGGAGGGAGAAGTACACTAGCGAGGCCAGAGTAGGTGGGGATAGCAGGTATGTGTGTGGTCTAGGGTATGTGGGGACACCCTGCTGTTGTAGGTGGGTAGGGGAGGTTTATATTCACCATGCCAGGGTAAGTGAGTAGGGGGAAGTACATGAGTGGTGCAAGAGTAGGTGGGGTGGGGGACGGCAGGTACATGGGTGGTCCAGGGTATCTGGAGATACAGTGTCATGTTAAGAATGTGGAGGGAGGTACATATGTGGCCCTGGGTATGTGGAGACACCGAGCCATGGTAGGTGGAGAGGGGAAAGTGCATGAGCTGTGGGAGTATACGTGCAGGGGAACACATGTCTCAAAGGAGTGTGTGTATTTGGGAGGTGCAGAGGTAGGTGGTGGTGGTGGTGAGGTGCGACAGGTACATGGGACTACTCATGCGTGGTACTCACTACAAGAGAAAGACAGGATGTGCACATGAATGTTAGGTGGGTAAGGGGAGGTACATGGGTGGTAACGGGAAAGGTACATGCAGGTACGGTATGTGGGGATACATTACAGGGGTTGGTGGGGGTACGTGTGTGGTCCCAGGTACATGTTGGCACCATGCCAGGGTAGGTAAGAAGGAGAGGTACATGGGTGGTGCAGGGCATGCTGAGACACTGGGCTGGGGTAGGAGGAGAAGGGAAGTTTCAATGTCCATCAGAATTTGAGTATTTTATAAATGTTTTAGTTTTTTTATTTTTTTTTGTAAGAAAGGAGCACATCTTATTACTAGGATGGCCAACACATTTATAGACATAAATGGATGACAGTAAAACTACACAGATGCTGAAACGATGTGTCACTGCTGAAACTTCAATTGGGAGCAGAATAGCAGTCAGAGTAACTAAAAATCATGAACGAAAATTGTAAAACAACATGAATGAACATAACATCAGAACAGTAGTTTATTAGCAACAACCATACTGTATCATCAGTTTTTGTATGAAAATCTTAAATCAGAGGATCTTGTAAATTTAAGGAGCAGTGACTGGTGCAATCGCAGCTGTCAGAAGCTTTTCAGAATAGTGGGAATCTGCTAGGTTGCCATCCACAATATGGCCCCCAGATTTACATGCGCCACGATGACGCATTGCCATTCTAGTCCTTTTTTTTTCTAGTTCTGTGGTTTTTCTGTTTGCCTATGCACTTGTGCAAAGCAAACAAGTTGGTATGAGTGGATTTTGATGATTGCGACACTGTCGATCCAATGCAGGGCAGTCTGCAAGGAGCGCAACAGTGTCAGACTCATACCTCTCAACTGTCCCTCATATCGTCTCAAAAATTTCCACCGGCCCTCCTGAATTTGGAATTTCTGTTGCAGAGGATTAGGTATTTAAAGCGTAACGTAATGTCAGACTTTAATGTTACAATCTAGTTCTCTTTCAGAAAATGTCTTTTACACTTAGCCGAACATTATGGCAGAATTATTGCGCTAATATTGTGTTTCCGTTTCTTAAAATGTGTCCCTGATTTTGGACACTCTGTCCCTGATTTTTTAAGCCTTGCCCTTGATTTGCAATTCAGGAGGTTGATAGGTATGATCTGACCAGTCATTAACCAGGCTGATCGTGACTCTCTTCTGAGCTTGCTGGGCAGAAGCTGTGTGAAGTTCAAACTGCCACCCAAATCATAGGGCGGCTTTTTCCTTTTCTAACCCATTCCTCGGGAGGGGGCTTACCTAGACTGCCAATGCCACCCTCCCGAGGTCCTGCACTGCTGCCAGCTCTCTCTTGCTTGACTGTGTGTGTGGCACAGGGAGAGAGTCGGGCAACAGCATGGGTGTTTGTCACCTCCTGTGCCCTTGTTCCTTGTGACTGAATTTCTTGGCCCAGTCCCCTGGTTTTGCAGTGGGGATTGGGAGAGAGATCAGGAGCCATTGTTCTTTGGTGTTCCATGCATCTGGTTGCAGACTGCCACCAATGGCAAGCCAACTGAAGGAGAGAAAGAGAGAGCACATTCTGTGTAGGGCTCCTCCCTAGCACTCTGTCTTCTCCCGACCTGATGCCAGACTCACTGTACCCACAACCCCACTGGACATCAGCCCAGGAGGGACTGCAACTACCCGAGTGTTCAGCACACTAATTGGGAGGACAGAACTGAATAAAATGGAGGACGCTGGAACGCTTGACTCCATCAAAACATGGTGGCAGCCATCTTTGTGCCCTTCGGCTCCTCCGGCCAACCAGTCAGAGGGCATGAGAGCCCAGCAAGTCCAGCAAGAGACTGTAGGAGGATGATGCAATCTGGGACCTTCCCAAATGAACTGGTGGGCTATGAGGGCCAATCAGAGGGCATAACAGTGCAGAAGGACTGAAGGACAGCCTGCCTGTCCAATGGGACACTGAATTGTGAGAAGGAAGTTGCTGGGCTCTTGAGGATCTTGTGACAGTCTGAGAGGGACACAGAAGTGTTCAGACCTGTTGCTGGTGAGACCAAGCGAGAGGCCTAATGAGGCCAACAATCCTGTGAGCCCTCACCCGGGTTCATTCAGAAAATTCTCTCTGAGCCTTATCCTGGGTTCACTCTGTTCAGAGACTGCTCCAGATAAGCCCCAGTGGGAAGAAATTGCTGAGAGTGTGAGACTGGGGCCATTGCTGTAAATCGAAGCTGCTGGGCTATACCGAGTGGAGACAGAGACCTGCATCCTACCCAGCTTGCTCCAGAGCCAGGTAGGGGGCTGCTAGCCCTTCTCTAGTGTGGTGGATCTGAGAACAGGGAGTCAGGGGGCATGTGCCCTGAGTACATGGGTATTCTTGATCTGGAGTGGAGTCAGACTGTGGGGGTTGCTGCTGGGGTCCAGGCTCCTTGGGAACGGGGAAGCCACTGCGTAGTGCTCTTGTATCCTGAGTGTTGAGCCAGAAGGACTGTATCTTGAAAGGTGTGAACCAGAAGGGCTATGTTGCTGCAGAACTGCCTGCACAGTAACTCTACAATAGCCTATGTCTCAAGTGCCATGTTCCTGTTTTATAACTGTATGTATTATTACACTTCTGTATGTATTTATCTGAACTCATACTCTGTATATCCCTTTCCCCTTTCCCCCAGGACATACCATGAGACAAGCATTAAGTTACTCAGTGTATCTTTCCTGGTGAAACAGTTCAATAAATAAATAAAATAGAACTTCCAAGAGGGTTTGAAGGTTTAATTCCCAGGCCACTGGAACCTGTTCCTGAATGTTGACTGACCTGTTGCTGTGTACTGTTCCCTGCCTCGACTGAGCTGTTGCATCTGTGGGTCACATAAGTGCTGATATTGCTGGCTGGGGTCTTCGTGATTTTCCAATTATGGATTACAAGTTTGGGTTCACATATTCTGTCTTTGGATTTCAAGTTCTTTAAATTGTGTTAACACACTATGGCTTGTTGATGGTTAAATTGCAAGCTTGTTAACTTTCATCAAGTGCACCGCTGACCACTGAAAGAACCCAGGCAACGTAGCTACCAGGCCTGCACCAGAATTTCTGGGTACCCAGAGTCATTTGTAATTTATGTCAGACTTGAAATTGTAGTTCTACTGCAGGTACCAGTTAAAGAGTTTACTGCATAGAATAATTCTTTTTATTTTTTTTGCCCCCTGATTGGGAGAGTGCTTCCACAAACTGTGTGGGATCTGAGAGGGTGGTACAGTGCAGTGGCTGTTAGGGTGCACTGCTATAGGATGGGAGTGTTCAAGGTGACTTACAACTGTTTAACCTTTTCTTCCCTTCTGGCTGCCAGGCTTGTGTTCGTAAGTAAAAGCACTGTTGATTGAATTTTACTTCTGTGTGTGTGGTCAGTTTGTGCAATCTGATTGAAGTCTTTATTGGTGGAGGTAACAACTATCTTCATAGTCCCCAGGGGGTGGTTCAGTCCAGTGTAAGGAGGAGGGTAGGTACTGCATCCCAGAGGGTGGTACTGCATACAGCATCTAGCTCACTTATTCTCTCTGGGTGGAGGCAGCATACTGTTTAATATTTGTTCTGGGATGAACTGCCCCACCACCACAGAAGAAAGAATGAACCTAAACCCCTCAACTGGGAGGGGGAGGCCCTATGCAGACGCCAGTCAGGGATGTGAACCCAGATACGGCATCCTGGGGGGGATCGCACTTAAACCTGCATAACACTCAGCACCATTATCAGCCTGCTGTGGTCCTCCCCCCAATGTAAAAGCAATCCTTCCCACCCTCTGCCAGGTATCCCTCCCACCTCCCATTGCTTCCACCTTCTTCACAATTAACCGACACCAGGGTGCCTAATCCCTGATGCCAGCTAGTAGTAGCGGTGCTACACCAGGGCGCACTGGAACATGTGCATTGGTAAAAAAATGCTTTGCCCCAGTGCTCTTGTGGCTCCCAGGCTCAGGCTGCAGCATTTAATTCAAAAGTAAGTCATAACGTACTTTAACTTGATTAGCATCTGCATTCTCTCTGTTACTAACGTCAAGTCAACTCAAATGCCTCCCAACTCTGCTGCCCTATGCAGCCCCAGAGTACACTACCCTGACCCCTCCACCAGTTTAGTGTCTGTGGCCTGATGGTGGAATCTTCTTTGTTTAAGCCAAGACCTTGCGAGCAGCCAGACTGTCTCTGTAGTGGAAGAAATGTGCTCACGCTTCTGACATGAGAAACGCACCACAGTCAGTCAGGCACGCTATCTCACACAACAGTCTAGCTGTGTTTTGTCACCCTCCCCTCTAAACTGTCAAGTATGCCAGTTCCCCCTCAGGTCATCAACCACCACAGATAAGTCCTCTCCTGGACTCAAGTCTGTTGAGAAGAGTTTTGGAGCACCTGATAGGAAGTTGTAATTGAAGCTGATGCCTGCCCGTGCTTGCAGCAAAGTACTGAATCACTGACTCACTTGCCTAATTAAGAGCCACCGAGGCAGCGCCAGTCAGGAGAATAGCATCCAGCTGCCACTAGCAGTCCCGCTGAGACTAACAATAGCTGCTGCTGCTGCCCACTGGTTGATTTATACTCCCAAAACAGCATAATCACTCAAACATCAGCCAGTGAGCCAGGGTTCAGAGGTGCACTAAGCACTGAGACACCTAGCAAGCAGCCAGCCAGCCTCTGCCTGAAGCCCAGCAAGCCACACATAGTCCAGAGAGGGTCAGGAGTGGGACTCAAGAAGAACTGGATTTTTAGACTGCCAACAGTGAGTGCCTTTCTTTTTTTTTTTTGAAAGGTAAGTGACTCTTTTTTATTAAATATGTGAATAGTTTCTTTATTTCCATATCAGATTTTTTCCTTTCTTGGATGTTTGAGGAGTGGCAAGACAGCTGGCGAGGCAACATGGGCGTGGCAGCACTGGCCATCCAGCCACCGCTTTAAAATAATTCTGCCAATGTTGTTGCCATACCTATGCCACATTGTCTGCCACTCTGCAAATATTTAAACATAAAAGTTTATGTGGTTGCTCCTGCATCTCCCACCTGCTGAACTAAAAGTTTATGTGTCTCCCTGACATCCTGTATATATGTAGAGGCAATGGCACAGACAAAATACAACATTTCAAATACAAAGTTATGTAAACATAGAATACCTAAATCTTTTTATATAAAATAAAAACTTGAAAAATAAAACTGGAATGGCATTTTTATTTAAAATGTAAAATTCACCATTGTTTAGATACGTCTAGAGGCGAGAGCAAATACAGTACACATATTTTCCAGTTTGCATAGGTATCCTGTCTGCCAACTGTAGTGCCCACCCTCTGCCCTGGTAACCAACAAAAGATAGAGCTGCCTTTGCCAGCTAGTATCTCCCACCATGCCCATTTTCAGTGTACAACACCAGTGAGCCTGTCCCCGGTGCCACCAAACGTAGCACTGACACTAGGGTGCCCAATCCCCAGTGTTGGTACCTGAAATAAAGAAAAGCATCCCTTGTGATCTTCTTTTTTTATTTTATTATTTTTTTTAAATTCCTGTAATCCTATCTTTGGAAAAGTATCCCTCCTACCTCCCCGTCGCTTTCCGTGCCCGTAGTGGTTAAACTGACACCGGGTTGCTCAATCTGCAGTGTCGGTATCTGAAATAAAGAAAACCATCCCTTGTAGTCTTTTTTTCATTGTTATACACCTTGTAAAAAAGAAAATGGTCCTTTGGTGTCTGTTGCCGCTGCCCCCCCCCACCACCACTCCCTCCCACCCCACTCAGCACCCACCATCCTACACACCCCCCACCCCTTTGTTACCTACCAGAGGTCCAATGCCATAATCCTTTCTGGACTGAAGACACATCTTTACTCTTCAATGCCGGACCAGGAACTGAGGAAATCAGATACATGGTTCTGTGTCTTTTAATGTGTTTTGAACTTGTGCTCATAACTTGGTCATTTTTTAATATTTTCCCCTGAAAATTTTTAACATGGCCTTTTTGGGATCACACCTCATGAACAAGAGTAGAGAAATTCTTCAAATCATGGTGATTTCGCTGTCACTCAGTAAAATCACCTTTTGGGTGGGATTTGAACATATTTACGTACTGAGTTCATGAGGTGGGGTCATGAGAAGACTGTTGAAAATTTGGGATCAAAATATAAAACAAAAAAAAAACAAAGCTGTGAAAGTATGTTGACATTTTTCAGTGCTGGCTCATAACTTTGGCAATGTTCAACGTTTTAACCCCAAATATTCAACATAGCCATTTTTTCACACCATCTCATGAATGTGATAGATGTCGTTTTTCAGATCCAGGCCAAAATGTGTTTTCGTGCTTGTGACGTGAAATGACATTTTGGCCAGTATTTTATAAATGACATCTGTCACGTTCAGAAGCAGGGGCCACAAAAGGCAATGTTGAAAATTTGGAGGCAAAATGTGAAAAAACATCTAAGTTGTGAAAAAATGTTGCATTATTCCAATGTTTATTCATACTGTAACTTTATTTTTTGTAGATTTTGACCCCCAATTTTTCAGTATATCCCTTGTGTTACCACACCTCCTGAACATGACAGGTGTTGTTTTTCAAACCCCTCTGAAACATGTTTTCGCAGTCGTGTTGCCAAATCACCTTTCGGATGGGATTTAAAAAATCCCACCTGTCTTGATCATAATGGCTGGTCATAAAAAGACTGTTGGAAATTTGGGGTAAAATGTGGGAGCTCACTAAAAATTAGATAGTGCCTCCCAGCTGGCCTGTCCTGGGTAAATACAGTTTAAAATGTGTAAAAGCAGGACACCACTGAAAATGAGATATTGCTGCTCATCTGGTCTATCCTGGGTAAATATTTAGTAAAAATATGTAAAAGCAGGACCCCAGTACAACAGAGCCCCCACGGAACTGCGCATCTATGCTGCTCTATCCTGGAAAAAATACATTGTAAAAGCTGGATCCCACTGAAAATGTAACTTGCCTTTCAGCTGGGTTATCCTTGGTAATTCTTGGTTTGTTCAGACGAAGTAGGTGGAAAGCCCATTTAATTGTCTCCCACTCCAGTTGGGGTTTGTTGGTTCATCTGGTTAAGGATAAGAAAGTCATCTAATCTACACTTAAATTGGTCAAACTGGTTGCATGCACTATGCCACTTGGTAGGGAATTCCATACTCTGGCAGTTCTAATAGTAAAAAAGTTGGATCTTTTTTTTTTGTGGGCCCCTCCATCCGTTGACCTCTGTCCTGGTTACAGACCGCCTTGCCTCCACCTCTGCCCATTGCCTGCACTCCTTAGTCACCCCTGGCTTTCCCCCCAGAGGGCGGTGTCACAGCACTGGTGCTCTTCCAGTGCCGCAACACTAGTATCTGGTCGGGGAGCCGACGGAGGAGGCTAATTGAGGCCCAGGGCAGGCTTTCATGGAGATGGCAGGGGACACAGTATTTTTCCCCCTATAGGCAGGGGCGGGGACATGCAATGATGACCAGTGTCCACCCCGACCCTGATTCAAGTAGGTGTCTGCTCATTTGGTGAACCCAGCCTCCGCTGGGTGTCGCTACTGCACTGACCGCACGTTCCCCCTTCCCCCCGGAGAAGGAGAGCAGTCAAGGGATGCTCAATCCTTCCGCCGCCCCTTCAGCAAACCCAGTTCCGTTCCTGAACCTGGGTCGCCAGCATCGCAAGCGGAAGTCCAACCACTGCGCCAATGAGCTGGCTAAAAAGTTGAATCTTTTAACTGAATTGACCTGAGGAGCATATAATTGTTTCGTATGGAATCTCAATTCCTTTGATAATAACCTTTTCCTTTTTAAGCCACATTGCCCCATCAGATTTGGATTCTGCATTATCTTGTAGATGAGAAACAGGTCACCCCTGTTTCTTCTAGTCTCAAGGGAAAATAATTTTAAGTTGTTTATTCTTGACTTATATTCCTTATTTTTAAGCCCTACTAGTGATTTTGTTATTGTCCTTTGAGTTTTTTTTCAATTAACTTGGTGTCCCTTTTTGAAAAAGGGCTCCAAATAGAGGATCCATAGTCAAGATGTGGAATGACATAAGATTTATACAGTTTAATTAGACAGTCTCTATCCCTTGTTAAGAAGGCTTTTTTATTGTTCTTATTAATCTATTTGTAATAACTGATGTGACGGCAATGATCAACAGAATCAAGGTTAGTATTCGCCCATATTCCTGAATCCAAATCCTTCTCAGAGGATTTTTTTAAGGTTTTACCATTCAGTTTATACTTATATCCAGGATTTTTCTTTCAAAGTGCACAACTGTGCACTTTGTCTTATTAAATTCCATTTTATTACATTTCCCCCAGTCTTCAGTTTTCTCCAGATCCAGACATAGTTCTTTATAACTCTCCAGGAGTCCACATCACGCCCTATCTTAGTGTCATCAGCAAATTTGGAGATGGCACTCCTAATACCACTCCCCATATCACTAATATATATCCTGGTAAATACATTATAAAAATTGGTAAAAGCAGGGCCTCATCAAAAACAAGATATTGCATCTCAGCTGTGCTATCCTGGGTAAATGCAGAGTAAGAATTGAGAAAAGCAGGATCCCACTGAAAACATTATAACATCTGAGCTGCGCTATCCTGTAAATATGGTACAAAAATATATTAAGAAGATGTAATTGAAAATGAGATTGTATAAAACAGGACCCCATTGAAAATAAGATACTGTATAAAACAGGACTCCGTTGAAAATGAGATCATGTATAAAACAGGACCTCATTGAAAATTAGATATTGCATCTCAGCTGGGTTATCTTGGGTAAATATATTGCAAAACTGTGTAAAACCAGTACCGTACACAAAACCCTACTGAAAAGGGGTCGTTATTAAAACAGGACCATACTAAAGATGAGATTTCGTATCTCACCTTTACTATCCTGCCTATAAAACTGTAAAATCAGGACCCACTGCAAATGACATATTACATCTTATCTGCTTAGTCTTTGGTAACTATGTAGTGAAAATGTGTACAAGCAAGACTCAGTACATCAGCAATGCAAGCAGCGAACAATCAGCACTGACAAATGCTTGTTTTTCTTCCAGCTTGAGCTCAGCCTGCATTTTGCTCCCAGTCATCGAATTTTAAATGAATGAAATAGGTATACTAGAAAAGAATGGATTTATTCTCAGATGGAACAACCACCAGTATTTCCGACCACTTCAAAAATAATCTTATATGATATTTTTTATTATGTTTGAAGCTGCTTTTTGAAAAGTGTACAATACAGTTCTCCTGTGCTGCTACATACACACATATATTTATTTATTTAAGAGTTTAACCAGGCAGGCGTACTGAGCGGAGTACTACTTGTTTCCAGACACGACCTGGGGGGAGGTGGAGGGATGGGGAACATTGATTATTACATGCAGTACAGATAAATACAGTGGTGAGCAGATGGTGCTTAAAACATACAGTATAGATATTTACAATAGTGTAACAGTTTACAGCCAGAGGGCTGCAGAACAGCTGACAGACGACTCTTTTTCATAAGTTTTACATTTTCACAACAGTAGAGAACAGAGCAGCAAATTAACCTTGAGGGTCCTTCATTGTAGCAGCTGAGACATTGGCATGTCTACCGGTTAGCAGGAAACAGCGGGCTTGTGCTTATGGCTACTGCGTGCATGTGTATGTGACTGGGAAGTGTGCGTAGAGTAGTGGATTGAGACGCACGTGATTCGTGGTGCTCCTGATATCAGCAGGCAAGTCATTCCATAGTTTGGGCATGCGATACTTGAAAGCCAATTGACCCTTGGTGGTATGCATGAGAGGGACTTGGAGAAGCCTGGAGTCATTGCTTCTGAGTGAGTAGGTGGGGGAAGGCTGAGCCGATATGACAGAATTGAGATAAGGGGGAAGGGTTTGTGACCAGAATTTGGCGATGACTCTGGAGAAGTGGATCTGTCTGTAGGTCATGAGTGAAGGCAGGGCTAGGTCCCTGTACAGATCACAGTGGTGGGTCATTGGGGGGCAATCCAGGATGAAGCGACAGAAGGAGTGGAAAAGAGTGTCCAGGCTGGCCAGGTTACATAGGGGTGCGGCGCCATAAACCACGTCGCCATAATCAAGTATAGGCAGGATCATTTTTTGAACAATTTCCCTCCGGACCTGTTTGGGCATGCAGTCCTTATTGCAATATAGAGCACCAAGTTTCGGGTGCAACTTATTGTGTAAGGATTCGATATGGGTGGAGAAATCCAGGTATTGGTCAAGCCAGACTCCCAGGTATCTGAATGAGGTACAGGACTCAAGGGGAGCCCTATCTAGGGTAATGAATGAGGGGCGTGACACTAGGCGGGATAGTCGGGAACGCGACCCGAAAGTGAGTGTGACGGGTTTTTTCGTATTTAGGGATAGCTGGTTGGACAGGAACCAGTTCTGAATGGCATTGAAATCCCGCTGAAGCACATTTGACACCACCCCAGTGGAAGGGCCGGAGGCATACAGTACGGTGTCGTCTGCGTACATTTGGATGGATGATAGTGTGCAGGTCTGCGGGAGGTCATTTAGAAATATTGAAAAAAGCAGAGGTCCCAGGACTGAGCCTTGGGGGAACCCCCATATTGATTGGTAGGGGGGAAGATATGCGAGGGCCGGTTTTCACCGGTTGATATCTGCCGACAAGGTAGGCATGGAACCAGCTAGTGGCATGGCTTGAGAGGCCAGCCCCAGTTAGTTTTGCTAGTAGCTTAGGGTGGGAGACGGTATCAAAAGCCTTGGCCAGGTCAATGAAAATGGCCGAGGTGATTTACCCTTTGTCCATTCCAGAAAGGATGTCATCGGTGATTCTTAATAGGGAGGTGATGGTAGAGTGAGACTTTCAGAAACCAGACTGATATGGGGTGAAGAAAGAGGTTGTGTCTAGGAACTGGGAAAGCTGGGCAAGTGCGAGGTGTTCCTGAATTTTAGCCAGTATTGGAAGAGAAGGGAGATGGGGCAGTAATTACCTGGCATAGAGGGGTCTCTGCCCTAAGGGAGGGGGATAACAGTCGCATATTTCCAGTCGGCTGGGATTTTGGCCTTGGAGAAGGAGAGATTTAGAAGATCAGCTAGTGGAGCTGCTATGGCAGGAGCAGATAAGTGAAGCAATTTGGCATCCAGGCCTGATGGACATTTACCTTTGTTGGGGTTGAGTGAAGTCAGTACTTGCAGCACTTCGGCTGGGGTTACTGGATGGGAGGAGAAACTGGGGGTGTGTGGGGTTAAGAGATTTCAGTGGGGTACGTGGTGTGGGTGAGGTAGGCGGGTGATTGGATAGGAGAGATGCTGTGCAGCTAGTGAAGAAAGTATTGAAGGCAGAAGCTACTTTGCCAGGGTCAGTGACGGTCGAACCTAGGATGGATAGGGTCGGGGTTGGAGGTGGATGAGTGGAGAGGAGGGATTTGAGAGTTTTCCAGAAATTAGTGGAGTGGTTGAGGTTTGAGCTTAAAGCTGACGTGAAGTAGCTCTTTTATGCCCGACGTATCAGTTTGGTGCAGGAGTTGTGGAGGGTACGGAATCTTTGTAGGGATTCTTGGAAGCATGCTAGTTTATGTTTAAGCCAAGCCTGATCTATGGTGCGGCAGCTGCTAATGAGATCTGCTGAGACCCAAGAAAGGTGGGATCCCCTTACTTGTGTGCTTCTTAGCAGGGCATGTTTATCCCAGACTGTGAGAAACCTGGCCTTGAATGTTTCGTAAGCGTAGTCAATCGAGGGTGCTTTTGGTATGAAGGACCAGTCAATATGAGCCAGGTCATAGAGGAGCGCAGGTAGAGATAAGGATTTGTAAGATCTTGTGAGACTCGTCCTAGAGGGGGATTTTGCGGGTCTGTGCACTTTCCTGACCATGTATATCATGTGATGGTCACTTAGGGAGTCGGGGAGGAGACCAACACTAATGATTCTGTGAGGGTGGGAAGTGAGGGCCCAGTCCAGGAGGGAGTGGTTGGGTGTTTTCATGTTTAGCCGAGTGGGTTGGGAGATTTCCTGGGAGAGGTTTAGTGTGTTTATTTTGGTGCGTAGTTTGGCACCGTCTTTTGCTAGCCAGTTGAAATTGAAATCGCCAAGGATATGGAGCTCCCCAGCTGTGGCAGTAGACTTTAGCGAGGCCAGGTGTTCTAGGACACTGGGCAAGGGGGTACTAGGGGCACAGTAGGATCCCACAACTTAGACAGGGGCTGAGTAAGGCAGTGCAAGTTTGATTACTAAAGACTCTATATGGGGTGACGGTGTGGGGATTTGGACCAGGGTGAACTGTAACCTGGAGGAGATAAACATGGCAATACCCCCCCTTTTCTTGACTAGACAGTCTTGCCTGATCATTGCATAGCCAGGGATGGCTATAGCAGAGTCAATGTGGTGTGGTTTTAGCTAGGTCTCTGATAGAATGAGGATGTCTGGGCACAGAGATAGGGCAGTAAGTTGCGGTTCTGGTAATTTTTTCAGGAGGCTGCAGATGTTGAGATGCAGTAGTCGGAGGCCCTTGGGGAGGCTCATTCGAGTGTGGGGACTGGGAGGGGTGGGACCCGGGTTTGCTTCAATGTCACCTGCCAGTAGAAGAAGCAGTGTGAGAATGATTTTGGTTTTGTGCCAGGCATGTCTGGCCGAGCGAAGGGAGTGGGGTGCTTTAAGGGTGGGTGCAGTGGTTGACGTTGCTGCATTACATAGGACCATTTGCCCTGGGAAAAAGGAGGGAGGAAGGATGGTAGTTCTGAGCACCCAGTTTTGCACTGGTCCATATGTGAGGCGTTGGGGAAAGTGGTTGAGTGGGGGGCGGGGTAGAGGGTGTAATAGGAGGGGTAGTTTGGGTGCCGTCTGAGGATGGGTTGCTGGGGAGAGAGGCTAGGGGAAAGACAGGAGGAACAGTGGAGAAAAGCAGCAGCATCTTGCCTTATAATGTCCCAGCAAGCAAGTGGTTGTGGCCTCTAGTGGTGATAGCAGATAAGCTGCTAATGAGAGAGTGGGCTGATTGGTTCTGCAGCCACATGTGACTCCGCATATAAAGCAGAGAGCCGACTAAGGGTGGTGGTGGAGGCAGTGGGGAGCCGGCATGCAGTGCCGGCAGGGTAGACAAAGCGCCCTGTACAGCAGGCTGGCGCTGATCCTGTAAGCGCATTGTCCGTACCTTCGGCAGTCCTGGGGGTGGGGGGTGCATTCTGTGAGGCGATGTCTGGGGAGGGCAGGCACTTCGTGAGCCCTCACGACCCTCGATGGAGCTTCCAATGACCCCTGCAGCTGAAGGAGAGAGGGGAGAGAAATTTAAGCATGTTTGGAGAGGCGGGGGCTAGGTAAGGACAAAAGAGAATGCAGAGCTACGCAGGCTAAACTGCAGCCGTCTAATGTTACGCAGGGTTCCTGAGTAGTCTGTTGCTGTGAGAGGCTAAGTGAGCCAAATTAGTACAAAATTAACTTGAAACTATAGGTGCAAAACAGTTCCAGACTATAGCGACTGTTTAAACTCTATACATTAGCAGAACTGTTGGCTTATTACTGAGTAGTCTGTAGCTGTGAGAGGCTAAGTGAGCTAAATTAGTACAAAAATAACTTGAAACTAATAGATTCAAACAGTTCCAGACTCCAGACTATAGCAACTATACATTTGCAGAAACTGTTGGCTTTGTCTCGATCTCTTAAGGTACTTATTAGAATTACAGTCAAACTAAAGGCTTTGTGATAGGAAAATCGACGCAAAAAAACTATCTGCAGTGCTGCGCTGACTCTCCCGACTCTAAAGGCAACAACTGAGTTACAGCAAGGTCCTTTGTTAGAAAGCAGAAATTCAAAAGTGATTTGGCGCCAAAAACAAAGTGCCCTGTACAGCACACTGGCGCTGCTCCTGTAAGCGCGTTGTCCATACCTTCAGCAGTCCTGGGGGTGGGGGTGTTCTGTGAGGTGATGTCTGGGAAGGGCAGGCACTTCCTGAGCTCTCACGACCCTCGATGGAGCTTCTGACGACCCCTGCAACTTTGGCAGTCCTGGGAGGTGGGGGGGGCGTTCTGTGAGGCGATGTTTGGGGAGGGCAGGCACTTCCTGAGCCCTCACAACCCTCGATGGAGCTTCCGACGACCCCTGCAACTTCAGCAGTCCTGGGGGGTGAGGGGGTGTTCTGTGAGGCGATGTCTGGGGAGGGCAGGCACTTCTTGAGCCCTCATGACCCTCGATGGAGCTTCCGATGATCTCTGCAGCTACAGCAGTCCTGGGGGGTGGGGGGGGCGTTCTGTGAGGCGATGTCTGGGGAGGGCAGGCACTTCCTGAGTCCTCACGACCCTCGATGGAGCTTCCGACGACCCCTGCCTTATATATATATATATATATATATAGATATATATGTGTGTATGTAGCAAATGTTTATTTCAATATAATATGTTAAAAATAACAGGACTTTAAAAATGGAGTGAACTATTTTATGTTTTTTATATCGATATGAAACATTTTTTAAAGCACTAGTGGATCACACTGTTTTTTCTGTTTGTTTATTACCAAAGCACAACTGTGAGATGATTTTTGGTAATGATAAAATTTAATTATTACAGATATGCACAGGCAATGGCAAAACCCCTTCTGTAGTTGTACCTGATGGCTCTAATTTCATGAATGGACCACAGCCCGACAGAGCAGAATGACGTACTGAGGGAAACATGGTCATTTTGAACTGCTTTGAGCTTGCCAACAGAAAGCACCGTGGCTCCATCTCTTTAGTATTGTGTGCCTCTCCTCTGTTTAATTAGTGAGGTGCTGTCTCTCCACAGGAAAAAATAGACATAAAATTGTTTCATCAGAAACACGCTAGCTGTCTGAGTCATGTTTTTCAATACTTGAACTAACTTAACTGATTGTGGTTCACTCATATGTTACGCGAAAATCCACCCAAAATTTTGAGTGCTGCCCTGCCTACCTCCCTCCCTACTCTGTAAACAGTCCTTTCTGGTATTGCTGGTTCAACTTTAAGCAGAATTCTGCTTAAAGTTGAACCAGCATAACATTCTGTGGTGATTTGCATATGCAGCCCATGATGCTTTGCATTGTGTGGGCATGTGTGATTTTGTACTTTCTGGTATTGCCTTACAAGCTCAAAGGGGAGAGATGCAAGACGGATTGGAATGTTGCTTTGGTTTTCATCTTTGGTGATCAAGAGGTATGAAATGCGGCGGACAGGGATAAAAGTGGGACCGCGACGCCCAGTCAGGTGTTTCTGTAGAGGCTTGAGAATTGCAGAAATCAAATGTTTAAAAAATGCACAAAAAAGAAGAATATTAGAGTAGGAGGGCTTTAGGAAAAAAAAACCCTAAGAGGCGGTGGGGGCACATGGGACTTCGAAGGACAGCGGTAGCACTTCTGCATATCAAGTGCCAACTGCAGAAGTGTTATGCATATTGTTGTAATTTTTTACTGCTGCAGAGACACATTTTTGACCTCTGATTGCAATATGATCAAACCAGTTGTAAGTAATCTGTTTCTAATGGAAGCAACAAATGGCTTAATAATGATAATCTGTGAGCTGAAATAATAAAATAGCAATTTCATATGCCTTTTGCTAATCGTCAGTTTGCATCAGTATTACTCTCCCCCACCCCAAAAATAAAAAATGATGTAAGTTAAACACATGTAGAACTGCACTGTCTATGCACAGTACGAATTAAGCAATAATACCCAACAGGGTGTGTGTCGTGCTGGGATAACGTCACGTCTCAGGTGGTTGGGCAGGAGGCCGCAGGCCAAGTGCGTCCAATACCTGAGGCGTGACATTATCCCACCATGGCACACACCCTGGAGGGCATTATGGCTATTATACAATGGCTCATTCTTATACAGAATAAAAACAATTCATTTTAAAGAATGTTTTTGCTAATGTGGAAAAATATTTTTGTTTCTTAAGAGGAGATGCAAAAAAGAGAATAAGCTCCAAACAATCATCAAGAGATTCACAGTGAGGCTAAGACTAGACCCGTGATGTCGTACTGGGATAACATCACGGGTCCAGCCCAAGACTGACCAATCAGAGTCCAGGATTCTTTCTTGCCATTGTATAATTACTATTCGACAGAGCATGAGAATACCTGACAGGAGGAAATTCAGTGTCAGTTTGACGCACTTTTTCCAGCTGGAGATAAAAGCAGCTGACTGACACTGCTCCTCCATCTGTCAGTCCAAATGCACTGGTGTGAATGGCGCCCTACAAACAGCAAGATGTGGAAGTGTAATAAAATCATAAAAAAAAATAAAAATCCAGTATGAAATAACTATAACAAGAACAAAACAGTCAACAAATAGACAATTGAACACCTGGGGATGAGGTCAGGAATTCTGTACCTCAAATGCAGCACACTAGAACTTTAATATTGATATATGGGCATTGTTGTGATGTAGTAATGATATAGCTACTTAGCTGACTCCAAGCTTTCTTTTTTTATAAATATGTCATTGCTTTTCACATAAGATAGCCACAATCTCCATTTCACCTTAAACAACAGAACATCATACAAAGTGTTCAATCTATGATTTTAACAATTTCTTAAGTCATACATGAGATTTGGCATTCTCTCTCTTTGAAAGTCATATCCTTTTATTTTGCTTTCAATTCTAACTATATTTGGATATTGCCGGACCTCTATACTGTTTCTAGTAGTAACAGTACAATTGTTTTGATAGGAAAGGACCAAGCATTTAGTTATTTCTTAGAATAACCTTTATAGGTACCCTCCTATGGCCTAGATCATTTACCTGTACCATGACTGCTTCTATAGCGCAGTGGTTTAAGGCTCTGAGCTGCAAATCTGGTGACATCCAGCAGACCAGACCTGGGTTTGAATCCCACAGTTTCCACTTGCATACTGTGTGACCCTGAGCAAGTCACTTAACTTCCCTGTGCTTCCAGGTCACACCTGTAAAAAAGCTTTCAGCTTAGTGTGCTACTCCTGCTTAAACAACTATGTTGTTCTTTGTGTTAAATGGAATAGGTTCCTTGAAAGGGAAGAGTAAGAAAAGAGAAGAAATAGCTTAGTAAGCAAGTTTTGAGGTTGATGAATTCTTCAAAGGCTACTTGGTTTACACTGAAGTCAGAGATGGAAACAGAGGGCTTGATTCTCAAAGCCCTAGAAATGGCGGAAGGTGCTATTCTCACAGGCTGCCTGCCCCAAACAGGGCTTGCACCTCCTGTGCACCCAAAAATGGTCTGTTACCTGGCACAAGGGGGCATGTGGCAGGTGCAAGCTGCTACATCCCCAGGATTCTCAGAACTGATCGAGAAGGAGAAATGCTAAGTACCCATAGACCAGCTAGGGATGGTCTAAGGGTACTTAGAAAATCTCCCTCTGGTCACGTCAGCCCATATGTGGCATGATGTGGGCCCCCCTCCCCAGACCTGATTGTGCAATTGTGGCTATTTAATTAATGTAGCATGCCCCCCATCCCCCATCGTGCCATGCTCCATATATAAGCAGCTTATCATGCCCCCGATTCCCAAATGTGCCATGCTCTGTAGTTAAGTAACATAACAAGAATCCCATCCCGATTGTGCCGTGATCATAATTTAAGGACCTTATCATGCCTCCCGATCACCGTTTGTGTCAATAACTAAAAGCATAACAATATTCATTCCCCTCCCGATGCTCCTGTTGACGAACATTATAACCTGGTGATCTGGTGGTCTCTGCCCCAGTAGGTATAGCCCACCATAGAGACCCCCATCATATAACAGCCAGCACCGGTACAGCCCTCCTCTCACTTCCGCGGCCAGCACTGACTGAACTGTCATTTTGCTTGCTGTACTGTATAATGTACGCAATGCATGTACACATTACAGTACAGCTGTCATAATGACAGTGTAGTCGGTGCCGGCCGTGGAGGTGAGAGGAGAATTTTGCCAGTGCCAGCTCTATTACGGGATGGGTGGGTCTCTATGGTGAGCACTGCCTGCTGGGGGGGTCACCAGATCACCAGACTAAGGGGGTCGTTTGTGTTAGTGGTGGCATCAGGGATCGTGGAGGGGAATGAATATTATTATGCTTTCAGTTATTGGCACATTCAAGGATTGTGGGGCATGAGAAGTTCTTTAAATTATGATCATGGCACACTGGGGAATCGGGAAGGGGGTGTTATGCCACCAACTTGGGGGGTGTCTGCACATCAGGGAGAGGGGACCGCTAGCCCAACAGGGACTAGAGCAGCGCACACGACAGACACTGCCGGTGCACTCTCCATTTGGTGCCCGGCCCTGGTTGGCACAAGCATAGGACTTAGCCACCAGGACCTTGCCCAATAGAGAATGGGGTGCAGGGTCCCTGGCACAAGTGTCAGGGCAAGCTGCTGTTTGCCACAGCTTGTGCCAATCCAAAACCCCTTTGAGAATCGGGCTCAGAGAGAGAATAAGGCGTGGGGTGGGGGGGCTACCCGTTCCTATGGTACAAAATCTGAGTATTTGTCCAACTGCTACATAACCCATTTTTGCCATTTGATCTATAATGAAGGAATACAGTTTATAACCCTTGCAGACATTCTCTCCTATATGTATAGCTCAGTTGTTAGAAGGACTTTTTCTCTGTGCCACAATCTGGTTATGTTTTTTTTTTTGGACCACTAAGATCAACAGATTTATAATTTCTATGACTCCAAGCTTTCATTACAAAAAAGTCTCTAACCCTAATGGTTCCAAAGTTACCACATTTTAAATAAAATATCTTTTGAAAGTCCATCTCTGGAACTGTTGGGCTAGAAACTTAGTTTTCTTAAAATGAAAGCTTGGACTTCAGCCGTTAGAAATGGTGTCTTTATTATAATGTTATTATGTAACAGTAGTAATTATTTTATTGCTATAAAAACAAGGCAGTTCTCTCTAGCTATATCAATATGCATATTTACATTACGGCAGAATACGTTTTTATAAAATAAATGTTATTGATATACTTTATCCATAATGATAAAGTATATCGATATACTTTAATATTGACACAAAATATTTTCAGTTTTTTTTCTGAATTTTGATATTAGTCCCCCATCATTTAATTGGTATCTATACAAGTGTAATACCCATAAACATTCATCTTATACCTTAAATCGCCGTGCTAAAATTTTACTTTCTTTCTCAACAGTACTGATTCTTTCTTACTTTTACAGCCTTTGGCTGCGAAAGCATCAGAAGATAATGATGCATCCAGTGCTTCATATGTCATTGTGCGGATTGGAGGGGTTAGGTATTGAGCATAGAACTTGTGCTCCCTTCTGAGGTACATGAACATGGTGGTCATATTTTGTATTAAACGTGACACTCAGCTAAAGGGAGTGAGCACAGAACTAGAGTTCTGTGGGAGTGACTTTTATGACGGATTAGGTTTAACCATAGAATTAATATTATTAATTCTATGAGTTTAACTATGGTATATGACAACCATTAGACCCTACTGTTGCAATGGGGGCTTCACCCCTGCACCCCCCATTGATTCCTAACCTAAACCCTAACCCTAAACCCTTAATATACTACAAGTAACCTGGTCTCGGGTGCAGTTTCTGCCGGACAACATTTCGACATTATCGGATGAGATTTCAACATCATTACAAAGTCTCATCTGATGATGTCTGTGATCTCATCTGGCACTTTAACTATTAGTAGTAGTTGTTGTAGTAGTAGTACTATAGTAGTGGTAGGAGGTGAGGAATTAGGTGACAAGGGGGACTTTGGGGGCTTTGTACGCCAAAAGTAAACAATCCACTGTAGTGGGTGATGCAGGGGGCCACAGCCCCCCTCGAACTGTCCCAATTCACATCTTTGCCCGAGATTTGAAATCTCATCTGCCATTTTTTCCACCTGGCAGAAACTGCACCTCCTCCCTAACCCATTACTGCCGAGAAGTGAGACATTTTGTGATGTTACACTAACCCGTTACTGGTCAGTTAATGTTGCCTAAAGAGACACTGTCAACCATTTTTGCATCGTATTATTTCTAGTTGAAAACCCACATTTTATGATTGCTTACCTTCTCTAAAATTCATTGATGTTGCTGGTTGTTTTATCTGCTTCCTTTCTCAGTAGAACTGAAATGCATGGTAATGGTGTAGCTATACCCTACCTTTTTTGTTTCAAATCCTTGATCAATCTTTACCGCACACATTTTGAACATTACAAACATCCCCAAGCAGTGCAACCCCTCATGATGCAATAGTCCCTCTCCACCCACTACATCATGAGTGGCTAGACTGTGTGTGTGTGTGTGTGTGTGTGTGTGTGTGTGTGTGTGTGTGTGTTGGGGGGGGGATCTCAAGTCCATAAAAGATGCAGTGGAACTTGATCAAGGAATGTAAACAAACATGTTTCTGTGTGGTAACACCAGTATGATGGGCAGTATGTTTTTCACTTTTAAAAAGAAAAAAATCAGAATCAGATAGCCAGCAACATCAGCAATCTTTACATAATGTAAGCAATCATAAAATGTGTTTTTTAAATGAGGGACAATTTGTGGCCTACAGGGATTGATTAGAGTTCCTGTAACAGATTACATGATTATGTTCATGTAAACGTAATCACGTAATTGCATCAGAAGTCTAATCACTGAGTAGCATAAGCATCTCAAATAAAAATCCTTTATTCTCACTTTGGCAATTTCTCCTCAGACCTTACTTTTTTAGACCGATCACAAAGAAACCCTAAATCGATGTGGGATAGCAGCTTAAACAATGCCTGTTGACATCACAACCAGGGCCAGAACTGATCCCTCTCATCCTATCCCCACTGACCTCAGAGTAGGTACCTGTAGCCTCGTCCCCATGTCTAGGGGTATACTAATGGAAATTTCTGGGAAAGGTAGCATAAACATAGAAGTTGTCGGCAGATAAGGACCTCTTGGCTCACCTGGTCTACCCTATATTCCCTACCTACTGTGCTACAGCAGACCCTACTCGATCTCCAGCCTTAGTCCCCCAAGCCCTATTTCTATGGCCCCTTGTGTCTATCCCATACATGCTTGAATCCTGCTACCATTTTTGTACCCATAACCTCCGCTGGGAGGCCGTTCCAGGCATCTACTACCCTTTGAGTGAAGAAGTATTTCCTCACATCCCCTCTGAGTCTCTCCACCTAGCTTCATATCATGTCCCCTTGTCCTTGAGCATCTCCTTCTATGTAAAATGCTACCCTGTATCTTGTTAATACCTTTGAAGTATTTGAATGTTTCTATCATATCCCCTCCTTTCCTTTAGAGAGTATATATTTAATCCCTTGAGTCGTTTCCTCCTAGGGCTTTTTATACAGGCCATGCACCATTTTGGTTGCTCTCTTCTGTACCGCCTCCACCCAATCTATTTCTTTCCCGAGATGGGACCTCCAGTACTGGACACAGGACTCTGGGTAGGGCCTCACCATCGAGATAAATGGGTAACAATACCTCCCTCTTTCTGCTGGTGATACCCTCCCTATGCACCCAAACAATTTACTAGCTTTTCCCCGTACCTTATCACACTGCTTTGCTACTTTCAGGTCATTAGATATGATGACCCCCAGGTCCCTTTCCTTTTTGTGGTTGCCAGTAGCTCCCCACCCAGTTAGTACACTGGCCTTGGGTTTCTGTGCCCCATGTGCATAATTTTGCACTTTTTGGCATTGAAGCCCAGTTGCCAGCACTTGACCAGTCTTCCAACTTTTTTAGATTGTCCCTCATCCCCCCCCCGGTGTGTCCACTCTATTGCAGATTTTTGTGTCACATGCGAACATGCATATTTTCCCTTCTAGCCCTCGTGCAATGTCCCTAACAAAGACATTGAAGAGGACCGGGTCCAGTACTGATCCCTGTGGCACCCCACTGGTTACCATGCCTTCTTCAGAGTGAACCCCATTTACCACCACCCTCTGACTCCTATTTCTTAACCAATTTCATACCCATTTAACTACTTTTGAACCCACTCCCAGGCTGCCCAGCTTGTTTACCAGTCTTCTGTGTGGAACGGTGTTGAAGGCCTACAAGCGTACAAACAACAAAACCACTTACTTGACCCTCTGGGAATGGAGTGACCTCCCTGGGGCTTGGACGCTTTTGGGCTGGTGCAGGGCTGCAAACAAAGAGGGTTAGCAAACAAACAGCCCCCAGCAACAACAGAATGCATAAAATGGTAATAAAGTCTAACCAGGATCTTTTTTATCCTCCGAGCTCATAAGCATATTAATAGCGATGACAAAAATCATAAACCACAGGTTTTTATTTTTGCCAAAGTCCATTACTCTCAGTTCTTGGTCCCAAAGGGGAAACTTTTTAGATATCCTGAACCAGGAGGTCCTCCTTCCCTTGCAATTTCCAAAGTCCAGAGTTAATCCAGAGTTAATTTTGGGTCTGCGTACAACCCAAATGTTGTACAGGCACAAAGTCTCAGTTAAGTCAAACAGCACATCTATTGATATAGCCTTCCAGGGCAAAATGACAGTGTTCACAGGTAGACAAATAGTGACTGACATTTCTTAGGGTACTTTTAACAGCAGAACCCTCAAAACAACTTTGCTTTTTCCAATTCCTCCCATCCAGAGGCATTAATGGAGGGCAATTTAATTATACTGTACTCCCAAAAATCCCCAACAGAGCAAGGCATACTGAAAAAGCAAGAGACATAGGGCTCCGGAGAGCTGCCTGGAGGCTCCAACCTTCCTTCCATCCTCTAGACCAGGTAAACTCCACTGGCTGCCCACCGCCGAGGGTTCACAGTAGCCCAGGACTGAGTTCCAATGCATACCCTTCCCTTTGGGCTTACGACAGCCAACTACAAGTCCTTGGATCCACATATTCTCCACCAATTTGCCCTGCAATGATATCAGAAAGTCTGGACTCATGGGCTTTTCCCTACAGTTTAGAATTAGCTCCCAAGTATTGACCCCTGTAGTGCAGAGGTCCAGTACTAAATTAATTACTCAGTTTCTGGCTATGTCTCCACTTCTGGGGATCCATATAAATTACTGCATAATTTAATTAAGACTAGGTGTAAGGCTGTGTTGTGATTGCAAAAGAAATTCACTCGAGCCTTCAGATTTCTTTTAAGAGTTTATTGCGGTTATTCAGCTTCACATGCATGTTCATTCTTGTCATCTGTATTGGAGCAGCTTATCCAATTTACATACTGTGTTTATATAAAGATTTCTTATCTTAAATTAATGCCAACACCCCATTATAAGTCAATCATATAATAAAATAACATATTATTCTTAGGGTGTGGTGAATTTCACTCAAAACATAGGTATTACTTTATTTCTTACACAACATCATAAGTGTTTACTACATTTCTTCCACAGTATTCTACAACCTTCTCTGTTACACACCTTCCTTCACAGGTGTATACCATCCTAATAAGGGCACACAATCCTGAGAAGTTTATTATAGGACATTTGATGTGACATATTGGGAAATGTAACGTGTCGTGAAATTATAAAGTTATCACAAGACATTTGATTATATTGTAAAAGGTTACACTTAAATAAAAATTACACTTTAGTAAAATGTTACACTACATTCCCCCCTTTGTGACTCTCTAAAATTGGAGAGCACACGAGACGTTGTTGCCATTGTAACATTTGTATTGGTCTAATCGTGTTTTATCTTGCGATACAATAACACTTGTACAATAATAACACAGATTACTGCAGTACAGCATCCAACCACTACTAGGGTTGGACTAGTACCCAAAACAGCCGAACCCCAATCCCACCAGGATATAATAGGGAAATATGATGACTGCTTCTCTACCTTTTTAGCAGAGGCCTTTTGTGAGAAAATAATTCCTTCAGTTTTTTGATGATACAACAAGGCACCAAGTGTCATTTTATCAATTTTGGGTAATTTGAAATGAGGTGGAGTTGCCAAATCAGTGAGTAAATTCAAGGTCATACTGGAACCATCAATATGGGTAACATTTGTTCGGCTATAGGTAGGACGTTCTCGAAGGGTCCAGTTTGCAACCCACCAGGTTTTGTCACTACACCCCCATACATTCCAAGGTTGACCTGTGATTACACACCATGATTGGTTCCATCTCATAGCTTGGCTGTATTAATTTGTAGACATTAGGGTAAATTTACAGGGGGGTCAATACCAGTCCATTCACAGAAGAAAGGGTTTTGAAAGAACTCTTGAAACTGAGGGTGGACAAAGCAATGGAGCCTGATGGGATTCACCCCAGAATTCTAAAAGAGCTAAGGGTAGAACTAGTAACGCCACTGACTACTCTCTTTAACAAATCATGGGAGGATAGGGTGGTACCTGAGGACTGCAGGAGGGCAGACGTGATTCCACTTCACAAAAGTGTGAGCAGGGCAGAGGCAGGAAACTACATACCAGTTAGTTTGACCTCAGTGGTAGAGAACATGATGGAATCACTTCTGAAGGAAAGAATTGTTAAGTACCTAGAGGCCAGTGTGGCAGACGACTGAAGGCAGCATGGTTTCACAGCAGGAAGGTCATGTCAGACGAATCTAATAGATTTCTTTGACTGGGTGACCAAAGTAGTAGACCAGGGAGGGGCTGTGGATATGGCCTACCTAGATTTTAGCAAGGCATTTGACACAGTCTCACACAAAAGATTAATATACAAGTTAGCCAGCCTTGGTGTGGGTCCCAAGGTGGTAGCCTGGATAAAAAACTGTCTGGACAACAGGACACAAAGGGTAACAGTAAACAGAGTCCACAGTGAAGAAAGGAGGATAACTAGTGGAGTACCGCAGGGTTCGGTACTGGCACTGGCCCTCTTTAATGTCTTTATAGGTGACATTGGAGAGCACCTGGAAAGAAAAGTATGTCTCTTTGCAGATGACACAAAGATCTGCATCAGGGTTGATACACAAGGTGGGGTGGAAAGGATGAAAAGGGAATTGGCAAGGTTGGAGGAATGGTCAAATATATGGCACCTCAGATTCAATGCAAAGGAGTGAAAAGTAATGCACCTGGGAAACAAAAACCCAGGGGAAGAGTACACAATGAGGGGTGAGATAATAACAGCAACAAAAATCGAAAAAGACCTAGGAGTAATTATATCAGATGACCTAAAGTTGGGCAAGCAATGTGAGAAGGCAGTAAGGAGGGCTGGGGGGATTCTGGAATGCATAGGGAGAGGCATCAACAGTAGAAAGCAGGAAGCTGTTATCCCTCTGTACAGACAGTTGGAGAGACCCCATCTAGAGTACTGTGTGCAATTCTGGAGACCCCATCTCCGCAAAGACATAGAGTGGAGGCTGTTCAGAGGAGGGCAACCAAAATGGTGCAGGGTCTGCACCAGAAGACATATGAGGAGAGACTAAAGCAGCTTAATATGTATATCATCAAGGAAAGGAGGGAGAGGGGGGACATGATAGAAACTTTCAAGTATCTCAAGGGAATGAACAAAGTACAAGAGGGTACTATCTTTCAGAAAAAGAGATGTGCAAGAACAAGGGGGCATGATTTGAAGATAGAGGGGCAGCTCAGAGGTAATTTTAGAAAGTATTTTTTCACAGAGAGGGTTGTGGATGCGTGGAACAGCCTTCCTGAGGCGGTTGTGCAGTCGGGAACAGTGGGATAATTCAAGAATGCATGGGACAGACATAAGGCAATTCTAGTGGGGGGTAGGAGGAAATAAGCTGTTGATTAACTAGAATCTGCGGCTTATCCATCAGGTAGGGAAATGGGCAGACTGGGTGGGACAAGTGGTCCTTATCTGCCATCAAATTCTGTTTCTGTTTTCAGGAAACCATGGGTCGGTTGATGTCTCTTCCCCACATATTAAGGTTTCATGTTCTTGTACACACTGTTGCCTAGGTAAGACAACATATTCATTGTGTACTGTGATAATAGTGTCACCTGGTATTTGGAGTCTCATGATCTGGTCATGTCTTAATACTCCCAAATTACTGATCTGCCACAATATTTTCAGTGGTTCAAAACATACAGGTATTATCACTAGTATGGGAATCACATGTCGCAGCACTTCTGCATATTGATTTGGAGAGTTTCATACTTTTATCATAGGTAAGGGTGGTAAAAATACAGTGGGATGATCCAATAATCTAGTCACATTGGTTTCACCTATTCCTAAAGGTAACCTGTTTGCTTCAATTCTATTTAATTCATTGACTAAATAAGTATGTGCTTCAGCAGCTAATTGACAGCAAGTCAGTTCTATATAGCTTCCTTTAGACATTTTAGAAAGTGAGGTATAAAAACCGGCTGCTATTTGAGCAATAATTTTAAAATTCTGTAAGGTTTCTCTAAATGCAAACCAATCAGTTGCTTCATTCTCAGCTGCTATTCTCACAGTAGCTGATAGTGGTCCAGTAGCCAGAGTTTTCAAAGTTGTTTCCAAAGAGCGAATATGACCCTTTAAAACCATAGAATCAATACCATTAGCAATTCCCAGTCCTGAGCCTAACCAGCCCCACATGTCTCTTTTACGACAAGATAAGCCTGGTGATGCTTCTGCAGGAATTTGAAATGACCACGTTCTGTGTCTATCATGGTATTGATTTAAAGTATTATTATAATAGTGTTGCCACAATAATACTGAAGCCCGATCCCTACATTGAAGCGGTAATCATGGAAAAGGCAAACGTAGCAAAACATTATAATACTCCAATTTACATGGATAATATAGAGGATAGACGTTTTGTGACAAGATAATACCATCTGATGGGGGCAAGAATTTTTGCCCTGATATACCTTGTTTTTGATACACTATATTCCATGCAGCGAAATTCTGCCATGCTGTTAAGTTAACATTACAGGCCATTCCCAGCCATCATGCATTTTGAAAAACATGCAAATATGGTAACAATGGATATTTATTTGTTAATGGCAATACTGTAAAAAATTGCTTTAACCCTACTGTATAGTTCACTACAATAGATGTATTATATAAAAAATGCCACATATTACGTTTTGCAGCAGTATAAGATGCATTTAACAACATAATATTAGGTGGATAATGAAACATGTTCTTTAGTTTTATTTGAAATAAATCTTGTTCTTTTGTCAGATTCATCATATCCCCCAACGTGGAGCGGATATAGATCCCTTTCTGGGCTGTTGTGTTCACCACACACATCACCGTGCCAGGCCAGGCTTCTGGCGAACATCCCCACGTTGCATCTTGACATTGTCCATAGCAAATAAAGTACCATTTGATAAGAAGATAACAAGTGTGTTCATGTCATTCTCCCAACATCACTGGGAGACCCCACACTGTACGATTGGCATAGTTCTTGTTGTATAAACTCTTCCAGATGTGCCCTGGGCATCCTTTGTATCTGTCGAAAGTTGCCAGGATCAAGAAGGTACTACACAGTATAAGTACCGGAGACATCATTGTACTTCACCTATTGGGAGAAACAGAGCAGTATCAGTTGTCATCATTTAAAGGCTGATACAATTTACATTGATCCACATGGACTCACTTGGTCTCGGTAGACCCTTGTCAGATTTGATGGTCCTAAATGATCCATGGCCCCAAAACATTAATAATGGTATAGGGCCCCATCCAATTAGCATCCAATGGTCCCTTTTGACCAAAATTTGTAATCATGACATGATGACCCCTTTCAATGGGTGGTATCACTTTTTCATCATGTCTCTGTTTGTTTTTCCAGTGAGTCTGTGCTGCTTCATCACTTTTTAGTTTAATTTCATTTTTTTCTTTATCCTTTTCATTCACCCCATGGTAGCAGCCAGAGCTGCTTTCCTAACATCATCTGTTGCTTCCCCATATTTTACATTGAGATTTTCTATTTTTGTCATAAGTTTATATATCTCTTCTCCTACTAGTTACTTTGCTTCCAGAGCTAATTTCTTATGTCTTTTACTAGTATGGGGTACTTTAGCACTTTCTCCTGTCATTTTTACATAAAAGGGAGCCATTTTTCCTTTTTTCTTTCATCCGGGTTCTTCCTCGCTCTCAGAACTACTGGAGCGCGAGGAGCTATCTGTAACCACCTTGTAGCCATAATGCTGCTTTGGCTGAAAGGGGTGTTTAACCTGCACAGGTGCCATTTTATATTTTTGGACATCTTCACCAAATGAGGTAATTAGGTGTTGCTATTCTAAGGAGATTTGGCACTGCAGCTGTGCCTCTGCTTGTAATGTATATAAGGACTGTTCCTTATATGAGAGGTCTTGGGCATGTTCTTGATTTGACTGATCTATTCTTTCTACTGCCTGTTGCAATTGTCTGGTCAGTGTGTTAATTTGAGCCTGACACTGTTTATTTATAAATTTAATATTTTCTTCTAACTGGTTATTCTTAATTTTTAACCCACAAACCTCCCCTTGTGCCACACTTAATTTATATTCCATTTCTTTGGTATCAGTGGCACATTTTTGCATCTCTTTCTCTAATTTCTTCTCCATGCTTTTTGTTTCAGTAACACATTTTTCTGACTTCTTTTCTTGGAGAGCTAAACCTTCATTACATTTCTCTTCATTTTCTAACATCTGCCTCTTTATTTTACACATTCTAGCTGTTATTTCATACTGATATTGTACATACATTTGACAGATGTTGGCTAACTTTGTTCTATCCATTTTAACTTTCTAATTTCTGTCCGTACATTGCTTAGTAAAGCATAGGTACGCATGTTCCTATTGTTCAGGAGAGCGGTACAGACCTTCCTTTAAATGTGTTTCTAAAAATTTATGTAAAATGGTATCCATACTTATGTCTATCTTGTGGCTGGCAAATCATGTCTGATTTCACACCAGTCCTCCTTAGTCCCTTGTTCGACTCCCTTCTGTACTTAATTGATCAGGTCAGGTGCAGTAAGGCGTTGCCCGCAGCTTGGCCCCTTTGGTCCATTTGATGTCGTCAGCAACCGTAGAGACTGTCTTCAGACATCCAAGTCATGGCACCAATTGTAAAGTTGCGTTGTGTTTGCAAAAGAAATTCACTCGAGCCTTCAGATTTCTTCTAAGAGTTTATTGCAGTTATTCAGCTTCACATGCATGTTCATTCTTGTCATCTGTATTGGAGCTGCTTATTCAATTTACATACTGTGTTTATATAAAGATTTACTATCTTAAATTAATGCCAACACCCCATTATAAGCCAGTCATATAACAAAATAACCTATTAATCTTAGGGTGTGGTGAATTTCACTCAAAACATAGGTATTGCTTTATTTCTCACACAATATCATAGGTGTTTACTACATTTCTTACATAATATTCTACAACCTTCTCTGTTGCACACCTTTCTTCACAGGTGTATACCATCCTAATAAGGGCACACCATCCTGATACGTTTATTATAGGACATTTGCTGTTGGCTTATCCCCTTTAAAACTCTGGAGCAGACCAGTTGACCCAGCCTTCCAAGGGACCCAGAGGTTAACCATCTCAGGCCTTGTAGACCTACTGTACTAAGCAGCCTGAGCTACTTATGGGGGCTACATACCATTTAGTACAGGTTCTGCCCCCTAGCCAATTCCATCTTCACCCATCTAGTAAACACTTTAGTAGCCCAATTTCTTTACCACCCTCTTGTAAGTGGACCTACTCCCCCAGTGTAAGGACAAATTTGGGAGCCCTCCACCTTCAGGGGTGGGCCTAGGATTTCAAAGGTGGCTTTCATGGTTTTGGGACCACACCTGGAGGATCAGAGGGGAACCTTTTGATACAGTCGTAGCAGGCCACCCTTGAGGTTCATCTCTCCAAAACCCTCGAAGGAGACCTGACTGGGTTGCCTAAAGTTGTGCTACACTGGGTACTCTGGCCTGAAAGTGGCATGGTGTGTCCACCTGGATTGGCAATGTGGAGCACCTGGGTGCTAACACACAAGGCTGTTACCACCCCCCTGCCAGGAAACAGTGCATAACCTGTCCCCGCTCCCTTCCCCAGGACAAGTGACACTGTAAAAGCAATAACAACCCCCAAACCAAGAAATGTAGTTCAAACAAATAATTTATTTAGAAGGGGAGGATATGGGAAGAACACGGGGACAGAGAAAAATGGGAGCAGTGGGGTAGCAGTAAAATTTCTATACTCTGTGCAGTAACAGCATAATTTTCCCCACACAGTCACCCCCCCAGCAGTCCTTCAAACCCCAAGTGGGTGCACCTAGCTTAAATCCCCTCAGAGGTCATGGTGGAGAGCTCTCTTTTTAGCTATAGTGGGTACCTCATTGGGGATGCAGTTGCTGCTAGCAGGGTAAGAGTTCAGTGGTATGCTTTAACGGTTGTAGAAAAAACGCACTTTAAAACCAAAACTGTTTCTGAACAATTAAACTGTCAACTGTTGAAAAGGGGCCCCTATTTGTAATCCACACACAAATGGATGGCCAGGTGGCCTCCGCAGGTCTTCTGCCTAGCTCTATCAAAGTCCCACCCAGGGCATCGCCCTCAGTCCTTGGCACAACCACAGATTTCCCAGATGCGAGTCCAAAACCCTGATGGTTACTCTTGGTTTTGTAGCTTCACAGATACCGCAAGTGTCTAACGATGGAATAGGCAAGATGGCTGGACACGGTTCCAGCTGGAAAGCAGGCTTCCCCAGGGTCATCTGGTGTTCACTCACTGGTCTCAGTCCTCTACAGTCAGGTTGGTGCTGCAGATGCAGGGGGTCCAGACCACAACTGTGAGCTTTGCTCAAAATGTTTTTCTAAAACAGTTAAGAGGGCTAAAAGGTTGGAAATTATGACCTTTCAGTCTGCCTCCCCCTCTAACAAAAATCCTGAGATGGGGTCATCCTCTCACAAATCTAAAGAAAAGTCCAGCAAGGACTCCCTAGAAAATAAGTCTGATAAAAATAATAATGGTGACCAAGCCAAAAAGAGACCTGTTGAGCAGGTTTCTGATTCAGTGTCTGCTAAAAGAAACAAAAAGAAAAACATATCACTGCCCCTCCTGCTGAAAAGCAAAGGGAGACGCCAGTGACACAAAAAGATACACCCTCTGATGAAGAAATGACTAAGGCTTGGCAATTGTATCAGACTTTTCAGGCTATGGGCAAACTCTTTAGTGCCCCGCCTAACACTAACACCCTCAGACCCTGGGCTTGGCCAAGGCTTCTATTTTGAGGGTGAGAAAGAGGAAGAAGAGGGTGAACCTTTAGAACCAGATGTATCCCCTGACCAAGAGTTTGACTCTCCTTCTGATGGACAGGAGGACTTTTCCTCTCACTTTCCTTTTATCCAACATGTGGTGGATACTCTGGATCTCAACATCCAAGAGATCACTGATCCAGATGAGAAGGAAGACTTTCTAGATATGATGGGTCACCTTCCTTCTAAGAAGTTGCTTCTGCCTATACATAAATCACTTTGCAGAGCTATTTTTAAATTACTCCAGAACCCCACTTCCACTCCAGGGGTGGACAAAAAAGTTGAAAAAAGTATCAGCTGGAAGAAACTAATGCAGAATTTCTTTACATCACCCAGACCAGGAGGGGCTGGTGCAGGCTGCTGCATGCAACAAAGCTACAGCACCTCTATGTTCCCAGCCTCCTGAAAAGGAATCTAGAAGACTGGATACCATGGGTAAAAAAAATCTTACACTACAGCCTCTCTGCAGCTTTGCCTTTCTACCTACATGGCCTATGCAGCTCAATATCAAAAGGCTCTCTGGAACTCTGTTCTGGCTATCAGCAAACAGGCCCCAGACAAAGTGGCTCACGACTTGGCAGAAACTGTAAAGACTGCCTTAGCAGCCACAAAATACCATTTCCATATGGCAGGGGACACTAATGACACTGCCTCCAGAGCAATGACCCATGCCATTTCTCTTTGGTGCTATGCCTGGCTAAGAGCAACTAATCTCTCACAGGACACTCAGGCTAAAGCTATGACTTTCCCTTGTGAGAATAAGTCCCTATTTGGGGATAAAATAGAAACGTATATGAAAAAGGTGGAGGAATACAAAACCACCTACCAAACCAATGCTGCCAAAGGAAAAGCCTCTACTTCCCAAAGATTCCAAGGTAGGGGGAACAGAGGCAGAGGAGGGGCAGCTGCAAAATAAGGGGTGCTAGCTGCACATTTGAGCAGACTTGATAGACCACTAGGCCTTTATCTGCTGGCAAATTTTGTATGTTCATATAGGATACTATTCCAGGGCCTTCTGCCCTATACTAATGACCATGCCCCTGAACTACTCTCAGAGAAGGGTTTTTTACAGGGGAAGAGGAAGGAGGGTGCAGAGATGAGGTGATTCCTCTCTGTCCTCAAAAACTCAGTCTAAACAGATCTCCTGACTACAGAAGCCAGGTCGCCTCCCTTCCCTCAGTAGGAGGAAGACTGACCCACTACCACCACCACAGACAAGTGGGTGCTGGAGGTGGTGGGTCAACGGCTTTCTCTGCAGTTCAAAAAGGTTCCAACTCTGCAGAGTCACGCATCATTAAAATCTCTAACTCCAACAGAAAAACTATTGTTGGAGCTAGAGGCGAAGTCACTCCTGTTTGCAAGAGCAGTGGAGAGAGTCCCTTGCCACCAATAGGGAAAAGGTCTCTACTCCAGGTATTTTCTCACTCAGAAGAAAAATGGGGATTGGTGGCCCATTTTAGATCTCGGGTATCTGAACAAACACCTACTCAATTCCAAATTCTAGATGGTCATCCTGGCTGTGGTGATTCCATCCTTTCAAAAGCGTATCACCCCTTGTTGTTGACACCCCGACGGTGAAACACAGAAAAAGACCATTACGGCGACATTTGCGGTAATGGTCCTTTTTCTGTGTTTCTATTTCCCAATCATTCCACCCCCTCCCCGGACCAGCTCCGACCTGGAGTTGGAATCCTAGAGTCCGGGGGGGGGCAGAGCCCATGTAAGAGGCAGCACAATACCTGCATCGGTATTGTGCCATCGCTGTGGGGGAGGTTGGCATTCTCGCCGATGAGACAACTTGGTGCTTCCTTTCAAAAGGGAGACTGGCGAGTCTCCCTAGACCTTAAGGATGCCTATTTTCACATTCCAGTCAGGCCATCCCAGAGAAAATTCCTCAGATTCAAACTACCTTCAGGCAGTTATCAATGTGCAGCACTGCCCTTCGGCCTTTCTTCAGCACCCAGAGTCTTCACAAAGTGCCTGGCAGTAGTTGCAGCTTACCTCAGGAGACAGCAGGTGCCTGTCTTCCCTTACCTGGACAATTGGCTAGTGGTGGACAACTCCACAGAAGGTCAGAGACTCCCTCAGCCTAAGACAGCACACTCTGAAGTCCTTGGGTTTCCTCATCAATCCACAGAAGTCCCACTTTGAACTAGTTCAGTTACTGGAATTCACTGGGGAACTGGGCACACAGAGGGGAAAACCCTGCTGCCTCTCACCATGGAGCACAATCTTCAAAGCCTAGCAAACTCCTTCATCCTGGGCCAGCCCAGACCTGCCTGACATTTTCTCAGACTTCTGGGCCACATGTCCTTTACTAAAGCTGTGGGCCCAGGTACCAGATTTCAGATGAGGGACATCCAATATCACTTAAAGGCTCACTGGTCCCAGAAAAAAGATTCCCTGTCAAAACTCATACTAGTCACATAGACACTGCTCCAAGCCCTGGACTGGTGGAAGGACATAAAAAATCTCAGGGAGGGAGTTCCCTTCCAGCAAAAAGAACCATCCAGAGTACTCACCACAGATGCTTCTCTTCTAGGATGGGGGGCACACCTGGCAGACCAGTCCATAAGTGGAACGTGGTCCCCTAAGGAATCCAGTTGCCACTTAAACCTTCTTGAGCTATTAAAGCCTTTTCCCCCCAACTAAAAGGCCAGTCTGTCCAAATCAGAGCAGACACCACAGCTATGTTTTACATCAACAAGCAAGGGGGAACAACATCCACAAAGCTTTGCACAGAGGCCATGAAAATTTGGTCTCTGGCCTACTCCTTGGACATACAGCTTTCTGACATTGACTTGCCAGGCAAGGACAATGTCCTGGCAGATGCTCTGTCGCATCAGTCAGGGCCACCACAAGTGGTCCCTAAACAGACACATACTGGCCACAGTTTTCAGGAGATTGGGCCCTTCAGAGGTAGTTGTCTTTGCCTCCAGCCTCAATTACCAGCTCCCTCTGTACTGTTTCAGGCCTCCCCGGCCTTGGGCACAGTACCAGTGGATGCCCTGAATCTGAACTGGGAAAAGAAGTTCTTATATGCCCTCCCTCCTTTCCCATTAATTCTCAGAGTCCTTCTGAAACTCAGAGGCCAACCAGCTACCATGATCCTAGTGGCCCCAGACTGGGTAAGACAGCCCCGGTACTCTCTGCTTCTTGCCCTGTCAGTCAAGCCACCAATTTGACTGCCCCCAGCCACAGTCTCTTGAGTGTACCTCAGATGGAGATAATGTACCCCAACATAGAGTCTCTTCAACTCAAAGCCTGGTACTTGAAGAGCTAGAGTACCCAGACTCTCAGTACTCAGAACAGGTCCTGAGAATTCTTTGTCTGGTTAAGAAACCCAGTACTAAAAAGATCTAAGCTTCCAAATGGAAAAGAGTTTCCTTATGATGTAGGGACGGACATATCCACCCACTCAAAGCTAGCCTGCCTTCAATGCTGGACCATCTAGTGGACTTACAAACCTCAGGCCAGGAGCTTCATCCCTTAAGGTTCACCTAGCAGCCATGTTGGCCTATATTTTCTGCTGGAAAGGAGAAATCCATAATTTCTCATTCCAGTTTTAAGAAATTTGTCAAAGGCCTGTTACACCATCAGCCCCCACTTTGGGAACCTGTACCTCCCTGGGACTTGAATCTCTGCATAGCCAAACTCATGGAGCCCCCTTTTGAGCCTATGGCTACAGCAGAGTTAAAATATGTCACCTGGAAAACTGTCTTTTTAGTAGCAGTCACCTCAGCCAGAAGGATTTCAGAGCTGCAGGCACTCTGCATTGAACTTAACTACATTATCTCCCAGAAAGATAAAGTAGTTCTCAGAACAAATAGGACATTTCTTCACAAGGTAGTGTTGGAATTTCACCTGAACCAGTCCATAACACTTCCTGTCTTCTTCACAGACAAATCCACACCTAGTGAGCGAAAGCTATACAGTTTTGATGTCAAGAGGGCACTGACCTACTACCTGGAGCACACTAAGCAGCTCAGGACCTCCTGTGCCCAGCTCTTCCTCACTTATGGCAAGGTAGGCAAGGGCATGCCAGCCTCTAAGAGGACTATCTCTCACTGGAGTCACTTGCATTCAGTTTTGCTACACTAAAACTGGCAAGCAGCCACCTCAAGGCCTCAGGGCCCACTTCACTAGGGATACTGAAGCTTCAGTGGCAGCCGCAAGGGACATCCCTTTGCTGGATATCTTCAAAGCAGCTACCTGGATGACTGTGCACACCTTCACAAAGCACTACTATCTGGATGTGCAGTCCTGCAGAACCTGTTTAGAAAGCAGCTTCTATACCCTCCTCCCCACTGTGCTGCTTTGTAATCTGCATTAGTCAAGCATACTGAAGGATTCCTTGGGTGAGAAGAAAAAATTACTTACAATAGTAATATTGTTTCTTCCATGGTATCCTTCAGTATGCTTGACCTCTCACCCAGCCTCCCCTATATAACCTGACTGAGAGTAGTTCTGTAGTCCATACTTTGAGCCAAATTGTAACTGTTTGCATTCAGTTGCAGAGTTTTCATTATAGATGTTCTATACATTTTAAGCTTTGTCTTTTTCCATAATTTTTAGTTTTTGAATATGATAGAATGTTGGGGCAAATTAATCTGACTGACCTCCTTCTCAAGCTACAGGCAGCATTTCCTGCTTTCCGATTGGCTGATGCCAGAAATCATTAGCATTGACTCCATCTCCAGGGCAGCTGAACCCAGCTGGCATACTGCATTAATCAAACATACTGAAGGATACTTTGGAAGAAACAGTATTACTATGATAAGTATTTTTTTCCTTTCTTCACAAAAGAATCAGCTGCTGGGATCTCGGACTTCTTTAGTCTGCCAGGCCTGCAGTGTGTGGCAGACAATGGCTTATCGACTGACAGCTCCTACCTGCCACACTGGCAGAACTGGCCCATATCCCTAGGAATAGCCCCTTTTATAGGGGAGCAAACTTGATGCCGTATTGGTCAGTTGGTCTCCCAGACAAGTAACCTTTGGAATTTTGGCCCAGCCATGCTGGGCTTGCATGCAGGCTGAGAAGCAAAGCAAGCTTCTGATTGCAGAGTTCATTTTTGGGTGGGGTAATTGGGACAATTGGCACACAGTTTTTAATTTTGACCCACCTTTTCTTCTACCTTGGGGACAACCTGCTCACTGTTATACAGGTTTTAAACTGCTGTTTTACAGATTTGGTCTCGACTGAATAATATGACCCATTATTTTTATGTTCGCCGTGTGCGCATTAGCACAGCAAACATTTTGCTAGGATAATGGCTTTTGAAGGGTGTGACACTGTCAGTCCAATGCAGAGTGGTCTGCAAGGGGCTAGTCAGTATCACACCAATCATTAGCCAGGCTGATCATGACACTTCTGCCTTGTGGGGTGGAAACTTTGTGTATTTCCAAGGAAAGAGCCGACCCAATCATAGGTCAGCTCTTTCCTTTGATCTACGCCACCCAGCAAGCACAGCTTATCTGTCATGACTAGCCTGCTGAGAAAAATTACACCCTGTAGCAAAGAAAACCTTCCATCAATGTCTTGCTGGCCAACCATTATTGTATTAACCCCCCATCTCTTTGCCACAATGTAAGCTGTGCTAGTTTCAAATTCACAGCCCCTGTATCCCAAATATTTCTCCGCTCTCCGGATGGTTTTGCAAGCACTTCTGGTCATCATTTCTGTGCTCACATTGTCCCTTTTTGCTATCTTACTTTCTGGCCAGCTGCTGTATCTCTGCCCCACTGGACCTTGCTGGAGTCAGTCATGAGCTGGAAGTGGCAGCGCACCAAATGCGCTTGTAGATCCAGCACAGGCATTAGGAGGGGGCAGGGGCAAACTTGACAGGACCGCTGGACTGGAGTGCTAGAGATGGGAGGAGTGCCGCACTGTCACAACCTGGAATGCCACCATCCTGACAGGGGGATCAGCCTTGGAGCCCACGAGCTGCAGTGGCATAAAGGACTGCGTGGCCACCTGCAGGTTACTGCACGCACTCATCATCGGGGAGAACAAGAATGGTGGCACGTGAGCTTCTGCTGATGCTCTCTCCCCCCTCCCTGCTCTCTCGTGCCCACCTGCCCAATAACAAGTGCCACTCCCATGGCTCAGCTGATGCTCTCTCCCCTCCCAGCTGCCTTGCTCCCTGTCTGGCCAACAAAAACAAATGTTGTTCCTGTGGCTCAGCTGCTTTTCCCCTCAAGGGATGACAGCCCGGCAGACTCGAGTTCAAGACACAGCAATGCTGCTTGACATCTGTCCTGAGTAAATATATAGCAAAATGTGTACAAGCTTAGCAAGACCGGGTCCAATAGCAGTACCAGCGGCACACATCCGGCATTGACAAATGCTTGTTATTATTTGATCTTTACTTTTCATACCCAGTGGGTCAGTGTCCCACAAAGGTAAATATCAGAAATGAACCCTGTGAGTGGCCAAAATTCACGGGCATTGTGGGTACCGACAACCCTTCCCAGCAGTTTTTGCTGGGATCAGAGGGCTGAGGATAGACATGGGCACTGCCATGTTTGTCTACATTTGCGGTGCAGTCTTTAGCAGCTTGCCACTGCAGTACTTTAAGTCTCCTCTTGGGCTGATTCATTGTTGCCCTGGTCCAGCTGCATGACCTGGGGCCATGGAGGTGTTTGTTTATTTGGTCACTGTGCTCTTCTTTTTTTTGTTTTGTTTTAAGTATGTTTATTGAGTTTTTCAGGTTGCAGGAAAACAATCATAGAGTATAAAACAAAGATATTTTCTTGTCAGACTTACATTACATGTCCCTTGTTACACCTACAATATTGTCTTGGATCCAGCTTCTCTTCATACAGCTTGTTGGAACTCAGTTACATATAGAACAGCAACTTTGGTCAACCCTTGCCCAACAAATGAACATAAGTACATTGTTACTTCAGTCTCCCATACATCTACATATTGGATTTCAGTGGTGAAATGAGATAATCAACAGAGCAACCTCTCCACCAACATTAATTGGTTGCACTTATCTAAACTGACATAGCATTGCCAAGGATGCTGCCCAGGCCCCTTGGTCAACAGATCCCTGTGCAAATTAGAACAGCACATGGTGGGGATATTGAGTCCAAGTATGGGCCCCAAACCCTTTAGAAAACATCCCCTCGATCCTTAGAGGTGTACAGTAGGTCAGCCTTTCCAGTGGTAGCACGTTAACAATGAGATCCTCCCACTGTGAAAGTGTGGGGGTTTGGTGTAGATGTAACACCCACGTGTTGTGGATGTAGTATCTGGCTAGGGCTAGTAGCAAATGAATATTCCTTTTATACAGTAGCCAGTCCTCATTCTCATGGTCCTCAATTCCCAGTAGCATGGACAGTGGAGGGACTGGGATACAGCACCTCTGCACCTGCCTCACCCTCTCTGAGACCTCCTGCCAAGATGACTGCAGTGTGTCACATGCCAAGAAGTAGTGCAGATAAGTGCCTACGTCTTTATTGCACCTGCCACAAATGGGAGAGGTTTCAGGATGAAATATATGCACTATCTGGGGTGGTTGCTGCAGTCTGTTTATAAATTTATACTGTGCCTCTTTAAATATATCACAGATAAACAGGATGAAATGTATGCACTATCGGGGGTGGCTGGTACAGTCTGTTTATGAATTTATACTGTGCCTTTTTTAATATATCACAGATAAACAGGATGAAATGTATGCACTATCGGGGGTGGCTGGTGCAGTCTGTTTATGAATTTATACTGTGCCTCTTTAAATATGTCACAAACAGGATGAAATGTATGCACTATCAGGGGTGGGTGGTGCAGTCTGTTTATGAATTTATACTGTGCCTCGTTTAATATATCACAGATAAACAGGATGAAATGTATGCACTATCGGGGGTGGCTGGTGCAGTCTGTTTATGAATTTATACTGTGCCTCTTTAAATATGTCACAAACAGGATGAAATGTATGCACTATCAGGGGTGGGTGGTGCAGTCTGTTTATGAATTTATACTGTGCCTCTTTAAATATGTCAGAAATAAACAGGATGAAATGTATGCACTATCGGGGTGGGTGGTGCAGTCTGTTTATGAATTTATACTGTGCCTCTTTAAATATGTCACAAATAAACAGGATGAAATGTATGCACTATCGGGGGTTGGTGGTGCAGTCTGTATGAATTTATACTGTGCCTCTTTAAATATGTCACAAATAAACAGGATGAAATGTATGCACTATCGGGGGTGGCTGGTGCAGTCTGTTTATGAATTTATACTGTGCCTCTTTAAATATGTCACAAATAAACAGGATGAAATGTATGCACTATCGGGGGTGGTTGGTGCAGTCTGTTTATGAATTTATACTGTGCCTCTTTAAATATATTACAAATAAACAGACCCATATGGGAGGAGCGTATTGTTTGCCAGGATTTCTCAGGGATGAGTGATGCCAGGTTAGCCTGCCATCTCGAATGGACCTTCACTGAAGGGTCTGGTTTCAGGGACTGGCTCTGCTACACTACCGTGGAGACCATCTGCCTGTATGTTGGCATGTACTCTGAATCACCTGCTCAAGGGGACTTATTTATGCTGTCATTGGGTTTGGTCTATCCAAAAGTGCCGCAGTGGCAGATAAAAATAAAAAGTGGTTATTTGGGAATTTCACACAGTTGCTTGATTTGCTCAAATGAGGGGATCCTGACCCCTGTCACAACATCTCCAAGACATTGTATTTGTTTAGGTTGTCAGTCTTTACTTACTTCCCCAAGCTTGGTAGGAAATTGGGGTTGTCCATTATTGTGACCAACATTGTATTCTCCCCCCATGCCTTTCCTTACAGAGGGCCTGCTAAGTCATCTGGGTCCACTCCACCAGTGGGTTTTTGTCTGTAAGAGCTCTATAAACATGCAGACCTCCAGCTACAAGTATGTGAGTACATGATATGGTGGCCCATCTCACTCCAGATCAAACCACTGACCTCTATCAGATTGTGCCACCTAATCCTGACTACATCTAGTCTATGCTGCCAAGTAGTATTGGTGTAATTGAGGAACCTTTAGCTCCCCATGCTGATCACCTCTTTTCAGGTGGCTCGGACTGGCACTCGGTCTGTGCTAAGCCCATAAAAATATGTTTGGTGCATGCCGCCTCTTGCCTGTGTTTATCAGCATGAGTAAGCCCCATGGGAAGCATCTGCATGGGCTAGAGAATTTTGGGAAGTGCATTCATTTTAATCAAATTCAGGTACCCCAGTCATGAGAGGGGTGGGTTCTTCCATCTCTCCAAATCAGCTAGTAACATGGAGAGAAGGGATTTATAATTTGTGGAATACAACCCCTCCAGGGATGAGCCTACCTTCAGATGCAGGCAGGTGATACTTTTGTCCGCAGCAGCAAACAGTGGTTGGAGACCCTCCACCTGTCCCTTGGCATCCCCCACTCCCATTAGGCATAACTTCTGAATGTTAACTTTGTAACCCAGAAAAGGGGAGCAGTTAGCCAGTGTTTCCAACAAGCTTGGAATGATGGTGCTGGGTTCAGTTAGGTACATAAAAATATCATCAGCGTATAGGGTAATTTTATGAGATTCACCAGATGGTGAGCTAAGGCCCTGTATGCCCCTGTGTTCTTTTATGCATATCGTTAGTGATACAGACGCCGAAGTAAAAGAAAGGGGGGACAAGGGAAACCCATATCTGGTTCCTCTCTACAATGGGAAGACTTCAAAGGGACATCCATGTACTAACATGCTTACATCTGGACCCTGATATAGTAAAAAGTCTTATGTCCAGAAAGGGTTGCCCAAGGCCAAACTCATCCAGTACCTTAAATAAGTACTCCACACTGTTCGATCAAATGCTTTTTCAGCATCCAGGGAGAGCATGAATGATCCCTCTGGATGCCAAACACCCCTATGTATTATGTTAAGCACACCCCCCTCATGAAAGGAATAAGACATGACAAGGTGTGGTTTATGGCCTGATAAGAGCACACCCCAGATACATAATGAGGCACGAGGTGCTTGCACTGAGTGCCTTTAGCACCTGGGAAGTGCTCTTATCAGGGAATAAATCACACCTCTGAGTGTCTTATTCCACTTATAAAATGGTCCCCCTGTAAAGAAGTTAATTTTAAAAAAAATGCACATAAATAGTGTACATAAAAAGTGTAAAACAATCTAATAATGGCAGAAGAAAAACCAAGTATTTGTTAATGCCGAATGTTTGCTTGCTGGCATTAACAGTGGAAGTGCAGGAGTTAGAAAGAAGCAGTATAGGAATGGCAGTGATGTATTGAACTGACACCAACTCCACCCCCACCCTGCAGAGATGGACAGGCATTGGGGTGTGCCTTTTGGTCACCACCCATAACAGTCACGACATTTCACCTCACTTTCTACCCTGCAGACAATGACAAGTGTCAAAGTGTGCCTTGGGGTGTTTGGTCTTTACGCTCACCTCATTCCATAAGGAAATACGCTGAAATGGGTGCAATATAGGAGAATGGTGTGAACTCTGGGGCCAAGAGTCCAAGGTGCACCCTCGATGCCTGTTACTGGCTGCAGGGGTGGGGCGGGGTGGGGTGGAATGGCGGAGCATTATTGCTCGATAATCCTAAGTTACACCCTGACGCCTGTCAGTCCCTACAGGGTACGGCGGACACCTGTCAGGCCCTACAGAGTAGGGCGTTATAGTCAGAAACCCTAAGGCCCAGGGCATGTCTTGGTACATTTACTCTAAGTTTTCAACATGGACTTTTTGTGACCCCACCGCATGAACCAGTGACACTATTTGTTTGTTAGCCTAAAGGTGATTTTGCACAGTGACTGTGCCGTTAACACCACAGGTGTGAAAACACATTTCCAACATGATGTGAAAAATAACAGCTGTACTCTTCATGAAGAGGTGTAAAAAAATGGTAGTGTTGAAAATCTGGAGCGAAAATATAAAAAAACTGGTGAAGTCACGAGTTTGCATAGAAACTGCGCAACGCACACCCGTAATGCAATTATTTGGGGAATTTTTTTCACCAGATTTTCAATATAGGCGTTTTGGGACCTCCACTCATGAACAGTGTTACTGTGATTTTCTTAATCTGTCCTGAACACTGATTTCCCACAGCAAATGCGCTATTCTGCGCTAGAAGTGTGAAAACACATTTCGGCCAGGATGTGAAAAATGACAGCTATACTGTTCATAAGAATGTGTTGGAAAATTCCAATGTTGAAAATCTGGAGTGAAAATATTACAAATTTGTGAGGTTACAAGGGTGCATAGAAACTGCGCAATGCACGCTCGTAACACAGTCATTTTATGGACTTTTGTGACCAAATTTTCAACATAGGCATTTTAGGACCTCTGCTCATGAACAGTGTCACTGTGATTTTCTTACTCTGTCCCGAACACTGATTTCTCACAGTGACCGCACTATTCTGCGCCAGAAGTGCGAAAACACATTTTGGCCAGGGTGTGAAAAATGATAGCTCTACTGTTCATAAGGAGGTGTGAAAAAATGCCAATGTTGACAATCTGGAGTGAAAATATTACAGATTCACGAATTTGCAAGTGTGTATGGAAACTGTGTAATGCACGCTCGTTACACAGTCATTTTGGGGAATTTTTTCACCAAATTTGCAACATAGGCTTTTTGAGAGCCCACCTCATGAACAGTGACACTGTTGTTTCATTTATCGGTCCCGAAAGGTGATTCCATGCAGTGACCGTGAAATCACCTTTCGGGACTGAATAACCAAGTGACAGTCACAGAATTCATGAGATGGGGTCTCAAGATCCCCATGTTGAAAAATTGGTGCAAAAATTTGAAAAAATGACCGAGATATGCACCAAAGTTGAAAAAAAAACTATTTATGCCATTATACAGCTTACCAGCATTTCTTTAGTTCACGGTCAGCATTGAAGAGTGCAGATGTGTTCCCACTCCACCGAAGATCGTTGCGCTGGACTCCGGAGGTAAGTATGGGATGAGGTGGGGTATGCATAGAATGGGCGCGGGTTGCGGGAGGGAGGCAAGAGAGTCAACGAGGGACCGTTTTCTTTTGTTATAGGGTTTTTTTATTTTATTTTACATGGATGACGTGAGACTTTTGCCACGCTGGGGTGGGCTCCAGCATGGCACTTGGAAGTTTTGGGGCAGTGGAGCCAGCGGGGATTAGGCACCTCGCTGGCCATACAGTGTGGGGAACACATGAGTATCGCTGGACTTGTGCCACGCTGGGGTGGGCCCCAGTGTGGCAGCTGGAAGTTTGTTTTTGGGAGGGCACTGGAGTCGGCGAGTTGGGCACCCCGCCGGACATACAGTGTGCTGGGAGGAATGCATGAGCGAGGCTACGGGCACCCCCTTGACCACCCCAACAAAGGGGGTGGGCGTGCACATATCATAGCACATAATCAGCGGTGGTGACGCGGAGGCAATTTGCATACTGCTGACGGCAGGGCAGTATGCGAATTGCCTACACGTTACCGCCGCTGATTGTAGCAGTTGTTTGCTTTCAGCTGTATGCCACTGCAATCTGAACTGCTGTCATAGATAGCTGGGGCATTCATTGGTGTGGTGCGGCCGCTCCTGCAAAAACGCTGAGGGCATTGGAAGCGGGGGTGCCACACCTAGGAAAACTCATATGGTGGCACTATGTTTCTTGCACATGCATGCAAGCAAACATAAAAATAGTCCTTGTCATTGTCTTGTAATGGAGCGCTTTAATTAAAAGTCTGTAGAGGGTGTTGGTGTCTGTCTGTGTCTCCACTCCCCCCCCCCCACATACACACACACACTCAAAACCAGGTTTTTTTTTTTTTGTAATTATGTGTTTCTTAGTTTGCCCACTCAGTTTCACTTACAGCAGGTGGGAGCGATCGTGTCCCATATGGGCTGGCATATGCCCCCCCCCCAAAAAAAGATACAGGAAGTATTTTTTCTCTGTCCTTTTACCTTTTTTGGGGGGTTAATCTTTGCCTCTTTCATTGACTTTTTGAGTTCATTTACATTAAACGGCTGGCAACTTGACTGGGAGCAAGCGTGTCCCTTAGCTGCCACAGTCCAGAGTGGTTTTCTGCTTCGCGGTTTTGAAACAATAACTGTCACTGAGGTACAAAAACAATTAGGAACTTCAGGTTTGTTGTGGACGTGGTGAAGTGAGAGAGAGAGTGTGTGTGTGTGAGTGGGGGGGGAGATGGCAACAACAGTCACTGTCTGCTAGGCAGACTGTGGAGTAGCGAGAGTGGGACCTCCAACTAACAAACACTGTGTGCTGGACAGACTGTGGAGCAGCAGGAGCAGGACCTCTGAGGAACAAAAGGGTAGTAATACAAAATAAAATATTTACAAAATTCAAAGTTTAGGACTTATGGAGAAAGGGGTAGCTTGGTTCCTTTTTGTTTTTGTTGTTGTTTCTGTGATGGTGCCACCGCTCGCCCAGTTCTGTCGGATGCTAGCTGACGAACTGCATTGGGAGAGCAGTGGCATGCATTGATTTCACCCTGTGGTGTGTTTCAGTTGGCACAAGTAGTGCCGGTTGAAAAGTTATGTCCAGATAAGGACACGGCTCAAAGAGGGTGTCAGCCAATCAGGTTGTTAGAATTGTTTTGCCCATTTTATAAATTATGGTAGGACAGCCTGCCCAGACAAAACCCATCTGGTCAGAGTGTATTACCAAGCTCAGGACCTTATCTAGCCAGGTAGCCAAGCCAAGACCTTGGCATAGATTTGGTTGTCATGATTCAGAAGTGAAATTGGGCGGTATGAACCACACTCTTGAGCATCTTCTCCTGGCTTGGGGAACACACATTTCATTACATACATACTGGTAGTTGGGAGGGCCCACTCTGCTTTTACCTCTGTATAAACCCCAGCAAGACAGTCCTTGAGAGATCCTGAGTAGTTTAAAAAAAAATTCCCTTCAATAGCCACTAGGGCCAAAAGCTTTCCCCTTTTTCAGTGCCTGGATTGCTCTGCCTACTTCTGCTGGTGAAATTTCCTGCCCTAGCACATCTGCCAGTTCCTGTGAAATTTGTGCTTTCGGCAATTTGTCTAAGAACCTTCTAGCCTGTTCAAGGGTACCTTGTTACTCTGAAATGTACCATGCTCTGTACAATTCAGCAACGGCCTTCCCAATTTCCTGCACCTTATTGACCAGAGTCCCCTTGTTGGTCCTAACAGTAGCAATCATGTTTGAGCTTCTCGGCATCTGCCCAATCTGGCTAATAGTATGCAGGGTTTAGACCCCCATTCGAAGAACCTTTGCTTCATATATAATAAGGAAACCATCCCTGGCCCCCTCAGTGAGACGGAAGTAGATTAAGTGCCTCCCTGGCTACTGTCAGTTTCTTCAAACAATTGGGCAACTTGTCCATATAGGACTGCTTTTCCAAAATTGTACAATGGGCCTCGAGTGCTTGCTGCTTGTCTCTATGAGCTTTATGCTTAGCAGTCACATATAAAAGTATTATTTTGCACATATAAGCCTTTCCTGCTTCCCAAAAAAAGCTCCCACTGGGATGCAACATATTCCCTGAACTCTGCAGAGGTCAGTAAGTGCATGGGGAATCACTATGCTGGCCTGGGGCCTCTCTCACCATTCCAATTAAGAGAAACATAGAAAAATGTAAGAAAAAAACAAAAAGGGGCTACAGGGGGAAAGGGAGGAAAAGGAAAGCAAGCCAGATATCCCATGAGGAAGACGCAGAGATAAATATCACTAATCTTTCCAAGTTTACACTAATCAAGGATCAAACTAAATTGCTTACAAGAGGTTTGACTTTTGTACCAACTCCCCAAGTAGACCTATTTAATATTCAAGTGGACTTTTATAGATTCATTAGAACATTAAAGCTACATCTCCACTTTAAAAGCCAAGACATGGGATTGACACCATTTACTGCAAAAGAACAGGCCATCCCCAATCTTAATACGAATCTGGCAAACCTTGGAACAGACTATATGGACACTCGGAATATGGATCCAGAATGGGATCCTATGGCTCGGGATTTAACTACCAAGCGGATCATGTGGAGGATATAGAATCAGGACTTTTTGGGGGAGATAATTTGCTGGACAATGTGGACTTCAATGAATTGCTACAAAATAGTGCTGATGAAAGCAATACGTTTGGTTTAGGGGGAACTAACTGTAGACCTAAATCTGTTTTTTATCCCAACATCAGAAATTAAGCAATTTCCAGTTTTGAGAAGGTACTGAATCAAGAACTGGAGTGGATTACAAATGAAAGGACTCTTCAATATCATAGCAGTCTTTCCGTAGCAGAAAGAAATGCCTTGAATAAACTGCGGGAAAGTAAAGGTATTATAATAAAACCCTCCGATAAGGGGCGTAACCTGGTTATAATGGAGGAGAGTTTTTATATAAGAAAGATGAAAGAACTATTAAGGGTGACATCAGATTACAAACAAACTTACAAGTAATCCTACTAAGTTGTTTCAGACAGAATTGTTTGAGTTTGTAGATAGAAGTTGGGAGGGAGGCTTCATTACAAGTGATGAAGCGGCTTTCCTTAAGAAAACACATCCTATTACCCCTACATTTTACATATTGCCAAAAACTCACAAGGACCAGGTTAACCTACCAGGTCGACCCATAGTGTTGGGGGTAGGGTCATTAATTCAGAATCTCTGTATCTACCTTGATCACTATTTGAAGCCTTGTGTATTAGGTCAGGGGTCATATATTAGGGACACAATGGATCTATTAAATAAACTACAGATCCAGAAATGGTGTACAGCATATAACTGGGCTACGATAGATGTGTCCAGTCTTTACACAGCATACCTCATGCTAAGAGAATACTGGTCACCAAGGAAGCCTTATTGAATCATGGAGCAATTCTGTCCCCTTTATTGTTAAAGGACTGGAGTTTGCTCTATCCAGAAAATTTCTTTGTTTTTGATGGAGACCACTATCTCCAACAATGTGGGACAGCTATGGGGGTGGCATTTGTACCTTCATTTGCAAACATTTATATGGACCACTGGGAAAAATAAGTACATCTGTGATAATACCAGGAACCCTTTTAACAGTAAAATAGTGTGCTGGCTATGCTTTATTGACAGCATTTTATGTATTTGGAATGATAGTAAACAAAGTTTAAATGAATTTATGGCCTTTATTACAATAATGGCTATAACTTCAAATTTACATCTACATTTGATAAATATCAAATTAATTTTTGGATATCATTTTGTCAGCAGAAAACTCCACAATCCATAGTTGTGGCTATAGGAAGCCATTAGCAGTTAACTGCATATAACATGCTGAAAGCTCATATCCATGCAGACTAGTAAATGCTGTCCCATATGCACAGTTTATTAGAATTAAAAGAAATTGCTGTGACGGAAGAGAATTTGAGGAGCAGGTACTTGAGCTTAAAAACAGACTACTGAAAAGGGGGTATACTTTAAAGGTTTTAGAAACAGCACTACAAAAAGCAAGGGCACAAGCCAGAGACACTCTTCTAGTACCAAAAAATAGGAGAAGTGAGGATGATACACCATGTACCTTTGTTATGGACTTTAGTCCAATTGCAGGAGAAATTGGAAGCCTTGTCCATAAATTTTGGCCCATCCTTAGAAGTGAACCATCTTTGAGTCAAGTTATCAGTACACAACCAAGGGTGATATTTAGAAAAGGGAAAAGTCTGGGAGATTTATTTACTAGAAGTCACTTTCAAAGAACTGACACCAACAGTACCTGCTGGCTCCCCCATAAATCTGAGGGGTTCCATAGGTGTGGTAATTGCAACATTTGTTGCTATGCTTCCATGAGCAACCTATATGTACATCCCTTGGAACATGCAAAAACAGCTAAGATAAGCCAATTCATTACATGCAGAAGTACATACAGTGTTTATATAGTCTGGTACATCTGTAGCCTTTAGACGTTTGGTATGACAACATGCATGCTGAAGGTCGGAATACAGGAACATGTCAGAGCTATCTTAAACAAGAACTGTGAAAATGCAATTGCTGCACATTATGGAGTAGCACATCGATCAAGCACAATAGGTCTTAAATTTATGGGACTCGAGCAGGTTCCAGTACTGCCTAGAGGGGGTGATACACTGAATTTGATAGAGAAAAAGGAAATCAGATGGATTGCCACTTTAGGGGCTCTAAACCCGAAAGGGATGAATGAAGAAATTGATTAGATTAGATTGATGGTGTCCCTCAAGGATCAATTCTAGGGCCCCTACTTTTCAGCCTCTTTGTAAATGACCTACCCATGGCCTGCGACACCAAACTTATCCTATATGCAGACGATGCCGTGCTGCTGAGCAGCAGCACCTCCCAGGCTGCCCTACAAATAGAACTAGAGAACACCTTCAATAAACTCGAGGACTGGTTCAATAGGCAAATGCTGCTACTACATTACAAGAAAACCAAGGCCATGCTTCTTTCTAGTCCCCACTGTAAACGCAGGCACACTCCCCTTGAAATCAGTAATAAGGCTGGTGAGCAGATTGAACAGGTACACTTGTTCAAGTACCATGGGGTCACGATTGATGACTCTCACGCTTATACGCACCACATAGACTCCCTTGTTAGAGTGGTAAACACAAAGATCGGGGTCCTCTATAGGCATAAGAAATCCCTCACCCCGGAAGCAGTCTGAATCTCTGTCTCCAGCTCCATACTCTCCACGATTGACTACGGGCTGGTGGTCTATGTAGCTGCTTCTGATACAGTACTCAAAAGGGTCCAAATCGCACTAAATAAGGCATGCCGCCTCACCCTGTGCACGGATCAATACACTCATACTTGCACCCTGTATGAGCATACAAACTGGCTTAACCTAAAAGACAGGATCAAATACCAAACTTGCCTCCTGGCAAAGAAAGCACTCCTCGGAAAAATCCCACCCTGTGTAGGTAACCTGCTTGTGGCTTCTCCCCCAACTCACATCACCAGAGGGAGGAAGACAGGAGCACTGTCTATCCCATTCTGTCGAAACTCACTAGGGCAGCGCGCTTTCGCCTATCGGGCCCCCCTCTGGGTAAATGAACTCCTGATGAAACTACAAACAAACAGCCTGTCTCAATTCAAAGCAGGCCTCAAACAGCACCTTATATCTAGCTCAAAGTGTACCTGCTTCTCAAGCTCCACTTGAAAGATAGTCCTTCACCCTAGGTAGCACCCAACAGGGCTACCTAGAGAACCCTGCCTCCATTTCCAGCCCAGCCAAGGGCATAAGTAAGCTATTCGATCCTCTCTAAATGCACGTTGATACTGCCCCTCCATACCCCCCAACCAACCCCTACTGGACAAAGCCCTATGGAGCTGCTCCCCAACAGCCTGCCTTCCACTATCGGCCTACCTCTCGCCTTCCTCTTAGCACGCTTCAAACCCAGCCCCCTTGTTTTCACTGTCACCCAGCCCGTCGCCATCTGGGTTAGCATTTAACCCCTATGCAGTTTTCTCAACCATAGTCTAACAGTGGATTTTGGAGTTCTCTAGGGGTGTGCTACCAGGTGCAATCAATTAGAAATAGCTTTGTATTATTTTACAGCTACTCTGTTATTTCTCCAATTTGACTAATTCTCTTGTAATCTCTCTTTAATGCCAAATGAGCAGGCATCTGTAACCACTGAATATGTGTATTGTCTTATTGTCCACCCTGACATAGAAACTTTGTAAAAGAGCTCACGCTCAAAGGTGTCTCTAAAATATTAAATAAATAAATAAATAATATAAATAAGATTACATACACTTTATGGGAGATTAATAAGTACATGGTAACAATGAAAACCTTTGTATGGCTTGACTTTAATTGTATATATCTGTTATTTTTCATGTTTAGCTTTGACTATTATTTGAGCTTATGAAGCCCAAAATTGTGGATCTGAACTGAGTCATAAGTTATGCAAATCCATGCAGCCTTTGTATCTACATTATAGAGAATTTTTAACACCAGACTATTTAAATATTAACATTCTGATCTGTCTCCATATACATACACACACACACATATATATATTCTTATAACAAAGTGCATTGATACTGTTACATCCTTTACCTATTGTACTTCAGCAAAATATAGTATTGCACATTACTCTGATCATGTACTTGCCCCCCAAACTCTTCTTAGTCTCTTTGCCTGCCTCAGCATTGTCCTGCTTTCTTACCTCCCCCCTCGACCCTTATTAAAAATATTAAAATACTAAAATGCAATAAAATAATAACCGCTTTCTTCCTCTACCTCCATTGTGCCTGTGTGCACATTTTCCTTATATAAAACTTACTATACCTAATATCCCCTCTCTTTTTCTCTTTTGCACTCTACCATGGAATTATAATGCACCAGACACAGAATAACATAAAATGTAAATTCTGTAATGAACTAATGGAGTAAAATTATTCAATTTATTCAAAAAAGTCTCTGGATGAATGCATATTAAGTCTAGTAATAGACTATTTAGTCTCTGTGGTATTTTGAGTGCATTAATTCCCTCAACCAAGTAACTCAATTTACTTCTTTGTCTAACATGCAGTATTTAAGAGAATTGTCTTTGACATTTTGTATGACCATGTTTATGATTCTTTTTTGTATACTTTGTATATATGTGTAAACTGTTTAATAGGTATGTCACTTTAAATGCTACCTGATCAGATGACCTATGATGCATTTAAATAGGCAAACAGATAGACAAGAGACACACCCCCTGAGGAAGACTGGTAATGGTCAAAGCGCTGGTGTCTCTTGCTTCATCCTCCATGCTGAAATACATTTTTTTTAAATGTTATTTGGATTCCTGGTTTGATTCCTACGAGTGCAGCCTACTTTTTTGCAGGAATCACCATGCTGGCCTGAGGCCTCTCTCACCATTCCTATTAAGAGACACCAACATTTGAGCATGGTCTGATATGGCAATCTCACTGATGCCTGTCTTAATCAACCTACAGTACCACTGCCTTGGGATGAAAACGTAATCTATTCTGGGCCAGGTGGAGTGAGGATTAGAGAAAAACATGTGCTTTCGGTTGTCATTGAAGCAAAGGTCAGGAAGCATAGGAAAACCAGGAGTAGTTATAAAATTCGCAAGTAGCTTTTTATTATCAATAACAGTAAAAAAATAAAATTGTTCCGGATGGCTATTTATAAAGGCAGTACAAACAAAGAAAACAAAGTCCTTCATCTGAGGGCATCTCTAATTTTAAACTTCAGTCTCTCTCTCTCTCACAAAAGATTGCTCTCTTTATATATAATGTCTGTTCCTGGCAATTAACTTCAGTAACCTGAGCTTATTAAGAGATATCCTTTTTCTCATAAAATGTATCAGAACTTTGTCAGTTTCTTTCCTTGCAGGTGCAACAAAATAAAGCATCGTCTCCCAGAAATACAGTACTGTCCTGCTGACGACTCTGCAAAACAGTTTGTGGAGATTAAACTGCATCTCAAGGTTAACCCCCTGAGTTCCAAAAAGCTTTTTGCAATCATTTCAACTATGTGACTACACATTTCAAACCAGAGAACCCAGTTTTACATAAAGATCCACATTTATTTTTATAACCACGGATGAGCAAGAGGGGGAAGAAAAGATGGAAACAGGAAGAAATAGCAAGTCAAGGCAGAGAGATAGCGGGAAGGGGAGAATTGTGAGACTATTATTCCAGAGAAATACGGTGGGCAAATATTGGGTGGTAATGTGAAAAAAATCCACTGAAGCACTTCAAATATGCAAAAATATATGATAATATTTTATTTCACAGTTAGACATTTGCAGTAAAGTGCTCCATATAAGTATAGACTTGTCACCTCATTAAAGACAATATAAACAAGACAAAGGTGAATAACAGATGTATTCTAGCAAAATCTACCCCAGTCTAACACGCCAGCCACCAATAAACCCCTGCGCCTCACCAGAATGGCTTCCTTAGGAGAATCGTGAGACTGTCAGAGTGATCAGTTCCTAGGTCTCACAAGAACATTTGCTTGTAACTCTTTCTACATAACAAATGGGACAGGGTCTTATTCAGCCCTGTCACACTGGTGAGAGAGGTGGGAAGTCTGTGAGATATCTACCAGTTCTAAATCCAGGAGCACCTGCCTCTATTGCTCCACCCTCAGTCCGTTTTTTCCATGCCTCCATATCCCTAACGAGATGTGGCTCTAGGGTCCAGTTAAAGTCCCTCCCAAAATTAGGCCTTCAAACCCTTCCCTGCGGATGAGAGCTAGTAAGTCTGGAGAAAACTGAGGATCAGATACTGCTGGTGCACACACAGAGGCAAATGTGACCCACTGATCCCCTAGCTGTCCCACCACAAACACATACCTGCCCTGTGAGAGGTCAATCACAACCCTGTCACAGACAAATGGCAGAGATTTGTGTATAAGAACTGCTGCTCATCTTTTGTGACAGTTACATGAAGCAGCATAGCATTTCCCTACCCTGTCCGTTTCTAGTTTGTGGTGCTCTGTAGGGCTAAAGTGGGTTTCCTGCAGAAGTACCACCTGGGTGGCCCTCTTTTTGAGTGATGTAAGGATCATTTTTCTCTTCACAGGTGTGGAGAGCCCCAGGATGTTTCAGGATACTATATAGATTGTGTCAGTAGATATGAGAGAGCTTGGATACCAGATAGGAGCCAAGGCTCACTGACCCAGAATCTGACCCCCAGTGTCTGGGGAATCCTCCACCCCCGGGAGTGCACTGCTGCCCCTGTTATAAAGAGAAAAAATGTGTATTTGAAATCCATGCAGTAACATCAGTGTGCATTAGGAAAAATAACCTAGAAAGGACATTTAGAAAAACAAGAACAGTAACCAGAAATACAATAAACACATGAGTATCATCAGTCTTTGAAATGTGTCAATGTAGCTGCAAAAGTGTAAGTGAGAATTGCCCCATCCATCTAACCAGAGTAGGGCAGCTGAAATCATGATGTCAAGTGAAGTGTTGCATCCCCCCCCAAAAAAACAATCTTAAATCAAACCCACAATTGTGTAGTATAATATACCACTTTTACAGACCTCTTCCTTCCTGCTCAATGGTTCCAGAAACAAATGATTTGATTTGATACCTTTTATTGGACCAACAAGGATGTTACAGAAAAGAACAAAGTGCTCTAGCTTTCGAACCAACCAGGTCCTTCTGGGGTGTGGTGTGGTGTATGTACACACATATGTGTGGGTGGAGCGTGGCATGGGGCAATTGTTATGTGGCTAAGACACTTAGTTTTCATATATAGTGTGCATTTATTTTCTTCTATTAGTTGTCAGTGGTTGGATTACACACTGTCACATTTTTAACTGCTCATATTAAGATGCATATCTCATTTACTTGGAGGTTTATAAAAGGTGTAATTCCTTTGGGTTTTCATTTAGATTGCTTAGACTGATTCTGTGCATTTTTGTTATACACAGACTCTGTGTTGAAATCTGCACTTATCAGGCTCATGGTCTCGTTTTCTTGGGGGTCCTTGACAAGTATTTTTTTATTTGGCACTTGCACTTACAAGTGATACTTTCATGCATCATGTTTATATGTGTAGGTTAATTTGAGGCTTGTTTTCAACTTGCAGTTATACCTAATTTCAGGATTTTGTTTCTCATTATCTGTCCTTTAATATACCAGGACAATTGGATTGTAAGTTGTAAGCTCATCTTACATGTATTAGAGAGAATGCCACTCCAAGGTTTTTTTATCACTAGAATGCTTTCTTGGCATACTGAGACATTTTAAAATTTATGTGGCATGAACTCTCTGGCTGTAGAGAATTCTTGATAACCTTTGCCCTTCTGAGGCTCCTCAGTTAAAGGCATACTGGTGTTAATTAGCTTCTCTGACGTAATCTTCTATTATGTTTTAAATGTATATGTTAAACCAATGAGAATTATTTCTGCTTTTTCTATATAATCTGGTGTTAATAGTATGGGATATGTGAAAAAATTGCCACAAAGCTTCTGAAGAAGGACCTGGTTGGTTTGAAAGCTAGAGCACTTTGTTCTTTTCTGTAACATCCATGTTGGTCCAATAAAAGGTATCAAATCATTTGTTTCTAGATCTGTTCTTAAAAGGACCAATACGGCACCTACAACATTTTTTTCCTGCTCAATAGAAAGCCAAGAGAACAATGATTTAGAGCCCTAGGAGCCCCCTGCCTGAGCATGTGATTTCCTGCAAGGCATCCTTCCCTGAGTTAGCACCAAGGCTCCCCTTTCAGGTTGCCAGATATTGCAGAACCCGAGAAAAGTCCTGCATGTGACCAGGATCTCCCAAGACAGTCCCTTTCGTAACAGTTCCTTGCTACCAACCCCTCCCTTAACACTGCCGAATGGCATAGCAAGGGTATTTACAATATTGTGCTGAGCTCCGCAGTTAGCTCAAGCTTGTTCCGCTCATCTCCTGCCAGTTCCCTTGTCAATGCGCATCAAGAGTCTGCGCACTGGCAGGAAAGAAGATGCAGTCTGAAGAAGAAGGCTGAAAACTATAACCTAGTGAGGCGGTGACAGCACCATGATACTTCCCCAGCCATGCAGTCTGCTACCCTAAAACAGTCATTCTTCTCATCCAGACACTCACACTCCTGGGCTCACCATCATACACAGTATAGACCCCAATAAATAAAAGTAGTAACAGTACCTTGTAGGCAATTGCGCCCTCCATAAGTCCACAAAAAGTCCTTTAGTTCTCAAGGAGGGCATATCTCGAGGGTGAGTGTAATGGATAGGGTGGACTTGTAGACCAAAGCTAGGATGCAGACCACATTTGACCAGGGAGTAGAGAAGAAGGGGAAGTGAGTAGGTCAAATCATATACAAAACATGGGGGATCCTGCGTAGAAAATCAAGGGAACAGTCCAAATAGGGGGATGACATGTAGGAGACCAATAGAGATTATAGAATCATAGAAGATGATGGCAGAAGTGGACCTGTGGTCCATTGAGTCTGCCCAAGCGAGGTATCCCGGGATCTATTGTGCACCTGTGTTCTGTCCTCCTATATACCCAGCCTAGCCCTTGCCAGTGCCGTGTGTTTGTTCCTAGTACTTGTCCCACCCATGCTTAAAGCTTGATACTGACTTTGCAGCCACCATCTCAGGAGGTAATCTATTCCAAGGTTCCACCACACTCTGAGAAAAGTAATACTTTCTGATGTCCCTCTTGAACACTCTTCCCTTCAATTTCCACTTGTGCCCTCTTGTAGTAGAATTGATGTTCCTGGTAAAAAGCTGCATTTCTGGCACCTTGTTGAGCCTTTAAGGAACTTGAACGTCTCAATCATATACCCCGTCTCTCTCCTAGTCTCTAGCTAGTACAATTTCAGAGCCCCAAGCCTCTCTTCGTAAGTGATTTCCTGAAGGCCATGTATCATTTTTGTTGCCCTTCACTGGACCACTTCCAATCTATCAGTGTCATTTCTTAGGTGAGGCCTCCAGAATTGTACACAGTACTCCAGATGAGGCCTCACTAATGACCAGTAAAGTGGTAGTATTACCTCCCCGTCCCTGCTGTCTATCCTCCTGCCAATGCATCCTAACACACTGCTAGCCTTGCTGCAAGCCTTATTGCACTGACTTTGCTGCTTGAGGTTGTCCCAAATGATGACTCCCAGATCATGTTCCTTAGCAGAGGAGCTCAGGTGGACTCCGTTTAGCCAGTATTCTTCCTTGGGGTTGGCCCTACCCAGGTGCATCACCGTACACTTCTTAGCATTGAAGTTTAATTGCCATATTTGTGACCACCTTTCCAACTTCTTAAGGTCCTCCTGCAGTTGTCTGACTCTCTCTGTCCATACTATCCACTCTTCTACTAAGTTTTGTGTCATCTGCAAACAGGGCACTATTGCCATTTATGCCCTCGCTGATGTCACTAATGAATACATTGAAAAGGACCAGCTCCAGGACTGACCCCGGAGGCACCCCCCTGCCTCTCGTTAGATTTCACCCCATTTACTACTACCCTTTGTTTTCTGTCCCTCAGCCAACTCCATACTCACTTTGCTATCTGTTCTGCTACTCCAAGGTCTTCTAACTTTTTTAAGAGAGACTATGCGAGACTGTGTTAGATGCCTTACTGAAATCAAAGTAAAGCAAGTTCACTGCATGACCCGTACCCAACTCCTTAGTCATGTAATCAAAGAATGTAATAAGGTTTGTTTAGAATTCATATAGAATTACCCAGTATGAATAGCAAATCCACCAGAGGAGATGTCCGACCTTCACTGCTTGTCCATAATTTTATGAATGAGATGTCTCATCTCAGCTGCCTCCCAGAAGGTGTACGGAGTCCCATCAAATTTAAACCATAGCACAGGCAGAAAACCAAATGTAAAATCTGTTTTTCTTCAAATGAAGATCATCCATTGTTGAGCCAAAACTCTGCTGTTTTTTTAGGACCCTTTGGGAATTATCTTGGTAGATGTATATTTGGTTGCCCTTGAACATCTGGTTTTGTTGCACTCTGTAAGCCCTCAGAATCCTTTGCTTATCGACAAAGTTATGCTGTTTGAGTATAATTTGTCTGGTCGGATCTCCTGTTGGGAGTATCAGAGCCAAGGCATGATGTGCTCTATCAAGTTTGATGTGGCCCCTTTACACTCCCAATTCAGTAATTTGGGTAGGAACTGCTTACAGCAAGACAGCAAATCTGCCCTTTTGCCCTTGGGGAGTCCTCCTCCTTACTTCTCCAGCTTATGTTTTCATGTCTGTCCAGGGACTTCTCAAGCTCTTCTACTCTCTTTTCAAGCTGCTGTAGTTTAGTGTATAATAGCTCTGTGCAGTTCTCCAGCTTGGAGATCCATGTCTCCACTTCAGTAAATTTTTATTCTGTCCAGAAAGCTCCTTAGTAAGTGCTGTGAATTTTTCTGAAAGGCTATCTAGCTTAGGGGTCAGCTCGACCAGCACCTGGGCCAAGACCATCTGACCAAGCACCGCCATTGCCCTCTCCGAGACCCCTGGTCAGTGCAGGCCTGCGGCCCCTCTCCCTGGGCCTGCCGCTTCAGATCCCTCTTGGCCACTGCTCGTTGTTGTCACACTGAGGCTGTTAAAAATTCCTCCACTGTTTTAGCAATAAACAAAGCTGCTTTCTTTGGAGGTGCAATTTCTCAGGTCTTTTGGGTGTTTTATGCCAAAAAATAGCATTTATTTTTTCAGGATTGAGGAGCCACAAGAAAATGCATCTTCTCTGTTCATTTGCTCATTACTGCCCCCCCCCCCCCCGTGCTTGTTTTGAAGTTGGGGCTCTGGTGCAAGAGGCAGCCTGGTAAGCCCACAGATATGAGGGGGCTTACACAGTAAACAGCGAATAAACATAAAGTCCATCTCAATGGTAGAGTCAAGTAGTAGTCACATTTATTTAGTCACAGATACAGCAGACATCTTCCTTTCATCACATCGTCACATCCAGTTTAATATTACCATACCCGAGTCCCTATGCTTTGTCCTAATCCCATATTTACATATTTACAAGGAGCCTTCTACTTCTTTAGCTGTCCTGTATCCCACCCTTTGGCCAGGAGAGGGGGTGAAGATCCATTTGCAGAGAACTCGAGTGGACACACAAAACTCTTGGGGTCTTCCATACTCCGACTCCTGTGTCACAGTTTACTGGCAGCAGCATTTGTCTTCTGGGAGTTTCCCATGAGGGTAGCCATTTGCACTTGCAAACGTCCAGAACTACATTTATCTTGCCAGTTGCTTACCATGGCAGCTGGCGTTTAAGTGGCTTCAACCATACAATGTCCCTTCTGGTATAACCTAGGTAAACATTTGCTTATGTTCTGTGCAGGGTCCCTTACGCCCTACCCTCAGTTCAAGCTTGGAGTAGGGCCAACATTCTTGGACCTCTCAGAGGAAAAGAAATAGCACTGTCAACGATGCTCAGCACACATGTGTGACCTCAGGTTGGAGAACCTAAGTGGCCTGATAGAGGATTTCTCCTTGACTCCCCCTTCTCTTGTTGGCTACCTGTAGGGCAGTACTTCCACCTCACATGAACCTGCAGGCAACATTTCATAGGGCTTGTCCTTGTGAAAGGATGCTAAGGAGCTAGAGGGGGTCCTCACAGTGAACACAGTTGGAAGACAGCAGTCTAACCCTGCTGTTGATGGTTCTTGAAAATGACCTGGTAGCTGGGAAACGCTGTACTGAATTTGCTGGATGCAGGCTGAAATAACTTATAGGAACAGGTACCACTTGCAGCAGGCAATAACTATAACTCTCCCTGATGTATATTACTGCCCTGCAGACCCTAGCACTAGCATACATGCTGTCCCCTGCAGGCTAGTCTTACTATGTAAAAGCTAGTCCACCAGGCCGTCTCTGGCAGTAGGCCTCTATAACCTGGACTCCGTCTGGTCAGGAACTGGTCCTTTCAGTTTGGTCTCCCTGCTGAATCTCTCTGCTAATCTCCCCAAAATGAGCTGTGCACCTCTTTTTGTACTCATACAACAGGACCTCCTTGTGAATGAGCTTGCTCAATGGAGTTTTCCTGCAATAAACTTGAACTTGAACAAAATTCTGTTCCTCTCAAATCCTGGCCACTGAATGGGCTCACGCTGATTCCACTCCTTAGCACAAATCACAGCTGACTCCTCCCAGGAATCCGGCAGCAGCATGGGCTACACTGATATCCTCAGTTCAAAATTATTGACCAGCTACCTGAAAATTCCTAGCCTGCTTTGCTCTGTTCCAAAGGATATGCTGTTAGAACATGCTGCATACATTACTATAAAACACATTGAAAATAAAAGCAATCACCTTTTCAGTGCCCCAACTGGATAGCTGACTTCTTTAGCCCTCTACAGTATTTTTGTAATTAATTTTTGTAAAGAGAACCCTAAGTCGCTATTTATAGAAATCCCCCCCAGTGTGAAATCTTGCAGTGTGCTGAGTAACTCATTATTTCTGAGCAGAAACTGCTAGCAAATGACTCCTTTCTGCTTTAGAATCACACTTTCCCTCTTGTGTGAGCTAGAAATAACTTTCATTTATTTATCTATTGAGAATTTCAGAGTACCTTTGAGCACACTTGCTCATTTACAAAGGTTCCACATCAGTTGTACAGACACAAAATGAGACAGTGCAAGTATTGTAAGCAGTTCCAGAGGAATGTAGTCAAATCAGGTACTTAGTATACAAGACAGTGGCAGTTGTATACAGAAATGTGCAAATAAAGGCAGATCATTGTGCAACAAAGTCACAGGATAAATACAAAGGAAAAACGACATTTAAAAGCTGATAGTTACAACTGCATTGGACTGCAAGGATGGACCTCAGAGATCTCTTAACTGATTAATCTTGGGTAGATAGATTCAGCAAAGTGTTTGCAGTTTGTTTCATCAGTTTGTAGCCCTGACAGCAAATGACCACTTGCCCAGCTGAGTACACTAGAAGGGAGGCCCTAGGGCAGTCCTTGCCGTGCTCCTGGGGTTGTAACAGTTGGAAACGGTGGGTAAGCAGTTTGATAAGGCAGGGGGAGGGAGACCCAGGAGCACCTTCTTGGCTAGCAAACAGGTCTATAGCTTTATTCTGCTGGGTAATGGAAGCCAGTTAGAGCACAATTATCTGCTGCAAGTACAAAGCAGCACGTCTTACTACAGATCGGCCTTAATCTGTTTAGCACCGTGTCACAGGCAGTTGCATATACAGGGAGACCATAATCTGTAAGTGACAGGGTGGAGCTGGTCACTGTAAGGCATCTAGCTTTCACAGTTGGGTTATTCTGGTTTTAGTACAGAGCACCCAGTCTTTTGTTACCTATGGCCACACGACTGGCAACTTGGTGGGCAAATGATAAGGTGTCATCCACGGTTACTCTGAGGTAGTAAAGGTCTCCGCCTGTTCAATATTTTGTCCTAGGCCATTCTAGATGACAAAGAGTGGAACTTTCTTTTTCTGCTGGAGGTTAGAGAATAACATTTTTTTTGTAGTTTAGGACCATTGTCTTGTTGGAGAACCAGCTTTCCAAGGTTTGGAAGTTACCTTGGAGAGTGGTAATGAAGCTATCAAGGTCAGGGTTTTTGGTGTAAATGATGATGCATCAGCATAGAGAAGAATGTTGGCTGTCTGGCAGGCATCAGGCAGTTTGTTTATGAAGAAGCCAAATGTGAGTGACCCCAAGATGGAGCACTGGGGGATACCAAGAGATACTCTCCTAATGTCTGACAAGGAGCCATGTGTCTTCACATGCTGAGTGTGGTTCGTGAGGTAACTGTGGAACTAGTCCACTGTGCTTTGGGACAGACCTAGACCAAGGAGTTTGTTGAGTAGGAGCTTATTTTTGACCAGGTCAATAGCTTCTGTACGGTTGATGTATATAGCTCAGACTAGGTTACCATTATCAAGGGCCCCATGCACATAGGTGGTGTATTCCAATAATGCAGTATTGGTGCTGTGAAGCTTCTGAAAGCCATGCTGCTGGATACTATATCTTTTGAGACTCATAACTAGTAGGTCAATTGATCACTTTATTCACAATGTCTGTGGTCCGAACTGCTCCCAGGGGCTGTCCCAAGGGCTTCAGGGGCTATCCCAAGGGCTCCAGTAATTAACTTCTGCCCAAGAGCACACAACCTTCCCTGGCTCCTCCTTTATCCTCCCCTGCCTACAGCATGGCTTCAGGACTGCAGACAGTATTTTGTGATACCATCACTTTCTCAGGTCAGCAACTCCACTTTCCTGACCATTTAGACAGCTGGAATTATTTTTATTAGAAAACCCACCCTTCAGTCTATAAACATACTAAGTTTGGTGAGATTTTGGTCTTGATTCTCAAAGCACCCACGGGAGCAACTCAAGCTGCGTCAAAGCAGCAGAATGCACCATGTGCCAAATTCTAGTACAGAAACCCTGGTGTGCCAAATGGGGGCACACTGACGCAAGCTGCACAGTGCACCATAAGAACAGCGTACCCGGCAACACTGTCACAAGCTGTGCTGCAAACCAGAGGCAACTATGTCGGCAGAAGGAATGGTACAGGAAGCTGGAGGAGTGCACAGGAGGAAGAAAAACTTAACTGATGAGGGAAACAGACATACTGACAGAGGCAGTTGAGGGCCAGATCAGTACAATAGTATGTAGCGACATGCAAACAGGCGAAACACAGTCACATGGGTGATACAGGGCAACAAGCCCAACAATGTGAAGCAGTGCAGTGTAACATGTCACCCATTATACCATCAGGTGGATCTCCTACTGTCGAGAGGTGGGGACAGGGAGCTGTCTGCCTAGTGACAGCAGGCATGGGACGAGGGGGGTCGAAAGTGGATATCGTAGCAGCAAGCAGATGCACCAGGCTTGAACTACAGAAGCACTATGATGACCTCCAAAGGAGGTCAAAGGAGAGGGCTGCACACAACCAGAATGGGTGGGGGTGCAAACCAGAGTGTACCACTAACCACACAAGAGGAAAGTGTGGTGACACACATCAGCGCCGCACCGTAGACGGTGACAGTGAGCTGGACCTGTTCATGCTCCAAAATGCAGCAGGTATGTACATGTGTGGCATGCAATGTATGCTAAGTCAGGGCAAAAGAGTACATGACATAATGGACCCTGATGTCAGGGTACAGCCTGATGTGCCCCCAAGCTGTTCTGCAGTCCCACAGAACATATGCAGATCACACATGCTACAGTGATGAATGAAAAGCCTACACTGACACACCATACAGACACTGGCCAGGTTCTGCAGCACAGGTGGCATTGCCTAGGTACACACCAAACAGGGAGCTGCCCCATCCAAATGCAACCCAACATCAGTTGCACCACACTATGCACAACCGCATCTGATATGCCCAAACCATGGTACAGACATATGAGGCCAGTGTCTGTGGTGTATGCAACTGAGGGATGTTGGTGATCCAACACAAGGCCGGGGGCCATAACACCCAGCATGTATGCTGAGTCCTGTAACCACACAGCACACCTGTGTGACTGTGCCGTATATTGCACTGTAACATTGGTATGGGCACCTGGAGGAGACCTGACCATACAGCTGTGCACTATGACCACACACACACACACACACACAGCTGTTACATAGCACAGCCATACAAGATGGGCCCACCATGTCACTGGTGTAGTGTCCATGGCACGTGAGACGTGTGTGCAAACACAGATGTGAATGATGCACACATCTGTGCTGCAGGAATGTATTGCATACGAGAGCCCACATCACGGGAATGCCAGACACATCTCACGGCATAGATCCACACTGCCATGGGTAATGGTGTGTGACAATGTGGGATGCTGGGAGTGCTGAGAGAAAGCTGCATCACACATGGCCTGTGGACAGCAGCACTGTGCAGACAGTGGGCATCACCCCCATGTATATAAAGCACCAGTGATGGCTCAACACAGCATGCATTGTATGAAGCTGCAGTTCGTCCACCAATGGTCTTGGTTGCAGCTAGCAATTACAATGCCCTGAATGCATATGAATGTTGGGACAGACCATGACTGTCCCGCCTGCCACAGGCACAGCTGTGTGTAGGATGGACACAGTGAACTCAGTACCACAGCCACCACCAGTGGCTGACATGTGTACAACATCCACAGTCTCACAGGCCATGCAGCAGGACCATGGGGCAGCAGTGACAGCTGGGGGTGTACCCCTTGCCAACACCAGTTCAGTATCAACACGCAGTAGACCACATCCGAATGTGGAACAACACAACGGGGGGGGGCACGCGACAGGCAGGTGATGTGCAGCAGGATCATGGACATGGCACACAGCCCCTGTAAGGCTGCCCAGAAGCATGCAGCACAGGTAACACAAGGTACAGCATCATCACAGTCGCTCCCTCTGTTGCCATCGGTGTCCCAGACATGGTGGCAGATGTGCACATGGGACAGACCCGTACCAATGACAACAATTTATTTATTTATTTATTAAATTTTGGTGACCGGGTAGGCCCACTGAGCCCCGAAGGTCCCTTTTTCAGGGGCGACCCGGGATAACAATACAAGTTATAAGAATGAACAAGGACATAAGGAACATTTGAGGCATTGTGAGTTACATCATGAGGTGGTTACAGTAAAGAAAAATAGTGGATACAGGCATGGTAAAAGAAAAGCAGTGGTTACAGGCATGGCTTACAGGCACGGTAAAAGAAAAGCAGTGGATGCAGGCATGGTTATCATCATGACATGTAAGCAATCGGTAGTACTTTGCATATAGTTTATTCAGGGGTTACACGTGGCCTCTGGCGAGCAGTCTGTATAAGGCAGGTAGTAGGAAGGTTAAGCTAGGAGATGGGAGTTGGAGAGGAGAGGAGTACCTTAGGAGCTTTAAGTGCCATGACAGTGGCATGCGCTTGAGGTCAGCAGATGGATCCGCAACTCGTCATGCACAGCCACAAGGGCCACCCACTGAACTACGAACCTCCATCAGGGAAAAGACTAGCACCATGGTACATGCCATGCCCATAAAGAGTATGGATACGCACGAGAGAGGCAGTGCGGCAAGGCAGTCGGAAGGGCTAGTGGGATGCTGGGGTGCATAGAACGGGGTATTGCCAGCAGGAAGAGGGAGGAGGTGCTGCCCCTATATAGATCGCTGGTAAGACCCCACCTTGAGTACTGTGTCTAGTTCTAGAGACCACATCTCAGGAAAGATTTAGAACAGAGTAACAGAGTGGAGGGGTCCAGAGGAGGTCTACCAAAATGGTGCAGGGGCTGCATCAAAAGAGTTAAGAGGAGAGGCCAGAGGAGCTAAATATGTACACCCCGGATAAGAGGAGGGAGGTGGACTATGATAGAGACCTTTAAATACCTCACAGGGTAAATAAGGTGCAGGAAGGGGGTATTTTTATGAGAAAAATTTGCTCTGGAACAAGGGGCATGATATGAAGCTGAAGGGGAGTAATATCAGGAGCAGTGTGATGAAGTACTTCTCCACAGAGAGGATGGTGTATACCTGAACAGTCTTCCAGCGGAGTAGTGGGGGTGAAAACTGGTGAGAGTCAACAATGCCTGGGACAGGCACAAGGGAATCATAGGGGTAAGGGGGGAGAGATTGCGCCATAGATCAAGTAGTGCTCTGCAGCAAAAAATGAAGGTTGGGGTGCTAATGAGCAGCTAAATAGCAAGACACAATTCCCTGGAGCTCCATCTCTTTAGACATAAAATTTAGGAAAATTTCATAGCTTTAGGGACCAATTACTGCCTCGAACAGAACACTCAGTCTATGAACAGACATGGAAGAATATTTAACTCCTACTGCTAAGCAGCCTAGCAGAATGCTCAATCTAATAAGAAAGGTGCAGCAGCAAAGATATGTACAGGCCCAGGCCCTATTTCCCTCTCCACGGCAGAACTGGGTGTGCGCAGAAGACTGGTGACCGAGCAGGTGTTGGAGAGATTAAACTCCAAGCTAAGCAAGTTAGAGGAAAAGCTGATGGAGATTTCTGCACAGTGTTCCATGCAAGCTTGGCACATCGGTGAAGCTGAGTGGAGGGTTTCTGATTTTGAGGACTCCACAAGGTAGCTGCTAGAGAAAATGACGCGACTGGAGCGGGAGATTGAAGACCTCTGCCAGCTCCTCGATTATCAAGAAAATTACAACAGGTGAAGCAACTTGTAGTTAGAAGGTGACCGTAAGGTAAGGAGGGGGGGCCATCGTGTTGGACTTTTGTGCAGTCACTTCGCCTCAGCTCTTAGGCATGACTTTGAAGGAGGGATGGTTTAAGATAGAGTGGGTGCATAATGCCTTGACTCCACGATCCCCAGCAGATCAGCCGCCAAGACAAATCATCTTTTGACTGCACCACTTCACTGATTGTCAGGCCTTGATGACAGCTTACTGGAAGATTAAAGAACTAAAGTATGAGGGCACACAACTGTACCTATACCAGGATTTCTCACTCCAACTTCAGAAACAGCAAAAGTTATTCCATCTGGTGATGAATATGCTGCGGGACCACAAAAGAGATTTTTCATTCTCTTATCTGGCAGTCATCAAGATCTGGCATGAGGGTGCCATGTTTACCTTCTGGGAGGTGCAGAATGTCCATGATTTCATTAAGGAGTGGGACTGGCTGGCCTGGTGGCGCAGAGGGCTGAGGTGCTGGCGCCTTACCTTGAACCACGGTGATGACCCGGGTTCGAGAACGGACCCAGGCACCGGGGGCTGGCAGGGGAAGGAGTAGACTGAGTGTCTGTAAGACTGCTCTCCTCTCCTGGGGTGGGCTGTGGGAGTGTGTTGCTCTGCAGTGTCCTCTGGTGGTGACCGGGGGTAATGCAGATGCAGTGCAAGAAGGGAACGTCACCAGGAAAATGGCTCCGCGTTCAGTCGGATGACGGCCGCCCGGCAGTCCGATGCCGTCAATGTCCCAAGCCATCTGTCCCTCAGCAGTACCCCAGGGCCAAGTATAGTGCTTGCCGTGTCCCAGGTGACTCTCCCCTCGGAGGATGTCTGCAATGTGAGGGATGGGGGCTGGGAACAGGATGGATCGGGTATAGCCTTGGCACAGCCTGAAGGAGTGGCTAAGAGTGGCAGCACGTAGAGGCGGAAAAAAGTTAATACCAAAAAAAAGGAGTGGGACAATAAAATTTGTTAAAACTGGGAGCAGTTATGATTGTTGATTTGACACTCTAGACTGCCCTCGGAGGACTCTTCTCATTGGATCATGGATGTTTTGGGGCCCTTCACACTCCCGGACTGGATAGAGACAGATACATCTATATTACCCCTCACTGAATGTATGGGAAGGAGAGTTAAGTGATGATTCAGGCGGCCACACGATGCAAGAACTGTTGGTTAATATGGGTGCCTTTGCTACCTTATGGACATGATAATCATAGGCTACTGGAAGGAAGTTGGACTGTTGGCATGATTAAGTGTTTAGGGGCTACCAAAGTGGCTCCCCAATGGATGTTGGAAGGGGGGGAGCAACAGTCTTTTGGTCAGACGGGACAAGAAAGTGTGTGTGTGTGAGGTTTTTTTCCCAATTGTTTAACCAGGTGAGACACACTAAGCTGAAAGCTTGTTTACAGGTGCAACCTGGGAGCACAGGGAAGTTAAGTGACTTGCTCAGGGTCACACAGTATGCAAGTGGGGGCTGATGGGATTCAAACCCAGGTCTCCAGATTTGCAGCTCAGAGCCTTAAACCACTGCGCTATACTGCCTGTGGTTCTGGTCTGGGGGCCGGGGGGCCTGATAATCTGTGATCTGGGAGATGGGTCTGACTTTGCAGACAGGCAGTCAGTTTGGTGTGGTGATAGCATTCTGGGGGGGGGCACTAATAAATTTGAGTGTTTTGGAGGGTAATATAGCTATAGAATTTAAGGTTGGATAAGGGTGTGAGGGATGAGTCGGGAATCCGTGTTCAGTGGGAGAGTTGCTGCTCAATTTTCATCTCTGGTCGGGGGGGGAGAGGCCAGATTGTGGCTAATTTTCTTCTAATAATTGCAAGGATAATAGTGTTAATTAGACAATATATTTGACTGTAATATGACTGGTTCTGATTCTGATTATAGAGTGTTAATGTTGTCTATTAGTAATTGTACATTACTAGCCTTTTCCATTCTGCATGTACAGATGCTGTGGCAGTCTGCAGTACTTCAAACTTGGTTCATGGATCCATACTGGGATACTTGTGACAAGCAGATGGGATATAAGGGACGGGGAAATTGTTTTAACCAAGAAAGGCACGCTAGGCTGGAGTTTGTTTCCAGGTGTGACCTGGGAGCACAAAAAAGTTAAGTGACTTGCGCAGGGTCACACAGTATGCAAGTGGGGGCTGATGGGATTCAAACCCAGGTCTCCAGATTTGCAGCTCAATGCCCTTGACCACTATGCTATACTGCCTTCAAGATATAATCTTAACTATGGGGACACAATCTGAAATCAATATAACAAGCTGGAATGTGAAGGGGTTTTCCTCTTCCATCACACGCAGGAAGGTATTGAATGCCCTTAAACATTAGTGGATGCATGTGGCCCTGTTGCAGGAGACCCACCTAACAGCATCAGAGCATGCTAAGCTGGTGGGGGGGATGGGTTGGGTCCTGCTACTCCTCACACAAGCAGGCACAACAAAAACAGCTCCTCCACAAATAAAGGTGCTCGAGTCCACACAATAACCACAGAAAACAAGACTCAGCACTCAAACATGGCATTAAAAACTGGCATATTTAATCAAGCAGGCATACAAAAAGCCAAGGCTTTTTGTGGCGTCTGCTTGATTAAATATGGTAGTTTTCAACTCCATGTTTTGAGTGCTGAGTCTTGTTTTCTGTACTCCTCACACAAGCATGGCACTGCAGTGCTTATTCACAAACACCTCCCCTTAGAGATAAGCAAAATGGTTATTGACCCTGTGGAGGGAAGGTATGTGTTTGTAGAAGGGGAACTGTACGGGGAAAGGGTGACTTATGGCAGTATTTATGCCCCTCCAAATTTTGACGCAGCTTTCTATCAGCAAATGTTATATATTATTTATCGAGAGCAGTTTCCTAACCTAATCCTTGGGGGAGACTTTAATTGTACCATGGTGCCACAACTGGATCACTTGGGAGGAGTAGAGAGACATAGGGATGCCACAGAAGACTAGCAACAGGGATTGAGTGATTTGGACATGATTGATAGCTGGCAGAGGGCTAATCCTGGGGACAAGGAATATACCTTTTTCTCCCACCCACATAAAACATGGTTAAGAATAGACTATAATTACTGGTGACCGTATTTATCAACTGGAGTACAAGTACAGTCAAACGCCGCAATAACTCAAAATCCAGATATTACGGCGTTTTCAAAAGTTTTTCCTTTCAGAAGTGTATCATCCGGCAACAGTTACTGTGCACACACCACCTCACTGGCTTTTCAGCTGTGCGTGGGCAGGCCGATCACTTGAAAAAAATGGCAACTCTGTTTTATTGCTCCCGAGTACTTGCGCTGAAGATATTCCCTCTCACTCATTTGAGGTAATTCATTCTTTTACTGTTCATTTGCTTGATCTTGCCTTTACAACTGAAAAAAGAAATATCTGGTTGATCCTGCTTTTTGAACACTTCGGGCAGGTAGCGCTTTGGTAGACAGCGAGTCAGCTTGGGAACAGACCTCATTGACTGCTGTCTATCTATTGCACTTCAGTGCTAGCTCCACAATACATCTTAAAAAAACAAAGACACAAGAAAAAATACGTCTCAAGAAAGAGACAGACAGAGAAAGTGTGTGTGTGTGTGTGTGTGTGTCTCCCTCTCTTCATAGAACTGCTTCTAAAAGTGTTCACAGAAAACACTCCCTGCACCAGTAATTATAAAAAATAATTAATATCCAACTGTGTTCTTATGGATTTTTTTACACACCCTTGGTGTGTGATGAACTCATAAACCTCTCAAGCTTCACTTTCGAGGTTTATGGGTCATCACACACCTTGGGTGTGTAAACAAAATCCATAACACACAGTTGCCTATCCATTATTCTCTCTATATTTATCTCCCTAGAGCATATTATCACAGAGTGACCCAGGTGCGCCATAACCCTATATATATATTTCTGACCATACAATGGTCATAATGACTATGCTGCAGGGGAGGAGAGGGACGCTTCCCCCAAGCTGGAGGTTCCCCACGAATTTGCTAGTGAAAAAGCACTTCAGGACATATTTGCGGGGACAGTGGGAGTTCTATAACAGCACAGATTTGGCAACTGCATCTACGAAGGTGGTTTACTAGGAAGTGGGAAAGGCATTTATGAGGGGTACATTTATTAGTTATGTGGCCTGGTTGAAGAAGGAGTGAAGGGATAAGAAGGTAAAGCTGGAGTATAAGATAAAGGATTTAGAAAAGGAGGCTGGAGGGCAGGGGAGAGGAGGTTCTAAGAGCGCTTATGGTGGCAAGAGAAGCACTGAATCTGTTACTCAAAAGAGCTGCTAAATACAGGTTACTCATCTGTTACAGGAGTTCTAGGAGTGGTATATGTTGTTCATCCACACTGTCTGGCAGGTACCTTGCCACTTTAAGATGGGCTGGAAAGTCTTCAAGCGGGCTCCTCCCACCCACCCTGGTGATGAAACTCTCGGCTGCACCCCAGGTTGTGAGCCGAAGCCGGGGAGGTCGGGTGGGTCCGTGTGGATGAACAACATATACCACTCCTAGAACTCCTGTTACAGGTGAGTAACCTGTATTTCTAGGGGCGTGGATATGTTCTATCCACACTGTCTGGCAGACTCCAAGCAGTTCTCCGGGAGGAGGAAGGCAAGTCACACACCCCCTACTTAGGGAACAGGGACTAGAGAACTAAGATTCCAAAACCAGCTTCCCAGCGTGACTCAAGGTTGATGTGGTAATGGGAAATGAAGGTGTGTGCTGACTTCCAGGTAGCAGCCATGCAGATTTCCTGGATAGGGATGTCCCTAGAAGCAGCCACCGACGCAGCGGTATGATGGGTGGAATGAGTCCTAAGCCATATGGGAGGCTCCCTACCCGCCAACCTATAGCAGAGATCAATGCAGGAAGTGATCTACCTGCCAATCATTCGCTTGGTTGCAGGTCTACCAGGTGCGGCTTCAGCATAGGTGACAAACAGCTAGCGAACCTCTCCCTGAACTTCTGCCGTACGCTCTTTGTAGTAAGCGACGCTCTTCTCAGGTCCAAAGTATGGAGCCTGTACTCGGCCTCCGAGGTGTGATTGGGGTAGAACACTGGCAGAGTCAACACCTGGTTCAGGTGAAACTCCGACACTACCTTCGGGAAAAATTTTGGGTTGGGACGCAGAACAACCTTCTCCCTGTGGAAGACTAGGAAGGGAGCTTCAATGGAAAGCGCCTGGAGCTCCCCAATCCTTCTGGCTGACGTGATAGCCACCAGGAAGGCAGTCTTCCATGAAAGGTGAGAGATGTCACACCTGTGCTTCAGTTCGAATGGCTTGCCCATGAGCTTGGCCAATACCAGCAGTAAATCCCGTGTAGGTTGTGGTTCACGCACCGGAGGGGATATGTGATCTAGGCCCTTGAAAAAGCGCCAGACCACCTTCTCCTGCACTACCAACTGCTTGCCGGCCCACACCTGGTAAGCAGAGATGGCTGCCAGGTACACCTTGGGGGTTGTCGACCGAAGTCCCTGCTGGGAAAGCGACCACAGGTAGTCTAGAATGCTAGCCAGCGGACAGGACAAGGGGTCCAACCCCTTGCCCTGTCACCAAATGGAGAATCTCTTCCATTTGAAGTCATAGCATTTTCTGGTCGACTCCTTGCGAGACGCCTCAGCTATATTGAGGATCTCGTCAGAAAGACCCAAGGACTGGAACTCTAGCCACTCAGGAACCAGGCCGTCAGGTGCAGGGATTGAAGGTCCGGATGGAGTACCTTCCCTTTTATTGATGGAGAGCAGGTCCAGGCAGACTGGAAGCTGCCTCGGGAGCCTGGAGCTGAGGCTGAGGAGATCTGGATACCAGAACTGATGAGGCCAGTCTGGGGCTACCAGGATCGCCTGCAGCTTATCCCTCCTGATCTTGAGGAGCACCTTGTGGATCAAGGGCAGAGGAGGGAAGGCATAGAAGAGGCCCAGGGTCCATGTCCTAGAGAAGGCATCCCCCTGCAGCGAGCCCTGCTGAGGGGGGTGGGCATGGTACAGCCTCCATTTGGCATTCTCCCTGGAGGTGAACAAGTCCACCTGAGGTGTGCCCCAGTGGGAGAACAGGTCTTGTATTACCTCCGGCAGGAGAGACCACTCATGAGATGCCTTGTCTATCTGACTGGGGGCATCAGCCAGACTGTTCGAGGCTCCTGCCACATGAATGGCTAGGAGATACGCCTCAAGGCTGAGCACAAGAGACCAAATGCGAAGAGCTTCCTTGCACAGAGGCAAAAAGTGCATCCCACCCTCTCTGTTGAGACAGTACATGGTCGTGGTGTTGTCCATCTGGACCTGGACCCCTTGACCCCGAACAAATGGAGTGAAGGTGGTCAGGGTTAGCTGGACCGCTCATAGCTCCAGCAGGTTGATGTGGCATCGAGACTCCTGAGGGGACCAGAGTCTGTGGACTCTGTGCTCCACCAGATGGGCACCACAACCCATCAGAGAGGTGTCGGTCGTCAGGATTACCGTTGACTCAGGGCAGATGAATGGGATTCCCTCCCACAGATGAGCTAGGATGAGCCACCACTGCATGCCGTTCCACATCTCCTGGGTCACAGACACTGGCTGGTCTAGATGACTTGAGTGCTAAGACCACTGGCGGGCCAGCCCCCACTGCAGGGGGTGCATATGCCAGAGCGCCCGACGAACCATGCTGGTGCAAGCCGCCATGAGATGCAGAAGGTGCAGGAAGACCCGGACAGGGTGCAATTGCCCAACCAGAAATGACTGGGCAAAGGAGGAAAGGACCTTGGCCCTGTCCGCCGGCAGCCGGGCTCTGGCTCGGAGAGTCAAGCTCCGCCCCAATGAACTGAATCATCTGCAAGGGCACAGGTTTCAACTTGGCCTCATTGATGAGCAGGCCAAGTTGAGAGCAAGCCTGGAGAATCAGAGCTCTGGACCACTCCACCTCCAACCTGGAGGGATCTGCCATCAGCCAGTCATCCAGGTAAGGGTAGACCCGGACCCCTTGGTGCAGCAGGAATGCTGCCAACACTGCGATGCATTTGGTGAAGACCCTGGGAGCTGATGAGAGGCTGAAGGGCATGGCCCAGAACTCATAGAGGGTTCCCTCTGCCCGAAAGTGGAGGAACCACTGATGAGACGGACAGATTGGGACATGAAAGAATGTGTCCGAGAGGTCCAGGGAGCAGAACCACATGCCCTGCTCCAGAGATGGTATTATCGGAGCCAGGGTTACCTTCCAAAAAGTGTGTGGCCTTAGAAATTTGTTCAGGTCGTGCAGATCGAGAATGGGGCGCCAGACCCCTATCCGTTTTGAAACCAGGAAGTACCTGGAAACAAACTCTGGGCATGGAGGAGGATCCGCAGCCTTGCTGACTACCCCCTTGCAGAGGAGCTGGTCGATGTCATCTCAGAGAGCTGACTGGGAGGCTGTGGACCCAGTAGCCCCACGCGGGGCATGGACTCGAAAGGGAGGAACCTGCTCGAACTCCAGAGGCAGGCCCCTGCCGACCACTTCCAGCACCCAGTGGTCCATGGTGATAGCGGGCCAGGTGGAAAGGAAGTGACTGAGCCGGCCCCCCACGGAGGGACCCAGGGGAGGTGAGACAAGGTTGGGTTGGCACCCCACAACCTGTCACTGTGCAGGCTTGGAGGAGGAGGAGGGACTGGTCAAGGAGCCACCGGTGCCCTTCCCCCCAGGCTTTCTGACCGAGGAAGCGGCGGACTTGGATCTAGGATGCCAAGTTTGAGCCTGCTGGCCCTGCTGCTGGGCAGGTCTTGCCGAATGAGTGGAGGGATGAAAGGGCTTATGCTGCTGATTGCGGCCTTTGTCCTTCTGTGCAGATGTGACCGAATCTAGGGTGTCATTGGATGTTTCAGTACGCTGAAGGTGGCCCTCCACACCGGGCTCGAACAGGTCGGTGCCCAGAAAGGGAACATCTGCGAACTTGTGTTGGGTATCTGCCATGAAGATCGAGATCTGCAACCAAGCTCTGCGTCGCATGGCCATTGTGGCCACTACCGAACGGGCACAAGAGTCTCCAATGTCCAGAGCCATCTGGAGCTGCTGCTTTGCCACCACCCTACCCTGATCCTGGACCTGCTTGACTGTGGTCTGGAGGTTGGCTGGGAGATGAGGGAGCACCTCATCCAGGGAGCCCAACAGGGCATGAGAGAAGTGTGCCACCATAACAGCCGAGCTGGCTTGGTGAAGGCCCAAAGAGGCAGCAGTGTACACCTTTCTCCCTGAGTAGTCCTATTTCTTAGACTCCTTATCAGGGGGCTTGTCCATGTTTCTCTTGTTGCCCGAGCGCCTGAAGACAGAATCTGCCACCAACCCCTTGGCCGAGGGGTGCTCCGAGAAGCCGGAGAGAGAGCCAGTAAGGACCGCATACTTGTGGGCCATCCTGGTGGATGGCACTGGGCAGGAGGCTGGGCACTGCCAGAGTTCTAATGCCAGACCCACAATGGCCTCAGCTACAGGGAATGCTTCCATGGGGGGGGTCCCCTTTGTCCAGAATCTCCATAAGAGGATATCTGGCCCATTTCTGCATGAATTCGAGTGGCATCCTGGTGGACTCCGAGATGAGCTGAAGGATACCATGGAACGAGGTGGGGCTCTCATCTACAGAAAGACCCCCCCCCGAGGATTCCAGGTTGACTGGATGGGAATGCAATGAGGAGTCTTCGGACTATAAAGAGTCTATGTACAGCTGGTGACTGCCTGAGCCACTCTCCACTCACCGAGGGCGATTGCGGATGAGAGTTACCGACAACCGATGGGGCAAACCTTGAGCTGACTGAGAATCCTTGGTCGGCGACCCATTCTTCAGCTGAGGAGGCAGTGGTTCCACCACAATGGGTGGGGCAGCTGGTTTGGGCCGAGTTTTCGGTGCCGGGACCGGTTCCTCGACCAGGGAACCGGGGCCGGGAGTTGGCTTCGGCCATTCGGGCGACAGCCACTTAATTGCCGGTGTGGAAGCTGACTTCGGTTTGCTGCTGGCCAAAAGGAGCTATTGCCACATTAGATCCTCATAGCACTGATGCAACTTGCGCCGGAGCCTCCCCTCAGCCAAGGAGGATGAGGAAGAAGAGCGGCGGTGCCACTTTCCGCAATGTCGGGACCGAGACTGCCGACAGTGGGATTTCCCCAAAGCAGAGGAGGACCGAGATCAAGACCTCGACCATTGGTGGGCCAAGGAAGGAGCAGGGGAAACCTGCTGCTGCTTCAGTTCAGGGTCCTGGGCTGGGGACTTCAGCTCAGTGGTCTGAGGCAAGTCCTTGGAAGGCACCGGAAGCACCGGTGTCTGAGAGAGTTGTTGGCCTCCTCAGTCAACAACCTGTCGGTGGGCTCGAGAAAAATCTCGGCTGCATCAACAGGCATCTCAGCCGGCTGGTCTGACAGGGACACCATGAAACCAGTGGCCTGGGCCGCAACACTGACCGGAGTTGAGAGCCAACGGTCCAGAGAACGAGATCTCTCCTGCTCCTAAGAGCATCGATGGTGGGTCTTACCTTTTTTTGGATCCTTCCTCCGGGACCGAGGGGTGTGAGACCCAGAAGGACCTTCCCCTTTAGTTGAGAGGGACTGGCACAGCTCCTGAAAGGAAGCCATGAAGAAGAGCCCAGTTGGAGCGGAATAAAGGCTGAAGCCGAAGAGGAGCAGGCCACCTCTTCCTTGAGGACCATGATCTGTTCAAGCTGTTCCAGTTGTTCCACAGAGCCCACCGCTGCGGACACCACCCAACAGGCCTCCTTCGATTTGACTGGTGGGTATCGTTTCTCCAGTTGTCCCAGCTGGAGCCGGGCAGCGCAGTCTTCGAGCACCGACGGAGAAAAGGACAGACACATCTCGCAAGCCTGCGGATCATGGTCGTGCCCAAGGCAGTAAATGCACGAGGCATGGGGGTCGGTGCGCAACATCTTCTGCCTGCAGGGGCACCGGCGTAACCCGGGGACAGTCTTGTCTTCCATCACAGCTGCGAGGGAAGAGGGTGAAGACTGAACTCAAACAAGTTTCAAAGTAAGTGTAGGAAAAAAAATCTGAAGTTTTTAGAGCCAGGGCCTGCAAAATGCGAGAGCGCTAAGGAGGGAACCTGATGCTTCCAAGCGGTAAGGAAGATCTTGTGTCATGGGGTGGAGCTGAAAGTTTCATCACCTGGGTGGGTGGGAGGAGCCAGCTTGAAGACTTTCCGGCCCATCTTAAAGCAGCAAGGTACCTGCCAGACAGTGTGGATAGAACAACATATCCACTCCCCTAGAAGTTGGGTTTATTCTCTGCATGATAGCATATGTATGAGTAGGGGAATGAACCTGGATCACTGCTGGCCATACTGGTGGGAGAATGAAGAGGACCAGGATGCACTGTGGCTATTAGAAACACACTAGGGCAACTGGAAGGCAGGGGACCCCAGATATGAAAGTTATTCTGGGAATTGTACCAACAATTGTACAGGGCAGAATGTAAGGGTATAGAGGGGCATGCTGTTACCTTCTTGGATGGGATTACAATCCCTAATATCTCTGATGAGCAGAGGGAATTGCTTGGGGAAAAGGTATCTAAAGAAGAAAGTTTGAGGGCCACTGGGGGCCTGAAGAGGGGGGAAGGCAAGAGGCCTGGATGGCTTGGTGGCAGAATACAATAAAGAACTGAGGGAGGTATTGGCAGACCCATTGCGGGTAATGATGGAAGAAGCCCGAGAGGAGGGGGAGCTACCCAGGTCCTGATATGTGGCCACTGTTTGTGTCCTGCCAAAACTGGGAAAGGATCCCCAGGAGTGCATCTCCTATCACCCCATCTCCCTACTGAATTCTGACCTGAAAATTTTAGTTCAAGTTTTGGCATAGTGCCTTCAGTAGGTGCTTCCCTAGATAATTCATGCAGACCAAACCTGTTTTGTTCAAGGATGGTAGTGTTATCATAATGGGGCTTATGCATGAATGTGTCGAGTGGCTAGTGTCGCGCATCCGTGGCGTGTAGCCACCCTGCACCCATTGCACCCCCATGTGGGATGCACAAAACATGGTGTGCAGCCCCTATGCACCTGATCCCCAGCTGCGAGGACAGCAATGCACCAGGGGCGGGCAGGGGGTGCGCCAGCACTACACAATGCACTAAGGCACATAGTGCTGCACGTGGGGATGCAGAGGAGGGCACAGGGTATGCCAGGGAGAACCCTATCATAATTTCCCTGTGCGACCCGTGCACACAGACCGCCACCCAGACATGGTGGAAGTCCATCGTCCCCCCCATCAGGACCCCAGCTCCTGTCCACGTGGACCACCCAGTGCCACCCACACCATCGCTCCTGTGTGTCCCGGCCTTGTGGCTGCCACCCCCTCCCGCGTGCACACATATAGGGGCACCGGCCTGGGAATGCAGCTCCCCTGGCACTGCCAACCCAGCCCCCATCCCCCATACCTGAGCGTAGTAGCCACAGCATAGGATGGCTAGCAGCACCACCCTCCTCTCACCTCCTCAGCCGCCGGCCATCCAAGTGATGTTGGGAGTGCATGGCCTATATATGGGCAGCGTGCTCCCTAGCACCACTTGGACGACCAGCGGCTGAAGAGGTGAGAGGAGGGCTGTGCCTGCCTGTCCCAGGCTGTGGCCACTACACTGAGGGATGGGGGTGGGCTGGCAGTGCTGGGGGTAACATGCTGTACAACAGTGACAGAGCTGCCATGTGCCAGTGGTCCAGGGGTTTGGGCACCAGGCATAGATGGAATGGGGGGTGATGGCATGTGGAGGGGGGGTCACCATACGATCCAGGGGTGGGGGTCCTGCTGGGGACTGCACGGGTCTGCGACACTACTGTGGCATGGGCCGGGGGTCCCCTGGCCAATGGGACCAGGCTGCACGGGTCTGGGTGCCTGCGTTGGGCATTCCCATACCCAGACCCACGCCCTCATGTGCCAGGGATCCACTGTGGGACTCATGCAGGGCATCCTACTTGGTCTGTGACTCCACCCCAAGCAACCCTGCGGAGACCTGTGTGCCGGGAAGGGGGTGGGCCTGTCGACAGGTGGCAGCCATTGATGAATACAGCCGGTGCGTACCTGTCCGTAGGTGCGGAGCTGCACAGGCAGGATACCCGCCTCCAATGTGTATATCCCACCCGTTCGTGCATAGGCCCCAATATGCGTTGACTTTTGAATATAATACATTGGGGCTCTCAGTGTTAGGGACAGGCCCATGTGCTGTCCATGGGCACCGAGAAGGCCTCTTATGGTACTGAATGGAGCTACCTGTTTAAGGTGCAGAAGTGGTTTGGGCTGAGAGATGGGCTTGTGGGACTAGTGCAAATGTTATGTTGGGATCCAGTGGCCAGGGTGCTGATGAATGGGGTGCCATCAGAGGAAGTATGACTTTTCGGGGTGTGAGGCAGGAGTGTCCCCTCTTCCCTCTTCTTTTTGCGGTGGCTGTTGAACCACTGGCTTTTAAAATAAGAGCATCAGAAAATATAAAAGGGGTGATTGGGAAGTCTAGAGAACAACCCAATATCGTGTTGTATGCTGACGATCTCTTGATTTTCATCACAGACCCCAACCAATCAATTTCACGGATGGAGCACATCAATTTGATTGAGATGAATGTGCTTCCTAGATCATGCTATGTGATGCAAATGCTACTGATGGTCCCAAGGGGGATCACCACCTTTATATGGTAGGGAAAATGACCAAGAATGAGCTGGCAGTGACTTAGGAGTGGGCTGATAAGGGAGAACTAGGGGTTCCCACATCTCTAGGGGTACTATTTGATGATACAGCACCGATATGTACAAAGCTGGGCTAACGGGGAGCAGGCTGGGTTGATCTAGAAGAGGAGGGTTGCCTAGGGCATTTGTCAACATACCTGGCAGTGAGGGTAGGCATGCTAATGGCAATTAGTCAGCCCTAACTCACTTGCACAACATATCCTGGAAGCATGGGAAGCAATGAAAAAGAGAAGGGGAATGGGGAGAGGATAATACCTTTTGGTACCAGTGGCTCATAACCCGGGGTTTTTACTTGCTCTAAATGTTACTGGCCTTCAGAAAATGGAGGACAGGGGAGTGAAATATCTAGGGACCTCTGTACTAATGGTGTGATGCGTACCTTTCTAGATATTCAGGGACTGTTATGGCTTCCAAATTCTCACCAGTTTTGGTATTTGCAGGTTCAGGTGTACGGGAGGGGAATTCACTGGGACCCAGTCGAAGCTTCTACATTGGAATCCATAGAGTAGGAGGCATTCCATTCCAGGTTGGATAGTAAAGGCCTGATAGGTAAAATGGCCAGGCAGGACAGGCAGTTCTTCCCTGATGTGTCAGGGAAGGTCAAGGCACAATGGGAATGGGACCTAGGTATGGCAATTGCGGATGCAAAGAGGGATACAGTACTCAGCTCCCATATGGGGCTGCTGTTATGCAATAAGCACAAAGAATCTCAGCATAAATGTCTGCACTGTCTGTATTGCCCACCTAGCTTGTTACATAAGTTTAATCCATTGGTTTCCCCAATGTGTGGCAGGTGACAGAGGGCGATAGGCACATGCATGCACTATTTTTGGGATTGCCCCACACTGAAGCCATTTTGGTTAGCAGTATCCCAAGAACTAGTTGGACTGTGGGGTAAATCCATAGAAAACACACCATTCTCACTACTCTTTGGAATGGGGGATCTGGGGAATGAGGGAAGGGATCCGTACCCAGAATAAGTGAGAGTGCTGCTCGCCTTAGCAAGACAGTGCATTCAGAATACCTGGGTCTCGTGCAATACGCCTACCTTGGGCCAGTGGAGGACACTGGCCTTACAGTCCCTGGTGTTATAACACTTCACATACATATTGAAATGGAAGGCAAAGAAATTTAGTGCCAGCTGGGGTGGATTCTTGGACTCCTTTCCACTAGCGGACGGCATGTTGTTAAGGGAAGGTATTATTTCATGTTTAGTATTATTAAGATGGACTACACCATTACCAGATGGGCAATTGAAATGGAAATAATTGTAAAATATATGGCAGAATGCTTACGCTACCTGATGGATTATATGAACTTTAGAATTAAATGTTTAATTTATTATTGATTGTTTTGTTTGTACCTTTTGAATGTTGAATGAAGTTATATAATGTAACACTTTTTAATGACAACATTTAGTAAAGTATGCAAAAAAAAGAAGGTTAACAAAAATGGGCAGACTAGGTAGGCCTAGTGGCCCATATTTGGTATCACATTCTATGTTTCTATGTAAATACGACGTTATATCTATCATTACCATGATTCTCATTTATTTTTTTATCTCCACTATTTTTCTCACCTGCTGCGGTGGTTACCAGCGGGGGCATCCAGCTGCTGGCCCTGCCTGCCAGGAGAGCAGCAGGCTCACTCACATGATGGGGATCTGGTACGGCCTTCTGCCGACCCACTGGAGGGCCTCCTTGTACCCTGCTAAGCCAGGCTGGTCCCAGACCCCCCAGTGCGATTCCACCACAGTCCTCCTGGCAGTGCAGGGTGCGGCCATCAAGCTGCTTGGTCACACCCAGCCATTTTCCTCCTTACAGCCCCTGAAGTGTGGCCGTGCAATGACATCGCAAGGCACAACGTGCAGACATCTGCCACACTCCACCCCTACGTTGCACCAACCATGTAGCTCCTCCCGGTCATCACCAGGGGGCACTGCAGAGTGGTGGAAACCTTTAACCCTCCCCAGGATAGGAGAGCAGTCCTCTGGACGCTCAATCCTATACCACCCCTGCCAACTCCTGACAACCCGGGCACGTTTCCGAACCCGGGTCACCAGCGTGGTGCGAGGTGTGGCATCCAGTGCCTCAACCATTCTCATTTAGACAAGGAAAAGCAAAAAATCTTTGAAGGTCCTAACCAACAAAGGTTCAGAAAATGCAAACATATGGTATGTAGTTCAAACACATCAATCATCAGGTGATGTAGGTCCAAAGATGTATAGAAACCAGTCCATATTGAAAAAGGAGTCCATATTTGAAAAAGTTCATAAGGCTCCTGAATATCTCTGAAAGATGTAGAACAATACAATTAGAGAAGCTCTTAAAATACTCATTATTAAACATCCAACCTTTAAAAATAGAGAAAAAAATACATCTGTAGCAATCTTGACTTAGTAATATTTGAAAAATGGGGCGAATTCTATTCTGTCTTTTAACATAGGGCTGTGCAGTGTCCCCCAATATATACATATGGTAGCTTTCTATTTTTACGTTCACTTGCGCGCATGCGCAAGGAACATCTTGGGAGAATGGGACACTTTGGAGGTGTGCCTCTCCTGAGCAATCCCCTGCTTCCTTGAGCAGGCGTGGCAGTCCTGCACCAATCCACACTGGTGCTGTGTATGACAGCGGTGGTCTTCTCTTCAAAGAAAACCACCGCTGTGTGCTTGCACCGCGTCACCCCCCCCAAATCTTTGCTGCCACGCTGGGAGCCCACCCCAGCGTGGCAAGGGTTCTGCGTCATCTGCTGATGGGGGTGCCCAATCCCCCATCGGCTCCACGGCCCCCCAGCCATCCTTCTGCCACGCTGGGAGCCCACCCCAGCGTGGGTAACGCCCCCGCCGGGCTCCACGGCCCCCAGCTGTCTTCTTCTGCCACGCTTGGGAGCCCACCCAGCGTGGCAAACATCCCGCTGCTGCCTGCCGACGGGTGCCCAATCCCCGTCCGGCTCCACGGCCCCCGCCATCCTTCTGCCATGCTGGGAGCCCACCCCAGCGTGGCAAACATCCCGCGCCCAAAGTACAAAAACCAAAACCTGTAAATTAAAACTGTCCCACGCAGTCTCCCTGCCCCTCCCACAACCCGCACCCACCCACTGCGTACTCTGCCTCCCCACACCCCCCCTTCATCCCATACTTACCTCCGGAGCTCGGCGCGACAATCATCGCTGTACCGGGAACACGTCTGCACTCTTCAAAGCCGACCGCGAACTGAGGAAATGCAGGTAAGCTGTATAATGGGCTAGATGGGTTTTTTTCAACTTTGTTGCATATCTCAGGCATTTTTTGGAATTTTTGCACCAAATTTTCAACAAGGGGTTTTTGGGACCCCTTCTCATGAATTCTGTCAGTGTCATGGCGTTATTCGGGCCCGCAGGGTGATTTCGCAGTCACTGCGCCGAAATCACCTTCGGGCTGATTAACGCAAACGACAGTGCCAGCGCTCATAAGGTGGGCTCTCAAAAAGCCTATTTTGAAAATTTGGTGGAAAAATTCCTAAAAATGACGGTTTTACGAGCGTGCATTGCGCAGTTCCTACGCAGGCTCGTAAGTTCACGAATTTTCAATATTTTCACTCCAGATTTTCAACATTGCCATTTTATGACACCTCCTCATGAGCAGTACAGCTGTCATTTTTCACATCCTGCTCAAAACGTGTTTCCACCCATGTAGCGCACAATGGCACAGTTGGTGTGCGAACTCAATGTATGGGACACATTAAGAAAATCACAGTGACACTGTTCATGAGCAGAGGTCTTAAAATGGCTATGTTGAAAATTTGGTGAAAAAATTCCTAAAAATGACTGTTTTACGAGCGTGTGTTACGCAGTTCCTACGCATGCTCGTAAGTTTTCGAATTTTCAATATTTTCACTCTAGATTTTCAACATTGCCATTTTACCACACCTCCTTATGAGCAGTACAGCTGTCATTTTTCACATCCTACCCAAAACGTGTTTACGCCCATGTAGCGCACAATGGCACAGTCGGTGTGCGAACTCAATGTATGGGACACATTAAGAAAATCACAGTGACACTGTTCATGAGCAGAGGTCTTAAAATGGCTATGTTGAAAATTTGGTGAAAAAATTCCTAAAAATGACTGTTTTACGAGCATGCGTTGCGCAGTTCCTACACACGCTTGTAAGTTCGTGAATTTTCAATATTTGCACTCCAATAAGTTCCAAATACCTAAACAGCACATAGAAGCAAGCAACATTCGGCATTGACAAATGCTTGTACTTCTTTGTCACTGATTTTTTTTAAGCCATGTCCAAGTGCCAAATACCACTGCAAATACCTGCAAGCAAACGTTCGGCATTGACAAATGCTTGTTAGGAGATTATCCATGTCTCCTCTCCTAGGTCCAGCAGTTACTTTTTCTGTACCAGTGAATTTAAACAAGAGCCCCTCCCTTGCTCCTGTACTTGTATGACTAAGACATTGGCCATTTTCTCTTTTTCAGTGTCACGTACATGTTCCCCCGCCTGCTGTTTCAATATCCTGATAGTTTTTCCTATGTAGAATACACCACATTGATAGTTCCCTAAGTACATGTGTTACAGTTGACACATTTTCTGATTGCCATATGTTTCTCCTGTTGTGGGGTTTACAAAACTGTTGGTATTGCTAATATATGTTAATATATGGACACACAACACAATTTCCACACTTATGGCATCCAGTGGCGGGGGCAGGCAACCAGCTTGTATTTGTTTTTTCTGGAGCCTGGTAACTGCATGATTTTGTCACCTATACTAGGGCCTTTCTGGTATACCATTCTAGGACATCTAGTGGTATATTTTTTTCAAACTTAGCTCAGAATATTATCTATGCCAGTGTTTCTTAAGCGATATACTAATTTTACCAGAATCCAGGGTATAAGATAGTCACAAAATTAATGTACTCAGCATCATCCTTTATTGGAATTCGGGTGTAACAACTGGTCCCTACTCATGATGGCTGTTCTGTCCTGTGCTTTCCTAATAACTCATTTCTGTATAGCTCCTTTGTTTAAACCTGTTTTCCACCTCCTTCCTTCTAGTTCAAAATTATCAGTTCCACATTTCTTTTGATCTTGTAATACTGACTTAAAGGAATGTTTTCGACAACATGTCTGGGGTGGCAGCTATCAAATTGGAGAAGAGCATTCCTATTCGTTTGCTTCCTGAACAGGTTGTTCTCCACCTCCTCATTACCACTTTTTTAGATTTTCAAGTCCAGAAACTCTGTCTGTTGTGTGTCATATTTCACAGAGAATTGGTGATTGTTATTACTTTCTTACAGATAATTCTTAAACAGTTCTTGCTTTTCTACAGTACCCTTCTGGAGAAACAGCAAATCATCTATACAACAGTGATATAGATCAATTTTGTAAATAAAAAAAGGATTATTATTTCTGTTATGAAGAGCTTGTTACTCCCATTCGCTCATACAGATGTTTGCATAATTAGGGGACAGGGCAGCCCCCATAGCTTTCCCCCGCATCCGGAGGTAATGCTCCTCTGCAAAAGAAAAACTGTTGAACTTGAGCACTCTCTTAGTTAAATGTTAACAAAAAAAAAAAACATGTTCAAACCTTCTGAATACATATTAGCTTCTTTCAGTCCCTGTTCTAGGGTTTGACCCCCCCCACCCCCAATGGAGGATGTTGGTGTAGGGGGACTCCAGGTTCATGGTAACAAGAACTGATTCGGCTTCAATATGTAAATCTTTCCTGCTGTTTAAAATCACTGTTGAGTCCCTCATGTACAGCATGAAAGATACTTGCATGCCATAGGCTTGCTATGAGCATCTACATACTTAGAAAGAGGTTTCCTAAAGGAGCCTATGCTTGCAACTGTCGGCCTGCTGGGGGGAGGTTGGTTGGAGATTTATGTATTTTTGGTAGCGTGTACAATACTGCACTCAAGGGGAATTCCACAGTGAAATAATCCAGTACATTTTTCAACAAAAACTTGTTTCAAAATAACATCCACTTACTTTTTTAAAGTAACTGTGGGGTCAGCTGAGAGCTTCCTATAGAAAGTCTCCTTGGATAGCTGTTTATGGATTACCGATGTATAAAAAGTCATATCTTTAATAACTTCTAAACCCACCTGTCTGCTGCTTTCGCAGTAATCTTCATGTTATTTTTTAAAGTTTTAAAAGCCATGTACTCTTCTGTGGAACAATTAACAAAGTGTCCAGTGGTCAGTAAAAGCTGATGGACAGACCTGTACATGAAGCATAACCATCTCCATACTCTCAATCTGGGAGACTGTGTCCATCCAGTCTAACAAACTGGGGAAGGGGGTCTATTGGAGCCAGTGTCTGGTAATTGCCTTAGCAGTTGCAGCCATGAGTATGTTCCATAGAAAAATTTTCTCTGAACCCTTTAGTTTAGAAGGTTTGATTCCTAATAGTAAGTGGGTACTATTCAGCAATCTATAAGGAGTACTATCATAGTTATATTTCACTGTGCTTCATCCCAGACACAAAAGCCTACTTATTTTGTGCACTGACAAAATTTATGTGCCTGTGTGGCAAGTAATTCTCCACACTGTCACCAACATGCAAGTAAGCAGGCAGGGTCCCATTTACTCTGGAATTGGGGGAGCAGGAAAAATTGGGCTCTCACTTCCCATACACAACTCTCTCCATTGGAGTATGGACGAGGTCTGCCACATCCCGTCAGGCGATTTTTTTCTGGAATGGATGTAAGAAGGTCTTGTTCCCACTTTTCTCTAAGATAGTTGGTGGAGTTACCTAGACCATCTAGGTACAAGAAGTGAAACTGTGAGATAGCCCCTTTGACAACCTGTAATTCCTAAAAAATTTTAAACTCAACCAGCAGGGGGATCTCCATCTCCTCGCAGGAGTGTAAATGTTGCTGTTTAGCAGTCTAGTCTCTAATCTAGAAATAATGGAACCTGTCCATTTGTCTCCAGTCAAAAAGCTGAAGACATTCCTCAAATGGGCATATTAGAGTTCCATTTAACAGCTGCCAGGGTACATGCACACTCCACTGCTCCTGCCTCCTAAACCATGGGTCTATTCCAGTTGGTGCAAAGGTCGCACCCCATGCCCACCATTAATATTGCCAAAGGGCCCTCTGAACATGGGTTGTCTTTATACCCCTATTCCATCCTTCCAGTACAGTCTGGGTATCTCTGAGCTCCGAAGGATCCATTGTGGACCTACATTTTTTAGTCAAAAAGTAATACCAAAAGAGGCACCCTCAAATCTTCAGCCAGGTCAGTATCTTACCAATGCTCCTGGTATAAAGCATTACCCCATAATAATACTACTCACATCTGTGCGACTATCCAGTACCCTGCTAATAGTGGAACTGCCCATCCACCCTAAGAGTTAGGCAGTTGGACAGTGGTCTGTCAAAGCTGGGGCCTTACCCCCTTTCATAAAAATGCTTGAAGAAGTCTCTGCCAGATTGAAAACAACTTATGTGAAATTGCATAGGGAACACATTAGAATAAATACAGGTATCCAGGCAGGGCATTCATCTTTACTGCATACTGCTTAAGAGATGTCAATAGGGAGAAGGGCAGGGGTAAATGGAGAAAATGACAAATGCAATAAGGACAGGGATGGGGTAAATAGGGGTAAGGCCATCAAGAATTGGAGGGTAATAAGTACCAGTGCCTGTAGTCTGGGCAACAAGATCCCTGAACTGGTGGCCTTGATGGAAGAGGGATGTCTGGATATTGTAGCAGTCACAGAAACATGGTACACAGAGAACCATGACTGGGATGTTAACATACCAGGGTACACAACCTACAGAAGAGACAGGGAGGGTAGAAGAGGGGGAGGAGTAGCTCTCTATGTAAAGGAAGGGATAAAAGCAATGGAACAAAAGAGTAAACAGGGAAGAGAGGAGGCACTGTGGGTCACCTTAGAAAGGTGGGAGCAAGACAGAGGCAGGAAACTACAGACCTGTCAGTTTGACCTCTGTGGTAGGGAAAGTGATAGAATCACTTCTGAAGGAAAGAATTGTTGAGTACCTAGAGGCCAGTGGGGCACAGGACTCAAGACAGCATGGGTTCACAGCGGGAGGGTCTTGTCAGACAAGTCTAATTGATGTCTTTGACTGGGTGACCAAAGTAGTAGACCAGGGAGATGCTGTGGACATGGCCTACCTAAACTTTAGCAGGGCATTTGACACAGTCCCACACAAAAGATTAATAACCAAATTAACCAGCCTGGGAGTGGGTCCCAGGGTGGTAGCCTGGGTAAAACATTGGCTGGACAACAGGACACAGAAGGTAATTATAAATGGAGTCCACTCTGAAGAAAGTGGGGTTACTAGTGGGGTACCACAGGGTTCAGCACTGGGGCCAGTCCTTTTTAATGTCTTTATAAGTGACATTGCAAAGGGACTGGAAGGAAAAGTATGCCTCTTTGCAGATGACACAAAGATCTGCAACAGGGTTGATACACAAGGTAGTGTGTAAAGGTTGGGAAGGGACTTGGCAAAGTTGGAGGAATGGTCAGAAGTATAGCAGCTTGGATTCAGTGCAAAGAAGTGCAAAATAATGCATCTGGGAAACAAAAACCCATGGGAAGATTACACAATGGGGGGGTAGTAACAACAACAACAAGCATTTGTCAGTGCCAAATGTTGGCTTGCTGGCATTGGCATTGGTAGTAAGAGTTAGACAGATGCATCATAGGAATGACAGTGAAGTATTGAACTGATGCCAACCCACCCCCACCCTGCAGAGAGTGACAAGCATTAGGGTGTCCCTTTGGGTGTTTGGTAGTGCAGTGCGGGAAAACATGTCGGGCAGGATGTGAGAAATGACAGCTGCACAGTTCATAAGGAGGTGTAAAAAAATGCCAGTGTTGAAAATGTGGCATGTAAATATACCAAATTTGCGAAGCTACTAGGGTGTGTGGGAAATATGCAATGCACACTTGCAACAGTGCCATTTTATGGGCGTTCGGCACCAAATTTTCAACATAGGCATTTTAGCACCTCTGCTCATGTACAGTGTCACGTTATTTCCTCATAAAACTAAGAAGTGATTGTTGACAGCGACTACGCTATTCTGCGACCGAAGTGCGAAACACATTTTGGGCATGATATGTCAAATGACTGTTCATCAAGAAGTGTGGAAAAATGGCAATGGTGAAAATCCAGACAGAAAATATCACAAATGCACGACGGTATGAGCGTGCGTGCAATCTGCCAACGCATGCTCGTAACACAGTTATTTTATGGAGTATCATCACCAAATTTTCAACATAGGCATTTTAGGTCCTCTGCTCATGAACTGTGTCACTGTCATTTTCATAATCTGGCCCAAACACTGATTTCCCACAGCGACTGCGCTATTGTGCGTTGGAAGTGCAGAAACACATTTCAGGCAGGATGTGGAAAATGACAGCTGTACTGTTCACAAGGAGGTGTACAAAAATGACAATGCTGAAAATCCAGCAGTAACATATTGTGAATGCGCGAAGTTATGAGCCTGCGTAGCAACTGCACAATGTACGCTCGTAAAACAGGCATTTGTTGGATTTTTTCCACCAAATTTGGAACTTAGGCTTTTTAAGAGGGCACCTCATGAACACCGCCACTGTCATTTCATTAATGGGCCCTGAAAGGTGATTTTGTGCAGTGACTGCGAAATCACCTTTCGAAGCCGATAAATGCCATGACAGTGACAGAATTCATGAGGAGGGGCCCCAAAAACCCCATGTTGAAAATTTGGTGCAAAAATTCCAAAAAATGCCTGAGATATGCAACAAAGTTGAAAAAACCCTATCTAGCCTATTATACAGCTTACCGGCATTTCCTCAGTTCGCAGTCGGCTTTGAAGAGTGCAGACGTGTTCCCGGTCCACCGATGATTGTCGCTACCGGAGTCCGGAGGTAAGTATGGGGTGGGGGGTGGGGGAGGCAGGGTGCACAGTGGTGGGTGCGGTTGTGAGGGAGAGGCAGGAGAAGCTGTGGGGACCATTTTTTAATTTACAGGTAAAAAAAAAAAAAAGATGACGCTGGACATTTGCCACACTGGGGTGGCCCCAGCATGGCAGAAGGATGGCTGGGGGCATGGGAGTCGACAGGGGATTGGGCACCCCTGTCGGGCCATGGGATCAGTTGCCACGCTGGGGTGGGTCTCAGCATGGCACCCTGTACTGGGGAGGGGACAGTGGAGCCGACAGGGATTGGGCACCCCCCCGCCGGGCCATGGGATCAGCTGCCACCCTTGGGCGGGCTCCCAGCGTGGCACCCTGTACTGAGGGGACAGTGGAGCCGGCCAGGGGGTTGGAGCACCCCCATCGGGCATGGCATCAGTTGCCATGCTGGGGTGGGCTCCCAGTGTGGCACCCTGTACTGGTGGGGGGACGGCACGTAGTAAAGTGGACATAACTCGTAAACAAAGTGCCGCTGCATGACAAGCTTGTCTCTGATTGCAGCAGCACTTTGTTTTGAAGTTTTGTCCACTTTACATAATGTTGGTGTCAGCGCTAGCATGCTGGCTTATTGGGGAATGAGGGACGCACCTACTGATGCGTGCCCTGCATTCGCCCAACAGCAGCCGCGCCCCCAAAGCTGCACTCTCCCAATATGTTGACTGACGCGCAAGCGCGCCAAGCCAGCATAAAAATGGAAAGGGACCTGGGGGTAATCATATCAGATGACCTTAAGGTTGGCAAGCAATGTGAGAAGGCAGTAGGGAGGGCTGGGGGGATACTGGGATGTATAGGGAGAGGTGGCATCATCAGCAGAAAACAGGAAGTTGTTATCCCTCTGTACAGACAGTTGGTGAGACCCCATCTGGAGTACTGCGTCCAGTTCTGGAGACCCCATCTACGCAAGGACATAGACAGGGTGAAGGCGGTCCAGAGGAGGACAACTAAAATGGTGCAGGGTCTGCAAGAGAAGCTATATGAGGAGAGACTAAAGGAGCTTAATATGTATACCCTTGAGGAAAGGAGGGAGGGGGGGACATGATAGAAACTTTTAAGTACCTCAGTGGAATCAACAAAGTCCAAGAGGATAGCATCTTTCAGAAAAAGTGATGTGCAAGAACAAGGGTACACAATTTGAAGGTAGAGGGGGGAATAGCACAGGGGCAATGTGAGGAAGTATCTTTTCACAGAGAGAGTGGTGGACACATGGAACAGCCTTCCTGAGGAAGTTGTAAGGTCTAAAACTGTGGGAGAATTCAAGAATGCACGGGACACACATAAGGCAATTATTGTGGGGGGTAGGAAGAAATAGGCTGTTGGTTAACTAGGATCTGCAGCTTATTCTGTCGGTAGGGAAATGGAAAGGCTAGGTGGGCCAAGCAGTCCTTATCTGCCGTCAAAGTATATGTTTCTATGTATTCTGGCATGGAAAGGAAGAGGGAGTGATTTCCATATTTTAAAATCTGCAGCTAAGTCTGTTATCAGTGGGATATAACATCTGATATACAGTATCATCAAATAAGCATCCAGAATAAGCCCAAAAGTTATTCCTAAACACTTCAACTTTATGAATTCCTACTTCACTGTGCACCTGTGTCGGGTCTGGTGGCGGAACACTAGGACTGCAGTTTTTGAATTGTTTAACTTATAGCCAGAGAGCTGAGAGAAATACTGGATCTCCTCCATAACTGATGGTAAGGATGATTTGGGGTCTTCAAAATACAATAGGGCGTCATCAGTGTAAAAAGCAGGTTTATGTTCTGAAGTACCAAGATGTATTTCTTTAATATTATGGTTCTCGTGAGTACTCTGAGCTAGGAGCTCTATGTAGCCCCAAATAATAGAGGGGAGAGGGATCAGCCCTGCCATGTCACTCGACCTAATTGGAAACCAGGAGAAATGTGCCTGTTTGCTCTGACAAATGCTGAAGAAGCAGTATAAAGGGTAGTTCTATAGTGGACAAACTGGTTATAGAAATCAAACCTGGCAAGGAGTCCCTTTAAAAATTCCCCAAGACACTTACCTGATCAAATGTTTTCTCAACATCTTAGCTCATGAGAAAGGCTGACTGACTAGTTCTGCGAAGATGACCTATAATGTGAGCCGTCTGGGGGATGTTGTCCTGTGCCTGTCATCCTGCAACAAATCTGGACCAATCGACATGGGCTAGTTACAAAGCACTGGGTCCTTGCTTAGCTTAGGAATCACCAAAATCACAGCCTGTGACCACGAGGGAGCAAGCTTACTCTTCTGTGCTAGGGCATCTGAAAAGGCTTGTCTCAGTAAAGTGGTGACTCCAGAAATGTGGAAGCTAGCATATGTAGTACCTATATATAAGAAGGGTAGTAGAAGTGAAGCGGGGAATTATAGACTGGTGAGTCTGACCTCTATTGTAGGGACGATCATTGAGGGAATTCTGAGTGATTCTATTTTGAAATATATGAGGAGTAAGAACTTAATGGACATAGATCAGCATGGATTTGTGGCGAATAGGTCCCGTGAGACTAATTTGGTGTTTTTTTATGAAATTGTTAATAAACACATTGATGAAGGCAGAAATGTGGATGTGGTACTGCTCGATTTCAGTAGAGCTTTTGATACTGTCTCCCATTGTAAAATTGTAGAAAAACTGATAGGGCTGGGAGTGGATGGGGCCATAGTGAGATGGGTGAAACAGTGGTTGGTAAATAGGATTCGGAGGGTTAGGTCACATGGTCACTTATCAGATCCCCGGAGGGTGATGAGCAGTGTGCCGCAGGGGTCGGTGCTTGGAGCTTTGTTGTTCAGCATATTAATTGGTGATTTAAGGATATCTAGTAAGAACAAGATGGTTAAATTTGCTGATGACATTAAGATGGGGGGAGTAGTGGATACCTTCAATGACAGATTGAATTTTGGACAGGATCTGATGTGTATATTGGAATGGGCAAAGATAAATGGCATGATCTTTAATGAGGAAAATGCACTATAATGCATTTTGGGAGACATGATGTTCAACAGTCATATAACATACTAGGATTAAAATTAAAGATATCAGAGGGGAATAAAGACTTGGGAGTATTTGTACAGAATGATCTAAAAAGTGGTGTGCATAGTAAAAAAGTAAAAAAAACCCTCAAGTAGAGCTATGCAGTTGGTAAATTGCAGCAGATGGGGCTTCCAGTCTAGGAGTGAGGAGGTATTGCTGCCTTTGTATAAGACAATGATCAGGCCCATTATGGATTCCTGTTCCGCGTTTTTTTGTCCATATCTTGTTAAGGATATTAGGGTGATGGAGAGGCCGTAGAGAGCATATACAAAGATGATAAAAGGGGAGAAGGATAGATCTTATGATAAGAGGTTGGAAAGATTGAGTTTGTGGACATTGGAGAGTAGAAGAAAGAGGGGTAATTTATTGTTATTATTTAAAATCCTGAAGGATGAAGTCTTAAAGCTTGACTTGGGTTTGGAGTTGATGGAAAAAACATATTATTTACGGAGTCATAATAAACAATTGAGGGAAGAAATGGTAAGAACTGAGAGGAGAAGGAATGGATTTAAGAGTAGGGTAGTTAGATGGTTCAGTGGGTTGCCACAGGAGGTGGTTGATGCTGAAAGTATAAGTATTTCAAAAAAAAGGTTAGATAGATTTCTTACAGAAGTTGGTGACTTAGGTCATTGCCACTGAATGGTGGGGGAGGTCTTTATGGGCAAATGCCTTTGACTTCCTTATACTCTCCAGTATGAACTTCCTCTTTAAACTGCTTGTAAAACTCCCCTTGGAAACCATCTGAACCCAGTCATTTACCCATCTTCAGACATCAAATTTCTCTAAGAATTTCCATGTCCACCAGTGGGGCAGTCAAGGCAGCACTTTGGTTTGCACTAACCTGGGTTAACCCCAATTTTCCTAAAAAAGTCAAAATTTACCCTCAAGGCACTTTGGGGCCTTCAGAGTACAACATAGTGTAATATGTCTGAAAAGCATATGAAATAACCATGATATCCTGCAGTCTCTGACCTCTGGTAGGGTGGAACAGCTTTGTAATTTGGGCCTTAACCCTTTTTGCTCTCAGACGGCCAGCTACTGTAGTAATTGAAGAGCTTGGAAGCCCCATTTATAGAAATGTCACAAGAACAGCTACTTCTACTGTACCTTGTAATCTAATAGTGTCCCCAATTCCGTCTTGAGACAGACCAATTGTTTTCCACTTTTTCTGTCCAATTTAATCTTCTGTTGAGCTGCAAGTTCTCTAATTTGTCCCCCAATTCTACCTGACAGCTTTCCTCTGTCTCTTTTTCCACGAAGCAAGTTCAATTCCTCTTTCTCTTCTCTTGCCAGACTTTACATCCTGTGTAACGCCTTCTGTCATTTTACCACAAACTCACCCCCTCGCATTCATCATTGCACTGTATATTCCTCTCATTCCATATTGCCTCTTTTCTCCCATTGCCTGCACCACTGTGCTTCTTTCATCTCTAAATACTGGTACAAGGCAATGCCCTCTTATCTTTCCAGTGTTCTCTCCCTCACTCCTTTTACTCCCTTAATTTGAGTGATCCTTGCTCCTTTTCCCTCTCTCACCCACACTCCTCTTCTGGACAAGCTGCCTTCTCCTATTGCCTTCCCTCACTCTGGAATCTTCTCCCCTCTTCCATCTGTCTCTCATCCTCCCCAGCTTCCCTTAAGCACCAGCTTAAACTCATGTCCACTCCTCCTTGCTTCTGTCAACTACCCATCCGATCTTCTTTTTCCTCTTTCCTCCCACTTCATGCCCCTTCCCTGGGGTTCGTTTTACTTCTTGTAATTTTCTTTGTACTGATTGTTTTCATTCAATTTGTTGGTTGTATCTATGACTGTTGCGTTTGTCACCCATTCCAGATGTCTCACATCTGCTGCATGTGTTGTGCTTTTTTGCCATGTTTGCACTATTTTTGTTTGCACTTCATTTTGCATTGCTCAATTCTGTTGTTATTGTTTGATTGTATCCTTACCCTTAGCCCCAGGTCACACCTGGAAATGAGCCTTGGCTCAATATGCTTTTCTCAGTCACCAAATTTAAAATAAATAAATACATACTTAACTTACCCCAAATGATAACCTTGATAGTGTCCCAAAGAATACCCAGGGGTGTCCTTCTCTCTGAGGTGTACTGCAGGTCTAGGTTGCCCTGCAAGCTAAAAAAAATTGTAAAAGATTGGGTCATCCTAAAAAGACTGCAAACTATCGGCATTAAAAGGAAACTAGGATGAACTCCACTGTAGGTACCAGAGTAATAGCAAAAACAATTGCTCTATAGTATTTTAATCACACTTTGTGGGAGGGCGACAGTTTCGTGGCTCCCACCACTTCTTCAGACCCAAAAAACAGTGTTGTGTTTCTAAGTAAGAGTAAAAGAAAAACATTGTTTACTAAAATGTTCAATGAACATTTCTTTCTGTACATAAGGTTACAAAGTCATAACACTACATTGCTGCATGCTTGCCATATTACTTCTGTCATGATTACTAATGTTAGTTCAGTTCTGTATTATCAAAAGCACTCTACCCACACTCCCTAGTGAGCAACTTGTTCTACCTATATATATCAGTGATAACATTAAGAACCTTCTCCGGTCTATTAAATTAAAAATCACCAATACTGTCAATAGAAATACCTCAGTGTTCACTCCCTCTTACATGCTTTTTGATATCCTTATTTTTCCTCTGAAAAGCAAAAAACAACACTTCCTAAGTTAAAATTAATGTTCTAAACTTTTCTTCAGGAAATCTTAATTCTCTTATACCTATGTAAGTAATCCATGTATTAATCAGTATACCCTTACTTAGTTGTTTATGTGTCAGGACTCTCCTTAATCCCTTCATAATCCCTCCTTTTTTATTGCCCTAATTGGCTGTCTCTGTTCAAAAACTATATAAAACATTGTCAGGAGAATACACATCATATTCCTTCTATCAAACATTAAAAGAAACAAAACTTGGTGTCATAGTAATAGTACTGAGACTCACCAGGGATCGTGGGAACAGAGTTCCAACATCTCTTAGGCTGCAGAAGCAACTTAACTCATGTTCTGATGTGATTTATATATCACAGTGATTGAGGGGAGTGTCACATGACGTGTGATGTCATTACCCCGTCCACTCCAGGAGCTAGCCTTTTAACTCAAGATGAGAAAAGAGCTGATCTCTCCACACTCTGCCAGTGGTGTAGTGGAAAGTGTGGACTATGCAGGCTAGAACATGAGGATCAGAAGGTGGTTCACTCCCCCACTCCAGAAAACTTTGATTTGTGGACCCCTTTTCTAGGTCTCCAGATTTGTAGCTCAGAGCCATAAACCACTGCGCTATACTGCCTCCAAAGAGATATAGTGGACTATAGGGATAACAAAGTATACAATTGGCAAGATATAGTGGACTATAGGGATAACAAAATATACAATTGGCAAGATATAGTGGACTATAGGGATAACAAAGTATACAATTGGCAAGATATAGTGGACTATGTGGATAACAAAGTATACAATTGGCAAGATATAGTGGACTATAGGGATAACAAAGTATACAATTGGTTCACTAAAACCAGCAGGGCCACACCTCACTACCAAGGTCAACCAGAGCATCAAACTACTCGGATAGTGGCGACAGCTATGTCACCACACATACATTAGGTCCAGAGATGCTCAGAGAGGTAGAGGTCCTTTCTTAGGAGAAGACCAGAACCCTCAAACAACAACGGGAACTACCATAACACACAGATCCAGGGGCTCAGGAAGAGAGGCGATACAATCTCAGGGGGCCAGTACTGGAGAGGGGAACAACAACACAGACCTCCACTAGGAAATCTACAAGGAAGGAGTGGTGGAGGACGTGGAAGAAGAGGATGCAGAGGAAAAAGAAGAGAAAGAGGACACAGGGGACAATAGGTAACATGCAAGAGCAGATACCAGTTTTTAATTTGAGTGGGAGGGAAATCTCTGAGAGGGAGATCTCTGTTTTGAGTAAAGGACTTTCTTCTCACCCACGAGAGGCCTTGACCCTTTCCTCTTGGAGTTGGATCTCCAGAGATTTCACAGAAAACTTAGGTTGGCAGATTGGTTTAGTAGTCAAGAGAGGCAGGAAGAAACACTACCATCATGCAGACAACAGCTACTTAAAGCTCTCAACATTAGATCAACATTCACACCCCCAAGGGGAAGTGATACGGTAGAGGCCTACATCAAAGTGGTGAAACAGCAGGTGAAAGAGATGGTAGGAAATAGAAAACTGACCCCAAAACATAACAACCTAAGCAAAAATGAAAGGGAGACACTAAGATTGCCGGAAAATGACAGAGATCTAATTATAAAACCAGCTGATAAGGGAGGGGGTATAGTTCTATGGAACTACAAGGACTACATAGAGAAACGCTTGAGGCAACTAGGAAACACACAACATTATCTAAAACTTACCAGTGGTCCCACCCCAGAAATCGCAGAGGATATTAAAGAATTTTTAGAATCAGGAGTAGGCCAGGAATGGAGTGCCCAAGGGGACATGGAAATGATGACAAAACAGAATCCTAGAACACCTAGATTTTATGCAATACTGAAAATAGATAAGAACGCTGAAAAACCACCTGGCAGGCCTATTGTTTCAGGCATAGACTCTATTTTGGAATCTCTATCGAAATATGTAGAACTTCCACATCAAACAGGAGGTACCCAAACTGCCGGCATGTATCAAAGATATGAACCATACACTTCATATTATTACTGTCCTGAGTCAGAGAGAAATAAATATGCAAAATATATGATTAGTCTTGTTTGATGTGAAATATCTATATACAAGCATACCCCATGAGGAAGGGCTAGCAGCAATGGAAGGGAGAGGACCAGTTTCTTCCACCAAGAATTCTTGACAGGGTTGGCAAAGATAGTATTGAACAAGAATTACAGTATTTCCAGTTTGAAAAAGATTTCTACATACAGACAAAGGGAATGGCCATGGGGAGCACTATGACCCTGTCATATGCAAATCTTTACATGGGTAATTTTGAATTAATACACATCCTAAGTGCAGAGAATAATCCATTCTTTAACAGCATCAAGAAGTGGAAACACTTTATTGATGACATATTTGTTGTTTGGGAGGGTAACAAGCAGGATTTAGATAGCTTCAGGGATTATTTAAACACACATAACAAAGATCTGATTTTCGCAGTGGAGGCTGATCAGAAACAAGTAACGTTCCTTGACTACTGATCTACGAAAAAGAGGGTAGACTAGAAACTAGGCTGTACAGAAAAGACACAGACTGGAATACTACCCGTCATTTTGAAAGTTTTCATGATCCAAAACTTAAAAGTAGCATACCAAAGTCACAACTCATAAGGGCAAAGAGAAACAGCAGCAGCGCTCAGGACTTTGAGGAAGAAACTAACAACATGACAAGGAGGTTCCTAGACAGGGGTTGTAAGAGGACGCACCTGCTAGAAGCGGTACAAGAAGTCAGGGACACCCCAAGGGGAAACTATACTCGGAGGGACTGAGAAAGATAAGATGGAAAATAGAATTGTATTTTCTACAGCCTACAGCCACCTTAGTGAGGGAAATAAGTGACATAATCACTAAGAATTGGCTTATAGTGGAAACAGGTGACCCACATAATAAACGATTCAGGGAACAATCACTGGTAACCTCTAAAAGAAATCCCACATTTAGGGATAAGCTGATCCATACTGTACACACCGTAAAGGAACCCAGAACTAAACAGCTACCACTAGGACCTTTAAAAAATTGCAACTATCAGTGTGGCCATTGTTCCCAGTGCAACAACACCAGTGAAAAACACATTTTCAGCTTCCTTGTACAGGTGAAGAGTTTGAAATAAAACAACAGATTACCTGCAGATCAGACCATGTCATGTATATTTTACAATGCCCCGTGATAGGCTATATGTTGGCAAAACAAATAGGGCTCTCAGAACCCGCACTAGTGAGCACGAAAGTGATATACGAAACAGAGATGATAACTCCACTGTGGCTAGACAGTACAACGCTACTGGACAGACGGCATCTTCGCTGAGATTCTGGGAACTGGAACAAATGGGTGAACCCCACAACAGCAACATAAGTTGGAAGGATCTGGTCCTGAGATGGGAGGTCTACTGGATTTTCACGGTGGACAGTGCGAACCCTCGCATAGGACTTAACGAAAATTGCGACTGGAATTTATATTGGACATAAACTAAGTAACAGTCATCTGCGTGGAAGGAAAGAATCTACACCAGACAAAGCATTCCCCGTGCTTGGGAAATGAAATGGACATTTGTGCCTGACTCCTACAACAATGGAGTATCATTAGTGATTTGATTTGTGGACCCCTTTTCCTCTCTTTCTATATAACTAACGCCAGTCTGTAAATTCAACAGATATCAATAAGGACCCATGAAGTGATTAACTTGTCTATCACATATACTTCATTTTTTTAAAATACCCACAAGACAGTAGCCAGGAGTTTATTTCACATCAGTTTGTATTTTGGCATGAAAAATCAGTATAATTCTATAGCCGGCTTGATGGCGCTGAGGGTTGAGGTGCTGGACACCACACCTCTCACCATGCCGGTGACCTGGGTTTGGGAACAGACTTGGGCCACCTGTAGCTGGCAGGGGAGAGGTAGGATTGAGCATGCCATAACTGCTCTCCTACCTCTGGAGTCGGTTCAGGGCATTTGTTGCACTGTAGCAGTGCCAGGCGGAGGCTAGGCGCACTGTCAGTGGTGAGCATACAAGGGGGAAGGAGCATGGCACATGCCTGCATGTAGGTGCATCAGGCATCATTGCACATTCAGCTCCCGCTGGGGAAGTAAAAGGTGAAAAATCACAGGGCGACTACAGCGGCTCATGGCTGAGCCCACGCCCCGGACACGAGAGGTGTGGCCACCTGGTTCCTGGTCACAGGTCCCCTTGGGGGGTGTCCTGTTAATTTCATTGGGGTCTGTGTGAGTCAGGCGCAGCAGCGTATGCCGGTCTGGGGTGCCGGTGGTCGCCAGTTGTTGTGGCCCGCTTCGCTCCGGCTGCGAGTAAAAGTGTTACATGATAAAAAAAATTATTAGTATCATTTTTGAAACTTTAAAAGTTTCCTGGAGGTTGGGGTGAACCGCCTTTTGATCCTTATGGTCCAGCCTGCACAGTCCCACACTTTCCACTACACCACTGGCAGAGCTTAGGAGAATCTGCTCTTTTCTCATCTTGAGTTAGAAGGCTAGCTCCGGGAGTGGGCGGGGCTATGACATCACATGTCATGTGACCCCCCCCCGATCACTGTGATATATAAATCACATCAGAACATGAGTTCAGTTGCTCCTGTAGCCTAGGAGATGCTGGAACTATGTCCCTATGATCCCTTGTGAGACTCAGTACTCTTATTATGACACCAAGTTTTGTTTCTTTTAATGTTTGATAGAAGGAATATGATGTGTATTCTCTTGACAATGTTGTATATTTTTTTTGAACAGAGACAGACAATTAGGGCGATAAAAAAGGAGGGATTATGAAGGGATTAAGAAGAGTCCCGTCACATAAAAAACTAAGTATAGGGTATGCTGATTAATACATGGATGACTTACATAGGTATAAGAGAATTAAGATTTCTTTAAGAAAAGTTTAGAACATTAATTTTAACTGAGAAAGTGTTGTTTTTTGTTTTTCAGAGGAAAAATAAGGATTCAAAAAGCACGTAAGAGGAAGTGAATACTGAGGTATTTCTATTGACAGTATTGGTGATTTTTAATTTAATAGAAGGGAGAAGGTTCTTAATGTTATCACTGATACATATAGGTAGAACAAGTTGCTCACTAGGGAGTGTGGGTAGAGTGCTTTTGATAATACAGAACTGAACTAACATTAGTAATCATGACAGAAGTAATATGGCAAGCATGCAGCAATATAGTGTTGGGACACTGTAACCTTATGTACAGAAAGAAATGTTCATGGAACATTTTAGTAAACAGTGTTTTTCTTTTACTCTTACTCAGAAACACAACACTGTTTTTTGGGGCCTGAAGAAGTGGTGGGAGCCACGAAACTGTAGCCCTCCCACAAAGTGTGATTAAAATACAATAAAGCAGTTGTTTTTGATATTACTCAGGAGCCTACAGTGGAGTTTATCCTAGTTTCCTTTTAATACTGATAGTGTCCTTCTCTCTGACCACCTGGTCTATTAATTTAGTGAGATGTTGTTGGACTTCCTTGTCATTCAGCAGAGAAACATTCATTCATTCTCCAAAAAGCTGTTTTCATAGACATTCCCAATCTAAACTTCAAATAGGTAGGCATATGATCAGGCAGTCCCACATTACCCAGCCAGCTCTCTGACAGTACACCTCCCAATTCATTCTGCACTAGGAAATAATCAAGCCTTGAGTAAATTTGATAAGGGGCCAATAAAAGTATAATCAGGTGCATGGCTATATAGATGGCAACACACATCAATATATCTCAGTTCCCCGAGCAACATCCAGACACATTTAGCTACTAAATGCTCCTTCTTAGGTACTTGAGAGGTACTATCTAACATAGGCACAAAGGTCAAGTTTAAATCACCACCATGAATCGGAGTGCCTTCCCCCAATCTTCTAGTAAGTGAAATAATTCTCTATAAAATGAGTAGTCTGAACTCGGAGTGCATATGCCAAGGCTAGTGTAAGAAGCCTCTCATTGTACTGTCCCTTAAGCAATACGTAGTGCCCATTCTTATCCACTCAGCTGTCCAGGACTTCACACGCCACATAGTCTTGGACCATAATGGTTTCACCTCTCCTCCATCTAGCCTTATAGGAGGAGGCTACTGTCATCCAGAACCCAAATCTCTGCAATTTGTTATGTTCTGTGGCAGAAAGGTGTGTTCCCTAAAGTCAGATAACATACATGTGATATGTCCAACTTGCTTAATAAGGAGATTTGGGTCAAATTAGGAAGGAGATTGGCCTGCTAGTAGGGAGATGCTGTAACGTCATGAGTTTGTCCTTAAACGGCATCAAAAAATAAGAAAAAAAGCATTTAAAAACATTTAATATAATTAATCAAGAATAAGCACTAAAAAGAATCAACTAGTTGTACGAAGTTATCAGTTCCATTGTTCATCACTAATTTACTTTATGTGTCTTTATCTGCCCCAAAAAACATGAATGGATATTTTGGACAGAATTTTATTTAAGCAGGCAAGTTTGTTTCCTGGGAGGGAGGGAGGGAGGGAGGTTCAGTCAAAAACCAGGAGTCTTCTGCGAAAATAGGGAGCTATCACACGTGTGAGATAAAGTCTGCCTTTGACTTCTTGACAAAAGACAATAACCTAACTATGTTTAATCAGATTGAACATGCCATTGACATGATAAGATAAAATTAAAGGTATAATAACTGGTGACCTTGATATCAACCCGTTTAGAGAGTACTGTAAAAAAGTAATTGTCGGGTTGATACGACTTTTACAGCCTCGCGCAAGAAGCCTGCAGCACTCCATTCCAGAGTAAATACATTTAAAATGATAAAACGCTCGCAATTCCTTACTAGTAGGCATGCCCCCCACGCTAGCATGTTATGTGATGTCATTCCTTGAATAGCGTGGGGGCGTGCCTACTAGTAAGGAAATGAGAGCGTTTTCCCCTCACTTTTCTTCTTACTGTTAATTGTTCTTTCGAATTTGTTTAAGGATCACCAGTTATTATAAAAAATAAAACATTATGTATAGAGTAGAAATTGAGTTTTTTTTACACACCCTCGTTGTGTGATAATAGTGAAACCTCTTGAGCTTCACTCTCGAGGTTTATATATTATCACACAACTTGGGTGTGTAAAAAACTCCATATCAACTCCATACATATGCATTATTCTCTATATTCGTATCAGCCATTATCAAAAACAAAACTATCCCACCATATACAAAACAGACAACATTGCACTTACATTAAACCCCTCATATGACAATAACACAATGTGTGTTCCTATGTGACCCACTGGTTAACAATGCAGAACAGGAATCAATAAACTGGCACCAACTGGGTCCTATAAAAATTAACAAGTGAATATACACACAGATACACAGAAATGTGACGGCAGAGAAAGGCCCCATGGCCCATCTAGTCTGCCCAACACTCTACCTCCCCCCTTCTATTATGCTTCCACCTTCTTTTCCCAACCCCTTAAATCTATCCCAAGCCCTCTTGAACCCCTCCACCGTTTCAGCTGCCACTACCTCCTCTGGCAGCTTATTCCAGGCCTCCACCACCCTCTCCATGAAAAACTGCCTCCTGACATTACCTCTGTATTACCCACCTTCCAGTTTAAGGCTATGTCCCCTCGTGTTCGCTCCCTTCTTCAATTTGAACAAGCTATCATCCTCCACCTTATTTATTCCCTTTAGATACTTAAAGGTCTCAATCATGTCCCCCCTCTCCTTCCTAGTCTCCAGAGGGTACAAATTCAGCCCTCTCAATCTTCTCTCATAGGTTACATCCTGCATCCTTCATACCATTTTGGTTGCCCTTCTCTGCACGCTTTCCGTCGACTCAACATCTCTTCGTAGGTGAGGCCTCCAGAACTGCACCCCATACTCCAGATGTGGTCTGACCATGGTTCTGTATAACGGCATTGGCACCTCCCTTTTCCTGCTATTAAAACTCCTTGCAATGCAGGTCAACATTCCATTTGCCTTTCCCACCACCCTGCTACACTGGCTGCCCACCTTGAGGTTACACGATACCATAATCCCAAGGTAGAAGATCAGGAGTAACAGATCTCTCTCCTTTGGCAGCCAGTCATTTCTCCTGTCCTTGGCCTTTAAGGAGATGGTTTTGGCGCATTGACCTCTACAAGAGAGGGCCACCCCGTGAGCCATGTGTGTAATGATTTATGTACCATATCAAGATGTCCTGCCCTCCCCTCTATCACAGCAGATGTATTAGGTGCCATGGAGGTGAGTAGAGGGCTGTTCTGGCCACCAGACTATGATCTTCTTACTGGTGAGGGGCAGTTGGGGTGAGGGAGATGTGGGGCAGGGACCCTAAGCAGGGCGGTGGGTGGGGGGTTGGCAATTGGCTGGGAATGTGCATAGAACCACAAGACTGTTGTGCACTCTACTCTGTTCAGCCAAAAGACTACCAGTCTATAGTATAATTAACTTGTGTCTCAAGGGTTCTTCAGATGGACACATCAAGTGAAATGAAAAGTAAGTCATGCAATACAGAGTTTTCTCATGTAGAGGAAACCAGAGACAAAAGAAATGTGTCTCATACAAGAACTGAGTGTTTCGGCACCCACAGGCCAGCTTCATGTCACCCCCGCCCCCAACTATCTCTCCTGCTGCTTACCATGCTGTAGTGCTAGAAGTATTTTCAAAATGTCCTACATAACCACTGAAGCCACTATCTTACTGGATCACAGTGCCTTCTAAATGCAACCTACAAACCATTCTTGGGGAGAAGCCCAACGCTTAAGACCTGCCTCATTCCATTTTTTTGAAATCTGTGTGCCTCTCTCCAGCATGGCCACTTGTGCTTCTTCTGGGAATCAATAAACTTTGGGGCCATCCTCCAAAACATGTGGAGCTTCACTGCATACGGGTTATGGAACTTAATTTGTTTTTCCTGCAAGGCTCTTAAGAGATCTCCATATGCCTGCCTTTACTTCTGGATCTCTGGTGGGAAATCTTGGTTGAAAATAGTCAAGCAGTAAACATAGACGTTGTGGCAGAAGGAGACCACCAGGTCCATCTAGTCTGCCCATTGCCTCTTAGCCTAGCCTTCTAACTGCCCTTGGGTTTGAGGGCTCCCTTGTATCTGTCTCAAGCATTCTTGAAACAGGGCTGTTGGGGACACAGGCATCCGTGTCCTTTACACACATTTTGAGCTTCGGGATGCTTGCCCGCCAGCCCTGAGAGTCCCCAAGACTCTCAAGCAGTACAGGCCCAGGAGTCCTGAGTGGGCTGTGTACCACGCATGTGTGAAATGTGTGATTTTGTTTATTTTTTCCCCTTCACCACCTGGTGATTTCGGTGCCTTGGTGAGTGGCACACATCACCGGGGGGGGGATGAGGAAAAGCTGTATTCATGTGGGGGGGGTGATCAGTTCCCCCCTTGGAGCCACCTTGGTGCATCTGGGGGAACGAGAGCTGGAGGACAGAGTCAGGCTCTCAGGAGCCATTTTGGAGAGGCATTGATGGAGAAACGTGGCAGGGAGAGAAAGAGCACACAAAAGAAAAAGTGTTTAAATTTAAAAAAACCTAACAAATGCATGGTTGGACAGTCCACCCCAGTCACCTGAAGAGGAGAAGAAGGAGGCGTGTGGGTGTATTTGTGCGACCAGCAGGCCGCACACATTTGATGGAGGCACCAGTGTTTTTGTATCATGGAAACAAGGGTGATTTTTCAATTTACAATTATTTTAGGCAGTTAGGGCATCACAGCTATTTCTGGACAACTGTTTAGTGAGTTTAGAGTTTATACTGTTTCTTTTTGTGCTTTTGTGTTGGACCAAGTCAGTAGAGTGTATTACAGCTAGGAGAGGAGGAGGAGAGTGAAGAAGCTGGGTGGGAGAAGCCTTGTGGGCGGCACACAGCATGTCTCAACGAAACCTTACTTTGGAAGTGGCTCCTAAATTCAAATACCTGGGGATATGGATAGATAACAAACTCTCTTTTTATGATCACATTGAGGACCTAGCCAAGTGGCTCAAAATCAGTTTAGGTTTCTTCTTTAGAAACAGGTCTCTTTTCCCCCTGGAGACGCGAACCAGTCTAGTCCAGGCCACATTCCTTCCCTTACTTGACTATGGTGATTTAATCTACTACTCCGCCACATTGTCAAGCCTAAGCAAGTTGGACACCCTCTACCACTGTGTGTTGCGATTTATTACCAGCTCACCCTACCGTATGCACCATTGTGATTTGTATACAGCCATTGGCTGGATTTCCCTCAACACCAGATGCCTGCTTCACGCTGGGGTATGGACTCTCAAATTGCTTTTGCATAAACTACCAAGTTACCTTGCATTGATTATCTGCATTTCCCGTAGCATGTATTCTCTCAGGAAATCAGATTTCATCCTCCTTGATGTTCCCAGAACTTGTACTTCCTTTGGTAAAAGAGCTATCTCATACACTCTGCCTACTATATGGAACCACCTCCAATCCGCTTTCAAGCTAACTAGCATTATCTCAGTTAATTTCTTTAAAGCGCTAAGTACAAATAAAATAAAAGATACTTGTAACTGCTTTTAAGCTATACGTCATTAGTTACATACCTTTTACCTTCCCTGACACCAGTCCTTTTGCTACCCAAACCTTGAACCTGCATATCGCAGTCCATGTCTACCATTGTTTTCTTCACCTGGTCCTTCTCTTTCCCCCCAGGGACCGATATTCTACAAGCCAACTGCTTGTTACCTAGGCTAATATTCTCATCCCTCCCAACCCTACCCACCCTCCATATCCCATCTCTCCTGCCAGTGACATGTACCTGTTGCCTGCCAGTGACATGCACCTGTTGTTTTTTAATGCAGCTATCAATATTAAGCTTCTATACCCTACCTTGTAGGGGTTGGTATACTGTGAACCTACTGTTTGGTTTCAATACATCCTAAGTCTGCTTTTCTCAGTGTATCGCTGTTCATAAATTATGTGTGCATTCTTTACATTTTGTAAATTTTGCTTTGCTGAACCTTGTAGCGTTTACTTGTTTGTATACATCTCAGGACCTCCTTGTGAATGAGCTTGCTCAATGAAGTTTTCCTGCAATGAACTTGAACTTACTGATTATTTTGGTGGAGGAGAATTCTCCCACGCCAAAGGACAAGGAACAAACAACATCATTCTCTGAGTGTGACTTAAGCACATCTCAGGAGACTGACATTGTGAATGTTGAAACGGAAAATGATAAGCAGTCTGAACAGACTGCATCTGCTAAAAGCAGCAACAAATTAAGGTTGTGGAGGGACAGCTGGACAAAGTTATTTCCATGGCGTGTAGAGGGGGATATTGTTGGGAAGTGCAGTCAGTGTAAAAAAGGTGGCAAAAACAATCCTTTTGCCACAACTGGCACAACCAGTCTGCAAGTATCTGCTTTCTACAGACATGAAAGAAACAGAGAACATTTGCTGGTGCACACTGGAAAGAAAACAGTAGGAAAAACAGTCTCTGCCAGTGGCATTTGAGAAGCAGATCTCGGGTCCTGAGGCAAAGGATGACAGTAAAGTTACTCAGTTAATGACAATCTACTACCTTACCAAACAAGAGCAATCACTCACCAGTTTGAAACACCGATAACTGTACAGGTGAGGAATGGAATCTTTCAGGCAGGGGCACAGGGCTGCTGTTTCTTGTGGACTAACACCAATGGTGGTGTTTTACATCCACAGAAACAAAATGGCTGTCCAGCCTTGCAAGACAGCGACACAATCTGCTGTGGTTGGGATGCAAGATATGACATGCTCAACTCAATAAATGTAGTCCTACAGGAAGAAATCAAAGCTCACTTAGCAGGTTCTCAGTTTCTTGGGGTGATAGTGGAAAACCACTGATGTAACCATTCACAAAAAGCTGAACATTTATGTGAAGTGCATACACAATGCACAGGCCAAAATTCATTTCATTGACTGTATTGCAATACCTGATGTGAGGGCAGACACAATTGTGGAAAAACTGTTAAGTGTGTGTTCTGCTAATGCAGTTGATCCTATCAAGATCATCCCACTGGCAAGTGACGGTGCCAGCGTCATGACAGGAATGCACAATGGGGTAGATGCAAAGTTAAGACAGCAAGTTAACCAAAGGCTGATTTAGATCCATTGTGTTGCCCACAGACTGGAATTGGCAACAGGTCAAGTATTTCAGGACACCCACGTATTCAATGAATATCAAGTAACCATCAAAAATGTGTACAGATACTACGGCAACTATGGTACAATGCCTTACGTTTCATCCCGAAAACACCCAGTGATGACAATATCAGATATCTGTCCCTAAAAGAACCGGCAAGTTTTCGGTGGCTGTCATTGCATACTGCAGTTCAAGCAATTCACAGATCATACCCTGCAGTTTTACAAGCCCTAGTACATGATGCTGCAGCAAAAGGTGTGGCAGAAGCAAAAGGCCTTCACACAAAACCAAAATCAATCTGCTTTATCTTATGTACTTCTATTTTCATGGATGTCTTAGATGTGGTGAATAAACTGTCGCTAGTCATACAACGGGACAGTGCTGACATTTCGGTAGCCAGCAGCATGATAGAAGCCACAGTTACTAGACTGCAACAGTTTATAGAGCAGAATGGGGTAGAGCTACAGAAGACATTTCAGGAACTTGACCAACATCCTGGCATGTGACAGGATCAAAAAGTGAATGACAAGCCAGCGCTGCAAATGCAGTTCCAGTCGGGTTCTCAGGAATACCTGACGCAACTCATTGAAAACATTCACACAGGATTTGAGACAACTTCAATGTAGCTGCTGCATAACTTAAATGTTCTTCTAAATCTAAAGTGTCACCCAGATGACTGCAACATAATGGACTATGGACGGCAGGAACTCAAGGAAGTTTGCACTTTTTTTCCAAGAAACAACCTTCAAAGAAGAAACACTGCCAGCACATATTGACCAAGACAGGGTTGAGAAAGATTACAGACAATTCAAACTTGTTCTAAAATCTAAATGAGGACTGACTTTGCTCAGTAGTGTCCATCAAGACTTAATTGAGAACTAGTCAGAGGTATTCCCAGATTTTGTCACAATGGCCAAGATTTTACTTGTGTCACCTGTTAAATCAGTGGCATGTGAAAGTGGGTTTTCTGTACAAAACAAAATAAAAAATGGTAGATGTTCCCTAAAGGCTGAAACTGTGTGCAAACTCATGCGGATTGCCCAAGAAGGAGCTAAACTTGAAGACTATGACCTTCATCCAGCACTTAAGAAATTTAAGGCCATAAGACTGCACAGAAAATAATTATTTTAAATTTTAAAATGTTTTAATAATTGTCTTTAATTGTGTTTTTTTAGCTGCAGACAATTCTCAGATGACTGACATGATCCAGAGACAGGACGATAGAGGACCTTGGGCACAGGAGTAGAATAAGATAAATATCAAAATGTTTTGTTCCAACAAGGGTGGGGTGGGGTTGGGGCAATACAATTTTCAGCCCCAACTTAAGGCCAGTGCTACTTTTCGTGGGTGTCCTGTCTGGAGGAACGGGTCAAGATTTCAATTTCCCAGGGGTTGGGGGAGGTGGGTGACTGGCCATTAATATCACCATTCTGCTAATGCTCTTGACGCTGTACTATCATCATTGGTACTATGAATGACATTGTAACCTTATTGTATACTAGCTACCTACTATTCAAGTATTGTATGTAAACTGTTTGTTATTGCTGTCATTGTCACTGTTTGACGTGGAACCTTTGTAAAAGAGCTCTGAGCTTAAAGGTACGATCCAAATACCTAAATAAATAAATAAATAAATATCATGTTTTGTTTTTGGTGGGGGAGGATCACAGTCTCAACAAGTTCAGATGATCAGGTGTGATGGGGTAAACTATAAATATGGGCCCCAATGCCATCCCAGTGTTTTTTTTTTTTGTTTTGTTTTTTCAGTGGGACAGTCAAGCTTATTGTCAATGTAATTACCTAACCCAGTCTGCTCTTTCCACAGTCTGTCTGCAACAGTGGCTTATAGAAGCCTTATATTGTCATCAACAGTACACACACAAAACAGGTAAGAAATGTGCAGGAGGGAGAGCTTGGAGATTAAGTTATGGGAGAAGTTGTGGGCAGGAGGGTGTTAGGAGAAATTATGGGCAGGATGGTGTTAGGAGAAGTCATGGGTAGGAGGGATATTAGGAGAAGATATTACCACAGAAAAAATGGCATGCCATGACAAAAAAAAGTTCACTAGAAAAGTAGACTGTACAGATTTCATGCCACCAACCAGATTAGATTATGCCACTGTCTTAAACCGGACAGATTTGGGAGACCTGCTGAGCCAAGGTAGGTTGTGGGTGGGGTGGGGTTGGTAAGAAATGTGCAGGAGGAGAGTCAGAGAAGTTATGGGCAGGAGAGTCATGTTAGGAGAAGTTATGGGCAGGAGGGGTGTTAGGAGAAATTGCCAACATAGAAGTATGCCATGAGAAGTACACACAGAAAGCAGACACACTGCAGACTGAGTTGTTCCATATCCACCAGATTGTGCCACTGTCTTCTTAACAGCAGACTGTGATAGCTGTCAAGCTTAAAACGGGTGTCAGTGGGTGGGATGGTGGAGGGCTTTTTAGTCACCCCAGTCAAATCCATGTCTCTGGTACAGCCAGGTATTCTTACAATTTAAGAAGATTTTGTGCAGGAGAGTAGTAGGGAGAAGTTTTGGGCAGGAGGGTGTTTGGGAGAATTTGTTGGCAGGAGGGTGTAGGAGAAGAAATAATCACTTTTATGCTAGGTCAAGACACAAAACAGCAATTATTTGCCACACAGATGGCACCACCACCAGATTGTGCTAGGAATGGATATAACAAGTTTGGGCAGGAGGCGGTGTAAGGAGCCAGTCTGGTTTAGCCAGTTTAAAAAGACAACTTAAGCAAATTGCACTAAGGGGCAGCAACCACACAATCATATCAGGCTGTGTCATCTTTCTAAGCCTGAGTCATCATTGGTGGGTGGGAGCTGGGAGGGAGGTTTCTGCAATGTTTTATTAAGAGGTGGGTGGTGGGGTGGGCACTGGGAGTCTGAAACGGGGGCTGTTTTGGATTATAAGTAATTGCAACTAAAAATGTCAATGTGCTGGAGAGAATGAAGGAGAAGTATTTTGGGCAGGAAGTGACTGGGAGACATAGGTGACTTGTCAGCAATGAATGTTAGTCATAAAACAATGTTTATATGTAATGTACCTAATCTAATGGCAAACCTTGTTTGTAGCAGTTTGGCAAATAAATTGGTCACTGCACTCCACTGCAGCAGTAGAATTCCCAATTCAATCAATATACCAGAACTGCAAAACTGTAAGCACATTTTTCTCATAATTTTTAAATTGTGACAGTGAACAAATGAATGAACAACACAGCATTCACATCACAGGTGAATTCTTTATTTATTTATTGGAATCTCGGATAACACCTTTGAGCTAAAAGTTCATTTACAAAGGTTCCACGTCGTAAGGCAATAGACAAGGTACGTAGACATTACAAAACAAATAGGGGTATATACAGCAGGCAAGTACATTATGGTACATATGGATACAGATTCAAGCAAGTACAGTTAAAATACATCAGGTAGGAGAGGTCAACTTTATTGCAACAGTACTAAGAGCATACCTAAGGTGGACAAGCAATTTATAGTGGTAGCTGAGCTTTAGAGCATGCAGGTAGAGTTATGGAGGGTCAGAAGTTGTGGTGACCAAAGGAGGAGGAGGATGAGAACAGAATAGATGAGAGCAGGGGAGGGTGGGGGCAGAGACAAAGGGGTGACAAAATAAGGGGTTGAGTAGTCAGAGGGGTGGGATTGGATAGGAATCTACCCAGGGTTGTAAATAGGTGATAGGGCAGGGCTGGGTAATGTGGGGGAGAGAGATAAGGAAGGGGTTTAAAGTGGGGAGGCGAGGGGGAACCGGGGGGGGTGAACATTGGGGGATTAATATTTGTGAAGGGGGACGTGGGTGTAAGTGCTCAGTGGGATCACACCAGGCAGGGGAGGAAGTGGGGGGAGAGATGGGTGCTATGCAGGACAGATAAGCTATCAATAACAGTAGGATTCTGCACAGGTGATGCAGTCGCAGTTACTAAGAGTGGCCAGGTACTGCAGCAGCTTGGCCTTAAATGGGCGTAGTTTCGTTTCCTCAATCAGCTCAGAGTTAAGGGAATTTAGCCAGCAGGGGGCCCTGTATTCGAAGGACCGTTGCCCTAGTGAGGTCCAGTGGAATGGGATAATGAAGGCAGCTGTACTCGACCCCCTAGTTAGTCTGGAGGAAGTGGAGTTTCTTAGCAGTTGCCTCGCTCCAGGAGGAGCAAGACCTAGGGTGGATTTTTTCACTGATAGACAGACTTGGTACAGAATTCTGTTATTCAGGTTTAACCAACCCGTGCTTGAGTTCACAAGTGTGAGCTTAAAGGTCCACACCCAGAACTAGTCTGCAGGCTTTGTTTAAGACAATCTTGATTCACCTAAGTGCTGTATCGGTACCGGCTCCGTAGACTACCAGTCCATAATCTATATGATAGAGAGCACAGAGCTGTTAACTGCAAGCTTGATGGCACTTTTGGTGAGGTACTGCCTATGCCGGTACAGCTGACCTAGTTTGGCACTAGCTGCCTTGGCAACATGGTCTATGTGCTGGCTGTAGGAGACAGAGAGCTGTCAAGGTAGACACCAAGGTACTTAAAGGTGGTGACCATTTTGAGTGTATCAAACTTGTTATTGTAGATATTGAGGTGATGTGACTTACGATGGTTTTGATGGGAGGCAAACAACATTGTTTTAGTCTTAGTGTAGTTGAGCAAGATTATGTGGTCATTCACTGCTGTTTAGCCATTTGGTACCTTTGTTAAAGGACTGCAAAACAACACTGCTGAAAAAAAAGAAACTTTTTGGCATTATATCTGGAAAATAATGACTCAGGAATATAAAAAATACATGAATATATTAATAAACAACACTGAATTGCACTTTCCGGACTCGTTCCATTCATTTTAATAGGGACCCCCTCAAAATTTCACTAGGACTTCCAGATTTTCGGCCCGGACCCCCATTTTTGTTTTTCAAGAAAGTCCGGACTCCTCAGCAAAAAATCCTACCGATAGCCCTGTGAAACCAACCACTGTGCTTGCCCCTACCACCACTGCAGGACGGCTGTTCCAGGCATCCACCACTCTTTTTGTGAAGAAAAACTTCCTGGTGTTGGTGGAGAACTGCCCTCCTTGCAGCCTTAGATCATGTCCCCTGGTTCTGCTGCCCTTCTTAAATTGGAAGAGATTGTCTATCTGCACCTGGTTTATGCCTTTTATGTAACTGAATGTTTTGATCATGTCACCCCTCTCTCTCTTTTCTGTTCCAGGGAATACATGTTCAATTCTTTAAGTCTATCCCTGTAGGACATCTCATGCAGTCATTGAATCATTTTTGTTGCTCTTTTGTGCATCGTCTCCACTCAGTCAATGTCCTTTTTGAGGTGGGGCCTCCAGAACTGGACACTGTACTCCAGGTGAGTATTGCACGTGTTCTGCTTTTTCTGGTTCCACCACCGGAACGTGCCTGTGATTCAGCACCAGGCAATTACAGTGCCAATCATCAATGTCACCGATCATGTTGTCCCTTGCACTCCCCTTTGTGGGGGCCTGTGCCCCCCACACACCACCCCTACTAATAGATACCTACTCCAGTGGTGGGAGGACCTGGGGGGGCACATCCTGAATTTGGTGCCCTGATTGCACCGTAATGTTGGTGCTCTGAGCACCATAAGGGGCTTTTTCTGCCAGGCCCACCGCAGCATATACTCATTATTTTTTTAGCTGGAAAATTTCATAATTATTGAGTGCAGGTGGGTCTGGGGGTCAGTCGGCTTGGGAAAAAGGGTCCTGTGCACCCGTGTAATTCAAATATGCATGTCTGGTGAGAGGGTTAATATATTGCAAAGTAGATCCACCAAGAAATCAGTCATTTGACTAGTTTTGGCACCTTTGGTGAGAGTATGCAGCCTTAGATTGTCTCTGTGAGAACATGCTTTCAGGTTGATACACTTTTCTTGTTAGGACACCATCTGCTGCATTAAGGAGTCAATCACTTCCTCCATTTGAATGTTGCCATCCTCTACCAGACCGACCCATTCTTCAACAGCCTCTACCCCTTTTTTTGACTTTTGTTAACTTCTGATGTAATCTCTTGAACTCTTTTTTATTATCTTCTCTAGAATCTTTTATTTCTTTAAGTAAACTCTCCAACCAGCTCCTTGTTAGTTTGTCTGCCTCCGTATCCATGTCATAATTCCTTCTTGCTAACCGATGAGGGAAGAGCTCCAGCTGTCCTCAGCACTGTACTGACTCAATCCGTTGCCATCTCCAGTTAAATTCAGCTGTTGGGACCAAGAATGGGTGTACCTGTCTTCTCTTTGACTTCTCCCTGGCATGATTGACAAAAGTGTAGAAAAATAAACTGGTTGTAGTGGAACTGGAAGGATCGAGGAGATGGAAGAAGCACTGCTAGCTGCTGTTCAGATCATGACATCTCTGGAAGTCTCAGTACTTAGTTCAAGTTGTATTAGATGATGGTGAGTGACACAAACTTTTCCAGTTTCACCTTGTTCCTTGGCAGACTTCTGATACGTTTGTATGAGTTTCATCAGATTGTGCCAACTTGTTTCTCTTGTTGAGTAGTTTGGAAGATGGTCCACTGAGTACCTTTACTAAATCTTCAGTGCAGTATTAAAGAATCATACAAATCTGATGACAAAAAAGGACTCCTCTGGCCTTGATGGAGGAGGAACATCTGGATATCGTGGCAGTCAGAAACATGGTACACTCAGAACCATGACTGGGATGTAAACATACCAGGATACACTATCTACAGGAGGGACAGGGAGGGTAAAAGAGGAAGAGGAGTAGCTCTCTACATAAGAGAAGGAATCAAAGCAACAGAACAAAAGGATAAACAGGGAGGAGAAGAAGCACTGTGGGTCAATTTGGAGGCAGGCAGTGGCACCACAATCTGCACAGGGGTTGTATACAGACCCCCCTCAGGGGGGAGGAAATGGACAAGGAAATGATAGAAAGTATACTTAGAATGGCAGATAAAGGGGAGATATTGCTGATGGGTGATCTGAATATGCCAGATGTCAACTGGAGTGCAGTTGCAGCAGCCACTTCTAAGAGTGGGGTTATTCTAGATGTCCTACATGGGGCATGCCTTAGACAACTACACAGAAACACAGACTTCGACGGCAGATAAGGACCACTTGGCCCACCCAGTCTGCCCATTTCAAACAACATGAAGTCTTGCTATATTATAGACATTAGCAGTTTGTTCCAGCTCTAGAACTGCCCCGGAGTGAAATGGTTAAAACCATTCCAAAATAGAATTTTGGCATGAGAGCAGCTCTATCTGTGTCATTTCAAACTTGAACTGTCAGATTCTTTACTCCGCCTCAGTGAACAGTCGCTCCGGAGATTTCTCCTTCTGCTCGGTTCATTTCTCGGTTTAAAAAGTGTTTTCTCGGTTGGATTTAACCGAGAATAGTTTTATTTCAACTGCAAAACCGTTCGGTTCAAGCTCTATCTGTGGTAACCGTAAGTAAATGAAGGTTTTGTCTGTGTGGAACTTGTAAGTTGTCGGTTCGGTTTTGAACCGATCAGTGGTTTAAAACTCATTTAAAACTAAAAGTTACTATTTTAGAGTGCGGTTCCTGGTTCTTATCGGTTCTAAAAAAAAGATTTATTACGTTTTTCCAATACCCGTGACACGGTTAGGAACCGATAAGAGTGTCTTGCCTGGCACTGTCGTTAAAGGGCAAGTTTTTGGTTAGGCTGGCATTATGTCTGAGAACCCAAAGAAAAACCGGCCCACTGGGTTTCAACACTGTGATGTTTGTGGGGAAGTCTTTGCCAAGGCTGGCCACACACCATGTGTTTATTGTCTGGGGTTTGACCACCTCAGTCAGACTGCCAGGTATGTAAGAATTTCCCTGCAGCCACCCTGGAAAAAGATTGGGCAGGCTCAGGGAACAAGAAAGCAAAAAAGTCTGCTGACCGGATGGCCAGCCGGTTCGGTGCCAACTGAACCAGAGGGAGTGCCCTCTGACCAGGGCCAGACTTCCTCGGGCAAAGAAAAGCTGGTTCTGAGGAACCAATTCCAGTAAAGAAAACAAGAAAATCAGCAGGTCTGGGTCAAAATTCCTTCTCCAACTGCTGCAGAGATAACAAAAGCCATACAAATTGTCCAGTCACTGTCTCAGGGTCCGTCCGAACCACCACTGTCTGGAAAAGGTCGGTTTGTCCGGTCCCAGTGGTTCAGGATTATGATATTGAGGAATTTTATGAACCAGAGAGGGGAGGAGGATTATGAACAGTATGAATGTGGCTGGGAAGGTCTGGGTGTGCCCATTGAACCGGACATCTCCCCAGACAGACCTTTAGAATCTCCCCTATGCTGTCTGAGTCCCCATCTCATTTTACGTTTTATAAAAAAGTTGCTGAAACCCTCCAGCTTCCTTTAGAAGAGGCTGTGGATGAGCAAGAGGAGCCTGATTTTGTAGAAATGATGGATATTCCAGAGTCTAGGAGATTGTCTATTCCTTTACATAAGTCTTTAGGAAACAAACAATTACAATTTTAAAAGCTCCTAATTCTGTGCCTCCTGTAGATAAGAAGATGGACAGAAGGTATACATTGTCAGCCCTGATACAGAATTCCTTTCTCAGCAATGCAGTCATGTTGAGTAGTTCAGGCTGCTGCCTGTGATAAAAGCTAATATTGCCTTGGCTTCACATCCTCCTGACAAGCGATTCCAGGAAGATTGATGCCATGGCAAAAAACAATATATGGCAACCTCTCTGGGACTCAGGCAAGCAAATTATATGGCTTGTATAGCTAGGTATCAGAAATCTAGATGGGATACTGTTATGCAATTGGCCAAGCAGGCCCATGGCCAGCTGTCCAGTGAACTAGAACAGGTGGCTGCTGATGGCATTGAAGCCTCTAAGGTTCAGTTTCATGCTGCTGTGGATGTTAATGATGTTTCCTCTAGGGTCATGGCCACATCTGTAGCTTTTAAGTAGGTTGGCCTGGCTCAGGTGTACTAGTTTGTCTGGGATACCCAGACTAAGGCTATGGATTTTCCTGTGGTGGGAAATTCTCTGTTTGGAGAGCAGACAGAGAATTACACGAAAGAAGATGGATGAATATAGGACTACTTACAAGAGTGCCCAGGCTGAGGCGGCAAGCCACTCCTCAAGAGCATGCCCCAGGGGTAGGGTAGCCTTTTTCACAGGCCTTTCTACCAGACTCAGGCCTCCTCTGCCTATGCTCAGAGGGGCTTCTTCAGAGGCAGGGGCAGATGAGGGGTGGGCAGACCTGCTCCCACCCCCAGCCTAAAGCTCCTGTGAAACAGGCACCCTGATGGGGTGCCAGGGCTGGTCTCCTGTACCAGTGGGGGCAGGCTGGCTTACTTCAGTCAGAATTGGGCTTCTTTAACCTCAGACAAGTGGTTCTGGAAGTAGTAAGCCAGGGTCTGGTTCTCAGCTTCAAAAAGTTTCCCAAGTTGAGAAGCAGACTTTTCTACCTGCAAGTGCTTCAGAGACCCTCGCTCTGGAAACAGAGGTCTCATCCCGTTAGCTCTCAGAGCAGTAGAAGGGTTCCTCCCTGCATCAGGGCAGGGGTCTGTATCCAGATATTCCTTACCCCAAAAGACAGGAGAATGGCGGCCCATTTTAGATCTCAGATATCTAAACAAGCATCTTCTGAAATCAAGTTCAAATGGTAACTCTGGCAATGATTTTACCTTCCCTAAGGCCAGGGGACTGGCTAGCCTTCCTGGACCTCCAGGATGCCTATTTCCATGTCCTAATCAGAGATCCCATCAAAGTACCTCAGATTCGAACTGCCTCAGGTCATTACCAGTTCAGAGCAATGCCCTTCAGCCTTACCTCTGCTCCAAGGGTATTCACAAAGTGTCTAGCAGTGGCAGTGGCCCACTTAAGGAGGCAGAGGATTGCTGTTTTCCCTATCTAGACGACTGGCTCATTGTAGGCCAGTCCCATAACAGGTAAATCTCATCTGCAGGTCACCCAGCAGCTTCTCACCTCCCTGGGTTTTCTGCTAAACCTACCAAAGTCAGTTCTGGAACCAGTCCAGGTACTCACCTTTATAGGGGGCAGAGTGGACACAAAGCTAGCCAGAGCCTTTCTCCCCAGAAAGGGTAAGGAATTTAGTGGCTCTGGCCTCTTCCTTCACTCTGCAGGTCTCTCGACCAGCAAGACACTTTCTGCAGTCCTGGGGCACATGGCTGCATCCACAGCTGTTGTGCAGGAGCCAGATTTCAGATGAGAGACATTCAGTTTCACTTGAGAACCTTTTGGTCTCAGAGAGAGACCCCCTCTCCAAGTTGGTCCCAGTGACTGAACTTGATCCTAGCTCTCCAGTGGTGGCAGGATCAGAGCAATTTAGGCGGGGTCCCCTTCATTTCCCCTTCTCACGACTTGACTCTCACTACAGATGCTTCCCTTCTGGGTTGGGGAGCCCATGGGCGACCTTTCCACTCAGGAGTTTGGTCCCCCAGGAATCTACTCCACATCAATTTGCTGGAACTCAGAGCTGTCTTTTTAGCTCTTCAGCTTTTTCTGCATCTGTCACGACAGGTGATACAAGTCAGAACAGACAACACCACAACAATGTGGTACATCAACAAGCCAGAGGCACTCGGTCTTGACCTTGTGCGAGGCAATGAAGTTGTGGTCTCTGGCCTATTCCTGAACACTTCCTTCATAGCAGTTCATCTTCCAGGGAAGGACAATGTCCTATGGATACCCTCAGCAGGATTTCCCAGGGCCATACGAATGGTCCCTGGATCCTCAAGTGCTGGGGATAGTTTTTGCCAGGTGGGGCATCCTCAGATCGATCTTTTGCAGCCCAGACAATCACAAACTTCCTCTGTTCTGTTGCAGGCCTCCAGTGCTGGGCTCAGTTCCCCTGGATGCCTTCTTCTGGATTGGGAAGGAAGTTCCTCCTATGCTTCCCCCTTTCCTCTCCTATTCAAAGTACTAGTCAAATCAGATCTCAGCCTTGCAGTGTGATTCTGATTGCCCCAGATGGAGCCAGGCAGCCCTGGACCCACTCCTTCTGTCTCTGACAGTCCATCTTCCCTGTGCCTCCCCAGGAATCACAATCTGTTGACTTGTGCCCAGGGAAGGGTTTGGTATCCGGACCTCAAATCCCTCAACCTCAAGGCCTGGCTCTTGAGCAGTTAGTTGCTGATTTACACCTCTCTCAGGGTGTTCTTGAGATCTAAAGGCTTCCAGAAAGCCTTCCACTAGGAGCTACTTATAGTTCTAAATGGAAAAGGTTTTCCATTTGGTGTGCTAGGAAAAATATTTCCCAGAATCTGCTGAATTGCCCATTTGTTAGATTACATGGTACATCTTAATTCCTTGGGTCTCAGACCAGTTACCCTGAGAGTTCATTTGGCAGCTGTGTCTGCTTTTGTGTCAGCAGGAAAGTCATCCCTCTTTCCTCTCTTCCTGGGTTTTCCAATTTTTTTAAGGGATTACTCCATACTAATCCTCCTTTTAGGAACCGGCCCCTGCTTGGGACCTTAATGTTTGCATTGCCCAGTTAATGCAACCTCCTTTTGAACCTCTGTCTTCTGCAGAGCTTAAGTACCTAACTTGGAAAACTGTTTTTCTAGTGGCTATCACTTCTGCCAGATGCATACGTGAATTGCAAGCCTTGTCAGTGGAGACTGACTTTATTTCTTTCACAGGGATAAGGTAGTCCTTAGGACTAATAGGAAGTTTTGCCTAAGGTGGTTTCAGATTTCCATCTTAATCAATCTGTCTCCTTCCAGTATTTTTCACTGATCACTCCTCTTGGTGAGAGAAGGTTGCACAGCCTGGAGGTTAAGAGAGCTCTTAGTTATTATATGAGCGTACCAAAGGTCTAGGTTCGAATCCTCCAACTTTTCCTTACCTATGGTGAAGTTGGGAAAGGCAAACCTGCCACTAAGAGATCAATAGCAAGGTGGATTGTCTCTTGTATCCAATTTTGTTATCAGAAAGTGGGCAGAGCCCTCACCCCGGTTTGAGGGCTCATTCTACCAGGGGTACAGCTGCGTCTCTAGCTGCTGCCAGAGATATCCTTTATTAGAGATTTGCCAGGCTGCTACTTGGAAAAGCGGTATACACTTTACCAAGCATTACTCCCTGGATGTCCAGGCCAGGAGAGATGCGCTTGCTAGCAAGCTGTTCTTCAGAGCCTATTCCAAGTAGGTTCTGCCCCTCCTCCATGGAGGTACTGCTGTGTATTCTGCTAATGTCTATAATATAGCAAGACTTCATGTTGTTTGAAGAAAAATTACTCACCTTAGTAATGTTGTTTCTTCTAATGGAGTCTTGCTATATTACTGAACCTCCCCAACCTGCCCTCTCAGAACCTCCTACTTGGTGGGGTGCGGGCAACTTAGTAGTGGGCACTACTTATGTCCTGTTAGCATTTTGTCCCCTTTGGGACTTTGGGGTGTGTGTATGTATGCGCGTGTGTGTGTTTTATTATACTTGTGTTCCATTTTCATATTATTAGAATGGTGTTAGTATTTCTGGTCCCCTGACTTGAGTCTTGGGTGTTGGGACCATCAATGGTTGTTATTATTTAGGTAGCCATTTGGCTGAGTGTGAGTTACAGCTTCCACACAGACCTTAGTGAGTTTGGCTTGTAAAGATCTGACAGTTCAAGTTTGAAATGACACAGATAGAGCTGCTCTCGTGCAAAATTCTATTTTGGAATGGTTTTAACCATTTCACTCCGGGGCAGTTCTAGAGCTGGAACAAACTGCTAATGTCTATAATATAGCAAGACTCCATTAGAAGAAACAACATTACTAAGGTGAGTAATTTTTCTTCCTCACCTACTGGATAAGCTGCAGATTCTAGTTAACCAACAGCCTACTTCCTGCAACCCCCACTATAATTGCCTTGTGTCTGTCCCATGCATGTTTGAATTGCCCCACTGTTTTAGACCCAACGACCTCCTCAGGAAGGCTGTTCCATGTATCCACCACTCTCTCCGTGAAAAAAAAATTCCTCACATTACCCCTGAGCCGTCCCCCCATTATCTTTAAATTGTGTCCCCTTGTTCTTACACACCTCTTTTTCTGAAAGATGCTACCCTCCTGGACTTTGTTGATTCCCTTGAGGTACTTGAACGTTTCTATCATGTCCCCCCGTCCCACCTTTTATCAAGAGTATAATATTAAGCTCTCTCAGTCTCTCTTCATATGGTTTCTGCTGCAGACCCTGCACCATTTCAGTTGCCCTCCTCTGGACTGCTTCCATCCTGTCTATGTCCTTGCATAGATGAGGTCTCCAAAACTGCACACAGTACTCCAGATGGGGTCTCACCAACTGTCTGTATAGAGGGGTAACCACTTCCCTTTTTCTACTTGTGATGCCCCTTCCTATGCATCCCAGTATCCCCCTGGCTCTCCTTACCGACTTTTCACATTGCTTACCCACCTTTAGGTCATCTGATATGACTAGCCCCAGGTCCCTTTCCATTTTTGTTGTTGTTAGTACCAGTCCTGCTATTGTGTACTCTTCTCCTGGGTTTTTGTTTCCCAGGTGCATTACTTTGCACTTCTTTGCATTGAATCCAAGTTGCCATATGTCTGACCATTCCTCCAACCTTGCTTAGTCACTTCTCATCTTTTCTACCCCTCTTGTGTATCAACTCTGTTACAGATCTTTGTGTCATCTGCAAAGAAGCATACCTTTCCTTCCAGACCCTCTGCAATGTCACCTATAAAGATGTTAAAGAGGACTGGACCCAGTACTGAGCCCTGAGGTACTCCACTAGTAACCCCTTTCTTGGAATGTGTTCCATTCACTATTACCTTCTGTGTCCTGTTGTGCAGGCAGTTTGCTGAGCTACCACCCTGGGACCCACTTCCAGGCTGGCTAACTTGATTATTAATCTTTTATGCGGGACTGTGTCAAATGCCTTGCTAAAGTCTATAAGCCATATCACAGCCCCTCCCTGGTCTATTACTTTGGTTACCCAGTCAAAGAAATCAATTAGATTCATCTGACATGACCTTCCTGCTGTAAATCCATGCTGCTTTGGGTCCTGTGCCCAGCCTCTAGGTACTCAACAATTCTTTCTTTCAGAAGTGATTCCATCATTTCCCCTACCACTGAGGTCAAACTTACAGGTCTGTAGTTTCCTGCTTCTGCCTTGCTCCCACTTTTGTGAAGGGGAATCACATCTGCCCTCCTCCAGTCCTCAGGTACCGCCCCATCCTGCCATGATTTGTTAAAAAGCGTGGACTAGCATTGGAACCCACTCAAGAGGGATCAGTCTTAGACCTGGTCCTCTCAAATGGAGATGGAGAGAGGATCATAGATGTAGAAGTGGGTAGCCATTTGGGAACTAGTGACCATCGAACAGTATGGCTCACAATAAACACAGCAATAGAGTCAAGCCATACAAAGGCAAAAGTACTGGACTTCAGGAGGGCTGACTTTGCCAAAATGGGTGAGTGCCTAAGGAGTGCACTAGCAAATGGGCAGGAAGGAGGGGTGGAAGAACAATGGGGAATAATAAAAACTGCCATCACAGAGGTAACAAGCCTTTGTGTGAAGCAAATAAACAAAACAAAACAATGTAAGAAACTACTATGGTTCTCAAAGGAGGTGGCAGTGAAGGTTCAAGAGAAAAAGAAAGCATTCAGAAAGTACAAGGAATCACAGAAGGAGCAGGACAGAGAATTGTATCAGTTAAAGCAAAAGGAAGCTGGGAAGGCAGTCAGAACAGCAAAGGCCCAAACTGAGGAAAAGAGAGCCAACTGTTAAGAAGGGGGATAAAACCTTTTTTAGGTACATCAGGGAGTGAAGGAAGACTAAGGGAGGGATAGTGAGGCTTAATAAAGGGGAGGGGGGTGGGCAGAGGGTGACTGTGAAAAGGCAGAGATACTAAACAAATATTTTTGCTCAGTATTTACAAACGAAGAGGGGGAGATACCTAAAACAAACAATAGAAACACTCTGGATATAGAAGTTGATACCAGCCCATTTACAGAAGAAAGGGTTCTAAAAGAACTCATAAAACTGAAGGTGGATAAAGCAATGGGGCCTGATGGGATTCATCCCAGAATTCTAAAAGAACTAAGGGTAGAACTAGTGACACCACTGACTACCCTCTTTAACAAATCATGGGAGGAAGGGGTGGTACCTGAGGACTGGAGGAGGGCAGATGTGATTCCCCTTCACAAAAGTGGGAGCTGGGCAGAAGCAGGAAACTACAGACCTGTTAGTTTAACCTCAGTGATAGGGCAAATGATGGAATCACTTCTGAAGGAAAGAACTGTCGAGTACCTAGAGGCCAGAGGGGCACAGGACCCAAGGCAGCATGGATTCTCAGCGGTAAGGTCTTGCCAGACGAATCTAATAGATTTCTTTGACTGGGTGACCAAAGTAGTAGATCAGAGAGGGGTTGTGGACATGGCCTACCTAGACTTTAGCAAGGCATTTGACTCAGTCCCACATAAAATATTAATATACAAGTTAGCCATCCTGGGAGTGGGTCCCAAGATGATAGCCTGGGTAAAGAATTGGCTGGAGAATAGGACACAGAGGGTAATAGTAAATGGAGTCCACTCTGAAGGAAGGGGGGGTTACTAGTGGGGTGCCGCAGGGTTCAGTATTAGGACCAGTCCTCTTCACTGTCTTTGTAAGCGACATTGCAGAGGGACTGGTAAGAAAAGTATGTCTCTATGCAGATGACACAAAGATCTGCAACAAAGTGGATGCACAAGGTGGGGTGGAAAGGATGAGAAGGGACTTGGCAAGGTTAGAGGAATGGTCAAATGTATGGCAGCTTAGATTTAATGCTAAGAAGTGCAAGGTAATGCACCTGGGAAACAAAAACCTGGGGAAGAGTACAAAATGGGGGGGGTGAGATACTAACAACAACAAAAATGGAAAGGGACCTGGGGGTAGTCATATCAGATGACTTAAAGGTGGGCAAGCACTGTGAGAGGGCAGTAAGGAAGGCTGGGTGGATACTGGGATGTATAGGGAGAGGCATCACCAGTAGAAAACAGGAAGTTGTTATCCCTCCATACAGACAGCTGGTGAGACCCCATCTGGAGTACTGTGTGCAGTTCTGGAGACCCAATTTCCGCAAGGACATAGACAAGATGGAAGCTGTCCAGAGGAGGGCAACTAAAATGGTGCAGGGTCTGCACTGGAAGACATATGAAGAGAGACTAAGGGAGCTTAATATGTATAGCCTCGAGGAAAGGAGGGAGAGGGGGGACATGATAGAAACTTTCAAGTACCTCAAGGAATCAACAAAGTCCAAGAGGGTAGCATCTTTCAAAAAAGAGGTGTGCAAGAACAAGGGGCACAATTTGAAGATGGGGGTGGCTCAGAGGTAATGTAAGGAAGTATTTTTTCACAGAGAGGGTTGTGGATGCATGGAACGGCCTTCCGGAGGAGGTTGTGGAGTCAAAAATAGTGGTTGAATTCAAGCATGCATGGGACAGCCATAAGGCAATTCTAGGGGGTGGGGGTAGAAAGAAGTAGGCTGCTGGTTAACTAGGATCTGCAGCTTATCCATTAGGTAGGGAAATGGGCAGACTGGGTGGGCCAAGCAGTCTTTATCTGCCGTCATATTCTGTGTTTCTGTGTTTTATCGAGTCTGCCTCTTACCCCCCCAATCATAATCTTTGTCAAGGCACCCCGTCTTCCCTCCTCTGATCAGTCACTTATGTCTGTCCCATGCCCTCTTGAAACAATTCACCATTTCTGCCCTCACCACCTCCTCTCTGTGTCTTCAAACTTAATAGTAGCTTCCAGATAACCAGTGAGATGGATAGTCAAACCATTTTCTGCTATCAGCTGAATTCAGTGTTTAAGTGGCTGTAACAGTTTTTGTAGGGACATAGCTATGTTGTTCATCCACACTGTCTGGCAGGTTCCTTGCCACTTTAAATCTTGCTGGAAGGTCTTCAAGCTGGCTCCTCCCACCCACCCGGGTGGTAAAACTCTTAGCTCCGCCCCATGACGCCAGATCTTCCTTAGCGCTTGGAAGCTCAGGTTCCCTCCTTAATGCTCTGCGTGTAGACTGGATCCTAATTCTTTGGTTCGCCCGAAACTTATTTTAAAATTTTCAAGACTTCAGTCATCTTTCTCCCTCGCGGCTACGATGGACAAATCGACTCCTGGATGCTGGCAGTGCCCTGGGTGGGCAGAAAATGTCCAGGGCGGACCCACACACTCACGTCGTCTACTGCCTCGGCCTAGAACATGACCCGCAGGCCTCGCGAGTTTGCTGTAGCTTGCTGTGCCAACGCCCTGGAAGACCGCTGCCTAGTTACAGCTTGGGCGCCCGGAGAAGCGCTACCCACCGGTGAAGTCGAAGGAGGCCCATTGGGCAGTTGCCGTGGCAGCTGACTCAGCTGAGCAACTCAAGCAGATGATCGCCCTCGAGGAGGAGGCAGCACAGGCCGCATCATCGTCTTCCTTGGTCGTGGCATCTATCCCGCTCTCTCTGGGTACCTCATATTCAGCTTCTTTCAAGGAGCTTTGCCAATCTCTTTCCATGAAGGGAGAGGGGCCATCAGGACATTCCTCTTGGTCCAGAAAGAAGGACTCAAAAGGTAAGTCCCATCGTCGGCGTTCGTGGGAAGCGGAGAGGGTCCCTGACGGTGGTCGACACTCCGGCAGTCGAGGTTGCGGCTAAGGCTGCTGGCTTCATGGCGTCCCCGTCAGGTCAGCCAGCTGAGACACCTGTCGACGCGGTCGAGATTTTTCTCGACCCGTCAGACGGGCTGTCGACTGGTGAAGCCGACAACCTTCTTCACTGGTTCCCCCCAATGGTCTCTGCCCTGAGGTTCGGTTCCCCACCATTGTGGCTCCCTGTTTAAAGCCACAGCTGGTCCACTGGCCTACTGGATACATCTCCGCTCAGTGTGGATGCTCAGTCTTCACCTTTGCCAATGGGGCACCTGTCTGAGTCAAGCTAATCTGATGGCCTGTGTCCTGGGTTCTGGGGCACCTGTGGTCTGGCTTGCACCATTCAAGTCCTCTTGTTAACTGCTGTTGGAATTCTTGGCATAAACCTTTCTTCAAGTTTCTGATCTTGCTGTGCATCTCTTACTATATCTTAGTTGTTGACGCGGCATCACTGCACTCTTTTTGCACCAGACAATTAGGATTCCCATCCCCTATGATAGGGTTTCCTTCATGGGGCCTGTCTGTGAACATTGTTCTATGCAACCTTGACTCCTTAGAACCATAACTGGGTTGGTTGTTCAGTGCAGCCATCTGACAGCATATTGGGTGTTCCATCCATGGGGTGTCTCTAGTTGCTTTGCAGCGCTGATAGAATGCTAGCCCACCCCCTATGTCATTCAGACCCAAATAGCTCTATTGACTTCTGGTTTTAGTCTCAGTGTATGCAGTCTTAGGTGATTTTGGCTCTGCAATCTCGGTGACCAAATTGTTGATTTTTTTTCTCCTTACTGAAACTCAAATCCCACTACCTTCGTTGGGGAGAGCACTTGCTGGAATAATGGCAGCAAAAATAAAGCCAAAGGAGACAGGGCCTGACAGAGCACCGTCACAGACAGTCATGAACTATCCTGACCAGAAGGGCTACAGCTGCAGCCATGCAGCTTCAGTCACTTCATAGATATCAGACTCAGCTAGCGTCATGAGCGATGACAACACGGAGAAGCCATTCACAGTTACCTCAGAATGGCTGTTCCATCAGTTGCAAAGCTTTTGCAACATACTTGAAAGGCTGTAAAAAAACAGTAGATGAGCAATCCAAACAAATTGTGGAAGTACGGCAGAGGGTGGCAGATTTGGTGGGGGGCTTACAGAGACCACAGACAAAGTAGACTAACATGCAACAGCCCTCACTTACTTACTACACAGGGAGAACAAGGTGGCAGAAAATTACGATGACCTTGAACTTCGCTCTTGGCGAGATAATATGTGACTGCACAGGCTACCTGAGAAGATGGAGCAAGGCCTCCTGGAGCCCTTCTTATGCTGCTGCATGAACTTCTTGCCTGGTCAGCTGAAAAAGCTAGTAGAAATAATGCAGACACACAGAGAAAGCCCTAGGCCCCCAGCCAACAGATGTGAAAGCCAGACCGAGGTCAGTCATCATGAAATTTCTGGACTGTCGCACTAAAACAAAGGTACTGATGCAAATATGGAACAAAAAATAAATTATTTTGGCAATTGCAAGCTTTACTTTGACCATGACATTACCCCAATAACTTGTTTAAGCAAAAAACACTGCTAGCCATAAGAAAAGACCTGAAGGCAAAAGGGATTAAAAAGCAACTCTGCACCTGCACGATTTAAAATCTACACATCAAAGGAACAAAGTGTTTCCAGATACTAGCCGAAGCTAAGTGTTTGTTGAAAAACTGGAGGTTCTACCTGAACTTTCTGTCAGTTCATATCCAACCATAGAAGTGTTCCCTGAGCGCTCTCAATGGCACAAGAGGAAACAGCCTTGCAAACACAACTGCCCACAGACCATTGCAACTGGGGCATCTCCTATCCCAGGTGGATCCAGAGACAGCCTCAGAGATGGCAACCAGGCTACAGGCTTATCCTCTTCGCCCAAAGAACCCTGCTCAGCAGTTCCCACCTGAATAGGAATGACAACTGACACAGTTGAGCTGCTTAAGTTTAGACAGAATGGTCATGGGGTGAGCAGGACACTAGAAAGAACTGAATGCTGCGCAGTCTTTGTTTATGCTGTTATACAGTTGAGAGTATTCAGGCAGTTAAGTTCATTGGCTTACATCTGTTATATAAGTGGGTCAGTTTGTAATTCATTGGAGGGGGGCAATGATCATGCCCGAGGAGAAGCAGGGTAGATATAGTAGGGTGGCAAGACGAGGCACATTTTATTTTTTTACAGTGCCCTATCCAGAGGCTCATAGTGCTTTACAAATAACCATTTAAAATACAGTTTTACAACCCCAAAAGCAAGATTAATTAAAAAAAGATTAAAAGCCTCATTTTAAAGGCCTCCACCTTGCTGGCAGCCTTAATATGTGGTGGAAGAGAATTCCAGAGGAATGGAGCTGCCACCCAGCTGAATTATCACCATCTGCTGTCAGTACTGGGTGGATTTCTGAACACGGGAAGGGCCTTGGAGAAAAGAGGACTTAGGACACATTTCCTGTTGTACATAGTTGCAATGGTTTGGTTGCAAATAGTTGGCAATCCTGCAATTGTTTGGTACACAAGAGGAGCAAAGGGACCCTTCACTCCTCAGGGCAACACAAATGTCATAAGGTTGACTGATTGCATATAATATCCGTGGGCTTAATAACCCAATAAAGTGCACCAGAATGCTCCAGGAACTTCGCAAGCATCAGGGACAATTTGTACTGTTGCAAGAAATGTAGTTGTTGGAGACAGAACACTGAGAAATTGAAATGCCAGTGGGTGGGAGCTGTGTATTCCTCCACATGTGAGGCACAGCCACACAAGGGAGGGGGGTTGCCATCTTAATCCATAAAAACTGCCCCATAGAAATTATAGAAGTAGTCCACGACAGGGAGATAAGATATATTTGTGTGAATGGGACACGGCACTCCACACCATGCACTGTCCTTAACAGCCCTGAATGTGGTCGAGAGAATACAGCCTTCCTAAAAAAGTGCTGGTGAAAAGAGCCCACAGTCAGGGTTTCTGTTAGTGGTGAGAGGCAATTTCAGTGGGGTTATGCATCTGGAGGTGGACAGATCTGGACCACCCAGGATGAGCCTGAACCCAGTGGGCCAATGTGCAGTATTCAGAGGCTAACCCAGGAACTGGGTTTGATGGAAGTCTGGCATTTCATCCACCCAGACACTACATGCACCTGCTGGTCTCATCCACACAAAGTGTACTCCTGCATTGACTTCTTCCTTGTAGTTAATGAGTGGGTACATGCAGTGGAGCAGTGGGAAATAAAACTAAGCCCTGTCTCAGACCACTCACTGGCTGTGCTGGACTTCAACTTATCCACTATGGTGAAGTCCCCCCACTGCAGACTAAATGTTTCCCTTCTCCAGAATGAGCAATACAGGGAAGAGAAAAGTATTGTATCTCTGACTATACGATCACTAACCCAAAGGCATATACCAGTGGAGCAGACTGGTGGGACAGTCTCAAAATGGTAGTGACAGGGAGAACTATCAGTTTTGCCTCCTGGTTAAAAGAGTGCCCAAAGGAACAATTAGATATGGAGTGGCAACTTTTTGTTCTGGGGTCAAACTCAAGATTTCATTAAATGCTGACATGAAGAAGAAACTTGACTAGCAGAAGGTTTTACCAATCAGTTGCTAGATGCAAAGGTGGAGGGGACAGTATGGTATTAGAAGCATAGATTCTTTGAATCTGGAAACAGGGCCAGGCTGCTGATTGGTTAGTAGCTCCGCAAAGAGGCAGTGGGCAGGACAGTCCTCCACCTCCAAAAACAAGGTGATCAGCCAGGAATGGACACATGCCCAACACAGCTTGTGAAGCAGTTCATAACCATCTGTAAGGCCTTTTATATCCAAGAAAGTATTGCCTCTCACAAGGAGTGCATGAATGGCTTCTTTCAGTGGTTCAGGCCCCAGAGCCTATCAGAGGCAGGTGCTGTTGCTTTGGATGGAGCAGCGAGGCTGGAAGACATCCAGCTAAGTTTAGCATACCTGAAAAATGGGATGTCCCCTGGTATGGACCTCTTGGCTGCTGAGTTATATAAAACTTTTACAGATGAACTAGCCCCTCTGTTGACAGAGTTCTGCATGGCATGCAAGGGGGGAGAGAGCCTCATCCTCCTGACAATATGCACAACTTTCAGTGATCCCCAAGCCAGAGAAAGACCCTACATTATGTAGTTCCTACTGCCCCATCTCCCTCAGTGTTGGTATGAAGATCTTCATGTCCATATTGGCCAAATGACTGCAATAGTGCATGGATTCCGTAGTGCATCCAGACCAAACAGGCTTTACTAATGGGAGGCTTATACATGACAACATACGGAGGCCCCTAAACCTCATGTCAGTACAGAAATCCTCCATCAACTTTTCGTTGGCGGTATTTATGGACACTTAAGAAAACGCTTGACTGGGCGCACTGGAGATTCCTATGCAGTATGCTGGGGATGTGGGGGGACATTCCAGATGTGCCTAGGGGGTGACATATGCCTCACCACAGGTGGCAGTGCATGTAAATGGGGTGCTCTCAGAGATTGTTTTCACCTTATAAGAGGCACGAGTGCCCCACCTGTTACTTAATGTTTGCATTCTGCATTGAACCCCTGGTGGAGTCAGTGCGGATAAATCCAAGTATACAGGGGATCCAAGAAGGGAACAAAGAACATAAGATGGTATTATACACCAGTGAATAATTGTTTTTCTTCACTTCCCAAGAGACCTTAGTGGCAGAACTGCTATAGGAGCTGCAAGATTATAGCACCATATCTGAGCATAAAATTAATCTGGATAAGTCAGAGGCCATAATGTTAAGTGGTACCTCTCCACCCGGCTTCAGAGACAGATTCCTGTTCAAGTGGGCCCAAAATAATGTGGTATGCTATCTAGGTGTGAGGATGTTACCCAACCTGGCATCCCTTTTCCATCTTAATTATGATAAACCGTTCATTGAAGTCAAGGTAGATATGGCGAGATGGGAACTCCTCCCACTCAGTTTAGGAGGTCGCATAACAAAACTTAAAATTATGTGCTAACGCGTTTCTTATTTCTGTTTTAGGATTCATAATTTGTATTCCAGAGTCCTACTTGAGAACCCTCCAGAAGAGCCTACTGAAGTTCATCTGGGCAGGGGATAGGCATTAAATCAACAGAAGGATCCTGACACTGCCAAGAGAACAGGGAGGTCTAGCATTGCCCAACTTTTGACTATATTATGTGGGGATGCAGATGGCACCAATGGTCTCCTGGATTAAGCAAAAGGAAGACACCATGTGTATCAGATTGAGTCAGCAGCAGCACTACCTGTACCAATATACACTTTCCCCTCAATAAAATGTACCCCATAAATATTGTCAAAGATCAATAAACCCCTTTACAAAACAGAGCCTTAAAACTCTGCATAAAGCCAGACTCCTCACATAAACACCAAATGATATGTCCCTAGACAGTGATTATTGGAGACCCAGAATTTGTGCTTCCAAGAACAGACTTGGGTTGTAAGAGGTGAAACAGGTGTGCTCTGGTGCACTATGCCTAACTGGCCAGCAGAGGGCAGGGGTGTCTTCCCTTCACAGATCTCCAGCAGCAGTCCACACTTCCCCAGCAGGATTTCTTCAGATACCTGCAGGGGAGACACCATCTCATGAGGAATGGGAGAACTGCAAAGGTCATTAGGGAACTCACAGCCCTAGAAAATTTCCTGTACTGGGCCGCAATGCTGCAATGTCATGGTGGAGTGGTTTCCAGTACTTACATGTCCTGGCAGGGTGACACCGACCGAGAAATGCTCAGGCTAAAGACACTATGGGAAGAAGTCCAAATGCATCTCTCCAAAGAGGAATGGACTGGGAAGATGGGCTGGAAAACTACCTCCTCTCTGGGATGGAGAGAATACTGATGGAAGTGTACAACACAATTATTTCAAACCCTGTCAGCCACACAGCATTTTACAAGGCTAGTAACCTGTGTTGGAGGTGGTGTGAACATCCCGTGATGCACTTCCATATATTTTGGGACTTCCCACCCCTCCAGGACCACTGGAGGGAGGTGAATGAGATGCTAAATAAGATATGGACAGGATGAGTTCCATATTCGTTTAAACATCTGGTTCAAGGCCTAATCAGGGCAGTTTATGTGGCAAAACTCAAGGGAATAACTGTGGCATGACTACAACCACACACACCCGTGCATGAGACCTGGATGTACAGGGTAGATGAAATACACATAGATATATAGATGTTGACGGCAAATAAGGGCCTTGTGGCCCATCCAGTCTGCCTTATCCCTCTTTCTAATGCTTAAGGTACCCTAGATGCTATGGCAAGTTCCCCCCTTTGCCCTAGCTTGATAATTCCCTTGTGCCTATCCCACACATTCTTGAATCCCTGAACCGTAGCAGCTCCAACCACTTCCTGGGGGAGACTGTTCCATCCCTCCACCACCCTTTCAATGAAGTAGAACTTCCTCAAGGTCCCTTTAAATTTTCCATTTTTAGTCTCATGCTGTGCACCCTTGTTCTGCTATTTCCCTTCATGTGAAAGATGCTCCCCTCTGGTACCCTGTTGATCCCATTCAGATACTTGAAGGTCTCTATCATGTCCCACCTCCCCCTTCTTTCCTCCAGGGAGTACATATTGAGAGCTTTGAGTCCTTCCTCATATGACTTATGCTGCATCCTGGACACCACATGGAGTGGATTACAGACTCTCTAAGGATAACACTAGAGAAATATAAACAGGTGTGGGCATGCAGGCATAGCTACAAGGAGGGAGGGCAACCCAAGAAAGTAGAGGGAATGGAGGATTAAACTCTGGGAGGACTAGGATCCTCCTAAAGTAAGGGGGAAGGAGGGAGTGCCCAGGATAACAGAGATGCTGGGGGGGAGGCCCATGCCTAAGAGGAATTAGCTGACATGTATTGGTACCAAGTTTATACATGCAGGACTGCACAGTTCATTATACTGTTGGTTCCTTAGTTCCAAATCCCAGAATGTTATGCTAGATGTTAAACTGATTTAGACAATCAGTGGAAACGCTGCAAAGAGCTATAACATAAGTATGCTGGCTCTCATTACCATGTGAAATAACATATGGAAGATCTATGCCTGAAGATACAATCTACATTCATGTGACAGCAACTGCAGACACCTTCTATTTTTGTAGTTAAATGCCACAGTATTGTAATAGATTGTAAATGCTGTACTCCAATACAGCATAGTTTCAAGCATCTCTATTGTTGCCTCCTTGAAATTCAAAACATTTAAGTCTAGATTTGATAAATTTAAGTTGGCATTCACTCTAAATCTTAATCACTCTATAACTGTCAAACCAGAGTCTGTGCATGTAGTCAGTACAGTCTGTATAGTGACTGTCGATAGCTGCAGGGGTTACCAGAATGGTGTTAGAAAGTTTTGAGCAAAGGTGAGACTATGTTAATTAAGAAGGATTCTTAGTAGGGCTTTTACAAGAATTTTCTTTAGGGCAAAGGATAAGGCATTAGCAAAATCAGAACACGGAGCATCTGGGTCACTTTGGATTCTCAGGAGATTCCCCTGTCTGGCAACGAAACACTCTTAGAAAAACTAAACACGAAGCATCTGAGTCACTTTAGAGCCTCAGGAAATTTTCATCTCGGAACCTGAAGTACTCTTAGCAAACTGAACTTGGAGCATCTGGGTCCCTCTGGATGCTCAGGAAAATCTCCTCTCCAAACCCCGAAGCACTGTCTGTCTGGATCTGTAAAGAAAGAGAATCCTAGCCCAACTTTAGGACCAAAAAGCCCTCACTATTGAATTGTGGCAGTCCCTGGACTTGCTAAATACTTTGGGAATGGGACAAGAATACTGACAACTTAATGCTGGTGGGTCCTCGCTAATGCCATATGATAGCTGAACATTCAGCCTAGCATTTGTTGGAGTGCTGCTTTCTGATTACTGTTGTATGCAATGGTGTAGATATAGTCACTTTAAACAGTCTATGGGGGTACACACGCAAATAGGTGAGGCTGCGAGGCACCATTTCTTGAAAGAGGATTATGGGAAGTACAAGGTTGTTTTCAGCGCCGTCTATTGCAGCCCTCTCTGGGAACTTGCAATACTTTTGTGTGGTCTCTGGTAAAGCAGTCTATGGCACATGCTATTCTTTTATGCAGTCGCTTTTAAAATAGCAAATGCAGTAATCAATTGCAGGCCCTATTGTAGCAGTCTATGACACATGCAATATGCCAATGCAGTATCTGTTACGGCAATCTATAACCCATGCAAAGCTTTGGTGCACAATACTTTTTAAAGTAGGCTATGCAAACAAGCTATTCAGATGTGCACATGTGGTAAAATAGAGCACCATCACTTAAAATGATGGACAGTAGGATGGATTGCAGTGCTTGAGACTTTCAGAACGACCACAGTCTGTTATCAGTTCAGCATTTGTGCCTAAAATAAATAATTAAATACTGTAGCACTTGTCACATTAAATTACATTTGTCACTGTAACTTGCAGTGAATTAATCTTGCCGCTTAAATATGAGTACCCTGATCTGATCATGTGAGGACGTTGGCGGGGTTTCAGTCTCTGAATATGTTATTTGAAGTCAGGGCTCTCCCGCATTCTGCACTACTGGCAGGTGCATATGCAGAAAGTCATTTAGATTAAATACATTTATTTATTTGATTTTATTTATTGAATTTTGATAACCAGGTTGGCCCGCTGAGACAAAGTCCATTTTCAAGGGCAACGCAGAGTTAATTACAGAAAGTAGGAAAACAAAAACATAAAACATTGTATATTGGCATACATACAGTGATAGGGACAACGTGACTGTGCAAGTGCAAAGTACAACATAACAAATCCAAGCACTGAATATACAGCCAAGCAATCCAGTTCAGAGTAAATGATCTTATAAAATGGCAGGGTAAAATCCAGTAATCTGATTGGCTCTTATTTATGTGTAAAATATGGTTTACACATGGTTAAAAAAAAGGACCGCTCAGCAGTAAAGAGTCTGGAACCCAGACAAGTGGGCATTTGGGACACAGGCATTTCAGTTAGCCCCTACAGCCAGAACTGATCTTCCACCACAAACATGGCTGCTACCATTACACTGTAAACAAAACTTCAACAGGGCCCTAAAAATAAAACTACTTTAAATAAAAAATAAAACAAATTAATTAAAAGTAATTTCCCTGATTATCACAGTCTCCTTACATACATAAACAAATCAGAAACATTAAGTATTGTTTATAGTTTTCACTACAACTGTTTCTTTGCTGACAGTGAAGCATCCCCCTTCTGTCTGTATCTGCTCATCAGGGAATTATCTTCTTCTTGCCCTGACAGTGAGATAATTGAGTCTCTGACTGTAACAAAGGCATTTGTTGTCTGTGTGCACAGTATGTAAGCAATAATACCCAACAGGGTGGGCGGTATTGTGCTATACCCGGACAGCCCTGGGGAAATGAGCCAGCATGCATGGCCAGGTTATCCCTGGAAGGTCGGTATAGCACAATACCGCCCTGGAGAAGAATATTGCTCTTAAAAAAATAGGCCACTGTATAAGATATGTATATGTTTCAAAATAAATAATTTTGATGTTAATTTATATGTCAAAATGATAAAATAGTTCCTCGCCTGTATTAGAATGCTGTGTTGTTGCTTTTTGAGTTAGGGACTTTTGTCTTGCTTGAGTCTCTGTGGTTGTGCCTTTGGAGCTGGTTGTCATGTTTACTCCCCACACACACACACACACACACACACACACACACACAGGGCTTAACAATATTTGCATATTACTAGGTTTTTTTTTGGTAGCTTTTGTAGTTTGGTCACAGTAACCAGTACTGGATGTGTAGATTGTACAGTAGAGGAAATTGGGATCAGTAAGAGTGAGGTACTGTGTTTTTTTTTTTATTTTCACGCAATATAATCTATGCAGGAGAAGAAGAAGCTTGCTTGCTAAATAGTTTTAGTGAATGCATAACGGCTACATGAAGCGAGACACTGAGACCGCTTTCTAAGTCCTGTAATTATGCTTTTTCTTGCTCCTGCCCGCTTTAGCACTGCCGCAGAAGCGGCTTTCTTCAGTAGCAGCTCCTGCTGCCTCTCAAGCACCTTACGGCATAAACAGTGAGCTTTACTGCAGGAGCAGCGGTTAGGGTGGGGGTGGCTTCCACCATTACTCCTCACCTCCCGCTGTCTCCCTTTTCTCCAGTCTTCAGCGTACATGGAGTAGGCGCGGCCTGAGCTCCGTGAGGGTGGGAGTTATAGTGCCCACATACTTTCCTTAGACACGATCGGCGTATCGTCGACCTGCAGCCCCAGTGTATCCATCCGCTGCTCGAACACCGGCACACACAACTAGCCCTGCTGCACTTTTGTTAAATTACATTGATTTTTATTTATTACAAACATACAGCAAAGTGAAGCAGCATGTCACATTAAAGGGTGATGGCTGAGCCTCTAGTTTATGGCTCGCTAAACCTCAAAAGCAACATGGAGGCATTTGCCTTTTGCAAAATTCTACTGGCCCATTTTTTTCAGAATGAAATGAGGCGACAGAGACGGGGACTCGTTATTTCCCGGTCTCTGTTGCCTCATACCTGCCCAGCTAATTGAAGCTTTCACCCAATCAGGATATAGAATTCCATGTGCCCATTTTCTAAGTTAGGAGAGTAACATTCTGCCAGTGGAACTGAGCAGAATTTTGAATCCATGTGTTCCATGGTAAACATTCCATGATAGACATTCCATATCTTGAATGTGGAAAAAACCAGAGAAGGAAGAAGAAAGTAGACAATAAAAAAATGATATCATCAATGACATCACTTGTAGTGGGTGGAAGAACTATTTTATCACAAATGTACACAAGTAAATGTATTGTTTCTACATATAAACATGCTTTTCCCTAACAGTCAGAAGTAAAAAAAAAAAAAGGATCCAATCTTATAAGTGCAATAAGGCACTCAGGGATGTGTGTAAAACGTATTTTACAGCACGTCCAGAGGCTGACGTCACTTGGCCTTCAGCCGCATGCCTTACTACACCCCTGGCCATGCTGTAAAGTATGTTTTACACACATCCCTTCATTTCTTATTGCTTACATTCCAACCAGTAAGTAATATTTAATGCACTTCCTCAGCGATTACAACTACGTTTGAGGTGGTATGCCTTAAAGGAGAACTGGGCCGAATCTGGAAGTCATTTTCCCCAGTAGAAGCTGTTTTTTGAATACTGGTTCAAATTCTGGGATTGCTGTAAATATACAGGCTTTTTAGTTATTCTAATGGGTGTTTGGTTTACATGCTGCTGGTAAGAACCATTTTAGAACTGTATGATGTATTTTGTGTCCACGTTCTGCTCTTCTGTTGTTAGAAACATGGAAACAGAGAACAACGAAACTGAATTTGATGGCAGATAAGGACCGCATGGCCCACCGAGTCTGCCTGTTTTTTTCCCTGCCTATAGTGTCACTGAAGCCCCTCCTTGATCTCTGGATCTCTCTCTCCCTCCTTGCTTTCCACTAAGATTCCCTTATGTCTGTCCAATGCATTCTTGAATGCCACCACTGTTTTCGCCCCACCACCTCTGCTGGAAGACTGTTCCAGGCATCCACCACTATTTTCATGCAGAAGTACTTCCTCACATCTCTTTAGAATTTGCCCCCTTCCAGCCTCATTGCATGTCCCTTTGATTTCAGGCATCTATTTCTTTGAAAAATACTCCCCTCCTGTGCCTTACTTACTCTTGTGAGGTATTTATAGGTCTCTATCATATCCCCCCCCTTCTCTTTCATAGTGTACATATTGGGGTCCTTTAGTCTGTCCTTGCAGGGCTTCTGATGCTGACCCTGTACCATATTAGTTGCCCTCTTCTGGACAGCCTCCACTCTATGTCCTTCCTGAGATGTGGTCACCAAAACTGGATGCAGTACTCCAAGTGGGATCTCACCAACGATCTATACAGTGGTAACACCACCACCCTCCCTCCTTCTGCCAGTGATACCTCTCGCTGTGCACCCCAACATTCTACTGGCCCTGCCGAATGCCTTGTCGCACTGCCTGGCCACCTAGAGGTCATTAAATATGATCTCTCCCAGGTCCCTTTCCTGTTTGGTGGCTGTTGATACCTCTTCTCTCATTTTGTACTCTGTCTCTGGGTTTCTGTGCCCTAGGTGCACGATTTTGCACTTTTTCACAGTGAAACCCAACTACCATACCCTTGACCACTCCTTGAGCTTACTTTGGTCTCTGCATATTCCTTCCAACACACAGTGTCCACCCTATTGCAGATTTTGGTGTCATCCACAAAGAGGCAGACCTTCCCTTCTAGCTCAAATGCAATGTCAAAACATTAAGGAGAACAGGTCCCAGTACTGAGCCTTGAGACACCCTGCTGGTCACCCTTCCTTCACCAGAGCGAACTCTGTTTACAACCACCTTCTGTCACCTATCTTTTAGGCAATTTCTTACCCAGTTTACCACCGTAGAACCCACCCCTAAGCTGCCCAGTTTCTTTATGAGTCTGCTATGTGGACAGTGTTAAAAGCCTTACTGAAATCTAGGTAGGCCACATCCACCACCCACCCTGATGAATTTTCATGATCACCCAGTCAAAGAAATCTATCAGATTTGTCTGACGTGCCCCCCCCCCACCCCCCATGAATCTGTACTGCACTGGGCTTTGTAACCCACTGGATTCAAGATATTCCACAATCCTTTCCTTTAGCAGTGTCTCCATTAACTTCCCCACCACCCACTATAGTTGTCAGCCTCCTCCCTGCTACCACTTTTGTGAAGCGGGACAACATATGCCCACCTCCAGTGCTCTGGAACCACTCCTGTTTCCAGTGAGTTGTTAAAGAGGACTGTCAGAGGTGCAGTCAGTACTTACTTAGTTCCCTGCATACCCTTGGATGAACCCCATCTGGTCCCTAAGCTGTGTCTTCGTTCAGATCTGCAGGTCCCTATAGGACTCTCTCCCTTGTAAAAGGACTAGTGTCTACCTCCTCCCCTTCAGTGCTACTCTTGCTTTTATATGGTCCTTCCCCTTCCTCTGTGAAGACCGAACAAAAGTATATGTTCAAGATATCTGTCTTTTCCTGATCCTTCTTTGCACAGCCCCTCCTTTTTAATCTTACAATCACTCTCATAGTCTTTCTCGTATCGCCTACATAACTAAAAAAGGTCTTGTTCCGTTTTGTTACCCCCTGGGCTATTTTTTCCTCTGTTTGCACCTTTGTGCTCCTTACTACTTTCCCTCCCTCTGCTTATCCTGATACACATTCCTGTTCTCTTCCTTCTGTGTCTCTTTGTGCCTCCTGAATGCTCCCTCTCAGCCATTTTTTTCAGCCACTTCCCTTGAGAACCATAGCAGTCTCTTATTCCTCTTGTTTTTGCTCACTTCCTTTCTGCAGAGGTTTGTTGCCTTCACTATGCCCTCCTTCAGCTTTGCCCATTGTTCCTCCACCCAGGTCATCCCCTTCCCCCCGTTAGGTCATCTCTGAGGTATTCACCCATTTTTTTTTTATTCTCCCTCCTGACGTCTGAGACCCTCGTCCTTGTGTGGTTTGCTTCTGCTGCTGTCATTATGTTGAACTGCACTGTACAATGACCACTGGTCCCCATGTGGCCTCCCACCTTGATGTCTGCAATAGTGTTCCTGTTAGTGAGCACCAGGTCCAGCACTGCCCCATCATGAGTGGGCTTCCTGACTAGTTGCCTGAGAGGTGCTCCCATCAGGGAGTCAAAGATGTCCCTGTTTCTAGCTGAAGCTGCAGCTAGCAGACTCCAGTCTACATCCAGCAGATTTAAGTCCCCACCAGCAGCACCTCTCCTTATTCCACTATTGTGCCAATGGCTTCCACCAGTGCCTTATCTAATTTCTCCCCCTGCATTGGAGGTCTGTAGATCACGTTAGTGTGAATAGTAGCTCTTTCCCTTCTCCAGGGTGACCCACAGTACCTTCAACCCTCGGGACAACCCTTGGGACAATCAAGCAACTGAAGCAACACAAGCAGCTCACCTGAGTAGCTGAGGAAGCCAAATCTCCAGCCTGATAACTTTCGAGGTAAAGAGAGCCTCTTCTCTTCGTCTGGACGCCTGCAGAGGGGTGCTACCTGATGAACACTTATATTTTATGAACTTTGTTCCTGTTCACCACTGGGTGGGCTTGTTATTTGCCTCTCTTTGTGCTAGTAATGCTGAAGTGTAAAGCTAGGGACTTACTGGTTTTTCTAGAGTTGCCTTGCTGATTTCATCTTAAAGCCAGATATACCAAGCAGCTAATATAGATCAGACTTGTTTAATATGGTGGTATTTGGAGCTAATTGCTGATTACATTTTAAAGCCAGATATACCAAGCAGCTAATATAGATCAGACTTGTTTAATATGGTGGTATTGAGCTTGTTGTGCTTGTAACTGAAGGCATTAGGTTAGCTGGGTCCTAGTGTGACCTCATTTGGAATAGCCCTGTTTGCTTAGAGTGGAGCTCCTTTGTAAGTCGCAACATATTCTCCGCTGCATAGTAATGAGAGCTGTTTTCTCCACAACATGGCAGCTCCCCAAGCTAGGCACTCGGGACAAACAAGCAACTGAAGCAACACAAGCAGCTCACCTGAGTAGCTGAGAGCCAAATCTCCAGCCTGATAACTTTTGAGGAGTGAAGCCTCTTCTCTTCGTCCTGGGCGCCTGCAGAGGGTGCTAGCCCGACGGCGCTTCGCGCCGTCTGCCCAGCCGCCCCAACCACCCTCCCACCCAGGGGCGGCTGTCAATTTAATGATCCACCCCGTGACATCACATCTGGTGTCATCACGTCCTGTTGCCCAGAACCTATCTCCCCACTTTCCCATTTGCAGGTTATACCTGCTGGCCACTAGAGGGACCTATGCTCCCTCACTACTTCCTACTCCTACCTGTACAGCACTACTTCCCTGGGATCTTGCTCACCACAATGTATTGGCCCTGCATCATGCTCTTCCTGTGCCTATCCCCACTAGCAGTGCACTTACCCACTTACCCATCTGCTAGTCCACACTGTGCCCTGGCACCCCTCCCTCCCCTTGCTCCTGAACCTCCTCTCCTGCCCCTTGGGACCTCTGTGTGTCCCCGTCCTCCCTGCCCTCCCCATAGCTTTCTCTTCAACTCAGGCACATCTGGGTGTCTTCTTATTCTTGCTTTCCCCTCCTGTACCTCCCTGCCCACCCCCTGCTCCCTTAGCCTCCCCTCCCCCTCTCATGTCAATCGTAGGAAAACCTCTCACCATCTCCCAGCCAGGGTGTTAGTCATGCTACTACTCCTGTCAGGGAACATTCATCCAAACCCTGGCCCGGTTCCCAGGAGCTCCCCAACTCGCACCACAGGCCTATGCATGGTCTCCATGAATATCTGTAGCCTCCTAAAAAGTTTGACTCACTACAATGCCTGGTCACATCAATTAACCTGATGTTATCACCCTAGTTGAGACTTGGCTGTCGAAATCCTCCCTGACTCCTAGTCTCCCTTCCTGGTTTCACCCTTTTCCGGTCCGACCGTGTTGGGAGGCAGGCGGCGAGCTCGCATATTATGTCAAGGAATCTCTCCTGTATTAGCCCTGCCCGCTCCCATCCTTGACTCCAGGGCCCAGGCGCTTACACTGAAACTAACCCCTGACCCTTTAAAGGGACCCCTTTATCTGACTACTGCATACGTGCCCCCCAGGGACCAAATGCAGGCCATTGCCTCTCTTACAGAATACCTTACCTCTCTACCTCCTACCGCTGATCAAATTCTGGTGGGTGACTTAAATGTCAACTGGCTCAGCCCCTCCTCCTCCTCTACCCGAGACTCCTTTTCTGCAATAGACCCCTATGTAACTAGTTACCCACCCTACCAGAACTAACCCCAAGAGAGGCTCCAGTACCCTGCTTGATGTGGTACTCACCAACTGCCCTAATCGGATCCCCAATGTACAAGTCCTCCCAGACTCTCTCAGCGATCACTCCCCCATTCTATTCCACTGGTCAACCTCAGTCCCCAAACCCGCCGGTGGTGTCTAATACCTGGTGGACTGATAAAACATAAGGAACTTCTGTCCCAAATTGACTGGTCTCCTATACTGGCAACTCCTGACATCGACACAGCTCTCTCCTTCTTTACCCAAACTTTTAATAATGCCTGTGATATCTTTGCCCCAGTGTTGACCCGCCGTTCTAAAAGGAAGAATGCCCCCTGGGTTACCCCAGCTTTGATCCACCAGCTCAAACATAGGGACAACCTATGGCACCGTGCCATTGAGACTGGCCGGCCCAATGACAGGCGGTTATATGCTGCCGCCCGAAACAAGTGCACTCGGGCCATCAGAAAGGCCAAGTCTGAGCACTATCGGTCCTCACTCACTGCCTCATGGGGGAATCCCAGAACCTTCTGGGATAACATTAAACAGTTAAATGGGAGTGCACTCCCCACCCACCCAGATCAACATTAATGGTGTGATCTCCTCAGACCCAGCCCTCATAGCCAACCACCTCAACACCTCATTCACTGACCTTAGCCCTATCCTCCCTACAAATTTTTTTTACCCTCCTCCCCCAGCACCTGCCGTAAATCTTTCTCGCCCTTATTTTCTCCTCCACCGTGTTTCTGCCCAAGAACTTAGGCGCACCTTGTCACTGCCCTCAAGAGTAATAGTACGGGCAGTGACACCTGAATCCGTGTATCCTCACGGCTGGTCTTAGACACAGTCCTTACCCGATCACATGCCTCATCAACCACTTTCTTTGCCTGGGAAGGTTCCAACTGCCTGGAAAGTCGCCACTGTCACCCCTATCTTTAAAGGTGGTGATAGGACTGTGGCTGAAACTATCGACCGATCTCCATTCTCTCTCCTCTCTCCAAGGCCTTGGAAAAAGTGGTGGCCTCTCAAATCTCTGACTACCTCTCCACCTACAATGTCCTTTGTCCTGAGCAGCATGGCTTCCGAGCAGGCCACAGTACCAACACAGCCCTCCTAGAGTTCTTCAACTTTCTCCACTCCTCCTTAGACACTGGTTCTCTGGCTGGTGCTGTCTTCATTGACCTCTCGAAAGCTTTCGACACTGTCTCCCACCCCCTCCTTCTTGATGCCCTTAGTCTCTCTGGTTTTGCTGCTGGGCCTATCTCCTGGTGCACCAGTTATCTGTCTGACTGCTCACAGCGTGTAAAAATTAATGGGACCTGCTCAGACATCTGTCCCATCTTTTCTGGGGTTCCCCAGGGCTCCATTCTGGGCCCCTTACTATTCTCCCTTTACCTTAACACCCTTCCACACTCTTGCTCGGGGAACATTCTGTTATGCGCTGATGATGCAGTCTTCTTTGCCTCAAGTCGTAACCCTATTGCCCTCCAGGACTCGCTGCAGAGTCCTTCACTGAAGCCGAGGGCTGGTTCAAGGAACATAGATTGGTGATAAATCTTAAAAAAAAACTATGTTCTTCTCTCATCCCCAAAACAAGTCCTGCAACTTCAAACTCCTCATTCACTCTGGGTCCTCATTCCCACTTGAACAAGTTTGCTCCTATAAATACCCTAGGGATCCATTTGACCCGTCCCTCTCCTTCCATGGACACATCGCTGCCCTAGCCACTGCCACTAATATCGATTGGGCATCTTACATCGGTATAAACACTGCCTCCCCTGGAGCTCTTCACTCCAGTCACCTCCTCTATCCTGTCCCTAGTGGACTATGGACTGCCGGTGTATGGTGCTGCTGATCAGACCGCACTCCATAAAATTCGCTTTTCTCTGAATAAGGCCTGCAGGTTAATTACTGGAGCACCTAGGATGACACACACCTGTCTACTGTATGCTAAAGCGCTGGTACTTGATCTCGCAGGCGCCTCAAATATCTTACCTGTACCCTTACAAATAAGACCCTCCTTGGGCTTTCCCCACCAGGATTGACCACCACCACATCGCGCTCTGTTCACTAGTTCATACTCGGACCTCTGGGAAACCTCTCTTGTTATCCCTAGAGCTAGGACCTCTCACGGCCAAAGAGCCTTCAGCTTTAGGGCCCCCTCCTGGTTCAACACACTGCCCCCCTCCATCTCCGAAGCTCCAACTATATCGTGCTTCAAAACTTCCTTACGTAACCACCTTATTAACACCCGATGCTGTAACTGCCGCTAGTCAAAGCCGTACTCAATACTTATGACAAAGCTTATTACTAAGTTGCTAAGGACAACATAACTCTGGTATTGTTTGCATCCATCCTACCTGTACCAGCTTGTTTGTATCTATGTCTTAATTTACTGTTATACCTATGTGTTGTACTACTATACTGTGTATTTTGGTTTGTCTTACTGTGACAAGGTACCTTTGTAAATGAGCCTATGGCTCAAAGGTTTTCCAAACTGCTGTTTAAATAAAATAAAATAAAAAATAAACCCCTCCGTTCCCCCATGGATTCCCTGTATCTCCATTGCTTTGATACCCTCCCTTACTTACATAAGAACATAAGAAAGTGCTGGCTGAAGGGGACTGTATGATCCATCTAGTCTACCCCCCCAGTCTTTTTTCCTTCCTAAGTTTCCGCAGTGCCTATCCCATGCTAGCTTGAACTCTCTCACTGTCTTTGCTGCCACAACATCTGGGGACAGACTGTTCCAAGGCTCCACCACTTTTGGTGAAGAAAAACTTCCTGGTGTTGGTTATGAATCTACCACCCCGTAGGCGCATACTGTGCCCTCTTGTTCATGCAGACAAGTTTTCTCTGAAAAGGTCCTGAGTTTGTACTGAGTTAATTCATTTGAGGTATTTGAATGTCTCAATCATACAAACATATGAAGAATCCAGCAGAAGAAGGCAATTTGACCTATCAAATATACTCATATTGCAGGGTCCACAGCTTGAGCTACTGTCCCTGCCCTCCCTCCCCACTCCTCCCATCCTCCCTACTCATGATCCTTACCCTCCCCCTTTGCCTATCCCAGCCTCTCTTAAAGCTGCCCACTGTCTTCAATGAGATGACCTCTTCTGGCAATGCAGTCCAAGTGTCCACCACCTTCTCTGTGAAGAAGTGCTTCCTGACCTTCCTCTTAAACCTCCCACCCTCCAGCTTAAGACTGTGACCCCTCGAGTTATGGTTGCCACTCAGCTTAAAGAGACTTTCCTTATCAACCTTATTTATCCTTTTCAAGTACTTGAAGGTCCCAATCATGTTCCTTCTCTCTCTCCTGTCTTCCAGGGAGTACTTGTTCAGTGCCCTCAACCTCTCCTCATATGCCTTACCCTGCTGACTGGCTATTGTCTTTGTAGCCCTCCTTTGGACCTTCTCCAGCAGGTTAATGTCCTTTTTGAGGTGTGGGCACCAGTACTGAACTCCATATTCTAGAAGTGGCCTTACCAGTGACCTGTACAAGGGCAGTATAACTGCCTTTCTCTTACTACTGATCCCCCTAGATATGCATCCAGCATCTTGTTTGCCTTTGCTGCTGCTTTGTTGCACTGCGTGGAGTGCTTCAGGTCACTAGTGATCATCACTCCCAGGTCCTTCTCCTCCTCTGATGCAGATACTAGGGTTCCATCCAGGTAGTACTCTGTCCTAGGATTCTTGACTCCTATATACATAACTTTGCATTTCTTGGCATTGAAGCCACGCTGCCATATCCTGGACCTCCTCCCTAGTTTTTCTAGATCTTCCTGTAGATCCTGTATCCCTTCAGCTGTGTCCACTCTCCCACAGAGCTTGGTGTCATCCATGAATAGGCACATTTTGCCCTTAATGCCATCTCCAATGTCATTGATGAAGACATGGAACAACACTGGCCCCAACACCGAGCCCTGCGGGACCCCACTGGTTACCTGTCTGGTGCCAGATAACTCTTCCCCCCCCCACAACCACCTTCTGGGTTCTATCCTTCAACCAGTTTTCCACCCATCTGGCCATCTTTTCCCCAACCCCGAAATCCACCATCTTCCTGATCAACCTTTTGTGAGGCACAGAGTCAAAGGCCTTGATGAAATCAAGATAGAGGATGTCTACTGCTTGGCCCCTGTCCGCTGTCTTAGTGACACCGTCAAAGAAGTCAGTCAGATTTGTTTGACACAGTCTCCCCCCATGAACCCATGCTGCCTCGCATCCTGGAGACCATGCTCCTCTAGATATTCCACCAACTTCTCCTTTAGTATGGTCTCTGTGAGCTTGCCCACAATGGAGGTCAGACTGACTGGTCTGTAATTCCCTGGGTCATCCTTGGGACCACTTTTGTGGAGCGGCACTACATGTGCTGTTCTCCAGTCCTGTGGTACTATGCCTGTCTCTAGTGAACTATTAAATAGGTCTGCCAGTGGCCCTGTCAGCTCCTCAGCCAGTTCCTTTATTACCCTTGGATGTACTCCGTCTGGGCCTGGTGATTTGTCCACCTTCAATACCAGTAGCCCCTCTCTCACTCTATCCTCCTCTATCACTACATATGTGTTCTCCTCCCCCCTGCTCCTCTTTTCACTCCTGAAGGCACTGGTCCGTCCTTCTCCCTGGTGAAGATGGATCAGAAGTATTCATTTAGTATCTCTGCTTTTCCCCCATTATTCTCCACCCACTCCACCCCTTTCCTAAGCTTAATAATCCCTTTCTTCTTGTCCATTTCTCACTTATATAGTGAAAGAAAGCCTTCTCCCCATTTTTAATTCCTTCAGCTATCTGCAGCTCCTTCTGTGCCTTTGCTCACCTGACTTTCTTACTTGCCTCACTAACCAACCTTAGGTAATTTTCCCTTTCCACCTCTCTCTTGGTCTTGCTGAATTTTCTATAGACCAACCTCTTTTCCCTTACTGCCTGGGCAACCCCAGAACCAAGCCATTTGTGCGCTTTGGCCCTTGTGTTCTTCCTCCTGAGCCTAACTCACTCATCTGTGGCAACCAGTATTCCTTCCTTCCTTCATGATGGACCACCTTTGTTTCACCTCCATATCTGCTCTGATGCCCCCCAGATGGCTCCTTAGCAGTTTTCCCATTTTCCTGAAGTCCGCCCTCCTGAAATCTAAGCTTTTGGTCTTAGTCGGGATGCTCTTCCTGCCCATATCCAACTGGAACCACACTGTGCAATGGTCACTTCCACCCAGTAGCTTCCTGACCATTATTTCCTGTACATGCTTCCCATTTGTGAGCACCAGATCAAGAATTGCCTCAGCTCTTGTTGGTTCAGTGACACCCTGAGTCAGGAACCCACTCTGCAATCCTTTCAGGATCACCTGACTCCTAACACATGTCGTGGATGGTATGCTCCAGTCTACCTTGGGCAGGCTGAAGTCCCCCACAATTACCACCTCTCCTTTCCCCACTGCTTCCGATATTAGTGAGCTTAGTTCCCTGTCCCTCTCCTCATCCTGATTGGATGGTCTGTAAACCACCCCCAGCTGCACCCTTCTCCCACTATTGGACCTTGACTGAACCCATAGTGCCTTCACCTCCCCTTCCTCTGACTCCTCCCTTGTGCAAGTTATTCCCTCACTGATGTAAACTGCCACCCTTCCCCGCTTCCCAATTACCCTGTCCCTCCTGTATAGTTTATATCCAGGGATTGCAAGGTCCTAATCATGGTGTGATGTTGCCCAAGTCTCGGTTACTGCCGCTATGTCCACCCTCCTGTTCGCTAATAGTGCCTGCAGGTCTTCCATCTTGTTTCCAAGACTCCGTGCATTCAGAGACACCACCCTCCACCTAGAATCCGAGCTTCCTTCTCTTTCCTCTATTCTTCTATTCACATTTATCTCCTCTGTGTAGACCCCTCCACGTCCCCTTGTTATGTGTTCCTCACCCCCTCCACCCTTTGCTAACTGTGTTCTTGCCCCTTCCACCTCCTTCCTGCAGACCTCTTTCATCACTGTGGGGAAGGTTCACTGACTTCCTACTCTCTGAGTCTGTGGGCCTGCACACCCACCCCCCTCCCAGTAGTTTAAATTAAGTGTAGTGATTATGTATTTCCCCAGTTTGTCCCTGAGTACCCTCAAACCCTCCCTACTGAGGTGTAGCCTGTCTGGTGAAAAGAGTGCTTTATTTGACCAGGTCTCCTCCCAGTCTCCAATACAGATGAACATCTCCTCCCTGCACCATTTCCTCAGCCAGTCGTTGAAATTCTCCATTCTTCTTTTCCTGGTTGTGCTGGCCGTTGGTACTGGTATCACCTTTGAGAAGGCCAGCGAACTTCCTTCCTCCCTGCAGATCTTCCCTAACTCCTGAACCTACTTTGCACTACCTCCACCTCCTCCCCAGCTAGGTCATTGGTTCCCAAATGTATAATTAAATTAGGTTTTCCTCCAACCTCCCTTACTATTTCCCTTATTCTTGGACCCACCTTCCCAGCGGTCATCCCTGGCATACAAACCACCCTCCTGCTTGCATTTGGGCCCCCTTTCATTCCCCAGTGAATACCTCTAATTAAGTAGTCCCCTATTATTGCCACTCTTCCATCCGTGCTTTCCGTCCTTCCTTTCTTACCTTCGATACTAGCTGCTTTCCCACCTAACTGCTTCCTCTGCACCCAGGTGAACTTATCTCCACATCCACAATTTGTCCCCTTAACTGTATTTCCATCTCCCAATCTGCCCTTCCCCTTTTGACTATCAGTATCTGCTTTCAGTTTTCCCTCCCCTTCTCCTTTCCTTTCCTTTCCTTTTCTCTCTCCCTCCCCCCTTCCTCCACTCCGTTTTGCCTGCCTTCTCTTCCCTGCCCACCTTGATTAGTTCCTTCCCCCTCCCCTGTTCTCCTGCTCCCAACCCTTGCTCAACCTGACCTCCTACCTCACCTCCTGCTGCCCCCTCCCTCCTTCCAGACAGTGGTGTAAATCAGTTCTATGTTATAAGGGCGATTGCTGAACAGCGATCATCCTTATGGCGAGTGTATATCGCCAAAATTCAGTTTTGGTAATGTGCAACTTCAGTGCCAGTGAAAGCGGTGCAAAACCTTTTTTTTTTTCTTTTATGTGGAGGGCTGTGCCCCCCGCACCCCCCTAATATAGATTCTGAACTCCAGGGAGGTGTGCACATTGGGGGAGTGCAATAGTAGGGGGAAAAAAACTACTCGGGCCGGGCGCAACAAAATATTCCTGCGCCTGGACCCGGACCCTGTACTGCATCCACCCCTAGTCAGCACCCACCCCACCATTCCACAGAGCCAACTCGGCATCAGTCCACACCACCACCCCTCACAAATCCTCTCGCCCCTCGCTCGATGTGCTTGCTGCCCCCCCCCACGCACACGTAGGTATGGTGACATCCTGTCTCCATTTGCAAACCCTCCCCATCCGGTTGCCCTCCCTCCTTCCTCGCCATGTGGGTACTCGCTGCAAGTTGGTCGCCGTTTCGGTAGGCACCCACTTGCGACAAGCCCACATCACAGGATACCATGTAATTCTATTCAATAAAGGCACCCCTTTAGAATTTCCCACCCCTGATGCTACACTCGCATTTGCACCCCTTCCCCTTACCACTTGCCATTCCTCCACCCTGGGCTCCCTATTCCTCTGAGGAAGACAGTCATATCCCCCACATCTCTCCTCCTTTCCAGTGAGTACATCTTGAGATGGTTGAGTCTTGACTCATAGGGTTCCTGATGAAGTCCGTGAATCATCTTTGTAGCTCTCCTACACCACCACCCTCCTCCCTTTTTTCCTACCCTGCCATTCCTGAACTGAGTATAGCCTGGTATGGCCATGTCGCAGTCATGGTTTCCTATGCACCACGACTCAGTAATGGCCACGATATCCAGGTCTGCCTCCACCATGATGGCCTCAAGGTTCAGAATTTTATTTCCTAGACTTCTTGCATTTGCACACATGAACTTCCACATTTTGTTACCACTCTGCTTGCGAGCCACCTTTTTCTTTTTTGCCCTGCCTCCTTTTCGCCTCTCTTTTTACAGGTCTTGTTCCTGTCCCCTTTCTTTTCTACCACTCTGCTTTTTTCTTTGTTTAACACCCTAGGGGATTTATCTCCCAACAAGTCAGTTTATGCCTCCCTGATTTCTTCCACCACCCCCCTGCTAGTTTAAATAAATGACCGACTATGGTGGGACATGATCCCACAACCTTTGAATGCCTTTTACTTACTTACTGTACTAAAAGTCTAGTGCGCTATCCATTGCACCACAGAGTCTTCATTTAGTGTACTAGAAGTCCAGTGCACTATCCATTTCACCACAGAGCCTTCACACTTTTGGCACAATGCACCCATATTCTGATACAGAGCTCTGTGGTTGAGAGGGACATATTGTTGTAACCCCTAGATGGCGCTATCCCAGGGGCTACTACCCCTGCCTGATTTGCCACTAACAGGTTGAGGGGCCTGGATCCAATGGCGGGTGCCTCCACCCAGAGGTCAGGGTTTGCAATAGTTAAACTAACTTGGTCACAGCCCTCTGGGACACTGCAACCCCCCTTTCTTCCCACTAGTGGCCCACACAATATATCAGAATTACCTTCACAGTATACACTTACCCCCAGGTCTGGTTCCGGCACTGGGACCTCCTGTGAAATGAGATACAGTGCAACAATCACAGTACAGTACTTTAACATAGACAAATACCTCAGGCAGTATAACTTTGCTGAAACAAGCAGCTCTGATTTATTTAGGGGGATATAACAAGGACAGGGGGAAATCAGGTTAATTAGCTTATCACTCTAATAATCTACCTATGGCTCTGTGCACAGGCCTATTCCTATCAGTTACTGTCCCTGGGTACCCAAGCCCTAGTGGCTAGTCCAAACCGTGGCAGCTGGTAGGGGCCCTTTCACACAGAGAAAAAGAGAATTAAACAGTCAGCAGTACAGTAATTCCATTTGGATTTAATGTGGCAATTCAACAGGGAGCGACCCTGAATTAGTACTCACGACCTCCAAATAAGATAGGGTCCTTCAATGTCAGCAGGGCTCACTTGAGGTACACAAACCTCTTCACACATCCATATAAAAGAAAGCACTATACCAGGCAGGCTGCATCTGTATCCCGATCGCAATTACTGCACAATACCGGAGAACACACAGCAGATTCAGTTCTGACAGACCGAGTGCAATTTTCAGCAATTCCTCCAGTCTTCTACAGGGTGAGCCTGGTTTCTACTCTTCAGAGATCCTTTGATTCTTTTCACAGGACGGATTCAGTCCTAACAAGCTGTTACACAAGCTGCAGACCGGAACTCTGGGCCTTACACACGTTTTTGACTAAAACTGCACACTGAAAAGCACAGGGCTCCTTCCTTCTTCACTGCCAAAGCTCAACTGAAACTCCAACCGACAAAACCGGGCACTTCCTTTGAGTTCCTCCCAGTTCTTGACTGGATTGGCTGTCACTCACAATAGACTGCTGCTGTTGGTCCAAAAAGGCACTGAAGTCTAAACTACATCTCCCAGAGTCACTGCCCATACAATCCTCTTGTGGCTGGCTCAGATTATGAGTCCAAGTTCTGATTCGTCCAAGGCACCATTTTAGAGCTAGCTTACCTCACACTTATTGGTCCAGTTCAGCAGTTCAAAACTAGAATGGGGAACTAGCAGACACAGTTCTGACTGCAAAGAAAGCAGGTTAGACAAACTGTAATTTCATTATTACTCTAAATAATTTCTGGCAAACAGTTACATCTTTCAGATAGGTTCCCTTTTCACTCCTAGTGACTGCAAAAATGAAGTGAATTGGCAGCAGCTCGAGTAGTACTCAGAGAAGCACACAGTCCCCCCATACAAACTAATTATGTCTGCAAGCAGACAGCTCTTAAAGAGACAGTACCAGAGGCTCTAAAAACACTCACTGATAAATGGCTTAAACGCCAAACAGCATTCAGGCTTGGAGCATTCAAGCAAGCTCCTGGAAGTCTTTTGGGAACCCCCATTTGCAGGGGGGTTACACCCTTCCTGGCCTGGGAAAGCTTGACGTCCGCGTCAAGCAAGTACCCCCATAAGTTTCAACTGCAACCATATACATTTGCATTAGGCTCGCACATGTAATCATCAGTCAATATATCATTTTACCAAGAACACATTTCTGAAACGTTGCAGTACGTCACTCTTTACACAGTATTACATACACATTGTACCATAACTCAAGTTATTACCTCTTGTACATGAAACCTGAAGAGAGGGGGCCCTTCCCTATCAGTTACCTTGGGGCTGGATGGGGCAAGGGCACCATACTTAGAGGGCAACACAAGTAACTTGGAGTTAGCACTGATGCTCAGTTTGGGCAATGAGCTCGGGGACACATACACTCCTTTATGGACAACATTGAGAGGCAAGTCCACAGGCCTCCCAAGTGAATCATAACTGAGGTGCACCACAGGCTTTACAGCTCGACCAGTCTTTCTAGGGGAACTGTTATAGTCTCTGCACTCTGAGCCTCATTTTCAGCATTGTCCTCACTTGTCAGGGAGTCTCCATGGGGGTAGAGGCTAGAACTTGGGGCACTTTCAGCTCCAGGAGTTACAGTTTCTGAGTCCACAACATCTGGCTCGCATGGAGAGCTTTCTGACACTGGCAGTGGACTGTCAGGGCACTCAAAATACTCTTCTTGTTCGGTGTATCACCAGTCTGCCCCAATCTATCATTTTCCTCCCCTGAAAGCTCAAACAATTCAACCATGCACAATGATTCCATTTCATCTGATCTGATGCTTTGCACTTCACTTTCTGGGAGCATTGGCTCCAGGGATGAAGCTGGGGGCTTAGACAGTCCAGAAGGCCCAGTTTTGTCTCCAGTATTGACTAGGGATTTCCAAACAATTGACTCAGTTCGTAAGAAGGATAGTATTCAAAGTCACTCTCACTTTCTTCCGATATGGACTGACAGTCATGCTCAACTGGGACTTGTGGAGGGAACACTTTAACTTTGCTTCTGTAGGTGCAGACTTTCTTGATCTTTCTTAGCAGCAGCTCTAGTCACTGGTCCAGAGGGGCATCTTCTAGGGGCTCAGACTCAATTAAGATTTGTCCAATGGGCAGTAAATGATTTTGCATTGTTTTTACATCTTTTGAATTATTCTCAGGCCTTACTTTGTACACTGGCAGATCATCTAGTTTGCCCACTACAATGTGAGGAGATGGTGCCATCTGTCAGCAATCTTGTGCTTGCCATGCAGTCCCAGATTTCTTAGCAATACCCGATCTCCTCCTGGAGTTCCTGTGCTTTCACCTTTTTATCATACCTTTCTTTGTTGGCCAGATTTCTTTTGGCAGCCATGGTTTGAGCCAGTTGAGTACGCATGAGTTATCTGGGCCTTTAACTTTGCACATACTGTAAATAGTTGTCAGCTTGAACCCCATCAGGAGAGACCCCAAAACACACATCTACTGGTAGTCGAGCTTCTCTTCCAAACATCAGGCGGTAGGGGAGAATCCAGTGGCATCACTTTTGGTGCAGTTATAAGCATGTACCAGGGTGCTAATTTGTTGGCTCCATCTAGGCTTGTCCTTTGGGTGCAGGGTGCCTAGCATATCTAGCAAAGTGCGGTTGAAACGTTCAGGCTGTGGGTCCCCTGGGGTGGTAAGGAGTGGTTCTGGACTTCGCTCCCCACAGAGAAAGCATCTCTTGATCAGATGACTCTCAAAGTCTCTCTTGATCAGAATGGATTCTTTGTGGAGCCCCATAGTGAACAAAAAGTTTTCTACAAGTACTTTGGCCACAGTGGATGCTTTCTGGTCTTTGGTGGGGAAAGCTTGGGCATATCTCGTGAAATGGTCAGTGACCACCAGCACATTACTGATATTTCTTTGATCTGACTCCAAACTCAGAAAATCAATACAGACCAGCTCCATGGGTGCACTGGTGGTGATGTTAACAAGGGGCAGCCTCTGGGGCAAAGCTTTCCTCTGTAAGCAGCGACTACAAGTTCGAATGTGTTGCTCCACATCAGCCCCATCTTAGGCCAATAGAATCTGGATCTCACCAAGTCAAGTGTTCTGTCTATACCAAGGTGCCCCATGTGGTTGTGCAAGGACCTCAGTACTGAGTCTCGAAGGCAGTGGGCAGCACTAGTTGTTGTTTGTCTACTTGTCCCTCTGTCTACTGTTTCTCTGTATAACAGTTTATTGATCAGTTTCAACTTAGGACCTTCTTTGTATAACAGTGCAGTTCTCAAATCAGTGGGCGTAATTTGACACATCTTTCCTGCATGAGGGCTTCTAAGCTGCTTTGATCATGGGATCGTGGGATTGAGCCCACGAATACTGTCATTGTCCAGCTGAGGCAGTGCACCAATGTCTATTGCAGAAAAGTGGCAATAAGCAGCAGGTATGCAATTCTCAGAGGCTCCCAAGCAATCCACCATGCAGTCCACTGCGTCCGTGGACATTGTTCCTCCCTGTCAAACTCCGCAGAGTGCCCGAATGTCAGGTTCTGCCAGTCGGACCCAATCATTCTGGGGAACAGGCCTCCGGGAGAGAGCATCAGCATCTATGTGGTTCAGACCTGCTCGGTATCGAGAGCATAGTCATATGTAGATAATGCAGAAAGCCACCTATGGCCAGTGGCATCCAACTTAGCTGAGGTCTGCACATAGGTCAAAGGATTATTGTCAGTTTTACTAGTATTTTAGCCCCATACAAGTACTCATGGAATTGGTCAACAATAGCCCACTTCAAAGCTAGGAACTCTAACTTATGTACAGGATAGTTCTTTTCGGATGGGGTCAGGCTTCTACTGGCAAAGGCCACTGGTCTCAGGCCATTCTCGTGCTCTTGGTACAACACAGCCCCCAACCCTTGCAAGCTAGCATCAGTGTGCAGGACGTAAGGTTTTCTTGGATCGGCATAGGCCAGCACTGGAGCATGGGTGTTGATATATGATCTCATGAAAAGCAGTCTCACAATCAGGAGTCCAGCGGGCCCCAAATACTTCACTCGGATGAAAATACACTCTTTCAGTCTTGGGGACGCTGACTTTTGGTATTTTTTGTGGGTTGGGGGATACCCTTGAGTAAGGTTATGTAAAGGGCGGATCACTCTTGAATAGTCCTTGATGAAGCGCCGATAATAACCACAGAATCCCAGGAATCTTTGCAGTTCTTTTAGATTTTTGGCTGTGGCCAGGTGGTCAAGGCCTCAACTTTACTTGGGTCGGTCTCTATTCCTCGGTGGATACTATGTCCCACATACTTTACTGATGTTTGAAAGAATTGACACTTATCAATGGACAGTTTAAGGCCAAAGTCCTCAGTCGGTCCAATACCTTAAATAATCTGTCTCATGTTCCTCCAGTGAGCTGCCAAACACAATAACATCATCTAGGTATACCAGGCACTCTAGTAAGTTCATGTCCCCACTGCACGCCTCCATCAATCGTTGAAAAGTGGCTGGGGCACCTGAACCCTTGAGGCATCCTCATGAATTCATAGAAGCCAAGCCGGACAGATAAAGGCCGTCTTCTCACGGTCCTCTGGGGCCATCGGGATCTGGTAGTACCCACTGCGGAGATCCAGCACAGAGAACCACTTGCTCCCGTTTAGGCAGTCCAAGCATCCTGAATGCGGGGCATTGTGTACTGATCAGGATAGTCCACATGTTTAAGGTGCGATAATCCACACACATCCTTACTGTTCCATTCTTTTCCTCACTACCACAATGGGGAAGCATAATGGGCTTCTGGATTCTTGTATTACACCAGCAGCTAACATCTCTTGCAGATGCCGTCTCACATCATCTATGTCAGCAGTAGTTTGTGCACGTCGAGACCTCTCACGAAATGGTCTTCGTCATGCAGCCGGGATATTGTGCTCAGCCTTGTACGCATCCCACATCCCATTCCTTTAAAGAAAACACCTGGTGTCTCTGGGCAAGCTTCTCACTGATCCTCACTTTCCATTCAGCTGGCAGCGGGGAGTCACCGAAATCAAACAAGTCAGGTGTTACTCTGTCATTCTTCCTTGAACTCTTTCCGTTGGGTAGTACTGATGTCTGCACAATGCACATTAGCCAGGATGCAACCTCTGTTTACTCGAATGTCTCTTTCAGACACATTATGAACTTGGACCATTACCCTTCTGGCATAAGCATGGGCTCTAGCAGGCAAAATACTAGGCTTGACCAGCAGTCCCTCTGGCAATTTTCCATCGCCTGGTGCATCCAACATTAATATTTTATTCTTAACATCCTTTCTGATACTGGACCTCTCCTGTAAGGTACACTGGGCATTTGGCGCCAGGATCAGAGACTTAGGATCCTTCTTCCATACAATCTCGACCGGTTCCTCTGGTTCTGTTTTTTCAGCATCTCTCTGTGCCTCATAGGCCTTCTTAATTAAAGCCGAACTCTTAAAGCTCTACTAGTCTTTGACCCTGTTTTTCATAACACAACTGTGCCAGCCTTCCGAACATATGAGCATTTGTTCCAATCAACAAAGGGACACCATCATACAGTCCAGTGGGGACACACTAAGGCTAGGGTCTCTACTTGTTCGGCCACTCCAGCCACGGAGGTGGGAAAGACAGCCAAATTCGGATATACCCGAATAGGGTAGGCCTTCTCACTTAACCCCATACATGCAGTCCTTCTAATGGTTGTAAGGGTATGCCTGACAAATGCTTCTGATACCAATCCTGGAACATAATTGTCACTTGGGAGCCACTGTCTAATACAGCTCTTGTAGACACTCCATTCACCTTTACAGCGGTCTCCATGGAGGGCCCACTATTCTGGACCAGTCTGGAGAGGCGGTAGTGGGGGCTGGGCAACTGACCTTGCCACAAAAGGACGTGAATTAGCATTTTGGTGCCTCACTGGATCATGTCGTGCACCTTCTTAACCACTGATTTCTTCTCCGAAGCTCTCCTTGTAGCCTATATGCAACTTTGTCAGTGTCTTTGGGGACTGGCATCTCTTTTCATGTGCCCATCTTTCCCACAATTATAGCAAAACATACTTTCTGGAGTTTGAGCTGGCCGAGCGCCACACTGGGAGCCAGGGCGGGGTATTACTAACTGGAAACCTGGGTGCCATCTCTGTCTGTGTCGTGATAAGCATTTGGAGACATCTCGTCAGTTTCTCCACTTCCATGGTCAAGGAATTGAGTTTGGAGCTGTTATCAGCAGGAGATACATGGGTGGGTACCCCCACCCCCATAGCAGATGCAGTCGGATATAGGTCAGGGCCCGTACTTGCAGGCGTGGCCTTCATAAAGGACTGTTTTTGAATTCCCGGATCTCTCTCAACAGTTCGCCCCATTGTGGCATATCTTTTCCTTGTCAGAGCACTCATTGACTGTCAACCTCTGCCCCTGAACTTCACTTGATGGGTCACCTCAGTCACTCGGGTCGTAGCCACAGCTGTTGGTGCAGGTACCTCCGAGGTCGCTTTTTCTCAACTCCTCAATTTCTCTCATTAACTCATCATAGGAGGGTGGGGATTCCAGTCGATTTGCCAGGCGTAACTGAAGCAACAGCAGTTCTGAGAAGGGGCAGACTTAAGGATTCTGTCCAGTCTGGTTCGGTCCAGTTCAATCGCTAGCAAACTACCCTTTCTGAGGCATTCTTGCAACAATTTTTCCAGCTGAGAGACATACACAGACAACAACTCCCTTGGTACTGTTGTGCATTTCTTACTCTCCACCATAGGTCCTCATCAGAATCTGGGCTCCCTATACATTCTCCAAGGCCTCAAGATAGGCCTGTGCAGTCGCTTCAGGGTTACTGGCCCTGTTTAGCATGGATGGTAGCCAGGGCAGGACCTCGAGGCTCTCACTAACCCTCTTTTCGCTTGCCTGAGCATTGCCATTCTAGCACTTGGGGGCAACATAGTCTATCCAGGTCTCCCAGTCATCCTCCCTTGGGGGTGGGAGGGTGCCAGAGAAGATCCTCAACCTTCGGTAAGAGTCGTGACTAATGGCAGGTGCAGAAATAGGAGTCTGCATTGGTTCAGCCACCACACGGGCACTGGAGCAGGAGAGGGTGTTGGGGAGGAACACCCCAGGTGGCAAGAATAGTTTCTTCAAGTCCTCCACAGTTTTCCTCTCCCAGCAACCATTCAGCAAATTTCTCCTCAAAAGTTTCAGATAGTGGTGGGGCTGATTCCTCGGTCTTTACTGTCCATAGTTATCACTCTCCAAGCAGTGAGGGCTCCTCTGGGGTAATGGTCTGTGGCACTTTGGAGCTATCTATGGGATCCTTAAGCTCTACTAGGGCCAGGAAAGTGTGGGTGAGCAGATTAGCATGCCGACCCACCACCACAGGGTTTTGTAAACCTTCCACCTTGGAAAGTACTCCTGCACAGTGTCCGTATTGATACCCAGGGGATGTCCAGGATTAGCATAGCATTTTGGGGTCGATCTCCTCCCCAGTACACCACTCCACCAGCCGGTGCACAGCCACTTCTGTCGGGTACCCATTTTTTCTTAACAGTGGTTCGGAATATGGCCACTAGAGGACACACAATCCCAGCGGTGAGCCTCCAAGATGTAACCCCTAGATGGCGCTATCCCAGGGGCTACTACCCTGCCTGATTTGCCACTCAACAGGTTGAGGGGCCTGGATCCAATGGCGGTGCTCCACCCAGAGGTCAGGGTTTGCAATATTAAACTAACTTGGTCACAGCCCTCTGGGACACTGCAACCCCTTTCTTCCCACTAGTGGCCCACACAATATATCAGAATTACCTTCACAGTATACACTTACCCCCAGGTCTGGTTCCGGCACTGGGACCTCCTGTGAAATGAGATACAGTGCAACAATCACAGTACAGTACTTTAACATTGACAAATACCTCAGGCAGTATAACTTTGCTGAAACAAGCAGCTCTGATTTATTTAGGGGGATATAACAAGGACAGGGGGGAAATCAGGTTAATTAGCTTATCACTCTAATAATCTACCTATGGCTCTGTGCACAGGCCTATCCCTATCAGTTACTGTCCCTGGGTACCCAAGCCCTAGTGGCTAGTCCAAACTGTGGCAGCTGGTAGGGGCCCTTTCACACAGAGAAAAAGAGAATTAAACAGTCAGCAGTACAGTAATTCCATTTGGATTTAATGTGGCAATTCAACAGGGAGCGACCCTGAATTAGTACTCACGACCTCCAAATAAGATAGGGTCCTTCAATGTCAGCAGGGCTCACTTGAGGTACACAAACCTCTTCACACATCCATATAAAAGAAAGCACTATACCAGGCAGGCTGCATCTGTATCCCGATCGCAATTACTGCACAATACCGGAGAACACACAGCAGATTCAGTTCCTGACAGACCGAGTGCAATTTTCAGCAATTCCTCCAGTCTTCTACAGGGTGAGCCTGGTTTCTACTCTTCAGAGATCCTTTGATTCTTTTCACAGGGACGGATTCAGTCCTAACAAGCTGTTACACAAGCTGCAGACCGAACTCTGGGCCTTACACGCTTTTTGACTAAAACTGCACACTGAAAAGCACAGGGCTCTTCCTTCTTCACTGCCAAAGCTCAACTGAAACTCCAACCGACAAAACCGGCACTTCCTTTGAGTTCCTCCCAGTTCTTGACTGGATTGGCTGTCACTCACAATAGACTGCTGCTGTTGGTCCAAAAGGCACTGAAGTCTAAACTACATCTCCCAGAGTCACTGCCCATACAATCCTCTTGTGGCTGGCTCAGATTATGAGTCCAAGTTCTGATTCGTCCAAGGCACCATTTTAGAGCTAGCTTACCCCACACTGATTGGTCCAGTTCAGCAGTTCAAAACTAGAATGGGGAACTAGCAGACACAGTTCTGACTGCAAAGAAAGCAGGTTAGACAAACTGTAATTTCATTATTACTCTAAATAATTTCTGGCAAACAGTTACATCTTTCAGATAGGTTCCCTTTTCACTCCTAGTGACTGCAAAAATGAAGTGAATTGGCAGCAGCTCGAGTAGTACTCAGAGAAGCACACAGTCCCCCCATACAAACTAATTATGTCTGCAAGCAGACAGCTCTTAAAGAGACAGTACCAGAGGCTCTAAAAACACTCACTGATAAATGGCTTAAACGCCAAACAGCATTCAGGCTTGGAGCATTCAAGCAAGCTCCTGGAAGTCTTTTGGGAACCCCCATTTGCAGGGGGGTTACATTGTAAATTACATCATTCAGTTTTAAAATGCTATTTACCACCCAACTGTTAAGCAGAAACACTCACTGACGTTCCTAAAAGGCCTGTATAAATGGAAAAACAATTGAATATGAACCAGTACTTAAAAAAACAGCTTCTGTTGAGAACAAGTTCTAGCCAGAACTGATAGGACTGCAGCCAAGGTTGTGGAAGAGGGGCCAGAGGAGCAGAGATGCAGATCCGCTTGCAGCCGCTTCAAGAATGTGTGAACTAGCAGAATGCGCATGTGCGTTGGTGCGCATCTGTTTTCTCACCGTGATAGTAGTGCATCAGGAGCTTCCCCAGTGCTCCCGAACCCCAAGTTCACTTAGCTGGGGTCCAGAGACATGAGGGTTGCAGTGCAGAAGCTGCAAAACTATTTGTTGAAAGAGCTCCAGTGACCGCTCTGGGATTGAATGTGTATATAATAATGAGCAGTTCATGAATAGGGTTCATTAATATGCATGAGCAGCTCATTATTATGTATATACTGTATTCAGTCCCAGAGTGGTCATTGGTGCTCTTTAAACAAATAGTTTTGCAGCTTCTACACAATATTCTGTATCTCCAGACCCTAAGTAAGTGATGGCGGGGCTGGGAGTACTGGAGAGAGAGCTCCTAATGCTGCTTTATCGTGGTGGGAAATGGATGCAAGCAAATGTATATGGACTGCCAGTCATGACATTCTCGTGCGATTGCAAGCAGTTCTGCATCTCAGCTTCTCTGGCCCCTTTTTACAAGGAGAAACATTATGCAGGGCTGGACAGACACTAAACAGCATGAGGGACTCGGGCCAAAACCACAGTTAGGAAATGGCGCAAACTGGACCTCTGGACTGCAGAAAAATAGTGCCTATGGGAAAACGGCATTGATTCAGTGGAGTGCTTCACAGACCATGGAGGTGACTGTGATGCAATTCCTTAATTGTTGCTGAGTCAGAGTGGAGTCCGTTTTTGCTTGCAAGAGGTCTGCAGGGCTCTGCCAATTGCAGCCCTAACAATGACTCCCAAGTTCAGCGCAATTCTGCTTTCAGAGAGGTATTAAAGGCCCTGGCAGAGGAACAGTTTCAGAACTCCAGGGGAAGGTTGTTGCATACTCCTGGAGCTGTAAAGGCAAAAGACCATTGACAGGAGCTTGTTTTGGCCCTAGGGGCAGTTAACAGAATGCTAGCTGAGGAGTGTCTGCTGAGGTTTTAGCTCAAGAATGCCATGGAAGCTAGGTGGAGTAGGGCCCTTAATTATTTTATACGCAAGACAAAGAAGTGGATAACCTATTCTTCCTTCCATCGACAGCCAATTCAGGGAGGAAAAAATGGTACGGTGTTGCTGTCTGGGGAGGGTTCCAGTGGCAAACTGACCATTCCTATCATATAGTATTTTTAGTCTGTTTAATTCTGTTTCCTTTAACGAATACAGAAGAGGGGTACATTACTACAGTACTGGATTTTAAATACCATTGGAGATGGCTAGTCACACTTCCTTAAGATAGTAAGATCGCCCTGGAGCTTATACATTACAGTAAGCTGGGCTGGGCAACCTGCCCAAAGTATCAAACTCACTCCCTCCAGACATTCGACTAACCTCTTCATCCCAGCTCCTAAATGGTCTTCTGTCAGCACACTTCCCATCCACCTGCTTGTGTCCAAATTCACATCCTCAGCTAGGCCAATTAACCCCCCACCCCCAGACTCACTCTGAGCCACTCTAATACCTACATTGTACCACCTGTCTCATGTCTCAGCCCCCTACGTTAGCACATCATTGTTAACGCTGCACAATTTTTTGCATAATACTGCCTAATGTGTACTGCTGTAACCCTTAGGTGGCACTATCCAGGGGCTACTCCCCCTGCCTGCATGACTAGGTGCAGGTTAAGGGGCCTGGGTACTGAAAACAGGTGCCCCCACCTGGAGGACAGGGTTATTGGTAGCATAGCTGACCTGGGTACAGCCCTCCAGGACATTGTAACTCCTCTCTTTCCCCCCTAGTAGCCTAAGCAATGAATAACAGACACAGTTACAATAACCCCTAATCAGCATACAAATCCTCACTCTGATTGCACTTACCACCAGGGCTGATTCCACCAGTTCGACCCAGGAGACCCCCTGCAAAATAAAGTTAGACACAGTGGGTAACAACAGTACAGTGCATCTTGTGCAAAATGGAACCACAGTCAAGTTAAATGCAAAAAGAATTATATCTGATTTATTCAGGGGGAATGAACAAGGAAGGGGTGTAATTTGGCTGATTATTTCTGTAACTGATTCAATCAGGCAATCATGCATGTACTTTAGAGTCCCTTCATAGTTGCACACTCTGCGTACCCAGTTGGAAAAAAGGTGGGCTAGCTTGACACGTTGCCCGGGGTAGGCCAGCATTGCAGCTGGTCGGGGCCCTGCAATGGAAAGAAGGAGCATGCACAACCACTCACAATTTGTAATCCGGAGCCTGGAGGCTCAGTTCGTGACAAGAAAACATCAATTGAATCAGATGACAACACTTTTGATTTAGCTGATGTTGCAGGGAGCTACCCTGGTGTTTACTCATGCTACCCAATACAAAACACAGGAGGGACAAAATGGAGACTGCAGGTCAACAAGCTGGTATGCAAGGAGAAGCAGGGCCCACACAATTCATTGAGGCGCCGTTCCTGTTTGAGATGTTGATCAAGGGACTGATCCCCAGGCGAGTCTCTCGTCGATAGTGATCTCTGCATCTGAAGTAGCTGACTGGGCCAAGGTGGCGGGGCCCAGGCAGGGGTGAACAGTTCAGATTCATTTCGATAGGTGTTGGAGACAGCTTCCAACAAGCATGACACACTTAAGTAATGGGGAACCAAATTGCGACCCACTGACAGCTTACAGCACATTTATAGTAAAGCAAAACACAATACCACAGGTCAGATGTCAGTCCAGTTGCAGTTTCAGTTTCCTGAGCAAAACCGTGATCTCTGTGGTGATTCAGACATCCTGACAGGTCGATCGCCTACAGCAAATCTTCAGTCTTCTTCCGGTAACAGGGCAGTCACAATTCGGTATTTCTGGTCACAAGCTGGTTCGGATTCAGTCCAATTAATTTCACTAGCAGATCCCTCAGAAGGGAAGATGAAGCAGGCAGGCCAGACACAGCCTTCCCACCAGTTTCCTGCCCTACTACACAGGAGCAGCTGCTCGAACGTCTTGAGCAGTTCACTCTCTCATCTCCAAAATTTAGACTGACTCTCTGCTGCAGGCAGAACCGGGACTTCCTTCTGATCCAAAAAGGGTTTGATTGGTTGATTCCTCTGTCTGTCAAAGCAAGGGCACCCCCTCTATGTCCATTTAAGCACCAAAATGAAAAAAATGCAATTTCTACAGAAATTCACTCCCACAAGACCCTTGGGGACAGACTCCATTTTAAGGTCGCCAAAAGGTACTGATTGGTACAATACAGAAATGTCCATGCTGCAAACAAAGGCATGTTAGACAAACTGTAATACCATTATTATTAGAGCAGCTAATCAGTAAACAATTACCAGTTCTAACAGAGCTCCCTCTGCACCATTAGTGATGGCAGAACAGAGCAATATTATTGCAGCTCGGAAGGACTCGAGCCTGGAAACACTTGGCCCCTACTAAGATTAATTATACACTACAAAAATAATGTCTCTTAAAGGGACAGGCACGGAGGCTAACTGGGCACTCACATGCAAGCACTTTTACACCTGTAAAGACACAGAACGCCTGCCTGGCAGTAGGCATTTAAGCACTCCCAAGGAAGACTTTTGGGAATGCCCATTTATGGGGGGGGGGGGTTACACTGCCTTACTGTATTTTGTCACCATGGTCTTACCATTTTGTACTATTTGTTTCTCTTTTGTTATCACCATGTTCTTACCATTTTGTACTATTTGTTTCTCTATTGTTGTCACCATGTTTTTACCATTTTGTTCTATTTGCCTCTCTATTGTTGTTATGATGGTTTTACCATTTTTGTATCATTGTATCCTTGATGTCCTCCTTATTCTTGTGTACTATTCCCAGGATGCATCTGGAATCCAGCGGTACTCTGCTCACCATACCTTCCTGGTAAAACTCTTAAATAAATAAACATTACAGTAAGCTGAGTTGATAGACAGTCCTTACTTTCCTAAAGGATTGTTCCTGATCCAGGTGGGCAAGCTAGGTACTTTAGTGAGCCAACTACAGCAAGGCAGATCTCCAGCGGAGCTTCTCAGCTTGAGCCGGTTCTGTCTATTGGATCCAAGTTGCCTAGAGCCAAACAGTAAATTTTATATATATATATATTTTTTTTAAAGTGTTTATCCTCCAATGGCTACAGTGGGTGAATGCTCCCTTCTGCCAGTTTTGCTGCTCCTCTCCACCATCCATAGCCTCCCCAGGGACTCACCTTGCGGCTCGGGCCCCCATGGATTGCCTCCCGTAGTGGGGTTGGGGGGGAGAGGACCATCCTCCACCCTCCTGACACCTGAAATCTAGTCATAGCTGCAGGTTGCCCAGGTGACCAGGCGGGTGGGGGTGCCAACCATTTTCCTCCTTTTTTTTCTGCCTTCCATCCCCAGCCGTGGCTTCCTCAAGGAGCGCATGCACATAGATGTGTGTATGTGTCATGAGGCCACGACTCCCACCCCCTCCCTCTGACATTCGTCTGCCTCCTGACACTCTTGTAGGCTTACCACCAGCCCTCCACCTAGTGGCAGCCAAGCGCCAGTACAGCCAGCCTCCCCAATCCGGTGGAGGAGAGCTGCCTGGTGGCTGCTTAATCCTCTCCCAGACTTCTCCCCCCCCTGGCCCCAGTCAACCCCCAGCAGCCTGGGATCATTTCCAAACCCGGGTCACTGGTGTGGCAGGAGGTAAGGCACTCGGTGCCTCCGCCCTCCACGCCACTGGGCCGACTACAGTAAATAATATTTATAGGCTGCTGACTCACCACTGCTATTGGGGATTGGAGGGGATTATGGCCTGGTCTTTCACTGAGCCAATTTGGTTCAGGGTTCCACTGCAGCTGCTGTTGCTTTCCTGCTTGCCTCTCTGATGGAACTCTGACCATTCCAGTCTCATAACTCCTGAACCAAATGACTGTGCACCATGGCACTCCTTCTGGGGCTGCTGCTGACAATGGGATCGTTGATCACTTCACTGCCATGACCAGACTGCACAGGATAGGGAGAGGAACGGACCATAAGAAGTACTGGGCTGCCAAATAGGTAAAACTTTTTCTTTTACCTCAGTTGGTCCCTTGCATCCTCCCCCTGAACAGTTCCTGTCTGGACCAGCAAACTGCCCCCCCTCCCCCGGCTGTGGAAGGCATCCCTAGCAACAGACACAGTGCCCATGAGCCCCACTTCCCAAAGTTTTTAAAAGGGTGCCCCCATGCCTGGGAATTACTGGCTTTGTTTCCAGCATGAGGCATAACAGGCAGGATTCTGTATTAGAATGCCAATGACTAGGAGCCGCCTCGATAGCCCATGCAGCACATAGCGCTGTCATGCAGGTGACCTGAGTTTGGGAACGAGCTTTGAATGCTGCATTGGGAGTTGGGCATGATGGCAGCAGCTGCCACTTGCCAGTGTGCTGCAGTTAGGATTGATGGCATTACGCCACCAGTGCCACAGTGACCCATGGGGTAGGCCAGGGGAGCTTGCTTCTTCCGCAGCACATCACTGAATGCAGCTGAGGCATGTTGCAGCCAAGTGCACACCAAGGGGAGGACAGAGGATGAGGAGAAACCAGGGTAAAACCCAAGCGCCACCTATATGGCAGCCTGGGTTCCTTGCTCACCTGTGTCCAAGTGCCTTCTGACACTGAATCCTAGCTCACACAGGAGGACGGCTGTCCCCCTAGAGCCCTGCGGGGGGGGGGTTGGGTTGTGTGGAGCACAACAGGCTAGAGGTAAAATGGGCCTGAACATGGTATATCTCTTGAACCAGGATGCATCCCTGATGGAGCATGGCTGAGTGGAAAAAAATAAAAAATAGAATAAGAATGCCCATGATTAGGCTGGGAAAAGGCACCAGAAAGAAGCACAAACACATGTTAATAAATACATTAATAAAGAACAATCAAAGTGCTTTCTGTTGGGGCTTAATCTAGCCCACAACTATTAACTAGCTCCTTATCTATTAGGTAGGACCCTGGAAACTGGGTGGGAACCCCCTGCAAAACGGTGCAAACTGGGAACCTGAACTGGGGGCACTGTTAACATACTTTGACTCATTACACAGTTTCATATTAAAACAAGCACAAGTGTAACACAGCTGAATTTGCACACTGCTTGCATATCCACACAAAAACCTCTCGAGTTTGAAAAAATATGGTTCTTCTAACCAGCAGTTGGAAAGAAAGCATATGCATCTATATCATCTTATCATTAAAACAAAATCACATTTAGCTGCTGCATCAGTGGGAGACTGTGATAAGCCTTTAATCTCCATCCTAAAGCACAGGTCACTCAGGAAACACAATTCCATGTACTGTACTTTCTGGAGTAATGCCAGCCCAGCAGGAGGAGCAACATGTGGCAGAAGTGTTAAACCAAACACTGTTTCCCATGATTGCAGCCAGATACACAGCAATGGGATGCCCTGTGTGTGCCTGTAGCAGGGTCTAAATCTATCTGAAGATGCTGGCAGAGATCCCAGATGACCTCTTAATTACCTGGAAGCGCCAAATCACAGGCTCTTTTCCATGTCACAGTAATCCACCCAACATGTGTACCCTTCTTTTAATAGGTTGTGTCTTTCTTCTGTAGGGCATTATTGCAGGGATTTTTGAGTCAGGCCCTGTTTTCTTTTTCATTTTAATCATTTCTCATTATTAAAGTGTACCCCTCACAATCTGGGGGCTTACATTGGATTCCCACCCCCAACTTCATCCTCCAGCCCTAAAGACTTTGCACCCCCCCCCATGCCCCAGGACTGTAGGAGCAGGGACCAGAGGGGCAACACGGCATTGCTGACCAGGAGCCAAGGATGTGAATCAAACACTGGCTCCATTTCCCTCTCATGGCTTGAGCCATCTTGGCATACCTCTCAACTGTCCCTGATTTTCAGGGATGTTACCTGATTTTGCCTCAAAATTTTCCTCTGCCCCTCGTAAAATTTGTGTTTTTGTGACAGAACAGTGGGGATTAAAAGCGCAAAATGATGTCAAACATTAAAGTTACAGACTTGTTCTTCTTCAGAAAATACATCCTAACACAAATCATTTCATTCTGTCAGCTTTCTGAGTGAATTGTACCAATTTTTAAGATGTGTCCCTCATTTTGGGTCCCTGATTTTTTTAAGCCTTGTCCCTGATTCATGAGTCAAGAGGTTGAGAGGTATGCGTCTTGGTGATCTGGCAATCCTGGCCCCAAGATATGGCTGTGGGGTCGGGACCAGTTAAAGAAATAGCATGATCAGGTACAATGGAAGTGCTCCCTGCCCACAATACAGGCAGCAGGGTTGGGAGAAAAGAGAGAGCTAGCAGCCCCAGAGCACCAGCCCTGCTGTACAAGCACATCAGCTAGTAAATAGAGCCTGAGCTCTGGTTTAAAAATTGGACCATGTGTCAGCAACAAGAGAAGATCCAGATTCCAGGGCAGGAGTGGAGCTGGGACCAAAGTTCAGGAACACTATTGGTCACATCACAGAGGATTTCCCAACCCAAGGACAGGCAGCAAGGCCGGGAACAAGTAACTCCAGCCATGGCAAAGTATGCATGTGCATTGGCCACAAGAAGGAGCAAGGAAAGAGAAAAGCTCCAATGACAACTATCTTCTCTGCCCCCCTGATGCCACTACTGGCAGTGGGCCTGCAACAAAAAGCACCTTCCTTGCCTAAGGGAAGGCAGTGGGGCCAGGACATCACAAACTCAGCCCCTCAGGGCTATAATTAAGCAGCCAGGGGCTGCTAAAGATCAAAAGTGACCCAACATGGCTGCTGCCACGTACACGGAAGAACAGCGGAGGCTCAAGGAATGGGGCATAGAACACAATGACCCGGCAGAAAGTTCTAACCAATCACACAACATCAGCAGGATCCCTACAGCCAATCAGGCACTGAGGTTCACACCATTTATGACTGACTGAACAGCTCTTGAGGGCCAGCCTTGTCAGTGCCTCAAGAAAAGGATTGCTGAGCAGGCAGCCTGTGAGAGACTGTAGCTGCCAGGCTCAGAGTCATCTGGTGGGGACCTTGAAGTGTACTTCCAGCTGAGAAATACAAAAGAGGAGAGTGTGTCTGTGAGACAGGTGATAGAGAAATGGAAAAAGCATTAGACAAGGTTGATCTGCCTTAGGAACTTTCCCCAGCCAGGATTCTGAAACAAACCACCAAATCCAGGTTAAACAAGACTCACACTTATTAAAGGTTTCAGGTGAGCCAAAGTCCAGAAGCAAATGGTTTGATACCTTTTTTTTTAAATTGTGGTTTTTATTGTTAAAACTAAAACAGATACAAAATAATAATTCTTAAGTCTTACATGGATGTATAATGCATTGTATTCACTTAATCTAATACATTTATTTAGGCTGCTCATCTCTTATATGGTTAGCGGTATACAATAAAGGTCTGTGCAAACATTTCCTTTCAGTATTTCCATTAACCAGTTGTGCTGCTGAGTGACCCGATGGTCAGTTCTTCAGATTTGAAGCTAGATGCATATTTAAACCATTATTCCAAAACACTTTACTAATTCATTCGAGCTAATCACCTGATCTTATTCTGCCAATATTAGCCAGGCATAGTCAAAGAATAAGTATAGCCAAGAAGCGGCTCACTGAAAGTGTAAAGCGTGGGGAAAGGAAGAAAAGATTAAGAAAGAAAAGTGGAGGGAGAAACTTCCCATTATAGCCAGGTGTTATATTCTCTCCCCACCCTTCTATGGTACAAAGTCTGGGTAATGTTCTAGTAGATGTAGTACCCATTTTCTCTAAAATGACTCAAATTTAGGGATCTTATCCATACATGTGTACATGAGGCATTCCTTATTATAAATATTGACCATTATGGATCTCCAGGCCTCTTTGGATGGGGCTCTGTTAGTGTGCCATAAGCGTGTTATAGACTATAGTCTTTTTTGCTGTTAATATTGAGATGAGGATTAGCCGAAGGGTGGCAGGGCTTATCCATGAATCCTCCGGGGGTATGGTTAGCAGCACCACTGATGGGGTGATTTCCCCTATGCAATCAAGGGACGTTTCTATTTCCTGGATAACTTCTTGCCAGAATGGCCGTATACTAGGGCAACTCCAGAAAATATGTGTGGTATCAGGTTTGAGCTGCCCACATCCCCTCCAGCATACTGCTGCCCCCTCGCCTGCGTATTTACCCACTATGTCCGGGGCTCTGAAAAACCTATATCGGCATTTCCAGGAGAATTCTCTCCAGTAGGTCGAGGAGGTGAGGCGATATGCTCTAATAGTAAATTTCTCCCACTCACCCAACGTTTGTTCAGTACCCATCTCTGTGTTCCATCTTTGTAGGATGGATGCTGTCGATTCACTTGTCGTTTCTTGCAATACCTTATATGCTCACCCTATTATATGTTCCAGAGAGCGTTCCTGTTTACTGGTTATCAAAAGCTGGGAGAATAGCGGCAGGTTCATTGGTGTAGAACGGAATGCCATAGGTTGCTCTCCTATGTATGATCTCATTTGTAAGTAGCGAAAGTGATCTGTGTTCCAGATATGGTACTCTACCTGTAAAGAGGCAAACGGACAGGTTCCATGTTGGTCCAGCACTTGGAAGAGGAAGCTCAGGCCCAGTTTTGCCCATGTCTGCATGGCCGCATCTGTTAGATTAGGCATATAGTATCTATCATGTGCTAAGGCCCTAAGGTGAAAACGACTTACCAGCGTTGTGTATTTTTTCAAGATCTGTAACCATTGGGCCAGTACCATCGCTGTGTACTTATAGAAATGTGTTAGTGGGATACATTTAGGGGGGTTGCCAAATAGATACGGGTTGCAGTTGTGCAGATCATTCAGGGTAAATTTGATTTGCTTCCAGTATGGGTTTTGGGAGGGTGTTATCTAGGTGCAGATGGTGTGCACGGATGTTGGTAGTGCATATTTTGATAGATCTGGTAAATTAATACCTCCTCTATGTCTTGGGAGTTGCAGCATGGAAAATTTGATTCAGGGGCTTTCCATTCCATTTAAACCGTGAGACTGCTCTATCTCACGTTCAGAAGTATTGCTGATCCGGGAGCACTGGTAGGGTCTGCAAATAGTAGAGGGTATGCGGTAGTATGTTCTGAAGTATTGCCTCACTTTGCTGGAACAGGCCTAAGGAAAGATGAGTCCATTTGGAAAGGTTCTCCATGATTTGTATTGTAAATGGCTCATAATTCAGGAGCTCAAGATGCCCCAACTGTTGTGCCGTTTTAATTCTTAAGTATTGGAAGGAGGACCTATTCCAACAAAATGGGAATTACCTCTTAAGTTCTCTAGTTGGTGTGTAGTTATATAAGATCACCTCTGTTTTGGAGGTATTGAGTTTATATCCAGAGAGTCTTCCAAACATATCAAATATTTTCCATAATTCAGGGATGGAGTTTTTCGGAGAGGAGACTGTCATAAGCAGATCATCTGCAAATAAGGAGAGCTTATACTACCTGCCTTCCAGCGAGATCCCTGAAATTTGGCGTGTTCGCCTAATTCGAATAGCCAGGGGTTCCAGATATAGGCGGCTATTCTTCAAGGCGTACCCGCACCGTGCAAGAGCAGTGCATATGGGTGCGGCACACAAGGTGCGGACAGAACGCAGCATTCATCAACAACGCCATGCGCTGGGGTGGCGCCAGGCATAGCACACAAGAAGACATGGAGCAGCATGCAGGGGCAGTGCAGAGGTCTGCACGGCCCAGGGACATGCCCCATGACCCTGACAAATAAGGGCATGCACAGAGGCAGCACACATGCCTGAACACAGGTCAATAAACAATGCCGGGATCCCAGGGGGGGGAGACCCGCAGCCAAAGATGGTCCCGGAACAAGCAGCGGGGGTATGAGCACTGCCGGGAAGAAGGTGAGGTCCAGCAAGTTCACCACTGCCCAGGTGACAGCCCTGGTAACGGACATCCAGGCCAACTATGACATGCTGTACGGTGACCAGTCACTGGTGGCACCCACCGAGACCAAGCAGCGGCTCTGGCTGGAAATCCAGGCAGCCGTCAATGCTGCTGCCATTAAACACAAGTGGAGGGACCTCTGGTCCACAGTGAAACAGAAGCTGGTGGCAGCACATGGCACACACGGGAACAGGGTGGTAGAGTACTGTCACCTGGAACAAGGCTGTCACCCCCTGGAGAGGATTGTGGCACAGACTGTCACTGAGGTCACTTGGCAGGGCCTGCCGGATGGATGCTACACATCGGCAGGTAGGCATGGGAGGGCCACCAAGGGGGAGGGTCACATCGGACAGCACAGCCCACTGAATATGCCACATCTCACCTGTGCAGAGCACCCACGCAGGACCAGTGCAGCATCCAGCAGCAGCACAGGCATTGCAGGGAGAACACCAGTGATCAAGGGTACGTATGCCACTGCATGCCCTCTGGCAGGTATGCACGCTGGGCACACCAGACTGACACTGTCACCCCTGTTCCCTCCTCCACAGGGTCCCTGCACCAGGACGCACTGGAGGAGGTGGAGCCAGTGACATCCCAGATGACGCTGCTATGATGGATGACCCACTGCCGACCCCAGACGCCGAGCCAGAGGACAGCCCACCAATACAACAGACCTGTGGCATGGTTGAAATGTCCCCAGAGAGTGCGAGACACAACATGCACCCTGTGGCCCCAACCATCCCCATAGCACAACCATGCACAGAGACACCCTTACCGACACCACACCCAACCACAGACCCACTGGCAAGTGGTGCCCGTGGGACAAGATGTGCCACCTCAGGACAGGGCGATGGACAGGGCTGGGTCACACAACAGCGTGTCATGCATCTCATGGGTGCAGGGGTGCTAACCATGCACTACACAGAGCTGTGGCAGCTGGGGGAGGACAGGCTAAAGGCACAGAGGGAACAGGCAGAGGTCATCTGCATGCTCACCCATGTGGTGGAGGGTATGGCACAGGGCATGACCCGCATCGGGGATGTGCTGGAAATGGTAGCGGCCAGGGAGCATGGGCACCCGGTACATGCACACATGCCCCTGTGCACATCCATACCACAAAGGCCACACAGACATGCAGAGGTGTGGGACAGGATGCACTGGAACCCGCAACACTGCCATGCACAAGGCCCACTGGTCCACTGCTGCGCAGTCCACCAGCACACCATGTAAGTGCTGCTGTGGCTGCCTCTCCCGGCAGACTGCCTCTGGTGGGCCTGCAGGACCCTGACCCCAATGGCACTGATGCCCCCCAACCAGACAGCCGATTCTCACACAGGTGGGGTGTCCCCGGGTGACACGACAGACACTGGGTACCCTGTGGCCAGTAGGAGGGCAGCACCTGATGCCACTGTGTCATGCCGTGGACCACAGATGCATGGGCGAGTTGCACCCAGGGGCCGGTGAGGGAGGCCAGGGCGTACCCACCACTGGGGGTTGGGTGCCACTGCCCAGGCAGCACTTTATCTGGTGCACACCAAGGGAGATAGGGTGGTGGACACGGCATGTCCTGGGGTACTCCCGCCATGCCGCACAGTCCATATGCTGCGCCACTGCCGTGGCTGTGCAGGATGACATGGCCAGGGGCACTCAGAACACAGGATTATCACTGCGCCCATGGCCCATGGGATGCTCAACCGAAGGTACCATGTGCCACAGTGCGGCAGACTGCACGGCCGGTCAGTGTGTTCTGGGCCCCATCCGGTGCCGGTGGCATGTCAGGGGGCCACATGTCGCATAGGGGAAGGGGTGGGCATGGCAACCTATGGTGGACGCAGATGTTATGCAGCATCGCACACACAGTGAATGCTCTGCAGGTGAACCCAGGTTCATGCATCATTGTGCCCCCCGTGTGGTCCAGGCATTAGAACCTCATCTTCAGTATGCTAATGATGTGTTCCCCGCACCCACGTGTCCATCAATATGCCTCATTGTAGGCCATCTCTGCCCTGTCCTGTGGCATGAGGTACGGTGTCATCAGGAAATGCTGCAGGGGGTATCTGCTGTCACCTATGGGGGGATTCAGAGGCATGATTACAGCTGGTACAGTCCTGGGGACACACACCACCATGCCGTCCTCAGCGCATGGCCATGCACACACACACACACACACACACACACACACACACACACGCACAGAGCTGCACACATGCACGGCACTGCCATCCCACCCGAGGCACTCACCCAGCAGCCATCCGGAACCACCATCCCCTGCTGCAAGCCATGCACCGATGCCGGAGTTGTCGAGCACATAGGTGTCATGGCATGAGCCAGGGACCTATGCGTACATGTCTGTGATGCAGCACCGGGCATCACACACCACCTGGCAGTTGAGGCTGTGGAAGCCCTTCCTATTCTGATATGCCACCTCTTTCGCGGCCCGATGTCTACACCCGTACGTGCGTACCCTCGCGGTACCAAGTGTCGGGCATGCCATGCAGGGTGAAGAACACTTCCTTGGCAGCACGCTGTTCCTGTGGAGATGGTCACCCACCACCCGCAACAGTGCATCGGTGACCTGGTGTACAGCTCTAGACACTGACGACTGGCTGACACCAGTCACTTCCCCGCACATCCACTGGAACGAACCGTTGGCATAGTAGGACAAGGCACAAAGGACCTTGGTCTCCGTGGACAAGGCATGCGAGCAGCGCATCCGTGGCCGCACAGTTGGCCCAACGATGTCACACAGGTATGCCACTGTACCATGGTCAACCCAGAATCTGTCCATACACTGCTGCACCCTGAGGTTCATGGCCCTGAGCCGGGGGCGGTATGACCTGGTCCCATCCCTGTGCATTAGAAGCATCCAGTAGTGCTATGTTGAGCAGAAACCCGGGTCACATCGTGATGGCCATGAGTGTGTACAGCTGTACCCAGTAGGCAGTCAGCTCTGGATGCCGCACCATGTCTGTGATCCACCCCTTATACCCTCGACACCCACCCACTACTGGCGGTGATGCAGTGCGCACGCATGCCGCACCTTGTGGGTGTGGCATGCACTTGGGCGTGGCCCCCCATTGCCTGTACATACATGGCCATGGCGGCAGTAGCAGGTGCGAGCACGCGTGGCTTACGTGTGGGCAGGTCCGCGGCCTACCCACAGAAACGGTGGTGTGTCTCCTCACGGTGCTACCAGGACTGCCTCGAGGGAGGTGTGATCTGGGATGTCACTGAACCCCCGGAGGTGAGTGACCCCTGTGCGCCCAGTCCATGATGAGGCCACCTGTGTGTGTTACCACTGCCCTTGACACTGTTCTGTACTCTGTTGCAGACCTCTTCTGGGCAGCTGGAGCACTTTGCTGTGGAGCTCTGTGACCTTGGGGATGGTGGCATGGGACAGGTCGTGGCGAGATGGCGGGAGTGGCCCCAACAACTGCCGGACTTCATCTCTCTGAGGGTTGGCAGCAGGAACATCTATTACAAGGATGACTGTGGCTGGTACTGGCGTGTCGTGGAGCCATCTAAGATAAGGTGTTCACCCATTGTGGGTGTCTGGGTGGGGCTGGGTCTGGCAGCATGCATGGGGCTGATGTGTCCATTTCACTGTGCTTTCTCCATACAGGGGTACCATGGCCCATTGTGGAAGATGCTCCTGGAGGTGCGGGACTGCACTGCCACTACACCTGAGTGGTTGTTTGAGGACTCAGAGGAGGAGGAGGAGGCTGGGGCCAGCTAGAGATGGCCTTGTTTAGGCTGCACCATCTACATGGCTGGTTGGGGCCATTGCTGACAGTCTCCCACTGCTGAACTGTTTAGGATATGGTGCTACTGTTTGCTGGAGGGGAGGCTGCTGCCTGTGTACTGGAGGGACTCTGTGGTCATTGCCACCTGCTTGTTATGGGGTCCTCCTTGTGCTGATCAGGTCCTACTGGGGAGGCCTGGTCATGTTCATCTGCGGGGGGGGGGTTGCACCCTGTATGGTGGTGCTCTGGTGGGTGGCTGTGCCCGCCGTTGTCATAGGTTTGCACTGCACTGCCTCTGTGTTCTGTTCATGATGTTGGTTTATGGCAGTAAACATACCCGTCCTGTGCACCCGTGTCTCTGCCTTTTTTGTGTGCCTGTGCATTGTGTGACTGGTGTGTCCTGCTGCATTTGGGGCTATGGGGTGGGGCCCACTGTGCTGGCTGCTGTGCACTTCCCTGCAGTTGCCTACTTGTGTGCCTGGTTACATCTCCCCTATCGGAGCGTTTGACTGCACTCCCCTTTGCTCGCTGTTTCCTGTCATATCGGCATTTGTGCATGTGCATGGGTGGCCGACGTGGGCTGCACCACGTGGCCATGCCCCTCTGCCTGTGCGTAATGCTGGGTGTGCGCTGGTTCTTCCACACCTCTGCTGTGCCATCCTGTGTGGTGTTTGTGCATGCCATGTACCGTGTTGTGCCCTGGGTGTTGTGTGGTTCCCGGCTTGCGCCCTCTTTCCGTGCGGTGTGCACCTTGGAGAATAGCCACCATAGGGCATAAAGTAGAGGGAATAGTGAGCACCCCTGCCTTGTTCCCTGTTCTAGTGGAAATGGGTCTGATAGGGATCCATTCAATCTAACATATGCTCTAGATTCTGTGTAGAAATTTTTCAGGGCGCTGGTAAACTCATCTGGAAGACCCAATGCAGAGCGTGGCCCACAGAAATGGCCACGACAGTCTGTCAAATGCCTTCTCGGCATCTAAGCTTAAAATGCCTAGTGGGATTTTGTGCTTTATGGCATGTTCAATAATAGAAGGGTCCGCCTCACACTATTCTGTACCTGACGTTGCCTTACAAATCCCACTTGATCTTGATCGATGATGTTTGGGAGGGTTGTCTCAAGGCGGCAGGCTAGAATGGTCATAAATATTTTGTAATCATAATTTAGTAGGGAGATGGGTCTATATGAAGATGCATATTTCGGATCTTCATTTGGTTTCAGGAGTGCCGAAATCATGGAGTGGTGCCTTGTGGATGGTGGTGGGTCCCCCCTCTGGACTGCCTGGAATACTGGAAGAAGTGTTGGGGACAGTAAAGTAATGAACTTTTTAAAGAATTCTGTGGGGTGTCCATCAAATCCTGGAGCTTTTCTAGGTTTTGAGTCTCTGATCACCATCTGAAGTTCCCTAAGTATGATAGGGGCCACCAGATGTTCAGCTTTCTGTTCGTCCAATTTAGGAATGTTAGGGAGCTCAAATATTTTGTTATTCCTTGTGGGGTTGCTTGTATGTTGGCCAAATGTAGTTTTTTATGAAAGTATGCCAGGATATTCCGAATGACTGATGGATGTTTGGCTAATGTTCCTGTCTGTGCCCACCATTTGAGTGACACGTGCGCTCGCTTTTTGTGCCTGTAGTGCCCTTGTAAATGTCCTGCTCCCCTGGCTCCTTCTTTATAATAAGGGTGCTTGAGAAAAAAGAGGGACTGTTCTACTTTGGTGTCTAACACTTTCTGCATGGTTTGATACCTTTTATTGGACCAACATAGATGTTACATAAAGCAAACAATGTCTTAGCTTTCAAACCAACCAAGTCCTTCCTCGGAGACTTAACTTAGGTGAGCCAAGGAGACAAAGAAGCAGTGGGACAGCAGTGCCTATGGGTAAACCCCTGCAAAAGGAGAAAAACCTGCAGTGAGCTGTTGGCAGCCTTCACCCACTGCCAGAGTATAGGTGTATGACCCCCCCCCCCAAGCAGGTCTGTGCAGAACAGGAAGATTTGGTGTCCGCAGCTTCTGTGGTGTTGTAGCAGCTACTCAGCTGAAGGTTGTGATGAAAAGCTCTAGGGACAAAGTCTGACAAAAGGCCCTAGGGACAAGGGAGACCAGCTGAGGCGTCTGTTAACAGGTCCTGTCAGGGGAGGAGTTCCAGCCACCAGCTATTCAGAGGGAGCTGAGGTGACACTATTTCCATTTTCACACAGCCAAGCGATAAGGGGGAGAACAGCCTCCAAGACCTTCAGAACTTTGACTACTTCAGATGGTTCTGGGGATTTTCTTGTTTTAGTTAGAGAGGCCAGGGGTGTTAAAGTCCTTAGTAAGACTTTGCCACCTACTAGATAGGCCAAAGTAGAAGACCTGCAAGGCCAACTGGCCCTCGTGTGGAATACAAATAGAGGTCTCTTTAGCCAGATTGCTATTGTTAATCTGCTCAACTATTTTTCACTAGGTGAGCCAACTATTCATCACTCTGGTTAGCAACCAGCAGCCCATTGAGGTAATAACCAGTGAAACACGTGAGCTTTCAGTAAGGCCTTGGGGGCATAAGCTGGGTGTCTCCACAATTCCATGACTAGGACTGCCAGAGGAGTGGGCAAGGGAAGTTGAACTGTGTAGAGTATGATATTCCACCATTGCATCCACTTTTTCCTTTATCCCCTTGCTCTTTTCTTACCCCATCTTTTAAATACAGTTGTTCATTTTTTGCATCTTACATCTGGTAGGCTATGTATTGCTGGCATTGTCATTGTTTGGGGGGTTATCTCAGTGTGTAGGAGTTTTTTTTTATCATATCAGTATTTGTCCTCCTGGTTGGGTGGTCCCTAATGACCCATGGCCACCGGCACTCGCACCCCTGGAGTCGGTCTGGCATATACCCCATCACACTGGCCAGCCAGTGGTAGCATCCCTCCCCATAGGGACCTGCAGCACGGACCCGGTGAAGATGCCTCTTGACTCCAGGGGTGCAGGGCTCAGCCATCAGCTGCCTAGGTCACGCCACCTTTTTCCTTTGATTTTCCACCCATTGAGGAGACGGACATGCAGTGGCGTTGATGCACAACTATGCAGACGCCCACCGCGTTCTTCCCTCTATGTATGCATGAGTCTGTTTAGCACCCAGCCTCCACTAGGTGTCACTGCAGTGCGGTGCATCCTCCTCACACACCCTGAAGGAAGGAAAGCAGTCATAGGACACTCAATCCTTCCTCCCCCGGCCAGCCCCTGGCGGCCCAAGTCCGCTCCCGAACCCGGGTCACCGTCGCGAGGTGTGGTGTCCAGCACCTCAACTCTCAGCGCCATCAGGCTGGCTAGTGTGTGGGAGGTTTAAAATATTTCCTGGGGCTGATTTGTGAGTGCTGTCTGGTGCCCCTTATCACTACCCCAGGTGGAGAAACCAAGTGTTACAGTAGTTACACCCTATTTGTCCTACATACAAAAGAATCCAGGCTTGCCCCCTTGGAGTAAAGGGAGGAGAGGTGGACCCTGAGGGCCCCAAATGCTACTAAGGACAGCTGCAAACTGCTGTACTACTTACATGATCCTGGCTACGGGGAAGGTAGGTTACATCTTGGAGGCATACCATTGGGATCCTCCTGTGCACCATGAAGATAGTCCCGCAACTTTGACTTTGCAAAACAGCACTTATCCGCCAAAATTTCTGAAATTACTATGGTGCACAAAAAGTTGATTGACTGATGTGAGGAAAAGAATCGTGACCCCAACAAGGCCATCCATGTCATTGGGATCCTGAAGGGATTAATAGAACACACATTGAAGAAGTACTTGGCTTATTTATTTATTCAAGAGATTTACCAGGAAGGCATACTGAGCAGAGCACTGCTCGATTCCAGATGCGCCCTGGGATAGGGGGTTACAAGAGTGTAGTACATAAAAAACACAATAGTACATACATAATTTGCAGATAACCAGCAATGGCCCAGTAGGATGGGTGCAGTAACTGAGATGCATATTGGTTTATACAAAGTGAGGAGTATTTACAGGCAGTGATACAGTAGAAATTGCAACATTTACATAGTGTGATTTGATTTATCTACTATATGGGTAGGTGTGTGTGTATCAACAGCAACAGAGGAAGGATTAAAAATGGCGTATGGTACTGATTTTGAAATGGAGCCCAGGATAGCTGATAAGAGTTGAGCATGATTAAATGATTAGGCAAAGAAGCAGTCTGAGGTTTGACGTGCAGTTCAACTACTAACAGTTTGAGTCTGTTCGTGGAGTGTCACCACAAGGTAGACCCCTCCTGAGTATCTGATTGATTAGTCCAAAAGAGGATGGCTCTGCTTGGATCATCATGACCCATGATACAACGGAGTCTCTTCCTAAGGACCTACAAAAACGTGAAGAATCTTGGGGACCTTCTCACTACAAGTCATTTTATATCCATCAGACACAACACAATTTGAACTGGCTACCACCTAAGCCTTTGGGCTTTCCAATATGGACACTGCAACATACAGTAAGTATATGTGCACAAGAACGTACAGTAAACACACATCACCTAAACAACAGGTTTATCTACTTCAGACAATTCATTTCTTGTACCACCTCATTTATGGTGTACATAGCTTGGTGTTCGCATCTAAAACATTATGTGGAAGAACAATTTGTACCCTCGAAGTGCGCATTCAGGAACATATTTGAGCCATCATAAATAGCAGTGATAGGAGTGCTCTGGGTGCACAGTTTAATGATGCCCACAACTCGGATCCAAGTCTGTTAACTTTCACAGTCCTTGAATACGTCCCACCCCACAAAAGAGGGGATCTGCTGCAAAAAAAAATTCAGTGGATAGTGAGTATTAATATTATCCAACTGGTTAGATTAAATGAAGAAGTGGACTATGGTTCCTACTTAAAAGATTAAACTACTGTCTAGGCTTCATCCTGAAATTGTTCAGTATAATATATCAAACATCATATCAGTGTCATGTCTTTGTTGGTGTAAAAATTTGATGTTTTATTTTTATTTTTTCAGACGCAGTGGCAAGGACCAATACTATGATTTGGAATTAAATGGATTAGCAAACTTTATTTCAATGACAAGACTTCATATTGCCATGAAAACTTTCATTGGGACATTGCATATGTTTTTGTTATTAAGCATCAAGATTGAATACGATTGTCATGTTTGCTCATGCTGCAAAAAAATGATTTGATCCATAGTCCCTGATCCATTTGCCTTTGGAATACTGGCAATAGCTCCCCTGTCTATTCTCATTTGTTTCTCTCCTATTTGCTGTGTACATCACACTTCCTATTTCCAGTCACCTCTCTTTGTTATCTGTGATTTTTTTTTCTGTGACTGTACTTTTCACTTTTTTCTCCCCTGCCCTCCCCTCCTAAGATTTTTCCAAATAGATCCAAGATTGGGTTACATCTGGATTTAAATTTTATTTATTTTGTTAATTTATTACCATCTTGGAAATACCTTTGAGCCAGAGGCTCATTTACAGAGGTTCCATGTCATAACACAACACAACACAACAAGAAAGGTACAAAAATCAAGCAATTGTGAAACATTGGGCACAGATATTTCAGGTTGAACATAAACATATGAAAGGCAGTTTTATAGTCAACAACCAGTAATTTAAACAGCCAGAGTTGAATCCTATGAAACAGTTCTTTTGTCAGGTGTTGCAAGTGAGTTAGTGCCCCGGAGAGTACTTAGGTCACAGGAAGTGCTGGTAGGGGTGGCTAAGATAAAGGGCATAAGGGGCCAAATAAGGGGCTGATTGGGGGAGTTTAGGGGAAAACAACCAGGGGAAGAACATGGGGGAGGGAAAATGGAGAGGTTTTTGGGGGGGAACTCAATAGGGGACAGGAAAGGAAGAGGGGAAAGAGTGAAAGGAGGGGACATAGAATGGGGGTGGGGCATAGGGAAGAGGTAGGAATGAGGTAAAAGCAGGGAGGTGAGCAGAGAGGGGATGAATGCGAGACAGCCAGTAGATGCCAGTGGCAGGTATACAGGTGCACAGAGGTGCAGTCAGGCATCAGTTTAAAGGTGCAGGATGTAGGGGTCTGGGGCAGAGGGAGAAGGTGGTGAATGGATCAGGGGAGAAAAAGATGGCAAGCAAGTACTGGGGGTAGGGTGGAGGTGGTGGGAAGGGCTGGGAGCCACAGTCACACACACTGGCCTGGGCTAGAGAACCACAGAGTAATGTTTTAAAGGGGCCCAATTTGGTTTCCATGCATAAGTCGTCACAGAGAGGCCCAGATATTCAAACTGCGCCCAAAAAGTGCGCAACAGCAGGAGCAAGCGCAAGTCCATTGCACCCATGCGCACGAGGCGCGATATTCAAAAACTGCGCAGGCCAAGATGTGCCTACAGCTGACGACTGAATATCGCACCACCTGTGCCATAGCACAACTAGGGAGGTGAAGCTGAGCATATCTGATGCGCCATAGCACAACAAGGGATCTTCAGCTGAGCAGTCCAGATGCGCCATAGCGCAACCAGGGATGCCCCCCAGCAGCAGGGCAGCAATGCAACAGCACAACCAGGGATGCAGGGGCCCACCACCCATGCCACAGATGGGCAGAGGAACACACAGCAGAACAGACATTGTCCCCCCGCACCCCATGCACTGCACAACTGGGGGAAGGCTGGAATAACCACTGGCCCATGGAGACCAGCAACCAACCCACAGCTGGGCCATGGTGCCCCATCACACCCCCTGGTAAACAGTGACCGGCACACAAGAAGGGCTGACCACCCCATGCACACCATCCCACCAATGCAGAGCACACCCTGCACTGAGACCCCCAGACACCCTGCCCAGGAGCAGCGTCCACCAGTGCAGGATACCCCATGCATGCCACCACCCCCACTGTGACAATGCAACCCTGTGCACCACAGAACCATGCAAGGCAGCCCCACCATGAGCACCCGTCAGCGGGTGGCAGCACACAGCGATGTAACGACTGCATACACAGTGCCACCACGCACATCCCCACGAGATACAGCGGAGAGACCGACCATGCGTCAGCACACGAGGCACCCCACACATGACAGGGCATGCCCTGGACCCCACCACCAGTGGTACAGCACCCTGCACACCCTCCCAAGGACACACCCTGACCCTGCACTGGCCACAACAGCCAGCGCAGACACCCGCAGTGGTGCATGGAAGCATGCACCACACAGGATGCAACACAGTGCATGGACAAACACCCACCCATACCCAAGGGCACACCAACACAGGGACACAGTAGCGGGGCAACCAAGCCCCCAGCGTGTGGCCATGGAAACCATGTACACATGGCCAGCACTCTTCCATGGCACAGGAGTGCCAGCCACCCTGCACAGGCACTGTGGAGCTGTACGCCACCAGAATTTGCCCAGAGCACGAGTGACAGACAGTGGTACACATCCCCTGCAACTCACACAAGCCACAGCATGGAGGTGGGACAACAACGGAGGCCACAGTGTCACCTGAGGCAGACATGCACCACACCAGTGACAGGAGGCAACCCGGCATTGTGATGGGTACAGTGGCCGTCCTGCATGGACAGCCACCACTGACATGCCAGCGGACCGTGTAGGTCACAGACATGCAAGGGTGTCAGCTGCACAGGCCATGGACGGGCTGACAGGTGCACCATGGACACAGAGCATGCACCATGGACCACTGTGCACAGGGAACAACACACACACCACAGACAGTGACTGATAGCTACTCCCTCACCATAGTCACTTCTCCATGGACACACACACACATGCACATGACTGCACCACCCCTGACGCCATGCACACCACTGCAGCTGAACACCTATAGCCCGCTGCAAAACAGAAACCACCACATTAGGTATAGCAAAGCAAATGTATTGTACAAACTCACACAAAACTATTTACATATATTTACAAAAGGTTGGGGGGAGGGCCACAAACGAGGTGGGGGTGGGTAAGGGGCAGGGGTGAACAAATGGTAGAGAGGAGGAGGGGTGTGAGGGTGGGTCCAGGGAGGTAGGGAAAATCAGGGGCATAAGTATACTCAGCGGGAGCCCCGCTCCCTGCTCCGGCTTCTCCTCCCACCATGCCTCCGTCGGACTCCCACACGGTCAATCCTTTCCAGGATCTGCAGGGAGGCCCTGACAAATTGTAGGATCTCCTGCAGTGTTGCTCTTATTTCCTGCAGCTGCCTTCCACCTAGGACAAGGGAGCAGAGTCAATAGGTGTGAATGCACAGCCCCATGCAGCACGCCCACTGTGCATGGCATACAGCCATAGGACATGCCTCTGTGATGGTGTGTGACCACCCACAGTGATTGCATCCACAAGACCTGCCCACCCAGGTGCACACAGCCATGCGGACTGCTGCACACACCCACTGGCCAAGTCCTGCACAGCACCACCGTGGCTGTTCAGTGACATGGCTATGTGGTGCGAAGGCAGTGGCACAGCCAGGTACCCGGAGCACGCATGGACCACCATTGATGCACTCCAAGACATGCAGTGCCACTGGACAGTGCTGACTATAACAAGTTACGTGCATGGCAGTGGTGTCAATGGATGGTGGCCATGCCCCGCTGCCCGCCCTGTTACACAGCATGCAATAGTAATCATGGATGTGAGGCACTCACCAGCATCAGGCTGGTCCCTGCGCCTCTGTGGACCTTTGCCCCTCCCGGACTGATGGACCTCCTGCTGGTGCCTCCTCTCCCTCGCCAGCTGGCGCTTATCTGGGCCTAAGGTGCAAATATGGAGAGAGGGACATCAGTACAATCCTGTAGCAAAGTCCCCTCGCCCCCATGTGTGTGCAATCCCACACAGCCAGACCCACCCACCCCACACCCTGATAACACCACCACAGCCAACACTGGACACTTCCCCCATGTCGGACACATGCAACCGTGATACCGGTATGAATATAAAAGTGTGTGGATGTTGCACCTACTTGGCCATGGCACCGTGCCCCTCCTGGCACGTGCCCACAGGTGGGCAAGCAGGTCCAGGTCCCTCTGCCTCAGGTCCCCATATCAGTGGTGGCACTGCTCTGCCATCTGCCCCATACCAGTGGCCTCCTCCAGGGCGTCGGCCACCTCCTGCCACACCTGACTCCTGGCCCTGTCCAGGGGTGCCTCACCAAATAGTGGGCCAACAAGTGGCTCCACAATAGCAACCAAGTTTGCCATCTCCACCTGGCTCCACTGTGCTGCTCTCCTCCGCGCCATCTCTGTTGCTCGGTTAAGTCAAAATGGTGCTCTGCAGTGCGGTTCCGCCTCGTGCAGATGCTGCGCAGTAAAGCACTGCCATTCCCTATCGCACTGTCACCGAATAGCACGATAGTGGTGCACCCATGCCTGACACATGGCACCTAGGGGCAAAGGTCGGGCACAGGGTCAAGGGTCTCTGGCGCATGGACAGCCACAGCGCGATTGGAACCCAATGCATCTAGCGCGATTGGGTGCCTGTGTGCCACCTCCTGTAGTGGCCTACTGTGGTGTTGCCCCAGTGTGCCTACAACACCCCAGTGTCACAGCACCATATAGGTGAACAGCGCTGTAGCGCCACTGGCACAATGGTGGCCGTGCCCTGCATTGCCTCCCGTGCACAGCACGTCAGCAGTGCGGCAGGCGCCTGCGTCATCAACCCAGGCATGCACAGTTAGGTGTGTACTGCACATGTCACAGAACTGCGCCCTTGGCTCAGCACGTTCAACACAATTGCGCAAAGCGCAAAAGCGCGATATTCAGCCGTCATATGCAAATCAGCTAATCAGCCATTCAACGGTGCAGTCACTGCATTTGCATCCACTTAAAGATGCGCCTCACCTCATTTGGATGGGTTGCACTATAAAAGTCAGTTACTGCAGTCTATTGGTGAGTTGCATGCTGTTTGGGAGTGTGGACTCTTGATTTTGGGACATGCATGGGACTGCACAGTCACAGGTAACACCTGTCATTCTCACAGGCTGAATCATGACTGAGCGAGTTGTGGAGGAAGAGGAACAGAGTTGTGGGAGGCGGAGGAGGCCAAATTTCACAAAGGCCGAGATGGATGCCCTGTTCAAGGCCTACCTAGACCAGGAGCTGCTTCTCAGCGGATGCCAGGGAACACCACAGGCCCGTGCTGCTGCATGGGAGGAGGTGGCACGTGCTGTAAACCTGCATGGCAGCCACCAGCGCTCCGTGCAGGAGTGCAAGAAGAAGATGGGCACAGACAGGAGGAGGATTAAGGAGAAGGTGGCTGCCATCAGGGCAGCACGGTCTGTGACAGGTGGGGGACAATTGGAGGTGCTATGCCTGACCCCACAGGAGGAGAGGGTTGCTGGCAGCATGCAGTGTTGCGCCATTGAGGGTGTTCCGGGTAGTGGATTCCAGACGGGTGGTAGCCCGTCACTGCATGGTAGGTCATGGTCTGTCTATTGGGGGGATAGGGTAGGTCACATGCAGTAACGTGACTTTGTTTTCCCTTACAGCTCCTGAGCATCTGCATGGGTCAGCGGTGGTGGCCTCTCCACTGAGGCTGGTCAGATGGAGATGGAGGAGGGCCCATCCACCTCCACAGGAATACGCGGCTCAGTGCAACAGTGGGCCCGCCTGGATGTCCAGACTGATGTTGTTGGAGCAGGTGTGGAGGAGGCCCAACCCGTGTCCCAGTGTGCCAGTGTCCACGGATGCCAGCATGCTGGGACTCAGGCTGGTGCCGGGGCCATCACTGATAATGTCGCTAACATCATGTGCAGTGACTCGTGTGTGCCACAGGATGGCCACACAGCAGGTAACATCGTGGCCATGGCTGTGGGTGGTGCCGCTTTGAAGGCCTGTATGTCATCACAGTCCCAGCCTGTGCCTGTCAGCACCGATGGGGCAGCACTGGGGTGTGTACAGGACATTGGGACTGTTGTGGACACTGCGGCAGCACCATTGAGCCCTGGGGAGCGGCAGCCAGAGGGGCAGCATCAGCAGTCAGCCAATGGGCTTGGGGGTACAGTGTCAGGGGTTGGCATCAGTGCACCACCTGTAGACATGCCCAGTCCTGGCCCTGGTGTGCAGCGCCCACCCTCAAGGGGTGCTGAGCATCAGGGCCATGCACACCCTGAGGGACAGCATGCCGATCAGGCAGATGACCTCTTGGATGAGCACACCCACATACTGCAAGCATCAGTCAATCAGCAGATGCAGCTTGTGATGGTGGTGGATGCACTGAGTACGGCTCCGGAGCGGGCAGAGGAACATCGCAGCAGAGAAACCGCTCTGCTCCTGGCAGGGATGGACCGAATGCGGGAGGATGTGACCACTGCCATTGACAGGCTGACACATACAATCACAGCTGCCGTGGCCACAGGGGGCACACAGTTATTTGCCCATGCGTCGCAGACACCGCACAGTGCAATGTCCACCCCCCGTTCCCAGCGTCGTGCGACACCATCCTTGTCGACACCAGGTTCAGCTGTGGGCATCCCAAGTATGCCTGGCGCAGGCATGTTCAGTGTCCTGCAGACCCCTGCGCGAACATGGTCGCGTTCACACAGTGAAACCCCTGGGGGACCATCGGTGCCACCCCATGAGGCCAGTGGTCAGCCTGTCCCTGTGGGGCCGCCCATGCATCTGTGGTGGCCAGGGCACTGTGGCGCATGACTGACCTGTCTCCCAGCGTGGCTACTGTCTGATGCTGCCCTGTGTGCATTGTGTCATTCAGCGGGCAATGCACGGGTGGCTACCCGGCCCTGCACGCACACACACACACAGTCCATCTGCACACCCTCCTGACTGCTGTCTGCAGTTGCATGTGCATGATGATGCCTGCATTGCGCTGTACACCAGTGTGCAATGGTGCCCAGTGTCTGACACACGCACAATGACAGGCAGTGGGCGTGGTAGTCTGTGGACATGTGTGTGGCTAGGGGTGGTGTTCTGGGTCAGTGTGCCTCCCACCCCTTGTGCATGTCTGGTGAGTTTTGTGTGTGTGTGTGTGTGTGTGTGTCTGTCCACGTGCCATGTTAGACCTCACCCATCCCTGGTGGTGTGTGTGGTTCCATGCCCGGCCACTTCCCTTGATGACATGCACCCCTGGTATGTGTCCATGCATGTTTGTGGGTTGTGCCTTTGCCACTGGTGGTTGCACATGGCCCCATGACTTACCTGGGTTGGCTGAAGTGCTCCTCGTGATGGTGTCCTGGTGCAGCTGTGCCAGCCGGAGCAGTCGGGGTCCCATCGCCCAGGGGCTGCCCATCACCATTGTCACCAGCGTCCCTCATTGTCCCTATTGCAGTCCCCTCTTCAACCTGTACGGCTATCCCACATTCATTGGCCATATTGTGAGGATGCAACAGGCCAGGAATAGCCCACAGGCCTTTGAGGGGCTGTACTGTAGGGCACCGCCGGAGGTGTCCAGGCAACGGAAATGTGCCTTGAGCATCCTGAACAGCCGCTCGATGACATTACATGTGGTGGCATGTGCCTCATTGGAGCATTGCTGCGATGGGGTCGCGGGGTGCCGGTATGGTGTGAGCAGCCAGGGATGGAGTGGGTATCCACTGTCACCTGTGTGTAGAGGGTGGAGGTTGGTTTGGTGATCAGCATCACCCTGCCCTGGGCCATGTAGGCCACTACCCATGTCACCTCTGACCATGCCCCTTCCAAGCCCTATGTTTGTCCTTGTGGTTTGCATACTCACCTACTAAGTGGCCAGTGGGGATGTCCCCACTCTCGAATCTGTGGCACAGTGCCAACTGGTGCCAGATGAAGGCATTGTGTGCTCACCCAGTGTGTGTGGCACAGACATTGATTATGCACCCCCTGACATAGCACACCACCTGGCAGTTGATGCTAGCATAGCCCTTGCGATTCATGTATGTGGCCCCCTCGGGGCCAGGTGGTGTGCGGATGGCCACATGGGTGCAGTCTATTGCCCCTAGCATGCCAGGCATACATGCTACCCTGTGGAACTCCTGTATGTTTGCTGTGTGCTCCGCCGGTGTGCTGGGGAAATGGATGTACTCCGCAGCATGTGGCAGCAGTGCGCTGAGGAATTGGGTGAGGTGGCGTGACACAGCCGACTGGGTTATGCCTGTGGTGTCCCCTGTTGGTCTCTGGAAGGTACCCGTGGCGAGCAAGCACATGCAAGCTGTCACTTTAGTCTCCACTGACAGAGCATGGCTTCGTCGTGTGGGTGCCTGCATCACATCACTGCACAGCTCACAGAGCCACCTCAGAATTGCCTGATTCAGGTGGTACCAGCCCACGATCTCAGTATCACTGTACAGCTCGAAGCTGGTGCGGGCTCGGTACTGCCTGTTGGGGGCATACCGCCGACAGGCCATTCCACAGCCGTGCCCCCCTGCTGCCCGCCTTCTTCTCCCTTTACTGCCTCCATCTGGATGGTGGCACTGGTCATGTCCCTGGCATGTGTTCACCCCCCGGCAGCTGTTTCTGTGTTCCCTCCGCTGTTCTGGCTGCTACTTCCCCTCCACCGGGAACACTGGGCTCTGCTGGCCTCAGTGCTGTGTGGCACTTCCCCCTTCTGCACTGGCTGTGGCTCCCTACACCTTCCCTGAGCCTGTGGGTTCCAGATGCCCTTTCACTGTCCTGCTCTCTGTGTGTGTGTGTTGCCTGTGTGGCTGGTTATAGTTCAGCAACTTGTGGCTTCCCTGTAGTGTTCTTGTGCCTCTCCCTTGTTCCTTTTTATTTTGGCTCATTTCGACTATGGCGCAACTTCTGCTTGCTCCCCTATTGTGCATGGCACATGTTGTTGAATATCGCACTGTGCCATTTATACATGGTTCCTCCCCCTTCAGCTGCGCATGCATTCATTATCATTGCGCTATTGCTCAGCGTTATTTTTGGGGGGGCAACTGCCTCCCACTGAATATTGCAGAATGGCGCATTTTTGGACTTGTGCTGGAGCAACCCTTTTGAATATCTGGGTCAGGGAGTTTAGCATTCCTGGGGCCTGATATTCAAAGGTTCATTGTCCCTGTGTGGTTCAGTGGAAAGGTACAAGCATGGTTAGGTCATTCTGGCCTGTGGTGTATCTAGCAGAGTTGGATTGTTTGAGTAGGTTCCATACCCCTGGGGAGGGGGTTAGGCCCAGGGTAGATTTTTTTGTGAGCAGACACATATGGTATCAGATCCAGCAGTCTAGGTTGAGCAACCCGGTTTGAGCATAAAGCTCGCATGTGTGGATTAGCTGATTCGCTCCTAGTACCAGCCTGCAGGCTTTGTTAAGGGTAGTTTTGAGTCTTTTGAGAGCTGTGGGAGTTACGGCACCATACACCACAAGGCTGTAGTCAATGACGGATAGCACTTGAGGCTCTCACAGCAATTTTTAAGGCTTCATTAGTAAAGCAGTGTTAGTTGTGATAGAGTAATCCCAGCTTTTCTTTAGCGGATTTTTTTGTCAGTGTTGTGCTTTGCTTTGGAGTTGGGCAGCACTTTTACATTTTTCAATAAAGCCGTTGATATTTTGCAGTGGTGTGTACGATATATTGTTTTCTGTACTGACTAATATTTATTTTGCACCTCCATACCAGTGGAGCTGTTTTTGCAGTCTAGATATTAGCAGATTTAGCAGTTAGATCTATGTGCTGGGAGTAAGATAATGTAGAATTTAATGTTACTGCCAAGCATTTGAAGTGGTTTACCATTTTAAGTGGGGAGTTGAGGTTGTTTACACTTTGGACCTGGTGGTTCCTGTGTTTGTTTCGAGCAGAGGAAAAACCCATTGTTTTTGTCTTTTTATAGCTTAAAAGTAGTTCTGAATCAAGGAACCATTTTTCAACTTATTGAGAAATTAGACTGCATCTGGCATTCAAGCTTAGCGGGGTCAGAATGGGATGAGTAGAGCATGGCGTCATCTGCATACAGTAGTATTTGGTCGTTTACTGCTTGGGGGAGGCGGTTTAGAAAAAGACTGAAAAGCAGTGGTCCTAGGATGGATCCTTGGGGTACCCCAGTGGTCACCTGACAGATTATTAGAGCAGACATAATTTATTTTAACTTTCTGAACTGTCCCTTGTAGATAGCTCTTGAACCAGGGAACAGATTCCTGGAAGAGACCAGTGTTGAATAGTTGGCAGAAGAGTAGTTCATGTTTAACTTTATCAAAGGCTTTGGTGAGGTCAATGTAAGTAGCCTCCACCAAGAGCCCTTGATCAAGAGCACTGTGGATGTACCCAGTAAATTCCAGGAGTGCGGCTGTGGTGCTATGCTGTTTCTGGAAGCCATGTTGTTGTCTGCATTGAAGTTGGTACTTGTCTAGATATTCGGTTAGTTGATCTGAAGCAATACGTTCCAGCACTTTTGGGGGTGAGTTGGAGATGGGGCGATACTTTGTATGACTGGTTCTATCTCTGCTTTTGTGCACCAGCATGACTACAGCTGCTTTCCAGATCCTTGGGAACTTGCCTGTTTTAAGGGATATATTTAAGATTTTTGTAAGGGGAGTAAGAATGGTATCCAGAGTACAGTAAGTTCAAGGAACTTTAGACGTAATACATTGTTGCTCATTTTAGATTTCCCGAGGACCTTCGAGATATATTTTTTTGCCTCCTCAGGATAACTGTTTTAAGGTAGAATTGAGGTGGTGAGAGCTTTTGGGTCATAGTGGTGTTTTGGTTGTTGCTTTCATTCAGTGGAAAAAGGGAGTCAGGAGGGTCTGTGAAAGCTTATTGAAAGTTTCAACAATGGTAAACGGGTCCTGGGTAGTGGTTCCATTGACATTTATGAGAGATGGAGGTGATTTGTTGGGTTTACCAGATAGGGACTTGATATTATGCCAGAAACATCTGCTGTCCCCCAAGGAGTTTTCAAGCTCCTTTTTAAAATGGTGCCTCTTTGCTAATCTAATTGCAGATGTACACCTGTTACGAGCAGTCCTGTACAGCTGGGTATCAATAGTGGAGCCCGAACCTTTAGCTTTGTACTAAAGTTGGTCATGGTGTTTCATCAAATCAATGAGCTGCGGGGTGATCCACGAGTTAAGGGAGACCCTAATCTTCCTTTTGGTGTAGGGGCATAAATATCACAGGACTGGTTAAACTTGTGAATAAAGTATTCCAGGACAATGTCAACATCATCTATGGTGTTTAGTAAGCTCCAGTCATTACTACTTAAATGTGCTTTTAGCGCAACAAGCCTTCCTTTTTTTTAGCAGCCTCGATGTGATGATTTTGGCATGTACTTTAGGTGACTTATTTGACCAGGAGAAGAGGATAGGGGAGTGGTCACTGAGGGAGTCAGGGAGTACTGTTAAGTTGTTGATTCTGTCTGGGTAGTTAGTGACCAACCAATCGATGAGGGTGCTGGTGCTCATACGGTAGTTTATTCGAGTAGGAGTTCCCAATAACTGCGAGGCGTGTTAATTGAGGATAGAGCATCTTCATAAGGACCTGCTTCGGGACAGGTCCAGTTTATGTTGAAATCCCCTAACAGTATGATATGATTTCAGAGTCTTGGCAGCGATCAGATAGATAGTCGGCTACTACTTTGAAACCACTGTCTCGTGCCTTATGAGGGATGTATACTGCTACCACGGTGAGTGTCTTATGGTTAGAGCCGAGGAGTATCTTTATAGGTAGCAGCTGGGTGTTGCAGTTGGTAGTAATGTGTGACAGCAGTTGTCCCTGGAGGTGCTCTTTTAGGTATATAACACAGCCCCCACCTCACTTGCCAAGCCTGTCAATCCTGAAAGTAACGTAACCTGGTAGTTGAATGGCTGAGTCTGGGATACGAGGGTTAGCCAGGTCTCCACAACAGAGAGGATATCTGGATGGTGTTGTGTAACCCACAGTTGAAGAGCATCAAATTTAGCCAGTAAGCTGCGGATATTAATGGAGGCAATGGTTAGGCCACATCGATGGTTTTGGGAGCCTGAGGACATCCTTGAAGGTCCAGGGTTGGGGTGGACATTGCCTGACAGAAGTAAGAGGAGGCAGGCCAGCCTTAGCACCTGCCATTTTAAGTGAGATGTATAATACGGGCTCTGGGGTGGATATACGGATAGTTGCTGTTGTACAGACAATGATCATATTAGTGTTTGGCAGAGGGCAAGGGTACATACCTTGACACTTACTCTCTAACAAATTGCAAGATACTAGTATTTTAGAGATAGCTGCAGCTGTTATGGAGGAGGTGGCATTAGGGGAAATCTGGGGATACAAAATTACACTTGGGTGGGTTGGTGGACAGTTGAGGATGGCAGGAGTATGCAGGTATCCCAGGAATAAGAGACATGGTACCTTTAAGAGGAATGTTGCTGAGACAGCAAAAAAGAGGAGGTGTTCTGTGTCCTTCAGAAGATAGCAGTTAGACTGTTGGTAAGGTGGGCTGAGACAGTCTAGAAGACACAGCCAATTAGAGGCAGGAGTGAAAAAGTCAGGGCGGAGTTACAGTGGATTTAAGAGAGGCCTGGGTCGGGGAGGGCAGGAGGGACAAAATAGATATATGGAGGCAGATCCAGGATAGCAAGAAAGCCAGGAGAGAGAGAGAGAGAGAGAGAGAGAAGGGGGGGCTGCAGCTCAGATGCCATCCCCACCAGCAGAGCCACAAGCGCTAGGCAGCAGAGTGAGAGAGAACCGGGGAGACCGAGCCATACAGTGGGAGGCTGACCTAGGCAGCAATAGACCAATCAGTGGTACGGACTCCCAACACTTGCCCAATTAGCTCCAAAGCCGGTGCCTGGAGTTCCAAACGGTCCCACAAGCTTTTCTTCACCAGACCTGGAGATGGTAAGTGGCGGTCCAAGGGAGGTGGGCCCATGGCAGCTTGGAAGTTGCTGGAGCCACCTGATCAGGGCCTGTGGCTGGAGATGATCAGTGGTGGTCTGGGGGGGCCCACTGCAGCTTGGAAGATATGCCTGGTGAAGGAGGGGAGCCTCTGGTGCTGGAGTCACTGATCAGGGCCTCGGGCTGAAAGGAAAGGAAGACAAGGTGAGAAGGCAATCTTAAGAGAAGGAGAGGTGAAACCAGGAGGAGGGGTGGGGGTAGACAGAGAGGCTATGGTGACACAAAAGAAGCATTTAAACTTAAATTGGGGGGTGGTGCCTCAGCTAGAGAGTGAGGCAGGGGGTGGGGGCTACTGGAAACAATGAGCGAGGATGAGGTAAACAGAAGAAATAAACGACAAGTTGGGCAAGCTTAGGGAGCTGAACTCTTTAGCAAATCAATTGCAAAGCACAGGTATTCCAAGCAAATCAATTACAGTGCTCAGATATTCCATAAACACTTGGCCTGTGAAGGGCTGTAAATCACCTTTGTAGCAGAAATTCAGTAACAGATATTTCTAAGGTACAGCTGTAAGAGAAATAACCAATGGTGCACTTAGAAGCAGGCAGGACACCTTTACATTAGTGTGCTTCAGATAAACAAGTTTGAGAAAAAAAGTGCAGAGTGTTCAAAATAGATACAGTGAAGCCCACCTGGATGAATCACAGTGCTGCAGAACTCTACAGTAGAGTTACTGCAGCAAACAATGCAGTTTCAATGGGAGTCAAGCCCTTTTGTCATGCAGTAAACCTGTGACACTGTGCTTCATCCTGGTGGGCTTTACTGTATAAGGAGGCAGATCCAGGATAGCAAGAGAGCCAGGAGAGAGGGCTGCAGCTCAGATACTGTCCCCCCCGTGGAGCTGCAAGCGCCTGGCATCAGAGTGAAAGAGAACCGGGGAGACCGAGCCAACCAATTTATTTATTTAGCTTTTGTTAACCGGGTAGGTACACTAGACTAGTTATATATGCCTATTTTCAGGAACGACCTGGGAGAGTACAACAAGTAAAACAGATACATCAGAACATAACAGCAAGTAAAGCAAGTACATTGAGTAACAAAATAGACTGAGTCACAAAACGGAAAGGCATAGAATGAACTGCTGTGACAGAAATTGATAAAATACATATGATCAGCAATATATAGTCTTGAACATACATAGCACAGACGAATGCCTTGGAGAGAAATTGGATCAGGAGAAACGAACAATAGATCATTAGCAGGTCCTCAGAACAGTTGGGTTCCAAGTACGCGACCACGTGTGAGTCCAGTACATGGGACATTAGGCTAGGGAGGCTTGGGACACTTGCACGCTGAGGCCAGCTTCAGATACCCCAACAGGAACTTCCAGAAGCACTGATGGGAGGAGGCGGAACGATCATGGTCAGGAAAGGAGTTCCAGAGCCTAGGAGCGCATGGGAGGCTTGCTTAGGCAGCAGCCAACCAATCAATAGTGCGGACTCCTGGCACTCATCCAATTACACTCCAAAACCAGTACCTGGAGTTCTGAGTGGTCCCACAACCTTTTCTTTGCCGTACCTGGAGATGATCAGTGGCGGTACGGGGGGGGGGGCCATGGCAGCTTGGAAGCTGTGCCCAGTGAAGATGAGGAGCTTCTTGTGTTGGAGTCGCCCGACCAGGGCCTCTGGCTGGAGATGATCATTGGTGGTCCAAGGGGGGCCACGGCAGCTTGGGAGCTGCCCCCGGTGAGGAAGGGGAGCCTCTGGCACTGGAATTGCCTGATCAGGGCCTCCGGCTATGCCGCAGCTGACCAATCAGTGGTACAGACTCCCGGCACTCTCCCAGTCAGCTCCAAAGCTGGTGCCTGGAGTTCTGAGCAGTCCCGCAACCTTTTCTTTGCCATACCTGGAAATGATCAATGGGGGTCCGGGGGGGCAACAGCTTGGAAGCCGTGCCCGGTGAAGAAGAGGAGCCGCTGGTGCTGGAGTCGCCCGGTCAGACCTCCGGCTGGAGATGATCAGTGGTGGTCCAAGGAAGGGGGAGCCATGGCAGCTTGGAAGCCCCTGGTGAAGAAGAGGAGCCTCTGGTGCTGGAGTCACCTGATCTATGCCTCCGGCTGAAGATGATTAGTGGATGTCCAAGGGAGGGGTGCCGTGGCAGCTTAGAAGCCACGCCCGGTGAAGAAGAGGAGCCTCTGGTGCTGAAGTTGCCCGATCAGGGCCTCTGGCTGAAATGCATCAAGTTAATCAAAATGGAGGATTTTTTAAATTAATTTTGTACAGCTATGTATGATCACAACGAAACTGTTTATGTGTACAAAGTCTGAGGTAATAAGCATTTGCATTGTTAGGAACTCATTGTATGTTTCACAACAGTGTGACTGTCTCTTTAAATTGTGGCTTTTTTCTAGGTGTGCTTGTATAGCTTAGTGCATGCCCCCTGGGTGCAGGTGTCCTCCATTCTGGGGGCCAAATAAAACTTTGTTTAGCAGTTCCTTGGTATCCTATTTATTGTTTCCAGAGTGTGGTTCCTCCTTTCCTTGCCTGTGATACAACAGAGCCTTTCCCATAGGACCTCAAAAATGTGGAGAATCACCGGCCCAGTGGTGCTGAGGGTTGAGGCACTGGATGCCACACCTTGCATCATGCCGACGACCAAGGCTCAGGAATGACTTCTGTTATCAGAAGTTCAGCCAGGGGGAGAAGGATTGAACATCCCAGGGACTGTTCTCCTCCGCTAGGGAGGATGGGGAGGGACAACCACAGTTACACTGGCTCCTGGTGGTTGCTGGGGTTCGATACATGCCACTTTAAAGATGTGGGATCGGCGGGAGCCAATGTCGGATGTGCAGTGCGTGGAAGCACACACTGCAGCATCCTTGATGTCACTGCATGCCCACACCGGGGTAGGGGGATCCAGAACAAGGAAAAAAAGCAGCCTAATGCTCCAGCACTTGTGATGGTTGGCCCTCATCGGCGCTGCACCGGATGTTCCTAGGGTGCTCCCTCTGGAGCCTGACTCCTTGAGGGTCTTCCACAATGTGGTAAGCGATGTGGCCAGGAAGGGTGAGAGGGTGAGGTGGTGAGCTCAGGCTAACACCACAAATTATAATGCAAATATTAATAAAAAAAAAAATTATTAGCATAAAACCAAAAAACTACAAATAAAGCAACAACAGTAACCAGGCAAACACATCGGAAAGAACCACACAAGCACCAGTTTACACCGTAAAGCTATGCAACACTTCAGGAAGCAACCAGATTTGAATCCAGACACAGGAAGACAAGAAACCACCACAAATACTCCCTACCTAACCTACACCCTTCTCTACCTACCCCGTTTGCCCTGGTGAGGACATGCTTTCAACCTACCCAAAGAAACATTATATTAATACTAATAAGAAGAACCTTTACAGACATATAGGTCCTGTCCACACTTGTGTTTTCCAGGATGTAACGTTATCAGTAACGTTACAGCAGTTACCCTGCTAGCGTGTCCACACTTTTGCAGAACCGTGTTTAAACATGGTAATCTCCCATCCAGACATGCTGTTCGGGGGTCTACCAGTAACGCTGTAGCACACTACTGTTCTTCCAGCATTGTGGGCACTAGGAGGACAAGGACTAGCAAGCATGGTATGTACTCTCGTCCACACAGCTGACTTAAATGTGCTACACTCTGTAATGTTTTCAAAACCAAGCTAAACCTCTCTTTTCTACAGCATTTTAACTCAGTTTTGAAACACTGTTCAGTACCGTGTTAGGTATGGATGCGATCTGTGTTTGCCGCTCTTGTAACATTACACATGGCCAGTAAAGTTACAAGAAGGCAAGTGTGGACAGGGTCATATAGACTTAAAAATACAACCTAAACAAATGAAACATACAGTAAACAAATACAACAAAATCCCTATAATAACCCCACAGTTTCACAAACACAATTTCAAACCACATAACTACTTGCATCACTCAAATAACCATGCGCTATAATGACCTCTTAGCTAATATGACATTTGCTATGTTCCATTCGCTGTTACTTGTCTCATTTTCATCAGACCCCCTTTTTTGGCTCATTAGACTTTGCCCCCCCTCCCCATTTATCATCAAACTACCCCAGCAAGGGATTATTATTTATTTGATTTTTTTTTTGCACTTAGAAGACAGTGAATCCCATGTTATGAAGAAGAGACGTTGTAGTCGCTGAAAAAAGGCTGAGCAGAACCGTTAATTTGGATTCACACACAAGCAGGCTTAAAAGAACCACATATGAGCTGTCTAAGTGACTCAGTCAGCAATCAAGAAAAAAAGTTGAGAAACTCATTTTACTTTCAAAACTGCAGACCCAGGCTTTATTTCTACTGAACATGTCTACAGGTTATGAAAGCTAACCAATGGTTCTTTTTGCCATTGAGCTTTTTCTCCCAGTGGCTTATGCAGGCAGGTTATTGCCTCCCTCACCTGGTGCTTGCCTCAGGACTCACCTTTCCATAGATCCCCCATGTATTGCCCCACATGATGGGCCAAGAAGGGAAGGGCCGTCCTCCCCGAACCAGAGACTCTCATCTTGCACCAGGTTATGGTCCCTCAGCAATGCAGGATGAGGACAAGAAGGCAGGAGCTTCGTGGAACTGGTACCAATCTTTTTCTTGTTTTCTCCCCATCCCAAGCCATGATGGCACATAAGCGTGTGCACGTGGAGGTGCACACATGGTATGGAACCGCAGCCCCTCCCTTACTGCATCGCTTGTAATTTAGGCGCTAGCACCCAGCCTCCATCAGGTGGCACCCAAGGACCAAGACTATATGCCTCCCTGTCACTGGGCATGGGTTTAGGATAACACAATTTCAGGCAGACCACAAGTCAGGTGCATAAAAAAACACATGGTTGCGTTTAGCATTTTATTTTCATCAAGTAAAATATACAGACAGCAAAATGGTAAGTCAGACAACTGCTTAGCTTCAACAGTTTCTAAGGCTTTTCTTCAGCCTAGTAGGACTTAAACAGTGTAAATGCACACACTACCAGGAGGTCTTTCACCTTCCTCAGTCACTATCCAACTGATCTCCCTATTTATCCTTTCAGCACCGAGGTAGGGCTTTTTATAAGCCCACTTGAAGTTGGAAAAACAATTTCCCCTGCCTTTTGATTAACAGCAAACATAACATAAAACTAGCCACTAGGGGCCACTGTTGCACCACAGAGAACAGTTATTGCACCTGGAGCGCATTACGTAACCTGTTTACAACACTGTTAAAGGTCAGAGCAGAAATCAGAACATTCTGCGCTCTCTTAAACTGTCTTGCAGAGTCAAATTACCTCATGCTGTCTGCTGCAAAATATATCTTAGAAGGGGGCTACTAACATCTAGAAAAAGAAGACACAAACTTTTGTTATTCGTATATGGAAACTGCCTTCTCATTTTGCAACTGTACTCTTAGTTTTGTTATAACCAGCCAAGCATCAAGTTGGACATTATACAAAACATATAAACTGCTTGGGGAAAGGGGATCAATTTATCCCAGGAGTGTCCACTATGACAGAGGTCACCCTGTCACACTCCCACCCCCAGAGGAGGAGAGCAGTCCATTAGACACTCAACCCTCTCCCACCCCTGGCGACCCCCAGCAACCTGAGCTTTTTCCCGAACCTGGGTTGCCAGTGTGGGAAAACATAAGCTGCTCAAGGCACCTCAATCCTCTTTGTCACTAGGCCAGCTTCAACCAATGTTTTAAGGCAAAGCATACTGTAACCCTTAGGGGGTGCTATCTATAGGGTTACTACCCCTGCCTGTCTTCCTAACAACAGGTTGAGGGGCCTGGGCTCAAATATTAGGGTGCCTCTACCCAGTGTAACAGTAGTGGAAGTATCTGCCTAACCTGTTATAGCCCTCTGGGAAGTTATAACCACCCAAAAACCCTCCTAGTAGCCTTGTACCCTTAACAGCAGTTAACACACGGTCAGCACTTAACATTAATAATATGCACACAATTGTCTCACATCAGCGGGGTCTTTGGTCTAGGTGCATGCCCTGCAACCCACTGGAAAAGACAGTTTAGCAATACAGCATGTGCTTTTTAACACAACCAATTTTAAGTCTGTCCCTTTAAGCCCAGTAATAATATGCTCATAAGCCAGCTTTAAATGTGAAACAACAAAACAGTTTTATTTAGGGGAATGTGAACAAGGAGAGGGGAGCAAATTTAGACAAATGATTATTTGGTAAACCAGATTAGTAAACACCATTAATTTAGTCCCTTTGACAGACAGTCCCGTAGCTACTGGGTACCCAGGTTGTATGCTGGCTGGCCAGAAACATTGCCTGGGGTTGCAGCTGTCATTGTGGTCCTTAAAGAAAATGATTATTAAATTTAGGCAAGGTGAGGCAAATTATTTGTATCCACAAACGGTTTGTCCCAGTCCGATGAAATTATTAAAGTTAAGCAGGAAAGAATTTGATGATACCATAGAAAACACAAGTTGCCAGTTGCAGGGGAGCTATCCTGAATTTATTCACTGTACCAGTCAATTGTAGACAATGACCTGGCAAAATGAAGACCTGGCGCTGGAAGCTGCTGCTTGTGGGGAAGCTGGGCCGACACAAGTCACCTCCACTTCACAACCTTTCCCTGAAGGTGGCTGCAGTCTGTGATGACTTTCTGCTTAGGGTCTGGATCCCCGAAGCTGGTCTCTTGCCAGTGATGCTGAGGCTGGCACAAGGACAGGTGGTGTGGGCTGGTTTGAGCAGAGGCCCAAGGCTTGATCAACACTTTGGCAAAGTTCAGTTTACTTGCCGGTGACCTTTCCAGCTGGCAGACAGTTTGATCACTGGTAAATGTGAGCTTCTTTCTGGCAATCAGGAGTCCCTGGGCAGCAGGCTTTGATCCACAATAAACATTCAGCACATTTAAGGAAAACAGCATTTAAGTCTCTGCCTCTCAGTTTAGTTTCAGGCTGGTTCACAATTGCAGTCAATTCGCTGAGCATAACCTCTGAATCCAGTAAAGCAGTCTCCCACACATTCTTTTGGGCCGATCGCTTCACTAGAGCTTCTCGTCGGTCCAAAATCTCAAGCTGCACTTTCAAATATCTTGGAGCTTTCTATTGCAAGTAAAAGTTCCTTTTTGGATTATTACAATTACTGCAGTCAGGCAGTCCCAAACAGGAGAACTACAGCAGGAAGGCAAGTCAGGCCTCTCTGGAGCAGCTCCTCAGTAGCTCGAGCTGCTCACTCTTCAAGCTCTAAATCCAACTGCTCACGGTCCACTAACAGTTCACGGCTTTCCCAGGGTTTGCTGAGTCCTGATTGACTGGGGGAGCTGTCAGTTACAGTTTGGATGCCCCCTTTCAGTTCAGTTTAGGTGCCAACCTGAAAAACTAGTTTTTCCTTCCCACGAGGCATTGGAGCTAAGGACCCTTAGAAGTCCCCTGGGTCCTATTGGTTCAATTACTGGAAGTTCCAGACCAAACATACATGGTGGCTCCCATTAAGTTCAGTTTAGCTGAAGAAGGCAGATTAAACAAAGTACTCTGACCTAAATATAACAGCAAGTTAGCAGTAAATAATCACAGCACTAGTCAGAGCTCCTTCTTATTTACTATCGACAGCAGAGTGGAGCAAATTAAAGCAGTGTCTGGCCAGTTGTGAGCTTTGAAGCACTCGAACCCAGCCCAGACCATTTACTGTACACACACTGGCTAATGACTTAAAAGGACAGGCACGGAGGCACATCATGGCACTCTCACAGGAATCAACAGGATTAACAAACAACCATGGATTCACCATCTATGATGGATGGCTGTCTGGCACTGGGCATTACTGGAGCCCAGGAAGACACATAGGCTAAGATCCAAAATTGAGGGGGGGCTACAATACAACAACTGAAATTCAGTACAAAACACTTATCCACTGACTCCAGTACAGTGTAACACAGATGCACAGCTCCACATAAATATGACTGCAGCTTCCCCCCAATATGTCACTTCCTGTCTGCATTCTGAGACTGGTGTTGCACATCATGTGAGTACCAGAACCACATTAAATCTGCAGCAAATAAAATAAGGGCTTTTCCAGGGAAAAGCTTAATCAGAGGGTAAGCCTTTGGAGGCCAGGGACTCAAAGATTTAGACAGTTTTCTTTTAATAGCTGGTTTAGCTGGAAAATGTACAGCTTTTAAATTACTTATAAAACTCCCATTTTCACACGTGAGGAACATTTTTCAAGATTCATTTCCTAACTGGATTTTTGCAAAATTTACTTACATCCATTTTGTGTGGGGAAGGGGGGGCGATTTCTTAATGCGAAACTGCTATTTTCATGCAGTTTTGAGTAATGACAAGCATTTGTCAATGCCGAGTGTTGCTTGCTGTCATTAGCAGTGGAAGTGCAGGAGTTAGACAGATGCAGTATAGGAATGGCAGAGAAGTATTGAACTGACGCCAACTCCACCCCCACCCTGCAGAGATGGACATGCATTGGGAGTGCCTTTGGGTCGTTGCCCATAACAGTCAAAACATTTCACCTCACCCTACCCTGCAGACACTTACAAGTGTCGAGGTGTGCTTTGAAATGATGGGCTTTACACTCATCTCATTCCATAAGGAAATACACTGAAATGGGTGTAGTATAAGAGAATGGGGTGTACTCTGGGGTCAAAGGGTCCAAGGCGCACTTCGATGCCTGCCACTGGCTGCAGGTTGGGGGTGGAATGGCATGAGCATTACTGTCGACAATCCCAAGTCACATCCCTAATGCCTGTCAGTCCCTACAGGGTAGGGTGTTATGGTCAAAAACCCTAACACCCTGGGCGTTTCTTGGTATTTTTACTAAAAGTTTTCAACATGGGCTTTTTGTGATCCCACCGCATGAACAGTGACACTATCAGTTCGTTAGCTGAAATGTGATTTTGCACAGCAACTGCGCCATTTGGCACCACAGGTGCGAAAACACATTTTGGATAGGATGTGAAAAATGACAGCTGTTCTGTTCATGAGGAGGTGTAAAAAATGGCAATGTTGAAAATCTGGAGTGAAAATATAAAAAAACTGGTGAGGTCACGCATATGCGTAGAAACTGCAATTAGTAATTAGTTTTGGGATTTTTCACAGTAGATTTTCAACATAGCCATTTTGGGACCTCCACTCATGAACAGTGTCACTGTGATTTTCTTAATCTATCCTGGACACTGATTTCCCACAGCGACCATGCTATTCTGCACCGGAAGTGCAAAAACACATTTTGGCCAGGGTGTGCAAAATGACAGCTTTACTATTCATAAGGAGGTGTGGAAAAATGCCAATGTTGAAAATCTGGACTGAAAATATTACGAATTCGTGAACTTACAAGGCTGAGTGGAAACTACACAATGCACGCTTGTAACACAATCATTTTATGGGGTGATTAACAGACCATTTAACATAACTGTTGGTCATGCCTTATTGCTTAATTGTCTTTATGAGTAGATACTTTCCCTCTGCTAGGCACTGCAGCAGCTTTGCAACACAGTGTCCCACCCAGTTACACCATACACTGTCTAATTACTGGAGAATGGCTGTGAATATGAACTCATGAAGATGAACAGTGTAACTTGATCGTTACAGTCATCGAAACCTTTGTGTGATTATAACTGACAGAGTCAGTGATAGAGAATAACCCCTGCTGTCCTAGTACACTTACCCCATTGTGAGTTAAATCAATACTAAAAGACATTCTGTTTATAGCTACACTATACCTACTTGATTCCTGTTGTACCACAATTAACATAGTTATCACTTTGATAGCATCAGTGACAGAAGTGTGGCAAACCCAAACACTAGGCATACAGCCTGAGTATGAAACAACTCTAAAAAAAATTATACTGTGTCAATAAGTGGGATAGATCACACATTGCAACAATAGTAAATGTATTACTATTTGAATAAGTTAGTCATCACAGGTGCAATGAGATTGTCTTTATCAGCTACAACATACTCAGTAAGTGCCTGCAGGAAAATCTATCCTATATACATCTCCGATACAGGTACGTCATTGTTGGCTCAGTAGTGCTATGATATTTAGAAGTTGCTTGGCCTGATCCATGCAATTACACTGTTTCTTACAAAGAATACTTACTGCATCTTTAGTATTGAAACATACTGAAGGTCTATGTATGTACATCAGCAGTACACCTTCATCAGTAAGAATGCATCTGATACTGGCAGTACGAATTTCATAGCGTTGAACAGGCAATGCTTTTCCATACATTTACATCAGCCTCTCTTTCTTGAGTAAACCATTGCAGTAAATGTACTACTATGTAAATCACCTACTAAATGCAACACTACCTTTATGTTGAGCATGCTAGTGTCTTGTAGTTAATTTATGTACTTCTCTTAATTAATGTATACTCACTAGTGTTAAAACCTTTCTACAACTGTCATCATGCACCTTCAGCATTTATATTGACTAACGGCACAGTACCAGTTCTGGTGTGGTGTGGGGCATTGGTAGGTAAGGCCATGCAACTACTAAGTGTGGTACATTGTGTGCAGCTGCAATTAGGGATGTGTACGTTTAGTGTACATGGCCTCAGTTTTGCTGTTGATCTCCACTGAGCATGCAGTACCTGGTCAGGTGGGTGGGAATGTCTCGTAGTACATTTAGACAATTGTTTGTTATTTCTGTCACCTGCTGCTGGATGTCTGTCATTGGTTGTGTTGACTTGGTCCTCCCCCATACTTGCATATGTGTGTGTGTGTGTGTGTGTGTGTGTGTGTGTGTGTGTGTGATGCTGGTGGGGGTGAATTCGGAGTTAGGTTTTCAACCCTAACAGCGAATTTCCTCACTTTTGTCACTGTGGAAAAACCCTAACTGATGCATTAAACGGAGTTTTTTGCCATGAATATCCTGTCTTTTTAAGAACTATTACTCACTATAGTACATGATTTATAGATGTAAGAATACTGCACATACATAAAAAAAAGTTCCAATATCAGGAATACTTCAACTCTTGTAGTTGCATTTACTGTTATTAACAGTAACAGTGGTTCACTGTGAATCATATTGTTTTATAACTTTATAAATTGTAATTTGTAATTGTTATTCCATGTAATATTTTTTATGTAAGAGTGTCTTACTCTTTTTCTTTGTCAGCACATATGTAAAGAAAAAGATGTACATAAGTAAAAGACTATATGACATGACATGGACACGATAAGTTCATGTACTGAACCAATGGATATGTTACTATAGTAGCTTGACATTTGATAGACATTCTTGTACTACCAACTGAGGTGGTAGCACCAATCATGTGAAGAGAGTTGGAAGAGGTTTGCTGTTACTGAATACATAACTTTGTTATAGGTATGCCAACACAGACATTTCACTGTTGTACTAGCAGGTACATACTCATCTTCATCATGATACACATACACACATTCTGTCGCAGTAGGTGTATAAAACAACAACAGTGTGCCACAAATAGTGAAAGGTAGCATTGTCACACATCTAAGTCACTTCTATGGAGAATCCCAACTGCAGTACCACAATAGTGTGGTATGATCTTTCAGCAAATGAGAAAATCACAGTTGTATAAATCTTGTTAAAACTATTTTCAAGCAACATCTCCAGTACACAATAACACACCAAACACAAGAGAGTATAATTTCACTTTTTTTACTATAAAAATATTTTAGATATAAAAAATCACAAACAAAAATATTTTTCTTTTTATGAATACAAGAATATATTTTTACAAACATAATATGTATGTATTGCCTCATACACAAAAATAAATATTTAATAAAAATAATTTTTTCTTTACATAAATAAAAAAATATAAAAAAATACTAGATAATTTTTTTTTAGTTTTGTGCAACACTTGCGAGAGGTGTATGCACTGCTTGAGGCGATCCAGGCTGGAAACTGGATTCAATGTGGGGGCGCAAAGGAAGTGGAAGCTGTTGCACCATCTGGAGGAGATACCGGACTACTATGAAGGGTGGTCAGTTTGGCCCAGGGAAGCTCCAGGAACAGATGGTGCTGGTGGAGGTGAAGCACTGCTACTGGCCACAGCACCATCAGCCACTGGTACAACTGGCTCGAGCATGAGGTTGACAGTCTGCTGTTGTGCATCCAAGAGAGACTGGATTCTGTCCAGCTTCTCAAGGATCACCCTATTTTCCTCACGTAGACTGCCAACCTCGCGTGCGAGCCGTCTGTAGCAGCGGCAGTGGGCTGTGCATTTTTGCAGTCGCCGGCGCCCTACAAAGATTTAAAAAAAGTAATGATGATTATACAACACAAATTAAACAGTTATGACTTTCAAATATTTAACTTCAAATATTTCTTATCTACTGCAATATCACAAATGCATTCATTTCAAAGTTATGATAATAGTTTTAAGTATGATGCTAAACTATTTTGCTATCTTATTTCTGTCTCTGTCATACTTTATAATCTATATAATCTAATGAGCTGACAACATAAAAAAATGCATAGCTAGATGTGGCTTACAATGCTACTCTTATTTTTTTTCAGTAGTCATAAATATTCAGTATGTACATACTTTTGCATTATCAACACTATTATACCATAGAATTGAAATAGATCCTCAGCAAGTGTGAGAATTTTTACTTCACCATGTCTGCCTATAATGTCTAGTCATCTCTGCAATAAAAAACAAACTACCTTGACATTAACACTATAATTATATACTTTTCATGTGTACACAAAAATGACCACTTTAATGATAGTTTGAAAGCAAACAGCTTTTCAGCCATATTTCAGCCCCTCAACACACGTCACTATTGTAAATAATTACGTCACTGAAATGACATGCGCTCCACAAGCATGCCAGAGATCTTCAAGTACATAAAAAAATGTAAATGACAGATTTCTAGGTAGCATAACAATAAGACATTCAGACAACTAACCTAAAACTTAAACTGCAGTATGGGAAAATCTAGTCAAAACAAACACATTTAATTCATTGCTGTACCGTTGGATGCCCACAATATCTAAATCACTGTGCTTTTGCACTGCCACAAGGTAAGAATCTTCAAACCAAAGTGGCACACCAGTAATAAGGTTCTTCAATGTAGAATCTGACATTTAAGCAATAATGCACTCCAGGGTAAGTGTTGTGCTGGGATAACTTCGCGCCTGGGGTCATTAGACAAGAGGCCACAGGCCAAGTGCAACTAATCACCCCAAAAGTTACAGTATCCCAGCACTACACACACTCCAAAGTACATTATTGCTATTATACAATGTCTTGTTGGTACTAATAGAAGAAACATTTTTACAAAAAGTCTTAAAAAGTATTTTTAAATTCAATTTCTCAATGCTCAGGCACAGTGACTAGAGAAACAGTCCCATTGTAATGTTATTGTGTGTCTGCTGTTTCCTCCTGCACCCACCCCCTCGCAGTAAAGCACAGCAGTCCACACAGTAACATTCTATAATATGAAATTAACAATAATCAATTAGAATTATTGATTTGCTATCATTAACATTGATAGTGTAATAGTAATAAAGTTTATTACTGATGCGAAAGCACTCGCACCCTGCAGAGGCTGACAGGCATTAGCGTGTCCCTCTGGCTGTTAGATATAGCAGGGCAGAAAAAGATGTTTTTCATGCTGCTGTGAGAAAAAAAGCTGTACAGCACATTAGAGTTTAAAAAATATATTACAGTGTTAAACATTTTGTATATAAATACACATTTTCACACCTACTATAGTGCATGGGAAATATCTAATACCTGATTGCAATCATATAATGTAATAATCATCTCACAACAAATGTTTTAAATAGACATATTACCACCTTTCCTCACATACAGTCTCACTGTTATGTCCTCACACTGTACCAAAAAGTGATTTCGCACAGCAATCACAGCATCATATTGTAAAGTATGAAAACACAGTTTGCCAGTATAGGTGAGCATAAAAAGTATGACACTGTGTGTCGCAAGACCATGCAGCATTGAATAATGTAGCAATCTAATGTCTGTGGGCCAATATTGAACACAGTTTCACTACTCAAGAACTCGTTGTAATAACACCCAACCCAGTAATAGGCAGCGTATGATGTAGTGGAATTTTCATCACTGCAAGTAGTCATACTACTGCATTTTACATGTGGCGAGACAACTTCCATAGTGCTATATATAAATGTACGATATTCATAGTGTGACACACAAACAGTCCCATTATTCACTGTTTCATTACTTTTATCAACATTCCCTCTCTTCATGATCACCTTGTAAAAATACACATATGTGTGACAGTGCACTGAACAGCATCACACTGCACTGTACAGTAAGTATGAGGTTGGCAAGGCTGAATACAGACACACTGCACAGCAATTGAGTTTAACTGGGAAAAGTGGGTCATGAAGACTACAAGGCACATTTTGAACTTGTACATTGAGAAAAAAACAAAAAAATCAATAATTGGACACTTTCTGCATTGCACACCATTTAGGTCACTAGAATATCCTCCCACCATGTCGTATTTTTTTGGGGATTGGGTATGTGCAGTCATCAATGCATTGCCACCCTTGCAAGGTCACAGCACATATAAAGTGAATAATGTCAACAGTGATTGAGCCCCTCACAACAAACAAAAGAAAGTGGTACTGGCTCAGCACCGAAGGTGTATTGTGCACACCCCAGACAATTCAACATTTGGACTAAGTATGCCAACAGACAGTGCGCTCCCCCTGTCACACAGTAAAACAGCAAGGTGTAGTTATCAACAGGAGCATTAATCACCACAAATGTTGACAACCATATGGTACTTGTCAAGCATGCAGATAATAGCAACAACAGATTTCACTTAGGTGGTGTGCTGGCGCCGGCTTCCTGCTTCACCTCCACTTGTTCAACAGCAGCAGCTTCCCCGGGCTCTATTAAAGCAAACAAGTCAAAAAATGATCACATCAATAAATGAAATATCAAGATAAAAGACTTTTTTCTTTAAAGCATCAATTTCTAATACTACATCATTCATACAACTATCATATGAGCACATATCTCTTTACAAAAACAGCTGTCTCTCCAGCTAGATGTATGTTCTTAAGTCAGTATTACATGCATATAACAAGTCTTCTCATCTGCAAAAAGTCACGCAAAGTTGAAATAATGACACCATGTGTATATCTTTTTCCAAGACTAATGTCCATCCAATCCAGAACACTTAATATAAGAAATCCATTTTTTTCTGGTGCTTCCCCTAACACTGTTTCTTCAATAACGTTTTCTCTGAAAGAAAACTCAGAAATCTATTATTGGTAGTATGCAGTGCAGAACAAGCACTGCCTACCCATCAATGGCAATAGTTATAACATTCTCATAATGCATATTTGTTACACAGAAACATCCTAAAAACATTACATGTACCTTCAATTAACACACATGTACACCTAACTATATGACAATGTGTTTGTTAAACAGTCTTAAAATGTGTGTTATTATAATAAGAAGAACACAAACATTACTATAATGTTACTCTTCAGTCAATGACCCTCTAGCTGAATATGGCAGTCGTTTATGTGTTATTAAGCATATTACCCCTACAGGGTATTACAACACATTAACAAACATGTAGATACTCTATGCTGTCAAGTAATAAGTATAACAATTATAAAAATGAAACATTGGCAGCAGATATAGAAATACTAAGTGAATAAGATCTAGGGACATGTTGTAATTAGCAACAGATAACTAAGCAGCACACCATTGAATACCTGTGAGACACCCACAACATTACAATTGGCTATCTATTACTCATTGTACATAAAAGTCCACCACCAAAAGTAGCAGAGGAGAAGACATCCCCCCTCCCACAACACCACATGTACATGTGACATACATCCATTGTCACATTCATGAAGAATAGTATCCCAGTCACATGTGTAGTAATACCAGTTTGTTATGCTAGTACAGGATCTTGTGCCATGCTGCCACTGCAGATTCACTACAGTTGGTTAACACCTTTTTAAAGTATTTTGGGTGGGATATTCAAAAGGGTTGCACCATGCGCAATAGGGTTGCACATCTGCAACTCCGAAATTGTGCCATTCTGCGATATTCAGTAGAAGACAGTTGTGCCACTGAAAACAGGCTGAGCAACAGCACAATGCAAATGAATGCATGCTCAACTGGAAGGGGAGGAACCATGCATGAACTCCACAGCCCGATATTCAGGGGAGCTGTGCAGAGTTGTGTAGGCGCAACCCCCAACCTGCGCCTGCATGACTTGGAGGCAAAAAAAGCCCTAAGTCGACGGCCACCCACAGCTGAGCTGCTGCACTGCAGGGTGTAACACAGCAGCTGCCACCTGTGCCTGGCCCCCAACCCAGTCCCTGTGCCCACCCTGCAGCCTGATCACAGGCAGCGTACTGTAAATCCCACCCACCACCCCCACTGGTCCGACCGCGGCCATAGTGTACTCCCCCCCAACACCAGCCAGATCGTGAGCAGCAATGTGGCTCACCCCCCCGAACATATCCCTAGTGGTCCACTGTACCGAAATGGCTGATCATGGACAGCAATGTGGGTCCCCCCACCGAACGTATCCCTGGTGGTCCAGTGGACCGAAATGCCCAATCACGGGCATTAAGTTAAATACCCCCCTGATCGTATCCCTGGTGTTCCAGTAGACCAAAATGCCCGATTGTGGGCAGTAGGTAAATAACTCTCCTCCTGAATGTATCCCTGGTGCTCCAGTGCACCGAAGTAATAGTGGGCAGTAGATTTGTAACCACCCTGAACATGGCCCTGGTGGCTGAATGTCCCACCCACCCACACGAACACTACCACCTCCCACGGTGGCGACAGCAGCAGCATCCCACACACCTACCGCCCGCTGACTCACTGCCCAGTAGGGCTGCACACTGATTGGTGCAGAGCAAGAGGCAATGGGCATGCAGCCCATACTGTACATGACAGTCCAGATTTGTGAATGAATTCATTCATTCAAAAATCTGGACTGTCATGTATGGTCTGGGCTGCATGCCCATTGGCTCTTCTCTACACCAATGCATCTGCAGCCCTACTGGGCAGTCACTCAGCGGTCGGCGGGCTGGCAGGCGGGTCGATGATACTGCCCACCGCCGCGCGGGGAGCGGGTGGTGGGGCTTAACGGGTGGAGTGGGGTGGGTGGTACAGTAGCCACCACAGCTATGTTTGGGGGGTTATTAAACTTACTACCTGCAATCGGACTTTTCGGTCCACTGTACCAGCAGGGATATGTTCGGGAGGAGGGGAGGGGTTATTTAACTTACTGTCCATGACTGGCCTTTTCAGTTCACTGGACCACCAGGGATATGTTCGGGGTGGCCACATTGCTGCCCGCCATCGGGCTGTGGGGAGGAATTGAACCATGACCGCAATCAGCCCAGTGAGGGTTGGTGGGGGGTATTCTACACTGTTTTGTCCATGATTGGGGTGTAGGGCATCGTTCTCTGACAGCTGCAGCCTTTCAGGGTGCCAGGCACAAGTCCTCAGAGATCGGCGCACCTACATGCTAATGGCATGCAAATCACACCATTATCAGATGCAAATGCCCCCCCTGCACCTTGCATGAATTATTGCCCCATTTGCATGTCACCTTTTGAATATCACAGTTTTGCGCATGGCGCAATGGTACTTATGCCACCGCAAGTTGAATGCTCCACTCTGTCAACTTGCGGTGGAAAAAGTTCCACTGTGCCATGCCAGTAGTTGTGAGGTTGGGTGATATTCAAAGGAGTTGCTCAACAGCACAACTCCTTGAATATCACCCCGGACCCACCCCGCGTTAACTATTTTGCGAGCGCAATGGCTTGCGCCTATGAATGGTGCAGTTTAATATCCCACCTTTGTGTCAGAAGAAACCTCATTCTTTATTTGTAAACACCATTACAGATTTGTAACAATAAACTCTTACCATCGGAGTCAATCCTCAATGACACTTTCTGTGTCCGTACGACCACCCTCCACAGCTTCAGTCTGTGCTGGTACTACTCGGAGAAGTGGGGAGACCTCGATGTTCTAGCATAAAGCAAACAAAAAATATGTAAGTATTAGATGTGAATCACAGTACAGTTTTGACAAACTTGCAACAACAGTAAATCAGCCACGACATACATAACATTGCTTCTCATTATACAGCCCACAAGCATTATGGTCACATATTCCAATAACAATTGTATTTTTGTGTGCGGGGGGCACAGAACACCATTATCTACATAGTCTGTAACTGGTGGAGCAGCAAACAGTATTGATATGTACATTTGTACATGTCTCTCTGTCTATCTGACATTTCACTCCACTGGACCACCAGGTATACGCTCAGGAGGAGGGGTGGGTTTATTACACTTACTGCCCGTGATCGGGCATTTCGTCCACTGGACCACCAGGGATATGTTCATGAGGAGAGGGGTGGTTTATGCAAGCAATAATACCTGACAGGGTGGGCGGCATTGCTCTATACCAGACCACCCAGGGGCATAATGAGGCCCAACGGAGGGCCTTATAGCTCCTGGAAGGTCCAGTATAGCCCAATACCACCCACCCTGGCATGACTATCTTAGCAAGCTGTGGTTTGTGACTGAACAACAGCACAGTAAATAAATGGAAGAATTCAGGTACATGTTTTCATAGTGCATCCTTACATATAATATTAAGTATTTTAAAAAGGGTGTGAGAAATACAGCTTCCTGATTGGTAGCAAACATGCTAGTAGCTGAATGTCAATCTTTGATTAACATATATGTGGAGATTAATCACAGGCAAAACAATGTTCACACTATTAACAAAATATTGGTATGATAATACTAATAAGGCAGTCTCAGTTTTTATATTAATGGTCACCTAATCACCGTGTGGGGGCATGTAGCACTCTGCTGTGCCTCGTGCCACACCACAATTCAGTAAACGGGTGATTTGCACAACATTAGTCATTGTTCCTGCTCATGTCTTATTGCTTAATCATGCAGTATACAATTATTGTTACAAATTCTGAATACATGCACATCCATTATGAAAAGTTGTGCTGATTTACTTACGGTGAGTAAGGCGCTCCCCCACAGCTGGCTTGCCAGCAGCTTCCCAAAGCCCATATGTGAGGTAGTACCAGCACATATCATTGTCCGGTATCCCCTCATGCTGTTTCAAAACATAAAGACGTTAGTGCAACAGCTTCCACTTCCGCTTTAGCTGCATAATGGTCTTATTTTTTACTTTAAAAACTATGTGCAGATAGCTATTTATGCGCCTCCACATCGAATCCAGTTTCCGGTTTGTACTCCTCATCAACACCTTCACATTACCGCTAGCCTGGACTGCCTCAAGCAGTGCACACACCTCTCGCAAGGTCCACTGCCTCATTATCTGATTTTAGGATTGTCTAGTTCTGAAATACAAACAGAAACAAATATCTACATTAGTATCATCTAACAATATTAATCATTTCTTAAATGAATTCCATATAATACTTATTAAATTAAAGATGACATGTCCTTCAACATAGCAGAAACAAACTTCAGTAACATTATACAGGACCAAGAAAGGATTCAGCCACCTCAACAGTAACAACAGCTGCTGCTACACTATGGTGTGCAACTACCATGTTATCCAGTAATCTCAGGGGTGGGGAGCTACTGCATCGAATATGAGATTGGACACACCAGCACATATCCATGTCTACTACACTGAAGTGTTCACACAGTATATCAAAGTGATGTTAAACACAGATGAACCACACATTGCACAACTGTGCACACACCTAGAAATAGACTTAATAAATGTGAAGACGGCTAACAAACCGATTAAAAGTTAAATAGTATGATAATTCTGTTATGCATTCATGGTAGCCTATATACTAATCACTACCCATATCTGCTACATTCAAAACAACTCTATTTCCTGACATACCAGTAAAGAAATGTATACATTGAACAGAACCAGTGCGTTTTATTGTTGTTTCACACATACCATACTGTGACAACTACAACACTGTAAGACCACAGTAAATGCTACACTCATTTAACATACTCAAACTATATACAATTATAAAAAGGCTCTCAGAAATGCTGCAATCTGATTGGCTCTTAGGATTCCAACAACCTTACATCAATCCATGTTATACTGTCATGTACAGCCTGATCACCATGGTACATTGATTCTTCCTGTCATCATTCCATCCTGTGGCACAGCTGAATGTGTGAAATGATGCATTCTGATTTTCAACCAGCATTCTTAAACTGCTGCTGTAAGAACTATTTTATTAAAAATCTCCATCTAAATGAGGAAAACATTCATAGAGGATACTTTTAACAGTTTAGTTTTGGAAAACATTTTTATAATACCAATAAGGCACTCCCATGAGTTACATTAACAGTCAGTTAATCACCCCCTAGAGGCAATATGGCACTCGGTTGCACCTTGTGCCACATTACACCCATAGGGGTGATTAACAGACTGTTAATGTAACCCCTGGTCATACCTTATTGCTTAAATGTTGAGACATAACAACATCATACAATTGTGAAATGACAGCAGCAGGGTAAATTACTATTGCTGTGTCTCCACTATTCTAATATAGCAAACCCATATATGTGCCATGTGCTTAAGTTATGCATGCAGTTGATCTATTTTTTGACCACATTTATATGGTTCTGAAAAGAACCTTTGTGTATGCTGTAATATTTCCTCAAACAGTCTGACAATCTTAAAGGACTTTGAGGATTCCATCTCGAATGTCTCCCAGAAAATGGCAGTTGCCAGCATGCGAGAAATGTACACCGTCTGGTAGGAATAGCCAATCCTTACAGTATTTTATTTTGGGGTGACGTATAGAATGCATTTCATGCATGCGTAGAAAAGCAGTTATCTGTACATTTACTTTCCTGCGAGCTCTGTCAATCAGATACATATGATGTCCTGCTTGCCAGACTCTACACTCATAATATCTGAAAACATGATAATACAGGCAGGCAACATAGACATAATAGAAGCAAGGTCCAATTTTGCCTCTGTAACTAAATCTACCCAGCGTTTTGAGCCCAAATCATTGCCTCCAAGATGTATTAGCAGTATGTCAGGAGGAGAGTGAGTTATCAAAAGTCTGGGCATGGTTTGCATAAGATGTTCCCATCTCATGCCACCACGACCAAACCATCTTACATAGCAATTGGGGAGCTGCAGGTCCCTCCCAAAATTACTATGAACTGCAAACTCAGCTGCTCGTCTTATGTAACTGCTTCCAACTATCCACAAAGTCCTTTTGCTATTTTCTGCCATTCCAAGTTTTAAAACTCAGAGTTGTACAGAGAGTTACAAAGAAAGTCAGTGTTCACCCTACAGTGACCAGACAGCACTGAAACTCAAACTGATATTTTCCCTCCTTATTTCAAGCTAGCTTCAGTGGGTTCAGACAAAACACACAAATCAAATAAAAAAACTTTCCCTGCTGCTCTGGCTTCATTAACCAATGTAACTGATGCATTCAGTATTACTACACCTATGTTCCTGCAAAAATCTGCGACCACTGACAACTGGGAAAATGCATCCTTTTCATAGGCAGTTTTAAACAATTACAACATCAGAAACAAGTCTGATTGGTTCCATTTTCTCATAGAACTCCACGTGCACCTTCCTATCTACCTCCATTTGCAGCTGTATCTGTACAAGTTAGTACTGAACTGATTTCTCACATTAAACTATTTTCTCTTAATAATACAGCATGTTAGATAATAACAAGTTACATAATGAGATTAAGCATATAAAAATGTTTTGATTAATAGTATTTACATGTAATTATAAGTTTTTTTTTAATACTAGAAAAAATCATTTGAATATAGACTGTACTTACAGTTTCAAACTGCTCTCTCAGCAATATTGAAAATGGCTGCTGTTTACTTCTTCTTCAGTGTTGTCCATCTCTGATTCTCAGAAATGGCCTGACAAATCTTAAATTACATTTGTAGACCTAGCTGTCACTCAAACACACTGTTTTCTGATTCAATAATGAATGTTTTTGGCACTCCCAAGTGTTAGAGTAATTTTACTGTCGAATGCACGAAAGTACATTTGCGACACTTTCGATAGCACGACAGTAAAATTTGCGAAAGTGTCGAACTTCGACAGTATTTTTGACCACACTGTCAAATGCACGAAAGTAATATTTGCGACACTTTTGAATGCACGAAAGTATTTTTTGCGAAACTTTCGTGCTCACGAAAGCAATTTTCAAAGGCTGTCTATTTATTGCCACAATTTCAGATTTAATGAGAAAATAGCTCAATTTTCAATTATAAACACATTATGTGCTGCGTAGCTGCTTCGAACTCAGTACACTTCAGAAATTTAACATTTACAACGTTCCAAGCATGCATAACAACTGTGCAATGCACACTTGTGAAAGAGTTATTTGTTGTAATTTGCACACCCAAATGTAAACATAGCCATTTTAAGACCTCTGCTCATAACAGTGTCACTCTGATTTTTATACATTTGTACCATGTGGTCATTTCTCACATCAACTGAGCCAAAACGCACATAAAGCATAAACACAATTTTGTCAAGATGTGATAAATGCAATCTGTACTATTCATAAGGTTGTGTGTTAAAAGCAAAATTGTTAATTCTCAACTGAAAAGTATGACAATACACAAACTTACAAGTGTACATGTGAACTGCAGTGCTCAAGGTTGTAAATCGGAAATGTTTCAGAATTCTCACATCAATTTTTCAACAAGTTCATTTTAAGTCGTCTGCTCATAAACACTGGCACTGTAATTTTGTGACTGTGCCCCATACAGTGATTTGTCAATCAACTGCAGCATTGCACAGTACATGTGCAGAAAACATTTTTGCATGTTGTTAAAATAACAGCTCCAATAGTCATAGACAGAACTAAAAACACAATGTTGATAATATGTAACTATATTGAAATTTCGTTAACATACAAGCATACTTAGCAACTGTGCTAGACGAAGTCACACAACAGTAATAGTGCCATGTTCTCCCTCTAATTGTAAACATACTAATTGTAACAGATTTGGTAATGAACACTATCACTCTCAAGTTTTTGGTCTACCATATAGTGAATTAGCACACTGACTATGCCATGACATGCTACATGGTGGAAAACACATTTTCATCCACATGTAACAAATTACACCTATCCTAATCATAAGTACACATGGAGAAAAAAAGTTTTTAAAATGTGTACTAGAAATATTTACAATGTACAAACTTCTGATATTACGTACCAGCTGCGCAATGCACATTCATAAAAACTATTGTTTAGTTATGGTTTTACCAAATTGTAAACATACTTAACTTACATTTCTATCAATACACACTGTTATAAGAAATTTACTGAAGCCTATTCTAAAACTTTTTTTTCTCTGTCTCTCATACAAGTGCCTGATACTTCTTTAAGATTGCTTACTGTCACTGTCAACCACAATAGCAAAATATGCCAACTAAATACAGACGTAGATGTGTCTCAAAATGAGAGTGGTATAATAGTACTACACTGTTGTATAAGGGCAACAAACAAAACAGTAAAGGCACACCAAGAAATGAACATCGACAGACCTTTACTGCAACAGTGACCCCTACATCAAGTCACTGCACAACCAAACGAAATTCCTTAACAGAAAAGAAAAAATGTATACCATCACAAATGTTGTGTAGATATCTGAGACGAAACACAACTATTTTGAGTGTAACCATCAAGAAATGCTCAAAACAACGCCGTAAACTCACAACTGGTAATTTACAACTCAGAAAGAGAAAAGTATTTCCAATCACTAGCAAGTAAAGCTAAGATCGAAAGACTTATCGCTGCTGTGCTGCGCACACCCGCAAAAGAGCAAGAGTCAGCTTTCTGATGAATTTACGTCTGAAAGTATGAACTTTTGTCAACAGAGCACTGTTTGTACTACAGCGATTGTGGTGTAAGACGTGCTACGTCCTTGAACAATTCGGGAAAATTGTATATGCCATAAAAAAAGGCTTCAACAGTATCCTTGTTTGACTGTTGACAACTTCTGTCATGTTTTCACAGGACAGTGGCTGCACACACAGCACTCAGAGGCATATTTCTGGGAAGAGTCTTATCATTACTTAACAAAAGAACACACGTTCAGTATTGATGAGTCCGCCAAACTAACAAATGTCCTCAATATCTCTGATGACAATCAATTGGATACTGATGATGACTGTGATCCAACCACAGTCTTCAATAAACAGCACTGTCTGGCATGCCCATGTGATGACACCTGCAATCATAGGCAATCGTCATTTGAAAAAGTAGAACACTTTGTAAACCTATTTGTAGTAACAGATCACAAAGACAGACATAAACTGTTTACAACAATTGACCATTGTGAAATCCGGCCACATACTGGACTCATGGGTCACTCACTTGCATGTCTCAATGCTGGTGTTTGTGATAGTATTTTTCACAACATGAGGATGCTTGCAGTGCATCAAACAGGCATGCGAAACTTTGTCTACAGAGTATATGAAGTAAAGCAAGCTGTACATCAGTACACTTGTTTAAATTACTTATTGCAATCAGGTGACATGGAGGGTGCCATCACTTTCCTAAAAAAAACTGCAACACATTACTTCTGTACCAGAAACAACTAATTTTCAGTGTAACACTTCTGTAGAAAAATCTGTTTCAGTGTTAGAAAATGACATTCTGAAACAGTACGGGAAGGAAATTGCTAAGTTTGAGGTTGTAAAGTCTCAGAAGTTTGATTCTGTATGTGAGTCATGCAACCGTTTGTGCTACACAAAACAAACAGTCAGTCAACCTAGAAACCTTGTCACCATACAATGACATGTGGTTCCGCCTGGCAGCATTCTTGCTGCTGAAATCTGACTTTAACTTACAAGACACCATTGTGCTATGCAAACACTGTTTTTTCAAAAGTGAAGTGTAACACTTTGCCAGCAAGGTCAATGCTGAATAACATGGAAACAGATGTTACACCAAGTGAGATTTCAACATTGAATATGTTTGAATGCATTCTAATTCAGACAATGAAACCATTCCAAATGATTCTATGTCTGAACACAAAGACACGGAACATTCCACAGAAAGAGCTTGTTAGATCTCTAAAGGGTTCTGTGATGTATCTACCACTTCCTCTACAGGAAAATGTTCAAGCAATCTCAACTGAAAATAGCTTGTTGATTCTTGTAAATGGTGTGCCTACAAAGGCCAAGGTCATCTGGCAAGATGTTGTCAATGTGCAAAAGGTAAAGCTTGCTCTTGCTTATTTAAAGAGTAACAATCCCTTTTATACAGACCTTGACATAGATCAGATGGCCACTCTCTCTGTGGTGCAACATAATCTATTAGAAAAAACTAAACCAATCATTGAGAAGGTCAGTACACAGACAAGTGACAATGTGTATGAACAGTACACAATTCACCCACTACATGGCAGAGATCCATTAGGGAGACAACATTGATCTCTATCAAATGAAGCAGGTGGAAGGTGAGCCTGTCAGCATTTGGGAGGCAACACTAGAAGCACGCTGTTTCCCAGACCTATTTCCAAACGGGTCAGGCAGATGCCTAGATGAAAGAGAAGTATGTGTACAGGGTGCTGAGTACCACACTAGCCGTGTCCTCAGCAAAGATGGCAAATTCAGACGTAACATACAGTACCTGTTCCAGCTCCTCTGGGAGAGTGAACTTAGTATTCTGTCTGCGTCTATAGCACATACCATTCGTCTAACAAGTCCACTAGATGGAATAACAGCTGCTCAATTTCTAGAGAAATTAAAGCAGAAAGATGAAAATGTGCAAGTGAATCTCTCTTCCATACTTTCAAGTCTCCGTGGCACCAAAGAATATTGGTATCGCAGACACTCTGAAGTAATGACAATGCTGCGAGAGTATGGTGCAGCCACATGGTTTGTCACACATAGTTGTGCTGAATATGCCTGGGACAAACTCATTGAACTGTTGAAGTGGGCAAATTCTGATGTCGAAGGCATCTCATCAATGACTGTCGGAGAAATGTGTTCACTTGATCCTGTGTCTGTCACAAGACATTTTCACAAGCGGTTCCATGACATTCTGACTTTCATCTTGTCAAAGGACAATCCTCCTCTAGGTATTGTGGAACATTACTTTTGGAGGACAGAATATCAAGCACGAGGTGCCCCTCATATCCATATGTTATTGTGGATCAAGGATGCACCACGCATTGGTGAACATGAAGCAGCAGAAGTGCTATCATTCATCAAAAAATATATCACTTGTCACATTCCAGACAAGTATGACAGTTCTACACTATGGAAGTTGGTACAAAAGTTCCAGCGACATATTTACGCAAAATATTGCCGGCGAGTAGTAAAGAACAAATCTAATTGGTACACACGATGTCGCTTTGGATTTCCTAGATGAGTTTGTCAGAATGGTGCCATGAATGACCTTTTCTCAGCAATGCGACACCACTTGAAGGCAAAATCAACCAAGAGGGTATACGAGTTACCCAGAGATGAAAAAGAGGTGTACATCAATGACTACAACCCAACTCTTCTCCTAATGTGGCAAGCAAACATAGATGTTCAGTTTGTGGCTGATAACTCACTGGCCCTGGTTCGGTACGCCACTTAGTATATAACCAAACATGAACAGACTAGCTTGCAAGATCTTTGGGAAGATATTGCCACTTCAAGCAAAAGCCTGACATCTCAGCTGTGGTCATTGGGTTTGAAGACTCTTTCACACAGAGAATGTGGAGCTTACGAAGCCAGTGACCGGTTAATGGGTACACATCTGTACGGGAAGTCTGATGCTGTACGTTTTCTCAGTGTAAACTACAAAGAGAAACGGAAGCGTGTACTGATTCCTCATGCCGAAATCGAGGAACTCGCTGTCAATACACCTTCTTCAAAACATATCTTGAAGAATAACCTGATAGACACATACTACCCACGCGTAGACACAATGAAATGAATTATATGTGTCTGTTTGAGGTGGCTAAGTGGTATGACTACAAGACAGGTGCAGCACCTGACTCAACACACCACATTTACAAGGTCAATGGACTAGATGGCTGTCTCATGAAGAGACACAAGCCATGGCTTATAGATCACTGCAAACTCCATCTAGGCACATCAGAGAGCACAGAACATTACTACTTTGCTCCCCTATTACTATTTAGACCCTGGAGGACTGAGTCTGAATTAAAAGGTGACTGTGACACATTCGAAGAGCAGTTCAATCTCATGAGAATTTCCAAACTGAGTACTCACAGACATATATACAAAGACTAGAAGCTGAGAAAGAACAGCTTGAGAAGGCAGAGAAGCAGCTTCAGGAAGACACTCCAGTTAGTTCACAAGACAACCTTGATCCAGAAGGACAAGGTGTTCTAGGTGACCCTCTGCCCTTAAATGCCCCAGAAGTGTTAATGTCAGAAATTGAGACAGCCATGGAGCATGGCACACACTCCATGGTCAACCCAGCTGACTTAAGAGAAAGACTAAATCAGCTGCAGCATACAGTTCACTCTCAAGTAGTTGAAGCTGTCCAACATGGTATACTACATGAAACAAAACAATGTGACTGCACTGACTACAAGCCACTACTAATGTTTGTTAGCGGTTCAGCTGGCACAGGAAAGAGTTTCCCTAATTGAAGCCATCACTGCAGAAGTACGGAGTGTGACAGGCTCTTCAATGTCTGTTGCTGTAACTGCTCCCACAGGACTAGCAGCATACAACATTGGTGGAGTTACATTACACCGTCTCTTTATGTTGCCAGTCGAACATGGGAGAACTGGAGAGTATCGTAAACTGTCATTCGAGGTTGCATCTCAGCTCCGTTCCATGTTCACAAAGATGCAGTTACTGATCGTTGATGAAATCAGCATGGTCTCCAATGTCATGCTTGCCTGTATTCATCTACGTCTACAGCAGATCTTAGGTACTGACGATGGAGTGCCATTTGGTGGCAAAAGTATACTTGTGTTGGGAGACCTTTTACAACTTGCACCAGTCAATGCAGAGCATGTATTCACAACTCTGACTGCCAAGCAAGCTAAGAATATCCTCGGTTGCATTGCAGGCTATAACATATGGGAATTATTTACCTATGTTGAGTTGTCTGAGAACATGCGCCAAAGTGGTGATCTAGCTTACAAATCACTTTTAGATGAAGCTCGCACAGGTTCTCTATCACCAGAACATGTTTGTATGTTAAATGGTCGGACAATCACAGTAGATAGTGCATGCATAGAAACAGCATGTAATGTCTTCAGCGATATTTACTGTACTGGCAGACACATAGTGTGTCTTATGCCATGACTAAAGAAATGCGCTGAATTCAACAATCTAATGCTGCAGAGAGAAAACCAAGAGATTCTAACTCTGCGTATAGTTGATACAGTTGATGGTGTTATTCTTAGTCGAAAGCTAGTAGCAAAGATGACTGAACGACTAAGTGAACTGAAGTCAGATGTTTCATGAACAGCTGGCCTAGAAGCTGTTCTCACAGTTTGTAAGAATGCACGTATCATGCTGCGACGTAATCTAGATGTAGAACAAGGTATAGTAAACGGTGCCATGGGAAACATCACTGACTTTGTCTACAATGTCCAGAAGACATATATCGAGACACTTGTAGTGCACTTTGACAACATGGAACACTCTGTACACATAGATCGAACCTGCGTTAAATTCCAGGTTTTTAAGGATGTCTATGTAAACAGGAAACAGTTCCCATTATGTGTTGCATATGCTGTCTCCATTCACAAATCTCAGGGATTGAGTTTGGATTCAGCAATGGTAGACATAGGTACAGGCATTTTCAAGGATGTCATGAGCTACGTCACACTTTCATGTGTACGCAGCCTTTCTGGATTGCACATCATTATTATAGCACCTCAGAAAATATGAGCTGACAAGCGATGTATTCTTGAGTACAACAGATTACGTACTCTACATCAGCCACAAATGTCTTTAATACCATTGCCTACATATCTGTCTGTCTCACACAATTCAGTCACAGCTAGAGGTAACAACAAACAGCAGCAAGCTTCCAAAAGTGATTCAACAAAAAAGAGTTCAACAAAGGCCACAACTTCAAGTAAACATTCACAACCAGCAACTCATCAGAAATCAGTTGGTGTAGCTGCTGTACCAGTCTTTGACAACAGCAGTAGAGTAAACTGCTATGCTAACTCAGCTATGCAAGTTTTTCTACACATGCCACAGTTTGTACAGACAATATCTGCTTCACAAGACAATCCCCTATCAAACACTTTGAAGCAGATTATCAACATGACTTCTGACCACTCTAACAATATACAGTCACTAACACCACTACGACAGGTGTTAGCTACATATGCTGGATGTAGTACGTTTGCTGCAGACATACAGCAAAACACTACTGAGTTTATGATGGCTCTCATAAACAACCTGGATGAAGACGGCACCCCAATGCGGCAGTACTTCGCAGTAACATATGTTACAAAATATATATATGTTTCATGTGGCAATTCACAGCGTGAAACCACACAAGACATGCTGTGGATTACCTCTCTTTGTCCCTCAGACCAAAAGTGTCAAATTTCGACAGCTATTCACCAATGCTGAATGCAGTCATGCCTGTGGAAGGTGTGGAGGCAGATGCACTCAGTCCATACGTCTCAGGAGTTCATCTCAATATCTGTTGCTTATGTTGCACAGATTTGACTCCAATGGGCTCAGAGTTGATACTCCTATCACAGATTACACAGCTAGTAGAATAGTTTTCAACCAATCAGTGTTTGACACTCACAGTATAATCTATCACCATGGTCAATCCATGCATTCTGGGCATTACACCTCCTTACTAAGGTGCAGAACTGGTTGGTTAGAGTGTGACGACTCTACAAGCAGTTTTAAACAGAGACTGCCATGACACTTGAAAAATGCATATCTTCTAATATTGAAGAATTATGACAACCTTCATATTTCAGAAGAATAGGACAAAACATTTTGCATTTAAAAATGACTACTTTGTCCAAAAAAACATTCATGCCTCATTACAATGTTGCATAATGTACGACTCTAAATAAACCATACAATTTCAACAAAATGATATTCTGACAGAGACATTCCATGCACTGTAACATGTAAGATCTTGTGTGGATCAGTGACTACATGAAAATTGTTGTAGTGGCTTCAATCGGCTCCAACAATATTCACAGTCACTAGGGAAACCATGATTACATGTCTATCAAAGATTGTACATCTAAAAACTGAGGCCTTACCGCTCTCCTCCTCTGTATATATCTTTAATTATCCATGTATCAACTCATGCATAACAACAAATTTATATGAGTTGTAAAGAGTTACTCTTTGCAAACAAAGAGAAGTTCTCAGTTATCATCGTAAATAACTGAGCAACACTTCTAACATTCAACAAACATTCCACTCTGTCACAAGTTGTCTATCAACACTTCAATTTGATATTCTAATATTGAAGAATTATGATAACCTTCATATTTCAGAAGAATAGGACAAAACATGTTGCATTTAAAACTTTGTACTTTGTCCCAAAAACATCCATACCTCATTACAATGTTATATAATGTATGACTCTAAACAAACCATACAATTTCAACAAAATGAAATTCTGACAGAGACATTCCATACACTATAACATGTAAGATCTTGTGTGGATCAGTGACTACATGAAAATTGTTGTAGTGGCTTCAATCGGCGCCAACAATATTCACAGTCAGTAGAGAAACCATGATTACATATCTATCAAAGATTGTACATCTAAAAACTGAGGACTTACAGCTCTCCTCCTATGTACATCTCTTTAATCATCCATGTATCAACTCAAACATAACAACAAATTGATATGAGTTGTAAGCTGTTACTCTTTGCAAACAAACAGAACTTCTCAGTTATTATCGTAAATAACTGAGCAACACTTCTAACATTCAGCAAACATTCCACTCTGTCACAAGTTCTCTATCAACACTCCAATTTGTCTATGGACTCTTGACATATAGAGAACATCATTCGCTCAACATGCAACAGTGTAGAACTATCATGCCTTCATGCGTAATACTAGTATTGTACATATGTAAAAATAACTACCTTTATTGATAATGCAAGAAGCTGAATTACACAACTGTAAATAAGAACCAATTGCAGAATCTCATTTACTGACTTTTACATGTGTTTCCAATTACTTGTACATAATATAAAGATTTCTATTCGGTGTACATTGTTAATAACTACTTTGATACTTGTACTAAAAATACTAGTCTAACACTAAAGTACAACTGAATGTTTTACATGTTATTCAGCACTATACTAACTACATTTAATTAACCATAAGTTTGTTAAAAGATGCATTCCATGCACAGTTTTAGTATTTACAAGTTAAGAATTTACATAGAAGCCAATGTAAGAATTGATAATATGTCATTTGTTCATGTAAAAATATTCTATTTTTTCAACTTGTCACATAAATAATTCTAACGTATGTAAAAAATATTGACATTTGTAAATCAGACACTGTTACTGATCACAACACACTGCTGTAAGGGAATTTTTTACATATCTTAAAGCTAAAGCTATATTTGCTATTAAATGCCTTGAAGCTATGTTTGCCTTGTAGATTATACTGTAACAAGCTAAACTAAAGTACTTGTATGAACCAGCTTGAAACAAAGAACAAAGGTCACTTAAGAGTGAAAAGTGAAGAGTAAACCTTGAAAAGCAAATAGAACCAGATAGAACTGGTTGTAACTACAACAAAAGGAGAAGTAACATAAGTGGAAAAACAACTCCATATAAGGAAAATGCTGATAGTAAGGTTTTGCAAGAGATAAGAAAAAGCTGTTGTGAGCATGCTTAGAATGTAATCACTTATAGCCACGCCTAAGTAAACTGTAAATGTATATAAGCTACTATGAGCAGTAATCGGAGAGTTTCTCCTTTGCAGAACTCCCGCATGCATGTGTAAGGTTTGATCAAATAAAGCGAAGTTAAGACAAAACCCAGTGGTGTGGTTTTTGCCCCTGTGATGACGGGGAGGTGTGCTCAGGTAATACTTACAGTGAGAGAATTTGCTATCACAGTTTTGGCGTAGTCGGCAGGATGAGTTCTTCGGTCCATGTCACCTCGTGATCGGGTTGTTTCCCTTGGACAAAAAGAAGGACATTTTTGTGGAACCCCATCAGGACGTGACGCCTAGGGGCCGGCGACACTCATCATCACTGTAAGTACAAGAATACCTTGGAGCGAGTGTGCACTATAAAGGACAGGCTTAGGAAATATGGGAAACAAGGGAACAAAAGTTAAGCTGGGTACGGAATTAGTATTGTCTGGACCAGCAAAATGTATGTTTGATAAGTTTGGCCAAGATTTGGTCTCTGAGATAGGACAATGGCATACTTGGACCAGGGGAATTTTTCCCCTTATGGGTACTTTTAGTATAGATGTATTGAAAGAAGCAAGAATAGCATTGGAAGAAAAAGAAAAGAGCAAGCAAAAAGGGTGCAAAGTGGACTGGCCAAGGTTTAGGGTGTGGGAAAGAGAGGCAGAAAGACGATATGAAAGTCAGGTGAGAGGATTAATGGTAAAGCAGGAAGAAGAGGAAACTGCACATCGTCGGAGGGTGTTTCATCACCACGACACCCCTCCACCATATTGGCCCCTTCTACCAACTGCTCCGCCGGCACCACAGGCAGGAATGGTGCCCCAGGGGCCACCGATACAGGAGGTGGTGCAGCCTGTTGCACAGGCTGCCCCTCCCACTCAGCAAGTACAGGTGGCCCCACCAGCCCAAGTGGTGCAGCCTGTTGCACAGGCTGCCCTCCCACTCAACAAGTACAGGTGGCCCAACCAGCCCAAGCAGTACCACTACCGCAGGTCATCCAACAGGCTGCCCCACCAGTTCAGGTCCTACCACCTCGGGACCAGCCGGTTCAACCCCCTGTGACTCCAGCACAAAAGGTTACGGTTAGAGCCCCCCCAATGGTCCCCCACACCTGTTCAGTTAGACACTGACTCAGAAGAGGAGGTAGAAATAGAGGCAACAGAGGAAGACCTGGTCAAGGGAGTAGGGTCCTTGACACTGGAAAAGAAGGATGGGAAGACTTGGGTATTTAGGCAGACTGATGTAAGAAAAAGCCAAAAGAAGACAGGGGAAAAGAAAAAGTTAACACAGCAGTTGCCTTTGATATGCTATCCCAACCCACACCCTGAGGCAGGGAGACTGGCTGCCAATGGCCAGCCCGAAGTTCCTAAATATATCGAAGTGGACCGCCCATGGAACCCAGAGGAGTTGAGAGAGGCCCTGAGAGACATACCAAAGCCTCAGAATAATATAGAAGAATACATAAAGGAGTTGACAAACTTGATAAAAATGTATGAACTGTCTACTGCTGAGGTTGGGGAGTGTCTTAGACGAACACTAAAAGGCACCTGGGAGGAAGTGAAAGAGGCCTGGGACCCGACTAAGGAGAGGGATCAAATTTTGCCCCAGTTTAATGCTGTATGCATAAAACTACGGGAGAAGTTCAGAGACGTGACAGACTGGCCCCGTATCCGGGATACACGACAAAAAGATGAGGAATCAGTACGTGATTATAAGGAACGATTGCAGGCAGTCTTCAAACAGTACTCCGGTATTGGACCGGATAATCCAGCATATCAGCACCAGTTGGGTATGGCTTTCTGCACAGGATTGAGCAAGCAAATTAGATTGGGAGTTACCACAGTGTGCGTTGGATGAGAGACGAAGAAAACGATGGCCGACTTATTTCCGTATGCTGAACATGCTGAAAGACAGCAGAAGGAGATACAGAAAGAGAAGGAAGAAAGAAAAGCTGGAAAAGGCTCAGTTCCTGACAATATTTATGATTGCCTCAATTGAGGGGTCAGGTGGGAATTTTCCATTTGCGCCTAGTCAGTGACATATTATTAAATAACACCAATCAAATGTCACAAAACTAACATTTTTGTATATTGTATTACTTAGACAGTGAGCATATGGTTTTTTACCCACCCCAGGAACATCCACATTAGCAGTCACACAATTACAACAAAACACTTCTCTATCATGTGTGTAATCACAGTTCACAACCTACTGACATTGCCTTATTAACATACCACACAAGTAATGCACTACACATAATTACAACATACACCCATTTCAAAAAAAAAACATTTAATTGTTTAACAAAGTCTCTTTACGTTCAATAGTAAATATATAATGAAGCGCCACAGTTTCACCTTTACTATTAGAATTCCAGGTCAAATGTCAGAAAGTACTTCCTCACATAAAGAATAGTGAGTAGTGAAACATCACTAGAAACACACAACACCTGATTAGTTTCCTATAATATCACATACTTACTCCAATTCATATTATACAGTTGTTATCATTCTTACACATTTACATATATTACAAGCAATGATTACACACATACAAAGATTGTATTGTGAGACTGCTTCTGTCAACTAAATTTCAGTCTTGATTGGATCTTTTCTCCATTTAACAAATTGGCAATACATTTTTTCAAACCATAACCACCTGTGTCGACTCTTTACTTTAAATACCATTATGACATAAAAATAAGTGTGTATGACTTAAGCATACAAATCAATGTTAACTAATACTGCTACAACTATACCTCCATCAATTTGTTTGGTACCTATGACATACAGTCAGTATCACAGCATATGCAATGATGTGGGACATTGCATGTCACATTTGACATAATTCCTAACAGTGTAAAAAACTCAGCAATGTACTTACTTTTCCTGTGCCTATGTAGTCATTGTTACTATACCAAGGTGCCACACATCAGCACCCAACAGTACACAGCTGTGACTATACATGTACCATGCAGTCACTACTATGTGTACTTCAGAGTCTGACAAAATGGAACTTTCTAATTGGCTGCAAACATCCCAACAAACTTATGTTAATTAAGCAATAAGGCACTCCAGGGTGTGGGTTATTGGGGGATTTACCCATGCCTTGTGTGGTGTGTCACGAGGCACAGCCATGACTTAACCACACGTTAGGCGGGTAAACTCTAATAACCTACACCATGGAGTGCCTTATTGTGATTATACAATGGACCCATGTGTAAAAGAAATTTTAAATGTGTTTAGGTATTTTTTTCTATAAATGCCATTTCTCAGCCGTGGGTTATCACAGGATATATAATGGACATGTGATGTGTTTTGACCTATGAGGTTAAAGGATTTTCATACCCCATTGTATAATCTTTTATTAACATACATGAAGAGGTTAACAATATACTGAACAAGGTTTAAAACTGTTTAAAAACATGTTTCATTATTATAGCAATAAGCCACTCCCAAGAATTGTGTTAATGGTCAGTCGATCACCCTGTAGAGACATGTGCCACTCAGCCACACCTCGTGCCACAGCACACCCCTAGAACAAGATCAACAGACCATTAACATAACCCATTGTCATGCCTTAATTAATTATAAAAGGGTCTCAGAAACTGAGCTTTCTGACTGGCTGAAAACATTCTAACAGCCTTCTGTAAATTTTTTATTGACATACATACACAGGTTAACCATTTCCTGAACAAGCTTTTAAACAGTTGAAAAACATTTTTATGATAATTAAGCAATAATGCCCGACAGGGTGTGTGTCGTGCTGGGATAACGTCACGCCTCAGGTGGTTAGGCACGAGGCCGCGGGCCGAGTGCGTCCAACAACTGAGGTGTGATGTTATCCCAAAGACACACACCCTGGAGGGCATTATTGCTATTATACAATGGCTCATTGTATATATAAAGTAAAAAAATAATTTTAAAGAATGTTTTTATTAGTGAGGAAAAATATTTTTGTTTCTTAAGAGGAGATGCAACAAAAGACAAATGGTCATGGTGGTCATCCAAATGGGTTCACAGTGAGGCTGAGACTAGACCCGTGATGTTGTACTGATTAACATCATGGGTCCAGCCCAAGACTGACCAATCAGAGTCCAAGATTTTTTTCTTGCCATTGTATAATAATAATAAGGCATTACTAACAGTAATGATAATAGTCAGTTAATCGCCCTATCGACATATGGCACTGCCACACCTCTGCTGCCACAGTACACCCCTTCAAGGTGATTAACAGACTATTAACATAACCCTGCATCATGCGTTATTGCTTAATTGAATTTTAATAACCGTATAGCCCACAGGTCCCCGGACATCCCTTTTTTCAGGGGTGACCCGGAAAGCAAACAGTAGATCAAATAGAACACAATGGCACATATACAAGCTGACAGTATACAGTATGCTTCAGTTTACAAATACATCTGTGTTGTCATCAACACCTACAATTACAATATACTACCTACCTTTGTCTGACATTGGGTGCTCCACTGCCTACCTGACCCTGCTGGTGATGTCTTGTATCATAGTAACACCAACAGCAATACAAACAGAAGTGCTAACAGTGGCACATATGGTAACAGAAGTGAAAATGAGAGCATAAACGGCAAGACACACAGTGATACAGATCACAACGCTGTGCCACGTGATGTGTTAAAAGGAGGTTTGTAATTCCCTGCAAACATCCTAACTGCCTTATGTTAATCTTTTATTGACATACATGAAGAGGTAAACCATTCCCTGAACAAGGTTTAACACCAGCATGCACATTGGTTGTCGTTAGACATAACCCTCACCCCCATCACATGTGTAAAGCAGCAGAAGTATAGGAGAATGGGGTGAGAGTTAGGACCCATGATCCCAATGCACACCCCAATGCCAGTTGGGGGGTGGGCGGGGTGTCCAAGGGGGGTTTTCAACCCTAACAGCGAATTTCCTCACTTTTGTCGCTGTGGAACAACCCTAACTAATGCATTAAATGGAGTTTTTGCCTCTAATTTCCTTCTTTTGAGAATGATAACGAAATAGTGAATGTAATGCAGCGGGGCGCACTCCCGCCGCGCAATCTGATATGGCGGGCGAGGCCCAAAGGGCCCCACACTCCCACCACATGATATCTTGTGGCATACTAACAGGGACAGCAACGCAAACAGAAATGCTAACAGTAGCACACATGGTAACACAAGCGCGAATGAGAACAGAAAAGGTAACGCACATGGTGGCGTAGACGGGAACAGTCTGCCACGTGATGTGTTGTCACATAGTAACATGGTGCCTGCAAACAGAAATGTCAATGGGCATGGTGACGTAAAGTGAAACAGAAAGATAAACATTACTGTAGACAGAAATGGCAAAAAATAACAGAAATGCAAGTGCAAATGAAAGCATAAAAGGATAACGCACATGGTGGCGCGAGACGTCAATAGTAAGTAAACGGAGTGCGAAACCGCCAAGCGGAAAGGGCAACAGTAACAGTAATGTAAGTGCACAGGCTGGTTTTCCCAAAACCTGCATAGAGAAAGACAGTGAGTACAAATAATGTATGCATAATAATGAGTATCAGCATGAAAATGAGAACTTGGAATACTAAATATGTTATATCTCAGGAACCGTATACGAGAAAAAAAATGTAAAAGTCATATTATTTACAACTGTCCTGGCTAATTTGGTACTTAGCCCCATTGGGGACAAGAATTTTCTGACAGAAAATCCGTATATCTCGCACGTTCCGAGATATATGGGCCCTGAAAAGCGTATTGACGCCGTAATGTTATCCTATGGAAAAATGTCAACTTTGGAGTGCCATAACTTTGCCGCCGTGTAATATTTTTTCACCAAACCACTGAAAGGCACATCTGTGGGCTGTTGGCTGTCTGCCCTCCAAATTTCAGGAAAAAAGACCAAACCGTTATTTTGCAGCAGGGTGCCAAAGGATTTCTGTAAAGCGTCGGGCGCCGTAATGTTATCCTATGTGAAAACCGTCAACTTTGGAGTGCCGTAACTTTGCCACCGTGTAATATTTTTTCAATACAACACTGAAAGGCACATCTGTGAAATGTGGGCTCTGCTCCTTCCAAATTTCAGCCCAAAACTCCCAGCGGTTCTTTTGCAGCGCAGTGCCAAAGAATCGCTGTCACTTTCCCACAGATGGAAAACTACTGTCGCAATTTGCGAAAGCTTTCGCAAAAAAGTTCGACACTTCGTGAGCACAAAAGTAATTTGTGAAAGTACTTTTCCAGAAATTTGAAAACATATTTCTGGGGTGTTTACCACAAAATAAAGACATGGCAAGCATCCTCAGGTCCGATTAGGTGAATACAAAAAGAATTGGGTTGCTAGAGGGTCCCAAATTTAAATGCCAACCATTTCTCTGATCACCAACTGAAAACAAAATGGCCGATTTACGAAAGTAACAGGCCCATTTGTGAAAGTAAAATGCATTTGCGACACTGTCGAACTTTAACTTTTCCATTGACTTATAATGGGAAACTGTTTTTGAATAACTTTTGAACCGTTTAATATTTTCATGAAATCTTCAAAAACATGGGATGCTGGCCGCACATTCCTGAAGATTTTGGGCCGGTCGCACAAACCCATTACAACCTGTAAGCGACCGTAGAATTCAGAAAAAGCGTAACGTCTGCTGACAGATCATGCTTAATAACTCCACAGTTGTATACACAACCAGTACAAAACTTGGCAGATCCCAAGGCCTATGGTTCTTGATCATGTATTCAAATTTCAGGTAAATCCATTGAACAGTTTGCAAAGTTATTAAGGTGCAAAGTTTTGGGGTTTAACATAGAAATGGCTCCTCAACCTAACTATGGTAACACTACCGTGCTACCATAATATATATATATATATATATATATATATATATATATATATATATATATATATATATATATATATATATATACATATATATATGTAGTATTATTGTAGCAACGGTAGCGTACATAGTTAGGATGAGGAGTACTTGCTGTTAAACCTAAATTTTGCACCTTAATAACTTTGCAACTGTTCAATGGATTTGCCTGACATTTGGAACACATGATCAAGAACCATACATCTTGGGATCTGCCAAGTTTCGTACTGTTTGGATGTGCGGCAGCGGAGTTATTAAGCGTGATCTGCGCATGTGTTTATGCTTTTTTGCAATTCTTTGGTTATCTCTACAGGTCGCACAGTTTGAGTGACTGGTCTGTAATCTTCAGGGAACGTGTGGCCAGGGTCCCTGATGTGCCTTTTGAAGATTTCGTGAAAAAATATTGAACGGTTCAAAAGTTATTCAAAAAACAGTTTCCCATTATAAGTCAATGGGAAAAGTTAACAAAAAGTTTAACACTTTCGCAAATGCAGTTTTTACTTTCACAGATGGCCCTTTTACTTTCGCAAATCCACCATTTGTTTTTCAGTTAAGTGATCAGAAAATGCTTGGGATTTAAATTTGGGACCTCTGGGAACTGAATTCATTTTGTGTTTACTAAGTCGGAACCTGAGGATGCTAGGCATGTCTTTATTTTGGGTAAAACACCCAAATATGTTTTCAAATTTCTGAAAAGAACTTCACAAAGTACTGTCGCAAATGCCTAAAAATAACAGCAAATCTATATTTCCCTATAAAGAATGGTTTGGTCTTCTGGCTGCAGTTTGAGGGAACACAGCCAATATCCACAGATGTGCTGCCAGTGTTTCAGTGAAAAATATTACAGGGCAGCAAAGTTACGGCACGCCAAAGTTGACACTTTTTCCCATAGGATAACATTATGACATCCGCCACATTACAGGAATCCTTTGCCACCCTGCTGCAAAATAACGGTTTGGTCTTTTGGGCTAAAATTTGAAGGGAAGAAAGCCAACATCCCACAGATGTGCCTTTCAGTGGTTTGGTGAAAAATATTACAGGGAGCCAAAGTTATCAGCACCTCAACTTCTTTTTTCCCATAGGATAACATTACAGCTTTCAAGGCCCGTGATCTCGGAAAGTCGGCGTAGATACGGGACGACTTTCATCAGAAAATGCTTAGCCCCAAACAGGGCTAAGTACAAAATTAGCCAGGAAAGTCATACATCATATGACTTTACATTCTTTTCTACAGTTCGTGAGATATAAGCAATTTAGCATTCCAACCCTCATTTCTGCTCAAGACCATTATTATGCATACATTCTTTGTACTCACTGTCTTTCTCTATGCAGCTTTTGGGAAAACCGGCCTGTGCACTTACATTACAGTTACCCTTACCGCTTCCGCTTGTGGTTCCATACCTGTTTCACTTACCGTTCCCAGTCTACGGCACCATGTGCGTTACCCTTTACGTTTTCATTTGTGTTTGTGTTTGCATTATTTTAACCATTTGTGTCTACAGTACTGTTTATCTTTCTGTTTTGCTTTGTGTCACCATGCACATTACCATTTGATGTCTCGGCACTGTTACTGATGTGACAAGACACGCGGGATCATGGAGCCACCGCCCTCACTCCAGCCAGCATTACATTCCACTATTTCTCATTATCATTCTCAAAAGAAAGGAAAATTAGGGGCAAAAACTCCAGTTTAATGCATTAGTTAGATTTGTTCCACAGCATTAAAAGCAGAAATTCGGTGTTAGAGTTGAAAGCCCCCTTGACCACCCGTCCACACCCCAACTGGCATTGGGGTGCATGTCAGAAGAAGTCATCCTAACAACTCACCCCATTCTCCCATACCTCTACTTTTACACATCTGATGGGCAGAGTTAGACACACAACCCAACGCCGCACTCCTGATGCCAGTTGGGGTGTGGACGGAGGTCAAAGGGGCTTTCAACCTAAACACCTATTCCTTGCTTTTGTCACTGTGGAACAACCCAACTAATTCATTAAACTGAGTTTTTTTGCCTCTAATGTATATATATATATATATATATATATATATATACATTCATGGCAAAACATCCATTTAATGCATCAGTTAGTTGTTCCACAGCGACAAAAAGCTGAGAATTGCAGTGCAGAGTTGCCACTCTTTGCACCCCAAGCTCAGTCGCCCCTCGTTGCTTGGAATCATCGGTCCCAACCTTACCCCATCCTAGGTGTAAACCAGCTGAGGTAGTGCAGCATAGGAGAATGGGAGAGTTAGACTCCGATGACCCCAACGCACACCCTGATGCCGGTTGGTGGGGATGGAGGGCCTGAGCGCAAGGGGTGGCAACCCAACACCAGATTTCCCTCACTTTTGTCGCTGTGTAACAACCCTAACTGCATTAAAACAGAGTCTTGCCATGAATTTCCCTTCTTTTGAGAATGAGCACTATAAATAGTGAATGGAATGTGGTGGTGGAGAAGGACCCACGTTCCCACCGTGTAATTTTTTGTCACATAGTAACGCTAACGGTAACGCAAACGCAAGCACAAATGGTAACGCACATGGTGACACAAATGTAAATGATAATGCAAATGGTAAGAGAAGCACAAGTGCAAATATTAATGAAAACAGAAATGGTAATGCAAACAGTAACACAAATGCTAACGGGAACAGAAACGCAAACGTTAATGAAAACAGTAATGTAAATGCTAATGCCAACGGAAATGCAAACAGTAACAAAAATGCAAATGATAACACAAACGCAAACAGAAATGCAAACGGTAAAGGCAAAGGCACAGCAGATGGAAACAGTAATGCAATCGACAACGGAAATGCAACCACAAATGCAAACACTAAGGCCAACAGAAACACAAACAGTGATGAACACACAAACAGTAATGGTAACACAATTGGAAATGCAAAAAGGTACAGTAACAGCAACGATGACGCCAAAGTGAACAGTAACACAAATGCAAGCACCTACAGAACTGCAAATGGTAATGCGCACGGTCATGGTACCACAATTGGAAATGCAAATGCTAACGGTAACACCAACGATGACGCCAAAGAAAACACAAATGCAAATGCAAGCGGAAGCGCATACGCAAATGCAAATGGTAGTGATGCAAAATGAAATGCAAACAGAAACAGTAATGGAAATGCAAATGGTAACAGTAACGCAAATGCAAGCGCAAACGAAAATGCAAAGGGTAATGCACACAGTGGCATAGACGGGAATGCTAACGCAAATGGTCCCAGAATTTCAAGTGGGAATGCTAACTGTGACAGTAATGAAAATGCACACCCTTTTTCCCCCCAAAAGCTGCATTTAGAAACACAGTGAATACATAGAATGTATGCATAATAATGGGCCTCAGAGCAGAAAATGAACATGGAATACTAAATTGCTTATATCTCAGGAACCGTACGAGGCAGAAAAAAAATTACAGTTTCATATAATTTATGACTTTCCTGGCTAGTTAAGCATTTTGCTAATGAAAAGTCCATATCTCAAAGCGTTTCCGAGATACGGGCCCTGAAAGGCATGGCAGACGCCATAATGTTAGACTATGGGAAAAAACGTCAACTTCAAAGTACATAACTTTGCAGCCCTCTAATATTTTGTCACCAAACCACCAAAAGGCACATCTGTGGGATTTTGGCTTTCTTCCCTCCAAATTTCAGTCCAAAAGACCAAACCCTTTTTTTGCAGCAGGGTGACAAAGCTTTCCTATTCTTTTGGGCATAGTGTCGTAAAGTAGTGTCGTAAATCATGACACTTTCGTGAAAAAATCATGAAAGTGTTGCAAGGGCGACACTACTTTGTGACACTACTGTTTCCAAGAATTTCAAAAACATATTTCTGGGGTGTTTAACTCCCCAAAAAATAAATTGCTAGCATCCTCAGGGCTTGACTAGGTGAACACAAAAAGAATTGTGTACCTAGAGGCTCCCAAATTTAAATGGCAAGCATTTCCATGACCAGTAACTGAAAAAAAAAGGTGGATTTGCAACACTAGAGGGGTTATTTGCAACATTAAAAACTGCATTTGTGACACTGTTGAACTTTCTGTTAACGTTTCCCGTTGATTATAATGGGAAACTTATTTTTTGAATAACTTTTGAATGGTTTAATATTTTTTCACAAAATCTTTGAAAGGCACATCGGGGATGCCGGCTGCATGATCCCTGAAGTTTTTTGGACTGGTCGCACAAACTGTGCGACCTGTAGGCACAAGCAAAGAATGCACAAAAAAACATAAATATGACTTTCTATAGTGCTATATAGTTCCACAACTGTATATCTGACCATTACAAAACGTGGTAGATCCAGAGACCTATGGTACCATTCCATGCATGCCAAATTTCAGGGAAATCCATCATACGGTGGCAAGTTATTAAGCTGAAAAATTTCACATTTTAACCTTAAATGGGGTACTCAACCTAACTATAGTGGCACTACTATGCCACTATAATATATATATATATATATATAATATATATATATATATATATACATTAGAGAAAAACCCATCAGTTAGGGTTGTTCTACAGTGACAAAAGTGAGGAACTTCAGTGTTAGGGTTTAAACCCCCCTTGGACCCCTCCAGCCCACCCCCAACCGACATCGGGTTGTGCATTGGGGTCATCAGCCATAACTCTCACCCCATCACATGTGTAAAGAAGCTGAGGAATAGGAGAATGGTGTGAAAGTTATGACCGACGACCCCAATGTGCAACCCAAATTTCCTCACTTTTGTTGCTGTGGAACAACCTTAACTGATGCATTAAACTGAGGTTTTTGCCTCTAATTTCCCTTCTTTTTGAGAATGATGATGAGAAATACTGAAAGTAATGCAGTGGCGGGAGCACCGGGCCCTTTTGGTCCTGTGCTTCCGCCACGTAATGTATTGTGACATAGTAACAGGAACAGCAATGCAAACAGAAGCACCAACAGTGGCACACATGGTAACGGAAACGTAAATGGTAAAGGAAACCTTAATAGAAACACAAGAGCAAAGTAACGCTGAAGCGAATAGTGACACAAACGGACATTGAAGCGCATATGAAAACGCAACTGGTAATGCGAACAGTGATGGCAGTGGTATTTTAAATGGAAATGTTAAGTGATATAGCAAAAAGAATGCGAAAGGGAACAGAAACAGAAACGCGAATGCAAGCACACATGTAAATGCAAACCATAATGTGCACAGGCACGGTACCTCAATTATAAATGCAAATGATAAAGTTAACATGAAGAATAATGCCAAAGGAAACAGAAATGGAAATGGGAACAGAAGCGCGTACGGAAACGCAAGCCAAAACTTGCACTGGCACAGTACCGCAATTGTAAACGTAAATGGTAACAGTAACAGCAACAATAACAGCAAAGGAAACAGAAACACAAATGGAAACACAAGCGCATATGGAAGCGCAAACCTTAATGCGCACAAGCACAGTAACGCAATTGCAAATGCAAATGGTAACAGTAACAGCTAGGAAGATGCAAAACAAAAGAGAAATGGAAATGCAAACAAAAGGGCTGCGAGAAACGCAAATGGCAATGCGCACGTTGATGCAAACAGAAACAATAGTGGAAATGCAAATGGTAACAGTAACGAAAACGCAAGCGCAAATGACAACGCAAAGGGTAACACACACAGTGCCATACACGGGAACGGTAACGCAAACGGGGACATAAACGCAAGTGGAAACAGTAACTGTAACAGTAATGGAAGCACATACCCTGTTTTTGCCAAACAGGTGCATAAAGAAACACAAAGAATGTATGTATTGTAATGGGTATCGAAGCTTAAAATGAGCATTGGAAGTACTTAATTGCTAATATCTCAGCAACCGCACGATGTAGAAAAAAAAAATTACATTTCATAAAAATCATGATTTTCCTGGCTAGGTTTTTGCAATTGCAACTCGCAACAAAAAATCTGTATCTCGCATCATTTTCGACATACGAGCCCCGAAAGGTGCGGGGTACGCCACGATGTTAGTCTATGGGAAAAAATGCCAACTTTGGAGTACTGTAACTTTGCAGCCATGCAATATTTTTTCAACAAACCAGCAAAGGGCACATAAGTGAGACGTTGGCTGCATTCCCTCCAAATTTCAGCTCAAAAGACCTAACCGTTCTTTTGCAGCAGGGTGACAATGAACTGCTGTCATTTTGGCCATAGCCTGAAAAAGTAGTGTCATGATTTGCGAAAGCTTTTGCAAGCATTTGCGAAAGTGTCGTGAGTGTGACACTACTTTGCGACACTACTTTTTCCAGAATTTTTAAAAACATATTTCTAGGGTGTTTCACCCCAAAATAAAGACATGGCTAACATCCTCAGAGTCCGACTAGGTGTACACAAAAAGAATTGTGTTGCTAGAGGGTCCCAAATTTAAATGGCAAGCATTTTTCTGATCACTAACTGAAAACAAAATGGCAGATTTGTGACACTACTAAGACCATTTGCGACACTAAAAAGTGCATTTGTGACACTGTCGAACTTTTTGTTAACTTTTCCCATTGCCTTATAATGGGAACTTGTTTTTTGAATAACTTTTGAACTGTTAAATATTTTTCATGAAATCTTTGAAAGACACATTGGGGACCCTGGCCGCACATTCCCTGAAGTTTTTGGACTGGTCGCGCAAACCGTGCACCCTGTAGGTGCAAGCAAAGAATTCACCAGAAACCGTAAACACGTGCGCAGATCACACTTAACTCCACAACCGTATGTCCGACTGGTACAAAAGCTGGCAGATCTCAAGATGTATGGTACTTGATCATGCATTCCAAATTTCAGGCAAATCCATTCAACAGTGGCAAAGTTATTACGGTGCAAAGTTTGACCCTTTGACCTTAAAAGTGCTACTTAACCCTAACTATGGTAGTAGCACTACCGTGCTACCATAATATATATATATATATATATATATATATATATATATAATATAGCACGGTAGTGCCACTATAGTTAGGTTGAGTACCATTTAAGGGTAAACCTGAAATGTGGCAGCTTAATAACTTTGCTACTGTATGACAGATTTACCTGACATTTGGAATGCACGGTCTGGTACCATAGATCTCAGGATCTGCAAGTTGCGTTATGGTCAGATGTATGGTTGCGGAGCTAGAGCACCAAAAAATGCATAAATTATGCATTTTGCACGTTCTTGCTTGCACCGACAGGTCATAAAGTTCATGTCGTCAAAAACATCAGGAACATGCAGCTAGGGTCTCCGTGTGCCTTTTGAAGAGTTCGGTGAAAATATTAAACGTTCAAAAGTTATTAAAAAACCTGTTCCCCCTTGTAGTCTATGGGAAAAATTAACAAACTATGTGACCATGTTGCAAATGCCATTTTTACTTCCGCGAATGACCCTTTCACTTTGACAAATTGGCCATTTTTTTCAGTTGGTGGTCAGAGAAATGCTTGGCATTTAAATTTGGTACCCTCTAGGGACACAGTTCTTGTTGTGCTCACCTAGTTGGGTCCTGAGGATGCTAGCCATGCCTTTGTTTGGGATAAAACACCCCAGAAATATGTTTTTCAAATTTTTTTTAACAGTAGTGTGGAAAAGTACTTTCTCAAATTCGACAGTTTTGTGATTTTTTTTTTTTGCGAAAGTGTCGTTATGTGCGAAAGTAATTTGTGAAAGTATGCCCAAAGCAATAGGAAATCTTTGCCACCCTGCTGCAAAACAACAGTTTGGTCTTTTGGGCTCAAATTTTCAGGGAAAATGGCCAACATCCCATAAATGTGCCTTTTTTATTGGTATGGTGCCAAAATAAAACAGGGTTGCAAAGTTGCACCACTCTGAGTTTGACAGTTTTTCCCCTAGGATAACATTATGGTGTTCGCCACGCCTTTCGGGTCCCGTATCTTGAAAAAGTGCGAGATACGGTCTTTACGTTGCAAAAATGCTTAGCCCCCCATTAGGGGGGCTAAGTACAAAACTAGCCTTGAAAGTCATTAATAATATGAGATTTTAATTTTTTTTCTACGTTGTACGGTTCCTGAGATATAAGCAATTTAGTATTCCAAGTGTTTATTTTCTGGTTTGAGGGCCATTACTATGGCCACATTCTTTGTACTCACTGTCCTTTTAAATGCACCTTTTTGGAAAAAACAGCATGTACATTTGCATTACTGTTACCGTTACAGTATGTGTTTATGTTTCTGCTTGCGTTTCCATTACCGTTTGTGTTAGCCGTAGTCAGGGACTTGGCTAGATAGAAGTCCTGCCATCGCATGGAGTCTCTTAGGTCTGATATATACCCGTGGAGATCAAAGTTGCGTATGCACCTTTTAAAGGAGAATTTTGGTGCAGTTGTGGATTTAAGAGTGGATCTTACACACATGCGATGAAGCAAGGTCGCTAATATCAGAGAAAAAGATGCCAGCATGGGAGAATAAATAAGGGATATGCAGCGGTTCAGTGTGTGATAATGCATTTATCTTGTACAGTTTCCAGTGACCTCAAGTAAACCTCACGAGTGCCGAAGGCATGAGTGAGAGTTACGAGAGGTCACTGTAAACTATACAAAATAAATGCATTATCACATACTGAACCACTGCATATTCCATTTATGTAACAGGTTTAGATGTTGTGTGAACATTTTGATTTTGGTAGGTGTAAATAATTTGTCAAAAAAGGGAAAAGAACATTGAATTTTATGCTGTTTTTTGCTAATTATAAAAAAACAAAATGGTACCTATAAATGAAACACCACTCATTTTGTAGCTATTTTTGAGCTGAACATTTTTCGTGCTCACAGTACCATGCTATCATTTTTTGTTTTAAAGTTATTTATATTTGTTTGTCAAAAAAGTGAACAAAAATTACATTTTCTTCTGTTTTCTTGCTAATCATATACAATATACAGGGTTTATATAAATGAAACAGTATTCATTTTGTAGATAATTTTGTGCTGAACAATTTTCGTGCTCAGTATATATCTTTTTTTTTCGTTTTAAGTTATTGACATTTAAATATGGTTAGTACTGCTTCTGAGACCGAAAATTCTAAATGAATTCTGAAGAGAACTGTGTAGATAAATGAGCTAGTGATGTAGTTACTGTGTGAATAAATGGGTGATGATGTAGTTACTATGTGGATAAATAAATTTATTACCATAGTAGCGAAGATAAGTGGGTTTATTCCACAGTTTTTATCCTGACCCCTGTTGCATAAATGGGGTTTGTTAACTAAAATGATATCCAAGAGAGAATTGTTATTAGGATTGAGCTTGTTAGGACGAGTAGATTAGTTTATTAGCTGTGACAACCCAAGGGAATCACAGAACATTTAAAGTGGGGTGGATGCACTGGAGAGCCAGTCTAAGTTGAAGTCCCCTAGTATGATACACTCTGAAGATGCCGAACCCAGGGTGTTTCTGAGATGTTTTAACAACTATAGTCCAGCTGATGGAGGTCTGTAGCATCCTATTATATGTAATGAGACACCAGTGGCAAGTTCAATCTTTAATGACAAGCTTTCGAATTCTTTTGGGACAGAGGTTGAGTCAATTATGGAGGCAGGACATTTATCCTTGATGTAAATAGCTACCCCAATACCTCTGGTTTGCCTGTCAGCTCTGAACAAAGAGTAGGAGGGGATGTTAACTTAGTTGTTACTGGTCACCAGTCAAAGCCAGGACTCCATAATCACCAGAACATCTGGAGCAATATGACATACCCAGGCCTGAACAGAAGTGATTTTTTTAATAGGCTACATACATTAACATGAAAGAATGTAAGCCCCTTGAGGCTTTGTAGCTCTGCTGGGGATTCCATGGGTGCCAGAAGGCCTGGATTAAGCTCAATATTTCCTGAGCATAGTAAAAGCAGGAACAAGAGTTTCCTGCAGAGTCCTAGGAAAAGTGTGGGTGGCTGAGTCTTCTTTCAGTTACGTGATTTGTCTGCGGCAGTATAGGGAGTTCTGAGGCTAGTTCCCAGTTTTCCTGATGCTGCATACACTAATGCCGTGACCGAGAGAGTCAATGGGAGTGGGGGGAGTATGCAGAAGGTGGTGTAGCCCTGTGGGCAGGCTCTAGAAGAGTTCTTGTATGCCGGTGCAGGTGAAGGACCAGCGGCGGGTTAGGGGAAGTTAGAGCACATACAAGTTCTTCTACTTGATAGGAAAAGTCCCGGTCGGACAATGTAAAAAGAGAGCCATTGTCCACTCTAGGAGTTGTTTTTTGAGTCACGTTCTGGTCCAATACATGTAAGATGAGCAGAGACAAGCATATAAGTAGGTAATATGCCCTCATTATGAGACTATCACGCAATGGGCACTACAAGTGTGGGCAAGAGAAGCGATTCTCAATGGAGGAGAATTTCTTAATCCCTGCAGAATACTACTATAGGCAGTGGAGCCTGAAGCAGTAATCAAGTACAGCTCCTAGTCAGGCTAATAAGAAAAGAGTTCACCTGACTATAGAGTAGTACTAGGGGCAGAGAGGCTTTGAAGCAAATTTCTTAGCTACTACTCTGGAGCAGACTAAGTACTAGAGAGAGATCACCTGACCTAAATCAACTGCCATAGCAAGACAGGATATGCTAGTCAGCAATAAGCAAACCTAAAGTACCAAAATGGTATGCCTCAGCAAGACAGAATGAGATAAAGCTGCTAGAAGGCTTAGTTGCAAAAAGGGGATGGGAGGAATTGCAGTTGTTGACAGTAAGTAACCAATAAATTAAAACATCAGATAGGAGTGGGCAGAGACTGTGTGCATTTAAAGGAGGCCTGGAAGGGGTAGGGGTGATGAGATGAAAAATCAAGGGGAAGTTTGCAGAGCTAGCACTGAATCAGTGCACATACAGTGGGAGAGAAACTGCAGCGGGGGGGATGGTGAGTTACTTTACACAGGCCGAGCAGAACAGGCTAAATTAAAATATATAAATTAAGAGCTGAGTACAGGGATGCAGACTTACATTAAGCCACACGTCTCGGGTGCTCCTGTCTCAGGTGAGTGAGACCAGCCAATCAGGGAGCTCTACACAGGCATGGAGCCAATAGCTGTACCCTGAGAAGGTGCCAAAATTGAAAACAGAAAATTGCAAGTGATGATCTGGTTCAGCGTTCACACAGCCCAGAGAAATCGTGGCAATTTTTCAAGCATCATACGTTATCTATCTCTTTGGGGGGGTGGGTGGATCAGGCTCCTTGCACCACAGAGGTGTTATGGCTGGATCATGACTGCTGCCTGTGGGGGCAGGTGGCACCTGTAAGGAAGGAGACAGCAGATTAAATAGGAGCAGATGGGGGGGTGTCTAAACAGAGACACACAAAGAGAGCTGAGCACCAACTTGAAAGACAAAGTCACGGGGCAGTCTCAGACAGAGGCAAGGTGCCAGCTAACTTGGGAATCCAAAACAAGCACAAAAGAACAGACTGATGGGGGAGTGCAAGAGGGACAGAACAGAGACAGAGGAGAACAGGGAGACAAAGGAAGATGATTAAGAATGAAAGTCAAGGGCAGGAGCCTTAGGCTCAAGATAGAGGCTACTCAGATTTTACAATTCACTGAAATTTCTAAGTCCATAGCAGTAAGCATGTAAACCCAGTACAGTCTTAAATAGGATTAAAAAAAAATATATTAACAAAGCCAGTAAAATTTTTTTGCAAACTCAGTTCAAGGCAGTGTAAAGAGTGAAAGCTTAATTGGGGAAAAATCAAGGGGAAGTTTGCAGAGCTAGCACTGAATCAGTGCACATACAGTTGGACAGAAACTGCCGGGGGAGGGGAACGGTAAGTTACTTTACATAGGCAGAGCAGAACAGGCTAAATTAAAATATATAAATTAGGAGCTGAGTACAGGGATGCAGGCTTACATTAAGCCACACGTCTCGGGTGCTCCTGTCTCAGGTGAGTGAGACCAGCCAATCAGGGAGCTCTACACAGGTGTGGAGCCAATAGCACTACCCTGAGAAGGTGCCAAAACTGAAAACAGCAAATTGCAAGTGATAATCCGGTTCAGCATTCACACAGCCCAGAGAAATTGTGGCAAATTTTCAAGCGTCATACCTTATCTATCTCTTTGGGGGTGGATCAGGCTCCTTGCACCGTAGAGGTGCTGTGGCTGGGATCGCGACCGCTGCCTCCATGGGGGCAAGTGGTACTTCATCTATCTCTTTGGGGGTGATCAGGCTCCTTGCACCGTGAGAGGTGCTGTGGCTGGATTGTGACCGCTGCCCATGTGGGCAAGTGGCACCTTATCTATCTCTTTGGGGGTGGGTGGATCAGGCTTCTTGCACCGTAGAGGTGCTATGGCTGGATCGTGACAGCTGCCTGTGGGGCAAGTGGCACCTTATCTATCTCTTTGGGGGTGGGTGAATCAGGCTTCTTGCACCGCAGAGGTGCTATGGCTGGATCGTGACCACTGCCCATATTGGCAAGTGGCACCGTATCTATCTCTTTGGGGGGTGGATGGATCAGGCTTCTTGCACCATAGAGGTGCTATGGCTGGATCATGACCACTGCCCGTGGGGGCAAGTGGCACCTTATCTATCTCTTTGGGGGGTGGGTGGATCAGGCTTCTTGCACCGTACAGGTGCTATGGCTGGATTTTTGTGCTACTTCAGAAGGAAGTTTAGCATTTAAATCATCCCTTTCATGCGGTGGCAAAAAAGCATAGGAGAGGATTTCAGTTATTTTGTGCAGCAACATGGACAGATCAGACACAATCAAACCATTTGTCATCAGCAAATCAAAGCAGCCAAGAAGCTTTGACCATGTCTCCATGTCGGCCTTACTAACATACTATGAAGCTAACAGTAATTCTTGCATGTCAAGTGAAATTTGTTCTAACTAAAGATGTGACGCCAAAGGAGTAAGGTGGCACTGATTTTAGATAACTGCAGCGCTCACCCTTACCTGACTTTGTCCAATGTTAAACTCTACTTTCTTCCTCCCCAACACAACTGCCCCCATACAGCCAATGGATTTGGGCATCATTAATTATTTCAAACATCATTAGTGCCAAAAGGTAAGAAATGCTTTCTTTTGTCATGTGTCTTCCTGCTGTGATCCCCCACCTCCCCCACCTCAGCCAATAACAGTGTTTACCTTTATTTTGTTTACAGATGGTGGAGAAAAGCTCCGTTACAGACCTGGCCAAGAACAGCTCAATGATGGGTGCCATTTAAATGCTCAGCAGTGCCTGGTGTGAAGTCAAGCCAGAGATGATCACACATTATTACAAAACAGTCAGCTTCACTCACTTAGATGAACAGCCAGTGAACGTGCTGGAAGATGAAGCACTTCCGCTACCACTCCTACCAGTGAGCATGATGGCTTAGGACTTCGACTAGTAGCTCAGCATAGATGCTGAGGGAGCTACAAGTGGGCCAGCCAGCAAAACAAGAGATCTGCTCGAGACTCAGTCCAGAGTCAAATATAAATGAACCTGAGGTAAATGAAGATGAGACTGAAATAGAAAACCCAGTATCAACTGCCAAAGAACTAAACTGTATGGAAACAAAAAAGCAGTTTGTGCAGCTATGACAGAAAAAGGATTTCTCAGCACTATTTAATTTTGAAACATATCTCCTTCAGCTGGCTGTTAAAAAATCAAAAACAACAGAACATAACATTGTACTTTGCAATGCAAAAGTAAAAGCCATTACTTGAAATACTTAAAAAATGTTTTTCATGTTTTTTGACAAAATAAAGTGAAACAGACACTTAATGAGAGGACTTGGCCCGAGGTTCAATATGGGGAATAACTCCTCCCACAACCTCTACTTAAGCCCTCCACTAACGCACCTTCCTTGTATAGGGAGTGTTTTTTCCCTGAGCTCCCCGCGAGGCTTGTGTGGCTGTGCTACTTCTTGCTTCCTGCTGCCTGGTTGATTTCCTTCTGTGCTCCCTTCCTGTCTTCCTTCCCCTCCCTCTGTGCCGTTCTTGACATTTGTGCCCTGTCCTTGTTTTATCCCCTCGGCCACTCTGGCCGCCTCCTGCTCCTTTTATCCTTTCTCCCTTGCTGTTCTGGGGTTCCCTGTTTGTTTATTGTTTTCTTTTTGAGCCTCTCCAGCCACCAATAACACTTCCAGGTGTCCCTGCTTCACTCCACTCATCCCCGTCTACCTTTTCAGTGCCTGCTTCCCCTTCCTGTTTTCCCTACTTTTGAATGGATGAATGTTGCCAGCTGTACAGACTGCTACTCACAAGGTACCTATTGTAGCTCCACATGGGAAATGTACAACTTCTTCTGCCTCCCTATGGCATGTACGTCCAACGCTTCAGTGCATCTATTGGTCAGGTGTCGCATTCCATTTACTGTTTGGAAAATTGCTTGTCCTTTCCCCACTACACCATAGCTCCTTCCCTTGCTCCAGACCTCATGTTGCCCAGGCCTCTCATCTGTACTCGCCCTGCCTAATCCCTATGTGGATGAAAGGATCCTGGACCAAGCTCACAACAACTCCTTACCTGTAAGTACCTCTCTGCTTCATTTATTGTTTCATCCCTCAACGTTAGTTCAGATCCACAACTCCTCCTTCAGCATCAACTCTTTCCGAGCTCATTAATAGTTCATAGCAATGCACATTAGTCGAGTCCTAACTCAGCTACTACCGTGCTACTTCTTATTGTACAAGGTATAGGTGCGTGTCTGGGGGGTGTATTCTGGCCTACTTTCTTAAATGCAGATGTGCACCATTTCCCTTGGACGTCCCACTACAAGAATACAGGTAGCTCACTTCAGCTATAGTAACTGGTCAGTCCATCAGCAGGATATGTAGAACAGCATCTAAAAACTCCTGCTGTACATCAATGCGAAGTAATGAACTCTATCTCTTCAGGACAAAGGGATAGTGTAGCATAGGGATCCAGCTCTGACACAATGAACTGCATGTCCCTATTACAGATGCCCTCTCCAGTATCACTTGACCTGTTGGAGAGGGGAGTATGGGAATTCTTCACAGCTACATCCCCATGGCTGAACCCCGCATACAATATTTACACTATCTCAAGGTACACAGCTTTTTTCTCTATATCTAGCTACCTCAGTCCTTTCCACTTCCTACAGTTTTCTCCTCAACGTACACCCCAGAGCATTCATCATCTCCTAATTCTATTTTGCGTTTTCCATACCTATCATGATATGTATATCTCATCCTCCACTTTGTGTTTAGCATACCTGAAACATTTCAACATCAAATCACTGATTCATTGTTCTGTGCCTGCTGCTTGTCCTACATCTCCTCTCTCTTCAGCAGTGTTGCGCTATAGCCAGCCCATACCAGCAGTATTCAGGACTCCATCCCTAATTTGCACCTTCTGAGGTGCTGAGCGAAGGTAGGCTTCTGCTGTCTACTGGGGATAGGATTCTGTTACATTCACTACCTCCTACCACTTACAATCCTGACATCCTCTGTCACTAACTCTGCTGGACAGCATCAAGTGAAGGTTAGCTTGCCCTGACTACCGGGGATGGGAGTCATTTCTACAATCTACTGTGGCTTACTATGCATTTTCTACCTCATATCAGTTGACGCTTCCCTTGGGAAATGGAACTCCTTCACCATGTGCCCTCATCATCCGACCTCTGCCTATATACCCCAAGTCAGGATCATCCCGCCTCATCTGTCACTGATGGATGTCTGAGTCTACATTCCACTGCTCCAACCTATGCTTTCTCAGCTTGATACCTGGCAGCTACTTCCCTTCAGGACCTTGACTCTGCCCAACTTGCCTTCTCCATCCTACCGGGTCTGCGGAACTCAACTTCTTTGCTCCACATGCCCTCATCAGCCTACCTATGCCTAGCTGCCTCCCATCATGAACATCCTGCCTCTGCCGTCACTGACAGGTGTCTGTGTCTCCATTCTCCTGCTTCAACTTATGCACTCTCAGCCTGATGCACCACTGCTGCTTCCCTTCAGGAACTTGACTTTGCCCAGCTTGCCTTCTCTAACCTACCTAGTCTACAACCTCAATTCACAGTCCTATCCTGCTAACTTCCATGGCTGGGAGCCTGAATCAGTATTTGACTGTTCCACTGTCTGCATTTCACTCCTGCTGTGGGTTGCCGCTTCCCTTTGGGAATGAAGCTTCTACTATTATGTACTCTTATCATCCTCCTCTCCTAGTTGCATCCAGTACAGATCATCTCACCTTGATCATCATGGATGGATGCCTGAGTTTACATTCTACTGCTTCACATGTCTCCATTCATGACCTGCTATAGGATGATGCACCCTTCTGGAATTGGACCTCATCCTGCTCTTATTCTTCATTATTCCTTGTCTGCAGCCTCCCCTCAGGTCTTATCCCACTGACTTACCTCATTAGGAGCCTGAGCTTGCCTCACTGTTTCCACTTATTGCATCCTCTACCCGATACGGATCATTGCTTCTCTTCAGGAATGGGACCATCATACTCCGCCTGTCTTCCATCTCTCGTTTCCTCCTGTCGACATCAACTGCAGGTAATCCCATCGATGACAGGGTTTCCTAGCCCTTGCATGGATCCACTGGGTCATTGCATCCTCTGGCTCTTGCCCGATTGCCACTCCCACCTGAAACAGATTCCATTAAGTCATTTACCTTCCTCCTCCTGCCTCTGCCAAGTGGTACCAGATACTAGTTCTCTATCCTCAATTGCCAAGTCTGGAAGCTTGTGTTTCCAATCAACTGTTTCAAACTTATTTCTTCTCCACTGGACCATTGCTTGCTGCTCCCTCCTGCACCTGAGTGTGTGCTACAAGTGCCTGCATCATCTGCCACACTCTGGAGCATCATGACTCATCGTCTCACCTCACCTACCTCGGTTGGGAGCCTGCATCTGAACTGCAAACCTTACCATATCCTGCCAGATTACCACGTCCCTCCAGACTCGGGACCCAGTTACTCTGACAGCCTTGCATCCTTCCTCACCACTCACTATCCCGCTCTTCCATGGACTACCATAACTGAACTCTTGGCCTCTATTCCCTCATGAATTGGATCTTGACAGCTGGTTACGTATCTACCTCTATCCGGTTTAACTGCCTCTGGGACTTCCTTGCTGCAGGTCACCCCTTCCAGTTGATGTATGAGTTTATGTTCTTCTTCAGATGTGGGAACTTTATCCTTCTTTGTTCTAGCACCTTCCATCCTTCCACTCGACATTTGAAGCCTTTCGTCAGCTGTAGGACTTATGTACCTCAACCAGTTGCTCTTCGCTCTTGGCTTCGCTCCTTGACCTTCCATGGATCGTCATCTAGTGACTGCTGCTGTCTTCCTGCATTTGGCTGCCATTCGCTAAGGAACTGACCTGGTCCTGTTCCTTCCTGCACAGTATGTCATCCAGCATCACACTGCTCGACATCAGACCTCTCTCCATCTGGATTCACTCCAGACTTTCCTTCTGTCTTTAAATGGCAGCCTTTCCATCTCCGCCTTGCAGGTTCGGGGCTTTGATCTGTTTGATGTGGGTCTCTTGGGCATCCTACCATATCCTTAGCCAGTATTCCTACTCAGGCAACTACTACTCCCATTTTTCCATCACATACTCTTACTCTGGCCATTCTTGCAGTTCCCATCCAATACTTGATAGACCACTGTTCATTTCATCCGAGGAAGATACTTCTAGCACACATTACTTTGAGAACATTCCTCAGAAACTCTTACATTTTAATTAACATTTACCATACTGCCCCATCAGCTTCCCTAGATATTTCTGGACTCTCATTTGACTAGACACTAGAAACATTCCCATCTCTCTCTCTATTGGAGACTCCCTACGAATCTTGTCTGTTCAGTCTTAGTGAACTTCCCTGTCTACCATACCTCACAGACTATCCTCCTACATGGAAAGGACTTGAATTCTTCTGTTATGCTCCGACATAGTATCCATCATCACTGCTACGGATACTGGGACTCGCAAGATATCTCATCCAACCTCAGATATCATCCAGTTATCTTCTGCAGCCTCTCCTACGATCACTGACTCTGTTGACCATGTTGCTCATCTCCTGCTTCCTCACCAGACATTGCTTGTTCTAGGACCTTCTCAGCTGCCATCCCAGAATAGTCTTCATTGAATCTTCAGCACCCAGCTGCCTTCTAACATCAATGTCTCCGAAACCACTTTTTTCTAGCTCCTGGACATCACCATACCTCATACAATCACTTGCATTTCTTCGTATATTACCATCAGTTGAATTAGCCGTCCATCCAGCGGACCCTCCTGCCTATTCTTCATCAATTATCTCCATTAATCTCTCTGGTAAAGACTATCATCAAAAACAGGCTCTTCCGATTTCCATCCAGAAATCCACAACTGCTAAGGCGAATTCACTAACCCAGTCTTGCCTCCCAACTGGTCTTAATCAGACATCGAATTAAGATCCTCTGGCATTCCACACTACTTGAAGTTACTTCTAATTCAGCCTACAGACTTTTCCATATATCCACCTCCAAGCTTCTTTCAAGGAGTTTGGTACTGGATCATCTGTAAACCTAACCAACTGTAAGCCACCACAGCGCTTCACATGGACAATCACACCAGAGAAATACCTGTATTTACTTCAGCCAGTGTACCAGCAGAGCATATACAAGTATAATTATGACATCATGCCCAAATAAGCCATCCATTCCTTATACTGAACTTCCAATCATTATATATATATATATATATATATATATATATATATATATATAATTATAGTGGCACAGTAGTGCCACTACAGTTATGGTTGAGTACCCCATTTAAGGTTAAATCTGAAATGTGATAGCTTAATAAATTTGCAACTGTATGACGGATTTGTCTGAAATTTGGAACGCATGGTCTGGAACCATAGATCTCTGGATCTGGCAAGTTGCGTTATGGTCAGATGTATGGTTACGGAGCTACAGAGCACCCCAAAATGCATAAATTATGCATTTTTACACGTTTCTTTGCTCGCACCTACAGGTTGCATGGTTTGCGCGATCGGTCAACAAACTTCAGGGAACATGCAGCCATGCCTTTTAGAGAGTTCATGAAAAAATATTAAATGGTTCAAAAGTTTACATTATATTTATATTAAATATATTTATATTTATATTAAACGGTTCAAAAGTTATTAAAAAACAGTTGTTCCCCATTATAGTCAATAGGAAAAATTAACAAACTGTGCAACAGTGTCTCAAATGCCATCTTTACTTTCACAAATCGGCCATTTTATTTCAGTTGGTGGTCAGAGTTGGCATTTAAATTGGGACCCTCTAGGGACACAATTCTTGTTGTGTTCACCTAGTCGGGACCTGAGGATGCTAGCCATGTCTTTGTTTGGGGTAAAACACCCCAGAAATATGTTTTTCAAATTTGTTTTAAAAGTGTCTCAAAGTACTTTAGTAAATTTGACACTTTCATGATTTTTTTTTTTTTGCGAAAGTGCCGTTATGTGCGAAAGTAATTTGTGAAAGTATGCCCAAAACAATAGGAAATCTTTGCCTTCCTGCTGCAAATCAGCAGCTTGGTTTTATGGGCTCAAATTTTCAGGGAAAACAGCTAACATTCTGCTTGCGTTTCCATTACCGTTTGTGTTAGCGTTTCCGTTTGCATCAACGTGTGAGTTACCGTTTGCATTTGCATTTGTGTTTGTTTTACAGTTTGCATTACTGTTTTCTTTTGCATCACCGTTAGCATTACTGTTTGCGTTTGCATCACCAATACCGTTTGCATTTCCATTACCTTTCTCATTAGTGTTTCCATTTGTGTCACCTTGTGCGTTACCATTTGCAGTTGTGTTTCCACTTGTGTTTGCGTTTCCATTTGCATTAGTGTTTCCTTTGTCGTCACCTTTACCGTTACCATGTGCATTTGCGTTTCCATTTGCGTTACCATTACTATTTGCATTTTCTTTACCTTTTGCATTACCATTTGCACTTCCATTACCGTTAGCATTTGCGCTTGCATTTCTATTGTCACTTGCGTTACTGTTTCCTAGTGCATCGCCATTGCTGTTACCATTTGCATTTGTGTTTGCATTTTCGTTTGTGTTCCCGTTTGTGTTTCTGTTTGCATTACCATTTCTGTTTGTGTTTATGTTTCTGCATACCATTCACTATGTGTAGTGCACATTCTCAAAAAGAAGGGAAATTCATGGCAAAAAACTCAGTTTAATGCATCAGTTAGGGCTATTCCACAGTGACAAAAGTGAGGACATTTGGTGTTAGGGTTACCCTCCCTTTGCACCCCATGCCCACCTGCCCCCACCAACAAGCATGGGGGTGTCAGTCCTAACTCTCATTCCATTCTCCTATACTGCACCACCTTAGTTTATTTACATATGGAATGAGGTAAGAGTTAGACCCGATGACTCCAATGCACACCCCAATGCCTGTTGGTGGGGCCAAGGTGGGCGTGGGGTGCAAGGGGTGCTAACCCTAATACCGGATTTCTTCACTTTTGTCACTGTGGAATAGCCCTAACTGATGCATTAAGAGGATTTTTTTGCCATGAATATATGTATTTGATTATCATCTGGACTGCATCTGCAAATCTTCCTCTATTTGTCTACTAATCACTTATAGCAGTACTCCTATCGGGCACTCAAAGGCTCTCCTCTACTCATTTTCTACTTTATGGATGCTTACTTAGCTACACATTGCTCACAACTAAATTCTTTGCCTCCAGACTTTATCTTGACAGTCAAACCCTACACAAGTCAGATCATTCACCTAAGACTTCACAAATCATCCCATTTACCACCGTTCACTGTCTGGAACCATATCGATCAAATCATGCCCTCCCTGTTCATTACACTCATGCAGTCCCCTTGGATAACCATCCTTCATCACCTCAGAAACCTGGACTTCATTCACCCTTCTTCAACTAGATCTGCTTCACACTTAGGATTCTACTGCTCCTTCAGAAAAGACAGACTCTTCAACCTCAGGATCATCATTCAATCGGCATTGTCCATGGATCAAGGATGGACCGTCATCTCTCCAAGAAGATCCCGTTCCTTAAATTAGCCATGGTTACTAGAACCTAGGTCCTTCTTCTTTTAGACTGCCCAGAGGACAAGCAGACCACCGGCCATGGGTCCTTAGAGGTTTTCTCCACCTGGAGGTTTTTCCTCTTCTGAGTGCCAGGGGTCATACTCTCCGTGAGTTGGAGGAGGTATCTTTTTGGGCCTTCTATTCCCTACAAATTACTATATACATACCTACTATTCAAGGGTGGGAATAGAGTAAAGCCACAAACGTGCTGCAAGTTACACAAGCACTATATACCCCATTGCTATTCCACAAACATTGAATGGCAGGGCTTGGCCCAAGGTTCAATATGGGGAATAGCTTCTCCCTCAACTTCTGCTTAAGCGCTCCACTAACGCACCTCCCTTGCTTAGGAAGTATTTTTTGTCCACCACCTTCCCCTTCTCCTCCTTCTCCGGTGCTCTTCTCACCCTTGTTCATGGGCTTTCTGTTCCCTACAAATTACTACCTAGATACATACTGCTCAAGTGTGGAACTAGAGTAAAGCCACAAAAGTAGTACAAGTTACACAAGCACTATATATCCCATTGCTATTCCACAAACATTGAACTAATGAAATGAGTATGTTTTGTGTCATTTCAGGTTTGTTATAATGGAGTCCTATGTAAGTCCGGCTAAATGCACAGCCCAGCTCTTAAGTGCACAATTTTGTCATGCAAAAACACATGTGCTTCACTGTATAGACACCATGTGTCTGCAGTTTTTTTTTTTTGCTTATTCTTTCTCCTCCCTTGGTTCCAGTTGGCTGGAACATCCCAATCGACCTCCCAGCCTACACACCCAACGTCAGGCCTCCTCCTCAATTTACCCATGGCTTGCCCACCACTGTGGGGTGGTGAAGAGCCTCCCCCCCCATAACTGTACTCACCGGAGCGGATCCAGATGAGGAGATGCCATTTGGGGTCGGGCCGTGGAGGTCAGAAGCTCATGTTGCCCAACTAGAGCCATTTTTTCCACTTTTTCATCCCCCTGGAGATGAGGCATGCAATGACACTGATGGAATGAGTGCGCAAGTATCTGCACGCCCTTCCTCCAGGCATCTGCCACATCTCCACCCGTCTTTCTGCAGCATCTGTGTGCTTCCCCCCAGCCTCCACTAGGGGCCAGTCTGGGACCAACCACTGATGTCCCCCTTCCCCAGGGAAGGAGAGCAATCCCTCGGATGCTCAATCCTTCTCCTCCCCTGCCAACCCCCGGAGGCCCATGCTCGTTTCCGAACATGGGTCGCCAGCATGGCACAAGGTAAGGTGACCAGTGTCTCAGCCCTCAGTACCAGCAGGACAGCTTATCTAAAGGTTTTTGACTATGTCACAAGTAAAAAACATGTATTGATGATATACTCAAAAAACAGTTTTAAAGTGACACTGTCAACTCTTTTTGCGTCATACTATTTCTAGTTGAAAACCTATATTTTATGATTGCTTACCTTCTCTGAAATTCTTTGGTGTTGGTGGTTGTTTAATCTGCCTCTTTTCTTAGTAAAACTGAAACGCATGCCAATGGTGTATTTATACCCAACCTTGTTTTGTTTCAAATTCTTAATCTACTTCTACTGCATACTTAATGAATATCAGAAACACCCCTCAACAGAACAGCCACTCATGATGCAATAGTCTCCTCTCCCCCCACTGCACCTGGAGTGGTTAGACTATGTTGGTGGTGTTCCTAAGTCCAAGAAAGATGTGGGAGTTGATTAAGGAGTGTAAACAAATACATTTTGGTGTGGTAACACCAGCATGGTGGGCAGTTTGTTTTTCACTTTTAAAAAGAAAACAAAATCAGAATCAAACTGCTAGCTACATCAGTACATTATACAGAATGTGAACAATCATAAAATATGTTTTTTAAATTAGGGACATTTTGAGGCCTAAGAGGGGTTGACAGTGTCTCTTTTATTTTATTTATTTATTTGATATATTGGTTTACAACCTTTGAGCCAGAGGCTCATTTCCAAAGGTACCTTGTCACATGTGAGACAGAAAGTAATACAGACAGGGTATAACAACAGTTACATAGAACATGTGCTACAGACATTTGTCACATACATTACTTACAGTATTTACAGTAAGTACAGGCTTTATTTACAATATTTGGATGATTATAATTGCATCATCACAGCAGAGAGACATTATTAGCTTGAGACAGCATCTAAACAGAGTAGTCAGTCCTATTCATGGGTTTGGTAATTTTTGATGTAGGTTGCAATCCATAATGGACTTTGTCAGAGAATTAGAATCAGAGAGGGTGAGAGAGGGAAATGTTAGTTGCAGTTACAGGAGCGGATATCGAAGAGGTGGTTGTGAAGAGTGGTTTTGAAGTGGGCGATCTTGGGTGCACTAGTGATGGTGTTTGAGAGTGAATTAAACCATGAGGGGGCCCTGGAGTGGAAGGATCTCTGGGCAAGGGAGGTGTTTACCCTGGGCACAAGCAGGGGTGCTTTCTCTGAGTTGCGGGTGGAGATAGTGGGGGTGGCTGGATGAAGAGAGGTGGAGACCCCAGGGGGAGAGAGTCCAAGCAGTATTTTCTTGGACAGTATGCAGGTCTGGTAGCGGAGCCTTTCGTCGAGGTTGAGAAGATTGGTAGAGGTATAGAGGGAGCAGGTGTGAGTGAGCCTCGGTGCGCCAGTTAGGAGCCTGCAGGCCTTGTTTAGGGAGACCTGAATTTTCTGGAGTGCGGAGTTATCTGCTGCCCTGTAAATACGGAGCCCATAGTCCACTAGGGACAGTATTGATGAGGTGATGGCAAGCCTAAAGGCGGGGGGGGGAAGGCAGTCCCTGTGTTGGTAAAGGAGCCCAATCCAGGTGTTTGTTGTGGCAACAAGGGTGTTTATGTGGTCATGGAAGGTAAGGGCCAAGTCGAGGGTAAGTCCAAGATACTTGTAGTTGGATACCTTTTCAAGGGGGTGCTGCGTGCTGGGGAGGATGCGCAGAAGTGCACTTTTTGCTTTGTTTTGTCGGTGAGAGAAAATCATTGATTTAGTCTTTTTTAGGTTTAAGTAATATCGCTACATAGGAAGAGTATCAAGATATAAAAACAGTATTTACAGAACTAATTCTTAATGGCCGGATGCCAAATTTTCATTTAAAAAGTTTCTAGCTCCAGTGCTTCCAACGTTAGACTTTTCAAAAGATAAATTCTTAAAAATGGGAAACTTTGGAATCATTAGGGCTAGAAACTTAATTTTATTTTAAATGAAAGCTTGTATCTAGCAAAGTTGATATGGTGATATAAGATATTGTGACAGTTACCTCATATGGATATACAGAAACAAAAGCTTCTTCACTAAATTTTAGTCTTGTTATTTTTAACAACATACTATGATTGACATACATAGACATGTAGCAACACAGGAGAACCGTATCCTAAGGATCGTTTCATGCTGATTGGACTTCAAGCTTTCATTTGAAAGAATCTTCAGTTTCTATGCCTTACAGTTCAAATGCTGCAGCTTATGAAATATAATTTCAAGCATTATGAAATATCATAAAAGATTAGTGTTGGAAATGGTGGGAAGATGCTGGTGGCTGTTCTTCCTAGGAATAAACACCTTTTCTAGTTCCTTGTAGACTTAGTTGTCCATTATAATACTGATCTGCACAAATATATTGCATTGCTTCACTTGCCATTACCATTAAGTTACTGTTTTGGCTTAGGTTGTAGCACATTCACCTTTTGGCCCAAAGGTTGTGGGTTCTAGTCTCACTCCAGAAGCAGGACTCATATTCCAAAGTGCTGGCATAACAATGCAGTATTAATGGATTGCCTTACTCTCAGGGTGTACTGTCCTTCAGGTGTGATGTTGAACCAAGGACCATTCTACCTATCTCAGGTGCTGTCCAGGTGGAAGTCAAACAACCCATGGCAGTTTTTTTGCAATACTAATGGGATTTCTCTGATATCTGAGCCTAGTTTCTCTGATTACTTTGAAAATTTTTTTGGGGGGGTGCAATGTTTATAAAAAGTGCTGTATAAATGCATATTTTCTTTCTTTTATATATACCCAGAAGTAGAACTATTCAGCTGTCTGGAGCAGAGATACCTTCTTTGCAGCTACTGGCACTCGAAGCTAGCCAGACCCGCACGGAGGTTGCAAGGGCGATGGCACCTGCCCTCCCCACCCCAAGCCTGCATCTGAATTTTACAAGCTACCAGCACTCAAAGCTAGCTGGACCTGCACGGAGGTCGCGAGGGTGATGGCACCTGCCCTCCCCACCCCTGAAGCCTGCATCTGAATTTTACAAGGTAATTGCACTGCCGGTGTCCCAAAACGGCACGCAGTAAAGATGCCGGGACCTGCAAAAAAAGCTGAATTTGCAAAACGCTTGAATCAGCAACCCCAGTTAAAAAAAAAAAAGCCAAAATTGTTTACCGGGACAAATTGGACTGCAACGCCTGGCCTGCTGCTCGCCTCGCTGTGCTACTGCACTCTGCTGTTGCGTAGAGGCTTTGAACTTGGCGCCATTTGTGTCGGCGCATAAGTGAAGCTAGGTTTTTTGGAATGCTTTTATGGGATGCTGACTTCTATTTCATTTGGATTCACATTTAAAGGGGAGTTTAAAGGGGATTGAGTCTAGCCTTTATCTTGGGGGGATAGTAAGGCAACAATTGTTCAGTAAACTCGGCCTTTTTCTGCCTACTGACCCTCATAGCATTACATGGAAGTGCATTGTATGTAATGTTTTTACTGTCTAACGCAGCCTTGTATGCTTACCGCCCTTCCTACGGCTGAATTTACAAGGGTTAACTGAAAAAACTTTAAAAAGTTATGTTCCTAATGTCTGAGTGAATTAGTGTAGCTAGTATCTGTTTGGGCTCATATTTCAACAGTGCCTGCCTGTACTCGACTGCCCCTCCCCCTCCTCTGATCCCTCTGCTGTATCAAACTGTCTACTTGTAGTTATTCTGCCATTGTCTGTAAGACAGTTAGCCATACCTCTTGCTGTTGAAATGTCTCAGTTTGACACTGTGTTTTGTTTTGTATTGTGTCCTGGCCCCCAGGTTGCATCTGGAATCGAGCATTGCTGCTCAGTATGCCTTCCTGGTAAAACTCATAAATAAATAAATAAATAAATGCTGTTGGCAAGTCTTCATAAGGGTAAAAACAGATACAGTAAGTCTGTGTTCTGCACCAGTGCAACTCAGGCATTAACATTCATGCTAGTGAAGCTCATGGAATATACATTTTTCACAGATGACAGTGTTTACATCATAAATGTGTACATTGCTTTAATTGGTGTGGAAGGCTAATGGAGATTTGGATTGTTTTCTGTATGATTTTGCAGTAAATGTTGGTAGAAAATGCTTGGATACAAGAGTGTGTATACTGTAGTTTATGGAACAGCACTACAGATTCATTACAATGAAAGTTTATTGTTATTTGGTTAGGGAAACTTCAATAGTAAAAGCATGGGGTCAAATCTAATTATATAGTTCTGGTCCAGAGTTTTCTGGGTTTGACAAAAACAACTGCTGTTCCAGAATTATCCACAGCAAGAATTTGCATGTGGGTTTCCCTTCCTCACCCTTTCTTGTCAGTATTATTGATTACTTACTTCTGTGTAATGCATCACAAGCTCTTGTTCCTCCTAGAAATGAGATGTTAAATATGGATGTTATTTAAGGGCTGTCATCACTGGAGTTGAGAACCCATGATTTACACTGCAACCAAAACACGATACTGTAGCTTCAGGCCTTTTAAATCACTGAATGAGGTTTACTCAGGATGTTATACAAGTTGGGGGTGGAGGGTGATATTTCTAGGGTTAAAATAATAGCACTACCTTAACACACTGCCTCGGCATTCAGGCTAGAAAGCAGGTGGTCACTTACTCCTTTTATACATCCATGAGTGTGGAAACGTTGTCTTCTACTTCACTTGTCAATGTGTACTATACACCCTGGATGTTTTGTTTCTGTATTTTTGCACTAAACATGTATTTAGTTCTCTACATTTGTTTCACTATGAATGTACGTATGTGCCATACTATGTTCCCTTCACTTTCCCAGGTTACAACTGGAAACAAACCCCTCAGGCTCTGTGTGCTCACCTGGTAAAATACAATAAAAAAAATTTAACTTTGTAGATTCGTCCTATCCTGTGAAGGCTGCAGCCATCAGTGTCTCCTCTAGAATCACTTCAATTAACTTAGCCCACCTGTGCACACTGGATCAGGTTGCTATACAAATTATCTCAGAAGATCACACCAGAGGACCTGCAGTCATTGTTGCATCCTGTTGGGGATCAGCCACACACTGAGGTATTCTGCCTCTAGGAATTTCAGAATCCCCAGGGCTAGAAGAGACTTTGACAAATAAGCCTTTGCTTAGTCAAACCTAGAAAATTGGGGCAAATTCCTTGGGCAACTCAAGTTGTTTCAAGTGCTGGCTAACTTTAAAGCACACACACACAGCTGAACTTGCACCTTAAAGAGGCATTCCATTAGTTTTAACAGACACTATAGCAGTGAGCCTTGGTTTCGCATATTTGTTGGTAATCTACTTGTATTTGTAACTACCCCACCCATGAGATAAGTGCCATGACTGGGAGGCCTTCAGGTAAATGGTACCTATGTTCATGGTGTTATTGGGATTTACTGGTGGCATGGTGTTCCACCTGTGAGGATCCTTTTTGACAGAAGCTGGCAGGGTTCTGCCTCACAAGAAATTAAGCAGTTTACACCCATCGTGATGGAAGACAACCCATATATAACACAATACTCCCACTTACTCAATAACCAGTAATATGCAATAAAGTAAATACACTGCAACTCAAGAATGGCAATTGATGCAGTAAGTATAGTCCACGCAGTAAGAAAGGGCTTTGTTGGGGGGAGAGGGCAGGAACAGGCTCTAGAGGACAAAAGGGTGAGGTAAAGTAAGATAATTATCAACAACAAAAATGCAACTCAACACAATTATCTCTCTATCCTCCAACACGTAGTGTATCCCACAGACCCTCCTCCTCATGCTCCAGGTAATCCCACAGTCTCTAGTAGGATCTCTAAAAAGTCTTCATGGTGTACTCAAAGAGGCTACTTGGTTACAAGCCTCAGGTGAAGCGATGCAGTACTAATGTGGATTTGTTGACACTGGGATCCCAGAAAATGTCTGAACTTAACAGAGTTCTTAAGATGATTTAACTCTTGGAGCACTTTACTCAAAAAGACTGTTATGCTGGGTATGTTCTAAAGTTGCTCAATCCTTGTCTAGGTAGACAGTAGTGGGTAGTGCAGGGAAAATGTCAGGGAGCCGAGGAAGGGCTTCAAACAGGTGTCACACGTGGTGACTTTTGCCGAAGTGTTACCTGGATATGGCTAGGGAGAGGACAGGACAGTCTGTACCACGGCTTTTATCAACTGGTTGAAGGCATGGCGGAGGGCTTTGGCTACACTTAGGACCGAGGGTCAACCTAGGAGGATATGTGCCTCTATGGGAAAGATGTCCAGCATCCTTCCAGGCAGGGGGATTCACAGTGCTTAGTGAGAGGTTTAAATAATATTAGGATGAGCATTTAAACTAGCTGGGGGAGGCTGTAAAACTAAAGCAGGCAACAGTTGCCCCCCCAGATGATGACGCAATAGGGAAGGAGAGCCCAAAAGGAGTAATCTCCTCCAGGACAGGGGTGCAAGAAGATGGGTTAGGACAAGGTAGAGGACAAGGGGGTATAAAGCAAGAAAGCAAGAAGACAGGAGTAAAGGAGATTGATAATGGAGAAGGTTACAAGTGAAGGGGGTCAGCTGAAGCTTCAGGGAACAGCACAGGCAGGAGAGAGAGGGAAAAACATGGAAGCAGGCAGTGAGGGAGTAAGGTATGGAAAGCCAAATGCACCATTGCAAGGAGTCTGGGAAATAAAATTCTAGACCTGGAGGCCATCATGGCAGAGGTTGGCCTGCATTTGGAGGCCATAACTGAATTGTGATGCACTGACAGTGCTTCACAATTCAGTTGTTCCAGGGAGGTTGTGCCAGACTAATCTGGTGGAGTTTTATGACTAGATGACAGGTGCCCTGGACTGACATAGGCCAGTGGATGTCCTCTATCTGGATTTTAGTAAGGCGTTCGATTTGGTACCCCACAAGGACCTACTAGCAAAGCTGGGGGGGAGGATGGGGTGGAAGAGCACTTGCTCAGGTGGATGGAAAACTGGTTTACAGGGCGAATACAACAAGTGGTGGTTGAAGCAATAGTCTCCTCCCCAAGGGGGGTCATCAGTAGGGTCCCACAGGGTTCAGTCCTAGGGCCACTCCTGTGCAATTTCTATGTCTCGGACATAGGGCGGGGTGTTAGGAGTAGGTTGAATCTCTTTGCGGATGACTCAAAACTGGGAGCACTGGCAGACAGGCAGGAGGGGAGAGAGGCCCTGAAGGAGGATCTGGATACCCTGGGGGGAGTGGGCAAGGAAGTAGGCGTTGAAGTTAAATGCAGGGAAATGTAGGGTGCTGCATTTGGGAGTCAGAAACTCGGGACATGCATACACCCTGGGAGGGACCACACTGCAAGTCACTTCGGGCGAGAGGGACTTAGGGATAGTGGTGGACAGCAAAAGGAATGACACAGAGAATTGTCAAAGAGCTGCAGCAAAAGCAAACAGTATACTGGGCTGCATAACCAGGAGGATTACCTCCAGAAGGAGGGAGGTGATCCTCCCTCTGTATAATGCCCTAGTTAGGCCACATCTTGAGTACTGTGTGCAGTTCTGGAGACCCCATCTTAAGAGGGACATAGCACTTCTGGAGAGAGTCCAGAGGAGGGTGACCAGGATGATTCAGGGCATGGAGGGTAGGACCTTTGAGGAGAGACTGGATGAACTTAATCTATATGTATTAGAGGAGAGGAGGGACAGAGGAGACATGATAGAGACAGACGTCTGAGACCTCAATGCCAGATACAGCTCATAGAGAGGTACAGCAAAGCCTCAAATCAATCGGAGTGTGAGTGCCTTTCATCAGGCTCACTCCAATTGGTCCTTTTTACTTCACCCATTCTCAGAGCGAAAAGGCGCATTTCTAACAGAAAACCTGCCTGTAATCTAACTATCTAGACTGTTTTTTGCCTAACCTGCCTAGAAATTGTTAAAATCTTCTTAAAAAGCTGTTTTAACTTGCTAAAGTTACCAAGGATAGAGTGATTACAGCCCTTTTATTTGACTTAGTACTGAAGCCAGACTCTCAGGTGCCAAGGAAATCACCTTTATTCAAGTGGAAATTTGTTTTGTCACTGGCTATGAGACTCCATTGTCCTCCCCAGTACTAGATTGGCTCCTCTCTTCTTCCCTCCTTAGCTGCCGAGACCCTCCTAGGGCTCCCAGCCCTTCCGCTGCTTGAACTGCGGCCACCGGGGGGGGTCGGCACTACAGAGGCCGATGCCCGAGACCTCAACGGTGGATACAGCTCGCAGAGAGGTACAGTAAAGCTCTCAAATTTTTGCCCACCAGCCCATCCCCCCGACACATTTCTATATAGACCGTCTTGCCCCACCCCTTATTGCTATTGGCTCCCTCCTGTCTACACTAAGCCTCACCATGTGGGGATCTCTACAGCTATGTCTACTGCCCCTCCTACTTGGAATCCCGGTCTTCCAATACCTACCCTACGGACCGATACCTTGCATGGATTATAATCCCTTCCAGTGCCTTACGTTCTCTGGCACCTTAAAGTCTGCCTGCCCCTGTATGACTATGGACATTCAACTGCACCAGTACATATGGCCTCCTAGCTCAGGTGGCACAAGTTTGATACACTCATTTCAGCGCATGACCCCCTTCATGCAACACTCCTGTACCTCCAGGCTGTATTCACTCAGAGTACTTATAGCAGCAATTACTGGTGGCGCCTTCAGCAATGGGAACAACGTATCACCCAAAGACACTAAATACTACAAATGGAATAAGACTAAGACTCTAAAGCTATCCTCTGCCACTCTCATAAAAATACTCATACTCGTCCTCTTATGCTCAGGCAATGTAGAACTGAACCCTGGCCCACCGGCAACAATCCCTTCACCCTCAGACTTGCCCTTGCTAAAGGGCCTGAACATTTTGCACATCAACGTATGTAGCCTGCTCAAAAAGTTAACACTGATCCAAGCATGGGTTTCCCATGCATCCCCTGATATACTAGTGATCTCTGAATCCTGGCTGAGAACAACAACTACTGGCACGGAAGTAAACATCCCTAATTATGCCCTATTCAGAGCAGATAGGCACATTAGAGGAGGTGGCGTGGCCATATATGTCAAAGATAAATTCTCAGTCTCATGTACGGCTGCATCCTCCGTTCCCAACGAGTATGAGTGCCTTACCCTCAAAGTGGAAATCACCCAGTCATGTGTTCTCCAGCTTATAGGATGCTACAGACCCCCCCTGCTGGCTTAAAGCTCCTAACCTATCTAAGCAATATCCTAGAACAAGGATCTCTTGAAACCATCATTCTCGACGACTTTAATCTTGACTGGATGTCCAAAGCAGCTGCACCGCTAGTCTCTTTTTGTGATGACCATGGCCTAACCCAGCTCATTAATGAACCGACATGCCCAAACGCAAAAAATCCTGTGAAGAGTACCATTCTGGACTTATTGCTTGTAAGCAAACCTCACCTGTTCTCCCATGCTGGCACTTTCTTCTTGGACGTCAGTGATCATTGTTTCATTGGAGGAATAAGATCTACCAGCAAGCCTCCCGCTCCTTCTAACTTCCGACAGAAGAGATCAAAACAAAATTTTAACATACCTGCCTGTATTGCTGACCTGAAATTATCCTTGCCTTGGCAGGAGTTTTACCTTGCTAAAACAGTCACCGTCACCTACGACATCTTTTATGATATACTATCAAGGGCCCTCAACAAACATGCCCCTCTTACCAAAGTCTGCACAAAGATTATAACCAACAAATGGTTCACCTCTGAGGTTAGATCACTGCTGTTCAAAAGAGACAAACTATGGAAAAGGGCACGAAAATCTAACCTGCCTAATGACTGGAACCTATTCAGAAAGGTGCGTAACCTATGCACCAAATCTATTAAAGAGGCTAAAGCTTTTTTCTACCGCACAGAACTCGACGCTTCTTCAAAAAACCCATGCAAATTCTGGAGCACTATCAAGAATCTGATGGGTCACCCTACATGTAACTCCTTCCCGAACAAAGTTATCTCAGGAAACAATATCATTAATGACAGGGCAAAGATCTTAGATGCCTTCAATAACCACTTCGCAACCGCAGGTCTGGTGTTTGACAACTCCCCAGCTTGCAAGATATGTTCTACGTCAAACTATGCCTCTCAAATACCTTCAGCTACCCCAACCTCTTCAAGCTACAACCCACTTTGCTAAAAGAAGTTGAAGACCTATTATTACGGATGGACACTAAAAAAAGCACAAGTGCTGACTCGTTAGACCCCTACTTTATTAAAATCGCATACCATGTCCTCGCCATCCCCATCACCCACCTATTCAACTTGTCCCTCTCACAGGACACCCTACCGCCGGTCTGGAAGACTGCCCATGTCATACCACTTTTTAAATCAAGTGACCCAGGGGACCTCAACAATTACAGACCCATTTCTCTACTGCCAGTACTATCTAAACTACTAGAGAAAATCGTGAATACACAACTAAGGAACTACCTCGAAGAAACACATCTATTGAACCCAATGCAATCAGGATTCAGAGCTGAACATAGCACTATTACAGTGCTTTCCAAAGTTACCGATGCGTATCTGTGCGCTCTTGACATAAGGAACTTCACCTGTGTGGTCTTTCTGGACTTAAGCAAAGCTTTTGACACCGTTGATCACCACCTTCTCACCTCGCTTCAAAACATAGGAGTGGACTCTACCTCGCTGCTCTGGTTCACTGACTACCTCTCAGGATGTCTTCAGCAAGTTAAAGCAGAAGGTGAGCTGTCCCCTCTTAAACCGCTCCTAAGAGGTGTCCCATAAGGATCTATACTAGGTCCGCTCTTATTCACAATATATATAAATGGCATAGACTACTACATAAAAAATGCCAATATCCACCTGTTTGCAGATGATACCGTCCTATACATCAGCAGACCCACACCAGAGGCCGCCTGTAACGACCTCCAAAATGAGTTCGACCTCCTGCAAAGTCAGCTAATCCACAAAAAACTACTATTGAACGCTAAAAAAACAAAAGCAATGCTCTTTTCTCCACTTGTCCACTCACTTAGCCCTACAGATGGTGGGCCCACTCTGGAAATCACTACAATACTAGGTGAAAAACTAGAGTTTGTAACCAAATTTAAATATCTGGGAGTATGGATTGGTAACAGACTATCCTCCACAGAACACATTGAAGACTTGTTGAAAAAACTTCGGCAAAGGCTTGGACTTTTCTACAAGCTAAGCCACTTCCTCACTATTGATGCCAAAACAAGACTGGTCCAATCTACTTTCCTATCTCTGGTGGATTACGCAGATTTCTTGTACAGCCAGTGTCCCATCTCCCAGCTAGCCAAACTCAACACACTGTACCACCGTGCACTAAGGTTTATCACAGGTCTCCCTATTCTACTCATCACTGCATCCTGTATGATACCATGGGATGGACATCCCTTAAACTTAGGTGCCACAAAAATGCTGCTCTCTGGACCTACCGTGCCTTCACAAATAAATTACCCCAATATATTTCTGACTGCCTACCCCTCTGCACAATAAGAAAATATGCGCTCCGAAGCCATTCCTTCATCTCCCTTGCAATACCTAGAGTAAACTTGCATTTCGGCAGAGCGGCAATTAGCTTCACGCATCCGACCCTTTGGAATAATTTACAAAAGTCTCTTAATTAAGACGCCCTTGTCCCTTTGCCCATCTTTAAGGTTCGATACTCGTGTACAGTAAGCAAAGTCTGCAACTGCTTTGCTCGTCCCCTAACAGCTCCTAAACCACTCGTGGCTCGTTGTCAGGTCTGATGATCACTGCCACCTCTAAACTACGGTCATACTTCTCTCAGATAGCCATGGCTTCTAGTGCACTTGGGGTCTATAATCCTTATATGCTGCTCTGAAATTATCCTTGCCTCCTAGCGCCAGCCGCCGTACAGCCTTAAGCATACATGAGGTCTCTAGTTCTCAAATGTTGTTGCAATTATCTCCTACTGACCAGACCTAACCAGTATCCTAAACTTTATATATTTATGTATATTTGTATATAAACTCAGAGTTGGGGCATTGCCCATATTGTATACTGTAACTAATGCATGTCGTTTGTATAACCTGTATCCATGTTTCAAACAGGTCCACCTTGGAAAAGAGCACTGCTCAACGTGTATAAATAAAGATTTGATTGATTGATTGATAGAGACTTTCAAGTATGTAAAGGAGATAAATATGGGTGGAGCCAGGGAAGTGTTCAGGCTTAAGAAGGGGAACTACTAGGGGCACTGGTGGAAGCTGGAAGGGGAAGTACAGGGGGGAGCGCAGGAGACACTTCTTCACAGAGAGGGTGGTGGAACCATGGACCACACTGCCCAGGAGTCTGGTGGAAGAGACCACAGTGGAAGGATTCAAGAAGGGTTTGGACAGGTACAGGTGGAAGCTGAGGCCAGGGAGGGCCACCTCTGGGGCTGGAGCGGTGGAGGAGCGAGCTCCCAGTAGCAGGCTAGCTTCCGAGCAGACACAATAGGCCATGGGGCCTATTCTGCTGGCTTTTACTATGATACTATGATACTATGACAGCCATGACTGGGACATAACCATACTGAGTCCTGCTTCATAAGAGTGGCAGCAGGGAGGAGGCTGGCAACTGTAGGCTGGTCAGTCTGACATCAGTGGTGGGGAAGTTATGGAGATGCTTTTAAATGAAAGGTTTGTGTAGTATCTTCAATCCAGTATGTTACAAGACTTGAGATGGCATGGTTTCATGGGGTGGAGGCCATGGCAGATGGACCTGATCAATTTCTTTGACTGGGTGACCAGGGAGATAGATAAGGGTGGGGCGGTGGACATGGCCTACTTAGACTTTAACAAGGCCTTCAACACTGTACCATATAGAACAGAGGTCTGCAACCTTTTCAGGATTGGGACTCACATGTCCTCCTGGCATGACCAGTCTGATCACCAGAGAGCCATATGAGCGCATGCGTAGCAGAGGTCCTTTGTAGTGCATAATTTAGCTTAAACTCATCCAACAATGCTATCTGAATAAAGCATATGTTAATCAATTGGAACACTGCACAAAAAAGCCACACTAGATAGTTTCCTCTCCAGATCCTCCGTAAGAGAATCAGAGGAGTTTTAGCCATGATGTTGTAGTTGAAAAAGCAAATGATTGGTAACTGGAAATTAATTCCTAATACGTGCTTCGGGTAGATCTCTTGGAGCCACTGAAAGAGTCCTGCCCTGTGGGCCTCTGTTCTCTGGTGCAACCTTCCTGTGTCTCAGCATAGGTAGGGGAGAGCCTGGCCACCCCTACCCCACATATTATTGGCATATATAGTATGTTGTTTGGGACATGCCCTGGAATTAGTATTTTTTGGAAACTTTTGCTGCAAATCACTTGAAACATGCATCCACCCCTGCTGATGAACCCAAAAGCACCCCAGTCTTCTAGAAAGGCTACGCTCTCATCTACGATTTTTTTCTTTGTTGGGTGTGCCAGTTTATCAAAAAATGTATGGCTGATTCACAACATCAGTGCCACCTTAATATTGTCAAAGCTTTGTTTAACATGCTTAAAGGAACACTGTCAACTTACTTAAGCCTCAAAGTGTCCCTAGTTTAAAACGCACAATTTATAATTGTTCACATTATATTCAGACTGTTTATGCAGCTGGTAGTTTGATTCTCATCCCTTTTTTCTTTTAAAAAGTGAAGAACTAACTGCCCCCCATACTGGTGTTACCACACCAAAACATGTTTGTTTACATTTCTTGACCACATCACACTTCATCTTTCCTGGACTCTGGAACACCCTCAAGACAATCTAGCCACTGAATATGCAGTGGGAGTGGAGGAGACTGTTGTATCATGAGTGACTGCACTGTTTGAGGGTGTTTCTAATGTTCAGGAAATGTGCACTAAGAGTAGCTCAGTGATATGAAGCAAAACAAAGCTGGGCTTAGCTATACATTACCATGGATTTCAGTTCTAACAAGCAATGAGGCAGATAAAACAACCAGCAGCATCAATAAATTTTAGAGAAAATAAGCAATCATAAATGTGGGTTTTTACCTAAAATAATACAAAAAAGGTTGACAATGACCCTTTAATATTTCTTGTAGTTGTATGACCTTGCATGCCTTGACTCAGTTCTTCCATCCCCACAGCCTTCTATCCTGCCTGAGGAACAACTGCCTTTCAAATGATCTGAATGCCACATAGCATCCTGATGTAACTGTAGTTGTACCTCTCACCCCACCTAGATCCCAATTGATGTGATGCTATCACAGTGAAGTACATGAAGTGCTCAGCACCTGTCAAGAGATGTAGAAGGATGACAAAATAACTGGCTGGACCATCCTGTGTATCTGAGGATAGGAGTCCATCTGTCCCTCCCACTTGGGGCACTGATGTCTTAGTCAGGCATGGGTGGCTGGGCATAGACATCTACCCAGCCCAGCCTGCTATACGTAAAAACACAGGCACGTCTGGTGCCTCTGCATTCAGTGCCAAGTACTGCAAGCCCTGCTAACATCTGGCAACATTTCCTGAACTGCAAATCTCTGCCAACATGATGCCTCCCCTTTGGTTACCAGAGAGCATTCATGCAGTTGTAACGCATCCAGAGCTGATTGTCACTGGCCTATAATATAGTGGACACTGCAGTGCCAGTAGCCTCTCATAAGTAATTATGCCTGACTTCCTCATATTGTCCCAGCATCAAGAAAATTCTACTTCATGAAGAGGGTGGTGGGTAACTGGAACAAACTCCTAGAGGAGGTGGTGAGAGCAGGGACTGTGGGGGGATTCAAAGGAGCATGGGATAGACACAAGGGTGTCTTGGATCTGGGGAGGAGATGGTAGGATATTGAAAAGTTCCAGTAGCTTGTTAGGCACACTGGGCAGACTGGGTGGGCCTGTCGGTCCTTTTCTGCCTACACATTTCTATGTTTTTGTCAAGGATACCAGTGTGTATGTGATATTGCATATTCAGTGCATGACCTCCACAGACAGTTCCAAAATACTTTATTGTGGAGCAAAGTAGCAGAAATACTGAAAAGCATAAAGTTGGACTTTTGAGAGTTAAGGAGATGCAGAGACGCATGAACACAGACAAAGAGCAGCATGCGACTCCCGAGTCTCACGCTGCAGACCTTTGATATAGAAAGCTCATAAGAAAACTGGGAAGTTTGGGAGTGGATCTGAAGGTGGTAAACTGGGTACAAAATTGACTGATGGATGGCAGACAGAGGTTAGTGGTAAATGGCTCTAGCTTGGGAAGGGAGAGTAACCAGTGGAATACCTCAAGGCTCAATAACTGGAGCCAGTCCTCTTCAATGTCTTTAACTGACATTACAAAAGAGCTAGAAGGGAAGGTACACCTCTTTGTAGATGACACCAAAATGTGCAATAGGGTAGACACTCCAGAGGGGGTGGAAAGAATGAGCAGAGACCTGAGAAAACTCGAGTGGTCAAAGATACAGCAGCTGAGTTTCAATGCAAAAAAGTGCAAAATCATATACCTAGGGCATAGAAACCCAGAGGCAGAGTATAAAATGGGGAAAGAGATTTTAATAGTCACAGAACAGGAAAGGAACCTTGGAATAACCATATTGTATGACCTCAATGTGATAAGGCAGTATAACAAGTCAGTAGGTAGGGCCAGTGGGTTTCTGGGAGTACTACCAGCAGAAGAAGGGAGGTGGTATTACCACTGTATAGATCACAGGTGAGACCTCATCTGGAGTACTGTGTCTAGTTCTGCAGACCACATCTTAGGAAGGACATAGACAGGGTAGAGTTTGTCCAGAGGAGGGCAACTAAAATGGTCCAGGGTCTGCATCAGAAGCCCTATGAGGAGTGATTAAGGGATCTCAATATGTATACCCTGAAAGAGAGGAGGGAGGGGGGAACATGATAGAGACCTATAAATACCTCACGGGGCGAATAAAGTACAGGAGAACAGTACTTTTCAAAGAAGAAGGTGCAACAAGAACTAGGGGGCATGCAGTGAAGCCGGAAGAGGGGAATTTAGGAAAGCTGTAAGGAAGTACTTCTTCATTGAATGAGTGGGATGCCTGGAACATTCTTCCAGCAGAGGTAGTGAGGGAGAAAACAGTGGTAGACTTCAAGCATGCATGGCACAGGCACAACGGTATCTTGGTAGAGAAGCGGATGAAGGTAGCTGGAGATAAGGTAGGGTCTGTGGTGACAGTATAGGCGGGATATGGGCAGACTAGGAGGTGGGCCAAGCAGTCCTTATCTGCTGAGAAATTATGTTTCTATGTTTCTAGTTAACTGGTTCAGATCCTGTCTCTCAAGCCATCTCCGTGGTGCAGGTTGGTGATGCCTTGCCCCATCCATACAGGCTGGAGTCCCTCAAGGCTACATCCTGGGCTCTATTCCATTCTCCATTTTCCTAAATGATCTCCCATCTGTCTGTGTTGACTCACATGTTCACATTGTGCTTTTGCTTACTGTACTCTCGTGATCCTCTTCCCCCAGGATGCTCCGTGAGATGAGCAATTTTATATTGTTCAGTGTGCCTTTTCTGTTGAAACTTTTCAATAAATAAATAAGTAAATAAAAAATAAATATTTGAGGTTGACATAGTACTATGCCTCAGGTGCTTCCACCTCAACCTCGGAATCATTGCTACAGTGTAACTTTAACAATGTATATCTCTGGTTTTGCTCAAATCTACTGAGAATCAACACTAAGAAAACTGTGTCCATGACCTTTGGCAGCAGCCATAAACTTGCCAGGCTCTCTTCGCACCCTGTCATTCCACCCTGGATGGCACTCCCCTTGAGGTTGTCCCCTGTTTCAAATATCTCGAGAAGTTGTTGGATAGTAGGCTCGACATCTGTACCTTTATCGATGTCACCCACAGTAATCTCCACCCCAAACTTGGTGCACTGTACCACAAAAGAGATTGCCTGTTGTCTCTTGTCCGCTATGAGCTGGTCACTAAGATGGTACTCCTGGTGTTTGACTACATGAATGTGGTTCATGACATTGCTTCATCCTCCTCCCTTGCCAGACTGAAAACTGTTTGTAATGCCTTTTGCCATTTTGCTGCTGTTTTCCCATGTATTCATCACTGCTCCCTCTACACTTCCATTTTTACCCCACCTCTTCACTCCAGCTCCTCATGCACATTGTGCCCTTTGTTTCTAAGTTTTGGTTTGACTCCCTGCCTCCGTATGTCTTCTCTCCTTCCTATTCCTTTTGCTTCATATGCTCTTCACTCTTGTGACTCCCCTACCTTCCTTATTCCACACTTAACTCTGTAGCTGGGCAGTCCAATTTCTCCTCTTGTCTTCTTTCCATCTAGAACAATCTTCCTCCCCCCTCACCCCCTCTTCCCCTCCCATTTCTCCCTCAAATGCCTGCTCAAACCTTTTTCAGCTCCTTCCTGCTCCTGTCATGGCTGTACAATAGCTGATCTGGCCAAGTTATTCTCACATACTTGGTCTTAGTGCACCTTGCACTAATACTTTAGCTCCATTGCCTAGATGTCACATGGCTCACACTATGTATCTATTTTTTATTATATTTTTTATCACACTTTACCTTTTTTGTATGTTTCGCATATTTTGCACTTTCCACCATGTACACTTTGTATATTTTGCCTCCCTATTCCCTTCTTCCGGTTCGCACCTGGAAATAAGCATTGTCTCAGTTTACTAGGTTTACTAGATTTTTTTAGGAAAAAAGGCAGAGGCCCATCGAGATTTTCCTCCATATTTGAGTGGGCTAATTTGTTAGGTTTGGATGAAAAGTTAACCAGATATCTGGTCTTGTTTTTAACAAGTTGAGGTTATTGCAGTCCTCTAGTTCCTGGGGTGAAATGTTCCATAATCTTGGGGCACATAATGAAAAGAAGTGATGTCTTAACTTTGTTTTTGCCTTATTAACCTCAATTTGTTTATTATAAAGCCTTGGAATGACGCGGTTGGTTGAAAACATAAGACCGCACTGTTTCATTAGTTATGGGGTTTTCAGTAATTTAAAAATGAACAGGAGATCCCGCCCATGTCTCCTATGTTGGAGTGTGGTAAGCCAAGTTTCTTTTAGTCTGTCATGATAAGTTTTAGAGGATAGCCTCGGGACCATTTTGATAGCAAGTCTCTGGACCTGTTCAATTCGTGCTGTGTCTGCTTTTAGATATGGACTCCAAAAGGGTGTCCCATAATTGATAGATGGCCTAATATAGGCTCCATAGAGTGGAATGAGGCACTGTTCAGATCTGCTCACAAAGGTGCATTTAGTTTGTCTAAGTAAAGCATTTGTTGTGTTTGCTACTCTAGTGCAGTGATGGCAGGAAGAGAGCCTGTTGCTGACCAATATGCCAAGATCTCTTTCTTTACCTGATGTTTTCGGTGGGACATTATTTAAGTGGATAAGTGCTTTTTGGGTTTTTTTGAACCGAAGTGGAGAACTACACATTTTTCAACATTAAACTCCATGTTATTAACCTGAGCCCATTGTTCAATTGAGTTTAGATCAGAAATAAGACTTTGTAAGTTGTCTGATGTATCCACTTTCCCTCCCAGTTTAGAGTCATCAGTGAATTTATAAAGCCAATTTTGTGAAGTAACCTGCATGTTGTTGATATAGATATTAAACAGTGTGGACCCCAGGACAGAGCTCTGAGGTGCCCCACAGGTGACCAGGCCAAGATCTGATAATTAATTATTAATGCTAACTCTCTGAGTCCTATTCCCAAGCCAAAGGTGTATCCAGTTTATTAGGTAAGACGAGAACCCTAAAGTTTCAAGTTTGGTAATGAGTTTGCCATATGAGACTTTATCAAACGCCGTACTATAGTCCAGCAGTATGACATCCATTGGAATGTTGTTGTCCATACTCTGGCTAATGTTGTTGTAGAAGGAGATTAGGTTTGAAGTACAAGAATGACCTGGTCTGAAACCATGTTGTTGTTTATCCATAAGTTGGAGTTCCCCCATTTCTTTCTCTAAATATGATTTGATAATTTTCTCTATCGTTTTACATAAAATGGAGGTTAGACTGATGGGACAGTAATTTTGGACACTAGACGTGTTACCCTTTTTCAATATTGTGTTACTATGGCTGATAGCCAATCTAGTGGAATTTGTGAATTGTTAAGTGATTTGTTAAATATAATTTTAAGGGGGATAACTAATGCTTCAGCAGTTTCGATCAGGAATCTGGGATTTATGTTGTCTGGGCCTGGGCAGTTGTTTTTTTAGGTTTTCAGATTTGAAAGTATTTCAGTTTCAGAGATGTTGTATGTGTGTGGAACTTTATTTAATAGGAAGTTTGATGGTATGTAGGGGTCTTTCTTTGAAAATAAGGAGCAGAAGTAAGTGTTGAATAAATTAGAGGTGTACAAATCAGACTGTACGCAAGTACCATTTTGTATCAATAAACCAATCTTCCTAGTGTTACCTTTTCTATTATTCAAATATGAAAACAAGGATTTATAAGAATCCTTTGAGTGAGCAAATTTGAATTCTAATTTCTCTTTGGCGTGTTTTATCATATACTTAAGGGTGTACAAGTCTTTTTTGTAATTTAGATAATCTGAGGTCCTTATGTTCTTTTGGCCATTCTTGAGTTTTTTGAATAGTTTATGCTTAAGTTTAAGTTGAGCTTTTATTTTTCTATTCAACCACCTTGGAATCTTTCCTTTGTTATTGTATTTATTTTTAATTGGTATGTGAGTTCTTTCAAGATGGTAAATTATATTTTTTAGTTTGGTCCAGGTGTCCTCTGCTGACAAATGTTGCATGATCTTTTCCCATGGTGTCAGATTTAGGGTGTTATTAATTTCAATAAAGTTAGCTTTGTCATAGTTGTTAAAAGTGGTCTGTTTCTTTAAGCTAATGTGCACCCCTTCCAGATCAAATAAAATAGTAGAATGATCGCTACTGACTAGAGGGTCCCTTATTTGGATATTGGAAATTTTATCACTTATATTGGTGGCTAGGAGGTCTAAGATATTTGTGCCTCTGGTTGGCAGAGTGATAAGTTGGGTAAGGCTATTGTCTGTAAGGGTTGATAGAAACAGTTTATCATGATGGCAACTGCTAGTTAATGATGTTCAGTTTATACTGGGCATATTAAAATCTCCCAATATTATGATATCACACTTATGGGGGAAACAGTGTAGTGCAGTGGTTTAAGGCTCTAAACTGCAAATCTAGTGACATCCAGCAGACCAGACCTGGGTTTGAATCCCACAGCTTCCACTTGCATACTGTGTGACCCTGAGCAAGTCACTTAACTTCACTGTGCTCCCAGGTCGCACCTGTAAAAAAAGTTTTCAGCTTAGTGTGCTACTCCTGGTTAAACAAATTTAAGAAAATTAAAATTAAAATCCGATAAGCTGGAAATATTGAGTAGTAGCTTGAATATATATTCTAAGTCTGATGCTGGAGGCCTATAACAGGTACCTATTGTAATTTGAGGCTGACCTTTGATTTGTATAGTGACCCAGATGCTTTCAGTGTTGGCTTGATAGTGGGTTTCATGTGAAGAAGAGTCATCTCTTATGTAGATACAGACCCCCCCTTCCTAATCTGTCCTTACTGTATAGTTTGTACCCATGCATTTCTGTAATCCAGGAAGAGGAAGACTCCCACCAGGTTTCAGTAGCTGCAATAATGCCCAGATTGTGTAACTTGCTTCTAGCTTCCAGTTCCACCATTTTGGCTAAATTAAGAGATCTTGCGTTTAATGACAAGATATTGCAAGTAGATGTGGGGCCAGAGTGGAATAGAAAGTTAAGAGACTTGGGTAGATTCCCATTCGCCCCCTTTGTATTTAGTTTAAAAAGTTATTGATAACAGTAGAAGAACATTTTCCCAATAAAGTACTGCCTGTCCTACTGAGGTGTAGCCCGTCCCAGCAAAACAAGGGTGTTTTGTCCAGAAAGTTCTCCCAGTGGGTGATGCATCTGATTCCCTGCCTAAGACACCATTTCCTCAACCATTCATTTATGTATTTGATGTTTTGGGTAACGGACTCTGTGGCTTTGGGGATAGGTAGTATTTTGGAAAAACACTGTACAACCGTTTTTAACAAGTATGTTGTTAAGTGTTATGAAATCTTGTTATATTTGATCATGGTTGCTGCACTTAATGTTGTTAGTTCCAGCGTGAATTATTACAAGCGGGCTGGTTCCTGCATTGTGCAAAATGTCAGGAATTATGGTGACAATATCTGCTATTTTGGTCCCTCTATAACTAGAACAAGTATGATTTAGTTTGTCAGGATTACAGATGGTTCTGTCGAGATGTTTAATGATTAAATCACACAATACGTACAATAGTCTTGTCTGTGGATGGAGGACCTTCTCACTTGGCTCTATGTCAAGACTAGATTTGTTCTGGAGAAAAACCTGAGGGGTAAGGTTTGCATGGGAACTGGTGTTATTGTAGTAATGGGGGGGGGTTCTTCACTTTCCCCGAAGGATTGTGTTTAGTACAGTCTTTCACATACTTAGTGGGTGATAGCTGGGCTGGGGTTGAAGAGCAGTTATCTTCTAGTATTATGTCTTCACTGGCAAGGGGGTTGGATTTACTGTATAACAGCACTGGAGTGGTGTTATGAATCTGGCCTTCTCTTCGTTTGTCTTGTTTGTTTTAGTTTCTATAGCCCACTCCTCTACACTAGGTTGTTTTTGATCTGAGTGTTCAACCTGAATGTTTAGATGTACTGCAGTTTCATCAGGGGAAAATAAGGTTTCAATTTGTATAGTCATGCTATCAATGTAATTTTCTAATGACTCAAAGTCCTCACTAACCATTTCTTCGGTGAGGATTCTAGCTATTTCTTCTTGTAAAGTAGATATCAGTAAACATTTATCACAAGTAAACTCACAGGACAAGTCTCTTGAACAAAACATATGGCACTGGTTACACATTTTAATTGGGCCTTCCATTATGTCAGACAGCGTTGTAAACATTGTGAGTGTACTAGAAGTGGTTATAGATTGTACTTACTCAGTTGCACAACATGTAACTTGAGGTCCCCACTTCCCAACTTTCTTAGCAGACACAGCTGACATGTGCAAGATGCGCGTTTCTCTGCGTTTGTCTCTGCACGCGGCCCCACGCTTGTTTGCCCCGCTCACTATTGTGAGCTGTTTTAAGCTGCTAAACCAGAAGTGAGAAGGTTGTTCACTTCTGGTTTCGGCGCTGGACCAGGATTCAGTAATAGAGTGTTAAAAAACACTAAAAAGCATTAAAACAGCAAGTTAAAGCAGTCAAATTCTGGAATGGTGCTCCTGTGCCTAGAATTTTGCACACACAGCTACTGGCTGATCTCCCAGAGTACCACAAGGATACTAGGGACTGGGGTAAATCTCCACAGTCTCCGAGTGCACAGCAAGTCAGTGAGTGTTTTCTTTAGGCTAGACAGACCCCAGGAAGTAAAACACAGGACATAAAGCCCAAAATGTAGCTTTTACAGTGTGATAAAAACAGTTTAGTTAATCAAAGCAAGTTTCATGTGGTACCACCTCTCTCCAGAGGTACTCTTACTCCAGCAACACAGTGTAGCTTTCCTGGTTACCAGTAATCAATCAATCAATGAACTGGGAGTTATTTATCAGGCTGGACACAGAGAGTCACATGGAAGGGGGCCATGTCAGAGCCACTACCTCTAAAACAGGAAGTACCTCAGGATTTAATACTAGGCCCCCTCCTATTCTCCCTATTTACCAACGAATTAAGTACCTACTGTGGGGAGAGCTCGGTTGTACAGTACGCTGACGACACTGTCATCTACCGACCCTTGGGCAATGTGGCCGCTCTTGGTCCGTGCCTCCAAAAGGACCTCACATCCCTAGAGACATGGCTGTGTGAGAACAGAATGGTACTTAATGCAGACAAAACCAAGGCAATGCTATTCGGGCCAAGATCACTGGGACTTGACAGGTCCTCATTCCTCCGACTAACCACGCTCTCTGGCAAAAGCATTAATGTAGTTCCCTCCCTAAAATACTTATGCCTAACTCTGGATCAGTCTATCACCTACATGGACCACGTGGACCAGGTCACCAGGACTCACATCTAAAACTCGGCACCTTGTACCGACTCAGAGACCAGCTCATCCCTGAGGCCAGGCTCTCCATTGTGTCCTGCTCCCTACTCTGACCTATGTGGCCCCGATTATACAGGGCATGGCAAAGCAAGAGGTATCCAGGATGCAAATCCTATACAACAAAATAGCTCAGTTCGCTACCCAAGCCCACCCGCGACATCACCACTGTGACACTCTGGCCCAGCTCCGGTGGCCCACATTGGGCACTCGCCCACACAACCATTGCTTGTCCAGGCCTACAAGCCACTCAAACCCCGCTCCACCAAGCATATCTGGAACCATAGCCATTAAACACAACCCTAGGAATTTAAGGACATCAGAACGAACACTACTAGAAGTCCTCAGAGTAAGGACCAGTGCTGGCGGCAGATCCTTTTCTTGCCAAGCCCCAAGCCTATGGAACAAGCTCCCCCCAGGTCCAGGACGCCTCTTCACTCATGAACTTCTGCACCAGGCTCAAGTCCCATATACTGGCCACAAGTGCATGCCACTGCCACAACTCTTAAGGTATCCCCTTTTTCTGCATCAGACCTTCCCAAAGATGAGCCGACTATGTACCTCCCTCTAGTATCTGGACACCTAGGGACCAGTGCTACCTCATGTATATCACTATGCCAAGTAGTACCAAGGCAAAACTGTGTCATGATGATAACCATGTCTGTAACCACCTTATGCTTGAGCAACCTATGTAATCAAAAGTTTTTCTCCACTGTATTTTATCTTGTATTGTTATCCTGGGTCACCCCTGAAAAAGGGACCTTCAGGGCTCAGTGGGCCTACCTAGTCATCAAAATTTACTAAATAAATAAATAAATAAATAAATAAATAAATAAATACTGTTATTCCAGTCATATAGAACAGTTTGGTATGGTGGGCAGACTGGATGGGTCACAAGGCCTTTTTCTGCCATCATGTTCAGTGTTTCTGTGTTTCACTAGGTTAATCCTCTACCTTTTTAGAAAACTACCATGGGATCTTTAAAGGGAAATATTCATGAATAGTGCCAGTCATGGTTTAAAGCCCATGAAAAGCTCTTTTAAATAAAGCATTGGGCTTACCTGTAGTTGGTAGTAGTCTGCACTTCTGACAACTTAGTCTGTCCTCTGTGGGCACTACTTTGCCACCATTTTGGGGAGCCCTGCAGTGTAATGGAAGGAGAAGCTGTAGTTAGTCACATCTTTTCCCTGCATGCCACTGTTCATGAAGATTTTCCTTTAGATTTCACATGTAGTAACATATTCATTTAAGGTCAGAAGGGACTCTAGGCTCCCCCACCATACTATAAGCAGGGTTGAATAAATATGCTGTTCAAACATGTAGAAATTTACAGGGATTTCACTAACCACTTTATATCCACCACAGATGGATTGGAGGGACCTTACTTTAATGCCTCTTTCAAAGGAGGGAGAATGGCATGTGACTACAAGATGAGGAAGTCCGATTGTTATGGTTGTGTTACAAAAACTATCTGGAACTTGGCTAAAAAACATGCTCATGTTTTTTCCACCAAGTGAGACTCACAGAAGTGTGTTTATGTGCATAATGAAACTTGAAAGAGAGGGCACTGAAAAGGTATGGCTAAAAAACTAAATTCAACTTTTTCTGTAATAAAAATGTTTACAGCTGGATGCATAATGTAGTGTTATTGTCACAGCAGCTTTGCTATTTTAATTTTTAACTGAGTGGATTATGATTTGTATAACTGGGTTTTATGTGTTTGATTCTCATATGTCAAACGTCATTCATTTAACTGAGTTAAGCTCTGTAAGTGTAATTTAAAGATTTGCTTTAGTCATGAGGTCTCTTATGACTTTCCAGTAAATTAAGTACAAATCTGTAAGTAATCAGTGATGCAAGTGACTTCACTGACATACGAAGATGTAAAAGTGACCATCCCCTTACTATAAACCAGTTCTTCAGAGAGTACAAACTCTAATTTTATGCTGAACTATTTAATTTTGTTTCACATTTATACAATGATATTGGAATCTAAAAGATTTTAGGGAACTGTATCATAAGATTGCTAGCATAACATCCACTTTTTCTGCCAGGCCCAGGAGAGTGTTAGAGAACACAGGGGGTGGCTCCCCTAGACACAGGAGTTGCTTGCGAGGTCATCACCCATGCCCCCTCCTTACTGTAGGGACTTGGCGGTGGTTGAGGTGGGGGGAACAACAGGGACCCAGTTTCATAAATATAGGAATCAGAATAGCAAAGGCCCAAACTGAGGAAAAGATAGCCAACTCAGTTAAGAAGGGGGATAAAACCTTTTATAGGTACATCAGCGAGCGTAGAAAGACAAAAGGAGGGATAGTGAAGCTGAATAGAATGAACGGTGGGTGGGCAGAGGGGGACAGTGAAAAAGCAGGAATACTGAACGAATATTTCTGCTCAGTATTCACAAAAGAGGAGGGGGAAGTGCCTAATCCAATTAACAGAAGCACTCTTGATAGGGGGGTCGATCCCAGTCCTTTCACAGAAGAAAGGGTTCTGCAAGAACTCCTAAAACTGAAGGTGGACAAAGCAATGGGTCCTGATGGAATTCACCCCAGAATTCTAAAAGAATTAAGGAATGAACTAGTGAAACCACTGGCTACTCTTTTAATAAATCATGGAGGATGGTGTGGTACCGAGGACTGGAGGAAGGCGGATGTGATTCCCTTCACAAAAGTGGGACCAAGACAGAGGCAGGAAACTACAGACATGTCAGTCTGACCTCTGTGGTAGGGAAAGTGATGGAGTCACTTCTGAAGGAAAGAATAGTTGAGTACCTAGAGGTCAGTGGAGCACAGGATCCAAGGCAGCATGGGTTCACAGCGGGAAGGTCATGTCAGATGAATCTAATAGATTTCTTTGACTGGGTGACCAAAAGTAGTAGACCAGGGGAGGGCTGTGGACATGGCCTACCTAGACTTTAGCAAGGCATTTGACACAGTCTCCACAAAAGATTGATAGTCAAATTAACCAGCCTGGGAGTGAGTCCCAGGGTGGTAGCCTGTAAGACATTGGCTGGACAACAGGACACAGAAGGTAATTGTAAATGGAGTCCACCTGAAGAAAGGGCGGTTACTAGTGGGGAACCCGCAGGGTTCAGTATTGGGTCCAGTCCTTTTTAATGTCTTCATCAGTGACATTGCAGAGGGACTGGAAGGAAAAGTATGCCTTTTTGCAGATGACACAAAGATCTGCAACAGGGTTAATACACAAGGAGGCGTGGAAAGGATGAAAAGGGACTTGGCAAGGTTGGAGGAATGGTCAGACATATGGCAGCCAGGATTCAATGCAAAAAGTGGAAAATAATGCACCTGGGAAACAAGAACCGGGAAGAATACACAATGGGTGGGGGAGGTAGTAACAACAACAAAACAGGAAAGGACCTGGGGTAATCATATCAGATGACCTTAAGGTTGGCAAGCAATGTGAGAAGGCAGTAGGGAGGGCGGGGCATACTGGGATGTATAGGAGAGGCATCAGCAGAAAACAGGAAGTTGTTATCCTCTGTACAGACAGTTGGTGAGACCCCATCTGGAATACTGTGTCCAGTTCTGGAGACCCCATCTCCGCAAGGACATAGACAGGATAGAGGCAGTCCAGAGGAGGGCAACTAAAATGGTGCAGGGTCTGCAAGAGAAGCCGTATGAGGAGAGACTAAAGGAGCTTAATATGTATACCCTTGAGGAAAGAAGGGAGAGGGGGGACATGATAGAAACTTTCAAGTACCTCAAGGGAATCAACAAAGTCCAAGAGGGTAGCATCTTTCAGAAAAAAAAGACTTGCAAGAACAAGGGGACACAATTTAAAGATAGAAGGAGGGCGGTTCAGGGGCAATGTGAGGAAGTATTATTTCACAGAGAGGGTAGTGGATGCATGGAACAGCCTTCCTGAGGAAGTTGTGGGTTCAAAACTGTGGGAGAATTCAAGAATGCATGGACAGACATAAGGCAATTCTTGTGGGGGCATTAAGATATAGGCTGTTGGTTAACTAGGATCTGCGGCCTATCCTGTAGGTAGGGAAATGGGCAGACTAGATGGGCCTAGCGGTCCTTATCTGCCGTCAAAGTCTATGTTTCTATGTTTCTATGTTTCTATGAATCCCAGAGATCTGAGAACTGTGCTATCAATTATCTTTCAAATACAACGCTGTCAAATATGTGGGTGTGGGGATGTGATCTATGGCACCGCTGCACCGTCCACTCTGTCCAGCCTGGACACCCTTTTCCATTCCTTCTGCCGTTTCATACTGGACTGTCCAAAACTAACACACCACTGAGACCTTTACAGCGCCCTGTCCCTCCCCTCACTTGCTGACCGCCGGCTAATCCACGGCTCCAAAATTGCCGCTAAATTCTGGTCCCACTCTCTCCCCCCATACTTGGCTGCATCCTTAACTTCTCAGCTCCCCCCTGCGTACTCGCTTCGGCACTCAGATAATAGACTATTCCACATCCCTCTTATGCGCACCTCCATGGGCCAAGCAGCACTAAGCTACCGCATACCAAAACTCTGGAATGACTTACCAGCAGATATCCGCCATTACTACAATCTCAGACACCTCAACACTCGCCTCTAAGAGCACTTCCTCTCGGTCTGCTCTTGCTCCCTTCCCTGCCCCTAAGAGGCTTCAACTGCCTACCTTAACTTCCCGATGGCCTACCAACCAGCCTAAAAATTGCATCTATAACTAACTGCTAATTAGCTACACTTCCACTTAGGGCTTCCCTCCCTTTCCCAATCCTTCCTCCTAATCCAGCTCTATAATCTATTGTTGGCACTCTTCTCCTTACACCAAAGCTCTATCTTCCTGTTTGCACTTCATCTGGATATAAGAATAAGCCTACCTTAGCTACCTACTGTATAGGCTCACGACATTGCCTCCTCATGTGTAATTGAATGTCTGTATAATTACTGCTCCTTCCCTCATGTACCTCACCTTGTTTCCCCCAGGTCGCATCTGGAAACGAGTGGTCTTCCGCTCAGTATGCCTGCCTGGTTAAACTCTTGAATAAATAAATAAATATACTAGCTCTCTCATAGGACTAGAGACAGGTAGAATAAATGCCTGCTACATAAGGGAGGCAGTGTAAATAGCTCTTTGGGCCAAAGTGCCTCACAACATTACTTTAAGTGAAGGATTTCCATTTTCTGACACCAAATGTAGGCTTTGGATTTTGTTTACAAATCTAGGTTGGACTGCATATAATAGAGTTGGGAGCTGAGGTAATACTTTATGTCTGTACATTGGTATTATGGCTGATGAGTTCTGTATCGATGGAGGTTTGGGATCCGACATATTACTTTCTTGTTCCTTACATGGCACCCAAAGCAGACAGAGTTCTCTTACTCATAATATGTAACTCAATTCACTCCCAATTTGACTTCCTAATGAACTTGGTCGACATGCACTCTTATGATTGACAAATGCTATTTGCCTTACCTAGACCTATGAAAGGGTCCACAATGCTCAGCCTGAGCTACATGCAGGTCACTCCACATCAGCTCTCATTCAAGTCAAGACCCACATGAGGGTCCACAGTACTCAGTCTGACAATGTCTGCTATCATCCATCATAACCCACGTGCGGGTCTCATGCTCATTACAACTCACTCTTCCACATTTGGAGATATGCCAACCATATCCATTACTTCCAGGGCTCAGGGCTAGCCCTGTGGCTGACAGTCTCTCTCTCTCTGCACCCCCAAGTCCACATCTTGAGCATTCAAAGCTTGGGGCGGGGTCCTTCTCAGCTGGCCTATAGTTGGGAAGATCCTCACCCCTTAGGAGGACCTTCAGTTGTCAACTGTACCAATGGCACCTCTCAATGTAGCATGTAATATTTCAGTGGTGAAGGAGTGGGGCTCTCACAGGAAGGGCCCCTTTAGCTGCCCAAGCAGGTTCAGAGGCATACTTTCATGCTATTCTCCCTACAACTGCCTCTGGTTCACCTGGTTTGTTCATAGATCAGTAGGCTGGCTGAGTGCCTTGGTGGTTGTTACTCTCCTCCTCCTCCTGCCTTGGTTGACTCTTATTGCAGAGTGCGCTTGCAACCCTCCACAGTGTTCCCATTAGAGGGAGAGAGTGAGAGTGTTCCCCCAAATTGCAGTTCCCTTGGATTGGCCTACTAAATTGCAGTTGCAGAGCTGTTACTATCCAAAACTGTCTCAAAGTCTGCTAGGAGGCAACCTAGGCCTTGGATCCCCTGAGGTTTCCTCCTCAAAGGGGGGGGGTCCTCTCCTCTGTGCCAATGGTCATAATACTAGATAGGCATCCTTGTAGTCCATAGGTGACTTAGGTAGCTTTCTCATTTAGGTAGATTTCCGCTGTTGGATGGATTCAGGTGGTTGTTCTGTAATTGTCCCGTCTCCCTCTTTGGCTATTCTTATTCTCCTTAGGAAGCCAAGCTTCTGCACCTTGTAGTCAGACCTCCGATTGGGTCACTATTCACCTGCCATTTCCTGCCTACTTTACTCAAACAATACGACCAACTGACCTATGCTACCAGCTGAACCTCATTATCAACTGACCTACATACAGGTCTTCATTGACCCATGCTACCAACTGAACCCATACTACCAACCAACCTACACAGGTCTTCAACTATGGTAAGTGTTCACCATCTTGTATGCTTTGCTAAACAATCTGTTTGGGATGCTTCCTATGGTACCTTTAGCCAAGAGAATCACTCTCGTGGCATCTCAATGGTGGGAATCCTTCTCTAGGATTCCATGCCTCCATACCCCTACAGGGTGATATATCTGATGGATAGAGAGAACAGACAAAGATTATCTATGTTACACAAGCATGAAACCAGTTGCACAGGTACACTGAATTGGAAGGCTACAGCCTGTAGTTCAAGGGGGCGGTGCAAATGACCACACCAAGATTCAGCCCATTTAAGGGCTACTCTCCTCACTCCACACATAAGCATTTTTTCCTTGCCCCTCCATCCACCCCATCTCCTCCAGCCGCACACCTCTCTCTCCCATGGGCTGCTTCCTAAGGTACCTTTAGCCTAGGGAATCACTCCCGCAGCACTTCAAGGGTGGAACCCTCCTCTAGGGTTCCTTGCCTTCATACCCCTACAGCGTGGTATGTCCTGTGGATAGAGAGGTGAACAGCCAAAGATTATCTGTGTCACACAATCACAAAACTAGTTGCACAGGCACATTGAACCTTTTTATTTGATCTGTTCAGCCATGTTATTTAACCTGGAAAGAGCACATTGGATAAATGCAAGTTGTGGCTAAGTTCACACTTTTTATTTTGGCTAATAGTCAACATTTGCATGTTTTAGTGCACATTCAGGTCTTTAGCGTGTAATTATCACTTGTACTAATGCGATAATTGCTCCCTCTACTTAGCATAATAGTCAGCTTCAGAGAATTTACAGAGTACGGTGGAGAAACAAAAGATTACCTTGATCTTCGGTGAGAAAGTGCAGCTCCTACATTGTTTACGGCAGTCCGATGTCAAGAAGTTTGATGCCAGTATGGGATTAATGTGTCCAGTATGGCATGCATTGTTGCTAACAGAAAAAAAAAAAGATTCTTACAGAGTGGGAGACCGGTGAGAATAGTGGCAGAAAGTGAAAAAGAACAGGAAAGTGCGAGGCTGTGGAGACTATCCTTCTCTGATGGTTCACAGGGAGTAGGGCAGTGAACGTGCCAATAAGCGGTGCAGTTCCTGTACAAAAGGCAGAACATCTTGCAGCATTAGGGCACACTTCTCATGTCACTAATGGGTGACTCTGTCAGTGGAAAGAATGGAATGGGTTTGTTTTTAAATGTTGCCATGTAGAGAAGAAAAGATGCCAGTGTTGACTCAGCAGATCAGTGGCAGAGCAGCATACTACCTGAGGTGTTAAGAGAGTATCCCCCCGCCCCCGAGTCTGTGTACAGCTGTGACAAGACTGGTTTATATTGTTGTGCTACTTCAGAGAGAGTCTAGCATTTTAATCATCCCTTTCATGCGGTGGTAAAAAAGCATGGGAGAGGATTTCAGTTCTTTTGTGCAGCAAGATGGACAGATCAGACAAAATTAAACCAGTTGTCATCAGCAAATCAAAGCAGCCAAGAAGCTTTGCCCATGTCTCCATGTCAGCCTTACTAACATACTATGAAGCTAACAGCAATTCTTGGATGTCAAGTGAGATTTGTTCTAACTAAAGATGTGACGCCAAAGGAGTAAGGTGGCACTGATTTTAGATAACTGCAGCGCTCACCCTTACCTGACTTTGTCCAATGTTAAACTCTACTTTCTTCCTCCCCAACACAACTGCCCCCATACAGCCAATGGATTTGGGCATCATTCATAATTTCAAACATCATTAGTGCCAAAAGGTAAGAAATGGTTTCTTTTGTCATGTGTCTTCCTGCTGTGATCCCCCACCTCCCCCACCTCAGCCAATAACAGTGGTTACATTTTCTTTGTTTACAGACGGTGGAGAAAAGCCTTGTTACAGACCTGGCCAAGAACAGCTCAATGATGGGTGCCATTTAAATGCTCAGCAGTGCCTGGTGTGAAGTCAAGCCAGAGATGATCACACATTATTACAAAACAGTCAGCTTCACTCACTTAGATGAACAGCCAGTGAACGTGCTGGAAGATGAAGCACTCCCGTTACCACTCCTACCAGCAAGCATGATGGCTAACGACTTCGACTAGTAGCTCAGCATAGATGCTGAGGGAGCTACAAGTGGGCCAGCCAGCAAAACAAGAGATCTGCTCGAGACTCAGTCCAGAGTCAAACATAAATGAACCTGAGGCAAATGAAGATGAGACCAAAATAGAAAACCCAGTATCAACTACCAAAGAACTAAACTGCATGGAAACAAAAAAGCTATTTGTGCAGCTATGACGGAAAAAGGATTTCTCAGCACTATTTAATTTTGAAACATATCTTCTTCAGCTGGCTGTTAAAAAATCAAAAACAACAGAACATAACATTGTACTTTGCAATGCAAAGTAAAAGCCATCACTGGAAATACTTAAAAATTGTTTTTCATGTTTTTTGACAAAATAAAGTGAAACAGACACTTAATGAGAGGGCTTGGCCTGGCGTTCAATGTGTTGAACAGCTCCTCCCACAACTTCTACTTAAGCCCTCCATTAACGCACCTCCCTTGCTTAGGGAGTGTTTTTTCCCTGAGCTCCCTGTGAGGCTTGTGTGGCTGTGCTGCTTCTTGCTTCCTGCTGCCTGGTTGGTTTCCTTCTGTGCTCCCTTCCTTCCATCCTTCCCCTCCCTCTGTGCCATTCTTGCTGTTTGTGCTATGTCCCTATTTTGTCTCCTCGGCCACTCCGGCCGCCTCCCTGCTCCTTTTCTCCTTTCAAGTCAGGATTATCCCGCCTCAGCCGTCACTGATGGATGTCTGAGTCTATATTCCACTGCTCCAACCTGTGCTTTCTCAGCTTGATACCTGGCAGCTACTTCCCTTCAGGACCTTGACTCTGCCCAACTTGTCCTCTCCATCCTACCTGTTCTGCAGAACTGAACTTCTTTGCTCCACATGCCCTCATCAGCTTACCTATGTCTAGCTACCTCCCATCATGAATATCCCACCTCTGCCATAACCGACGGGTGTCTGTGTCTCCATTCTCCTGCTTCAACGTGCACACTCTCAGCCTGATGCACCACTGCTCCTTCCCTTCAGGAACTTGACTTTGCCCAGCTTGCCTTCTCCAACCTACCTAGTCCAGAACCTCAATTCACAGTCCTATCCTGCTAACTCCCATGGCTGGGAGCCTGAAACAGTATTCGACTGTTCCACTGTCTGCATTTCACTCCTGCTGTAGGTTGCCGCTTCCCTTTGGGAATGAAGTTTCTTCTATTATGTACTCTTATCATCCTCCTCTCCTAGTTGCATCCAGTACAGATCATTTCACCTTGATCATCACAAATGGATGCCTGAGTTTTCATTCTAGTGCTTCACACATCTCCATTCATGACCTTCTATAGGATGACACAACCCTTCAGGAATTGGACCTCGTCCTGCTCTTATTCTTCATTATTCCTTGCCTGCAGCCTCCCCTCAGGTCTTATCCCACTGACTTTCCTCATCAGGAGCCTGGGCCTGCCTCTCTATTTCCACTTACTGCATCCTCTACCTGATCCGGGTCATCGCTTCCCTTTGGGAACAGGACCATCATACTCCGCCTGCCCTCCACCTCTTGGCTCCACCTATTGACATCGACTGCAGGGTGTCCTAGCCGATGCATGGATCTGCTGGGTCATTGTATCTTCTGGCTTTTGCCACCTGAAACGGATTCAATTAACTTATTTCCCTTCCTCCTCCTACCTCTGCCAAGTGGTACCGGATACTAGTTCTCTATCCTTGATTGCCAAGTCTGGAAGCTCGTGTCTGCAATCAACTGTTTCAGTCTTATTTCTTCTCCACTGGACCATTGCTTGCTGCTCTGTCCTGCACCTGAGTGCGTACTACAAGTGCCTACATCATCTGCTACACTCTGGAGCATCATGGCTCATCATCTCACCTCACCTACCTTGGTTGGGAGCTTGCATCTGAACTGTAATCTTTGCCGTATCCTCTCAGACTATCACATCCCTCCAGACTCGGGACCCAGTTATTTTGACTGCCTTGCATCCTTCCTTACCACTCACTATCCCACTCTTCCATGGACTATCATAACTGAACTCTTGACCTCTATTCCCTCATGAATTGGATCTTGCCAGCTAGTTAGGTATCTACCTCTATCCAGTTTGACTGCCTCTGGGAGTTCCTTGCTGCAGGTCACCCCTTCTAGTTGATGTATGAGTTTATGTTCTCCTTCAGATGTGGGAACTTTATCCTTCTTTGTTCTAGCACTTTCCATCCTTCCACTCATCATTTGAAGCCTTCATCAGCTGTAGGACTTATGTATCTGAACCAGCAGCTCTTCACACTTGGCTTTGCTCCTTGACCGTCCATGCATTGTCTTCTAGTGACTACTGCTGTCTTCCTGCATTCGGCTGCCGTTCGCTAAGGAACTGACCCAGTCCTGTTCCTTCCTGCACAACATGTTATTCAGCTTCACTCTGCTCGGCATCAGACCTCTCTCCATCGGAATTCACTCTGGACTTTCCTTCTTTCTTCAAATGGCAGCCTTTCCATCTCCGCCTTGCAGGCTCGGAGCTTTGATCTGTTTGCTGTGGCTGTCTTGGGCATCCTACCATATCCCTAGCCAGTATTCCTACTTAGGCAACTACTACTCCTGTTTTTCCATCACATACTCCTATTCTGGCCATTCTTACAGCTTCCATCCAATACTTAATAGACCACTGTTCATTTCACCTGAGGAAATTATGTCTAGCACACATTACTTCGAAAACATGCCCCAGAAACTCTTACATTTTATTTACATTTACCATACTGCCCCATCAGCTTCCCTCGAACTTTCTGGACTCTCATTTGACTGGACACTAGAAACATTCCTGTTTCTCTTTATTGGATATGCCCTACGAATTTTGTCCGTTCAGTCTTTATGGACTTCCCTGTCTACCATGCCTCAGAGGCTATCCTCCTAGATGGAAAGGACTTGAATTCTTCTGTTATGCTCTGGCTCTGTATCCATCATCACTGCTACGGATGCCGGGACTTGCAAGACACTTCATCCCACCTCCGACATTATCCAGTTATCTTCTGAAGGCTCTCCTACCATCACTGACTCTGTTGACCATGTTACTCATCTCCTACTTCCTCAACAGACATTGCTTGTCCTAGGACCTTCTCAGCTGCCTTCCCAGAATAGTCTTCATTGGATCTCCAGCGCCCAGCTGCCTCCTAATGTCATGCTATCTGAAACCACTTTTTTCTATCTCCTGGACATCACCATACCTCATACAATCACCTGCATTTCTTCATATATTACCATCAGTTGAATTAGCTGTCCATCCAGTGGTCCAGCCTATTCTTCACCAATTATCTCCATTAATCTCTCTTCCAATTTCCATCCAGAAAATCCGCAACTGCTAAGGAGAATTCTTTAACCCAGTCTTGCCTCCCAACTGGTCTTAATCAGATATCGCACTAAGATCCTCTGGTATTCCACACTACTCGACCTCTCTTTTAATTCAGCCTACAGACTCTTCCATATATCTGCCTCCAAGCTTCTCTCAAGGGCTTCTATATCGGATTATCTGTAAACCTAACCAACTATAAGCCACCACAGTGCATCTCACAGACAATCACACCACAGAAATACCTGTATTTACTTCAGCCAGTGTATCAGCAGAGCACATACAAGTATAGTTACAACATGATGCCCAAATAAGCTATCCATTCCTTATACTGAACTTCCAATATATATATATATATATATATATATATATATATATAATCGTAGTACTGTAGTGCCACTATAGTTAGGGTTGAGTACCCCATTTAAGGTTAAATCTGAAGTTTGGCAGCTTAATAACTTTGCCACCGTATGAAAGATTTGCCTGAAGTTTGGAACACATAGTCTGGTATTATAGATCTCTGGACCTGCCAAGTTTAGTTATGGTTGGGTATACAGTTTTGGAGCTACAGAGCACCAAATAATGCATAAATTACACATTTTTGTGCTGTCTTTGCTCGCGTCTACAGCCTGCATGGTTTTCACAACCAGTCCAAAACCTTCAGGGAACATGCAGCCAGGGTCCATGATGTGCATTTTGAAGATTTCATGAAAAAATATTAAACGGTTCTAAAGTTATTCAAAAAACAAATTTCCCATAGTGTGTGTTAGAACGTTGTTGTTAGGCAAAATCCATCTTTTACCAGAGTTGTTGTACCATCGATGTGTCGTCATGCTGTTGTTATACCATCGATGGTACATCATATCGCTGGTACAACAGCTCTGATTACATTTGCGCAGGTGCAATTAACAGTTCATAGGCGTGCATAGAATGGATGGCAGTTCAGTGAAGGCACAGGAGGAAGTTAAAATGTAACAGTAAGTGCCTTTTTTTAAAATCTTTGCCAGCACACAGTAGGACACCAGTATTTCTTTTCAAATTTGAAAAATAACAGCATCATTGTGGACTGGGAATGAGCAGAATGTTCTCATGGACATGGCTGGGGTGGGACGGGGAGACCCCGACATCACGGCGCCACCGTGGAGGAAGTCACAAACTCTTTTGTTTTGCTTTTGCCCATACACTATAAAGGACAGTGGATGGGCAACAGTAAACAACACTGTTTTTCACTTCTCGAGGTTTCATGACAATGAAACCCTCTCGAACTTCGCTCTTCAGGTTTACTTGATTGTCATGACAACCTCTTGAAGTGAACGACAGTGTTGTTGTTCACTATTGCCCATCCACTATCCTCTATATTATAGTCAATGGGAAAAGTTAAAATATTCAAAAGTGTCGCAAATGCACTTTTTACTTTTGCAAATGACCCTTGTAGTGTCGCAAATTGGCATCTTGTTTTCAGTTGGTGGACACAGAAATGCTTGGCATTTAAATTTGGCACCATCTAGAGACACAATTCTTGTTGTTTTCACCTAGTCGAGCCCTGAATATGCTAGCCATGTCTTTTTTGGGGGTAAAACACCCCAGAAATATGCTTTTAAACTTTTTATAAACAGTAGTGTTGCAAAGTACTTTAGAATATTCTATACTGTTGTGATTTTTTTTTGCGAAAGTGTCGTGATTTGCAAAAGTACTTTTCGACACTATGGCCAAAACACTAGGAAATCTTTGCCACCCTGCTTCAAAAGAATGGCTTGGTCTTTTGGGCTGAAATTTGAAGGGAAGAAAGCCAAGACCCCACAGATGTGCCTTTTAGTGGTTTGGTGATAACATATTAGAGGGCTGCAAAGTTAAAGCACTCTGAAGTTGCCAATGTTTCCCATAGGCTAACATTGTGGCGTCAGTTCGCCTTTCAGGGCCTGTATCTCGAAACCGGTTCGAGATGCAGACTTTTCCCCGAAAAAATGCTTAGTCCCCCATTAGGGGGCTAAGTGCAAAACTAGCCTGGAAAGACATAAATAATATGAGATTTTAAATTTTTTTCTACATTGTACGGTTTCCTGAGATATAAGGAATCTAGTATTCCAAGTGCTCATTTTCTGCTCCGAGGGCCATTATTATGCATACATTCTTTGTATTCACTGTGCTTCTGAATGCACCTTTTTGGAAAAAGGGTGTATTCATGCTACTGTTACCATTAGCGTTTCGCTTGCTTTTCTGTTACCGCTTTATGCTAGCATTTCTGATTATGTCACCATGTGCATTACTCTTTAATTGACGTGCTTGTGTTGTGTTATTTTTGTTTGCATTTCTGTTACTGTTTTTGTTTGCATTTTGCATCACCGTGTGTTACCACTTGTGTTTGTGTACGCGTTTGCGTTTGCGTTACTGTTTCCCTTGGCGTCATCGGTGGTGTTACTGTAACTGTCTGCATTTTCAGTTGCATCACCGTTACCGCCTGCGTGTAAGTTACCATTTGTGTTTCTGTTGGACTTAGTATTTGCATTTTCTGCAGCATTTCCATTGTTGAGTGCGTTACTGTTTCCTTCTGCGTCGCCGCTGCCATTACCGTTTGCGTTTCTGTTTGTGTTTCTGTTACTGTTTGCATTTTCATTACCATTTGCATTTCTGATGCCGGTAATGTTTGCTTTACCGTTTTCGTTACCATTTCTGTTTTCATTTACATTTGCGCTTGCGTTTCTCTTACTGTTTGCATTATCATTTCCGTTTGTGTCACCATGTTCATTACCATTTGCACTTGCGTTTGTGTTACCATTAGTGTTACTATTTTCTTATACTGCAGTGTTGCCATCACCGTTTGTGTTAAAGTTACTGTTTTTGTTTTTGCATTTGCGCAGTACAGTGCAAAATATTGTTTTTGTTATTTTTCTGCACTGTCTGCCATGACGCATAGTGCAGCCACTGTGTGGTTGATTGATCTGAAGCTTGCTACGTAGTGAGACCTTTGTTCAAGGAACACGGAAGTTTTTGTTTGGTGAAGAAATGTTGTTCCGTTCCAGAGTTATTTTCATTTGAAGTTGCCCCCCCCGTGGTTGCAGGTTTTTCGCCCACCAGGTCTGCCATTTTAGTACATTTTCGGCTGTGATTTCCACCATTTTGTGGTGGAAGACTTTTTAAAGGTGCAGAAATGAAAAAAATGAATATCTCTGGCACGGTTTGGTCTTTTCAGTTGAAATTTGGAGGGTGTTGAGTGGCTGTCCTTGAGATGTGACTTATGTTGTTTACATGTTGGAAACCTAATTTACTGTGGAGATACTGTGTGACGCATTTAACATTTTGTGCACAGCATTCTGCATGGTGCTACTAGCTTGAAATTTATAACGTAGGTAGCTCTAGTGGTCCGAAGGTGCCTTGCAGTAGTTTGGTGTGTGAAATAGATAGGTGCAGAATTATGCCACTCCGACGAATAGAAATTTGGTTCATTCCACTTCAATAACTTTTGGACCATGTGTCCGATTTGCCTGGCAGTTGGAATGCAGAAAGATTTATAACAGATCTTAGAAAGTGACAATTTGCAGGTAGCTGGCACTTATGGTTGCTGAATTGTGCCTGCACAGATGTTTGCTCATGGTGCTGTGCAACCGTTGAACGGATGTTCACACTATTCTGGACACACACTGTACTATGGTACATGTCTTTTTTTTGCCAGTTTTTGGTTCCATTGGATATATTGTTCTTGTGTAGCGAAGTGGGAAAAATGTTATTTTCGAAACTCCTGCACTATTGTTCCACACTATATTGTGCGACGCATAGCGCAGCCAGTGTGTGGTTGATTGCTCTGAAGCTTAGCATATTGAAAGACCTTTATTCAAGGAACATGCCAGTTTTTGTTTGGTGAAAAAATGTTATTCCATTACAGAATTATTGCCATTTGATGTGGCCCCCCTCACAGTTACAGGTTTTTCTGCTGCCAGGTCTGCCATTTTAATGCATTTATGGCTGTGATTGCCACCATTTTGTGGTGGAAGACTTCTTAGAGGTGCAGACATTTAAAAACTGAATATCTCTGGAACAGTTCTGTCTTTTCACATGAAATTTGGAGGATGTTGAGTGGATGTCCTGGAGATGTGAGTTATACTGTTTACATGTTGGAAAAATAATTTGTTGTGGATATACTGCATGACACAGTTAACGTTTTGCGCATAGCATTCTGCATGGTGCTACTGACTTGAAATTTATAGCATAGGTTGCTCTAGTGGTCTGAATGTGCCTTGCAGTGGTTTGGTGTGTGAAACATAGACAGGTGCATAATTATGCCACTCTGACGAATGAAAATGTGGTTCATTCCACTTCAATAACTTTTAAACCATATGTCCAATTTGCCTATCATTTGGAAAGCAGAAAGATTTATAATAGATCTTTGATTGTGACAATTTTTAGGTCACTGCCACTTATGGTTGCTGAATTGTGCTTGTACAGTTGTTTGCTTGTGGTGCTGTGCGATCGTTGAACGGATGTTCACACAATTCTGGACACACAGTGTACTATGGAGACTGTCTTCTTTTACCAAGTTTTGGTTCCATCGGATATATGGTTCTTGTGTAGTGAAGTGGAAAAAACGTTCTTTTCTGCATTAACACAGTTTTCATGGCGTGACGCTGTGCAAATGTTGAACAGATTCAGATAACATTTGTTATACATGTTGTGGTATGGTACATGTCTTCATTTATCAATTTTCATTTCAGTCAGTCATACAGTTTTTGCGCAGCAAATTGACAACAATTCACATGGTGGGAGCGGGTGGCCTGAAGGGCCCCGCACTCCCACCACCACATTCCATTCACTATTTATATTGCACATTCTCAAAAAGAAGGGAAATTCTGGCAAAAAACTCAGTTTAATGCATCAGTTAGGGTTGTTGCACAGTGGCAAAAGTGAGAAAATTTGGTGTTAGAGTTGAAAACCCTAACTGCACATTCCCCCCCACCACACACACATACATGCAAGTAGGGGAAGGATGAAGGCAACACAACCAATCACACACAACCAGCAGCAGATAACAGAATTAACATACAACTATCTAAACCACAAAACCACACACCCATGCTCCCATCGTACTGTGGCATGGGGTCGTCACTGCTAACTCTGATCCCGGGTATTCCACTCACCGCAAAACACATATCACTATGAACCACTGGACATCTTGGGCCACACGCTGCCACCAATACATAACACAGACTACGCATATGGTATTTTGGGGTTCACAAGATCCAAAACAGGATTTTGCACATTCCCTGAAATACTTTTGAAAATCACTTTTGCAAATGTGACAGTGTCATGCTATGCATTTGCGACACTTTCATGTTTGCAACAGTATTTTGCAACACTATTTTATATGCTGTCACAAATGTGGCACTTTCGTGTCTTCAGTTTGCAACACTTTCATACTTGCGAAAGTATTTTGTGAAAGTATGCTCCTGATGACTGCACATCTTTGCCATCATCCTTCAAGCAAACAGTTGGATCCTTTGGGCTGAATTTACACTGTTCCAAAATTGAGCAATTTGCCATAGACTAACATTACGGTGCCCGTGACGCCTTTCGCCAACCATATGTTAAAAACAGAGCGAGGTACACCGTTTTCGCTACTGCAAGCTTGGTTCACCTTTAGGTGAACTAACCTCATAGAACAACTTTGTAAATAATGTATGATACCTGAAGTTGGATTTCTCCACTTCCTAAGGTAACACAGGTATACATCTGCTGGTTGTGTGTGATTGGTTGTGTTACATAGAAACACAGAAACATAGAATTTGACGGCAGATAAGGACCGCTTGGCCCACCCAGTCTGCCCATTTCCCTACCTACTGGATAAGCTGCAGATCCTAGTTAACCAGCAGCCTACTTCTTTCAACCCCCACCCCCCAGAATTGCCTTATGACTATCCCATGCATGCTTGAATTCCACCACTGATTTTGACTCCACAACCTCCTCCGGAAGGCCATTCCATGCATCCACAACCCTCTCTGTGAAAAAATACTTCCTTAAATTACCTCTGAGCCGCCCCTCTATCTTCAAATTGTGCCCTCTTGTTCTTGCACACCTCTTTTTTTGAGATGCTACCCTCTTGGACTTTGTTGATTCCCTTGAGGTACTTGAAAGTTTCTATCATGTCCCCCCTCTCCCTCCTTTCCTTGAGGCTATACATATTAAGCTCCTTAAGTCTCTCTTCATATGTCTTCTGGTGCAGACCCTGCACCATTTTAGTTGCCCTCCTCTGGACAGCTTCCATCCTGTCTATGTCTTTATGGATATTGGGTCTCCAGAACTGCACAAGTACTCAGATGGGGTCTCACCAGCTGTCTGTACAGAGGGATAATAACTGTTTTCTACTGGTGATGCCTCTCCCTATGCATCCCAGTATCCCCCAGCCCCTTGCTGCCTTCTCTCACATTGCTTGCCCACCTTTAGGTCATCTGATATGACTACCCCAGGTCCCTTTCCATTTTTATTGTTGTTAGTATCTCACCCCCATTGTGTACTCTTCCCTGGGTTTTGTTTCCAGGTGCATTACCTGCACTCTTAGCATTGAATCTAAGCTGCCACATTTGACCATTCCTCTAACCTTGCCAAGTCCCTTCTCATCCTTTCCACCCACCTGTGCATCAACTCTGTTGCAGATCTTAGTGTCATCTGCAAAGAGACATATTTTCCTTCCAGTCCTTCTGCAATGTCGCTATAAAGACATTGAAGAGGACTGGTCCTAACATTGAACCTCTTGCGGTACCCGCTAGGTAACCCTCCTTCTTCTGAGTGGACTCCATTTACTATTACCTCTGTGTCCTATTCTCCAGCCAATTTTTACCCAAGCTGTCATCTTGGGACCCACTCCCAGGCTGGCTAACTTATATATTAATCTTTTGTGGGGACTGTGTCAAATGCCTTGCTAAAGTCTAGGTAGGCCATGTCCACAGCCCTCCCTGATCTACTACTTTGGTCACCCAGTCAAAGAAATCTATCAGATTTGTCTGGCATGACCTTCCGGCCAGAATCCATGCTGCCTAGGGTCTTGTGCCCTCTGGCCTCTAGATACTGACAATTCTTTCCTTTAGAAGTGATTCTATCATTTTCCCTATCACTGAGGTTAAACTAACAGGTCTATAGTTTCCTGCTTCTGCCTTGCTCCCACTTTTGTGAAGGGAATCACATCTGCCCTCCTCCAGTCCTCGGGTACCACCCATCCTCCCATGATTTGTTAAAGAGGGTAGTCAGTGGTGTCACTAGTTCTACCCTTAGTTCTTTTTAAATTCTGGGATGAATCCCATCAGGCCCCATTGCTTTGTCCACCTTCAGTTTTAAGAGTTCTTTCAGAACCCTTTCTTCTGTAAATGGGCTGGTATCAACTTCTGTATCCAGAGTGTTACTACTGTTTGTTTTATGTACCTCCCCCTCTTTCTTTGTAAATACTGAGCAAAAATATTTGTTTAGTATCTCTGCCTTTTTACATTCTCCTCTGCCCACCCTCCTCCCCTTTATTAAGCCTCACTATCTCCTCCTGGTCTTCCTTGTTCTCGATGTACCTATAAAAGGTTTTATTCCCCTTCTTAACTGAGTTGGCTATCTTTTCCTCAGTTTGGGCCTTTGCTGTTCTGACTGCCTTCCCAGCCTCCTTTTGCTTTAACTGATACAGTTCTCTGTCCTGCTCCTGCTGCGATTCCTTGTACTTCCTGAATGCTTTCTTTTCTCCTGAACCTTCACTGCCACTTCCTTTGAGAACCATAGTGGTTTCTTACATCGCCTTGTTTTGTTTATTTGTTTCACACAAAGGCTCGTTACCTCTGTGATGGCAGTTTTATTATTCCCCATTGTTCTTCCACCCCTCCTTCCCACCCATTTGCTAGTGCATTCCTTAGGCACTCACCCATTTTGGCAAAGTCAGCCCTCCTAAAGTCCAGTACTTTTGTCTTTGTATGGCTTGACTCTATTGCTGTGTTTATTATGAACCATACTGTTCGATGGTCGCTAGTTCCCAGATGGCTACCCACTTCTACATCTGTGATCCTCTCTCCATCTCCATTTGAGAGTATCAAGTCTAATATTGCTCCCTCTCGAGTGGGCTCCAGTACTAGTTGTCTAAGGCATGCCCCCTGTAGGGCATCTAGAATAACTGCACTCTTCGAAGTGGCAGCTGCAACTGTGCTCCAGTTAACATCTGGCATATTCAGATCACCCATCAGCAATATCTCCCCTTTTTCTGCCATTCTAAGTATACTTTCTATCATTTCCTTGTCCATTTCCTCCCCTGAGAAGGATCTGTACTCTAACCCCTGTGCGGATTGTGGTGCTATTGCCTGTCTCCAAATTTACCCACAGTGCTTCTTCTCCTCCCTGTTTACCCTTTTGTTCTGTTGCTTTATTCCTTCCCTTATGTAAAGAACTACTCCTCCCCCTCTTTTACCCTCCCTGTCCCTCCTGTAGATAGTGTATCCTGGTATGTTTACGTCCCAGTCATGGTTTTGTGTGTACCATGTTTCTGTGACTGCCACGATATCCAGATGTTGCTCCTCCATCAAGGTCACTAATTCAGGAAGCTTGTTACATAGACTACGGGCATTGGTACTCATTGCTCTCCATTTTTTGATGGCCTTACCTTCTGTTGCAGCATCCCCCACTGACCGTTCTACCTTGGTCTTTTTCTCATTTAGTACCCTGTTTTGTAGGGAGAGGCTGGGATTTTTCTGCCTTGGTCCTTCCCCTACGTGCATGTATATGTGTGTGGTGGTGGTGGTGGGGGGTATTTGCAGTTAGGGTTTTCAACCCTAACACCAAATTTCCTCACTTTTGTCACTGTGAAACAACCCTAACTGATGCATTAAATGGTGCTTTTTTGCCATGAATATATATATATATATATATATATATATACACACATGGCAAAAAGCTCCATTTAATGCATCAATTAAGTGATCCCATAATGTTTCATAGAGAAGTCAGTGTTAGGGGTGAAAGTCCCACCTTGCACCCCTGTCCTCCCCTCAACTGGCATCGAGGTTAGTCTATCAACCCTAACTCTCACCCCATCACATGTGTAAACAAGCTGAGGTATAGGAGAATGGGGTGAGAGTTAGGACTGATGAGCCCAATGAACACCATGATGCCGGTTGGGGGGGCGGGCTGAGGGGTGCAAGGGGGGCTTTCAACCCTAACACCAAATTTACTTGCTTTTGTTGCTGTGGAACAACCCTATTTGATGCATTAAACTGAGTTTTTGTGCCATGAATTTCCCTTCTTTTTGAGAATGAGGACTATAAATAGTGAGTAGAATGTGGTGGTGGGAGCGTGGACCCTTTGGGCCCCGCGCTCCCATCACGTGATGTGTAGTGACAGAGTAACAGTAACTGCAATGCAAATGCAAGTGCTAACAGTTATGCACATGGTGATGCAAACGTAAAAGGTAATGCAAACGTTAATAGAAACGCTAGTGCAAAGTGACGACAAAGCGAACAGTGACGCAAATGGAGATGCAAGCACGCACATAAATGCAGCTGGTAACGTGCATAGTCATGGTACCGCTAATGTAAATGCAAATGTTAAGTGTTACAGCAACAATAACGCCAAAGGGAACAGAACCGGAAAGGCGAACACAAGCGCATACGGAAATGCAAAGCATAATGCGCATGGTCACGGTATGCAATTGCAAATGCAAATGGTAATGGTAACAGCAAAAATAATGCCAAAAGAAATAGAAAAAGAAAGGCAAATGCAAGCATGTACAGAAAAGCAAACTGTAACGTGCATGGTCATGGTACCGCAATTGGAAATGCAAATGGCAATGGTAACAAGTAAAATAAAGCCAAAGGAAAGAGAAATGGAAATATGAATGCAAGCATGTATGGAAACACAGACCATTACACGCACGGTCATGGTACTGCAATTGTCAACGCAGATGGTAACGGTAACAGCAACAATAATACCAAAGGAAATAGAAACACAAATGCAAATGCAAGCGCATATGGAAATGCAAATCATAACATGCACGGTGATGGTACCACAATTGTAAACACTTATGGTAATGGTAACAGTAACAATAACTCCAAAGAAAACAGAAACGCAAACGGAATCGCAAGTGTGTAAGGAAACGCAAACTGTGACCAGCACAGTGACGGTACAGCAGTTGGAAACGCAAATGGTAACATTAACAGCAGAAATAATGGCAAAGTAAACAGAAATGGAAACACAAACTAAAGTGCGTACACAAATGAGAATGCAATGGGTAACGCACTAGGTGGCGTACACAGGAACGGTAACACAAATGGGTACGGAAACATAAGTGGGAACAGTAAGTGTAACAGTAATGGAAGTGCACACCCTGTATTTGCCCAACAGCTGCATCGAGAAACACAGTGTGTAGAAAGAATGTATGCATAATAATGGGCCTCAGAGCAGAAAATGAGCTGTTGGAATACTAAATTGCTGATATCTCAGGAACCATATGACGTAGAAAAAAAATTTAAATTTCACATGATTCATGTGTTTCTGGGCTAGGTTTTATAGGGCTATGCATTGTCATGACGAAAATTCCGTATCTCGCACCGTTTTCGAGATACGAGCCCAGAAAGGCCACTATGTTAATCTATGGGGAAAAAATTTCAACTTCGGAGCACTGTAACTTGGCAACCATGCAATATTTTTTCAGCAAACCACCAAAAGGCACCTCTGTGAGATGTTGGCTGCCTTCCCTCCAAATTTCAGCCCAAAAGACCAAACCATTATTTTACAGCAGGGTGGCAAAAAATCCCTGTCATTTTGGCCATAGTCTGGAAAAGTAGTGTCGCAATTTGTGAAAGCTTTCACAAAAATTTGCGAAAGTGTCGCAGATGCAACACTACTTTTTCCAGAAATTTGAAAAACATATTTCTGGGGTGTTTAACCACAAAATAAAGACATGGCTAGCATCCTCTGGGTCCAACTAGGTGAACACAAAAAGAATGGTGTCTCTAGAGGGTCCCAAATTTAAATGCCAAGCATTTCTGTGATCACTAACGGAAAACAAATGTCTGACTCAGGACACTACTGGGGTCATTTGCGACACTAAAAACTGCATTTGCGACACTGTCAAACTTTTTAAATGGGAACTTGTTTTCTGAATAACTTTTGAACTGTTCAATATTTTTTCATGAAATCTTCAAAAGGCACATTTGGTACCCCAGCCGCATGTTCCTTGAAGGTTTTGGACCAGTTATTGCAAACTGTGTGACCTGTAGGCACGAGCAAAGAATGCGCAAAAAAACATAAATGTGCACACGGATGTTGCTTAATAACTCCACAGCCGTATATCCAACTGGTACAAATATTGGCAGATCCCCAGATCTATGAACATGCCCCAAGCCTGCCAAATTTCAGGTAAATCCATTGAATGGCGGCAAAGTTATTAAGGTGCAAAATTTCACCATTTAACATTAAAAGGGCTACTCAACCCTAACTATGGTAGCACTACCATGCTACCATAATATATATAAATAAATATATTCATGACAAAAAACTTCATTTAATGCATCAGATAGGGTTGTTCCACAGCAAGAAAAGTGAGGACATTCGATGTTAGGGTTGCCATCCCTTGCACCCCACGCCCACCTGCCCCCACCAACAGGCATCGGGGTGTGCGATGGGCCATCCCATATGTAAACAAGCCGAGGTGGTGCAGTATAGGAGAATGGGGTGAGAGTTTGGACTGATGACCCCAACGCACACCCCAATGCCTGTTGGTGGGGGCGGGGTGCAAGGGGTAGCAACCCTAACATTGAATTTCCTTGCATTTGTCACTGTGGAACAACCCTAATGATGCATTAAACTGAGTTTTTGCCATGAATTTCCCTTCTTTTGAGAATGTGCACTATAAATGGTGAAATGTGATAGCATAAGCCTTAGCGCCAGCGGTAATGCACATCGTGATGCAAATGTTAATGGTAACGCAATGGTAATAGAAATACAAGCACAAACATTACTGAAAACAGAAATGCAAATGCAAGCGTGTATGCAAAGGCAAATCGTAATGTGCACGATCAAGGTAACACAATTGGAAATGCAGACGCTGATGGTAACATAAACAATAACACCAAAGGAAACACAAACACAAGCAGAAATGCAAATGGAAGCACGTACGCAAACGCAAATGATAATGCACATGGTGACGCAAATGTAAACGATAATGCAAACGGTAATAGAAACGCAAGCGCAAACGGTAATGGAAACAGAAATGCAAATGCAAGTGGGTAAGGAAACATAAACTGTAACGTGCATGGTCATGGTAACGCAATTGGAAACACAAAATGGTAATGGTAACAGCAACGATGACACCAAAGGAAAGACAAATGCAAATGCAAACGGAAGTGCGTACGCAAACTCAAATGGTAATGCAGACAGTGAAGCAAAATGAAATGCAAACAGAAACAGTAGTGGAAACATAAATGATAACAGTAATGCAAATGCAAGTGCAAACAAAAACAAAAAGTGAAAAACCCACACGGTGGCATACATGGGAACGCTAACACAAACGGGTATGGAAACACAAGTGCGAACGCTAACTGTAACAGTAACAGAAACGCACATCCTGTTTTTGCCCAACAGCTGCAAAGAGAAACACAGTGAGTACAAAGAATGTATACATAATAATGGGCCTCAGAGCAGAAAATGAGCACTTGGAATACTAAATTGCTTATATCTCAGGAACCGTACGACGTAGAAAAAAAAATTAAATTTCATATGATTTATGACTTTCCTGGCTAGTTTTACTCTTAGCCCCCTAGCAGGGGGCTAAACATTTTTCTGATGAAAAGTCCGTATGTTGAAGTGTTTCCGAGATACAGGCCCCAAAAGGTGCAGCGGATGCCGCAATATTAGTCTATGGGAAAAATTGTCAACTTCAGAGCACCATAACTTTGCATCCCTGCAATATTTTGTCACCAAAGCACTAAAAGGCACATCTGTGTGATGTTGGCTTTCTTCCCTCCAACTTTCAGCCCAGAAGATCAAACTGTTCTTTTGCAGCAGGGTGGCAACAAATTCCTGTTATTTTGGCCATAGTGTCGCAAAGTAATGTCGCAAATCACAACACTTTCACAAAAAAAATCACGAAAGTGTCACAAGTTCGACACTACTTTAGGACAGCACAAATTACAAAAATTTGAAAAACATATTTCTTGGGGGGTTTAACCCCTACAAAAAGACATGGCTAGCACCCTCAGGGCTCGACTAGGTGAACACAAAAAGAATGGTGTCCCTGGAGGGTCCCAAATTTAAATGCCAAGCATTTCTGTGACCACTAACTGAAAAAAAATGGCTGACTCACAACACTAAAGGGGTCATTTGTGACACTAAAAACTGCATTTGCGACACGGTCGAACTTTTTGTTAACTTTTCCCTTTGACTATAATGAGAAACTTCTTTTTTGAATAACTTTTGAACTGTTTAATATTTTTTCATGAAATCTTTGAAAGGCACATTGGGGACCATGGCTGTGTATTCCCTGAAGGTTTTGGACCGGTCGTGCAAACCGTGTGACCTGTAGGCGTGAGCAAAAAAGGCACAAAAAAGCGTAAATGCGCTACGGAATGTCGCCTTATAACTCTGCAACCATATATCTGACTGGTACAAAACTTGGCAGATCCAGAGACCTATGGTACTGCTCAGTGCCTGCCAAATTTCAGAAAAATCTGTCATACAGTGACAAAGTTATTAAGCTGCAAAATTTCACACTTTAACCTTAAATGGGGTACTCAACCCTAACTAAAGTGGCACTACCCTGCCACTATAATATATATATAGATCAATATATATATATAGAGATATATATATTTATACAACATATGTTTTGGGATAACTAAAAGTATAAAAAATGATATCTGCGCTGGCCAGTGAAGATAACATTGTTATCTTCATGTTCCTGTACGTCATCTGTTATCTCCACGTTCCTATACGTCATATCGAAACTAATCTGGCTGAGCCTACCATTTGTTCTGACATTTCATCAAGTCACTTTCACTTTTACAGCATTTATCAAGTGTTACCGAGCCGTGTCAATGATTTCCTCGCAATAACTGAAAGTACAGCGCTCCCTTTTATAAAATTATAAACTTTGTCCTTTTCCCATAATTGTACTCACTCTTTATTTGAATGAATCCTCTGACTGTGTAAAAAAATCTAGCCCCTTCAGTTTTCATCCTCATTTGTAGCGTGACCGAGCGATATAATTTTTCTGGTGAATCCTCTGACTGTGTAAAAAATCTAGCCCCTTCAGTTTTCATCCTCATTTGTAGCGTGACCGAGCGATATAATTTTTCTGGTGGCAAAAACACTATGCACTAAGAAATACAAAAAAACTCCAAATTCTATTCTATTTATTTGAAAGAAGCCACCAACTGTAAAGAGATGACAAGGAGCAAGTTGGAGGCTTCAGAGTATTAGACGGAAGCACAAGCGAGTGTTGCTATAGCAATGCTTGCTTGCACTTTCGTCTACTACTCTGAAGCTGCCGACTCGCACGTTGTCATCTCTCCACAGTCGGCAGCTTCATTCAAATAAACACAGTAAAATTACAAAAAGAGGAGATTCTCTTACATTTTTTTCTACAGACTGCTTCTGCCACTAAATAACTCCTACCACGCTTGACCACGCTACAAAGCAACACAAAAAGTGAAAGTGCTGACAGGCGAAAAATGAAACCCATAGTTCAACAATACCACAAATTGCAACATTAACCAGATAACTTTTTATTCAAAAATTAATTTTCTTTACATACTATGGAAGGCTTGGGGAGGGTAAACATACTAACTCACCTGGGATACAGGAGGGCCAAAATCTTTGTCTATGAATTCCAAACCTCTACATCAGAAAATCACCTTAAAGGGAGACATACAGGACTTGTGCTGCAGAGAAGCCCAAAACATACGTTGTATAAACAGAACATGACATGGCCTGGCTGAAGATATCATATTTATCTTCACTGGGATGACATCGAAGATATCTCACGAGTGGCTTCGCCACTCGTGAGATATCATGATATCATTGGCCTCGTCGGAAGATAAATATGATATCTTCAGCCAGGCCATGTCATATCCCCATTTATACAACACATGTTTTGGGATAAATGACAGGATAAAAAGTAATATCTCAGCCAGGTCATGGAGATATCAGTGATATCTTCACGTGAAGATATCACTGATATCTCCACACTCCTATACGCCATACCAAAACTACTGTGCTATGTGGCACTTTCACTTTCTTGTAACTCATCGCTGTCTACCTCACATTTACAACAACACATGCTCTGCATAAAAAGAAACAAAACAGCCATTTCAATCTTAACTCCACATTTTCATGAAACAAAATCTATCTCCTTAATCCTGCCATTATGCCAGAAAAAATAATATTTTAAAGCTTATCTGGTTGATCCTGCCACTCTGAGCACTTTCACAGTCCCTTTAAATGTAACGTGGCGGCGCTATTCACAGTGATGCCTGTTATATTTATAGTTATTTTCTGCAAGTTATCCTGAGTTCAAAATGACAGAAAACGCTGTGCTTCATACACAGCTTAGTGTAATGTGTTGAAAAAAAATGCTGACTGCACACGGACTGCAGCGACTGATTCAGCAGCTTTTGAACAGTAAAAGAAAGTGTGAGCCTCTGTTGCTAAGCAACAGAGGCTCACGCTTCCCTCTACTGTTCTAAAGCCATGAATTCAGTTACTGCAGTCTGTGTGCAGTCAGCATTTTTTTTCAACAAATTACACTAAGCTGTGTATGAAACACAGCGTTTTCTATCATTTTGAACTCAGGATAACTCGCAGAAAATGATTATCAATATAACAGGCATCACTGTGAATAGCGCTCAGCCACGCAACATTTACAGGGACGGTGAAAGTGCTCAGAGTGGCAGGATCAACCAGATAAGCATTTAAAATATTATTTTTTTACAAAATAATAGCAGATCAACCAGATATTTTCAATAATTTTAAAATGACAGGATCAACCAGATATTTCAAAGTAGTATATAATCTGTTGCATAAAATCTGTTATGTTTGGGGGCCTGGAGAACTCTGTTGGGGAGGGGGGGCATAAAAAACAGATAACTCTTTTAAAAAAATAACCATAAAAACTAGGATACACCACATATTTTTTCAACAACAAATTACATCTGTTCTTTTCACAGCTTTTCTGTAAGGGGGGTTGTATTGCTAGGGCCATCACCTTTATGTCACCCATTGCACTGAGAGGAGCATGTCGTCGGTTGTGTTGGGGGACAAAACATGTGTTGTACAAACAGAATATGACATGGCCTGACTGAAGATATCATATTTATCTTCACTCGAGGCCAGTGACATCAAGATATCTCACTGTGGCTTCGCCACCGTGAGATATCATCATGTCACTGGCCTCTCGTGAAGATAAATATGATATCTTCAGTCAGGCCATGTCATATCCCTATATCTATATCTATATATATATATATATATATATATATATATATATATATATATATATATATAAATAAAATAGTGGCATGGTAGTGCCACTAAAGTTAAGTTGAGTACCCCATTTAAGGCTAAATCTGAAATTTAGCAGCTTAATAACTTCACAATCGTATGATGGATTTGCCTGAAATTTGGAATGCATGGTCTGATACCATAGATATCTGGATCTGGTAAGTTGTGTTATGGTCAGATGTACAGTTGTGGAGCTACAGAGTGCCAACAAATGCATAAATTACGCATTTTTGCTTGTTTCCATGCTCGCACCTACAGGTCGCACGGTTTGCGTAATCGGTCTGAAAACTTCAGGGAATGTGCAGCCAGATTCTCTAATATGCCTTTTGAAGATTTTGTGAAAAAATATTAAATGGTTCAAAAGTCAGTAAAAAAAAGTCCCCATTGTAGTCTATGGGAAAAATTAACAAACTATACAACAGTGTCGCAAATGCCATTTTTACTTTCGCAAATGACCGTTTTACTTTTGCAAATCACCCATTTTATTTTAGTTGGTGGTCAGAGACATGCTTGGTGTATAAATCTGGAACACTGTAGGGACACAGTTCTTGTTGAGTTCGCCTAGTCGGGTCCTGAGGATGCTAGCCATGTCTTTGTTTGGGGTAAAACACCCCAGAAATATGTTTTTCAAATTTTTTTAAAGAGTAGTGTCACAAAGTACTTTAGCAAATTCAGCACTTTCATGATTCTTTTTTGGTGAAAGTTCATTGTGTGCAGAAGTAATTTCTGAAGGTATGCCCAAAACAATAGGAAATCTTTGCCACCCTGCTGCAAAACAACAGTTGGTCTTTTTGGCTCAAATTTTCAGGGAAAACAGCCAACATCCCACAGATGTGCCTTTTGGTGGTTTGGTGCCAAAATATAGAAACAGAAACGTAGCCTTTGATGACAGATAAGGACCACTTGGCCCACCCAGTCTGCCCTTTTCCCTACCTACTGGATAAGCTGCAGATTCTAGTTAACCAATAGCCTACTTCCTGCCACCCCCCACTACAATTGCCTTATGTCTGTCCCATGCATGTTTGAATTCCCCCACTGTTTTAGACCCAACAACCTCCCCAGGAAGGCGATTCTGTGCATCCACCACTCTCTCCGTGAAAAAAAATTTCCTCACATTACCCCAAGCCGTCCCCCCTCTATCTTTAAATTGTGCCCCCTTGTTCTTACACATCTCTTTTTCTGAAAGATGCTACCCTCCTGGACTTTGTTGATTCCCTTCAGGTACTTGAACATTTCTATCATGTCCCCCGTCCCTACTTTCATCAAGGGTATACATCTTAAACTCTCTCAGTTTTCTTCATATGGCTTCTGATGCAGACCCTGCACCATTTTAATTGCCCTGCTCTGGACTGCTTCCATCCTGTCTATGTCCTTGCGTAGATGAGGTCTCCAAAACTGCACACAGTACTCCAGATGGGGTCTCACCAACTGTCTGTACCGAGAGATAACCACTTCCCTTTTTCTACTTGTGATGCCCCTTCCTAGGCATCCCAGTATCCCCTTGGCTCTCCTTACTGACTTCTCACATTGCTTACCAACCTTTAGATCATCTGATATGACTACCCCCAGGTCCCTTTCTAGTTTTGTTGTTGTTAGTACCTCCCCTGCTATTGTGTACTCTTCTGGGTTTTTGTTTCCCAGTTGCATTACTTTGCACTTCTTTGCATTGAATCTAAGTTGCCATATGTCTGACTATTCCTCCAACCTTGCCAAGTCCCTTCTCATCCTTTCTACCCCTTGTGTATCAACTCTGTTACAGATCTTTGTGTCATCTGCAAAGAGGCATACCTTTCCCTCCAGACCCTCTGCAACGTCACCTATAAAGATGTTAAAGAGGACTGGACCCAGTACTGAGCCCTGAGGTACTCCACTAGTGACCCCCTTTCTTTGGAATGTGTTCCATTCACTATTACCTTCTGTGTCCTGTTTTGCAGCCAGTTTGCTACCCAGGCTACCACCCTGGGACCCACTCTCAATATAACAGGGCTGCAAAGTTACGCCACTCTGAAGTTGACGATTTTCCCCCTAGGATAACATTAGGCATTCACCGAGCCTTTCGGGCTTCGTGTCTGAAAAAAGGTGTGAGATACGGACTTTTCATTGCAAAAATGCTTAGTCCCCCCCCCAATAAGGGGCTAAGTACAAAACTATCCTTGAAAGTCATTAATAATATGAGATTTAATTTTTTTTTCTATGTCGTACGGTTCCTGAGATATAAGCAATTTAGTATTCCAAGTGCTGATTTTCAGGTCTGAGGGCGATTATTATGGCCGCATTCTTTGTATTCACTGTGCTTCTGAATGCACCTTTTTGGGACAAACAGCATATTCGTTTGCGTTACTGTTACCATTTGCATTAGCGTTTCCTTTTACACCACTGAGTGAGTTACTGTTTGCATTTTCGCTTGCGTTTGCATTACCATTTGCGTTACTGTTTCCTTTTGCATCACCGTTGGCATTACTGTTTGCATTTGCGTTATCATTTGCGGTTCCATTACCGTTCTCATTAGCATTTCTGTTTGCCACCGTGTGCATTACCATTTGCATTTCCGCTTTCGTTTGCTTTTCTGTTTGTAGTACTGTTTCCTTGGTCGTCACTGTTACTGTTACTGTGTCCATTTGCATTTCCATTTGCGTTACCACTATTATTTGTGTTTTTGTTACCATTTGCGTTACCATTTGCATTTGCATTTCCATTACCGTTAGCATTTGCGCTTGCATTTCTTTTGTTGCTTGCTTTACTGTTTCCTTGTGTATCGCCGTTGCCTTTACCATTTGCATTTGTGTTTGCATTTCCATTTGCATTACCATTACAGTTTGCATTTCCATTACCATTTGCTTTACCATTTCTGTTTGTGTTTATGTTTCCACTTAACATTCACTATGTATAGTGCACATTCTCAAAAAGAAGGGAAATTCATGGCAAAAAATTGCATTTAATATATCAGTTAGGGTTGTTCCACAGTTACAAAATCGAGGAAATTCAGTGTTAGGGTTACCACCCCTTGCACCCCATGCCCACCCCACCTCCACCAACAGGCGCTGGGGTGTGCATTGGGGTCGTTGGGCCTAACTCTCATCCCATTCTCCTATACTGCAACACCTCATCTTATTTACACATGGAATGGGATGAGAGTTAGGTCTGACAACCCTAACGCACACCCTGATGCCTGTTGGGGGGGCGGATGGGCATGGGCTGCAAGTGGTGGTAACTCTAACACCGAATTTCCTCACTTTTGTCACTGTGCAACAGCCCTAACTGATGCATTAAACTGATTTTTTTGCCATATATATATATATATATAATGGTAGCACGGTAGTGCTAACATAGTTAGGGTTGAGTAGCACTTTTAAGGTTAAAGAGTGAAATTTTGCACCATAAAAACTTTGCCACCGTTCAACAGATTTGACAGAAATTTGGTATGCATGGTTGTGCATTATAGGGCTTGGGATCTGCCAACTTTCATACCAGTTGGATATATGGCTGCGGAGTTATTAAGCGACATCCGAATGCGCAATTACCTTTTCTTGCAAATTCTTTGCTGTCGCCTACAGGTTGCATGGTTTGCGTGACTGGTCTGAAAACATCCGGGAAGGTGTGGCCAGGGTCCCTGATGTGCCTTTTGAAGATTTCATGAAAAAATATTAAACGGTTCAAAAGTTATTCAAAAAGCAATTTCCCATTATAAGTCAATTGGAAAAGTTAACAAAAAGTTCAACACTTTCGCAAATGCACTTTTTAGTGTTGCAAATGGCCCTAGTAATGTCGCAAATCTGCCATTTTGTTTTCAGTTACTGATCAGAAAAATGATTGGCATTTAAAATTGGGACCCTCTAATGGCACAGTTCTTTCTGTGTTCACCTAATCGGACTCTGAGGATGCTAATCATGTCTTTATTTTGGGGTAAAACACCCCAGAAATATGTTTTTCAAATTTCTGGAAACAGTAGTGTCACAAAGTAGTGTCGCACCTGCGACACCTTTGCAAATTTTTGTGAAAGGTGTCGCAAATTGCAACACTACTTTTACAGAGACTATATTGTAATGACAGGAGTTCTTTGCCACCCTGCTGCAAAAGAACGGTTTGGTATTTTGTGCTGAAATTTGAAGGGAAGGCAGCCAACATCTCACTGATGTGCCTTTTGGTGGTTTGGTGAAAACATATTGCACGGATGCCAAGTTACTGTACTCCAGATTTGATGTTTTTCCCCATAGACTAACATGGTGGTGTACACTGCGAATTTCGGGGCTTGTATCTTGAAAACGGTGCGAGATATGGAATTTTCATCATGACAAGTCTACACATTTAGTAAAAACCTACCCCAGAAAATGATGAATCATGTGAAATTTACATTTTTTTCTACATTGCACGGTTCCTGAGATATAAGCAATTTAGTATTCCAACAGCTCATTTTCTGCTCCGAGGCTCATTATTATGCATACATTCTTTCTTCACACTGTTTTTTTCTATGCAGCTGTTGGGCAAATACAGGGTGTGCACTTCCGTTACTGTTACAGTTACTGTTCCCACTTATGTTTCCGTATCCATTAGTATTACCTTTCCCATGTGTGCCACCGTGTGCATTACTCTTTGCGTTCTCATTTGTGTACGCACTTGCATTTGTGTTTCCATTTCTGTTTACTTTGCCGTTATTTCTGCTGTTATGGTTGCTGTATCATCACCGTGCAGATCACGGTTTGCATTTCTGTACGTGCTTGCATTTGCATTTTTGTTTCCTTTGATGTTATTGTTGCTGTTACTGTTACCATTTGTGTTTACAATTGCAGTAATGTGACTGTGCGCGTAACGGTTTGCGTTTCTGTATGTGCTTGCATTCGCATTTCCATTTCTGTTTCCTTTGGTGTTATTTCACTTGTTACCATTGCCATTTGCATTTCCAATTGCAGTACCATGACCGTGCGTGTTACAGTTTGCGTTTCCGTACGCGCTTGCATTTGCCTTTCCATTTCTGTTTCCTTTGGTGTTATTTTTGCTGTTACCATTACCATTTGCATTTGCTATTGAGGTACCATGACTGTGCGCATTACGCTTTGCTTTTCCATACGTGCTTGTGTTCGCCTTTCCATTTCTGTTCCCTTTGGTGCTATTGTTGCTGTAACAGTTAACATTTGTGTTGACAATAGCGGTACTGTGACCATGCACGTTACCAGTTGCATTTACGTATGCGCTTGCATCTCTGTTTGCGTCACTGTTCACTTTGCCATCACTTTGCACTTGCATTTCTATTAACATTTGCATTACCTTTTACATTTGCATCACCATGTGCATAACCGTTAATGCTTGTGTTTGCATTGCAGTTACTGTTACTATGTCACTACACATGACGTGGTGGGAGTGCGGGGCCCGTAGGGTCTGCGCTCCCACCACCGCATTCTATTCACTATTTATAGTCTTCATTCTCAAAAAGAAGGGAAATTAATGGCAAAAAAATCAATTTAATGCATCATTTAGGGTTGTTCCACATGACAAAAGCAAGGAATTTGGTTAGGTTAAGCCCCTTGCACCCCCAGCCTGCCCCTAACTGGCATCAGGGTGTGTTGGGCCTGTTGGTCCTAACTCTCACCCCATTATCCTATACCTCAGCTTGTTTACACATGTGATGGGGTGACAGTTAGGGCTGATGAGCCCAATGCACACCCCAATGCTAGTTGGAGGGGCAGGCTGGGGAGTGCAAGGGGGCCTTTCAACCCTAACACAGATCCTTGCTTTTGTCACTGTGGAACAACCCTAACTGATGCATTAAATGGATTTTTTTTGCCATGAATATATATATATATATATATATATATATGGGATATGACATGGCCCGACTGAAGATATCTTATTTATCTTCACGAGAGGCCAGTGATATCATGATATCAGATATCTTGATGTCGCTGGCCTCAAGTGAAGATGAATATGATATCTTCAGTCAGGTCATGTCATATTCTGTTTATACAACATATGTTTTGAGTCCATCCACTCTACCCCCCATGCCCCCCCTCAATACAATCAACCACATAGAGGTGTTGGCCATCCCAACATGACCCCCTGGCAGTTGTAGTTTAAAAATAGCTGTTTGATGCTGCAATTTCATAGTAATTCAAAAACTTTATCTGGTTGACCCTGCCACTCTCCCACCTAACACAATGTCTCATATCCCCCCCACACACACAAACACAGCAGATGATATATATTATTTAAATATATTATGTGGTTGATTCTGCCATGTTCAAGTTATTTCAAAAGACATATATGTTTGATGCTGGCATTGTAGAAGTGATTAAAAACATATCTGGTTGATCCTGCCATTAATTTTAAGCAAATTAGTATTTTTAAGATGTATCTGGTTGATTCTGCACTTTGTTTTTCCCCCTAAAATGTCATGTTGTGACCGAATGCTAGGTACACTGATACATGATGTGGTGCCAGACATTTACTACACGGCACCCTGTGTTACCACATTTAGAAACTGACGTTAAAAACTACTCTTACTGTTTGTTTGTTTTTCAAAGAATGTGCAGACTGTAGAGACTCCACAGCGAGTGTTCACCACTTCAGCTACAGCATTGCAGAGGGAAGTGCGAGTGAGTGTTGCTATAGCAACACTCGCTCACTAGCACTTCTGTCTAAAGTCCTGAAGCGGTGGACAGTCAAGACTCTCTACAGTCTGCACATTCTTTGAAGCAAGATGAGGCAAACAAACAGTGAGCTGAGGATAAAACTCATGATTTTCTAAATGTGGTAACACAGGGTGCCTTGTAGTAAACATCTAGCACCATGTCAAGTAATGTAGATTGCACTCGATCACGTTGCCGTATGTTTCAGGGAGGAAACGAAAGTGCAGTAAGTGGCAGGATCAACCAGATATGTGTTAAAATACTGATTTCATTAAAAAGCAATAACTTGAATCTACACTTTTTTAATAACTTCTATAATGGCAGGATCAACCAGATAGATGTCTGAGAAGTGTTGGGGTGGGGTGTGCTTACAGGTGGCAGGGGGAGACTAGTGCTAGAAAGTGAAAGAGTTTCACTATCATTTGGATGATGTACAGGAACATAGAGATATCTCCATGATGTATAGGAACATGGAGATATCACTATGACGTATAGGAACATGGAGATATCAGTGATATCTTCACTGCCTGTCTGAGATATAACTTTTTATCCATTCATGTATCCCAAAACATGTGATGTATAAATATATATATATATATATATATATATATATATATATATATATATATATATATATATATGTGCTCGATTACCATCTGGACTGAATCTGCAAATCTTCCTCTATTCGTCTAATAATCACTTATGGCAGTACTCCTATTAGGCACTCAAAGGCTCTCCTCTACTCATTTTCTACTTTATGGATGCTTACTTAGCTACTCATTGCTCACAACTAATTTCTTTGCCTCCAGACTTTATCTTGACAGTCAAACCCTACACAAGTCAGATCATTCACCTAAGACTTCACAAATCATCCTATTTCCCACTGTTCACTGTCTGGTACCATATCGATCAAATCATGCCCTCCCTGTTCATTACACTCATGCAGTCCCCTTGGATAACCATCCTTCATCACCTCAGAAACCTGGACTTAATTCTCCCTTCTTCAACTAGATCTGCTTCACACTTAGGATTCTACCGCTCCTTCAGAAACGACTGACTCTTCAACCTCAGGATCATCATTCAATTGGCATTGTCCATGGATCAAGGATGGATCGTCATCTCTCCAAGAAGATTACCTCCCTTAAATTAGCCATGGTTACTAGAACCTAGGTCCTTCTTCTTTTAGCATGCCCAGAGAATGGGCAGACCACCGGCCATGGATCCTCAGAGGTTTCCTCCACCTGGGGGGTTTTCCTCTCCTGAGTGCCAGGGGTTATACTCTCCATGAGTTGGAGGAAGTATCTTTTTAGGCCTTCTGTTCCCTACAAATTACTACCTACATACTGTACATACCTACTACTCAAGGGTGGGAATAGAGTAAAGCCACAAAAAGTACTACAAGTTACACAAGCACTATATACCCCATTGCTATTCCACAAACATTGAATGGGAGGGCTTGGCCCAAGGTTCAGTCTGGGGAACAGCTTCTCCCTCAACTTCTGCTTAAGCCCTCCACTAACGCACCTCCCTTGCTTAGGGAGTATTTTTTGTCCACCACCTTCCCCTCCTCCTCCTTCTTCGGCGCTCTTCTCACCCTTGTTCACAGACCTTCTATTCCCTACAAATTACTACCTACATACCTACTACTCAAGGGTGGAACTAGAGTAAAGCCACAAAAAGTACTACAAGTTACACAAGCACTATATACCCCATTGCTATTCCACAAACATTGAACTAATGTAATGAGTGTGTTTTGTGTCATTTCAGGTATGTTATAATGGAGTCCTATGTAAGTCCGGCTAAATACACAGCCCATCCCTTAAGTGCACAATTTTGTCATGCAAAAACACATGTGCTTCACTGTGTAGACATCATGTGTCTGCAGTTTTTAATTTTTTGCTTTCTCTTTCTCCTCCCTTGGCTCCAGTCAGCTGGAATATCCTGACTGACCTCCCAGCCCACAAACCCGACATCAGGCCTCCTCCTCAATTCCCCCATGGCTTGCTTCCCTGGTGGGGTGGTGAGGAGGCTCCCCCCCATAGCTCTACTCACCAGAGCGGATCCAGATGAGGAGGTGCCATTCGGGGTCGGGTCATGGAGGTTGGAAGCTCATGCTGCCCGACCAGAGCCATTTTTTCCACTTTTTCGTCCCCCTGGAGATGAGGCATGCAATAACTCTGATGCAGGGAGTGTGCACGTGTCTCCACACTCTTCCTCCAGGCATCTGCCCCATCTCCACCCCTCTTTCTGCAGTGTCGGTGTGCTGGCCCCAGCCTCTGCTAGGGGCAGTCTGGGACCGACCACAGGTGTCCCCCCTCCTTGGAGAAGGAGAGCAATTCCTCGGATGCTCAATCCTTGTCCTTCCCTGCCAACCCCTGGCAGCCCATGCTCATTCCCAAACGCTGGTCGCCAGCATGGCGCAAGGTAAGGTGACCAGTGCCTCAGCTCTCAGTGACACCAGGCTGGCTTGTCTGCAGTTTTTTGACTATGTCACAAGTAAAAAACATGTATTTATGATATACTCAAAAAGTAGTTTTAAAGTGACACTGTCAACTCTTTTTGCGTCATACTATTTCTAATTGAAAACCTATATTATATGATTAATTACCTTCTCTAAAATCTTTGGTGTTGCTGATTGCTTAATCTGCCTCTTTTCTTAGTAAAACTGAAATGCATGCTAATGGTGTATTTATACCCAACCTTGTTTTGTTTCAAATTCTTAATCTACTTCTACTGCATACTTGATGAACATCAGAAACACCCCCAAACAGAACAGCCACTCATGATGCAATAGTTTCCTCTCCCCCCACTGCACCTGGAATGGCTAGGCTGTGTTGGTGGTGTTCCTAAATCCAAGAAAGATGTTGTGGGAGTTGATTAAGGAATGTAAACAAATACATTTTAGTGTGGTAACACCAGTATGGTGGGTAGTTTGTTTTTCACTTTTAAAAGGAAAAAAATCAGAATCAAACTGCTAGCTACATCAGTACATTATACAGAATGTGAACAATCATAAAATATGTTTTTTTTTAAATTAGGGAAAGTTTGAGGCCTAAGAGGGGTTGACAGCATCTCTTTAAGTAATATCGTTACATAGGAAGAGTATCAAGACATAAAAACAGTATTGACCGAGCTTATTCTTAATGGCCAGATGCCAGCCTTTCATTTAAAAAGTTGCTAGCCCCAGTGCTTCCAACGTTAGACTTTTCAATAGATAATTTCTTAAAAATGGGAAACTTTGGAATCATTAGGGCTAGAAACTTAATTTTATTTTAAATGAAAGCTTGGATCCAGCAAAGTTGATATGGTGATATAAGATATTGTGACAGTTACCACATATGGATATACAGAAACAAAACCTTTTTCACTAAATTTTAGTCTTGTTATTTTTAACAACATACTGTACTGACATACATAGACGTGTAGCAACACAGGAGAACCGTATCCTAAGGATTGTTTCATGCTGATTGGACTTCAAGCTTTCATTTGAAAGAATCTTCAGTTTCTATGCCTTACAGTTCAAATACTGCAGCTTATGAAATATAATTTCAAGCATTATGAAATATCATAAAAGATTAGTGTTGGAAATGGTGGGAGGATGCTAGTAGCTGTGCTTCCTAGGAATAAACACCTTTTCTAGTTCCTTGTAGACTTAGTTGTCCATTATTGATCCTTCCCTGGACTTTGCTACACACATCAACACAGTCTGTTGTGCTGTTAATGCGAAGATTGGTGGTGCCTACCGGGTGCGACACTCCCTCACCCCTTCTGCTAGACTATCAGTAGCAAGGGGGGTGCATCTCCTGCAGCTCCAATATGGTCTTCCTCTTCTTTACTCCGCTAACTCCAGCGTGCTCAGGAGATGGGACACTTCTTATAATAATATCTGCAGATTCGCCTTATCAGCCCCACGCCTCACTCATCACTGCCGCCTTTACTCCGGGTTAAACTGGCTGTCACCCAAGGAGCTCTGGGCTTTCTCTCTGGGCTGCTTTATAGACTCCCTAACTAGACCCCCAAGACCAGACTCCCTGGCTCTCCTGCTGACCCCCGCATCTCAAATTCACTCTCTCAGATCCTCCTCCTCACCCCTGCTCTCATGTAGACCTTGTGCCACAAAAATAGGTGAACAGGCTTTCTCGTACTTCGCTCCTCGGTTCTGGAACTCTCTCCCCCTTCAGGTCAAAAATGTCACCTCCCACCGGGTTTTGAAAAACTCGTTGTTCTTTCACCTTATCACACTTGGTCACTGCCGATGCCCATAACATAACTGCTGACCACCGGCCTGTTGTCTGGACCCCCTCCCAGTTGTTGCAACATTAAAGCTCTGTTATGAATATCCTGGGGTACTAAATTGTTGTCCTTCCACTATGTATACCTGTTATATTTTTGCTTGCAATCTATTGTTTTCTTTAATGTCATTATGTCCTGATGTATCACTGTAATTTGTGGCACCTTTGTCTTGTACTCTACCGGGTTGTGCCTGAAAATGTTATATTTCTGCTTGCAATCTATCTTTTTTTCTTCTTTAATGTTATCATGTCTTGACGTATCACTGTAATTTGTGGCTTCTTTTTCCTATACTCTCCCGGGTCATGCCTGAAAATAGGCAGGATTGTTTGCCTAGTGCACTTACCCAGTTACCAAAAGCTAATAAATAAATAATACTGATCTGCACAAATATATTGCATTGCTTCACTTGCCATTACCATTAAGTAACTGTTTTGGCTTAGGTTGTAGCACATTCACTTCTTGGGCCAAAGGTTGTGGGTTCTAGTCTCACTCCAGAAGCAGGACTCATATTCCAAAGTGCTGGCATAACAATGCAGTATTAATGGATTGCCTTACTCTCAGGGTGTACTGTTCTTCAGGTGTGATGTTGAACCAAGGGCCATTCTACCTACCTCAGATGCTGTCCAGTGGAAGTCAAACAACCCATGGCAGTGTTTTTTTGCAATACTAATGGGACATTCTGATATCTGAGCCTAGTTTCTCTGATTTCTTTGCAAATTTTTTTTGGGGGGATGCAGTGCTTATAAAAAGTGCTGTATAAATGCATATTTTTCTTTCTTTTATATATACCTAGAAGTAGAACTATTCAGCTGTCCAGGGCACAGATACATCATGCTGTTGGCAAGTCTTCATAAGGGTAAAAACAGATACAGTAAGTCTGTTCTGCACCAGTGCAACTCAGGCATTAACATTCATGCTAATGAAGCACATGGAATATACATTTTTCACAGATGGCAGTGTTTACATCATAAATGTGTACATTGCTTTAACTGGTGTGGAAGGCTAATGGAGATTTGGATTGATTTTCTATATGATTTTGCAGAAAATGTTGGTAGAAAATGCTTGGCTATAAGAGTGTGTATACTGTAGTTTATGGAACAACACTACAGAGTCATTACAATGATAGTTTATTATTATTTGGTTGGGGACGATTCACTAGTAATAGCATGGGTTCAAATCTAATTATATGGTTCTGGTCCAGAGCTTTCTGGGTTTGATCATAAGGTTCCATATGATCAGAGCGAAAGCCTAGAGGTGATCACTGTTATCGTGAAGTCACAGTGGCAAAATAAATTTCGCACTGTAAGACCCTAGCGCACAGGAAAATGGCGCAGAGGACTTATTTTTAATGTCTTCTGTGGGGGAAGTGCCCCAGCATGAGAGTTTGCCCCGCACCCCTCTACTAAATGATTCTCAACTCGGGGGCCTGTGTGAATGGAGGGTGAAAACATAAAAAAAAGGTTCGGCTAGGTGCAACAAAAGGCACAGGTGCCCGAACTAACCCAGTAATTCTTAAAACTGACACCAGTAGCCACCCACTAAGCCACACACAGTTGACTTTGCAACACACCACGGCACCACCCCTCACATCCCCTCCCGCCTGCAATTATTGTGGACTTGATTTCCTTAGTCGACCTGGCTTGCATCACAGAGACCTGGGTTGGGAATGATACCAGCCCACTTTCTGAGGCTGCCGTCCCACCTGGGTATACTGTGGTGCACTGCTCCAGAGAGGAACATAGGGGTGGTGGAGTAGCCATCTGTTTTAGATCCAGTTTGGGCTTCACCATGCACCCAGTGGGAACCCCTAGTTCCTTTGAATGTGTGGCCATTTGTGGGGTCCAGGCACAGGCTGTAGGATGCTCCTTATATACCGCCCCGCTGGGGCAGTGGGACATTTCCTGCAGGAGGTTGCTGAATTTGTTGTCGGTGAAACATTGGAAGCCCCCAGATATATTATTCAAATATGAAAACAAGGATTTGTAAGAATCCCTTGAGTAAGCAAGTCTGAATTCTAATTTCTCTTTAGATTGTTTTATCATATGCTTAATGGAGTGCAAGGCTTTTTTGTAATTTAGATAATCTGAGGTCCTTATGTTCTTTTGGCCATTCTTGAGTTTTTTGAATAGTTTATGCTTAAGTTTAATTTGAGCTTTTGTTTTTTTTTATTCAACCACCTTGAAATCTTTTCTTTGTTATTATATTTATTTTTAATTGGTACATGAGTTCTTTCAAGATGGTAAATTATATTTTTTAGTTTGTTCCATGTGTCCTCCACTGGCAAATATTGCATGATCTTTTCCCATGGTGTCAGATTTAGGGTGTTAGTAATTTCAATAAAGTTAGCTTTGTCGTAGTTGTTAAAAGTGGTCTGTTTCTTTAAGCTAATGTGCACTGCTTCCAGATCAAATAAAATAGCAGAATGATCGCTACCGCCTGGAGGGTCCCCTATTTGGATACTGGAAATGTTATCACTTATATTGGTGGCTAGGAGGTCTTAAGATATTTGTGCCTCTGGTTTGCAGAGTGATAAGTTGGGTAAGGCTATTTTCTGTAAGGGTTGATAGAAACAGTTTATTGTGATGGCAACTGCCAGTTAATGATGTCCAGTTTATATTGGGCATATTAAAATCTCCCAATATTATGATGTCTCCCTTATCAGATAAATTGGAAATATCGAGTAGTAGCTTGGGTGCATATTCTAAGTCTGCTGTTGGAGGCCTATAACAGTTATCTATTATAATTTGAGGCTGACCTTTGAATTGAATAGTGACCCAGATGCTTTCAGTATTGGCTTAATAGTCAGTTTCGTGTGAAGAAATGTCATCTCTTATGTGGATAGAGACGCCCCCACCCTGACTGCCTAATCTGTCCTTATGGTATAATTTGTACCCCTGCATTTCTTTAATCCAGGAAGAGGAAGAATCCTACCAGGTTTCGGTCAGTGCTATAATGCCCACATTGTGTAACTTGCTTCTAGCTTCCAGTTCCATCATTTTGGCTAAATTAAGAGATCTTGCATTTAGTGACAAGATCTTGCATGTACATGTGAGGCCAGAGTGGAATGGAAAGTTTAGAGACTTGGGTAGATTCCCATTCTCCCCCTTGTATTTAGTTTTAAAAGTTATTGATAATAGTAGAAAAGGATTTTCCCAATAAAGTACTGCCCCCTCCTACTGAGGTGAAGCCCATCCCAGCAAAACAAGGGGTTTTGTCCAGAAAGTTCTCCCAGTGGGTGATGCATCTGATTCCCTGTGTAACAAGCTATTTCCTCAACCATTCATTTATGTATTTGATGTTTTGGGTAACGGACTTTGTGGCTCTGGGGACAGGTAGTATTTCAGAAAAACACTGTACAGCCGTTTTTAACAAGTACGTTGTTAAGTGCTATGAAATCTTGTTATATTTGATCATGGTTGCTGTATTTAATGTTATTAGTTCCAGCGTGAATGATTACAAGCGGGTTGGTTCCTGCATTGTGCAAAATGTCAGGAATCATGGTGGCAATATCTGCTATTTTGGTCCCTCTATAACTAGAACAAGTGTGATTAAGTTTGTCAGGATTACAGATGGTTCTGTCGAGATGTTTAATGATTAAATTACACAATACGTACAATAGTCTTGTCTGTGGATGGGGGACCTTCTCACTTGGCTCTATGTCAGGACTAGATTTGTTTTGGAGAAAATCCTGAGAGGGAAGGTCTGCATGGGAACTGGTATTATTGAAGTAATGGGGAGGGGTTCTTAACTTTCCCCGAAAGATTGTTGGGTTTAGTACAGTCTTTTACATACTTAGTGAGTGATAGCTGGGCTGGGTTTGAAGAGCAGTCGTCTTCTAGTCTTATGTCTTCACTGGCAAGGGGGTTGGATTTACTGTATAACAGCACTGGAGTGGTGTTGTGAACCTGGCCTCCTCTTCGTTTGTCTTGTTTGTTTTAGTTACTATAGCCCACTCCTCTACACTAGGTTGGTTTTGATCTAAGTGTTCAACCTAACTGTCTAGATGTACTGCAGTTTCATCAGGGGGAAAATAAGGTTTCAATTTGTGTAGCCATGCTATCAATGTCATTTTCTAATGACTCAATGTCTTCACTAACCATTTCTTTGGTGAGGAGTCCAGCTATTTCTTCTTGTAAAGTACACATCAGTAAACATTCATCACAAGTAAACTCACAGGACAATTCTCCTGAGCAAAACATATGGCACCGGTTGCACATTTTAAGTGGGCCTTCCATTATGTCAGACAGTGCTGTAGACATTGTGAGCATACTAGAAGTGGTTATAGATTGTACTTACTCAATTGCACAAGGTGTAACTTGAGGTACCCACTTCCCAGCAGACACAGCTGATGTGCAAGATATGTGTGTCTCTGCATGTGTCTCTGTGCACGGCCCCATGCACTCTTGTCCCTCTCACTGTTGTGAGCTGTTTTAAGCTGCTAAACCAGAAGAGAGACATCTGTTCACTTCCGGTTTCTGTGCTGGACCAGGTTCAGTAACAGAGTGTTAACAAACACTAAAAAGCTGTTAAAACAGCAAGTTAGAGCAGTCAAAGTCTGCAATGGTGCTCCTGTGCCTAGAATTTTGCACACACAGCTACTGGCTGATCTCCCAGAGTACCACAAGGATACTAGGGACTGGGGTAAATCTCCACAGTCTCCGAGTGCAGAGCAAGTCAGTGAGTGCTTACTTCAGGCTAGACAGACCTCAGGAAGTAAAAGCACAGGACATAAAGCCCAAGATGTAGCTTTTACAGTGTGATAAAAACAGTTTAGTTAGTCAAAACAAGTTTCATGTGGTACCACCTCTCTCCAGAGGTACGCTTACTCCAGCAACACAGTGTGGCTTTCTGGGTTACCAGTAATCAATCAATCAATGAACTCAGGATAATGTTATTCCACTCATATAGAACAGTATGGTATGGTGGGCAGACTGGATGGGTCACAAGGCCTTTTCCTACCATCGTGTTCAGTGTTTCTGTGTTTCACTAGGTTAATCCTCTACCTTTTTAGAAAACTACCATGGGATATTTAAAGGGAGGTATTCATGAATAGTGCCAGTCATGGTTTAAAGCCCATGAAAAGCTCTTTTAAATAAAGCATTGGGCTTACCTGTAGTTGGTAGTAGTCTGCACTTCTGACAACTAAGTCTGTCCTCTGTGGGCACTACTTTGCCACCATTTTGGGGAGCCCTGCAATGTCATGGAAGGAGAAGCTGTAGTTAGTCACATCTTTTCCCTGCATGCCACTGTTCATGAAGATTTTCCTTTAGATTTCACATGCAGTAACATATTCATTTAAGGTCAGAAGGGACTCTAGGCTCCCCTACCATACTATAAGCAGGGTTGAATAAATATGCTGTTCAAACATGTAGAAATTTACAGGGATTTCACTAACCACTTTATATCCACCACAGATGGATTGAAGGGACCTTACTTTAATGTCTCTTTCAAAGGAAGGAGAATGGCATGTGACTACAAGATGAGGAGGTCTGATTGTTTTGGTTGTGTTGCAAAAACTGTCTGAAATTTGGCTAAAACATACTCATGTTTTTTTTTCCATCAAGTGATACACACAGAAGTGTGTTTATGTGCATTATGAAACTTGAAAGAGAGGGCACTGAAAAGGTATGGCTAAAAAACTAAATTCAACTTTTTCTGTAATAAAAATGTTTACAGCTGGATGCATAATGTAGTGTTATTGTCACAGCAGCTTTGCTGTTTTAATTTTTAAACTGTGTGGATTATGATCTGTAAAACTGGGTTTTATGTGTTTGATTCTCTTATATGTCAAACGTCATTCGTTTAACTGAGTTAAGCTCTGTAAGTGTAATTTAAAGATTTGCTTCAGTCATGAGGTCTCTTATGACTTTCCAGTAAATTAGGTACAAATCTGTAAGTAATCAGTGATGCAAGTGACTTCACTGATACACGAAGATGTAAAAGTGACCATCCCCTTACTATAAACCAGTTATTTAGAGAGTACAAACTCCAATTTTATGCTGAACTATTTAATGTTGTTTCACATTTGTATGATGATATTGTAATCTAAAAGATTTTAGGGAACTGTATTGTAAGATTGCTAGCATAACATCCACTTTTTCTGTCAGGCCCTGGAAAGTGTTAGAGAACACAGGAGGTGGCTCCCCTAGACACAAGAGTTGCTCACAAGGTCATCACCCATGCCTCCTCCTTACTGTAGGGACTTGGCGGTGGTTGAGGTGGGGGGAACAACCAGGCCCCAGTTTCATAAATATATGAATCCCAGAGATCTGAGAACTGTGCTATCAATTATCTTTCAAACACAAGACTGTCAAATATACCAACTCTGTCTCATAGGACTAGAGACAGGTAGAGTAAATGCCTACTTCATAAGACAGGCAGTGTAAATAGCTCTTTAGGCCAAAGTGCCTCACAACACTACTTTAAGTGAAACAATTCCATTTTCTGACACCAGATGTAGGCTTTGGATTTTGCTTACAAGTCTAGGTTGGACTGCATGTAATTGAATTGGGAGCTGAGCGAATACTTTGTGTTTGTACATTGGTATTATGGCTGATGAGTTCTGTATCGATGGAGGTTTGGGATCTAACATATTATTTTCTTGTTCCTTACATGGCACCCAAAGCAGACAGAGTAGTCTACAAAGAGACCTGATAAGGACCATTAGCTGTACAGCATGCACCTCATAAGCAGAGGGAGCAAAGTAGACATGTATTAAGGAGTCAGAAATAGTTTGCATGCTTATAATGATAGGAGAAAAGAGCAGAGAACAACACTGAACATGATGGCAGAAAACATAGAAGCTGATGGCAGGTAAGGACCACATGGCCCATCCAGTCTGCCCTTTTTGCTGTATTGCTTATATTGGAGCCTCTCTATGTCTACAGCACTTTCTCTACCACCTCCTTACTTATCCCTTGTGACTCCCTTGTGCTTATCCTAGGCTTTTTTGAATTCCATCACTGTTTTTGCCCCCACAACCTCTGCTAGAAGGCCATTCCAGGCATTCACCACCCTTTTTGTGAAGAAGTGCTTCCTCACATCTCTCTTAAACCTACCCCCCTGCTTCACATTGTGGTCCCTTGTTCTGAGCTACCCTTTCCTCTGAAAAATACCTCCTACTTGTACCTTATTCAACCCCATGAGGTATTTAAAGGTCTTGATCAAAGTGCTTTATTTATTTATTTTATTTAGTTTTTGTTGACCGGGTAAGTGCACTAGACAAATTCTGCATATTTTCAGGCATGACCCAGGGGAGGAGGATACAAATGAATGCCAACTGACCTTGAACCATATTAAGCTGTTGGTGGTATTTTTAGTGAATGGAGAAAATTTGGCCAGGACACCGGGGAAATTCCTCTACTCTTTGGTAGGGGGCGCCACAACTTCCTGTATCCCAAGATGGAAGAGGACACCAGCCAGTTAGAGAAGGAGAAAGAGAGAGGTGGTGTTCAAATTTCTGCAGATAGTATTGAAACAACTGGAATGCATCTGAGGGATGGCCAGCAAGTTGTCTTGGGTGCAGAAGGAGAAGTGCATACGGTAGAGAAGATTTCTACAAAACTTGTTGCGGACAGAGTTTTTATTGAAGAACTATCTTTGAAACACAAACAGAAATGCCTCAATGAGGAATTAAAAAAGGCTGGGGAACAAATCACCACTGCTAAAGCAAATATGGAAGATGACCGGAAAAGAAAGTGGTCTTTAAATTCTCCAACTAACCCAGATTGTATGGGAGCTTCAAAGTTACGTGCCATGGATAATCTGCACGGAAAATGGATGATGTATAAATGGCCGCCATGCCTGCCAGGCCAAACTTAGGATCCAGAGAAGATTGATCCCTGGAGGTGGCCCTTCATAATGCAGGGTGGAGACAGGAAGAAAATGGTGAGTGGTCCTCAGACTATAACACTGAGAACTTAGCAACTGTGCAGAAAGGGTTGCAGGCTCAGCCTGGTAGACAAGACTCAATTGTTAGTGAACTCTCTGATACAGAGGCCCACAAACCCAAGTCTTGTGACATTGAGGAAACAGAGCATTTACAGTCGGAAGAAACTGGTCCCAAAACTAACCCCTCTTTCACCAGCCTATTTCACAAACCTGCAGAGCTGGCAAAATGAAGAAACACAGTCAGACTGTGCTTTCTGGACATAAAAGAGGATATACCAGATAGACAGTACATTGGGAAAACTCTGCTTAAACAGTCCATGGGGTTTACACCAACTGAAGTTTATGCTTTGATCCATGCCCAATGGGAATTCACATTTGATGTGAGTTTTAGATTGCCAGACACCCTGGAGAGATTTTGGATCAAGTATTCAAACTTAAAAACAAATTCGCTTTCGGCAGACTTTATAGTGATTCCTTTAACAAAACAACCCTTTTGTGTGATAACCATTCTATTTAGGAATGAGGGAGTAAACATTACTGACATTATGTACTGGGTGGAGAAATGGTGTACCATCAAAGGAAATCCAGTCCCTATTCTGGATCATGAAGGGTTTTGGAATGGGGGTTGGAAAATCAAAGTCAAGTTGAAGCAAGAGGACATGGATATTAAACATTTACCAAATTGTTTCTTTATTGGCCAGGACACATGCTTTCTCTTTTTCCCAGGACAGCCAAGGACCTGTTTTAAGTATGGCTCTAAAAGACATATAAGCACGAATTGTGATGTTCTCAAATATATTCATTGTGGTGAAATAGGCCATCCAAGTACTCACCGTTTTAATGAGCCATGTTGCAATTTTTGCGACAAAGTGGGTCATAACTTTGCCTCTTGTCTATGGGCTGCTAGGAATAATGATAATACTAACTTTGGTATACAGGATTTTTTTATCAAACCAGCTGGGAAACAGACTAACCAAATGTAGGAAGGCAGAGAAGAGATGAGAGTCATATTCTCCCAATAGAGGCAGAGATAGTTAAAGAGAATGCCACGGCCGCTATGGCCTCTGAGTCTATTATGCAAAAAAAGCCTTGCCCCTTCCCCTTGTGGAGAAGACGGTGGAGCCAGTGCTCACCCCGGTATGATCCAAAGGGAAAAAGGGGTTATTTAAAAATAAACCTAACCCAAAACTAGTACAGGAAGATGAGGCCTTGGATTCAAATAGGTACACTCCCCTACTCTGGGCTGACTCGGAACTTGAAATAGAATCAGACTCTGCATCGATTAGGTCCTCATACCCAGAGACCCTGTCTGATGCGGACAACACAGAGGATTCCCATCCGAAAGAGAAAAAAGTAGGGAGTGTGATGAGAGCCTCCAGTAAAATAAAGTAAATTAATGCTTTTTGTTGTAACCTTTAATGAGTACTTCCCATTACAGAATTTCTTTGGCATCCCTGAATGTGAACAGTTTACAATCAGATAAGAAACACCAAAGTACCTTTGCAATTTTCCAAAACTTACTAGTTGATGTGGTTTTATTTCAGGATGTCAAACTCCACAGAGTAGGAGAGATTGCAATGGCTAAGGCAGGATGGATCTGGAGTGAGAGTTGGTGGTCACAAGGGTTAGATACTTGTTGCTGAAATATGGCCAGGAAGAGCCTTCCTGTTAGATGTTACCCTTAAAGGTTTAGAACTTCAAATTATTAATATGTATGCCCCTTAGCTGAGATATGACATAATGATGCTATTTAAAAAATTAAAACCATGCCTTTTTTCTTCTAGACATACCATTATAGGGGGAGACTTTAATTGCAGCATTTCCCTAGGAGGCAGAGGATTGCAAATGAAAAAAATGTTTTTGATGACAAAAGTATAAAAGATTTGATTGCTGAAATGCAGCTAATAGATGTCTTTGGAACCCGGTTCCCAGAGGCCCCCAAAACATATAGTTGTGGAACAAGGTCAACTCATATTGACTACTTTTGTACATCTAAGAAATTATAAATACAGCAAGCTAAGGTCCTTCAGGTCATTACATCGGACCACAGGTTATTACTTATGCATATAGGTGATGTTCTAGAATTTAGAAGGGGAAGAGGGCTTTGGAAATTGAATTTGGACCTTTTGGAGACTGAGTTAATAGCTCAAGGGTTTAGATATACTTTGGAAGCCTGTAAATCAGTATTTTTTATGTATGATGATTTAAATCAGTGATGGGAAGATTCAAAATTAGACATTATCTCTTATTTTCAGTTAATGGGGAAGTTAAACATGAGACAGACTTTGGATAGATACAAATTTCAATGGGCACACCTGCAGAAACTGATAGCTTTGCAAGCAGAAGGGATTCAGGGTCTAGGAACTAGGATAAAGGACACAAGAGAAGAATTAATTTCAAAACAACAAGAGAAAATGAAGGGTTTAGAAAAAAACAATATTGTATGGTGGGGAGAAAACAGAACACTGTCCCATTTGAGAAATACAAAATGAATTTGGATAATAAAGTAATAAACTATTTGTGTAATGAGGAACAGATAATTGTTGAGGGCAAATCTGCAAAACTGGCTGAGACTGACAGATATTTTGGGACCATGTTTACCAGTAAGAAACTATCAACTAGTAAAACGGAAGACTGGTTGGACAATTGTAAACTCCCTACAGTTTCTCCAGATTTACAAAAATTATGGTGGCTTCCATTACACAGGCAGAAGTACAGTATGTGACATAATTTGGTCATTAAAAAGTGGGACATCACCTGCTGCAGATGGTATTCCCAATGAAATTTATAAAAATATTTTTGAAATATTAGGAGAGGAGCTGGTGGGTCTATATAACTCAACGTTAGAGAAGGAGGAGCTTCCAAGCACACTGGAGTCCTAGTGTTATTATATAAGTCAGAGGAAGAAGGGGACCTAAGAAATTGGAGGCCGCTTTCCCTTTTAAATTCTGATAGCAAAATTTTAATGAAGATACTTTGTAACAGGGTTTCTAGCACTTTGCATGAAATAGTTCATCCTACTCAGTTCAGTGGGGTACCTTCATGTAAAATGCATGATGCCATAATTCTTCTTAGGGAGATCTTTCACAAGGGTGACTCAGATGAATTAATGGGACATGTGATAAGCCTTGATCAAACAAAGGCTTTCAACCAGGTCAAATATGATTATCTATGTATAGTGTTACAGAAATATGGGTTGCCATTACAGTTTATCTCTTGGATAAAAATGTGTTACAAAGGGGTATATGTTATACCTTGTGTGCATGGCTGGGTAGGTTGAAAGATTGGGATATAAAGAAGGGTCAGACAGGGTTGCCCCCTTAGCCCCCTTTTATACATATTAACATTGGACCCTCTGCTACACAGATTGAATCAAAATAGTGCTGTTTTAGGGCTATCAGTAGGAAGTGATGATGCTCCAGTGTGATCCATAGCATATGTGGATGATCTGGCCTTGATAGTGGCTGATAGGCAGTCTGGGGTCTCTGCAATGGGGATGGTGGCTGGGTTTACTCAGATTTCAGATGCAAGCATTAATAAAGAGAAAAGTGTTTGAATATTGGGCAAGCAGACCATGCTCTGTCGAAAAGCATTAAAGGTCCACTTATTGTTGGTGAGCATAGACTTTTGGGGATTTATTTTGGGAGAAGTAACCCACAATTATATAACTGGGAACAAAAGTTTCAACTGGCAAAGGATAAAATAACAGTTTGGAATCAGTGGAAAATGTTAAGGAAGAAAAGAGTCTTTATGATAAAGACATTTTTGCTACCGATTTTTCTTTTTTAAGTTTGGTGTACCCTCCACCCCAATCCCTGGAAATAACACTGTTTGGCATTTTTTTCCAGGGTCTATGGGGAAGTCGTTTGAACCCCTTGAAAAGGGGTATTACTTATTTGCCAATAGAGAAAGGAGGGTTAACTATGGTGAACCTGTTAGTGTTTTTTCTTTGCTTCTTTATACACCATAATTTTTCACCATTACTTAAACAGGTGGAAAAGGTATGGAGTCCCTGGTTGCTGGATAATATAGGACCCATATTAATAGGGTGGCATGCACAAAGCTGATCCTTAAACAAGTTAAAGTGTCCAGTTTACCCACTTATTTAGGGGAAGTTATTAATAAACTAAAGCTTTGGGAATTGAGTAAAACAGACGTATGTACGAAGACAAAGAAAGAGTTATATAGTAAAATATTAGAGACTCACTATAGGGATTACCCATGGTTCATAGAGAAGTCATGGAAAGAACAAGAGGTCATTTCACAGATGCTGGTCTCTAAAAGAATTCATGTTTACATGTGGGACTTTATGTGGATATGTACCCATCAGAAATTGGCAGTAAAGAATAATATGAAGCACAAGATTAGTGCTGAATGATGCTGTCTGAGGTTGGATAGTTGCTAGGAAGTGTTAGAAACTATGCAACACCTAATTTTGGAATGTCCTTTTGTGCTTTCCTTTTCGCAATACTTACAGCAAATTTGGGTAAATGCCCCCTTTTGTAATTTGACACCTGAGATTTTGTATTTAGGAATCTTTCCATTATCTTGGCAGAAGTATAATAAAATCACACTACAATTATTACTTTTATGTATAAAATGTCAGCTTTGGCAAGCTAAATGTGCCTTAACTCTGAGACAACAGACCAAAACGGTGGAACAAGTTGTCTATGCTGTTCTGTTAGAAGTGGGAAAATTTAGGAAAAGGGAAAAAATTCTGCACCCCCAGATTTGTATCAGTTATGGTGGAGAAATATGACCTGGTTAGATCCAGGATAATTAGTTTTCTGTCCTTCGAAATCTCATCTTGCCAAATACATATTGTCACAAACGCAGTATGGAAGATATATGAATGAATTTCTCCTCCAGCAGCTGGAGGTTTACCAGTATATATTGAATTAAGTGTGTATGAACTCACTGGCCTGGATATGTCTTAAATTTAAATGGGCATTGGGCTTTAATTTATAGTTTATTTTTTTTAGTGAAAACTTCAGAATTTCACATTATTGCTGTAAGGTTGGTGGAGGTGACTTTTTCTTCCTTGACTCTAATGAGTGGGAAAAAAAAAACACTGTTGAATCTGCCTTGTGTGTGTAATTGCCTTATGTATTAATTATGTATATCAATGTTTTTGTCTGCATGTAGTTTTATTTTTTTGTATGCATTAACATTATTTGTAATATGTGGGTCTGATGTTGTAATAAAGAATTTCCCTACTCTTTAGTACTGTGTGTGTGTGTGGGGGGGTTCATGCAGGATGATCTATAAGTTATTAAATAATTTTTACTTATGAATTTTTTATTTCAGTATAATATCAGATGAGATAGGGTTGTATACATTTACACTTATTTTCTTTAACGTTTTCTTCGTGATACAGGATTTGATCATTTCATGATTTAGAGTTCAACTGTGAATGTATAATGTAATACTTATTTCCTTTTCAGTTTTATTTGTTGTCTTTTCATGTGTGTATTAACATGTTTTGGATATTTATTTTGAAGTTATAATAAAAAATTCCCCTACTCTTCTGTAGGGGGAGCAATGATGGACTTCTGAGTGTTGTCAGTCTGGTCAAGGTGCAGCATGAGTGAAGACATGTGGGAGGCTGGGGAGTAGGTCTCCTCCCCTGCCTCAATACCCTTGGAGACCATGGAAGAAAAAGGAAAAAAAGCAGAGATTTCAGTAACTGAAGAGGAAAAGAGAGAAGCTGTGGTTCACTGCCAGGAAACGGAGAGACTTGCAAAGGCTGGGCCTTCCATGGAGATGGAGGGCAAAAAGAATGCAAGTAAGTCAAAAAAAGTAAAACAATGTTACTAAACAAATAAAAAAATGATGAAGATTGTTTTAAAGGGGGAAAGCAGAACTGTTAAAACAACTAGATGAGTGCAGCAATGACAGGGAAGCAGCATGTCAAAGTCAGCTGGAAAGTGCTAATGCACAAACATCAGAAGAGGCCATGCCCTGTACTGCAAGAATTGCTGAAACACTGGGTGAAGCAGATGCAGCAAAGGGGAAAGCCCTGAAAGGAATGGCAAGAGAGGGTCAGAAATGGCTTGGCCTAAGAAGGGCAGGTGAGAAAACCAAGGGAAATGAAAGGAATAATAAAGACACAGGAGAAAGCAATAATTTGAATCGAAAAGGTAAAAATGAAAAAAAAGAGGGAAAATGGGAGCTCCCAAATAGAAATGCAGGAAAGGAATATTGAACATATAGATAGAGATAGCCCCATCGAATTTAGAGATATGCCTGACTGGGTGGTAGAGGCTTTGCTCAAAGCATGATGGAAACAAACATATGATGGGGCAGAGTGGGACCCAAACTGGCCTGGGACATCTGAGCACAATGGAAAAAAGCTAAACAAAAAGAATGAAATAAATAAAGGGGAAACTAGTGAAAGTTTAACACAAAAAACAGTTAAAGAAAACCTTGAAGCCCCAGTGGAAGCAGCAGAGGAACCAGATGACATGAGAGAGATGGTAGGCCTAACAGAGGTGGAAAGTCTTGAAACCTCAATGGAAATAGAACAAAAAACAGTGCAAACAGACAAAGAGGTGAGCGAAGGAGACGATATCCCAAAAAGAAATGTATGGGGAGCAAATGTAAGGGAGAAACTGTTTCCAGATTAACCAAAATTACAGCAGGAAAAGAGAAGAAATGCAGTTAGGATAAAATTTAGAGGGGCAACTGCAGATGGCCCCTAACAGACTGTTTGTAGGTAGACAACTACTAAAAGGTAGCATGAAATTGTATCCCTATGAGATATACGCACTGATACATGTTCCTGGAAACACAGAACATGATATAAGCTTTAAGCACCCAGGAGGTCTAGATAGGTTCTGGAAATTATATCACCAGATGAAAAAAACACCACTTTGGACAGATTTTATGACAATTCCAATGACAAAACCAGCTTTTAAAATTATGACAATACTTTTTAGGAACGAGGGGATGAATGTGTCAGACATTTCATTTTGCCTAAAACAAAGATAGAAACATAGAAACATAGACTTTGACGGCAGATAAGGACCGCTTGGCCCATCTAGTCTGCTCATTTCCCTACCTACAGGATAAGCCGCAGATCCCAGTTAAGCAACAGTCTATTTCTTCCTACCCTCCCCACAAAAATTGCCTTATGTCTGTCCCATGCATTCCTGAATTGTCCCACAGTTTTAGACCCCACAACCTCCTCAGGAAGGCTGTTCCTGAACCGCGCCCCCCCTCTCTATCTTCAAATTGTGTCCCCTTGTTCTTGCAAATCTCTTTTTCTGAAAGATGCTACCCTCTTGGACTTTGTTGATTCCACTGAGGTACTTACAAGTTTCTATCATGTCCCCCCTCTCCCTCCTTTCCTCAAGGATATACATACTAAGCTCCTTTAGTCTCTCCTTGTATGGCTTCTCTTGCAGACCCTGCACTATTTTAGTTGCCCTCCTCTGGACTACCTCTATCCTGTCTATGTCCTTGTGGAGATGGCGTCTCCAGAACTGGATGCAGTACTCCAGATGGGGTCTCACCAAATGTCTATACAGAGGGATAACAACTTCCTGTTTTCTGCTGGTGATGCCTCTCCCTATACATCCCAGTATCCACCCAACCCTCCCTGCTGCCTTCTTACGTTGCTTGCTAACCTTAAGGTAATCTGATGTGATTACTCCCAGGTCCCTTTCCATTTTTGTTGTTGTTACTACCTCCCCCTCATTGTGTAATCTTCCCCTGGGTTTTTGTTTCCCAGGTGCATTATTTTGCATTTCTTTGCATTGAATCCAAGCTGCCATACTTCTGACTATTCCTCCAACCTTGCCAAGTCCCTTCTTATCCTTTCCACACCTCCTTGTGTATCAACCCTGTTGCAGATCTTTGTGTCATCTGCAAAGAGGCATACTTTTCCTTCCAGTCCCTCTGCAATGTCACTTATAAAGACATTAAAAAAAGACTAGACCCAGTAGTGAACCCTGCAGTACCCCACTAGTAACCCCTCCTTCTTCAGAGTGGACTCCATTTACAATTACCTTCTGTATCCTGTTGTCCAGCCAATGTTTTACCCAGGCTACCACCCTGGGACCCACTCCCAGGCTGGTTAATTTGACTATTAATCTTTTGTGTGGTAAATGGCCTGCCTGAACCTATACTTGATGAAGAATGCTTAGGGACCGGGGGAATGGAAGTACAAGATCACATTAAAACAAGTAGAGGGTGAAATGCAAGCTCTACAAAATTGTTTTTTTAGGAAGAGATCAGGGGGGTAGTATTTTATGTAGAACAGCCACACACATGCTATAGGTGTGGTGAAAGAGGGCATTTAAGTAATGCATGTGAAAAAATAAAATGTGGACTTTGTGGGACTGTGAGACACCATGGAGCACAGTGCAAGAACGCTGTTAGTTGCAGTTTATGCAAGAAAGATGGACATATTTTTATGAACTGCATGTGGGCTTCACATAACAGCCCAGATCCAGGAGAAAGAGTAAAAAACAGGATGTGTACCTAGCACTAGCCCAGAAAGAGAAGGGAAAACAAGAAAAAGTGATTGCAGCAGCATGGAAAGAGTAGCGTATGACAGAAAAGAGTGATAAAAAGGAGGAAAATGAAACAGACCTCAGAACACAAGCTACTTCCCCACACCCCCATCCCAACAATGGAAGAACAACCTAAAAATAAAAACCTAAAAGGAACAACAGAAAGGAAGGAATCATAGAACAAAAAGACAAAACCAAAGAAGAAAAAAAACGGGAAAAAGTAGAGGAACTAAGTATATGATGGCAACAAGATCAAAGAAGAAAAAAGCTTTAAAACATTAAAAGGCTCAGTAATGGAGAGAGACAGAGAATGAATGCAACTGTTAAATAGATATGCTTTACTGCAAGATAAAGAGTGGGCCACAATGGATGAAGGAACAATCTCTTCAGAATCAGAACTTTCAGAACAAATAGAGTCATGAGTATGATGCAACAGATATACAAGTCTCAAAAAACGGAAAAAAAAACTAAAGATGCTTAAATACTTCCTTGCCTAAAATGTCCTGTTTAAATTGTATTATGACTAATGTAAACAGTATAAAGTGTAGGAATAAGAGGTTAATAACTTTTAAGGTACTGAGTGAGTTAAAAAGTGATATAATCTTATTTCAGGACACAAGGCTGTACACAATTGCAGAATTAAACCAAGCACAAAAGGAATGGAGGTGGGGGCCATCATTATGGACTGTAGGAGAGGAAAGGTGTTCAGGGGTGGGGGTGGCATTTTTGACAAAAGAAGTTTGAATACTGAAGATAGTGGACTTACTGTAGTACCAGGTAGGGCTTTTGTAGTAGATGCAGTAGTCAAAAAGGTGGTAGTTAGAATCATTGCCATTTGTAACCCACAAACATAAGCAGAAAGGAATAAAGTTATGAGTTTAATAGAACCATATTTGCACATATCTAAATTAATTCTATGGAGGGATTTCAATTGCAGTCTAATGAAGGCGGATTGGGGAAGAAGAGAAGGGAAGAGTTATAGTGATTCAAATTTGTTACAAAAATATAAAAAATGCAGGTTTGGAGGATGCATATAAAGTGAAAGGGAAGAAAAGTGAACTCACTTTTTAAAAAGGGAAATTGTCCACCAGGATAGATTTTTGGATGGTCCCAGTAAGAACAAAAATAAAGGACATCCAAATAGTACCTATAGAAAAATCAGATCATATAGCTGTGAAAATAGTAATAGAGCTATCAAAAAACATGGAATTTGGAAGGGGATTTTGGAGGATGAATATGGAAAATTTAGAGGATGAAAAATGCAGTAAAAGAATAACAGAATTATTAGAAGCAAGGGAAACAGTGTCAAAATTATATGATACAATGACAGAATGGTGGGAAAATACGAAATGGGAGATAAGACAATTAATGATTAAGGAATCACAAAATAAAGAAAAAACAAACTATGAGAGATATTTAAGTTTGAGGGCAAAATTGTACAAATTAATTACCAATCAAAATAATCAGTGTGGGGAAGGAGCAGAACAAACAGAGGATATTAAAAGACAAATGAGCAACTATCAATATAATAGGGCAAAATCATTGATAATGGAGCAAAAAAGTGGCACGCAGGGGACAAAATATCAAACAAACCCATTTGACAGTAATAAGGATAGAATTCAAGGTAGAGTTATATATGAATTAATGGACAGTAAAGGAGAAAAGCAGACAGATACAGGAATCATGAAATGTATAAGAATTCATGAAGGAAAAATTTCAAAAGCAAAAGGCAGAGAGGAAAAAAGATTTATTTGAAAAGGCAGAACTATCTAAATTAGATGAAGAGGAAACAGAATCACTAGGAATACCACTAAAAGAAAGTGAAGTAAAAGAGGCAATAAAATCTCTAACTACCAATATGGTACCAGGAATTGATGGAATTCCAAATGTGTTCTATAAAAAACTCTCACCAGTGTTGACGATCGTTTACAATCACATCTTTAAAAAAGGTATGCTTGCTGGAAGTATGAAAAAAGGGCAACAATATTTTTGCATAAAAAAGGAGACAATGCAAATATAAGAAACTGGAGGCCCATAAGTTTACTAACAACAGATTACAAAATATTGGCAAAAATAATAAATAAAAGGATGACTTCCTTTGCTGACAAATTAATACTACAGACACAAACCTGTGCAGTTCCAGGAAGAGACATTAGACAGAGTTTAATCTACATAAGGGAAATCATGAATGAAGGGGAAGGAAATAGGTTGGATGGGTATGTATATGCAATAGACCAAGAGACAGCTTTCAATGCATTGCAACATAATTATTTGTTGGATGCACTGAAAAATTATAATTTTCCAGATAAATGTATCGATTTGATTAAGACACTGTATAAAGAAGCACAAGTTTGCCCCATGATAAATAGACACCTAGGGATTCTGATATGTGTGTGTGTGTGTGTGTATATCAAATGGTGTTAGACAGGTATGCCCTCTAAGTCCCTTATTGTATGTTTTTTGCTTAGACCCTATTTTGAGAGTAATGGAAATGGATGGTAAAATAAAAGGAATAGAATGGCAAAATGAATGCTTAAAGAAATCATGTGCATATGTTGATGACTGTGCAATATTAGTTAAAGATCAGGTGTCAGGGGAAAGAATGATGGGAGTAGTGAAGGGTAACAGCAAATATACAGGTATTTCCATAAATAAAGAAAAGAGTAGGATATACCCTTTAGTAAAAGCAAGTAACAGGAAATAAGGGGAAATAGAGGTAATAAAGAGTAGCATCAAGGTTTTAGGTATTAAGTCTGGGGGGAAAGACATGATATGGGAAAACTGGGAGGAAAAGCTTAAAATAGCACAAGAAAAGGTAAACAGGTGGAAAGTAAGGAATATGACTAGAGAAAAAAGAATTTACTTATTAAGGGCATTTATTATTCCTATCTATTTGTATCCAGCATATATATTTCCTATACCACAACAAATGCAGACAAAAGTTTTGGGCCTCTTCTTCCAATTACTCTGGGGGAGCAGACTGAATCCAGTGAAGAGAGGGCACACCTACGGACCTGTGGCAGAAGGCGGGTTGAATAGAGTGCACCGCATAGTTTTCTTCAGAAACATTTTCCTTTATGCAAACATAGTACTGATTTTAAAAGGGAACACAAGTTATGGACACCATTAGTGAAGAATTGGAGTCCTATTATGTTAAAGGAGAAGACTCCTGTCTATTTATGATTTGGATATGTCTGATGTATTTATTATACATTACATCAGTTACTGTACATATGTCAATAAGAGATCAGTCATTTCTTTTGTTGCAACACATATGTAGGGTCTGAGATTCTGACACAAGGTAGTAAAGTGTCAAGCAAACCTCCGTTTACATGCAAATGGGTCACTTGTAATATAGCCCCTCCCATTCACCGATGTCACTGCAGCAACAGTGCAGAAGGAAACATAAGGGTATCAATGCTGTATATCCTGATTTTAGTTTAAGTTTGCAATGGCTTAAGACAGTTCTGTCATGCAACTCACACAGGGAGTAGTACTTGTAACCTTAATACTGTATGTGTAGAGCAAATAATACAGATAATAGTAATTTATTCACAGGAAGCAGAATCTGTTTCTTTGTACTGATCATTTCTCTCTGTGAGACAGTTGCAACACGTTGTGGAAAGCAGTAGAAAGTATCACTCACTCAATCAGACAATCAAGCAATCTAGCAGTCAATCAGTCAATCAGTATTGAACCAGGTGAACACCCCCTGAGAAGATTCATTTACAAGGTAGGCCTGAGCAGTTTCCTAAAGGATCACACAAGAATGAATTCCTCCTTTGCACAAATGATACACCCCCTTTCAGCAGCCTGAAAGTGGAGAGCTACAGTAGATCACTTACTTCATAGAGTGTATTGTTTTACATTTCAAATGCTCCTTAAAGCTGAGTTTCTGACTGGAAATACCAAGATACGGAGTGCATATGACATGGGAGGAATGAGCTAAGCAAATACAGAGGCACTACAAACACAGCTGAAGTGTAGCATCTGATTTGTGAGGGACATCCTACTTCAAATGCAGGCATTACAAAGTGGGAGGGGGCTGCCACAGCTTATCTTCAGTATCTTCCCAGTGAAGTGCTGTAGCTCTCACATTACTGCTAATGATTTATAATGGGGAATGGGGGTACTTTTAAAGTCATGGACCTGAGGGGCCATCACAGTTCCCTAGGAGGTTGGGGGAACTTTGTTAAGGGTTAGAGAATATGGGACTTTAGTAGGATTTGAACCAGAGTCTCCCAGTTCTTGTGCCTGTGCTTTAACCACTAGATTACCCTTCTTCCATATGCTGCAGCTGATGCTGTCCTGGTAACCTATTCCTTGGTATAGCTGAACTATTTATTGCCTTACAGCAGCCATCCAATCACTGACTGCCTAGTTACAAAGGGAAAGGGGCATATTTGCAAGATTGTTTCTCACTGCTGGTGTCAATCAAAACAGAGAATGCTAACACACACACAGAACGTAATACAACAGCTGTAGAGTACCACTTAAAACTCTTGTTGTACCCAGAGTCATTTATTGGGTAAACTGTTGTTGCTAACAGAAACAGTTACACAACACATACAGGCACTTCATTATATGAATACTGTATATACATGTCAAATCAGTGCTGCATCACACTCATATGGTCCTAGTTCCTATTAGACCTGCACTTCAGGATGAGCACAACACTTAAAGGATTCCTCCATTACTCAAATGGGGAACCAAACATTGTGGGTTTGGTTTACTGATGGAACTGCATTTAGTGCAGCACCATTATCTGTTGCTCTGATGACATCAACCTCCAGCAGCATTGAGTGTAAAACTGAGGACAAACACATTGGTAACTTCTGGGCACTGTATATTTTTTATTTATAATCTAGATTTGAACAGTAATATGACTGCTGACAACTGGAGGAGGCACACAACAGTTACACATAAGGAGTTAGGAAAATATTGGTGTGAAACTATGGGAGACTTCCCCTTTAAGTAATTTAGGAAAAAAAGGAAACATAAAAGGAAAAAAGAATTACCAATTTACATGGAAATGTGCAGGAAATATATAGTGCATTGGGGAGTAACAGTAGATTTTGTGCTAAGGAAGACTAGGAAACAAGCATAGAAAGAAATAGTACAGGAAAATTATGAAACACCGATTTTTAAAGTGGCACAGAATATAGATGTGAATATGATATTAGAAGCAACACTAGAAAAAAGACCCCCCAAAAAAAAATGAGAGAAACAGTGTGGATGTGCAGTCATGAGAAGCTGCATGTGAAGGGGAACCAGAAACATAAAAAGATAGAGGAAAGAATCTGTTCAGAGTGGAATTGTACTCGGGAAGAAACAATGAAGCATCTCTTTTTTGAGTGCAGTTTCATAAGGACGTTTTGGGAATCTTTGGCAAAGTTCTGGAGTATAAAATGTTTTGAGAGCATGTCATTTGAGATCTTAGTTTATGCACAATTGACAGGACACTGGAGAAAATGGAATGAACATACTTTATATGTAATATTTGCAGTCTTAAAATGGACAATATGGCAAATAAGGTGTCAATGTATTGGAAAGTAAACACCTGACAATACAAGATTTGCTGTTTAAAGTACAAGATTAATTAGAGAAAGTATATCAAGAAGAATGCAATGCATTTGGGGAGGAGAGGTGGAAGGAACTATGGGCAGGCATAGGTTGTACTGGATAAGTAACATCTTCAAATGTTTGAAATAAGGATGCATGTATGTATGTAATGTAATGTTTATTTTTGGTTTTTAATAAAAAAATTCCCCTACTCTTTTCGAGAAGTGCCATGGGTCTTTAACATTCACCTGAACTACCACCAGAACAGGCAGATGGGACCTCAGTTTAATGTCTCATCCGAAAGACAGCACCTCAGGAGTGCAGCACCCCCCTCATGCTGCACTACAGTGTCAGTATTGGGATTTAACCCAAGTGTCTGGTATGGGGATAAAACTCACCGCCTTCTGATCTCCCAGTCTCAGAGGTGAGTGTGCTGCCTGCTGAGCCAGACACAGGCTTTGGGACACATTGTGTATGAAAAGTGCTATATAAATGCTGATTCTTCTTCTTGATCATATCCCCCCTCCCTCCCTCCTCTCTTCCAGGGTGTACATGTTTAATTCCTTTAGCCTCTCCTCATAGAACATTTGATGTAGACCCTGTACAATCTTGGTAACCCTCCTCTGGACAGCCTCCATCCTGTCTATGTTCTTCCTGAGATGTGGCCTCCAAAACTGGACACAGTACTCTAGGTGAGGTCTTACTAAAGACCTGTATAGTGGCAACACTACTTCCCTCTTCCTGCTGGTAATACCTCTACCTGTACATCCCAGCATCCCACTTTCTCTCCCAATTGCTTTGTTGCATTGTCTGGCCACCTTAAGGTCATCCAATATGGTTACCCCCAGATCTCTTTCCTGCTTGGTCACTGCTTGTATCTCGCCCCCCATTTTATACTGCACCCCCTGGGTTTCTTTGACCCACATGCATTATTTTGCACTTTTTTACATTAAACCTTAGCTGCCAAACTTTTGACCACTCCTCTAGTCATTTCAAGTCTCTTTCCATCCTTTGCAACCTCTCCTGAGTGTCCACCCTGTTGCAGATCTTGGTGTCATCCACAAAGAAACAGACCTTTCCTTCTAGTTCCTCTTCTGTATCACTAATGAAGACATTAAAGACCACTATTGAAGACATTAAAGAGGACTGACCCCAGTACTGACCCTTGCGGTACCCCGCTGGTCACTTCCCCTTCGCAGAGCAAACTCCATTTACCACCACCCTCTTCCTCCTGTCCCCTAACCAGTTTCTTACCCAGGTTACCACCTTATTGCCCATCCTGATGCTACCCAACTTGTTTATCAGACTCCTATGTGGAACGGTGCCAAAGGCCTTGCTGAAGTCCAAGTAGGCCATGTCCACAGCCCCACCCTCGATCCAACACTCTGGTTACCCAGTCAAAAATATCCATCAGATTTGGTTGCCATGAACTCCCCTCTATAAAGCCATGCTGCCTTGCATCCTACAGTCCATTGGATTCCAGGTGTTCCACAATTCTTTCCTTTAATAGTGTTTCCATCAGTTTCCCTACTACAGATGTCAGGCTGACAGGCCTGCAATTTCTCGCCTCTTCCGTGCTACTACTTTTGTGAAGCGGGACTATGTCTGCCCTTTTGCAGTCTTCTGGGACCACACCAGTCTCCAGTGAACTGTTAAACAAGTCTGTTATAGGTACAGCTAGCATCTCCCTGAGTTCCTTTAACACTACTGGATGCACTCCATCTGGCCCCATGACTATGAAAAAATGCTCTTTGGGATCTCTAGCCAGGATATCAATTCAGACTCTACCAAAGGACTGAATGGAGATCATGCACTGTATGGGTTAACACACCAGGGAAATGTTTACTTTATTAAATTACTGAATGGGAGCTAATATTAACATCGTTAGTGCCACTGCCCTTAGCACATATATTTTTAAATGTATTTCACTCATATCCCTATATTGGAGATAGACAGGTTACATTTGTAGTTACTGTGTCATGTAATTTGACATTTTGTATTGTTATGTGATTGAATGGGATGCCATCAGAAATTAGCTCTGGTTTAGTGGCCTGTGTGATCTCCCTTAGTAAACTTAAACTTGTATGCATGACTCTGCCTCTCACATCCACTCAGGCCCTAACTTTGGGAGTAGGCACTAACAGCATTTTACTCTCAAACGAAAGGCTTCCAAAATAGCTTTTGCTTTTCAAACTGCCTACTCTGATCTCACAAATGTACTTCCTTTCGTTCAAAGATCTGTGTGCAAGCACTAAATTGTGAGACTCACAAGAACCAAATGCATTATACTGACAACCTCACGCAAATGTGCCTGCCAGTGTACAAACATCGATCAAATTCACAAAAGCATTATTACAATGAATAGCAACCAGATTTAATGTTATCCCTTTTATTCTGTACATGTTCTATTAGAGAAGTAACTGGTTTAATTCCAAAAAAGGATGTGATTTGTTCCTGCGGAGCATCTGTTATTAACTTCTTTTCCATTTTATTATTTTCCTTTACTGATTGTTACTTCATTTCTAATAGTTCATTCTCCATTTCTGGCTCACTTGTGACTGCATTATCCTTTACTGGATTCATTTCATTCTCATTCTCATTAATTAGACATACCCTTGTCCCCACCCTTGTTTCTTCAATAATTTTAGATGTAAGGTTAGTAAGAGAAACTTCAGCCAATGCCTGATTTGTATTCATGCTCAAATGAACAATTTGTGTTTTTTGTTTGGATGAGATTTTAATGATCAGAGTCAAGGTTGTCATAATTAGGTTCTCCATTCCCTCATTTTTCTGTTGCATACCGGTGGGCTTTTTTTTCCTTATTCAATTAAGCCAGAGGAACAAAACACCCACTCCAAGTGTACATAATGCAGTACATATGATAAGCAGTGTATTAGATGAATGTCCCTGCTTACTGTCTCAGTAAGCATTACCTAAAGTACAAAGTGCTCTTTAAAAAGACATCAATGCAACATGTCAGATAGGAGACCAAAATACATGGGCCCAGATATTCAAACTGCGCCAAAAAAGTGCGCAACAGCAGGAGAAAGCACAAGTCCACTGCGCCCATGCACAAGAAGCACGATATTCAAAAACTGCGCAGGTCAAGATGCGCCTGCGGCACATGACTGAATATCATGCCACCTGCGCCGTAGCGCAACCAGGGATGTGCAGTTGTGCATTTCAGATGCGCCATAGCGCAACCAGGGATGCTCAGTGGCACAGTTCAGATGCACAATAGCACAACCAGGGATGCTCAGTGGAGCAGGGCAGCACCGCAACAGCACAACCAGGGATGCTCAGTGGAGCAGGGCAGCACCGCAACAGCACAACCAGGGATGCTCAGTGGAGCAGGGCAGTAGCGCAACAGCACAACCAGGGATGCCCAGTGGAGCAGGGCAGCATTGCAACAGCACAACCAGGGATGCGCAGGGACAGGATGCAGGGGCCCACCACCCATGCCACAGATGGGCAGAGGAGCACACAGCAGAACAGACATCGCCCCCCACCCCCCATGCACTTCACAACTGGGGGAGAGCTGGAATAACCACTGGCCCATGGATACCAGCAACAAACCCACAGCCGGGGCATGGTGCCCCAGCACAACCCCTGGTAAGCTGTGACCGACACACAAGGAGGTCCGACCACCCCGTGCCACACCATCCCACCAATGCAGAGCACTCCCTGCACCGTGATCCCCAGACACCCTGCCCAGGAGCAGCATCCACCAGTGCAGAACACCCCATGCATGTCACCACCCCCACTGTGACAATGCAACCCTGTGCACCTCAGAACCATGCAAGGCAGCCCCACCATGAGCACCCATCAGTGGGTGGCAGCAGACAGCGATGCAATGACTGCATACACAGTGCCACCACGCACGTCCCCCCCGAGGTACAGCTGAGAGACTGACCATGTGTCGACACACGATGTACCCCACACGTGACAGGGCATGTCCCGGACCCCACCACCAGTGGTACAGCACCCTGCACACTCTCCCAAGGACACACCCCGACCCAGCACTGGCCACAACAGCCAGCGTAGACACCCACAGTGGTGCATGGAAGCATGCGCCACACAGAATGCAACACAGTGCATGGACAAACACCAACCCATACCCAAGGGCACACCAACACAGGGACACAGTAGTGGGGCAACTAAGCCCCCAGCGTGTGGCCACAGAAACTGTGTACACATGGCCAGCACCCCTCCATGGCACAGGAGTGTCAGCCACCCTGTGCAAGCACCATGGAGCTGTACGCCACCAGCATGCACCTGGAGCACAAGCGACAGACAGTGGTGCACATCCCCTGTGACACACACAAGCGACAGCATGGAGGTGGGACAACAACAGCAGAGGCCACAGTGCCACCCAAGGCAGACATGCACCACACCAGTGACAGGAGGCAACCTGGCATTGTGCCGGGTACAGTAGATGTCCAGCATAGACAGACACCACTGACATGCCAGTGAACCATGCAGGTCACAGACATGCAAGGGTGTCAGCTGCACAGGACATGGACGGTCTGACAGGTGCACCATGGACACAGTGCATGCACCTTGGACCACTGCACACAGTCATCCAGTGCACAGGGAACAACAAACAAATCACAGACAGTGACTGATAGCTACTCCCACACCATAGTCACTTCCCCTACGGACACACACACGCCCATGACTGCACCACCCCTGATGCCATGCACACCACTGCAGCTGAGCACCTTTATTCTGCTTCAAATCAGAGACCACCACAGTAGGCATAACAAAGCAAATGTATTTTAAAAGATCAAAAACAACTATTTGCAGCTGTGTACAAAAGGTTTGGGGGAGGGCCACAAACCAGGTGGGGGTGGGTAAGGGGCAGGGTGAACAATTGGCAGAGGAAAGAAGGGGTGTGAGGGTGGGTACAGTGGGGTAGGGGAAATCACGGGGTGAAATATTTTCAGCGGGAGCCCCACTCCCCGCTCTAAATGCACCTCCCGCCATGCCTCCTTCAGACTCCCAGATGGTCTATCCATTGCAATATCTCAAGGGAGGCCCTGGTCACCTGCAGTATCTCCTGCGCATCCGCTCAATGGTCTGCAACTGCCGTCCACCTAGGACAAGGGAGCAGAGTCAATAGGTGTGAATGCAGAGCCCCCTGCAGCCCACCCACTGTGCATGGCATACGGCCGTGGGACATGCCTCTGTGATGGTGTGTGACCACCCACAGTGATCATGTCCACAAGACCTGCCCACCCAGGTGCACATAGCCATGCAGACCGCTGCACATACCGACTGCCCAAGTCCCGCACAGCACCACTGTGACTGTACAGTGACATGGCTATGCGGTGCGAAGGCAGTGGCACAGCCATGTACCCGGTGCACGCATGGACCACCATTGATGCACTCCCAGACATGCAGTGCCACTGGACAGTGCTGACTGTACCATGTTACGTGCATGGCAGTGGTGTCAATGGATGGTGGCCATGCCCCGCTGCCCACCCTGTTACACAGCATGCAAAAAAATCCTGGATGCAACGCACTCACCATCATCAGGCTGGTCCCTGCGCTGGTCTTGTATGGCCACCCTTGCAGCATGATGTGCCTCACACCGCAGCCTCCCCTCCCTGGTATGCCAGTGCTCCTCAGGGCCTAGGGTGCAAACATGGAGCGAGGAACATCAGTACAATCTGGTAGCAAAGTCCCCAACCCCGGGTGTGTGCGATCCCACACAGCCATACTCATCTGCTCCCCATCCCTATACCACCACCACGGCCCACACTGGATGGCCCCCCCATGTGCTGGACACATGCCACCACGATACCCGTACAGACGTAAACAGTGCATAGATGGGTCACCTACCTGGCCTTGGAACCGTGCCCCTCCTGGTGCATGACCGCAGGTGGGCAAGCCTGTCCGGGTCCCTCTGCTGCAGGTCCCCATAGCAGTGCCTGCACTTCTCTGCTGTGCACTGTATGCCCGTGGCCTCCTCCAGGGCCACCACCACCTCCTCCCACACGGCAATCCTGACCCTGTCCAGGTGTGCCTCCCCAAATAGAGCAGCAGCATGGGGCTCGACCAGGGACACTATGTTGGCCAGTTCGACCTGGATCCAGATTGGTTCCCATCTCCGTGGCATCCTCCAAGCATTCAGTATCAAAATGGCACTCTGTAGCGCATGTCCGCCATGTGCAGATGATGCGTGGTACTGCGCTGCCATTCCCCATCTCGCTGTCACCGAACAGCGCGATAGAAGTGTACCCATGCGGATGCATGGTGCCTAGGGGCAAAGGTCAGCACAGGGTCGGGGTCTCTCATGCATGGACCGCCACAGCGCGATTGGTACTCACAGCATGTAGCATGGTAGGGCACCTGTGTGGCACTTCCTGTAGCGGCCTACCGCACTGTGTCTCCATGGTGCCTACAGCACCCCAGTGCCAGAGTGCCATACATGTGAAGAGCGCAGTAGCGCCACTGGCACAATGGTGGCCGTGCCCTGCACTGCCTCCTGTGCACAGCACATCAGCAGTGCCGCAGGCGTTGGCGTCAGCACCCCGGGCATGCGTCGTTCGGTGTCCACTGCACACATCACAGAAATGCGCCCTTGTTTGAGCACGTTCAACACAATTGCGCAAGGCGCAACAGTGCGATATTCAGCCGGCATATGCAAATCAGCTAATCAGCTATTCAGTGGTGCAGATACTGCATTAGCATCCACTTAAAATTGTGCTTCGCCTCATTTGCATGTGTTGTGCTATATAAATGCGACATTGGGCTGCAGAGGCCATAGTCTGGTATTGCAGTCTATTGTGGTGAGTTGCATGCTGTTTGGGAGTGTGGACTGTGGTGTATGGGAGATGCATGGGACTGCACAGTCAGAGGTAACACCTGTCATTCCCACAGGATCAATGATGAGCGATCGTGAGGTGGAGGAAGAGGAACAGAGACATGGGAGGAAGAAGAGGCCAAACTTCACCAAGGCAGAAACAAATGCCCTGTTTGAGGCCTACCTTGACCAGGAGCCGCTGCTCAGCAGACAGCGGGGAACACCACAGGCCCATGCTACTGCATGGGGAGAGGTTGCGCGTGCAGTCAACCAGCATGGCAGCCACCAGCATTCTGTGCAGGAGTGCAAGAAGAAGGTGGGCACGGACAGGCGGAGGATTAAGGATAAGGTGGCAGCCATCAGGGCAGCATGGGCTGCGACCAGTGGGGGACAGCCGGCCGTGCAACGCCTGACCCCACAAGAAGAGTGGATTGCTGGCAGCATGTGGCGTTGTGCCATCGAGGGTGTTCCAGGTGGTGGATTCCAGATGGGTGGTAGCCTGTCACTGCATGGAAGGTCCTGATCTGTCACTGGGGGGGATGACACAGGGTAGGGCAGATACATTAATGCTACTGTGTTGCCTTACAGCTCCTGAGCATCTACATGGGTCAATGGTGGTGGGCTCGTCCACTGAGGGTGATACCATGGACACAGAGGAGGGCCCATCTACCTCCACAGGTGTCCGAGGGTCAGGGCGACAGTGGGCCTGCCTGGCTGTCCGGACTGATGTTGGTGGAGCAGGTGCAGAGGAGGCCCTGCCCGTGTCTCAGTGTGCCAGCGTCCATGGATGCCAGCATGCTGAGACTTGGACTGGTGCCGGATCCATCACTGATGATGATGGAGCTCACATCATGGACAGTGATACGTGTGGGCCGCAGGATGGCCACACAGCAGGTTACAGCACAGGCATAGCTGTGGGTGGTGCCACCGTGGAGGCCTGCGTGACATCACAGTCCCAGCCTGTGCCTGTCTGCACCAGTAGGGCAGCACTGGTGTGTGTCCAGGATAGCGGGGCTGTTGCGGCCTCTGTGGCGGCACCATTGAGCCCTGGAGAGCGGTAACCAGAGGGGCAGTGTCAGCAGTCGGCCAATGGCCATGGGGGTACAGTGTCAGGGAGTGGCGTCAGTGCACCACCTGTGGACATGCCCAGGCATGGCCCTGGTGTGCAGCGCCTACCCTCAAAGGGTGCTGCCCTCAGGGTCGTGATCACCGTGAGAGACAGCATGCCAATCAGGCGGATGACCTCTTAGATGAGCACACCCGCATACTCCAAGATTCAGTCGATCAGAAGTTGCGGCTTGTGATGGCGGTGGATGCACTCATTGCAGCCCTGCGCCAGGCAGAGGAGCGGTGCAGCAGGGACACCGGTCTGCTCCTGGCAGGGATGGACCAGCTGTGGGAGGATGTGACCGCCGCCATTGACAGGCTAACACAGACAATCACAGCTGTCATGGCCAGAGCGGGCACACAGTTATTTGCCCATGTGTCGCAGACACCGCGCAGTGCAATGTCCACCCCCCATTCACGGCATTGTGCGACACCCTCCTTGTCAACACCGGGTTCAGCTGTGGGCATCCCAAGCACGCCTGGCGCAGGCATGTTCAGTGTGCTGCAGACCCCTGCTTGAGCATGGTCGCGTTCACACAGCGGAACCCCTGGGGGACCGTCAGTGCCACCCCATGAGGCCGTTGGTCAGTCTGTCACTGCTGGCAGGTCTCAGCAGGGCCGTCCATGCATCCACGGTGGCCGTGGCACTGTGGCGCGTGACTGATCTGTCTTCTACCAAGGCTACTGTCTGACGCTGCCCTGTGTGCATTGTATTGTTCAACGTGCAATGCACGGGTGGGGTACCCGGCCCTGCACACACACACACACGTTCCATCTGCACACCCTCCCAGCTGCTGGCCACTGTGGCGTGTGCATGATGATGCCTGCATTGCGCTGTCCACCACTGTGCAGTGGTGCCCAGCGTCTGACACATGTACAATGACAGGCACTGGGCGTGGTGGTCTGTGGACGTGTGTGTGGCTAGGGGTGGTGGTTGGGGTCAGCGTGCCTCCTACCCTTTTTGCATGTCTTGTGGAGGGTGTGTGTGTGTGTGACCACATGCTGTGTTAGACCTTGCCCATCCCTGATGGTGTGTGCAGTTCCATTCTCAGCCAATTCCCTTTACAACATGCCCCCCTGGGGTTTGTCCATGCATGTTTGTGGGTTGTGCCCTTGCCACTGGTGGTTGCACATGGCCCCATGACTTACATGGGTTGGTTTAAGTGCTCCTCTGTGATGGTGTCCCGGTGCAGCTGCGCCATCCGGATCAGTTGGGGGTCCCTTCGACCAAGGGGGGGCTGCCCATCACCATCTTCACCAGCGTCCTCATCGTCCCCATCGTTGTCTCCCTCTTTGACTTGTACAGCTGTCCCACAGTCATTGGCCATGTTGTGCAGAATGCAACAGGCCAGGAATAGCCCACAGGCCTTTGAGGGGCTGTACTGTACGGCACTGCCAGAAGTGTCCAGGCAACAGAAATGTGCCTTCAGCATCCCGAACACCAGCTCAATGACATTGCATGTGGTAGCATGTGCCTCATTGTAGCATTGCTGTGATGGGGTCACAGGCTGCTGGTATGGTGTGAGCAGCCAGGAACAGAGTGGGTATCTACTGTCACCTGTGTGTAGAGGGTGGACATTAGTTTGGTGATCAGCGTCGCCCTGCCATGGGCCATCTAGGCCAGTAACCATGTCATCTCTGACTTTGCCCCTCCCAAGATCCATGTCTTTCTGTGTGATTTGCATACTCACCCACTACGTGGCCAGTGAGGATGTCCCCACTCTCGAACCTGTGGCACAGTGCAGACTGATGCCAGATGAAGGCATCATGTGCTCCCCCAGGGTGCGTGGCACAGACATTGGTTATGCACCCCCTGGCATCGCACACCATCTAGCAGTTGATGCTTGCATACCCCTTCTGATTTATGTATGCTGCTCCTTCAGGGCCAGGTGGCGTGCAGATGGCCACATGGGTGCAGTCAATGGCCTCGAGCATGCCAGGCATACGTGCTACCCTGTGGAACTCCTGTATGTGTGCTGTGCACTCCGCTGGTGTGCTGGGGAAATGGATGCACTCCGTAGCATGTGGCAGCAGTGCATTGAGGAATTGGCTGAGTAGGTGTGATGTGGCCAACTGGGTTATGCCTGTCATGTCCCCTGTTGGTCTCTGGAAGGTACCCGTGGCAAGCAGGCACATGACAGCTGTCACTTTGGTCTCCACTGACAGAGCATGGCTCTATCGTGTGGGTGCCTGCATCACATCACTGCACAGCTCACAGAGCCACCTCAGGATTGCCTGGTTCAGGCGGTACCAGCCCACAATCTCAGTGTCACTGTACAGCTCAAAGCTGGTGTGGGCTCGGTACTGCCTGTTGGGGGCATATCGCCGATGGGCCCTTCCATGGCCGTGCTCCCCTGCTGCCTGCCTTTTCACACCCCTCATTACTGCCTCCATCTGAATGGTGGCACTGGCCATGTCCCTGACTTGTGTTACCCCCCCTGGCAGCTGTATTACCGTTCCCCCTGCTGTCCTTACTACTACTCCTCCTCCTGCACCAGGAACACCTCCCAGTATTGGACGTACTGCCCACTGTCAGTGCTCTCAGTCCTGTGTGGCACTTCCCTCTTTCCTCCTGCACAGTGGCACAGGCTCTCCACTCCTTCCCTGTTCCTGGTGGTTTCCAGGTGCTCTGTCCTGCTCCTGCCCTGTCCTGCTCACAGCTACTATGTGCATTCTTGCAGTTAGCTCACTCCCACATATGGCTTTCCTGTAGCATTCTTACGCCTCTCTCTTGTTCCTTTTTATTTTGGATCATTTCCGCTATCGTGCAACTTCCGTTTGCTCCCCTATTGTGCATGGCACCTGCTGTTGAATATCGCACTGCGCCATTTATTCATGGTTCCTCCACTTCAGTTGCGCATGCATTCATTACCATTGCACTCTTGTGCATTGCAATTTGGGGGATGCAGCTGCCTTCCACTGAATATCGCACAATGGCACATTTTCAGACTTGCGCTGGCGCAACCCTTTTGAATATCTGGGCCATGGATTAAAAATGATTGTCTTTCCAAAGCATAACAAAAAATGAATAAAAAAATCAGTGGAAGTCTCACGTATCCTGAGTTTTCTATCCCCAACCCCCCCATGAATGTCACCAAATGTTTGAGGTCTTCCTGACAATTGAATTTTCTGTTATTTTTAGGGTATTGGGCTTTGGGTTCCTTTCTCTTCTTCTTCTTCTTGTATCAAAACTAACAGGCCAGTTTCAGGTATCCTGCCTGAATGCAAAATTAACCTGCCAGGAGTAATGAAATAGGGAGAGAGCAATGTAACAAACGATAGAGAGTGTTTTTAAATAGATGACCTCCAGTTAAATCATCCCTTTGTAGCTATAACTATATCCCAAAATTATCCCAATAATAAAGCTACCTAAATTGTTAAATGGTCAGAGCAGGACAAAAGAATAGTCTGTTTAGTCCAAATAAAATAAGAAGCACTTGTAGTTCTTCAAAAAGCAGTCTAGAACAGTATAACAACAGTACTTACTTCTTGTTCAAGATCTTTATTCAGAAAGTTTTGGAAATAGAAACGTTTTTAACTCAAATCAGTAAATGTTGTGGCCACTTGTAGGTTAGCTCTTTTTTCTTTTTGCATTTAGCACAGTTTACTGCTTTCTTTGGTTTCGCTGGCTAGCTGGACAGAATACCTGCTATCTCTCCTGTGCTGTGGTGTCTTTGAAATCACAAAAGAGTGAGACCTTTTTATATTAAGCTCACGTCTCCATGCTAGAGTGTGAAGAACGAGCACATTGATTGGTCCACAGAGTCACAAGTGACCTTTGGTGCAAAGTTTTAAAAGTTCAAAAACAAAAATATGAAAGTCTTTTTTTAATTAACCTTAGTTTTAAAATAATCTAATGTTTCTGCATAAAGCACATTGTATTTTTTTAATATTCTGCAGGTTATTACTAAAACAGCTCCAACAATCTCCCGATTGACTCAGCTGTTGAATGTTAATGATTGCTAAACCACAATAACATGTTTAAGTAGTATCTGGAGCAGCACTAACAATTTTCAAATAAATTCAGCAGTAGGAGAGCAATCTAAATCTCATGTGGCTTACTTGATGTCAATTACTTTCACTTTCAGTTTAAAAGGCAAGGACAAACTGCACTGTGCTCTGATTTGGTCAATACTAAAATCAAACATCAAGTTCTTATTTCTTTTGCTTTAATGTTCTCTTATATGTGCTCTGTGCACTTACACGTCACTCCCGTACAGAACCCTGATAGATTATGTCACATTACTGTTCGGTACTGCTACTGGCTCCGTTAAGTGACTATCCAATTTCTCTTCAGTTCCACCTTCTTGCCTCAGTGCACCTCTTCTCTCCTCTAGATCAAAAAACTGCGGCCTCAGCTAAACCCAGGCTCCTTCCTCTCTCTCTCTTTCTCTTTCTCTCTCTACATGTGACACTCCACATTCTCCTCCAAAGAAGGTCAGTACCAGTCTGTAAAATAAAACAACAATCATGGCAGTCAGAGCATATTGCTCACAAAATATTAAATTCAAGTATCAGCCTCCTAATAATGGCATAGATGGCATACTGATTCTCAGTCCAATCAAACATGAAATTCTCAGCAGAGAAGGTCCTCTTTACTGACTCAGCATCAAGTGGCACCCATCTTTCCCTCTACCAATCCAATGTCCCTTATACTGTATTTGACTTTCTCCTCACTGCACAGTACAGCAGTTGCTCCAGTCTGTTCCCCAGAATCAGACACAGACTACTTTTTTTTATCTCTCAGAGAAGATTATATTATCTGGGCTGTTCAGCTTACCCACAAGCATCTCTCCTGACAGCTGACCAATTTTCATTCCATTTCTGGAATCAAAGTTAGATTCTAAAAATATTTTATTCCAGAACAGGCATGACTTACAGCACTGAGACATGAGCAAACAATATTGTTGTGCAAGAAACTAATAGACTGAGATGTTTACTTTTTTTTTGGCAGTGTATATCTACTATGACAGTAATGTAGTATCAGTAAAATGCGTACTTGTTTGTAAGATTTTTATCTTATGGTTTGCACATGTGAAATATTACTGCTAGTACAGAATCATAGAATCATAGAAACTTGACAGCAGAAAGGGACCATACCGGTCCATCTAGTCTGCCCCTTCACCCCTTACTCATACCTCCTTCTGCCCCCCCGCCCCCGTAATAAAACTTACTGCATCTCTTACAATTACATTTCTTCAGCTTACTAAAGACAGGCAGTACTTTTTTATCATTAGTGTGCTTGCATAATGCATGGAAACATATTGGTATGGTGTTTTAGGTCCTTAGGTATGTCAAGCTTAGCCAGTGAGGGACAGAGACAGCAGCCACTTCCACCTTTTAGCCAGTTGTGCTGTGGGTGTCTGGATTTATTTAAATACCTACAAAACATTTTATCATTTGTGCAAGGAGCTATAGCCTATTGCATGCCAGAAACATGCAAGATGCCACCTACCAATATTTTCAAGTTCAAAGTCATGTTACTTGAGGTGATTCATCAGTAGAGGTGGCATCCAGTCCCTTGATAAAGCTCTGTTGAGTGAAACGTTCAGCTGCTGACACTGGGGCTGTGCAACCCACCTACTTATGCTGTTGCTTCTGTATAATAAAGAGAGTTTTTAATTGCATGAAATTAAATGACTGTATTAGCTTTCATTCATCCATTGTGAGTGCTGAGATTGTTTGCTGCTTTGTATCTTTGTGTGTTCATCTTGTGTACCACACCTTCAGGAGTAACACTCATTTTGCTACTTCCTGTGGTGATCTGTCTGTGGGGTTGTTGATTTGTTGGTTGAGGTGTTAGTCTGTGTGTGAAGCAGATATGTGGCCAATATGTGGCTGATTTGGAGAATCACAAGTCATATTGATCTGTATTTCCCCCTTTTTCCTACCCAATGCCAACATTACCATTAAGGGTCACCAACCATGCCAATTGCTTAAGTTATCTGTTTTCTGAAGCACTAGTTCTCTGCCAGCTGGATCTTTTGTTTAATTCACTTTGCTCCACTGTCCACCATGGGGGTAAGCTAACAGCTCCCCTTGCCAGAGAGGGACACTTCAGATGTTGCTGACAGAAAAGCAGAAGCGGACACTACAGACATTGCTGCCAGAGCAGTGGGATGGCCCTAGGTTCTCCTTGTCAGAAGGGTGATATGTTAGATGTGCTGGAGCTACAGGATGGCTCCTGTTCCTCTTTGTCAGAGAGGGACACTTCAGTTGTTGCTGACAGAAAAGCAGAAGGGCCCATGGTTCTCCTTGTCAGAAGGGGACACTGCCAGGGCAGTGGGATGACCCTAGGTCCTCCTTGTCAGAAGGGTGACATGTTAGATGTTGTGATGGAGCTACAGAATGGCTCCTGTTCCTCTTTGTCAGAAAGGGCCACTTCAGATGTTGCTGATGGAGTGCTGAGATGGCTTCCAGTTCTCATCATCAGGTGGTACACTTCAGATGTTGCACCCAGAGATGCAGGTTGGCTCATGGTCCTGTTAATCAGGGATACCTTTTCCCAGTTTCTGGGAGAGCTGCACAGCTCTGTGATTTTGCCTACCCCCCTCCCCAAAACCATCATTGCAGCCGAGTAGACACCAGCAGTGCTGGTTGTTTAAATCAGCTACTTTCTGTAGCACTTGTCCCCTCCCTCCACCATCTGCCCATGAACACAGAAGCCCTTTAGGGCTTGAAACCACTGCAGCCAGTAACAACTATGTTAAAGGCCCTTTCATGGCTAATTTTTTTCTGCCATATTGCAGAGTGGGGGAAGAAGCACTTGGAATAGCCTTGGCAGGCCAGTCAGGTGATAGATATTTTGTTCTGTTGCTGCCACCAATGGATTTCAGCCTCGAGGGTCTCTTTTAACCCCACTGTTCATTTCAAGGATACCATAGACATTGCTGCAAGAGCTGCAGGTCAGATTTTGGTGCCCCCTCAATAGAAGGAACACTTCAGATCTTGCTGCCAGAGTAGCAGTTTGGCTACTGGTCCCCCTTGTCAGAGGTGGGCACTTCAGAAGTTGTGTAATTTGTCAGAAGGCAGTCTAACAAGATGTTGGAGCTGAACTAGTAAAAGCAAATGATTACACATAGTGTTTTCTCCAGAAAAAAATGGTTTGTAACTGTGAAAAATTGTCGAGATCAACCTTAACAAACTTAGAGTGTGCATAACAAAAAGTGTGTGCACTTGGTAAGATGCAACAAAAAAAATTGGGCAAAAACAGTCATCAACATGACTAAAAATAGAAAAACACAAAATGTTTTCTTTGGTTAGTAAGATACTTGGGCTTTTAAGAGAGGTCTGGGGTTCATAGGAAGAAAGCTCTGTAGGTCATTCGATGATGGATCCAGGAATGCTAGTGTAACTATCCCTTTGCTCTGAGAAAGATGAGACCTTAATTCTGTTAAAGTAACAATCACAGCTTAACAACCAAGTAAAGAGAATGACCAGAGACCCTGATAGCTATCAGAAGTAATAAAAGGAATGATAGAGAATCAAATGCTATTCTAGGGGCATCAGAAGAAGAAGAATACATCGGAGAGCTTATGAAGGTTGAGAGAGAATCTGTGTAACATGGATGGGTGTGTCAGGAGCAATGACCAAGAAATGTGGAAGAGCAACTTAAGTTAGCAATAACCCACAATGAGGTATAGGTTTATAGGCATCTAATCCACACCTCAGGTGCCTAGTGAGGCATGGGGCAGCAGGCCGAGTGTCCTCACAGCACCTGAGGTATGGATTAAATGTGTATAACCCCATACACTGGAGTGGGTTATTGTGCTTATAACAAGGGTTATGCTTAAAAAAAAAAAAAAATCCAGAAAAATTTTTTCCCCAGTTTAAATAGGGAAAGTTTACTGTATCCTGCCGAGTTGAAAAGTAATTCACAGAACTGATGTATCTGTTAGTTTATGAACATACAAATGCCAGAAATAGACTCCTGAAATGATCTCTGACATGTGTATGTTCATAAAATAAATAACAGATGCATGAGTCACTTTGATGTCAGGGTCCTGATTTTCTCACTGTCTCAGAGTCTCTCTCACTCCCTTTCCTCACAGCACAGTGTGCTGCTTACTTGAACATTAACATATTCCTTTTCACAGGCTGTCTCTCTCTTTCTCTCTTTCTGTCCATCTCTCTTGTGGTATTTTGCCAGAATGCTGGGCAAATAAAAGAGGATTAATGAAAGTATTAAAGTAATGCAAAATAATTGTAAAGCAATGTAAAAAGGTGACCAGAAGCAAAATGGTTATTGCAGAGGGTACCAGCAAGAAAAGGGTGAAAGGGCACATGTTTTGTTTTAGAGCAAAATGTCTTAATCAATGCCAAACTTGCTGTGCATAGCAATGTTTTGTTCTTTTGGTCGAGATAGAAGATCATGACTAAACTTGAATGTAGCTAATATAGATAACAGTATAAGCAGAAATAGAGAAATTACGCGCAAGTCCTCAAGTATTAACGTCTGGTCCACCTATCTGTCTTATGTTTGTCTATTTTTAAATTTACATTATTGGTAATTATTAGTAAACATCTGTTATGCCCTTGTCTTGTGACATTAGTTTTTCTAAAAAAACAAAAACAAGGCGCTGAGTCAGCATGTGGTCTAAAAGAAAAACAAAATGGTTATATTAAATCCACGCTGAAAATAGAGTTAAAAATCTACATTTTGACCTTAGGTCTTCTTCAGGAAATATCTAAAAAAGAAAAAAAACAAAGTTAGTTTTTCTGTTTTTCTAAGCAAAATATTTTTAGTGCTAGGAGATTTTATTTACGTCTTGTGACAAATGATGTTTTTCTTTTGATTAATGTCAAGCCAGCAGTGATGTATGTGTTTTGAACCCTTGACTCATGACCCTACTTTCTTGCCTTTTATGGTAAGAGTGTCTGAAAACTGTGAAATTTCCCTTGTTTTCCATTTCTTTTCAAACACTGTATAAGTATCAGACAGACTGTATGTCTAGTGTGTCCAAGAGGAATAGACAGAGATGTCTGCCATGGATGCTTGAGACACCCAGAGAAAAGGGAGAAATGTTGCTTCATTTTCTCTGTGCACCTGTAGCCCTGGTGGTAAAAAGCCATCAGCTGTTTAGACTTAATCATGTTAGAGGTAATTTTGTTAGGGCTTATTTGGGTATTAATAAATTGCAACTAAGTTAAAACAACATCTGGTGTCAGGTGGTTTTATTGGATTACCAGGGACCACTAATCACAAACCTTGTACTTTTACTACCTCACTGTCATCAGTGTGGTATAGTTTGTTTTTTTACACTCTCTCCTTGCAGGGCAGTGCTGCAGACTTGCTCATTGGGGGGTGGAGGGAATCATGGTGACCTTCTGGCTGTCACTCTCTCTCTCTCTCTCTCTCTGAAGACAGACTTACTTGTGAATGGGGGGAATCTCTGTGCAAGACACCCTGCTCACAGCTACTTCAGCTACCTGTCTCCCGCTCACTGTGCCCCACTCACTGTGTCCCACTCACTGTTTGGCTAGCTGTCTCCCACTCTCTATCTCTCTCTTGCTTCAAATGCTTGTAAAATTAACAACATTCAGTGATGTGGGATGGGGTATCAGAGCAGCAGGGGGGTGAGGTGCTCACTCTTGGGGTCCCTCTCTCTTTGTGGCACAGTGCGCTGTCTCTGTCTCTCTCACTGCTGGGTCTCTGCAGCGCAGTGCGCTGCTATTGTCTTTCTCGCTTGGGATCACACTTCTCATAAAATGGACAATGGGGTATCATGTTGGGGGAGGCAGCACCAGAGCATGTCACTCTGACCCATTTGTAATGGCTGCCTTGCTGCTTTTCTCTCTTCAGCAGCTAACGAGTCCTGACGGCACTTTTCATAAATTGTTCCACGCAACTATGGATTAAATAGGGAATTTAATCCATGGACACACAGAGCGACTGCACCAATTGGGTTGCCAATTTTTGCCAACCCATGTTATAAAGGGTAATAGTCACCAGTACAAACCCCACACCTATGTGTGGGGTTTCTCATGATTAGCACATGGAGTGCTTAGTGTAATTTATTTCCTTGTTGAAGTTTGCAATATTGTAAAAATTATTTGGTGGATTCTGCCACCTGATGCCCTATCATTTTGTACAGTCAGAAGCTCCTGATACTTCCCACAGTCCCCTGCAGCTGACATCAGAGTCAGGTTGCAGCCGCAAGGGATTCATCTGTTAGTTATTCAGTCTGGAGCTTTTTAAAGCTCTGATTCATTAGTACCCAGTCCTGCCAGGACCTCCTGAGCTGCAATGTAGGAATTAGGGATTTTTCTCTCATTGGCCATCTCTTCAATTAGGGAAATAAATCCCACAGATGTATGCTCTTCCATGCACCTCAAAAATGGCATGTCACCTCCTGTAAGTGTCTCCACTTCTACGGATCCTAAATCCTTGTTCAACAGTGGGGGCATCCCTTCCCCTCCCCAAGTCAAGAGATGAACCAGCCATGACTGGAGCAACATAATGTGGCCTCAGGCTTCAGAATGGGCTGCATATTGATCTTTTCCTGGTCTCTCCCAATGCAAACAGGTACATTCAGAAATGTATTTTTGTTCATTGCCACTGAAGTGGTGAGCTGCATACTTGCTGAGCAGTTTATTTAAAGTTTGGCATTCTCTTTGACCTCTTTGTCTTTGATGTTTCTGATCACATGCAACTCTTTGATTTTAGTGCTGTAAAGGGTTCAGGGTGCTCAAACTGCAGTAGAGTATTCAGTTGAGGTTTTACTTTCTTTGACAGGGAGTCTGGTTCTGGACAATAGTGCTGGCATTTCTGTAGCATTTAGCTTCCCCAAGTGTAGTGACATTTTATAAGTTCACTTGGGTCTGTGATGTCATCGGGGCTTTGTAGTCCACTGTTACTACTTTAGTTTTAAAGAGGAACAGTCAGGGCCCTACACCCTAGTGTCAATAGCCTGCAGTGCATGTTAGAGCTTTTACAAACTCGGATCAGATGTTTGCCAGTCGCACTGTTTTCCTGGGACTAAGTACAATCCTCTGTGACTGTATAAAACTCTTTGCTGTGAGTTTAACTTGGGAGCACTGCAATGGAGCAGTGATGGAGCCAGCCACAGGGTTGAGAGGGTCACCTTCCTTGTGACTGACCCTCTTCCTTTTCACCAATCACCTATCACCACCTCACCATCCTAGGACACCACCAGGAGCCCTGCACAAACAGAGGGGCTCACCAGCAGCCAATTGGAAAGCCAGAGCCATGGACTGAGGGCAAGACTAGAGAATCCTGCCACATTTAAAGTCTTTGCTGTGAATTTAACTTGGGAACACTGTGATGGTGCAGAGATAGGAAACAGCCACAGGGTTGAGAGGGACACCTTCCTTGTGACTGACCTGCCCCCTTCCACTGACTAGCAATCACAGCCTCACTGTCCTAAGATGCCACTGGGAGCCTTGCATGAACAAAGAGGCTCACTAGCAGCCAAAAGGAATGCCAGAGCTGTGGACTGAGGGGGACTCTCCTTCTCTTATTCCACATCATCTAGTGTTCCTCCCACTGCAGTCTTGAGATGAAGGACCACAGTGCAAAGGATGATGGGAGAGTCCACCAGGAGAGGCTGCCGAGTGTGGGAGATGCTGCATTTGGAACTCTGAGGTACTGTTCCTAACAAAAACCTTAGACCACGTTATCGGCTACTGGTACTGTCCTTAGCAAAGATGTTAGCTTACAACAGCTGCTTGAAGTCTAACAAGGCTTCTGTACACTTTACACAGAGCACTGTTTATGGGTTACACTAGGCTAGGGCAGGAATACATATGTTGTAGTTCAGAGGCATAGGCACACACCATGCATGCTGCACTGTAACTCATTACAAAGCCTGTTTCTCTGAAATCTGTCATATATATTTAACACTCAGGGGTTGCACCAAAGTCTGTAGAGGCAACCTGATAATGCAGGGTATTTATCTGATAGAGAAGCACTGAGTTAGTGGTAAATTAGTGACATTCCTTACTGTGGTATCATAAATATATCCCTACTGTGTTAATTTGTATCTAAAATAACCCAGGGTCCTGTCCTGCCTTGGAATCACACCAGCACTGGGTGAGGTGCTTATTGTTTTTCAATTTTGTACAGTCCTCAGTACCTGTCTAAAATAGTCACTGTACTCTCTTAGACTAGGGTGATGTTTTTAAATCCTGCTTGGCTCTCACCCTGTATCCTACCGGATTGGGGTGTGTACCAATAATCCCATATTTCCTGCCTAAATGTGTTTCAAGCCTCTCTCTTATCTAAATGGTATGTTCACAAGCCCACTCTGGTGGGGGGCAGGATTCCCTGGGCTACAGAAAATCCCCTTGCGATCTGGGTCAGGAATATTCCCCCTCCTGTCTTTCCAGAATGCTTGCTGTTTCACAACTGAACTAGGAGGTCCCAGGCTTCCTCTCTCTGTGTGAGAGGTACAAATACAGTCTCGAGTCTGTGTTCCTAGGAGAGAACCCTCTTGGCCACTGCACAGCAAACCAGAAAAGCCACAGGTGTGTATAGGTCTTCAGGGATGCCCTATACACCCTATATGTATCTTTTCCCAGAAATAAGAGAGACCAGTTCGAACCCCTCAGACCCTTTTTGACAGACCTTTTGTATCCCCCCTCTTTTTCATTCACAGAGTCCCTTCCTGGATTCTGTCTTGGTAGCATCTGGCTCTTAAGCGTTAGGCCTAGAATAGTTGTGCAAACTTTCCCAAACCAGCACACACAACAGACACTGGCAGAATTAAAGGAAACCAAAAGCTTTACTAATTTGTCAATACATACTGTAAATAACATACAAAAAATTATATACTCTTCTTAACATTGGTTACAGGACATGAAAAGAAAGTTGGAAATATACAAAAAAAAAGATACATTGTTTAAAATCTAGTGAATATAGATCTATCTTAAAAAAGTCCAGCATTGCTGGAAATAAAAAGTGTTCTTAGCCAGTTGCTGATTCTCCCATCTGTTTGGTGGAAATACAGACAGGGGTCCAAGTTCTTGTTGTTGCCAAGAGAGTCATTGAAAGAAAAGGTGTGTCTGGCAAGCTGTGCAGGATCTTTTAAGAAAGTTCAAAGTCCTGTCTCTGGGGTTTCTTGCTGTAATAGGCTGTCCCTGTCACTTGCTGAGAAAGCACCCATGTTCAGGTTTTAAAAGTCTAACTGAAAGTTTTCTAATGGGGGGGGTTCTTCTTTTCGACCACCCCCCCCAGGGTTGAAAAAAAAAAACAACACAAGTGCACTTCTGGCCTGGGACTGGATTTAGCATGTTTCATTTGCTGCTGGTTTTGTAGTTCAAAGTCCTTTGTTCCCAGTAAACCACATAGTCCTTAAGTGGCTTCACTCAAGTTGTAATTATGCTAGTCCAGATGCAGAAGTCCTAAGACTAGAGGGCACTAGGATCCACAGCACCTTCATGCTGATTTTTAAGCCAGGGTTTTTTGCAAGGCAAATAGTTCCAGTAACCCAGGCTTAGCTAAATGGGCCTGCTATCAACCTTAAACAACCCTTACAGGATTCTGGAGGTTCAAATCCCTTTTACAATTTAAAGCAAAATTGTTTGAATGAAAAAGACAGATCACCTAGTAAGCTACAGAGTTGCCCACCCCAAAACCACAGGGAAATGTACCACTTCAGTAAACCATACTGGATCCTTACCCAGGCTTCCTTGAAATCAGGCTTACACAATGGGGCCTTTTTATGAATTACTGTACATAAATAACTAATATACATGAGAACACAGCAATGGGACATTGCATGATCCTACCACACACCTCCCTCATTAAACAGAAACTGTGGGAACATGCCCCCTTTTATGGCAGGGTTTTCATCGGTTCTCTCCCTCTACTCTGACTGGGGGGATAAGCTATCTGCATTGGCATTTGCAGACCCTGATCTATGTGTAACATCCGTGTCATATGCTTTGACACTGTGGACCATGGTGTGCTTTTGGAACACCTGCGGTCTTATTACGGACTGTCTGGTACGGTTCTGCAATGGTTTCAATCTTTTCTCACAGGGTGGAGACAGAGGGTTATCACTGGAATTTATTCCTCTGACGCTGTCTCTTTGCCTTGTGGGGTTCCACAGGGTTCCATTTTGGCACCCATGTTGTTTGCTGTCTATATGCTGCCATTGGGAGACATTATTAGGCAATATGGCTTGGGTTTTCACTGCTCATCGAGATGATACCCAGCTATATTTGTCCTTTAGTCCCGGACAAGAAGATGCAGTCTCTATACTTAACAACTGTCTATCCGAGATCAATGATTGGATGAGTGCCAGCAGGCTAAGGTTAAACCCGGATAAGACTGAGGTGTTGGTGGTGGACCCAGGTCGCCTTGAGGCAGGTTGTAGGGCTGGTCTCCCGTCGGGCGTATGGATCGATGGTGCCCAGCTCTCGATCTCAGACTGGGTGCGTAACCTGGGCGTTATTATTGACGACAGTCTGACCCTGAAATTTCAGGTGTCTTCTGCTGTCAAATCTTCCTTTTACCATCTGAGGACTATTGCTCGGGTGAAACACCTTGTTCCTCCGGCCGACCTTCTGACATTGGTCCATGCCTTTGTTACCTCTCACCTTGATTACTGCAATGCCCTGTACCTAGGGTTGCCGGGGGTTGATATCCACTGCTTGCAGCTAGTGCAGAACGCAGCAGCCAGGCTTTTGACTTGGACATCTATGAGGAGTCACATTACGCCTGTGCTGCGTGAACTGCACTGGCTGCCGGTTCAGTGGCGGATCACCTTTAAGGTCGGGTTACTGACCTATAAGGCCTTACACGAACAGGGACCACGGTATCTTCAAGATCTTCTTGTTCCCTACTGTCCCTCTCGCTCACTCCACTCCGCCGGTGAGGGATTGCTAGAGGTTCCCAGGGTTCGTTTAAAAACATCGGGAGCACGGGCATTTTCTTATGCTGCCCCTACCCTGTGGAATTCTCTACCTCATCGGATACGAAGCTGCCTGACCGTTGAGAGCTTTAAGTCAGAATTAAAAACTTATTTATTTCAAATGGCATATGGGGAGTGATTTACTGTATTTCATTGTAATTATATTGTTATTGTTGCTGTTGTGTCATATGTATGTATTTTGTATGTATTTTAATTGTTTTATCTGTACAGCGCTTTGATATTGAAAAGCGCTTAAAAATAAATTTTTACTTACTTACTTTTACTTACTTACTTACTTACTGTAGTGCAATTCTCCATCTAAGGAGTCTCCCATTCATCTTCCTCATTTGGTTCAGCCATACTAAAGGGTTGTGGTCTGTTTGTACTTTGAAGTGCCTCCCATAGAGGTATGGCTCTAATTTCTTAAGTGATCACACCAATGCAAGGCATTCCTTTTCCACAGTGGAGTATGACTGCTCACAGGGAAGCAACTTCTTACTGAGGTACACTACAGGGTGATCTTTCCCTTGGTTGGATGTCTGGCTGAGGACTGCTCCAACTCTCACATTCAAAGCATCTATCTGTACCACAAATAGCCGGGTGTAGTCTGGGACGGCCAGCAGCGGGGCATTGCACAGTGTGGCTTTTAGCTATGTGAAGGCCTTCTCGCATGCTGGGTACCATTTCACTTTCTTTGGCTGTTTCTTTTTTAATAGGCTAGATAAAGGACCTGGCAGGGTGCTGTAACTGGGTTCAAATTTTTGGTAGTATCCCATGGTCCCAAGAAAACTCCTGACCTATGTCTGGGTCTCAGATGTGGGCCATACCTCAATCACCTCTATCTTTGCCTGGTTTGGACAGAGTTATCCCCACCATACTATGTGTCCCAAATAGGATACCTCTGCCATAGCCACCTGGCACTTCTTGGCTTTTACAGTTAGCCCGGCTGCCTGTATTCTGCCCAACACTTCCCTCAGCTGGGTCAGGTGCTCTTCCCAGCTATGACTGAAAATGGCAATGTCATCTAGATAAGCCACTGCATATTCCTCTGTACCTTGTAGCACCTGATTTAACAACCATTGAATGATGGTGGGGTGTTCTTCATCCCAAAGGGCATCATCTTAAAATCAGAAGCCTATTGGGGTAATGAAGGCTGACTGTTCCTTAGCTCTGGCAGTCAACTCCACCTGCCAGTACCCATTGGTCAGGTCTATGATCGTTTGGTAAGTCGGTCCGCCCAACTTGTCCAGCAACTCGCCCGTGTGGGGCATCGGGTGGGCATCCAACTTCATGATGTCATTTAGTCCTTGATAGTCTATGCAAAAAGTGGGTAGACCCATCTGGCTTGGGGATGAGGACTGAGGGTGAAACCCAGGGACTGTGGGAGTTCTGGATCACTCACATATCCAACATTTCTTCCACCTCCCTCCTAATATCTTTGAGGAGTACCTCAGACACCCGGTAGGCTGTCTGCTGTATGGGCACTTGCATCCCCGTGTCCCCATCATGATCTGCTAAGGAGGTCCATACTGGCTTGGATGTAAACAAGGGAGCAAAGTCCTCTAAAATGTCCCTTACTTCCTGGGTCTGTTCAGGGGTCAAAAAATGTGACAACTTGATGGCCTCCACAGATGACACCCACTTACTTTCTGCAAGCAAGTCGAGAAGAGGGCCCTCCTCGTCCATTCCTTCCTCAGGACTACAAACTGCAAATACCATGTCAGCCCTATTGAAATAGGGCTTTATCATGTTTACATGGTACATTCTGTGGATGTGTCTCCAGTTAGTCAACTCCAGAATGTAATTTACATCGTTTACCTGCCGGACGACCTTGTATGGTCCTGCCCACTCCACCTGCAGCTTGTCTTTCCAGACTGGGATCAGAACCATTACTTCTTGCCCTACTCTATACAAGTGAGCTCTGGCTCTGCAATCATACCAAGGCTTTTGTCTTTGTTGGGCAGCTGACAGGTTGCTTCAGGCCACTCTCCCATAAGCTTTTTCAGCTTTTCCCTCAACTTCAGGCCATACTCCACTACGGGAGTCCCTTGGGTGGAATGCTTGCCTTCCCAGTCTTCCTGTATTAAATCTAGGGGCCCCTGCACTCTATGTCCATATAAGACCTCAAAGGGAGAAAATCCAATCGACTCTTGGGGCACCTCCCTGTAAGCAAACAACTGGTAGGGAAGGTACCTCTCCCAGTCCCACCCATGCTGCTCAGTAAATGCTTTCAGCATAGCTTTTAAGGTACCATTAAATCTTTCCATGAGCCCATTGGCTTGCGGGTGATAGGGTGTCATGCATCTCTGCACCACCCCACACTTCTCCCACAAGCATTTCATCAGGTCTGACATGAAGTTTCCTCACTGATCAGAGATAATCTTATGTGGAAACCCTACATGGGAGAAAATCCCTAGCAAGGTGTCTGCCACTTTGTCCACCTTAATGGAGGAGAGGGTGATCACGTTTGCATAGCGGGCGGCAGAGTTGACTACTGTAAGAATATTCTTTTTCCCAGAGGAGCTTGGGGTGCTCAAGGGATCCACAATATCAATTCCGACCTTTTGGAATGGTTCCTCCACAATTGATAAGGGAATTCAAGCAGCTTTGGTTTTTCCACCTGCTTTCTTTATCTGCTGACACTGGTGACAGTATTTGCAGTATTCCTTCACCTGCTTGGTGAAGGCCAATAAAAATTGTGGGCTAATTGCTGCCTGGTGTGAGCAATGCCCAGATGTCCAGACATGGGAATATCATGAGCTATCTTTAGCAATCTCTCATGATAACCCCTGGGAAACAACAAGCTGCCTGCCCATCACCCCTCCCCTGTCCTCATGTCATATATATATATATATATATATATAAACAGCTCCTTGTCCCAAAAGACCTTATGTTTCAAGTCACCTCCCTGTGTCCCTTCAGACTCTGCACAGGCCCTCAGCTTCTCTAAGCTAGAATCAGTCCACAGGGCTGCTGCAAAGCCCTCACATTTCCCCAAAACATGGGACATGGCCCCTTCGGCTCCCAGACTGAGGTCCATAGCTATGGCATCAGGGTATTCAGAGTCACTGCAACTCCCAGCCCTCTGGCTATCTTTTTCCACTCCCTCCTCAGAGGCAATCTCAGTAGCTGTTTGATGAACAGACACTTTGTGGGAGTTTCATCTCCCTCTTATCACAGTTCCTTGCAGGATACACAGGTTGGTGGACCAGCCTCCCACTTTCCCTTTCATCAGCTTCTGTGAGGTTATGGTGGACCAGCCTCCCACTTTCCCTTTCATCAGCTTCTGTGAGGTTATCATATGAGGCCCTAGCCATCTGGCTCCAGATAATGGCACATACTATCCCCTGCTGATCATCATTTCCTAAAATAACTTACACAGCAAGCATGTCTGCTACAGCCAACTTTCATGGCCTTTCTGCTGCATCACCCCAGTCTAGGATAACATTGGCTAGTGGCAGGGTTTTCTCTTCCCCAGTGAATCCCTTCACAGAAACAAATTGATTTGGCAGGAGTTGCTCAGGCCCCACCAAATCCCCCTTTGCCAGGGTAAGAGATGCCCCAATGTCCCTTAAACCTCGGGTCTGCATCCCATTTACTGTAACTGGATGCATGTGCTCCCTCATATTCACAGGACTAGCTTATGTACAATTAAGGGCCAGTTCAGCTGGAGGGACCCATTTCACATCTTGTGTCTTTTTAGGACACTGCCTGGCAAGATGCCCTGGTTTCTTGCAGAACCAATATTCATAATTTTTCTTGTCCCCAAAATTCTGTTTTGGTACATTGTCATTTCCCTCTTTCAGCAGAGGCAATAAGGGTTTTAGCTGCCCTGAAGGCATGCCTTTCCCCTTTTCCTCTGCAGTACCTGCTCCCCCACTTCACTTCAGAGAAGGCCCGCTCCTGGCATTGCGACCTGCAAGCTCAGCAGCTTGTTTTGCTGTCTGAGGGTTCAGTCCTCTAGCCAGGTTTTCAGCTTAGCTGGACATGCCCAAAAGAACTGTTCCAACATTACAACCTCCTCAATTGCCTCCACAGAATTAGCTTTTACACCCTTCCACCAACATTTTAAAAACTGATGTTGTTTTGTGGTAAGTTCCTCAAAGCTCATTTCAGGACCCTTCCTGAGCTTTCGAAATTTTACTCTGTAGGCCTTCGGAATTAAATAATACTTTTTTAGTAGAGCACTTTTAAGTTTAGCATAATCTTTACTGTCTTCATTGTCCATTTGACCCAGTGCCTCATGCCCCTTGCCAGTAAGCAGCGGGGATAATTTAAAGCTCCAGGCCTCTTTGGATATCTTGGCCTGAATATAGACCTTTTCAAATGAATTTAAAAATGCATCTATGTCCTCTCCCTCTTTAAATTCTGCAACCAGTTTAGAATTTATCTTATACCCCAGCCCTGGAATTTCATTTTCTCCCACACCACCTACCTGCTCTGGCACTTTCTGAAGTTTCAATCTCTCCAGCTCAAACTCCCACTGGTGCTGTTTTTCTTACATCTCTTCTTCAAGCCTTTTCTGCTCCAGCTCCCTTTCATGCTATTTTTTTTGCATGGCAAGCTTCCTTTCATGCTTTTTTTCTTGCATGGCAAGCTCCCCTTCATGCAGTTTGTCAGCAAGTTTCAATTTCCTCAGCTCCAATTGCAGCTTTAGCCTCCCTAACTCAGGATCTGTGGTGGACCTCACTTGGTGCTGTGGTTCCAGGTCCACTCTGGTCTCACTGGCCTCCACTCTGGATCTGGTCACTGTGATTCCCTCTAGCACCCCCCACACCCAAGGTTTGGTCCTCTGCAGTCACCAACTGTGACTCGAAGTCCCAGGTAAGCACTTGGTCATTGGCTGCCACGAGGGCTTCCATGAGGTTCTTTTTAGTGCACCCCTCATACAGGACTCCTCCCTCCTGGCACAGTTGGTTCAGCTGTTCTACAGTGTAGGCATTGTGAATGGAAGCCATCTTTCTTCCTTACACTACCACTAGTCTGACCTACACTGCAACCCAAAAAAATAAAACAAAACAGGGTAGAGGACTATATTCTTTAACCAATTTTCCCTTTCCAAGGTCTGCCCTCTTTGTGTATGGCTTGTTCAAACAATTACAATCCCACCACTGTCGCCAATCTGTCACAAGCGCACTGTGGTGGGGCAGGATTCCCTGGGCTACAGTGATTCCCCTTGTGATCTGGGTCAGGAATACTCCCCCCTCCTGTCCTTTCAGAACACTCACTGTTTCACAACTGAACTTCTGGCTAGGAGGCCCCAGACTCTGTCTCTCTCTCTCACTCTGTGAGGGGTGCAAATACATTCTTGAGGCTGTTTTCCTGGGAGAAAACCCTTTTGACCACCGTGCAGTGAACCAGAAAAGCCACAGGCATGTATAGACCTTTGGGGATGCCCTATACACCCTATATGTGTCTTTTCCCAGAAAAATGCAGAGTCCCCTTGCTCTGTGGCTGGCTATTTAAGGGCCAGCTGCAAGTTTGAAAATGATGCCCCCGATGTGGCTCCCCAATGCCGTGCTGCATACTACAGCTCTCCCAGTCCCTTCCACCACAAGTGAAGACAGCTCCTTTGCAGCTCCTGAGTCCCAATGCCACTGACTGCTGCTCCTCCAGACCCTTCTGCTGCCGGTGTGGGAAAAGAAGAACACCTCCCCGATGTCACTGACTGTGGCTCCTCCGGGCCGTTCTGCTGCTCCCCACTACAGTAGTCCCCTTTCTCCATGGCTGGCTATTTAAGGACCAGCCACAAGTTTGAAAATGGCATCTAGAAGTTTTCTGGCTCCCCGATTGGCTGGAAAGGGGAGAGCCAGGACAGTTCCAGAAAAAGCACCTTGCAAACTTCAGTGCAGATCTCCATGGCTCCTCTGCACCTCCATTGATGGCCCTTGATTACTGCCACCAATGCGGCTCCACGATGCTGTGCTGCCAACTGCCGCTCTCCCGGTCCCCTCCGCTGTAAGTGAAGACAGTTCCTCTGCAGCTCCTGAGTCCCAATGCTGCCGACTACAGCTCCTCCAGACCATTCTGCCACCGGTGTGGCAATAGAAGAACAACTCCCTGATGCCGCTGACTGCGGCTCATCTGGACCCTTCTGCTGCTCCCGAACAATTTGTAAAAAAAAATAATTTTATATAGCTATTTCTTTGTCACCTTATAGCAACGAAACAGTTTGGAATTTTGGACTGAAAATTTCAGGGTAGAAAGGGCTTGCTCCACAGATGTGCTTTTTCCTAGTTTTGTGAAAATATATTAAGTTAACTTGGAGTTCTGAGGATTTGAATTTTGGTTGATTACCCATAGGATAACATTGTACTGGGAGGTTTACAGACCTGTTTCTTTGTCACTGTGGTGTTAAGAAACGGTTTACAATTTTACTCTGAAATGTTATGGGTACTGAGAGCTTGCCTCACAGATGTGCTTTTTGATGTTTTGGTGAAAATATATTACTTTGCTCTAGAGTTCTGCAGCTTTACATTTTGTTTAGTTTCTCATAGGATAATATTGTAATGTGAGGTGTACGCAAATATTTCTTTATTATTTCATGCATGGGAGCGCAGGGCCATCCCACCCTCAAATATGGATACTATTAAGTAGTAATGCATGGATGGCAGTGCAGGGCCTGGGGGAGGGGCCGTGCAATCCTAAAGAGAAATATGGATACTACTAGGGACTGATGGATGCATAGCAGCTCAGGGCCCGGAAGTCACTGAGCTTCCGCACACAAATATGCAGAGGAGTATGGAGTGATAGGAGTGCAGGACCCCTATGCTTCCACAGGGAAATAAGGATACAATTACAATCTCTTAAGAAAATTATGGAGGGTTAAGGGAAATGTGTACATCCAGAAAAGCTTAGGAGGGAGACTTCCCCCCCTCCACTTAGTGCAGCATGATGTAAGAGTAACATGTATGTGTATATGCAGAACCTGCACCATTTTAGTTGTCCTCCTCTGGACTTCCTTAATCCTGTCTATGTTCTTGCAGAGATGGGGTCTCCAGAACTGCACACAGTTCTCCAGATGGGGTCTCACCAACTGTCTGTACAGAGGGATGACAACTTACTGTTTTCTAATGGTGATGCCTCTCCCTATGCATCCCAGTATCCCCCAGCCCTCCTTACTGCCTTCTCACATTGCTTGCCTACTTTTAGATCATCTGATGTGACTACCCCCAGGTCCCTTTCCATTTTTGTTGTTGTTAGTACCCCCTCATTGTGTACTCTTCCCTTGGGTATTTGTTCCCCAGGTGCATTACTTTGCACTTCTTTGCATTGAATCTAAGCTGCCATACTTTTGACCATTCTTCCAACCTTGCCAAGTCCCTTCTCATCCTTTCCACCCCCCTTGTGTATCAACCCTGTTGCAGATCTTTGTGTCATCTGCAAATAGACATACTTTTCCTTCTAGTCCCTCTGCAATGTCACCTATAAAGACATTAAAGAGGACCAGTCCCAGTACTGAGCCCTGTGGTACCCCACTAGTAACCCCCTTTCTTCAGAGTGGACTCCATTTACTATTGCCCTCTGTGTCCTGTTGTCCAACCAATATTTTACCCAGGCTACCACCCTCAGACTGACTCCCAGGCTGGCTAACTTGTTTATTAATCTTTTCTGTAGGACTGTGTCAAATGCCTTGCTAAAGTCTAGGTAGGCCATGTCTACAGCCCCTCCCTAGTCTACTACTTTGGTCACCCAGTCAAATAAATCTATTAGATTTGTGTGACATGACCTTCCCACTGTGAATCCATGCTGCCTTGGGTCCTGTGCTCTGCTGGCCTCTAGGTACTCAACAATTTTTTCTTTCAGAAGTAATTCCATCATTTTTCCTGCCACTGAGGTCAGACTAACAGCTCTGTGATTTTCTGCCTCTGCCTTGCTCCTACTTTTGTGATGCAGAATCACATCCACTCTCCTCCAGTCCTCAGGTACCACACCATCCTCCCATGATTTGTTAAAAAGGATTGTCAGTGGTGTCACTAGTTCTCCCCTAAGTTCTTTTACAATTCTGGGGTGAATCCCATCAATTGCTTTGTTCACCTTCAGTTTTAGGAGTTCTTTCAGGACCCTTTCTTCTGTGAATGGACTGGTATCGACCCCCCCATCCAGAGTGCTTCTATTGTCTGGTTTAGGTACCTACCCCTTCACTTCTTTTGTGAATACTGAGCAGAAGTATTCATTCAGTATCCTTGCTTTTTCACTGTCACCCTCTGCCCACCCCTTCCCCTTTATTAAGCCTTACTATCCCTCCCTTGGTCTTTTTTCACTCCCTAATGTACCTATAAAAGGTTTTATCTGCCTTCTTAACTGAGTTGGCTATCCTTTCCTTGGGTTAGGCCTTTGCTATTCTGACTGCCTTCTCCGCTTCCTTCTGCTTTAATTGGTACAGTTCTCTGTCCTGCTCCTTCTGTGTTTCCTTATACTTCCTGAATGCTATCTTTTTCTCCCTAACCTTCCCTGCCACCTCTTTTGAGAACCATATTGTTTTTTTTCCTTCTTTTTGTTTTTATTTGCTTCACACAAAGACTTGTTGCCTCTGTGATGGCAGTTTTGATTTTTTCTCATTGTTCCTCCACCCCTCCTTGCCTATTTGCTAGTGCTTTTCTGAGGCACTCTCCCATTTTGCCAAGGTCAGCCCTCCTAAAGTCCAGTACCCTTGCTTTTGTGTGGCTTGACTCTACAGCTGTGTTTATCATGAACCACACTGTTTGGTGGTCACTTGTTCCCAGATGGCTACCTACTTCTAAATCTGAGATCCTCTCTCCATCCCCCTTTGAGAGTACCAGGTCTAAGACTGCTCCCTCCTGAGTGGATTCCAACACTAGCTGTCTGAGGCATGCCCCCTGTATGGCATAGAGAATGCCCCTGCTCTTGGATGTGGCTGCAGCAAAGGTGCTCCAGTTAACATCTGGCATAATCAGGTCCCCCATAAAAAATATCTCCCCTTGTTCTGCCATTCTAAGTATGCCTTCTATCATTTCCTTGTCCATTGTCTCCCCCTGAGATGGGAGTCTGTATACAACCCCCATGCAGATTGTGGTGCCATTTCCTGTCTCCAGGGTGACATACAGTGCCTCCTCTCCTCCCTATTTGCCCTTTAGTTCCATTGCTTTGATACCTTCCCTTATGTAGAGAACTCCTCCTCCTCTTCCTCCTCTTTCACTCTCCCTGTCCCTCCTATAGATTGTGTACCCTGGTATGTTGACATCCCAGTCATGGTTCTCTGTGTGCCATGTTTCTGTGACTGCCATGATATCCATGCATCCCTCTTCCATCATGGCCACTAATTCAAGAAGCTAGTTACCCAGACTATGGGCATTGATACTCATCACCCTCCATTTTTTGATGGTCTTACCCCTTTTAGCCCCATTCCTGTCCTTACTGCCTTTGCTTTTCTCTCCATTTACCCCGTCCTGCTCCCTATTGACTTCTCTACCATGGCATTTATCTGGATAACTACCCTGTTTTGTGGGGGGGGGGCTGGGATTTCCCTGGTCCTTTTCAGTGCCTCCCCCATGCTAATTTAAATGCTTGCCAATGAAGCATTTAAACCTATCACCTAGGATCCTGGTTCCCCCTCCTGGACAGATGCAGACCATTGTGCCAGTATAGGCCTGTATCCCTCCTGGTGAACCCCCAGTCATTGAATCCCATGGTGCAGAGTACCCTAGCCTGATCCATGCCATAGACAGGCAGCACCTCCAAGAAGGTTACCATGCATGCTACTTGTCTAAGGCCCTTCCCCAACTCCACAAACTCCCCGTGCACTGCTCTGATCCCATTCCCAGCCAGGTCATTTGTCCCTAGGTGGACAATGATCCGGTTCCCTCTCCCGTGCAGCTGCTCCTGTGATCCTGAGGATTCACTTCCTGTCCCTCCATGCCATGGCACTGGGCAGGCAACTTACCTCCCTCTACCCTCCCTCCTCCCTCCCCCAGTTCTACCCCCTAACAATTGAGTCCCCCACCAGGAGTTGTTTCCTTCCCCTGTGGGATCCTGTGCCATCCTCCTGTGGGTTTCTTTTGTGGAGGTTCCCAGCATCCTCCTTGGTCTCCACTGTGGGTGCCTCCATAGAGGAACCACACTCCATCAGAACAGCATATGAATTGTGAAGAGGTACAACTGGAGGGATGCACCTCTCTTCCACAACCCACATGCTCCCTGAGCCCACTGTAGTCCAACTGCTTATCTTTCTTGGCAACCTCTGAGGCAGTGGTGGCAGCCCTGGTGGTCCTTGGGTGGAGGAGGAGGTTTCCTGAATCCTTGCCAGGTCACTTTGGAGATGGGCAACTTCCTCCCTCAGACCAGAGAGGTGCCTGCAATTGGGGCAGCAATGTAGCCTCCAGAACATCTCCCTGAAGACTGCCACCCCACATCCAGTGCATTGCACCACTCCCCACATGTCTCTCTCCCTTTCTGTTTAAATGTTTTTTCCTTTTTTATTAGTGTGTGCTAATGTGTGCATGTGTTTACCCTTACACGGCATGCTGAGCTGTTAAGGATATGACAGGTGTATGTCCTTTGCCCTTTTGGGGAAGTGATGTCAGAACCCCTGGTATAAGGATATGATGTATTTGGGGTGGGACCAGGCCTGTGCCCTGCAGAAACAATCAGCTACAGCTCTGACACACCACCCAGGTGAGTGCTTTCCTTCCTTTCAGCAAGACAACCTGCACAACAATTTAACAGAAAATATACAGCTCAAATTTAACAGAAAATAAACCCCGCAAAAAAGAATTTCAATCAGAGGTTCACTTACACAAACCCTGCAAGTTTGAAATGGAAAAAAAAATCACCTCTGCTGTGTAATTCTTTTGAGCTGTTCTGAGTTAGGGTTCCTGTTATGGTTAAGGGAAATGTGTACATTTAGGAAAGGGTAGGAGGGGGGCTTTGACCCCTCCAATCTATGGGGCTCACCCCAAAGAGTAACATCAATTTAGGTTTACACTTAACTCCCAGCAGTTTAGAAATTATTAGTAAAAATCTAGTTTCAGGATTTTAGGGCATAACTCAATTTTCAAGGGAGTTATCTGAGACATGGTGATCTTGTAGACCAAGAGTGTGTGTGAAGTTTGGTGAAGATGAGCCTTGAATTCTGCATTTGGCAACATGTTTAATTTTGGTGGAAATATTATGGTGCTGTGGGTACCTTGTGATGACTGTCCTTGGTATGATACGTTAATGTTGTAGTACTCTGTAAGGTCTTTCATTTCATATATAGTGTTACAGTTAACTTCAAATATTGAGCAAGCTATGGCCTGTGAAAGTTCTAATGTTATTCTATAGGAATTTTTGCATTTGTGCAGATTTGGGTCAGGGTTAAGTTGTATATCTGTGGGAATTAATAGGGCGCACATATCTGATATTGTTCAGGGTGCTGAGATACACCTTTTGTTGTGTGTGCCCCCCATTAAATATAACTTGTTCCGGAGTTAGGTTAGGTTAGGGTTAAGTTATGTATGTATTGGAGTGAATTGTAGGCACGTATGTGATATTGTCAGGGTGCCGAAGTACACTTTCTGTTGTGTGTGCACCCCATTAAATATTACTTGTTTTGGAGTTAACTTTAGGGTTTGGGTGCAGGTTAGGTTATACATGTGTTGGAGTTAAGGGGGAGCACATATCTGATATTGTTCAGGGTGCCGAGGCACACCTTCTGTCGTGTGTGCCCCCCATTAAATATTACTTGTTCTGGAGTTAGGTTAGGGTTAAGTTATGTGTCTGTTGGAGTTAATGGGGGCATATATCTGATATTGTTCAGGTTGCTGAGGTATACTTTCTGCCATATGTGCCCCCCATTAAATATGACTTGTCCCAGAGTTAGCGTTAGAGATGGCTGTTCGGGTTAGTGTTACAAAGACATTTGTGACTTAGGGTACAAATACTACTAAGGATTGATGCATGGATGGGAGCACATGGCATGGAGGGTCCTGAGCTCCCTCACACAAATACGGATACTATTAAGGAGTAATGCATGGATGGCAGCGTAAGGCCTGAATGGCCCTGCGCTCCCAAAGAGAAATATGGATACTACTAGGGACTGATGCATGGATAGCAGCACAGGGCCCAGAGGGCCCTGCACTCCCACACACACACACACACACACACACATGCAGAGGAGTATGGAGTGATAGGAGCAGAGGCTACAATTACAGTCTCTTAAAAAAATTATGGAGGGTTGGGAGTGCAGGGCCCCTACAAGCAAATACTCCTTTGATTGCATTTTCTCAAAAAGTAAGGACATTCTCTGCAAAAAACTTTGTTAATGGATCATTAGGTTTCCAGCACCAAAAACAGGGAAATTACATCTTAGGTTTCCCAACCCTAAGACCCCACCTCACCCTCGGTTTCCAACACCAACACCTCACCCCCATCCTACATGCAGGAACAGGTGTGAGGGGTGTGCCTTGGGGTTGTGAATCCTAATGCTCACCCCTTTCTCTTATCCTGTACCCATCTTAGCTTACTTACTCTTGGAATGGGGTGAGCACTAGGGTTCACAACCCCAAGATACACCCCTCACACCTGTTCCTGCATGTAGGGTGGAGGTGGGGTGTTAGGGTTGGAAACCAAGGGTGTGTGGTTGGGGTCTTAGGGATCTCTAAGACGTAAGTCCCCTACTTTTGATGATGGAACCCTAATGGTCCATTAAGAAAGCTTTGTTTGCAGAGAATTTCCCTACTTTTTGAAAAAGTATAATCACAAGGAACCCTAATGGTTCATTAATGAAGTTTTTTGCAGAGAATATAATTATAGTGTTAAAATGATTCCAGAAAGCCATTTGTAACTTAGAGGGCTAATCTTGAGATACAGTTTAACCTCCACAAGCTCCTTTGCAGAGCTATCAGCAGGAGATCAGTATTGGGATACAGTGTTATATTTTATTGCACCTGCAAGGAAAGAAACTGACAACACTCTGATATATTGTGTGAGAAACAAGATGTCTCTTAATGAGCTTAGGATGCAGAACCAGGAAAATACATTACATATAAAGAGTGCAATCTTTTGTTAGAGAGATAAACAGTAGTATAAGTGACATGTTTAATACCTTTTTTTCCAAAGCTACAAATTTATTATTGGAAAAGGCTGGCTTAACCTGTAGGAATCCATGCCCTGATTATAATTTACCAACTCCCACTTCCAGACCCAAATTCTGTTTTTGACATATTAGCCCTAATGAAGTGTTTGACCTTTTGACATCCATGAAAGAGGATCCTGCCAAAGGCAGTGATAATCTAGACAAGTTTTTTCTAAAATCTTGTGAGGATATAATAACCCCTTTATACTAGGAGTCATACTAAGATATGTAGGGTGCAACAGGCCTGTAGACCCAAAACAAAGCCCCTAAATTACATATAGCTTGAGATACTTGGGTTAGATAGCAAGTATCTATCAAGCCTATTCTTAAATGTATTTTTACTCGTACTAATAACTGTATCTAAAGGTAAATTATTCCAGGGTTTCACCACCCTTTGTGAAAAATAAAAACTACTTTTCTTAGTTTTACATATTTGTTTTTTTAATTGAAGAGGATGACCTCTAGTATTAACTCGTAATTGCTTATATTCCAAACCACAATCAATTAGTAAATTATCATCGTTAATAATGTCCCAAACAAATAACAGATCACCCCTCAAGTGCCTTTGTTCTAAAGACATTAGATTTAATTTATATAATCTATCATCATAGGTGAGATGTTTATAGGAAAATAAAGATTTTGTAATTCTCCTTTGTACACTTCCGATTCTATTAATGTCTTTATGCAAATAGGGGGCCAAAGTTGGGATGCATAATCAAGATGTAGACGTACATATGTATGATGAAGGGGGAAAAGGACTTTAGGATTTCTAGAAACAATATTTCTTTTAATTGACCACCAAATTCTGTTTGCTTTATTAATACTATTTGAAATTTGCTTGTCAATATTTAAATTTAAATCTATCATAACATCTAGGTCTTATTCACATTTTTTATTCATAATTAACTCATTATACAAATAATACTGATATTTGGAGTTCTTTTTACCAAAATGTAAAACTGTACACTTGGAAGTATTAAATTCCAATGTAATGACCATTTTCTTAATGCATCCAGATCCTTTTGGAGAACTGCACAATCATTTGAGTGTCTTGCAGTATTTGCAATTTTACAATCATCAGCATACTTTATAATGTTACTTTCAATACAGCATGATAGATCCAAAATAAAACATTGAAATATTAATGGTACAAGTACTGAACCCTGAGGAACACCACTCAAAACAGGAATCCAAGAAGATCTATACCCATCAATAGACACACATTGTTGTCTATTTTTGAGCCAATTTTTAATCTAATTAATAAATATTGGGCTGATTTTTAAAGCTTGTAATTTTTGAATAAGAGTCCAGTGAGGAACTGAATCAAATGCCTTCTTAAAGTCTAACAAAATCACATCATATAGTATGTGTTTATCAAGTTTGTCACTTACATAGTCATAAAAACTGACTAGATTAGTGACAACAGATCTTCCTTTTTTAAAACCATGCTGAGTGGAATCCAAAACTGCTAAGCTTGAAGATAATTCATCCTTAATAATTTGTTCTAACATCTTACATATTATCGAAGTTAGGCTGATATGACGGTAATTTTGCACCTGACTCCTGTCACCCTTTTTAATAAGGGGAGTAATATACGCTTCTCTCCAATCAGTCGGTACTAAACCAGTTTTTAAACTGTTATAATATATTATTTTTAATGGTAGACTCAAATAGTCCTTCATTAATTATTGACCTACATTTTCAATCTGTTTCTCTGTACTCAAACCTTCCCTGTTGCTTGGAAACATTCCATAGTTATTCCCCTTCATAAAAGTGGCGACAAACTATCAGTTGAAAATTATCAACTAATTTCCTTACTTCCCATAGTCTCAACATTTATGGAAAAGATTGTCCATACACAGATATTAGATTACCTAGACACTTATCAAGTTCTTTATGATGCTCAGTCTGGCTTTAGGCCTCACCATTTGACCCACACTGCCTTGACATATTTTTACAACCCTGTCTTCAGAGCGTTAGGCAAGGGTCACCATGTAAGTACCATTTTCATAGACTTATCCAAGGTTTTTGACTTCATTAATCACTCTTTACTTTTGACACGTCTTCATTCTCATGGTTTCTCTCACAACACTATTTCTTGGTTTTCCTCATGCCTTCATGCTTGTTCTTAATCTGTTCTTGGGGATGGGTATCTTTCTGTCCCTCTTCCTTCACTCACAGGGGTGACCCAGGGTTCTACTCTTGTCCCTATTCTTTTCAACCTATTTGTTGACCTTCTCTCCTCAGTAGTTAGTAATAGCATGGTGCATTTCTATGCTGATGATACTACTTCCATGGGGATTTACCTGGGAAAGTGTTGGCCTATCAAATCAAAGTGGAAAAAACAGAAATAACATATCTGCCATACTTAGAGATGATTGCTTATTATCAGAATCTGAATCATACATAAATACTACCCTCGACACATTTTTTCAGATATTATATACTCCAGAAAAGGTGGTTGGTGTGGAACAGATTACTAATTAGCTTTCAAAGCTAAACCTTCCTAAGGTATCCAACCAAGATCGACTTCTTCTAAATAAAGAAATCACAGAAAAAGAGGTTATAGCTACCATCCAATCCCAATCCAATGGCAAGAGCCCAGGCCCAAGTGGGCTATCCTTTGAACTCTATAAGAAACTTTTGGTGGTATTAGCCCCGTATCTGGCTACACTTTTTATCTCCTTCTTGACCGAATTTTAAAGAAAACACAAATTGCACATACCCCATTAATGTAAAGCATCATGGGAAGTAGGATAAATGTTTGAAAACTGGAGTAGTAGTAAGAAAAAGAGTATGATGGAGTGATGAACAATAGAGATGTTGAAGGTCTTGTTTGTTTTAATGGTTCTAGGTGCCATGGTATTACTGTGAAATGTTTTCTTTACTAGCTGTAAAGTATTGTAGTATTGCAATTCACTTTCTGCTATTTTAAAAAGAAAGGTTTACTTGCTTTTGATCAATATGTTGTCGTTTCCAAAAATTTCCAATTAGTTTTTGAAAAATTTAGGTTTAGTTTTGCAAATATTGGGCCGGATATTCAAAAGGGTTGCACCATGCGCAATAGGGTTGCGCATGTACAGAGATCTAATCTTGGTTATTCTGCGATATTCAGCAGGAGGCAGTTGCACCACGAAAACAGGCTGAGCAACAGCGCGAATGCAAATGGCGGTATCAACCAAGGGGGTGGATCCCTGCATAAAGCTGCACGATATTCAAGGATTGCCAATGCACAACAGCAGAACAGCGAAGTTACGCCAAGCTGAAATGAGCCAAAATTAAAAGGCTCAAGGAAGAGGCGCAAGAACGCTACAGAGATGCCAAGCGAGACAGACAGAGAGAGACAGACAGTGATAGTCCAGAACAGGGCAGGCAAGGGAAGTGTGTGTGCCATAGGCTACAGAGGCCAGCGGGGGTACCCGGTGCAGTGGAGGTAGCAGTCAGGACAGCGGGGGTAACAGAGCAACATCAGCCAGGGGGGTCACAAGCCAGGGAGATGGACAGTGCCAGCTTTCACATGGAAGCTGTAATGAGGGGGGTGAGAATGCATGCTGCAGGGGGACATGGCCGTGGAAGGGCCCGTCTGCGGTACGCCCCCAACAGGCAGTACTGTGCCCGCATTAGCTTTGAGCTGTACACAGATGTAGAGATCGTGGGCCGGTACCGCCTGTACAGGGCAATACTGAGACGGCTCTGTGAGCTGTGCAGTGATGTGATGCAGGCACCCTCACGACGGAGTCACGCTCTGTCGGTGGAGACCAAGGTGACAGCCTGCATGTGCCTGCTCACCATGGGCACCTTCCAGAGGCCGACAGGGGACACCACAGGCATCACACAGTCGGCCACGTCACGCATCCTCACCCAATTCCTCAGCGCACTGCTGCCACATGCTGCGGAGCACATCCAGTTCCCCAGCACCGCGGCAGAGCGTACAGCAAACATGCAGGAGTTCCACAGGGTAGCATGTATGCCTGGCATGCTAGGGGCCATAGACTGCAGCCATGTGGCCATTCGCATGCCACCTGGCCCCAATGGGGCTGCATATAGGAACAGGAAGGGCTATTCCAGTGTCAACTGCCAGGTGGTGTGTGATGCCACTGGGCGCATAATCAATATCTGTGCCACACACCCTGGCAGAGCACATGATGCCTTTATATGGTATCAGTCCGCACTCTGCCATCGATTAGAGAGTGGGGACATCCCCACAGGCCATCCAGTGGGTGAGTACTCATGTAGGAATTGCAAACATGGGGCAAGGGTGGGAATGCCACAGGTGCCATGGTAGTGGCACACAGGGATATTGGCAATATGGACCTGAACATGATACTCATCTCCACCATCTCCACACAGGTGACAGCGGATACCCACTCCATCCCTGGCTGCTCACACCATACTGGCGCCCCATGACCCCATCGCAGCAACGCTATAATGAGGCGCATGCCGCCACACACAACATCATCGAGCGGGTGTTTGGGATGCTCAAGGCATGCTTCCGATGCCTAGACACCTCCGGCGGTGCCCTACAGTATAGCCCCTCAAAGGCCTGTGGGATATTCCTGGCCTGTTGTATCCTGCACAACATGGCCAAAGACTGTGGGATAGCCATTCCAGGTTGAGGAGGGGACAGCGATGGGGATGCCAGTGGCGCCGGTGATGATGGTGATGAGCAGCCCCCTTGGATGGCGGGACCCCGACTGATCCGGCAGGCCCAGCTACACGGGACAACATCATGGAGGAGCATTATGCATGACACAGGTAAGTCAAGGGGCCATGTGCAACCAACACTGTCCTGGCGAACCCACAGGCACAGAGTAACACACCAGGGTGCATGATGGCAAGGGAGTGGAAGGACCAGGCACACAAACACACCACCAGGGAGGGGCGAACAGTCATATGGACACACACACACACACACACACACACACACACACACACCAGGCACAAAGCGTACATGGGCAGGTGCACAGCAGAGCAGGAACAGACATGGCAAACACACAGATCACAGACCACACCACCACCTGTACTGTCCAAGTACGTGTGTCAGATGCTGGGCACCCTTGCACCTTGGTGTACAGTGCAATGCAGGCATCATCATGCACACACACCTGTGGACAGCAGTCGGGATGGTGTGCAGGTGGTCCGTATGTCGGCGTGATGTGCAGGGCACCCACCAGTGCACTTCCCACCATGACGCACAGTGCACACAGGGCAGCACCAGACAGGGCCCGCACTGGGAGACAGGTCAGTCATGTTGCACCATTCCATGGCCACCGCGGATGCGTGGGCGGCCCCGCCATGACCCAGCAGCACTGGCAGGCTGAGCAGGGGCCACTTGGGGTGGCACCAATGGACCACCAGGGGTCCCACTGCGCGATCACGACCTTGTCCGCACTGGGGTCTGTAGTATGCCAAACATACCTGCACCAGGGGTGCTCGGGATGCCCACAGCAGAACCCGGTGTCGACAGGCTTGGTGTCGCACAACGCCAGGAACGGGGAGTGGAGAGCGTACTGTGTGGGGTGCACGGTACAGGGGCACCTGCTTGTGTGCCCAATGCAGCCACAACAGCGACCAATGCCTGGGTCTGCCTGTCAATGCGGCGGTCACATCCATCCGCATATGGACCATCTCTGCAAGGTTCAGAGCACAGTCCCTGCTGTGCCGCTCCACAGCCACGCACAGTGCCTCCATGGATGTTGCAACCCACCTTTGCTGCTGTACTGATTCCCGCAGCAGGCAGGTGTGCTCTTCAAATGGGTACTCTGCCACAACGGCATCCTGTCCCCCAGGGTATGGAAGGTCCTGATGCTCAACACCCCTTGAGGGTGGGCGCTGTTCACCAGGACCAGGAATGGGCATATCAAAGGGCGGTGGCCATGTGCCACCACTGGACACTGTACCCCGCAGACCTGGTGGGTGACTGCTGCTGCTGCCCCTCCAACCGCTGTGCCCCAGGGACCACTCGTTCCACTGCTGTGGCTGCAACAGTGCCAGACACCTGCACAGCCACCGGTGCTGCCCCACCGGTGCTGACAGGCACAGCCTGGGACTGTGCCGACATGCTGGCACACACAGTTGGAGCCAGCTGGCCCAGGGGCACGTGCTGGCCTGCTGTGTGTCCGTCATGGGACACACATGTCACTGCCCATTGCAGTCCTTGCATCATCAATGGTGCGAGTCGTGCTACAGCCACAGTCACAGCGTGCTGGCATGCTTGCATGCCAGACTGCTGAACACAGGTGTGCACCCCCACACCCGACTCACCAACACCAGAGTTGGCAGCCCGGCGTGCATGCTGGTGCAGTGCATGCTGGCTGGTGACAGAGGTGGATGGACCTTCCTCCATGTCCAGCAGGTCTTCCTCACTGCCTGGACCCACCACCACCATCCCCTGAAGATGAACAGGATCTGTAACAGAAAGTGAGGACATGTGAGTGCATGTGAACAACCTTCCCCCCCCAACACCACCACCATGTCATACCATGCAGTGATGGGCTTCCACCTGTCTGGAATCCACCTCCTGGTACGCCCTCAATAGCACTCCACTGCATTGATGCAGCCAGTCAGTCCTCAGCCAGGGTCAGCTCCACCACCGCTGGCTGTCCCCCGCCTGTGCCAGCACATGCCACCCTGAGGGCTGCCACCTTCTCCTTCACCCTCCTGCGGTCTGTCCCCATCTTCTTTTTGCATTCCTGCACGGAGTGCTGGTGGCTTCCGTGCAGGTTCACTGCCCGAGCTACCCTCCCATGCAGCCATCAGGCCTGAGGGTGCCCGCCGTCCACTCAGTAGTGGCTCCTCCTCCAGGTAGGCCTGGAAGGGCCTCTGTCTCCGCGTGGTGAAGTTGGGCCTCCTCCTCCGCCCACCATCCTCACCCTCACCTTGGCTCTGCTCGGTCATGTCGATCTGTATGGGTGGAAGTGGATACCTGTCACTGTGCAGTCTACAAGCGTTATCCCATGACCATTGTCCAGAACATCACACAGCATGCAACCCAACTCTCACCTGCAGTAACCGAATCTGGCCAGCGCAGCCCAATGTCACACATTTATAGCGCAATGCATGCAAATTAGGAATGGAGCAACTGTAATGAGATGCAAATTGAGCCACTGTGCCTTTGAATGGCTGATCAGATGATTTGCATGTGTCGGCTGAATATCGTGCAGTTGCGCTTTGCGCAATATGGTTGAGCCAGCTGAGCCAATGGCGCATATCTGTGACTGTGTGGTACACTGCATTGCGCATGCCCAGGTAGCTTACGCAGGCATCTGCCGTGCTGATGACGTGCTTTGCATGATTGGCAATTCAGGCCATGGCCACCATTGTGCCAATGGTGCTACAGCGCTGGTCACCACATGGCGCAGTGGCAGTACTGCGCAATAGTCCACTGTGGCACTGGCATGCAGGTGTCCGATCATGCAGGATGTGTGGATGTCCGATGGCGCTATGCGTGGCCTTGAGCCACTGACCCATGACCTTGTGCACGACCTTTGCCCCCTGGCGCTATACGTCTGCCATGTGTACGGCTGTATCGCACTGTTCGGTGACAGTGCGATGTGGACCGATGGCGCTGTCTGAACAGCGCGATAGGCAGTGATGGAGTTGTATTGCGCAACATTTCCACGTGGGGTTGCCGCGCTGCTGAGCGCCATATTGCCACTGTACAGTTTGACAATGGCACGGAGAGCACCACAATGGGGGCTTTGGGTTAGCCAACCTGGTGGCTGTGGTGGAGCCCACTATGGCTCACTGTTGAGGTGTGCCCCTGCAGGTGCCACGCACCCATGTGTGGCAGCAGGTCACCGCTGCCCTGGAGCAGGCCACTGGGTGGAGGAGGACCCCTGAACAGTGCAGGCACCGCTATGGCAACCTGCAGAGGAGGGAGCATGCTTTGCTTGCCCGCCTCAGGTCGCGTGCCAGGAGGGGCATTGTGCCCAGGCCAGGTGGGTGTGCTGTGTATGCACTGGTATTGTCTGCATGGGTGACTGTGTAATGTAATCTGTTCATGGGTGTGGGTTGGGCTGTGGTTTGCTGTGAGGGTGTTTGCAGGTGTGTGCTGTTTGGGTCTGGATGTGTGGGCAGGCACACTCAATGGGGCAAGGGGCTGTCTGCTTTGGATCTCACTGATGTTTTTCTCTTCCTTTGTCTCCCACAGGCATGGAGGAGCAGAGGCAGGCACAGGCTGAGGCATGGGATGGCGGTGCCAGGGTGGCTGGTGGAGGAGGGGTGCAACAGCCACAGCAGCAGCAACAGCAGCAGCCACAGCTGCAGCACCTGATGCAGCGGCTTGATGAGGGTGAGTGTCATTACAACATGGATGCTATTGCATGCTGTGGGGGGGCACGGCCACCATCCATGGACAACACTGCCATGCACATGACGTGTGACAGTCAGCACTGTCCAGTGGCACTGCATGTCTGTGAGTGCATCACTGGTGGTCCATGCATGCACTGGGCACATGGCTGTGGCACTACCTTCCCACGACAGCCACGTCACTGGACAGCCTTGGTTGTGCTGTGCTGGGCATGGGTGGGGTGTGTGCAGTGGCACACATGGCTGTTGCTGCCTGGTTGGGCTTGTCTTGTGCACGGTCACTGTGAGTGGGTGCAGTCCATCACAGGGGTGTGGCACTTGGCTGTATGCCATGCATGTTGGGTGGGCTTCAGGGTTGTGGACAGTCACAGCCATTGATTCTGTTCCCTTGCCCTAGGTGTCCGGGTCCTGCACAGGATTGAGCAGGCTGTCCACCACCTGCTGGAGGTGTCCATGGCATCCCCAGCCATTCTGCAGGAGATGCACGGAGGGTGTCAGTCGACGGAGGAGGCCACCGAGGACCAGAGGCAACCTGCTGCTGTAAGCCTGGAGGACATGCTATCTCACACCTTCCCCTTTACCTTTCCCTCACACCCTGCCTTCCCTCACAGTTCTTCACCCCTGCCCCTTACCCACCTCTACCTTGTACCCGTACCCCACCCCTTTCTTGTATATATATCTCTCTGTACATAGTTTATTGTTGTGTGTTCATGTTGATATTCTTTTATAAATCTATTTTGTATGAATACTGTAGTGGTCTCTGATTTGCAGCTGGCTATGGGTGCTCAGTTGCAGTGGTGTGCATGGCATCTGGTGTGGTATTGTCCTGGGATTGTGTGTGTGTGTGTGTGTGCATGGGGGGGTGTCCCTGGTGCGGTGGTGGCTTTCAGCCGGACTGGCCGTGTGCTGCCACACACCGCTGGGTGCTCCTGGTGTGTCTGGCTTGTATGGTTCGGTGGAACACATGGTTGCATTGTGCCGGGGGGGGCCTGGGGAGTCCTGCAGTGATGGTCACAGTCACTGCTCATGGGTGGTGTCTTGGGGTCACAGTGCAGGGTGTGCTGTGCACACGGGGGGGGCTGCTGGACACTGGGGTGGTCCGCCCACTTTGTGTGGCAGTCTCAGCTTGCCAGTGGGTGTGCTGCAGTAACACAGCCGGGATGTGCTTTCTTTGCTTGTCCCCATGGGCCGGTTGATATTCCGTCCCTCCCCCAGTTATGCTGTTCTTGGGGTGTGGGGGTGCATTGTTAGTTCTGCAGTGTGTCCCTGTGCCCATCTGTGGCATGGGTGGTGTGCCTCTGCCTACCTCCCTGGTTGCGCTGTTCCATTGCTATGCTGCTGGGGGTGTCATTGCTTGCCCTATGGGCCTCTGGACTGCTCAGCTGGGCTGGCCTTGTTAGCTATGGCACATATTATCTGCTCAACTTCCCCTCCCTGGTTGCGCTATGGCGCATCATATCTGCTCAGCTTCCCCTCCCTGGTTGCGCTATGGCGCGGTTTGTGCGATATTCAGACATTGGCTGCTTGCGCAATTGGCCTTGCTCCATGTTTGAATATCGCGATGATTGTGCATGTGCGCAAGTGACTTGCGCCTGCTCTTGCTGTTGCGCACTTTTCGGGCGCAGTTTGAATATCCGGCCCATTGTCTCTAGGGTTTCTTTAAAAATTTTTGTTTTTTCTGTTGGAAGTTTGAAAAAAATGCTTTCTTTTGATTGACTGTGATGCTTGATTTCCAATATTTGTCCCAGCCATAGCTTGCCAATCATGAATACTTTCGAACTATCAGAATGGCTTGCATTATCACAGATATATATTAGTGTGTGATGTCTTGTTATTTTCGAAAACAGAGGTTTTTTTCGCCAACTTTCTGACTATTTTTTTTTTTTAATTCAGGTTTATTGTTGCAAATTATGTGTGTATTATTTTTCTTGGAAAGTGTCTGTTTTTCTGTTGGAAATTTCAAAAACTGCTTTCTTTTCATTATCTGTCATGTTGGAGTTTTGATGTATGTTCTACCCATAGCTTGTCAATCATAAATACTTTAAAATCATGTTACCGGCTTACATTAGTGCAAATACATGTCAGTGTGTAATGTCTTCTTGTTTTCGAAAACTGAGTTGTTGTCCCCAACTAATTTCTGATTAGTTTTTGAAATCTTCTAGTTTATTTTTGCAAATAACATCTGTGTAGCTTTGTTGTGAAAGTGTCTGTTTTCTGTATTGGAAGTTTGAAAAAATGCTTTGTTTTGATTGGTGGTCATGGTGGATTTCTGATATATGTGGCGCTCATAGTTTGTCAGTGTTTAAATACTTTTGAATCCTGTAAATGGCTTGTATTATCATAAATGTATGTTAGTCTGCAAAAATCTATTTTCAAACATATCATTCAGAGAATTCTTAGGAATAAAAACAGTGCTTCACAGAACTTCTCTGGTGGCACAATAGAGATGATACAGGACTGGAAGTCCCTTGGTTTGAAAACTGTCTTTTTTTCCCTCATTTTTATTTTAGGTTCGGCAAAAATAAATGTACTTTCATAAAGGAAGGAGATCACTGGACCAGCGAGACTACTTTCTTTTCGAAGATACATTTTCAGAGAAATTCATTACTTATTTTCTTTTCATCTTGATTTTATTGCAGGGAGCGGAGCATCAGCGATGCCCTCCCATACACTACAAGACAAACACTGATGAACTGTTGTTTTTTTCTTACTTATGAACTTAAGTTGTTTTTGCAGATACTATATTTTTGCACAAAAAGATTTATGTGTGATTAAGTCTTGCAAACTAATTGCAGAATTCTTCAGAAAAAAAAAACATCCTTAACTGAGCCTCTCCTGTGGCACAAAAGAGAAGATCAGGGACACTGGTTTACCGGGATTGAGAAAGGGCATATTCCATTCTGCACATTGTAAAAAATGGTATTGTCACCGGTGTCTGCTAAGCCAAAATCCGGTTTTACTGGTATTTGGTTCTTTGTATTTTATTTAACAATTTTTAACTCTGCTAACATGCATTTTAGCAATTTTGACCTCCACTGTTGTGCATCCTTCCATCCTTGTACCAATTTAAAGTTATTTTAGGTACAAGATGTGATGGCAGCAGCAGCACTACAGCCCCCATCCCTAAGGTGTGACGGAAGCAGCACTATGACCTCCCTCCCTCAGGTGTGACAGAAGCAGCAGCACTGTGGCCCCCATCCCTTAGGTGTGATGGCAGCAGTACTACATTCACCATCTACCAGTGGTGATGGCAGAATCACTACAGCCTCCACCCCTTCAGTATGATGGCAGTTGTAACAATGCAGTCCGCATCCCTCAGGGGTGATGGCAGTAGTGACAGCACTATGATCCCCTTTTGTTCAACACCCACACCCACATGCACAAGTTACAAATGACTTGGTCTCTTTGCTTGTTAGAACTCAGATGTAAATTAATCTGAACCATCACCACTAAGGTGGACTACCTTTGTGTTTTCCTATCTATAATTTAACTGCCTGAATTGGATTTCTACCTGTGACACTGCTGACCAGGGTTAGGGAACAGACTTGGGTATTGGAGGGTCAGCTGGTAGGTGAAGGCTTGATTGTCCAATGACCACGCACCTTCTCCTGGGAGGGAGGCTGGGTTCACAGCTCAGCATTTGATGGCCCCTGGTGGAGGCCAGAGGCACAACAACATGTCAGCCCTCACTGCAGGAGGGAGCATGATGGACATTGGCTTGTGCCTTGACATCATGTGGCCTGTCAAGAAAATGGGAAAACACCCACTGGCCAACTGAAGGACAGCTGTTGGTCCCTCTATAAGCTGGAAGCCCCAGACATGTATCCATTCTGACCCTTGCCATGCTCAGGATACACAGGAAACTCTTTGGGGTAATTCTCTTCCCCGGTAGCCTCCCACAGGGGTAGGGGCCCACTCAATGAAGGGTTACTTTTGGTTACCTGGTAGCACAGCTGTAAGGGGCAGTGGATGGTGGTCGGACTCAGCAGCAGTGGTAGGGGGGCCTTGGCAGGCCTGAAGGAGTGGATGGCCAGGAGGTAGGAGGAGAAAAAAAAACTGCTTGAATTTGCTTCTTTGAAATAAAGTGTCTTCACCTAAAAAATCCACAAGTGATTAGTGGAGGACCTTCAAATGGATTCATGCATCTCCCAGACATGTGGATGCTTTTTTTTTACTTGGTGTCCATGAAAAGGATGTCTCCCAGTTTTCATGTCTTTGTTCAGATGTGAATTGAGCACCACTCTGCCCACCAGCATCATACAGCCCCTGGGGTCTTACCTTCTGTGTGTCATTGACTGTGTTTTCAAAATCCACTGGCCAAACATATGTACACTTAAATACTTAACTTTTGATTTTTGTTGAAGCAGTCATTAGAAAACTTTTTGTTGTCACAGAGACTGAAACAGTAGGTGGGAGAAAAGCTGCAAATGATCCAATTCACCTAAATGGGGTGCTAACTATGAAGTATTTTCATAAGTAGTAAGGCAGTTTCTTCTTTGTGAACATACTTTTATTCAGACTAGTTTTCATTCAAACAACTGAGGATTTTGGATGGCCCTACTGCTTATAAACTTGAATAAGCTAGTTGGTAACAGTGATCCTGCACTTAGCAATCTACAACCTAGATGTTCACATGAAAGAATACAATAAAAACCTGACTAAAATCTAAAAACAAGCTTATAAAACATGTAAAATGCATCTGAACATTTATCTTTACCTATACAAAATCATTGCAGCCCAAGTAAAACTCAAATAAATTACATGGCACCCTGACTACTATTCTGTGATGTAGTAATCATATATTGGTATTTTTTTCATATTCTTTGTAAAGCAGGTAAGGCCCACTAGGCAGAACTGTCTGTTTTCAGGAGTGACCTAGAAGCACTGGGGAGGTTAAGTGACTTGCTTGGAGTCACACAGTATGCAAGTGGAGGTTGTGGGAATCAAACCCAGGTCTGCTGGATGTGCCCAGTTCAATCACTGTTTGTTACTCTAACCACTAGGCATGGGTGATTAAACTGAATGGCTGATTACAACAAAGCAGTGCAGGTGATTTCCTTACTGACTCTATATGCAGCAAAGCAGAAAGAATGCAAAGCATATCAGCATTCATTTTAAAATGCTGAAATCTGGATTGGCCCACTGGCGCTGCGGTAGCACTATTGCTTGCAATGCCAGTGACCCAGGGTCAGAAGTGAACTCAGGTTGCTGGAGGTCTGGTCAGGGGAGTAGGATTGAGCACCCGGGGGACTGCTCTCCTCCTCCGGGAAGGTGGGCTGCAGGTCCTGCTGCTTTACCACCACCTGTGTGACCACAGGTGGTGGTGCAATGGTGCTGCAGAGTGATCAGGAGGGGAGGACACTAGCCAGGATCTGGAGCAGTGGCATGTTTCTATGTGACCTACTTCCTTGGAACTCCTCTAGTGCAGATGCCCTCAGGGACAGAGACCAGAAAACCAGGAACAATCACTGTACATTGGTCACTGGCAGAAGGGACCCAGGTGCCCCAGACTTCATAACCAGGCTCCATAGAGGACCCACTGAGCTGCCCCACACACACTAGCGGAGTGTGGAGGGTGACCTGGGGTTCCCTCCCTTCCCACCAGGGGGGTAAAATCCAGGCAGGACAGGGGCAGGTCCACAGGAGCTCATGAGTATTACCTGGGGTGAAGCTAGGGGATACCCAGCCTAGGGATCTCTGAAAAGTCGAGACTGATGCTGTGAGAAGGGGACATAGAAAGAGAAAATAAAAACAATTTAAAAAGATGCTGAAATCTTAGAGATTCTGTGCAGTGACATGCAATTTCCATTAGGCACCGGTACAAGAATTCAAAATCCGCAAACCAAGCAGGATTCCGAGATTGTGACCGGTGTTACAGGTAAAAATGGAAAACCAGGGTCCCTGGAGAAGATGCAGAACTATAAGTTTCAGAATCCTAGGTTCACAACTAGTTTTTTTTTTTGGTTTGTAGTTTCAATTGCTTTTTGGTTTTCCTGATTTATTTTTGCAAGCATATCTGTGTGTTCATTAGCAAGTATGTTTGTGGAAAAAAATTATTTTTGAAAATGAATGTATTTTCACAAAAAGTTATCTGGTGGATAGGCAATAAAAATACATGTGCGGGAGTGAATATATTTGTGCAAATTTAGAAAACGTTTGCGAATATGGATTTTTTGTGTGCTTTTTTTCTGTTGTTTTGCTAAGGATTATATGTGATTTAAGTTGATTTATGCCAATATGTTATTAATTATGGTTTTGATTTTTTTTGTTTGTTATATTTTGTAATTATGTATGTTTATATATGAACTGTGGTACTAATTAATTGTTTTCATTTATTCTAGGTTTTTTCCTTTGTAGCTACAGATTGCTGTTGAAGTACAGAAAAGATGCCATCTAGAAATAGTCTTCAAACTCTGCATAGCAGGGCTATGTATAAGAAGACTTGTGAGGTGCATAAAGATGCAAAATGTGTGATGAATAGTAAAACTGATCATCAAGCAGCCAGGCTGTCCAGTGAGAGAAAGCTGGTTCCCGAAAAGCATGTACATCCACAGAAGGTGAGCCATGTGCTTTGCCTGTAATAAGTGGAAATGTGTGTGCTGATAGTAAACAGTCTAGTAAGAGGAGTACGTTAACTGTGACACATAAAAAGCAACAAAAAGAGAAATAGCTGTGCTGTTGTCAGCAGTGCTGTTGCAAAAGTAAGATTTTTCCATGCACTAGCCCATAAAGCTAAGACTGAATGGATTATATCTGCTACTATGAGATGACTAGCTAACAAAAAGGAAAAATAAGCTTGTGTTAATGAAACTGTGACTTCATGTTAAGCAGTTTGTTAGTATAGCAGTAAATGTTAGCGCTCAACTGTGGAGACAAATGATGTCTCAACTTGACTCATTCAAAAGAGTTGTGTATGCAATTAAAATAAAATTGCAAGAAGTTAGAGATCTTAACAGAGGCAACGTCTGTGAGGTTCTCAGTGTCACTTGGTTATGTACAGAACACTCAGAACTTTACTTCTGGCAGGAGACATACAATCCATTGTTGATAGGAACAGTGCTTTCAATGGATGAGAGTGGAAAAGCATGCAACCTGTTGCTGTTACAAATTGCTGCCACTACACTGGATTTAGAGGAGGATCCTGATGCCCAGTTGAGGAACACAGACTAAAATGTGCTCAGAGGTCCTGTGATAAGTTGTGCAAGACACAGCAAACATCTTTTAATGCAGTGAAGAACTTTATCAACCTGTTTGTGAGCATGAAGAGCTCTAAACGTTATGAACTGTTTGAGAAAATTGATCACTGTGACATCTGTCCATACACTGCACTTATGGGTCATTCTCTAGCCTGTTTGCAGACTGGCATGTGTGACAGTGTTCTTCATCACATGCACATGATTGCTTTGCATAATACAACTATGCATACATTTGTTGCCAAAGTGTACCATGTTAGATGCTCAGTGAAGATGTTCTCTGAGCTACATTGGTTACTGGAAGAAGGTGATATGGAAGGTGCATCTGTGCTGATTAAAAATATACAGAGGCAAACACCTTTGCATTCTGCATCCAATGTTTGCACAGACTCAGTGGAAGTGTCTACTTCTGTTGATGAATCTGTACTCATTAGAAAGTTTGGCAAAGACATTGCAAAGTTTGAGTTAGTTAAAAGAGAAAAGTTTGAAAATACTTGTGTTTCTTGCCAACGTCTCTTTTATAAAGGGAAAGTTGTGGATATTGATCTGGAGAAGATCAAGACATTGAATCATAAGTGGTGTTGTTTGGTGGCTTACTGTATTTGTTACTGCAGTCAGACTTTGATATGCCTAGAAAGATATACGTGTGTGTGCTGCTGTAGTGAGATTAAGGTGAATGTCCTACTACCAAGGTCCTTACTGAATAATATGGAACCTGACAGAATTCCTCCAGAGATTGCAAAACTTAATTTTTTTGAGTGGATTCTGATTCAAACAATGAAACTCTTTCAGGCAATTTTGCATCTTAACACTAAGATGAAGAACATGCAGAACAGACTGAGATCAGGATGGGGAGCAGTCTGTGTGTCCCAGAATGCTTGGCTGAAGCAGAAGGCTGTGTGTGAGGAGAGCATCTTCTCAATGTCCTCCATATCATTGTGTTGAGGAGAGAGATGTTTAATTTGGAAATCCGAGTAGCATTTTAAAATATCAGCATGGGCCTACCTTCCTTTGTTTTTTCTCCCCTCTGGCTTGTCCTTTTAAGAAGCCCTCCAAGCTAAGACACCAGGTGTTCACTGACACAAGTGATTCACGGTGGAGTATATCCCTCTTGTTCTCGTGGATCCCAGAACTTGCTCGGACAGTACTCAATGCCGCCGAAACTCAAAATGAATCTACCCCAGCAATGGGTGTTTCTGGTGAACCCCCTTCCACCTTTGTAGTGATGGATGAAATACAAATGGTGGGCTCTTCAAACAGTACTATGGCCCATTCACAAGAACCACAAGAGGAGCCTAATTGCAGAGTGGATGCAGTGGAGTCTAAACAAGCAGGTAACCCCTCAGCCTGGAAATCCCAGGTACAGGTTCTTTTTGTATTTAAGGCTGATAAGGGAGAAAAATCTAAAAGTTGAAATGGTCTTGATAGTGCTGATCAGGCCAGCCCAAAATATCCCTGCAGTAACTCTGCTAATCGGGCCATAAGGGCAAGCTTACATAATAAAAAAAGGAAAATTACCATCAGTCCTATTGGGACCTCTGAACTCACCTACTCAGATAAAAAACTTAGCACAAACTGCAAAAAGCCAAAATCAAATGATAAGTTTTGTAATTCAGGGCAGCTATCCATTAAGAATAACATTAGTATCCCCCCCCCCGGCATCTCTGGTCTGTGTCTATGATATTTTTGCAAAGGTAACAAAAGATAGAAGGGAACCTGAAGGATATGCCATGGCCATGGTTTCACATATTAAATCTGGAGGCAATAAAGCCCAAGAAAAGGAGAAGCTGGAAGAGTCTAAGGAAAATGAGAAAGGTAGGGGAAACCAAAGGGACAGAAGTGAGGAGGAAGGGAAGGAAAGTGGAACCAAAGGGGTACAAAATTATGTCTTGCAAGAAATGAGACAGGGGTTTAATAAACTGAACTTGGCAGTTACAGCACTAACACAAACATTTTCTGTAATGGTGGAGAAGTCTGAGTCCCTGGCATTAAGGACATCTGAATGTGAATTGCAAGTAAGCAAGATGGAGGATACCCTTCCAGGAATTGGTAACTCAGCAACCAAATGTAACAAAGAGTTGGAGGCCCTAAAATTGAAAGTGGAGGACCTAGAGTCTAGATCAAGAAGGGTTAATCTGAAGATTGGGAATTTACCAGAGGGAATAGAAGGTGGGAACCCTCATGGATATTGTGAAGAGATGCCATCTAATATTATGGATCTCTCATATCCACATCAGAAGGTGGAGTTAGATAGAGCCCGTGGGGCCCTAGGGATCATAATGGCAGATCTCACTTTATGTTCATAAAACCAGTAAGGTACAAGGATCGGGAGTGAATCCTTCAGAAAGTGAGACTGGAAAAAGGCCTGTTTTATAATGGAATGTGGCTTCAAATCTTTCCAGATCTGCCTCCATCCATCTTAACAAAAAGAAAGGCTTTTGATTCTATAAGAGACAGGCTTAGAAAAGAAGGAATTTTCTTCACCATGCTATATCCTGCGAAATTAAGTGTCTATGCTGATGGAAAACATTCTTTTTTCATATTCCATCTGAAGCAGAAGAAAAGCTGAAGGAAATATTAAAAAGCAGGCCTAATCAAGCCTCATTTTCAATGGATCCAGGGGGGTCTACAAGCTAGATAATAAACATAATCTGCTCACCTTTTGTTGATTAAATATCTTAAAAAAAAATATGTGTCCTAACTTGCCCTCCCTCTTTTCGGGGGGAGAAGGGTAAGAGATTAGGAAAAAACTAAGATAAAGCCCTCTCCATACACATGGCTCTATTCCTTACACTATTTTCTTTTTTCTCTTTTTTTGTTCCTCTCTTCTCACCTTGGTCAGGTTTTCTTTTTGTTTTTGTGGCGGGACAAGGGATCACTCTGGCTGTCTTTTTGTAGCACCTTAGCACATGATTGCAACTCAGCAACCTTAATGGGAGGGAGGGAGGAAAGGCATCCACTTTTTGTCAGGACACCTGGATTTTACCACTGCTCTCCTACTCTTGAGGATTCATAATCATTTGAACTATGTAGGAAAAATAAATGGAGGAGAATTAGATCTTAAGGTCATTCAATCATTCAATCAATCAAATCTTTATTTATCCAGGTGAACACCATTGAGCATAGCTCATTTACAAGATGGACCTGGTTAGCACAGGAACACAGGATATACAATATGTGAACAGTCACAACATAACACCTCAGTAATATTTTACAATACAGAGATAAATAGTTAAACATAATCATAAGTGGAGAACAGTTTGGAAACAGTGGTTCAATTCCTTTGTGGTGTATGAGTCTAGTAACAGTAGCTGGAAGTACTAACGAGGACAATTGTTAGGTAATGGTATATTGCATATAATGCCATAAGTAACAAGACAGACAGTGAGTTAAAAAAAGAAAAAACAAACAGTGTAACAGAGTAGAAGGGGGTTGTAGGTGAGGCGAGATAGGGTACAGGCACGGTGGTAGGGGATAGATGAGGGACAGATGAAGCCTCAGAGAGGACACAGGACAGGAGGGTGGGGTGCACAATTAGGTATTAAAGAAATGTGAAGGAGAGGCCACAAGGTCAGGTGTAGCGGAGAGGACAATGCCATCATGATACACTATAAGTGCAGGGAAGTTTAGGATCAGGGGAAGCAGTTGCAAATTTCCTTGACCGAATAGTCATACAGTGTCTTGAAGGAGGATAGACTGACCAAGGTACTAAGCTTTAGTGACTTTTGTATTTTGTTCCATAGAGACTGCAGCACAAAGCTTATAGCCATTCTCCCAAAGCGTGTTTTTAACTTAGCTATCTTTAAGGAAATAAAGGAGTAGCTTCTCAGTGCATAGTTCCCAAGCTCACATAGCAGAAGACAGTCAGAGATATGTAGGGGTAGTTTTTTGATAATAGCTCTGAACGTCCAGAATACAGCATTTCTGTTTCTCGTGCACTGAAGGGAGGGCCACCCCATGGCAGCATAAAGGGCACAATGATGAGTGGAGAAAGGTAGGCCAGTAATGAATTGGGTGAGGGAGGGGGTGGGGGATTCTTAGGGAAGAAAAAAGGGACTAAACAAGCAATGAAAATACATAAATATAAATAAAAATAATTTTATAACAAGACGTGGGTGCAATTTTGAAGATACTACAAGAAATGGTCAAATAGGTCGGTATGTAATAGGGAGTTTGCCTAACATAATAGGATCCATTGAGGGCAGTGAAGATGGTTCATGTAGTTATAGAGATGTTCATTAGAGTTAAATAAACACAGATGAATTTCTTAAAAGTCTTTACATGGAACCTTAACGAGTGTAGAGCTAGAATAAAAATGAGAAAGGTTGCTAAAGTTATTAAAAACAAAACATTGAGTGTCTCTTATTGCAAGAAACTCACTTTGACAAAAAAGATGATATTTATTTTGGTAATTTGCTGGGAGTGGAAGGGTTTTGTTCTACCTTTACCCAAGCTGCTAGGGGAACAGACATTTTTATTAAAAAAAGGCTAGATATACAATTGAAAAGGTAGAAAAAGATGATTTAGAAAGAGTTGTTATAATACATTTCACATTTCAGAATAGACCATTAATCTTAACATCAATATATGGACCCAATTAAGAAGATCCAGCCTTTTTTTTTCCTGATTTCTTCTTAGCAATCTCCCAGTTTAATGAGAGTATGATAATAGGGGGTGAATTTAACCTCACATTAGGGGCTATAGATAGACATGCAGTACTAATGGAAAGGAAGAAAGGAGCCACACTACAGATGGCTCAAGATTTAGCATTAACTGACCCTTTTAGACATTTACACACCACTACAAAAATACTCTTTCAATTCTAAAGTCCACAAGACTTTTTCTCGAATAGGTTATTTTTTAGTCTCCCAAGAAGTCCTTAAAAGGACAAAACATATAATATATGAGACTATAAGAATCTCAGACCATGCTACTGTGATTCTGGAATGTACTCTATCAGAACAAAAGGACTATCTGAATTCCAAAAATACATGGAAACCAGATAATTCCATCTTGGCTTTCCAAGGATTTAAAGAAAGATGTATGACAGAAATCCAATGGTTATTTCTTCTTAATATAAATCAAAATACTACGCCTCAAATTATTTGAGATTCACTTAAGGCCTGTTTAAGGGGGTGGATCATGTTACAACAAGGGTTAAGAAATAGATCATATAACAAACATTTAGAAGATTTGGAACGGGAGCTGGTCTCGGACAAGGAGGAGCACATGTATTCTCAATCTGAACAGTCAGAAGTAAAATATCTGGCAACAAAAGATAAATTAGAAAAAGCAGAAAGAGAAATGCATAAAGCCAGAGCAAAATACTACTTCTATGGGTATTTACCTGGGAAAGTGTTGGCCTATCAAATCAAATTGGAAAAAACACAGAAATAACATATCTGCCATACTTAGAGATGATGGCTTATTATCAGAATCTGAATCAGACATAAATACCACCTTCCACACATTTTTTCAGATATTATATACTCCAGAAAAGGTAGTTGGTGTGGAACAGATTACTAATTAGCTTTCAAAGCTAAACCTTCCTAAGGTATCCAACCAAGATCAACTTCTAAATAAAGAAATCACAGAAGAGGTTATAGCTACCATCCAATCCCAACCCAATGGCAAGAGCCCAGGCCCAGATGGGCTATCCTTTGAACTCTATAAGAAACTTTTGGTGGTATTAGCCCCATATCTGGCTACACTTTTTATCTCCTTCTTGACCAAGGGCATACTTCCCCACTCATTTAATGAGGCTGAGATTATACTTCTCCTTAAAAAAGACAAACCACCAGTGAACTGGGGGTCATACAGATCCATTTTGAATCTAAATTGCTACTACAAAATCATTGCCAAAATACTAGCAAATCATTTGACAAAATGCATTCCAAAACTAATTCACGGTGATCAGGTAGGTATCATAGAGGTGAGAAGACTCCAGCATACTACAAGGAGAGCATCTGGACTTATACAGGCCTTCGGGGGAATGGACACTGCAGTCCTCTCTTTGGATGCTGAAAAGGCCTTTGATGCAGTGGCCATTCCTAGTAGAGGTTCTGAGGACTGTGGGATAACAGGAAATTTCCTTGAATGGATTCAACTAATATATACTGTTCCACTCACCAGAGTCAGGACCAATGCCAGTATCTTCCTCTTCTTCAAATTGCTAAGAGGGACAAGACAGGGATGCACTCTTTCCCCTTACTTTTTGTATTATTTTAGAGCCTTTGGCTACTAAATTAGGAACTTTAGCAGATAGTCTAAGGGTTACAGTAAATCAGGAATCCAGCATTAATATGCTTTATGCGGATGATATTAAGCAACCCTGATCAAGCTTTTCCAGTCTTGAGAGATGTCCTGGAGGAATTTAGCTTGCTCTCAGGATATCAGGTCAAGTGGAGTAAAAGTGAATTACTGTATCTAGGTGATCCAAAGCACTCAACTGACCCATTGCTACTTAAAATTAAATTAAGACAAAATTAAATATCTGGGCATCCTCTTAGCAATAGATAAAAATAGGGTCTTTCAACTAAATTTTGATTCTTTAATGAATAAGATAAAAACAGACTTAGAAAAATGGCAACATCTCCCTCTGGTCTTAATAGGGAGAGTTAATATCTTAAAAATGAATATTCTCCCCATCTTCTCTTTCATTTTAAATCCATACCCATAGTTATAAAGAAACAATTATTTCTAAACTTGAAAAAAATAATTAAAAAATGTCTACGTGTAACGCCCCGTACCCCTGCCTTTTTGCAAACGACAGGTGGTATGCTGTTGAAGCTGACAGCAGTACCTGGTGGGGACTGGGTTCGGGGAGGACTAGGTTACTCGGCACAAGGGGCCTAGGGTTGGCTACTCTGCACAGGGGCACCCAAGTAAATCTGAACACAGGAAGCAATAACTGTAATGTCCAATACCAGGAATGGGATTCTAAAGTGTGGCTTTTATTCACATCCAAACTGAACAAACAAAGCATAGAGGGACCCCCGAGGGCTACATTCCTGGTAATGCAGATAAGAGATAACAGAACACTTCTTCAACACTTCAGCCCTCAGGCTCTGAACCCACCAGGCACACAGCCTTTACTTGCATGCAGCTTTGGGTACACAGCCCGACTTGTACACTATTTGTGTTTTTTCCAGCCCGGCTTCCCTGCCAGCCTCTCGATCCCAGTCCATATGAAAGTGGACCAAATTTTCAGTTGGTGGCTCCCCAAACCACCTTAGAGCCTTTGACTCCTTAAGGGAAATTTCCTTTCAATCCCATGTCTGGATACTTCCCTCAGCACTGGCCAAGTTCCTGAGGCAAAGTAGAAATCCACAGAGCAAATCCATAGAGGTTGACCTGGTTACTAAAGGTGGGGGGTCTCCCACCTCCAGCTCCCACAATCCATACCCAACCATTTCTCTGGACATTAAACAACTCTTTTTGAAAGCTTGGCAATACAGATTAAAGGGTAGACGTATAGTACATCTCGTCTACATGTCTTGACTTTCCCTTTGTGCTGGACTTGAACATACTTTTACCTTGGCTAAGCCTATTTGTCTAGGCCTCCCACTAATTCAACAGTCCAATCCCCACTTTAACACAGTTCAGGTGAAACATAGGCCATTTGACAAGAGCAGAACTCACCTTTTGATTGCAGGTGCCCCACAGGTGAATCTTGACATCTTCTTGTGCCACAACACATTTCAGAAAAAAATAGGCAGCTTCTTCTCTAGTAGGAACCAGGGGGTTGCCCCTGGAATAACAGGCAAACCTTCCACCCCATCCCCTGAGGGATGGGGCATAGAGACCAGTATCAGCAGTCTCCACCACTTCAAGAACAGCTTATTGTGTTCCTCTTTTGGCAGAAACACACACCTTTCCCTAGAAGTAGCTCTATATCAGAGCTTAGACTCCAAGAGCCTGTGCACAGACTGCTGTGCTCCCCTCTTCTTCACTGCTCACACAACTCTGCCTTCAAAAACTCCCAACATTCTAACCTAACTCCCATCTGCAGATTCCAATGTGGCTCATGCAACTGCAATAGTTCTGTGGTGATGTCATCCCTCAGTCTCAGCTGAGACTGAGAACAGAGTGAGACAGTGTGAAATCCATTTAACTAGAGTTTTACAAGCTGCCTTCCCTGCCTACTACTAGGTCTTACTGGGATTCTAGTAACCCTGGGTAATGGGGGTTACACTCACCCTGGGCCAGGAAAATGGTTGTCCGCAGTCATTATTTACCTGGCTTAGGCCATCCCACCCTATGTGCTACCTTTGAAGGGGGTGATCAGGCCCCTCCTATCATGTGCAAGCATAGGCAGGCAACACTAAGGGCCTAGAGGCTTTTGGCTGACATATCATACTCTACTTTACCCACTAACTATGGGTGCCTAGTGACTCTGGTAGAACTGTCCAGAGCATAGCCCTAATAGATCAGCACTGCAACCCCTACTGCAGGTCAGGGCCACAGCTTGTCTATCCCCCCAGCCCTCTAGGGAAAACCTATCTGCCTCTAACTTAACACCCCAAAACAAAACAAACCAGGGACCTCCCCAACCTTGGGCACCATGCAACCACACACTAAGAACTAATACCATACCATATCATTAAGTTACTTTACTGCCTCCCACACCCACAACCACACCTGTGGGAGGAAAGGGTTACTACAGTAACTACAACAATAACAACAACAGTACTTTAAATACTTCACACTAAAGCTCTATTTAGGAACTCTGATGAGCCCCTCCTCCTATTCTTGTCTTCTCTTCTATGTTCTTCAGGAACACCTGCAAGAAAAAGAAAGACAACACACTCCTAATCTGCATACAGATTCTATCTAAACCCCTACCATCAAAACACTGGAGAATCCCCAAATGAATTTTTTTTAGAAAAGTTAGAAAAACAGTATATACACTAGAAAATAGTAGAAAAACAATGACACTATTTACAATACACATTTTGGGGGATGGAGTGCCCTAAAAGTCTCATCTAGTGACTACAGTGCCCGAAGGCTAGTCCATTAAAGAGTCTCTCCTGGGCCGGAGCCTGGTGAAACACAGTTCTAGCAGGCCAAAGTCCCTAAGGGGAGAGTCTTTGAGGACAGTTCACACATTCTGGAGTCTGCTAGTGTAGGGTGTGTACTGCAATGTCATAAGGATAGAAAATTTGGACTTACCAGCCCCTTGTAGAACAAAAAATCGGCACTGACCTGCTCCTCAGCCGAAGACTCTCCCTGGCAGCATTTTTCTGATACAGCTGGGCGGACATCTTACGGGAACTACAGGAGGGCACATCTGGGAACTGCTGGGCTGATGTAATCTCTGGAGATGGAACCTTAGAACAGGAACAAAAAGGAAAATAGCTGGTCTGACGTCATCTGATTACCAGGTGATGAAGCAGGATACAGCTGGGGTGATGTCCTCTCCAGATCTGAAGTCATCTGGTGGGCCAGTCAATGGATTCTGGAAAGGCCAGTACACTGTAGAACTGATGAATGTGGGGCACCTGAGTCCTGGATGTCCATACTGGTGGAACAACAAAGGCACTGCAATGGCTGGTGTGGCAGTATTGACTATCACTGCTCTGCTTTCCATCTGGTAGGCATGGGCACATTTGCAGGGAGGTTGTTGCATTGGGCCAATAGTACAGGGGGTCAGGAGCTTGAATTATTACCCCATCTGGGCACACATAATTCACACTGTGAAAGGTTTCATGTCTCTCTCCATCCACTGTTCGAACAGTGTCCATAAACAGTGTCCTGCCTCTTTTCCACTGGGTGTATTTTTCATGAAACAGTCTGTTTCTGACATGCTTGTTTGCAGCAGGATGCACACATTTCATTGCTTCCACCCAGATCCAGGATATCCTGCTGTTCTCAATCTCCTCCCAGACTCTCCGAGGAAAGGTAGGAAAGGACATCCCATAGATTTCATTCACCTTCCTATGAACCAGTCTCTCCTCTTTATTAGCGTTGGTCAACCTGAGACCGCTGGCCTGGCTTGGGGTGGCCAGTCCTGGTTCTTCCAGCTATGCATTCTCAATGAGATGAAAAACTGATCCCTGACTTCTTCTTGCACAGCCAGGGCATTGGCATCACCACTCTCTTCCATGCATTCTTCTGAGGCAAAAGCTTGAGGCTGTGTACCCATTCCTTTTTCACAAGGCCACATAGGTTCCCCCTCGTCTTCTTCCTCACTGAGAATCTGTGCCCAGGAGTGAGCAGTCATCCTCACTCCTGAGACTATCCACTCATCGCTAGGCACAGAGGTCGATACCTCCCATTCAAAGGCCTCCCTCATCTCATCTTTTCCTATGAGACTTGGGCTAGGGCCCCCCCCCAGGGGTCTACTGATGCTCTGTCTGAATTATCCTTCTGTGATCCAGCAACCAAAACATCAGCATATGGTTCTGTCTCTAAATCTGCACCCTCTAGCTTTGTGCCGCATTCCCCCGAGGGGCCTTCTTCAACAGACTCTGCCTGGTGCTGTGTGCTGCCAACTACAGATTCTTGAACCTTTGTCCATGTGGGACCCAAACGAATCTGGGGCATTTTATACAAGCCATATTTCTCTAGGCACCCAGAACAGTGAGGTACCATGAAGACGTCCCTTCCAGCATTTAAACATATTTGAAACACTTGCACTGGATATCCAGGAATTGCCACACGAGAAGGCAGTTGTCCTCCATAATAACAGCTTTCAATGTCCCTTAACCTATTTACTGCTGCTGTTACTGCAGCCTGGGCATGATCCAGGTAGCAGGCTGGTCCTGAGGCCATAACTGCAGGGAAAACAAACAAATGCTCACTGTTACTGAAAGTCCCACTTCACCGAACACTTTATTTTACTTTGAAAATGGCTCCCCTGCTGCTATGTTTACTTTACTACCCCACCCTGTAATGGCGGCGGCAGCACTCCTGTGCATCAACATTCAGAAATTGGGTCAAGCCACTGCACATTCAATTTACACGCACTACTGATAACTTTGCTCAAAACTGCACAAACTTGCACTGTTCTTTTTCTAACACATTTATATGATTTGCCATGGACTTTTCACTTGCTGAAAACATTTCTTTAGCTCACAGTCCCTTAAAGCCTCAGGATTTCAAGCACAGGATTGCCTGTAACTAGTGCTGCACATTTTGCTACACCTCACAGTCTCTCTACTGGCTTTGAAACTTTAAACTGATGCTGAATCCATAACTATGCTCACAGTCAATGGCTTAGCAGACTTGCTCTAGCTGGTAAAACTTGACACAGTCTTTATTTGTAAAGCGACTACACTGCTGCACACATATTCAGCTGGCTTTTGGCAGAAATCACTGTTTTGAGCAATTATCACTGTTGGTACTCACTGTTATCAGTAGCTGTTAGCTGCGATGGAAAAATGGCTTGCAGCCAGTCTTGGAGGCCTCAGAAAGGAAGCGGGTGGGCAGTCCTGTCGATCGTCTCTCCGATCACCACACTCGCAATCCAGTCGATCGAGATGCGGGTTGAGCCTGGTTTTAAACAGAGAAGGCTATTTTTAAAAGTTTTACAGCACTTTTTAATCACCGTGACACTCCTCCAGCAAGCCAGTACACGCACGCCACTCACACTCCCTCTCGAATGCTGGGCAGTCACTATAGAGCTGGCTGGGTGGCGGGACTGATTGCAGCCTCACCAATCACATGACGCCATGCAAATGAGCCTCTTTCCCTCGTGAGTGCTCTTATCTTCACGGCGATCATCTAACAGGCAAATTTAAACTGGAGAAACCACTTTTTTTTTCTAACTGACTCTACAGCGGGAGCCCATTTCAGCCATTTAGCATGGCCATTCACACAGCAAGTCTCTCAGTTTACTCAAAAGCATTTCCAACATCTAGGGCACAATTTTCCTGTTGCTACCCCTAGTCTTCCACACTTTTCTTTATCACAACAGTTCTTTTTAAAAAGCATTTCCAATGTCCAGGGCACAATTTTCCTGTTGCTACCCCTAGTCTTCCACACTTTTCTTTATCACAACAGTTCTTTTTAAAAAGCATTTCCAACGTCCAGGGCACAATTTTCCTGTTGCTACCCCTAGTCTTCCACACTTTTCTTTATCATATGCAGTTTTTTAGAAAGCTGGCAAAAACGCTGTAAATATTTGATGCAGGACAAGGGCATACTCTTTCAGCTTTACTGCTCCTTGGTAAACAGTTGGCATTTTAACAGCAGCATATGAACCACAGCACACAGCGACTCACTAGTTAAACTTGCTTCAGCTTTTTGGGCTACCCACTGACAGATAACCAAAATGCTAGCCCCTTGCCCGAGCATCTTTCCTCCCAAAATTAAAATCCAAAGCCATGCCTCCATTTTGTAATGCCCCATACCCCCTGCCTTTTTGCAAATGATAGGTGGTATGCTGTTGAAGCTGACAGCAGTACCTAGTGGGGAGTGGGTTTGGGGAGGACTAGGTTACTCAGCACAAGGGGTCTAGGTTTGGCTACTCTGCACAGGGGCACCCAAGTAAATCCAAACACAGGAAGCAATAACTAATGTGCAATACCAGGAATGGGATTCTAAAGTGTGGCTTTTATTCACATCCAAACTGAACAAACAAAGCACAGATGGACTCCCATGGGGCTACATTCCTGGTAATGCAGATAAGAGATAACAGAACACTTCTTCAACACTTCAGCCCTCAGGCTCTGAACCTGCCAGGCACACAGCCAGGACTTGCATGCAGCTTTGGGTACACAGTCCGACTTGTACACTATTTGGGTTTTTCCCAGCCCGGCTCCCCTGCTGGCCTCTCAATCCTGGTCTATATGGCAGTGGACCAAACTTTCGGTTGGTGGCTCCCCAAACCACCTTAGAGCCTTTGACTCCTTAAGAGAAATTTCCTTTCAATCCCTTGTCTGGGTACTTCCCTCAGCACTGGCCAAGTTCCTGAGGCAAAGTAGAAATCCACAGAGCAAATCCATAGAGGTTGACCTGGTTACTAAAGGTGGGGGGTCTCCCACCTCCAGCTCCCACAATCCATACCCAGCCATTTCTCTGGACATTAAACAACTCTTTTTGAAAGCTTGGCAATACAGATTAAAGGGTAGATGTATAGTACCTCTCCTCTACATGTCTTGACTTTCCCTTTGTGCTGGACTTGAACATACTTTTACCTTGGCTAAGCCTATTTGTCTAGGCCTCCCACTATTTCAGCTGTCCAATCCCCACTTTAACACAGTTCAGGTGAAACATCGGCCCTTTGACAAGAGCAGAACTCACCCTTTGGTTGCAGGTGCCCCGCAGGCGAATCTTGACATCTTCTTGTGCCACAACATTTCTAGCAGCCAGGCAGCTTCTTCTAGTAGGAACCAGGGGCTGCCCTGGAATAACAGGCAAACCTTCCACCCCATCCCCTGAGGGATAGGGCACAGAGACCAGTATCAGCGGTCTCCACCACTTCAAGAACAGCTTACTGTGTTCCTCTTTAGGCAGAAACACACACCTTTCCCTAGAAGTAGCTCTATATCAGAGCTTAGGGTCCAAGAGCCTGTGTACAGACTGTAGTGCTCCTCTCTTCTTCACTGCTCACACAACTCTGCCTTCAAAAACTCCCAACATTCTGATCTAACTCTCATCTGCAGATTCCAATGTGGCTCATGCAGCTGCAATAGTTCTATGGTGATGTCATCTCTCAGTCTCAGCTGAGACTGAGAACAGAGTGAGACAGTGTGAAATCCATTTAACTGGAGTTTCACAAGCTGCCTTCCCTGACTACCACTAGGTCTTACTGGGATTCTAGTAACCCTGGGTAATGGGGGGTTACATATGGAAAGAGGCTCAACCTAGGATTGCCCTTAAAAAACATTATCTAAGTAATGAAAAGGGGGGATTGGGTGTCCAGATTTCTGGGATTACTGTTTAGCAGCACAATTGGAAATAGTATATCATTGGTTCTATCCCCTGAAAAATAATTCTCTTGCTGGAATGGCTATTGAACAGGACAGATTGAGGAACTTATCTTTTCTTAACCTTTTAGCATTGTCTAGAATTCAATCACCGTTTCTAGATTTATTGGATATTATACTAACAACTATTAATGCATTGTATCAAATGGCTAAAATGTGTAACGTTGTTATGAAAATATCAGAATTTGTTTCAATATATAATAACCCCCTATTTCCTTCCGCTATGGTTGACCCTACTTATAAAGTTTGGCATATTTCAAATTGGATACACTCTATTGCAGGATTTTATGAGGGTGACAATCTGTTGTCTCTCCTGCAAATCCAAGAAAAAATGCCTACTCTAAATCAACAGTGCTGGCACTATGTACAGGTAAAAAAATGTTATCTTTAAGAGAAATAATAGATCTCTCACTATCCCATATTCTACGTTAGAGAATTTCTTTTTGAAACTAGATTCCAATAAACATCTGATATCTAAACTATATATCTTCATTCTGGAAAATCTATCATGTCCTCTGGATTCAGTCAGAGAAGTGTGGGAGAGAGATCTTGATATCTCTATCCCTATAGAAAGTTGGAAAACTATGGTTAATTCAAATAAACTTATGATTAAGAATAATAAGCTAATGCAAATTCATATTAATATTCTTCAAAAAACCTATCTCACATGCGCAAGGCTTCACAAAATGGACGTCTCCATAGCTGAACTTTTTCCAAGATGTAAAAAAAAAAGAGGAACGCTGTCTTACATGTTGGTAAATTGTGAAAAACTAAATGTTTATTGGGGCAGGATGTTGCCTACATTATGTAAAGTTTTAGGAAAGGAATTTTCTTTTGATCCAGGTATCACTATGTTCAGACTCTCAATAGAAGCTCAGGATGAGTTAAGATATCTAAAGATATTCTGGAACATTGGTTGCCTAGTAGCTATTCGTATTATACTCCAACATTGGAAGGACATACCCCCCCATATTTGTGGAATGGATTCAGACTATAATAAACCAAAGTAAGGTGGAAAAGCTATCTACCTTATGGAGGATGAACAGGAAAAATATACAAATATTTGGCCCCCTTTTTTTTACCATTTTGGCTAATTTGGCAAGTTAAAATAACTTGGTAGCAATGATGATAAAGTCTTCATGAGATTTTATGAGGATTGAAGCACCCACGCTCTGAGCTACAATAAAAAAAAGAGATGAACACGCCACTTGTCAAATCTCTAAATGATAGTATTATGTATCTACCACTTCCTCTGCAGAAAATGTTGACACTATTTCATGTGAGAGTAGTCTTGGTAGTCTTGGTGAATGATGTTCCAATAAAGTTCAGTGTGATTTGGCAGGATGTTTTCAATGTTGAATGAGTGAAATAAGTTTTGAGGTACTTAAAGCATAAAAATCCTTTTTATGAGGATCTCAGCATTGGCCACCTTTTAGACTTACATGGCCAGTTCAATGTTCTTGAGGGAAGACAGGCAATTCTAGAGAAGGTGACAATCAGTACTGAACAAAATGTACATGAGCAGTACACTATTCATCCTCTGCATGGAAGAGATCCAGCCACTGATTACCTAGAGTTGTATCAGATGAAGCAAGTTGAATGGAGTGGTATCAGTATCTGGGAGAGCACTTTAGAAGCACGTTGCTTCTATATCTCTTTTCACATGGTAGAGGAAGACATTTAGATGTACGTGAGGCACAAGTCCCTGGTGCCGAATACCAGTCTTTAAGAGTGCTGCATTCAGATGGAAAGTTCAGGAGGAACATTCAATATTGTTCCACCTGTTTTGGGAGAGTGAGCTAAGTATCTTGTCTGCATCTATAGCTCATACTTTATGGCTCACAACATCTCTACAAGGCATGACAGCTGCAGAGCTTTTACAGAAGTTGAAAGAGAAAGATGAAACTCTGCAAGTTAATTTGAGTTCCATTCTGTCCAGGATGAGAGGAACAAAAGAGTACTGGTATCGTACGCACTCTAAAGTGATATGGATGATTTGAGAGTTTGATCCAGCTACTTGGTTCATTACTCTTAGTTGTGATGAATATTCTTGGGATAAGCTGGCTGATTTGTTGAAGTGGGCCAATGCAAATGTAGATGGCATTTCATCAATGACACTTGGAGAGATGTGTTCACTTGAGCCTGTGTCTGTTTCACAGCATTTCCAGCACCGTTTTTGTGAGTTATTGAGATTTATACTGTCAAAGATGAATCCACCTCTTGGGCTAGTTGACCACCATTTCTGGAGACTGGCATATCAGGCACATGGAGCTCCCCACGTTCACATGCTCCTCTGGATTAAGGATGCTCCACATATTGGCAATAGTCCACAGAGTTATCAGGAAAATGTTGATCTTGAGGGAGAAGGAGCTTTGGGTGCTCCACTTCTCTTGAATGATTCTGATGTGTTGATGTCTGCAGTTCAAAGTGCAGTGGAGCATGGCCTTCACTCTTGTGTTGATCCAGCAGAGGTGCAAAGATAGTTGAACTCTCAGCAAAACGTGGTCTACTGTGGAGTGACTGATACAGTGAAGCATGGCATCCTCCATGAACAAAAGCAATGCCATTGTTCTGAGCATGAACCTGTTTTGATGTTCATTAGTGGCTCAGCTGGTACTGGGAAAAGTTTCCCTGATTGAAGCTACTGTATAATAGCAGAGATTAGGAAACATACTGCTGACACTATCTCTGTTGCAGTTACTGCTCCAACTGGACTTGCTGCATATAACATTGGCGGTGTCACTCTTCACCAGTTGTTAATGTTGCTAGTGGAGCATGGTAGCACTGGAGAGTACAAGAAGTTTCCACATGACACAGCTGTCAGTCTTAGATGCATGTTTCAGAAAATGCAGCTGCTCATTTTTGATGAGATTAGTACAGTGTTGAATGTGATGCTTGCTTGCATTCACCTTCGTGTATAGGAAATCATGTGTACAAATGATGATATTCCTTTTTGGAGGTAAGAATGTTGTGGTCTTTGGAAGCCTGCTACAGTTTGCTCCTGTGAATGGTGAACTTGTTTTCTCTATGTTATCTGTTCAGCAGGCCAAAAAGACAATTGAATGTATTGGTGGTATCAACTTGTGGAAGTTGTTCACTTATGTTGAATTGTTTGAAAACATGAGACAGAGTGGTGATGCTGCCTATAAGGAGTTACTTGAGACTCAAATTGGAAGTTTGAGTACATCAAATACTTCTTTGTTGAAGAGGCGCAACATTGACAGCAGAGAAGATTCTATGTCTCCTGCATGTGATGTGTTCAGCAACATCTATTCCAGTACTCCACACATTGTCTGCTTAATGCCATGTCTTAAGCAATGTGCTGAGTTCAATGGTATAATGTTGCAGAAAGAAGGTCATGAAGTTGTCACTTTGCATTGTGTAGACACCATTGATGGTGTTTGCTTAAGTTGGAAGGAAGCTCAGAAAGTGACTGAAGGTCTTGTTGAACTCACATCTGATGTGTCATGCACAGCTGACCTGGAAGCTGTTTTAAATGTCTGTGTAAATGCACGTGCGATGCTGCAAAGGAATCTTGATGTTGAACATGATCTAGTCAATGGTGGCATGGGACCCATTGTTAGCTTTCAGTACAATGTTAAAAAAACATTTGTGGAAGCTCTTGTAAAATTTGACAATGCAGAATTTGCACAGCCTATTGACAGATGTACTGTGAAGTTTCAGTTAATGAAAGACATATATGTGATCAGGAAACAGTCTCCTCTTTGTGTTGCATATGCTGTGTCTATACACAAGAGTGAAGGCTTGAGTCTGGATGCAGCAATGGTTGATGTAGGCCATGCCATCTTTAAGGATGGAATGAGCTACGTTGCACTCTCACGTGTCAGGAGTCTAGCTGGATTGTACATCATAAACTTTGCAACTGAAAAGTTGTGTGTTGACAAGAGATATATAATTGAGTACAATTGATTGCAGACTCTGTTTCAGCTGCAACTGCCTCTGATTTCTGTGCCTGCATACATTGAGAGATGCCAAATATAGAAGTGTTTGTTCTATAGATACAATAGTATAGATAAAATGTGTATATGTGTACAATAATGTTGTAGTTTTGTGTTCTTTTATGGTTTTTCTTTATGTAGTTGTAATGAGTTGCAAAAAAAAAAAAAACAGGAAAACTTAAAAAAAAGTGTTGTTTTATGACATTGTTTATTAATTATTATGTTATTGTAGTTGATCAATATAGATATGTTTAGTAAGTTGTTGGTGCATGCTATTTTAATACTTATTTTAGAGTGTGCAAAATCTGTTTTACTATTTGTGTAGTTCTTGTAAAGTTGTATTTAGAAATGTATTTCAAAGCTTATAACAGATTTGCAGACATGCATACCTCTTGTATACAGTTATAGATATGTTAGCAGTTTTTATGTGCATGCAAATGAGAACATAGTTAACAAGATAAAATTACTAGAGAAAGCTGAAAATAGTTTATTTGTATTGTTATACATTTTTGCATTTGTGTTCTAATAATGAATTGTTTTGCAAAAATAGCATTTTCAGGGCCAGATATTCAAAACTTTGCACTGGGGCTAAATTAGCACTGCCCGGCGAGCAAACTTAGCCTGGAGCACAAAGCAAGCTATATTCAAAAGGAAATAGCCTGGTGCAAAACTAGCTGAATATAGCAAGCAAAGGAAGCCGGGCAAACAGGGCCAGGAGTGCAGGGCAAAAATTGCCCGGGAATAAGACAGCACTGAATATAGCAACAGGGAAGTGCACACTGCAACTGCAGCTCATTAGACTCTGGAGCAAGCCAATGTTGCACGTGGAGAGCATTGTGTGTGATTGCACAGAGATGTCTGACATCTACTGCAAACAACAATGTAAGCCACACACTGCATAACTGTGCTACATACCTCTCAACTGTACCACATTACAAGGAATGTTCTTCATTTCACTTCACAAAAGCTCCCCGTGCCACATTGTGAGGACTTGTTCCACATTCAGTATTAACATTGTAAAGCAAAAATCTATAATAAATGATGCAAAAAATATACTATTTAATTAATAACAGACTTTCTGAACATAAATGCAAACTTTTTAAAAGTGCTCTGAGCCTCCTAGGTAAAGATTTGATTAAGTGTTCCACATTTGCTCATTTGTTCCACATTTTGAGAGGCAATGTTCCACATTTGGGGGACAAAAGTTTGAGAGGTATGCTGTGCTATGCTGAAGTGAGATTTGCCTGGGACTAGCCTGATTGCACAGTGCTAACACATTAGCCCAGGGCAAACTGGTTAGCCCAGGACAAATGAAACTATATTCAAAGCTCCCATGCAAATGAGCCTACTTAGGCAATCCATGGGCAAATAGGCACATTTGCATCTCATTATGTGCTGCTTAGCATAGATTACCATGCAGTTTGCCCAGTGCTACTGCATGGTGCACACAGCTCCACCTTTTGGTCGGAATGGAAGTACAGGCTGGACGCTGCAGGCCAAGGCATGCCCACAACATCCCCTGTTGGTCAGCATGGAAGGATAGGCTGTAAGCAGCAGGAACACAGTTCGTGCATAAAGACCTCCCAGCCCCATGCCTTCTGATTCAGGGACAGGGCTTACAAGTACAGGGACAAGGACCCAAAATCAAGGACACATCTCACAAATTGGTACTATTCACCCAGAATGATGATAGAATTAGGGGATCAGTGTAAGATGCATTATCTGTAATGTTTAACGTTTGACATTATGTTATGCTGACAATCTCCACTGTTCAGTCATAACAACACACATTACATGATGAGCAGAGGTCAAATGTGTGGCAAATTCAGGGACATCCCTGAACATCAGGGACAGTAGTTGGAGGTATGGCTCCCCCCAGTGAATCCCGTCCCCCGTTCCACATAATGAAACATAATATTCCCTGGTAGTCCAGTGGCACCCCCACCCCTCCTGCACGAATCCCAACCCAGTAAAATATGGAGAAAATAATTGTTCCCCAGTTGTCTAGTGGTCCTCCAACCCCCCTGCACAAATCCCAGCCCTGTAAAACATTAGGAAATAGTTTTTCCCTGGTAGTCTAGTGGTCCCCCACCCCTCTGCAGGAATCCTGACCCGTAAAATGTTAGGAAATCCTTTTTCCCAGGTAGTCTAGTTGTCCCCCACCCACCTGCGTGAATCCTGACCCCATAAACGTTAGGTAATAATTTTTCCCTGGTAGTCTAGTGGTCCCCCCACCCGGCAGTCACACCCGCTCTCATCAATATTGTCTCCCATGAATAGAGCCGGCGACCAGCTCAGCCCTCCTCTCACCACCACTGCCGGACGCTGACTGAGGTACGAATGAGTGCTACTTCATTACAGTAGTGTTCATTCATACCTCAGTCAGCAGCCGGCCATGATGGTGAGAGGAGAGCTGAGCTGGTCACCTGCTCTCTTCATGGGAGACAATATTGATGAGTGGGGGCACCACTGCCGGGTGGGGGAACCACTAGACGACCAGGGAAAAACAATTTCCTAATGTTTTACAGGTCAGGATTCATGCAGGGGGGTAGGGGGACCACTAGACTACCAGGGACAAACTATTTCCTAACATTTTATGGGTCAGGATTCATACAGGGGTGGGGGATTAGACTACCAGGGACAAACTATTTCCAATGTTTTACGGGTCAGGATTCATGCAGGGGTGGGGACCGCTAGACTACCAGGGAAAAAATTATTACCCAACGTGTTATGGGGTCAGGATTTGTGCAGGAGGTTGGGGGACCACTAGACCACCAGGGTGGGAATCATGGGGTGGGGGGCACCGCCCTATTACCACCAGCCTTTTCTCGGTGGTATTTAGTACCACACTACAGGTCACGCTAATGCCTGTAGCATGGCGCTAGCTCATTGAATATGCCATGCTGCTGGCATTCATGGGCACTTTCCGAACTCCGCCCCAGCAGACTATTATCTATTAGCGTCGGCGCTACCACACAGTGCTGGTGCTAATAGGGCTTTTGAATATTGCAGCCTCGCACAAATCCAGTGCTATTCCAGCGCTATGGTTTTGCACAAGTCTCAATGGTTTGAATATCTGGTCCTCATAGTGTTATTTATTCATTAATATACTGTTCTGAGTCATTACTATCAATATGTTTAATGTCTTATTTCTGCATGCTGCTTTAATAATTGTTGTAAACAGTGCATTTTTTAAAATATCTGGGTATTTGTTGCAAAGTTGTGTTTCAAAAGTTATTTGGCACTGTATGATACATTCCTAGATCGTGCCTGAAAGTAGGCATCTCTATGCCTGGTGCACTTACCCGGTTATCAAAAGCAAATAAATAAATATGTTTGTATTTGTAGATGTATATAATAGTGGTGTGTAAACAAGATACCCAAGTATAATAACTGGCAAGGAATTTTTTACATAGGGAGAGCAGGTTGATATTACTCGTAACAAATAGCTGGTTGCTACCACAAACACGCGCTCAGCAAAACAGAACGCGGCGCGAGCCCCACAGCAGTTCATCTGCCAGCCACTTGAACAACCGCTAAAGTCTAAAAGTAAACACTTTCCCCGCAACCTCCATAAAAAGAAATTCAGCTTACCTGCCAAGCAGTTCTAGTACCAGACATCGCAACAACTGACACAGCTTCCAGAAACTCCCTTCACAGTATCTTCAGGCCAAATTGTACTTTCCATCAGGGAGTGACAGTAAATAATAACAAAGCTGCAACTGAAGAAACCCGAAGCAAGAAAAGAAGATGCTGTGTGATCGACTCTGACTCTGAGTAAAGGTAAGTCAGACCACAGCAATCAGCTTGTTAAGCACTGATACAGTTCATTAGTACAAAAATATTTTAAAAAAGTCTATTTAAAATGTAAAGTAGACCTGAGAAAAGTGAACAGAAACACACACTTTTACCATTCTCCCTTACTCCCCACAGGCAAGACCAGCATTTACTGCAGCTCTCCGTGGCAACCAACCCCCATCCAGAGCCAAAGGGAGAAAAAACAGAGCAATAGAAACAACTTGGAATGAGAACTGCAAATAGCAAGTACCCCACAGTTGTTGTGACACATAAAGACCTTCAACAAAAAATAAAATTAGCAAAACAATCTTCATTTCAAATGTTTTAAAAGTTATACCATTCTACCTTCACAGTCTATTCCTTAAAGGAAAAACGTATTAATGCTATGTCTATGTTCTTAGTATATTTTTTTCTAAATGTTACCTTCTGTCATAATGTTGCTATACTTAATAAATACTTAATCATAATTCATAAAAGGCTCTTAGTTTCTAAAACAGTATACTATATATATATATATATGTATGTATACAACTGAAGCATGAACTTGTGTGGTAAAAAATTCCTTGCCAGTCTATTATGCAAAATAAAAGATGGGGGAGGGTGCATATGAGAATTTAATTCAAACCCTTGGTGTGGGATGCTTTGATAAACATGTAGTATCCCACACCTCAGGTGTGAATTAAATTTTCATATCACACACTTCCCCATCCATTATTCTCTATATTGTCATAGTTATTAAGAGTTCCTGCTGTTTTATATATACACCTTAAAATAAGGATTAAGTGTGGAATTTTCCAACTACAAAGGAATGTTTATTTTTTTTATTTTATGCAGACTTTTCTATCGTAACATTTTGTCGTCTGCACTACGGAGTGATAGACATATATGGACACTTCGGGGGGGCTGGGGGGTAGGCAGCCTTGCGGAGCTCTTGTTGAACATTTTGGGGTGACTGGGGGTGTGGGCAGCTCTGCGGGGCTCTTATTGAACACTTGGGGCTGGGGTGTGGCGCCTGCAGGCTCTTATCAGACACTTCAGGGGCTGGGGTGTGTAGTCACGGCGTGCCTAATGGCTTGCTTGGGCGGGGAGGGGTGCACTTGCACTGTGACCTATCTGTCTTCCACTTACTTTGCTGTTTTTTTTACAGTAGTTGATATTTTGTCCACTCCAGGAATGCTGTCTTATTTGGTTTAATTTGAACTGGCTTTTTTCAAATATAAGGGTTAAGACCCAAATGAAATAACTGGTATTGTGTGTCTTTCTTTATATTGTTTTAGAAGAGTTATATATGTTACAGTTTCAATCTTGATTTAGTAGTTGCCATATTGGTCCTTGCAAGAATAGATCCAGAAGCAAATGATTTGATACCTTTTAATGGACCAACATAGATGTAACAACAAGAACAAAGTGATCTAGCTTTCGGACCAACCAGTCCTTCTTCAGAAGCTCATGGCAGTTGTTTAGAAAATACAATACTTATAACAGCTAGATAATGCAGAGAAAAACAGAAAAAAATCCCCATTGGTTTAAAATACTCATTTAAAAAAAAAAAAAACTGAAGATGATGTCAGAGAAGTTAAACAGTACAATACTGCCCTCAGTCCGAATGAACCTTGGGTTAAGATGTGCTTGGTGCAACAAACATAAAGAATCCTACTGCACATAAATTTAATTGACATAAGATAACACTGCTGAAGCAGATAACTCCCAAATCAAGCCATGAGTGTCACAATCAGTATAAGGATGTGATTACTGAAAGGCAACCCCCACCCAGCTTAAAGACAAACTAAGATAGTTATAGGGCTCATGAAATTACAATGTATGCATTAAAGACAAGAATACCAGTAAAGTTGTCTAAAAAACATCAGTGCACACTGTGTGATGTGTAAAACCTAGCTAGACATGTCACCCAGCTGTATTCTCAAGCTAAATAAAAGGCCCAAGAAATTACAAAACCTCAGGACTATATAAATGATAATATAAATATAAATTGATAATATTAGTGTTAAACAAAAACTCTAGTAGAGGAACCTCAAGGAATTCAGACCATGCATCCTGATATGTACTGATGTCGATATATACTGAGAATGTAGCAACTACATGTACCACAAGTGTCTAGGGAATCTGAAAAAGAGATAAAAAAGTAATTTATCTCCTCCTGCTCATACAAACAGTACAACCTAACCCACCCCACATCACAATAATGTGGGTGGGGGAGATACATAGCTTAAACGAGATGTTGTCTCTCTCTCCCCTCCTTTTCTCTCTCTCTCTCTCTCGTCCCCCCCACACACACACACATACACACTCTCAATCTCTCTCTAGTGAACCTATATTAACTTCAGTCACTGTAATTGTTCCCCAAAGGAATACAACTTGTAATGAAATTCTGAGTAAATTACTAGAATATTAGCCTAATGTAAAAGATATGTGCAGGACCCCAAGCAAATGAGATCACACATCCCAATATGTACAGAGTTACAAAATTATATATAACAGTATAAGATAACACTCCTGTATGTACACTAGCAGGCTGGGTAAACTGAATATGGTGCAATGGAATCAATCCCCCCACACACAGGCAAAGATAAAAAGTAAGGAGAAATTTGTTGTGTGTGAAATGAAAATAGTAACACATTATACCTCCATATAGCTAAATAGAGACTTACCTCAATGTGACAGCAAGCCCCACTATATCACATACCTCACAGCACATACCCACACACATACATACACACGCATCCACATCTCACACATGCTGAAGTCCTATAATATGTCGGCTTGAAGAAGAAAAGGTCTGTGGATGTTAATTTCTGTAGTGTCCCATAAAGCCAATATCCAAGTTCATCCCATCTGCTACCATATTGAGATGTAAAATAAGTTTAATCTCAAAAGCTCGTCTCTGTTGTGTGTTTTTGAGATTTCCTTTTAAGACCATTACTGACATATCTGAGACTGAGTGGTCAGTGGTCCTTTGGGGAACAATTACAGTGACTGAAGTTAATATAGGTTCACTAGGAGAGAGATTGAGAGTGTGTATGTGTGTGTGTGTGTGTGTGTGTGTGTGTGTGTGTGTGTCTGTGGGGGACAGAGAGAGAGAGAGAGAGAGAAAAGGAGGGGGGAGAGAGAGAGAGACAACATCTCGTTTAAGCTATATCTCCCACCCACATTACTGTGATGTGAGGGTTAGGTTGTACTGTTTGTATGAGCAGGAGGAGATAAATTACTTTTTATCTCTTTTCAGATTCTCTAGACACTTGTGGTACATGAAGTTGCCACATTCTCAGTATATATTGACATCAGTACATATCAGGATGCATGGTCTGAATTCCTTGAGGTTCCTCTACTAGAGTTTTTGTTTAACACTAATATTATCAATTTATATTTATATTATCATTTATATAGTCCTGAGGTTTTTGTACTTTGCCTTTTATTTAGCTTGAGAATACAGCTGGGTGACATGTCTAGCTAGGTTTTACACATCACACAGTGTGCACTGATGTTTTTAGACAACTTTACTGGTATTCTTGTTCTTTAATGCATACATTGTAATTTCATGAGCCCTATAACTATCTTAGTTTGTCTTTAAGCTGGGTGGGGTTGCCTTTCAGTAATCATCCTTATACTGACTGTGACACTCATGGCTTGATTTGGGAGTTATCTGCTTCAGCAGTGTTATCTTATGTCAATTAAATTTATGTGCAGTAGGATTCTTTATGTTTGTTGCACCAAGCACATCTTAACCCAAGGTTCATTCGGACTGAGGGCAGTATTGTACTGTTTAACTTCTCTGACATCATCTTCTGTTTTTTTTTTTTTAAATGAGTATTTTAAACCAATGGGGATTTTTTTCTGTTTTTCTCTGCATTATCTAGCTGTTATAAGTATTGTATTTTCTAAACAACTGCCATGAGCTTCTGAAGAAGGACTGGTTGGTCCGAAAGCTAGAGCACTTTGTTCTTGTTGTTACATCTATGTTGGTCCATTAAAAGGTATCAAATCATTTGCTTCTGGATCTGTTACAGTTTCATTAACGTCTTAAATTTCATCTTTCACAGTTAGTACTATTTTTTCTGTTATCACAAAGTAATGAAGATGTGACAGTTTGTTCAGAAAATTGTTTTGGGGTGAGAACACATAGATTAGAGAACCATGTGGTTGTTTTGTACAACAGTTATATTTCTGTGGGCATGCAGTATCTTGCAAAGTCTATGGTAACAGAGCATGGGACAAGTATTTATGTATGGGACTACTACTTTTATGGAATTAATGTACTGACTTAGTTTCATGTAAGTTATGTTTAAAAAAGGAGGGAAATTCATTGCAAAAAACTTTGTTAATGCATCAGTTAGGGTTGCCACTACAGTAGCAAAAGTAGGGAAATATGTCATTAGGCTTTTCAACCCTTACTCTGCATCCCCCCCCACACACACACACATGCAAGCAGGGGAAGGGGCAAGGCAATACAGCCAATCAGAGACAGCCGTCATCAGGTAAGAGAAATAACATACAACTCTTTGAACATACCGCAAGACACATCCATCATCATGGCCCACCAACTGTATGAGTTCTGCTGCCGTCCCAGTGTCTTGGGGGTACACCCACATGCTGGGCAACCATGGGGGATGGCCCACTGCATGCAGTCCACACAAAACGTGTCTCTAGGGATGTGGGAGCACAGGGTCCTTTGGACCCTGCACTCTCACATCATGAAATAATGATGATGTTTAACTGGAGCACAGGGTCTAGAGGACCCTGCACTTCTAGGGCCCAATTCTAAAAGGTTGGCGCAAGTCACTGCCAAATGCACAGACTTGCACCAATTGCAACTGTGACATTGTCCCTGTGCCCTATTCTAGAAAGGGCAGGGTCTCCACAGCTAAGTCCTGCAACTTGCGACATGCAGCCAGGTATGCTGAACAGAGGGAGTACCTGGCGAGCATGTTGCAAGCAGCAACCGCAGGTCGCAAGTGCACCCCCCCACCCAGCAAGCCACATTAGGCACCTGCAGGGCTGCCCACACCCCCAGCCCCCCTGAAGTGTCCGATAAGAGCCACGCAGGGCTGCCCACACCCCCAGCCACCCCTGTATGCCAGAAAAAGAAATGTGCAGTAGTTACTGTAGAAGTTAAATTGTGCTGCAGTTCAACAAGTAGCTGCACACTGGAGCAGACTTGATTGACCACGAGGCATGTTTCTGCTGGCAATTTCATATGTTTATATGTTCATATGTTTGTAACATGGAACAGTTATGGTTGCATACGGCACTATGGTATAGAGAATATAATATTTAAGCAAAAAGGCACACCAAGGTGTGGGTTATTGGGGATTTACCCACACCTTGTGTGGTGTGTGATGAGATGCAGCTGAATGACAACACACAAGAAGTGGTTAAATCACCCAATAACTCATGCCCTGGAGTGCCTTATTGTGATTATACAATAGACCCATGTGTAAAATAAATGTAAAATGTATTTAATTATCTATTTGATAAATGCCATTCCTCAGCCGTGGGTTATGCAGGATTTACCAACGGTCATGTGACATGTTTTGACCAATGAGGTTACAGGATTTTCACACACCATTGTATAATGTAGTCCAGCAGCATACAAAAAGTATCTTTCTATCTGAGTGTGGACTTTACGGGAGCTCTCAGTTGCAGGCTATACAAAATATTTTGTATAGGAATGAGCACAGTGTGAGCTGGAACATGTTTCTATATTAAAAAAAATAAATTCTGTAGCCAGTTGTGCACAGTGCAGCACATTGTGCATCACTACTACATAGAAAAAGTATTCTGGTGTGGGAAACACAAAGTGCAAAACAGTTGCACTCTGACAATATATAAAAAAATGTTTGTGTGGGAGTGCAGGGTTTTCTGGAATATGTTCTTTTACAGTCCCCATAAAAGTTATGTACGCATGTGTGTGTGTGTGTGTGTGTGTATATATATATATATATATATATATATATATAGGAATCTACTGTAGTATGTGATTTTGAAGCACATAGAACTTTTGTAAGCTTGGTAGCAGAGAGTATAGATTACACTATGGTCTTTAGCAAGAGCAATATTATAAAGAGTAGAAGTACAATGTACAGAGCAAGCTACAGTGAGACAGCTTAGTAGAATTATATTATTGTAGGAGCAGATATACATGATTTTTCAATGCATCTGTACATGTCTTACGTAAAATAGACTTCTACATATCTCTAGGGGCAGCTGTGGGGTGAAGTGCATGCAGCGGGCCATCCCTCATGGTTGCCCAGCTTGCAGGTGTGCCTCCAAGACACTGGGATGGCAGCAGAACTCATACAGTTGGTGGACCATGATGATGATCGATGTGTCTTGTGGTATGTTCAGAGAGTTGTATGTTGTTTCTCTTACCTGATGATGACGGTCTCTGATTGGTTGTATTGCCATGCCCTTTCCCCTGCTTCCATATGTGTGTGTGTGTGTGTGTGTGTGTGTGTGTGTGTATGTGTGTGTTGGGGGGTGTCACAGTATGTGGGAATAAACTTCAGACTAGGCAAATTTACAGGTTTAACACATCATGGTGTGAAATTTATTTTTCAAAGGTTAGAAAAATAATAAATGAAAACAACAAAAATTGCAAAGAAAATCACTACCTAACGTTAGTAACGTCTCACAAAATACAGTCCTGAATCTTAGAGCTCCTAAGACCCTTCTCATCTGCATTCAATAGCTTGTCTGCCTCTCTTCTCCCTCAGGGCTGAGCCCCACTGGGCTGAACTGAAGTAAACTCACTGAAGAGGTATTTATATATTTTTGGTGGGATCACCTGACTGAGCCCTCTTCTAGTTACAAGTCTGGACAAGTTGCTTCATGTCTGAACATGTTTTTTTCAAAACCAAGGGGGGATTGGTTTGTTTCAGGGAATTTCCTGGTTCAGTTAAAGGTACAGTGTATATCTCCACAGATATTGACTCTTTATATCTCTGATCCACAGTGACTAAGCTCTTTTATACATATAACCTTATACAGTAACAAGTTTATAATGTGAATTTATGAAAATACCTTTAGGATTTCTTATGACTGTACTAATCATGACATTATTATTGTTTTATATGACTTCTGAATCCTTTTTCTTTAAAAATGCTTTACTAATTGTATTCATTCCTGTTTAAAATAGCCTTCATGTTTTTTGTACACAAAATGCACTTATGCACTTTACACAATACCTCTCTGGGTGTTTGGCATTATTTCAGGGACTGGATGGATAGAAATGGAAAAAGAATGAAGAGAAAACTAGTAGGAAGTTTATTAGGGACAGTAAAGAGCTACGCTAGGTGGCCAACCTAGGGTAGGGGGAAAAAAGAAGAAAAGCAAAGAGAAAATCATTAACTATTGCACAAAAGAAGTTCTGGTAGCTAGGAAAAAAGGAAATAGAAAAGTGGTCCATCAGTCACAGCTGGGGGTGTAGCCTAACTCCACCACAATGTAGAGTTAGGATTAAAAACCCTAACTATGTATTTCCTTACTTTTGTTACTGTAGTGGCAACCATAACTGATGGTCTTTGCAAAAAACTTTGTTAATGCACTAGTTAGTGTTAAACTGACAAAGTAGGGTAATGTGATGCTAGGGTTTCCAACCCTAACACCCCACCCCCACCCTGCAGGCAGCAATAGGAGGAATTACTGTGCTTTGTCCTCGCCTGCATCTTCAAAAGTCAGATATGGGGTGTGCCTCAGGGTTGTCAACATTAACGCTCACCCCATTCCATCATTAAAGAAGCTGAGTTGTGTACAGTACATGAGAATAGGGTGAGCGTTATTGTTGACAACCCCGAGGCACAACCATACCTGATTTGCAAAGATGCTGGAGAGGTCAAATTGTAATGGTTCCTCCTGTTGTTTCCTTCGGGGGGGGGGAGGTGTGTGTGTATGAGGGGTGTTAGGGTTGGAAACCCTAACATCACATTTCCCTAGAGTTTCCTACTTTTGTCGGTTTAACTCTAACTAGTGCATTAATGAAGTTTTTTTGCAAAGAATTTCCTTACTACTTTTTAAGATAGTATAATTGTGTCCTCATTTGCCTGTGGGAGAGCAGGGCTCCCATCCTTCCATAGATGCATACTTGTAATTTGCTGTGGAAGTGCAGGACCCAAAGGGCCATGCACTGAACAGCAACCGACTTGTCAGCATAGCCTTCTTATTACCCCACCTCAACAGTCCGATACTGAAAATGTTTAAATCCCTGCCAAAATGTTTTCCACACCACTGCAGCATCATTCTGTGCCACAGGTGTGAAAACTCACTTTGGCCAGGATTTGAAAGTGGCAAGTGTTACATTCATGAAGTGTTGTAAAAAAATGTTATGCTCAAAATATGGGGTCACAATCTTTAAGATTACCAAAGTTATGAGTGAGCATAGCAAAATTTCAATGCATGCACATAACTTTGGCATTTTTACCAATTTTTACTCTAAATGTTTAAAATCTTCTTCTTATGACCCCAGCTCATGAACAAGGGTGGTGAAAATTTTCAAATCACGCCCAAAAGGTGATTTTACCTCTCAACTGTGAAATCTCCTTTTGGACCAGATTTTCACAATTCCACTGGCATTGTTCTTGAGGTGTGGTCCCAAAAAAGGCCATGTTGAAAATCTGGGGTCAAAATATGCAAAAATGACAAAGTTATGTATCAAACTTAAAAACCCTATTGAAATATATTGATCCACACTTACCTTAGTTTCTCATATCGCAGCTGGTGGTTCCAGCAGCAAGACATGTCTTTGATTGGAGAGTGGATCTTCATCCTGGGACCTGTTCAGTTGAGTGAGGGTGTGTGGGGGTGCAGGGTGGTGGTTGTTCAGTGGGAGGTCAGGATAGGGGTGGGAGCAGATTGGTGAGGGACCGTTTTATTTTTTACAGGGGAAAAAAGACATTGAGGGATGGCTTTCTTTATTACAGGTCCATGTAATGTGGGGATGGCAATTGGAGGGGGAGGTTGCCACTAGACACCAGGGAAACAATGAAAAATACAGGCATGATGATCAAAGGGTTGGGGGTGCCACTAGACACCAGGGAAGCAAACAAAAATATGGGGACAGTGATCAGAGGGTGAGGGTGCCACTAGACTCCAGGGAAACAACAAAACATACGGGAAAGGCAATTGAAGGAGGGGGTCACAACACCAGGGAAACAAAATAGCAATCAGTGGAGGAAGATGACAGAGGTAGTGGAAAGTACCTGTTGAGCATGCTCAGAACCATAATTTTAAAAATAAATTACTTTTGAACAGTTTAATAATATTTCACCAAACCAGCAAAAGGCACATCTGCCAGCCAGCCACTTTCTACACTGAAAATCTCAGACCAAGATTCCAAACCATCTCAGCACTAATGGTGGTCAAAGAAACAGCAAAGAAGCAAAATATTTCTCCATATGTCCGGATCCTTTTTCATATGAATGAAAAAGGCCATACAGGAAAAAGTGGAAGCGAGTCACAAAAAAGGATTAAAATGTTAAAAATACTTCTGAGTCACTTTTTGAACAGTTTACTGCAGAATTCACCTAAGGTGGTCCAGATGAACAAGATACACGTGCTGCCCTCCTGCAGCATGTCGTTTTTGTGAGTTTTTAATTTTTGTTTTGTAGAAAACAGAAAACAAGATGGCAACATATGAAAAAGGACTTTTTCCTAATGAAAAAGGATTCATCCATATGAAAAAGGATCCTTTTTCGCATGACCCAATTCTTTTTTCGTTTCCAACTTCTATCTTGAAAAACTCTACTGAACGTGCTCAGAATTGAAATTTTAAAACTTAATAACTTTTAAACAGATTAATATTTGTTTCACCAAACCAGGAAAAGGCACATCTGTTGACCAAGACCTTTCTACCCTTAAATTTTCCGACCAAGATTCCTAACCATCTGGGTGCTAGCAGTGGACAAAGAACCAGGAAAAAAATCCTGAAAAAGCACTTTTTTCACTATCTGGATCTCAGAATCTGCATATCTGATCAGAAAAAAGTTGACACATTAGTAGAGTTACCCCATGGGACCGTGCATACGCAATTTCATGCAAATCCATTGAATGGTTGCAAAGTTATTAAAGTGCAAAATGTGGGGTTTAACATTAAACACCCTATTCAACCCTAACTATAGTGACAAGACCGCTCTTCTATAATACACACACACACACACACATACACACACACATATACACATATACTTAGCAAAAAATTGCATTAGTGCACCAGCTAGGGTTCAACTTCATGCAACAAAAGTTGGGAAATGTGGCACTGGGGTTTTCTACCCTAACTATCCCTTCCCCAAGTAGCAAAAGGACAAGACCACACAAGCAACCACAGAAAGCCATCATCAGGAAAGACAAGCATCCAAATTGACACATCTGATTGGAATGAAAGCTGACACATCCTAGGATCTACCCCATGATACTGCACATGCAAACGTTTGTGTAAATATGTTGTATGGTTGCAAAGTTAGTAAAGTGCAAAATTTGGGGTTTAACATTAAACACACTACTCAACCCTAACTATAGTGGCGAGACTGCACTCCTATAATATACACACACACGTATACTTTGCAAAAAACTGCATTGATGCACCAGCTAGGGTTCAACTTAATGCAACAAAAGTTGGGAAATGTGGCATTGGGGTTTCCAATCCTAACTACCCCCTCCCCAAGCAGCAAAGGGACAAGACCACACAAGCAACCACAGAAAGCCATCATCAGGAAAGACAAGCAACCAGATCCACACATCTGATGGGAACAAAAGCTGACACATCAAGGGATCTACCCCATGAGACTGCACATGCAAAATTTTATGCAAACATGTTGAACGGTTGCAAAGTTATTAAAGTGCAAAATTTGGGGGTTGACACTAAATACCCTACTCAACAATAACTATAGTGGTGCAACTGTGCCACTATAATATATATTCACACATGTATATATGTGCTTTGCAAAAAACTGCATTAATACACCAGCACTAACCCTAACTACTCCCCCAGCAGCAAAAGGGCATGATCCCACAAGTAACCACAGAAAGCCATCATCAGGAAAGACTAGCAGCATACAACAGTGTCCAGATGACACAAATGCAATTGCTCTGATTTGCTACTTTTATGGATCTTGTATCTGAGGCATGCACATCACAAGACATACACACTCACTAGTTGCTGCAGACAGAAATCCCCAACACTCTGATCACAACACTGCATCTGTATGCAGAAGCACAGGCCCCTGCAGTCACAGATACAAATCCTCAACACCCAAATTACAACAGTTCTTTTGTCTACAGAAGCACAGGCCTCTATGGGACCACTGCTTCTGTCACCTCAGGCACTCTTGTACACTGTAAGACATACACACACTTTATGGGCCTGTGCTTGTACACCTGCAGTCATAAGACATACACACTGGCTGCAGAAGTGCAGGTGCCACAAAATATATGATAATGAAATTGCAACAATACTTTTATCTGCAGAAGTGTAGGCCCCTGAGGGTCTGTGCCTCTTCAGCCACAGGTGAAACACATACCATCAACTTCTGTCTCCAGAAGGGCAAACCCCTATAGGGCCTACAGTTATGCAGCCAGAATCCTGTTGCAATGTGGGTATCAGGGTTTCAGCAGTGGATCTAGAAATTATTCAATAGGGTAGCAGGTCTTCAGTCATGCAACTGCATATAGAAAAGCATGCACTAGTGGATCATGCTATCTAGTGAAGTACCTCATACAGCATGCATGAGTACCTCTCACTGCAGAGCTGCAGGCCCCATGGGGCCTTCTCTATGCAAAGATCTTCTGCAACCAGATGTACTCATGCACAGTACATATACAGTGTGACTGCATAATGTCAGGCACCTGTGGGGCCTGAACTTATGCAGCTGCAGATACAAATCCTTGAAGATAGTACATCAGTGTTACTGCATTTGTGTTGACTGGAAACAGTTGTTTGTGGTTTGTTTTACCTGATGATGGCTGTCTGTGGTTGCATGTCTGATCTTGTCCTTTTGCTGCTTGTGATGAGTTAGGATGGGCAACCCTAATGCCACATTCTCCTACTTTTGCTGCATTAAGTTGAACCCTAACTGGTGCATTTATGCACTTTTTATCAAATAAATGTACTTTCTTTTTGAGATAGTGGACTCATATCCTCAATCATGCTAATCCCTTCAGGACCTGTGTGAACAAATACAGATAGAGATGCACAGGGCCCTCAGGACCCTGTGCCAAGGTAAGAGTCAGTCTGCCAGCAGAAGTGCAGGGCCCTTCTGGGCTCTGCACCTCCATGTGGCAACAAATGTTAAGGATGTGTGGCGCTGTCTGGCAAGCTGCAGAAGCACAGCATCCTCTGGGCCCTGTGCTTCCATGTGGCTACAGATGGAGACATGCAGGACAAAGATTCCATCTGTCTGCCAAAGTGCAGGACCCTCCTGCAGCCATGGGTACAGAGGTGCAAGGTCCTACACAAAGAGAAGAGTTATTTTCACTATATGGTACTTGGACTCATATGGGCAACCCTGCACCTTCCCTTCCCTTCTTAGGCTGGGGGTGGTCTCGCATGACAGTGCCATCTCCTCAGCCTCAGCCCATCCAGCTGGCTCATTGAGCTTGCGCCTGAACTCAGCTCACCAGCACGGGATCACAAAGCACTACCCGGTTAGGTGAAGGCTGGCATGGCACACAACTTTTCTAATAATGTTTTTTTTTTTTTTATTTTGACCCCAAACTTTAAATATAGTCATTTTGTGACTCTTCTTTATAAACATGACATGTGGCATTATAGAATACTGGCTGAAATGTCATTTCGCACCACAAATACAAAAACACATTTCAGCCAGGATTTGAAACCTGTCACTTTAATGAGCTAGTGTAAAAAAATGCCTATGTTGAAAGTTTGGAGTAAAAGGATTGAAAATTAATGCAGTTATAAGTGAACATTGAGCTATTTCAATGTTCATTCATAGCTTGGTCATTTTACCATATTTTTCCGCCGCATTTTCAACACAGTCTTCTTATTCATGACCCCACCTCATAAACAAAGTAGGTGAAAGTGTTCAAATCCCACCCGAAATGTGAGTTCGCAGAGTGTCTGTGAAATTACCTTTTGGCCCACATTTGAAAAATTTCACCTGCATTGCTCATGAGATGGGGTCCTGAAAAGGCCATGTTGAAAGTTTGGTGGAAAAATATTGGAAAACAGTGAAGTTATGAGTGATGTTGAAATATTTCATTGTTCACTCATAACTTGGTCATTTAACCATATATTTCCAGCAAAATGTCAACATAATCTTTGTATAACCCCATCTCATGAACCTGGTAGTTGAAAATGTTTAAATCTTGACCAAAACTAGATTCCATGGAGCGACTGCAAAATCAACTTTTGAGATGGATTTGAAAAATGTTACCTCCTGTTTTCATGAGGCAGGGTCCCAAAAATGCAGTGTTGAAAATTTGGTGTGAAAATATTGACAAAATGACAAAGTTATGAGTAAAAGTTCAAAATGCATTGAAATACATTAAATGGACTTACCTTGTTTTCTCATATTACAGTCATGGGTTCCAGCAGCAAGATATGTTTTTAATGGCAGATAGGATCTATGCTGTGGGACACTTTTAGTTGAGTGAGGGTGTGTGGGGGTGTTTGAGGTGGTGGGTGCTAGGTGTCAGATCAGCAATGGACCATTTTCTTATTTACAGGTTAAAAAAAAGACACCTAGGGACTGGTTTTTTTATCACTATGGATCAGACACTGGGGATTGGGCAACCCACTATCAGCTTAACTCTATGGCAGCACCAGGGGTGGGCACCCCACTGTTCCCGCCTATTCATTATGAGAGGGGCAGGTGCCCTGAAGGGAAGGGGGTTGGCAAGCGGTGCCGGGATGAGCACCCTGGTAAATTTTCTAAATAACATACTACTGGGGAAACAAAAGACAGGGCTGGCTGAGCTGGGAGGGGGAATGAATTTAATTTTAATAAACTAGATAGATACAGTAGATAGATAGATAGATAGATAGATAGATATACAGACAGTCAGACAGACAGACTGACATAAATAGCTAGAACAATAGATGGATAGACATATATATATAGTTATATATATATATATATAGAGAGAGAGAGAGAGAGACAGAGAGAGAGAGATTGATTGCTAGTTCACTGCTGGCACAAAGGCTGGCAGCACATCTCCATCTGTGGCTGCATATGTCAAGAAACTCTTACTGTCCTCATACAGAGGGCATAAGTGAACAGATCCTCTCAGTAAGCTGGGCACCCTGAATTTTGGGGTACCTAAAAACGGTATTTCTGGATCCTTAAAAAAAAAAACACCAGAATTTAGTTAAATTGGACTCCTTCAGCTGGGATCATGTGTTTGTTGTAAAAATAAATCTTTTTTATGTATTTTCCTTGTTTCTAACTCTGAGGTAAAAACAAGATGGCAGGTGTCACGAGCCATAAAACTGTTTTTTGGGTTGAGAGAAGTAAGTGGTGAGAAAGCAAAAAGCTCTCATGACCCCAATTTTTTGGGGTCGTATCAGAATGTTATCCAAAAACTCTACTGAGCATGCTCAGAAAAAAAATTAAATCTATATAACCCTGGAACCGTTTGGTATATTTTCACAAAATCTTCGAAAGACACTAATTTGGCACAGACTGCTTCTACTCTAAAAGTTTTGGAAACAAATTCCACTCTGTCTAGGCTGTAAGTGAGAGCAAAAAATAAATAAATAAATAAATAAATAAATAAAAGTGTATTAAGTATAAGAAAAAAATTAGACATTCATGTAATAATGACATATGCAGGCCTCAGAAACTGCTCAGGCTGCCATCATGAAGCAAGCTTTCTACATATTTAGACATCATCTCCTAGAGTAGACAATGCTTTCCAAATTTGGGGCAGTTTCATCAAATGTCACCAAAGCTATAAAGGTGCAAAGTTAGGGGTTTAACAGAACCTCTCAGTCAACCCTATGTCAACTTATGCTACCTCTCCAATATAATATATATATATATATATATTGCATTTAATGCAGGTATCATTGTTGAAGAATGCAAAGTGCACGAAGTAGAGAAATGAACAAACACTAGGGTTTTGGATTTCCAGAGTCTTGGTGACTCTTCCTTGAGTTTGTCAACCCTAATGCTCACCCCTGCCCCCACACCCATACCCTCCTGCCCAAAGCACACGGTACAGCCCCAAGCTGGTTCCTCATAGTGATACAGTTTTCTGAGTTAGAGAAGTTTGGCTCACCACATATTAGCCCAGAATCAGACGTAGCTTTCTTCATGTCTGACCTTGTTTGTTTTGAGGAGGGGGTGGGCATTAGGGTTGATAACCCAAGGAACATATCACCACTGATTTGCCAAGACTCTGGAGATGCAAAATGATATAGCCTTTTTATTCCCTGCTTTGAGTGCTTTATGTTCTTCAGCCCTAATGTCTGCATTAACCTAGTTTTTTGCAATGAATTTCCCTACTTTTTGTGATAGTGAATTTGTATCCTCATTTGAGCAGATCCCTTTGGTACCTGCATGAAATGGAATAAAAAGAATAGTGGATATATTTCTAGCCCTGTTTCACAAGCCAAATAACAAGTAAAAGACAACAGTGTCTTAATACTTGTAGTTGGATCCATGACACCACAACGGCAACTTTATTTCGACATGACACTACAGCAACAGATTTATGTTGACTGCAAGTTGCGATCGGCATAAATTGGTCGGTTAAACCGTCTGTTTTTTTGGGGGTGGTTTTCAACTGAACTCCCCATGTGGGGGGCTCTTCCCCCTACACCCCGGTAACTTATGATTGTCAACTCCCGAGTCGGAGTTGATTCGGTAAAACCTGGAGCAGCAGTGCCACGGTCTCAGTACATTACAGCAGCAACAGCAACTTGCTACTGTAATGTACTTCATTTTCTAGATGTTGCTGTGGCATCAGCATAAGCTTGTAGTTGCCCGTTACACCGTACCATCCTAGCTTAGATGCAGTACTAATACTTAAAATTTCTTACCTGGGTCCTGGGGATTGTGGGATGGGGGCTGGGTGGTTTGAGGGAACATCCAGTCATTCCTGTAACTATGAATAGCAATGAGGACACAATGGATCTGCAGCTGTTTCATAACTAACTGGGACAAACAATGTATTCTAAACATAAAACAATACTTTTTTGATACACATGGTCAGTGTCATTCAATGCCAGGGCTGACATCCACTGTGCCTGTACACATAAAGTTGAAAATGGGCTAGTATGAGCAATAAATATACCTACCAGGGGCCAGATATTCAAAGCTTTGCACTGGATGCAAACCTGTTGGGCTGGAATTGCACCAAGTTTGCGCCCAGCTGCAATATTCAAAAGTCCATTTAATGCTGGTGCTATGCAATAGCTCTGATGCTAATAGATAATGTATGTAGGGGTGAGAATGAGGGGAGGGGCCATATATGCTGGCACACCGGCATATTCAAAATGACAGCACCGTGCTACAGTGCATCATGCGACCTGTAGCATGGCTCCCAATACTGGCACCAGAAAGCAGGTGGTATTGCTGGGCTAACAGGGAGGCAGTTCCTCCATGCATGCCCAAAGCACACAACACAGAGGCCAGTAGTCCCTCCCTGGTATGCAGGTGCTCCCCAAATCACTCCCTGACACCCATTCCATTAAAATCAATCAGTTCCCTGATAGTCTAGTGGCCCTCCACCCCACCATGATCCCCGACACCTGTTCCATTAAAATCAATCAGTTCCCTGATAGTCTAGTGTCCCCCCACCCCATCACAATCCCAAATACCCATTCTGATACATTCATTTAGTGTCCTAGTAGTCTAGGTCAGGCTAGGCTTGAAAATGGACTAGTTCCAATGCCCTAACCTGGTTAACAAAATATAAATGAAATGAAATAGTGGCCCCCCCCACCCCATCACGATCCTGACTCCCGTTCTGTTAAACTCAGTCATTTCCCTGATAGTCTAGTGGCACCCATCAGTGCCCATCACCCTCCCCCATCCCGGTATAGATCTGGCAACTGCCTTGTCGCTCATTGCCTGACGTAGCACCGACTCGACTGAGTCATTCATAACTCAGTCAGTCAGCGCTGGCCCTGGAAGTGAGCATTAGGCTGAGCCAGTTGCTGACTCTGTACAGAGATTGGGGAGCAGGGGTGGTGGGCACTGCTGGGGTGGGGACACCAGATGACCGGGGAACTAATTGAATGTATCGGAATGGTTGTCGGGATCTGCGATGGGGTGGCCACTAGACTACCAGGGTACTAATTGCTTTTATCGAAACGGGTGTCAGCGATCGTGATGGGGTGGGGGGCACTAGACTACCAGGGAACTAACTGTTATCATATGAACGGGTGTCGGGGATCATGATGGGGGGGCCACTGGACTACTATGGATCAGACCTATCATCCGTTGGTCACTGACATGAGGGTCAGTGAGGGACACTGCCTCCCATTATGACAGACATATCCTCACACATGGGGATATAGGTACAGAACACTGTGGAAGCAATTGCCTTTACTTATACAACATACATTTGTGATGTAGCACCGTAGAATATTATTCATGTCTGCTGTAATGTCTGACTTTACAGCATATTCTGTGTGTGTGTGTGTGTGTGTGTGGCACCTTTTCCATGAGGGATGGATGAGGGACAGGGCAATTGTGAAGGGTAACATGAGGGATGTCCCTCATACTGAGGGACACATGAGAAGTATGGTAGGGCCACTGGACTACTAGGGAATGGCATGGAAGGCTGCAGTCTGTGCGGGGGATCAGAGATTGATGCGGGGTGGGGGACTAGACTACCTCGGCAACTGGAGATACATACATATGTATATATATATATAAATATATATATATATACACACACACACACATATACTTATAATACCGACATGTACCTCCTAAATGTCTCTCAATACAGGGACACCACACATTGTACCCCGCATACTTGCCCAGCCCTGCATATGTACCTCATGGAGACAGTGGTGCACACACGCACACACAGTGGATGTGCTGCGCATCCTGCAGTCCTTGCAGACAATGCCACAATGCCATGGGCTATGGAGCTACATATACAGATGCGTCTGTATAGTCAGTGTTCCTGGCTTCCAATGGGATGTGGGTTTGTTTTTTCCTGTTTGGTTTTGTGTCCCACATTCTGAGGATCAGTGTCCCTCATTCCGAGCGACTGGGTCCCACTTGCCAGTGTTGCCTGGTGAAAGGTTTGCAATGAATGAGCCTGCTGACACCCACTGCCTGCAGCTTCCTACCTGTACTCCCAGGCAGACCTACAGGTGGAGCTGTGAGCAGTCCCAGCTGGCTCCTGTACTCCCAGGCCAACCTACAGGTGGAGCTGTGAGCACCATGGAGTAGCACTGGGCAAGCTACATGGAAATGTATGCTAAGCAGCCCATAATGAGATGCAAATGTGGCTGTTTGCACATGGATTACCTAAGTAGGCTCATTTACATATGAGCTTTGAATATTGCAAATATTTGCTCCGGGCTAATGTGTTAGCCTGGGGCAGTGTTAGCGCCGGGATAATTTGTTTGCTCTGGGCTAACCTGTCACTTGTGCAGCACAATTCTGCTGTGTGTGGCCTGCATTGACTGTTGCTGTTGGTATGCTTCACTCCATTACTATCACTCACATTGGCTTGCTACTGCAGCTCTTCCTTCCTCCACCTTTGTGTCCACTGAGATGCTGTTGTTTTTTGGCCTTCTCTGGTGCTATATTCAGAGCTGTCTTGCTTCACGGGCTATTTTAGCACTGCACTCCCAGCCCTGTTTGCACTGCATCCTTTGCACGCTATATTCGGCAGGTTTAGCCCTGGGTTTATTCTTTTGAATATAGCTTGCTAATGGTTCCAGGCTAATTTAGCATGCCATGCAGTGCTGTTTTTGCCCCATGGCTAAGTTTCGAATATCTGGCCCCAGCTGTGTTGGGCAGAAAGGGATTGTAGTTTTATTTTGAGGGTTATAAGGGTTTGGTCAGGAGGGTAGATACTGGTACCACGGCAGCAACCTGGGTCTGGAAATGGATTTGGGTTGCTTATAGAGGCCAGCATGTGGAATGTGGACAGAATTCAGCATCCATGGGATCACTCTCCTCTGGAAGGGGGCAAGTTGCTTTACTCATCGACCTTCACCAAGGCATGAGGAAGCCACCACCTTTTGCATGCTCTGCAACACTGACAGGACAGTGAAGTGCCAAACTGTCTGACAGTCAAGGGGGTGGGTAAATGTCCCTTCTCCTCCTATTCCTGTCATGGGGGGAATGTGAGGGGAGTACCAAAGAAGTTCCTGAGGTGAAAGGTGATGGGGTTGGGCATCTGACCGCAGTAGGGGGTCTGTTGGTGGTGCATGGCCTGCAGTGACCTGACATTCATCCTGCCAGGTACTGTTTTCCCCATGTTTGTCCTCCCCATTTGTTTCAACACAGTGCATACACCCATCAGGCCTCAACATGCACATCAACCCCTTATGAGGGTTGGTCCCCTGGCCCACCACATGGTGTAATTTATGTGCTAGAATACTGTTTTGTCTCCCCTTGCTGGAGCCAGTGCTGTGTGCCACAGGACCTCCTCCTCCTCCCAGCTTAAGCCCATTCAGCCAGCACACTGAGCTTGCATTTGACTTCAGGTCACAGGCATGGGAAGGCATTGTGGTCCCCATTAGACCAATGGCTGTCCCTGAGAACAATGGGGCCCTATTCACAAAGGCTGTGTGGCCCTACACTTGGTGTGTAACTCCTGCACATAGACACCTAGGTGCTGAAGCAGCATATGCAGCTACCACACAATATGCAGGAACCATGCATAGGAGTGTGTGTAGCTGCACCAAGTGTAGCAGCACCCCATGGCGGATAAGTGGCCATGAAGGGGTGTTCCCACATAGGCCATATGCACGGGACACCGTACGCGCATGCACAATGTACTATGCATAGGAAAGGCATGTCACGTCCCCGCGTAGGCAATATTTGGTTTGAAAGCAGCCATACAGTGGCCAATGTGCTGCACACACAGCAGGAGTGTCCAGCAAAATGTGCCATCATGGGGACAACCATGCCTACAATAGCAGAAAACGCCGGACATACACGCAGCGATGCATGGCATGGCGGGGTGGCCATGCATGTGCCAAGAATGTGCCAAGTGTGCTCTACGCCGGTACAACAATGACAGCCAGACTGTAGGCCCAAGCACGATGTGGATGCCAACCACCAGGCATAACCAACACCGCACACCCAGCACGGCATACAGTGGCACACAGACCGCACCCACGGCAGAGTCAACATAAGTAGTGGTCACAGAAGCATGAACAGCCTAATACCCACAGCATACACACACAGACACACAGACACACACACACATATATGCTTGCCCCCACACACCGTGTCAGGGTGAAAAATGAGGCACACAAGGCCTTGCATTGAAACGCCTTTAATGGCAGACAACAGTACAATGCCCACACAGTGCAACACAACAGCAGGGAGTGGAATGGAACAGGGTGGGAATGCAAGGAGTCTGCCCAGCTCAGTCCGATGAATCCACCTCTTCCTCTGTAACCACCTCTGGGCTGGTTGATGGGGTCACCTCCTGGTGGGGGGGGGGTTGTCAGTGAACTTATGTTCTTCAAGTATCAGGTACCTGATAGGGCCACGGTAGCACTGCAATGACAAAAGCAGACACAGGGGATGTATGTCAGTACCCACAATACCACCAGGCCACTTATGCAATGTTGCCACACACACAGACACACACATACATAGATACATAGACAGTGTCGGCAGATAAGGGCCTATGGCCCACTCAGTCTGACCATTTGAGCTTGTAAGTTCAGTTTATGTTTTCCTAGAAGTCTGTTGCCCCTTACCCCTGACCTCCAGAATTCCTTTATGTCTATCCCATGCATTCTTAAATCCCGTGATTGTTTCAGCCCTCACCACTTCCTCTGGCAGGGTGTTCCACTTGTCCACCACCTGTTCTGTGTCAGGTCACTGCAGGCCATGCACCACCATTCAGAGAGTACCAAGGGCCACTTACTTGCAAGGGGGATTGTATGACCCACAGATCCCCCTCATTGTCCCTGTACACCTTGTCATTTGTGCTTTGCCATAGGTCAAACCACAGCAACAGTGAGATGCACACTCAGAGCACCATCCACCCCCCGCCCAAGAAGGTACAGAGCTGAAACGGTCAGTGAACAGGCTGTGGTATCTACCTGCCGCCTTTCTGTGACCTTCCATATGGCCCCCACTGGAACACCATCCTGATAAACATCCATTGCTACCCAATATAAGTGCCATGGCAGGGCCAGCCTGCCACATACCTTGCCCTGTGGCATTGTTGGAACTACCACAGCCATGACCAACAGTGCATTAATGGTGTTCCAGTGGCCAGCCTGCCCACACCACGTGAGCACCCCATGCCTTACAGGACATGTGTGAAACACCACACAGCATGCACAGAACACACTTGTGTTCCTGCAATGCCACTGTGTGGTCATGGAAAGCATAACAGGCAGTGGCAGTGCAATGTGCCCAGGGGCACTTCTACACGTGGTCCTTCTAGAGGATGTCTTGGTGGAACGCCATGCCCATACACAGCGCCACCAATGGATATTCAGGCCACGACTAGTGGCACAGAGCCTCCATGCCACAGCCATCCTGCAGTGGTACCAGATTGACCATGACACACTACAGGTGATCTGTGAACTTGTGGAGGATGCCATAAATCCCAGCACAAGGCGCTCCATGGCCATTTCTGTGGAGACAAAGGTGCTTTGTGCACTGCAATACTATGCCACGGGCACCTTCCAGAGAGTGATGGGGGATGTGACAGGTGTGAGCCAGCCCTCCGTGTCCAGGGCCCTGCACCAGGTTACCGATGCCCTTGTGCACCACAGACATCAGCACATCATGTTCCCCACAACCGAGGCGGAGCTCAGGACCATCAAGGGTGCATTCCTCAACAGGTTTGACATGCCAAACACTGTGGGTGTGATAGACTGCACACATGTACCGGTCCTCACACTGTCCATAAATGAGGAGGCCTACAGGAATCATAAGAGATACCACAGCATCAATTGCCAGGTCATATGCGATGCAACGAGCATTGTCACAAACATCCTGGCATGGTACCCGGGTTCATGCCATGACTCATACACATTTGATAACAGCATGCTGTAATGCCATCTGGACCAGCAGGAACTGGGATATGATTGACTTTTGGGTGAGCACCCATCAATGACTTGTTATGGTTGCAGTATGTGCACTACTGAGAGCCTAATGTCTATGTTCCACCCCACATCCACAAGTGACAGTGGATACCCACTGAGGACAACCATCCTGACATTATACCTGGCACCACGGCACCCTGTGGAGGAGGCATTCAATGCAGCACATGTGCGGGCATGTGGCATTATGGAATGTACCATCGACCTGATGATGATGCGGTTCCACTGCCTGGACCACACAGGTGGCAAAATGACCAGTGCTGCCCAGTGATGGCGGGAGGGTGCCACCCAGGGAATAGCACGCTGTGGGATGCATGGTGGCAAGGGCTGTGTGGCATCGCACGGCCCATGGCACATTCGGTAGGTGAGCAGTAGTGCATGTTAGTGATGATGATCTAATATGTTTGCGCTGGCATGTGCGTCACATAGCTCTGTTGCCAACTGCATGCAACGGGCACAGGACATATGCACTGCTAGCCACCTGTGTGTTGTGCCGTGTCCCATACATTGGCCTGCCTGATGCATGCCGTGCATGGCACTGTGTGCAGAACACATGGGTTGGGGGAGCCTGTTGTGGTGTGCCTGTGAACCATATGTGTGCTCCATAGCATCCTGCCCAGGCGGCACTTGTACAGGGGGTGTAGTGGTGAACTGTTGTGTGGTGTGCCATGGTGGTCAGTGTGGGTGTGGATGTGTGGGGCATGTGTGCATGACAGTGAAGGTTAGTGCTGTCGGATGCTCCCTGTCACTGTGTGGCCAGTGTCTGTGGCTATCCACCATGTCCCGTCCCCTTGTCCTGTTCCCCTATCACTCCATGGCATGGCCGTTGGCTGTGTGGTATTCTGTGCTGTCTGTACACATTGTGACCATCAGGCCGTGTTGTCTGTACCTGATGCAGTAGCTGTGGCTGCCTGGGCTGCCACAGCATGCTGTGGGACACTGTTCTGCCCCACTGCCTGTGCCACAGATATTGGTTGTACGGCATCGGTTGGTGCCGGTGGCACACCCACAGCAAGTGGATGGGCCTGTTGCATGACCAGGTGTGTGGCTATGGCCAGGAGTGCCTCTGATGTCCTCTTCTGCACGTGGACACCCGCTGCCACCTCCTTCTTGAGTCTGTCCTGGGCACAGGCACCTGCAGCAACAGCTTCTACCATGCATTCCAGCACCCTCATGCCGGTAGCATTGCTCTCTGTGAGCCTCTCCTGCATCCACACAGATGCCACCATGTCCACTATCAGGAAATGCACTGCCTCCATGCTGTCTTGAGTTGTCTGCAACTGGTCACGCTCCAGTCGGCAAAGGTCAGGGTAGTAGCTTGTCAGTGCCAAGTCACTGCTGCCCTGCCTACAATGCCTTGCAGGTGGGGGACCCTCCAAGGCACCCGTGTCCCGCTCCTGTGTGTCTGGTGGTGTGCAGCTGTCCTCTGGATGCAGGGTGTCCTCCTCTGTGTTCCTGTCCATTCCCAGCACCGTGTAGTCCTCCTCATCATGGTCCACAATAATCTCCCCTTCCTCACTGGCCTGTGAGTCCACCACTGTGGCTTAGCTGCCTCTCTCCTCCTGCTGCTATTCTGGTGTTCCTCCATTCTCATGCCTCTGCTGTTGTAGTCAGCTGTGTGTCCCCTTCCTGTGTGCCATCTGAGCTTTGCTGCATACCTGTGTGGGTGGGGTGGGTCATCGGTTAGTACACATGCATACCTGTTCTGTGCTGTGCACCATCCTGTGTCCATGACACCACATACATACATTGCCGGACCACTGTGGCGCTCCTCTGCCGATCCCAGACAGTCCCTTACTGGCACTGTTGTCATCATGCACTGTGTGTGGGAAGGGTGACAGGTGGCTAGGGTCCATTTCAGTGTTGCTGTGTGGTGTGGTTGCCCTGTACATGGGTACATTGCGCTCACCTGGCATGCAGTCAAGGCCGTTGGGCTCCCCATCCATGACGACATCACTTATTGTGTCCGACACCATCTGTTCAAGGGGCTTACGGGGAGGGTATGGTGGTGCGGGGCCTCCCCCTGTGGTGCCCTGTGACTGTCATTCCTGGCTCAACTTCCTCTTTACCTGGGACTGGAGGTCAAGCCATTTGTGCTTTATGGCAGCCAAGGTGCATGCCTCTGGTTTGGTGGTGTTTATGGCCGCCTGCACATCCAGTCATATTTTGGCCTTCATCTCAGGTGGGGTGCTGAGTGCCCACTGCCAGAACAGCACATCATAGTGCTGTAAGACCCCTGTCACCAGGATGGCCACCTGCACCCCTGTAAAGTTGGAGGACCACAGCCTCTTCCTGCCACCACCGCCCGTGCCATGTTCCCCAGCCCCACTTGCCTGCGGTGTGGTCTCCGCTGGTCTATGGTCCTTGGTCCTGGCTTCTGCTCTCATGTCTTCTGCCAACATCTTGCTGAGGCTGTCAACATAACTCTGTCACGTAGTGCTTCTGCATCTCCATATATGGTGGGGTCAAGGGGCGTTCCATGCATCTTGAGCTGTCCCAGTCCCACCCTTGCACGATGCTTCACTCCTCTGCCAACCCTGCCCTGTTCTCGTAGGGGTGTTCCCAGCATGTTCATGCATGCCATGTGTCTCGGGTGTGTTACATGGTGCACAGCTGCGTGCCCACCTATACGCCGCTTTTGTGCATTGCGACAGTCATTTCGTGAATAGTGCCCAATGTTACTTCATTAAAAAATTATTTTGACGCTAAATTTTCAACCTAGTCTTTTATGACCCCCCCCCTTCTAAACCTGACAGGTGTAATTTATAAAATACTGGCTAAAATGTCCTTTTGCGCCACAAGTGAAAACACATTTTGGCCAGGATTTGAAAAACATCACCAATCAAGTTCATGAGGTGGTGTAAAAAAAACTGGCTTTGTTGAACATTTGAGGCAATGTTATTGAAAAATGCCAAAGTTATGAAGGAGCACTGAAAAATGTCAATGTGCCTTCATAACTTGGTCCTTTTTTTCGATATTTTGACCCCAATTTTTAACATAGTCTTCTTATACCCACCTCATGAACCCAGTAGGTGAAAATGTTCAAATCCTGCCCAAAGATGATATCAAAGGGCAATGGCAGAATTGCCATTTTGAGATGGATTTTAAAATATTCACCTACCTTGTTCATGAGGTAGGCTCCCAAAAAGGCCATGTTGAAAATTTGGAGGAAAAATGTTAAAATAATGACGAAGTTATGAGTAAAAGTTCAAAATGCATTAGAAAGCATTAACCACACTCATCTTATTTCCTCACTTAGTAGTTGTGGTTAAAGGGGAAGGACGTCTTTTGGCTTGAAGTCTGACTCTATGACGGTGGACTGATTTTAGGTGAGTGAGAGGTGTGGAGGCAGTGAGAGGTGCTGGGTGCTGAGTGGGGGATCAGGGTGGGGTGTGTGGGGGAGAGGACAGTGGCTGCAGAAGGGGATAGTTCAACAGATATCAATGAACTTTTTTATATTACAGGTGTAAAAAAAATGACAATTAGGGAATGTTTTAATTTTTTAGGTACCAACACTGGAGATTGGGTACCCCAGTGTCAGCTTGATGTTATGCAGCTCTGGGGATTGGCACCCCCTTATCACATATTGTTGGGTCATGGGAGGGGAGTTGTCTGAGCCAGCACTGTGGATTGGCACCCTGGTGTCAGGATCTTGGTGTGCCAGGTGGGCGGTAGGGGTAGGAAACATTAATGAAAGGGGGGAACTTTACCAGCACTGGGGGTGGGCACCTTGATGTTGGAATATTTTATCAATTAGCCAGCACCAGGGATTGGGCACCTCAGTGTCCTGTGTTAAGGAACATAGCCACTCATATGGCTAATGACCACCAAAGGTCATTTAAGCATGCAGTCTCCATTCAGGCAGAAGGGGCTACAAACTGATGAGTAGCCCCACCCTTGCTGAATGAACACTACTGAAAGGCATACAGGCACTGTATACAGCATCAGGCTAGCTCTGGCCCACATACATGCACCCATTTTTGCCAAACAACTGCATTTAGAAATGTGGTTTCATAAATCATCCTTAGAATGTTCAGTTTTAAAATTGAGCATAATTGAAAAATGGGCAGTTTTGGGAGTAATTACTTAAAAACAGAGCTAATTCGGGACACAAAAAGCTCAAAGGCACACACCATGGGCAAATCTCTAACAAACCTGCATCTTTCAAGTTTGAAATAAACCTGGCTTTTTAGTTATTAATGAGCAAAATAGCCACCCAGTGGCACTGAGGGTTGAGGCGCTGGAAGCCACATCTCACGCCACACCGGTGACCTGAGTCCAGGAGTGAGTTTGGCTGCCGGGCAATGGGAAGGGAGGGATTGGATTGAGGGCCCACTGTGCTGCTCTCCTATCCTGGAGGGAGGGTATTGGGGAGTCCGGTGCTCCAGCGGGCCCTGGTGGAGATCGGGGGTGCCGCCGACCACTGGGCTGCATGTATAGCATGGCCAATGCTGGCAGGGTTGACGTGTGCCAGTGTGTCAGGGTTTGCCCATGCCAAGGGTGGGGAGCAGTGCAAAATAAAGGAAAAGCCTGGCTCATGGAGCAGGCGATGGCACCAGTCTCCAATGCTCTCAGCTGGGTTCTCCTCAGCTGGCCTTCCAGTTCCTCCCTCTGGGGCCCACCTTCAGTCGGAGTCTGTCTTGTAAGAGAGCCCAAAGAGGTGAAGGGCTACCCTCCCCGGATGGGTGAAACTGGGGTTACTGACTGTGGGGGGCGGAGAGAGAGGAGGCTCAGTCCGAGGGATCCACAGGCAGGCAGGATAAAGAACCAGATGCCTGAGAGATGGCCCCACGAGCCGCGACTGGAGAGAAATAAATAAAAAAATTAAAAAATGAGCAAAATAAAAAGAAAGATCGTAATTATAGCCATTTGTTTTCACCTCTGTAGGTTTGCCCCTAGTAAACCAATTACCAAACAATTTTCAGCATCCAGAAATCCTGGCACCACCTTTGTACCTTCCAAATTTCAAGTAAATCAGTTGAATGGAGGCAGAGTTATTAAAGTGCAAAAAATAGGGTTCCACATTAAAGTGCTTACTCATTACTAATACACAAGTGTGACTGTGCCTGTACAATATTTGTGTGTATGGGTTGATTGATTGATGTTGGTAATTGGCATTTATATACTGTATTTGCAGGTTGATTGTTGGTGTGAAATGGATCCATGTAGGGGTTAGGGTGGAGGGTGTGTTATTGGGGCATTTATTATAATTAATTAACCTAGGAATTGGCGGCAGACAGTAGAAGGGCTGACTGCTCCAATTCCTCCCTTTCATTGTGTGTTCTCCAATGCTAGGTCTCTGGGGGAAGAAAATGGCTATGGTGCTAGATTTCATTATCAGTTCCTCTGGGGACCTGGTATACATCACTGAGACCTGGCTAGGTGATGACTCTAGACCAGTCCTAGAAACACCATCTTGGGTAGGTTCTCAGTGGCAAACCACCTGAGACAGGAGTGTAGGGATAGTGGTATGGCAATCTGTTTTAGATTCTGCTTGAAGCTAACAGCATATCCCTTGAAAAAGACTGATTTATTTGAATGTGTGGCAGTAAAGGGTGATATGGGTGTGAAGTGCAGAATTCTCCTGGTCTATTGCTCTCTGGGGGTGAGAACAGGAGTTCCTACAAGAATTTGAGGATTTTCTTGTCGACCTGTAGTTGAACACTCCCAGCTTAATTGTGCTGGGGGATTTCAGTGTATGGGTCAATGATGAAGTCTCACATTTTACTCAGCAATTCCTCCAGTTGCTGGAGCCACTGGGCTTACACAGGTTGTTTCCACCGCTACCCATAAGCACGGTCACAACTTGGATCTCATCTTCTCTGTGAGGTTAAACATCTCTGCTTTCAAGGTGGATCAGCTGAGGTTGTCTGATCACCTTGCTGTTAGTTCTGTAACAGGGATCTTCTAAATATCTCCCCACCCCCCATGGAGATGATCCAGTACCATCCTAAATGTGCTTTGGTATGGGAAAACCTTTTAGTGGTTTTGGACATCTTGGGTATGCAGGCAGCTTACATTGGAGGTGCAGTGGCAGCCATTGATGACTATAATTTGACCAATACAGTGGCACTCAACACCATAGCACCAATCCATGCCTACCCACTGGCCCTCACTGAAGCTCACCATGGAATAAATACAAATCAAGACAGTTGAAGGCAACAGGGTGATGACTGGAGCATTCCTGGAACAGGTCAGGCTCGATGGACAACAGAATGGCTCAGAGGTCCCATTATAGGGACTATCAGAGGACAATTACCCTGAAAAAGGCATAGTTTCTTTCATGGGTTATTACCTCTAGAGGAAATCAGCCTGTTCATCTCTTCTGCACTGTAGACACTGTCTGCAGTCTGGAGGAGTTTTGTCTCAAGAAAAGTATGAGGAGTTTGTTTTTTTCTTCCTGGACAGAGTGTCCTCCATTTGAGCTGGGATCTTGACAGGTGGCCTGTCAGGGACCAGCAGTGGTGAAGGGGAAAGGTGCAAGGGCACCCTGCTGATCTGAAGGGAGTTCTGTACAGTTTTTATGGATGAGGTGCTTGAAGTGACTACAGAGCTGTGCTCACCTACTATCAGTTGGATCTGGGGCCCACTCGGTTGTTGGTCGACTGCCAAGCAGCCCTGGGTCTGATGTTTGCCAGCATTGTTAAGAGTTCTCTACAGGATGGCTGTTTCCCACTGGCTCTTAAAAAAGCCATGAAGAGACCGCTCCTAAAGAAACCATCTTTAGACCCGGAGGTGCTGGCAAACTACAGGCCTGTCTTGAACCTTCCATTTTTAGGGAAGGTCATTGAGAGGGTGATGGCATGCAGCTTGAGGCTCACCTTGAGAGCTTTTTTTCCGGGGGGGGGATGCTGACAGTGAGCACCAGTCGCTCCCTTGGATGGACTCATTCTCCAACCCAGTAGTCAGATCATTATGGACTCTGTTGGCTCCCGATTTTGTGCTGCTTTTTCCCCCCAGGCCCATAACTGTGCAATGGGAAGACTGGCTGTCTCTGCCTCCATGGAGGCAGCCTAATGACCTGGACTTGGGCTCTTCTCCATTCTTGGCAGTGCACCTGTGCTGACAGCCAGCCACCACTGGGTGCCAGTCTACAGTGTATCATACGATCCCCCCTCCCCCAAGGAAGGAGAGCTGTCTACAGAAACTCAATCCTTCCTCGCCCCACCGACCCCCGAGCAACATGAGTCCATTCCTGAACTCGGGTCACCGGCATGGCATCCAGTGCCTCAACCCTCAGTGCACCCAGGTCAGCACACCTTGAGAGTTTTATCTATGGGTAACTCCAATTTGATTTCAGGCCTCGCCACAGTACAGAAACCATGCTTGTTAAGGTGTTGGATGACCTGCTATTAGCAAGAGATAGAGAGGAGCACTCAGTTGTCATTCTCTTCAATCTCTCATCAGCATTTGACACTGTGGATCATAGGGTTTTGAGAGAAAACAGTTGTTGGGGTGGTGCTCAAACAATTTTTAAGCACAAGTATTGTCCCATAAATCTTTATTTTATCATAATTTTAGCAATAAGCTAAAGATTTTTTGGAACAAGACTTTTGCTTGAAATTGTTTATACTTCTCCCCACAACTGTTTTTTTCTGTCATGGCATCCTGTGGCTGGCTTTATCTGGAAAACTGACAAAAATTGTACCATTGCCTGCAGTCGCACCTTGCTGGGACTTGTAGCTTTGATAGAGCATCTTGGGGAATATCAGAGAATCACCAGGACAACTCTAAAATGATTTGAGTCCTTCCTTACCAGCAGGTTGCAGGAGGTTGGGATGAAAATGGTTTTGATGCAGCCTGTGGTGGTCAGCTATGGGGTTCCACAGGGGGTGGTTCTGTCCCCCATGTTGTTTGCAGTGTATATGCTGCCACTAGAGTGGGATATCAAACAGTAGTCTGAGTTTTCACTGTTACGCAGATGATCCTCAACTGTACATGTCCTTTACATCAGACAAGAGGGAGGCGGTTGCTGTACTGGAACATTGCCTTAAAGAAGTTGGATGCCCTCCAGCTGGATGAGTTTTAATCCGGCCAAGATAGAGTTCCTACTGGTGGAGCCTGGTCCCAGAGGGTTGGCTGGAAGATGGGATATTATCAGATTACCACCTGTGAATGTCACACTTTTGACACCTGTGGATAGGGTTAAGAATGTGGGAGTTACTGATGAGTCATGGCTGACACTAGAAAATCAGGTGTTGGCAGTCATCTGCAATATGTTTTTCCAACTAGGGAATATCTCCCTGATCAGACCCTAATGCAAGACGATCTGGCAATCGAAGTACATGCTTTTGTGACTTTGAGACTTGATTACTGTAATGCTCTTTACTAGGGCTATCTGGAGGGTTGGTGCATTGCCTGCAAGTAGTGCAGAATGCTGCAGCCAGGTTGGTGGCCAGGGTGTCCTACAGAGATTATATCACACCTGTGCTGTGGCAGCTGCACTAGCTTCCCATCAAGTGACACACCACCTTCAAAATTGCTTTGTTAACATACAAAGCCATGCATGGATTGGGCCCTGCCTGTCTGAAAGACCTCTAGGCCTGGTATACTCCTGTCTATTCTCTCTACTCCATTGAGCAGTTATGACTAGCCATCCTGAGACCCCATCTGTAGCAGTCTGGAGACAGGGCTTTCTCAATGGTGGCACCTGCAATATTAAAATGCTTGCCATACCATCTTAGGAATTCCCCCTTTGATGGACGCATTTAAATGGGACCTGAAAACTCACTTATCTGAATTAGCATTTGACCTGATAACAGATTAGTTGTATTCATACCTTTGCTGTTTTTTTTTATGTGTGGCATTTATGATTTTATTGTTGCATAGTGTGATGTTGTATGTTAAGTGCTCTGAAACTTTGGGATAGGACGTCATACAAATAAAATTGCCTTGTCTTTAACTGAACTGTTTTTGCACTCACAATAACACTTTTGTGTTGAAATTATTATAGTTGAGATGCAGAACCAGAAGGGGAGCAAGACAAAGAAGAGGAGGAAGAGGGGTGCACTGAGGAAGAGAGGCAAGCATACAAACAGACTGCAGCAGAACCAATAGATGCAGATGGGTCACTGGAAACATAGGAAATGAAGGCATTTAGCTTTTCCAGCTACTCCCCCCAGACATTGAAAAGAATGTCCTTAAAAATGGTCTGTTTTTTGTGCTGACTCCCTTGGCCAACCATTTTGAGACACTCATTGACTTGTACGAATTCTCAAGAACTCACAGTCTCAAAGCCTCATTCTCAAAACACTTCCCCATTTCAAGTGGAGGAGAGACAGGGGAAAATGACGGTCTCCCAACTGAGTTTGACTTCAACTGCAGATTCCATTAACATTATGGGGTCACGAACATAAACAGTAGTGGAGATGGGAAGCAACTCCACCTTTAACCCCTACCCCATATTGTGGAGCAGTGACTGTTTTTGAATGCCTGTGTAAACAGGATTTAGAAGCTTTTTTTATGGTATTTTCTCCCCTGGTCCCAGTCAGCCCTTTCTGCTGCCATCCTTCCAGCTCCTTCCCCTAACCTTCAGGCACCTACCTTTCTACCCCCACAGCTTACCCTCCATGGCAGGGTGGTGGGGAGCCCACAACTTGACCCACCAAGACTGGATCCAGTGTTCAGGAGGTTCCTTCTCAGGGGTGGCACCTGTGGCAGATGGACATTATGCTGCTTGACTGTGATGGCTATTTCCACTTTTCTGTAGAGGGTAGTGTGCAGTGCCAACAATGGCCAAGTCGAGCGCATGTCTGCATGCAGCACGTCTGTCGGGTGCTCCACCTTTGTGCTCCTACTGTGCCGGAAGTGGCGTGCCAACACCTAGCCTCTGCTAGATGTCAGGCAGGCACCGGTCTCTGTTCCCCACCCTCCCCAGGAGAGGAGAGCTTTCATCCAGATGCTTGATCTTCTCTCACCATGGCCGACCCCTGGTGAGCTGCTCACACTGCGAACATGGGTTGCCGGCAGGGCAGGAGGTAAGGCATCACTGCCTTGGCCCTCCACTCCACTGGGCTAGCTCTAGAAGCTTTGTTTAAAGAAAATATGAGATCAGGTTATGTTAATTGTTCTAGACTGGAATTTGAAGGTTTAAAATCACTCTGAGAAAATGCAGCTATTGTATGGAAGCCAGCTGACAAAGGTGGCTCTATAGTCATTTTGGACTCTCTGATGTGTATGTCTCAGAGTGCCATGAGACAACTTTCCAATGCTGACCATTGTAAGAAACTGCAGAGTGACCCAGTGCGAGGATTCAAAGAAATGAGAGAAAAAGATATTGGGGATGGGAAGGAGAATGGTCTGAGTTCAAGAAAAAACAGCATTTTTTTAAGGGTAGACCATGGGCTAGCTTCTACATACTCCCCTAAATCCACAAATCATTAGAGATTCTTCTGTCTCACCTAGAGTGGCCAGCATATTGGATCAGTCATGGAATCCTTGGCACAGTTCATTGATGCCTGTATTAAAGGGGTAGAATGGTCTTTTCCAACATATGTGAGGGACTCTACAGACATGTTACAGGTACTTCAGGAATTGCATCTTGAAGATCACTGGTACCTGGTGACATTGGACGTGGAGTCCCTTTATACAAATATCACTCATGGGAGAGGGTTGGAGGTGCTACAAACTGCGCTACAGGAAAACACAGATTGGAATCAGGAGTTTGTGCAATTTGTCCTGAGGTTAACTAAAGGGTTTCTGAACTGTTACTGCTTTTTATTTAATGGCTCGCACTACTTACAACTGCAAGGTACTACAGTGGTGGCTGCTGAGGCCCCAAATTATGCAAACATTACCTTAGCATATGGAAAAACAGTATGTACTCTCCCCAGAAACAAATCCATTTTCCACCATGCATATTTGTCAAAAAGGTACATAGATTATATTTTTATAGTGCAGTGGGGATTGCTTAGTGAACTCGAGGCTTTCAAAAATTATTTGGAAGGAAGCAATCCAGATCTGAGGTTCAGCATCATGGCTGATCTTGAACGCATACACTTTTTGGATTTAGAAATTTCCAAAGATGGCCAGCAGTGGGTAAAAACCAATCTGTATCGGAAACAAACTGATACAAATTCATTATTACACTTTGCTAGTTGCTGCCCCCACCACACCATTGAGAATATCCCCACAAGCCAGTTTATGCATGTCAAATGTAACGGCAGCAGCCAGGAAGATTATAAACAATTAGCAAGCAGTTTGGCACATAGGTTTATGGTTAGGGGATACAGTACTGAGTCAGAAAGAGAGCCAGGAAGAGGGTGGATGATTTGGATTGGAACAGCATGATAAATCCACTATTGTGAACCGGGGATCGTAAATAGACGTTGCTGATTGGCCAAAATGTTTTTGAAGCTGTGATGATATCGAGCTATATCATCATGGCTTCAGAAAACCTCCGGCCACCAGCCTCCTTTCAGGAAATGAACTCCTTTGACTGCTATGCTCCCCATATCCCTTACTTCATCAGAACATCTACCTGCAGGGAGGAGCCGTCATAACTGAATATGAGCGGCAGAAAAACAAAGCAACCCCCTCACTTACAACATGCAAACTGCCTCCAAGTGTGGCATACAGAACACCACTCTGCTTTTCAGAAACGGCACTGCCGCTGTGCACACCAAATCACTGCGCTCCCCACAAAACTGCCAAGCCGATCCACACTCCCAATAGTCACATTCTGAAGAAAGGCCCGTTTCACAATAGCTGCATTACACAGCCTCCCCCCCCCAAAAAAGACGTGCTGCCTACTGAGCAGATTGCACCATAACCATATTCAGTATGGAGCAACTGGTGGCTCGAGCTGAGCATTTCAACATTTCAGCTCCAGCTCCAATGGCCAGCATATTTCCCATGCTACAGACTTGCAGTCCTCTAAACATAGACCGCGATGCCTCACCTCAACAGCTGTCTGTCTTCCCTCACAAATACAGCTGTAGCACTGCAGGCAAATTAAACCTGCGATGAAATCGCATCATAATGGAGCTAAAAACTTGAGAAGCCACGGTGCACATAGATATGCAGTTTACAAGTAAAACAATTAAGGTACACGGTGCTAGATAGTTCTAATTAAAACAATAAAAGGTGAAAAAACAGCGCATATACTACACAGCAACAAACTTTGATTTTCAAGCGGGGGCGCAACACATAAGAAGAGGTCCCTACACTACTTACAACAGTGCCACCTGTTGACCACAACCCAATTAGAACTATTTTATGAAACAGTGCTCCTACACTGTCCCTTACAAATCATTTTTTAAATATTAGATTTTTTATTTACACCTATTTTGCAATCCTATCATATTAGCAACATGCACTTCAGGTGTGGTAGTATCATGGGATATCATCACTCGGTTTGGACGACTCGCCCGCGCCTCATGCCCAACCACCTGAGACATGACGATATCCCATGATATACCACACTTTGTCATGCATTATTGCTTAATTATACAATGGGGTCAGAGAATTTTTTATCTGATTGGCTGACTGACACCTTTTACCCATGGTAAATCCTGGCATAACCCATGGGAAAAGGTGCCAGTCAGACGCATCAGAAAAAGAAATCATTCCAACCCCCAAAAAAGAACTCTAAGACTCTATCTTCTTTTCCCCACTAACCCACCAGTAAAACCACAGTAGCAGGTCATGTGCAACTCCTACAATCCCATTCAACTAAACACATCTTTTAAAAGGGACAGTAATGCTGAATGGGCTAAAGTGTCATTAAATGAAGCTCAATGTCTATTACTTGTACAGATCATGGCTGAAAAGCAGAGCCGTTACACTGCCCATGTGGTTATTGTGCCCAATAACAAATCACTGCCTTTCCCCTTTTTAACATCTGTTTAGCTGCCACCTTTGAATGGCAAACTGAACACACCATAAACAAAAACAAACTCTGGTCAAAGCCAACACGGCTGCATCAGCAGTTTAAGTGCACCATAAAAAATAGGTTACAGAGCTCATGGCAGAAAAGTCTGCTGTCTCCAAGATGGCCAGTGGAGTGCAGTGTACATGTGTAACTGTGGAATTAAAGGCGTCACTACATGCTGAGCTGTGGCAGCCATCTTGGTCATGGTGGACATTTCCACTGTGAGCCAAAATAGTGCACCCATAGATGGGGAGCTACTGTGGCCACAGAGGGGAAGTGTGGCCATGGAGGGAAGGGGCAGGGAAAACACCACACACCACCAATGAGCATAGCAGTGCAGAAGTTGATCACTGCACTGTAGAAGAGAAGTGGGACAGAATCTGGTCACCATTCCTTCTCTCTTCTACTGTGATAGCAAAACTGCAACACGACTCTCCACTTGCAGCTATAATAACGTATCTTCCATTAGTGCAGATGTGACCTGTGAGTTCAAGACATCCCTTTTTCATCACATTTGTGACAAGATTCCTTTGCTGTAAAAGCATTTTTTTTGTTTAGATCTTCTTTGGGGTAATCACCAATGAAATTCCTTTAGTGAATGGCAAAATGAGATTATCCTCTTTTTTAAGAGACCTACTCTTGTTCAGGTGGAGACTAAGACTACCTTTTTAGTCCAGTAACAAAAGGCTGCATTGTCTTGGGCATGACTTTGGGCATGCATGACTCTCCCAGAATCTGCATACTATCACTAAGAACAAATTAAAGAAAGAGCTAGACAGAGGAAGTGTTAGACATATATAACGGAGAGACAGACAGAGGGGAGAATACTTTCTTGTTGCTTTGTTTCCAGCCTCAGTAAATAAAAAAAGTAGTTCACAGTTCACTTAGGACTGTGTGTGTGTGTGTGTGTGTGTGTGTGTATATGTGTATGTATGTGTGTGTGAGTGTGTGCATGTGTGTGTGTGCGAGTGTGCACGAGTGTGTACGTGTGTGTGTGTGTGTGTGTGTGTGTAGGAGCCTTATCAATCCTTCTACTATATTTCTCCATGCCTCTGATGTCATATGCTGTTCATTCTCCTTATAAAGTCAAATGAGACTAGATATATTGTACTTTAAGTGAATGGTGAAATCAGAAAAAGCATTTGATATTCTATGGCCAAAATGTGATAAAATTGAGTCCTACTCATAATGTCACCTATGTGCACACCACGCACAAATTATGTAAGATAACAGTCCTTTCATAAGTGTTGTCTTTTTCTCTGTAACATAGTAATATATAGTATCAAAAAAGAGACAGAAGGTCAGTCTTGTGCCAGTCTTTAGCCAAACAGATGTCACTGTGCCAGTAATACTGCCACTGCCAATATTTGTTTTGCACAACATCCACATCATTCATTTATTGAATGATTTTTTCCTGAACACCGGATGTATCCTCTGCGTTGACTTTTCCTCTGTCAGGCTGGACCTTGGTGATGATCTAACCATAAAAGCTGCCTTCTGCTAATTTTCCACAAAATGTTCCTCATAGGGAAGGGTCTTTGGGTGATCCCCCAACACACAATTTCCCCCACAGGGAGGGACCTTTGGGCACCCTTTTCCCACAATAGAAAAACTCAAGGATTTCAAAGTAGGTAGATTTGAGATTAATCCTATGGGCAATTAATGCAGTAGACAATCTGTGCAGACATTTACAACACATTGCCCTATATACATATGCTGGATTATTCCTAGTAAAGATCACAGCTAATTTCCTTCAATCTGAGGGATATATGCAGTTTGAATATTATATATATTAAAATAGATTATTGCAATTGGCTGTTAATATGGAATCATTAGATACAACTGGCATCCTGATGTTTGAAGGTAATTTAATGCATTCTTTGAAATCTGTCATGATATCAGATTTACCTGACATTATAGGGAAATGGGACCATATGCTGGCATTTGTACTAATGAATTATGGTATAAAGTGTCCAGGGCTCCAGGTAAGATTTTTTGGGATGAGTACTATACTCCTCATATTGAAAGTGAGGTGAGTATACAAATGTCTGGGAGGAGTGGAGTAAGGAGTACATTTTTTTTAAAAACAATGTAGTTTTTTTCTAGATAAGAACCAATCAGGTGCCAACAGTGCTCACATAATGTTGGCAGGTGGGAGTGATTTACTCACCAGTTTTAAAATGTAGTAGATAAAAACAAAATTAGGATGCGTGTCAGTGCTGTAAATCTGGAAAAAATGCTCCTTTTTAATCACCAGTTATGAAGCAGTGTTCTATGGAGTGTGGTGCAATTAGAGATGTTTGCTGAGTATTGGTACTCATTAAAAAATATCTGAAGAGTATTTCTTAAAATGAGGTGAATAAAATAGGTGGGACTCACCTTTCCTGGAGCTCTGAAAGTGTCAATAAAAAGTTATTAACAGAGGAAAGGAAGTGATAAGTCCCGCTGTACAGGTTACTGGCCCAAACTTACTTGGCTACTGTATACAGTTCTGGAACCATATGACAAGAACAGAGGAAGACAGGGACCATCACAACCATGTGACATACAAGAATTGCAAAATTTAGTGCATGACCAGAGAACCAACTATCAAGGTACATTAACCATGGTGCAATTACTTTCACTTTTTTAAAACAACCGCTCCAGCAGTGCCCAAACAGATAGCCAACAAAGGACGAGTGCATACACTGGTGCAGAATTACGGACGGCTGACAGAATAACATCAATACCCAAGAAAACAACTTTGAGCTCTGCACTTTCTTAACCTGTAATGGAGTAAAAGTACAGAGGTCCTATCTTGGGAGCAGAATTTTTTGTTTTCATAGTATTTGAGTTTTACACATTTCCTAATCTGTAGATTGTGTGTGTGTGTGTGGGGGTTGGTGAGTCAGGATATATAATTTCTCTAGCATTTGTGTGTGTGTGGGGGGGGGGAGGGAGTCAGGGTTTATAATTTCTCTAGTATTTGAACTTTGCACATTCCCTAATCTGAATGTGTAAAGGGGAAGGTAACAGAGTTCCTAGCTTCCATAGCATTTGAGCTCTGTGGGGTCCCTAATCTGTAAAGGAGGTGGGGGTGGAGTTCATAGATTCCATGTGCGAGGTTCCTTAAGATGAAAAATAAAGTACCTTTTCTTAATCCATAAAGGGGAGGGGTCCTATGTCACTTAACAGTTATTTGAGGTGTGTGTTTTGGGTTCAGAGCTTCCCTATCATTTCAGAACAGCAGGTTCTCTAACTTCTCTTTCAGATGGCAGAGAAGCACAGCAGCTGCAGAGAAGCAAACAAAATCAGTATACATGACAGATGCTAAGTGCTATGGTTAAAAGACAACTAAAACATATAGCACTCACTTTATATACTGCAATACAGACTTTCAGTCATTGGTAAAGTATGTTGTGAAAAGTGTACCTAGACAAGAGTTACTGGTTCAAAACTTGGTACAGTATGTTGCAGAAACTGCAACTAGTCAGGAGTTACTGGTTTGAAAACCCCTCCATTGCCTTGTCAGTTTAGAGGTGTTTTAGAATTGCTGATGCACAAGAGCATTTTTTACACGTGGGGGAAGGCCTCTCCTGTATGACCCTCCTACAGTACATTACTGTACAGTTACCCTCCTCCTGTCAGAGAACAATGGCAAACCTCTGCACCTTGATGTCCATGACTGCCCTTCATAGTGGCACCCTTGCCGTACCCCAACTGTTTATATAGTGTAGCTCACACCTGAATCCTTGGCTTCGATTAGCCAACATTCCTGCTTCCCGGGGGAGAGGGCTCTTGTTGTAGTACAGTCAGCGAATGAGTTTGAGCTGACCATCACTGCCAGCCACAAAGATTACAGATGTTAAAAGCTCAAAAGCACACACAGCTTGCCTGCAACCTTTCACCTACACATACAGCAATCTGCAGTTGCCTGTAACGGATTCTGGGGAAAATATAAAGAAAGGAGACTTCAGCTAAATATGCATAAAGGGATTAATTCATGCATACCCTTTCTCTGGTACTGTACATATTGTAGCGCAGCAACAGTCAGGTATCCAGTGAAAGATTAAAGCACTCCCACACATATCAGTGATAGCAGAGGGATTCCCTGTTACTGCAGCTGCTGCTTGTTGGCTACCAGCCAGATTGAAGTTCAAAACAGTACCCCGTCAAGTGAGCACTACCAGAATAGCGCTGTACTATAGGGCACTAGTCTGTAAAGCGCCCATATGGACAGCGAGGAGGAATTTACAGCGCTTGCTGTAAGCACTCCCCTGGTTGCTGTCTGGGGTTGCTGAAAGGCAATAACAGCACCAGGAGCCAGGAGGCTGGCTGAGCTGCTCCCATAGAGTGGAGGACTGGGGCATAGAGCTGCTCAGCCAGCATTATTAGAGACCAGGGTTCTAATCCTTGTCTCCATTCATTTTACTATAGGGCCCCCCAATGGCTCAATGAAATCCCAGTGCACATTCTAAACTCCCAATGCATCTCACAATTCAAAAATGGCCTAAGGCAACACCTTCTTACTAGGACAGTTTATAACTGCCACTGGGACTCTAACACCCATAATGCCCATTCATCCACATTCTCCTTCCCCTTCCTTTAACCCCCACTCTTCCCTCTTGCCCTATCCCTCTGTCTTCCTCTTCCCCCTGTGCCTTTTCTCCCACTGGATCAACCTTAAAACCAACCTACTACCACTACCTCCCAACCTCCTAGACAAAGCCACTTTTTTTGGCCGCCCACTCTCCCCCCGTCTCCCCTCCCTCTCATCTTGACTCCTCTTTGGACTCTCACACTAGGTGTCACACCTCTTCATCTCCTTCCCTACATATAAACACTGTCCTTTACCCTAGTTGAATGCTCTTGATGCTGTACTATCACCAATGGTACTATGAATGACTTGTAACCTTATTGTATACTATCTACCTACTATTCGAGTATTGTATGTAAACTGTTTGTTATTGCTGTCATTGCCACTGTTTGATGTTGAACCTTTGTAAAAGAGCTCTGAGCTCAAAGGTATGATCCGAATCCCTAAATAAATAAAAAATAAATAAGTAAAAATACTCAAATCAGGACTTAGTTCTTTTTTCAAGGGGCTGTGGAAACAGTATTCCATGGTCCCAGAAATTTAACTTGCCCCGTGATCTGCTCCCCCTCCCCAGAGTAGGAATCCTTATGTCTCTAGGTAGGGGGGCAGAGCTGCCCTAAAAAATTGGCACAATTTAGGATGCGCGTCTGACCGCCATTTGAAACCTCTGTCATGTTTCTGCAATACACGGGTAAAGAAAGTCTCCTTTGACAGATCATTTCAAGGGGCTCTTGGGAAAGAAATACCATTTGACTGGCTGTGTAGGGAAATATAACAATTCTGAAGGAAGATGGGTTCTGCAAAGTATGCGAGTGCAGGTAGTAGGATGGGATTACTAATTTCTGTTTCATCAGCTTAGAAGAATAGCACTACTAGATGACAGTGTACTGTACGTCTGCAAGTACATGAATACTTGAGTTGACGACATCACGGTTCACAACTAAAGGCATGAGTTCAGGTCTGCGATCATTATTCTAAAACATTTCCTTGTCTCACTGAATCAAAGAACTATATTCATTACTTAGAGGAGAGAAAATAAATACTTCCTCTTTGATTTCCCCTCTAAAGTAACTTACATGAATTTTAATATTTTGTATATGCTAACTTCTCAAGGTTTATAATATCAATAAAAAAAAAAACATAATTCGAATTTAGCCATTCTCAACTTCTGCAGCTATGTTAGGCGTTGCCTTGTCTTAGTCAAAGACTCTCAATTGGAATCCTCTTCTGTTTCATACTGACAACTTGAAAAAAAAAAATTTGATCAACCTGGAAGAAAATATATGCCTTTCCCTTCTGTACTATTTTAACTGTAGCTTGTGGTAGTGACTGAAGCTGGAGCACCTAGTTCCAATATTTCCTGGCACTACGATAGGAACCACCTTCATCTCTGTTGAGTCGCATACGAGAAGCCTGGATAGATGGACAACTTGCAGCTTTTATAAATTAATGGTGACTTTATTCGAGCTTTAGTTTTTTTTTTTTTTTTTTTATCAAAAACTATCCAAATACTTATACTCACTGAGTATTTCAATTTTTTGATCCGGACTTAGAAAGCGAAGAGTGTATGCTGTGTTTATTAACCTGCTTTAAAATCAGATTTTAGATTTTCTTTCTCATGGAATCTGGTTGCATCTGGAATCGAACAGCATTGCTCAGTATGCCTTCCTGGTAAAACTCATAAATAAATAAATAAACAACTAAATAATGAGAAAAACTAAGAGAACTGAAGACTGAGAAGATCCTCTTGAATGTTACTCGAACTGTATACTCCAACTTGATCAAAATTAGATATGGTATAGATGGTGTGCATGCCACCCATTTAAAACTAATAAGGGGTCAAGAAGGGTTGCATTTGTGCCCATGATTTTGTTTAATATCACTTTAATAAGACTTTAAACTAGTTAATATTAACCAGCTGTTTCCAAAAATCCATAACACAACTATACAATTGTTTGCTTAAGCCGACAGTTTGATTCTGCAGCCTTTAACTGCTACAGGTCTTCAATGACAATTAAACTGATTGGGTGAGCTTTGCAGAAAAAATAAGTTAGAAATTAAAATGATGACAAAGATGTATTTTGGCAAATGAACAGATAATTTCTCCTTGTGTATTCTGGATCGAAAATTTGAAATGGTCAGTGAGTATAAGTATTTGGATAATTTTTGATTAAACAAAAACTAAACTGGAAAATAATTTTTAAACTCTTACCCTAAAATTAACAAACACATTCATGAATTCTGAGATTTTATAGGAGGGACTGTACGTTAGATAGTCAATAACAACCTCTTAACCACTGGGGGATGCTTTTAGTAGTCCGCGGCACAGTTTCAGCATGAGGGGCAGGAGAAGATATTTACAGACCCTTAAGTGCAGAGGGGAACTGGACCACCTTTTAGTATTAGACTCACCTAGTGATCCCCCCAACCCCAACATGTGATAGCTCTGTGACACACAAGTGCAAATGCATATGGTCTTGCCCCCCCAAAAAAAAACAGTCTGATGTAGTTACAGGCAGCACAAAATAAGAATGGCTTCAACTGAGAACAGAGGTAATTTCATGCATAGTAATAACTAAGTTCACTGATTGGACCTGGACTACTTGTGACCCACTTATTGTATACATGGTGAAGTTTTTTCCCCTCCTGTAATACATGAGCATATGATCCTTCTGTGCCATGATGAACTGTTTCTTATTAGGCAAAACCTTCCTCTTTCCATGTCAGTCTTCTCTATCCCAGGCAGAAAAGAAGTCCCTTAACTTTTGTAAAGTGGAGTTTTAAAACAGACATCAATATTAAATGTTATCATCTAATTCAATATAAATTGTGCTTGTACTAAAATGATTCCTTCCCCTTTTATCATTCCAGATGTTTACCTTGAACTAAAGTTTGTTATTCTATGTCATTGAGATAGATAGACAGACAGATAGTTAGATGGATAGATAGATAGATAGTTGGATGGATGGATGGATGGACGGGCAGACAGACAGATGTAGGCAAATACAGCTTGAAAGTAGGGCACTTTTAAACTTTACAATGAAGGTATCCAGGGAAGCAAACTGAAATCAGATGAGACACGTAACTGTATATACTGTAAAAGGACAGTTATTTTATTTGAAAACTTTAAGTTTTTGCTCTGTAACTGTAAAAGGACCTACTCATTCTATTCATTTGCATAAACAGAAACATGTCTCCTTGGTAAGAAATCTTCCAGATACTGAAGCTATGGATTTGAAACCCTCAGTAGTCTAATACCAAATGTTATGGCACATAATGCGTGGGATCCCAGTTGGTTCATGCCTTCATTTGTCGCAGTCAATACTTTAACAGAAATTAGCCACATGTGGGCAGAGGTATACCCAAATATGCCCATTAGTAAAAAATACATGTTGAAGGCTAGTGCTAAACAACATGATCTAGTAACCATGAGGAAACAATGACCCATCAGTATTCAAATATGCTGTAGTTAAAGAATGAACAATAAGGTATAAGTTATATATTGCACTGATGTAACAAAATTATGTACCTCAAATTTGATAACTGCAAAATTGGGTTCCTGTGGTAATTAATAAGACTTACCAAAGAGCATTAATATGCATAGGCAAGCAGAAAGGGAAGCACCTAGGTTATATGTGGTGCTCAGTACTGGAAAGTCTACCATGTACAAGGAATGGAGAAAAAACAGTACATGCGGTAACCTTGTTTTTTAAACTGTGGTGAAACATGCGGTTCCCTTTCCTTCTCCATTTGCTTTATAGTAAAGGGCTGTCACTATGTCACTCTGTTACTCATAGAGGAAAAAGGCAGTATACCTGAGGTTTTTTCCAAAAAACGTACTTCATTTTATTTAAAGTGCACAAAGTCCAAACTTAGAACAGGAATCCAGAATGCTACAACCTTTTCAAACCCCCTCCTCCTCACAGTGCAAGTCCACGTCACCTTACACATTTCACGCTTGCTTCGTCAGCATTTTTTCAAAGGTACCGTGGGAATAATGGTAGTGTCCCTATTTAAATCTATTTATTAAAGGTATACACACCAATTAGTATAAAAAGAAAACATTTAAAGTGAAAATAGTGCAACACTACTCCCTTCTCCAAATAAATACAATACAATACAATGAACATACAAATACAAGTTAAAAAACAGCAATTATTTCCCTTTGTAACAATAAAAACAGTAATAACCATTTATCCTAAATGTAGTTCATAGCAGTATATTTAAACTGAAAAATGGGATTTTCTGTTTTTTTATAATTGTACTTGAAAATGCCATAGTACAGGTATCAGTCCATTTCAGCAGTTGATGATGGCTTACTCCAATCTCTGGTGAGTGGCCAGTGTGTTAGATCCCATTCTAGAATAAACAGTAAAAGAAAAAATTACCACATTTACAAATACACAATGTCCAAGGCTTATTATAATGCTACCTGCTGAGCATAAAATTCTAAGTAATACTAGATAATGCAGGCACAAATGAGTTCTGTCACAGCTATAATTTTGTTGTGGTCCCTTTTAACAGCTGAAAAGGGGGGTGGGGTCACTGGTAATGGGCCTGGGGCAGCAGGGTGGGCAAGACTGTATTATATCTCATCACTGCTATTTTGTTTTAACTTACAGCAAAGGATATGTGAATGAGATATTTTAACAACTAAGAAGGGAGGCAACAGTGGCAGAGTTCAAAGTGCTGCTGAACAACTGGCCTGGGAAGGTGTGAAGTGCCCTAAGAGGGACTAAGGGGGGGGGCGATTGTTTTTTAGTGCAAGGAAAGCACACTGAAGTACAAATTTATGCTGGAGACAGTCTGATCACCGGTAGTTTCTATTGTGCACAGATGATCAGACTGTCTGCAGCACAGTTACCTACTTCACAGTGTGAATGTGTCAGCAATTCAGCAGTAGCTGCAAAGGACCCTCCCCTTCTACTCCAGCCTGCAGATGACCAACACTGGCATGCACAAAGCTATATGTTAACAAAAACTAAAAAAGAAAGGTAACTGAGTGGGGGGGGGGCTCAAACTAGGGGCCATGGACAACTGCCAAGTCTGTTAATCCGGCCCTGCTCTTCTGTTTCATACTGACCACCTCAAAAAATAACTAATTTGATCAATCTGGAAGAAAAAATATGTCCTTGGATTCTAGATCTGCTGTTGTGTTCATATTTAAATCAGAGGTTGCAGGTCTGCATTTTTGCACTTTAAATGCTTTAGTTAGAAATGGAGGATTATCTTCTGGTAGACCAAAAACTGACAGAAACATATTTTTCACCAGATCATAGACATTTTCAAAATCTTTTATTTTATTTAGTTTTTGTTGGCCGGGTAAGTGCACTAGACAAATCCTGCCTGTTTTCAGGCACGACCTGGGGGAGGGGGATACAGATGAATGCCAACTGACCTTGAACCAGATTAAGCTGTTGGTGGTATTTTTAGTGAATGAGGGAAATTTGGCCAGGACACCAGGGAAATTCCCCTACTCTTTTCAATAAGTGCCATGGGATCTTTAACATCCACCTGAACTACCACCAGTCCAGGCAGATGGGACCTTGGTTTAATGTCTCATCCAAAAGACAGAACCTCAGAAGTGCAGCACCCCTCTCATGCTACACTACAGTGTCAGTACTGGGATATTAACCCAAGTGCCAGATGTGGGAACTGAACCCACAGCCCTCTAATCTCCCAGCCTCAGAAGCAAGTGTGCTACCTACTGAGCCACTGACACTGTATCCAGTGGTTACCGGCAAACTGACAAAACACAAATTTTTGGGTACCCTGTCTAACTCTAACATTATACCAGCATTATAATAATAATAATAATAAAACAAAAATTCCTCTCCAGTTTTTTTCCCACTGAATTACGTTTGTTAAAGAAAACTTACATGACACTGATAACATTTCAGCAGCTACGATAAACATTTCCTTGTCCCACTGAGTCAAACAACTAATTTCATTAGTCAGAGGAGAGAAAATAAATATTTCCTCTTGTATTTTCCCTCTAAATTAAGGTACACTAATCTTAATATTTTGTATATGCTAACTTCTCAAGGTTTATAACATTAAAGCTGCACTGTCAGATTCTTCCAAGAATCTGTAATCTCACTCACCATTCTAAATTTAGGCTCTGTGGTGCTCCATGTTTCATCCATCAAGACACAACCATTTGTTTGTTTTTATTCCTTGTACTTTTGTAAGAAATCCAAATATAACTTTGGCATTCTCTGCTGTGTGAGACCCCACCTTTGGTTTGATAAGAACCTGCCCTTGGCTCTGCCTGCACTTCTAACTATGTCTAAAGCAGGTGGGGGAGATGTACAGCCACTATCAGTAACTTGATCCTACTTCCTTCCTCCTTCAGTCCTTCAGTCCCTCTATATTTACTTCCCCATTTCTGTCCCATTCTCCTTTAGCATGACAGCTAGTGTCATCCTGCCTACAAGCTTCCCCAAAGTCCTGCAATTTCACCTCAGAATGGCTAGAGAATTGGTAATTACAAATGATCTAATGCACAACGAAACCTATTATGTATAGCTTTATTTATCTATCATTTCTGTTGTGCTGTAGCCTGCTGCACTTTTCACACATTGCATTTATTAGTCATCAGTGTGTCAGTGAGCACCCCATGAGCTTTAGGTGTCTACAAGTGCGCTGATGATGAGACTCACATTTGTTGTAGCATTGCCTTGTAACACAGCCCATTTATACTTTTTGTAATGCATTCCTATGTCATGTTCCCTAGTGCAGCACTTAATATTTTTTGCATTTATGCTATCTCCCTCCTCGGAGTCTTAATTGTTTCCTTGATGTAATAAATCCCGCATTTCAGCACCATGATTTAGTGCTTACTAATATTGATATGCATTCACTCTCCTCAATGTCTGGCGTCTCCAACCACACTATATTGTTCTGCTCCTTTCTGATGTTTGTGATACGGATGTTTATTATAAATCCATGTTCCCTTTTCATGATGCTGACTTGTACTTCTTTGAGATCACCCTCCCCTACGTCCGAGGCCACCAGTTCATGTGCCATATATACCCCCCAAAAAAGCACATGTTCTGTGGTCTACTTGACTGAACCACCTGCTGTCATGCATGATGTACCCACCACCTTCCACGAAACCCCATGCCATCACCTTGACACATTACCCCTATCACCAAAACCTCTGTTTGGTGACTGCACTGTGCATGTGTACTGTTGAAGTTCACTATATGGTTAATGGACTGTACATTCCCACTCACTGACAGTCAGTCGTCAGCTCGTGGTGGTGTTGAGAGGATGATATGATGCCTGCATCTCCTTTAGGGTTTTGCTGTAGTAAGTGTTGTGAGGTGTTGTGAGGGTGGTTGCACTAGATCACCGTTATTTGTTGTTTGTAGAATTTGTATTACTGTATACATTTTTTTTGTTGGTGTTGGTGGGCACAGGAACATGAAGATTTTCCATACCAGTTTGTGAATGACATTACCTAAAATCAACTATCTGTGCAATGTAAAGATTCATTGAATAGTGTTGCATCACTTATCTCGTTTGTTTACAGGCAATGCACTTCAACATGTTCTGCCACCTCTGAGACAGCATGGTCAGAATGAGATTCACAAATGAAACTATTGCTGCTGCTTGGTGCATATTCTAATTTTCCGAAGTGTAACTCCCTTATAAATTGGGGTTTACTAGAATGCCTCTAGTGGTCTCTGTAAGAGCTGCCAGCTTGCTGACCCAGTCAGTTTACTAAGAAGGGAGGGGACTGTGCGTTCTCTTGCTCGAGTCCCACCTGAGCCGCGGGGAAGGTGCTCTATTGTTGCCATTGCTAAGTATGCAAAGCGGGCCCCTTATTGGGCTGTAGTATTTATGTATTATATGTTGACTGAGTATTAAGGAATGTAGTTTGTCTAACCTGTTTTCCCCTGCAGCTGGGACTTTGTGCATTTTGCCCCTCCATTTCTGACCTGGACTGTCTATGGGGTCCAGTGAGGTTCCAAGGGCACTTAAAATGGAGCATTGAGCAGCCAATTATGGCTGGGCCTCTTTTTGAAGCCAGCTGCCAATGGGAGGTATGTCCCTTGATCTGTGAACTGAATTCCAGAATGTAGCGATATTTTTGCATGCACCAATAGAAGGAGGTAGAGGGGACTGGCAGTGGGAGCCCTCTCCAATAGCATTGGGTCACGCCCAAATGAGGACTCCCTGCTTAATGGCTGCAGAGTCATTGTGGCTGTGATGAGAGAAGGAGCTCTGGGCTCCTGTGCTGTAGAGTCTTTGCATGGGTAGCACGTGTGGAAGGCCAAGTAGTCATGCTACAGTATCGTCATAAGGTGCCGGACAAGATCCGCTGTGGTGTGCCATCAGAGAAGGCTGTATACATGACAGCTACCTACCAGGTTCACCCTGTAGAGGACTGGAGAATCTGCTTCAATGGCACTCGGGCTGTCAGGAAACATGAAGCTGCATAGCGTTACCCGGTTCATGCAGTCAAAACGTTCAGGAGTTTAAAGAAGCTGCCTGGTATGGTACCCCTCTTTCCTACATATAAATGTGTGGAGAAGTGTTTGGATCACAGGCCTTAGCATCAGGACAGGCAGCGAGTGGGTCCGGGAAGGCTGAAGTACTTAAGGAGCACTTCTTTTCATAGTTCACAAGGGAGAGGGATTGGGATTGGGCCATTTCTGCAGGGAAAGGGTGTGTGGAGGTGGGTGGAAGAGAGCCACATATGGGGTCATCATGGTGTAAAGGCTGCTGGGGGGCCTTAGGTCCCTGTGGGTACACAAGGCACCTTGTCCAGATGGGTTACATTCCAGCGTGCTTAGGGAGCTGGCAGGGGTCCTGGCATAGCCACTGCTGGATCTGTTAAACACTGCAATAAATACAGGATGTGTGCCCAGAGAGTGGAGGTAGCCACATGTGGTACCTCTCCACAACAGTGGGCCCCAGGACGATCCAGAGAACTACATAATGGTGAGGTTGAGCACAATTGAGGGGAAACTGATGCAATCTATGCTCAAAACAAAGACTGGTGCAGTTTCTTCTGGCTAAATGCTGTGGTAAACTGTGATAACCTCTTAGAAGTGTTTAGTTGCTGAAGTCTTCATCTTGGACCAACCCAGTTTGGTGACTTGGAGAAGGGTGAGGGGTGGTACCCCGGGGAGCAGACCAAGCCCAGGGGGTAACGTCCCAATGTTTATGCAGAAGAAAAATTGTGTTGTCCTCCGGCCAACAGGGCATGCATATTGTGAGGGAGTGTAGGCCACACTGGCTGTGGGGTGGCGATAATACTAAATGGAGATTGTTGGTAGGAAGGTTGCTGACTGTGCAGTCAGCTCTTGCAGACCACTGGAGAGGTAAACTGGCTTAGCATGCAACCATGGCCATTGGGGCACACAATGAGAGACAGTGGGAGGTGAAATGATGGACAAGTTGTAATTGTTGGTGCGAGAGGGGGACAACTTTCATCCAACAGGAGACGAGCAACTATGGTAGGTGGACATTGTCACAGCACTAGTAAAGTGACCAGATGTGTCCAGGGGGAGTCTCGAGGGGTGGTGGGAGGGGGTGGGCATTTGGCGTGGCTAAGTCTCTCCAGTCGGTAAACCCGCCTACACCCGTCGGTATAAGAGGTGAGCGGCGGATGGGAGGATGCAAATGATGATGACACATCATTGATGTTAAGACAGGGAACTATTACAGCTGTGCAGGTACAAACCAGGCAGGGCGAAGTAACATGGCAGAGGGACACATCAAGGAGATCGGGAGGCATTGAGGCACATATGGCTCAGGAGTGGTGGAAGACAGTAGGTTCAGGAAAAAGAAGGAAGATGCTGCATATTGTGTGCCTACATTCAGATGTGGCCACAACAAACATGTGAAGGAGAAGCCTGGGTGTCCAGCCGGAACAGAGTTATGCACCCCTTCTCACACTGACAGGGGAAGGAAGCAACTGATAGGAACCACTGGAGGAACGAGCAGCAGCAGCAAGGAGGAAAGTAGACACTCCCTCGGAGGAGGGTTCCGGGGCACACAATCTGGGAGACATGGGAGAACTTCTCTTGGGAGCATTCTTTCCTGCCGGCTTGGAAACAGGTGCTGTGTGATGCTCATTCCCGCTGCTCCCATCCTATTGCTCCTTCTGCTGTTTTGTAAGTTCCTATCGTAGGTGTTGCAGCTGATATATTTTTGGGCTGTTTCTCACACATGTACGCTTCGTTATCTGACCTACTGAGCCCCATCATCAGTGTGTTCATATATGCTGCACTACTCTAACCTAACAGCAACCCTACATGTACAAAGGCTGGAGCCGGCATGCAATCGGTCTGGCTACAGAGAGTGAGAGTGACATCCTTCCACTATTAGCTGTTCTAGCCGGTCCAGTACTGGATTCATGCAATTTCGATGACTAGCATTTACTAAAAGGCAGGGAAAGATGCGAACAGTAACCAGTATTAAAAAAAAAACAACTTCCCCAGAAATGACTGTCTTGCAGGTTGAATGGTTGATACAATTATTTACCCGGGGTATGACAGCTGTGCTATTACCCATACTGTAGTTTTGTGTGTAAGTCTTGCTTCTGCTCAGTTCCATGCGGGAAAACCGATGAACAAGGAGATCAGTGACTCGCCATGTTCCCGAGGAGTCACTAACTGTGCTGAGGCTGGGACTGGTGTTCTGTTATTAAAAATCACTGTACTCCAATCCTTAGGCCATGCTATCTTCCTCAAATCAATCAGATATGGTGCCTTATGATTAGTGCTAGGGGAATTGTTTTACTATGCGGGCACGCCATCCATCTGCCTAGAGTGAGTGAGAGAGAGGGACATACACTAGGTGTAGCCATACCCTCCAAATGTACCGTTCTTGCCGGTTCTGTACCGGAATTCTCTCACTGACCACACTAACCTCTCAGCAGTAGCAGCGCTGCTGCAGCCTTCCCTGACAGATTTGGCATTACTTTCTGGCTGCCATAGAGGACATGTAACTCAGCCGCGAAGCAAAACAACCAATTTAGTCATGTGTCTCTGGTGTTTACGCTTCAAATTTAACAAATTTTAATTTCCATTTGATGAAGCTCAACGTAAACATATTATCACTGCTTTTTTTTTTACCTGTAGGACATTACTGGGTAGTGTATGCTTTCCTCAGATAGAGAACTGATTTCTTCGTTTTAAAAAAGCATGTTATTCATTTTGTTCCCTTATCTTCAACAAATTATCAATTTTTTTGTTTGCCAGCAAGAAAACCGGACGAAAAATTATGTTTTTGTTGACCTACACCAAGATCATTATGTGGTGGTGGGGGGGGGGGCTAGTATAGCTTTGCAGTCTCTGTCTTTCGTTGTTTTCCCTTCTCTGCCCCAGTTCAGCATTTTTTTGTTTGCCAGTAACAAAACCAAATGAGAAAATATTTTTTGGTTCACCTAGACCAAGACCACTATGTGGGGGGTGGAGGGGGCTAGTATAGCTTCCCAGTCCATGTGTTTCATTGTGTTCCCTTCTCTGCCCCAATTTAGAATTTTTTTCATTTGCCAGCAACAAAACCAAACAAAAACATATTTTTTTGTTGACCTAGACCAAGATCACTATGTGGTGGTGGTGGTGGTGGTGGGGGTGGGGCTAGTATAGCGATCCAGTCCATGTCTCTTATTGTTTTCCCTTCTATGCCCCAATTTTTCATTTTTTACGTTTGCCAGGAACAAAAAAAAATGGAGAAATATTTTTCTGTTGACCTAGACCAAGATCATTATGTGGTGTGTGTGTGTGTGGGGGGGGCTAGTATGGTGACCCAGTCCATGTCTTTCATTGTTTTCCCTTCTATGCCCCAATTTTGCATTTTTTTCATTTGCAAGGAACAAAACCAAACAAAAAAATATTGTTTTGTTGACCTACACCAAGATCACTGTGTGGTAGTGGTGGTGGTGGGGGGGCTAGTATAATGACCCAGTCCATGTATTTTATTGTTTTCCCTTCTATGCCCCAATTTTGCAATTTTTTCATTTGCCAGGAACAAAAAAAAATGGAAACATATTTTTCGGTTGACCTAGACCAAGATCACTTTGTGTTGTGTGTGTGTGTGGGGGGGCTACTATGGTGATCCAGTCCACGTCTTTCATTGTTTTGCCTTCTATGCCCCAATTTTGCAATTTTTTCTTTTGCCTGGAACAAAACCAAATGAAAATATATATTTTTGTTGACCTAGACCAAGATCACTATGTGGTGTGGGGGCTAGTATGGTGACCCAGTCCATGTCTTTCATTGTTTTCCCTTATATGCCCCAAATTTGCATTTTTTTTCATTTGTTAGGAACAAAACCAAATGAAAAAATATTGTTTTGTTGACCTAGACCAAGATCACTATGTGGTGTGTGTGTGTGGGGGCTAGTATGGTGACCCAGTCCATGTCTTTCATTGTTTTCCCTTATATGCCCCAATGTTGCATTTTTTTCATTTGTTAGGAACAAAACCAAACAAAAAAATATTGTTTTGTTGACCTACACCAAGATCACTATGTGGTAGTGGTGGGGGGCGGGGCTAGTATAGCGACCCAGTCCATGTATTTTATTGTTTTCCCTTCTATGACCCAATTTTGCATTTTTCTCATTTGCCAGGAACAAAAAAAAAGGAAAAATATTTTTTTGTTGACCTAGCCCAAGATCACTATGTGTTGTATGTGTGTGTGTGTGGGGGGCTACTATGGTGACCCAGTCCATGTCTTTCATTGTTTTGCCTTCTATGCCCCAATTTTGCATTTTTTTCTTTTGCCCGGAACAAAACCAAATGAAAATATATTTTTTTGTTGACCGAGACCAAGATCACTATGTGGTGTGTGGGTGGGGGCTAGTATGGTGACCCAGTCCATGTCTTTCATTGTTTTCCCTTATATGCCCCAAATTTGGATTTTTTTCATTTGCTGGGAACAAAATCAAATGAAAAAATATTTTTGGGTTGACCTACAACAAAATCACTGTGTGGTGTGTGGGGGGGCTAGTATGGTGACCCAGTCCATGTCTTTCATTGTTTTCCCTTAAATGCCTCAATTTTGCACTTTCTTCATTTGTTAGGAACAAAACCAAACAAAAAATATTGTTTTGTTGACCAATACCAAGATCACTATGTGGTGGTGGGGGGGCTAGTTTAATGACCCAGTCCATGTCTTTTATTGTTTTCCCTTCTATGCCCCAATTTTGCATTTTTATTCATTTTGCAGGAACAAAAAAAAATGGAAAAATATTTTTATGTTGACCTAGACCAAGATCACTATGTGGTGTGTGTGTGTGGGGGGCTAGTATGGTGACCCAGTCCATGTCTTTCATTGTTTTCCTTATATGCTCCATCTTGCATTTTTTCATTTGTTAGAACAAAACCAAATGAAAAAATATTTTGTTGACCTACATCAAGATCACTATGTGGTGTGGGGCCTGTAAGGTGACCGAGGCCATGTCTTTCATTGTTTTCCCTTATATGCCCCAATTTTGCATTTTTTTCATCTGCTAGGAACAAAACCAAATGAAAAAATATTGTTTTGTTGACCTAGACCAAGATCACTATGTGGTGTGGGGGGAGTGCTAGTATGGTGACCCAGTCCATGTCTTTCATTGTTTTCCCTTATATGCCCCAATTTTGCATTTTTTTCATTTGCCAGGAACAAAAACAAATGAAAATATATTGTTTTGTTGACCAAGACCAAGATCACTATGTGGTGTGGGGCTAGTATGGTGACCCAGTCCATGTCTTTCATTGTTTTCCCTTATATGCCCCAATTTTGCAATTTTTTCATTTGTTAGGAACAAAACCAAATAAAAAAAATATTGTTTTGTTAACCTAGACCAAGATCACTATGTGGTGTGTGTGTGTGTGTGGGGGGGGGTTACTAGTATGGTGACCCAGTCTGTGTCTTTCATTGTTTTCCCTTATATGCCCCAATATTCCTTTTTTTTTTCATTTGCCAGGAACAAAACCAAATGAAAAAATATTTTTGGGCTGACCTAGAACAAAATCACTATGTGGCGTGGGGGGGCGGGGGCTAGTATGGTGACCCAGCCCATGTCTTTCATTGTTTTCCCTTATATGCCCCAAGTTTGCATTTTTTTCATTTGTTAGGAACAAACCAAACAAAAATAATTTTGTTTTGTTGACCTACACCAAGATCACTATGTGGTAATGGTGGTGGGGATAGTATAGCGACCCAGTCCATGTCTTTTATTGTTTTCCCTTCTATGCCCCAATTTTGCATTTGTTTCATTTGCCAGGAACAAAAACAAACGAAAATATATTGTTTTGTTGACCGAGACCAAGATCACTATGTGGTGTGGGGCTAGTATGTTGACCCAGTCCATGTCTTTCATTGTTTTCCCTTATATGCCCCAATTTTGCAATTTTTTTCATTTGCCAGGAACAAAAACAAATGAAAATATATTGTTTTGTTGACCGAGACCAAGATTACTATGTGGTGTGGGGCTAGTATGGTCACCCAGTCCATGTCTTTCATTGTTTTCCCTTATATGCCCCAATATTGCATTTTTTTTTCATTTGCCAGGAACAAAACCAAACGAAAAAAATATTTTTGGGTTGACCTAGAACAAAATCACTATGTGGTGTGAAAGGGGCTAGTATGTTGACCCAGTCCATGTCTTTCATTGTTTTCCCTTATATACCCCAATTTTGAATTTTTTTCATTGTTAGGAACAAACCAAACAAATAAATATTGTTTTGTTGACCTACACCAAGATCACTATGTGGTAGTGGTGGGGGATAGAATAGCGACCCAGTCCATGTCTTTTATTGTTTTCCCTTCTATGCCCCAATTTTGCATTTTTTTCATTTGCCAGGAACAAAAAAAATGGAAAATATATTTCGGTTGACCTAGACTAACATCACTATGTGGCATGTGTGGGGGGTTGGGCTAGTATGGTGACCCAGTCCATGTCTTTCATTGTTTTCCCTTCTATGCACCAATTTTCATTTTTTTTCATTTACCAGGAACAAAACCAAATGAAAACATATTTTTGTGTTGACCTAGAACAAGATCACTACGTGGTGTGGGGGGGGGGCTAGTATGGTGACCCAGTCCATGTCTTTCATTGTTTTCCCTCATATGCCCCAATTTTGCATTTTTTTTATTTGATAGGAACAAAACCAAACGAAAAAGTATTGTTTTGTTGACCAAGATCACTATGTGGTGTGGGGGTGGGGGGGCTAGTATGTTGACCCAGTCCATGTCTTTCATTGTTTTCCCTTATATGCCCCAATTTTGCATTTTTTTCATTTGCCAGGAACAAAACCAAATGAAAATATATTTTTGGGTTGACCTAGAACAAAATCACTATGTGGTGTGGGGGGGGGGCTAGTATCGTGACCCAGTCCTTGTCTTTCATTCTTTTCCCTTATATGCCCCAATTTTGCATTTTTTTCATTTGTTAGGAACAAAACCAAACAAAAGAATATTGTTTTGTTGACCTACACCAACATCACTATGTGGTGGTGGTGGGGGGGGGGCTAGTTTAGCAACCCAGTCCATGTATTTTATTGTTTTCCCTTCTATGCCCCAATTTTGCATTTTTTTCATTTGCCAGGAACAAAAAAAATTGAAAAATATTTTTTTGTTGACCTAGACCAAGATCACTATGTGGTATGTGGGGTTGGGGGCTAGTATAGTGACCCAGTCCATGTCTTTCATTGTTTTCCCTTATATGCCCCAATTTTGCATTTTTTTATTTTGTTAAGAACAAAACCAAATGAAAAAATATTGTTTTGTTGACCTACACCAAGATCACTATGTGGTGTGGGAGGGCTTGTATGGTGACCCAGGCCATGTCTTTCATTGTTTTCCCTTATATGCCACAATTTTGCATTTTTTTCATTTGCCAGGAACAAACCCAAACAAAAAATTATTATTTTGTTGACCTAGACCAAGATCACTATGTGGTGGTGGTGGTGGTGGGGGTGGGGTTAGTATAGCGACCAAGTTTATGTCTTTCATTGTTTTCCCTTCTATGCCCCAATTTTAATTTTTTTTGTTTGCCAGGAACAAAACAAAATGAAAAATTATTGTTTGGTTGACCGAGACCAAGATCACTACGTCATGGTGGGTGGGGGATCCCCTGACGAGGGATTGCTAGAGATTTCCAGGGTTCGCTTAAAAACTTCAGGGGCAAGATCTTCTAGTTTTATGTCCCCGACCCTGTGGAATTCTCTACCTTGTCAGGTGCAAAATTGCCCGACTGTCCAAAGCTTTAAAGTAGCATTGAAAAGCTACCTTTTTAGCAAAGCTTTTAATGATTGTTGATTATTTTAATCTTGTTTTAAATATTTATTGTCTTATGTAATTTGTACAGGCGCCTTGTTTTAAGAAAGGTGCCTCATATAAATAAAGAATGATTGATGATGATGATTGATTGATTGATATCGTCACATACTGTATTGTCGAATGTGTCTTGCCTACACTTGTGCCTAAGTTTGTTTCATGACAGCCTGCTCCAGACACTAGTTTTCTTCTAAATATTAGTTATTCACAATTGCTGTACCTGAGCAGCTATAACAATAACCCGTTGATGACTGAAATGCGGGATAAAAAAAAAAGGGCAGTCGATGCTGTAATTGTCGCATGCTGCACTGTGCATGCCATCGGAACACCCATGTTTCATTAGTTAGCGCTCAACGTTCTGTGCACATGCATATATTTTAACTTTTACATATCTGGGGCAATATGAGTGCATTTTGACCTTTAAATGTCCCATTATTGAAAACCAATGTAATGTTCTTTTTCACAGAAAGGGTGGTGGATGCAGGGAATGGCCTACCCCAGGAAGTGCTGGATATGAATACAGTGCAGCGCATGAAACAGGCATGGGATAGGCATAAGGGAGCAATACAGATGAGTATGCATCGATAGGCCACAGACAGAGCACAGGCCGATGGCACATTTATACAGTAGAAAAAGAAATGGGCAGACTGGATGGGCCTTAAGGTCCTTAACTGCCTTCAGCTTCTATGTTTCTATGTCAAAAGGCATGCATGCTACTGCTGGGAGCCCCTTGGTGCACCCATATGTGTCTGCTGTACTCCACTACCAACTTGCTCAACCTTGAAGAAAGACTCTACTTCCAAACCTGCCTTCTTGTAAAAAAGACCCTTCTAGGGCTCTCCCCCGTGCGGTTGCCACCACCCTGCAGCATTCCTCCCCGTCAGTCTCCACCCACAGCACTGTCAAAACCTCCCTTATTGTCCCCAGGGTAATGACCTCTATGGCTCAGAGATCCTTCTGCTATCAGGCTCCCTCCTGGTTCAGTTCTCTCCCAGCCAACATAGCTGACTCCACTATGCTTGCTCCTTTCAAGGTCTTTCTCAGAAACCATCTGACAAGCACTCGCTGCTGCTACTGCACATAATCCCCCCACCTTCTACCCTAGCCTGGGTCAGCCCTGTTTACTTTTTCTGTAGATGCCTGGGGTCTCAGTCCACATCTCCTGACTATTGTAATAAACTATCTCTAGTTGCTACCCAACGTGGTACTCGTGTATGTATATTATGACTACTGTGATCTACCTATTACCAAGCGTGTACCACCATTTAATTCTGTTAACACTTGTTGCTTTCTTCATCTCATTGTTATGTTATTTCCTGTTTTTTTTGCTGTGACATCTTGCTGTCTTGACGAGGTGCCTTTGTAAGTGAGTCTATGAGTCAAAGGTCTGTACACCGAGTATCTAATAAATAAATAAGTAAAAAAAAATGCGCCATGAATGTCCTAGAGTTCAGCTTTGGGTGACTTAACCATGTTGCGTGACATGTTCTTGGTGTGGGTTGGTGGGATAAAGGTAGTGGTGGACACTCTGTTGCTTCTGAAGGCAGGAGTATGCTATGTCAGGAGGATGGTGCAGGCAAATATCAGGCCGAGTCCACTGTGGTTCAATTTGTCCATCAGTGATACAGTAGGGGATAAGAAAGTGGTGTTCCACTCAATATAAGAGGGCTCAAGGTAATGTGTGCACGGATACTTACATGTAGACTTCGGGCAGGAGGAAGAAGAGGAGAAAGGCATGAATTTAGCACTCTCGCTGTATGCCCTTTTCAGTTACTCACTAATATTCAAATTAAAAATTCTCCAGCTACTGTCCTTTCTCTGACTGCACGTATCCATCACTCAAACATATAACACTATGAATTCAAAAACAGTGCTCTTCCAGACTTGCAGGAGCCAGCCCACTCTCTCCAAATTGAGGTTGGCCACATAGAGCTATTATCCCACTATAATCTCATCACTGTGTAAGGTTGCATTTCATTAGCGCAGAATGGCATTCATTAATTACATTCAAACCTAAACTGTTACTCAATCACCCCCTATTGTCTCCTCTTCTTTGACCATTTTGATTGCCTTTTCATTGTGCAGTAGAGAACATCAGCATTGCTAACACACAGTGGGGTGGTAAGTGCTCATTGCATGATGTCTCAGGAATGCCAAAACAGATTATAGTCCGTGGTTATGCTTTCAGTGTCAAGCTGTCACTGACAATTTTACATGCAGACTAGTGCTCTGCAACTACTGTCCTGTGAGCCAAGCAACCTATATGCTAGTATCTGACATATGTCAGACTGATGGCTCTATTTCTCTGTTATTTCATGGTAAGGCAAGGTGCACAACTATAGCTGCGTTCTGCTGTTTGTGCATGCCTGTGGATTGATGGTACACCACAGCTTCAGGGGATTTGAGATGGGAGTAAGGGGGGAAAGTTAGACGATGATGATTACTGAGCTTCGGATGCTCCTGGTGATAGTGCTGTTGGGGGGTGGGGGGTGGCAGTAGTCACTGAGACTTATGCCATTGCAAGACAGGATTTGGATATGAACATACAGTACTCTGTTACATCACAATTCTGAAGTGATGGTGTTGAGGTAGGTGGATTGTGGGTAGATTTTATCATTCATGATATACTACCATACTAACATACTAAAAGTAAGTAGAATCGGCCTGATGGTATCTCGTGTCTGCTTGGTAGCCAGCCTCCTACTGGGTGTTTGTTTTTCCTCCCCCCCCCGAGGCCAAAGAGAGGCTCATCTTTGGCTTCAAAAGGCTGAAAAAAAGAGGTGTGCAAGAACAAGAGGGCACAATTTGAAGACGGGGGGGTGGCTCAGAGGTAATTTAAGGAAGTATTTTTTCACAGAGAGGGTTGTGGATGCATGGAACGGCCTTCCGGAGGAGGTTGTGGAGTCAAAATCAGTGGTGGAATTCAAGCATGCATGGGACAGACATAAGGCAATTCTAGGGGTTGGGGGGTAGGAAGAAGTAGGCTGCTGGTTAACTAGGATCTGCAGCTTATCCAGTAGGTAGGGAAATGGGCAGACTGGGTGGGCCAAGCGGTCCTTATCTGCCGTCAAATTCTATGTTTCTATGTTTCTATGTTTCAGTTTTCCCTTGTACCTGTCCCACCCCTTCTTTAATTCCTCCATTGTGCCCTTCTTCACCAGACTCCTGGACAGTGCATTCCATGGCTCCACCACCTTCACAGTGAGGTACTGTTTCCTGTGTTCCACCCTGTAATTTCCCCCTCTAGCTTCCACATGTGCTCCCTAGTTGGTCCCCCATCTGTAGTCTGAACATCTCATTGGCTCTGCCTCTGTTCATTCCTCTTATACATTTGAATACAACTATCATGTAGCCCCTATCTCTCCTTTCCTCCAGCAAGTACAGCCCAAGTACATCCACCCTTTCTTCCTATGGCCCGCCCCCCCACCATGCCCTGTATCATCCTTGTTCCTCTTGTCTTGAACTGTCTCCATCAGTGCTATCCGGTATGATTTTTCTGCAGTTCTTCTGCAATTTTCTGTATTATTCATTTTGACATCTACCACCACTCCTAGGTACCTCTCGCTTCATGTGGCTGTCAGTGATACCACCACCTCCCGTGGTGGATACATTTCCTTGGTTTCTTGCCCCCCCATTGCATCACCCTACACTTCCTTGCATTAGAAGTCAATCGCCACCTCTTTGACCACCACTCCAGGTTATCCTGGTCCCTCTTGATGGTCTGTCTTGCTTCTTCTATGTCCGCTAGCACTCCCAGTTCTGAGACATCGACCACTACATGCGGTTTGCATCTCCATGCATCCTCAACTCTGCCAGTAAAAAACAAACCTCCTGTCATTCACCCTGAATTGTTCTTACTTCTAATCTCATGCTGTGTCCTCTTGTCCTGCTATTTTGCTTTTATTGAAACATGTTACGGTCTTTGACCTACTGATGGCCTTTTCTATTGTTTTCATCATATCACCACTCTTGCAGCTGTGCTCGATGTTATACATATTGAGCTCTGTTAAGCTGTGCTCATTTTTTTTCTGATGCAGCCCCTGCACCGATTTGGGTATCCCTTATCTGGACTACCTCAATTTGGTTAATGTCTTTGCGCAGTGTGGTCTGCAGTACAGCACCCAGTACTCTAGCTGATGCACAGCACAACCCATGGCTTGCTATACCCCTAATAATGAATGAGGAGTCTGCATAAGTCCCTATCTTTTGGATACAGATCATTTTATATCAACAGCCTTATTCTTCCTACTGCCCTATCGAATTGCCTTGTCTGTGCCATGCATTCATAAATTCCCATCCTCCTATTGACCTCACCACCCCATCGGGAATGCCATTCCACATGTCTGCAACAGTCACAGTGACAACATACTTGCTCACATTACACTAGCCCTGAGTCATTCAACTTCTGTCTTCACATTGTGCCCCCTTTGTTCTTGCACATCTCTTTGTATGCACCCTGTTACATGACTGGCCAGATTCAGTAGTGTTTCATCTCATGTTGCGTCTTCTGGAAGCTAGTATGTAACACAGCAGGCAGCAAGCAACTGTGGTCGAGATTGTGTAGCATGCACCTGGTGGTCCACACTTGTGCAGCATATATAGGAAGATTTAAAGGTGGGGTACTGGACACAGGGAGTGGTGCAGCACCCATCCATGGCTGGGGAGGCTGGTCTCTGTCAGCCACCAATGTCAGTGGCAAGTAAGTGTTGTGTGCTCCGCAAGTTTGTGGTGCTGCAATTTTTCAATTAGTGGCATGTAATGCGGGGGGCTTCATGTTCTGCTGTCTGCTGTTTTGGTTTGCAGAGGACATTGTGTGTCTGAATAGGGAGCTGGAGCCATGGGGGTGGTGGTCAACATAGGGATGCATGCTAGTGTTGGGGGAACCCAAAGAGTCGCACAATACAGCATATAGCAGGCAACAAAACCATTGGGTGAATGGGTGCCAGTGACATTTGTGCCTTTCAATGTGCATCTGTTGTAATGTATCATTATTTCTTTTCTTTCAGGAGATGGATCATCTAGTATTGGACCCCGCTGTATTAGCTTTGTCAGCAAGCTATCAGCAGGATATTTTTTCTTTGCCCCCGATGCAGACACCAACCGATCTTGGAGGCATTCGGTATTCCGTCAATACATATTATGGCATCTGGGACGTCTTGGACAATGCATTTGTGTTCCAGTGCCCAGCTGCTGCATATGGAGAATTAGAGATGTGTACCCTGACCCATCTGGACAGTATACCAGTTTCTGTCCAGATCGCTTAATTTAATAGACACATGTTTAAAAATGTACTGTCCCTTTTGAGTCCTCTGCTGCATTTAGTATGCAGCAGTTATACTTTGTTCAGCTGTACTTTCTGCACTCTGCATTAAATGAATTCTTTCAGTTGCTCAAGTGTCCGTTTGTGATGCTCAATGTATGTATACCTTGCATGACAATTTTGACCATACAATGTTTGTACCATGATTTTATTACATCTGTTCATCTCAAAAATACACATTACATACCATGCACAGCTACTGAGGTACATGTCATTTTTATAAAAAGATACGTGTGTGATTTTTAAACTGTTTGGAATATTCCTGAGCATCCACCAATAACTACATGGTTGAATGAGATAAGGTTAATAAATAAACCATTCTTATTACAGCGAATATGAAATAGTATCTTCTTGTTTTGTGCTATGCTATGGATGCCAGGATATCATAGCAATCACAGAAACATGGTACACAGATATCCATGATGGGGATGTTAACATATGAGGGTACACAAATGACAGCAGACACAAGGGGGGTAGAATAGGGTGCCGATTCGCTCTCTATGTAAGGTAAGAAATAAAAGCAACTGAACTAAAGAGTAAACAGGGAGGAGAGGAGTCAGTGTGGGCCACCTTAGAGACTGGAACTGACACTACAGTCAGCACAGGTGTTGTATACAGACCCCCATGTCAGGTCGAGGGAATGGATAAGGATATGATAGAAGGCATCCTTAGAATGGCAGTGAAAGGGTCAATACGGTTGGTGGGGGACCCGGATATGTGAGATGTTAACTGTTGCACCTTTGCAGGGGACATGCCTCAGACTGCTAGTTTTGGAACCCACTCAGGAGGGAGTACTCTTACTCATCAAAACTGCCATCACAGAGCCAACAAGGATTTGTGTGATGCAAACTAACCAATCAAAATGAACAAAACAATCAGTATTGTTCTCAAAGGAGGTAGCCGAGATGTTTATGGCAAAAAATATAGCATTTAGGAAGTATAAGGACACACCGAAGAAGCTGGACAGACAACTATACCAGTCAAGGCAGAAGAAAGCTCTGAGGGTAGTCAGAATAGCAAAGGCCCAAACTGAGGAAAAGATCTACAACTATTTTAAGAAGTGGGCTCAAACCTTTTATAGGTATATCAGGGAGTGTAGAAAAGCAAAGGAAGGGACAGTGAAATTGCATATAATTTGCAGTGGGTGGGCAGAGAGGGACAGTGAAAAAGCAGGGACACTGAAAGAAAACTTCTGCTCAGTATTTGTCAAAAAACAGAATGTGTTGTGGTGCCTAATATACTTTCCATCAGCACTTTGGCTGGTGTAGCCGATCGCAGTCCTTTTACAGAAGAACGGGTGCAGAAAGAAGTCATAAAACCAAAGCAATGGTGCCTGATGGAATTCATCCAAGCATTCTAAAAGAATTAGGGACAGAACTAGTGACACCACTGATTACCCTTTTTGACAAATCATTTGAGGATGGTGTTGTGCACAGCCAGGATGGTGCACACATGGAACAACTTTCCAGAGGATGCTGTGGGGTTCTAAAACTGTGGTGGAATACAATAATGCATGGGACAGAAATATGGCAATTGTGGGGGGGGGGTAGGAATAAATATGATTTTTAGGTTAAATAGGATCTGCCGCCTATCCAGTAGGTAACCAAAAGTGCTGAATAGGTTGGCCAAATGGTCCGTATCTGCCTTCAAAGCCTATGTTTCTATGATTCTATGTTTCTGTTAGCCTGTCACCAAGAAATATAGTTACAATGATCCATACATGCCATCAACCACAGGATACTGAAGAAGCTGGCAGAGGTCCTTGCAGGACCTTTGGCAGACCTATTTAATGCCACACTACATTCATGGTGTGTACTTGAGGACTGGAGGATGGCTCATGTGGTGCTCCTCCACAAGAGTGGCCCCAAGGATGAACCGGGAAACGACAGGCCACTGAGCCTCACATCCATCGTGGATAAGCTACTAGAGACTTTTCCGAAGGAAAGGACTACAGGACAGCAGACAGCATGGCTTCATATGGGGCAGATCCGGCCAAACAAACCTGGTGGAGTGCTATGCCTGGGTAACTAGGCAAATGGACAGGGGCCATGCAGTGCATGTGCTGTATCTGGACTGCACTAAGTCATTTGACTCGGTGACACATGGAAGGCTCGGAAGTAAGTTAGTAGGGGCTGGTGCAAATGTGGTCCGATGGTTATGGAACTTGCTACAGGGAAGGCAACAGTAGGTAGTTGTGGGTGGGGAGCTCTCAGACCCAAGGGTAGTGATGAGCGGTGTTGCACAGGGCTCGCTGTTGGGACCAGTGTTGTTTGGGATATTCATTGCAGACATATCATTGGAAATCAAGAGCAAGATCTGTCTGTTTACTGATGATACCAAGGTAGGAGCAGTGGTGTATGACCTAGGGCATGACAGGGGTTGCAGGATGATCGGGTAAAGCTTCAAACCTGATCAGACACCTGGCAACTGTGGTTTAATTCCAAAAAGTGCTAGGTGCTGCATTTTGGGATGTAGAACCCAAGGAGGAGTTACCAGATGGGGTGAGTGCAGCTAGCCCAGACAGAGGAGGAGAAGTATCTGTGGGTGCTCATTACATGGTCAATGAACAACTCAGTACAATGTATGAAGGCAGCTGCAAAGTCCAAAAAAATGATGGGCTGTATTGCAAGGGGTATATGCTCGAGGAGGGAGGAGTTGATTCTGCCTCTGTATAGGTCATTATTCCGACCGCACCTGGAGTACTGCATACAGTACTGTCCCGTATCTGAATAGGGACATTAAGTTACTTGAGGATGTGCAGCCCAGGGTGACAAAGTCAATCAAGGGGCTGGGGGACTTACCATATGAGAGGAGGCTGATGGAGTTGAACAAGTATGCACTGGAGGAGAGGAGGGCTAGGGGGGACATGATTGAAACCTTTAAGTACATGAGAGGAATAAAAAAGACAGGTGCAGAGGGCATGTTCAAAGTAAGGGAGGTGAGTGACACCAGGGGCCATGATTTGAGACTGGAGGGAGGAATGTTCAGGAGTAAGCTGCGGAGCAACTTTTTTTAAGAGAGGGTGGTTGCAGAGTGGTATGCGTTAGCAGCAGAATTGGTATCCGGTAGAACAGAGAACCTCTTCATAAGTGGATGGGACAGGACAAGGGGGAGGGTCGATGAAGGGGATGGGTGGTAGTGAGGGGCAGCTGCAGAATAAGGGGTGATAGCCGCACATTCTAGCACACTTGATATACCTCTAGGCCTTTATCTGCTGGAAAATTCCATATGTTCACGCAACAAGAATTTCGCAATGAACCTTTCTTTTGCAAGTCACATAGCCACAAGGAACTGCCACACCCGGTGAACCACCCACAACAGAACTTTGCTGCAATCACCTCTGGGCATTGGGGGGCATATGTTCCACATGCAAAACGGTGATAACAGCGTAAAGACAAGCTGGTAGCATTGTGTAATCGGGGATGCGGGTGGGCATACCTTTGTTTGGTGTGATCCCGTGGCATGGCAATGTGTCTTCTGTGTATATTTTGGTACTTTGCATCCGTCTTTTTGCCATGCTGGATACCTCTTACATTAGACCACCTCCATGGTGTTGCAACCCACAGCTCCAGTGCATGTATTGTCATCACAGAAATGTGTTCTATGACAGCAGCCATTTATGAATAGAGAACAGGTTATCACTTGCTGCCATAACCCACCTTTGCACCATGCCACCGCTGGTTACAGGCATAGTGGGCAGCAAGGGCACCATTAGTCACAAGCAGCATCTTTGAATTAGGAGTGGCATATCACGTAGTTCTAGGTGCAATTTAAGCCTTAGGGTTTGCCATAATTAACCTTGCACAAGTCGTATGACATCCTTCAATCGGTCCCACAGACTTGGGATGGCATATATAGACAGCGTGGATCACACAGTGTGGCCAATTCCTACTTATCTGACATGCAGACTGCCATTTCCTTCACCGCTCCATATTCATCCTATGTCTGTACCATGCATTCTAAAATTATACAACTGTTTTTGATCCCATTACCTGTGCAGGAAGGACGATCAACGCATTCACCGCCCTTTTCAACCCCTTGTCCGTCCTCCTTCCAACTTCAAATCAGGCCCTCTGTTGATACCTCCCTCATTTAATCTAAATGTAACCCCATTACAAATGGGGGTTTACTAAAATGCCTCTAGTCTGTCTCTTTAAGATCTGCCAGATTGCAGACCCCATTAGTCTGCAAAAAAAAGGGGGGATCGTTGGTTCTCATGCTCGAGTACCGCTCAAGACACTGATAATGTGCCTCGCACCTGCCGGCGATAAGCAGGCAAAGCAGGCACCTTTGTTTGTTTGTACTGTTGATGTAACATATGTTGAATAGTACTGGAAAATGTATGTTATCTAATCTGTTTCCCCTTGAAGCTGGGACTTTGTGTTTTTTTTTCCCCTCCCTTTTTGATCAGAACTGCCTTTTGTATCCAATCATGAAGGAGGGGCACTTCACATAGTGTATTAGGCAGCCAGATAGCACTGGGACTCTTTTGTGAGCCGGCTGCCAATGGAAAGTATGGCCAGTGACTTTGGGAAGTGAAGTCCAGGAGTGTGGCGTCTTTTCCCACCACTCGTAGGTGATGGAGAAGACTGGCACATGAAGCCCTCCAATAGGGTCGGGTGGTGCCCGAATTGTGATTCTCTGCCTAACGGCTGAGAAGGTAGAGTCATTGTGGTCATGAGAGAGGAAGGAGCTCCAGGCACCTGCGCTGTAGAGTCTTCACGCGTGATGCACCTGTGGCAGGCCAAAGAGTCGGGTGATTGTACCGCTAACGTAGTCAGACAGAATATACTGTGGTTGGCAGGCAGAGGAGGCTGTACATGTTGCAGCTACCTACCGTGTATGCAGCCTTCTTCTTCCTGACTGCTACCTGAATTTCAATGGTAGACAAACGCGGTTTATGTCACCTTTATCTGTTGCACTTCACATTAGCAAATGTCCTGACTGCATTTAGTAACACTACCCACATCACAAATTCCCGATCCCCTTTTGTCGAACCACATCTGGTTTCCTTGTGCCTTAAGCCACCATCCACTCTTCCGTAACTTAAAGACCACATCTGCACCACCATTATTGATTACCCTCAGATACTTGAATGTATGTATCATGACACCCCGGTCCCTTCTATCCTCCAGGGTGTACATATTCTGGTCTCTCAGCCTGCTGTCATAGTCTGTCTCTTCCATTACACATTTCATCAGAAGTAACCAGAAAGAGAAGGGATCAGATCAGTTACAGTACAGTAGCTTCTTCTTGCAGATTTTACATTCTTTCTTGTGTTTTGAGTTAGAGGAGAAAGGGGAAGAAGCTTCTAGTTGGATGCTGTGAGAGTAAGTAGACTAGAAATATTTTCTTAGCTGGTAGTGCTTGGAGGTGCAGTGAGGGGAAGACACAGGGCTGATACATTCTCATGAGATTCGGGTGTTGTCACTAATTCTACCCTCCCGCACCACTCCCTCGCTAGATCTTGGCTCATTTCTAGGTGAACACCTGCCCTGCAATTGGAGGACAAGGCTTCAGGTGCAGCTCATGTGGCTCTAAACACTGGGTGTTGGGTTTAAAGGCTGGGAGAGAGGAGCTTAGGGAGTTGTACACTTCACCTATAAGTTTATGGAGTAGTACTGCACCTAGTAGTGGGGGTACCTGTTTACTGTGGGACTGTATCTAGGATTAGGAGGTGACCAGATTAGTGGAGAGGGGTGTATGTTGGACTAGTGAGGAACATGGAGCTTCATCTAAGGAAACATACTGGGAGGAGGAAGGGACCAAATGTCATTAGGGAAGGAATCTTTAGGAGGGTGGTGGGATGCACAGGGTGTTGGGCAGCCATGATACTTGAATGGTCTTGGAAGTTTGGTGGTCACCCAGTGTGCTACCAGATGGCACAGCTTAGGGAGGAGGTTGAGGGGATTAGGAGACAGCTGGAGGGAGGGGAGAGGTATGGTCTGGGAATAGGGCAGTGGGCTTCTCATGGTGCTCACCAAGCACTGGGGTGTGGGAAGAGGTAGAGGACTGCAGGAGAGTACTCTGGGGTTGCATAGGGACTGTGAGAGAGGGGGTACAAAAAAAGGAGAACACTACAAAGGAAGCAGACAGATAATGGTGGACACTCACCAAAGGGTGCCAAAGGAAGGACATTATCAGGGAAGTAGGCAGATGGCTGGGGCTGGACAGAAGGAAGCAAGGGGGGGAGGTGGATCAGACACTAATGTCAGTAACTGCTTCAATTCTCTTCTTCCGCTTGATGATGAGGTGGGTGATGCAGCCATGACTGGTACAGTTAGAGATGGCAAGGGAGTGGAGGGAAGGAGGCATGGGCCAGATAGCAGAAAGAACAGGAAGAAACTTGGGATGCTAGGGGAGCATCTAGCTATTATGCTAGCAGTGTTCCCAGATAAAATGATAACAGGGGGCAATTATAACAACCGATTGGGATCCCCTTCTTGACCATTCTAAACCCAGATTTCCACGTTCACCCAGAAGTGTGGGGGTCCTCCGGAGACTGGTGGAGGAAAGGGTCTTGCAGGAACTGTGGAGAGTTAAACATCCAGATGCTGAGGAATTCTCATTGTACTCCAGTGCCCATAAGATCTATACAAGGTTAGACTAATTTTTGGCATCTCCTGTTTTTTTGTGGGCAAATAAGGGAGATAGAATATGGCCCTATTATAGTATCAGATCATGCTCCACTACATTTTGAGTTGGAGAGAGAGAGAGAGAGACAGATGCGGGGCTGCGGCAATGGAGAATGGATCCTACATTATTGATAGATCCCCAATACATGCAACAAATGTCCAAGAAAGTACAGGAGTTCCTTGAAAATAACTAAGTGGAAGATACCTCAGCAAGAAATTCATGGGAGGCTCTGAAAGTATTTGTAAGGGTGGAGACTATCTCATATGCATCCTTTAAAGGCAAAAAAGAAAAACGTTGGGAGATTGAACTAGAAGCTAATACATTGAGGCTAGAAAAGCAGATTATGGGCAGTCCGTCACCTGGGGATCTGGTGAAACTGAAGAGTATGAAGGGAGAATAGAACCAACTGTGCTGTAAGTGTATTGAGAGGGATATCCTAGTATCAAAAGTGGGACAGTATTTCGAGGGGGACAAGTCGAGGAGGTGGATGGCCTGGCTAGTTAAGAAACAGAGAGCAGAGAGAACAATCTTAACAATAGAAAATGAGAATGGGGAGTGCACCTCCTCGGCCCGAGAGATAAATACAATCTTCAAATCCTTCTATGAAAAGCTATATACATCAGAATTCATGAAAGAAACAAACTGAATAATTTCCTGAAAATATACCTTCCTGTGATATACTCAGATAATGAGATGGGACAGGAACTTACTGTACAGGAGATTAAGGAAGCGATCTGGGCGCCTAGGTGGGAGGCGCCAGAACCTGCCCATGGAATTTACAAAATGTTTTGGGGTGATTTGGGCCAACTTTCCAGCATATGATGGAGGTCCTGGAGAAGGGGTATCCAAAACAGTTAGCTAATATAATTATACTAAACCGGATAAGGACCCAAACAAATGTGGCTCTTATCGTCAAATCTTTAATAAATGCTGACTAGATTATAGTGAAAATATTGTCAAGGAGGGGGGGTCCTACCACGGTCATTCATCACGATCAGGGGGGAATACATAATGGAGAGCAAGGCATAACTCGAAGACTGGTAATGAATATTATCTGGTAAGGATTCAGAGGAAGAAAAGCTTATGGAGGCCTCTCTCGATTAGATGCAGAAAAGCCTTGACGAATCAAATGGCGCTTATGTTTGCAGTATTAAGAAGAATTTGGTCTGCAACCAGTCTGGGCAGTGGGTGGAGTGGTTTTATCAATCCCCATGGGAACAAATCATACAAACAATATATCACCCTTTCAGTTCCAAAAGGACGAGACGAGGTGCCCCTCACCATTGATATACATGATGACCATTGAGGTCTTTAAGGCCAGCTATTAGGACATTATCGAAACAGAGGGCTATAGGTGAATGGAGAGGAGCACATTATCTCTCATTTGTGACGATGTGCTTCTATTCCTAGCCGATCCAGCGAAACAACACTGCCCTGACCTCCTTTAATGAATATGGTCTATCTCAGGCATAGATCAACTGGAATATGAAAGAGTGGCTCCCTCACGGATGGTGGAGAGTCCACATATAAGTGGCATGACATTCCTCCAAGAACAATAATTAATACCTGGAATACTGCTTTCAGAGAATAGCAGATGTGGGACATATAAATTACAGCCCATAACAATGAAAATTAAAACAATGTAGTAGATGGAAGTCGCTCCCTGTCTTTCTTGGGAAGAGAACTTAGTAAAATGCAATGTTACCTCAACCTTTGCCTTTTCAGACACTACCTGTCATGCCTCCACTTGCCTTAAGCCCAGGGTTCTATTCTTTAATTTGGGGAACTGGAGACCTAGGATCAGGGAAGGAGGTGCTGGCAGCGATTTCATGAGAGCTTAACTTCCAATTTGAAGCAATATATGCTTTAGCGGCCGAACTAACATATATTATGGATTGTCAGGAATAGAGGAAGAGCAACAGCTTGGTCACTATGAGTCACAACTAGGTGTCCCCCCACACCTTATGCCTCCTTCCATCGTTGAGGAGGAGATGGTGAAAACCTCAGAATCCATTCACCAAAGGATGTAAAGAATGGGGAGGCCTTTTGTTGATGGGGGCGGTGGGATGTCAAAGAGAGTCTATTTTATTGAGCATGTGGAGGATGGAAGACTCCCCCCATCAAACAGGCTCTGGGACAGTGGAAGAAGGTGTTTTTCTCCTGTCTCACCTATTCAACAGGAGCATTTTCCAGCTTTCTGAGATGAGACAATTATTTAACATTCACCATCCACACTCCCTATGTGGTTATAAGGTCAGGATGTAATGCTGGGATAGAGGTCCTTCCTTGAGCAGAACATCTTTGGAAGATTTTCAGCACTATAAAAAAAAACAGTGTGAAACCGTACTATACAAAACTTTAGAAGCACAGCCAGATAAGCTGCAAAAGTTAAAAGACAGTTGGGAAAAGGACCTAGTAGATAGGTTAGTAGGAGGGATTGAATTTGTCCCAGAGTAACAAAACTGTTTCAGTAAACCAAATTGCAAATAATTAACACTAACATTGTCGTAGACTTTATCATACCCCAGTTTGGCACACAAGATTAACCCCAAATTTCGCAACCAATGTCTAAATGCTATGCTCAGGGTGTAACATAGAAACATAGTTGAGACAGATAGGACCAAAAGCCCATCCAATTCTATGCTTTTACCACATGGTTTGGGCTTGTCCAAAGTGGGAATATAATGAAATGAGATAAAACAAACTGAAAAAGATTTGGAAAGTAAATTCAATTAGACCCATGGATATTTTGCTTAATTACCAAGAAATGGAGGTCAGTCAGTAGTCACATCCTTTGAGAAGATGACAGTAGTAGTGGTAAGCAATTTTAGTTAAAAAATCAAGGGCTCAAGCCACACCTACTATCGCCCAGTGGGCAAAAGCCATCCTAAACAATATTAAGCTAGAACATATCCAATATAAAGTCTTAGACCGACTAGACAAATATGGCAAGATCTGGTCACCCCTGGAGAGGGCTTTGGGGAAATAATGGTGCTCGCTATTTTAGGTAACCACATGTACTGAGGGCATTGATCTCTGAACGGAGAAGAGTTCTTCATGGCGGACTGAGCAGGGGCTTATAATAAATAAAGGCAAAAATAATATGTATAAGGAAAAACTGAGGTAACTCAGGTATTGAAGCTACTGGTAACAACAAATGAGTTACAGAAGATAAGTTCACTGCATCAAAAGGTGATTAGACGGATCACGGATTGTACCCAGCTGTGCATGTACTATGATATAACAGAATGAGATGTCATGTTATCTGAATATGTGAAACTCTTCTATAAACAAGTAAAAAACATGAAGTAGGAGGACAGAAAAGGCAGGCAAGTGGTATGATAAAGGAAGGACTCATCTCCACCATGAACTGGAGGAATGCAGGAAAAAACTGATTAATGGTTGTGTGGACCTGGAAGACGAATCCACACAGGAATGGGAACAGGGAATGGAAGTAGGGAAAGGGTGGAATGTAGTCATGCTAAGCACCAGGCATCGAAAACCGAGGGAGATTGGATGTGGCAACAGGGCCTGCAGGCCATGACCAGGAAATCAACATGGGGTACACCATGTTCAGGAGGTCAGGGAGGAGGAAAGGGTGAGGTGTAGCAATAATAGTCAAAACTGCACTGCACCAGAAGGTGGAGGAGTGCAGGAACTGTGGGCTATTTGTGTGAACTGGATTAGGTTGAGCAAGTAAAACGGTGGTGTATAGCCACCTGTGCAGGCAGAGGAGCTGAAGGAGGTGTGTTGACAGATGCTGGGAGAACCAAGATTGGGCAGGGAAGGGTGGTGGTACGGGGGACTGACATGCCATGAACAGAATGAGACTATGAAAACCTCGGTGGCCATGGACAGGGTTGTCGGATGTCTTTCAGAGCATTCCAAACTCAGCAGGTGGTGGAACCAACAAGGAAATGGATACTGGATGTGGTCCTGTCACATTAACCAATTGTGGCCCTGAGGTAGGGATCCGCTGGCGTGAGCTACGAACCACGGTCTGGTTCTGTCTGAACCTAGGAGGCATACAAGGCTGCACAGATGGAGTAACTGACTGGGGTGGCGGAATCGAGGAAATGGAATAATCAGTAAGGCAGCCTGTGATTTGAAAAGACATGGATGCTGACAGTGGGTGGGAAATCATGAGGAGGGAGGCAGGATACTAAAGCACCTGTCCAAGTAAAGAGAACAATGCGTAGGAACTAAAACAATGCTAGTGGACAAGGGAGGTTCAGGAGGTGGTGATGGAAAGAGGTGATCTATAGGCAATACTAGTGCTCAGGGTTGAAAATGATGAGGTGATACTAGCTGATGTCAGTAGGGACACTAGGGTGGTGAGGAATGCTAAAGCAAGGAGCAGAACCCGGCCGAAATTAGAGATGGAAGAAGGGGCTATTTAGATACAATGTTGAAAATGCAGTGTGAAGGCGAATTAGCAGGATTAAACAGGGAGAGATGAGAACAAGACACGTGGTAGGCTGAGGTAATAAAGGGTACTGACTCTTTACAGGAAAATGGGGATGCTGAATCATGGAGTTACGGGGAAACTGAACTTCAGTGGTGACCCAAAAGATCGGGAGGTCTGGGAGAGGTTGAGCATCACTGGAAGGTTGAGGAAAGGCCAAGAGGGGACGAGGTAGGAGGTGCAAAGCATGGCAAAGAGAAAGGAGGAAAGACAATGGGTCCTTAAGATGGATAAAGCACCCAGACAGACAAATTACATCGCAGAGTTCACAGAACTGGCGGATATCCGGAAAACACGGAGAAGACCCTCCAGACTCTCTCTGGACGGGTGGTGCCAGCATTGAAGGTAAGGCATAGTGCCTATACACAAAGGGGGATCAAGGGGTGGCAGGAACTACAAGCACATCAATGACAACAGTGGTGGGCAAAGGATGGAGGCATTGTCAGGAGAGACTGGTGGGGAACAGGTAGTTAGTGCATGGATGATAGACATGGATTCGTCCTGGGAAATCATGTCAGATACACCTTGTAGTTCTATAACTGGATGATGCCTGGACCTGGGTAGACCACTGGACGCCCTTGACTTCAGCAAGTTGTTTGACTCTGAAACCACGGAGGCCTGTCATATAAGGGAGAAATGATGGGAAACAAGGATGAGATGGATAGGCAATTGGCTCCAGGCCAGGACACAGAGGTTGTGGTTGGTGAAAATCTCGGCCGGAGGGCATTATAGTGTCCCTCAGTGATCAGTCCTGGGCTACTCATGTTCATGCCAACATCTCTGACATAAGCAGTATCAGGGTGAGATGAGTCCCTAGGATGACTCAAAATGGGGATGTGGTGGATGGGGAGGGTGGAGGTTGGCCCTACAGGGAACTGAGGATAAAGTGGCAGACAGTGGAAGTGAAATGCAATGTACTGCACTCCAGTGCAGAAAACCAGGACAAGTGTACATCCCAAAAGTGCTACAAGTCCAGATGGCTGAGAGGACATAAGGTGGTGGATGTCAAGACAAACAACTCGGAACTTGTAGGAAGGAGCAGCAAAGGCCAACAGGATGTTGGACACATCACTAGGGATCACCAGCAGAAGGAGGAAGTGATATTCTCACTGTATAACTGCTTGGCGAGACCACTCAGTACTGTGTGCAGTTTACAGCACACATTTAATGAGGACATTGAACTCCTGTAGAGGGTCCACAGGGCCAAAAAATAATTTGGACCTTAAATAGGACCTATGGGCAGAGGCTCAAAGGCTAAATGTACACATTGGAAGAAAAAGGACGGGAGGATGGGGACTGGGTACATAAAGGTGGTAAATAGGGACGAGCAGTCAGGTGCTCCAAAAGGAGGGAGGAGACTGAAGAACATAGGTGGAAACGGAGGGGAGATTAAGGGGAGAAAGGAGGAGGTGCTACTTCACAGAGAGGATGATGGAGCCATAGATGCCTGCCAAGGGCAGGTGGAGGCAGAGACAGGTGTGGTTCAGGAGGGTGGGACAGGTACAGGAAATGTGTTCTGAAGCAACATCAAGTGCAGCGAATTCCTGGACTTGTAAACAGAAGAAGAGTGGTGGAGGTAGCAAGGTAGCTACCAGGGTGTGTGCTGACCAAATGAGCGAACACGAAGACCGTTAGGCTATTCTGTGGGCATTTTATATTTAGTTGTTGCAGTGTATGCTGCCCATCAGAGACATTGACACCTGGGCTGGGCAACGAACACTACTGACCTGCAGCACTCATGTAGTGCAAGAAAGCAGCAGCAAAGGCAAACAAGATGCTGGAATGCATATCTAGGAGCTCAGTAGTAGGAGAGAGAGGTTATACTGCCCTTGCACAGGTCACTAGTAAGGTAGCCAGACCATGGGTTCAGTACAGGTGCCAACACCTGAAAAAGGACATTAACCAGCTGGAGAAGGTCCAGAGAGGGCTACAAAATGATAGCAGGTTAACAGGGTAAGGTATAAGAGTAGAGGTTGAGTGCACTGAAGAAAAATGACTCACCTTAGTAATGTTATTTCTTCTAATGGAGTCTTGCTGGCCCCTGACATGCAGTTGTCCGCCTTCAACTGCCCCGGAGAACAAAGGTTAAAGTTTCATGACTAGCATAGATATTCCCACAGCTCAGTTGAAACCCTGTCTGCTGTTGTTTAAACTGCAGCCATCAGATCTTTGACACAGACTATTAGGTGTTCTGTGGCTAAATTCTACTAAGAACTGAAATATATAAAAAGTTTTGGGTTTCAAAGAAGACTCAAGTCAGAAACCCAAAACAAAAACATCAAACAAACCTCTCCCAAACCAAAAAGAGGATGAAAATGGACCCCTAGGGTGCCAACACTGTCTACCCACCACAAAACTAGGTTCTGAGAGGGAGGCAGGGAGGTCAGAACACATCAAGACTCCATTAGAAGAAACAACATTACTAAGGTGAGTAATTTTTTCTTCAAACAACATGAAGTCTTGCTGTGTTCTGAGCATGAATACACCAAGCAGTACCAACATGGAGCAGGGACAGAATCTAGTTTGGGAACAAGCTCTGAAGGCACTGCTGTGCCAAACCGAGTATCCTCCAGATCGGATATCCAGAGAGTAATGCTTAGTGAAAGTATGGACTGTTTTCAGGTGGCTGTGACAAATTTCTAAGAGAGAATATCCCTGGCAGCAGCTAGGAAGCAGCTGTACTCTAGTGGAATGAGCCCTCAGCCTGGAGGGTGAGTTCTACCAAGTTTTCATAGCAGAATTGTATACAAGAAACAACCCACCTGATAATAGATCTTTAGTGGCAGGTTTGCCTTTACCAACTTCTCCAATAAGGAACAACTGGAGGATTCAAACCTGCACCTTGGTCACGCCTATGTAGTAGCTAGGGCTCTTTTAACATCAAGCTATGCAGCCTCCTCCCCGAGGAGGAATGGTCAGGAAGCAAACAGGGAGAGAGATAGACTGGTTGAGGTGGAAATCTGAAAACCACTTTAGGTAAGAACTTTCTGTTAGTTCTAAGGACCACTTTATCTCTGTGAAAAGAGATGAAATCAGATTTCACTGACAGGGCTCTGCACCACTGATATGTATGGCAGAAGTAAGCTACCAAAAACACAGTTTTCCAAGTCAAGTACTAGGCTCTGCTGAGGACAAAGGCTCAAAGGGGTTGCATAAGCTGGGCAATGCAAAAGTTAAGGTCCCAAGCAGGAGCAGGATCCCTAAAGGGGGGATTGGTGTGAAGCAATCCCTTGAAAAACTTACGGAACACAGGATGGGATGACAGAGAGGAAGACTTGTCTACTGACAGGAAAGCAGAAACAGCTGCCAAGTATACTCTAAGGGTAGCCGGTCTGAGGCCTGGGCCATTAAGATGGACAATATAATCAAGAACTGTAGGCAATTCAGCAGAGTCTGGAGAAATATTCTTAGAACCCCAAATGCTTAATCTTTTCCTTTTGGAGTTGTAAGTCTTCCTGGTGGAAGGCTTTCAAGAAGCCTTAAGGATATCCAGAACCCTTTGGGAAAGATGCAGATCTGCAAACTCTAACTCTTCAAAAGCCAGGCCTTGAGATTGAGAGACTGAAGACTCGGGTACCAAATCTTCTCCTGAGAGGATGTTAACAGGTTGTAATTCCTGGGAAGAGACAGGGGAAGGTGAACTGTTAGGGACAGCAACAAGGGATACCATGGCTGTCTGGCCCAGTCTGGAGCAATCAGAATCACCTTGCATGGTTGTGACCTTATCTTGACTAGCACCCTGAACAGAAGTGGGAAGGGGGGAAAAGCATACAGTACTTTCTCTTCCCAGTTCAGAATTGGCGCATCCAGGTGGACTGAGCCCAAGACTGGGGGTCTGCAACAAAAGAGAGAACGTTGGTGATTGTCTGGGGATGCTAAAAGATCTATCTCTGGAGTGCCCCATCTCGAGAAAATCACTTTCAAAACTAGAGGATCTAGGGCCCATTCGTGATGGGCATGGCCATGGGATATTCTGCTCAGTGCATCTGCTAGGACCTTGTCTTTCCCTGGGAGGTGAACTGCTATCAGAGAGGTTTGCAGGGAATAGGCCAGGGACCACAACTTCATTGCTTCTGTGCACAAGCCCATAGACCAAGTGCCTCCCTGCTTGTTGAAGTACCACATGGTGGTGGTGTTGTCTGTTCTGACCTGAACCACATTGTTCTGTACAGATGTGGAAAAACTTGCAGCACCAGAAACACTGCCCTAGGTTCCAAGAGATTGATATGAAGCAGAAGTTCCTGAGGTGACCACAGCCCTGGGAGTAAGATCCCTTAAATGGGCTCCCCAGCAATCGCAGGGAAGTATCTGTGGTGAGTATCAGTGAACGAGACTGATTGACAAATGGAACCCTTGTTCAAATTGTCCTGATCCTGCCACCATTGCAAGGCTTGGATCAGGGTTCGAGTCACTGGGATTAGTTTGGTAAGGAATCCTTTCGAATAACCAAAAGGCTCTTAAATGGAACTGAATGTCCCTCATTTGAATCTTGCTCACTGACCACTGCTGTGGAAGCTGCCATGTGGCCCAGTAGCTGAGGGAAATGCCTTGCTGGTCGAGACACCTGAAGGGTGAATGAAGAGGCCAGTTCCATAAGGGTCCTTGCCCTTTCGGAGGAAGGAAAACTCTGCTTCACTGTATCTAGTTCTGCACCCTATGAAGGTAAGAGCTGTACTGGTTCGAGAACTGACTTTGGTAGGTTGAAAAGAAACCTAAGGAAGTGAGCACTTGTTGGGTCACTGGAAAATGTGACAGCTTGGTCTGAGACGACCTACTATGAGCCAGTCATCCAAGTATGGGAAGATGGAGATCTTTGTCTTCTTAGAAGGCAACAACTACTGCCAAGCACATTTGTGAAAACCTTGAAGGGCTGATATAGGCCAAAGCACATTGTTTGAATTGATAGTGGCCTGAAGGGCAACTCGAACTGGAGGTACTTTCTGTGGGAGCACCTGATGGGAATGTGAAAGTAGGCATCTTTGAGGTCCAGGAGGCTAGCCAGTCCCCTGGCCTTAGAGAGGGAAGGATAATTCAAGAGTTACCATTTTGAACTTTGGCTTCAAAGATGTTCGTTCAGATATCTTAGGTCCAGATGGGCTGCCATTCTCCTGTCTTTTTGGAGGTTAGGATGACCCGGAGTCATGCTTTGCCCTGTGTGAAGTCGAACCTCTCATAGCTCTGAGAGCTAGGAGAGGTAACTTCTGCCTCTAGGGCAAGGGTCTCTAGAGATTTGCAGGTGAAAGGATCTGGTTCTCATCTTGGGAAATGTTTTGAAGCTGAGAACCAGTCCCTGGCTTACTACTTCCAGGACCCACTTGTCTGATGTAAGAGATTTCCAGTCCTGGACAAAGTAAGCCAGCCTGCCCCCTAGTGGTATGGGAGAATCGACCCGGGCAGACCACAAAGGGCGGTACCTAACCAACTCTGTAGGGGCAGGCCTTTTAGAAGGGGAGCAAAAACTCAACTCAACGGTGTAATGATCTGACTACCCGACGAGTTCCACCCCCACATCGGATGCCTCAACCCCTAGAAGGAAGATTAAGTCCAAAGAGTGTCCACAATTATGTGTAGCAGAGGAAATCACCTGTGTAAGGCCCAGCGTTGTCATTAACTGGAGGAAGTGTTGACCAACTTGTGAGAGTTCATTGTTGACCCAGGCATTGAAATCTCCCAGAACCATCAATCTGGCCAATTCAAACGCCATATCGACGATGAAGTCTGCCACTTCCTGAAGGAATTGCTTCTCATCACCGGGTGGACGGTAAATGAGGGCGATTCAAATGCCAACACCTGCTACAACTATACACTCAAAGGACTCGACTCTCCCCACTAGTACCTCCGTGAGGCCAAGTTCGGTCATGAAACATACCGCAACCCCTCCCCCCTACAATCTTGTCTTGGGCAGTGTAACACCGAGTACCCGGCTGGAGTCATAGCTTCCAAAATGGGGCCAGAGTTATCATCCAGCTAGGTCTTTGTAATGCAAGCCAGGTCCACCATACCAACAAGATCCGCAATAATTGTCATCTTGTTTTTAATGGACGTGGCATTGCACAACACCGCCTGAGCTGGACGAATCTCGTGGGCTGCACAGGCCATCTGCCCACCATAACCGGTGATGCCCTTGGGTATGGGCATTCAATAGTTGAATGAATCAGAGTGCATGTGTGGACATGCTGGTGGCACTGCACCACACACAATACCCAGTTTGATACAGTGCACTTGTCGTGGAGTTTTTGTGCTGCACTGATGTGGTGCTCACGTGCAGAGACTGTACGCACTCTACTGTAAACTGTAAGTGGTTCTGCAGTTGTGTTATTAACATTCAACATTCCTGTTGTGCACCCTGTGTCATGTCCAGATCTGACAGCGCATCACCATCAGCCAACCAAGCATCCTTTTTCTTTTGTATGCATACCAAGTTGCAGTCATAGATCTGCCTGTCATGCTTATAAAGGATATAATGCGATTTGGCTTTATGTAGCTGTTTTCTGTATCGATTTTCAGCACCACATATACTGTTTGTGGATACACAAAGTTGTTTATATCTGGTGTGCATTTAGAACACAATATTTACCTATCTCACTGTTTGTCACGGTTATTTCACGGGTTGTTAACAGTGGTTGATGAAGAAAGGGTGTATATTAATCAGACATAGTACAAGGATGTTATTGATTGCAGTTTGAAGACATTCATTGCTGTCATTCTGCCTTTCAACTGAGGCTAATTAAAGGTGTGTTAGCACTTAATTTGATTTAGTTCTTGTGCTTCATTTTGGATTTTGATCAAAGAACAGGACTATCCACATAGACAGAATAGAATTCTGCAATTGATGGCAGTTTAAATCATTTCCTTTCTCTCATTCAGACTGCCATTGAGACTCATTCTAGATCAGTTATCACCTAATTGCTTTATTCTTGTACTTCATTCAGATTTTGTTTTTGGAAAACAGGACCAACACACAGAGAATTTTGTGCTAAGTGTCCTGTGCTTAGCTCAACTGCACTGCCAAAACACGAATGGAGTGCATAGCAAGTACTATGGCTTCAAACTTACGTGCCAAAACTCACATACTGTATATCCATTGGCCTTCCAGGCATGGACTGGAAGGAAAACTATGTCTCTTTGCAAAGATCTGCAACAGGGTTGATACGCAAGGTGGGGTGGCACCTACAAGTCTGTTTTCTTTGGAGGGGGTACAGTGGAGTTGATGGGGGATTGGGCACCCTCATTGGCCTACTAACTTTTGCCATGCCTGGGTGGGCTCCCAGCGTGGCACCTGGAAATGGGTCTGGAGAGGGAACAGTGGAGCTGATGGGGGATTGGGCACCCCCGTTGGTCATACAGTGTGTGGGGGTGGAGCAGAGTGCATGAACATGCTGGGGTGGTCTCCCAACATGCTACATAGGTGTTCATCAGTGGGGAAGTATGGGACAATGAATTGTATATGACAGTTCAGATGCAGTGCTGATGTGTAGTCTATTTGCATACTGCCAACGGCAGTATGCAAATTGCCTACGTTACCACCACTGATTGTGGCGATGTTTTCCTTAGAACTGTATGCCACTGCATCTGAATGGCTGTCAAAGACAGCTCAGACATTCATTGGTGCAGTGCAGCCGTACCTGCAAAAGGGAGCCGGGCTTTGGAAGTGGATGAGGCACACCTACGAAAACTCATATGGTAGCACTATGTTTCTTGCACCTACATGCAAGCAAACATAAAAATGGAAAGGGACCTGGGGGTAGTCATATCAGAGGACCTAAAGGTGGGTAAGCAATGTGAGAAGGCAGTAAGGAGGGCTGGGGGGATACTGGGATGCACAGGGAGAGGCATCACTAGTGAGAAAAAAAGAGTTGTTGTCCTCCTGTACAGACAGTTGGTAAGACCACATCTGGAGTACTGCATGCAGTTCTGGAGACCCGATCTCCGCTAAGACATAGACAGGGTGGAGGCTGTCTAGAGGAGGGCAACCAAAATGGTGCAGGGTCTGCACCAGAAGACATATGAAGAAAGACTAAAGGAGCTTAATATGTATAGCCTCGAGGAAAGTAGGGAGAGGGAGGACATGATGCAAAATTTCAAGTACCTCAAGGGAATCAACAAAGTCTAAGAGTGTAGAATCTTTCAGAAATAGATATGTGCCTAGAACAAGTGGGCACAATTTGAAGATAGAGGGGGGATGGCTCAGATGTAATCAGAAGAAGTATTTCTTCAAAGAGACAGGGTTGTAGATGCATGGAACAGCCTTCCTGAGGAGGTCATGGAGTCATAAAAATATAGAGGGAATTCAAGAATGCATGGACAGACATAAGGCAATTCTAGTGGGGAGTAGGAGGAAGTAGGCTGTTGGTTAACTAGGATCTGCAGCTTATCCTGTAGGTAGAGAAATGGACAGACTAGGTGGGCCAAGCAGTCCTTATCTGCCAACAAAGTCTATGTTTCTATGTGGCAGATCACCTTTAAAGTTGGTCTTTTGATTTAAAGTCCTACATGTACTGGTGCAGGATGACTTGAAAGAACGTCTAGTACCGAACTGCCCTTAGCGGTCTCTCCGATCAGTAGACGAGGGGTTGCTAGAGATTCCGAGGGGTTTACTTTAAATCTTCAAGGCTTGTGCTTTTATGTATGCTGCCACTACCCTCTGGAATTCTCTACCCCATCCGCTTTGTCAGTGCGTGTCCCTCGAGGAATTTAAAAAGGCCTTGAAGATCTTTTTATGGTCTAAGATCTATTTTACTTGATTAATCTGATTGTATGAGCTCAGATTGATGTTAAGTTGATGTTTTATTAATTTTATCTGTAATTATTGTAAGGTGCCTTGAATTTGTGAAAACGCGTGGTATAAATGACTTTTTATTATTATTATTTATTATTTATTGCTAAGAAAGATAATTCTCCTGGACTGGATTGCATTCATCACAGGGTACTATGGGAGTTGGTGGACATACTGGCAACTCCCCTGGCAGAGCTCTTCAATAGGTCACTTGAAACAGGGACAGAACCTAGGGATTGGTGTGAGGCGCATGTGGTGCCAATCCATAAAGGGGGGTTGTTGGAAGTACCAGGTAACTATAGACCCATCAGTTTGACCAAGGTAGTGGGACTAGTTACGTAGAGTATACTGAAGGAATGACTGGTGGTGTTCCTGGTGGAGGAGGGAGGGCTTTATTGTAGACAACATGGTTTTGTGCCAGGTATATCGTGTCAAACCAACCTTGTGGAGTTCTACGAATGTGCCATTTTTTATGGTCCGATGGATAGGACACTGGCTAGCTGGATGCACACAGAGAGTGTGGATCAGTGTGGAGCTCTCGAACCCTCGAGAGGTCAGCAGTAGAGTTCCACAGGGCTGGATCCTGTTTAATGCATGCATATCTGACATCAGGGTGGGTATAGGATGTGAGATGAGTCTCTTTGCTGATGATTCCAAGGTGTGAGCAGTAGTTGAGGGGGGAAGAGGGGAGGTTGGCCCTGCAAGGGGACCTGGACACCCTGGAAAGTTGAGATCTCACATGGAAGTGAAATTTCAATACAACCAAGTGCAAGGTGTTACATCTTGGTTGGGGAAACCCAAAACACAGGTACACCCTGGGTGGGTGGAGCCGGATGCCTTGTCTGGGAAAAGACCTCAGGGGTCATGGTGGATGTGTGTATAAATAACTCTGAGCAGTGCAGGACAGCAGACAGCAAAGCAAACAGGATGTTGGGATGCATTGTAAAGTGGATCACCTCTAGGAGTAGGTAAGTGATTCTGACGCCGTACCATGGGATGGTAAGGCCACACCTCGAGTAGTGTGTACAGTACTTAAGACAGCACTTAAAGAGGGACATACAGCTCCTGTAGATGGTACAGATGAGGACTACCATGATGATGATTTGAGGAATGGGGGAGTTGACGTACGAGGAGAGACTTGAGGAGCTCAGCCTGTATATTTTGGAGGAGAGGAGACACAGGGGGACATGATCAAGGTCTTCAAGTACTTCAAGGGAATAAGTAGGGTAAACACGGAATGGAACTTTATAGTAACGGAGGACGGTATCACCAGAGGGCCTGCTTTGAAGTTGGAAGGAGAAAGGATCAGGAGGGAAGAAGGAGGAGGAGGTTTTCATGGACAGTGTGGTGGATCCTTGTTACGTGCATCCTGGAGAGCTTGTCCAGATTTCCAATATGGAGGGCTTCCAGCGAGGGTGCAAGGGATACAGAAAGGGGTTACTGGAACACAAGGGGGTGAGAGGGCCTCTCTGAGCCTCGAGCAGACTTGATAGACCATAAGGCTGAATATTCTGGCAATTAGTATGTTAGTATTTTAGTATGAATGGTCTAAGGTATGTCAGCTAAGATTCTATGCAATGAAGTGCAATGTAATGGATCGTGGACAAACAAAAAAATTAGGTGAAGAGTAAACAAAGGTGGGGGTGGAACTCACAAAAATAAAATGGCAAGGAATATTGGGGATAGTCATATTACACAGCCTTAAGGTGAGCAAGCAATGAAAGTGAGCAGTAAGGAGAGCTGGGGGATTGCGGGGATGCATTGAGAGACGCATCAACAGTAGAAAACTGGAAGTGGTTATCCATCTGTACAGATATTTTGGGGAGATGACGTACGGAACACTGCATGCAAGTGGGGATTCCAGATCTCCACATGTACTTAGTCTGGACGGCGGTGTACCAGTGTTTGGCAACTAACAGGGATCAGTTTCTGCAACCGAAGCTGTACATTTCCTATCGTGACCCCTATCCGATACCTATTACCAACCCATCACCACACCCCAAGCTGGTATGTTAGCATGATAACATTATTAATCGCTAGTGCTGTGAGCTCCGGTGGGTCACCATTGCAGGAACACTTTCTGCCAGCTGTCCACGCACCACTATACCGCCTAGTTTAAATCAATAGTTCTTGCTATTTTTCTCTCTGACCTTGGCATCAATACAACCATCTCCATCAAACTCAAGTGTGTACTGTCACCTGCATATAGATCACTGTTTTCACATGTTATGCCACAGCTACCCTGCAAGTCATAACTACTTGGATCAACTCCTTTGCACCCTCCAAGTGCTGAACTAACAGTAGACACCATGCAGAGCTCTATATATTGTTTTTTATACCTTTGTGTAACCAGGTGAGACACACTAAGCTGAAAGCATGTTTACAGGTGCAACCAGGTTGCTCAGCAAAGTTAAGTGACTTGCTCATGGCCACACGGTATGCAAGTGGGGCCTTTGGGATTCAAACCCAGGTCTCCCAGTTTGCATCTCATGGCCTTAAACCACTGCGCTATACTGCCTATTTCATGGTCTGTTGTGGTTACATACCCCTATACATGTGTATATTTTCCTGTGTTACATAGAATCAGGGTATTGATACCTGCATAGTTGTGGAGTTCATTGCAGATCAAATGTTGCCCATTGGGAAAAAAGTAATTTTCAAATATACTGATTACCATGGGTATTTTACTTTTGTTTAGCAGTCTACTTTTTACACAAAGTTCTTAGTATACAGGAGCACAGTCTTGAAAGGCTCCTGGGACTGTATTTCACAGTTAGAGGCCATGCATTCATGGGACACATGTGAAGGCAATCTATTCATGAGCATTACCAATGTGGTTAGTCTGATCACTGGATAATTTGCACCTCATTATTGTCCTGGAGTGCTCATTTCACTTAGACAAAATAAAACCGAGCAGAAAAGCACAAAATTTGGTGCTAACGGTCCACTGATGAGTGCCATTGACAGTTGGAATTGCACTGACTGCTGTCATTACATGTATTTCCTTTGTTTCCAAACACTCCGTGTATGACTTCAGCTCATCAAGTCTTGGCCAGAATAGCATTTACAATAAATACATATTTCTAATTGTGCATCACCTGGATATGTAAACATTGGGCATCATTCAAGGGATGCATAGCATTGCCTGACTACAAGAATGCTGAAAATATAGATATGGTAGAAGCCTCTGTAAATCTCAATATTGCAATCCAGGACCGGAGGCTATACACCACCCCCCAACAGACCAACTACACTGGAGTGGAAAAATTGAGTCATAAGGGTGACACACAGCATGCCACGATTACTGATGGCTGTCCCGTGTCACTGATATCCCCTGGGAATGTCAGCCACAAAAGTGTGTATTGAAAATGGGCAGCTATAGCAATAATTGGCAACATATGGGCAGCACACAGAGCATCGGTGCAAGTTCGGACGCAACAGCAACACAAACCCTAAATGAAATGCGATCCTGGGTGAGCTTTTATGCTTTGTGGTGGGCAGTGATTGAGCACAACATTGTAAAATCATTACTTACTTGGCATATTTGATACAGACTGGATACAAAAAGAGAAGTGATGCACATGAACTGGGAATACAATGAAACCAGCGCACCAGGTGCAAACCCCAACCCCCCACCCACACCCACACACACACACACACACAAAAACAAGAAAACAGGACAGAGAAATGCTGATGTGGAATGTTATGGGCCTACACATTGTGTGCTCAGTCAGTTTTCAGGTGCAAGCCATGTATATTACCACTATTCCTTGCATCCCATCACAGATGTGGACAGTACCAATTAGCCAGAAGTGGAAATGTGAGCTGCTTGCACTGGCACCTAACACTAACCAGCATCAGGTTCACACTGCATTATGTGTGCATGACAATGTCAGTACCCAATTGCTATGTACAACCCCTACCCCCCAACAACATCACCACACACCACAAGCATGAAACGATTTTGGTATGTGTACCTTGCACCGACTGTGTCACCAGTAGTAGCCAATGACTCACTGCACAGGTCATGCACAGGTCCTTTGATACCATGATGGCTCATTCTTGCAGCTGAGCCACCACAGAAGGGACATACAGTAAGATTGTGACAGCATCATGACAGAAGGGGTTGGCATATGGATGCCCATAACTTCTCCCTTCCCGAATTATTGGTTGTTGCCGCAGCTGGTCTTGTTGTGCCCTTATGTGGTTGCTGTTCTTTCTGTGGCTATCCCTATTGCCACTGCCCCCTTCTGCACACAAGACAGTTTCAAATAGGAAAATCACTGAAAGAACCCCTACCACAACATTGAGCTAAAGGGGTAGAACAGTGCCAGCACATAATTAGAACAAATGACACTGCTCAAAATCAGGTGGAGTTGGTGATGAGTGTGTGTGTGTGAGTGGGGGGATATGATATCTGCTGCTGTTGCCTCAGCATATTCTGCTATCACAAAACAGATTTCTGGTTGGCTACATTACTAGTACGCTGTTCAGAATCCATATAGAGGGCTATGTACATGGCACGAGTTGCATTGAGAAACGCAATACACTGCATCCTGACCACGGATGTTTACTGTGTAATGCCCGGTCAATAACTGAGACACCCCCACACATCCAGGTGTGGTACACATTAGCCTTCTTGCCAGAGAGTGCTGATATCAGCTCGTTGTCAGCTGGAACTGTTACAGGCATTGCATTGATAACATATGAGTTGCCAGTAGCGGTGGCAGAAAATATGCTATTTACTGTGCATACTGTATATACCTGTGTACTGTTTGAGTTACTCCGTCTGGGGTGCCCCGCTGCAGAATGCATGTCTGTTTAGACTTTGGCTGATCACAAAAAACACTGGCCATATGCTGTCAAAACCAAAAACTCACTGTTCATCAACACACATTTGGTTTGTTGCCGTATTAGGAACGTTAGGAGCAACTGGACTGCATTTGTACTTTCAGTAATATCGCTGAGTTTACAGGCAGCAGATTATACAGTACTGACTTCTAAGAAATGAAGAAGCCAACAAAAGACTCCAAGGCAGGGAATGAATGCTGTTATGTGTACAAGCAGTTGATGAGCAAAGCACAACAATGTACAGCCAAAAAAATCAAACTGACTAGTCATAACATCAGCGGGGGAAACACTATCAGTTTCTTTGGGTCGAATTCTGTGGTTTGTGCTGTGGGGAATTCAATTTGAGCAAGGGTAGCCGAACACATAGCGGACGAAGATGATTATGGGCTGTCATCATAGTGCACAGTAAATTACGACATAGTAGGCTGATGTATGAGCTATGAAATCGATATTGTCACACACAGTCCAGGGCATTATTGCAGACCACAGAAACGGCTCTTGGTATAGATATGTAAATCGGTTGTGAATATGTTTCACTGGGTTTCTTTGTTTTTTTTTTTGGCAGTGCCATGCTCAGTTTGAGCAATGGACGAAGTTGTGTGTGGGTTGTTACAGACCATCGTGGCATTATTGCAGGCAACAGAAACAGCGCCTGGCATAGGTATGCATGCAAGATGAATGGAGCGGGTGACGTGGCGCTTTTCATATGTGCATGTCATCACACATGAAGTGCTCAGTGCGTACTCCTTGTATGGTGGCATGGGACATTTTGGGTGGAAGATGGACAAATCCAGACATTATCTGTGCTGCTGTGTGGTTATAATTTTCAGATGCCTGATGTATAAGCAAGCACATCGCCAAAGACATTAGCCAACTGTATACAGTAATAGACACAAAAAGCCAAGGTGCACACGGCACGAATAAGTCCAATCCACCTAAGTCGGGTTCTAAATGTGAATTTATTGCATCACTGTGGGAAAATGCCAGGGGAGTTTTTCTGTGTGCTGCTACCCAGGCTGTCTTGCAGATTGCCACCTGTGGGTGCAATAAAGTCACTTTCAGCAAACTACTTGGGTGGATTGGACTTATTGGAACAGTGTACGTCTTGGCTTTTTGGGTCAGCTGCATTCACTAATGTTACCTTGGCTGCCCCGACCTCTACTTGCAACTGTAGCATCGGCCCATTCTTTGTTGATACACAGTAATACCCATCTAAATAATAAAACTGAAGACAGGGTAAACAAATCAGTTCCGAGGTTATGGCATGCCAACAGAATGGGAATGGTGGTGCGGGAGAACAGTGGCTGCACAGGGCAGAATTAGTAATGTAATGTCAGGAGCACTAGCACTACTCTGTGCGCAAACAAATCCACACAAAACTTTGCAGCTGCTGTTGCCTCTCACTGTATCTGCATGACAGCTCGGAAGACACTGAAATTGGTTAGTATTTATTGAGGGGGTTGAACATTGGAGCAGAATTTGACTAGGTGAGTGACAACATAGTATAGATTGTGATTACAGGTGTAGAGAAGGGAACAGCTTATACTGGATCTGAGAGGATCAGAGAAGTGTTGGTGGGGTGACTGAGAAAGTGAAGCACAGCAATAAAGTACGAGTGGGAGCAACAAAAAAATAATGCAAGATGGTTTCAGAATCCTGACACTAATGCCACTCTTGGATAATATCCAGTTTAATGTAGTATCTTCAAGACTTTTTTGAAATCACTTATCTCATATACAACTGCTGAGAATGATCACGCCATAGTTAACTGTCTGTCCAGTATTTAGTGCCCTAGGAATGCAATCATCATTTATCCCCACTGACAGAAAGTGTTAAACTATGAGAATTGCATGTATGTATGATGCCAAATCAACCCACAAATCAACGGAAACCCGTTTCATGTAATTCCTGGAAGCTCACGATTTGCAACTGCAAGCCTAATTGTTCTCAGCATCCTGTGCTCCCGAGACATCATCATCTGTTCTTCCCTAGTTTAGAGTGCAGCCCTGAAGAGCTGTTGCCAGATTCTGCCATGTACGTCTGTGTGTAATTCGTTTTTTATTTATTTTTTTAACCCTGCCCTGCTAAATAAATCCATCACAGATAAATTCAAACCGATCCCCATGCATTTTTCTCCCATTACGAAATAAGTGATTCCTAATCTCTAGCTCGAACACACACACACTCACACAACAGGATGCCAAGGTGAGGGTCTAGCTTTATTTACCATCTGGCGAAGAAACTACAACCAATACAGTAACACTAAAGTGGCTGCTGGCAGCATGCATGCATTATCAAACCATGCAGGCTGTCATCAGCTGCGAATTTCTTCACTCACTAGTTCCATTTTCAGCATGCCATCGGTCCATCTCTAGAATGAAAATGGGTGGGCGATCCAGCCCTCACTGGGAAGGGGGGTTTTCTAAAAGGAAAGGTAGACCTTCCGCTGTGCTTACACAGAAAAATGAAAAGCGCTCAGCCGGAGGGGACACTACCATTTTAATGTTAAAAAAGGAAAAAGTAAACAGGTATTAGATGCCGGAAGTAGGCCGGGAAGCACTCCAGGTTAAAAAAAAAATACTATATGAATCTTCATGGAACAAAGGCTGGATCAATCTCCAATTGAAAGTTAACCCAAGGTCACCAGCGATCCAAACATAAATTTTCTTTATCCCAAAATTTGTAAGAGAGTTTTTCCACTCCATAAATAAAATGAACCACTTTATACCACCTATCCGGAGTTGGTACCCGAGTCTGTAAACAAAATTTGGTCAAAGCTTTTTTCACACACAAAATCAAAAGCAGTAATAATCAAATCTGCTGCCTTGGGAGCCTAAAATTCTCACGAGGAATCAAAACCATTATCAATTTGGAAGTCAATGTTAATTGTCCCAAGAACATCTTTCACAGGTCTCCATGAACCCTTTGCCAATATGATGTCAGCTTAGGGCAACTCCAGAAAATGTGTGTCTGATCAGCAAGCAATTGACCACATGTCTACCAGCAACTCGCATATTGTGAGCCTCTATATTTAGCCACCCACAATGGTGTAAGGAAGAATCATGCCCTACATTTCCAGGAGAATTATTTTATACAACGCAAGGAAGATGACGTATAGCTTAAGAATGCCATATGAGACCATTCCTCCCAGGTTAATATTTTTTCCTATTTCTGTTCCCGTCTGGAAAATATAAGCATAACAATGTCTGATTTTGAGGCAGATATATCTACATACCAGTTCCCAATGATATGACTAAGGGCTTTGCCTTTTTGTGCAGCTATTATAATATAAATCCCTGGGGCATTCAAAATTTCAGAAATAGAGTTAAGGTAGGGTATAGTTTGTAAATAGGAACCCAATTGCAAAAACATAAAATGGTCCACCGGCTCCAACCCATAACATATTTGTAACTTGGAGAAGGAAAGATGACCCTTGGAGTCGAAGAGTTGACAAAAATACTCCAGTTCAAAATTAGCCCAACTTCTGAGAAAAATCTCTGTTTTATAAAATGGAGTGGTTCAATCCCAGACCAGAGTTGTTATCAAAATACTTACTTTCGGAGGGGCAGAGGCCTCATATCCATTTCATACCTTCAATACAACCCTAGTATACTGATATAAATGTGAAAGGGGGAGATGTGGAATAGATGTTGAGTAGAAAACTTGAGCCACATCACGTAAAGCATTCAAAACAAATTCTATGTCCTTCCAATAAGCCAAATACATTGTATTGATCCAGTGACATAAAATACATAAAAAAATCTGCCTTAGCATACCACTCCAGATTTGGTAGCCCAAGCCCCCCCCCCTTAGCTGGGGACAGATACAACACCATCTCTTGCATCCTAGGTTTCCCACCCCACCACACAAACTGTAAGATAGATTTTTGCCAATCACAAAAAATAGCCTTAGTTGGAAAATTGGGGAGTATTTGCAGTAGAAAGAGTATTTTTGGTAAAATAACCGTACGGATGACTTCAATCTGCCCCCAAATAGATAAGGGCAGTGTAGACCATAACTGTAAATCATTTTTTATCTCTGGAGTGAGGGGCTCAAAATTTAGTAACTAAACATGTTCTGAGAATTTTGTTAAACTGACTCCCAAATACTTAATATAGTTTCTATTCCATCGTACAGGAAATCCCCCTCATATTACATCAGGTTGAGTGTATCTTTATGCTATTACATTGGTTTGCAATTTATTTAATCAAAACCCTGCCAAAGCTTCAAATTCCTCCAAAATTCACCACACCACCTGTAATGAAGATGTATGGGTTTGTCAGGGTCAATAAGATGTCATCTGCAAAAAGTGCCACCTTGTACTCCCTCCCTCCATTGGAATACCCTTTACCTGTTTAGAACGTTGAATCAAAAATGTTAAGGGCTCAACATAAAATGTGAACAAAAGAGGGGACAATGGACATCCCTGACATGTACCTCGAGCCTAAGTAAATAGAGCTGTTAGAGATCTATTCACCTGAACATGCACAAAAGAATGGGAGTAAGTACAGCACAGCATGGCAATAAAGATAAGCAGGACTCCAAAAGCCTGAAGGATTGATCAAAGAAAAGGCCACAAGACCCTAGCGAAGGCCTTCTCTGTGTCTAGGCTGGCCAAGACCAGAGGGAGCAACCATTCTACCGCATAGTTCAATAGCAAAAAAGCACGCCTCAAATTATCAAACACTTGGCAACCATGGACAAATCCTGTCTGGTCCTGGTCAACCAAGGACGGGAGAAGGAATTCCAACCTATTTGCAAAAACAGCCATGAAGAACTTGTCATCGATATTCAACATTGAAACACTGCAATAGGATTCCAGCCTGACAGGGTCTTTACCCGGTTTCAAAAGAGCAGCAATAATCACACTGTTCCAAAAAGGAGGAGGAGGAGGAGATTCTCCTTCCTGAACCCCCCCCCATAGCTCTTAATAATGTAGGAGACAACAACTAAAGCAGATCCTTTAACTTATAAAAATCTGATGGGAAACCTGAACCTTTCCCAACTTTAGAGTGCTGTATTACTGTACTTAAGTTAAGTTATGGGTGAAAGCAGTGAAGATGATTCTTGCTCTGAAAGCCAGGGCAACTTAGCTTGAACCAAATATTGAGAAATCCATTCTGTGGATGGTCCATGCGATTCAGGGATAAATAATGATTGACAGTCAAATCAAAATTTTGGTGGATCTCCCCCATGTTATAAGTAGCGCTAACATTGCCTGGGTCACAGATCTTAAAGATTGTAGCTGCCACCTTTTGTGCCCGCAAGCATCTGGTTAAACACCGAGCTCCCCTAGGGCCTCCAAGTTGTACCTCTTGCTTATGATAGTACAATGCATGCTCAGTTTTTGATCAATATATTTCTGCAGATAAGCTTTGGCTTCCAATAATCTGCTTTGAACCGATTTGTCACCCTTGGCCACTCTAGTTTGGAGAGACTGTACTTCCTGATAAAGTTCTGAAGTTTTCCACCTCCAATCTCTCTGCCTAGCTGATGCATGGGCTACCAAATTCTCATGATTGGATGTTTTCAAAGCATCCCACAAAATACTGTCACTGACTTCCCCCATGTCATTAATTTCCCAGAAAGTTTTGGCCTGTTTTATTATACTTTGCCGTAAGGTTTGGTCTTTTAAATAGGCCAAATGTAAGCACCAAAAGGTGTTAGTAGGTTTTCTAATGTGCCTTATAGTGACCAGGACTGTAGCATGGTCGGAGAATAATATTGGATCAAATTCAATATTCTGTACATCACCCAAATGCTCAAGAGTAGTAAAGAAATAGTCAAGTGGCACCAAACTGCCATATCTGGCTGAATAATGAGTACAGCATCTGTCTCTGGGATGTAAACACCTCCACCCGTTGACCAACCCCAAATGCTTCAAGGTAGAATTTAGATATTTAATTACTGCAGAGTCTGAACCTCGTACAAGGTGCATCCATCTACTCAATTCCTCCACACCCTTTAAGTCTGTGATACTAGTCCTTTAGCTGGTATATGTTCAAAAATTGAAGAAACAAGAGTCCGTTTTTTGTAGTGCAAAAAACTTTTTCTTTTAATGTTTAAAATCCAGAGAATCTCCATACAAAATAGGACAAGCACACCCATTTTCAGTTACAAAAATGCTAGAGCAAAAAAAGCCTTACATTTCACCATGTCTTAGCATGGTTTCACAGAGGCATAAAAGACAAAGATTGTATGGGATATATAAATGCTACTGCTTATCAAATACATTAAAGTGCATGATAATGTTCAAACTAATTAATGATACTTATAACAAACTTGTTACCAACACATAATTCAAGTTATGAATGCATTAACCATTAACAATGTAAATCAAAGAATCCATTGTAAGTCAAAGGTTACATAGTTAAAAGAACCATGCAACATTCTATCAAATTACAAAACAGATTCTCTCTTAAAACTTCTCCATGATGCTTTATCTTCTTGTAGCTTTTTTCTTCATTGGTTCTTCACCTGTTTGTGTTTACTTATGCATGCACAAGAAACACCTTACATTCGTAGCAGGCAGTTAATAAGCATCCCACTATGCTCAAAGAAATTGACCCGCTACAAACAGGGAGCACCCCGTCACAATCAGCTGTGTTTGTGGGGTGGTCCCTGACCTGCAGCAGCCAATTACAACTGTGTTGTCTAGTGTCTCACTTCAAAGAAACATGGTGGTAGCTTCTCTGTCAGCCGCTCACAGTCCCCATGAAGCCGACAGACAGCCGCGGCCCAACTCTCATAGTCCCTGTTAGCCGGCAGGGGTTGCCATGGGCATAGCCACTGATATGCCTGAGAAGCCACCGGGTACTCACTGAAATGCAGGGGGGTAGCAAAGCTGGGCCGCGTCCCACATTTCACTCTCCTCTGTTCCTTTGTCTGTGCTTTTGACTTTATTGGGCTTCTAAAGTAATGTAAATCACTTGGTAAATGGGGTGGCTTTTGCTGGAAATGCAGTACTCAGTCAGGTCTGCGAAAGTAGCGAAGGACCTGACTGGCTGCAGTTGTCAGCTTGTGGCCATTGCTAGTGTGAGCAGTGGGTTTAAATGTCAAGGAACCCAGTAGTCTGTCCTGTTTGACATTAGTATTTTAGCATTTCCAGATCCAGAAGAGCGAGCGCTGCAGCAAGCATAGAGTGGCAAAACCTTTGTGACACTAAGATTACATTTTGATTACATTTCTTTTGTTTATTTGTTGTGCACTGCCTCCCCGCTCACAGCTCATCCCTTATTTCTGTGTCTCCTCTCCCCAGGTCGCTGCCCTTGCCTCACGGGCCCGCGCGCCGGCAATCGGACCCACTTGCGGCATGGTACCTCCAGCCACTCTGCCGCCCTCCAGCAAGCTGTCACAGGAGCATCCGAAGTGGGTAAGGCTGCCTGTCTCACCAGGGCTGCTCTGAGCTGCCGCCATTGACTGTTGCTCACAGCAGTGCACCCTGATTGGACCCTGCCCTGTCTTGCACTTTTGTGATTGGTCTGCTGCCATCTTCAGACTTGGGACTGCTGCGCCCATTGAGAAACGGCCAACATTTTATGCCTGCCCCCCCAACCTCTGGCCTTAATTAAATAGACGGTTCCCACATCCCCTTTTTTACTCCTCCCCCTTACACTCTCCCCATTGGTTTCTGTGTCTGGCCTCTATCCCTTGGCAATCTCTCACTCTCTCCCACCCCTTCCCTTCTGTACTCAATTACACAGTGACACTACCTCCTATCCCTCCGTCTCCCAATAATTTTACCACCCCCCTCACTGCTACTATCTGTCTCTCTTGCTCACTGCCTCTCTCCTCTCCTGCTCCTAGTATCTGCTCTCCTCCTACTCCTCCATTTCAACTTTAACATGTACTCAACCGGCACCCTGTACCCCATCCCCCTCCTCATTGTCATAGCTTCCCTATTCCCTCTTCTCCACCCCCCTAGCTCCTGCTTCCCCTCAGTCCCGAATCTCTATCAACTCACACACACACATCCTCCTAGGCACCCTTCCTCTCAATCTCATGCGCCAGCCTCGGGAACTACCAATCAATAGGAACTGCCCCTTTCTCCTGAATGGCCGTTGGGAACTCCCCGTGTCCATCACTATGGCTGCCACACTATACCCTCACCTCCACCTTTTTATACACCCTGGGGAATGTTGCTGTCACCGGACACAAAACAAAAGGCATCAGGCATGGGTACTTCGCATCGGTATTCTAAAACTCTTACTTCTTCTCCTGCTACTGTCTGGTAACATCCACACCAATCCTGGACCAGCCCTCCCCTTTGGAGATACCCAGAGCAATCAAGTAGGATCCCTCTCAATCATCTCACTTAACATCTGTAGTCTCCTACGTAAACTCGACGCTCTTCAGACCTTTGCCTGCCAGCTTAGCCTGGACATGCTAGCAGTTGTTGAAACCTGGCTCTCACCTTCTATCCCTGACAAAAGGACAAAGGTAATTTGCTTACAGGGCCCCAAGTTGGTTTAACAGTTTCTATGGGGACACCTCCTCCGCAGCAACTCTAGGTGTCTTCAAAACTAAGCTCTGACTCTCCCTTTTAGGCACCAACACCTGTGGGTGCACCACCTAACAAGCGGTGGCCCCTAAACACCCCTGGGTCTGTTCTGTTCTCTTCTCTGCTTGCACTTACCTGTCCTCAGCCACTTCCAAAGAACTTACCCCACGTTTGTCCTGACAAAGCCCATCGGCTGCCACACTCTGCCCTCTCCACACATGCCATCCTTTTCCTCAGCCCTACCCCCAACTGTCATCTTCCTAGTGTTTGTTTGTGACCCCTCACCTATAATACCTAATGTCTTCATTAGTTACTATATGTTACATTGTGCCATGTAACTAAACTGCAACCATGTAACCAATTTAAACTGTAACCATGTAACCAATTTGATGCCAATTGTATGTACTATGGATGTGGAACCTTTGTAAAAGAGCCTTGGCTCAAAAGTATGTTGTAATCCTAGATCTTAATAAAAAAACAATAAAAAATAAAGAGAGCTGTAATCTCTTTCCTTCTGTTGATGCTGCAACAAATCTGAGTGGAGGAGTACACTGACTTTTTGCCAGCTCAGTCACTGTTTCTACTTTGGTCAGGGACTTTGGAACTTCGGGTGGACACTGGAGCAGAGATCGGTCTGTCAGAGCAGTCTAGTTATATTTAGTTTTTGATAGTAAATTCGCTGGACCAAGGGTGACTGTTTAGGCACTACATGGGTCATTAAAAATGGTTGTGCAAAACACATAGAAACAATATGTGATACAAGTGCAGTACACAATAAAAATAAATACAAAACAATTACTAGTAGAGACACTGACAAACAGGATTGTTCATCGGGTATTTGCTAAATTGTACTGTAAGAGGCTGATGTTAAATAACGTAAATAGGTTGCCAGCCAGACTTCGCCAGCAGTCCCAACCACAGCGTTATCTGCTTGCATCTCTATGTGTGTATCACTTTTTTCCTAAAGCGTTTGCACAAAGTAAATACATCGTTACGTTTAAAAAGATCATGTACTTTCTTATATAAAAGATGCAATCGGAACAGTACTAGTAATACGGAGAAAGAGGCAGCGGGTTCGGGACAGGTACAACAATAAACACACCTGTGAAGCTGGTGTACTCTTGGACTGTTGGAGTGAGTTACGTCAGAAAGAAAAGTGCTGCAGTACACGCAAAGCCAATTTCCAAGGTAAACTTACACTGTTCAACTTGTGCAGCCTATGAAAACCTTGGCCGGTCGAGGCTGTCATTTACCTACATAAACCAATTTACAGTTTAACAGTTTGTGTTAAGTTTTAGCAGCTCCATCACACAACAGACACCATACTGAGGGATGTTATAGTTCTGCCCCCCCCCCAAAGCCGCACAATATAGTAGAAAGCCTAGCAGTGAAGGATCTTATCTGAGAAGAAAACAAACCCCAGTGTGGGATTCTACTTCAGGGGTGCCCACTGGTCCCACCTGTTAATAACCATCTCAGATAAATGCTAACATCCCCAAGGGCAATAACTCACTGTAGGATCAGTGACTGTAGATTTTGCAATAACGGCAAGACAATCAACGGGATTGCATTCTGTAAATTGGACTGTACAAGAAAACCAAAATTACTTTCCGATGCGTTAAATATGTTTACTGTTTCGACGCCCTGCTCCAGGTTCGGAGTTGCATGCCTCTCTCACCCTCTCACATCTGGATCACACAGTAACAGAGCTTTACCGCCCTTTGCTCTTTTCTCATTGCAAAAGTCACATGTCACAGCTTGTTTTTTTTTTACTTTCCCACAATTGGAAATCTTGGTGCTTTGACCTGTTTACATGATGCGAGACAAGAGTAACGATAGAACCAGTGTTATCTAATTTCTTCTGTGTGTGTGCCAAAGCATGCATATTGAATTAACATGCGCGCGACTGTCAAATACTGAGTTGTGTTGTCAGTCTGCAGTCCAGCCCAGAAACATTCAACATTTATTTTCTACTTGTGGCACTTGTGGGAATAGTTTTTCTGTTATTAGATTCTAAGATTAAAAAAACAGAAACATGTGCCTTTTTGTTTATTTGATCTGATCTTACTGTACAGAAGCAGTGGTGTTCTCATGTTGTGGTGCTTAGCATAGTCAGCAGGTTATATGCTGGTGAGTTGAAACTGTCATTGGTTGCCCATGAACACATGTTTTACTGTACTTCTTAATTTGCTCCAAATCCGAGCAGATAGCTAGATAAACAAACAGACTAGGTGGGCATCGCACTTTTATGAATCTATAAAAAAAACTAGGAATGGAGAGGTATTACCGTTTTTTTTCTTTATGATGCAGTGACCAAATTTTGTTACTTTTTGTCATAATGCCCCCTCCACACACACCATTTAGATACACACACTTTGCAGTTTAGTTTTGTTGTCTAGTGTCAAGAAATCAACCTCACTTGTTTGCAGGGTATAATTCAGTCACTTTGTGTGAAGTTCGTCTGCATGCCTGTCTTATGACACTATCTCATTAAGACTTTTATGATATGTATATGCTGTCAGAGATGAATGCAAAAAGTTTTCTGCCCCCTCAGTACATGAAATGTGCCATTCCCTATTACAGTCTTCTAACCTCAAAGCTGTATATCACCACTGTAGGTATTATCCAGTCTCTGTACAGCACCTTCTTCATTCATGAGCCCCCCAATCTGCTATAGGTAAACATGTGACTTCATAAACTAATGAGACAGAGTTAGAAATCCTACTGAGCACCTACTTTGCCAGATCTGCCCCCCCATGACACCTTAGTTACAGAGATGCCAGCAAACATTACAATTCTGTCTGAAGTCTGGTTCTGTTTCTGCTTTCTAGAAATCATCTGCTCAGCAACAGTGCCTGTTTTGGAAAGGCAGACAGTGGCCCTAGCTGTGCTCACCCTACACAGGAGCGCTAACTTTGGGGGCAATTTTAGTGATCCCAGATCCTCATTTATTCAGTTTGGCTCTTAACAAGCAGATTACTGATTGACTGGAATCTGTACCCACCCTCTAATCCACTGTAAATGCTCTACCAAAGGGGGTGGATAAGATGCAAGTACTTGTAAGGGCCTGGCATTGGGTCGCAAACCTGAACGTAGGATTTTCCTTCATATTCATTACCCCGATCAACAGAATTGTAAAATTAAAAAATAACATATCTTCATTTGCAAGGTTAATTTGGACAATGATTACTTTCTCTATAGAGTGGGTCCTGCGACATTACATATACAATCCTCCACGCCACACAGTGCCCTAAAGAAGACATGTGTTTTTTCTCTCCCAGTTATTTATCACTAATAGGTTGACAGCTATTGCTTCACTGGTACAAGATGTCTGATCATCGCACAGATAAGATCACTGTGCGAGATTTAGTAAAAGTGAAGTTATCGCATTTCCTATTTTAATGAATCTGCTCAATATTAGGAATAAGCAAAAAGTGTGTTTCTCTAATTCAAGATTGGCATGCTGTCATGCACAGAATGATTTTTGTCTAGCACACTTGCGTAGCTGCTCCGAGTTTGAAACATCTGCTGTTCTGTGTCAGAGCCGATGGTCTCATACCAAATTAAGTAACAAAAAAAGCTATTCTCTAAAAAAGTTAATTCTAAAAAAGGATATAAAAGCAATTACAAAGGATACAGGAACCTTAAGGAAACAGCTTTCTTATGTTCCCTTTTTAGCACTTTTTGGGTTGCTTTCCTTTAAAAACCAAAGACGTCTGGCTTGGCAAACAATCAGCTGGCCCTTTGGCAGTATACAATCTAAATAGAAAATGTATTTATTTTACTTACATATTTTTTGAACAGTTTCACTGATGCTGGTAAAGAGACCCTATCAGCTCTGGTCTCACCAAGTGCTCCAGTGAGTTTTGTTTGTTTATGACACGCAACTATACTGACTGCTTCACATTAACTTGAAACATTAAAATAAGCGACTACAGCCAAAATCACAGTGGGATTACTGATGCTTTCGGCGTTTGATGCACCAAATAGTGTTGCATCAGATGTAGTTTAGAAAATATTTGGGAGCTGGAAATGTGCTTAGTGGAATGTGAGCAATTACTTGTTGAGCATGATTTGTGGAGCGTCAGTCAAGTGCCAACAACCATTCATTGCAGTGTGCACAAATTACTTTTGATAGGAAAGTTAGCAAGGTAAAAGCTGAACAAGGTTCAAACTGTCAGCAATATGATGGCTTCATTGATGGGAACTCACCTCTCAGAGCACCTCTGCAGGAACAAAAGGGGAATCGTGACTGCTTCAACACGGCACAGTTAAGGAGTTGGAAATGCTGGGCTACACACTCATTATGCGATAGTATGACGCATGTAATGAGTGGGCTGGAACAACAAAACAGAGATATACTGGCGGACCGAGGGGGAAACCAAAAAAGGGATAAATAATGAAATTTAGAAATGAAAGAAACGGAACAAAAAGAGATAAAGGTAAACGGTGGGCAGCACATTCTGAAAAGGACACTTTTTTAAACACACAATAACATTAAAAATCCAGGGGACTAACTCTGACAGTGCAGCTTTAATAACAAAATTAATAAAAAAAATTACCATTCAAATTTAGCCATATGAGAGTATACTGTGTGTCTGCAAGTACAGGAATAATTGAATAATAGAGTTGCTAACATCGCGGTCCACAACTAGGTCTGCAATCCCTTTTCTATAGCTAAGGCTTGCTCTTCTTCTCTCTCTCTCCCCCTCTCTCTTTCTTGTGGGTCTGCAGACTGCTATTATTCACTTTTCTCTACTTGTTCTCCATTCCCGTCCTCCCTCCCACACTGTCACTGCTCACAGTACGCTGAAAGTTTTTTGTGTCAGGAAAAAAACCCTGCCGCCTTGCAACTCACCTTCCTGTGTGGATTAGCTGTGGACTGCTAGCCTAATTTATGCCAATGTGCCCAGATAGCAGAGTTATTAGATTCAGACATGGGGCAACAGAACTTTCTCTCCATAGGTCTATCACACCTTTAATTTTAGTAGACCATCTGGCATGACAATGCATACCAGGAAATGATGAGGGGGTTGTTGAAAAAGGAATATGGTTTCCTTTCAATATGCAAACTAATATAGTGCTTTACTGAGGAATATGGGGGGTACATACCTGTTATAGTATGTGCTGAAGGCTCTCTCATTAGGGTCACAGAAAAAGGGGAAGGGGGATCACAATACCCCACACCTGCCTGTCTTTTACTTCAATATGGAGTGGCTGCACATGAGCCTAAAACAGTTTATTGCAGTTAAGACACAAGAGTTAACCAGGATAGGGCACCATTTTAAGCTGTCTGTTATTTAGGGCACCAGTATTTTGCTTGCATTCCCATGATGGCACTATCGAATAGGCTTCCACCCTCTTTAGAAACCCACAGCACATTTACTTAGGCCCTGTCCAGACTAGTGCTTTGGTAACATTACTGGTGTCCTGTAACATTACCGCTTGCTCTAAAAACAGTTGCGTCCAGACCGGTACATTTTAAAAAGCGTTCTGTAAACTATTTTTTAAACCACCAAAGAGCAGGTCTTTAGCACGGTTACTGAAACGTTACCTGATTTTTCTTCATTCGAGATGAGTAGTGCGGATGGGTGAACAAAGTGTTTTTCTGAAATGTGTCCTCCAGCGATCCACAATGCGCTGCTTTACCTTCCCAGAGCATAGTGCGGTATTGTGGCATGTGCACATGGTGCCTACCAGGAAGTACACGCAGTGTCAACAGCGCTGAGTGGGAAAGTTTAAATACTCTCCTCTGTGCAGTTTAGTAGCACTATACACGGCATCATGAGTGATCGTAGTGCAAGTTGGCCTGAAGAGGCCACTAAACTCCTGCTTGATTTTTGGTCACAGGCGTGCATGCAAGAGGAGTTAAATAGCTTCAGGAGAAATACTGTAGTATACCAGAAGGTGGCTGAGAATTTATTTGAAAATGGAATTGAGCGGTCAGCCAAAAAGTGTCGAGATAAAATAAAGCAGCTAAAGGCCAGTTATCATAAGGTGAAGGACAGCAATTGCCGATCTGGTGGTCGTTGGGTTGTATGTCCATTTTTTGACCAGCTTGATCACAGATTGGGCATAAAACCCACATCTGATCCACTGCATGTCCTTGAAAGCAGTGAACTTGAAACAGAGGTTGACCCTCCTGACCCTGAACCTGATGTAGATGACTACCCTGTCACTGAGCTACCAGAATCAGGTACACTGCCATTTGCTCCATTATGTATGCCTCCCCCACCCCCAAAACAGCATACCAACTCAGCATATGCTAACCTTATCTACTGCAGATGTTGATCAGGCTGCCGACTCATCCGTCAGCTTAGATAGCGAGTTTGCTGGTGAGGGCACATCAAGCCCATGTGGAACATCTGGCAGCAGCACTGCATCCTCTGATGTGAATGCTGCTCGGCACAAGCGTACATCCAACAGTGAGCCACTATGCAACCTCAGAAAGAAGAAGAGGGTCAGTCGGATGCAGGAGCTTGCTGAGGTAGTCTTCGAGCCCACTAGGAAAATGCTGAAGGAGCAACATAAGGAGTTGATGGCCATGGAAAGGGAGAGGGTCAGGGAGGAGAGGGAGATGGAAGAAAGGTTACGTAGGCAGGAGGCAGAGCAGAATGCAGAGTTTTTCAGAAATATGTTAGCACTACTGTCTGGCCATTATCGGCCTCCTAGTGTGGCAGCACAAAATGCACAAACATGTACACCTTCACAGGTTGAAACTACTGCAAGTCATAGCCATGAACCTGGAATAACAGGTGGTATTGCTCCCACTCCACAGTGTGGTGGCAGTGCATTGTCCTTTCCTTATGCAGCAACTGCACCAGTACCCACTTTTGGTAACCCAACCCATTATCGTCAGCACAGGCATCACTGAGTACTGCTCCCATGCAGGTGGTCAGTACTGCACCAGTACCCACTTTTGGTAACCCAACCCATTATCGTCAGCACAGGCATCACTGAGTACTGCTCCCATGCAGGTGGTCAGTACTGCACCAGTACCCACTTTTGGTAACCCAACCCATTATCGTCAGCACAGGCATCACTGAGTACTGCTCCCATGCAGGTGGTCAGTACTGCACCAGTACCCACTTTTGGTAACCCAACCCATTATCGTCAGCACAGGCATCACTGAGTACTGCTCCCATGCAGGTGGTCAGTACTGCACCAGTACCCACTTTTGGTAACCCAACCCATTATCGTCAGCACAGGCATCACTGAGTACTGCTCCCATGCAGGTGGTCAGTACTGCATCAGTGAACAACATGACTGCTGCAGGTGTAGTGGCTTCATGTGTTGGACAAGCTGCCAATATATGTGATGCTATGTCACAATCTACACACAGTGACATGGGACAACATTACAACAGTAGCTATAATCATACTGGTACTTTTTTCCATGGCGGTTTCACACAGGCCTTAATGGGTGATGGCGTTACTTGGACAACCTTGTAGGTATGGGTATCTGTCAGTACGGTAATAAGGTTCTGACCACATGTGTGCCTCTGACCGCATGATGAGTGATATACATCACCTTCTTGTTCTGGCACTACTGACAAGTACTGCTTTTAAGCAATCAGTCAGAATACATGGCTAACTTTCTTCTGTTAATGCTAGTTACTGTGTTACTGCTGTGTGGTGTTGTCATTGCAGCACTGCAGTAATAATGATGACACACATTTATAGGTGTTATCTATGGTTTTAATACATATTGTGCAGTGCACATTCAGAAACAGAACCATGAGTTTCGTATTCAAAAGTTTAACGTTTAAACTACATTTTAACAGTTATGCTGTTGTACAGTTCAGGTTAATAAAATGCTTAATTAGCAATTCCAGTGTTAAAAACACTACAGTTTTAGAGCATAGTTGTTGTGCTATAAGGTTACATACATTTTAAAAGTCATGCAACAACATACCAGTTTCAATATTAACTGTTGAAACAATTATTTTTTCCAATTAACTGTATAAGTTTTAACTAACTATGTATATGTTATTACAAGTGTGCTTCCTTTCCTGTTTCTATCTGAGTAGTTTCTCATGACAGTTGTAATAAAGAAGCATGTTAACATCTATGGCTTGTTCTGCTTTAACTTCACAAATATATATAATAAACCACTTCTATGCTGTGCTGCTTAGTGGCTCACAGATACAACTGTCAGTACTGTTACACACTTAAATGGTTGTTGACATATTCTGCTAGTACATCCCGTATATTAGTTGCCTGGCGATTCATAGCTGCCACAGATAATTCACCTGGGGGGAAGACAGTCTTGGTCAGCTGGTTGAGAGAACTAGCAGCACTCGGCTTCTGAGACCCAACTTGCCAGAAAGGCCTCTGACTTATCCTCACAAAGGTTGTCCAATGCACAGCAAGCTCCTATCACATAAGGGACATTCTGAATGGCATATTCATTTCTCTTGAGTAGACATTTCCAACTGCCTTTCAATCTGCCGAAGGCAGATTCCACTACCATTCGAGCCATGCTCAGATGGTAGTTAAAATTAGGGCGAAGGTAATTTCCAAAATCAGAATAGGGCTTCATAAGCCAAGGCAGAAGAGGATAGGCTGGGTCTCCCAATATCACAGCTGGTACACTGACCCCGTTGATGTCTCGAGACATAGAAGGGAACAGCTGACCACTCTGTCCTAGCTTGTATAATTTATTATTCCTGAGGACCCGAGCATCGTGAACCTTGACAGGCCATCCAACGTTAATGTCCAAGAAATGAAATTTATGGTCAACCAGAGCCTGCATCACAACAGAATAGTAGGATTTCCTGTTGTAGAATTCACAGACATTACCAGGAGGTGACAGAATTGGGAAGTGGGTCCCATCAATTGCCCCCCCACAACTGGGGAAACCCCATTCACTCTCGAACCCCTGTATGATATCTGGTACATTATGTATTCGGATCACCTTGGGTAGTGTGACACAGACAATGGCCTTGCTCACATCAATTACTATCTCACCGACAGTAGATCTGCCAACCCCGAACAGGTGCCCAAGGGTTTGATATTCCACATTGGTGGCAAGGCACCACAAGGTAATGGCAACCCGTCACTGCACTTCAACAGCCTTGTGCAGTACTGTGTCGGACCGCTTTATGTGTGGGCTCAGTTCTGTGCACAAAGCTGTAAAAGTCTGTTTAGACATGTGGAAATTACTGAGCCATTGCTCATCGGTCCAAGAAGAAAGCACTATCTGCTCCTACCAGTCAGTGGACCTTGGATGTCTCCACACTACTCTTGTCGACTGTCACAGTGTTCAGTGTTATTGAGAGAAGCAGATCGCTCACAGCAGCAATAGTATGCTGCTGCATCTTGTTGCATGCTGCCCGGCGATGTTGCCTCTCCCTTATTAGTAGCTGCCACTTCATGAACCAGCGATTCAGGCAGAGCAAAACAGCAGTGTTTAAATCAGGCGCCTCCATGACAGTGGCCTGTTTACATGGAGATGCCGTAACGCCTTATGGGACTGTGCGTCGCAGCGTGTAGTGCAGCGCTGATTGCTGGGATATGGGTGGGTAGGGGCAGCCTCCAGAGGACTGTAACGCTTTTCAAAACATTACCAGAAAATGGAGAAAGAACACCAATGTGGATGCAGAGTAACGGTTTAAAAACCGATTCAGCTAATCAATGTGGATGCACAGAAACGGGTTGAATGGTAACGTTTTAAAAAATGTTTTTACAGCTCATTGCTAGTCTGGACAGGGCCTAAAACTAAAAAGAGGCAGTTTTTGCTGTTTTCCTTGTTTTGCTTACCAGATCCTGGTGTTTGTTCCCTCCCTTCCAAGTCCTTTTCAGGTCTCCACACTGATCCCTATAGTGCCAGCCGGCCGGCCAGCCTACTTTTTGGTACTGATATAGTGTAGAGAACCAGAAGGAGGAGTCTGGGGAGAAGGAAACACCTGTCTGATTTTTATTTTCTTATTCTTTGCGTATTATGCATTCTTTTGTGTATTATACTGGTTTACTTGTAGAAATGACTAGGAACATGTGTCTGTTTGCAAAAATAATTAGTTATCCTGGAATTCTGTTCAAACCTAAGAAAAGGAAGGGGAGCTTGGCCCTACCACCTGATGCATCTCACTATAAAGAGATGGTTACTGCTGGGTTAGTTAGTCTGTTTTAGGGCTCAGCAAGGAGCTGACCCACCTGGAACTCTAGCTACTTCTAGCGTTGGAAGCTTTCTTTTGTATTAGAATCCTTATTTTTGGATTACCCTCTGTATTTTCTTTGTCATGTACAGTTTGCCTTTTAGCACTTTATTTTCATTTTGCTGAATAAAGCTGATTTTTGTTGGGCTACTTGGTGTCTTCATCCTTCAATCCCACACTTCGTTCCACATACCTCAAGGGAATCAACAAAGTCCAAGAGGGTAGCATCTTTCAGAAAAAGAGATGTGCAAGAACAAGGGGACACAATTTGAAGATAGATGGGAGACGGCTCAGTGATAATGTTAGGAAGTATTTTTTTCACAGAGGGTTGTGGATGCATGGAACAGCCTTCCTGAGGAGGTCGTGGAGTCAGGAACAGTGGGGGAATTCAAGAATGCGTGGGACAGACATAAGGCAATTCTAGTGGGGGGTAGAAGGAAGCAGGCCATTGGTTAACTAGGATCTGCAGCTTATTCATCAGGTAGGAAAACTGGCAGACTAGGTCGGCCAAGCGATCCTTATCTGCCATCAAATTCTGTGTTTCTATATTTCTATGTTTCGATCAGCCACATGCCAAAAATTTGATCTCTAAGTTACGTTGTTTAAACGTTACAAGTCATTTTACAACCCTACATTCACTGCCTGTTCAAAACAACTAGTGTCAGTGAAGAACTTCTGATAATGTCATCTTCTGAATTCACAGTCTAGTCCTCCCTGTCAGCAAGCTTATAGAACCTGTTTCTTCAAAGTTTAAAGTGACTTATGGAAGTTTCCCAAATGCCTATTTCACATAGTATGTTATTGCCAGCCACATTTCAGATGTTGAAGCTGCAATTTGTTCTGTTAAAAAATATGTCATAGGCAGTTTTGTTTATGCCTGCCCTTCAGTTTTCTCTATGCAGCCACACACCCAGAATGATATCATGCAAGAGAGTTGTCAATGTTTTACATACAGCACCGAGGCATTCTGGGAAAACTATGATGGTGATTCAAATGTTAGTTACTCAGAGGTGCAGTCCCTTATTTTAGTGGTGGTGACTGCACCTAAAATGTAGATGTACATAACAAGACATTGTGGGTACGATAATAAGTCGTTTTCCAATTCCCTTACTGTAAGGTGCAGTCTCATATCTCTGTAGTGGCTTCAACAGTAAAAACTCTCATATGTTTATTTTCCAAACAAGGCATTGTGCATATAGTATCTAGCTGACAAGAGTTCTTTACTGAGAGATGTAGTCTCCTATGTCGGTAGTATAGATATCTGCAATACCAAGACTGACCAACAGAGGTCTCTGTTTCAAAACTGTGCTTATAAACTTTGTTTCCCTTACATGATGTCACACTGGGGGTTGCATCACTGAGATAAAAAAGGGGTGGGTAGGATATGCAATTGAAGCAGAGCACGGAAATAAAAGCATTTATTTCAAGGAAAACAGCACTTTTTGGCAGGTTATTTTTTATTTATTTTTTTATTTAGTTGTTTAACCAGGTATAGCACACTAAGCTGAAAGCTTTTTTACAGGAGCGACCTGAGTTTGAATGGTAAGAGATTGAATAACAACTCCTACAGGTTACTACTCCCATTTGCTATGGCAAAGCGTGCTAAATCACTCTAAAAACTTTGTTTCCCTTGCAAGATATAAAGGTTCAGAGTTACAATACTGAGAAAACAAGGGGCAGGAATTTGCAAATAAAATGAACTGAAACAAAATGATTTTTTTCATGGAAAACTATTTTTTGGCAGTTTGAATGATAAAAGACTGATTCATAACTCTTGCAGGTTACTATACTAACCTTCTATAAATCATTTTATAACATGGGTTGTATAAAAATGAGTTGTTGATCACTTGAACACCATCACGCGATCATGCATTAAATTTTCTTTTTAATTCATAGTGAATTAACTTAAACTACTTATAACAAACCAAATATTATGATTATCCCCATAGAAAAATATCTCTACCTATAGGGCTTCCTGGAATATATAAGTAGAGTTTTGTTTATTTATATTGTAATGACCAAAATACTTTAGTACTTTTTGTTTTTAGTGTTCAAAAGACAGGAAAGCAAAGTAACAGAGCCCCTTTCCTAAAGTAATCAAGTGTAGGAACATGTTAGAACATCTGTTTTACTTGCTTGTTACAATATATGAGAAAACATTACTTCCATAGGTTGCAAGCACTGCATCATGGGTATGTGAGCTACTGTTTCGAAGTTTATTTCTCAGGGAATGACAGCACTATTGCATAACCCATATTATTTATATACCCATGATGCAGTGCTTACAAGTCATGGAAGTAATGCATTCTCATAAGTGGTAAAAAGCAAGTAAAACAGGTGTTCTAACATGCTTTACTGTTTACTTTAGGAAAGGGGCTGTGTTACTTTGTCCTCCTGTGTTTGAACCCTAAAAAGAAGTATTAAAGTATTTACACCACTACAGTACAAATAAACACCACTCTACCCATATACTCCAGGAAGCAGGAAACCATATTAAAGAGTGATATAAAATGGGCATGTGAAAAAAAAGTGTGAAGTAGGTATTATACATAGGAAAAAAAAAAGAGAGAGAGAGAGAGCGCAAGTGAATAAATCAATGCACCTAAATGGAATGTTCTGATGTGTCAGTAGACTGCAAATTTTTTAAAGGCTACTATTGTTTTTAGTTTTGGTAAGGGAGGGAGTGAATATCATGCTGATAGTCCTGCTCCAAACCTTGTCTCCACTAGAAGTAAAAATCAGAAAGCAGCAGCATGTCAGCGTTTTATCCTGCATAAAGCATTCTTCTAGTTCGGCGAGACTGAAGCTTACTGCCACACAAAACTGGAAATAGACCAGAATGGGGTGCCATCTCATAGTAAACTGCACTTCCCTCCCAGTACATTTAACTGAAACAACAAAAACAAATCTGCATCCCTTGCTCCTTTTTTTTTTTTTTGAAATTGCGAAAGTGGCGCAAGCTGTCGGGGAGAACCTGTTACCTCCTCTCCTAACCACACTTGTTCTCTCGATCGGGATGTGGGGTTTGGGGGGGGCAACAACAGTACAAATGTCAATGTGTCAGAAGACAATGATGTCATCACCTAGTAGGTGGAAGGACTATTTTATCTCAAATTAACACAATGATTTCAGTTTTTTTCAGTTAATATTTTTAAGGTTACAAATATTAAGCCAAAAAAAAAAAGAGAATCATTTTATAAGCGCAATAAAACACTCCAGGGTATGTGTGTTGAACAGATATTACCGCACTTTCAGGGGCTGAAGTCACTCAGCAGGGCCTCGTGCCTTACTACCCCCTGGGTGTGTGGTAATATCTGTTCAACACACACCCTGTGGTGTCTTATTGTTTACTTATGTAGTTATTAATTAGAAAAAAGCACACACACACAAGTTTCTCACAGAATTATCCACTCAAAGACAAACTTGCCAACATACAGCTGTATTTTCCACGTGTTGTGTTTCACTTAGTTTACATGTGAGCATTAGCACTAATGTGTGTACAATGCTTTTGTATTTTACAGAAACATCTAAGTTAACCATAAAATGTAATTCTCAGTGTACACTTGGAACTATTTTTTCAGATGAAAGGATACACAATAAAAATGGTCTTTTCCAGCCTTAAAATCATTCTTTCTGAGCACTATTTTTTGTCCTTCATGCAACCCATGTTATAACCCACTCCAGGGTGTGGGGTTATAGGTATTTAATCTATGCCTGGGGTGCTGTGAGGACACTTGGCCTGCAGCCTCATGCCACACAACGCACCCCACATGTGGATTAAATTCCTGTAACCCCACACACCCTGTTGTGGGTTATTGCTAATTTAAACTTTGGAGAAACAGGTCCTACTGTATAAGCTTACTGACAGGGAGGACTAGACTGTGAGTTCAGGAGATGACATCAGCAGCAGCTCTTCACTGAAACTGGCTTTTCTGAACAGGTAGTGAAATCAGGGTTACAAAATAGCTCATAACTTCAAAATGAAGTAATGCAGAAGCCTAATTTTTGGTATGGAATTTACTGGAGGTATGCTTATTCTAATTCTGCAATGTAGCACTTTTGGCCAGAGTCCCTCTTTAAGTACTGGTTCAGACTGTGTCACAAACCAGTTCTTTGAAATTATCATTCTAATTTCATTGGTTTATTGTGAGAAAGTGGTGGCAAAATTTTGTTTGGATGTCCGTCAAATACTCCATTCCAATGCTCTTATTCCTAGGTTCACAGTTTCAGCATTGTTGTTATTAGATTGTCACATGCTTGATTTTTCATAGGATCACCACTTGCAGTATTGGTTTCTTTTCTGGCCAGGTTTACTTAAGCAATAAACCATGACAGGGTGTGGGTTATGCTGGGATTAACCCATGCCTCATGTGGTTTGGTCACGAGGCTGAAGGCCGAGTGAGTCAACCACACCAGAAGTCGGTAAATCCCAGCATAACCCACACCCTGGAGTGGTCTATTGTGATTATATAATGTTCCCCCTTCCCTTTTTTGTAATAAAAAATTAAAGAAAAGTAAATTTTTTTTGTTACTGTAAGTCATTTTTTAGTGAGTTTATTGTTGCACCACAGAAAATAGTTCCCTGTTGGTAGGTAGAATAATGTCATCCCCCCCCATGCCTCATAACTTAGAATCTTTGTACATTAATCCACCCCTAGTATTAAATCAACAATCTCCAATCTCCAAAAGAAAGCAGTTCTTTCCCTCCCCCCCCAACTCCCTCCACAGTTTGTTTTGACACAGAGGAAAAGCAGAGAGTAGTCAGAAACATGGACTGAGAATGTAGCTCCCCAAAAAACTCATGCACTCCCAACTCAAAGTTTTGTTTTGTTTTGTCTTTAATGGGATTGTGGGTGTCCTGAAGCCAGACAGATACAGTCTCAGACCCTGATTAAGTTTTTTTTTCTTTTGTTTTTTTGTTATGTGAGACACTATGGTGTGTTAGGCTGTTAAACTAAGCTTGATGTGACAGGCTGCTGTCCTGGGTCATGCTGCATGCCGTGAACAGCATGTGTGCTCCAGTAGAACCTGCTCAATGAAGTTTCCACAACCAAAGGGGAGGTCATGTAAGGGACTGTTCTGTTGGCAATTTTTTCTTTGTTTTCTTTGATTTCAAGTGATGGCCTGGAAGACAGACGGAGAGAGCAGAAGTGCACCTGAAAGAGACACTGGAGCCGAGAGACAGCAGGAGTGAACCGGAGAGTAAGTGAAACAAGGTGGGTGCAAACTGGGAGCAGTTAGAAGAAAATTTTAAAAAAAGTTTAGGTTACAGTTGGTTCAGGACTTCTTGTTGTAAGTGATGGTGCTTTGGCAGCTTATTTTTACAGCTGCAGGGGTGGAGCCTGCAGACGTATTGTTTCAGAAAAGCACTCACCAGATCCAGAACCGAGCGAACAACAGTAATGAAGTTGAAGCATGACACCTCTGCCAGCTGAAGCCCTCCGCCATATCCCCCCATGTCTATCTTCTGCATGGCAGCACCACACTTTTTTCACAGCTGCATGGGTGGAGCCCCACAGACACACAACAATTGTGAGGGTGGCATGCAAATCCCAGTTTGTTGTCTCTCTCTCTCTCTCTCTGTCTTTTTCTGTGTCATGGGCCCCTTATGCCCGCTTGACACACAGACATTACGTTGGTGTGTGTGCGCGTGCATGTAGCAACCCTGTGCTGTTTGTAAACATGTGGAGCTGAGTGATCCCACCATCACCATCATCCCAACAGAGCTTGACACAGAAGTCTCTGCGGTATATAAATAATGGTCCCTGGGCCGGTGACAGACACAGAGCGGGATAGAAAGATACACAGCAATTGTGAGTCCAGAAAGCAAATCCAAGTTGGTTGTCTTTTTCTGTGTCTGTCTCTGTGTCATCTGCCCCTGTATTGCTGTCAGTACCAGTTGTCTCGGGGTTGTCATGCATTTTCCTGTCTGTACCCCAGTTGGTGCATCAGTGCCTACAAGAACATTTTGATCCAGTTTGTTCTCTCCCTACAACTCAATCATTGGATGCAGAGTTAGCCAAGTCAGCAGAAGTTGAATACCTCAGGACCTGTTCCCTGGCTTCCGAAGTGCAGAAAGTGTAATTTTCCCTACCCCCAACTAGATCCCTGGGCCAGCGGTGCAGCTCGGACTTTAAAACCCTACTGAATATTTCTGTTCAAATGCTGCTACTCCCCAACTTTTAAATACTTTTCAGACTGAACTGTGGCAGCTGTGAGTCAGTTACATGGGAGAATGAGCTGTCTCTGAATCACACTAGCAAGGGAACCGGGAGGTAAATTCATCGACTAATACTGTCTGTAGAATTACCTTCCCTTGATATCCAACAGTGGACACAGAAACAGAGAACAGTATTGCTAATACTAGCCCTGTGCAGTCAGAGACTTACTATTTCCCGCCATGTTATTAACTGGTTGTAAAATGTTAGTTAATTGTTTGAAGGAGGGGGGGCTCGTGTTCCTTTTACAGATCCCAAATGTTGCCTTAGTTGTGCTGGCCTTTATTTTTTCTCTTCTAAGTGCTTAAGACTCCTCACTTTAGCACTCAAAAGAATACTGTGTTATCGAGAGGGGCTGGGGCGGCCTGTGCGACATCGCCAAGGAAGGAACCCGGTTAAGATATTTGCACCAAATAAATCTGTTGATCTAAAATGGCACTTGGATAAATTGAACCCTCCTATCCCTGAGAGATAGTTACATATTTTATCTAATAGGAGGCTAACCACCTCTGGAAATGAGTGACCTCTATGCGAGGGGTGCTGTGTCTCTCCCACACCGGAGTAGGGTCCCAGACAAATAACGCAGCTCCTGCTATGGATTTTCACACAATTTGGATGTTCTGACACTAGTACCTTCCACTTATTATCTGACTTGCTAGCTGAACAGTAACATCTGTGAATGGACAAGACGATAGTCCACACTGTCATTGTGACACCCTAACCTGAGAACTGGGTGGCAAGTCCAGTCGCTACAATGACCAGTAGGCAGCTGCAAAACCGGCAACATTAACGAGAAGCACACAAATGAGGAATGTTTGTGCTAGAAATAACCTTGGGTAGACAGAGTTTTCATGTCTATTTCCAAGTTATAACAATTTACTAAGATTGTCCAAACTGAAAATATAAATAAACATTCCTATTCTGTCTAAAGCTCCCCACATGTTACTTTTACTAAGATGGATCAGATGGTTACTAAGGTTTCTCAAATGATATAAAACAATGTCTTTTCACACTATAGTATTTGAATTATGTAGGAAATTCTGTATTTGGAGCAAGGGAGTGAAACAGAGTTGCAGCGCTAAACAACTCTGTGAAAATAACCTCCCACTGCTCCAATGCAGCTTCCTTTAACCTTGCAAGTCTCCTTTGTTTATTTCCTCACATTGTTTTAGCCAAGCAAAAGAAATCGCAATACAGAACCTGCTTTGTTTACTACCTGTAGTGACCAGCTGTCTCTGTTTGCAAGGGTTTTTCATTATTTTGCTGGCTGTGCACTAGTTTAACACGTTTGTTAGAGTGTAGGGTGTGGTTTCTAGAACAGCAGAGAAAAAAACTGCTCTGAGCTGAGTACCCTTTTCCTTTAGCCCTTTCTATCAGGGACATGAATTAGCCACAGAACTGAGAACATTAAGTGGAGGTGCTTGCACTCTGTACAGGGAAAGAAACTACTGAAATGAATGCAGCTAATTATTTACTTTTGCACAGAGTTTTTGCCCAGACAGTAGTCTGGAATTCTTAAACAATATCCTTGCAGTATTGTACTGCTATCTGTGGCAAAAAGGCTAGCTTTCCTTTATTATGTTTGCTTGCATGCATGTGCAAGAAACATAGTGCCATCATCCGAGTTTTCGGAGGTGTGTCACCCCCTCTTCCAATTCAGTCAGTGTGTTGGCAGGCGGGGCCCCTGTCCGCCAATGCATGTTGGAGCTGTCTATGACAAGCTCCAAAATGCAGTGGCATACAGTTGAAAGGGGAAGCTACGCTTCAGTGAGCAGCGATAAGATATCGCTGCTCATGCGCAGCTCCACCTACACACACACACACACAGAAAGCACGCCGCATACTCGTGCTGCTAACACACACATATAGCTCGCTCCCCAAGCCTTCCACATGCCCGCTGAATTTGCCCACCCCCAGCTGTGGTAACAGCATATCATCAAATAACTGGACGGGGTGCCCAATCCCCATCAGCTCCACTGTCCTCACCCCAGTACTGGGTGCCACGCTGGGAGCCCACCCAGCAGCAACTGATCATATGGCTGACGGGTGCCCAATCCCCGTCGGCTCCGGCCCCCAGCTGTCCTTTTGCCACGCTGAGGCCCACCCCAGCATGGCAAATGTCGCGTCGTCTTTTTTTTTAAATCCTGTAAAGAAAAAACGGTCCCACGCAGTCTTCCTGCCCCTCCCCACAACCTGCACCCACCCACTGCGCACCTGCCTCCCCACCCCCTCACCCCATACTTACCTCCGGGCTTGGCGCAATGATCTTCGGTGGACCGGGAACATGTCTGCACTCTTCAAAGCCGACCTTGAACTGAGGAAATGCGGTAAGCTGTATAATGGGATAGATAGGGTTTTTTCAACTTTGTTGCATATCGCAGGCATTTTTTGGAATTTTTGCACCAAATTTTCAACATGGGGTTTTTGGGACCCCTTCTCATGAATGATGTCACTGTCATGGCGTTATTCGGGTCCGAAGGGTGATTTCGCAGTCATTGCATGAAATCACCTTTTGAGCCTGATTAATGAAATGACACTGCCAGTGTTCATAAGGTGGGCTCTCAAGAAGCCTATTTTGAAAATTTGGTGGAAAAATTCCAAAAACTGACTGTTTTATGAGCGTGCATTGTGCAGTTCCTACGCAGGCTCATAAGTTCGCGAATTTTCAATATTTTCACTCCAGATTTTCAACATTGCCATTTTACCACACCTTCTTATGAGTAGTATAGCTGTCATTTTTCACATCTCACCCAAAATGTGTTTCTGTCCGGGTAGCGCACAATGGCGCAGTCGGTGTGCGAAATCAATGTATGGGACAAATTAAGAAAATCACAGTGACACTGTTCATGAGCAGAGGTCTTAAAATGGTTATGTTGAAAATTTGGTGACAAAAGTCCTAAAAATGACTGTTTTACGAGCGTGCATTGCGCCATTCCTACGCACCCTCGTAAGTTTGAATTTTCAATATTTTCACTCCAGATTTTCAACATTGCCATTTTACCACACCTTCTTATGAGCAGTACAGCTGTCATTTTCACATCTTTCCCAAAATGTGTTTCCGCCCATGTAGCGCACAATGGCGCAGTCGATGTCTTGAAATCAATGTATGGGACACATTAAGAAAATCCAGTGACACTGTTCATGAGCAGAGGTCTTAAAATGGCTATGTTGAGAATTTGGTGAAAAAATTCCTAAAATGACTGTTTCCGGCGTGCATTAACAGTTCCTATCCATGCCGTAATTTTACTTAATATTTTCACTCAGATTTTCAACATTGCCATTTTATTACACTTCCTTATGAACAGTACAGCTGCCATTTTTCATAAGTAAGCCCAAAATGTGTGTTTCAGACATGTAGCGCACAATGAAAGCTGCTGTGCGTAAAGCAATGTTTAGCACAGATTAAGAAAATCACAGTTACACTGTTCATGAGCAGAGGTCTTAAAATGGCTATGTTGAAAATTTGGTGACAAAAGTCCATAAAATGACTGTGTTATGGTTGAGCATTGTGCAGTTTCCACGCACCCTTGTAAGTTCATGACTTTGTAATATTTTCAGTCCAGATTTGCACCAGTGGCATTTTTCCACACTTCCTTATGAACAGTACAGCTGTCATTTTTCACAACATGGCTGAAGTGTGTTTTCACACTTTCAGGGCAGAGATGCGTGGTTGCTGTAGGAAATCATTGTTCAGGACAGATAAAGAAAATCACAGTGACACTGTTCATGATCGAAGGCACCAAAGTGCCTGAGTTGACAATCTGCTTTAAAAAATCCCCAACCTAATTATATTATGGGTGTGCGCTGCACAGTTTCTATGTACGCTCGTGACTTCACCATTTTTTTAAATATTTTTACTGCAGATTTGCAACATTGCCATTTTTTACACCTCCCCATGAACAGTACAGCTGTCATTTTTTACATCCTGTTCGGAATGTTTTTGCACCTGTGGTGCTAAATGCCGTAGTCGCTGTGCATAAGCAGCTTTAACTAACAAACTGATATTCCCCTGTTTATGAGGTGGGGTCACAAAAAAAAATGTTGAAAATTTGAGTGAAAATACCACGAATGCCTGAGGTATTAAGGTTTCCAACCATAGCGCCCAACCCTGTAGAGAGAATGACAGGCATCGGGGTGTGACTTGGGAGTCTTGCACTGTAATGCTCATGCCATTTCCACACCCTGCAGCCAGTGAGAGGCATCGAGGTATGCCTTGGACTCTTTGGCCCCAAAGTTCACCCCATTCTCCTATATCGCACCCATCTCACCATATTTCCTAATGGAATGGGTGTGATAAGGGCCAAAGACCCCAAGAAGGAACACGTGACACTTGTCAGTGTCTGCAGGGTGGGGATGGTGATTAATCGGCGACTTATGCTGCTTGACCAAAGCCACACCCCAATGCCTGTTACTCTTTGCAGGGTGGTGGTGGGGTTGGCTTCAGTTCAATACTTCACTGCCATTCTTATTACGCAGCTCTGTAACTTCTACACTACCACTGCCAATGCCAGCAAGCAAACATTCAGCATTGACAAATGCTTGTTATTACACCAGCAAGCTAGGATTTCTGAGAATGTGTCAGGACTGGGTTCTCAGGAGACCAGAATGTAGTGTTAATTCAGGGAGAGTAAGAACATCTACCAGGTGGCCTACCTGAAGATGGGGAAAGCAGAGGAATAGGAAAGACAGAAAAAGGGGAAGAAAGAATGTTAGTGCCATTTGCAACAGACTTTTAAAAGAAAGGTCTCCTAAGTCCACAGACCCTTTCACAAGGTACCTGAAAGTTTCTATCATGTCGCCTCTCTCCCTCCTTTCCTCGAGGGTATACATATTAAGCTCCTTTAGTCTCTCTTTGTATGTCTTCTGGGGCAGACCCTGCATCATTTTGGTTGCCCTCCGCTGGCAGCCTCCACTCTGTCTATGTCTTTGCGGAGATGGGGTCTCTAAAACTGCATGCTGTACTCCAGATGGGTCTCACCAACTGTCTGTACAGAGGGATAACAATGTCCTGTTTTCTACTGTTGATACCTCTCCCTATGCATCCCAGTATCCCCCAGCCCTCCTTACTGCCTTCTCACATTGCTTGCCCACCTTTAGGTCCTCATATATAATTACTCCCAAGTCCCTTTCCATTTTTGTTGTTGTTAGTCTCTCACCCCGCATTGTGTACTCTTCCCCTGGGTTTTTGTTTCCCAGGTGCATTACCTTGCACTTCTTTATATTGAATCTGAGCTGCCATACATTTGACTATTTCTCCAACCTAGCCAAATCCCTTATCCTTTCCACCCCACCCTGTGTATCAATCCTGTTGCAGATCTTTGTGTCGTCTGCAAAGCGACATACTTTTCCTTCCAGGTGCTTTGCAATGTCACATAAAGACATTAAAGAGGACTGGCCCCAGTACTGAACCCTGTGGTGCCCCGCCAGTTACCCTCCTTTCTTCACTGTGGACTCCATTTACTATTACCCTTTGCGTCCTTGTCCACAGCCCCTCCCTGGTCTACTACTTCGATCACCCAGTCAAAGAAATCTATTAGGTTCGTCTGACATGACCTTCTCACTGTGAATCCATGCTGCCTTGGGTCCTGTGCCCCATTGGCCTCTAGGTACTCAATAGTTCTTTACTTCAGAAGTGATTCCATCATCTTCCCTACCACTGAGGTCAAACTAACTGGTCTATAGTTTCCTGCCTCTGCACTGCTCCCACTTTTGTGAAGTGGAATCACATCCTCCCTCCTCCAGTCCTCAGGTACCACCCAATCCTCCAATGATTTGTTAAAGAGAGCAATCAGTGGTGTCAGTAGTTCAACCCTTAGTTCTTTTAGAATTCTGGGGTGAATCCCATCAGGCCCCATTGCTTTGTCCACCCTCAGTTTGAAGAGTTCTTTCAGAACCCTTTCTTCTGTGAATGGAGTGGTATTGACTCCCCTATCCAGGGTGTTTCTCTTGTTTGGTTTAGGTACCTCCCCCTCCTCATCCGTTGTGAATACTGAGCAGAAATATTCATTCAGTATCCCTGCTTTTTCACTGTCCCCCTCTGCCCACATTCACTCCCCTTTATTAAGCCTCAGTATTTCTCCCTTAGTCTTTCATTGCTCCCTAATGTACCTATAAAAGGTGTTATCCCCCTTCTTAACAGAGTTGGCTATCTTTTCCTCAGCTTGGGTCTTTGCTATTCTGACTGCCTTCCCTGCCTCCTTCTGCTTTAACTGTTAAGGTTCTCTGTCCTGCTTCTTCTGTGTTTCCTTATATTTCCTGAACGCTATCCTTTTCTCCTTAACCTTCCCTACCACCTCTTTTGAGAACTATAGTGGTTTTTTTCCTTCATTTTGTTTTGTTGATTCGCTTCACAGAAAGGCTTGATGTTTCTGTGATGGCTGTTTTGATTATTCCCCATGGTTCCTCCACCCTTCTTTCTTGCCCATTTGTTAGTGCTTTTCTGAGGCAGTCTCTCATTTTCCCAAAGTCAGCCCTCCTAAAGTCCAATACTCTTGCTTTTGTATGGCTTGACTCTATGGCTGTGTTTATCATGAACCACATGGTTTGGTGGTCGCTTGTTCCCAGATGGCTACCTATTTCTAAATCTGAGATCCTTTCTCCTTCCCCATTTGAGAGTACTAGGTCTAAGATTGCTTCCTCCCGAGTGAGTTCCAACATTAGCTGTCTGAGACATGCCCACTGTAGGGCATCAAGAATGCTCTTGGATGTACCTGCAGCAAAGGTGCTCCGGTTAACATCTGGCATATTCTGGTCCCCCATCAACAATATCTCCCCTTTTTCTGCCATTCTAAGGAATCCTTCTATCATTTCCTTGTCCATTCCCTCAGCCTAAGGTGTGGGTCTGTACACAACCCCCCCATGCGGATTGTAGTGCCATTTGCTGTCTCCAGGGTGACCCATAGTGCCTTATCTTCTCCCTATTTACTCTTTAGTTCTATTGCTTTAATTCCTTCCCTTACATAGAGAGCTACTCCTCCTCCTCCTCCTCTTTTACCCTCCCTGTCCCTCCTATAGATTGTGTATCCTGGTATGCTGACATCCCAGTCATAGTTCTCATTGTACCATATTTCAGTGACTGCCACAATATCCAGGCATCCCTCTTCCATCAAGGCCACTAGTTCAGGGAGCTTGTTACACAGACTACAGGCATTGGTACTCATCACTCTCCATTTTTTGATGGCCTTACCCCTTTTAGTCTCATCCCTGTCCTTACTGCCGTTACCTTTTTTTTGCATTCACCCCTGTCCTGCTCCCTAATGACTTTTCTACCTTGGTGTTCACCTCATTAATTACCGTGTTTTGTGGGGGGAGGCTGGGATTACCCTACTCCTTTTCAGTGCCTCACCCATGGGCTAGTTTAAATGCTTGCCAATGAAGTATTTAAACCTATCACCTAAGGTCCTGGTTCTCCCCCTAGACAGATGCAGACCATTGCACCAGTATAAGCCTGTATCCCTCCAAGTGGCTCCCCAGTCCCCAATGAAGCCAAATTCCTGAGCTCCACACCAATTTTTCAACCATTCATTGAATCCCATTGTGCAGAGTATCCTAGCATCACCCTTGCCATAGACAGGCAGCACCTCTGAGAAGGTTACCGTACATGCTATTTGTCTAAGGCTCCTCCCCAACTCTACAAGCTCCTGTTGCACTGCTCTGATCCAATTCCTAGTCAGGTCATTTGTCCCTAGGTGGATAATGATGTCCAGCTCCCTTCCTTGTGCAGCTGCTCCCACAATCCTGAGGATTCACTTCCTGTCCCTCCAAGCTGTGGTGCCAGGTAGGTACCTTATCTCCTTCTCCCCTTCCTCCCCCACTTCTACTCCTAATGATTGAGTCCCCCACCAGGAGTTGTTTCCTTCCCCTGTGGGGTCTTGTGCCACCCTCCTGTGGATCTCCTTTGTGGAGGTTCCCAGCATCCTCATTGTTCTCCACTGCAGGTGCCTCCATAGAGGAACCACTCTTCACCAGAACAGCATATGAATTGTGGAGAGAGATACAGCTGGAGGGATGCACCTCTGTTCCACCATCCCCTCCCTCCCTGAGCCCACCTTGGTCCAACCACTCCTCTTTCTTGGCAACCTCTGAGGTAGTGGCAGTGGCCCTGGTGGTCCCTGGGTGGGGGAGGAGGTTTCATGAATGCAAGCCAGGTCCGCCTATAGATGGGTAACCTCCTCCCTCAGACCAGAGAGGTGCCTGAAAATAGGGCAGCATTGCAGCCTCCTGAGTGTCTCCCAGAACACTGCCGCCCCACAGCCATTGCACTGCACCACTCCCATCATGTCTTATTTTGTGTCCCCTCTCCTGTTGCTTTGTATGCTTACTCTCCTCTCCCTTTATGTATTTTCCACCTACTTTCCTACTGGCTATGTGCCTTTACAACTCTTGCCCTTCCTGTTCTGGGACAGGAACTTCCCGTATTCTTCAGTTGTCTCCTTCTTCCTTGCTTGGACTCAGACCTCCAGCAGCAGGGGGGGAGAGCTATTATTTTTCCTTCAAGGTTGATGAAACTAATGTGTCTCAGTGATCCTTCCCTTCCTACTGCCAAACAGGAAATTCCAGTTGTCAGTCAAATCCAGTGGCTATAAAAGTAGAACTGGCTTAGGTGGGATGGTGGAGGGGTGGGATGGTGGAGGGCAAGTACTAAGAAAAGCTATAGATTTTAGTCAGGTGTCTCTTGCTCTGCAAGCAAGACTCTTCTGCCAGAAGCTAGCAGCAGAAAGCTGTAATTGGAGACACCTGCTTTTGTACTGCTCAAGCCACACCCCAATTAACTTCTTTCCTCTGCTCCTGACTTAGCAAACTAAGTTGATACAGTCCCCTTCCCTAACATAGAAACACACACACACAGACTTTCTTTTTTTTCCCCTCTATATCCTAAATGAGACCCCCTGCTTCTAATAAAGTATCTGTTTGCTTAATCCCAACAGGCACTGACTCCTGCTGAGATAGAAGTGTTTCATCAGTATGAAAAGCTGTAGCTTTTAGTCAGGTGTTTCTTGTTCTGAAAGCAAGATTCTTCTGCCAGAAGCTAACAGCAGCTATGCTTATCCAAATTCTGAATTTACTGATGCTAGAAATTTTGACCACAGTCCAACTTTAAGTAATTTATAGAAACACTCCCAGAATAGTATTTAGGAAGGGATCTAATGTGGCAGACCACATGGTCAATAGCCACTATAAAGCTTTGCATGTTAGGACATAGCTTCCCACTGTATCAGGTGGATGCCATAAGTGCTACAATTGTAAATTCTGTTCTCAGATTAAAAAGACAGATACCTTTGGGTCTAGTAATACACAAAGGCAATATAAAATCTTACATTTTATCAACTGTAACTCAGAAGGAGTCATATTTAGCAAAATGTCATTGTGGCTCCTTCTACACTGGCAAGACATGGAGGGAATTTAAATTTCGGGTTGGTGAACATTTAAGGGCCATTGAGAAGGGTGATGAGGCAATCAGTCTAGCTAAACATATTAAGGAAAGTGGTGGATGGCATCAGTTAACTTTTACAGGGATCCATTGCATCTGCACAGGCCCCAGAGGGGGTAATTTAGACAATCTCTTGTTATGAAAAGAAGCTACATGGATATTTAAACTCAGGGCTATGCACATCCAGGTCTTAATGAAAGATCTGGTTTGGCTTTGTTCCTCATAACGTGAATTCAGGCTATCATTTTTTGGATATGTGATTTGGCTGTGTCTGTTGCTAACCTTTTTTGCTCCTATCTTTTCTTCAGTCCCTTGTCCAGGTCTACCTCAACCTTTTTTGTCTGTTCTTGCTTTTTTTTCCCTTTTTACCCATCCCCTACCCACCCACTACTACCCTCCCTTCCTTCTTACTCTCATAGAACCCCACCCCTCCCCTCCTTCTTTCCCCTTCCCTTCCCCTCCCTTCCTTCTTTTCCTTCTTCCCCTTTATCTCTCATATCTAGGGCTTATCTTTTCTATTACTGTAAAGTAATCCCCCTATTGTCCCTTACTTGCTGTATTGTACTTCATTAAAAATTGTGCACTAGTTTAATATCAGAGTGAAAATTGGTTGGGCATGTACTAGGGTTCCTGCCCTACTGTACTGTTGGCATTACACATATGAACTAGGTTCCAGTGTTAAAGTAGTATATATATGACAAAACATATGAATATTTTAAGGAACTGTGTATGCACTCCCCTTTTCAAAGTTAACTCTAGCAAAGATATTTATCTGTTTAATAGCAATACTTATAAAACCATATACCGGTATTGTTTTTTGCTCCTAGGCATTCATATGTGGCAAGATATTTTACATTAGAAGGGGACCTTGTATGCCACAAAAAGAATGTGGCCATCTCTAAAATTATATAATTACTATAGTGGTGCAGTAGCACCACTGTAATTAGGGCAGAGTAGGCTGTTTAATGTTAACCCCCTAATTTTGCATCTTAATAGCTTTACCCCCATTCAACAGAATTGCACAAAGGTTTGTATGCACAGTTTGGGAGGCAAGTTCTCCTGATTTGCCAAGTTTCATTCTAGTCAGATGTGTAGTTTCTGAGATCCTGATAGTGCATCTTTTGGAAAAAATATGTTTTTTTGTTATTTTTTTCATCATCTACAAACCATATGGTTTGGAATTTGAGCCTGAAATTTTCAGGGTAGAAAGGGCTTACCCTCAGAATAGTGCCTTTCATTAGTTTGGTGAAAAAACATTAATCCGTTTCCAAGTTATAAAGATTTGAAATATTGGTTCTGAGCATGCTCAATTGGGTCTTTTGGATAGGCGTTTGATACTCAACTCAGCATGCTCAGAACCAAAATCTCAAATCCGTATAACTTGGGAGCGTACTAATATTGTTTCACCAAACTAAAGAAAGGCACCATTTTGGGGCAAGCCCTTTCTACTCTGCAAATATGGGACCAAAATTCCAAATCACCTGGGCTGTAGGTGATGACAAATAAGCAGCAAAACCCTCTGATTTTTCCTAAAAACACACTATCTAGATCTTGGAATCCACACATCTGACTGGAACAAAATTTGGCAAATCAAGACACCTTGCTCCCCAAACTGTGCATGCAAAAGGTTGTACAATTCCATTGAATGGGGACAAAGCTATTAATATTTTATATACAGTATATTTATATATCTATTATAGTGGTGACACTAGGGTTGGGTAGATTGTTTGATGACCCCTAACTTTGCCCCTTAATACCTTTGCCCTCATTCAATGGAATTGCACAAAAGTTTGTATGCACAGTCTGAAGAGCAAGGTCGTCTCATTTGCCAAGCTTCATTCCAGTCGGATTTGCTGATTACAAGATCCAGATTTTTAGGAAAATTGTATTGTTTTGATTTTTTTTGTCATCACCTACAGCCCAGATGGTTTGGAATTTTCATCTGAAATTTTCAGGGTAGAAAGGGCTTGCCCTAGAATCATGCCTTTCATTGGTTTGGTGAAAAAATATTAATCAGTTCCCATTTCATAAGGATTTGCTATTTTGATTCTGAGCATGCTCGGTTGGGTCTTTTGGATAGATATTTGATAACCTACTGAGCATGCTCAGAACTCAAATTACATTAAATTGATTAAATTTAACTGAAATTAATTTGTAAGATGGTCAGCAGCTACTGGTACTAGGACACTAAAAAATGAATCTTCATTTTGCTGATTATCTCAAGATGTTTGACATACCATACCAGGCTACAAATATTGAGTATACACAGTCTGTGTAACAGTAACAATCACAGTCATAAGACAGTAACAAGAAATTTGCACCCACCCACACACAAACTGTGTCGCACACCGGCACTCATCTCAATCCATTAAGGCTAACTTTATTGCAGAAGATCATACAAAGAGAAATGAGGTTATGGCTACTGAAATGTGAAAAAAACAAACCATGCTGCATCTTGGAATTATTCAATTGAGGTAGAAGATACTTTGTGAGCTGGTTATATGAATCTTAATTGCATAACCACCCTAATTGTCATAAAATCAAAAATGATGAACTGGCATCACTGTGCTATGAATGAAAACAGAAACATTGATTGAAATAATATAAGTGTAAAATATGATATTACTGTGACAAATCATAATTTGGATAAATCAGGAAGATAACTTCAGAATAAGAGGTTACACTCAGACATTCACACAAATAAAAACGATATTGTGTTTCACGCTTCTGAAAATTATGAATAGGTCAGGATTAATAACTTTTTGCCCTTCTTAATTACTGGATTTCTCAGCGGGTCAAGATGTACTTAATTACCTACGTGGTGTGAAACTGAAATGAATGTTGCCAGTGCACTTTGTCTATAGTTCTAAACGCAAAAGAAAGGGGTTAAAACTTGTGATGCTGTTGGTAGTAGCCACAGATATTCTTCTTCTTAGCTGCAAGAACATAGGTCCTCTGAAATCAAAGCAGTCCTTCTTTAAGTGAACCAGAATGCCTACCTCTGGTACCGCTTCTTTCTCACTCCTCCCCTCCATGTTGGCTGCTTGGTGATTTTGGTCAATATACTATAAATGCTAAATGTCATGTTTATGAGGGCAGTCGTAAAATGACTATCTTGAAAATTTGGGGTCAAAATTAAAGAAAAAAATAAAGAGTGAATGTGTAAAGAATGAATGTGGCAGGCCCTGAACTTCTATAGATGGATGGAGTATTCCCATGGCACAGTGCCCAAAGGCCTCTGCACATCTGCACCTGTTTGGGACCTGCGTGAATGAGGATACAATTCCACTATCTGAAAAAAAAAAAGGAAATTTTTTGTATAAAAACTTTGTTAATGCACCAGTTAGGGTAACTTAATGCCACAAAAGTAGGGAAATGTGGTGATTGGGGTTCCAAACCTTACTCCTCCACCCCGACTCACCAAACAGCAAAAGGAAAAATCATTAGTGTTTAGGGTCTCCAGAGTCTTGGCAGATTAGTGGTGGGGTCTTCCTTGGGGTTGTCAACTCTAATGCTCACCCCTCCTTGCTGACTGTAGCCTCCTGTTCAAAGCACATGGTACAGCTCCAAGCCAGTGCCTCATTGTGATACAGTCTTCAAAGGTAGAGAGTTATGTGTTGCCACATTTTGCCAGCAGGATTTGCTGTAGGTTTCTTCATGTAGGTGAAGAAAGTAGACCACGTGTGACACTGTTTGCTCAGGGAACGGGGTGCACATTGGGGATGATAACCCCAGAAAAGACCCACCACTGATTCGTCAAGCCTCCAGAGACCCCAAACTCTAATGTTTTTTCCTTTTACTGCTTGGGAAGTGGAGGGGGGAGTTAGTGTTGGAAACCCTAATGCCACATTTCCCTACTTTTGTGGTGTTAAGTTACCCTAACTAGTTCATTAACAAAGTTTTTTTATAAAGAATAATCTCCATGTGGATTTATTTGATAGCATCAATCTGTTTCCAAATGAAACGTTGTTAAAAGTGTATGTTATTATTATGTATTAGGGATGTTTTTATTAATCTAGGTATCACACGGTATTTCATCTGTCACCTTTTACCAATTGTATTATTATGTTTTTATAAAATTAGCACTTTTTCACATTTACACTTTCTGCACTTCTGGAATGTAATTCAATATGCTGGAAAATGAATACACTGGCCCAGATATTCAAACTGCGCCCAAAAAGTGCGCAATAGCAGGAGCTAGTGCAAGTCCATTGCGCCCATGCGCAAGAGGCGCGATATTCAAAAACTGAGCCGGCCAAGATGCGCCTACAGCCAATGACTGAATATCGCACACCTGTGCCATAGTGCAACTAGGGAGGGGAAGCTGAGCAGATCTGATGCGCCATAGCGCAACAAGGGATGTTCAGCTGAGCAGTCCAGAGGCACAATAGTGCAACCAGGGATGCCCCCCAGCAGCAGGGCAGCAATGCAACAGCACAACCAGGGATGCAGGGGCCCACCACCCATGTCACAGATGGGCAGAGGAACACACAGCAGAATAGACATCGTCCCCCCACACCCCATGCACTGCACAACTGGGGGAGGGCTGGAATAACCACTGGCCCATGGAGACAAGCAACCAACCCACAGCTGGGCCATGGTTACCCATCACACCCTCTGACATGCTGTGACCGGCACACAAGGAGGGCCGACCACCCCATGCCACACCATCCCCCCAATGCAAAGCACACCCTGCAGTGTAACCCCAAGACACCCTGCCCAGGAGCAGTGTCCACCAGTGCAGGATACCCCATGCATGCCACCACCCTCACTGTGACAATGCAACCCTGTGCAGCACAGAACCATGCAAGGCAGCCCCACCACAAGCACCCATCAGTGGGTGGCAGCACACAGTGATGCAACGATGGCATACACAGTGCCACCATGCACAGCCCCCCCCGAGGTACAGCTGAGAGACTGACCATGCGTCAGCACATGAGGTACCCCACACATGAAAGGGCATGCCCCGGACCCCACCACCAATGGTACAGCACCTTGCACACCCTCCCAAGGACACACCCTGACTCATCACTGACCACAACAGCCAGCGCAGACACCCACAGTGGTGCGTGGAAGCATGCACCACATCGGATGCAACACAGTGCATGGACAAACACCCACCCATACCCAAGGGCACACCAACATAGGGACGCAGTAGTGGGGCAACCAAGCCCCCAATGTGGGCCCATGGAAACCATGTACACACAGCCAGCAGTCCTCCATGGCACAGGAGTGCCAGTCACCCTGTGCAGGCACTGTGGACCTGTACACCACCATCATTTGCATGGAGCACAAGTCACAGACAGTGGTGCACATCCCCTGCAACACACACAGGCCACAGCATGGAGGTGGGACAACAACAGCGGAGGCCACAGTGTCACCCAAGGCAGACATGCACCACACCAGTGACAGGAGGCAACCCAGCATTGTGACGGGTACAGTGGCTGCCCTACATGGACAGCCACCACTGACATGCTAGCAGACCGTGCAGGTCACAGACATGCAAGGGTGTCAGCTGCACAGGCCATGGACGGGCTGACAGGTGCACCATGGACACAGAACATACACCATGGACCACTGCACACAGTCATCCAGTGCACAGGGAACAACACACACACACCACAGACACTGACTGATAGCTACTCCCACACCATAGTCACTTCACCATGGACACACACACATACCCATGACTGCACCACCCCTGACGCCATGCACACCACTGCAGCTGAGCACCTAAAGCCCGCTGCAAATCGGAGACCACCACAGTATTCATATCAAAAGAATTGTAATCAAAAACATCAAACAAAACTATTTACAATTATGTACAAATGTGTGGGGGGAGGGCCACAAACAAGGTGGGGGTGGGTAAGGAGCAGGGGTGAACAAATGGTACAGGAAAGGAGGGGTGTGAGGGTGGGTCCAGGGGGTAGGGGAAATCAGGGGCATATACATGGTCAGTGAGGGCCCCGTTCCCTGCTCCAGCTGCTCTGCCTTCCATGTCTCTGCCGGACACCCAACCACTCAGTCCTTCGCAGGATGTCCAGTGATACCCTGGCCACAGTGAGTATTTCCTGCAGCACCTCCCTGATTGCCTGCAGCTGGCGGACACCTAGGACAAGGGAGCACAGCTAATAGGTGTGAATGCACAGCTCCATACAGCCCACCCACTGTGCATGGCATACGGCCATGGGACATGCCTCTGTGATGGTGTGTGACCACCCACAGTGATCACGTCCACAAGACCTGCCCACCCAGGCGCATACAGCCATGCAGACCACTGCACACACCCACCAGCCAAGTCCTGCACAGAACCACCGTGGCTGTTTAGTGACATGGCTATGTGGTGCGAAGGCAGTGGCACAGCCATGTACCCAGTGCACACATGGACCACCATTGATGCACTCCCAGACATGCAGTGCCACTGGACAGTGCTGACTGTATCAAGTTGCGTGCATGGCAGTGGTGTCAATGGATGGTGGCCATGCCCCGCTGCTCACCCTGTTATACAGCATGCAATAGTAATCTTGGAGGTAAGGCACTCACCATCATCAGGCTGGTCCCTCTGGCACTGTGGACCTTCGTCTCTCCTATTGGTCCGGTCCTCCTGCTGGTGCCTCTGCTCCCTCGCCAGCCATCTCTCTTCTGGCCCTAAGGTGCAAACATGGAGAGAGGAACATCAGTACAATCCTATAGCAAAGTTCCCCAGCCCCCATGTGTGTGCAATCCCACCCAGTCAGACCCACCCACCCACACCCTGATAACACCACCACAGCCAACACCGGACGGGCCCCCCCATGTCCCGGACACATGCAACCGTGATACCCATATGGAAGATAAAAGTGTATGGACATTACACCTACCTGGCTGTGGCACCATGCCCCTCCTGGCACGTGCCCACAGGCGGGCAAGCAGGTCCGGGTCCCTCCGCCTCAGGTCCCCATACCTGTGGTGGCACTGCTCCACCATTGCCCCATTCCTGTGGCCTCCTCCAGGGCATCAGCCACCTCCTGCCACACCTGGCTCCTAGACCTGTCCAAGGGTGCCTTTCCAAACAGTGGGCCAACAAGTGGCTCAACAATGGCAACCAGGTTTGCCATTTCAATTTGGCTCCACTGGGCAGCTCTCCTCCATGCCATCTCTCTTGCTCAGTAGGTTAAAAATGGCGCTCTGCAGCGCGGTTCCACCACGTGCAGATGCTGCGTGGTACAGCGCTGCCATTCCCTAATGCGCTGTCACGAACAGCCAGCGATGGTGATGGACCCATGTCTGGCGCAGGCGCTTAGGGGGCAAAAGGTTGAACATAGGTCATGGGGTCTCTGGCGCACGGACAGGCACAGCGCCATTGGAACCCAATGTGTGTAGCGCGATTGGTGCCTGTGCTTCCTCTCCAGCAGCCTACCAGGCTGTTGCCCCAGTGCGCCTATTGATGCCCCAGTGCCACAGCGCCATATAGGTGAACATCGCTGTAGCGCCACTGGCACATTGGTGGCCATGCCCTGCATTGCCTCCCATGCACAGCACATCAACAGCGCAGCAGGCACCTGCATCAGCAACCTGGGCATGCACAGTTATCTGTGTGCTGCGCATGTCACAGAACTGTGCCCTTGGCTCAGCACATTCAACACAATTGCGCAAAGCGCCAGCCAGCGCGATATTCAGCTATCATGTAAAATCAACTAATCAGCCATTCAATGGCACAGCACTGCACCAGCATCCACTTAAAGTTGCGCCTGGCCTCATTTGCATGCTGCTTATAAAAGGCGACATTGGGCTGCACTGACCATAGTCGGTACTGCAGTCTATTGGTGAGTTGCATACTGTTTGGGAGTGTGGACTGTGGCTTTTGGGACATGCATGGGACTGCACAGTCACAGGTAACAACTTTCATTCTCACAGGCTAAATCATGACCGAGCGAGTTGTGGGAGAGGAGGAACAGAGTGGTGGGAGGAGGAGGAGGCCTAATTTCACCAAGGCCGAGATGGATGCCCTGTTTGAGGCCTACCTGGACCAGGAGCCGCTTCTCAGCGGACGGCAGAGAACACCACAGGCCTGTGCTGCTGCATGGGAGGAAGTGGCGCGGGCAGTGAACCTGCATGGCAGCCACCAGTGCTCCGTGCAGGAGTGCAAGAAGAAGATGGGCACAGACAGGAGGAGGATTAAGGAGAAGGTGGCTGCCAACAGGGCAGCACGAGCTGCGACAGGTGGGGGACAGCCGGAGGTGCTCCGCCTGACCCCATGGGAGGAGAGGGTTGCTGGCACCATGCAGCATTGTGCCATTGAGAGTGTTCTGAGTGGTGGCTTCCAGACGGGTGGTAGCCCGTCACTGCATGGTAGGTCATGGTCTGTCTATTGGGGGGCAGGGTAGGTCACATGCAGTAACACGACTTTGTTTTCCCTTACAGATCCTGAGCATCTGCATGGGTCAGTGGTGGTGGGCCTGTCCACTGAGGCCAGTCAGATGGAGATGGAGGAGGGCCCACCCACCTCCACAAGTATATGTGGCTCAGTGTGACAGTGGGCCCGCCTGGCTGTCCAGACTGATGTTGTTGGAACAGGTGCGGAGGAGGATCTGCCATGTCCCAGCATGCCAGCATCCACGGATGCCAGCATGCTGTGACTCGGCTGGTGCGGGTCCATCACGATGATGATGCCACTAACGCCATGGCAGTGACACGTGTGCCACGGGATGGCCACACAGCAGGTAACATCGCGGCCATGGCTGTGGGTGGTGCCGCCGTGGAGGCCTGCGTGTCATCACAGTCCCAGTCTGTGCCTGTCAGCACCAGTGGGGCAGCACTGGTGTGTGTACAGGACAGTGGGACTGTTGCGGCCACTGTGGCAGCACCAGTCAGCCCTGGGAGTGGCAGCTGGAGGGGCAGCATCAGCAGTCGGTCAATGGGCTTGGGGGTACAGTGTCAGGGGCCGGCATCAGTGCACTGCCTGTGGACATGCCCAGACCTGGTCCTGTTGTGCAGTGCCCACCCTCAAGGGGTGCTGAGCATCAGGGCCGCACACACCCTGAGGGACAGGATGCTGAGGAGGCAGATGACCTCTTGGATGAGCACACCCACATACTGCAAGCATCAGTCAACCAGCAGATGCGGCTTGCGATGTTGGTGGATGCACTGCGTGTGGCTCTGGAGCGGGCAGAGGAGTATCGCAGCAGGGACACCGCTCTGATCCTGGCAGGGATGGACCAGTTGCGGGAGGATGTGACCGCTGCCATTGACAGGTAGACACAGGCATTCACTGCTGTCATGGCCACAATGGGCACACAGTTATTTGCCCATGCATTGCAGACACCACACAGTGCACTGTCCACCCCCCATTCCCGGTGTCATGCGACACCATCCTTGTCGACACCGGGTTCAGCTGTGGGCATCCCGAGCACACCTGACGCAGGCATGTTTGGTGTGCTGCAGACCCCTGCACAAGCACAGTCATGTTCATGCAGTGAAACCCTTGGGGGACCATTGGTGCTACCCCATGAGGCCAGTGGTCAGCCTGTCAGTGCTGGCGGGTCTTGGCGGGGCTGCTCATGCATCCGTGGCAGCCGGGGCACTGTGGTGCATGACCGATCTGTCTCCCAACATGGCTACTGTCTGGTGCTGCCCTTTGTACATTGTGTCATTCAGCGGGCAATGCACGGGTGGGTACCTGGCCCTGCACGCAGACATACAGTCCATCTACACACCCTCCCAGCTGCTGTCCACAGTTGCGTGTGCATGATGATGCCTGCATTGTGCTGTACACCAATGTGCAATGGTGCTCAGCATCTGACACATGCAGAATGACAGGCAGTGGACGTGGTGGTCTGTGGACATGTGTGTGGCTAGGGGTGGCGTTCTGGGTCGGTGTGCCTCCTACCCTTTGTGCATGTCTGGTGCATTGTGTGTGTGTGTGTGTGTCCGCTTGCCATGTTAGACCTCACCCATCCCTGGTGGTGTGTTTGGTTCCATGCCCGGACAGTTCCCTAGGTGGCATGCACCCCTGGTGTGTGTCCATGCATGTTGCCTTAGCCACTGGTGGTTGCACATGGCCCCTTGACTTACCTGGGTTGGTGGAAGTGCTCCCTCCATGATGGTGTCCCGGTGCAGCTGTGCCAGCCGGAGCAGTCAGGGGTCCCGTCACCCAAGGGGGGGCTGCCCATCACCATTGTCACCGGCATCCTCAATGTCCCCATCGCTGTCCCCCTCTTCGACCTGTATGGCTATCCCACATTCATTGGCCATGTTGTGCAGGATGCAACAGGCCAGGAATAGCCCACAGGCCTTTGAGGGGCTATACTGTAGGGCACTGCTGGAGGTGTCCAGGCAATGGAAACGTGCCTTCAGCATCTCAAACACCCGCTCGATGACATTACATGTGGTGGCGTGTGCCTCATTGTAGCATTGCTGCGATGGGGTCGCTGGCTGCTGGTAGGGTGTGAGCAGCCAGGGATGGAGTGGGGTATCCACTGTCACCTGTGTGTAGAGGGTGGAGGTTAGTTTGGTGATCAGCATCGCCCTGCCCCAGGCCATGTAGGCCACTACCCATGTCACCTCTGACCATGCCCCCCAGGCCCTATGATTGTCCATGTGGTTTGCATACTCACCCACTAGGTGGCCAGTGGGGATATCCCCACTCTCGAATCTGTGGCACGGTGCTGACTGGTGCCAGATGAAGGTATTATGTGCTCACCCAGGGTGCGTGGCACAGACATTGATTATGCGCCACCTGGCATTGCACACCACCTGGCAGTTGATGCTGGCATAGCCCTTGTGATTTATGTATGTGGCCCCCTCAGGGCCAGGTGGTGTGCGGATAGCCACATGGGTGCAGTCTATTGCCCCTAGCATGCCAGGCATATGTGCTACCCTGTGGAACTCCTGTATGTTTGCTGTGCGCACCGCTGGTGTGCTGGGGAAATGGATGTACTCTGCAGCATGTGGCAGCAGTGCGCTGAGGAATTGGGTGAGGTGGCGTGACGTGGCCGACTGGGTTATGCCTGTGGTGTCCCCTGTTGGTCTCTGGAAGGTACCCATGGTGAGCAAGCACATGCAACCTGTCACTTTCGTCTCCACTGACAAAGCATGACTCCGTCGTGTGGGTACCTGCATCACATAACTGCACAGCTCACAAAGCCACCTCAGAATTGCCCGATTCAGGCGGTACTGGCCCACGATCTCCGTATCACTGTACAGCTCGAAGCTGGTGCAGGCTCGGTACTGCCTGTTGGGGGTATACCACCGACGGGCCCTTCCACGGCCACGCCCCCCTCCTTCCCGCCTTCTCACCCCCCTCATTACTGCCTCCATCTGGATGGTGGCACTGGCCATGTTCCTGACTTGTGTTCACCCCTCCTGGCAGCTGTTTCTGTATTCCCCCCACTGTCCTGGCTGCTTTTCCCCCTGGACCGGGAACACCTGACTGTGCTGGCCTCACTGCTGTGTGGCAAGTATGTCCCCCTTCTGCACTGTGGCTCCCCACACCTTCCCCATAGCCTGTGGGTTGCAGGAGCCCTTTCCCTGGCCTGGCCTGTGTGTCCCTGCTGCCCTGTTTCTCTTGCTAGAGTTCAGCCTCATGTGTTTTCCCTGTAGCGTTCTTGCGCCTCTCCCTTGCTCCATTTTATTTTGGCTCATTTCTGCTATGGTGCAACTTACGCTGGCTCCCCTATTGTGCATTGCGCATGTTGTTGAATATCGCAATGCGCCATTTATGCATGGTTCCTCCCCCTTCAGTTGCGCATACATTCATTATCATTGCGCTGTTGCTCAGCGTGATTTGGGGGGCACAACTGCCTCGCTGAATATCGCAGAATGGCGTGATTTTCGGACTTGCGCTGGAGCAACCGTATTGCGCATGGCGCAACTCTTTTGAATATCTGGGCTACTGTGTCTTAAAATCAGTTTACTTTTATATGTATAAATAACTCTACCCACTAGGTGTCAGGTACACCTTGGAAAAAGTGATTGCTGGAAGGGTGCAAAACATTGGTGTGGATGTGTGAAGGTCTCTGATATGTTTTTAACATTTTAAATTACAATAAACATTTTGGTCACTGTTAGCAACAGTGTATGAACTTTTGTGGCACTTCTCACTGGTGCCTAGTTGTTTGCTTTGCTCATATTGTCAGATTGCCATCTCTGAATGGCACTCTTATTTTTTTCTATATATAGTTGGCCCACCTGTTCATCTCTGGTAACTCCCTTCTGTCTAGTCCCCCCAGGCCTGTCACCCAGCTTTTCTGGGACTTATTTTCCTGCCAGCATCCTTCGGCTTGCAGGACTGTGGTGGGGAGCCCAGTCACCAATGCCGAGCCAGCACAGGACCAGACTTCATCCTGTGGCCAGAAGGGTTTTTCCTCCTATTTCCTCCACAGATCCACACTCATGCTTTGGGTGCAATGTGAGAGCTTTGCCTCTGAAGATATGCCCCCAGTGTCCTGTGCTCGGTCCTACCTTCTACTGTGTGCTCAGGATGCACCGCCCCACCCAGATACCAATCAGCAGACAAGCAAAGAAACATGCTCGCCCCCCCACCCCCGAGAGAGGACAGCAGTTCTACAGACATTCAAACCTCACTCCCCGGCTGGCCCCCGAGCAAACCGTGTCCATTTCTGAACCCGTGTCACCAGTGTGGCTGGAGATAAGGTGCCAGTGCCTTAGCCCTGCACGCCCTTGTGCTGGCTTGAATGGCATACTTCTAACATCTGTGGATAGGGTTAAGAATCTGGGAGTCACTAGGGATTCACAGCTGATACTAGAAAATCAGGTGCTGGCAGGGGTCTGCAATGGATTTTTCCAACTGCAGAATATCTCCCCAGTCATACCCTATCTAGCACAAGATGATCTGGCAATCCCAGTGCATGCCTTTGTGACCTCTAGACTTGATTACTGTAACGCTCTTTACTTAGGACAACCTGGAGGGTTGGTGCATTGTCTGCAGCTGGTGCACAATGCCCCAGCCAGGTTGGTGTCCAGGGTGTCCTACAGAGATCGTATCACACCTGTGCTGCGCAGCTGCACTGATTTCCCAGCAGGTGATGCACCACCTTCAAGATTGCTTTGTTAACATACAAAGCCCTGCATGGATTGGGCCCTGCCTGTCTGAAAGACCTCTTGGCCTGGTATGCTCCAGTCTATTCTCTCTGCTCCACTGAGCAGTTGTTATTAGCCATCTTGAGATACTGTCTGTAGCAGTCTGGAGACAGGCCTTTCTCAGTGGTGGCACCTGAAATATTGAACTCCTTGCCATACCATCTTAGGAGTTTCCACTCGGTGGAAGCATTTGAACAGGGCCTGAAAACTCACTTATTTAAATTAGCATTTGACCTGACAACAGATTAGTTGTATTCATACCTCTGCTGATTTTATATGTGTAGAATTTATGATTTAAGTGCTTGGAGCCTTTGGGATAGGGTGCTATAGACATATAATGACCTTGCCTTGCCTATATGTAAGCAGTAAGACACGACGGGGTGTGCATGGAACAAATTTTACCGCATGTCCAGGGGTGTAGTAAGGCATGAGGCCACAGGCTGAGTGCTTTTAGCCTCTGGAAGTGTGGTAAAATCTGTTTCATGCACACCCCTGGAGTGTCTTATTGTGCTTATAAAATGGGCTGCATTATTTTTTTATTTTATCAATGTTACCAAAAAAAAAAAAAATTATTTATATAAAAAGCTAATCCTGTGAGAATTTGCCATAAAATAGTCCTGCCAGCTACAAAATGATGTCATTCTTTTTGTTATAGGGCTTGAGCTCGAGACACAGTGCCCCCCCCCCCTTCTTGTGACAGATTGAGGGGTTTTCATAGAAAATGCAACTACTTGTTTCTTCCCTGTCTGGGCTTAAGTCTGTAACTTAGAAAATGGGAAAAAAGTTCCAAAAAGAAGTGGTTTCCAGTTAATGAGTGTGGGGGCAGAAGTGCAATTTGAGAAAATGGGACAGCTCATTTAAATTGAAGAGTTAAATATCTGAAAGACTGTTTCATGGTTACTGCAGGCTTTTGTTAATTAAAAACAAACAGCACCATTTTGAAAACATTTGTTGTCATGGCACACTGATCTCCAAGTTCTAAAAGAAGCAGATTTTAGTTAACGCCCGTTGGGGGACAGGAGTGCAACTGTTGGTGAGAGTACGCATGTTGAGGGAATGGCAGTGGGATTAAGAAAATGGGACAGTAGTGGGTTGGTAGAGCGACTGGCAGGGGAGACAGTGGGGGCAGGCATGCCGTGAATGTGGCACCACAATTATTTCATCGGGACCAGTCAGAATTTTTAATTTTTTTAATTTAAGGGTTCAGTGTGTTGGATTCAGCTGAAGAGTGGCACCAGGGTTTTCCTGATCAGCCGCAAGTCTGAGATGAGCTGCAGTTAGTGAGGGGGAAGAAATGGCAGCATTTAAAACACCAACATTCTAATGGTACAATGATTTCACTTTTTTCAATGTGGTCCTGCTTTTGGGTACTTGTTATTACCTATGTATGGAACAGATTTCATTCACAGGTAATAACCAATCAGAAAGCAGGCTTTTCTCTCCCCATTTTATAATTGAACTGATTTGTGCACTCAGAATAATACTTTTGCGTTGCAATTATACCTTTCTGGCTATTTGATTATACATCCTCTATCTGCCACTCTTTATTTAGCATTACCTGCAGAAGAGCTGCTCTTTCAGCTCAAAATGCTGTACTCATTTCTATTTGTTTAGTTTCTTTTGCCATACTGTTTTTATGCATTAAAGCAGCAGTGCAACAAAATTGGGCAAACATTTGACCCTACAATTTTTTCCTTTTAAGAGATTCTGGGCATCTTCCAGTTTTATTTGGTGGTAGCATTTTCTAGTCATACCAACATTTTTAATGTTAAATTCTTTATTAAAACTTTTACTCAAACAACAAACATAGGTGAAATGAAAGTATTACATTTCACTTGTATAGATACATTGGAACATGTACATTAAAGAGCAAGTGCTTATTAAGGATGTAAATATTAAAGGGACACTGTCAAACCTTTTTACAACATATTATTTCTAGTTGAAACTTCACATTTTATGATTGCTTATCTTCTCTAAAATTAATTAATATTGCTTGTTGTTTTATCTGCCTCCTTGCTTAGTAGAACTGAAATACATGCTAATGTATTGTTATACTCATCCTTATTTTGTTTTAAATCCTTGATCTACTTTTATTTCATACCTGCTGAACATTAGAAACACCCTTAAACAGTGCAGCCACTCATGATGCAACAGTCTCCTGTACTTATACTGAATCATGAGGGGCCAGACTGTGTTAGGGGTTTTCCCAAGTCCAGGAAAGATGCAGTGAGAGTTGGTCAAGGAATGTAAACAAACACGTTTTAGTGTGGTACTGTAACACCAGTATGGTGGGCAGTCTGTTTTTCACATTTTAAAAGAAAAAAAAACAATCAAAATCAAGCAACCGGCTACATGAGCAGTTTCAACAGAATGTAGCCCTTCAGCTGTCTTGTGAGCACAGTAGAGAAGAGCTCATTGAATACGAACAGACTTTTAATAGTGGGGGTGAACAGCAATCACTGCGTGTTCACCACACTATTTTGTCTTTTTGTAGAACACGGCACTGTCTGCCATATTTCAGGATGGCCGTTGGAGTTTTCTGCTCATGCACGATGACTTGCGCACGCACACACACACACATAGACACACATTGAGCTCCAGCAGCCATCTTGGACACAGTGGACTGTGCCGCTCTGTTGTCAGGGTTCGGTGCGCATGCGCGAGTCATCGCACATGTGCAGAAAACTGTGGTGGCCATCTTGAACACAGTGGACAGTGCCCTGTTCCTCCATCAGCTCAGCTGCAGCAGTACTGCCACTGGATCACCAGAGAATGTATTTACCGCATTTTACCGGCAATTGGGGCTGGGAGGGTACCACTAGACTACCAGGGAATGTAGTAATTTCTATTTCATGGCACCCACGGAAATGGGAGGAAGGGGGGTACCACTAGACTACCAGGGAATGTAGTAAGCACAATTTCATGGCGATCGCGGAAACAGGAGGGGGGGTACCACTAGACTACCAGGGAATGTAGGAATCACAATTTCATGGTGATCACAGCAACAGGAGGGAGGGGGGTACCACTAGACTACCAGAGATGATATGGGTGCTTGTGGACAGTGTTTTGTGTGGGGGGTGGCCACCCATGGCTGGCAGCTGCAGTGTTACACCCTGCAATATAGCAGCCCACCTGTGGATGGCCAGGATTTGTTCCACCTTTTCAACTTTGAGCCCCTTATGCAGTGCAATGCAAGGTTGTGCCGGCATATGCACTGCACATCCTGGGCTGAATATTGGGATATGCTGCATATGCATGGGCACACCCCCTGCATTTGCGCCACATACATTACCATTGCACCCTGGTGCATCGGGATTTGTGCTGCGCCTGGCAGCCTTTTGAATATCCCACCAGGGCACAGTGTGGGGTTGCGCTGGTGCAACTCTGTTGCGCCATGCGCAACCTCTTTAACTATCCAGGCCATGGTGAATAGGGCATGAAGCAAGGTGTGCAATGGGACAGTATCGTGCATTGCAAACAGTTGCACAGGTCTGAGAATAGCATTATGCAGGGCATTGGTGAAAAGCGAAATGCTGCAGGGCAGTGGCACACACAGGGGCAACAGTAATGGCAGCTTCCACACAGCTGGGAATGTTGCATGCTGCCACATGTCCGCCCACATGGGGCATGTCCGGTAGTCCCACCATGACACAAGTGCAGGAAAAGGCAGCACATAGCACACCCAGGTGGGCACCACAGTGTTGTGGCACTGCTGATAGCAGTTGCGGAGCTGCCAAAAAGGGGCAGGGTGGAGGTGTGCTACATGTTGCCATGCAGAGAGTGCAAGGATGAGGCTTGTGTCATCCAATTGAACATGCAGTACGGCAGTCCTGCAGGCACATTTGGCAACCTGTACTTGTGGACTCACAGTGACACAGAGGCATTCATCCATGGAGGGGTATATGTGGCAAGGTGACATGTGCTGGGTCCCCCACAACCTGCTGGGTCCTGCACTGGTGGAGGGTGGAACAGTGGACACCCACAAGGGAAGCACAGCAAGAAGAAATAAAGCACATAGGACACAGGATGAGACAAAGGTATCAAAAATGTAATATAACTCGGGTAGAAAAACAAATGCAAACAGCAATAAAGGCACAGCAATGAAACAGATACGAAGGGGAAGGGTTGGGGAAAGAAGGGTACAGAACTTTATAAAATGGGTCTGTATTTTTCTGGGTCCTGATCGGCTGAAAAGTACCTTTACCCGTGTCCTTATCAGAGAATATTCTACCAACCGGCGCCTCTTCAGCCAGTCAGGACTTACCAAAAAAGAAATCACTGTTCAAACACTGCAGAACTCTGAAGTCAAGCTGGAGCTTCATACCTAAGCTGAAGCCCTCGCCCCCAGCCCTGCCACCCCTCCCATACAGCAAATATCTCCCTCAATATTGCCACCTTCTAAAACTCTGCAGGTTCGTACTATTACAAACACTTGCTGGTCATTGAAAATATTAAATGTATCACCTTTTTCTGCTTCTCTTCACAAAGTCACCCCGGATCCAGTGAGCTCTGAGCACGTGCCACCAAGACGCGACTTTCAAATACTAACCGAAAATAAAACTCTACACCATCTTCACCAACAGCTCTTCAGTTTCACATAAAATAAACTCGACTCGACATGTTCGCCGCAAAGCAGCCGATGAAAAAGAAATAGCTGTTTCTTACAATACAAGAAAACGCGAACGCCTCACTACGGCGGCTCCTGAGAGACACGCTTGCTCCTGGAAAACCTGTCAGTACACATAAAATCACACAATGCTCTCAGCCTTTGACGATCAATAAAAAAAAAGTAAAACTCAATAAAACAGCCTGTATCTGTGTTTATAGTTGTAGTGTTTCTGTGGGTGGGGGCAGCAGCTCCACTATCCTCATAAAACTGCTTGGGCCACTTAGTTGCTCCATGGCACAAATACCCTTTAGAACGCAAAAGCTACACAAACATACATAAATAAAAACACAACCATAAAACTGTGTGTAACAGCTGGGCATACACTGTCTTTGTAGCAGTGATAAGCACACAACGTGAGCAATATATAGGACGTCCACTACTGCAAATGATGACAATACTTTTACAGGGGGACTATTTTTTACTATTTCAGGTATTAAAACCTTATTTTAAAAATATTTATGACTTTTTTGTTCTTTTTTTTAAGCGCAATAAGACACTCCTAGGTGTGGGTTATCTTCTGATAAGCGCACACCCAGGTGCATAAGGCAGTCGGTGCAAGCAACTCGTGCCTAACAACGCACCTGGGCGTGCACTTATCAGGTGATAACCCACACCTCGTCATGTCTTATTGCTTGCGTATACAGAGGCGAAGGGTTAACTGTATATAAAAAGGGATAAGGCAAGTGGGGGTGGGGTTGGAAAGGTGGGGACAAAGGAAGAAGGTCCAAAGGGGAGTTACTGGGGGACTCTAGGGTGCTTGTGGTGGGTGGGGGAACCCTCTGCAGTATCCCAATCAGTGTGGTAGCCATGGTATCCTGGTTGGTTATTATTCTCAGACACATGTCCAGCATCTGTAGGACACTTTCCACCAGCACCTAGAGGTGCCAAACCTGCTGACACATAATCAGTTCCATATGGGGCAGCCACCACTGGCTGTGTCCTGCTGGCATGTCCTGATGGTGACCTAGATGGAGACAAAGGAGGAAATCAGTACTGAAGCAGTGACCATTTGGAGATATTTAAGGAAACAAATCACCTCCCCCTCTCCCCCAAGACCTGTGTGATGTGTGCGTGAGACCCTGCATGTGTGCTAGCCACAGGCCGTGGCACTATTCCCCATGACACAGTGGTCTTGTTCCTGTGGATGACATGCATGACAAGAAGCACAGACCAATTGCTGCTTTAAGGATGGTATCCAAGGTACCTGGATGCAAGGCAGCGCACCCTGACCTGCACAACATGAGGTAGATGTGCATCGGTGGGTGGCCTCCCGTTCAACAACAGCAGCAGCAAGTGCGCACCATGGGCCAGGCTGACACAGGTGCAGGACAGGTATGGTACAGCAAAAATGGCAGATGCTAGTTACACGCTACAGGATGAGTGGAACAGCCCACACAGGGCACAGCAACCCCAACACTGAGGGGGAAAGGAGCATTGTCCACCATCATCATCATCATCCAGGGGTGGCTTGTGGAAGACATCAGGTGCAGTAGCTGCATCAGGATACAGGGATAGGTTCCTGAGATGTAACACATGTCAGGAGATGCAACACACCACTCTGGGTACGAACGGTAGGCCCCAGTGCAGGTACAGAAGGTCCCATGGGAAGGGTGGTGTGTGTAAGTAAGGTGGCTTGTGAGTGGCAGAACACGACCAACACACATCAGGGATGACAGGGGCATGCTACATATGAATCTTAGCATGCAACATGGCAAGGAAGTGCATGTCACCCAGCAGAGCCATGAGCAACATGGCAGAGAAAAACCATAGTGCAATGGAAAGGGTCAGGCATGCCTGACAACCTAAGGAGCCCCTGACGGTCCCACAGTTGCACTGCCTGGACACATGTCTGCTGCAACAGTGCCAAAGCCATGCCAGGCCACACATGACTTGGTAGGTGGGGATCTCGCACACAGTACGCCAACCCATAGCTGCACAAACAGCAGCTAGCCCTGTAGATATTGTAACCCATGAACAGCACTGGAAGCAACAGCACAGTATATAGATAAGCCAAAAAACACCCATCAGACATACAAACGTAGTTGCAGGGCATGTAAACTACCAAGTGAACACCACAGTAACAAGGGATGGGGATCCAAAGGACGTATGTGACCACTGCCAAGAGGGCAAAGGCTACAGAAGGTTTATTCTAGGAGACTGTGATGGGAGTAGGAGTAGGTGCACATTGCCACACACATGGTCAGGAAGTCATCACAAAGGGAGATGTGCAGCAGGTAGATACAGGCCCATGAGCATGTGGGAACAACCTATAGGCACCAGCTGCACTCACTGCATCCCCAGGCCTGGATAAATGCCAAGACACACGTGATAGTGCTGTGTTTGCAGCATCCCAAGTGCGGCACAGCATCGGGGCCACTGCACAGTAGTAGTGCACCAAGGGTTGCAACAGAGTGACATACACCTGCCACCAACCTGTACTCCACATACGTGGTATGGGATACATAAGGTTCGAATGTTCACACCCACAGACAAGGGGCAGATGGGCTGCACAGCTGACAAAACGTGGTGTGCACAGTACACACACTGACCAAACAGACCACGGCTGGGTTGACAGCAACAGCCACAGGAGCAGTGCCCATGCAGAAATCCCATAAGGCAGGACAGGGATGTGGTCAGGTAGCCCTTGGCGGGATATCCGCCACATGTGCCTGCCATGATGGAGACTGCAGTGGCGCAAGCCAGCCATGCCAGACACATGTCCAATGTGTGTTTGCAAAATGCCCACACAGAAGTGGAGAACCCCTGGATAAGGTGGATGAAACACGGTGCAAGGGGACCACAGGTGTCACAATGCAATGTGTGTTTTAAAGGTGTACTCATGTGATTGGCTGCACCTGTCTGCATGGCCCGTGCTGCCATCCTTCTGGCTGTCTGAACCACTAACATTGGTTCCTCTCAGCTCCCAGCTGCACCGGCCTCTTGGTACTGATACTGTCAGTGGCATGCATCACTGTAAATGTCCCCCAAAGCCCACCCAAGAATATGATAACAAGGGTGATGTTAGACATCCACTTATGACCTGGATAGGGCCCCCACCAAAAAGATGCTTAACAGGTCAGGGATGCCAACGTGTGGATGGTGGTAGTGGGGGGTTGCAGGGTACATGACATCCTATGACTGGTACAGGCCAGTTGGTTGTGCTTGTACAATGCAGTGGCACTGTCCCACAGGCCTTGACCAATGCTATGTGACTGCATGCATCCCATGTCTCAGCTAAGAGCAGCGTCTGGCAACTGGAGCCCCCCTAACTTGTACCACAGACAAGGCAACAGGCCACAAGTTGGCAACAACTAAAAGCATCACCCCAACTTCTGAGGTGAATACCTGGCTCGGCAGTCTAAAGGGGTCGGGGGTTTAGGGTACAAAATAACATTTATATTTACTCCAGGTTCTGGGAGAGAAGTGCCAGGGCTATGCTAGGTCTAACATCTGGGGGACCCCATAACAAGTCATACTTAGGAAGCACAGATGTAATGTCCACTACTAAAAATGGGATTGTACAGTATGGCTTTAGTCCCACAAGGTAGTAAAAATGCAGAAGGGGTGGTCCCTCAGGTTTGGTACTGTCTACACAGGAGCAAGGCTTTTCTTTCAGAACGACAACTGTTTGGACTTTTTAGAACACACTTTTCTTCACATACATTTCGAACCGTCCATCCTTCTGTTCTAGGAATCTTGGGACTTTACCTTTTCCCAGAAAGTGTATACTGTGGTAGTTGCCACACACTTAAACAACATTTCAAAAATTCTCCTGGAGTGATGACATATGTTAACATGCCCAGTTTAAACTGGTGTCCATATGTGAACCAGTTAGCACTGACTGAGGAATCAAACAGGGGTTATGCCCATCCTACCCCATGCCGGGTCTCTGCCATTCCTTCTGGGTTACGCCAAAACTGGATCCTCCATTTCCCCTTGAAATGCAAAGGACTCCTGAACTCTAAACTTGAAAACATTCAGCACTTGTTTGTGGTGAAACAGGGACCCTGTCAAGTGCACTCTAGCATTATCTCTGGGCACATACACCTTAGACCAACCCCTAAGAACAGTGCCATGAATCTGTACTCACGGCTTTGTTTATCCTTTTGATAGAGACATGGAAACATAAAGGAAAACATCCTCTTCCCTTCATACGTAGCTTGTCATAACTTCAGCTGCACACACTTTTCTCTCTGGGCAGCTGAAACTCTTCGGGATCTTCAGGGGATTGCCCCTTGGATCCACAGAAACACAGTCCAAACCACATTGTTCTGTGGAAATGACCCACTGGGGTCCTGTAGATGAATGATCTGCACCACTTCTTCTGGTACTGCTGGGTCTTACACACTAGGGTGAGAGACTGCTAGTCTCAAAGGAAACTGGCAGGCAACTCCTCACTGTGAGAACTGTTGCTCACTCAGAGCTCCACTTCACACCTCTGCTGACTACAGACTACTGACTCTCATCTGAACATTCTAAACCTCCCCCAGAGAAACTGATTCCAAAGTGGCTTGTGCTGCTGCAGAGTTCTAAATTACATAATCCATTCCCTGCTCAGCCTAGCTGATTAAACAATGATGTCATATGTAAAGGGCTCCTAATAAGCACCTTTACCAGCTGCCCTGTACCTTCCTATGGCTGAACTGATGGGATTCTAGTAACCCCAGGGGACTAGGTGGTTACATACATCTCACAGTGCTGGACAGATGATGCACCTATGTCCAGCTACACAGGTGACCAGTGCACAGAACAACCAGTGGTTGGTGTGGCAACATGCAGATGAGGGTCAGTGGACACACTAGGTAGCAAAGGGTCAACTCAAAACCTTTGCATACATGACAGTCCTTGTGAGCAGTACAGTTGTGGTTGGCCAGATGCAACATGTGTGCAGCCAGTGCCTGGGCGTATCTCCGGATGGCAGACACTGTCATGGTTGTGTGAGGAGCTAAATGGAGGATGGAGCAGCCAGGCTTGTGACATGGGCAGACATATAGCTGCACAAAGGACGCAGAAGATGTGTCATCATGTGCAGACACACAGCATGGACACCATGGCATTGACATGTGCACACAGTGGCGCATGCTGGACAAAGTGTGAGGCTGTGACATTGCATCCAGTGACCCCACATGACCTCCCAGTGGGGAGCACATGTCATCAGTGTAATCAATGCAGGCAACGCTATGAGATGTCACCAAGTACCAAAGTGTACACATGCGTAAGTCAGGCATGTCCACAGGATGTCTGCGCACACCGTCACAGTGACCTAACACATGCCACGCCATGCCATTGCTTGGCTGAATGTTTATGTTGTACCACACACTGGCTGTGTGTCAGTGCCATGGACACACCCAGTCTGACATGCCAGGCCAGTGTTAAAGCAGACATTGAACAGGGCTGGAGGGACCCTATGCTGAGGGACAGGGGGATACAGTTGACTGTACCATGACAGGGATAGTCGATGGGCATGGTCCAAGGCTCTGGTGACTGGCACCTGAGGGTCACCATGTAAGGTAATGCTAGGCACGCATGAACATGGGATAGTGGTGTCCTGCCATTGCACACAACAACCAAGCACTAACGCAGTGCAAGCACGCATTGTGGCACACAATGCCACGTCCACTGTCTGGTTTCAAGAGGCAGGTAACGTATGCCATAGGTGTGCTGGCCACAGGAGGGGAGACATAACACAGTGCCCTGTCAGTATCTCATTGTATATGCCAGTGTATGGTGTACATCATGAGGCAGCCTCCAGTACGTGCTGTGCTCACAGTGCAGGAAATGTGTCACAGTCAGCATAGTGCAGGTACGTACTGTGGGTATACAGTCACGACCTCAGACCACAACACATGTTAGGGTGAGGGGTGTGTGTCAACCACCATCAGTGAGGGGATGACACACTATACGGGAAGGGTGGGCTGTCAGCACGGGTGTGAGTGATGCCATACAGTAACACTGTGTAATGGCAGCACCAAAGAGTCATGGATTAGCGAACTCCCCCCATGGAGAGGATATAGACTCATGATCCATCCCTGCTATGTGACAAGTTGGCATGGATATGTGATGCGCAGGTTCAAGAGCCATGCCACTCATATGTGGCACAGTGTGGCAGTACTAGCGCATGTAAATTTGCCACAGTGTGATTGATGGGTGATGGTGAACTGTGGTATGCATACACCAGCAACACAGGCTACTAGGGGTAACACCTCAGTCAGGTAGCAATCAGAGTGCAACACAGGAGTAAACATGCTATACTGCAGTGACACAGACAATAACATGCCCATCATGTATCAGCAATACAATGTACAATAAACCAGACATATATTGAGATCGTAAACTACAGTATGAGCAGCCTGGGGTGCCACAGTATGATTGACAACACCCACACATGTGGCCCTTGGTGTTGACAGCCAGCCATGTAGTGCCCCACGGCAACACATCCCCCCCCCCATGAACGGTCTTAAGGTGTGATCCAGGGATGTCCAGTGTATATCTGTAATGTAAGCTGTGGGGCATGACACTACTGCATGTCGGGACCTGTGAGGTACCAACTCCCATGTGCCAGGTGACACGCAGACAACAGCATCAAATACACCCACCCCACCCACATACAGTCCATGTACAAGGAACACATGGGAAAAGCATACCTGCCTGGTCGTGGCACAGTGCCATCATGCACCATGTCCCTGAATCTCTGCAGCCTGTCCTGGTCCTGCCGCACCAGATCCCCATACCAGTGGCAGCACTGTTCCCTGGTGTTGTCCACATCTGTGTGGCCTGCCAGTTGCCACCCAACAGAGGCCCACACGTCACCCTTGGGGTGATCCAGGTCCTCATTACCAAAGAGCTGGCCCTCCCTGGTAACCACAAGGTCCACCAGCCTGGCCAGTTCCACCTTAGGCCACCTTTGATCCCTCTGTATCACAGCTCTCACTGTCCATGGCCAGGACATGCTTCCACCCTGTAGACCTTCACAGCTGTGCAGGCACATTGCAATACAGCAAAAAGTGGTGTTTGTGCAATGGAGAAACACTGTATAGCTCTGCGCATTGGGCAAAGTAGTATTCCGTTTGTATGATAGACTATTGCTGGCAGCACTTTGCGCATGAAGAGTACCCATGTACTGTGTGGCAACGTGCTACAGCATCGCGCAGCTGTGTACCACAAATGTGTGGCACAATATTGGTGCCATATTGAGAAGGTTCTGTAAGGCCACGAATTTGCTTTTGTTCCCCTGTCTGGCTGCATGTCCTTGTGGTACTACAACCTACAGTGGCTGGGCACTTGAAGGAACCCTATTCCAAAAGGTGATTCTGTCTTGTACATGGGCATAGAATCAGCCACAGGAACAGTATGTCCGCCTACTTGAATACCATATGTGGGATGGAGGACAAACCATACACCATGGCATGTAACATTCTATGAAGGGGCATACAGGGCAGATGCTGTGCATGGACAGGGGGGATGTCAGCTACCTCGGTAGCCCCGCTGCTGTGTTGGGCACAGTGGACATGGGACACAATGGTGTGGTGCACAGATACTGGCATTCAGTACCTCTATCTGCTGACACAAGGTCTTATGTCTGTAGGGTTATGCATGCCTGTCCAGTGGATACAGGTCAGGCGACACTGCTTGCATCAGGCATTGTGCTCCCCAGTACTGCTTATCAGACTAATTTTCCCTGCTCACAGTGCTAACAGGCTGCCGAACCTACAAGTGCAGACTCATGACACTGTGTTGTACACACTCCCACCAAAGATGCACAAGACATCGATCACACACCATACCACAAGTATATGTCACTGTGCTACTGTACCCTGTGCAACACATATGTGCTATCAACAGCAATGGTGGGCCACCTGCAGGCCTCACATACAGGATCCCACATGTGTGAGTCTGGAGTCTGGCTGGCCCACAATGGTCAATGAACAGTGCATAATATACCAAACACCAGCAACTTGGGAGGTCCCTCAGACTAGGAGTGTGCCGGCCTTGCACCATGTGCACCATGGTGGGGGGGTGGGATACTGTGGCAGTGGCTACTGCAAGTGCCTCTGTGATGACCGGCGTGTGTCATGAGTGCAGTTGGTTGTTCTACAGTACCACAGCAGTGCCATGGCATGTTGGATCATGGTTATGACCGACTGCATTCGGCTGCATGTCGTGGAACACTGGGGAATCCTCATTGTCCCTGTGGGGGTGCGAGAGGTCACACATAATTCTGTAGTACCAGTGTTTTGCCATGTGTACACCATAGCTGTGGTCCATGCGCTGCTGTGATATGGGACTGGACAAAGTCTGCATACAGGTGACCACATGGCACTGACCTGTCCTTATCACATCTCCCCAACAGGGAGAGAATCAAGGCACACAGGTTTAGCACTGATGAACTGCATGCCCTCATCCAGGTGTGCATTGCCCAGGAGGCTACCCTCTCACAGTACCACAGCACTGATGTTAATGTACGGCAGGCCTGGACTGAGATCACAGAGGTGATCAATGCAGTGGGTGGTCGGGGCAGGTCAGTCAACACAGTGCGTAAGTGCTACAGTGACCTCTGTTGTCGTGCCAAGGAATCCTTGGTTGTGCTGTGGAGAGAACTGTGTGCTACAGGTGGCGGATGCCCTGCACTCATGATAACCTGGCCTCTGGACCCAGCAGAGGAGGTAGTGGTGTCATTGCTGTGGAGGTGTCCGGTGTAACTGGTGGGAGCTATGAGACCCTAGTGCCATCTACACTCCCATGTAAGTAATACAGTGACACCACTATTGTGCCAGTATGTGACACATCTCTGATTGTATGTACATGGTTAACAAAGGGTGCAGATGTGGGCCACACATAGTGCAACTGTCAGGCCCTTCACAATAGCTCCCTTGGTCAGCTCATGGACTGCCACAGTCACGTTACCTACGGGCAACCCTGAGTGCACATGCTCATTTGTTTTAGGTTCCTATCACGCAAGCACGTGTGGCCTGTCTCAGGTATGCACTGCATCATGTCACACACTTTGTTGCTAGACCTCACTGCTGTGACCTCCACCATTGTCAGCCATTCTTGCACTTTCGTTGCTACATGGTATGTTTTGGACCTGGCTGTTGTACTCCTGTCATGCACTATTGTTGTGACTGGTATGCATGTGCATGTCTGTGTGAGCACATATCACAATCTGTGTGACATGGTGGGGGTTTACACCTTCCTCTGCCTCCATTGCATGTTCACATTGTGCACCTGTACACTTCACCATCATGTTCTTGGTACACTATCCTGTTGCTAAACCCTACCATGCATCACAAGCATACCCTCATCTACATGTTTCTGTCCCTGCAGCTCAAGATATGGTCCATCAACCAATGGTGTCTGACCAGCCAGGGCCAGCAAGTGGTCTCCGGGATCCACCCATTGCCTGGCCAGACCTTCTGGAGCACAGCAGTTCTGACTTCACTGAGGGTGATGATTTGGAGACATATGTGGCCAGGCAGGAGTTGTTCTCAGGCTACTCACAACCAGAGCTAGATGTGGTGACCATCACCACTGATGGCGATGTTCCATACTGCCTGTTACAGCAGCCATTACCATCACCACCACCTCATGGGCGCTCATACAGGAGTCGGCCCTGCCATCCCACACCTTCACCCCATCACCTTCTCTGCCACACAGTCCTTCCTACCCACTGTCCTCCCCGGTCCTGTTCAGCAACACTAGACAGAGGGCAGGGTGTCTGCCCTGCCTGGGGAGAACACAGTCCAGGGTACACAGGGTGGTGTACATCCACCACCTCAACCTGTGCTGCCACTGTCCATCATCAGTGTCCCTGGCACACATGGGGTAACCCAGTCAGTCTGCCCACTCGCAGCTCCTCCAGAGCCTGTGCTACCCATGGCAGAGCAGGCTGAGCATGGCACACATGACATGATGCATGCAGCTGTGGACACCCAGGGTACCTCCCTGAAGGTGCTTGAGCAGATACGGGACATGCTGCAGCAGGACATCAACCTCTGCTGGCAATGAGATCACTTGGACAGGCGGCATGCCCAGGAGCATGAAGGCCAGCTTGTGGTTGCCATTTGCCGTATTTTTGGAGACCTGAAGAGGGCAGTTGTGACCCTGGCAAGTGTACTTCATGGCAGTTGGTGCCATGCATGCAGCACATCTGCCTACAGTGTCTATTCTCCTGTGTCCTGGAGAGCATGAAGGCATGTGTCCACACCACAGTGTCTAACATCTGACAATGGCAGCACACCTGCATCACCTGCCTCCATAGGAAGACCACCCACCCCTGGCCATGGCATGTTCATGCGGGCATCCAGTACCTCACATGGGCATGCCAGCTCTCATCTGACACCCCAGGCCCATGTGTCCCCAAACTCTGTAACACCCTCGTCTGGGGCCACTACATCATCTCTCCATCTTCTGCGCTGCTACACCGCCAGGACATGTGATGGCCACTGGAAGAAATAGATTAGCAAAACCCACACTCCCCAGGTTCTGTGTGAGGATGCTACCATACATGACTATCATTGCTGTATATGCCTGTCATTAAATGGATTTGTTGGACCTGTGCATGCAATCAGAGTATTGTCTGTATTTTGCTTACTGTGTCATGTTACACTGTCACCTGTGCTATGTTGTTTGTGGTTGTTTTCATTGTTGTCTTTGATTAAGTATATAGTGCAATGGTTCCTCTGTTGTTTATTTCACCTGTGGCTATTTATTTATTGTTTTCAGACAGACACCTGGGGTGCATGTGACTGTTTTTATTTATTTATTCCTGTAATTGTTTGTTATTTACATGTAGTCTTTGTTTTCATTCCATGTTTGTTTACCTATACATTTAATAAACATTTAGTGTATGCTGATATTTTTGGTGTGATTGCTACTCTCCATCTACTGGCTTCTAGCTGTTGTATGATGTGGTTCCTGTGCTCCTGGGCCTCTGTGCCATGCACAGATCTCTGCTCTGTAGTCTCTGTGCAATCTTCTGTTCTTCTGGCTCTGTGTCTGGTGTTGTCTGTTCCTCCTGGACCGGCAGCCATGTGTCATAGGAGAGTGTCATGTTGCAGAGCATTCGACAGGAGATGAATATGCCACAGGCCTTCTGAGGTGTATACTGTAGGGCACCACCAGAGCGGTCTAGACAACAGAAATGCATTTTAAGCATGCCAAAGTCCCGCTCAATGATGTTACATCTGGCTGTGCTGCATGGTAACTCTCCTCCATCTCAGCTGTGGGGCAGGGGACAGGGGTGAGGAGCCATGGGTGTAGAGGATATGAACTGTCACCTGTAATAGACACATACATATGTGAGATACAACATGTTCTTGGTAATGTCCTTCAGCCATGTTCTGGAACCTTCTTGCATGTTCCACCACCTCCCCCTACCCTGGGATGCATACCTGTGTAACCCACAGGGATTTGACCTCCTGCCTGTGGTGCATTCTCACATCATTTATCTGAAGAACCTTCTTACACCCACTGTCTCGGTCTGCTCCCTCCACTCCTCCTCTACGGGCCTCCTTGCGATTCCCAGGACGAGGCTAAAAACAGCAGGTGACAGAGGATTTAGTGTTGCCACTCCCGTCCTGTGGAATTCACTTTCTCCAGCTGTTAGAGAAGCCCCTTCTGTTGAGGTATCCAAGCCCACCTCAAGGCCTTCTTGTATAATCAGGCCTTCCCAGGCTGCGCTTTATAGCCTTATCCTGATTCCTGATTTTTATGCTTTAACTGGTCCACAGCTATTTTCAAGTTAGTAGCTGTTGCTGAGGGTAGTATTTATAAATGTTATACTAATTGTTGTAATACTGTATTTTTATGTCCAATAGTGTGTTATTTGTGTATATATATAATTATTGATTGACTTTTGTGTGGAATTTTAATATGTTCAGCACCCAGAGCCTCTGGGATGGGCGCCTTTTTAAATAAACTTTATCTTGCCTTGCCATCCTCAGTGGCACATGTGCTAGACACTTCCGTCTGCCACCTTTGCCTTGTTCTTGACACTTGATAGAGTGCCCACATTCCAAAACCTTCTTGGAGTTCTGACCCCCTATCCCCAATCCTCGGATGCAGCCCTGTGTAGCCCACAGGGGACTGCTGTCCTGTCCCACAGGGTTTACTCACCCACTAGGTGTCCAATGGGTATCTCACTGTCTTCAAATTTCTGGCACAGGATGGAGTTGAGCCAGATGAAGGAGTCATGGGTGCTCCTGGGGTAACGCACCAGCATATTGGTGATGTACCCTGTGGCACACCACCTGGCAGTTTATGGAGTGGTAGCCTTTTCTGTTCAGGTAGGCATCTGACTCCAGGCCAAGTGGTGCACGGATGGCCACATGGGTGCAATCAATTGCATCAAGTACTCCTGGCAGGTACGCTACCCAGTAGAACTGCTGCATTGTTCTTCTTTGCTCCTCTGCAGTGCTAAGGAATACTATGAATTCCCTGGCATGTGGCCGCAGAGCATCTAGGAATTCAGCCAGCAGGCACAAGGTGGATGATTGTGACACTCCAAATGTATCCCCGACAGGTGTCTGGAAGGTACCTGTTGCTAGGAGGCACATGGCAGCGGTCACCTTCACCTCCACCATCAGGGCTTGGCTACGCTGGGTGATGCTGTACAGGTCTTTGTCCTGGAGTTCACACAGCTGCATGAGCATGGCCCAGTTGAGATGATACAGGCCAACTACCTGTTTATCAGTCATTGTCTCAAAGGAGACGCATGGCTGGAACTGTCTGTGTGCAGCAGGCTGCCTCCGCCAGCAATGGATTTGCCCAGGATGTCCCTCTTACTGCTCTTCCTGGAGAGCCTCCCCAGCATGTATAACAGCTGTACTGTGAAGTCAGCCATTGTGCTCCCTCCTGCAGTTCCTGCTTCTGCCTCTGGGCTTTGCCCAGATTAAGAGGACCTTTTTATAGGTGGTAATTAGTACCGGTCAACATGCTGTGCAAGCAACTTTGTGCACTGCTAATGCTATGGAAATAGCATTGCACCTGTATGCAAAACCAGTCCGCTCCATTTACATCGTGCATACATTATATTATTATGATTGCAATAACAGCTTTTGCTCATGTAAAATGGCTTTTTGTAAATCGTGGTTCCCCACAAACTCCGTGCAATCGGCGTGCGAACACCTTGTGTAATTCATAAAGTTTTGTGAATCTAGTCCCTGCTCTTCAACAGTGTTCTGATTGAGACAGTCATAGTTTGTACAATGGATGCAATAGTGGCTATTCTAGGCATAAATTAGCATTTTTCAAGATTGCTAAGGCCCTCTAATGTAAAGAGAGCTACCCAGGGTTTCTTTAACAGTGATCACAAAGGTACTGTTCTGTAGTTCAGAAATGGGGCCCACATTTTTAGGTACTCTGACATCTTCCAATGCCTGGTGAGACAGTCATTCCAGGCAGGCTTGTTGTGAACTGGCCTGGAGCTATTCACCTAAAGCAGGGATGTTCTTGGTCCTCCACTGCCTTAGAAGGTGGTGTTTGGTAGCTAGAATGACTGCTTCCACCCTGCAAACTGCAGGGTGTGACTTAGTGTAACCTCCCTGTTACCTGGGGTTACAAGAATCCCAATTAGATCTAGTGGCAGGCAGGGAAGACAACCTATGAAATTCCAGTTAAATGGATTTCACACTGTCTCATTCTGTTCTCAATCTCAGCTGAGTTGGAGGGATGACATCATATAGAGTTCTCGCAACAGCATAAACCACATTGGAATGTTGCAGCTGGGAGTCAGATAGAACATTGGGAGGTTCTGAATTCAGTCTAGTGGGAGACTCAGTGAAGGAGGAGGTGCACTGCAGTGTGCAGTCCCTCAGAGCCCTCAGCTCTGACCAGAGCTACCTGTCATTGTGGGTGTGTGTTCTCACCCTAGATGGAGACACAGAAGATACCATTTGGAAGTGGTTGAGACCGTCTTCCAGTTGTTCCAGGGACCCATCCCTGAGAGTAATGGGGGGATCCAGACCAGCTCTCAGGGGCAATCCCCTGGCCCTGCTGGCAGGAGAGAAGCTGCCTTGAAGATTTGTGCTGAGGCATCAAGTAGTTGCTTGGTTTTCCTGTGGAAGAAACCTGAGGGGCACCTGCAAACCAGGGTGAGTCAGCTCTGCCAGAGAGCCTGTCTTTTCACCAGACAATGTGTTTAGTATCTGCTACTGTGGGGTCAAGAAAGAAAGAACAAGCCAAGTACAGTACTAAACTTGCGTGTGACTAAAAATGTATCTAAACAGAGATGGACATAGTCACTTAAGGAACATTTCAAGTCAGGACACTATTTTTCCAGAAACTGTAGATTGTTAACATTGTAAAAATACTTAAATTGGACTTTTCTGTTTAAAATCTGCCTCAGCCCGCATTCCGATTTGTCTGAGAAGAGAGCGAGGTGTTCGGAGGGACAATCGGCATGCGTGCTAACCCACTTTATTCCAGAGGCCTCCAGGATCGGCTGTAGGCTGCATTTAACATCGCAACAACAAGCCACTGATTAAGTGAGTACCATCATAAAGAACAGTTCAAACTGTGTGATTTTACCAAAATGCCTGCTGAATCTGTGTTTAGCAGTGTGATCATTTTGCAAAGAAGGACTGTGTCAAGTTTAATCAGCTAAAGCAAGAATTCTGAGCAATAGACTGTCAGCATAATTATAGGTTCAGCAACAGTATAATTTTCAAAGCCATGTGAGAGACTGTGAGTTGTATGAGAAATTCAGCAAGAAATACAGGCAATCCTGTGCAATGTAATACTGTGGCTTTAGGGGACTTTAAGCTAGAACAGTGATTTAAAAAGTGAATGAAAAGTCTAGTGAAATCATATAAATGTGCTAGGAGAGCAACCAGTGCAATTTAACAGTTTGAGTGAACTTTATCAGTGGAGTATGTAAATCGGTTGCGCAGTGGCTTGACTCATAAACAGAACGTTGATGTGCAGGAGTGCTGCCGCCACCATTACAGGGTGGGGTAGTAATGTAAACACAGCAGCAAGGGAGCCATTTTGTAAAACGTTTTCCAAAAGAGTGGGACTTGAAATAACAGTGAGCGTTTGTTTGCTTTTCTCTGCAGTCATGGCTTTGGGACCAGCCTGTTACCCTGATCATGCCCAGGCTATGACAGTAGAAGAAGTTAACAAGTTGAGAGATATTGAGAGATGTTACTATGGGGGATGATTGCCTCCTCATGTGGCTTTTCCTGGATATCCAGTGCGAGTATGTGTGATGTGCTTAAATGCTGAAAGGGACGTCTTCATGGCACCTCACTGTTCTGGGTGCCTAGAGAAATATGGCTTGATTAAAGCACCCAAGATTCGTTTGGCTCCCACATGGACAAAGCTTCAATAATCTGCAGTTGGCAGCACACAACACCAGGAGGAGCCTGATATGGAAGGCCCCTAAGAGTGTGGCATAAAGCAAGAGGGTGCAGATTTACAGACAGAACAATGTACTTATGTATCAGAGTCCTGGTCCCAGAGAGACGTCATGGAAGGAGCATTAGTAGACCTTTGGAGAAAGGGGCCTAGCCCAAGTCTCATAGGTGAAGATGAGATGAGGGAGGCCTTTGAATGGGAGGTATCAACCTCCGTGCCCAGCGAAGAGTGGACAGTCTCAGGAGTGAGGACGACTGCTCACTCCTGGGCACAGATTTTTAGTGAGGAAGAAGAAGAAGAGGGAGCCTATGTGGCCTTGTGAAGAAGGTATGGATCCACAGCCTCAAGCTCTTGCCTCAGAGGAACAGATAGCAGAAGAGAGTAGTGACTCTACAGCCTTGACCCCACAAGGAAGAGTTAAAGACCCATTCTATGTTGCCTTAAGTATGTGTAGCTGACAGAATCAGGAGTGGCCACCCCCAATCCAGGCCAGAGGTCACAAGTTGACCAAGTGTAGTAAAGAGGAAAGACTGGTTCATAGGAAAGCGAATGAAATCTATGGGATACTCTTTCCTACCTTTCCTCTGAGAGTCTGGGATGAGATTGAAAAAAGCAGGAAATCCTGGACACTAGAAGAGACATTGAAACATGTGCATCCTGGTGCCAACAGATATGTCAAAAATAGAGTCTTACAATTTAAAAATCAGCTAGTGGAAAAGGGCAGGACACTGTTTATTGACACTGTTCAAATTGTGGATGGAGAAAGACATGGAACCTTTCCCAGTGTGGATTATGAGCACCCAGATGGGGTAATAATTCCAGCACCTGACCCATTGTGCTATTGGCCACAATGCAAAGATCAACCTTGAGTGTGCCCATGCCTACCAAGTGGAGAGCAGAGCAGTGGTAACTAGTGCTGCCATCCAGCTGTTGTTGTACCTATGTTGTTCCGCCAGACTGGCGTTCCAGGACTCAGGTGCCCCACATTCATCAGTCTTGCAGTGTACTGGCTTTCCAGATTCCATTGAATGGCCCACCAGATGACTTCATATCCAGAGTGGACACCAGCTCAGCTGTATCCTGATTCGTCGCCTCGGATTCCAGATGACTTCAGACCAGCTGTTTTTCCTTTTTTCCTGTTCCAAGGTTCCATCTCCTAGATGACATCATCCCTGCAGTTTCCAGATGTGCCCTCCTGTCATTTTCTGGAAGATATCAGCCCAGCTGTATGAGAAGAATGCTGCCAGGGAGAGTCTTCGGCTGAAGAACCAGGTGGTGTACAGTTTTCGTTCTACAAGGGACTGGTAAGTCCAGACTTTTCTATTCATATGACATTTCAGGACACACCCTGCACTAGCAGACTCCAGAAGTTTGAACTGTCCTCAAAGACTCTCCCCTTCGGGATTTCAGCCTGCTAGAACTGTGCTTCACCGGGCTCCAGCCCAGGAGAGACTATTGGACTTGCCTTCGGGCACTGTGATTCCTAGAAGGGACTTTTAGGGCACTCCATCCCCCCAAATAATATGTATTGTAAATAATGTCATTGTTTTCTACTGTTTTTACTGTTTATACTGTTTTTCTACTTTTCTAAAAAATATTTTTGGGATTCTCCAGTGATTTGATGGTAGGGGTTAGATAGACTGTGTATGCAGATTAGGAGTGTGTTTGTCTTTCTTTTTCTTGCAGGTGTTCCTGAAGAAGACAAGACAAGAAGAGGAGGAGGTATTCAGCGGAGTTCCTTACAGTGCTTTAAAGTAGTAATGTTTAAAGTACAGAATGTTGTGATTTCTGTGTGTAACTTTTCCTTCCACAGGTATGGTTGTGGGGGAGTGTGGGAGCGTGGGAGTAATGTATAGAGTATAGCATTAGCTCCTTGTGTCTGGTTGCAGGTGTCCCAGGATGGGGGGAGGATCCTCTGTTTGTTTTGTTTTGGGGTATTTGGTTTAGAGGCAGATAGGTTTTCCCTAGAGGGCTAGGGGGGATAGGCAGGCTGTGGTCCTGACCTGCAGTAGGGGCTGCAGTGCTAATCTATTAGGGCTATGCTCCGAACAATTCTACCAGAGCCACTAGGTATCCATAGTAAGAACTTAGAATAGAGGCTGATGTGTCAGCCGATGGCCTCTGGGCCCTTAGTGTTGCCTGCCTGTGCCTAGCACATGGTAGGAGAGGGCCTGATCACCCCTCTCTGTAGGTAGCACAGAGCGTAGGATGGCCTTGGCCAGGTTAGTAATGACTGGGGACAGTCATTTTCCTGGCCGAGGATGGGTGTAACCCCCCTGTTACCTGGGGTTACAAGAATCCCAGTTAGATCTAGTGGCAGTCAGGGAAGGCAGCTTGTGAAATTCCAGTTAAATGGATTTCACACTGTCTCACTCTGTCCTCAGTCTCAGCTGAGCTGGAGGGATGACATCATATAGAATTCTCGCAGCAGCATAAGCCACAATGGAATGTTGCAGCTGGGAGTTAGATAGAATGTTGGGAGGTTTTGAATTCAGTCTAGTGGGAGACTCAGTGGAGGGAGGAGGTGCACTGCAGTGTGCAGTCCCTCAGAGCCCTCAGCTCTGACCAGAGCTACCTGTCGTAGTTGGTGTGTGTTCTCACCCTAGATAAAGACACAGAAGATACCATTTGGAAGTGGTTGAGACCTTGTCCCAGTTGCTCCAGCACCCCATCCCTGAGAGGGATGGGGAGATCCAGCCCAGCTCTCAGGGGCAATCCCCTGGCCCTGCTGGCAGGAGAGAAGCTGCCTTGTAGAGTTGTGCTGAGGCACCAAGTAGTTGTTTGGTTTTCCTGTGGAAGAAGTCTGTGGGGCACCTGCAAACCAGGGTGAGTCAGCTCTGCCAGAGAGCCTATGCTTTCACCAGACAGTGTGTTAAGTATCTGCTACTATGGGGTCAAGGAAGGACAGCCAATTACAGTACTACATTTGTGTGTGTGACTAAAAATGTATCTAATCAGTGGGGGTCTACAGGGATGGACATAGCCACTTAAGGAACATTTCAAGTCAGGATACAATTTTTCCAGAGACTGTAGATTGTTAAATGTGTTATACATTTCAAGACAGCATTCTACAGCAGTGTGTTCAAGGAAGGTGTTGATTCCAAATGAATGGCCAGGTATAGATTTGGAAGCAAGAGGTGGGAGACCCCCCCCCATCAGTAGTAACCAGATTTACCTCTACGGGTTCAGTTTGGGCACCTTTAGCTTTCTCCTGGGCACTTGGCCAGTGTTCAGGGAAAGTACCCAGACGTGGGATTAGATGGAAGATTTTTCCCTTCATGGAGCCTGTATGTGCTCATGGGTGGTAGAGGGAGCCACCGAGAAATGTTCCATGCTATATGGAAAGTAGTCCAGTTGCTGGCCGAATGTGCCATGCAGGGATGTAGTCCAAGGCTGGTCGGATGTGCCAGGCCAGGGAAATCCAGAGAAGAGCACAAGTTTGGGCTGCGTGCCCAGTGTGTTTCTAAACCTGAGGGTTACAGTGTATAGAAGATGTGTTCTGGTCTCCGTATATCTGCATTACCAGGAGTGTAACCCCATGGGGGTCCATCTGCGCTTTGTTCTTCTGCTGTTGTTGTGAATAAAAGCCACACTCTAGAATCCCACTCCTGGTTTGGACATTACAGTTATAGCTTCCTGTATCCGGAGTTACTTGGGTGCCCCTGTGCAGAAGTCAAACCTAGCCAAAATGCCTAGCAACAGTTTTCTCCCCGAACTCACGAAGCCAGGTAGTGGGTTACATAATGGAGGCACCACATAGCACTAATAAAACAAAAAAGAACATCAACCCGGCCCCTGCTTACATTAAGGAAGTGAGTTTCAATTATTTCTAGAAGAACAAAAGAGGGGGTCAGCCTTAATGTGTTTGGTGGGAATTTTTGACAATATTGTAGAACTGGATCCCTAATGGGGAAGATTAGTGGACAAGAAGAACAGAGATTATGAGACAGAGAACCAGTCTGCTCTTCACAACGCCGACATATATCTGAAGAGAGGACTCCTAAGGCTTCAAGGCTTGGGGTGTTTGATACCAGTGATGTAAAAGTTTATGTTGAATGAGTTGAGCTTTACTATTTCTGTAGGCCACATGGGCCAGTACCTACTGGGTTTCCAGCTATTGTCGGAGATGTCAATACTCAGCTCTTGCTCCCATTTATTCTTACTGGGTGTTGTGAGAGAAGGGCTTGAGTATCTCAGCAATTTATAAATTTGACCTGCCCTTCCCCTGTGATTTTTCAACCACAATTGAAGGTCTTATTTTGGTGAGGGAGGGCCTGATAGTTTTGCAACGGGGGGTTATGGCTGATCTTAATAGGAGATCATGCCAGAAGACCTGTTTTGGGATACCATAGAGGGACACAATATCATTAAAGGTGTTCTGCAATAAAGATATAGTAAAGGCAAGAGGGGTTTAGTGTATTATCCCTCTAAACCTATCCATTATGGATTACTGGAATGGTGTGGAGAAAACCATTTAATCACCTGTGCTGCCACAAAGAACATATGGTAATGTGGGAAGTTAGGGAGTTCCCAACTACCCTCTGACCAGTGCTTCTGAAGCTTGCCCCTACTAAATCTGGTAGATTTGTCTTCCCATAGGAAACCTCCTATCAGTTTATTAAGTACGTCAAAATTGTGATAGGGAGGTGAGCCAGAAGATGCAGGACTTTGGAGATGAGCGTCATTTTTGTAGCTGCAATTTTCCCAGAAAAAGAGAGATGAAGTGCATTCCACCTTTCAATATCTGCCCTGAGGGAGTACAGGAGGGGTACAAAATTAGCTTTACATATTTCTGTGAGTAGTGCTGTGACTTTAATCCCTAAATAGGTAATTTCTGTGTTAGCCCATGTCCAACCTGAGTTATGGAAAAGTGTTTGCGTACATTTGTCATTCAGGGGAAGGATTTTGGACTTACTATGGTTTTTATGAAGTCCAGATACCTGTGAGCAGGTATGGAGCAGCTGCTGAAGAGGACTGATGGCTTGAGGGACATCTGGTATCAGAGATCATTAGCTTAAGCTAGAGAGAAGTATTCAGTGTTTTTGAAAGTAAACCCTTTGATATTCCTGGCCATCCTGAGTGCTGTGGTTAAGGGTTCTATAGCTAGCAGGAATAGCAAGGGGGACAGGGTCCACTGTGGTGCATCCCTTGAAACAGCTGAAATGGAGAAAACATGGTACTATTTGTGAGGACACAGGCATCTGGTTTTGACACTGGACAAGAAGTAAGGCCCTATTCCTAATTTCTGCATGGCTGCAAATAGGTATGACCATTCAAGTGAAACAAAGGCCTTCTAAAAATCTATGGTAAGAGTATCTACCTACAGATGTAGGGCAAGATTTGGCTAGGTGATGAAGGTTAAGGAGGGTTCTGAGATGGTCAGATCTTAGCCTGCCTTTCGTAAAACCTACTTGTGGTAGATGGATCAAATTGGAAAGGGCCTCATCCAACCTGCAGGCCAGGAGTTCCACTAGAATTGTGGCATCTGCATTAATTAAGGAGACTGTTTGTTAGCTACCTGGTAAGGCTGGATCGCTACCCTTTTTTGGGAGTACTTTAATTACCACCTCTTTTGTTGTAGGGAAGAGATATGTGCTGTTGAAGAGAATGTAGGAAAGCCCAGAAGAGTATGAGGGAGACAGTCTAATGAAGAGTTTGATAAAAGTCTACAGAGAATCCATCTCCTCTACGGGACTTATGCATGTAAAGTATGGCTGAGGTGACTTCCTCCTGTGAGATTGGACGGTCCAAATTTTGTAACTGGGAAGGGGATATTTGAAGAGGAGTCATAGGGTCAAGGAATGTATTAATTAATTCTGGAAAGGGTACGGAGGGAGAAGAATAATGTTCTGCATAAAATTATTTCATTATTTTGTTAATATCCTCTGGTTTTGTACCCAATTTGTCCTGTGGATTCAGTAAATCAGGAATATGCCTTTCAGTCTGACTTTTTTTAGTTTGTATGCTAAATGTTTGCTTGATCATTCTCATTTTTCTCAATGCTTGTGCTATGTATGAAACAGGGATAGTTTGGCCTTCCTAGTGTAGTGGGTGTTGAGTTCAATGTGAACGGCTAGGAATTCTGAGGGGTCAATTTATGGGTTAGCTTTATAAGGTGGCCTCCAATTTTCAGGCTTCTAGTTCCCTCTGCTTTTTTTGATGAGCTACATAGCCAATGATTCAGCCTCTCAGGAAGTCTTTCAGAGATACCCATAAAGTATCATCCGAGGTATCTCTGTTGACATTAGTACAGATAAATTGTAAGATTTCAGAGCAGTCCCATGGAATGAAGCCTGGGTCTCAAAGCAGTAGAGAGTCGAAGCATCAGGAGGAGGATCTGTGAGATGGAGGAGTTCCATAGAATATGCACGAGGGGGTGATTGGACATAATTATAGGGTGCATTTTTATGACTTGTCAGCCAAATATCTAGTAAAGTGATATTGACGTCTCTTCCCGTAATAACTGGAGTGCATAGTGAGTCAAAGGTAGTCAGTCTCTCACTGAGCTGGGCAAAGAATTGTGGGTTGTCTCCACTGGGGATATACACATTACTGAGGACCATGGGTCCTTCAGGTGTAGAAAGCCTGGCCAGAATCCACCTACCATCTTTATCAGCGAGTGTGGCACAGAACTGCCTTTTGAGTGATTTATGGATGAGGATGGAAACTTCTCATTTTGTTGATGTGACAGTGCTGTGGGCCTATACCCAGTCCACTCCCTTTTCAGTTCTGTTGTTTCATGAAAATTCAGTTTAGTTTCTTGAAGAAAGGCTACCTTTGTAGGGAGTTTCCGAAGATGTGTTAAGACTTGCTTACGCTTGACAGGAAAATGAAGGCCCCTGATATTCCATGACTACATTTTATATCTGTCATGAGTGTTCCAGAAGTAGTAATATATTGAAAGCGTCAATAAGGAACCCCTTCCCCCCTCAAGGCTGGGTAGTATAGTCCTCTCTATTTAATCCCTTATCCTGGTTTGTGTAAATAATACTCCATTACAGAGGTAGCCTTACTTCCAAAAATGCTGGCCATAGTTAGTGAATGTATTGACCGTCAGTAGCGCATATATCAGAAGCTGGTTGTACCTATTACCAAAACAGAACTACCCCACAGGGGTCGTAAACAGAACAATAAACTAACAATCCTGAAGGAAGTTAAAGAGCAAAAACAATAGAAGTACTCTAGAACTACAATTCCACATCCTTGTGCTGCAATAAATCAGTAAAGTAAATTAAGCAGCAGGTGCAGGTCTGGTGCATGGAGCTATGTTCTCTCCAATAACATATCAAGAAACAAAAGCCAACAGATATCATGCATAATGGTATTTAATAACAGCTGTAGGCATTCCTAAGGTGGTGCCCCATGTATATAAGGCGCGTCTGTGTGTGGTGACCTTCGTTTCCCTGTGTAAGGCCCTATAAATACCCAGGTGAACACATGGATAGGTAAAATATGTTATTGCTCCTGAGATTCAGTTGCCCAAGTGAGTATTGTGATCTCCTCTTCCCCTGAGGGGATCAGTCTTGTGTGAAGAGCTGCTTGGTCAGCACCACAGTATGGGGAGGAGTATAGATTAAATTATCAAAAGGTGTGACCAATATTTTAGGGTTTAACCTCTCAACCTTAGCTCCCGAGGTCAAAGAAAAATATGTATATGTTAACTTGATAAGGGTCCTCTCCTATATTATTGTCTGTCGTGAATTAATCAAAGACTTGGTATAACTGCAGGTTCATCACATAAAAAGAGATGGTCAGCTTGTACATTCATGCATCATTATGCTGCATGGGTCCCTGCATCACGCTGTTTGTGGATACTGTTCCTGCCAAGCACTCTGCCATCATAAACATGGACTGTAGGCCTGGACTCACAGGGGACTGTCTGCAAGGGAGGGGCCGCATAGTAGATATGAGTGGGAATCGCTTGTGGTAGGCACCGCTATCACCCCAGTGGGCTGGGTGGTGGATCCTCATATGCCATAAATATCTCCCCCAAGCCCATTGAGAGGATGGTGAGATAGCTGGTTAATTATGCCTGAAACACTGTGTATCTCATGTGTGGGAGCAGGGGAACAAGTAGCAAACATAGAGGGTTAAGCTGCTGCTAGATGTTACTTTGAGAGGGCTCTTGCAGTAGGTAATTACATATAGAACTGACGCCGGCAGGCAGCAGGACCCCACGGAAAAATTTCTAGCTAGCAGTCCCTGGCGAGGGACCGCCCCTACGTCAGGTGACCGGCATCAGTAGACGTCGGTATAAAGGGGTGGTCCCGGAGGCCCGCCTTCCAGTTCTTTCCTGCCGTTAGCTCGTGCAGCGCTCATGGAAATGTTCGTGCTTCATCAGCCCTTCCTTCGTCGCCTTTTTACCAAAAAAACTCTTTATTTCTTCGACTAACGTCACTACTAGCATCGGTGTATGTTGTCCCCTACACCCTCCGAGCACAAGAATAAATGCAATTCGTGCAGCGCCCAACTACCGCACAAGGATGGCCACTCCCTGTGCCTGTTCTGCCTAGGCCCTGATCACCCGGTCGAGAAGTGCCAGAATTGCCTCAGCTTTAACGCGGCTACCCGAAAAAGGTGGCAGCAATCCCTGGAAGCCCATATTCTAAAGAAAAAAATGAGCTCTATGGAGAAGGAGCTTAAAAAACTGAGGCAGGTGTCCACTTCCCCCGAAGGCCATTGGAAGAAGAAGGACAAGGAGAGGCACCGGGACAAAGGCTCCTCCACCACGTCTCCCTCGGGAGTCACTGGGACGCAGGTAACATACCCTCCGGGGGATCACTACTCGACTGCCACCTCAGAGGTTTCTGAGGCGGTGTCGGCCCACCCATCTGGCTCACGCTTGGGCCTTGCAGGCACCTCCGGGCAGTTGGAGGCCTCCACCCCTGGTTTGGCCACAGACTTGTGGCCTACCACTGTGGGTGACTCCGGTAAGCTGGGCATCGGCTCTTCTGATGTCTGCCCGGAGAGGGCTGGTAAGACGTCCGACCCTCCGGGGTGACACGCGGCCTCCTCTCCACCGGACCAGGCCAATCTCTCCTCTCGGCCTGTCTCCAGTGAAGGCTCTTGTAAGTTGGACATCGGCTCCTCCAGCGCCCGCCGAGAGCTCGCCTCTAAGCCTCATGTTGGCTCGTCCAGCCGGCGAAGGAACTGATGATGGACCCCCTAACATCCATCGTTCCCGGTTCCCCGCAGCCTTCGCTGCCATCTGGGAACAGAGTCCCCAACCTGAACCCGGGGACTTTTCCTCTCCGTCCCTGGGCGACGCTGGGGTTCTTTTGCCTCCGTCAGTCCTTCCTCCATCTGGAGCGTCGGACCTGACGTCGGCTCCCTGGATGCCGGTTCCGACGCCGGCCCCTCCGACGTCGGTACCTCCAGCGCCAGGGCCTCTGCTGTCGGCCCTGATGTCGGCCTTACCGACTCTGGGTGATATTCTGCTCCCATCGGGCCCTCCGCCCTCCAGGCTCTCCACTACAGACCTGCCCATGAGGTTCCCGGCCGGGCCGTCTGCTCCAGCAGCCCCCCCCGGCTCCTGGGTATCCTCCATCTTATTCAACGCTGGTGTACCTGGGGACGCAGTATCCGGTGCCACAGTACCCGATGCCGGGCTTCCCAACACTGCAGTACTCGACGCCCCAATACCCAATACCGGGCTACCCGGAGCCGGGTTTTGGATATGCTCCATACGGGTATAACCTGTATCCTTATCCCCTACCTCCTCCTCCTCCACCACCCTCGTGGCTGCCGGTGGACCTGCAGGAGACTCTGACCTCCTGGTGGGCTGAGGCCAAGGCTCAGCTCACCAAAGAGGTCGAGCGCCGCCTTCCGGTGACAGTGCCATTCCAGGTTCCCATACGGCCCAGGCAGCACACTCCCTCACCACCTCTGGACTCCAGGGTTCTTTCATCTGGATCCAGAGAGGGGCAGTACACGCTTCCCCGGGGACTCCCCAAGGGGTCCGTTCCTCCCCCGGGTCAGGAAAGGGAGTCTTTCTCTTCTTCATCCTCCTCTTCACTCTCGGACTCCTTGGACTCTTCCGGCTGCTCCGAGGAGGCATGATGAGCCTCGCTCTCCGTCGAAGCCCGGCCAAGGACTCCTCCAGTCTCCTCCGGAGGATCCTTCTTTCTGGAGTTGCTTAGGAAAATCCAGGAGGTTCATCAGTGGCACTCCTGGAACCAGATCCTCAAGCGTCAAACTCGCTGAACATCTGGATCTGCCCGTGACAGCTCTACATTGGTGCCACCTGAATAGAGCCTCCGCGCCGACCTTGTTACCATGATATGGAAACAGCCATTGGCCCTTAGCTCCACTTCCTAGGAAGTCGAATAGGCTATATCAGGCTCCAGAGGGTGTTGATTTCCTGGGTTCTCACCCTCGTGCTGACTCGGTCATGATTAGCGCCGTTTACGGCCGGTCGGCGAACCCAAAACACCTTAGCTCATCACCTCCTGATAAGGGATCTCGCCTTCTGGACCAGTATGGGAGAAAGATTTACACTTCTTCCACACTGGGGATTAGGGCCCTGAACTATGTCGGCCACATGGGGGACTACCAGAAGGCCATCCTTACTCAGGCGGAAGCCAAGCTGGACTCATTGCCTGACTCCCAAGTCAAACGGGAGTTGGCTGATCTCATCCGCTCTGCTTGTTCGGCCAGTCGACACATGTTATGTGCGACATATGATGCAGTGGACACTGCTGGGCGGAGCTCAGCTTTTGCTGTAGGCCTACGGCGTCATGCTTGGCTCCGCGTGTCAGGTTTGGTCCCGGAGGTGCAATCTGCTATCCAGGAAGCACCCTTCTGGGGGTCGGTGCTTTTCGGGGGTGGTGTCAAGGACATCATTACCGATTTGCAAGAGAAGGGGATGGCTCTGAAGTCAGTTGATTCCATGTACTGTCCCCATCAGCAGCAGCGCCATCCCTTTCTCAGACAGAATCGGCCAAAGGCGAAACCCCAGGGAAGGCAGGCCACAAAACATAGGGCCCCACGGCTGCTAAGCCCCCCCGCCCAAAAAAGCAGTGGGTGCTTCAGCTGCGGCGCTGCCCCACACCACTTGACTCCTTTCCTCTCCAACTGCCTCCGGATTCCCCGGAGGAACCGGTAGGAGGAGGTTTTCCCTCCACCTTCCAGGATGGGAGAGGATAACCACGGATTCTTGGGTGCTCCAGCTCGTAGCAGAAGGACACTCCATAGAGTTTCTTCAGAAACCACCCCGCCACCCCTCTCTGAAGTCATTGTATTCACAGGAACATCTTCCTTTGGTCCAGGAGGAGATCTCGGCTCTTCTGCTGAAGCAAGCGATAGAGCCCGTCCCCCTTCATCTTCAGGGGGTGGGTTACTATTCCCTTTCTTCCTGGTCCCAAAGAAGACGGGAGATCTCAGACCAATTTTAGATCTCAGTTCCCTGAATCTTTATGTGAAGTACAAAAGGTTCAGGATGCTCTCTTTGCAGAGCCTTCTGCCCCTCCTCCAGCCGGGTCAATGGCTTTGTGCTCTGGATATGGAGGATGCTTATCTGCACATTCCCATTCACCCATCTCATCGCAAATACCTTCGTTTTGCATTCAAGGGGGACCACTACCAGTTCAAGGTGCTCCCGTTTGGTCTATCTTCAGCCCCCAGTATTTACCAAATGCCTGGCAGTGGTGGCGGCCCACCTGCGTACCAAGGGAGTACAGGTTTTCCCTTACCTGGATGACTGGCTCCTGGTGGCCTCGTCCAGGGAGGAACTCCTGTGTTTCCTCTCCCTTACCCAGCAGGTTTTGGCCTGCCTGGGTATTACCATCAACCATTCCAAGTCTCATTTGGACCCATCCCAGAGGCTACAGTTTATTGGGGCGATCCTCGATATGACCATGGGCAAGGCCTTCCTGCCTCCGGATAGGGCGGCCTCCCTTCAGACCCAGATAAATCTGTTGTCTGACCGCAGGATGGTCTCTGTGAGGTCAGTCCTTCACCTTCTCGGGCTCATGGTGGCTGCTATCCTGACGGTCCCTCTCGCTCAACTCCACATGAGGATCTCTCAGTGGACTCTACACTCTCAGTGGGATCAGCTAGTGGACGACCTAGATCACTCAGTTCTGATGATCTTGCCGATGATGCGAGACTTGCAATGGTGGATGGTTCGAGAGAACCTGTTTCGGGGGGTTCCTTTCTTTCATCCTCCCCCTTCTCAGACTCTAACCACAGACACCTCAGGCAAAGGTTGGGAAGCCCATCTAGGCCCTTATTGGACCCAGGGCTCCTGGTCCAGGCTAGAACAAGCTCTCCACATCAAAGTGCTCGAGCTTCGGGCAGTGTTGTACGCTCTCCAAGCCCTTCACCAATACATCCCTCCCGCCCACCTAGCCGTCCAGACGGACAACATGTTCATGGTGTGGTACATAAACAAGCAGGGAGGGACTCGGTTCTACCCTCTATGCAGGGAGGCAATGAGGGTTTGGGATTGGGCAACACAACATGACCTTCACCTCACAACGATTCACATTCCAGGAATTGACAATACCCTGGCAGACAAGCTAAGTCACTCTTCTGCTCTGACTCATGAGTGGGAACTGGACCAAGGGGTCCTAGACAATATCTTCCAACTTTGGGGAACACCACAGGTCAACCTGTTTGCATCCCTCCTAAATGCAAAACTTCCCATCTTCTGCTCGCTTGTTTCAGAGCGAGGCGCTTTTTGGAGCAACGCTCTGTCTCTAGACTGGAAGGACAGATTCGATTATGCCTTTCCCCCAATTCCTCTTATCCCACGAGTCTTGCAGAAACTAGCTTCAGAAGGAGCGAGAATGATTCTGATCACTCCTTTCTGGCCCAGGCAAATCTGTCTCTCTCTTCTACAACAATATTCAGAGGATCCTCCTCTTCCTCTTCCTCGAGGTTTGTTGACCCAGGATCAGGGGACCCTGGTCCATCCTGGCCTCAAATCCCTTTAACTGCATGCATGGCTCCTGCAGACCTAGCCCAATCCCGTTTTGGAGTGTCTCCCAAAGTGGCGGAGATTTTAGTGGAGGCCAGAAAACCCTCCACCAGATCCACTTATGCCATGAAGTGGAAAAGATTCACTATTTGGGCCGCTTCCAAGAATGTGGAACCTTTCTCCTGTTCAGCGGGGCTTCTGCTGGAGTATCTACGTCATCTCTTTGACCTGAGTCTCAGCCATTCCTCTCTGAAGGTACACATGGTGGCCATTTCGGCCTATCATGTTCCCTTCACAAACAAGGCCTTTGCTCAACTGGAGGTCTCCAAGACCTTTCTCAGAGGTGTCCTCCATCTAAGGCCCCCCATCCGTACTCCTGCCCCTGCTTGGGACTTGAATTTTGTTCTCGAGAAACTTACCCTTCCTCCCTTTGAACCTGCAGCTTCTGCGGATTTGAAGTTTCTTTCATGGAAGACGCTCTTTTTGGTGGCCATTACTTTGGCTCGAAGAATCTCCGAGCTCCAGGCCCTGATGTGTAAAATCCCCTACTTGATTTTTCATAAGGAACGAGCTGCTCTTCGCACGAATCCTAAGTTTCTACCTAAAGTAGTAGCAGAGCCTACCTTAAATCAGTCCATAGTGCTACCTGCCTTTTTTATGCAGTACTCTAATCAAGGGGAATATTTACTCCATACTATGGATGTTCACCGGATTCTGAGATACTACACCAACAGGACGAAGGCTGTCAGAAAGACTGATCAGCTGTTCGTCTCTTTTGCTCACAAAAGGGAAGGCAATGCTGTTTCCAAGCAATGCCTGTATAAGTGGTTGGCTCATTGCATCACTTTCTGTTATGCCAAATACCACAAGACCCTCCCGGATCAAGTCAGAGGCCACTCCACAAGAGGAGTAACTGCCTCTGCAGCTTGTTTCAAGAATGTGTCTGTGGCAGACAGCTGCGCTGCCGCCACCTGGACTTCTGTCCATCCCTTTATGAAACACTACAGTTTGGATGTTGCCTCTCGCCTTAAAGCAGGCTTTGGGCTAGCTGTTTTGCAAGGCCTCCTATCTTGAGGCTTGCATGGCTAGAACTGCTTCTTGGAGTAGTTTTCCTCCTCCCGGTGCCTTTCTTTGTTCCAGACTGCTTGGGATTCAGTCCTATATGTAATTACCTACTGCAAGAGCCCTCTCAAAGTAAGATAGTACAGTTATGTAAGAACTTACCGTAACAGTAGATCTTCGAGAGAGGCTCTTGCAGTAGGTAATACCTTCCCGCCCTCCATACCCCTAAGCTTTTTCAGCTCCTTTTCCATTGAAGGAAATATCCGCTTCTCTCTCATCCGCCTCTTTTGGCCTGTGAGACGGAAAGAACTGGAAGGCAGGCGCGGAACCGCCCCTTTATACGGCGTCTACTGAGCCGGTCACCTGACGTGGGGCGGTCCCTCACCAGGACTGCTAGCTAGAAATTTTTCCTAGGTCCTGACGCCGTCGATGCCAGTCCTATATGTAATTACCTACTGCAAGAGCCTCTCTCGAAGATCTACTGTTACGGTAAGTTCTTAGTAACTGTACTTTATCAGGTTATTTGCCTTCTGCACTGAGGGCAGTCAAATAAATGAAGTACTGAACATCAGCCTGGGTCCAAACGCTGTTGCTAGTGGAGCACTGCTAGCTCAGGGTGATGTCTCCTTACCCAGTGCACGTTTGTGCTACCTGCATCTAGAAAAAAACACCATTAGAAGGACAGGAAATCTCTGCTAATTGGCAGCAGTTTGCAATGTTCCTAGTAAGGGAAATGGTAAACTTGCCTCCAAATGAACCATATTTAACTGTACCTTAATAAGCATTGATGTGAAAAACTGTGTTTTCAATTATTTTCTTTTTATGAACAACATTCTGAATAGTTATTTTCCTGGAACCAGTAATTTGGAGTGTTTACTATTTCACGGTTTGAGTACAGAATGCTAAACATGAGCTATTGTCCTATCAGAACCATGCTTGGAATTCTTTCCTCAAATTGTGCAATAGTTAAAACTCCAGATCACTGGTTCTATGAAGGGAACTGCAGCAGAATGCTGCCCATAGAAACAAAACAATGCAAAATATATTTTTTCATATGACTTTTTATTCAGGTGTAGTTACATAGGGATCATTTAGGCCTATAGATATCATTTCTGTAAACTGGAACATTATAAAGAGCTTCCAATTAGAAATAATTTCCTGTCCTCTTTAACATTATAACGTGGTCAGAAAAAGCAGAATTGGAAACACATAACTGCATAAACTGACTTAAAATGCCTATGTTCAATTAGAAAAGAATGAATAACCTGAAAGGAAGAAGTTGTCTAAGATCAGCTAAACTGCCCCTTTTAACTGCATAGCGTCCTGCAGAGTCTTAATTAAATGTGAGACTGGATTGCATAGTTCAGTTTGCAGGGACAGATGACATGCCTCCTAATTGCCTCTGGCAAAAAATTTACGTTTTAATTTAACGGTACTTTTGTCACCCCTTACCCTGCATTTCATCTGTGGATGGTGTTTTAGCAGTAGTGGTGGAGGAATACGTTTGGAGATAAATCTTGTCCAAGCTGGGAGGAGTGCTAAGTAGAAACAGAATAACTTCATGTTGCTTCCCCATTAAGGTGGTGTAGTTTCTGTAGAACTGGTAGGAACAGATAAACAGACAATTCAAGCAGGTGCATTTTTCCTTTGTGGTTTAGGGTCCAAGGCAGCTGAGGATGAGAGGTTTCTCAAGGGGGCATATCTGTTGCCCCTTAGTTTCTTGTTGAGGAGTCCAATGAGGCCTCATTGTCTCTAATTTGACTTGTACTGGGGAGCTGATGAGAAGGACATGCGACTCTTAAATGGCGTAGACTTTTTCCTTTCATTATCCTCTTCCTCAATGGCAAAATGTAGATAGCCACAAGTCTTTGTCCTGTGCCTCTTCATGAGGTGCTGCAGGGCCAGAGGATCACCTAGACTTGCAGGGGTGTGGGTCTGAGGTAGCATCCATTTCAAGAGCCTCTTTTTGTGGGGATTCTCTGCCATAGCTGGTGGATTGTGTGGACTGGTTCACAGAGGTGAGCCACTAATTAGTCCATACTGGCCTCACTATTGTAAATGTGTTGCTCAGTCCAATTTACTTGCTGGGAGAGTGAGATAATGTCCCATCCAGTTTTTAAATTGGATTCTTTGAGATCTCTGATCTCACAAAGAAGCTGTGATGAGAACATGTTCCTTATAAGGAAACACAGAAGGAGCAGGACAGAGAACTGTATCAGTTAAAGCAGAAGGAAGCGGGGAAAGCAGTCAGACTAGGAAAGGCCCAAATCAAGGAAAAGATAGCCAACTCAGTTAAGAAGGGGGTTAAAACCTGTTATAGGTACATTAGGGAGTAAAGGAAGACCAAGGAAGGGATATGTGGATTAATAAAGTGGATGGGGTGGGCAGAGGTGACAGTGAAAAAGCAGGGATGCTGACTGAATGCTTCTGCTCAGTATTCACAGAAGAAGAGGAGGAGGTACCTAAACCAAACAAAAGAAGCACTCTGAACAGGGGGTGTTGATACCAGTCCATTCACAGAAGAAAGGGTCCTGAAAGAACTAAAACTGAAGGTGGACAAAGCAATGGGGCCTGATGGGATTCACCCCAGAATTCTTAAAGGATACCTAAACAACATTTTGACAACAAACTATTCAAAAATCTGACTCCGTAGGTGATTAAAAGAAAGGCTGCTGTATTCATTGATGCTAAAACTACATTTACATAATTTACCTAAATGTGGTTCCAGAGCATTTGAATATTGTAAAACCAGCCTTCTAATTTAAAAAAAAACTATCTTACCTTCTTCCTAAAATGGCTGCCAAATGTGTTATGTGATGACATCATTGGAGCCACAGTCAGAAAGATATATGGCTCTCTATAGTGCTAACTAGTTCTTTTTTCCCTTTGTATAGGATTGTTTCACCCAGATGGTCAAAACCATGCACATTATTTTGTATAATACACATGTTAGGCTATGGTTTTGTTCATTTTGTTTATTTTAACATGCTGAAATTGTGTTTTAATCCAATGGACTTTCCCTGTGGCAAACCACAGTGTAGTACAAATCTTGAATAACCTGGTGGTCTAGTGGTTATGGTGGATCCAAGATGCTACAGTGGGGGTGCTGGGGTGGTGTACATACTTAATATACACTTTTTAACATTTTCATTAAACCTTTATATTTTCTGCTATTCGTTTCTTGTACGTTTTTGACAGAACCTACAAATGTAATCCATAGTTTGAATGTAAACATTTGTTCAATCAATAAATCAGACTTCTTCAACAAAGTGAAATGCAGCAGCAGCAGAAGCACGCAAGTATGTTACTATGTGTGTGTGTTGGGGGGGGGGTGCAGCCACACCCTTCACCACCACCTAGAGCCACCACTTTTTTGTAGCAAAGTTCTTGTTCAGTCCAATGTTAGAGTTCATACTTTCACAAAACTCAATATATGCTTGTCTTGTCTTCTTTTACCATGGTAAATAATAATAATAAGAAGAATCAGCATGTATATAGTGGTTTTCATACATATTGTATCCCAAAGTGCTTTACAAGCAATACTAGACTGGTAGTGAAGTGACTGAATGTGTAGTGGCAGCCATTTCATACATTAATATCCACACACAGCCTTGGACAATTGCATGAACTGGTTTTATGGGAAGGGGAATGTTGGCCAGGACAATGGGGTCAGGTAGTGATCAAGGTGCTGGCAGCTCACATCTTATTTCTCACAGTAATCTGCTCATATTTCTCTCCTCTGTCTTCCCCCTTCCTGGAATATAGCAGTACCTTGCAAGAGTGGCCCTCTCAGTCCCCCTCTGGTATTCATTCTTCACTATTCCTCCTCACACCAAACACTGGTGAGCTCATCACCCTTCTGCATCATGAATGCAAGTAGTACAGTCCCCGTTTTATTTTGGCATATCAAATATAAACATATCTTTCCAGTAAGTCAGGCAGAGCACATCATTATGCATGTCATTTAATAGTGCCTAATCATAGGTGGTTTAGATCTTACATGGGTAGGAAAGCCTATTTTTCCACTTGTGCAATGCAGCTATCAGCCTGGCTTACCAGAAGATCAGGTTTATTATTAATATGTAAACATAACATGGGAGACTGTACTAACCACATTCATGATGCAGAAGGGTAGTGAACTCACCAGTTTTTGGTGTGGGGAGCAGGTGAGAAGAATGAATGCCAGAGAGGGACTAAAGAGGCCATTCCAGCAGGGTATAGCTATATTCAGGTTAGTTGAAGATGTGAAGGAGGATGTTGGGCAGATCACTGTGCGATCTGAAATGTGGGGCTGCCAACATCGTGATCACTACCTGACTGTGGATGAGAGCAGCCAGCAATGACAAATACTCAGAGTGGCAGGGCTGCACCTAAATTGTTACTTGAATTCGGTGTAGGGAGATTACCCTCGGGTGGGAGGGGGTGTTGACGTTTGTTAGGACAGTATTGAGGGAGTTGTGTATAGCTCATTCAAGATTTGGAAGGATGGTAGCCAGCCAACTCGCATTGTGGAGTAGAGCACAGAAAAGTACTGCAGGAGAATTGCTGGGAACTGTCCTGTGGGGTTCTGCAGATTGCAGGTAAAGGAGTAGACTGACACTGGAAGTCTGGTGGATTCGCTCAAGATATTAGTATGCCTCTCCTGCTAATATTGTTATCCAATGTAAATGCAGCCCTTATGAGGGCATGAACAGCAGTTTTTCTGGTGGGTCATGATGCTTATTACTTGGCCCTCCAGGAAGACCTAGTTGTTGGTTAATGAGATGGGGATAAAATACAACAGGGGACCTGTACAAACTACCATCACTGTGCAGAAGGGTGGTGATCCACTCAATGTTTTCTGTGGAAGCAAAAGTCAAACACTGAGAATGTGGACTGGGGAGTGATTTGGGAGGCATTTTTTAACAGTGCCAGCTGATGAAGCGAATTGGTATAGGTGTGTACAACTCTCTGAGGTACAAGATTACAATCTGAGGTATGATAACGCTCTTCATGAGACCGTAAGCACATATGCGGCCCAGACAGTACTAAGGACAGGGTATGGATGGTGGGGTGTTCAACAGAAGGCAGGCAAGATGCAAGAGGTTCACATGGAAAAATAAAGCCTTATTTGTGGATTAACAAGAAAGCATGAGCTTTGGAACTGAACCAGACTAGAACTTTGCTCTGTGACCCTGAGCAAGTCATTACACTTCCTTGTGCTCCCAGGCCACACCTGTAAACAAGCTTTCAGCTTAGTGTGTCTTTCCTGGTTAACAAAAAACAAAATTCAGTGCATCACATAACCACTAGATTGGCAGGTAATTGAAGTGTTGTACTGTAATGCAGTTTGCTAAGGAAAAAGTCAGCTGGATTGCAAAACATTTTCCGCAAGTTAAAGTGAACAAAATGAGCAAAATCATAGCCTAACATGTGTAATGATCAAAATAATCCATGGGTTAATACATGGTGTTGATCATTCTGGTACAACAATTCAAAACAAAGAGGGAAAGAAGAACTAGTAAGTACTATAGAAATATATGTGGGTCTCTGTCTTTGGCTCTGATGATGTCATCATGACTCATCACTTAACACACTTGGCAGACATCTTAGGGAGAAACCAAGGCTGTTTTTTGAAAGTGAAAGGCAGATGTTTACATTTTTCAAAAGCTATAAAACTGCATTTATATTATTTACATGAATGCAGTTTTAGCATAAATGTAAACAGCAACCTTTACTTTACTTTACCTTGTCATGAAGCCAGATTTTGGAGTTTGCAGTTTTAAAAAACTACTTGTTTAGGTACCCTTTAAAGGACTAAGGAGAGAACTAGTGACACCACTGACTACCCTTTTTAACAAATCATGTGAGGATGGTGTGGTAGCAGAGAACTGGTGGAGGGCAGATGTGATTCCCCTTCACAAAAGAGGGAACAAGGCAGAGGCAGGAAACTACAGACCTGTACGTTTGACTTCAGTGGTAGGGAAAATGCTGGAATCACTTCTGAAAGAAAGAATTGTTGCATACCTAGAGGCCAGCAGAGCACAGGACCCAAGGCAGCATGGATTTACAGTGGGAAGGTCACGTCAGAAAAATCTAATAGATATCTTTGACTGGGTGATCAAAGAAGTAGACCAGGGAGGGGCTGTGGACGTGGCCTACCTAGACTTCAGCAAGACATTTGACGAAGTCCCACACAAAAGATTAATAAAGAAGTTAGCCAGCCTGGGAGTGGGTCCCAGGGTGGTAACCTGGGTAAAATATTGGCTGGACAACAGGACGCAGAGGGTAATATTAAACGGAGTCCACTCTGAAGAAAGGGGGGTTACTGAGGGGTACCACAGGGTTCAAAACTGGGATTGATCCTCTTTAATGTCTTTATAGGTGATATTGCAGAGGGACTGGAAGTAAAAGTATGTCTCTTTGCAGACAACACAAAGATCTGCAGCAGGGTTGATACACAAAGGAGGGTGGAAAGCATGAGAAGAGACTTGGCAAGGTTGGAGGAATGGTCAAAAGCATGGCAGCTTAGCTTCAATGCAAAGAAGGGCAACATAATGTACCTGGGAAACAAAAACCCAGGGAAGAGTACAACAAAAGTGGAAAGGGACATGGGGGTAGTCATATCAGATGACCTAAAGGTAGGCAAGCAATATGAGAAGGCAGAAAGGTGGGCTGGGGGGATACTGGGATGCATAGGGAGAGGCATCACCAGTAGAAAGCAGGAAGTTGTTATCCCTCTGTACAAACAGTTGGTGAGACCCATCTGGAGTACTGCGTGCAGTTCTGCAGACCCCATCTCCATAAGGACATAGACAGGATAGAGACAGTCCGGAGGAGGGCAACTAAAATGGTGCAGGGGATAAATGATAGAAACTTTCAAGTACCACAAGGAAATCAACAAAGTCCTAGAGGGTAGCATCTTTCAGTAAAAGAGATGTGCAAGAACAAGGGGGCACAATTTGAAGATAGAGGGAGGATGGCTCAGAGGCAGTGTGAGGAAGTATTTTTCATGGAGAGGGTGGTGAAAGCATGGAACGGCTTTCCTGAAGAGGTTGTGGGATCAAAAACAGTGGGGGGATTCAAGATTGCATGGGACAAACATAAGGCAATTCTAGAGGGGGGGGTTAGGAGGAAGTAGGCTGTTGGTTAACTAGGATCTGCAGCTTATCCAATAGGTAGGAAAATGGGCAGACTAGTTGGGCCAAGTGGTCCTTATCTGCCATCAAAGTCTATATTTCCATGTTTCTTATCTCTTGTACATTGTCCAGCTTGGAGATTGCGGTGCCAGGGAGCACCATTTTCTAGGGTCACTCTGCAGCAAGAGGCCAAGGTAAAGCAGGGCTGTGAAGATGGCTGTCATGATCACTCCAGTCTAAGAATTAGTCTACAGATCAGAACATTCACAGGTACAAGTAGGTACATTTTTTTAACTCCGCTTTATTCAATGTCTTTTCACCACATTTGTGCAGATTTTACATGTCAAGGTCATCAGGTACATGTCAAAAATGGTATTTCATGCATTCTTTCATATTGAATAATAAAGCTTCTGTTGATTACTACAATTGTGGTGTATCATCTGTCACTATGCAGTCTTAACATTCTATTGTTGGACCTCACACGCTGAGAAGAAAAAGGAAAAAAGATCATCTGTAATAAAGCTGTATGTTATCTAAAGAGGCCTCAAAACTGTGCCTCAACACTTCAGCTGTGTGTTCAAACCCCCCGTCCTGCTCTTTGATTTCTACTAATTAGGACAAGAAAGCAATACAGAGTCTCTGAGGGTTCCACCACAACATACCCCGAGGATTAGAATAGGTTCACGGTTCCTAAACTAAGGTAAGCAATCCATTCCTTCCGGGTCCATATTCTAATGTTCTAAGAAGCTGGTATATACTGTTTGGGTCTTTCTGGCCATCCTCCCCCCTAGATCTGGGACCCTAAGCTATCTGTGTTTATATATCAGTTAGACTGTGCAGTCTGTAACAGCCATGACTCCTATCCCTGCCAGCGTTGGATGTGGCCGTCCTGTTGCAATCTCGGTCTGGCCATAAGGGATTCCATGGACACAACCTCCTTTACCCTGTTGGTCCACTCCTGTAACGTCAGGGACTCCTGACTAAGCCACATGGCTGTGATGCACTTTAGGCTCACACAAAGAAGAATCAACATGACCCAACGGGAGTCTTCCTTTAAATGAACTGCGGTAGGGAGGCCCAAAACCCATTCTTCAACGGCAAGGGGCAAAAAAAAACCCATCACTCCCCGGACTGCCGACTGGACAGAACTCCACAAGTAGGTACATTTTAAAGCTGATTCTGTTAGAAGATGCAGAAGGATTTTGTCAGATTTAATTAGGGGATAGAAGATCTAAAGAGATCAGGCAGCTATCTTCCCAGCTGCTAGGCCACGCAAAATGTTTGTATTTTATGAATGTTTTAATTTAGCTTTTCTCAAGAAAAAAAGATGGCTGCCACATTTGGCTTAGAATAGTACTGTAAACCTGGCAAGGGTTAGGATCAAGAAAATAAAAAAATCTCATGGTGCACAGCATAGAAGGTACCTAGACAAGTATATTGGACAGGTATGCTAATATTTGTATTAATTGTTGCTGAAACTAGCTTTTTGGAAAAACCTTTTTCATTCCACTGCTGCTTTAAAGAATAAAATACACCACACATGTTTTGCAGTGGGGTATCAATGCACACTTTTGGGTCCAGCAGAGTAAGTAGATGATAGTATGTGTGTGGCTGGGAGACAGAAAAAACAGACACTCATTATTTAGTGAGCGTTTTCACAGTTTGCACTTGAGCTTACAGGCACTTCCAATCAGGGGTGCAACCAGGATGAAAATATGGGAGGGGCTAGATATGTTGCAAGGTGGGAATCTTCTTCATAAATGCCAAGAGTCTGGGGGTCACCAGGCACCCAGAATCTATGGAGTACTAGATGCTCCGAGGTGCATTTTAGGGCCTGTTTGAAGCTAAATAACTAATCTCTAAGCTCTCCTTCACCATGTGGAGAAGAGCTCAGGGATGAGTTATTTAGCTATAAAGTAATCTAGAAACACCAGTTGTCTTTAGTGGGATACTTAGTACTGTGTCTGTTTGATTCTCGACCAGTGCCAAGGGTCAGGCTGAGTGCCGTTAGGCGCCCTGAGTGAGGCCCTAGGGTGCTGGATGCTCTCTTTGGTGCATTATTTAGATTACTTTTAAGCTAAGTAACTCATCTCTTTTGAGCTCTGTTTCACCATGGAGAATAGCTCACAGATGAGTTGTCTAGCTTCATAATAAGCTACAAAATGCCTTGCTGTAAGGAAAAGTATTGCTATCTTGCTGGCTGCAGGCTGAGTGAATACTACATATGGTGACTGTGATGTGACACGTACTGTATTCTGAACCTGAGGCTAGCAAGATGCTGATAATGTACTGTACTGTCCTCATCAGACAGGTACAGTCAGTAGTACTGTACCTGTCTGATGAGGACAGTTACCACCACCTCTCTTTAGCTGGATACTTGCTGCTGTGCCTGTTTGTTTGTCGAACAGGTGTCTGGGGGCCGTTAGGCTTCCTGAAGCCCTGGGATGTTACATGCTCTCCTCTGTGAGACATTTTGTGAAAAAGTGCCTGTTTGTTTTACAGATGGTCATGATTTGTATGAAATAAGAGTAGTAGCATATTTATTCTACAGGAAAAAAAAACAGAAACAAACGTGAAATCAGTGACATGACTCTTTGACTGGGTAACCAGAGTGGTGGACCAAGGGGGTGCAGTTGATGTTGCCTACCTTGACTTCAGCAAAGCTTTCAATACTGTTCCACATAGAAGATTGATTAATAAACTGGGTAGGCTCGGGTAGGTCAGAAGTTGGTCAACTGGGTGGCAAACTGGTTGATGGGCAGAAAACAGAGAGTGGTGGTAAACGGTATACAGTCAGATGAGATGCAAGTCACAAGTTGGGTACTTCAGGGATTAGTCCTGGGGCCAGTCCTCTTCAATATCTTCATCAGTGACACTGCAGATGGACTGGAGGGTAAGGTTTGTCTGTTTGCAGATGACACCAAGATCTGCAACAGAATAGATGATCCAGATGGGGTGGGCAGAATGAGAAGAGATCTGGATAAACTAACAAAATGGTCAGAAGAGTGGCATCTGGAGTTTAACACAAAGAAGTTCAAGATCATGCACATAGGGAAGAGAAACCCTGAAGCCACCAATGGGCTGGTAGGAGAGTTGCCGGCAGTCACAAGGGAAGAAAGAGACTTGGGCATCATCATCACCGATGACCTGAAATCATCCAAACAGACCACTAAAGCAGTAGGTAAGGCTAGAGGGATGTTGAGGTGTATTAGTAGGGGTATCACAAGATGGAAGAGGAAGGTAATAATCCCTTTTTACAAGACACTGGTTAGGCCCCATCTGGAGTACTGCATGCAGTACTAGAAGCTACACCTTCACAAGGACATTAACCAAATTGAGGCAGTCCAGAGAAGGGCAACCAAAATGGTGCAGGGACTGTATCAGAAAACATATGAGGACAAATTAATGGAACTCAATATGTATACCCTAGAGCAAAGGACGGAGAGAGATGATATGATTGAAGCATTCAAACACCTTAAGGGCATTAACAAGGTGAAAAAGTCTAACTTGTTTCAATATAAAAAAAATAGCAGCACAAGAGGACACAGTATGAGATTAGAGGGAGGGCGATTAAGGGGTAATCTGAGGAAGTTCTTTTTCACAGAAAGGGTGGTGGATGCATGGAATGACCTACCTCAGGAAGCGGTGGATATGAATACAGTGCAGGGCTTCAAACAGGCATGGGATAGGCATAAGGGAGTAATACAGATGGATATGAATAGATAGGCCATTGATAGAGCAAAGGCCGATGGCACAATCATAAGGTAAAACCTTGCAGTCCTTATCTGCCATCAACTTCTAGGTTTCTATAAATCTAAGTGATGATTCTTCTTCGCCAGTTCATCTATAATGTCTTGTACTCCTGCACACTCATATATAGAAAGGTTCATCATTGCAAGCCCTGAAAGCCAATCCTGTGCCATCGTTGAGTGCAAATATGTCTTGCGCTTGCATAGACAGCTGAAAGCTCTTTCAGCAGATGCTGTCGTGATGGGTATAGTAGTGAAGATTTTCAATAGACAGTGATTGTTTGAATACAACATTATGTCAGCTGTTGCCAGAGCTTCCATGACATTCTTTGGTCTGTCAACCATGGACACTTTGCTCCATTTTACTAGCCACCTATCATGCTCGTTCTTCAGGTCCTTCTGGGTACCAGGAATGACATCCTCATGCATTTGTATGATACTACTTATGTTCTTGAACCCACCCTCAGCCACATATTTTGAAATCAGATGCTGAATCATGCAAACTGTTCTGACATGTTCACCGAATCAATCATGTAGTTCTAGTAAGAGGCTATCAAGAAATGGAAGAAAAATAGGAAGTTTGTAGTACTGTTTTGGATCTGATGTTGGATCGTTAGCACTTTTTTTTGCCTACCAGCCAGATGAAGTATTTGAAGAGGAACGCTTGCGAGGTTTTCTGCTTTTTGAAATATGTCGTCAAACTCCTCCTCCTCAGAGTTCTGCCTTATTCTCTGAAGAGCATCGCAAACATCTTCAGTCTGATGCAAGCACTGCATAATGTCAGCATCTGGTTTTTGAAGAGAGACGGACATGGGAAGAAGCAGTCCTGAGAACCTAGCTAGTGTGTGTAATGAGACAAGGAAGCCATGTGCGTGACTGCAAGAGAGAAATTGTTCAGCCTTTGCAGAAGCAAAGTGATCTGGCCAGTCACTTATGTCTGACAGTGCCTCTGTCACAGCAGGATACATATCAACAAAACAATCATTTAATTCCTTTCAACCCACCGTGTTGCACACAGTCCAGTGAGCTTCTTCTTTTTTATGTCTGGTAACGCAGTGATTTTCTCTTTTAGAAGCATCATTCTCTTCGCTGATCCTTGGACAAAGTCTGACACCTCCTTTATTGTCTCAAAACAGTTACTGACTTCACATGACTGACACGCATGTGCTGTGGACGATTAAGTGGAATGGTCGGAATAGCACATACAGTGCTTTGTGTATTCATCTCACAATTAATGATCATGCACCTTTTGCAGTACTTCACATTGCCTCACAACCATCATATCCTTGGCCATGCAACTTATCAAGATTGAGACTATACTGCTCTATGCTTTGTATAATTTTCTGTCCAATTCCTTCTCCTGTTCCATCAGTAAGTTGTTCGAAACCTAGAAACTGTTCGTGAATATTGTTGTTCTTGATGAACTGGACAATTATTGACAACTGTTCCACTGTGCCACTGTCAGTAGTGCTGCCTGCAAGAATTGAATAAAATACTACGTCATTTACATGCTTTACAAGTGTTTCCCACATCAGTTTGCTGCTTGCAGTAATTGTTTCATTCTGGATTTTCTACCTTATGTAAGTTGCATTGCCACCGATGTTTTCAAATGGTGTGCCAAAATATCACCGGCTTGCAAATGTAATCTCAATGTTGCATGGAAATTACCATCTTTATCTTCTAGTTCTTCAAGACCAAGTGGTGTTTTGGTGTCATGGTGACCCTGTAGTGCTAATCCTTGCCTAGCACAGAAAAGCACTGTTTCTATTATTGGCATCAATCTCTTTCTATTTTCTTGTATTTTTTTTCGCATAAGAATCCATCATATCTATGACATCTGCCTTTTTACCTTCATAATATGCAGAGAAATCTGCTGCTGCACTCATACTGTCTTGATGGTACTTAGACAATGCATGTGCTTTAACGAGAGGTACGGTAACAAGTCGTTCTACATTTTGGTACTTTCCCTGTCCTACTTCAGTATTTGCAAAAAGAACACAAAATTTACAAAGGACACCCTTGACTTCAGAACCATATGCTAGCCATGGGCATGTTTTTAACCAGGAGAACTGAAAACTACGTGATTGTTTTCCTTGTTGTACAGAAGGAAAATTATATGATTCTTCTGGAATCCAACAAGAATGAAGAAGTTTATAGCAAAACTCTTCGGAAATATCTGATGGACCTTTTGATGGCAAATTCATAAATCTGCCAATATCATGTTGGTCCGATTTCACAATGGTGATTGAGTTTGTGTTGATGATGTCAATGCAACATCATACTCAAAGCTTTGAGGTCTATTTTGACACTCAGCCAACATGACTGAAGATAAAGGCAATGCTCAAGAGAGAGAGACCTCTGCAGCTGGCAACAGGTTAACAAAGAAGCAGTTGATGTAGCTGGCCTGACTTTCTAAAAAAAATCAGATAACTTTCGTTACTTTGGCATACTTTTGCCAGTGTCATCTTTTCAGCCATCATAGTAATCAAAGTTTGTGAGTCTCTCTTTTTTTGGGAGGCTTTGTTAATACTAGTTAGCTCAGGAGGTGGAAGTGTCAATACAAGAGTGCCGTGAGTTGGGGTTGATAACACTTAAGACAGTAGGAACTACAAGATGTAAATATTTTTTTTGGTCAGGTCACTGCAAACTAAGTGCAAGCCCAGCAGGTCTGTACCAGTACCTGCCTGTGTCTCTTCGGGTTTTGTTTTCTAGTTCAACTGACAAGACAAGAGCGCCATGAGTTGATAACATTTATGACAGTAGGAACTACAAGATGTAAATATTTTTTTGGATCAGGTCACTGCTCACTAAGTGCAAGCCCTGCAGGTCTGTACCTGCCTGCGTCTCTTCTGGTTTTGTTTTCTAGTTCAAATGACAAGACAAGAGTGCTGTGAGGTGGGGTTGATAACACTTATGACAGTAGGAACTGCAAGTTATAATAATTTTTTTTCAGGTCACTACTCTCTCACTGTAAGCCCAGAAAGACCTCTACCTGCCTGCCTCTGTCTCTCTCTCTCTCTCCGGATTTTATTTTCTAGTAGTTCAAGGGACAAGAGTGCTCTGAGGTGGGGTTGATAGCACTGCAGTGTTCTGAGTGTATGGAACGAAAAAGATCTTAATATATTTTATATTTGCAGGTAGGTAGTACTACTCAGACACTCTTTCTCAGCTCATTCACAGGCAGCAAGCTGCTGTATAGCTCTTAAAAGTGCTTTTTTACACAGTGCTTTTCTCTGCTGCAAGTGCAATTCTGCACATTAGTCAAAGTGACAAAGTGTATCAACAGTACAGCTCTTAAAAGGGCTTTTTTTCAAAATCTCTTTTTTTTTTAACTGCCTCTCTCCTTCTCCTAGTCTGCCTCTCTTCAATTATGTACCCTGTAGCTACCTCTTAAAAGAGCTTTTTACATAATAATCTCTTATTTTTTTATTTATTTATTTTATTTATTTAGACAGCAGTTTGGAAAACCTTTGAGCCATAGGCTCATTTACAAAAGTACCTTGTCACAGTAAGACAAACGAAAATACACAGTATAACCGGATAACACAGTATAACAGTAACTTAAGACATAGATACAAACAAGCTGGTACAGGTAGGATTGATGCAAACAATACCAGAGTTATGTTGTCCTTAGCAGCTTAGTAGTAAGCTTTGTCATAAGTATTGAGTACGGCTTTGTCTAGTGGCAATTACAGCTTCGGGTGTTAACAAGGTAAACTGTCTGCCTCTCCTAGTCTCTCTCTCTGCAGACTGAACAATCCCTCTACCCTTCCTCCCTGTGGCTCAGTCAGCCCTCTGCTGTATAGCTCCTCTAGTCTAGCCTGTACTGACTGTATTAGCTCTTAAAAGAGCTGTTTTTTTAATTGCCTTCTTTTCTTTATAACTGCCTAACTGGGAACCAACTGTCAGCCTCTCTCTCCTTCTCCTAGTCTCCCACTCTCAGAATCACTAGTTCAGCTGCCTGGCCTGCAATGCAAGAAAAGACAAACAGTCACAATGCCTGGCCTAGTGGCCTGCCTGTGCTATTTCAAATTGCAACTCTTTCCCCATCTCTCTCTCTCTCCCCCCAACTTGCTGCTGATGCTGTATATTCTTCTTTTTAATCAAAAAAATGAATTATCAATCATACAGATAGAGAGAGTCAGTCACTGAGTTAACTCAGAGACTCTCTCAGTCGAGAATGAGACTGATCGCCGAGACACCGAAGAAATGAACACAAGAACAAGAAGAGCTCTCCTCTGTTCAAGCCAAGTGTGTCTCTCTCTAACTGAAGCACGCGCTTGCTGCCGACTGAGAGACACGAGTCGAGGGGAGGGATTAAGAAACAGCAGGAGTCACCATTGTCTGGCCTTAGCCAGAAACACAACTGATTGGTCTGACCAGCCGTCACTCAAGTTAGGAGGCTGGGTAAGACCACCAGATACTCACGCCCATGCTGGCTAATGTAGGAGGGGCCCGGGGATCATCTGACCTGCACATCGGTGTCCCCGTGATTAAAGCATGGGATGGAAGTGTGCAACCACCAGAAGCAGACCGCAAGTCACTCTTGCTCCACAGTGCCTCTGACGGCAGATGGCTGCATCATTTTGGTAAGTAAAAAAAAAAGCAAGTCGCACTCACACATGCACAGTGTGCTCGGTCACCACAAGGGGGTGGGGGCTTTGGGGGGGCTATAGCCCTCTTAGCCTCCCCCTTTTTGTGCCACTGCTTCCAATATGCTGCCCTAGGACTTTTAAAAAGCTGGTAACAGCTGGACCAGTGGCATGGAAGGTTGAGTACTGGATGGCACACAGCCTGGCACATAAGTGGAACTGGTTTGAGGACTGACCAGGGATGCTCAGGGGCTAGTTGGGAGAGACAGGACTAAGCATTCCACAACATCTGTCCTCCCTTGGAGTGGAGACTTATTGGGTCCTGCCACTTGACTGCCACCTGGCAGAGGCAGATGGCAGGGAGAGTGGAACAGCAGGACAGGGCAAGGCATCAGCAGACACTGTGTGTACACATACCAATGAACAGGTGCCTGCCAGTGCATCATTGCATGCATGACACCCCAGGGGAAACTAGCAGCAAAATGTGGGAGGAAAATTCCCTGGCTCAAGTTGGCATTCCCCACAGGCATCGCACAACCCTACGGGGTAGACTACCCACCTAACTACATTGAAGTGGTGGTTACCCTGCAAGACACCATGATGGGTCTGTGACAGGAGGACTTGCCGGGGCTCTGCCCCCCTAGCTCTGAAGTGAGCCCTGGTAGTACATCACAGCCATTGACTTGTAATGGAAAAGGGGGCATAATTTAATGATAGTGCCCTTATGGGTCCCCATATCTCCTGAAGCTCATAAAGTGTAATTCCAACACTGGTGACAGGACTAGGAAGATACCACTGAGACCAGGGATGTGTAACTACCCACCACCCCCACTGGTGGGGCTTACCTTGTTCACCTCCTGATCGTTTGCCTGCCAGTCCTGCATCCTGTTGTGGCCCCTGTGCTCCTGTAACACCTGAAATGCCTAAATTCTAAGTGGGGGGGGACCAGCAGAGAGAAACAATTCTAAAGTTAAGTCCAGCCTGTAGTGCTACCGCTTGTGACGCCGATGACCCAGGTTTAGGAACGAGCCCAGGGAGTCAGTGGGCCGGCCGGGGGGAGGAGGCTGAGCATCCCAGGGACCGTTCACCTTCTCCAGGGAGTGAGGGGGGCAGAGATTCGGCACTTGACTGGCCCCAGGCAGAGGCATGGGGTACAGCAAGCACCTAGTCAGTGCAAGGGGGAGGGACACAATGGATGTTGGCAGTTGTGCCTTGGGGTTGAGGAGCATGTCGTGTCCACACAGAAAATGGAAAAAAATGGCTCTCCAGGCACTGGGAAGACAGAGCGCTTAGTGCGCACCTCATAGCTCACACCTGCCTGTCCCTGCCAGACCCAATGAAACACCAAAGTTTGGGGTGTACGGGCCCCCACCTTGTCCCCGCCTGGGGGGAAGAACCACAGCTCCATGGGGGTACTGGAGGGCTCCAGGTAGGTGAAAGAAACAGGAGCAAATACCATAGGCAACTCCTGATGGTACGGTGCTTGGAGGGCTGGGGGAGGAAAAAATGCAAATAAAAAAAAAATTCTAAAGTTAAAACTGCCAGCATAGCAGTGTGGCAGGTATCCAGTGAGTATAGCGAACCAATATCAGTGACCATCAAAACAGCAACATATATTGGGTACACTACTCATGGGCTACCCTGCAAGGGCAGTGACCCTAACCAAAGGCGAGGGTAGGGAATGGCACCCGGAACAGGGAGATAGCGAGGGAAAGGGGAGGGACAGGGAAGGGGTTTGTGGGGGACTGGTGCTCCTGCTGTCGCTGAGCTAGCCGTGTGGTGTGGTGGTGAGGGTGGGTAGCTCTAGCAGAGAAGGTACTGGGTTCTGGGCTGGGGATCAGCACAGAATTTCGCTGCCTGCGGTTGCCACCTTTATTTTGCTGTGGCAACAGGCGTCGCCTCCCAACATGCCCCGGGGTTGGCAATCTAAAGTCAGGGGAGGTGCAGGAGGCAAATCCCCGCTACAAAGGGGTGTGGAGGCATAGCCCCCCCACCCACAAAAATACTTTTTTGTTGCCGGATGTTGGGTCGATACAACGTGTATATCGCTGATTTGCTTTTCAGAGCTATACACTTGCCATAAAAGCGATTGCTATTTTGCGTTATTATGACATGGAACTGATGTGGCGAGATGCTGTTTGGCACTTGTGTGCACTTTGGAGCTGCCTGTTCTGGTGGGCGAGCTGGTTGTGGCCAGCTCAAGTGTTTACTAGCACTATGGTGCTAGACATGTAAAAGCCACTCTGGTGGCTCCTGGCAGTTCTGTCTGATGTGCTTCTGCCCCCATGGGCAATAAAATAATGAAAGAGGGCCTGGAGGTACTTGGAGGAAGGAAATAAAATGCTCATTTAGAGCGCTCTTAAGCTCTTAATGAATTTATAAGTGTGCATATTCCTTTAAGAGCAGTGGAGGCTGCTGTAAATGAATGGAAATGTTTCTGCTGTCTGGGGGGTAATGCTACAGTGCCAGCGAAAGGAGAGAGAAGCCCCTGTTTTGCCTCTTTCTGCCACTGGATGCAAGGGCAGAGGTGCTGCTACTAACTGCTAGGATCAAACGAATTTAAAATGTTGTAGTTTGCTTGCAAAATAGACATAAAGTTGGGACTATAATTGAACTGTACTGCAGCCACCATGATTGCAACCTTTGACCTACAGACAACCAATAGGAGATCCAAGAGCATGAGGATCTGCAACCAAGGGACTTATGGGAGGAGGCAAGGACAATTCTTGCTGCCCAAACAGCCAGTCAATCAAACGTCAAGTGAGCCTGATGAATATTAATTTTCAGATGGACAACTTGTTTTGACCAATCAGAGGCTGCCCTAATCTCTTGAAACCCGGAGGACAGTGCCAGTTCAGTTCAGTTCGGCTGGAGCGCCTCCTGAGGAAGGAGCAGGAGGGACTCCAGCCCTTGCTCCATAGAGTAAAAAGAAGACCTGCTTGAAGTCAGCTTGGTTGGAGCCCCTCCTGAGGGAGGGGGGCTCTGGCCCCTTTCTCTGTGATGGTGCTTCAGAGTCTGAAGAAGGCCTGCCTGGGGGTTTGTATGCCCACCAGCCTGGAGGCCTGCATTGCCTTCCTGTGTCCAGAGGGAGTTGTTCCATGATTAAAGATTTGCTCTGCTGCTCAGAGCCAAGTGTTGTTGGACAGGTTCTCAAGAGAGGGGAAGCCTGTTGCAATCTTCGAGGGATGGAAAACTGCCTGAAGGCTTATGCAGCTATTAGCCCAGGAGGTGCTCTACATTGCCCTGTGTTGTCTTCCTGTGGCTGAAAGGAGCGCATTGACAGTGAAAGTATCATTTGCTGGGCTGAGTTAAGGAAAGCGTCTGGGAGTTTCCAGAAAGAAGACTCATCTGTGATGCCTGTGAGAAGTATGTCAGCTTAGTTGGTGGTTTGCATGATCAGAGAGTCAGGGGGAAGCCTGCCGGATGTCCTGCATCAGAGCTCGTGGAGCCATGCTCAGCCAAGAGGAGCTGCCTGTTGTGTTCCTGTGGATGGAAAGTGAAGTGAGAAGATTCATTCTTCAGTTTAAGTCTGCACCTGAACTCGAAATGCTCGAGTCTGAGAGACTGTTTCCTGCTAAAATCTGGTGGGAAGCCCAAAGACTGTGTTCTAGTCAAGAAAGAGCCATGGCTGCGAGCTGGCAGTATGGCTGAAGCCTCTTACAGTGAGATTCGAACCCTCCTCGAACCCTGGTGTTTGAGTTCTAATTTAGAACTTGGAACACTAGAGAGTTCGCAAAAGGGTTTGAATAATTTGTTTCCCCCCGGTACATACACGTGGCTAATACAGTGCCGCCGTGCCACTGCCTGCCATATCCTCATGCTCGCTCCTAGTGGGTGGGGAGTCTGGTCTCGGGGGTGGTGCGGTCCGACTCAAGCCCACATGCTGGGAGGATGAAGACACTGGGAGGGAACGACTGACAGCTGAGAGGGAGGGAGGGACTATTTAAAGTTGTGTAACCCCAACTTGTGTGAGCGGTGCGACGTGTACAGTTGAGTCGTGGGACTCATGTTGGTTCTTGCACAGTAGGAATTACAGCGGGGCAGATGGAGTGGATTGGACGTGTCTGCTCTGCATCTCTCGGTTGGCGGCGGGGTGAAAAAACCAAAAATAATGTTATGTTAGGAGTTGAGGCAGGCAGTAGGGACTTGAGGGCATTCTCTTCTGTGTTGCAGAAAACCAGAAATTCCAGAAAATAAATAAAAAATAGAAGGGGGTGTCAAAACAGCAGCCAGCAAGTGGCATAAGTGAGGTGTGAGGTGGTGGATCTTTACTTGTTCATTGCGTACATTTAATTGTCTCTGGGTTCCTGAACAATGAAACACGCAAAAAGATGGTGACTTACTTTTCACATTCAACCAAGGCTATATGGATATTCTCCAAACTGTTAAAGGAACACAAGCTGCCCTACCAAAAGCTGATTAAAATGTTTCCACTTGGTGAAACTCAGCTCTTTATATGCTGCAGTGCCTCTTGGAACGAAAGCAAGCTGTACATGAATATTGCTCCAGTTACCTTATTGGTGATGGCATTAACAACTACAAGGGACATGTCTTCAGAAGGTGCTACTCTGAGTCAGGTTATCCCACTTATAATGCAGATTACACATCATCTGAGTGTTCTGACTCCACAGTTTGAAAGAGGCAGATCTGAAGACGAGACAAGTTGTCGACAGTATTACAGAAATCATGTGAAGAGAATGTGCAAGCACTTCCAAAACGATGACAGATTAGTTGCAATGACAAAATTAAAACACTACATAGTCGCAGCTCTCTTAGTTCCCAGGTTCAAGGCTATACATCTTCCAAAGCCAGATGATGCAGAGCACTACAAATTTCTGTTGCTAGATGAGTTGCAGCAATCACAGGAGTCAAACACAGGCACTCACAGTAGCTTCACCTTGTCATCTCGATGGTGGATGGGCCTTGCACTTGCCCATCCTCCAGCCGGTGCCCTCCCAGCCACCAATCCACTTTCACTACCAAATGGCCTTAAAATCATCCACCTAAACATAAGAAGCCTTGTTCCCCAAATCTCCCTATTGCAACCTATGGTACATGCCCATACCCCTGACATCATTGTGATCTCTGAAACTTGGCTGTCCAAAAACATTCCAGACCATGCTATCTCTATCCCTGGCTTCACAATATCAAGACAGGACAGGACTGGGAGAGGTGGCAGCATGGCCATCTATACCTACTCTTCCCTCCAGTTCACTCCCTCCTTCACAACTTCTGTTCAGTCATCCCACGAGGCTCTCCTTTTAAAAATCTCCTATCCCCACACTGTCCCCATCTTCATCACTGGAGTTTACTGTCGCCCTGGACAGCCACATTCCAATGTCACTGATTTGGTCACAAAGCTCTCCTCGTTTGCCAGCGGTGGTGAACTATTCATCCCGTGTGACCTAAATCTAAACTGGCTGGCCCCATCTCTGGCTAATACTCATTCCACCATCGGAGCCTTAAACCTCCATCAGCTGATACTGGAATCCACCCGTCAAAACCTTAAAACACTAAACCACTTCCTGCTTGACCTGGTCCTCACTTCTCAACCCCATCGAGTAGTGGCCTCCGGGCTGCTACCAGACTATCAGTGACTACCACATGTCCTTTGTAGTGCATAAAATACAGAGTACTAAACACCCGGCTAAAACTATTTTCACTAGACCCTTTGCTTCACTTGACCTGCAGTCATTGCTCCACGACCTCGCACAAGCTGACTGGTCCTCCCTTACTACAGCAACATCAGCTGACAAGGCCCTTGCCTACTTCACCTCTAAGTTTCTTCAGATTTGGAATTCCCGGCCCTTATAAAACCAGGGTCGTGGCGGGCACCTCCTCTGGGTCACTCTTGAGCTTCTGGCCTGCCAATGTGCTCATGGCCTTGCGTGGCAGGAAAGCCAAAGTCTCCAACTGCCCTAGGGATCACCAACGATACCGTGAACTTCGGAATGGCTGCACTAAAGCAGTCCACCTTGCCAAAGCCGAGCACTTCAAGTCTAACTTCTAAACTAATACAAACAACCCATCTAAATTCTGGAAGGTCATCAACTCCCTCTTCTAGCCATCCTCAAACCCTTCGCCACCTATCCTCAGGCACAATCATTCTGTCCTCTCAGAACCTATTGCCATTGCCGAATACTTCAACTCCTACTTCACCACCTGTGCTTCTTCTCTGCTATGCACCCTCCCAAGTCCCTCTCTTGCCCTGGTGGCCCCTTCCTACACCCCACACACTGACTTACCCTCCACTGCTCCTCCACCCACCCCATTTCATCCCCACAACCTGTCCTCTCCCCCCCTCCTCCTTTGCCCTGTCCTCCTCCTCTGAACCTCTCACACCCCCCTCCCAGTTCTCCTTCTCTCCTGTTTCTCCTGACACTAGCCTTCTAGCTCTCCTGGCACTAAACCCTAACGAAGGCTCCTCACCTGATGGCTTTGACCCTAGGCTCCTCTCTCTCTCTGCTCGTGCCATTGCCTACCTGCTCTCTCTCATACTAAACCTATCCTTTGAGACTGCCACAGTTCCCTCGGTTTGAAAACATGCAGTAGTCCTTCCCTTCCTGAAGGGGGGTGACTCCTCCTCCTCCTCATGAGGGAACTATCGACCTATCACTCTCCTGCCAACCTTAGCTAAGCTACAAGAACACATAGCCCTCAACCAACTCTCCTCATTTCTCTCTGACTCCGCCTTCTTCACCCCCTTCCAGTCTGGCTTCAGGAAATTCCAATCTACCACCACCTCTCTGCTGAGGCTAACAGAGACCATCTCCTAAGGCTTTGATAAAGAGCACATTAGCTCAGCTATCTTTGTAGACCTGGCCAAAGCCTTTGACACTGTCTCACACCCCCTCCTCCTTCACAGCCTTTCAGCCGCTGGACTATCCCCTTCTGTCACAGGCTGGTTCAGTGCCTACCTGTCCGGCAGGTCGTAATCAGTGAGAATAGCTGATGCTATCTGCACCCCTTGCCTATAACCACTGGAGTCCCCCAAGGCTCAGTGCTAGGCCCCATTCTGTTCTCCATCTTTTTAAATGACCTCCTCCTGGTATGCTTTGCATCCAGCATCCACATGTATGCTGATGATACAGTACTGTTTTTTTTTCTGGCAATTCTGTCTCTGATGTCACTACCAGATTCCAGTCCGATTTCACTAAAGTCCAACTCTGGTTTAGTTCTCATCAACTTTTTCTTTTTTTTTTTTTTTTTAAACTTTGCTTTTTATTTTGATCTTTAAAATAATAAAAGTTTATGTCCATACAATTCAGTTACATTTTTCCACAGAGTAAATGTTAACTTAACATTTGATCCTTCTTATGCTGAAATATATTAGGTAAACGAGACCTCCTAAAGTTACAGAGACTGGTTATCCAGATGTAGATAATGAGGAAAATAGTAATACACTGCTGTCAGCTTGAAGCTTCAGATGTAATGACACAGTTTCATGCAGCGTGTCTCTTGTCTCTGATCCCAATTCTGCAGGAGTAAAGTCTGAATTTCGATTCCAATCCTCACAAATATCTTATCTAAGCATTTTCGGACAGTAAAACTCGAGTCAATACAGTTCTACAAACTACACAAATACAACAATAAAAGTAAACTTTTGCACAGTTACTGAATCTGTTTTATAAAAATATGGATATATCTCCCTTAGATTACATATCCTTTTCCCTTTTTCCCTTTATACTCAGGCCCTTAGTTCTCAGATGGGCAATATGTTTAAGTTGTTATTCTGTATACCCTTATGCCTCCCCTGCTGTTCTGATCCCCTCTTGCTCCCCCTTCCATCCCTCTCTCCACATAAGGCTGTTACTGAAGCTCTGGATTCAATCACCCCTGTCCATGTTCATTCTCTCTCTCTCTCCACATCCTCCAAGGTCGCCACAGGTTCTGAAAATTCTCCACTTTAAAATACAATGCGTGAGTAATATTCTCCATTCTTTCTATTTCTTCTATCCTTAAGACCCACATTGTTAGGGAGGGGGGTTCTGGAGATAACCGTTTGGTAGGGATGCATTTCAAAGCAGCCACTCTTAATATCTGACAAAGCTCCCGTCTTTGACGCCCTCCAGTCGATAAGGTGGGAAGACCTAGTACTAGTTCCTGAAATGTAAAGGGGCTAGGAAAAAACCCTACTTGTTCCATCACTGAGTGCACTTGTTGCCAAAACCTTATCAGTTTATCACAACCCCAAAATATGTGGTAATGTGTACCCACCAACGTTCCACATAGACGCCAGCATGCTGAAGAGGCCTGTGAGTTATAATATGCCGTTATTTCCGGGGTTCTGAAAAATTGAGTGAGTATTTTCCAGTTAAATTCTCACCACATCGTGGCTGAGGAGACTTGCCAACCCCTTTGGAGCCTGCGATTCCACTCTGCCCTAGTGATAATTATTTTGGCATCTCTTTCCCACCTTAGCCGAATCTCCTCTAAATTTGGGGTCTCCCTCGAGTCCATTAGAGTTGTGTATAGTACAGACAGGTATCTCAATTTATCCCTAATTTTTATAGAATCCTACCAGTACAATTCAAGTGAAGTAAGATCCCTGCTTATCTTTGAAAGATTCTCTTCCTCGGTAAGGAAATGTCGTGTTTGGAGGAACCTATAAAAATCCTCTTTACGGAGGGAGAAGCGCTCCAGGAAGACATCCAGTCTCGTCTATAAATTGTTTAAATGTGGTAAGGCCCTTATGCTCCCAATATGCAAACCCAGTGTCTGCTTTAGGAGGAAGGAAGGTGGGTGTGTGTCTAATCAAGGAGAGGGGTCCCAATGTATTCGGGGTATACATTATCTGTTTTAAATTTAGTAGGATAAGCAATGAGTGTTTAACCCATGGGTTATCTGTAGATGCCAGAACTTGGGGTGTTATTTCTGACGTAGGCAGAGTCCATAATTTATAGTTATACATTGAATCCTTTTCTATTAAATACCAGCCAGAGTCTATTCTCTGTTTGGCCCATGAGACTAGTTGGGACCCTTGGGCTGCCAAGTAATAGAAATACATGTTGGGTAGACCTAGGCCACCTTTTCCTTTTGATCGTGTCAGGGTCTTAAATGAGATTCGTGTGCGTTTTCCTGACGAAATAAAGTTGGAACTTTCTTTGTTCAACTGTTTCCAAAAGCTAGGCTTTATAGGGATCGGGAGTGTTTCAAAAAGAAATAACCATCTAGGTAGAATGTTCATCTTAATTACCTGAATTTTGTCATATAAAGTCAGGGGTAGCAGTTTCCAACGGGCAAAATCTGCTTGCATGCTTTTATATAACTTCATCAAATTGTCTGCAAATAGACGAGATGTATTTACTGAGACTTGTATTCCTAGATATTGGAAAGTATTATTACGGGCCCATTTGAACAGGAAACTTTCCCTAAGATCCTTCGAAGGAATCCCACTTAGTACCACTGCTTCTGACTTGGTATAATTTATTTTGTAACCAGCCAATGTGCCAAATTTGTTCAATGCATTTAGTAAGCGTGGTAGGGAGGTTTGAGGATCTCCTAGAAAAAAGAGGGAATCGTCGGCATAGAGTGCCACTTTTTGTTCTAGTCCCCCTGCCTGCACCCCCTTGATTTCGGGATTATTCCTTATCCATATCGCTAATGGTTCCAGTGTTAAAGCAAAGATTAGAGAGGAGAGGGGGCACCCCTGTCTCATTCCTCTATTTAAAGATATTCTATTGGATAGCAGTCCATTAAATCTGATCCTAGCCTCCGGTTTATGATAAAGTGCTCCAATGGCTGAAACAAAATTTTCCCCCAACTTGAACTTCAACAGGGTGGACGACATAAAGTGCCAGTCCACCCTGTGGAAGGCTTTCTCAGCGTCCATACTGATGGCCCTCTGAAAGGATGTGTTGTTTTTCTGGGCTGTAATAATGTTTAATAAACGCCTTTTATATTGTCTTGAAGAAATCTCCTCCAATAAATCCTGTTTGATTATGGTGGATGAGAGGGCAAACATGCCTGAAGCCTCTCTGTCAAAATCCCTGTAAATATTTTTAGATCTGCCGCTAACAGAGAAATGGGACAATATGAGCCACAGTGTTCAGGGTCCTTATCAGGCTTCAGGATAACCGAAGTCTGGGCCAGATTCCAGGAGGGTGGCACAGATTTATGTTGTAGCAGAATCTCATTACATGTACCAACCAGGTACTCCACTTTTCTAGAAGTAAACTTTTTGAAAAATTCGGCTGGTAGGCCGTCGAGACCTGGGGCCTTGCCATTTCTAAGACGTTTAATTTGTGACCTCACCTCTCCTGCGGTTATTGGGGAATTAAGGATCGTCCGAGCAGAGTCTTTTAAAGTAGGGATGGATAAGGCCCCCAGAAAGTCCTGCACTGCTTTATAGTGCCCGGGGGTGGTTTCCACTGTATAGAGGTCTGCATAGAATCCCCTGAATCTATTTAAAATCTCCATTGGAGATGTAGTTGTGGGTTCCCTTTCATCCCTTCGCAGATGGACCACTGCTCTATTTACAACTTTGTGCCTCAGCTGCCATGCCAACAATCTGCCCGCTCGATTCCCATGTTCAAAATATTTTTGCCTGGCATATCTTAGTTGCCTCTCAATCTGCCTATCAAGCAACTGATTTAATTCCTGCCTTGCCTTATCCAGCTCCTGCTTTACTTGTGTGTCCTGTACTACTTGATGTAGAGTATCTAGCTGAGTGATTTTCTGCTCTAGTTGTAGTCTAGTTTGGATCCTCTCCTCTTAATCTGGCTGGAGTATTGGATTATTTCCCCCCTTAAGCAGCATTTAAGTGTATCCCACCTTATCCCTTCACTTGTATCCCCTTTTAGGTTGTTTTGTTCAAAATTTTTGATGGTATCCTCCACCAATTCCCCAAAGTCCTCCCTCAGAAGATGGCTTACATTCAACCTCCAGCAGGACTGTGAGGGGGTCGATGTGGAGACCAATGCCAGGGTGACTGGGACATGGTCCAAAATTGCAATTGATCCAATATCACATTTTTCCACCTTTTGCAACCAGTTAGAGGATAAAAGAAAATAATCTATCCTGGAGTAACCCCCATGCCTGGGGGAGTAGTGAGTGTAGTCTCTCTCCCTTGGATGCATAAAGCACCAGATCTCTGACAAACCTAGTTCTTGATTTAGTTTCAGGATCAGTTTCCCTGTGCGTGTGACCCCACCTTTAGCTCCTCCGGACCTATCTACCCCCAGGTGTATTACTTCGTTAAAATCTCCACCTATGACTACTAAACTTTGTGCGTCTGTAACTGCCTCTTTAATGGTCCTCTCCAAGAAGGCCAATCTGGGGGCTTCTTCATTCGGGGCGTAGATGTTTAAAAATGTACAGTTCTGACCCCTATATTATCCCTGTGTCAATACAAACCTACCCTCTGGATCTGTGCGGACCCTCTCTACAACCAATCGGGCATCTCGTTTTATCAAGATTGCTATACCTCTACGGTGTGGACTATTTTCAAAATGTGAAGCATATACCTCACCCACCCAAGATCTTTTCAACTTAAGATGTTCTGCCGCAGTTAAGTGGGTCTCTTGAATAAATGCAACAGTGGCCTTTTTCCTCCTGAGGTCTTATATAATCTTTGCCCTTTTTACTGGGTTATTTACCCCATGTACATTAAGTGTAACTATATTCAAATCAGCCATGTTCCTTTTGTTGAGGAAAAGGGAATATCATCTCCTTACTAAGGGATATTACTAGCTTTTCAAGTATTCATGAGCATCTGTACTTTGTCAACATCAAATAAACAAAAACTTTGCTGAACATAGTGCATAACAATTGAGAACTGAATCTACATTGAAACATATAAAACAGGAATGCTTTCAAGATGGTTTCGCCCTGTGTCCACCCTCTTAAGGACGTTACTTTATGAGGCATGGATGGATGACCTCTTAAATGTAGGCCATCCATCTGGGTAAACGCCACAGCCTGGGTGCCAGAAGGGCCAGGTATTTATTCTGCACCAGCCCTCTTGATGTGGAGCATACACGCTCTGAACTAATCTGAGCATTTTTGACCAGTCTGAAAGGGGGGGGGAGCCCCGCTCGTCCCTTATTTTGTTTATATCACTTGGTTAATTTAGGTACTTTATTCAAATCATAGACCCATCCGGGTGTCTGATATCAAGATGCCAGGTTTATACACTGGTTTGTGGGGGACTTACTAGCCATCCGGGTCCCTCCAGCCCAACCAAGATCTCCCCACGGTATGGGGGGGGAGCCCTAGAGACCAGAAACCGCACTCCTTCCTCTTGATCTATAGGTAATCTGCTTGTAATCAGCTTGATATTTATCAAGGTTTACCAGGGTATCTAGGATAAGGTAGACAGCAGTCGCAGGAACCAAGGGGGGTGCTACTTAGTCAGAAAATCAGTGCTTCTTTGAATCTCACTTTTATACATGATTCAGGTTTTCCCTTCTAAGTACTTGCCTTGTTTAAATTCAGGGTCCTCCGCTAGTGGCCCCTCGTTAAAGAGGTACCAACCTAGGCTTACGGAGTTGGTTTCAAAACCTTATGTTTACAGAGAAACAGCCCTCCGTCAGTGCTAACCCCATCGGGTCGCAATCTAACCTCCAGGGCTGTTTTTTATTAGTGAGAATTGTTATCCAACCAACTGATCGTTAAATTGATCGGAACGCCTCCACCCCAGGCCCCCCAACCACTCTAGCTCCTTGATCTCATAGTAACAGAACCCAATTAAGGAGTGCAGCCACCTAGCTTCCCCGGTTCCCCCCTCCACCAGAGACCGTGGGCTGTTGGTTGCCCAAAGTGGCCCCCTTCCCCAGTTGAATCCGAGTGTTTCTTAATACTAAGAATTTTTATATCCATCAAATCTAGTTTCCATGTATTAGCCCTACTAGACCCATCTTCTTAAAGAGAGGTCAAAAATACCATTTTCCAATGGAAACTCAGTGAGAAATTAACATCAGTGTGACTCACTAGATCATTGTACAAAATTTCAAAAAGTTCGATGCAGCAATAGTTCAAGTCTGTAGGTTTTCCTCATTGTGTCTCTGTTCTATTGAGGGAGTAGATTCCTGATTTCTCCCGATGGATTCAAGCACCTGGTTCGTAGTGGAAACTCCTCACCCATACACAGTGTTCCACAGACTGGAAATGTCTGTGCGGTCGTGCATCTCCTTTCTTTTGGTTCCCACGTTTTACCATCCTCTAAGTTGCAGACGCTCTCCCTGTGCCCGGGTCACATCCTGGGGAATCTCCACTTCCACTGATGTCAGGAATTTCTTTGCCTCAAACAGGTCAGCGAACCTCCTAGGGCCATTTTCCGTTGTAACCTTTAGCTTAGCCAGATATTCTACAAATGCTTTAATGCCTTTTTGTTGTAGGGCTCGAACTACCACTAAAACTTTTCTACGTTGAGTCAGCAGTTGTGGTGTGTAATCTTGATCAAAATACAATCTGTTATCTCCGAATATTATTTCTTTCTTTGACCATGCCAGTTTTAGTATGTCCTCTTTAGTGCGAAAGTCCAAAAATGCTATTACTACAGACCGAGGACAAGCTTTGGGATCTTATGGCCTGGGTATGAGGGAGCGGTGGGCTCTAATTATGTTTAAGGGCTTGTCTGCTGGCCAGTCCAGTATCTCCACTAAAAAGGACTCAAAAAATGTTGAAATAGAACCCAATTCCGTACCTTCTGGAAGTCCGTGAATTCGGATATTATTTCTTCTATTTCTGTTTTCAAGTTCTTCTATTCTGGACTCCAGCTGTAATTCCCTCCTGTACAGGGATATGAGGGCAGCGTTGTGAACCTCTACTAGGTTGGAACAGTCAGTTAGCCCTTCTTCTACGTGCCCCATTTTTTCCTCCAAGCTTTCTAATTTTTTTTTATTTTCTTCCGCCCTCCCCCTTTCTAGTCTCTCCAAAGAAGCTCTCATCTTCTGTAGTGTGGCGCACAGTTGTTTAGAGGTTATTGTACAGTCCATTTCTTCTCTTTCCTCTGAGGTTACCCTGGCCTGCTGCGAGGCCTCCGTTAGACTGGCTGAAGAAGGCTGAGCATAGTCAAATAGCGTTTTTAGCTGTTTATTCGACTGATTGGCATTCTACTCTCTCTGTTTATGTCTGGAAATCATATCGCTGCAATTTCCACTGAATCTTGCCGATGGATGGGTTGGATTTCTTTTCGATTTTGGTGGATTTAATCTGGACGGGGCAGAGCTGCCGATTCAGGCTGCCATTAGGCTGGTGCACCCACCAGAAGTCTCATCAACTTTTTCTAAATGCCAAAAAGACAGTCTCCATGCCCTTTGGCACAAGGCAGAGACTCAAAGTCACCTCCCCACCTTTCACACCCTTGATGGGACTGTTCTTGAGGACTCCTCCTCATTCAGGTATCTCAGCAACTGGCTGGACAGATACCTTGACTTCTCTGTACATATCAATGCCATTCTAAAAAAACTAAGGCCCAAGCTCTGGTCCTTTTACAGAAACCACAGCTGCATCCCACTTGCCGCCAGGCACGAGCTGGTACAGAAGATGATCATGCCCATTTTTGACTGCAGCAACATAGTCTACAGTGCTGCCCCACAGTCCCACCTATCCAGACTGGACTCTCTCTTCAATTCCTTCTGTCGTTTTGCTCTTGATGCCCCTCCCCGCACCCATCATTGTGATCTCTACCGCTCTCTCAACTTCCTTCCCCTCCATTCCTGGTGTGCCCTACATGGTGCTAAGTTCATCTCTAAAGTCTGGCTTGGATCTCTCCCCTCATATATCTCCTCCTCTCTTGGCACCCCTACTCCCTCCCTTTATTCCCTGAGATCCCAGGCCAATACATGTTCTGTCTCAGTCCTCTGCAGAACTACTTCCTCTGGCCAAAAAGCCTTCTCTTACCACCTGCCTAAAATGTGGAATGCACTTCCTCCACAAATCCAGTCCTCCTCCTCCCTATATTCTCTTAACTCTGCTCCGCACAATTACCTTACACCTAGCTGCACCTGCTCCTGACTCCATCCTTGCCCACCTGTCTCCCTCTCTCTTTCTCTTCCTCTCTTTTTTCTCATCCCCCCTACCCTACCTGCACTTATACTGCCCTTTATAGACTAGCTCTTAAAAAAGGTGTCTGGTTCCTATGTTTTCACCCTTGCAGCTTCTGCATCACCTGTGAATCACCTGTAATGTAGCTGTATGCACTTGTCAACCTAGTGTCCTATGCTTTTGACCCTGTACTGATTATTTATGTATGCTGCTCCTATGATCCTCCAGTACAGTAACTGTTGCATCTGCCTACTGTGTATCCAATTGCTTTGAACCTGTTTTGAAATTGTATGTATGTATTCACCCTCTGTTATGTATGTATCTATGAATTCTCACTCTGTACATTCCTCTCCCCATTTCCCCCAGGACTCATTAAGTTGCTCAGTGTATCTTTCCTGGTGAAATAATTCAATAAATAAAATAAAAAAAATAAAAATAAAATAAAACTCTCCAGAATGTGTAGGTCCATCTTCACAAAGAGATACAGAACAGGGAGCGTCACCAAAAGTGAGCAGTAGTTCTTCCACAACTTCCACTTCCACCCCTAGTAGCAAGCTAAATATGTGACAAAACCTTTCGCAAATTGCTATCGTACCAGCTTACACTGATTCTTTTTCTGAGCATTCTCTGTCCATCATAGTAGACAGTTACCTGCGAGAATTGCTTATTCCTGTTGATACATGCTCTTCTGAATACTGGAGAGTGAAAAAGCTAATGTGGCTCAAGCTGTATGATGAAGCCTTGAAATATCTTGGTTGTCCTGTAACAAGTGTCTTTAGAGTGCATGTTTAGTAAAGGTTGCAATATTGTGACACATACCAGAAATGGGTTGTTGCCAGAAAATGTACTCTCATTAACATTTATTAAAGTTAATAAGGCAAGATTTTCATATCCCTACAAAAGTATTCTAGTTGATCCTGAAGTGATTGATGTTGTGGATGCTGATGGTGACAACTCAGATGATGGTGGCTGGTAAATACTGTGTGGGACAGGGTCTCTGAAAATAAGGAAACTTTACAGACTGTGATGAAATGTGTTGTCTCTCCTCTCTTTGATCTACTGTACTACCATGGACCATATACACAAAACACTTTCATCATTTCTGTGGAAAACTGCTTTATAGATAGGACCTGGCTTGCATCACCGAGACCTGGCTGGACGATAATGCGGGCCCCATTTTGGAGGCGGCTGTTCCAGCCGGGTTCTTGGTGATACACCGCTTGAGATCAGACCGCAGGGGCGGGTGTGAAGCCATTTATTTAAGATTGGAATTGGCCTTACTGGTGTGCCAGTTGAGGAGACTAGATCATTTGAGTTTACCATGGTAGCAGGTGTGGGCTGCAGGATAGTTCTCATTTACCGTCCACCAGGGGGTGAGAAATTATTCCTGTAGGAAGTAGTAGACTTTGTCGTTGACATGGCATTTGAGTCACCCAGGTTGATGGTCCTGGGCGACTTTAATGCCTGGGTTGATGACGAACTCTTGCCGTTTGGGCAAAACTTCCTCCAACGTATGAATTCTTTGGGGTTCACACAGGTTGTTGCCTCTGCTGCCCATAATCATTGTCACTCACTTGACCTGGTTTTCCTCCTGGGGATGGAGACCTTCGACTTGTTGGTGGAACCAATTGTATGGTCAGATCACCACACCATAAGGTTCATTCTCCAGGCTCTCCCTTATAGGCCTGCCCCTGTGGAGATGGTCAGATACCGCCCTTTGAGAGATGTGACCCCAGATGGTCTATCGGTGGTATTGGACCTCTCGGGATTCTTAGGGGTAGGCGAGGATCTAGAGAATCTAGTTCAAGGCTATAATAAGGCTGTTACTGAAGCTCTGGATTCTATCACCCCTGTCCATGTTCATTCTCTCTCTCTGTCCCCGGTCCCCCAGTTCGACGGGACTGTAAGGGAGTTGAGACAAGTTGGATGAAGGTTAGAGCAACACTGGTGGAAATTGACCCTTGATGCTGACCACCTTAGATTGATGGATCATTATCAAATCTATCAATCAGCAATCACTTGTAAGAAGGCAGAGTTCCTGTCCGGGGAGATTGTTGCTGCTCAGAACTGACCGGCTCAGCTCTTCTAAACTGTGGACAGGCTGTGCAACCCATCCTGTCTGCAGGTCCGAAGTGCATTTTCACAAGTTAAGTGTGAGGAGTTTGTTTGATTCTTTCTGAATAAGGTGGCCAGCATCAGGACTGAGATCAGTTCAGTGCTCTCTATGGTGGTTGACGGTGGTCAGTGCTTAGTCCCATCCCCTTGGTTCTCTTGGACATCTTTCAACTGATCGGAGATTGTTGATGTCATGTGGATTGTCCAGCATTTGCGGCCGACATGCTGTAGTTTGGATCTGGGCCCAACACACCTGTTATTGGAGTGTATGGAATTTATCGGCACAGTCCTTGCAAAGATTGTGTGCTGCTCCTTAGAGCTGGGTGAGTTTCCTAGCTCCCTGAAGGAGGTGGTGATGACACCACTCCTTAAGAAAGCTACTCTGGACCCAAACTGCTTTGCTAACTACAGACCTATCTCTAACCTTCCCTTTGTTGGGAATGTGATTGAGAAAGTAGTTGCACTACAACTGGAGAACCATCTTACCATCCACGACATCTACGATTCCCTCCAGTCTGGTTTCCGGAGGAGTCATAGTAACGAGACTGCTCTGGTTCGGGTGCTCAATGATCTTCTGATGGCAAGAGATCAGAAATGCCACTCCATCTTGATGCTTCTTGATCTCTCTTCAGCATTTGACACTGTGGACCATGGGGTGCTGATTGAGCGCCTGAGGGTCATCTGTGGCCTGGCTGGTCTAATCCTCAGTTGGTTTAAATCTTTCCTCTCTGGCGGATCTCAGAGGGTGGTGTCATTTATTTTTCCTCTAACTCATTCTCTCTGCTGTGTGGGGTCCCTCAGGGCTCGGTGCTATCCCCTGTGTTGTTCACAGTGTACGTGCTGCCCCTCGGATACATTGTAAGAAGATATGGGCTGAGGTTTCACTGCTATACAGATGATACCCAGCTCTATCTGTCTTTTGCACCTGACCAGGATAGTGTGGTCTCGGTCTTTAACAGCTGTCTAGAGGAAATCCATGACTGGATGAAATCCAGTTGGCTGAAACTGAATTTTGAGAAGACTGAGGTGATCGTGGTGGATCTGGGTCACTGGCTAGAGAGGTCAGTAGCGAGGTTTCCCTCAGGTCTTTGGTTTGGGGGTGCCCAGCTACCGTCCTCTGAACAGGTGCATGACCTGTGGGTGGTTCTTGACAATGGGATGACACTGCGTTCACAGGTGTCAGCAGCCATCAAGTCGTCCTTTTACCATCTTAGGAACATTGCTAGTATCAGGCACCTTGTTCCGTCTGGCGACCTGCCTACATTAATCCATGCCTTTGTGACTTTGCGCTTAGACTACTGCAACTCCCTGTACCTGGGGCTGCCGGGGGTTGATATCTGTCACCTGCAGCTGGTGCAGAACTCTTCGGCATGGTTGTTGATGGGGACTCCCTGTTCGAGTCACATCACTCCCATGCTGTGCGAACTGCACTGGCTGTCTGTACAGTGGCGGATCACCTTCAAGGTCGGACTTCTGAACTATAAGGCCCTGCACAGACTGTGTCTAAGCTATTTGCAAGAGCCCCTGATCCTTACAGCCCTGGCGGCCCTCTCCACTCAACTGATGAGGGGTTGTTAGAGGTTCCCAGGGTTCATCTGAAAACATCTGGGTCCAGGGCTTTTATGCACGGTGCCCCCACCCTGTGGAACTCTCTACCTCGTCAAATTTGAGAGTACAGGGCTGTGGAGAGTTTTAAGGCAGCCCTGAAAACCCATTTATTTAAGCAAGCTTTTAATGATTATTTTATTTGATTATTTGCACTCTGTATTATCAGCTTTATAATTGTTTATTCTATCTTTTATATGTATTTTAATTATGTAAAGCGCTTTAGTTTTAGAATTGCACTATAAAAATAAAGTATTATTATTATAAAGTCATCATGCTTTTTTTTTTTATCTTACTTCTGTTTTTGTACGCCCGCTGCAGCATAACTGGCAGGGGCATTCAGCCACCAGCTCTGCCTGCCCAGAGAGCAGCAGGCTCGCTCGCATGATGGGGGATCCGGTGCGGCCGCACACCAACCCACTGGAGGGCCTCCCCATGCCACTCTGAGCGTGATTCCAAGACAGTTCTCCGGGCAGGGCAGAGCGCGGCTATCAAACTGCGTGGTCGCAACCAGCCATTTTTCACCTGTTAGACCCCCTGGAGTGTGGATGTGCAATGACATCCTGAGGCACAATGTGCTGACATCTGCCACACTCCACTCCTAAGTGCACCAGCTCTGGTAGTGTCCCTGGTCATCACCAGGGGCTGTTACAGAGCAGAGGGAACCCTTTAGCCCTCCCTGGGATAGGAGAGCAGTCCTCCGGATGCTCAATCATATCCCTCCCCTGCCGACCCCTGACAACCCGGGCACGTTATTGAACCTGGGTCACCAGCGTAGCACGTAGTGTGGTGTCTAGTGCCACAACCCTCAGTGCCACTGGGCCATCATCATGCTTTTTTACAGGAAAAGTTTAATATCAGAGGGAATAGGACCAAATTTGGCATGAAAGGGCCACTGCCAACCCTTTTTGTATCATATTATTTCTAGCTGAAATGAGAACCCATATGTTGGGATTCCTTACCTTCTGTAAAATTCATTGATGTTGCCAGTTGTGTTATTTTCTTCCTTTTTAGTACCACTTACGGCAGCAGTGGAATGAAAAATGTTTTCCTAAAAGAGCAAGTTTCTGCTACAAGTAAATATTAACATGCCTGTCCAATCCTACCTTGATCATCTGTAATTCCATACTCCTGAACAATACAAAGACACCCCCAAAAACCTCCTCTCTATCCTCCCATTGCATTATGATTGGCTAGACTGTGTGGTGGTATTCCCAGCAAGGAAAGATGCAGTTGAAGTTGATAAAGGAGTGCAACACTGCAAACAAACTTTGTGGTGCACCAGTATGGGCCGAGGGTGATCTATTTTTCACTTTTAAACAGAAGAAAGGAATCAGAATCAAACAACCAGCTACATCAGCAGTCTTTACAGAATATGACCAATCATAAAGTGTGTTTGTTATGTTCGCCATGTACTCACACACAAGCAAACATATTGCAATAGTACTGCTATTTGATAGGTGTGACACTGTTCGCCCAATACAGAGCAGTGTTTTAGGAACATGACAATGCCACACCAATCAACAGCCAGGCTAAGTGTGATGCAGTTTTGGCTTGCTGGTTGGAGACGGCATGAACTTGAAAAGAAACAGCAGACCCAATCAGGAGTCAGCTCTTCCCTTTCATCTACTCCGCTCACCAAAGAAGCTTCTCTGTCATCCTCAGCCTGGAATGGCTGGAATGTGAAACATACAGGGGCTCCAACTGTAACAGAACACCATCTATTGATGTCTGTCACTGGTGACGCCACCACTGTGAGTGTCCCCTGCACCTGACCCTCCTTCTCAGCACTTCCCCCCCAAACATAACACTGGCACTGGAGGTGCCCATTTCCCCCACTGTCGCCACCTCCTGAGTGAATCTCTGTGGTCCTTTACCATGCCGCTGGCAATACATTTGTAAACCCCCCTCCATCTGGCTGGTGTCTAGGGGCCAGATGTTAACTCTTATCGGAGGGGGGGAACAAGCATGGATGGCCACCAGAAAAAAAATGACAGAAAGCCACATACCTACAAAATGGCACAAATCCGGATTCTTAGGTCCGCTTATCAGCAGTTTGAATCATCAAAACAAGGCAGCATTCAGGTAAAGTCCCAGAGTTTGTTGGGGGAAATATGGTTAGACATCAGCACTCCAACAAAGAGGCGCTTACACTTTCCTCCCCTTTAAACCATTCCCCTCTGGGGAATGGGGAACTTAGCTAGCCATGGGAGGGGGCACCTTCAGGATATGCGCACTCTCCCACCAGTCACCACCTCCCCCGGGACCACCAGACCAAAAACATTGTAGAACCCATAGAAAATCCCCCAAAAAAAAAAAAACTGAGGTGGGTGGAGCCCATTCAACAATTTTCAACACCCCTCCAGCAGAACCCCAACAAAATTGACAACAATGAGGCCAGAACTCAACCACTAAACAAGAAACTGTCCCCACTCTGTTACCAAACACACCATTCACACACCACTCATGCACACGCACGCACGCATGCACGCACGCACGCACACACACACTATCCAAGCACACTCATACCTCACACACCTCCATCTTTCAAACAACTTAACTGTACATAGCTCTCGAAGGTTTGCATTTCATTTCTAAAATGTGACATAAACTGGCATAATGCTAGTTAATGAGCACAATATAGACAGTCTCAGGAGCACTCCCAAAGTCCAGGCCCAAACACAGGCACAGACATTTTAGTCTTCACTTTTGGTCTCTCAAACTTGACTAAAGGCACATGTTGCTTGAAGAATATATCAAACGATAACAGGAACAGTCACAGTATAACTCACCAACAAGTTAAGTACTTCAGGTTACCGTAAGGCTGCAGTCCTGGCAAACAGTAACAGTCCACATATACATCCTGATCAAATAGCGGGTCCACCACTGTGGGGGTAGTAATAGCTAGGATCAGGCTTGGTCATCTCATTAGCAAAAGAATCAGATGAGATGGTATAATAATTCATCCTGCTGCTGGCCATGTCTTAGACTAATACGAAATGTTTAAAAATAATCAGTCCAGCCCACACCACTGCGTGGCACAGGCAATGGGCAAGGCAGGTCACCTTCTCTGTGGGGGGTCCAGACTCGTTATTCTGCAGCTGAAGCTTATTAATCATCCCCCAGAAAACCCAGTCTGCCCACTTATCCTCTATGATATCCCATAGCCACTTCAATATAAATGGGTAATCATTCCTTGGATACTCCAGATGAATCTGGCGCCGGATCTACCGTTCCTCCCAAAACCAAGCAGGTATTTCTTGAACACTGATCTGGTGAGCCTGTTCAGGCTCCAACCAGACCCCAGTGCGATAACACAGATTGATAAGGTCATCACTTAGTAGTCCATCCATCTTCACTCTGAGACTCTTAGACATCACTGTGAGGTGAGGAATGGTATCTGGTAGGGTGAGAACTGGCCTACAGTATGGCTGGAGGATAGCCCTGTAGATCTTCTGGTCTGCAAAAATACAGAAGCGTGGTGCTTGCCCGGGGGCAAGACAGGTGACTCTGTATACTCTTCATCACATGATTTCCTCTGATCCTCCAGAACTACTGTGGACTCCTTCCCTGAGGCATCTCCTCATTCAGCTGGCAACTTACCACCTCTGGTGGGTGAGGGAGCATGGGCTGACGCCCTGGGCCTTGGGGGTCAGAAAGTTTAGCAAGCTTACTTTACCCTCCCGCTCTGCCATGGGGAGGCTCAGCAGGTGGTGGAGGGGGGGAGGAGGGCTGGTCAGACTTTGACACCTTCCTCACCATACAAGTCCTCATCCTACACAGACTCCACTATGACATCAGGAGCAGGAGCAGAGGGCGCCAAAGGGGGAAGTGCTGACTTGGAGTCCTCCCATGCTTCCAAACATCCCACAGACAGAAGTGATGCAGTCCCACAGATGGTACTAAAGACTAAATCCAGTCAGCCAAATAAGGAGGCAATGGATAGATGCTGGGAGGCGACCCCACCCCGGCATAGGCTGAATACAAGGGCAGGTGGACAACCCCTGCTCCCTGAAAGTTGCACCGCTCACACACCGGTTGTTAGCTGCTCCATGACCTGCAGTTGTCCAGAGCCATGGTAATAAAGATGCTGGAACCCGAACCTGGGGCTCCTCTGGGACAGATTTTTCATCCATTTCGCACTCATAGCATGCACACTTCCAGCACTACTTGATCCAAGATGGTGACCTCACTGGATGCTCCCAAAATCCCATGCTCACCCTCCAGGCAATCAGAAGCCAGCAATAAGTCATTTGGTTACAGTTAATTAACATTCATTGCCATGCCCAAAATTGCAGAGTCACTGAATGTGCAAAAGCACCTAAAATGGCAGCTCCCTATGATGGTGCAGATACCTTCCTCGGGACCCTCCAGTGCTGCAGAGCCCCCAAGCATCATTCAAGCTACACAGCTACTGAGGCAGAATCCCAGATGAGGCCCCCATGTTTGTAACCCCCCTCCAGCTGGTGTCTGGGGGCCAGATGTTAACTCTTACCAGAGGGGGCACAAGCACAGATGGCCACCAAAAGAAAATGGCTGAAAGCCACATACCTGCAAGATGGCACAAATCTGGATTCTTAGGTCTGCTTACCAGCAGCTTGAACCACCAAAGCAAGGCAGCATTCCGGTACAGCCCTGAAGGTTGCTGGGGGGAAATATGGTTAGACAGCAGCACAACACAGAGCAGGGGCACATGTGGATAAAAGAATAAAATAATTAATTTATTTTAAAATAAAAATTAACAGCTCCATGGGGCTGGAGGCAACTGGGGACAGGCACAAAATGCTGGCATTAAAATGTTCTAACTGTAATACAAGGCTGCGGCACAGACTTGGGGTGGAAGCAGGCCCAATGAGAGGGCTACACATACACTGAGCTGGGGGACTCAAATTGAGCAGTGACCTAGGCCTCACTTCCAGGGCTCCCTTGCTCATCCTTCCTCCCTGGTTCCTGCACTCAGGCCTTTCTCACCGCTACTCAAACACAATCTGCTTAGCAATCCTACAACCCAGGAGCTCTTGAATTGTGAGCGGCTCCAATATTTTGCCTCCTACTCCCAACCAGCTGAATCAGGCCTAAGGTCGGGTCTCAACCCCTTCCCTGACCTAGACAAACACATGAAAGGTAGGTACCAACACTTACTCACTCCCGGCAGGCCACCCAGCAAACAGATGGTGTGCCACACATGTAGGACCCCAGAACTGCTGCCACCATCTCCAGGGCCACATCTTGGTGCAGCCACTACTGAAGCACCCCCACCATCGTCCATCCTCACTGACCTACTAGGCCCCAGACTGCCCCAATGCCATGAGCACAAGGAAGGCAGCTAACCAAACACTCCTCTGAGCAGTGGCTCCCAAACTCCATTGGGATCCATTCCCACTGATTGCAGTCCCTGGTACCTCCCAGACTCCAATTCCCAAGAGGTTACTCTCCACTGCTGTGCCTAGGCTGCTCTCCCGGGCTGGGAATCGAACCACCAGCCTAGCTTGTAACAGTCTTATGCCAGCCTCCTCGATCGTTCCAGAACTTCCCTTTTTATCCCCTGTAGGGTAAGCAAACCACGCCAAGGGGTAGAACCTGCCCACCCTACTGCCTTAAAAGGGAAAAAAGAGGACAGAGGTAACTTTAGTAAGCCCTCCAACAAAGGGGCTTACCGTGGTTCCTTCACCGTGATTCTTTCTTTTTTTGTATTCCCACCACCCGACCCTGCCCCACAGCACCCACCCTCCCCCACAAACATAACAGTGACACTGGGGTGCCCAATCCCCCAGTATCACGAGCTGCAATAAAGAAAACCTTCTCTCATAGTTCATTACTGCATCACTGGCAATGCACGTGTAACCCCCAGGTGGCGCTATCCCAAGGGCTACTACCCCTGCCTGTTTGGCTACTGACAGGTTGAGGGGCCTAGATTCTATGATGGGTGCCTCCACCCAGAGGTCAGGGTTCAAAGTGGTTAAACTAGCTTGGGTACAGCCCTCTGGGACACTGTGACCCCCCCTTTGTTACTTCTAGTGGCCCACACAATACACAGGAGTTACCTTCCCAATACCCCACAAATGCACACTTTTTACACATAGAGATACCACTTACTCTTGAGACTGATTCTGCAGCCCGTCTCTGAGGACCCCCTGTAAAACAAGATTAATCAACATACACAGCAATTTGCAATACTGTTCTAGTAGCATTAACACCACAGCCAGTATATAGTATAACAACAACAAATCTGGTTTATTCAGAGGACAGTAAAACGGAAGGGGGGTAATCAGGTTGATTGGTTTAGATAAGTTTGAATCACAATACTGTGCACATATATTTAGGGTCCAAAATGTCAATCTCTGGGTACCCAGGATGGGTGGGGGGGCTAGCCAGGTCCGTTGCCCCGGGTTGGCCGGCTGGTGCAGCTGGATAGGGCCCTGTATGAAGAAAATACATGCACAAACAAATTGTAATCTGGAGCCAGATGGCTCAGTACACAAACAGAAGCACACACAACAATCAGTTGACACACTTTGATTAAATGAATGTGAGGGGAGGTGCCCCTATTTGTACTCACAAACCCCAAAATGAGCTGAATTGAGGAGATAGCTCTGGATGGCCAGGCTGAGCAGGGCATGGAGATGAGCCCCCTGAGACAGGGCCTAACTAACTTGGAAAGCGGATGGATGCAGTCCGATTAGCTTTGAGTCCAGCTTCCATCTTCAGCTCACGACTCACAGAACCAGGGGGAAAAGGTATCGCGATCCCCTACAAACACTAGGCACATTTATATGTAAAGGAAATAACTATACCAGGCAGCTGCTTCTTGATCCCGATCGCAAATACTGCTGAACCCGAGAACACACGCAGCGACAGAGTGCCTGACAGGCCGATCGCACTTCTGCAAATCTTCGGTCTTCAATGGGCAAGCCTGGATCTGCACACTTCTTCCTTTTTCTCCACAAACTTGGAATCACTCCGATGAGCACTCATTAATGGCTACAGGCCAACTTCAGAACCTTACATGTGCTTCCTGCATGAACTGCACGCCGCAGCAGAACAGAGTTCCTACTCCCTTCACAGTCAACTCGCATCTCAGCTTCCAGGACAGTTGCAGGGCATTTTCCTTAGACTCCAACAGGTTTAGTTAGTGTATCCGGCTGTCAATCACTGAAGGGCTCCCTCTGTTGGTGCAAAAAGGCACCAAGGTCCAAACTACAATTCCCAGAAGCACTAACCAGATACTCCCCTCTAGGCAGGCTCCAGGTGAGAGCCCAAGTTCTGGTTGGTCCAAGCAGTCTCCATTTTAGGGCTCCCCTAAACCCAATTGGCTCAGCACAGCAGCCCAGGTCCAAAATGGAAGGGCACAACACACTGAGTCCCAGCTGCAATAAAGGCAAGTTAGACTAACTGCAATTTTACTAATGCTCTAAACGATTACAGGCAAACAGTCACATCTTTCAGGTGGGCTCCCTTTGCGCTTTCAGTGACTGCAAAATGGAGCAATTACACCACAGCTTGGGCAGGATTCGAGCATTAAACACGCAGTCCCCCCATATAGAACTAATTATGTCTGCAAGCAGACAGCTCTTAAAGAGACAGTACATGGAGGCTCTACAAGCACTCACAATGCCATTCAAACAACTTAAACGTCCACCGCCAGCAGGCAGGGGGAACACTTAGTCAAGCTCCTAGGAGGCTTTTAGGAACCCCCATTTGTAGGGGCGGTTACACCCTTCCTGGCCTGAAAAGAACTTAGCGTCCGCATCAAGTAGGTACCTTTATAACACTTTAAAGCAAATTACCAAATACATTTACATCACTAGCAGTTAGGTTTGCATTCTTTAGACCACAGTCACATGTTAAATCTTTGTCGTATGCACTAATTCTGTATTTCACAGCTTACTACATGTTACACAACATTATACATACAATGTCATTCTAAAATCACGTCATTACTTCTTGCACATGGAACCTGGATAGAGGGTGCCCTTCCCTATCAGCTACCTCGGGGCTGGAAGGGGCAGGGGCACCATACCTAGAGGGAAAGACAAGTAATCTGGAGTTAGCACCTATGCTCAATTTGGGCAATGAGCTTGGGGTCACATACACTCCCTTATGGACCACATTGACAGGTAAATCCACAGGCCTCCCAGGGTAATCATAGCTTAAACGTACTACAGGCTTCACAGCTCAACCAGTCCTTCTAGGGGAACTGTTACAGTCTCTGCACTTTTATCCACACTTTAAGCAGTGTCTTCACTTGTCTGGGGAACTTCCATGGGGCTAGAGAGGCTAGAACTGGGGGCACTTTCAGTTTCAGGATTTGCAATCTCTGAAGTCACATTAGAGGCAGTATAGCGCAGTGGTCTAAGGCTCTGAGCTGCAAATCTGGTGACATCCAGCAGACCAGACTTGGGTTTGAATCCCACAGCTTCTACTTGCATACTGTGTGACCCTGAGCAAGTCACTTAACCTCCTTGTGCTCCCAGGTCGCTCCTGTAAAAAAGCTTTCAGCTTAGTGTGCTATACCTGGTTAAACAACTAAATAATAAAAAAAATTACTTGGCTCACATGGAGAGTTTTCTGACACTGGCAGTGAACCATCAGGGCACTCAGAATACTCCTCTTGTTCTGGTATATCACCAGTCTGTCCTAGTTCATCATTTTCCTTGTCCGAAAGCTCATACAATTCCACCATGCACAGTGATTCCATGTCATCTGATTTAATACTCTGTACCTCACTTTCTGGGGGCACTGGCTCCTGGGACAAAGCTAAGGGCTTAGACAATCCAGAAGGCTCAGTTTCATCTCCATGATTGGCTATAGGGTTGCCTTGAAACAATTGGCTCAGTTCATAAGAGGGGTAGTACCCAAAGTTGCACTCACTTTCCTCTGACATGGACTGACAGTCATTTTCAACGGGAGCACGACAATACACTCCCGACAATACGCTCCCCGAAATCTCGCTCCCGACAATACATCCCTGCATCATTTCGCTCCCTGAATTACCCGCTCCTGACAATATGCTTCCTTACAGCACTGTAATTCATAAACTGGACTTTGAGCATCGAGTGAAAGAAATCAGCATTTTATGAACTGACAGAGCACTGTAATTGCTAAACTGGACTTTGCCCATCAAAACTTAGCATTTATGCAGTAATTGCATTTCAGAAGCATACAAACTCACAGAACTTTTAAGAAGCAAACAAACTCACAGAGCTTTTAAGAAGCAAATGAACTCACAGAGGTTTTAAGAAGTAAACAAACTCACAGAGCTTTTAAGAAATCAGCATTTTACGATCTGACAGAGCACTGTAATTGCTAAACTGGACTTTGCCCATCAAAACGAAGCATTTCAGCAGTAATTGCATTTCAGAAGCATATGAACTCACAGAGGTTTTAAGAAACAAATGAACTCACAGAGCTTTTAAGAAGCAAATGAACTCATAGAGCTAGTACCAATAGGTGGCATTTCGTTATTACTTTTCAGCAGTGAACGAAATCAGCAGCTTTTAAGCAGTGAATAAATAAAATGAGGTAAGCAGAATCAGCAGCATTTAATAATGAAGTGGTGACTTACCTTTTTAGCGACGATGAATTGGGAATCTTTATTCAGTCCAATATTAAAATCTGTGTACTCATAAGTAATCCATAAAAGCATCAAACTTTATTAAAACATTATTAAAAATGAACTTAGTATTCAAAGCAGTGTGCAACACCGCAGAGGAATTCCACTGTAGTATGATCCTCGCATTTTTCAAGAATAAAATTCAGCCTGTCAACACTGTCCTTGTATACTCTACACGATCCTATAGGAGGGTTACCAGCAATAAGTTGTTCTATCTCTGAATCCCTTTTTTTTTTGTATTCCCCGGATACCATCTACAAACTTCCACAATGTTGGGTGAGCCATAGAGAGTATGCTCTGCATACCTCGATGAAATGCTTCTACAACATTGTTTGTCTTTGCACGTTTGTCCCTTACACTAGCAGAGTGGTTCCACAGCTCAATATTGAATAGTGGTGGTCGACGGCCAGTGCCCGTTCTATTTCTTCTTCCCACCCAAGTGTCCTTGAAGTAATCTATAATGGGCTCAAGCTCTGGTGGAAATATATTTAGGTCTTCATCAGTTACTTCTTCAAATCGTGGCACCACTTGTTCAGGGGGGTAGAAAGACAAAGCAGGCAAGTACTTGCACTTTAGTGCAAATTCAGCAGTAAACAAATTCTGCAGCACTTAAACCATTTCTGCTTCGGTCTGCAAGGCAAGGTCAAAGTGGGAGCGGGAGTGAGTTTGAGAGGGGGCGAGTTTAACTCACTGCTTAAATGCTTAACTGCTGCAGAATTTCCTAGCTGTCTGATGGTCACAGTCCACATCGGCAGGAACTGGAATATTATGTGCTCCACACTACTTGTCACACAGATTACAGTGCTACTGCTTTTGCTTGTGATGCAGAATTAGTTCTTTCACTGATTAACTGCTGCTGATTTTGCTTGTGCTGCAGAATTATTTCATTTAATGATTAATACAGTACTGGACAAATTCTGCAGCACATAAACCATTTCTGATTTGGTCTGCAAGACGGGAGCGGGAGCGAATTTGAGTAGGAGCGAGTTAGAGAGGGAGCGAGTTGTCGGGAACGAATATGTAGGGAGCATATTGATGGGAGCGAGTTGTCATGTACCCATTTTCAACTGGGACTTGCTGTGGAGGACACTTTAACTCAGCATCTGTAAGTACAGACTTTCTTTGCTTTTGCTTAGCAGCAGCTCAGGTCACTGGTCCAGAGGGAGCACTTTCTGGAGGCTCATACTCAGTTAAGATTTGTCCAGTGGGCATTAAATGATTTATATGCATTGTTTTCACATCTTTTGAATTATTCTCAAGCCTTACTTTGTATACAGGCAGATCAGCTAGTTTGCCCACCATAATGTGAGGGAGATTTTTATTTATTTATTTATTTTTTGTTGACCGGGTAAGTGCACTAGACAAATCCTGCCTATTTTCAAGCACAACCCGGGGAAGGGGGATACAGATGAATACCAATTGACCTTGAACCAGATTAAGTTGTTGGTGGTATTTTTAGTGAATGAGGGAAATTTGGCCAGGACACCGGGGAAATTCCCCTACTCTTTTCGATAAGTGCCATGGGATCTTTAGCATACACCTAAACTACCACCAATCCAGGCAGATGGGACCTCGGTTTAACGTCTCATCCGAAAGATGGCACCTCAGAAGTGCAGCACCCCTCTCATGCTGCACTGCAGTGTCAGTACTGGGATATTAACCCAAGTGCCAGATGTGGGAATTGAACCCACAACCCTCTGATCTCCCGGCCTCAGAGGTGAGTGTGCTGCCTACTGAGCCACTGACACTGGTGCCACCTGTCTGCAATCTTGTGTTTGCCATGCAGTCTCAGATTTCTTAGCAATACCCTATCTCCCTCCTGGAGTTCCTGTGCTTTCACCTTTTTGTCATACCTTTCTTTGTTGGCCAGATTTCTTTTGGCAGCCATGGTTTGGGCCAGTTGGTATGCATGATTTAGCTGGGCCTTTAACTTTTGTACATACTGTAAATAGTTGTCAGCTTGAACCCCATCAGGAGAGACTCCAAAACATACATTCACTGGTAGTCGAGCTTCTCTTCCAAACATCAGGCGGTAGGGGGAGAACCCAGTGGCATCACTTTTGGTGCAGTTGTAGGCATGTACCAAGGTACTGATTTGTTGGCTCCATCTAGGCTTGTCCTTGGTGTGGAGGGTGCCCAGTATGTCTAACAGAGTGCGGTTGAAGCATTCAGGCTGTGGGTCCCCCTGAGGGTGGTACGGGATGGTTCTGGACTTTCACACTCCCCACAGAGAAAACATCTCTTTGATCAAACAACTCTCAATGTCCCTCCCTTGATCAGAATGGATTCTTTGTGGAGCCCCATAGTGAACAAAACAGTTTTCTACAACTACTTTTGCCACAGTAGATGCCTTCTGGTCCTTGGTGGGGAAAGCTTGGGTGTAATTCGTGAAATGGTCAGTGACCACCAGCACATTACTAATATTTCTTTGATCTGGCTCCAAACTCAGAAAGTCAATACAGACCAGTTCCATGGGGGTGCTCGTGATGATGTTAACAAGGGGGGCAGCCCTCTGGGGCAAAGCTTTCCTCTGTAAACAATGACTACAAGATCTAATGTGTTATTCAACATCAGCCCCCATCTTAGGCCAATAAAATCTGGATCTTACCAAGTCAAGTGTTCTGTCTTGCCAAGGTGCCCCATATGGTTGTGTAGGGACCTCAGCACCAAGTCTCGGAATGCAGTGGGCAACACTAGCTATTGTTTGTCTGTTGGCCCCCCTCTGTCTATTGTTTCTCTGTATAACAGTCGATAAATCAGCTTCAACTTAGGACCTTCCTTGTATAACAGTACAGTTCTCAGATCTGTGGAACATAACTTGGATATATCTTCCCCTGCTTAGAGGGCTTCTAAAGCTGCTTTGATCATGCGATCTTGGGATCGAGCCCGCTGAATGCTGTCATTGTCCAGCTGAGGCTGTGCACCATAGTCTAATGCAGAAAAGTGGCAATAGGCAGTAGGTATGCAATTCTCAGAGGGTCCCAAACAATCCACCATACAGTCCACTGTGTCAGGGGACATTTGCTCCTCCCTGTCAAACTTCTGACAGAGTGCTCGAATATCAGATTCTGACAGTCTGACCCAGTCAATTTGGGGAACAGACCTCCGAGAGAGAGTATCAGCATCTATGTGGTTCAGGCCTGCTCTGTATTCCACAGCATAGTCGTATATAGATAATGTAGAAAGCCACCTATGGCCAGTAGCATCCAACTTAGCCGAAGTCTGCACATAGGTCAAAGGATTATTGTCAGTTTTTACTAGTTTCTTAGCCCTATACAAGTACTCATGGAATTGGCCAACAATGGCATCTTCAAAGCTAGGAACTCTAACTTATGTACAGAATAGTTCTTTTCAGATGGGGTCAGGATTCTGCTGGCAAAGGCCACTGGTCTCAGAACATTCTCGTGTCCCTGGCACAACACAACTCACAAACCTTGCAAGCTAGCATCAATGTGTAGGACATAGGGTTTTGCTGGATCTGCATAGGCAAGGACAGGAACGTGGGTAAGTTGATATATAATCTCATGAAAAGCAGCTTCACATTCAGGTGTCCATCTTGCTCCAAATACTTCATTAGGATGGAAATACACTCTCTCAGCCTCAGGGGGAGTTGACCTCTTGTATTTTTTGTGGGAAGGAGGGTAACCTTGGGTAAGATTAAGTAAAGGATGGATCACTCTTGAGTAGTCCTTGATGAAACGGTGAAAGTAGCCACAGAATTCCAGGAAGCTTTGCAGTTCTTTTAGATTGTGGGGCTGTGGCCAGGTGGTCAAGGCCTCAACTTTACTTGGGTTGGTCTCTATTCCCTCAGTGGAAATTATATGTCCCACATACTTTACAGAGGTTTGGAAGAACTGACATTTATCGATGGACAGTTTCAGGCCAAAGTCTTCCAGTCAGTCCAACACCTTGAACAACCTATTCTCATGTTCCTCCAGTGAGCTGCCAAACACAATAACATCATCCAAGTATACCAGGCACTCCAATAAGTACATGTCCCCCATCAGTTGTTGAAAAGTGGCTGGGATCCCTGAAATCCCTTGAGGAATCCTCATGAAGTCATAAAAACCAAGTGGACAGATGAAGGCTGTCTTCTCATGGTCTTCTGGGGCCATCGGGATCAAGTAGTACCCGCGGCGAAGATCCAGTACAGAGAACCACTTGCTATCATTCAGGCAGTCTAGAGCATCCTGGATGCGGGGCATTTTATACTGATCAGGGATAGTCCGCCGATTCAAAGTACGGTAATCCACATACATCCTCACCGTCCAATTCTTTTTTCTCACTACCACGATAGGGGAAGCATATGGACTTCTGGATTCTTGGATTACACCAGCAACAAGTATCTCTTGCAGATGCTGTCTCACATCATCTATGTCAGCAGGAGCCAGGCATCGAGACCTCTCACGAAATGGCCTTTCATCATGCAGCCGGATATGGTGTTCAGCTCCCTGCACACATCCTATGTCCCATTCCTTTAAAGAAAACACCTGGTCTCTCTGAGCAAGCCTCTCACTGATCCTCACTTTCCATTCGGCTGGCAACGGGGAGTCACCGAAATCAAACAAGTCGGGTGTCACTCCATCATTCCTCCCCAAACTCTTGTTACTGGGTAGCACTACAGTGTCTGCACAATGTACATTAGCCAGGGTGCAGCCTCTGTTTACTCGAATCTCTCTATCAGACACATTCTGAACTTGAACCATTACCCTTCTGGCATAAACATGGGCTCTAGCAGGCAAAATACTTGGCTTGACCAGCAGTCCTTCTGGCAATTTTCTATCGCCTGGTGCATCCAGCATTAGTATTTTATTCTTGACATCCTTTCTGATATGGACCTCTCCCTGTAAGGTACACTGGGCATTTGGCACCAGGATCAGAGACTCAGGATCCTTTTTCCAGACAGTGCCAACGGGTTCCTCTGGTTCTACTTTTCCAGCATCTCTCTGGGCATCGTAGGCCTTCTGGATCAAGGCTGTAATTCTTAAAGCTTTACCAGTCTGGGACCCCTGTTTTTCATAACACAACTGTGCCAACAGTCCAAACGTATGTGCATTAGTCCAAGTTAGTAGAGGGGCTCCATCATACAGTCCAGTAGGGGGACACACTAGGGCCAAGGTCTCCACTTGCTCTGCCACTCCAGCCACAGAGGGGGAAAAGGATAACCAAATTTGGATATAGCCAGAGTAGGGGTAGGCCTTCTCACTTAAACCCTAGACATGCAGTCCCTCCAATGGTTGCAGTGGCACATCAGACAAATGCTTCTGATACCAATCCTGGAACATAATTGTCACTTGGGAGCCACTGTCTAACACAGCTCTTGTAGGCACTCCATTCACTTTTACAGTGGTCTCCATGGAGGGACCCACCACTTCAGACCATTCTGGTGGCACTGACCTGGATGTCGATCAGGCATTGGCCCTGGTGGCATAACTGTTCCAAGTAGCTCCCCCTGGTGGCCGGGCGTGGATTCTGCGCTGCCAGGCCACTAACCTATTGGTAACTTTTCTCAAGTTTTCTGGCAAGCGACAAGCTGACTGAAAATGCCCATCCTCCCCACAACGGTAGCAAAACTTGCTGTCTCTAGTGTCCTGAAAGGGTGGGGGGTCTCTTTTCTGTTGGGGCACCCCTTGAGCCCTGCAGGGCTCCTCTTGGACTGGAGGCTACTCCTTTGGACTTCGGAGTCTCCACTACGGTTGTGGGTTAGAACAGTTCTTTGCAGCTCTCCCACCATTTCTCTCAATTCTCGCAGCTCTGCTAGCAGGTTAACCTCAGTCCAAGTCTCCGAGGAAACAATGTTTACTCCCACTTCATTCTTGGGCTCAGGGGAGCCTGATACAGATCTGGTTCTCTGAATGCCTCAGTCAGTTCCTTAATCAAGTCTCTCAATTGTTGGGCCTCATCTAGCCCGCTCTTTTCGGGGGTCTGGCAAGTGTTCACAGCCCAAGCACAAGGCTCCCAGCCCTCCTCATCAGTTTCAAACTCATGGATTTATCTCATCAAATGACAGTACTCTGGAGGGCTTGCCCTCCTGTCTTGCAACTTGAGCTTCAATATCGTCATGCTCGAGAATCTAGCTGACTTTAGGATGTGGTCTAGTCTGACCCAATTTAGCTCCTCGGCAGACACTCCCCCTTTTCTGTGGGCCCTCTGCAAAGCCCTTTCTATCCTAGTGACAAAAGCAGACAGTTTCTCATTTTTCCACTGTTTGGCTGATTTGAATTTCCACAACAAATCATCCCCTGATTCTGTGCTGCCAAACACCCTCTTCAAGGCAGAGAGATATTCTGCTGCAGTGGCCTCCGGACTAGTAGCAAGTAGGAACTGAATGGCTTCCAGGGCAGGGCCTCTCAAGCTCTCCATCAAGAGTTTTCTTTTCTCCTCCTCTGAACATTGCCATTCTTGTACCAAAGGGGTGGCATAGTCCATCCAGGTCTCCAGATCATCTTCCCCCGAAGGCACTGGGACGGTACCAGAAAAAAGTCTAAGCCTTCTATAGGAGTCTAGATGTATTGGGGGAATGAGGAGGGGGGAGGCAGCTATTAGGGAGCTCTTGGGAGATACAGGGGAGGTGGTTGGAGAATGCAAAGGTGTATGGTCCCCTGACAGGTCTAGTACTTTTACCACTTCTAGGGCAGTCTTTCCTTCGGATGCTAACAGCCTATGTAGTTTCTCTTTAAATCCATCGGTACTAGGAGACCCACCCGGGGTGGCCTGACCACTATGTAAGTGAATGACCCTCCATCTCTTCAGGGCGCCCTCAGGAAAAATCATAGGGGGTACCTTCTCAGGGTCTATATGGGAACTACATGAGAGTAGCACTATCGCAGTTTGGTCGAATAAGTCAGCATCTCATCCCTTTACCTCCGCCTTGCCCATGCACTTAACATGATCTACAGTGGACACAATATCAGCATTGTTAGTCCCCAGTGGAACATCCAGCAACAGGATAGCCTTGTTGGGATCTATCTCCTCAGCTTCACTCCATCCCATCAATTTGTGTACCATCAGCTTGTGGTGGGCAATTTTTAGCTTGGGCATAGCAAGCTCTTCCATCTTTTCCCCTAACTTGGACATAATGGGGTAATTCTCTCACATGACCACTAGAGGATGCTAATCCCAGTGGTGCCTCCAAGATGTAACCCCTAGGTGGCGCTATCCCAAGGGCTACTACCCCTGCTTGTTTGGCTACTGACAGGTTGAGGGGCCTAGGTTCTATGACGGGTGCCTCCACCCAGAGGTCAGGGTTAAAAGTGGTTAAACTAGCTTGGGTACAGCCCTCTGGGACACTGCAACCCACCTTTGTTCCCTCTAGTGGCCCACACAATACACGGGAGTTACTTTCCCAATACCCCACATATGCACACTTTTTACACATAGAGATACCACTTACCCTCGAGACTGATTCTGCAGCCCATCTCTGAGGACCCCCTGTAAAACAAGATTAATCAACGTACACAGCAATTTGCAATACTGTTCTAGAAGCATTAACACCACAGCCAGTATATAGTATAAAAACAACAAATCTGGTTTATTCAGGGGACAGTAACACAGGAAGGGGGGGTAATCAGATTCATTGGTTTTAGATAAGTTCGAATCACAGTACTGTGCACATATATTTATGGTCCAAAATGTCACTCTCTGGGAACCCAGGATGGGGGAGGATAGCCAGGTCCATTGCCTGGGGTTGGCCAGCTGGTGCAGCTGGATAGGGCTCTGTATGAAGAAAATACATGCACAAACAAATTGTAATCTGGAGCTGGATGGCTCAGTCCACAAACAGAAGCACACCCAACAATCAATTGACACACTTTGATTAAATGAAGGTGAGGGGAAGTGCCCCTATTTGTACTCACAAACCCCAAAATGAGCTGAATTGAGGAGATAGCTTTGGATGGCCAGGATGAACAGGGCATGGAGATGAGCCCCCTGACACAGGGCCTAACTAACTTGGAAAGTGGATGGATGCAGTCTGATTAGCTTTGAGTCCAGCTTCCAGCTTTAGTTCACGACTCACAGAACCAAGGGAAAAGGTATCGCGATCCCCTACAAACACTAGGCACATTTATATGTAAAGGAAATGACTATATCAGGCAGCTGCTTCTCGATCCTGATCGCAAATACTGCAGAACCCGAGAACACATGCGGCGACAGAGTCCCCGACAGGCCGATCGCACTTCTGCAAATCTTCGGTCTTCTATGGGCAAGCCTGGATCTGCACACTTCTTCCTGTTTCTCCACAAACTCAGATTCAGTCCGATGAACACTCACTAACGGCTACAGGCCAACTTCAGGACCTTACATGTGCTTCCTGCTCAAAATGCACACCGCAGCAGAACAGAGCTCTTACTCCCTTCACTTTCAACTCGCTTCTCAACTTCCAGGACCATTTCAGGGCATTTCCCTTAGACTCCAACAGGTTCGGTTGGTGGATCCGGCTGTCAGTCACTGAAGGGCTCCCTCTGTTGGTGCAAAAAAGTGCCAAGGTCCAAACTACAATTCCCAGAAGCACTAACCATATATTCCCCTCTAGGCAGGCTCCAGGTGAGAGTCCAAGTTCTGGTTGGTCCAAGCAGTCTCCATTTTAGGGCTCCCCTAAACCCAATTGGCTCAGCACAGCAGTCCAGGTCCAAAATGGAGGGTTACAACACATAGAGTCCCAGCTGTAATAAAGGCAGGTTAGACAAACTGCAATTTTACTAATGCTCATGATTACAGGCAAACAGTTACATCTTTCAGGTTGACTCCCTTTGCGCTTTCAGCGACTGCAAAATGGAGCGATTACACCACAGCTTGGGCAGGATTCGAGCATTAAACACACAGTCCCCCCATATAGAACTAATTAAAAGCTCTTAAAGAGATAGTACGTGGAGGCTCTACAAGCACTCACAGTGCCATTCAAACAACTTAAATGCTGACCGCCAGCAGGAAGGGGGAACACTTAGACAAGCTCCTAGGAGGCTTTTAGGAACCCTCATTTGTGGAGGGTTTACACATGGTTCCTCCACTGCAATTATTTTCTTTTTTCCTTTTTAATATTCCCACCCATCTGACCCTCCCTCTCAGCACCCACTGCCCCACCTACCCCACAAACATAATAGTGACACTGGGTGTGCCCAATCCCCCAGTGTCATGGGCTGCAATAAAGAAATCTTCCCTTGTAGTTTTGTTCATTTTTTTTTTTTGAAGAAACCCTGTAAAAGAAAATCATCCAGTGATGTCTGTTGCAGCTGTTACTGTCCCCCACCCAACCCTCCCACTGATTATCCAAACCCCAGGCCCTTACTTACCCATCGGGGTCCAATGCCGTAATCCTCTCTGGACCGCAGACACATCTTCACTCTTCAAAGCTGGACCATAAACTGAAGAAACAGGTAAGCGGTTCAATGCATTTCAATGGGGTTTTGAACGTAGTGACATAACTTTGTCATTTTTGCATATTTTTGGCCTAAATTTGCAACATGTCTTTTTTGGAACCCCACCTCATAAACAATTGCACTGAATTAGGCAAATCTGTCCCGAAAGGTGATTTTGCATTCCCTGCATGAAATCACCTTTCAGGCAGGAGTTGAAAATCTTTTCTGGCCTTGTTCATGAGTTGGGGTCATAAGAAGGCTCTGTTGAAAATGTGATGTACAAATATTAAAAAACAACAAAGTTATGAGCGTACATTGAATTTGGTGAACACAGGCTAGTAACGTTGGTATTTTTCAATATTTTTACCCCAGATTTATAACATAGCCATTTCTTTACAGCACCTCATGAATGTGACAGTTGTCATTTTTGAAATCTTGTCCAAAATGTATTTTTACATCCTGAAAGGTGATTTTGGCACCTCATGAATGTGACAGCTGTCATTTTTCAAATCCTGGTGCAGTAAGGGTCGTTCTTACGGGGCTGGTGCTCACAAGTCCCAAGCAAAGAGAAAGGATCCCAAAGGACTCTGCACTCAAAACCACAAATGTCTCCAGGCAAAAGTCATTCCATCATCCTTATTTTTATTCTGTGAAAAGTAAACAGTGTCCAGTACAGCTGGTGCAGCCCTAGGAGGCCACCATAAACCAACGTTTCACATGCTTGTCGAGTAAACAGTAAACTGTGATAGTAAAGTAAAAGGGGGTATAGTGGGTTTCACTTTGAAACTTGGAGACTTGGCTAGATGGTTCATCACTGCTCATGAGCGCTCAGCTATCACAACTTTTATGAAGGTAATGTGTGATATGGTAGACTCAGATGTTTCACAAGGAAAACACAAGAAGGCTGCACCACGCTGCATACAACGAGATGAAGGAGATGTAAATAACATTGTTAACGCAATCATCGACTCCATGACAAAGCAATTTGATTTGAATGCTGACTTGATAGCACTCACCAACATTGCAACTGGTATTGTTGCACCCGCAGAGGTTGCCACCAAGCTTGTTACTGCGAATGATTCAGGAATCAAAGCAATGAAACAGTTTGTGGAAGACAGACTAAATTCAAATACCACTGGATTCTTTGAACCACTGCATAAGTTCAGCATCAAGACATTTGCATCTCTAAGCAAGAAGATCAAATTGAAAGTTAGTGGTGACAAGACAGTGACTATCAATGCAGACAGAGAGTCATTTAGCCATCTTGTAGTAGCTGCACAAACCAGAGAGATTGATCTGAAGGTTGTTTTTACACATGACCTTTCCACAGTTCCATATGCTTTAGTACACTCTAATGGTATCCTGAACAAAACTGCAAAGAGTAAGCTATTGTCTGAATTAGAAAAAGAAGCAGAGTCAATGTATCAACTGCCAGCATCCAACATGCCCATAGCTTGGATAGTGGATGGTATGGCTGTTATACAAATGGTCAAGCAAGGAGATGTAATTAGCTTTGGAAAACTTGCTGAATTGGTCTTCAGAATAGTATGCCAGCCTCTACAGAGTTAGGAGAGCTGCAAAAGAATAGATATTATCTTTGATCGATATGATGTCAAAGATTCAATTAAAGCTTCTGAGCATGCACGAAGGCAATCCTCACAAAGTAATGAAGTCAAAATCCATTTTCTCAAAACACTTATCCCAACGCAGCAGAGTAATTTCATTGGAAATCCCAAAAATAAAGACCATCTGGTAAAATTCATGTCAGAATCATGGTGTGATACGGCAGAAACTTTGCTTGGCCCAGATCAGAAAATGGTTATTGCAGGTGGATTCAAGGGTGGCCTCATTGCTCACATGGTCACTTTATATGGAGTTGTAGACCAAGAAGATATGTTTTCATCACATGAAGAAGCAGATACTCAGCTTCTACCTCATGTTGCACATACTTCACAGGAATACCCTCATGTAGTGGTGTGGTCTCCAGACAGTGACGTTGCACGTTGCAGTTCTCTGTGTACATTTTATTCACATGTTGGAAGCAACTCAAGAGCTTTGATCTCGTACTGGCGTGAAAGATAAAGCCAGGTTTATACCGACCAACTCAATAGTAGATGAACTTGGCCAACAACTATGCAGAATGTTGCAAGCAGTACACAGACTGACTGGTTGTGATTCAACCAACAGTCTTTCAAGGGTTGACAAACTAAAGCCATGGAAGCTTGTCAGGAAGAATCCACACAAATTTAGAAGCCTTAACAAGTTTGGCACAATGGTGGCTATACCTCCTGCACAGTTGAAATCAGTAGAACGTCTGATAACCCTTCTGTATGATACCAACGGCTAACTCAGCAGATGTAAATGGTGTGTGATATAAGCATTTCTGTCACAAACAGGCCTGGAACAAAGCCCCCCCCCTCAACTTCTGATAGTCTTCTGTGACATACCAAGCATGCAAATTAGTAAACCCATATCTGGAACCATACCCTGGAGGCTCAGCCTGACATCCCATTTCCAACTGGAAATAGCTGGCATCACGATAAGGATGGACACATTTCTCCAACACTAATGACACAGACACCTGCCTCTGAAGTACTCCTGGAACTCACTACATGTGGGTGTAAAAAAGCCAAGTGTGACTGCAACTGCAGTTGTTCCAGGCAAAGCATGCTGTGCGCACAGGCTTCAGGGTTTTAAATAATTGATTAGCACTTTTTTCCTTGGGACAATACTAACTGTACAGAAAGCATTTATATAGGTTTTCTAAAAGTGTTATGTTTGTTAAACACAGTGAGGCAAGTGCTATGCATTTTCACAATGTTTTAGAACTTTTATGAGCAAAACACTAATCAATTTTTAGAGTTAAATAAAACCCTGGGCTTGCTTGTGTACTGGTTGTGGGGACTGTTATAGTCCTCATAAAGTTGCCAGTGTGGATCCAGATGAGTCTGATACTAGAGATGATTCAGACTTAGACATGTAGCGTACAACAAATAGATTGAAAAAGGCTAGACACACATATATACTGTCATATTGCCCCAAAATGTTCAAATGGTCACAAAATGATACTGAAGCACCACCCATCACTCACTCACCTATCCCAGCCTCTTTGAACTAGCTGATTTCATCTCCTTTCTCCCTCTCAATTTGAAATTGTTAAACTGTTTTAACCACTGATTGAGTGTATTTTAGCTGTTTTAAATGTTGTACAAATTGTTTGTATCTTGTATAAACTACTACTCTCTTTACAAACAGTACACGTGTCACACCTGGAAATGAGCCTCGGTTCAGTGTGCCTTTCCTGGTCATCAAATTTTAAATAAATAAAAATAAATATTACCCATTGCTGAGAGGAAGTCCATTGGATAGTAATGTTTTGCTAGCACCATGGTGTGCAGTAGTATACCTAACTTCTATTATAATGAATACGGTATTTAAAACTTTTGTGCCAGTGAATAATATGTGCATTTATCAATACAAACCACAAGGCCAACGTTCTTTAAGTAATGAGCCTTATTAATAATTTGTGTCAAAGAAGCCTTTTGTATGACTAAAATTTGTTTTTGTCTTTTAAAATAAATTGTTTAAATCCCATTTTATTAGTCATTTTTACTTTCAAACTTGTCTTGAAAACTTTAGTAAATTTTTGTGGCCTTTTCACTTGTGCAAAATGTTGTTTTGACATGGGTACACAAATCTTGCATTGGCATACCTTGCTACCACTTTACAAGACCACATGCACCCTAGATAAGTACCTAAGGGACACTTCTATCTAAATGACATACAGTAGTTGTTGCTTTCTGTATGGGGGGGTGCTACATCACCAAAAATGTCAGGCATGGGCCCCAGACTATTACCCCCACTAGGAAAGACTTATTCAAATTAAATTATGACATAGTTTGTGAAAATAGAGATGGATTTAAAGCGGCGGCATCTCCAACCATTCCAACGATTCAGACAGGCTGGAATTTGAAAATGAACATTTTACCAAGATACACATTCCTGTTTCAGACTCTCCCCCTGGCTACCTCACAAAATTACTGAAAGAAATTAGAGTGTCAAATACAAAAGTTTATATGGGCTAGTAAAAGGGTCAGAATTAACAGAAGAACCCTGGTGTTACCATGGGAAGAAGGAGGAGTGGGAGCACTAGATTTCAAACTATATTACCTGGTGGCACAGGCTACTTACTTAGTGACATGGGCAAACCAGAGGTACTAGTTCTGGAGACCCCATCTCCGCAAAGACATAGACAGAGTGGAGGCTGTCCAGAGGAGGGCAACCAAAATGGTGCAGGGTCTGCACCAGAAGACATACGAAGAAAGACTAAAGGAGCTTAATATGTATACTCTTGAAGAAAGAAGGGAGAGAGGGGACATGATAGAAACTTTCAAGTACCTCAAGGGAATTAACAAAGTCCAAGAGGGTAGCATCTTCCAGAAAAAGAGATGTGCAAGAACAAGGGGGCACAATTTGAAGATAGAGGGGACGGCTCAGGGGTAATGTGAGGAAGTATTTTTCACTGAGAGGGTTGTGGATGATGGAACAGCCTCCCTGAGGAGGTCGTGGAGTCAAGAACAGTGGGGGACTTCAAGAATGCATGGGACAGGCATAAGGCAGTCCTAGGGTTGGGTAAGAGGAAGTAAGCTGTTGATTAACTAGGATCTGCAGCTTATCTGTTAGGTAGGAAAATGGGCAGACTAGGTGGGCCAAGCGGTCCTTATCTGCCGTCAAATTCTGTGTTTCTATGTTAATCAAAATGGTGCACTAGGGAGAACACAGCATCTCTACTCATACCCCTGTGTGCCATAATGACAGCCAGAATCTACCAAAAATTATTAGAAGACTACAGAACACTTGGGTCACATGCTCCTTTAAGATATTATTGCAAGTACACAGGACAAGCAACACTCCAAACTTAATAGACCCACTGACGCGCATAATGAACAGTTACATAAGAACTTACTGTAACCGCAGATCTTTGAGTGAATGTCTGTCATCAGGTCACACCAATGGAACTTTGCCAGCAGGTGCTAGGATCACATGGAAGCTTTTTCTGCAGCAGTCTATTAGGGGCCACCCACACTGACACCAGGCCCCGATGTCACATACCCTATAAAAGTGTGGGTGGCCTTGCTTCCCCCTCAGTTCTTTCCCTAGCCAGTGGCCATGGGAGACAGAAGTCCCACCAGGGAACCAAGGAGAGAGAAAAGGTGCCCAGCTAGCAGAAAGGAGCAACAGGACAACCAAGCTGGAGGGGGGGAGGGGGGAGAGAGAGAGAGAAAGAGACAGAGAGGAAAGCATATGGAGGGAGGGATGGCATGACCTAATGACAGAGATTCCCCCGAAGATCTACTGTTATGGTAGGTTCTTATGTAACTGTTCTATCTACTTTAGGGATAACGCTATCATCAGATTACACCTATGGAATGAGCCCCAAGCAGTGCTAAGAGCAAGAACAGTCTGGGTAGCAGGAGGCCAGAGGCCTAAGAAAGAAGGCCCTGATGCACAGCTAGGTCAAAGCCTGCCCTTCCTCTGGAGGCAATGTCCAGACCGTAGTGCTTGGTGAAAGTGTGGTCAGTACTCCAAGTGGCAGCAGCACAAATCTTGGCTGCAGACACACCCCTGAAACAGGCAACAGAAGTGGCCATACCCCTGGTGGAATGGCCCTTAACAAACCCAGGAAGTTTCTTACTGTACTTCCTGTAACAAAAAATAATACAATTGACTAACCATTTGGACAAGCACTGTTTTGAAACTGGAGCATCCTCTCTGCCCATGGCAAAAGAAACAAACAACTGAGAGGATTTCCTGTAGTCCCTCATATGGTGTGCATAGTAACGCAAAATCCTATGTACATCAACAGTATGGAGTAATGCTTCCCCTGGACTGGCATGCTCTGGAAAATACACATGCAGGTGGATGGACTGATTTAGGATAAACTCAGATACCAGCTTTGGAAGAAACTTATGGTTAGTGTGCAAAGACACCCTGGAAAATCAAATAAGGCTGCTCACATGAGAGCCTGTGGCTCTGAAATTCTTCGAGCAGAAATAATAGCAACTGAAAATAATGTTTTCCACGACATAAGATTTAGCTTGCAAGACATGGCTGGCTCAAAAGGAGGCAGGGTCAGATTCTCTAGAATGAAATTCAAGTCCCAAGCCAGAACTGGGTTATGGATAGGAAGCTTCAAGTGCAGAATGCCTCACAGAAAAGTACGGGCCACATCCAGCTGTGCCACAGTATGGCCATCAAGGGGCACATGAAAGGCTGATATGTCTGACAGGTGCAATTTAAGAGAGGAGTATTTAAATCCTGTATCAGACAAGGACAGGAGATACTCCAGAATCTGGTTCACTGGGCAGGTGAATGGGACCAGGCTATGAGAAGTGGCCCAGATAGCAAATTACTTCCATTTCATAGAGTAAGTGACCCTGGTGGAATGTTTTCTTGCAGCCACCAGAACATCAGCCACCTTCGGAGACACACCAAACCAAGCAATGGCTACATCCTCAGGAACCATGCATGCAGGTAGAGGGACTTGAGGTTCAGATGGACCAGGGTCCCCTGAGCCTGTGTCAACAGGTCCATGCTGACAGGAGGGGGACTGGAGGTTCCACAGTCAATTGCTGCAGTAATGGAAACCGAGGAGGCAGTATAGGGCAGTGGTTTAAGGCTCTGAGTTGCAAACCTGAAGACCTGGGTTTGAATCCCACAGCCCCCACTTGCATACAGTGTAACCCTGAGCAAGTCACTTAACTTCCTTTTGCTCCCAGGTCACACCTGTAAACAAGCTTTATCTTAGTGTGTCTCTCCTGGTTAAAAAAAAATATATATATATATATATATATACACATATATATATATATATATCTGCTGAGGCCAGAATGGAGCCACTAGACTTAAGGTGACACCCTCATCTGTAGTTTGATGAGCACCCTCTGTTTCAGAGGAAAAGGTGGGAAGGCATACAGAAACCTCCCTTTCCAGGAGAAGGACAATGTGTCTCACCAGAAAACTCCACGCACTGGATCTATTGGGTAGAAACGCAGCTATTTTGTGTTGAGTGGAGAGGCAAAAGGGTACAACTCTGGACGACCCCACCTGTCAAACAGGTCTTCTGCGACCGAGGTCAGCAGTTCCCAGTCATGCATTTTGGATCGTGACTGGCTGAGGCTGTCCACCAAGGCATTTTGTGCACTTGACACATGGCCGATTGGCAGGTCTAGACCGTGATCTAGAGCCCAGTACCAGACCCTCATTGCTTCCCTACACAGAGGGTAGAAATGGGTTCCCCCTTGCTTACTGATGTAATAGACCACTCTGAGTTTGTTCAACTGCACCAACAGAGGGCCCAGAGAGAGATGGCTCTGGAAGGCCTGGAAGACATACAGAACTGCCCTCATTTCTAGGATGTTAATGTGGAGGTGAGTCTGCCAGACAGACCAGAAACCCTGAGTCTGATAAGGACTTAAATGGGCTCCCCAACCCAAACCTGAAGCATCCATGATAAGGATTTGGTCAGGAGTGGGGATCAGAAAGGGGACCCTCTTTAAGAGATTTGCTGGGTCCCTCCACCAGTAAAGTACTTTGTGTACTGACAAGGAGACAAAGACCAGCTGGTCTAGATTGTCTGAGCACTGATCCCACTTATCCCTGAGGGTCCCCTGAGGGTCCACTGTGGGATCCTCATGTTCATCCAGGCCCAAGGGGACCAGAACAATGGCCACAGCCAGTAGGCCTAGCAGACTGGGGAATGTTCTGGTTGGGACATGCTATCTCTGAGCCACCCCCTGGGCCTGGGCAATAAGGCGATCTGTCCCTGCCTTGAGGAAGGAAGACCTTGCCCTGAGTAGAATTTAGAACTTCTCCTATGTACTGCAACTGCTGAGATGGGATCAGCACAGACTTGGGCCGATTGACATTGATGCCCAATGACTGGAATAACTGCAATGTGTGTTCTACAGTCAACAACAGGAGCTCCCTGAACTGGGCTTTCAGTAATCATTCATCCAGATATGGGAACACATTAAAGCCTTTGCGTTGATGGGCTGCTGCCACAGCTACTAAGCATTTGGTGAATACCCATGCTGCAGAGGATAAGCCAAAGGGCAATACCCTCAGCTGGTAATGCTCCCCCAGAACAGGAACCCCAAGTAATGTCTGTTGGGGGGGCAAACCATGACATGCAGATAGGCATCCTGCATATCAAGGGAGTATAGTCAGTCTCCCTGCTTAAGCAGAGGAAGAAGGTTGTGCAGAGTGACCATCCAGAACCTTTTGTACTTAATAAAAAGGTTCAGCTCCTTGAAGTCTAGAATTAACTTCAAGACCCCTTTTCTTTTGGGAACCAGGAAGAACCTGGAGTAGACTCCTTGTTCCTTTGCCATCTGGGCACTGGCTGTATGGCCCACTTGCATAGAAAGGTGAGGACCTCTTCCCTGAGCACCTCTATGTGGTCTGGAGGATAAAAGGTGGGGACTGGGGGAACCTCTGGAGGCTGTTCTAGAAGTTCTAGAGCATGGCTCTGTTCCATTATCTGCAGGATCCATGCATCTGATGTGATGAGTCTCCACTGAGACAGATGGAGGGAGAACCAACCTTGAACCACCACCTCCTAGCTCGGAACAAGAGGAGGTGGGGTCTGTCAAGGAGTCTGGCTGATGCTGAACCCATGGCCAGGGCCACAGCTCCTCCTCTGGATTGCTTGGCAGAAGAACCAGAGGTGGAGGAGGGGGCAGGCAAGGTAGAACTGTCTCTGTGTTTGCCCTGGAGCTTGGTTCCAGAACTGGACTTGTGAGAGACCTTATGAAAGAAAGGCTTTGGTCTACTCCTGGACTGGGTATGGCAAACGGAGTGGACAGACTGAATAGCCCTGCCAAAGGCCTGCAGATCATTGATAATATCCTGCATGTCTGTCCCAAAAAGTTTGTGATCCACAAAAGGGGCAATCAACACCTTTTGTTGGATGTCAGCTGCAAAGCCAGAGACTCTAAGCCAGGAGTGCCTTCTGAAGCAAATGCCACAGGCAGCTGCTTGGCTGTAGTATCAGCAATATCATAGGTGGCTCTCAGGAGATGCTTACTGACATCTTCCAAGGCCTGGAGCACTTTAAGAAGTTCTAGTCTCTAGGAACCCTCAGGGAGGGTCTGAGCAGCAGCTTTGCCCTTCCTCCAGAGGGTATTCTGGTACTTAATCAGATGAGCTGTGTAATTGGGAATCCTAAGGTCCAAAGTGGCAGATGCAAAAGTCCTCTGCCCCGGAGGGAACTAAGGTGTTTAAGGGCCTTAGTTCTATCATGAGCAATAATAACCAGGTCAGTTTCTGCTTCATTATGCTAAATAAAGGAGGCTCCTCCGGGGTTAACTGAGTCTTCACTCCTGGAGGAGAAAAAGACCTATCAGAGGAGTCCAATTCAACGTCTTCCTTCTCATCCTCTTTCTCAGGGAGGATGAGGTCAGGGTGGTATTCCTCCTCAATGTCAGCCTGCTCTGAAGCAGGAACTGACAGCTGGAGTACCAATGGCTTTCTGGAAGGTGCAGGGTGAATGGGTCAGACTGGTAGTGATGCTGAAGCAGCACCAAACAGAGTGGGCAATGATAGCCTGGGCCATGGAACAAACTGTTGGATGAGAGATGTGGTAATGGAGGAAAGAATGGCATCAATATTCACAGTGGGAAAAGGAATAATTGACAACATAGGTGTCGACGGAGGGGGCACATAGCCGAACTCCAGTGATGAACTGCCAGCAATGGTGGTAGCAGGTGGGCCCAGCACCTGTGGATCTCAAGGTCTGAGAGGTCTCAACAGCGGGGTTGGGGCCAACAACCCAGAGGCAGATGGTCCCTCCACAGCCCTTTGATGGCTGGGAGAAGGTTCCTCTGTGGGGGCCTGATAGGAGCAGAGGCCTGCATGGAGTGAGGTGCCTCTGCTGAAGCTGTTGACAGAGTAGTCCTGGAAGAAAAGGAGGAAGAATCCAAGGGGGACTGGGATCACCAACAGAGGGAACAGTTCTTAGGGTTCTTGTCCCAATGAGAATGTTTCCCTGAGAATTTGTCCTGGGCCTTAGTGGCCTGACAGCCCAAAGAAGGTGCTAGTGATTGGCAGTGGGGCCCTGGAAGACCCCTGCTCTCCACTGGCTGTCTGTTGCCCCATAAGGAACTTCTGCAGGGCTTTCATGTGTCAACGCTGGGGTGTGAGGTTGAACTTCAGTCAGGACTCACAGGCAAGGACATTGTGGCTAGGCCCAAGACAACAAACACAGAGTTTGTGTTCACTGGTTGAAGAAATCTTCTTTCCGTAGTGGCAGCAATGGAAGAGAGCCAATGAGGGATTAGTTCTGAACATAAAAGTACAAAAGAATCACCTTAAACTAAAGTGTTTCAAAGGCAAGTATAAAAGAAAAAAGGGAAGTAGTTTTGGTAGTCAAACTGAGGGATGAAGCTTCTGTGGAATTTATGCTTGAATAGTTGACGGCGGGAAAGAACTGTGAATGGAGCAGGGCCACCCATGCTTATATAGGGTTTGTGATGTCACAGCCTGACATCTGTGTGGGTGGCCCCTTATTGACTGCTGCAGAAAAAGCTTCCCTGTGATCCTAGCACCTGAAGGCGAAATTCCATAGGCGTGCCCCTATAATAGAGATATCCCTGAAAAAGATCAGAGAATCCAAAGTTTGGGGCTGCAAGACAAGATCCTGGATACAAACAAAGGAATGGGAAAATGCTCACCAGGATCAAACTGTTTGTGGTGGTGGTGAGGACACTGTATTTCCTTCCAAACTCTTCAAGTAAAATTCAATTTAGGTCAGAATGACTTTTGCAGATTTTGCAGGTCAGATGTTACATTCTGGAGGGTAATGACCTTTAACTCATCATGAGGGAAAAAAAAAGGTGGGAGGAATTCCTCTACTGGGCAGTCATGCTGAGAGACCGACTGCAGGTCACACCTGTAAACAAGCTTTCAGCTTAGTGTGTTACTCCTGGTAAAACAACTTGGAAAAAAAAATACATTTCATAGGTATACCAGCTCCTCTTTGGAGAAAGAGGACACAATGTATTATCTATTAGAGATAATGGCAGGCAGAGATTGGAAGGGACATGTTGAAGGAGCAATGAAAGAAGTGGCTGAACATGGGGTGCAAAGTGTCTTTATCCCAGGACTGGAGAGAATTTAAATAGAAAACCATAATTCATTTTTTTCATGCACCAACAATCAGAAAACACCTTTTGTTCAAGGATAGGGATGCCAGCTGGAGGGGCTGTGGCAGTAGGGGCACACATTGTCACATATTTTGGGACTGTCCCATTGTAAACTGGGTCTGGACAGGGGTGAGACAAGAACTCACACTGATCTGGGGGATGAATATCCCAGATACAGCAGAGAACATTCTCCTGGTGGCCCTGGCACCTGGAGTAAACACCATAAAGATGCATAATGTCTTTCATAGTATTTCTGTTTGCAGATGACACAAAGATCTGCAACAGGGTTGATACACAAGGGGGGCTGAAAAGGATGAGAAGGGACTTGGCAAGGTTGGAGGAATGGTCAAACGTATGGCAGCTTAGGTTCAATGCAAAGAAGTACAAATTAATGCACCTGGAAATGAAAACCCAGTGGAAGAGTACACATTGGGGGAGGGTGGGAGGAAGTCGAACAACAACAAAAATTGAATGGGACCTGGGGTAGTCATATCAGATGACCTAAAGGTAGGCAAGCAATGTGAGAAGGCAGTAAAGCGGGTCTGGGGAGATACTGGGATGCATAAGGAGAGGCATCACCAGTAGAAAACAAGAAGTTGTTATCCCTCTGTACAGACAGTTGGTGAGACCCCATCTGGAGTACTGTGTGCAGTTCTGGAGACCCCATCTCGGCAAGGACACAGACAGGATGGAGGCAGTCCAGAGGAGGGCAACTAAAATGATGCAAAGTCTGCACCAGAAGCAATATGAAGAATGACTAAAGGAGCTTAATATGTATACCCTAGAGGAAAGGAAGGAGAGGGGGGACATGATAGAAACATTCAAGTACCTCAAGGGAATCAACAAAGTCCAAGAGGGTAGCTCTTTCAGAAAAAGAGATGTACAATAACAAGGGGGCACTATTTGAAGATGGGGGCAGGTCAGGAGCAATGTGAGGAAGTATTTTTTCACAGAGAGGGTGGTGGATGCATGGAATGGCTTTCCAGAGGAGGTCGTGGGGTCAAAAATAGTGGGGGATTTCAAGAATGCATGGGACAGACATAAAGTAATTCTAGTGGTGGGTTGGAGGAAGTAGGCTGTTGGCTAACCAGGATCTGCAGCTTATCCAAAAGGTAGGGAAATAGGCAGACTAGGTGGGCCCAGCAGTCCTTATCTGCTGTCAAAGTCTATGTTTCTGTGACAGTGGCTGCTCTAAAAGCCATCACAGTGAGACGGCTTAATGTGGATGCCCCTACAGTAACAGAGAGGAGGGATAGAGTGAACACCATCTACAGCATGTGGAGTCTTACTGCATTCCTAAGGCTTACAGAAGACACATTTTAACAGCTTTACTGAGAGGACTGACCAACCTCAAATTCTATTTAGAAAGGTGCCCTAGAGAAAGAATTATGCATATAATGGTAAAACTGCATTAAATGCATGGAGGGCCACAGTCATATGCTAAATGTATGCCAAAAAGTCATCATGGTTTTTCTTTTTACTTCTTGTTGTGATGAATTGTAGGTGCTGAAGAAAAAGCTTACATACACTTTGTAAAATGTCACATATTCTTCAATAAAGCTGAGCTCTGAAAAAAAAATTCTGAAAAAAACCCCAGCTGGTTCAAATACAATATACAGACCAAATCCAGTGTCACAACTCTCTTCAGACAATGCAAACATGCAGAGGAATTTTTTACCTGCCAGATTCCCAGCTCTCGTGTCTCAAACCATACCACTGTATAAACTCAATTTATTATAGGAACATAAGAAATGGCAGGCAAGAAAAGATCAAAGGTCCGTTGTATGCGTCCCTTGTCATCTAGGCAACTGCAGCACTGAAAATTATGTAAAAAAATTTGGAAAGCTCATGGAACCCTCCTTTCCCCGTTGAAATGCAATTATTTTTAAAAACTATGTTAAGATAATGTTAAGGTCATGGGCAAATCATAAAAAAGTTAGGAAACGCTGAATTAGGGTCAACAGAACTAACTGCACATTCGATGTAAGCAAGATGGTAGGATTTCATATCTTTGGTATCTCAGTTCTATGCAATAACTAGCTGCCAGAACAATGACACCCTACTACCTAAAAGAATTACTTTTTGAAAAAGAAAATTAATAACAGATAATTCACTACACTGTACTGTACAGTTTGCTATTATCATTTTTTATTAAGGAATGCAGTGTGCTTCTTTGAAATGCATTTTAGAGCTGAGACAGAAATAAGTACCCTAGCTAGTATTTGAACACAGGGATGGTCAGAATACATTTCTGCTGCACTACCAGCTGTGCTACCAAGACAACTGAAAACCTAGGGATCCCAAAGACAATTATGTGTTTCAGTGTACACCCCAACAAAATCTTATTTCTGTCTAACCGCGAAAAATGATTGCCAATGACCAAAATTTGTTTTCAAACATAAATATTTTAAAACATGCACAAATTTCAAACTTCTACCTCCCCTAACAAATACTTTACTACCAAAGTACAAAACCCCCAAAAAGTTTTATTATTTAAAATCTTACCATTTTTTCTGTACAGGTACAACAAGCAAAAATTTGGTATAAAATGCGAAAAAAAACCCTACAATTTCTTTTCAACCTCAACAGCTTTAAAACAACTTAACTGATTTATGTGAACATTTCAGATACTTCAGATTCTGCCACTGTCAGCAAATACTGAAAGTTTCATATAAACCCATCATTCCACCCTCAAGCAATCAGTGAACCAAAAAATGGGTTTAGGATAGAAGTCACCAGTGACCCTAGCTATAGGGCCAGTAGTGTGCTTCTATAATACATTCAGTTATTGGGAATAGTCAGTCATATACAGTCCCTAGAGCTGTGTGCAGTGTCTCATTTTAAGATATTATATGGGATGCAGTGTCTGCAAACGTCCCACCTATTTAAAAAGCAGGGGCCCGATATTTAAAACTGGTCGAAGCAGAGCACAAATATTGATGTGGCACCTTGTAGTTGCCCAGGTGTCCAAAAAAGCTATATTCAGTTGAACAGTGCACTGGCACTATTCACCTAAATATAGAGGCATGGTGGCCCAGTGCTAAGCCATTTAGTGCTGGGCAGACATAGCTCCTAGTAAGGTATGTAATGAAACGGCTCGGCCCTGCAAAATTTCCAGTATTCAGGTGACTCATGCAATGAGTTTCATTGGGCATGCAAGGCACCATGACCGCTTTGCATGCTCATTATGGGCTCATTTTGCATGGGTAGCCCGGCACTTAGCACGGTGCTGCCCCTCACTTTTACTTGGTCTCAGAGAGCTATTTCTGGTGCTAGTGATCTGTCCCGCACTGATCACCAGCCCAATCTTACAAATTAGACTTTCCCTGGTGTCCAGTGGTCCCTCACTCACCGATCACTGGCCCAATCTGAAAACAGAAACATTCCTTAGCATCTAATGGTCTCTCCCACCACCTGCACCCATGCTGGATGTCTACAGTGTTTGTGTCCAGTGGTTCCTCCTCCCTATCCCTGCCCCTTGTCTGTTTCCTGAAAACTCTCTGGTGGCTAGCAGACTCCACTACCTATCCCCAATCTACCGGTTTAATAATATGTAACCTTCCCTGGTGATCTAGCAGAACCCACTCCCTACCCAATCTGTCCATATACTGAATAGATCTGTCCCTGGTGGTCTAGTAGACCCCTCCACAATGGGAGGTACTAGTCCACTACCCCGCAGCCTCACCTCCCTCCCCAGAGCCGGTGACTGGCACAGCCCTCAACTCACCACAATGGCCAGCTACCAACTGAGCTCACAATGAGTGTACACTGTACAATTAGATGTTATAGTACGCGTTCACTGAGAGCTCAGTCGATGGCCAACTGTGGTGGTGAGCATAGGGCTGTGCCGGTTGCTGGCTCAGGGGAGGGAGGGGAACAGGGTGGTGGGCTAGTACGTGCCTGGGTGGTGGGATGGGGTCTACTAGACCACCAAGGACATCTCTGTTTAGTATATGGACAGGTCAGGATAGGGAGGGGGTTCACTATACCACCAGGAAAGGTTATATACACATATAGATTGGGGGATAGGGAAGGGTGACCACTAGCCACCAGGGAGTTTTTAGGAAACAGGCAAGAGATTGTGGATATGGAGGGGGAACCACTGGACACAAATACTGTAGACACTGGGCATGAGTGCAGGTGAGCGGAGGAACTGCTAGACACTAGGGAATAGTATTGAAACATTGGGCATGGGTGCAGTTGGGGGGAGGGACCACTGGACAGCAGGGACTGCTTCAGTTTTCAGATCAGGCCGGCAATCAGCAGAGGAAAGGGACCACTGGACAGCAGGGAATAAATGTTTAAAGATTGGTCATGGGTGCGAGTGGGGGGGGGGGCTGCTAGACACCAGGGAATAGTATTGAAACATTGGGAATGGGCACAGATGGGGGAGGGACCAGTGGATACCAGGGACTGTTTCAGTTTTCAATCAGGCTGGCGATCAGCAGAGGGAAGGGACCACTGGACACCAAGGAATAAATGTTTAAAGACTGGGCATGGGTGTGGGTGGGTGGAGGGACCACTGGACACCAGGGAATACTTGTTTCCAGATCGAGCAAGGGTGCAAGTGGGGGAAGGGGAAGGGTGCAGGGAATGTGTACTACTGTGTTGGGGATTGGGAGGGTGCCCACACACTTTCTTCTCTGACCACTAGGGTTGTGCGGGAGTAAGTTGTGTTTTTGGTCGGCATTATCTGTGCCGCGCAAGTGGACTGTGGGCCTTGCGTGGTGCACATACTTTGAATATTGGACTGTGGCAATATTCAGGTTCCCACACCTTCATTAAAATTGAGTCCTTCTCTGAATATCACCCAGGCACAAACCCTGTCTGCCTGAATTAACTGGACTTTTCAATAAAGGACATCTGTCCAAAATGCTGCAGGTTTATAGGGGGGGAGAAAGCCCTCGGGGTGGTGATGGATGCCAAGATGAATAACTCAGAGCAGTGCAGAAGGGCAGCAGCCCAGACAAATAAAATGCTGGGGTGCATAGCCAGGGGGATAGCTTCCAGGAGCCGAGAGGTGCTCCTTCCACTGTACAATTGCCTGGTTAGACCACACATTGAATACTACATTTTGGCATCCCTACTTAAAGAAGGACATTGCATTACTGGAGACAGTGCAGAGGAGAGTGACCAGGATGGTACTGGGGCTAGGGGAAAGGCCCTATGAGGAGCGACTGGGGGAGCTCAACCCATACTCTTTGGTGGAGAGAAGAAATGGGGGTGTGATAGAGGTCTTCAAATATCTCAAGGGAATGAATAGAGTAAACCTCAAGGGGATCTTCCAGCTGAGGGAGCTACCAGAGGACACCCAATGAAGCTGGATGGGGGGAGGCTGAGGGGGAAACAAGGACACGCTACTTCACTGAGAGAGTGGTGGAGCCCTGGAATGTGCTGCCCAGGGAGCGGGTGGCTGCTACTACAGTGGAGGAGTTCAAGAAGGGATGGGATAGGTGTAGGGGGAGGGTGCATCCAGGAGTCCCGCTGGGAAATGGGGGACCGTGTAAGGAGGGAGGGAGGGGGGCTACAAACAGTGCTCTGAGTAGGCACTGACTATCGAGCAGACTCGATAGACCATAAGGCCTATTCTGCTGGCTTCATAGTATGTTAAAACCCGGTTTAGGCAGGCACACTCAGCTTTGTGCCCGGGTAACGTTTTGAATATCGGGCCCCAGGTGTTTACTTCTAATAAATAGACAACTATTTTTTTTTTATTGTGATGTTAGTAATTACTTTCTACTTTTATAATAAAATATTTATCAGTGCCGTGAAACAAGTGGGTTTTCATCTTTGCATTTCACTCTGCTAATGAACAAAATAATTTAATACAATTCTGCTATTATGATGTCAGATACTGCCAGCTCCCTTAGACACCTAATGTAGTTCAATGGAATATATTTTTCTTTTTCAAAAGAAATGACACTTCTTTCAACAATGAACTTGCATTTTATATATTTTCATCTATACGAGTTGACAATTTTTTAAAACAAACATTGGCTTCTCTTTTCTTCTTCTCAAATGACATCTGGTTGTGAAGAAAGGGGCACCTACTAAATTATAACAAAAGATCACAGGTTTTCAAAAATTCACATATTTCTTTTAAATATATCCTATTTTGATGGTAGAAAAGTGTTATTTTTCCATAAAAATCTGAAAACAAATCTGCAGCTTCCCCATTGAAATACACTGACAGCCCTGCCAGTAAAGAGTTTTGGACTACATACAAGGGTTCCACTACATTCTTTTTTTTTCACTAGAAGTTGGGAACATACAAATAAAATAATGAAAAGGTAAGCAAAGAAACAAATACAGATTAAGCAGCTTAATAGGGATGGCTCCGTGGAGAATGATTCATCCCTATTCATCCATCCCATTTAACAGAAGCCCACTTGTAATGGGAAAAGACAATCAAAACCCTGAGGAAAGCTAGAACAACAACATTGCACATGTTTTTACATTTTACTAGTGTTTTTGGGAGATATGTTTTTTTTGTTGTTATGCTGCTAGTGAGATAAACTGCTTGCTGCAAAAAAAAAAACAAAAAAACAGCAGTTGCTGTACTCCACAGACACACTCACATAGTTATTCAGTTCCACACTCAATTCACATTCAGTTCAATTCAATTGAAAAAGTCAGGGATTCTACTCTGTTTTGCATCCAAGCGGAACTTACTTGTTAACTTTCATTCAAGTCCAATCAGTCTTCCCCACTCTACCATTTCCCCATTTTGTGTACACCAGGACATTAAGGACCGCAAGTGGTCCAGTGCTTCCTTGTTAGAGATGGGCAGCATGGGGGGATCATCATGTGTCTTAGACATGTCTTGCCATTCTTCATTCAGGTGCATTCTTTTGACAGCATCGCATATGTCACCATCACTTAGTTTACCTTCAGTGGGCACGTCTTTGTCCAGATCAACAAAGCTTGTGAACTCCACAGCAGTCATAACTGGTGGAGTGAGAACATTGTCAAGAGCATCATCTTTCTCTGATTGGATGCTAGCATGGAGCTCGTCCAAGGTTGAACTCCTGTCACCTGTGAATCCTGCTTTCTTGAAACAGTTGCTAATTGTTTGAGGGGACACTGATTGCCATGCTTTAGCAACCATATAGATGGCATCTAGGATTGTGACTGCCTTGGCCATTGCAGATGCCTGTGCTGAGCCACCCTCATCTATCACTCCCACAGTTTGGGATGACATCAACGCTCAGTAGTGACCCTTCAGGTTCCGTATCATACCCATGTCCATGGCTGGATTAAGCTTGTTGTGTAAAAAAAAATTTTTATGTGTGGGAACACGCCAATGATTTCAGGAGGATGGGCAGGGCAGTTGTCAAGAAAAAGGAGCACATTTCTGCATTTCCTTTTTAGTGCTCTCTCCCATGCACTGAGCCAGTCTGTGAAAATCCACCCTGTCATCCATGCATTGGAGGATGCACAGTAGGTGACTGACAGAGCGGAAAGATCTTTAGGGAGGTAGTGGGGCTGTTTGCTCTTGCCTGTTAGGAGCAGTGACCATTTTTCTGTTCCATCCATGTTAGAACAGCAGAGCAAATTGACATGATCTTTAGCCTTCTTCCCACCCAGCAGTTCAGTCTCTTTGTGGACGTGACCCCGGTCTGGGTAGCCCCTGTAATAGAGACCCATTTTCTTGGTATTGTAAATAGTACTGAGTGTGTAGTCCCTCAGAATTGTTGGCAGCACAGTGGCAGCTCTGGTGGTGGTGGCATCACAGTTGGCATCGGACCGCTCACCGTGCTCCTTTTTACAAATGATGCTGTGTCATTTCCACTGTGAAAGCCAGCCATCAGTGGATTCAACGTCCTCATGCGCCAAATGTGTGGCCAGTTCATTTGTTTTTTTTTTCAGCAGTGGCCCAGACAGACAAGCACCTCTGCTGATGGCACTAATGAACCGAAGGAGAAGTGCATCTTCTACTTTGCTGTCTTTGCCCTCTCTCTTTCACTTATGGTTGGGGTTCACGTTTGAATGCTATTCAGCCAGAATGGCTTCTTTGTTCTGGCTGATGTGCCCAACCTGACTTTTTGGAAATTCCAAACTATTTAGCAACAGATGCAAGGGAAGCCTCTGGGGTCTGCAAGGCTTCAATAACCTTTAGTTTCTGTGAAAGACTTCATTCATTTTGTTTTGCAACCATCCAGGAAACATGCAATTCTGACTTCAGTACAGCACTGACTGTCTACCTGAATACAAAATGTGTGCTATATTTGCCCACGTAACCATCCCAATAAAGCACCACAGCAGTCCCACTCAGCCGAACCTGCTTTCAATTAAAATCAATGGAGATTAAATTGGTTACTGAGGAAACATCCCTGTTAATCAAATACCCTGATAAACTGTGTCCTGATTAAGTGGGTTGCACTGTAAAAGCAACCAGAATGATTACAGAGGCATCTAATGACTCCAAGTCTTCATTCTTTAAGATATGTATCTTTATTAAGCACCTGCTCTTTAAATAAAGAGACTGACGTAAAACCCATCTTACCACATGATGTGAGCTATACTGGATGGTTATGTTAATCTCGTTATATTTATTTACAAGTTCCAGTGATGACTGTCTCACTTTATCACCATATAGGAGCTTGGGGTTCACTACAGGCAGATTCCAGCCATGAAGTGAGTATGCTTGAGGAGATAATCCCAGGATGTGTGAGACTTAAAGTCTTTCTCGCTCTTTGCATCTTATCAGGTTTACCAACTCCCTTTCTCTCTCTAGCTTGTTTTTCAATTATGCAGCTTTGAGTATTGTCATACTAAATGAAATGGATATTTCTGAGCGATTTTATATATTTTGATAATAAAGCGTTTTGATGCATGCATATAGCTACTTTTGTGATATATACACAATGTCCTCAGGAGTAATTTTGGTGATTTGTACTTTTTGCACTAATGTTACTTTGGTTTGCACTGAAATACTCTACATACTGCCTCTTAATAGCCTAATGTTCATGGGATATAATAGCCTAGTTTTCATGGGATATAAAGTTCCCCTGCAATGTTTAGTGGTGCCTGTGAGGTTCATTTAGGTGTTTGTCCTTTAGATAATGCCACCCTTGTAGGTAGAATTCAGTGAAACAGATTGCTCTGACTGCCACTGATATTGCTGGGTGTTATCCTTCTAGCTATAATGTTAAGTTGTGTAATTGCTCTCTGTCATCTATATTATAATCATATGTATGCCGTGCACTCTTGCTATATATCAACTTCTGTATATAATGATTATTGTTGTCTCGATATTTTATAACTTGCAATGTCTCTCTCTGCGCTGCTGACTGCCTTAACCAGGACCTTGTTGTAAATCAGCACTGCACAACAGAACTTTTTATCCAGGTAAAACAAAAATAATGCAATGTATGTACTAATGAGGTATTGAGCTCTTATAGGCCTATTTAAGTGGCAGTCAGCAACACAGCACTGCCCCCTGATAAAGTTCTGTTGAGCGAGGTGCTGGGGCAGTTGTGACTTTCAGGCTGGAATCTACACTACTGGTTTGCACAAGTTTTTTCATTAGTCTGCTATGCACTTTGCACTTGTTTACTGCAGTACTGCTACAGCACTTGTTTTGTCATCAATGTAAGTGATGGGCTGAGCAGTTTCCATGCAGTTGCAGTGTTTTTGCTACTTAACCCTATAGCAGTGTTGTTTTGAGTGTGTCCCTTCCTATTTAAGCCTTTTCAAGTAACTGGGATATGGCTGTACCCCTCCCTCAACTCTAAAAAATTCATAGTGCATATTCTAGCTACATCTGATCCTAGACTGACTATTCATTATAAGTTTAAGCATTGTCCCAGTATCCTTCCTTTTGACTACATGGTTGTTATATATTGCATAACTAGCAAGACTGTGCTACAACCCTTAGATCAACTCTAAAATAAACTGCTATACTGTATGTAGATGTGTTATCTCCTGCAGTAACTTCACACACCACTGCATCCTCTGTGTCTGGCTCGCCCCTCCAAATTACAACTACTGTTGGATGGGATATGGCCAAACATAAGCAGTACTGTCTAGTCTTCCTTTCCTGGACAGCAAAAACTGAATAATAAATTATACACACACACACACACACACACATATAATATATATTATATATATATATATATATATATATAGGATATACAATGGAGAGCTGTCAGATAAATGATTTATCTACACAAAGTGCCATTGACTTAGGTAACCTCATGAGTGGCGTAACCGTGAGGTGTCCAGGTCAAAAGACAAGTGTAGATAAATCATTTATCTGACAGCTCACCATTGTATATTTCATTTATGCAATAGGCATGCTTTCTATCAGTGCAGGAACGTTTGGTTTTGACTGTTTGTCTTTATTTTAAATGATAATTTCTGGGGGTTTTGGTTAACTTTCCTAGAGTATGTCTGCCTAGCATAGTGGTTGCTATTAAATGAAACACCACTCATTTTGTAGAAAACTTCTTGCTTAACAAATGTCATGCTCACAGTACTCTACTACCTTTTTCATTTTAAAGTTATTCACATTTGTTTGTCAAAAAAGGGAATAGAAAATTGAATTTTATGCTGTTTTTTGCTAATTACAGAAAGAAGAACTAAAGATATCTATAAATGAAACACCACTCATTTTGTAGACATTTTTTGTGCTGAACATTTTCCATGCTCACAGTACCATGCTATCATTTTTTGTTTTAAAGTTATTCACATTTGTTTGTCAAAAAAGTGAAAAAAAAATGTAATTTTCTTCTACTTTTTTGCTAATTGTAAAACATCTATAAGGTATCTATACATGAAACACCACTCATTTTGTAGATAATTTTGTGCTGAACAATTTTCGTGCTCAAGGTACCATGCTATCTTTTTTCGTTTTAAAGTTATTCCCATTTGAATATGGTTAGTACTGCTTCTGAGGTTGAACATTTTAAATTAATTCTAAAGAGCTTTGTGACATAGTGACTGTGTGTATAAATGGTCACTGTATGTATAAATTTATTTATACATACAGTGACTCAGATAAATGCATTTATCACACTGAATATATGTCCACTCTATTGATAAATATATATATATATATATATATATACACACACACACACGTATATACATATATATATATATATATATATATATATATATATATGTATACATATGGAAGCTTCAGGATTGTTGAGACAGTGGCCCACTGCTGAGGCTCCTCCCCCTCCCACAGACCAACTCAAGTTCTTCTCCTGGGGTAGAGGTGCTAGCTCTGGTGGACTTCCCCTGAAGCCTGCAAACAAGGAATGAGTCTACATCGCACCTCCTGAAATTGATCATGATCACCGGAGCCTCTTACTGGCTGGAGAGTCTTTTCTTGGGCCTCTGCATCTGGACAGTTTTTTTCAGCCCCGACTACCGGAGACCACTGGGGCATTTTCTTTCTATGACCGGAGCACTCGTCGTCTACCTTTGAGCACCAAATTTAAAAAAGGCACTCAGAGCCCATTGGCCCTGCAACTTGTGATGCTCCAGGCTGCTGGATTTAAAGCCCACACTGAATTCTCACTGGGGCTAGAAGCTTCGGGATTGTTGAGATGGTTGCCCACTGCTGAGGGTCTCCTCCCCTTCCCACGGGGCAACTCAAGTTCTTCTCCTCGGGGTAGAGGCACTAGCTCTGGTGGACCTCCCCTGAAGCCTGCGCTCATGGAATGAGTCTATGTCATGCCTACTGAAACCGATCGCGATCACCAGAGCCTCTTACCGGCTGGAGGGTCTTTTCTTGGGCCTCTGCATCTGGACTGTTGAAATTTCCTGCCCACCCACCCCATTCCTCCTCCTGTTAAATGGTCCTAAACCCCTCCCGCTAACTCGAACAGTCCAATCCTGCTTACGACAGTCCCTGAACCTGACATGATCAGCCTATCATAACTTTTAACCCATTATATTTCCTCATCTCTTAAACCTGATGTGCTAATACTCTACCTGTCATACAATTGACCAGGCTAACTTCAAGGGTCTTTATAACCTGCTGACTTACTAGCACCTTGATCATAGCCTGGAATACTTGCTACAGAGTAATCTAACTTGCTATCCACCAGATCTATTTATCCCTCTGGTGGTAGAGGTACTGCTGATATCCTCTTGTCATATTGTTGACTGGTCTTAAACTGTATTGTTATGCTGCTGCTCACTATTTTGAAAGATTCCACTTTATAGCTCAACTCTAAACCACTATAGCTTTTAGAACTACGTGGACAGTTTTGTCTGCTTCTACTCTTCTGCCCTACAGCTGACTCTTCCAACTTATGGGTTTTAGTAACTGCCTACTAGCATTACTCTGATACTGTGCTAAATTACCCACAACCCTACTACTCCTCCTATTGCTGTAATTGAGCTATTACAAGTTATCTGCTGTACTGTACCTGTTGAAGTTTCCTGTCCCAGCTTGCCTCTGGCCACCTGAGTGGAGCGGGACACTTTCCTACTATTTAAGACAGGACCCACTGTAACCCCCTTCCTCTAAGCCTTCAAGTAGGAGGGGACTTAGCCTACCCTACTCTCCTTAGAACTGAACCCCTACTGAGGGCTACCAAACTGACCCAGTCCTTCCCTGAGTCAGGTGTCCTCTCCCTGATTGGCAAATATGTGGAGTCTGATATTCATGGCAGCTTCTGCATACATAGCTCTGGTACTGGGGACTGACCAACTCTATTTCTGGGGCTGTCTCTCCCCAGAAATGGGCTGGAACATTGGTCATCCCCCTCGACCCCTGGAACTTTGGGAGGAGGGGTTTAACACACTATGCCTATTCATGTATGGATTAACTCGAAAGGGTAGCTGTTATAACCTATTTTTCTACCTTAGCACACACGACCAATGGAGGCTCCTCTACATCCCCTCCAAAATTATTGGCTACCTTGCCAGGCTTAAGCTGGCACTGGGGGGGACATTGAATTAAACCCTGGTCCTCACTTCCCTAATCTCACCCTCAGTGACCCTTCCAACCCTCTCTGGGCCAATACCAGGCATCTCAAGCTGGTGCACATGAACATCGGCAGCCTAAGGCACAAATTCCAAGACCTTGAGGCATGGACAGCACTGTATAAACCCGATGTACTAGCTCTGACTGAAACCTGGCTCAAGCCACAGATCCTCCCCCACGAAGTGGACTTAGTTAGCTATCATGTTTTTAGAAAGGATAGAGTTGGGAAAAAAGGTGGTGGGGTTCTCATCTACGTCAGCACAATCTTACATGCTTTGCAGCTTGATCACCCTCTCCTTTGTGGCTCGGTAATCAATCACTCAAACAATCACTTTATTTAACCAGGCATAAACACCATTGAGCAAGCTCATTTTCAAGGTGGTCCTGGGTGTAAGTAAGAGAGTAAGATGGTAAGTGAGATCCTATTTGTTAAAGTACTACTCGGAGACACCTAACCCTTGTACATAGGGTTTGCCTACCTCCTGCCCCAATTGGCTGCCTCCTCCCTTGAATCTCTAACTCATGCCTTGGTAGAACACCCTCTGGGGGGGACAATTCTCCTTGGGGATTTGAATCTAAACTGGCTTGCCCTGGGGACTTCCATCAACAAGAATCCTATGCTGGACTCCTCCCTAACCCAAGTCATCGATCTGCCTACTAGGCATAATGCTAAGTCTGGCAATCATTCCCTACTCTACTGGGCACTAGTCTCCCACCCAGACTGGATATTGACAGCTGGGATCATGGCAGACTCTCTGAGTGACCACTCACCAATTTTCTGTACCTGGTCTAATAAGCCCCCTAAACCTGCTGCTAGGGTAATAGAAGCCAGGAAGTTTAGCAGGCTTGTACCAGCAAACCTATGCTCAGACATGCCAGCCATGGACTGGGATCCTATAGTCTCCCTCCCCACACTGGATGAGGTGCTTGGCTACTTCACCAATACATTTCTGTCTGTGGCCAATCTGCATGCCCCTTGTAAGAAGCTAAGGGTACAGGGCAAGTGCCACAAATGGCTCACCCTGGGCCTTAAGTGAAGTATGCTACTCCGAGACAGGACCTTGGGACTATAAAAATACTCAGGCAGTAGATCTGACTGGGAGAAGTACAGGGAGCTGAGGAACCAATGCAAGAAAGCTTCCAAACATGTTAAGTCCAAGTACCAGTGAGATCTCCAAACTAGACACCTACGTGACCCTAAGAAATTCTGGGGTCACATTAACCCTCTTCTTAAGGGTGCCACTAATGCACAAGACGGTGCACTTCTAGTTGGGAATACCTTGACCAACGACCCCTCTGCAGTAGCAGAGGCCTTCTGTGCTTCCTTCTCCAATCCAAGTGGATTCTTTCCCCCATCCTCTCTGGGATTCCCTGCAACAGCAGTGTGGACTGGGCGCTTTCAGCCTCAGTTCCACCTGAAACTGGTCAAACCAACAGATGTACTTCCCCTTTTACTCAAAATAAACCCTAACTCCTCTCCGGGTCATGACCTGCTTGAACCTCAGCTGCTGAGGGACACTGCCCCTGCAATTGCCTACCCTCTCATCTTGCTCATCAACAGGTCCCTCCTCAAAGGAACAGTCCCAAGTAAATGGAAGGTAGCGGCTATTGTCCCTGTCCATAAAAAAGGACCTAGGGACAAAGTGGGGAACTATAGGCCTATCTCCTTACTCTGCCTTCTTGGGAAAGTGCAGGAGAGACTGGTATACAATCAACTGCAAGATTATCTTGAGCAGCACCTACTCTTAGCTGATGTACATCATGGCTTCAGAAAAGGTCATGACACTGACACTGACGTTATCCGGCTCACATCCAACATCCTCAAGGCCATGGACCAGGGCTCCTTGATGGGGGCTGTATTCATTGACCTGTCCAAGGCCTTTGACTTGGTCAGCCACAAACTTCTCCTTTCCAAACTCCACTGACTAGGACTGGATGTGCACTAACTCTCCTGGTTCGAGAGCTACCTGATCAATCGAACCCAAAAAGTCTGTTGGAGAGGAACACAATCTAGCACCAGGCCTGTGGTCTCTGGCGTACCCCAAGACTCGATCCTGGGTCCTCTGCTATTCTCCCTTTTTCTCAATGACATTGAGGGGGTCTGCAGGCTGAGCAACCTCATCCTATATGCGGATGACACTGTTGTCTACTGCAGTGACCCGCTACCCAGTGTCATCTCTGCTAAACTGCAGGCTAGTCTTTCTGCTCCTGAGGCCTGGTTCACCTCCAATTCTCTTATGCTGAACAAAGATAAAACCAAGGCAGTTCTGTTTGGGACCACATGCCTGGGCACTGACAGATGAGAACTACTCCAGCTCAACACAGCCGAAGGGAAGAGAGTTAAGGTCATAGACAGGATCAAGTACCTTGAGATCCTCCTTGACCAGGAGCTGTCCTACAAACCCCACATTGACTCCTTAACTAGATCCAACCACCAGAGGCTTGGACTCCTCTACTGGCTGGGTAACTCTCTTTCTGGCGAGGCGCGACACGCCATAGCCAATTGCATCCTTCTCCCTTCCATCCTATATGGGGCCCCCCTGCTACAGTTCCTCTGGGAGAAGGAACTTAGTAAACTTTCTGTGCTCTACCACAGGGTGGCATGCTTTGCAACTAACTCCTCCCCCAGGAGGCATCACTGCGAGGTCCTCATGGACCTAAACTGGCCCACCTTATGGCACAAGTTGGCCTATTCATCTGTTTGGCCTTTAAATTCACCTCCTTCAGCCCTCCTCCCCATCTGAGTGGGCTGCTCACTCCAAAAGTACAGTGTCTTAATATGCGATCCTTGGCAAGTCATCCCCTCGACATCCCTTGTGTTCACTCCAACCAAGGTAAGTGCTCCTTTCAGTATGCTGCTCCGTACTTATGGAATGCCCTCCCAGCAAGTCTGGTTTACAAGCCTACTCTCCAAGGGTTTTAGTCAGGCCTCAAAGTGTACCTTCTGGAACTTAGTCTCTGTGGTTGTAATCGCTAGCCTCCTGCCTGGGACTGTTGTCATGCTGTCACTAATATTGCCATTTCTATTTCTCCCATGAAACTCTTATGCAAAATTGTTAAATGTACTGTGCACCTGTCTAACACTTTGTGAGTCTTGTGAGCCTGCTGTCTCCATGTTAAGTGCTTGATACCAATTCCTTGTATGTATCAGCTGTAAATACTGTATAGTGATACCAATGTATGTAATCTACTGTAACTAATTCCGTGTTGCCCCTGAAAAAGGGACCTGTGGTCTCAGTGGGCTCACCTGGTTACTAAAATCTAAATAAATAAATATATACACATATATATATATATATATATATATATATATATATATATATATATAAATACAAATCACACATGCCCCCACAATGCAAAGCATCATGGGCTGCATATGCAAATCACCACAGAATACTATGCTGGTTCAACCTTAAGCAGGAATGCATGGTGCCAAAAGGCCTCTCTCACAGTTTGCAAAGGGTGCCAACAGAAGACATAGACACATGTTTCGTCCTACCAGGACTCATCAGTATGCCTCATCTGTTTGGCACCCACAGTGTAATGAACCAGCTACCCTCAGATGGTCTCTCTGGGTTATATTGTGGTGAACCCAATTAAAACAAAAAACTATTTAAAAGACAAAGAACCTCTGTGTGCAAGCACTGAGGCAATGGTTACCCCAAAGGGCATTTGGCTGGGAAGCCAAGTTTCAAAGAAATATAAAATCACACATGCCTCCACAATGCAAAGCATCATGGGCTGCATATGCAGATCACCACAGAATACTATGCTGGTTCAACTTTAAGCAGAAATGCATGGTGCCATATATATATATATGTAAGTGGTGATTTATGATGTTCATCTGTGCTCAGGAGAATGCCCCATTGTACCTTTGTCCTTTCTTACCAATTTAGAGAACATTAACTTCTTACAGTCATAGGGTGAAAAGAGATGCATACAGGTAGGCAGGCAGCCAGGCAGGCTTTTGTCCATTTATTCCCAGGATTTGGAACAAGCTGGCAAATAAGTTGAATTTGCCCCTACCCTATCAAACTTAAAATAAAGTTTTTCATTAACTTAAAGGAGCCCAACAAATAATTTTAACTCTTTGTTCATATGTTGATACTTATTTAAAGAGCAATCAACTGTTTTTTTTTAATGTTATACATTTCCTGATTTCTGCTGCACTATATGTATTTTACTGCTCTCTCCCTGGGATCTCCATGGAAATAAGATGCTGCAGCTTATGGATCTATCTCATTAAATGTACACACTTCAAAAGCTTTATTGTTTAATGGGGAAAATCCCTCAACAAACCTGTGAACTACCAATACAGCTGATATTTGTTTTCATTTGAGGGATCCCTTTCACCAAATCCCTCAGGAGTACATTAAAATGTGTAATTAGAGGGGGTTGGTGGTGATATTTGAATCAAATTCCATTCAGAATGAAAGTACTTATCTAAGGAAAACCCCTCCCTACCACTCAGAACAAAAGCATTGTAGTTAATGCTCCATTTAGCTGAATGGGACAATTTGCACCTTTTCTAACACCTATTGTGTCAGTCTCTGTTGTAGCCAAAAGTTTTCTGATAGTTTACTTCAACACAGGTGTCACATGCTTAAGTGTGCCTGCAATATGCATGGCCCGAGGATTTTGAAAGCAACCCAGGAAAGTGAATTAGATGAAATCAGAGTCACACAGAACCCCTTCTCACCTCACATTGTATTACTTTGGCTGAATCCAAATCTGCATGCCAAATTGTCAACATGTTTGAGTATCTTTCCTTGAGAATTTTAACATTCTTACACAGTTTAAGTGAAAAATTCAATAAATTGCAAGCAATTATGGATTTGTTTTGCAAACAATGGCGAAAATGGTGGATATGTCAAGAAAATTGCAGGTGCAGTTTTCCAGTGGCCCTGGTGATGACTTTTACTCTAGAAACACGACAGCATACTCAGCCAGACACTGGTGTATTTTCTATCCTAACCACCAAAACACTCTTTGGGTACACTATGTTTTGCAACCTGCAAAGCTATTATATATTTCTAATTAATTTGTAACATAATTATTTAATACAGTAGATAATGCAGATCACACAGAGCCACTGTAAATGATGTCATATTTTAACTTGTAATGTTACCAAGTAAGTTTCTTCTACAACAATAGCACCATGCTATGCACCATGCCTCTATGACTTTAGTCCATACTGCCATGTTTAATTGTATTGAGTGGCCCTATTAAGGAAATATCCCAGATGCCTGAGGAGTTACAAGCAGCAGTAATTATTATAAATTCAATTAATGCTAACGATGAAGCTCTTGTACTATTGGTTAGGACATTAAGAGCAACACAGAGAGATAATTACACTGTGTATTATCTGTACTTAACAGATAAAGTTAGCTACAGTAGCTTAGCTCATAACTAGCATTAGGGCAGATTTGATCAGACTTCTTCACAATGATTTTCTTAGTGTAGAATGGCTGACATATTGTATGTAACAGAACAAGTTCTTCAGCTTCCCAATTAGTGAGGTATGGGTCTTATCACTCACTAGTGGAGACAAATGTGTTGTTCCACTGCAAGCCATTATGGATTTAGTATAAACCACACTATTTCTAATGCTTTTATTCGTGTTCTACCTTGTGTTAGTTTAAAACTTGCTTTATTTCTGTTGTAAATGCTCTGTCTGTCCCATTGCTCTCTGTGTTCTATTTCCAGATTCTAAGTGAAAATAACATGGTTCTAAGAGACATAACATGTCTTCTGAAAGAATATATATATAGACTAGTGGATAGGCGACCATCCACAACAAGGCTGTGTTTCCATTGAGGGAGCTGATGATGTCATAGAGACCTCGAGAGCGAAGTTCGAGAGGTCTCTGACATCATCATTTCCTGAGATGGAAACACAAACTTCGTTGTGGATGGGCAACCATCCATTGTTTTTTATAGTATATGGTTCCCCAAAATAGATACAAGGTTCATACCTTGTTCACGCTTTTGCACTCCTCCTCACTCAAGTCCCTTTCCTTAAAATAACGGTCCTCCTCCTTGCTGCTGTTACGCACTCTTGTTCCGGTCACGTCCGCACTCCTCGCCATAGTCCCACTCTGCTTTTACTGAAACTGTGCTATTTTGTTAAAAAAACAAAAAACAAACAGAAAATTTATATTTTTGACAGACCGACTCGATTATGGTAGTCTGTGTCCACACTGTCTGCTCTCCAGACAGCTCGCTAAATGAGTCCACCATTTTTGTATGTATTTTTTGAACCTCTGCCTGTTTCCACCAATCAGGTAAGAGCTCAAGGGGGAAAAGTTGTTGTACTATCGATGTGACGTCAGAGCAATAGTACAACAACTTTTTTGACCTTTCAACTGTCCTACAACAAGATTTGGAAAACCTTTGTTTTCCATACACAATAACCAGGTGTGGTGGGGTGTGGGGCATCGCTAGGTAAAGCCATGCAACTACCAAGTGTAGTACGTTATGTGCAATCAGGGAGGTGTACGTTTGGTGTACATGGCCTCAGTTTTGCTGTTGATCTCCACACTGAGCATGCAGTACCTGGTCAGGTGGGTGGGGATGTCTTGTAGTACATTTAGAGAGTTGTTTTTTATTTCTGTCACCTACTGCTGGTTGTCTGTCATTGGTCGTGTTGCCTTGGTCCTCCCCCCTACTTGCATGTGTGTGTGTGTCTGTTTGTGTGTGGTGCTGGGGGGATGAATTGAGAGTTAGGGTTTTCAACCCTAACACCGAAATTTCCTTGCTTTTGTCACGGTGGAACAACCCTAACTGATGCATTAAATGGAGTTTTTTTGCCATGAATATCCTGTCTGTTTGAGAATGGTAAGTACCAATACTACCTGAAAATGTTGCTGTGGCAGCACCACACATACATAGAGAAATGCACACAAATGAAGAATACAGTAAGTGATCTAGCAGAATTTTCTGTTATGAAGAGTAAGACGACATCCATCTCAGGCATATGCCTCTCAATATTTATCTATTTCCTTTTGCTTAACATTGTTATGTCAATACTAATTTATAGTGTTGCAGAGTTTCACTCACTATCTTTTTGTAGCCAATGAGATAACTCTTTTGGGACATAAACAATGCAGCACTCTATTTCTCAGTACCACTGTGAAATATTTAGATATCTTACATGGTCCTCTTCTGAACCTTTACTAAACACAAATTCTGAACATAACTCATACTTGTACCTACAAAAATGTTGTCATAACACTGCAAGATATGTAACACAACAAGAATTTAAATGTGTTATCTGTTTAAACCTCAAACTTTGTGTATAATACCCTTCTTTACCAAACTAAGGAAACCAAATGCTTTCTTATAGAATATTTAACCAATAAGGCATGTCCAACAGTTCTGTTAATGATCTGTTAATCACCTGCTAGGGGTGTACTGTGGCACAAATTGTGGCCGACTGCCACATGCACCTAGAGGGTGATTAACTGACTATTAACACAATCTCTGGGAGTGCCTTATTGCTATAATAATGAAACATGGTCTTAAACAGCGTTAAACCTTGTTCAGTATATGGTTAAGCTGTACATGTATGTTAATAAAACATTAACATAAGGCTGGCAGAATGTTTGCAGCCAATCAGAAAGCTGCATTTTTCAGACCCTTTTTTATAAATATTGATGACAAAGATCCCCACAACTTAATAATACCACAAGGAAAAATGTTATATTCAAAAAATATTTATTGTCTATATATATATAAAAGTAAAAAAATATTATTTTTTTAATGTTCAACTCAAAACAGTTATTTGTCATAGAAAAATGTCGCAATAAATGTAATCACATTTAATGAAAAATAAAAAACATAAAAATATATTGATTTTTTATCTACAAAAATAAATGCTACATAAAAAATAGATATATAAATTTTTTAAACTTATAAAAACGATTTTGTAAAAAATATATAGAAAAATATATAAACAACTATTTACAGTATTTACAGCAAGTCTTATGGAGAGGTGTGCTGCTGCTTGAGGCAGCCCAACCTGTAAGTTGGACTCAGTGTGGAGGCGCAATGGAAATAGAAGCAGTTGCGCCCTCCAGAGGAGATACCGGAGCAGCTGTGGGGGATGGTCACTGTGTCCCTGGGAAGTTGGATGCTACTGGTGGAGGTGAGGAGCTGGAGATGGCCATGGTGTCATTAGCCGCTGTCACCACAGGCTCAAGCACGAGGTTGACAGTCTTCTGTTGCACTTCCATGAAGGTCAGTAATTTCTCCTGTCCTTCACGGAGTGCAATATTGTCTCTTAATCATCTGTTTAATAACTACAACAAAAGAGACACCTGTCATATAGTTATTTATTCTGTGTACATATTTTAATTGAAACAAATCATATTTTACTGCTGTTACATTAATTAAACAGTAAGACATGACCAAGAGTTCTGTTAATGTTCTGTTGATCACCTGTATGGTTGTAGTGTGGCAAAACGTGTAACCGAATACCACATTCGCCTAGACCATGATTAACTGACCACTAACATAATCTCTGGGAGTGCCTTATTCATATTATAATGAAACATGTTCCTTAATGCTTTTAAACCTTTTTTTTTTATTTAGTTGTTTAACCAGGTATAGCACACTAAGCTGGAAGCTTTTTTACAGGAGCAATCTGGGAGCACAAGGAGGTTAAGTGACTTGCTCAGGGTCACACAGTATGCAAATGGAAGCTGTGGGACTCAAACCCAGGTCTGGTCTGCTGGATTTCACCAGATTTGCAGCTCAGAGCCTTAGACCACTGCGCTATACTGCCTCGTTGACCATATGACCAATTTGTACATGTATGCTAATTAAAGATTTACATAAGGTTGTTAGAGTGTTTGCAGACAATCAGAAAGCTCTATTTGTCATACTCTTTTTATAATACTTAAAATAATGTTAGACATTTACAAAACAATAACTCACTTACTTTGGCACCTAATTAAATGAAATATGTTCTTTACACATCATGTTAAGAAACAGTGGGTGGGATATTCAGACGGGGTTGTGCAATGCGCACAACAGTGTCACCATACACAACCTACTGATGTGTACCAGTGTGATGTTCAAAAGGGGAATGTGCCTGGTACAAATGCCAAAGAGTTGAAGCACAACAGTAATGTACGTAGCACAATTTGGAGGGTCATTCCCATCCATGTAACACATATCCTGATATTCAGCCCAGGATGCACTAACCCATGCAGTCACAACCCCTGCTTGCACTGCACACAGTTGATCCCCTAAAAAAAATGAGCAACACCTGCCAACCCACAGCTCAGCTGTCATATTACACCTTGCAACATGGCAGCTGACAGCTATTAGTGACAACCCAAGCTACAGTGACACCTTCATGCTGGCCCCCCCATGCTGATTGCGGTCATTACTATAGCAATAATGGTGCTATATCCCTGGTGGTACACTATATCACTCGTAGGCTGATTGCAGGCATCAGTGCTGTATTTATTTATTTAAGAGTTTTACCAGGAAGGCATACTGAGCAGCGTACTGCTCGATTCCAGATGAGCCCTGGGGGATAGGGATAGGCAGGATATATAATAGTAGAAGTTACACATGTACATATACAATTGCAGTCATATTAGAGTAGTCAAAATCCTTATATACAAATAGCAAATATACAGGCAGGGTGGTATAGGTAAGGGAACAACATGCACTGAATTATGTATATGCCCCACAACCAATCAACACAAAATAAGAAGGGTTTTCAACTAAAGGGAGAAAAAATATCAGAGACAAATAAACAACTGACAACAAGGTTGCAAGGGATTCAGCAGGGCAGGGTGCAAGAGCAAGTGGTAGAGAATTGAGTCTTAAGAAGAACATTACCTGTATGGAGTGCTGGTGGCGTGTCTAATATTGACCAACAGGGAGATCCATAATTTGGGCATCCTGAAGCTTAAAACAGCCTGTCTGGACCCGGTGGACCTGTGAGGGATGTGAAGTAGCCAAGAATCAATGTTCCTGAGAGAGTAGGCTGGTGGGGGAAGAACATTCAGGGTGGTCACCAGGTAGGAAGGGAGGGACTGTGACCAGACATTAGCAGCGGTTCTAGCACAGTGTTGCAATCTCTGATTATGGAGAGAAGGGAGATCCAAGGACTGGTAGAGGTCAGAGTGATGTGTGCTAGGAGGGCAGTCCAGGGAGAACTGGCAGAAGGAGTTGAAGAGAGGGCCTAGCCTGGCCAGGGAGGATTGAGGGGCTCCACAGTAGACTACATCACCGTAGTTGATTATTGGGAGGATCATCTTTTGAACGATAGCCAGTTGCGTTGGTAGGGGGATGCAACTTTTGTTACGGTATAATGCACCTAACATGGGGTGTAGCTTCTTATGCATAGCATCAATGTGCGCAGTGAAGTCAAGATGTTGGTCTAACCAGACCCCAAGGTATCTGTAGGAAGCACAGACCTCCAGGGGGGAGCCTTCTAATGTGTGGAAAGTTGGGGAGACAGATAGGTGAGACAGTTTGACCCGAGTGATGAAAGTTTGTGAAACAGTTTTTTTTGGGTTTAGAAATAGTTGATTTGAATGGAACCAGCTTTGGACAGAGTCAAACTCCTCCTCCTGCAGGCAGGCTGCCACATCAGTGGGGGATGAACCAGAGGCAAACAGCACCATGTCATCTGCATACATGGGGATAGATGTATGTGGGCAGGCTGCAGGCAGATCATTGAGGAAAATAGAAAACAACAGAGGGCCAAGGACAGATCCTTGGGGGACCCCGCTGGTAACAGGGAGTGAGGTGGAGATAGCTGAGCCAATATGGACCGACTGGGACCTACCTGCCAAGTATGACTGGAACCACTTGGTGGCAGGCTCAGTCAGTCCAGCTTGGGTGAGTTTGGACAGTAACAGGGTATGAGAGACCATGTCAAAAGCCTTAGCCAGGTCGATGAAGATAGCTGCAGTTATCTCCCCTTTATCCATGCCTGTGAGGATGATGTCGGTGAGACGAAGGAGCGAGATGGTGGTGGAGTGATTTTTTTCTAAACCCAGCCTGGTAAGGGGTGAAGAAGGAGATAGAGTTGAGGTAGTGGGAGAGCTGGGCTAGTACAAGGCACTCCTGTATTTTGGCTAGGATGGGGAGCAGCGATATAGGATGGTAGTTGCATGGGGAGGAAGGGTCACCTCCTTTGGTGAGGGGTATGACTGTGGCTTGTTTCCATATTGTAGGGACAGAACAAAGTTTGAAAGACAGGTTATAGAGAGCACTAGAGGGTTGGCTATGGCTGGGGCAGAAAGATGGAGCATTTTGGAGTCAAGGCCCGAGGGGCAATTACCTTTGGCTGGATTTAGTGACTGAAGTATTTTTAGTACCTCAGTGGGTGAAACTGGGTGAAGCAAGAAATAGGCAGGTGAGCAGACAGCTGGGGGAACAGGAGGAGGAAGGGAGGAGAGTAGAGAGGATGTACTGTTGGTGAAATAGGACTTAAACTCTGTGGCAACAGTACAGGGAGCAGTGATGATACTTCCTTCTATATTGAGGGTGGGAGTGGGTGATTGGGCCGGTGGGGTGAGTAGGGATTTAATTGTCTTCCAGAATTGTGCTGGGTGAGAAAAGTTATTGTTGAAAGCTGGCTTGAAATAATTAGATTTGGCCTGTTGGATGAGTCTAGTGCAGGCATTCCTTAGTGAGTGGTAGTGCTGCAGAGCCATTTGAGTACCTGTTGCCTTGAAAGTTTTCCAGGCTCAGTCCCAGACTAGTAGTTGTTCCAAGAGGTTTGCGGTTACCTAGGGTAGGTGGGATCCTCTTACTCTGGATCTTCTGAGAGGCGCGTGGGAGTCCCAGATAGCCAGAAAAAGTTGGTTGTGAAGAATTTTTGTAGAGGGAACCCTAGGGATGTAGGACCAATCGATGCTGGTGAGGTCATTTAGGAGTGTGGTCAGGTCTAGGGATTTGTAAGCTGTGTTGTACAATGTGCGTGGGGAGGGGACTTGGGTCTAAATATTTTCCGCACCAAATAAATCATATGGTGATTGCTGAGGGAGTCCGGTAGTAGGCCATCATTAATTATACAATGGGGTTGGGTGGTAAGGGCCCAATCCAGTACAGTATGCTTCTTGGATTTGTGGTTTAGGTGAGTGGGTTCAGTTATTTGTTGGGACAGGTTTAGAGCATTTACTTGACAACGTGCTTTGGAGGCTGTGCTGTCTAGCCAGTTCTGGTTGAAATCCCCAAGGATATGAAGTTCGCCGCCAGCCGTGAGGGACCTCAGGGTGCCTAGGTGGTCTAGGATGATAGGCAGCAGTGTGTCTGGAGGGCAGTAAGACCCTGCTACGTATATGGGGATTGAATGCGGTAGAGATATTTTGATTAGAAGGGAATCTATTGATAACATGGATGAGGTAGGTCTGATTGTGGTGAACTGGAGTTTGGAGGAGATGTACATGGCAGTGCCACCACCCTTATTGCCCAGGTGGTCCTACCGAATGAGGGAGCAGCCAGGTATTGAGAATTCGGCATCAAGATTGTGGGGCTTCAGCCAGGACTCTGTAATGATTAAGATATCAGGGCAAAGGGATAATACACTTATTTGTAAGGCTGTTATTTTGTTCAGAACGCTGCATATATTCAGATGAACTATTTTGAACCATCTTAGAAGGTGATTTGCTGTGGTGGAGAGGCACCCGTTTATTGGGGGGGGAGGGACCAGGGTTTCATTCTACATCACCGGCTATAAGGAGCAGGAGTGACAGGAGTTGTTTTAATAGGTGCATGTTCCTTTGTGACTTACAGTGGATAGGGAGATGGTGCAGTGTATGTGAGGTGGGCATAGGGTTGAAGGAGTAGGAGACATTTAAAGCAGACAACTCTGCATGAAAGGAGTGAGGGAGGATAGAGGCTTCCAGTATCCAGTTTTGCCAGCAATGCAGAGTGTGATGCACTAGGGTAGAGGAAGAGTGGGGAGGCAGCTTTACAGCCTCAGAGATGAGGGGCAGAGAGATTTTTTGATTTGGGTAGGAAGAGGGTGGAAGGGACGATAAGGTTATGCTCAGAACAACCATTACTAGAGAGAGATGGAGCATTATAAAGGAAGTTTGGAACACTGCTCAGGGGTGGCCACTAGTGTTAGAGAGGTATAAGGAGCTAATGGAAAAGAGGGCTGATTGGTTCTGGCAGTCATGCGGTTCTGCCTGTAAAAGAAGGAGCTCACCAAGGGTGGTGGTGGGGGCGGCGGAGATCCCTCTCACGCAGTCAGCTGGAGCTGTGCCTTGGGCGTGGGGTCTCTACCTGCTGGCTGTAATTTTCAGCAGAGATGCTCCACAGGGCTTGGGGGCTCTGGGGAGGGCTGAACCTGCTTGCCCTCATGACCACTGCAGCTATGGAACAAAGAGAAACATCCTTTAAGTAACAGGTGGGGGGGAGGAGGAGCTAACAAGAGCAGGTACACAATATTACATACGCTGTAGGAGGTTTCCTTAAAAAAGTTGCCTCGTACATGCATGCAGGTACAACAATCTTAGTCATACAATTAATTTGGAAAAAATTGCTTGCTTGTTACAGATTTAGCAGTTTAGCAGTAACGGCAGAAATGAGCAACCCTTGCACAAACACCCTAATTTTGGCTCTGGTGCACTAATACAGAATCCCTTAAGGCAAAGTGTAATTTAGCTTTGGCTCCAGTGCACTAATACAGAATACCTTAAGGCAAAGTGTAATTTAACTTCCAAGTAAAGTTCACTACTGCCTGGAGTCCAAATTGTACTTTGGTGGAGCATGGGAGCAGGCAGAAAAAACAATCTATAGAGCTCTGCCGACTGAAAAAGCAAGTGCCTTTGTTTAAAAAAGGCACCAAATTCAAATCCCTCTCACACAGTCTGCTGGAACTATGCCTTGGGCGTGGGGTCTCTACCTGCAGGCTGTAATTTTCAGTGGCAATGCTCCGTGGGGCTTGAGGGCTCTGGGGAGGGCTGAACCTGCTTGCTCTCATAACCACTGCAGCTGCTGGCTGTACTTTTTGGCAACGATGCTCCGTGGGGCTCGGGGGCTCTGGGGAGGGCTGAAGCTGCTTGCCCTCATGACCACTGCAGCTGCTGGCTGTAATTTTCAGTGGTGATGCTCTGCGGGGCTTGGGGGTTCTGGGAAGGGCTGAACCTGCTTGCCCTCACTACCACTGCAGGTGCTGGCTGTAATTTTTCACAGTGATGCTCCGCGGGGCTTGGGGGCTCTGGGGAAGGCTGAAGCTGCTTGCTCTCACAACCACTGCAGCTGCTGGCTGTAATTATCGGTGGCGATGCTCCGCGGGGCTTGGGGGCTCTGGGGAGGGCTGAACCTGTTTGCCCTCATGACCACTGCTATATTATGTCAAATCAACCCATCCCTGGTGATCCAGAGGTACACCCGGTCACTCACACCCACTAAGCCGCACAACCCCCCCCGTCAGCAGCAGTCAGCAGTTCCTTACCAGCTTCCCACCCTGACGCCCAATAACAGACTCTGTACAGTAGGGCTGTACAGCCATTAGGCCACAACATAAGCCAATAGGCGTGCAGCTCATACCATACTACACAACCCAGCCATATGAATGGATCCTTCCACATTTCTGTACTGTGTAGTATGATACGACCTGCATAGCCATTGCTTACACTGTGGAACAATGGCTATACAGTCCTACTGTGCGGAATCAGTCGGCAGACAGCACAGTGGCAAGCAGATGGTGTACTACCACCTTCCACTAACCAGGGGTGGGGGTGTGTGGGGCAGTGGGGCTCAGTACATGGGTGTTCAGGGGAGTAATGCCGAGCTACCAGTGATGCATTGGTTTCTCATTATATCTCACTAACAACTACAATCATGCTGCGAGCATCCCAGGATACCATGAAGGACATTGGGCCATAATCTCATTACATATGACCACGATCAGACTGAAAGTGGGCTACTGGACCACCATGGTTATAGGAAATATTAGTTTATCACATATACCCACAATCGGGCTGTAAGTGTTCCAGTAGATCACCAGTGATATTGGACTATTATTTCATTACATTTTCTCACAATTGTGCTACAAGCGCTCCACTGGACTACCAGTGTTATACGACATTGTAGTTTATCACATATACCCATGATCACTCTGTGAGCATTGCAGTGGACCAGCAGGGACATGGTTGTTTATTATTTATACATATGCACACAAATGGTCGTCAGAGCATGTTGTCAGTAGTAGAAAGGGGTGTCATCCCCCAACAACTGGAGCCTGGCAGGGTGGCAGGCTCAAGTTGTCAGTGATTGGCACACCTGCATGCAAATGGGGCCATCATGACATACAAATGGCACATTTCCAGCTTGCATTCATGATAGCCCTATTTTATTTGCATCTACGCTTTTGTATATTACAGCAGTTTGCTATAATAAAACAAACTGCAACAGTAATTGGTGTGAAAAATAAGTGTCCCATTAACATGCATGATCATTAGTCTTCATTAGTCACTCTGTAAACTGCGTCATATATATACCAGCATACTAATGGTCCACTGTCTCTGTACAGGAGTATGGGTGTGAGCATACACCATAAGCAAACAACAACAATATGTACCCACTTACAGATGACTTGACACATTGCAAAACATTACAGTACATCCATCATCTGTGAATGCCAAGTACACCATGTGACATATCCATTGTACCCCCTAACATTTATCACAGTCTTAGAATATGGTGACTAGCTCTATTACTACACTAGGCACTCCCCATTGAAGTGAAAACTGCTTTTGAGTTTGTTGAGTATGCATTGTAGTACACTAGGCCTTATCATCTTGATTATCAGGAACTTTCTATATATAAATGCACTTCTTATCCCAGTACACTCCCCCCTTCATACAGCTAACTTATTATGACATACATGCATGACACACCAGTCCAGTACACTCCATCACCCCTCCACACACATTGCAATAATTATGATAACATACTCAGAATTGGTTTAGTACAGCTGCTTTCATGTGCCGCACTTGTCTTACCACATCATAGATTGCCCCTTAATGTAGTACTACCACCGCACCACATACCTACTGAGAAACAAAAATGTCATCATAAGTGTACCATCATAATAAATAGGGTACACTGTTCAACAGAATACATCCCAGCTATGCATGGAGTGACACCATACAGTACACCTGTATGCATACTAAAGGAAAAAGTAGGTATATGAACATAGATAACAGATTGTGTCACAGAATGTCAATATACGAATGATCCATTCACATGTTGAGACTGTCTACTACAGTACTGTTTACATTCCCACCTGCTCATCGCTTTTCTGAAATAGCCACACTGCTCTCACAGTAACTAGCAATCAGTAGCTCTATGGCTGCTTTAGGGGTGAAAGCTACTCCATACTACTGAACAGACATTGTGGGTGCAGGGGACTGTGGCACTATTTCTTGTGTGAATATCTTTCATGATGGTACTTACGCTGAGAGCTGGTGCCCGGCTCCTCCTTCACCTCCACAGTTCTTACTGCCACAGCTTCCCTTGCCACTATAAAACATATTAGTAAAAAATATTATAATATATGCCACAATATATTAATCTGCTACTAAACTTTTATTGTGAAATAGATTTTTTTATACTGTCTCATTGTGTAATTCAACCACGTATCACAGTTGTCTTTGCTATGACACTTCTGTGTTTCCATGGACGTTGTATGATTCAGCAGCAGTCACATCCACGCACCGGGACTGCTTGTGGACACAGCAACAAACTCACTTACATGAACAGCAACTGCAGTGCCGCAACCAATCTTACAGAGAAGTTCCCATACCTTGTCAGCCACATCAGCACTGCACACCCCACTGTAATTCAGAAACTCTCGCTGTGCAGTACTGCACGTCCCCATGCAGCTGTTCAGTGACACCCACCCCATTTCCATTTACTACCCCACTGTTACCATAGACATACAATACTGTCCACTCAGAAATATACAGATTCTGGCAATACATTACCAGGACATAACAGGCTCAATATCACAGTCTGTTACATATGCATGGGGCAGCCCCCCAACTACATTCACATACGTTACTATTCTTCCCTTCTCATATCATTATGTGTACAACAGAACATTCTCTTGTATATATTGTGTCTGGTCACATCACTACATCTCACCTAAGTGGGTAGTATATCAATATGCTGATACACTGTAAATATACCAGCCAAGATCTAGATAACATATATTGGGCTGAGTACCTGTATTACTCATTTTGAACATCAGATGACACAAAAATAAATTAAAATCCATACAAATATCTTCTTAGAGTGCAATGAGGACAACATTCACTTATAAAATAACAGATAAGAAATTCATAGAACTACAATATTTCACATACCATTGCTGTCTAGAAATGTCATGACCAACTCTGGATCATAGTCAGTTAAACTAAACTGAGATGTATACAACTACCATACATCTGGGTATAGAATCTGTTCCTTTTGAAGCACCATTTAAATTATGAAGTACTACACCTTGTTTTTTAACATTTTTAAGCAATATACCCCAACAGGATGTTGGTTTACTGGAGGATCTACCACGGCTCTTGTGGTTCAGTCACAAGATGCAGCCAAGAGTCTTGCCCACGCCAAGAGTGGTAGATCTTCCAGTATACCCATTCCCTGGAGTGGTATATTTAAATTATACAAAGGGCTTATTTGTTTTTTTACAAAAGAAAATATGTGAAAATCCATTAAATTTCAAACTTGCTGCTTGTTTGTTTGCCATCCATCTATTAACTTTGCAGTAGTGTTTTTGCAATGAACTTATGCATTTGCTGTGGAATTCCTGATGTGGCTGAGTGGTGGCTGGCACCTTTTACAATGAGTACACTGTAGTATTTACAAAGGCTGAAAAGGTGCAAGCTAGATCATCAAAATCCAGAATTCTATTACATTTTTTAGTGTACGCTGTATTATTACAAATATTACATGGGTGCTGGAAGTCATATTAACTTTCTAAAGAGTATTTCCTAAAAAGAAGTGAGTTAAGTACTCCAGCTCACACCTTACAAGATAGCCTCATATCACCCCAATTATGTAATTCAATTATTTCTATCAGCATCTTACCATCTGACTTGACAAGAATGACACTGTTGGTGTCAGAGTGATCAGCCTCCACAGCTTCAGGCTGTGCTGGTACTACCTCAGCTGCAACTGGGGGGGGCTGCGCTGGTCTGTGAAAGAAGATAAAAAGTAGAGGCACTAAGTTTTGCATGTAAATGTCATCACATTTTAACAACACTTTCTTTAAACATTAAACATGTTTCAAGCACCTAACATTGCCTGTAATCAGATATTGCAAAGCCATTGCAGACACATAGAAAATCACTATTACTGAAAACATAGAGGATAATGGATGGGTAGCAGGTGATAACAACATTGTAATCACCTCGAATGGTTGCTTGGGCAACATGGTAAACCTCGAGAGCACAGCTCGAGAGGTTTACTGTAGCCCTAGCAATCACAAAAGGTTATTTAAATGTGGTTCTCACCAGATCCCCAGCCATCATCTTGTAATAGTCCATGGTTAAAAAAAACACTGTTTGCATTCTATGTGTGAGAATTATTGAACTCTGGTGTATTCTGTTTTGTTATGCCATTGTTTGGAAGTTCCAAAGTGTGGTTAACAACTTTTAAAATTCTAAACAGTGCATAACAAAGCTGTGTGACTGCATTTCATAAATATAAGATCATAAGCTGACTCAGTACACAATACTTAATACTTATATAGTATGCAACATGAAATACAATTCTGCTCAAATTAAATGGATACTGGATAGTAACTCCAACACTATCATTGGGTGATTCATTCAAAAACATTGTAAAATACATGTTATACAATTGGGTATGAAAATTCAGTAACCTCATTGGTCAAAACACATCACATAACAGTGATAAATCCTCTAGTTTACCCACTGTAAAATGTTTATATCACTATAAAGACAACAAAACAAGTTGAACATTGTAAGAAAGCAATATACCATGACAGACAGTGGGTATGTGGGTGGCTTTACCACTCATGGTGTGGTTAAGTCACTCAGCAGTGCCTCGTGACTAAACCACACCAGACATGGCAAATCCACCAATATACGCACTCCCTGTGATGGTATATTTCCTAATTTCTATCTAAGTCAATATCAAGACACATGTATTGTATGAACATATATATATATATATATATATATATATATATATATAGAGCAAAAAACAGTTTAATGCATCAGTTAGGGTTGTTCACAGCAAAAAAGTAGGAAATTTGAGGTTAGGGTTGAAAGCCCCTTGTACCCCCAGCCCACCCCCAACTGGCATCAGGGTGTGCGTAGGTTGTCGGCCCTAACTCTCACTCCATCACATGTGTAAAGAAGCCGAAGTATAGGAGAATGGGGTGAGAGTTAGGACTGATGACCTCAACGCACACCCCGATACCGGTTGGGGGGTAGGCTGGGGGGTCCAAGGGGGGGCTTTCAACCCTAACCCTGAATTTCCTAGCTTTTTTTTTGCTGTGGAACAACCCTAACTGATGCATTAAAAGAAGTTTTTTGCCTCTAATTTCCCTTCTTTTTGAGAATGAGGATGATAAATAATGAAAGGAGTGCAGTGGCGGCAGTGCGGGGCCCTTTGGGGCTGGTGCTCCTGCCACGTGATGTCTTGTTACACAGTAACAGGAACTGCAAAGCAAACACAAGCGGCAACAGTAATGGACATGGCAAAGCAAACGTTAATAGAAACGCAAGCGTAAAGTGATGCCGAACCAAACAGTTACGTAAACGGGGACATCAAACAGAAGTGTATACAGAACACAACTGGTAACACACACACATTCACAGTACCACAATTGTAAATGCAAATGGTAACAGTAACACCAACAATAACACCCAAGCAAACAGAAACGCAAGCACGTACGAAAACGCAAACCGTAATGCACACACTCACGGAACCACAGTTGTAAATGCAAATGGTTATGGTAACAGCAACAATAAAGCCAATAAAAACAGAAATGCAAGTGCATACGAAAATGCAAACTGTTACACATAAGGTCATGGTACCGCAATAGTAAATGTAAATGGTAACAGTAACAGCAACAGTAAAGACAACAGAAACACAAATGCAAGCGCATATGAAAACGCAAACCGTTACGCACACGGTGGCGTAGACGGGAATGGTGATTCGAATGGTAACAGGAGCGCAACTGGAAATGCTAGCTGTCACAGTAACAAAAGGGCACACCCTTCTTTTCCCCCAAAACTGCACTGAAAAAACTAATTGAAAACAAAGAATGTATGCATTATAATTGACTTCAGAGCAGAAAAGTATGACTTGGAATACTAAATTGCTTATATCTCAGGAACCGTATGACGTAGGAAAAAAATTACAATTTTGTGTGAATTATTACTTTCCTGGCTAGTTTGGGGGCTAAGCATTTGTTTGACAAAAGTCCATTTCTCGCACCGTTTCTGAGATACGAGCCCTGAAAGACATGACGGATGCCATAATGTTATCCTAGGACAAATCGTCAACTTCGGAGAGCTGTCACTTTGCCACCTTGTAATATTTTTTCTCCAAGCCACCAAAAGGCGCATTTGTAGGATGTTGGCTTTCTTCCCTCAAAATTTCAGCCCAAAATACCAAACCATTATTTTCCAGCAGAGCGGCAAAGAATTCCTGTAATATGGCGGACGCTGTAATGTTATCCTATGGGAAAAAGTGCCAACTTCGTAGTGCGTAACTTTGTCGCCCTGTAATATTTTTTGACCAGTCCACTAAAAGGCTGCTCAGGAGGTCCCGTTCTGTCGTTCTGTTGCCTTTCTTCCCTCCAGATTTCAAGTAAAAAGACCAAACCATTTCTGAGATATTCAATGTCAAAGATTGGCAAAATTTCCCTATCTATTCCATTATAAGAAATCTGGTCATCTTGTCCCTATTTTGCAATCAAAGATCACGATCAAAGAATCTCACGATCAAAGAATTGCAGCCTCATGATCAAAGAATTTTCAGGGTCATGAACAAAGAATTAAACATTTAATAATTCAAAAAATAGAAGCAATTGCAGTAAACCACCACCATGGTTCAACAGAATGAAGCCCTCTGAGTAAAACCCATCCTCATTTGACTTCCTAGGACACCCCTGGGCTAAGAAAATTGAATGTTAAATTAGGCCATCTTGTTCCTCGCTCGCGATGCAATATTACGGTCAAATAATCTCATGATCAAAGAATTTGCAGCCTCATGATCAAAGAATTTGCAAGCTCACAAACAAAGAATAAAAAATGTAATAAATCAAAAAAAATAGAGGAATTGCAGTAAACCACCACCATGGTTTGACAGAATGAATCCCCCTGAGTAAAACCCACCCTCATTTGACTTCCTAGGGCACCCATGGGCTGAGAAAAATTATTTTTAAATTCGGCCATCTCGTCCCTCGCTCACAATGCAAGATCGCTATCAAAGAATCTCACGATCAAAGAATTTGCAGCCTCATGATCAAAGAGTTTGCAGGCTCACGATCAAAGAATAAAAAAAAGGGTGAAACATGATTTATTCACTGATTTGAACCAAACCAATGGCATGGTTTGACAGAATGGACCCTCCTGAGCAAAACAGGCCCTCATTTGTGTCCCTAGCCCACCCCTGAGCTGAGATATTAGTGTTTTAGGACACAATACAAGATCACGATCAAAGAATCTCACGATCAAAGAATTTGCAGGCTCGCGATCAAAGATCGTTAGCGAGCTGCGAAGTAAGATTTAAAAGCTTATAACTGTATTTTTTTGACTGATTTGGATGGAACCAAAGCCATGGCTTGATAGAGCAGGGTCCCCTGGGTAAAAGCCATCAAAGTTTTACTTCAGAAGTGACCCCCTGACCCAAGATATTTGTGTTTGTGTGATTGGAAAACTGAAAACAAGATGGCAGACCTCACGGTCAAAGAATTTTGAAAATTCTTCAGGAACAAAGATTCTTGAACCGCGAGGCTGCAAATTCTTTGATCGCCAGGCAAGACCAGATGTCCAGAACCCCCATTCTTTGATCGCAAGATATACATATAAATTTTCCCATTGACTTATAATGGGAACTTAAAAGTGCCATAACTTTTGAATGCCTTAATATTTTTTCACCAAACAAAAAGCGGCATGTTCAGCCACCAAAGCTCTTTCAAACAAGCCATCTTGCAGAACTGCACACCACACAACAACCTTGCAGGACCACATTAAGAATGCCAAAAGGTGCCTTCAAAAATTGATAATTTTGCATTTTTCAGTGCTTTCGTACACAAAGACCAGCACTCTGACACAAATGCAATTTAGCAAATCAAGAGATCTAGTACACCCCAATGTGTGTACCAAATTTCAGGCAAATCCATTGAACGGGTCCAAAGTTATTAATGTCCAAACTTTTGACTTTAGTATGTAAGTGGCCGCTCAACCCTAACTACAGTGGCATGACCGCGCCACTATAATATATATTCATATATATATATATAAATATACACATTTATATATATATAAAAAATGCATAATTATTTAGTAACAGTTATAAATACTTTTTCCCTTAACACAAAAAAACTCAACAAAAGACTAAAAAAAATGATATCTCTTGTGACGTACAAGATATTAACTTCTTTGACACTACAGCAACTTGACTCATAACATGTTATTGTGATACTAACATGACTACGACAACAGAGACTTCAATAAGAAAAATACTTTTTTATACCCAATTGTGTACCTACTTTAATATCAGAATCTGAGGAATTCTATTGAATAACTTACGATGAGTGAGGCGCTCCCCCGCAGCTGGCTTTCCTGCAGCCTCCCATAATTCATATGCGAGGTAGTACCAGCACTTATCATTCCCTGGTATCTCCTCCCTCTGCTTCAACATGTAGATGTGCTGGTGCAACAGCTTCCACTTCCTCTTCAGCTGGAGTATAGTTTAGTTTTTTACCTTCAACACCATGTGAAGGAAACTGTTACTGCACCTCCACATTGAGTCCAACTTCCGGTTAGTGCTCCACATTAAAACATGGGCACTCCCTCTGGCTTGGACTGCCTCAAGCAGCAAGCACACCTCTCTTAAGGTCCACTGCCTCATGCTGATTTATCGATTCTGCAATAAAACATACACAAACATTCCATTACTTTCACGTCTCTGAGTCTATACATTTCTATGTATTCTATGAAGTATTCTGATTAGAACATGGCAAGAACAGCATTTCACAACCCTACCATACCACTTCACACAGAAATTATTTTTTTACATGGGTTGTATTGTGGTACAGTAACGCTCCTATGCATGCTTAACACATCCTGGTAGTGATCCTGTAATAACATGAGCATCTGCAATCACAACCCGTACTTCTGTTGCACACTGTTGAAGCCCCCCAAACAAAAAAAGTTGTAAAAAATGACAACCACAGTGTACCTGCAGCATTGCACATTACAATATGGAGCCAACAGCTGTGTGTGGCCACCCAAGGTCCAGGGCTACCGTGTGTTGGCATCAGCCTTCCCTCATCAACTATGATTTTGCTATGGAAAATATATCCATGATGGTCCACTGTACCCTACTCCCTCATCCAATTGTGGGCTTTCTGTTTAAAATTAACCGTTGTGCTGTACTGCAGCAACTACTCTGTCTCAATTTAATGAGGAAGTAGACTTAACAGGGCTGCAAGGGATACATTTAATACAGTTAACCTATTATAAGTTAAAAGGGTACAGTCCAGTGTGCCATCAACAGTATTCTTTATTGAAAAAACAAGATCCGCTTTTGAAATATCTTACCACAAAGCAACCGGGGGGGTGCATCACTAGCCAACAGGTACTGACTTACACAATACGAACTGCAAGTTACTGATGAACACCACACCTGCACACTAATGATGCCATTATTATATGCAAATAGGCGAATTAACACCTTGCATGCATTATAGCTCCATTCGCATGTACAGTACAAAATACTGTGATACGTGAACCTACCACCACACCACTTCAGTGTGTTGTATCCCCCCCTACTCCTCTCTGCCCACTTACACTCATGCGGTGCCAGACTAACATGCACAATGCAGATTGCCATACTAAAATATTTAACAATGCTAACCATGCCACAGCACTGTAAAATATCACCCTGACAACAACCTGCTGCACTGCAGTTGCACTTTGCCCAGGCTTGTTCCATAGCCTGGCACAGTCTGAATGTTCCCAACCCATGTGTTACATGCGTGTGAGTGATGTATGCAGCTGTTCTATTTTTTGACCAACATTTTTTGGTTCTGAAAAGAACCTTTGTTTGCACTCTGTTATTTGTTCAAACAGTCTGACATTCTTAGAGGACTTTGAGGATTGCATCTCAAAGGTCTCCCAGGAAATGGCAATTGCCAGCATGCGAGAAGTGTACACCATCTGGTAGGTATTATTTATTTATTTAGCTTTTGTTGACCAGGTAAGTGCACTAGACAAATCCTGCCTATTTTCAGGCACGACCCAGGGAAGGGGGATACAGATGAATGCCAACTGACCTTGAACCAGATTAAGCTGTTGGTGGTATTTTTAGTGAATGGGGGGAAATCTGGCCAGGACACTGGGGAAATTCCCCTACTCTTTTACGATAAGTGCCATGGGATCTTTAACATCCACCTGAACTACCACCAATCCAGGCAGATGGTACATTGGTTTAATGTCTCATCTGAAAGACGGCACCTCAGAAACGCAGCACCCCTCTCATGCTGCATTACAGTGTCAGTACTGGGATATTAACCCAAGTGCCAGATGTGGGAACTGAACCCACAGCCCTCTGATCTCCTGGCCTCAGAGGCGAGTGTGCTACCTACTGAGCCACTGACACAGCGACACTACTGTATAGCCAATCATAAAACTACTTAATTTCTGGGAGACGTATGGTGTACATTCCAGACATGCGTAGAAATGCAGATATCTGTATGTTGACTTTTCTTCGGGCTCTGTCAATCAGGTACATATGGTATTCTGCTTGCCAGACCCTATGCTCTGTAATAACTGAAAAAAATATTTTACAGGCAGGCAACATAGTCATAATAGAAGCAAGGTCCAATTTTGTTTTTGTTACTAAATCTACCCAGCGTTTGGTTCCCAAATCATTGCTTCCAAGATGTATCAGTAATATGTCTGGATGAGGCTGAGTACTCAAAAGTCTGTGCATGGTTGGCATGAGGTGCTCCCACCTCATTCCACCCCTACCAAACCACTTAACACAGCAATTTGGGAGCTGCAGGTTTCTTCCAAAATCACTATTTTGAGCATACTAAGACGCTCATCTCACGATACTGCTTCCAACTATCCACAATGTCCTTTTGCTGTTTTCTGTCATTCTCAGCTTTGAAACTTAGAAATGGACAGAGAGCTACCAAAAAAGTCAACGTTTACCCTGCAATGCCCTAAACAGTAGTGAAAGTAAAACTGCTATTTTCCCTCCTAACTTCAAGCCAGCTTCACTGGGCTGATCCATAACACACAAATAAAACAAATCATTGGCTACTACTGTGCCTTCATTAACCAATGTAGTCTATGCACTGACTATCACTGCGCTTCTGCTACAGCTAAAATGTGCAAAAATTAAGAGGTGGGAAAAAATGCATCCTTTTCCTAGGCAGTTTTAAATAATTACAACTGCAGAAACATGTCTGATTGGTTCCCTCTTCTCTTGTGGGTCCACGTGCACCTTCCTATCTCCCTCCATTTGCAGCTGTATCTGTGCAAGTAAGTACTGAAGTACTGTCTGACTTTAAACAATTTTACATAAATAATGCCGCATCCTAGGTTACTTCAAGCAACATAGTCAAATAGAGGAGTAAAAAACATTTTGATTAATACTATTTACCTGTTAGTAACACTTTTTTTCATACTAGAAAAATGGTTTATAAAATATAATGTACTTACAATTCTAAATCTGCTGTCTCTCAGTGTTAACTAAGATGGCTGCTGTTGACTTCTTCTTCAGTGTTGTCCATCTCTGATTGGTTGTCTCACATGGCCTGACAAATCTAGCATAACATTGGCAGAACAAACTGTCACTCAAATAGCAATCAGATATGATTTGATAATGAATACAGTTGTCACTCCCAAGCTTAAATTTGCGACACTTTCGCATGCACGACACTACTTTTGCGACACTGTCGAATGCACAACACTACTTTTTGTGACACTTTCGTGCACATGACACTATTTTTACCAAAACTTTCAATTTACAACAGAATTTGATTATTTTTTACAAAAACAAGCAATTTTTCAATGTCGAACATTGTCATGCTGGCATTTGCAGTGACAAAGGTGGAGAGGCATAATGCAGTGAGTTTATTAATGTGCCCCAAAATGTGATTTTGCACAGCAAGTACACCACTGTACGGCAGAGAGACTTGCAGTAATGCATTTTTGGCAGTTGCTAAACACGCTTGTGAAACAGTCATTTTATGGAGTATTGTCACCAAATTTTCAACACAGACATTTTAGGACTTCTGTTCATGAACAGTGTCACTGTCATTTTTGGAATGGTCTCCGAACACTGATTTCGCACAGCAACTGCATTATTCTGCGCCGGAAGTGCGAAAACACATTTCAGGCAGGATGTGAAAAATGACAGCTGTATGGTTCACAAGAAGGTGTGGTAAAATGTCAATGTTGAGAATCTGGCATGTACATAGTGTGAACTCACTAACTTATGACTGAGCGTTGCGCAGTTCCTACACATGCTCATACAATAGTCATTTAATGGAGTACTGTCACCAAATTTCCAACATAGGCATTTTAGGAGCTCTGCTCATAAACAGTGTCACAGTCATTTTTGTAATGTGTTCCAAGCACTGATTTTGCACAGCGACCGTGCTATTTTGCGCTGGAAGTGCGAAAACACATTTTGGGCAAGATGTAAAAAAGAACAGTTGTACAGTTTACAGTAAGGTGTGGTGAAATGGTAATGTTGAGAATCTAGCATTAAAAGAATGCAAATACACTAACTTACGAGTGTGTATTGCGCACTTGCTACACACACTAGTAAAACAGTCATTTTATGGAGTATTGTCACCAAATTTTCAACACAGACATTTTAGGACCTCTGTTCATGAACAGTGTCACTGTCATTTTTGTAATGTGCTCCACACACTGATTTTGCACAGTGACTGTGCTATTCTGCACTGGAATTACGAAAACACATTTTGGACAGCATGTGAAAAATGACAGCTATACAGTTCACAAGAAGGTGTGGTGGAATGCCAATGTTGAGAATCTGGCATGAAAATAGTGCAAATGTGCTAACTTATGAGTGTGAGTTGTGCAGTTGCTATGCACGCTCGTAAAACAGTTATTTTACAGAGTATTGACACCAAATTTTCAACATAGTCATTTTAGCACCTCTGCTCATGAACACTGTCACTGTTATTTTCCTAATGTGCTATGAACAATGATTTTGCACAGCGACTGCGCTATTCTGCATCAGAAGTGTGAAAACACATTTCGGGCAGGATGTGAAAAATAACAACTATACGCTTCACAATAAGGTGTGGAAAAATGGCAACGTTAAGAGTCTGGCATGAAAATAGTTTGAATGCGCTAACTTACGAGTGTGCGTTGTGCAGTTGGTACGCACATTCATAAAACAGTCATATTATGGACTATTGTCACCAAATTTTCAACATAGGCATTTTAAGAGCTCTGTTCATGAACAGTATCACTGTCATTTTTGTAATGGCCTCTGAACACTGATTTTGCACAACAACCACGCTATTCTGTGCTGGAAGTGTGAAAACACATTTCGGGCAACATCTGAAAAATGACAGCTATACAGTTCACAAGAAGTTGTGGTAAAATGCCAGTGCTGAGAATCTGACATGAAAATACTGCAAATTCGCTAAGTTACAAGTGTGCGTTGTGCAGTTGCTACACACATTCGTAAAACAGTCATTTTATGGACTATTGTCACCAAATTTTCAATACGGGCATTTTAGGACCTCTGCTCATGAACAGTTTCACTGTCACTTTCATAATGTGCTCCAAACACTGATTTCACACAGCGGCCATGTAACTCTGCGCCAGAACTGCGGAAACACATTTCGGGCAGGATGTCAAACATGACAGCTGTACTGTTCACAAGAGGCTGTGCTAAAATGCTACTGTTGATAATGTGATGTAAAATATTGAAAATGTGCTAACAAGCGTGCGTTGTGCAGTTCCTACGCACGCTCGTAAAACAGTCATTTAATGGAGTTTTGACACCAAATTTTTAACACAGGCATTGTAGGACCTCTGCTCATGAAAAGTATCACTGTCATTTTTTTTATGTGTTCTGAACACTGATTTTGTACACCAGCTGTGCTACTCTGTGCCATAAGTGCGAAAACACATTTCAGCAAGGATGTGAAAAATGACAGTTGTACGGTTCACAAGAAGGTGTGCTAAAATGCCAATTCTGAGAATGTGACATGAAAATATTGAAAATGCACTAACTTAAGTATTTGAAGTAGATTTATTAATCTGTTACTCATTTACAGAAAGATTTTAAATAAAGTAGTTGTTTGACCAGCAGTTTAACAACACTAGGTCAAAATCGCTATACTGAATTACACTGATTCTGCATTGCTGAACAGTGAAATAGTACAGAAAAAATCTATGTGGCATGGTGATAACACTATACAGGACACTGTGACATGAATGAAAATAAGCCATCAAAATCTGAACACCCAATCTGATTAAAAATGTTAAGATTCATTGTTTTTTTATATTTAATAAATAAATCATCTGTCTCAATATACAATGTTAGATGTGAGCAACACAAGCATATACTAATATTGTCTTTTTCTCTGTCTTTTATACAGGTGTCTGATACTCTGTAACATTGGTGACTGCCACTGTGAACTAACAGATTGAAAGATGCCTAGTAAATACAGACGTGCATGTATGGAAATATGAAACAGGCATCATAGTACTTCACTGTTGCTTAAGAATGATAAAAAAAGTGATGTGAGTTCAAGACATAAAACAAAACAGAGTTCTACTGGAATAGTGAGCTCTACAGTAACTCACTCCACAACAAAACCACATACTTGCTCAACAGCAAGTAAAAAATGTTTACCTGAGCAACAGTTGTGTAGATCTCTCAGACGTAACACATCTATTGCTACAGCAACCATCAACAGACCTTCTAAACAGCGCCGTAAACTCACAGTTGGTGATTTTCATCTGAGAAAGCAAAAATATTTCCGATCTCTAGCAAGTAAAGCTAAGATCGACAGGCTTATTGCTGCTGTGATGAGACATGAGCACAAAAAGACAAAGAGTCATCTGACTTTGATGAAATTGCATCTCAAAGTACGCACATTTGTTAACAGAGCAGTATTTGTTCTTCAACGGTTATGGCGTATGATGTCTCGTGCTAGAACTATTCAGAAAAGTTGTGTACAACATCAAAAAAAGGCTACAACAGTATCCTACTTTGACTGTTCACAATTTCTGTGATGTATTCACAGGTCACTGGATGCACACACAGCACTCAGAGGCATATTTCTGGGAAGAATCTTATTATTCACAGAAAAAAAGAGAAAAAGTTCACCATTGATGAGTCCGGTAAGCTGGTCAATGTGCTCAGTGTCTGCGATGACACAGCAGCAATGGACACAAATGATGACTGTGATGCAACCACTGTGTCCCATAAACGGCACTGTCTCTCACGGCCATGTGATGAAACCTGCAACCATAGGCAATCGTCATTTGAAAAAGTTGAACAGTTTGTCAACCTATTCATGATAACAGATCGCAAAGAAAGATATAAACTGTTTAACAAGATTGACCTTTGTGAAATCCATCCACATACTGGACTTATGGGTCACTCACTAGCATGCCTCGATAGCGATGTTTGTGACAGTGTATTTCACAACATGTGGATGTTGGGAGTGCATCAAACAGGCATGCAAAACTTTGTATACAGAGTATATGAAGTCCGACGACTTGTCAATCAGTACATTTGTTTAAATGACTTATTGCAGTCTGGTGACATGCAGGGTGCCATCACATTTCTCAAACAGCTGCAACGTGTTACTTCTGTACCAGACACAACTATTTATCAGTCAGCAAGTTATGTTGAAACATCTGTTTCTGTGTTAGAAACTGACATACTGAAACAGTACGGCAAATAAATTGCTCTAAATTTGAGCTGGCAAAGGCTCAGAAGTTTGACTCTGTATGTGTGTCATGTGACCATCTGTGCTACAGTAAACAAACAGTCACAGTGAACCTGGAAACCTTGTCACCATACAATGACATGTGATTCCGTCTCTCTCAGAATGTTTGCTGATGAAATCTGACTTTCAGTTACAGAACATCATTCTACTGTGCAAACACTGTTTCTCCAAACTAAAGTCTAACATTCTGCCACCAAGGTCACTGTCAAACAATATGAAGGCACATGTTACACCAAGTGAGATTGTGACATTGAATATTTTTGAATGCATTCTAATTCAATGAAGCCATTTCAAACCATTCTACATCTGAACACAAAGACACTGAACATTCCACAGAAAAAACTCATTAGATCTCGAAAGGGTTCCATGATGTATCTCCCACTTCCTCTACAGGAAAATGTGGAGGCAATCTCTGTGGAAAATAGTTTAGTGATTCTTGTAAATGGTGTTCCAACCAAGTCCAAGGTCATCTGGCAAGATGTTGTCAACATACAGAAGGTAAAGCTTGCTCTTATTTAAAAAGTAACAATCCCTTCCATGCAGACCTTGACATAGATCACATGACTAGTCTCTCTGTTCAACATGATCTCTTAGAAACAACTAAGCCAATGATTGAGAAGGTCAGTGGACAGACAAGTGACAATGTGTATGAACAGTACACAATTCACCCACTACATGGCAGAGATCCAGTAGGAGACAACAGTGATCTCTATCAAATGAAACAGGTGGAAGGTGAGCCTGTCAGCATTTTGGAGGCAACACTAGAAGCACGCTGTTTCCCAGACTTATTCCCAAAAGGGTCAGGTGGACAGCTAGACGAAAGGGAAGTGTATGTACAGGGTGCTGAGTACTGCACTAGCTGTGTGCTCAGTAAAGATGGCAAATTCAGATGTAACATACAGTACCTGTTTCATCTCCTCTGGGAGAGTGAATTTAGCATTCTGTCTGTGTCTATTGCACATACTATTCATCTCACAACTCCACTAGATGGAATAACAGCTGCTCAATTTCTAGAGAAATTAAAGCAGAAAGATGAAAATGTGCAATTGAACCTGTCTTCCATACTTTCAAGTCTTCATGGCACCAAAGAATATTGGTATCGCAGACACTCCAAAGTGATGACAATGCTGCAAGAGTATGGTTCAGCCACATGGTTCGTCACACTTAGTTGTGCTGAATATGCCTGGGACAAGCTCACTGAACTGTTAAAGTGGGCAAATGCTGATGTTGATGGCATTTCATCAATGACTGTTGGAAAAAAGTGTTCACTTGAGCTGGTGTCTGTCACAAGACATTTCCACAAATGGTTCCATGACATTCTGACTTTCATATTGTCAAAGAACAATCCACCTCTTGGTATTGTGGAGCATTACTTTTGGAGGACAGACTATCAAGCACGGGGTGTCCCTCATATCCATATGTTATTGTGGATCAAGGATGCACCATGCATAGGTGAACATGAAGCAGCACAAGTGCTAGCACTCATCAAGAAATATATCACTTGTCACATTCCAGACAAGTATGACAGTCCTACACTATGGAAGTTGATACAAAAGTTCCAGCAACATATTTGTGCAAAATACTGCCGGCGAGTAGTAAAGAACAAATCTAATTGGCACACACGATGTCGCTTCAGATTTCCCAGATGAGTTTGTCAGGAAGGTTCCATGAATTAACTTTTTTCAGCAATGCAACACCACTTAAAGGCAAAATCAATGAAGAGGGTATACAAGCTACCCAGAGATGAGAAAGAGGTGTACATCAATGACTACAACCCAACTCTTCTCCTAATGTGGCACGCTAACATAGATGTTGAGTTTGTGGCTGATAACTCATTAGCCCTGGTGCGGTATGTGACTTCATACATAACCAAACATGAGCAGACTAGCTTGCAAGATCTTTGGGAAGATATTGCCAGTTCAAGCAGGAGCCTGACATCTCAGCTGTGGTCATTGGGTTTGAAGACCCTTTCATACAGAGAATGTGGAGCTTATGAAGCCAGTGACCATTTAATGGGTATACATCTGTACGGGAAGTCTGACGCTGTATGGTTTCTCAGTGTAAACTACAAAGAGAAACACAAACGTGTACTGATTCCCCATGCCGAAATTGAAGAACTCACTTCCAGTAGACCTTCCTCAAAACATATCTTGAAGAATAACCTGATAGACACATACTACCACTGTAGACACAACGACATGGATGATATGTGTCTCTTTCAGGTGGCTAAGTGGTATGACTACAAGGCAGATATATCACCTGACTCAAAATGCCACATTTACAAGGTAAACGGAGTGGATGGCTGTCTCATAAAGAGACACAAGCCTTGGCTAGTAGACTACTGTAAATTACATCTAGGCACATCGGAGAGCAGAGAGCATTACTACCTTGCTCTCCTATTCCTATTTAGACCCTGGAGGAATGAGTCTGAATTAAAAGGTGACTGTGATGCATTTGAGGAAGAATTCAATCTCAGTTATAAGACTTTCAAAACTGAATACTCAGAGACATACATACAGAGATTAGAGTCTGAGAAAGAACAGCTTGAGAAGACAGAGAAGCAACTTCAGGAAGACACTCCTGTTAGCTCGCAAGACAATCTTGATCCAGCAGGACAAGCTGTTCTAGGTGAACCTCTGCCTTTAAATGCCCCAGAAGTGTTAATATCAGAAATTGAGACAGCCATGGAACATGGAACACACTCCACTGTCAACCCAGCTGACTTGAGAGAAAGACTTAATCAGTAGCAGCATGTAGTTCACTCTCAAGTCATTGATGCTGTTCGACATGGCCTACCACGTGAAACAAAAAAATGTGACTGTCTTGACTACAAACCACTACTGATCTTTGTTAGCAGTTCAGCTGGCACAGGAAAGAGTTTCATTATTGAAGCCATAACTGTTGAAATACGGAGCCTGACAGGGTCATCAATGTCTGTTGCTGTTACTGCTCCCACAGGACTAGCTGCATAAAACATTGGTGGAGTTACATTACACCATCTCTTTATGTTGCCAGTAGAACATGGCAAGACAGGAGAGTATCATAAACTGTCATTTGAGGTTGCATCTCAGCTCTGTTCCATGTTCACAAAGATGAAGTTACTCATCATTGATGAAATCAGCATGGTCTCCAATGTAATGCTTGCCTGTATACATCTACATCTACAGGAGATCTTAGGTACTGACGATGGAGTACCATTTGGTGGCAAAAGTATTGTTGTATTTGGTGACCTTTTACAGCTTGCACCAGTTTTATTTATTTATTTTTTATTTATTTATTTATTTAGCTTTTGTTGACCGGGTAAGTGCACTAGACAAATCCTGCATATTTTCAGGCACAACCCGGGGGAGGGGGAAACAGATGAATGCCAACTGACCTTAAACCAGATTAAGCTGTTGGTGGTATTTTTAGTGAATGAGGGAAATTTGGCCAGGACACCGGGGAAATTCCCCTTCTCTTTTCGATAAGTGCCATGGGATCTTTAACATCCACCTGAACTACCACCAATCCAGGAAGATGGGACCTTGGTTTAACATCTCATCTGAAAGACAGCACCACAGAAGTGCAGCACCCCTCTCATGCTGCACTACAGTGTCAGTACTGGGATATTAACCCAAGTGCCAGGTGTGGGAACTGAACCCATGGCCCTCTGATCTCTCGGCCTCAGAGGTGAGTGTGCTACCTACTGAACCACTGACACATGCAGAGCATGTGTTTGCAACTCTGACTGCCAAGCAAGCTAAGAACATTCTCAGCTGTATTGCAGGTTTACATTACATTTGGGAGTTATTTACCTGTGTTGAGTTGTATGAGAACATGCGCCAAAGTGGTGATCTGGCTTACAAATCACTTTTAGATGAAGCTCGTACAGGTTCTCTATCACCAGAACATATTGCTATGTTAAACGATCTGAGAATCAGAGTAGATACTGCATCCATAGAAACAGCATGTAATGTTTTCAGCGATGTGTACTCTACAGGGACAAACATAGTGTGTCTTATGCCACGGCTAAAGAAATGCACTGAGTTCAACAATATCATGTTGCAGAGAGAAAACCAAGAAATTCTAACTTTCCATGCTGTTGACACAGTTGATGGTGTCATTCTTAGTTGTAACCTAGTAGCAAAGATGACTGAATGACTCAGTGAACTGAAGTCAGACGTTTCATGCACAGCTGGCCTAGAAGCTGTTCTTACACTTTGTAGGAATGCACGTATCATGCTATGATGTAATCTCGATGTTGAACGAGGCATGGTAAATGGTGCCATGTGAAACATCACTGACTTTGTCTACCATGTCCAGAAGACATATATTGAGACACTTGTAGTTCACTTTGACAACATGGAACAGCCTGTACACATAGAACGTACCTGTGTGAAATTTCAGGTATTTAAGGATATCTATGTAAACAGGAAACAGTTTCCATTATGTGTTGCATATGCTGTATCCATTCACACATCTCAGGGCTTAAGTTTGGATTCAGCAATGGTGGACATAGGTACAGATATTTTCAAGGATGGCATGAGCTACGTGGCACTTTCACATGTCCTTAGTCTTTCTGGGTTGCACATTATAACTCTTGCACCCCAGAAGATATGAGCTGACAAGCAATGTATTGTTGAGTACAACAGGTTACATACTCTCCATCAGCCACAAATGTCTTTAATACCACTGCCTACATATCTGGCTGTCTCACATCATACAGTCATATCTACAGGTGTCAGCAAACAGGCACAAGCTTCCACAAGTGATTCAACTCTACAGAGTTCAAAAAAGGTCACAATATCAACTAAGCGGTCACAGCTAGCAATTTGTCAGAAATCAGTTGGTGTAGCTGCTGTTCCAGTCTTTGACAACAGCACTAGAGTAAACTGCTATGCTAACTCAGCTATGCAAGTGTTTCTACACATGCCACACTTTGTGCATGCAATATCTGCTTCACAAGACACTCCCCTATCTAACGCATTGAAGCAGATTGTCAACATGACTTCTGACCAGTCTAGCAATGTGCAGTCACTAACGCCACTACGCCAGATGTTAGGTGCATATGACGGGTGCAGTACATTTGCTGCTGAAATACAGCAAGACACTAAAAAGTTTATGATGGCTATCATAAACAACTTGGATGAAGATGGCACTCCAATGTGCCACTACTTCACAGTGTCATATGTAACCAAATATGTATGTGTATCATGTGGTCATTCACAGCATGAAACCACAGAAGACAAGCTGTGGATTACTCTTTTTGTCCCTCAAGCCAAAAGTGTCAAATTTTGACAGCTATTCACCATTGCTCAATGTGGTCACTCCTGTAAATGGTGTGGAGGCAGATGCACTCAGTCCATACACCTCAGGAGTTCATCTCAATGTCTGTTGATTATATTGCACAGATTTGACTCCAACAGGCTCAGAGTTGAGACTCCTATCACAGATTACACAGCTGGTAGAATAGTTTTTAACCAATCAGTGTTTGACACTCACAGTGTAGTCTATCACCATGGTCAATCCATGCATTCTGGCCATTATACCTGTTTACTAAGGTACAGAAGTGGATGGGTAGAGTGAGACGACTCTACAAGCAGTTTTAAACAGACTGCCACGACACTTAAAAAATGCATCTCTTATAATATTGAAGAATTATGATGACCTTCATATTTCAGAAGAATAGCAGACAACATCTAGCATTTTTTAAATGACTACTTTGTGACAGAATCAGTTGTAGGTCAGTACAATTGTTTCCAATCTATGACTCTCAATAAACCATAGCATATCAACAAAATGCTATACTGGTAGGCACATTTCATGCACTATGACATCTAAGATCTTGTGTGGATCAGTGACAACATGGAAATTGTTGTAGTGGCTTAAATCGGTGCCAACAGTATTCACAGTCACTAGAGAAACCATGCTTACATGTCTATCAATGATTGTACATGTCAAAAATGAGCCCTTTCTGGCTCTCCTGTTGTGTACATATTTTTTCTTGTAGCTGTATCATACCCATACATAACAAGAAGTCTTTGCCAGTTAATTACTTTTTGCCTCTGCAGAGACACAAAAGTTATCCCTTATCATTTTAAATGTCTGTGTAACACCTGTCTCATTCACCAAAGAGAACACAGTGCCACAACTTTTCTATCACCAGTTTTTTTTTGTCTATTAGCTGTTGACATCTAGACAACAGCATCATCCTGTCACCATGCAACAGTGTTGAACTATACCTGATGTATTTGTTACACTGAAACGGTACAAATGTAAAAATAAAACTTTAGTCATAATGCAGCAAGTGAAATGAAATATAAATACTGAACTATTGCAGCTTATTATCAAATGACTTTTGCATACCTTTGTAATGACATGTAAATAATATTGTACATTCTCATTCCATCTCACCATTGTTATTAACTAGTTTAATTGTTCTAGTAAAATTATTACTGTTTTTATTTAGTTTTTGTTTACCGGGTAAGTGCACTAGCCAACACAATGACTATTTTCAGGCATGACCCGGGAGAGTACAACATAATGAACAAGTACAAGAACATTTTTTTGAGCAGGGAGAGAAGCAAACAATAAATTATACAGGGAAATGAGCAAATGTACACAATGTAAGACCCTTGAGGGAACTAATTAAACATAACAGAGGTAGTGGGTAGCATTACAGGTTCTCACGTGGTTAAAAAACAGATTTAACATGGTACAATTGAAGGGAAACAGAAAGCATAACAGTAAGCCACGGTAGGCAAGACAAGTAGCAATTGTTGAGGGGATAAACACAGGATAATACGAGAGTCAAGTAACAATTAATCCTTAACATGTAATACAATACTATAGTGGCTAAGTTCAGTGACCCATATCTTTCATAAAAACAACGTACTACACACATTATTTCTTTACTAGTTCACAGCCAAAATAGTAACTAATGTAACAATTGGAAGAAATGTATTCTGTACCTGTAATAATATGCATTTTTTTGTACTTGGCATACAAGCAATTGTAACCTATGTTAATAATACTGAAAATTGTAAATCAGACACTGTTACTGATCACAACGCACTTCATACCTGTTCCTGACAATGTTTATGATCGCCTCTGTTGAGGGGTCAGGTGGGAATTTTCTATATGCACCTAGTCAGTGATATATCTTAAAATATTTAACTGAACATACCAGTTATCGAATGTCACTGAAATCATAACTTTTTAATATTCTATTACTTGAACACTTAGCATATGGTTTTTCACCCTCCCCAGGAACATGCACATTATTAGTCACACAATAACAACAAAATATAACTGTTTCATGTGTGTAATCACTGCTTAGAAGCTCCTGACATACCTTCATTAATATAGGACAGAACTAAGGGACGACACATGACTGGAACATTCAACTACTAAAAGGTAGAAATAATATTGTTAACCAAAGTCTCTTCAAGCTGAGTAGCAAACATATCATGAAGGAGCACAGGTTTCAACCTGAGGATGGGACGTTCAGGAGGAATGTCAGAAAGCACTTCCTCCCACAAAGAGTAGTGAACACTTACACTGTGCTACTAAAAGAGGTCACTTCATTAAAGACAGTGACCAGCTATAAAAGACCCAGGTATATGCATAGCTGGCAGATAAGAAGCATGCTTAGAAAAGATGGGAGAACAGTGCAGGGATAGGAGAGACATTAGCTCAAGATGCAAACCCTGTAACATGAGCAGACATAACACCAAATTGCCTTCTTCTGCTGCCTTCTTTCTATGGTGTATTACCATATACATATGTATTCCAATTCATATCATCTACTTACTATAAATGACACACATTTAGTTATATTCCAAGCAATGATTACACACATACAAGGATTGTATTGTGAGACTGATTTTGTAAAAAAAATTAAATCTTAAATGGCCCTTTTTCAGTTTTCCCAATTGGCAATAAATCTTTCTTAAATGTAACCACCTGTGTTGAGTCTTTACTGAACCATAACATAATAACATTAGAATGTAACTATTGTTTCTATTAAGCATGCAAATCAACTGTAAGAAATACTACCACACCTACATGTCTATGGGCTTATCTTTTGTTGTGGCTCTCCACTCAGTATCCACCACGTGGGCTAGGGTGTGGCACATCGCCTGACACAGTTCCCGTAATTCCTAAGTGTGTTAAGTAGTCTGTACTGCCCTTAGTTTTCCTGTGCCTCTCCAGTCAGCGGGCAGTAGCTACTGTAGCGAGGTGTGGTGCATCGCAATGTAACACTATCCAGCTGTGGCTATACACTCAGGATGCAGTAACTGCAATGTGTGCTGCAATTCCCTGGCTGAACCCATGCAACTCCTAACTGTGCTAACTTCACTGTACCTACAATTACAGAGCTGTGCCATTGATCTCCAGTGCCTTATCATTCCTGTGGATCATCATTCATGATGCAGTACAATTTTTGGGGGGAGGAGCAGCATTAGCTACCTAAATGCATGCAAATCCTAACTTAGCTAACTTCACTATCCCTGCAATCACTGATATCTACCATTGATGTCCATACCCTCACAGGTGTTGTGTCTCTCCACTGAGATGTCCATACCCTCACCTGCATTGTGCATCTACACTAACAGTGCAGTACCTGCTGTCATGTTTGAAGACACATCACCTGCCTGAATCCATTCAAGTGATAACTGTACTAAATGGACAGCTCCTGTAATCAAGGCGCTATACAACTGATGTACATTGCCTAACTTTTCCTCTGACTGTTTACTCAGCATATAGCAAGTGGTCTGCAAGTACAGTAATCCCATGACACTGTTCATCTCCATAGGCTATTTTGTTCTGTACTCTCCACTCAGTATGTAGTATCTGTGCTAGGAGTTCAGACATTGCCTGACAGAGTTCCTGTAATTCCAAGCTAAATCAACTAGTATGAGCCACCCTTACTTTTCATCTGAGTCTACAGTCAGACTGCAGTAGCTGTTGTTGAGAAATATGCAACATTGCTAACTACATCCATGAAGCTGTGGTTGTACAGTCACAATCAGTAACTAGTATGCATAAAAAATTCCCTGGGAGAGGCCATATGAATCCTAACTGTGTAAACTTGTGTCAACCAACAAATACAGAGGCATACCATTGATATCCATTACCTCACTCTTTCTCTACATCAGTACTCATGATGCAGTACAAATGTCTTAAGTGAAGCATTACCTCTCTGATCCACCCCCACAAACACTAACTATGCTTACTTGAGTGTTCCTACAATCACTGACAACTACCATAGATGTTCATACCCACAGCTATGTTATGGGTATTTACTAAGGATCCAGTACTTGCTGTCACAGTTTGGAAACCATTACCTGGCCAAGGCAATGTAAGTGATAATTGTGCTAACTACACTGTATCTGTAATCATGGAAGTCTACAAGTGATCTACATCACCCTTCTTTGCCTGTACCTCTTCACTTAACATGCAGCAACAGGTATGTAGGAGTAGTCCCCTACCCCATTACACCATGCAACTCCTAAGTGTACTAAGTTCTGTACAGGAGCAATAATACTCCCAAAGTGTGTTAAGTTATCTACAGCTGCAATGAAAAAGCCACACTATTCATTTACATAGCGTATTCTTACTGTGTCTCTCCACTCAGTATGCAATGTGTACACTAGTTTTATATTATTGCTCACACCTCCTGCTGCTTGTCTGTGATTGGGCCTGTTGCCTTGCTTTTCCCCCCTACTCCCATGTCTGTGTGTCTCTGTGTGTGCCACTGGTGCTCAGTGGGGGGGGGTGAGGAATGAATGCACATTTATGTTTTTATTTATTTATTTATTTATTAGCTTTTGGTAACCGGGTAAGTGCGCTAGGCAACAGACCTGCCTATTTTCAGGCACGACCCCGGGAGAGCACAGGACATTGGTTACAATATGCAGAAATGCACAGACATAATATAGGTGTACAGGAGCAAAACAAGATATACATTGGGTAGCACAGTAATAGTTACATAAGGGTACATTTTAGGCATAGATCATAATAAGGATGTAAAATAAAGCAATTAGGGTAACCATAAGACAGCTGAGGACAGTAAAGACATCAAGGTTCATAGCCACCTAGACAAACGTATTGCATGGGAAAACATTAGTGCAGTACTCAGGGTCAGACCTGACAGCCTGCAGTGGGACAAAGCAAATTAAGAGCATTTGCATTGGCCAGAGGCTAGGAGGTGGGTCAACAGTGAGTTTTTGAATTCTCGATGGGAGGATGACGTTTTCACCATAAGGGGGAGTGAGTTCCAGAATTTGGGAGCAAAATGGTCAAATGCCTGTTCACCCATTTTTGTCATGCAAGGTCTAGTGGAGAGCATGGGGACAGAGGAAGACCTGAGGTACAGGTGTGTGAGGCAGGAGTCAGGAGGTTGGCAAGATAGACAGGGCAGGAGGTCTAGACAGGAGTCGATAAAGCAGCCCAGGAGTAGGCTCGAATATCCTTAGGTGACAGCCAATTTAAGCCAGCGTAAAGGGGACAATGATGGGTAAGACATGGGGCAGTTAAGGCAAATCTACAGATGTTGTTGTAGACAGTGTCCCATTTGTGGAGTGTAGCAGCATTTGCAGCAAAGAGGAGGGGCAGAGCATATTGGAGCTGGGGTAAGAGAATACCTCTCACAACAGAAAGTCTAGCGGAAGGAGTGAGTGAGTGAGTGGCACATGCGATAAGCTCCGTCAATTTTAGCATTGACGGCATGGCACACCATATTGACATGTTGAGACAGGTCAAGTGTGGGATCCAAAGTGACCCCAAGGTACTTGAAGGACTCAAAGTTTGAGATGAGGGAGCCATCAAGGCATTGAACCCGGAGCCTGTTTGCAGGGGCAGACAGTTTCTTAGAGGATCCGAATAGCATAGCACAGGTTTTTTCTAGGTTCAGGACTTGGTGGTTGCTAGAGAGCCAGGTCTGCAGGAATTGGAAGTCATTAGTGAGAGTGGAATTGATGGCAGCAACCGATTTTGACCCAGAGTAGAGAACAAGGTCATCTGCGTACTTAAGAGTGCAGCTATGCCGGGACATGGTGGGAATATCATTTAGGAAGAGGGAGAAGAGTAGAGGTCCAAGAGTGGATCCCTGGGGAACTCCACGGAGATGTTTAGGGGAGGAAAGGGCCTTGTGAAATGCTACCGCCCGAGTCCGATTGTCAAGATAGCTATGGAACCAGGAGAGGGCTTGGTCAGATGCGCCAATGGATTGGAGCTTCTTTAGCATGAGAGGATGGTGCACCATGTCAAAGGCTTTAGACAGGTCAATAAAGACGGCCCCAGTGAGTAGGCCATGGTCCATATTATTTCTGATGTCATTTGTAAGTTGTGTAAGTGCAGAGGTGGTACTGTGACTGGGCCGGAAACCATGTTGTCACGGGGTTTGAAGATTAAACATGTCAAGGTGAGCAGCAAGCTGGCGGTGGACTATTTTTTCAAGCAGCTTACTGAGAGTGGGCAGAAGAGATATAGGGCGGTAGTTGGACATGAGTTTGACATCGCCCTTTTTGTGTATAGCGATGGTTCTGGCAGTTTTCCAGGTGGATGGGACAGTAGATGTACGAATCAAGAGGTTAAAAAGCCAGGTGATAGGTCTGGTCAGCCAAGGTGCATACTGCTTAAGTATGCAAGGATGGATGCCCTCAGGTCCTTGACCCCCGCGTGCCGGAAGGGAGTTAAGTAGCTTGAGAACTTCAAGGTATGTGGTTGGAGCCAGAACGAAAGGGAGGGGTGAGGGAGGAGAAGAGGGACAGTCAGGTTGAGGGCTAGTTAGAGTAGCAACTGGTGGAGAAGAAAAAGGGCATTGAAGGCGTTGGCAATGGTGTCATGGTTGGTGCTGTGAACACCTTGAATGTTCATGTCAGCTGGATTCTGTGGCTTGTCGTTGCCAAGAATGTCCTTAATTTTGAACCAGTACCTGCGAGGATTTGTAGAGGATGTTATTAGTAGGTTCCTATAGTAGGTGCTTTTGGCAATACGAATTTGTCTTTTGCAGTTGTTACGTAATGCACGATAGTCTTCAAAGTCTGCACGGAGGTGGGAGATCTTCCACCTGGACCAAAGTTTGTCCCTAGATTTGAGAAGTTGAAGCAGGGGGTGTGTTAGCCACTTGGTTACTTCCCCTGCCATCCTACGTGTGGTGACTGGGATGTGAAGGTTTTGAAGAGAGAGGAGGACAGAGTTGAAATATTCTGTGGCTATGTTAATGTCCTCTGCTTGGTAGAGAGGGGACCATTCAACCTGGTTAAGGTCAGTTAAGAAGTCCTCATGACTTAGGCGGGAGAGATTAGGAAAGGTTACAGTTTTAGCAGGAAGGGGAGGAATGACAGTGTTCCAGACACAGTAGATAGGATAGTGGTCACTAATTGTGTCAGGTAGTATACCGGCTGAGGCAACATATTCCATCCTGTTAGTAAGTATCCAGTCAAGGTGGTGGCACAGTTGCCCCCACGTGAGACCCTTGTGGGTTCATGTATGAGCTGGGATAGATTTGCCTTGCTAGCTAAGGAGGATAGGATAGGTTAGCTGAGTTTTTCTCGGACCAGTCAAGTTAAAATCACCAAGGCAGATAATGTCATTCTTGCCTGTAACTGAAGGCAGAAACCCTAGGAGTTCAGTGATGCCTTGTGTAGCATTTTTTGGGGGGATATAAGTACAAAAAATATGGAGTTTCTTTACACCCCCAAGAAGCAGTAGGGAGTGTAGGATTTCACAGTTTGGTAGGAGGGGGTCCTGCAGAAGGGTAATGTTTAGGTGAGTTTTGAAGTAGAGGGCAAGGCCACCTCCCCTTTTAGTGCCAGGACGGTCGATACGAAGCATGTTGTATCCAGGAAAGTGGCACTGAGAGTCAAGCACTGTGGGCTTAAGCCAGGTTTCTGTGATGGCGAGGACGTTCGGGACGTTAGTATAGATCCAAGCCTGGAGGTCAGGGAGGTTGGCCATAAGGCTCCTAGCATTCAGGTGGGCGAAAGTTAGTCCATCGGTTTTAGGGAGAGTGGTGGCCGGGGGCAAGGTTATGACAGGACACAGAGATGGACCAGGGTTGATCTCAATGTCACCGGATAGTATAAGAGATAGGGTTAGTAACCATAGCGGGGTGATGAGGTACGCCCTGATAGAGATGCAGGGTGGCGGCTTCAGATGAAGGTGAAGGTATCTGACTATTGGGCTAATACGCTTGCTGATGAGAGCAGAGGGGTAGAGGTAGTGGAGTGGCAGTAGCAAGCATGTTGGAGTAGTAGAAGTCAAACTGAGTATAAGTATTGGCAGAAGCTGTTGATGTGTTCAAGCAGTAAAGCTCAAAGAGGATAGGAAGGCAAAGTATTCCCATGAGGTGCGCTAGGAGGGGGAGATGGGGACATTTTTGACTAGAGAAAGGAGTGAGGTAGAGAGGAAAGAGACAGCAGAGGGCTCCTTTAATATAAATCACCAAGTGAAAACAGCTACTAGAGAGCAGTAAAATGTGACAAGTGAGGTATTGGGAGCAAATTGCTTGAACTTAATCAGCCTCCCTCTAGTGGCAAAACAATATAAGGAGCTAATGGAGAAAAAAAAAAAAATGATCAAGGTAGAAATTACCTGGTGTGTCTTGGGTGCAGTGACTCTAAGCTTTTAAATACAGTTACAGGCAAATGCAAATAGTTTTAGCTGGTTCGTTTTAAAAGTTTCAAAATCAGGCACAAAAGTAACAGTTCTGCTCTGTTTGAGCCTGGGCAGCAATTCGAGGTGCTACTCTGGCCGGGATTCATGCGCTGAGCAGGGGAGCTTGTGGCCGTTTCAGAAAAGGCGCCAGATGGCCAACGGTGGTGGCAGCAGCCTGGATCAAGGTAGAAATTACCTGGTGTGTCTCGGGTTCGGGGCTTCTGCGGGCAGGGAGGGCTTCAGGGCAGGCCCTCGCGACCTCCGTTCTCCTCAGGGGAGGGGGGTGGTTTCTGGTGTGTCTCGGGTTCGGGGCTTGAGCCCTAACACAAAATTTCCTCAGTTCTGTCACTGACAAACAACACTAACAGAAACAGTAAACAAAGAGTTTCTCTCTAATTTTCCTTCTTTTTTAGAAATTACTCTGACAAATATTGAATGTAATACAGCAGCAGTAACACGGGCCCCACGATCCTGCCACGTGATGTCTTTTCACACACTAACACAGTGGCCATAAACACGCTCACACCATGTGATGTCTTTATACAGTACCAGCAAATGTTAATGCACATGGTAGCACAAAGCGGAACACAAAGATAAACAGTACTGTAGACACAAAAGGTTAAAATTACAAAAACACAAGCGCAAATGAAAATGCACACTTTAACACACAAGGTGGCATAAACACGAAAAGTAACTGAAACAGGTACAGAATCACAACCAGAAGCACTAAGGGTAACAGTTATAGAAACACACACAATAGTATTCCCCAAAATCTGCATATAGAAAAACAGTGAGTACAAAGAATGTATGCATAATAATAATGGCTCTCGGAGCAGAAAATGAGGACTTGTAATACTAAATTGATTATATCTCAGGAACCGTACAACGTAGAAAAATAATGTAAAATTCATATTAATTATAACTTTCTTGGCTAGTTTTGCACTTAGCCCCATTTTTACAATGAAAAGTCCGTATCTCGCACCATTTCCGAGATACAGGCCCCGAAAGGTGCAACGCGCGCCATAATGTTATCCTATGGGGAAAAAAGACAAATTCGCAGTCCCATAACTTTCCCTCACTGTAGTATTTTTTCACCAAACCACTGGAAGGCACATCTGTGGTATGTTGCCTTTCTTCCCTGCAAATTTCATACCAAAAGACCAAATCATTATTTTGCAACAGGGCGTCAAAAGATTCCTCTAATGCAGCAGACGCTGTAATGTTATCCTATGGGGAAAATTGTCAAATTCGGGAGTGCTGTCACTGTACCACCATGTAATATTTTTTCACCAAAACATTGAAAGGCACATCTGTGAGATGTTGGCTGCGTTCTCTCCAAATTTCAGCCCAAAAGACCAAACCGTTCTTTAGCAGCAGAGTGACAGAGAATTGCTGTTATTTTCACACATCCTGGAAAAGTACTGTTGAACTTTGCGAAAGTTTTCACAAATTCATTTGACAGTGTCACACGTTCAACACTACTTTGTGAAAGTACCCTTCCCAGAAATGTGAAAAACATATTTCTGGGGTGTTTTACCTCAAAATAAAGACATGTCTAGCATCCTCAGGGTCTGACTAGGTGAATGCAAAAATAATTAGGTTGCTAGAGGGTCCCAAATTTAAACGCCGAGCATTTTTATGATTGCGAACTGAAAAAAAATGGTGGATTTGTGACAGTAAAAGGGCCATTTGTGAAAGTAAAAACTGCATTTGCGACACTGTCGAACTTTTTGTTAACTTTTCCCACTGACTTATAATGGGAACTTGTTTTTTGAATAACTTTTGAACCGTTTAATATTTTTTCATGAAATCTTCAAAAGGCACATCGGAGACCCTGGCCGCACGTTCCCTGAAGATATTGGACTGGTCGTGCAAACCGTACAACCTCTAGAGACGGCCAAAGAATTCCAAAAAAGTGTAAACGCGCATGCAGATCATGCATAATAACTCTGCAGCCGTATATCCGAACAGTACAAAAGTTGGCAGATCCCAAGATCTATGATTCTTGATCAAGTATTCCAAATTTCAGGCAAATCCATTGAATGTTTGCAAAATTATTAAGGTGCAAAATTTTAGGTTTAACCATGTAAATGGCTCCTCAACCCTAACTATGGTAGCACTACCGTGCTACCATAATATACGATAATAGCTGGGCAACAGTGAACAACAACACTGTTGTTCACTTTGAGAGGTTGTCATGACAACCTTGTAAACCTCGAGAGCGAAGCTCGAGAGATTTTCAGTTGGCATGACACCTCGAAAAGCATAAACAGTGTTATTGTTTACTGTTGCCCATCCACTGTCTTTTGTAGTGTATGGGCAACAGTAAAAAATAAAAAAGCTTGTGAATTCATTCCCGTTCACGCCGTCATGTCGGGGACCCCCCGCCCGTGTCCACGACAATACTCTGCTTGGGTTCACTTTTGAAAATATATACTGGTGTCCTGCTGTGTGCCGGGTAATATTAAAACAAAACGGCACTTACTGGTCAATAAGAACTTCCTCCAGTGCCTTCCAGCACCTTCGCTGAACTGCCATGGTCATTTTACCGATGACTACAAACCGTGACTTGCGCATGCGCAAATGTGATAAGGGCTGTTGTACCATCGCTGTGATGTACTCACGATGGTACAACAACATCGTACGTCACTTCAATGGTACAAAACGACTAGGGAAAGCTAGATTTTCAAGCACTACAGGGTTCTAACATACACTATAAATATTTATCCTAAAACAGCATGATTATTTACCTAATTTATTCATCACTACTGCGGTATCTGTAGGGGTTATCTGTTGGGCTGCAGCTGAACGACAATATTTGAAAATATATTTAAGCATTTTGGGCCCTATGCATGAAGGTGCTTGAAATGTGTGGAAATGAGATGTAATGGTGGTGTGCACATACATGCCGTGCAAGCCGGTACTGCACACCCATTATTCACAACCATGGGTGCAAGCATGGCCATGGTGAGGGGTGGCACCTGCAGACATGTACAGAGTTGTATGGAGGCAGAGCAGGTGGAATCAGAAACCACGGGCATGCCCCATGACCCCACCATATAAGGACAACCGCACTGTCGTGCACACCCATGGAAGTGACACTGACATGGAGGGCGAAGCCAATGGATCACCACAGGGAGGCATGGCAGCCATACTGACAGTGTCCGCTGGCTAAGAGCAACAGCTGGAGGGGACTGGCTGCACCGACACTGTGCCACCTGGCCCTGTGGTGAGCACCACACAGTCCAGCTCATCAAACCTCACCAGGCCACAGGTGGCAGCCCTGGTGACAGACATCTGGGCGCACTATGCAACACTCTATGGGCAGAGGCACAGAAGATCCCCCTGAAACAAAGGCACACCTGTGGCTGAATATACAGGCAGCAGTGAATGCCACAGGGCTGGAGGCATGCACACTCAGTGCCACAAAGCACAAATTGTGTGACCTCCTGTCTGCCATGAAGTGTAAGCTGGTATCCGCCAGTCACTCCTAGTCAGCCACAGGCAGTGGACTGCATGTGAAGGCACTCAACCTGACCCCCATTGAGAGGGTCATGACAGAGATAATATCAGAGGTGATCTGCCATGGCAAGGAACAGGGCATTGACACCCTAGCAGGTATGCATAGTGCTATACACAGGGAAGGGGGAGAAGGCATGTGCAGTGACCGTGGAAACCAGCCTCTTGCACCGTGCAGACACAACAACCCAGCCCACAGGACCACAAGGGAACACCACAATGGTGGAGCTGCCAAGGGAGCAGGTAGCCATGGGAGGTAGGTAACACCCACACAGAGAAACACACCAAGACCATGGCCCCCATGGCTGGAGTGCAGCCAGTAGTAACCACCCACCCTGTCACCCACATGTGGAAAACTAGAACAGTCCACGTTGCTGGAGGAGGACAGCGAGGGATACCCCAACACCACAGTGAGGGCTGTGGACACCTTAGAGGGGCCTGCAGACACAGCCAACCATACAACCCAGGTAGACACAACACAACACCCTGCTGCCACCATCACTGGACATGCCAGACTACACAGGACACTGCAGCCCATGACCAGCTGCCCCATAGCAATGCCCAGGCAATGCAACCTGCAGACTCAGGTGGCAAGCACAGTAACACTGAGGATCCGACGTCCCCTCAGACCACCCATGAGAGCAGTGATGAGGGTCCATCCAGACAGCCACCACCATGCACCAGGTGGAATAGGTCCATGGGCTTGCTACATGACTACTAACATGACCCATGGCAGCTGGAATGGGAATGGCTATGTGCACAATGGGGAGAATACAGAGGCCCTATGTGAACTCACTGAGGTGGCGAGAGGCATGTGCAGGGGCATCAAGAAAATTGGTGACATGCCATAGAGGCTGACAGAGTGCATGCTGCCTATGCATGCAACCACAATGGCCATGCAAGGCACTTTATAGGTATTGAGGAGGACAGATCCACTCAGGGGCTTTGCAGGTGCCCATGGCACAGTGAGGGACCCCAGGTAGGATGGTGCACCATTGAGAGGAAGACCACCATGGACCACAACAGTAGCAAGGGGCCAGACACCTGTTGAACAACTAGGCACAAGAGCAGGTACCCAGCATGCAAGGATATGACCATGCTGCTGCAACTTGTGGACCACCTACCCACAGTGAATGCTCCCAGATGGGCACCAAGCACTGCACATCCATCACACCTAAGTCCATGTCACATAAGCATAGCACACTGCAAGACGTGCACTGCACATGACCCCTCATGCACTGCACATGTAACCCCCACCCCATGAAACACACTGTCCCCCCAATACACCACATATGCAATCTCCCCATGCACTGCACATTCAACCCCTATGAAACATGCTAGTCCACCCTATGCACCACACACACAACCCACCAAGCACCACACATGGCCCCCCTCCCTCGGTAAGGGGCAGGGTCCAACAGCACACCACTTGTTACACCACATGCATCAAGCACACACACAGACAGCATATCAAGCACAGGTGCACTCAGAGGGGGTTGGGTACATCATGATGGTGCCACCTGGCCTACACAGCTAATGGGTGAATGTACCCTGTGTTACCATGTGCAGCACAGCATGGCCTGACAGCATGTCTCCCCAACATGCTGGCCCATTGTCATCGCTGGTCGGGATGTTATCGGGTACATCACATGGCATGGGTAGATAACATCATTCACAGATATTGTGGAGCATGGTACAGACAGTGAACACTCTCCATGCCATCCTGGGAGGGTAAGCAAGCATCATCATGCCATCTGTGTGATCCAGGCACTAGAACTGCATCTTCAGATGGCCTGTCATGTGTTCCACTGCTGACCGTGTCTTCTTGTGCACCTCATTGTATGCTTCTTCCACCTGCCTCTGTGGTTCCAGGTACAATGTCAGTAGGTATGGTTGCAGAGGATATCCACTGTCACCTAGGATGATGATATAACATGTTTTGTGCATGGATAAGCTGTCAGGTGCCCCAAGACCCCCTTAACGGTACCTACCAAGCAACCAGCCATCCCTGCTGCCCCATTTAGCAAGGTGGGCACCCAGGCCAGATCGGGCAAATATGTATACATCATGGCATGAGCCTGGGTATTTTGCAGACATGTTAGTGATTATGCCATGGGCATCTTAGCCGATCTGGCAATTTATGCTGCGGAATCCCTTGCAATTGCAGTATGCCCTCTCCTCCACTGGTGGGGCCACAGTCACTACATGGGTGCAGTCTATGGCACCAATCACATTTGGCATGCCATGCATGCCACAGAACCCCTCCTTCACGTGTTGAATGGATGCCGGTGTAGTTGAGAATGCTACGTGTGCCTACACATTGCTTAGCAGGGCATCAGTGACCTGATTCAGGGCATGGGACATAGATGATTGGCTCACACCTATGAGATCACCCACCACCTGTTGGAAGGAACCTGTGGCATAATATGTCAGTGTACACAGCACCTTGGTCTCTATGGACATTTCCCGGTACAGTCTGGTGCTGGGTGTTATGTGTGTGCCAACCATGTCACACAGGCGTGCAGTGGCAGCATGGTCCAACCAGAACTGTTGTATGCTGTGAGTGCCCCAGAGGGCCTGTATGTGTAGTCGGGTCTGAAAGACCTGTGGCTGTGGGTGTCTTCACTGACCCTGGACCTGTGGCAGAGCTATCTTCCCTGGTGACTGTCAACAATACCTCACCCCCATTCTGTATCTCTCCGCAGAGTTTCTTCACCCCAGGTGCATGATTTTGCACTTTTTTGCATTAAATTTCAAGTGCCACAACTTTGACCATATTTCCAGCTTTCCCAGATCCCTCCTCATTCTTTCGACCCCCTCTGGAGAGTCTACTCTGTTGCAAATCTTGGTATCAACTGTAAATAGGCAAACTTTCACCTCCAGCCCTTTAGCAATGTCAGTAATTAAGGCATTAAAAAGGACTGGCCCCAGGACCGATCCCTGAGGCACCCCACTGGTCACCCTCTTTTCCTTGGATTTGATCCCATTTACTATCACCCTCTGCTTCCTGTCCCTAAACCTGTTTCTAACCCAGTTTTCCACTTTGTGGCCTACCCCCAGGCTCCCTAACTTGTTCACCAATCTTCTGTGGGGTATGTCGTTGAAGGCCTTACTAAAATTGAGGTAGGGGATATCCTCTGCTCCTCCTTGATCCACCTCCTTCATCACCCAGTCACAGGTTTGATTCCCAGCAAGGGCTGTAGGTGTGTCTGCTCAGCTAGAGGGGGACAGACATAATAGTGCCAACTTGGATAGGATGCTTTGCCATTAAGAAAGGGAAGTAATGTTGATATGAGAAATAGTATACATGTGAAAAGCAGTGTATGCTAAGTGGGGAGCTATTGGATAGCATTGACCATAACAGGATTAAACTGGAGGTGATAGGGAGAGCTTCTTCAACAAAAATGGGCTGGGATGCTAAACTTGAGGAGAGTTGATTTTGGTAAGCAGAAAGAAATGATTGTGGCTGAATTGACAAATGGGAGGCTTGAAAGTAGAATAAAATGGAGGCAATGAATAGATTTGCCTCCATTGGCAACAAGTGCAAGAAGGCTAGGAGGAAGAGAAAGCCTCTTCACTGTTGTCCAAGTAACTCCAGGGAAAGTTAAGGGTGAAAAAGATGCCATATAATAAGCTGACAGAGCCTGGAGACAGACTGAATGAAGTGAAGCATAAAAGCATAGGGCATAAGACCACAGGCAAACAAACTGACTTCCAAAGGTATAGGGTGGTTAGGAACAGCGGCATCCATGTGACCAGACTAGCCAAGGCCCAATACTACAAAGACTCCCTAAGCAAAACATGGGACGATGGTTAAAAAAGTTTAGAGAAACCTGAAAGACCTCACTGTAAAGAGCAGAAAAAGCCTCCTCATCCTTGTGTCTAGTTGAAGGGAACATCACTGAAGACCCCAAAACCATAGCAGACACTTTAATTATCGTGTTACCTTAGCTCCATTTTCCCCTGGACTTCTTTGATGAAAACAGAGGCACCCCAGTGGGATCACAGTCTGACCTTAATGCTCCCCCTTCAGAATCCCCCCCTTCTGTTTCAAACAAATCTCCCCTGCCAAAGCTAAACAATACCTTCAGCGCACCCTTCGAAAAACCAGGCACAGTAATGACTCCCTTGATTTAAAACTAATTGCCCTCTCATTTGACAAAGTTTTACCTGCCCTCACAAAAATTCTAAACCTATCTCTCCAACGAGCCCAATTCCCTAAGAGGTAGAAATCGGCAGTGGTGATGCCTGTGCGCAAAACCTGCGACCGTGCAAGACACTCGAACTACAAACCAATATCCATACTCTCTCCATTGTCCAAAGCCTTTGAACGAATAGTCTCCGACCAGCTCGTTGACTATCTGAATAAATATAACATCCAATGCCCTCAGCAGCATGGATTACACGGATTACATTCACACGGCACTCGGCAATGGCAAACAGTAGGGTCGATTTACTTCGACCTTACTAAAGCATTCAACACCATTAACCACAGCACCCTGATTAGCAAGCTACCTGCACTCGGCTTATCTCCAGATACCATTGGGTGGTTCAAGAGCTACCTAGCTGACAGAACTCAGCAAGTAAAGATAAACAATATCCTATCAGACAGCAGGAAAGTAACCACTGGCATTCCACAAGGCTCCATTCTGGGACCACTCCTGTTTATGCAGATAACGCAGCCATCTTCACCAGCAGTCCCCACCTCAGTCTGCTCACCAATGAACTGCAACATAGCTTTACCATTGCTTTACCATCAACATAGCTTCACATAGCTTCATCAGCATAGAGAAATGGTTTCCAACCCTCGCAACAAGTGCAAATCCAGTGAACTCTCCATAGTTAACAGTAAACTTGAACCCCTTGAACAGGTGTCCACATTCAAGTACCTTGGTCTCACTGTCAACAGCTCCCTCTCCTATTTCTACCATATAGATCACATAATCAGAACAGTCAACACTAGAATTCGGACTGCTGTACAAGCACAGGCATTGCTTAACCTCTGAAGCCTTATCCCTTGCTGTTAACAGCTATGTAATGTCTATTGTTGATTATGGCCTAGTTGTGTATAGCACAGCCACTGAAACTGCTCTGAGTAGGGTAATAACTGCCCTTAACAGGACCTGTAGGCTGGTCCTGGGGCAGGCAGCCTTACTCATACCTGTGACCTTTATGCTCAGACCAAATGGCTGAACCTCCAAGGGAAGATAAAATACTGTGTCGCCTATTTGGTGAAAAAATACTCCTTGGCTTAACCCTTAACTCCGTCCAACTGCTCCTCAAGCTGGTCCCTAACCAGCACCTGACTAGGGGCAAGGTTAGGAAGGCACTGCATGTCCCCTTTTGTCACACAGCACTAGCTCAACGTTTCTTCTCCTACCGGACCCCACTGTGGTTAAACAAACTACTCCAGACAGTTGTAAACATTTCTCAACTAGGCCTGTACAAACAAGAGCTAACATTTTACCTGACCAGACAAAGTCATTGTGACCGCTTGTTCTAATCTCCCATCTCCTGCACCCCCTCCCACCACCCCGTATGTTCCCATCTCCCCCTCCACCTCTCTTGCTCACATGCTGTGTGTCATCCCTCTATGAACCTCCATGACAACTGCCAAATTCTGGCTGCTCCCTCCACCTGCCCAATCTAACTCTCCCTTCTTTTGTTCCCCTTCTGTCCTCTTTGTTTGTAACAAGTAATGGACTGTGTAACCTGCTAGCAATGATGCCCTGTAACTGAAGCTAAACTTTCTCATACTGTTGTAAATATATCTCTCAGAAAACTACAGTTGCAGAAATAAGTTCACTTGTAAATGCTGTTCTACTGTCTTGTACTTATTCTATTCTGCCAGTTATATTCCTTCTGTAAATATCTTAATGATGTTGTGCACCTGTTCTAATTTTATGACTGACGTGGAACCAGGTCCAGCCTTAAGGAGAGGCGAACTAGGCGGTTGCCTAGGGCACCATGTAGAAAGGGGGCGCCAGTGACCGAAAGGTTTAAATCTTTTTTTTTTTTTTTTTGGAGCACTGACAGTGATTTTTTAAAGTAACCAAATCTGATGTATTTTTTTCTGGGGGGGGGGTGCGTGTGCAGCGTGTCTACAGTGTCAGTGTTTAATAAATTGACCATCAGTCTCCTCTCCACCGTGCAGCAGCCAGCATGACCAAGGACCAACAAATCCAAAATCCAGCCAGCAGCAAGCAAGCCCAGCCAGCGTGGCATGAAGCAGGACCCACCCACCCAGCACAGCAGCCAGCCAATTCAGTTACAGTCAGAGGGGGACTGGGCGGGAGGCAGTAGTGTGCGTGCAAGCACCCCACCCACCACCTACCAGAAAGTCAGTCCCATCCGTTGATGACCCTGTCGTTGCTGTCTGTCGCCCCTCCCTACTGAGCGCATCAGCCACTCATGTCACTAGAAACCCAGCCAAATGTTGTGCTTGTGTGCGCACTGAATCCTCAGCACACAGGCTGGGAGGGATCCTCAATCGATGATCGATTGTAGTGTCGGTTAAATTGATAAGGCCAGCAGGGCAACTTGAGCAAGGCCAGGCCAGTCGCAGCCAGGGGTTGGAAGGCTCAGTCATGATGATCCAACTCAGTCATCCACCACATTGCTGTCAATGGCGTGGGACCAGAGGACGAGGAGAAGGAGGACTGTCTGGAGCAAGTGAGCAGTTAGGTTTGTAACAGTTTTTTTTTTCCCCGAAGTGTGTTGGCCTTTGACTTGTTGTTTGCCACAGCCTACTAATCTAGTATATTGAAATTCATTGTTTATGTCAGTTGTGTGGTGGATTGGTCTGTCTGAGTCTCAGGCTCTCAGCACTGACTGTCTAGTGGTCTCTGGGTCTGGTCATCCCACTCCCAGCTGTCTCATCCCATCCTATCCCAGGCAGAGAGAGGCATCCATCCGATCTGATCCATCCCACTCCCAGTCCCAGCCACGCACGCCGCACCCCAGACCAGCCACTCTGCACCTGTAGTTACCGTCACACAGCAGCTGGGACTCAGGAACAGCCAGGCCGGCCTTAGTATCATGCCAGCCATGCTCCCGGACCCACATGGCCGCACCTTGGGGGACTAATGGCTGACTGCCGACCCGTGGTAAGCAAGCTGCTGCAGCAGCAATTGAACTGTCTGGCTTTGTTTAACATTATTTAATTTTATTTTTTTAATTTAATAGTACTTCAGCGTGCATCCAATCCAAACAGTATTCCTTGTTCCCCACGGACTCCAGCCCCCACCCCAACCAGCTAGGCCCTGTCACATCACAGAACATTGATCATTTATCTTTTATTTTATTTTTGAAATTCGAATCAATGTATGCTGACTGACCTGGCTGGCTTGCACTAGATGAGGCACTTGACTTAATCGGACACTCAGTCGGATGACATTCTGTCCTTTGTTTGTCTTCTTTTCACCACAAAATTGTGAATGAGTGTCCAGTTATGTTACGTGCTCCATCTGGCACCTTACCAACTTGTTTTTCATTTTTGGAGCCCACAACAAAAAAGCTGAATTGGACCGTCAGTGCTCACGCTGCACATTACTTAGTCTGTTATGTTAAGACTGAAGATAAGTGAGTGACCCTGGTTCTAGACGATCATCATTTCTCTACTGGTTGTCACTCACAACTCTAAGAAAAGTTAGTTATTTTATTTGACTTGTTTTTCCAAATCGCATTATGGAGGTGTGAGTGTCCTGTGAAGGATGATGTCCCTGACTGCGTGTCCTAAAAGAAATATGGTAACGATAGTACCGCATTTACTCTAGTTCTGGCTCCCTCCAGGTTCAGTAAGATTCCTTCCAAACTGGTGGAGTCAAATTTAGTGGTGATCCGAGGTCATCACTCACACTGTACAGCTGAGATGATGAGTGAGTGAAGAAAATAACATCTCTGTTGTCATGGCAGCCAGCCCTGCAGCCAGCCTGAGCATTGCCCCCTCTCCTGACCTGAGTGACCTCTAGTGATGATTGCCCTTTAGTTAGTTTAGCTTGCCAAATGAGTGATGACTCTTTCTGTGTTATGGCCCCTATCTGTAGGACCGGTTGGATTTTCTCCCTAAGCTCTGTCTCTCTCAAACCAGTCAATTCTTTTTGCAAAACACTGAACTGAGATTGGTAATTTTCTAGTTATCTATATATATATATATATATATATATGTAAATATACAAAAAGGATTAAGACCAGAAAATGAGGTAATTTTAAGGAGTTGGCAAGTTTCTAAAAGAAATGTAGAAAATAAGGATGCAGATGACAGAAAACATATGAAGTACACTCTTTTGATAATGGATCAGTGCATGTTGTTTATGAGTTATCCATCACATGCAGCAATGTGGACAAAGAATGTCATGTCTGAATAGAGATCTGCATGGAGAAGCAAATGTTTGCCTCCATGCACTGTGTAATCCTGCAATGTTAGCAATAGCAAAGAATAGAGTTAATTTTCTATGACGAATGCTCAGAATTTGATTAATGTGGAAACAAGTTCTGATGAGGCTGAGGTACTGCTACATAAAGGAATGACCCTAAGACATGTGTAAGTCACTAATTTAGTCTTGGAAAGAAATAGAAGGAGAAGTGGAATGGACAGGAGGGTGCTGCTAACATTACATATTACATGCTCCCAATCACTCCATGATATCCTGTCTGAAGAGAAAAAACAAAATAATGCTGCTGTATAATGTGAGGATGTCATAATTTATCAAAGAAAATGCTGTAGATACCAGAAAGCTTTGATATAGCCCAATACTTTAGTATTTAATGTATTTTATTCCGGGATCAGTATCAATGGCCATAATTTAGAAAAAGAATGCATACAGTCTTACGGGGACAGGGACCTCAAGAGCTTGTTTGCGGTTCTTTGGGGATACAGTATGTCTGCCTTTAGCTATTCTGATCCTGATACATTTGTTTGTTTGGAGAATTATAAAATTCAGTAATACAATGGTAACTTTATTTAGTACAAGCGTGGTCTCAATTTTTTGGATGACCTCATAGTATTGTCCTCCACCCTTCCACCCAAATCTGCCTGTCCCATTCCCGTCCCATAAAACTTTGGCTGCTGGGACTGGAGTGGTGGTGGCTGCACAGGGGCCCAGAATGGCTAAAGGAGTTGGACTAAGAGTGAGACTAGAGAGAGAGGGAGCTGAAGGACAAGGTAAAGGAAAGGAGAGGAGGGGTCTCTCTGTCTCTCATCCTGGCTGCAGTTGTTGTTGTTCACACCGCCGGGTTGGGTGGCTCTCCCCTGTCAGTCACAGAGCAGGGGGGGAGAGAGAGAAAAGCGGGGGTGCACTATGCCACCACTGGCTCCTCTGGTCACTCGGCTCCTTCAGCAACGCTGCACCTGGTCCCTCACCCTGCCAGATGTTGTGTTTGTATTATATACAGAACAGTGTACATAATGCAATGCTTTTAATTTAAAACTTTGTTTCATCAAGTCGGCATGTGCTGTTGTTTTTTTTGCCTGGGCAGTGGCAAGAAATGTTATTGTTTGTATCGCGTGCACTGCCACCAGTGCCACCCTTTCATTACTGTGCGCAGGCAGCACTGTGCAGTAGTAACGCCCCCCCCAACACACATACCATAACACTAAATGGAATGAATAGCACAGCAACAGCAGCAGTACATGCAATTAAGACAAAGTCAACTGGGAGAAAAATGGGGAGAGGCGCCGCTGGCAAGTTCGCCTAGGGGCACCATATACACTAAGGCTAGCCCTGCATAGAACCTTTGTAAAAGAGCTCCTAGTTTAAAGGTTGTTCTCCAAGACAATGAATAAATAAAATGAATAAAAACATTACAGAAGGACTGCGTGGCCTCAATTGTGCAGGCAAAGACAGGTCTGAAGGACAAGACTGTGCAAGTGATAAAGGGGAATAATAAACCCTTTTCAGTACACAATGCGCAGACAGTGTTTCAGGAATAAGGTGGAGACTCATTGATTACTTGAGAGAGAGAGGGAACCATAAAGTAAGGCAGGGTTGACAGTGGAGGCCCTGCCTGAATAACTTCTGTATTCAGCCAGGAAGCGATAGGGCATGGCCAGCTGGGGGTGGACGTCATGGGGGAGGTGCAGGAGCTAATTATTAGAGGGAAACAGATTGAAAATAAAGCTCTTGTCAGAGCAAACTTTTGGGTGAACCAGGTAAAATATTTAACAGGCATTTAGGTCTAAGTTTTTATATAACAATGGCGAATAAGAAAACTCTCTATTTTTGTGAAGGATCCTAGCTTAGGCAATGGTAAAGTAAATGGACCAGAAAATTATGCACTGACATAAAAGAACTGCAGTCAAAACTGACCAAAATATATTGTGCAGACTGTTTTGATACTGATAATAAAAGACAGTGTCATGAAGATCCCCAGGGGCCATGAAACAAATAGGCAATTTTAGAAGAAATCCTAACAGCAGGCAAATAAATGGATGCACTAAGACTACAAACACACAAATTAAAAACTCTGCAAACATTTTGATTTGTCAATTTTGACAGTAGTTCTCCTTTAAATAAAGAAAAAGTAATGAAGAGATCCCTTAGTGAACCCCAGCAGAGCAGAAAAAATATGAAAACAAAGATTAACAACTAGCCAGCAGAAAGTTCCTCATGAAGAGATAACTTCCAATAAATTACTTGATCATACAGGTGGAAAAGAAATAACTAATGTTTCACATGGCACTAAAAGTGTTTAGAGAGTCCAAATGACATATTACGAAAGATACTAACAACAACTCCAGGAAGGAAGGAAGGGCCTTTTTTCTCTCTCCCTGATCTCGCCTTTGTTCCCCATTGACCTCTCACTCTGTACAGATTCAACTATTTGATATCCTGTGTTTGTTTCTTCCTCTTGGCAGTCCACTGAGTAGAGCCACAACCAGGAAGCTCACCCCCCACCTCCTCTTATGAGCACTGGAGCTGTGGTCCTTGCCTGCATTCCCTAAGGTACTGGGGTGTTGGAGACACTGTTAGCCCCCCACCACTGATGCAGTGGCTGCCCCACCCACCCACTACCCTCCCGCCCTGGGCAGTCATTTGTTTTATAGTTTGGCGGGGTCATATGATCACTGCAGCAGCCCTCAATCTCCCCAAACCCCCCTTAGCAGCTTATACTGCTAAGCCACCAGGGGATGCTGCACTCTCCCACACTTGAATTTAAATAGAATTGTAGTTGCTCTTTCTGCAGCTGCCCTTCTTATCTCTTCCCCTCCACCTGTTTAATCTGCCCTCCCTATGCTTCCCTTCCCTTCTTTCTCTTTTCTGCTTTTCTCTCCTCCCCTGAGTCTTGAACTCCTGAGTCTTGAACTGAGGCCTGTGGTGTCAAGCCTATACTGAAGCCCATAACTGTATCCACTAGGCCACCCAGCCTGTTACTGTTTCCCACCTGTTGCTATCCTATAGTACTCCAGCACCCCCCATACACTTACTTGGTATACCCTATCTCTGCTGTTCTACCTCTTCCACCTGGTCCTAGAGGGACTCCAATTACTGTCTGCTGCTCTTCCCTCAGTCAATAGGTGGTACCCTTGATATACTTATTCTGTGGTAGATACAACAATATGACTTATGGCTCAGTGGAGCAGAACTTATTTTAACCTTCCCCACCACATTATTATATAGGTGCCTAATAATGTCACCAATCTATTTCTGGTCAAGTGCAGGTGCCCGTCTTTCTTATACCATGCTACCCTCTATTGACAATGGACAACTTAAAATAGCCTCAATAAACATCTACAGCCTACTATCTAAGACAGACCAGCTTCAAGCACAAGTCACCCAGCACAACCTGGATGTGCTTTCTCTCATTGAAACCTGGCTCAACCCAAAAACACCAGACTCTGATGTTACCCTAAATGGATACAGTCTCTTTAGGCAAGATAGGCTAGGCAAAAGGGGTGGTGGCTGTCTGATCTATACAAGGGACACACTCTGTGGTCATGCCCTCCTGCCAATAGATACTGATAACAATGCCCAGATCCTGGCTACCAGAGTGCTACTCAGACCCAACAGCAAAGTGCTCAGAAAATACTCTTGGTTTACCTTCACCCCAAGGAACAGTCATGCAGCTTCAACCAAGTAACTGACTATGTAAAAGGTTTACGGCAAAACTGGGAGTTTGTAGCCCTCAGTAACTTCAATAATAACTGGCTGTCACATGAGACGGCACCTTACAATGATGCCCTCTCAAGTATCTGCATCTTGGTGTCATTCTGGATAGGAGTTTGACTATAGAGGCGCATATATCCTCCACCATCTGCTCCTGTTTTTTCCATCTCAGAAATATCGCCAGGATAAAGCCCCTTGTTCTGCCTCTGGACCTCCCCACTTTGATGCATGCCTTAATTACATCAAGGCTTGACTACTGTAATGCACTCTACCTTGGGGTAGTGGGAGGATCTCTCCACAGACTGCAGCTAGTGCAGAATGCAGCTGCCCAGTTACTTACTGGGCAGCCAAAATTTTGCCATACTACACCGGTGCTGTGTGAGCTGCATTGACTGCCGGTCAGGTGGAGGAACCTCTTTAAGGTGAGTCTTCTTACCTATAAGGCCCTACATGGTCAGGACCCTGGTTATCTGTCAGACCTTTTTGTACCTGTGCTGTCTGTTCACCCCCTCTGTTCCTCCTGTGGAGGCCCTCTAGCAATTCCCAGGGTGAGGTTGAAATCGGTCGGCGACAGGGCTTTTAGTGTCGCCGCCCCCGTCCTGTGGAATTTGCTGCCCCTTGGGGTTAAGGGGGCCCCTACTTTGGAGGTATTCAAGGCCTGCCTTAAGGCCCTCCTATTTGCTCAGGCATTTCTGTATTTAATCACCAATTTATTGATCTGGTTTGCTCGTAAATGTTTATATGATACGTTACTATTTTGTGTCTTTAATTATTTCTGTATTTATTGATCTATTTCTGAAGATGTTTTTATTTTATCTGTGCGGCTCCCAGAGCCTCTGGGATTGAGTGTCTTTAAATAAATTTTGCATTGCCTTGCCTTGCCATCTCCCAAATGGTTGACATCCCAACTAGGACTAACACTCGGACAGGCACAAAAACGCTTGTTGACTGGATCCTCACAAATCACCCAGAAAGGATCTCTAACACTGTAACCCATGAGGACTTAATAAGTGACCCTTCCCCAGTCACTTGTCACTGGCCCAACAAAACAACTAAATCTGCCCCAATATTTACCATGAGTTGTGTCCTGAAAAATGGACAGCTAAACTCCTTTAGGTCCCACCTCAGACAAGTTGACAGGTCACAATGAACACAGACTAACGTGTAAACCAGTCATTTCATGTATCAGTGCCTAAATCAGGCTTTATCTTCATCAACAGTAGAAAGGCGCGATCACAGAAAAAGCTCCGATGTTAAAAATAACTTTTATTCAGACGGACAGAACAAATTCCCCACCCCTGGACTCCCTCCAGGATGTTGACAGTGCACTTGAATGCTTCATCACCTCCTTCAATGCGGTTTATAATATATATGCCCCAAAAAAGAAAAGAAAATTAAAAGGTGAATATAACCCCTGGATCACACAATCCCTCATTGATCTAACGGGTTCCAGGGATCATCTCCTGCAAGATGCAAAGGCCACAGATAAATCGACTGGTATCCAGAGGTATAAGGCTGCAAGGAATGCCTGTACCCAGGAAATCCAACTGGCCAAGGCCCAGCACTTTACAGATGCCCTCTCAAGGACATGGGGTGATGTCAAAAAATTCTGGACTAACTTAAAAGAACTTGTAGGGAAAGTAAATAAGTCCTCACCCTCCATGCTTTTGATAAATGGTGAAACTGGACAAGACCCCAAAACCATTGCTAATGCCTTCAATGTTGCATTCTCAGACCTCAGCAAAATTCTCCCACTGTAAAATATGGCTGAGGACATGGGCAACATGGACAGCGTCTGGCCATATCCTCCCTTCTCATATTCCCCTCTTCTACTTCAGGGAAATCTCCAACCAAGAAGCTAATAAATACCTACAATGCTCCCTAGGCAAAACCAGGTTCAGCAATGACTCCTTAGACCTAAAGCTTATTACCCTTTGCCTAGATGAAGTAGTACACCCACCCTTACAAAAATACTCAACTTCTTGCTTAGACTCAGTCAGTTCTCCAATCTGTAGAAAGTTGCCGTAGTCACCGCGGTACACAAAAGTGGAGATAGGGCCCTGCATGCAAACTACCAACCAATATCAACCCCCCCCCCAAAGCCTTAGAATGAATAGTATCTGATCAGCTCATTGAATACGTCAGCAAGTACAGTATTCAATGTCCCCAACAGTATGGCTACTGGAAGTCATACATACCACTACAGCATTAATCGAGTTTACAGACTTTCTCCATGAGGCACTTGACAAGAGTCAAGTGGTGGGGTCAACGCATCAACCTAACCAAGTCATATGATACTGTCAACCATATTGCCCTGCTTTGCAAACTCCAAGACTGTGGGCTCTCCCCTGATATCATAGGGTGGATCCGAAGCTATCTCTCACATAGGACTCAACAAATTAAAATCAATGGCACCCTCTCAGAAAGCTGTCAGGTAAACACAGGCATCCCACAAGGCTCCATTCTGGGTCCCTTATTATTCAGTTTATTCCTTAATCAGCTTCTTCTAGCATGCCTGGACAAAATCTTATTATATGCAGATGACATGATCATCTTCTCCTGCAACCCACACCCCGTCCCATTAGAAGTCAAGCCACAAAAAAGCTTTACTGCTGTTGAAAGCTGGTTTCAACAGAACAAACTACTCTTGAACTATAAGAAAACCAAAACAATGCTATTTGCTAACCCACCAGAGTAAGTACAAATCCCACCAACTATCAATTCTCAACAACAAACTGGATCTGCCTGACTGCGTTACCACCTTTAAATACCTAGGAGTCACTCTGGATAGTTCCCTCTCATACATGCAGCACATAGACTGTGTCATAAAGACTGTAAACACTAGACTAGGCCTGCTGTTTAGACACCACCACTGTATGACCCCTGAAGCCCTGTCCCTGGCAACTAACAGCTCCATCATCTCAGTCATAGACTATGGTATCATTATATACAGCTCCACCACTGACATAGCACTAAAAAGAGTAAGAATGGCCCTAAATAAAGCATGCAGACTGGTCCTCGGAGACAACAGGCTTATCCATACCTGTGATCTGTACATTCAAACCAAATGGCTTAACCTCCAGAGGAGAATCAAATATTAGGTGTGTCTCCTTGGAAAGAAATCCACCCTCAGTCTAACACCACCCTCCATCCAAAACCTTCTCACTACTGCTAACTCTCAGCACCAGACAAGAGGGGCATTTAGGAATGCACTGAACATCCCCTTCCACTGCACAGCCCTAGCACAGTGCTCTTTTGCTTACAGAGTGCCAGGCTGGCTAAACGCTCTTCCCACTGATATTACGTCTGAACCAAAACTCGGGCCCCTTTAAGCACAAACTAGTCCAGCACCTGACCATGCTGAGTACCTGTGACTGCCAACCTTAACCTCAATCAATCAATCAATCAATAAAGTCTTTATTTATTCAATCAATCAAGTCTTTATTTAACCAGGCGTTCATCGTTGAGCAGAAGCTCATTTGCAAGATGGACCTGGGTAACCTCCATCCTGCCTACCCAGCCTGCTCAACTGAGTACCTGTGATGGCCATCTCTAAGCTACTCCTGACTCCCCCACCCTTATACTCCCAAACACTCCTATACATCATCCCCCCCCCTTGCCCCTCTGTCCCACGCCATTGATAGGAAACTCTCGAAGTCCCCCTCTACCTCTTCCCCCCATTTCTCACTCCCTCATTCCTCACACTACCACCCCCACTGCCCCCTACCAACCACTCCTTCTACTGTTCCTTCCCCTCCACCCTCCCTCCATACTACCTACATACCAGGACAATGTCAATATTTGACTGCTCTTTTTTAAATTACATGTATGTACACAGATGTGCCTGTTATTGCAGAGTGCTCTTATACTGAAGTTCACTGTACTGTATATGCAATATATGTATTTTTGTATTGTAAATGCTATTTTTCACCCCTGCTGTATTCAATGCTATGTTTCTTGTCTTCTATTGTTGGCCTATTGTACCTATTATTGCTTTGTATTGTCATGATGTGGAACCTTTTAAAATGAGCTTTTAGCTCAAAAGTTGTTATTCTGATACAAATAATAAATAAATAAATAGGAAAGAAAGAAAGAAAGAAAGAAAGAAAGAAAGAAAGAAAGAAAGAAAGAAAGAAAGAAAGAAATCAAATGAGTATGTTATGAATAGAAAACTAATAAATGAGCAGATTATCTTAGCTGTGGAAATAAAGAGAATCATCTCGGGTCTGAATCCACTATCCAAAATTAAAGATGAAATAGGTATGAACATAGCAAAGGAAGCACAATTCTTTCACTTTCAAAGAACCTGGAGAAGTTTTATGAGAGGCCTGATGACAGGAGAATGTGGCAGCGGGTGGGCAAAAAGCTGTATAAAAAATAAATACTATTAAATGACACATAGTTGGCATATCGATAATGTGGAGTAGAAGATAGAAATAAATAGATGCGTCATAGTTTAGACTACATGGCAATTGCAATCTCAGCCATGGATTTTTTTGTTTACCAAACATTTTGTTAGGACAGGCTAGAAATAGGATACTTGTCAGTAACAGAGCACTGCTGGCACACTGGCAAGCTATTAGTCATCATGCCATACCATACACAATCTTGAGTATGATGCATCTCTTAAGAGGCACAAGAAAAATGAAAACTGTTGCCTCCAGACAGTTTAAATTGTTGTGCATCTATCTGGTTAACATCATATGAAGATCTGTGGATGCTGTGACTTGATTACACTTTTGATTATCTATGAATGATATAATGTCTGTCATGCATTTTGTGAGTAGTCTGGATTGATTCCATAGAAAGTACACAATGTCTTAGTTGTGCAAACTCACATTTAAAGTTTGAAGGCTTTTATTGAGATCAGTATTGATACCACATCTCCGATGCTGTCTTCTTTGTTTCTACAGAGTGCACATATTGTTTTCTTTTGCTGCCTGTAAAAAATACAGTATTATACCAATTAATGGTGGTAGTGGGATCACGTCATCAGTCAGATGGATCATGGACATATGCAGTCCCAAAACTGTCACCTATGTTGAGGCACCACCACAACAACAAAGAAAACTGTTGCCTCCAGACAGTTTTCAGTTTGTTCTTGTGCCTCTGTTTTTAACAACGTATGCATACCTGATTACTCTCAATACACTAATGAAAATGAAAGAAGAGAACAGCAAAACAGATTTACATTTTGCCAACAGTAATGCACTCTGAATTAAAATTTAAAGTACTAACATCACAAATGAGGTCTAATTATTAATTAATCTTTTTTTTTTTTTGGTTCAGATGAAAGTATAGGCACCATCATTTTTAGATTATAATAATCAGTATGAATAGCCAGTTTAATCATCATTATCCCTTTCCTGCCTACCTAAGGGCCCAAATTTACTAAAACTAACCTTATTAATCTAATTTTTGCTTACATAATACATATTAGCTATATATGATAAATATTTCTTTCTTAAATATAGTTTTATTATTTGTTGATTACCATAACTATGTTCTACGTAATATCAGTTTAGATGGTGTCTTGGAAAGGGTCCCACATTTTTTTCAAATATGTCAATTTGTTCTAATTTCACATAGTAATATTTTTCTTTGTGCATAATATTCTGCACAAGACTTATCCAGGTTTCGAATGCTGGGGGACCAGGGTCCTTCCATTTTTAAAGAATACATTTGTGATCTGTAATGAGGGCTATAGTCAATAATTTTTGCATATGATTTTCTATATGATCTTCTAAAGATACAGTTGTTAGTAAGGTAGATAAGAGTGAGAAGTGAATGTTTTGTTTTGATATTTTGGTTAGAAAATTAGATAGTTTTGGCCAAATGTTTGATAGATTTGGACAGAAATGAATTATGTGAATGAGTGTACCAGAAATATTTCCACATCTCGGACATTTTGAATCTATAACTGGATTAATCTTATGCAATCTTTTAGATGCATAATAAACTCTGAGTCATACTATATTGTATTTGTTGAATTTTGTTGCTTTAGCTTGAGTGAAGGATATTTTTAAAATTTCTTCCCATAATTATTCATATATATTTATACCCACACCCTGTTGCCATTTTTCTTCAATTTGGATATATCTTTATCCATGTTTCCATTTACAATTTCATAAATTGCAGATATTAGTTTTGTGTCACTTGTTTTCTTTATAAACAAATATAGTATTGGCAAATTAAGTTGCAATTGTAAATTTCCATTGGTTTTTAGCAAATATTTTTTTAATTGCAAATATTGAGAAACATTTGACTGAGGGAAACTATATTCTGTTTTTAACTGTGCAAAAGTTTTCAAATGTATTACTTTGAAATAATTGACCAAATTGAATGATCCCTTTTTGATACCATACCTTGTATACAATGTCTGTTTTAAAGGTGTTGAATGCTAAATTATTGTAAATCAGTGCATCTGCTGAAATTTTAAACCTATAGTCAATCATTTTGCAAGCTATGTACCATGCATCCAGAGTACTTCTAGTGGCTAGATTTTTTATAGCATTTTTGATTATTTGTTTAGTCTGTTTTTCATATGGGATAAATAATATACTTTTAAGGGGAATATTATATAGTTTTCGTTCCATCCTAACTGAAGGGGATGATGTTTCTTGATAATTCTGCCATTGTCAAATAACACTGCATTGTGCAGCTATACAATATTTATAAAAATCAGGAAGAGCCAAACCACCTTTATTTAATGATTTTATCAATATATTGAAGGTAGAACTGGGGGAGGAAGGGGAAAGAGAGGTAAGGTGTCTGTGTGGTGAAATTGCTTGAAGGGACAGGGAGCGAATCCTCAGGATTGCAGGAGCAGCTGCACAGGGGAGGGTGCTGGATGTAATTGTCCACCTAGGGGCAAATGACCTGGCTAAGAAAGGGACTGGAGCAGTGCAAGAACCAGTTGTGGAGATGGGGTGGGACCTTAGACAAATAGCACACATGGTAACCTTCTCAGAGATGCTGCCTGTCTATGGCATGGGTGAGGCTAGGGTGCTCCACACCATGGGATTCAATCAGTGGTTGAAAAACTGGTGCAGAGCTCAGGGATTTGGCTTCATTTGGGGACAGTGGGTCCACCTGGAGGGATGCAGGCCTATACTGGTGTGATGGTCTGCATCTGCCCAGGAGGGGAACCAGGATCCTAGGTGATAGGTTTAACTACTTCATTGGCAAGCATTTAAACTAGCCAAGGGGGGAGGCACTGGAAAGGAGCAAGGAAATCCTAGCCCTTCCCCAAAAATCAGGGTACTAAGTGAGGTAAACACCAACATAGAGATGTCAATAGGGAGAAGCACAGTGGCAAATGGAGAAAGTGACAAACGCAATAAGGACAGGGATGGGGCAAAAAGGAGTAAGGCCATCAAGAAATGAAGGGTAATGAGTACCAACACCCATAGTCTGGGCAACAAGCTCCCTGAAATGGTGGCCTTGATGGAAGAAGGACCCCTTGATATCATAGCAGTTACAGAAACATGGCACACAGAAAACCATGACTGGGATGTTAACATACCAGTGTGCACATCCTACGGGAGAGACAGGGAGGGCAGAAGGGGGGGAAGCTCTCTATGTAAGGGAAGGGATAAAAGCAATTGAAAAAAAGAGTAAACAGGGAGGAGAGGAGGCACTGTGGGTCACCTTAGAGACTGGAAATGGCATCACAATCACACAGGGGTTGTATATAGACCCCCATATCAGGGGGAGGAAACAGACAAAGATATGATAGAAGGCATACTTAGGATGGCAGAGAAAGGGGAGATACTGTTTATGGGGGACCGTAATATGCCAGATGTTAACTGGAACACCTTTGCTTCAGCCACATCCAAAAGCAGGGCCATTCTTGATGCCCTTCAGGTGGCATGCCTCAGACAGTTAGTTTTGGAACCTACTCATGAGGGAGCAGTCTTAGACCTTGTACTCTCAAATGGGGACAGTGAGAGGATCTCAGATCTAGAAGTGGGTAGCCATTTGGGAACAAGTGACCACCAAACAGTGTGGTTCATGATAAACTCAGCTACAGAGTCAAGCCATACAAAAGTGATGGTTCTGGACTTCAGGAGGGCTGACTTTGGCAAGATGGGAGAGTGCCTTAGAAAAGCACTAGCAAACAGGCTAGAAGGAGGGGTGGAGCAACAATGGGGAAATATCAAAACTGCCATGACAGAGGCAGCAAGCCTTTGTGTGAAGCAAATAAATAAATCAAAATGAAAGAAAAAGCCACTATGTTTCTCAAAAGAGGTGGCGGTGAAGGTTAGGGAGAAAAAGATAGCATTTAGGAAGTATAAGGAAACACAGAAGGAGCAGGACAGAGAACTGTACCAGTTAAGGCAGAAGGAAGCAGGGAGGGTAGTCAGAATAGCAAAGGCACAAACTGAGGAAAAGATAGCCAGCTCAGTTAAGAAGGGGGATAATACCTTTTATAGGTATATCAGGGAGCATAGAAAGACAAAGGGAGGGATAGTGGGGCTGAATAGAATGGATGGTGGGTGGTCAGAGAGTGACAGTGTAAAAGAAGGGATACTGAATGAATACTTCTGTTCAGTTTTCTCAAAAGAGGAAGTGGGGGAGGTGCCTAATCCAATTGACAGAAGCACTCTGGAGATGGGGGTTGATCCCAGTCCTTTCACAGAAGAAAGGGTTCTGAAATAACTCCTAAAACTGAAGGTGAACAAAGCTATGGGGCCAGATGGAATTCACCCCAGAATTTTAAAAGAATTAAGCAGAGAACTAGTGACACCACTGACTACCCTTTTTAACAAATCATGGGAGGATGGTGTGGTACCTGAAGAATGGAAGAAGGCTGATGCGATTCCCCTACAAAAATGGGAGCAAGACAGAGGCAGGAACCTACAGACCTGTCAGTTTGACCTCTGTGGTAGGGGAAATTGATGGAATCACTTCTGAGGGAAAGAATTGTTGAGTACCTAGAGGCCAGGTGGGCACAGGACCCAAGACAGCATGGGTTCACAGCAGAAAGGTCATGTCAGATGAATCTAATTGATTTCTTTGACTGGGTGACCAAAGTAGTAGACCATAGAGGGGTTGTGGACATGGCCTACCTAGACTTTAGCAAGGCATTTGACACAGACCCACACAAAAGATTAATAGTCAAATTAACCAACCTAGGAGTGGGTCCCAGGGTGGTAGCCTGGGTAAAACATTGGTTGAACAACAGGACACAGAAGGTAATTGTAAACGGAGCCCACTCTGAAGAAAGAAGGGTTACTAGTGGGATATTGCAGGGTTCAGTACTGGGTCCAGTCCTTTTTATGTCTTTATAAGTGACATTGCAGAGGGACTGGAAGGAAAAGTATGCCTCTTTGCAGATGACACAAAGATCTGCAACATGGTTGCTACACAAGGAGGCGTGGAAAGGATGAGAAGGGACTTGGCAAGGTTGGAGGAATGGTTAGAAGTATGGCAGCTTGGATTCAATGCAAAGAAGTGCAAAGTAATGCACCTGGGAAACAAAAATCCCAGGGAAGATTACACAATGAGGGGGGAGGCAGTAACAACAACAAAAATGTAAAGGGACCTGGGGTAATCATATCAGATGACCTTAAGGTTGGCAAGCAATGTGAGAAGGCAGTAGGGAGGGCTGGGGGATACTGGGATGTATAGGGAGAGGCATCACCAGCAGAAAACAGGAAGTTGTTATCCCTCTGTACAGACAGTTGGTGAGACCCCATCTGGAGTACTGCATCCAGTTCTGGAGACCCCATCTCTACAAGGACATAGACAGGAAGGAGGCAGTTCAGACAAGGGCAACTAAAATGGTGCAGGGTCTGCAAGAGAAGCCATATAAGAAGAGACTAAAGGAGCTTAATATGTATACCCTTGAGGAAAGGAGGGAGAGGGGGGACATGATAGAAACATTTAAGTACCTCAGTGGAATCAACAAAATCCAAGAGGGTAACATCTTTCAGAAAAAGAGATGTGCAAGAATAAGGGGACACAATTTGAAGATAGATGGAGGACAGCTCAAGGGCAATGCGAGGAAGTATTTTTTCTCAGAGAGGGTAGTGGACACATGGAACAGTCTTCCTGAGGAGGTTGTGGGGTCTAAAACTGTGGGAGAATTCAAGAATGCATAGGACAGACATAAGGCAATTTTTGTGGGGGGGTAGGAAGAAATAGGATGTTGGTTAAATAGGATCTGCTGCTTATCCTCTAGGTAGGGAAATGGGCAGACTAGGTGGGCCAAGCAGTCTTTATCTGCCATCAAAGTCTATGCTTCTATGTTCTATGTTTGTAAACTATTCTTGGATGTTATTATTCCATATATATATATAGGAGTAGTAAGCTTCCTTAAGTTCTTAAAATATAATTCTGGGACCTATATAGGTAACATTTGAAACAAGTATACCAATGTTGGTAATATGTTCATTTTGATAAGGTCTATACATCCTATTAGGGTCAATGGAAGTGCTTGCCATCTTTTTAGGTCTTTTTGAACTTTTTCCATCATCATAATTGGTCTGAAAAATACTGTCAATTTGATAGGGAATATTGACTCCTAAGTAATGAACTTGATTAACCATGTTGCATTTACAAGTGTTGGGTAAATTTATTTTATAGAAAGGGTCCAGAGTCATTATGAATGATTTCTGCCAGTTAATCACATAGCTTGAAGCTTTTCCAGAGTTATTAGATATGTTCATTAATGCCACTGTAGATTCTTCCGGGTCTGATAAATACAGAAGTGTGTTGTCCACATATAGGTTAATTTCTGTATACTGTCTTTGATTTGAATTCCCATAATCTTACTGTTATTTCTAATAAAGGTAGTAAACAGTTCCATAATTAATGCAAATATGAATGGAAACAGAGGACATCTCTGTCTTGTGCTTCTTGATATTTTAAAGTAAGCAGAGAGTAATGTGTTGGTTTTAACCCTTGCCAGGGGGTTACTATAAATCAGCTTGATCCATTCCATAAACCACTGTTCTATCTGCATTTTTTGTAGCGTTTGAAAAATAAACTGCTATTCCATTTTGTTGAATGCCTTCTCGGAATCAATAGAGAGGAGTATTGCATTGTTGTTGGTGTTGTTATGGATAATACTTATTGTACATCTTATGTTTTCAGATATTCATCTTCACTTTATGAAGCCATTTTGAGCCTCGTAACAAATCTGGTAAAATCTTCTCTAACCTAAGGGCCAGTATCTTATTAAAGATCTTGTAATCCACATTTAGCAGGGATATTGACCTATATGAAGCACATTTATGCAGATCTTTCCACTTCTTGTGGAGTAAATGAATTATGGCTTCATAAAAGGAATTCATAACATCTTGAACTGAGTTAAAAGAGTCAAACAATATTACTAATATAGGAATAATTAGTTCTTTCAACTTTTTATAAAACTTGGTAGGAATACCATCTGGCCCTGGTGCTTTGTCACTGGATAGTAAATGAATACAGTAGCTTCTTCTCTGTCTTCAGTTGCAATTTTGGAATTTAACATTTCTTTAGCTGGTATGGGCACTGTATTCAAAACCATATCTTTTAAAAAGTCATTAGGTGATGCATCAATTTCTTGGAGTTGAGTCTGATATAATTCTTGATAATATTCTACAGATTTGTCATTATTATTTGGGTTTTTAATAATTTTGCCTTCTTTATCACTTAATTGAGTGATGGAATTGTGTTCCTTATTCCTATTTAGTTGCCAAGACAGTAATTTCAATGGTTTGCCTGAAAACATATGGTAATTTGATCATATCTGTAATATTAATTTTTCATCCTTTTCTGTCATCAGTTTATTATATAATTCTTTCTTCTGAAAAAGTTAATTATATGTTTAGGTGTCTAAAGTTAAACTGTGTAATAACTGTAAATCTTTAATTTGCTGTTGTAACTGTAATTGTAATTTATTCCAGTTTTTTCTTCTATTTGTTTCTATTGTTTTAAAAAATCCTCAACCACACTATATTTGTTTCCCATGGAATCATTAGACTAGTGTCCACATTTTGATTAAACCTAAAGCATTCTTGTGATGCAGCCATCATTTTTTAGTAATTAATTTTTTAGATAGTAATGATATATTTAAACGCCATGAATAATTCTGAACACTTTTTTTTAAACAATCATAACATGTATTATGCATGGAGAATGGTCAGATAATATAATACCAGGATATTCAACCTTTTGTATTAAATACTCTATACTTTCAGAGCATACAAAAATCAATGCATGAATAAGATCTGTGCATATTTGAGTAAAATGAATGTGCTCCATATTTATTGTTTAATCTGAACCATGGATCTATCAATCTCAACTCATCTTGAAAATCTCTAATAATTTTAATTGAGGATCTGTGAGTATTAGATGTATTTATCGATCTATCAGTTTTAATAAGAGTAAGATTAAAATCACCAGCTATTAAATGTATGGGTGGGTATGATGCCAGATGCAACAAAAATTCAGTGAAACATTTCAGACTATTCTCATTGGGAGCAAAAATTGTAGCCATTCTTATTTATTTATTTTTTTTTTTACTTGTATTTATGCCAATAAAAATCTTCCTTGTGTATCTGTCATAAGATTGGTTATAAAACTAATTTTCTGAATATCAAAATCACCCCCTGTGAATTGTTGGTGTAACTGGAGTAGACCCCTGGACCACAGCACTTTGAAGACCATTCAAAATCTTTTTGATTAAAATGTGTCTCTTGCAATAACAGACAGTTAATGTTATCTGCCTCTAGATATGTTATTTTACTCATTTTTGCATTGTTTCTCAATCCTTTTACATTCCAAAATGCACATTTCATACATTCAACCATCACATTTTCTTTTTAATTTGTTATTATACAAATCCCACCCTTTCTATTTTTTATCCCTATATATCTTCATGATTTCTTTTTTATTCTGATATTTATTTGGACCCTTTTTTGCACAAATATATACAAAGAGGTCTAATTATTAATCTTAACAAATAGTGTTACAATGTCAATTTCACCAAACAATGACATTAAATTGTTCTCTGTGGAAAAAATTCCTTTTAACTCAAAATCATATATGAAATAGCCATTAATCATAGACATCTGCAGCAGCAGACTGCTGGTACTAACATGCAAAGGCTAAGAGTAAGGAATTATTCCCAGTAGGACTGTTGGTCTTTAAAATGATAAAGGCCACAAATGAAATTGTGCTGTGCTATCATGTAGCAACTTGACTTGAGAGAAAATGCTGTGAGTGTCTCACAGAAGTAGTGCCTGGTAGAAGTCTGAATTTTAAGAGGAGTAGAAAAAACAAATTATGTAGGAAAATTGGATTTAAGGCGGTATCATTTATATACCCAAATGGTAAGTGCATCATCATGTGTGAACCCCATATTTTACATTTTATTATACATACCTGACTTAAATGTGTGAAATGTGAGATAACAATTTACAAACTGTATTTTGAAAATGTTACAGCCGCAAGTGAGCACTCAGCACTCCAGCATGGAAAGGGGGTAATGGGATGGGGCGGTAAGAGACACAAGCGGGCACTCCAGTGAGTCAGGCAGGGTTGGGTGACAGGCTAGCTATTGTGCACGGTGGTGGGGCTTGGGCAGACAACAACACACAAGGCACGAAATGTTAGAAGATTGGTCATGTGCAACACTTAAAGTAGGAAGCATTGAGTTAACTGCAAGCTTCGATATAGCAATGGCATGCATGGTGGGCATTTTTTACAAGTTCATGGCTGCTTGTAGTTTTCAGGTGCAGTAATCCCTCTGAAAACTAAATGCTGGTACATGGTGACCCTTGGACCTTTCTGTATGTGTGAAAAACAAGAACATTTTTGGGAAGAGACTGGAGTATGATATTTTCTTACAACATGCCTAGCATTGGCCTGTCTGAGCATATTGTAGTAAATGGATGTTTTCCACATTTATTTTGTTCAGTAACCGGGACGTACCAGTTTGAATGGCATGGCAGTAGTTGCACTACTCTATGTCTGTGTCTACCACAGTTATGTATAATCAAGACATCCACAGCATGTATGCAGAGAGGTACAAGAGTCAGGACTTGGCACATGTTGGACTGGACACATGATGAGCTGTTGCTAGCAGAATAGCCTATCTAGTTTGCTATCTCAGAAAGAGCAAACAGAGTAGTTAGGCTGTCATGCCAGTGAACTGTATACTGGCTAGGTGACCAGACACAGTGTGAACACAGCAGCCATGGATGGAAGGAACGACACATGACAAACTTCAGAACAGCCTGTCTAGTCTGCTATCTCAGAAACAGCAGAGTAGTTATGTTGTTATGCCAAAGGACAGTGTTCGTTTTTGTTTGCAATGCACCAATACATGCTTAAAGTGACTTAGCAACTGTGTAGTTGAACTATGTTAAATGTTTCCTGTATGAAGAAGCTTACTATGATGAACACCTACCCAGTGGTGTTTCACTATTGTCTGATGCATGCACTGTATTTTGCTGGTTTTGAAATGTGAAGTTTAGCATATTTTTGACTGAGGGGGGTCATGTAGCCAGTCCCTTCTCCCGCTGGTGCTGGCCCTGCATCACTGACACGCACTGTGATGTGTGCCCAGGGAGGCGCAGGAGCACACACACAAACCATTATAGTCTATGAAGTGATATTTCAAACCCAATGTTTTGATGTTTATTGTCATTGGGAAGGTAAATAGGGCCAGCACTTCATTAACATGTTCTCAAACTGTTAATCAAGACTTAATTACCTTCTCAATGCTAATTGTCATTAGAAACAATAGGTTTCAAGATGTCGCCCCTGGCCCCATTTAGTATAATGTTGTTGCATGTGTGCTCCCACACCTCTCTGTGCATATGTCACAGTGTATGTCAGCGCAGTGCAATGGCCAGCAATGGGAAGAGAAGGACTCGGGTACACAGCCTCCACATGGGAAAAAGATCAACCTCCAGTTTTTCACACCCAGATGAACAGGGGTCACCAGAAAACTGAAAACCTACTGCGTTAGTTTTTTTTTTGAGGCGGTAAGCATCCTCACAGTGGAGGTCTTCGGCTAACCTGTTAAGTACCTTTAACTAAAAAAAATCACAATTTCCAAATGATTTAGTAAGCCTGTTTCATAACTATAGATAATTTTGTAAGGTACTGAGGTATCATTAATGTGCTGTTCTGTACACCTACATCCCCATCTGAAACTAATACAAAGTGAGCAATGTATCATCACTAAGGATGTAAGTTGGTCACAGTGGTCACAGAGATCATGAAAATCATGAAATGCCTCCTTGACTTTAACAGTTTTAGTGCCTTCCTGGTTCACACATGTGCAGTACCACTCTGGCCACTGAAATCTGCCATTTTGAGAAGGACTTAGAATGGCCCACATGCACAAGTTGTGCGACTCTCCTTTGGTCAGTTCCCACCATCTTCTCACTCAATTGTGTGCCATTCATTGATCTACTGGCTTGGAATCATCCTGCAAGAGAAGCAGCTGTAAAAAGGGAAAATAAAAATTCTGGTGGCAATGCTGGTAAATGGAAGCTGACTGGGAAGGGAAACCCCACACTTAAGGTAGGATTTTAGATCTGGGTTCTTTCTGTGCCAGCAGTATCTCCCCATGATTTCCCTTAACCCATGCCTACCTCATTGCAGCAGCCCCTCCCCAAACCCAGCAATGTCTGCATCTGATAACACCGAAAAAAATAATCCCTGGTAGTCTAGCAGTCCCCCTTCCCTAACCCAAATTTGATGTTCTCCTCTGCAGTTGTTAAATAAAAACAGTCCTGTATCGTATTGGTAGCACTCCCCCATCCCCAGTGCCCAGCAAGTGTCTGTCCGCAACTCTCCCTGGTGTCTAGTGGACCCCCAACCCCCACCCAGGAAGGCAGCCAGTGCCCCACCACCCCACTCCACCCCGTTCCTAGCTCAGGATCCAGTGACTGGCACAGCCCTCCTGCTCACACCATGGCTAGTCCTGGACTGAACTGTCTCTCAAATGAGCATAAATCACTCATTTGAGAGACAGCTCAGTCCGGGTCTGGCTGTGGTGTGAGCAGGAGGGCTGTGCCAGTTGCCGGATCCTGAGTTGGGAACAGAGGGCGGGATGGTGGGGCACTGGCTGCCTGCCTGGGTGGGGTTCCACTAGACACCAGGGAGAGATACAGATGGACGCTGGCTGGACATTGAGGAGGGGGAGCTCTACCAATAAGATACAGGGATGTTTTTATTTAACAACCACAGAGAAGAACATCAGATTGGGTTAGGAAGGGGGGACCGCTAGACTACCAGGGATTCTTTATCAAGTTGGGAAAGGGGGGGAGCAAAGTGGTGTTGTAGTGCCTGCCTGGGTTGGGGGTAAGGGTGCAAAAGACATCAGGGAAAGTTACTAACTGTGGCTGGGCCCTGGTGTTGGGGAGGGGGACCACTAGCATTCTAGGGATTTATTTATTTTCCTGGCTGTTCTAATACTGGCAGAGATCAGATGGGGTAAGGGGGGTGGACCGCTAGACCACTAGGGATTTTTTGTTCAGTTGGGAACTGGGGGGAGCAGGGTGGTGGGGCATTGCCTGCCTGGGTGGGGGTCCACCAGACACCAGAGAAAATTACCAACTATGGCTGGGCACTAATTTTGGGGAGGGGGATCGCTAGCTTTCCAGGGATTTTTTTATTTATTTTTCCCTGGCTGTTGTAACTGTGGCAGAGATCAGATGGAGTAATACCAGGAGGGGGAGAATCACTAGATCACTAGGAGAGTGGGGTAGTGGGGCACTGCCTGCCTCGGTGAGCAAGGGGTCCACTAGACACCAGGGAAAGTTACCAACTGTGGCTGGGCACTGGTGTTGGGGATGGGGATCACTAGCATTCCAGGGATTTTTTATTTATTTTTCTCTGGCTGTTGTAACTGTGGCAAGGATCAGATGGGGTAAGGCTGGGTGGGGGAGGACCGCTAAACCACTAGGGATTTTGTCCATTTGGGAATGGGGGGGCGGGGGCACTGCCTGCCTGGATGGGGCCGGCTAGACAGAGAAAGTTGCCAGCTGTGGCTGGGCACTGGTGTTGGGGATGGGGGACCACTAGCATTCCAGGAATATTTTTTCTAACTGCGGCAAAGATCAGATCCGGTTAGGGAGGGTGGATCAGATCGCTACACTACCAGGTATGTTTTCTATTGACAGCAGCAGAGATCATCAGATTAGGGAGGGGGGGGATGCTAGAACTACAGTATCATGGAGGATTTCAATGTCACATTTCTGTCATTGATACTTACATTTTAGCTTGTGCGGCCATTTTGGGTCGGGTTAAACAATGGGTGGTTCTGATGCCATATGACACTACCAGTAAGAAACAGGCACAGCTTCACAGGGCAGATGGATGAGGTGGAGGGGGTGTAGACTTCAAGGGAAGATTTCACTTTATTTACAAAATGGCAAAAGATCATGTGACATCCATGGCAAGGGCAGATTTAAGCAGACTGACAGAAAGCTACTGGCATGCCTCAGCATCTCTGACTATCCCAGTATCAGAAAAAGTCCTAGCCAGGGTTTCCCATCTTGTAGCCACCTGCTATCCTGCAGGTTCCCCAGCAACAGCTACAGACACCACAGCAGACTGCATCCTCCTGACCAAATGCCAGGTTAGGAAGGGGGGCTGTTAGACTACTAGGGAGGATTTAATTAGGGCAGATTGGATTGGGGAGGGCCTTTAAACTACCAGGGAGGTGTTATTTATATTTTATTTAATTACAGGACAGATCAGCTTAGGAAAGGGGTCTGTTAAACTATCAAGGAGGAATTTAATAAGGGCAGATTGGTTGGGGAAGGGCCTTTAAACTACTATGGAGGTGTTATTTATATTTTATTTAATTACAGGACAGATCAATTTAGGAGGTGGACTGTTAGACTATCAGGCAGGAATTTAAGAAGGGCAAATTGGTTGGGGGCGCTGGACTAGCAGGGAGAATTTTGATTTCTGCTATTTACAGTTGCAGAGAAAGGGTTGGGGGCCTGCTAGACTACTAAATTGGGGAGGCACTGGACTAGCAGGGAGGATTTGGATTTCTACTGTTTACAGTTGCAGAGAATGGGTTGAAGGCCTGCCAGACTACCAGGGAGGGTTGGTATTATTTTTTAATTACAGCAGGGGCAGATCAAGATCAGTTCAGGGATTGGAGACCGCTAGACTACCAGGGGTTACATGATTTACAGCCTGGGGCAAATAGTTATGGCGGGGGGACTGCTAGACTACCAAGGAGGAAGTCCACAGTATGGGGTAGACTGGGGTTAGGCCAGGTGTGTAATTAAGCTATACTATGATTTTGTTTCCATATAGAAGACCTCATATAGGGGACCATATCTTGGAAGTTGATGTGGTGTTTACACGTGCCACTGACATGACAAAGACGAAGTGAACCTGAATTTAGTGGACAGACAAATCTGCAGGACCTGATATTACCATCCAGCTACACACCCTCATCCTCCAGTCAAGACTGCAGAGAAGACCAGAGATAAGTTTAACAGTGACAAACAAACTCCTGTTGTACCACCACAGTAGTTGAGATAGTGTTACATTTCATAAAATAATCTGACACAGACATAGAGATAAAACGGATTTATTTGGTATATATTGGAAGTTGAAGTGCACCTGTCCATACATGTCTGTTGGGTTGTACAGATTCTGTGACACTGACTTGCAGTCCCATTGACTGTCTGCAGCCGAATATTTTCAGCAGTGACATATTTAAGTACACTGGTACTGAAGTTGTAAATTTTCAAAATCGAAATTGAATCTCAGGAACAAATTACAGCAGCAACAAAAATGAAGGCAGTTGTACCAAAGACCATGGCAACAAATGCTGCCAAATATGTCAAATCAAAGGTGTCTGAAATGAATGCAAAGGAACATTGTGCTCAGTATGCCAGTAATGTTTTTCATGTGAGTGATGGCAAGTTCTTCTGTGCCACATGCAATGGGCCTGTTGATTTTTCAAGAAAGGCAAGCTGTGACAAACATCTTAGTAATATAGTCCATCAAAGGAAATGTAAAAGTTTGGAGCAAGCAAAGTTGCAATGTGTAAAAAGACAAAAAAACGACTGAACATTTTAGAAATTCAACTGAGGAACAGTTACATAGACGGAACTTAACTTTAAATTTTGACTGAAGCTTTTACTGCTGCCAATATTCTATTGCACACTCTTGACAATAAATCTCTAAAATCTTATTTAGAAAATGGTCTGAAATACATTGGGATAATCCCCACATCCCATTGTGTTATATTTGACAGGGTAGAATAGGACCTTGTCCCATTTGTTATGGAGAATGTGTTTAAATGCAAGGATCTGTCCTTTTCTGTCTCTTCTCTGTCTGGTTGTGCAACCAAATTTTCCTATGAGACCTCGTACTTGATCAACCCAAACAATCTCACAATTCTTTGGTTCTCACTGTCTCTCAGTTTTCCCTTGTTGTCTGTTTTTCTCCCTTGCATATCTAGATCTGCTGATATAAATAATGTGCATGTCATTGTATGGAAATGGAACTGATATTGGGATCTCCTGTGTTTGGAAAATATATAGTGTTACTGTTGAGATGTATATAATTGTATTTTGACATGACTGAAAAAAAAAACTAATAGAAAACTCCAGAGGTTACTTGAGTGCAAATGTTTCAGCCTTTCCAAAAAGCTGTGCAGAAGGGGGCCTCAATTCAGCAAGCACAATGTGTTCTAGCAGCTCCTGAAATTTACAAGAAACAGGATGTTTACTAAGAGTGGGGGTTGAAAAGACTTATAAAAGAGCTAAACTGGAACTGCTAAACAGATTATTAGAAGCAAAGGGACACAGAGACAAAGAAAAAAACAAATTCATTTCTCCTCTTTACATAGTTATTCTGAACAAGTTTATTATGTTACTGCTACTATAAATAAATATTTTTGGCGAATTCTACAACTACTTCTGGTCTTCTTATGCTTCCTACCCTGTGCCTTGACAACACCCATCAGTTGAGACAACTGTATCTACCGAAAGTGTTTGAGGGGCACAACTTAGCAGTAAAGGAAGAACTTCAGATATGTTGTGGACTTGGTCTTCTATGTGATGAAACAACAGATACTGAAGATAGATATATGTTTAATGTTCTTGTTGTACCACCATTTAAAGTTGGGATGAGGGTGACGACACCTGCTCCATTGCAACAAATTCAAGTGAAACAGTGCTGTCTGCAATTTTACTTGACTGTGTTGTACTGGACAGAACAAAATCTAAAATTGTTAGTTGGGCCATCATAGATGTGCTTCAAAAGCATGAAGTTCCTGTTGATAAGGTTACAGCTTTTGTCACAGATAGTGCATATACTGTATGTACAAGGCATGGAACAATAGCTTGAAGTGCTTGTTTTTAAATGGGGTACATTTCACATGTACAGCCCAGTTACTTAGTCTCATTGGTGACATCTGTAGGAATAATTTTAAACTGGTTAACAGTTTGATTACGACTGTTAAACGTACTTTCACAGCATGCCCAGCTTGTAAAGCTAGATTTCATCAATTTTTGGTGGACAGTGGCAAAAATGGCTGTATTCTACCAGCTCCTGTTGTTGCTCATTGTAATAATTCGTTCAATGTTGCTTTGTGTCATTCCTCACATCTGCAGAAATATGGTGATTTCTTTTGTGACAACGCAGATGAAAGTGCTGCCATTCAGGACATCATAGAGTTAGCACAGTCAGATGAAGTGAAAGGTGATCTGCAGATTATGCAGAAGTGTGCTCCTAGAATAATGCAGGCATTAACAAGTTACGAAATGGCAGTTCCACTAGCTCAGAAAGTGACTGATGATTTAACAGATTTATCCAGTTGGGCACAGAGCAGTTCTGAGTAGTGTGTGCAAAGACTAGCAAAGAAAGCATTGGCGGTATGTGCAAATAAAATAGTCATACATTACGGAAGATACACATTCCAGGTTCTGTCAGCCAGTCACTTCATTTCTTAGAGCTTATCGTATGTTTGACCTTAGCAGAGCAAAGTGGCTGAGTACGTCTGAAAAAACTGTTCGATAGCATACCATTGTTTGAGGTGAACAATAAAGCAAAAATAGAATTTTGGGCATACAGACTTTTTTTTAACAGAGATTAACTGTGACAACATTGTTGGTTTTTGGAAAAATATGCCTGAACAATTTCATGAACTGTTTCAGATTGCACTGCATTGCCTGTCAGAGCCAGTAAACAGTGGATGCTGAATGCTCATTTTCCGCATATAGTGACGTACTCTGGGATGACCACAGGCAAATTTGTTGTGCAGGTTTGTCTATGTACAACATGCTGCTCCAAAATTTTAATAAAATTTGATTGTTGTTCTCAAGTGTGTGTCTCTGACTAGAGTCTACGTCAGTAACTGTTTTATCCTGAAATGGCTCATTTTCATTTTTTGAGTACAAAATATGCCTCTTGTCAGTACCAGTTACCATTTTCATGACATGAGGTATTTTTGGCACTCAGGAATCCAAGGTAACTTCAATGTGCAAATACTTTAATGCAGTAGCATTTGTTACCTACAGATCTAATTTCGGGATGTCTGAGGGACAGGTGGGATGTATATTTTGCCTGTCACACAGAACTGTTGTCTACACTATTAAGATGTAAATTTGATTAAAATATATAGGGGCAGGGATTTGCTTCCATGCACATCCCATTGTGTGGGTGTGGGCTCTGGATGAAGTCATTTTTTCAGGTCTTTGCTGCATATCAAGGAGCTGAGGAACCACTACTAGCTGATCCATCCTAGTGCAAAAAACAATCAAGAAAAACTCACATGACAAAAATAACCAATAAAAACTCACATGATGTCAGTTTTTCTTGGTTATTGTTTTTTGCACTAGGATGGAGCAGCTGATAGTGGTTCCCCAACTCCTGGACGTGTAGCAATGACCTGCAAAAAATGACTTAATCCAGAGCCCCCACCCAGCCAATGTGATGTGCATGGAAGGGCACCCCTACCTACCTATTTTGTTAATCAAATGTAGGCCTAAGACACCTCTTATTTTCTGTTGTGGCCTTGTATTGCAGAGCCCCTGTGCTCCACAACATAACCTCCTTGAGCTGCTACAGCATACTGCCAGTGGCAGAAGTTTCAGAAGTTTTTCTGCCTACTACATCACAAGCAGATGAGGCTGTAGGCAGTTTCCTTAGAGACAGTACTGTCTTAACAGATGCTGGTACACTTCCCTTAATCACAGGCAGTACTATTCCAACAAATGGTGGAAGACTTCTGTTACCTTAGTACAATCCTAGCATATCTTGTTTAAGGTAAAGTGTCCCAGAAAATGTAGATATGCTGGGACATTTGGTAAGTGTACCAGCATCTGCTGTGACACTGCTGGCTGTGCTCAGTGATGGCAGACTGTCGGGAAATGTACCAGTTTCAGCTAAGACAGTAGCGTGAATAAGAAGCTGTCTACAGACTATACTCTGCTTGGAATGTTGTCAAAGCCAGAAAAAAATATGTAACTGTTGGGATGGCCTGCGAGACAGGTTTTTTTCAAGTCTGTTCCCTAAATGATTGAGTGATTGTATGGATCTGTTTGCATGTGAGCTCAAGGTCAACTTGCATAAAAGAGGTTTCTCAAATGTCTTACTGTATGGACATGCAAGTTTGGTGTCAGAAGCTGTTCAATCATTCCAAACTTTTGAATACTGAATCTGTATTTTATGCAGTGTTTCAAGACAGAGTTCATGGAACTTCATAAAATTATTCAGCTCTGAAAACATATTTTCAACCAGAAAATGTAAGGAAGTAATATGAAAAGTGAAATATTTCAGCAGAGTTATCTCTCCAATCTTGAAATGTTACTTCAGTGACAGAACTCTTGGACTGTGTTCTCTAAAGTGCAATGTTGTTATACAACTGTGCATCTGTTATTCCTGGCTACAAATAGTTGTGCTTGCACCCGGGACTGCAGACAGGACTGACATAGCTTTGACACCCCAGGCCATTCTGTCCTGTTAAGCCTGCACACCAGTTGACCACAACTTAATCTCACATCTGTCTGGTAGTAGGACAGTACTATGGTACATAGGTCTGGGTTCTTTAGATGTCTAGTTAACATTTTATGACCTGCCTTTTCCTTCTCTTTATGTCCAACAGCCCCACTGTGTCCTGCCCATCTGTTGTGCAGTTGTATGGTTGGATAAAGTTTCTTCACACTTAGACATTGAAATGCTACATTTATTTGCTAGTTAATGTGGTAGACTAGTACTAAAAAAGCCTTCAAGGTTTGCAGAGGTTCTTGTGTGAGTTAAGAAACACTAGATAGATTTTTCCAAGATTCAAAAAATTCCAAGGCCACTACACTGGCTTGTGGTGCCAGCAATAAATTAAAGATGAGTAAATCACAAGCCAACTACTGCACACACTCCCACCCCAGAAAGATGAATTAAGGCACCAAAACAACGTAGTGTACAGTGCCCAGTAGTTCAGAGTTTGTTGGAGCAGAATTGGAGCAGATTTTAAATAATAAAAAGGAACTGAGCACTGTACATTGCAGTGTTTTGGTTCCTTAATTCCACTTACTGAGGTGGGAGTGTGTGAAGCAGTTGGCTTGTGACTTAGATTTTTCTAAGAGTTGGCCTACTGGTAGGAAAATAAATAGAAGCTGTGTCTAACTCTTTTCTACTCTTTCAGTTCGTCCATGTTGGAATCAGCAAATTAAGCATTCACATACATGTCTGTGCTTCTTAGAAAAAATATTTGAATGTGTTAACATAAAGTTACTGTCTGGCTGAAAAAACTGGTATTTCACTGTTGTGAACCAGATCCATCCCATCCCTTCTGAAGTGTTCCCCATTTATGAACAGTTCCCTCATCCATTTTTCATCTTAAAACACTGTTCCACATTTCAGGTGCCCTACTGTACAAACATTTTAGACCTATCTTTTGACCAAAATTTTAAGGAACAAAATGTATGTTGTATGTTCCTCTGTCATTTCAGGTCACAACAGGTTGGGATTGGTTTGGCGACAAATTGTTGTGGTTTCTAACAGTTTGCAACTCAAAGGAAATTTTTGCAATTTTGTTTCTTACACTTTACAAAATTATTTGTTGCAGACTCTGAACGACACATAAAAAGTATCCAAAAACATCTACATTGACACTTTAAAGATCAAATGAACCAGTTTTTCTGTATTTTTAATAAAAGCTTGAATTCACATGAATTCAAGTCCATGTGTCATGATTAGTGTCTTCTGAAAATAGCATGCTGTTTGGTTTTGTGGTTTTCTTAAAATCAGCATCTGTTAATGTGCTCTGCAGTAAGTTAAAACAGTGGAGAATTTTCTATCCCCATCAGTGAGGCTTGCAGAGTGATGACATCATTTTGGTCTAGCCTGCTGCTTCAGCAGTTAAATCCCTGATTGACTGAAGAAGTTATTGCACTTCCCAGTCACAGCAGTCTATAGAGCTAATTGTTTTGCTTGCAAGTTTGTTACTAACCCATCTGGTTTGTGTTTAGATAGATTGGCTTAAAATCTATCATTCTGATCACATAGAAAGTTGATCACTTGAGTTTCATTTCTGAACTGAAGTGGTATGAATGAATGTTTGTGAGAAATCACCTCATCTGTATCACAGCTGTCAGTTCTTTCTCATCAAAACTCTGCATTGATTTCTGGCTATATAACACAGGGTTGTTTAATGGATATCAAATAAATCTAAACTGTGTTACTTCATAGAAGTAATGTGTCTTTGATGCAGCCTTCATACATAGGTTCATGTGAGAACAATTTTGTTTTATGTCAGCTTGACAAACAGATGTCAGCCACACTCTACTATTTCAGGAACATGTACTGTATGAACTCACAAAATTCAGTTATTTGAGGGTTTCTATGTGAAAATACATCATGTATGTGTATAACTAGAAATATTATATGGCATCTTGATTTCCCTGTCTCCTTTCCCCTCAGTTGAGGCTGCTGCAACCTGCATCCCTCTGTCTCCCATCCCCACAGTCAGGGCCAATGCACCTTGTTGTCCCCTGTTGTCCCTTGTTCCTGTCTCCATGTACAGGCTGCTGTGCTCTGCTAAGCCCTACAGCCCCAGGGCTTCTGCCTCCACAGTTAGGGTTGTTGCACCATGCTGGTACCTGCCACCAGAGTCAGATCCTTTGGTACACTGCCCAAACTGCTCAAAAGAAAACACAAAAGATACTTCCATCTTGTGTTATAGGGTGAGGGACAGAGGGTAGCAGGGTGCAGCAGCTCCAACTGTGAAGGCAGGGGACCTGTGACTGTAGGGCTTAGCAGAGCACAGCAGCACTGACTGTGCAGACAGGAACAGAGGGCAACAGGGTGCATTGGCCCTGATTGTGGGGTTGGGGGACAGAGGGAAACAGGGTGCAGCAGTCACAACTGTTTGTGCAGGAGGCAGCAGGGTGCAGCAGCCGCAACTGTGTGGAGAAGACAGTGGGCAGTGACATACAACAGCCTCAAATGGGGAAGGAGACAAGGGGCTTATGGGGCAGTGGAAATGGGGCAGCACAGTGTTGCTGCCTCAACTGTCGGGCTGGAGACAGAGGCATCAGAATGCCATATAGTATTTCTAACTATACACATACATGACATATTTTCTCACAGAAACCATCAAAGAACTGAATTTTATGAGTTTATATAGTACATGTTCTAATAACTGAGTGTGGCAGACACCCGCTTGTCAATCTGACATAAAAACAACATTATTCTCACATGAACCTATTTTTGGAGGCTACATCAAAGGCACACTGCTTCTATAAATTAACAACATTTAGTTTATTTTATATCCATTAAACTGCCCTGTGTTATCTAGCCAGAATACAATGCAGAGCTTTGATGGGAAAGAACTGACAGCTGTGACACAGACAAGAGGATTTCTCATAAACATTCATACTTCAGTTTAGCACTGAAACTCAAATGATCAGCTTTTTTATGAGAACAGAATGATACATTTTAAGCTAGTCTCTATAAACACAAACTAGATGGGTTAGTAACAAACTTGGAGTAAAAACAATTAGCTATACAGACTGTTCTGACTGGGAAGTGCAACAGCTTCTTCAGTCAGTCAGAAACTTACACTGCTGAAGCAGCAGACTAGACCAAAATGATATCTTCGCTCTGCAGGCCTCACTGACAGGGACAGAAAAATCTTCACTGTTTTCAGTTACTGCAGAGCATATTAACAGATGCTGATTTAAAGAAAATCGCAAAACCAAACTACATGATACTTTCAGGAAACACTAATCATGACACAAGGACTTGAATTCATGTGAATTCAAGCTTTGGACAACACAGTTAATTTGATCTTTAAGGTCAAGGCAGGGTGCTTTCAACACTTTCTTGCTTGTGGAAAACAATTGCCACATTGAAAATGTTAAACACTATTAAAAAAAAGCAATGACTACACAATTTGTTGATAAAACAGTATTGTGTGTTTTGTTTTGTGTGCTTAAATAACTTTAATACTGTACTAAGTATGTTATATGTCACTGACAAAGTGTCTGCAACTTTACTTATTTATTTATTCCTTCGATTTTGGTGACTAGGTAGGCCTACTGAGCCCCGAAGGTCCCTTTTTCAGGGGCGACCCAGAGTTAGTTACAGAGATAAGGCATTCATAGTGGTTTACAGGAATGTTAAACAATATTTATTTACAGGAGTACAGATATAAGGCATACATAGTGGTATACAATGAGTGTAAAGCAATACATAAGAACAGGGGTACAGAATATTTGATCAGTGTACAAGACATAAATGCACCATATGTTGACAGTAGGTGGTACAGTGGTCAAGTGCAATAGTAGGAGCAGGTACTGCAGTCGAGCAAGTGGGCCCTGAGCCTGGTTCAGAAAGTTTTGAGGGAGGGGGCTTCCTGTACAAAGGGAGGGAGTTTGTTCCACAGCAGAGGGGCAGAGGAGACAAAGTATTTACTGCCCGCCTTGGTCCACACCCTGGGTTCTTCCAGGAGGATTTGTCCTGTTGTACTGAGATTTTGGCAGGAGTGCTTGGGGACCAGGAGCCCTGCAAGGCTGGCCGGAGAGGAGGAGCAGAAGAACTTACTAGCAGATTTGGCCATGATTACCCAGTGAATTCTCCAAAAACTACCTGTGACCAACCAATGAATTTTGTCACTTTTTAAATCATCAGAGATAAGTAATAAAAATCATCACAACATGGTATGACATATAGCTGTAGCCACAGATTGGGGCTGCAAACCTTTGAAAAGATACTACTAGTTAGATTACCTCCTTATGTAATAATACTGACTACTTTCTGCTACCATTATCACCTAAGAAAAGAACCAATAATAAACCTTATAGGATATGATAACATGCTGTAAAATGGGGTGTGTGGCTTAGGCAGAAGTGAAGCAGGTGTCTGCATTTAGACTACCCTGTAGTTAGCATTTGGTCAGAGAGCAATCTTGCTACCATAGCAAGGAGGCAGCTGACTAAGGCAGCTAGAACTTTTCTGCTAGGACATTTTTGACTAGGGAGAAGGTAGACAGATACTTTATTAGAAGTGTACTATCTGCAAGGTAAATTGGGACCTTCAATCATGGTAAAAACAGAAACACAAGAGTTAGTGTGCTTGTCTGAGTTGGGGAAGAGAACTGATAATCATCTTTGTAAAAAAAAAAGGATAAAGGGGCAATCAGGGTTTAAAGACAGCACAACAAAAACAGGCAGGGTAGAAGCAAGATTGGTTCAAGCAATAGTTTAGGCAAGGGGTAAAAAGGTCCTAAAGTTGGCTAAACAGAAAAACAGGCAGGGTAGGACAAAGTTATGCTGGGTGTGGTGCAGTGCAGTGGCTGTGGGGTGACAGGCTTCAGGGAGACTTTCTGGAGACTGCAGTGTTGCCCCATCTGCATGCACCTCTCTGGGCTGAGGAGGGAGGTTGCTAGACTCCAGGCTGAGTTGGCTAGGATTTGGGGTGCCTCCATCCCACCCAGGGACCTCCATATCTGCTGCCATGGCCTCAAAGGATGCCAAGGATGAGGAGCAGCTAGAGTATGATGGGCTCAGGAAGGGTGAGGGTAGTGGGTCAGAGACATATCTCCCACATGGTACCACTACACAATTCCTATGTCACTCTAGCAGGGCAGGACTGTCCCATAGGGGCACCCGCAGTAGTGACCAAGAAGGATATTGGGGTTCTTCATAGTAGAGACCCCAAGGTGGGTGGTAGAGGACCCCAGAGGAGAAGGATGACACAACTCATGGTGGGGGCCTCAGTTGTTAGAGGGATAGATTTTGGGACAAGAAGGGAGGGGTAGAGGGAGGTTAGGTGCCTACCTGGTGCCACTGCTTGGGGGGATGGTGAGCAGATCCTGAGGATCCCTAGGGAAGCAGGGCAGAAGGGAGAGTTGAATGTCATGGTCCACCTCAGGACCAATGACCTGGCTAGGGATGAGGCTAGGATAGTACAGGAAGAGTTCAGTGAGTTGGGGAGGGGTCTTAGGCAGGTAGCACACTCAGTGGCCTTTTCTGAGGTGCTACCTGTCTATGACAGGGGGAAGGTTAGGGTACTCCATACCAGGAGCTTCAACACATGGTTGAAGGAATGGTGCAGAGAGGAGGGGTTCAGCTACATTAGGGATTGGGGTCTCACCTAGAGGGACAGAGGCATATACTGGGGAGATGGCCTGCATCCATCCAAGAGGGGAACCACAATCCTTTTTTCTTTCTTTCTTTCCCCCAATTTTTAACCAGGAGAGACACACTAAGCTGAAAGTTTGTTTACAGGTGTGACCTGGGAGCACAGGGAAGTTAAGTGACTTGCTCAGGGTCACACAGTATGCAAGTGTGGGCTGTGGAGATTCAAACCCAGGTCTCCAGATTTGCAGCTCAGAGCCTTAAACCACTGTGCTATACTGCCTCCCCACCTCCTTAATGAACAGTCTAAATGCTATACTGACAGGCATTTAAACTAGCTGGGGGGGGTTGGAAGGAAACAGGGAGACATAAACTCCCCCCCCCCTTAAACTGAAGAAGGCAGTAAAGGGAGACCTAAGAGAAAGAAACCCCCAAGGGTACCCAACAAAAAAGGAATCAAAGTGGTAAAAATGAAGAAAGATGGGACTGAAAGCAGACGGGGTAAAGAGAGAGAGAGAGATGACAAAAGGGGACAGGGGAAGATGACAGACAGGGTGGTTGCACATTCTGGAAGGCCTTGTGTGCAAATGCTCGAAGTCTGAGAACCAAAATCCTGGACCTAGAGGCCATCATGGCAGAGGCTGACTTGGACATTGTCACCATTACTGAGTCATGGCGCAATAAGAACCATGACTGGGATATAGCCATGCCAGGCTACACTCTGTTCGAAAAGGACAGGGTGGGAAAGAAAGGGGGGAGTGGCTTTTTATGTGAGGGATCATATAAAGGCTACTGAAATACAGGGAAACCAGGAAGGGGTGGAGGTACTGTGAGTCACCCTAAAAGGCAGGGAAGGGAGTCGCTATTCACACTGGCATTATCCACAGATCTCCAACATGGGAAGGGGGGATTGGATAAGGTTTTAGTGGAAGCCATCCAAAAGATGGCAAACAAGGGAGAGGTGCTGCTGGTGGGGGACTTCAGTCTGTTGGATGTAGACTGGAGCATCCCAGATGCAGCTTCAGCTAGGAACAGGGACATCCTGGACTCCTTGCAGGGGGCATTCCTCATGCACCTAGTAAAACAGCCCACTTGTGAGGGGGCAGTACTGGACCTTTTACTCACCAACAGGGGCAGTGTTGCAGACATCACAATGGGTGGCCACCTGGGGACCAGTGATCAATGTACAGTGCTTTTTTAAATTCTATTTTGCTGCTCCGGTTGGCCTAGGCATCTCTCAGAGGTGCTCGCTCGACCTAGCCTCTACTCCCCACCTGAGTCCTCTCTTCCCTCGGGCATCCCCCACCTAGGACCTTCAAGCCCCCCAGATCACCCCTCTGGGGGAGGTCCCACCCACCCACCTACCCGACGGCCTTTCTGTAATTAGAGGGTCGGTCCTGGTTGGCGCCAGGGGGAGCCTGAAGGAAAGATGGTCCAGCACTGTGTATGTGGGTTCAGTCCCTGGAGCCCTCATCACCTTCCTGGTCCACTGGGGATTTTCCTTGATGGTTGCCCCCTTGGAGTGGGGACATGCAATGATGTCCATGGCACTGATGTGCCGATGTCTGCCGACACTCCACCCCACATCTGTTGGCACCACATGTTCCTGGCGCTGCCCCTGGCTACCACCAGGAGCCACCTAGGAGTGATGCGGACCTTGGATCCCTCCCCAGGAAGGGACAGCAGTCCTCCAGATGCTCAATTCCTTCTCTTCCCTGCTGACTCCCGGTGGGCCAGGTCCATTCCCGAACCTGGGTCACTAGTGTGGCTCGAGGTGCGGCATCCAGTGCCTCAACCCTCAGCGCCACTGGGCCAGCTCATACAGTGTGGTTTAATGTAAGTACTGTGGCAGAATTGAACCACACAAAGGCAAGGGTCCTGGACTTCAGGAGAGTCAATTTTAAAAAGACAGGGGAATGCCACATGGATGCCCTGGCAGGGGGGGCAGGACTTGAGGCAAGTGGAGGAACAGTGGGCAAATCTAAAATGAGTGATAGAGAAGGCAACAAACCTCTGCATCAGACAAGTAAGCAAAAGCAGGAGGAAAAAGAGAGACTGCTATTGTAACCCCTAGGTGGTGCTATCCCAAGGGTTACTACCCCTGCCTGAGAGACTAGTTGCAGGTTAAGGGGCCTGGGTATTGAAAATGGGTGCCTCCATCTGGAGGACAGGGTTGGTGGTAGCGTAGCTGACATGGGTACAGCCCTCCAGAACACTGTGACCCCCCTTTCCCCTCTAGTGGGTTGGTAGTATAGTCTAGAGGTTAGAGGAACGAGGTGTGAACGAGCTTGATACATCCAGCAGACCAGACCTGAATTTGATTCTCACAACCTCCACTTGCCTACTGTGTCACTTAATCGCCCAGTGCTCCCAGGTCGCCCCTGAAAACAGGCATTTGTGCCTAGTGGGCCTTACCCGGTTTCCAAAGACTAAAATAAAAATAAAAAAAATAAAAAAATAAACAATGAACAGAATATGCAAGTACAATAGCCTCCAAATGACAGATATATCCCCACTCTGATTGCACTTACCACCAGGGCTGGTTCCACCTGCTCTGCCCTGGAGACCCCCTGTAAAGTAAGGTTAAACACAGCAAACAATAGTACCACAGTGCTAGTTGTACAGAAGTGCACCACAGGCAGGTTAAGTGCAAAAAGATTCAGATCTGATTTATTCAGGGGAAATGAACAAGGAAGGGGCATAATCAAGTTGATTGGTTTAGGTACTGCTTCGATCAGGCTACAAGGCATGTACTTTAGAGTCCCTCAACACAGTCACACACACTCTGGGTACCCAGTGGTGAGGCAGGCTAACCTGACACATTGCCTGGGGTAGGCCGGCATTGCAGCTGGCCGGTGCCCTATGATGGTAAGACAAGTCATGCACAATAACCCACAATTTGTAATCCAGAGCCAGGAGGCTCAGTTCTTGATGATTTGACAAAACAATTAAATCAGATGACACACTCTGATTGAGCTGTTGTTGCAAGGAGCTACCCTGGTGTTTACTGACACTACCCAATACAGGACACAGGATGGACAAAATGGAGACTGCAAGATGACTAGCTGGTTTGCCAGGAGAAGCAGGGCCCTCACGATCCACAGTGGTGTTGTTCCTGTTTGTGATGTTGAGCAGGGGGCTGATCCCCAGGCAGGTCTCTCGTCAATGGTCTTCTCTGTGGCATGAGTAGCTGGCTGGGCCAAGGTGGCAGGGCCCAGGCCAGGTGAACAATTCGGATAGCAGTCCGGTAGTGCTGGATTCAGCTTCCAGCAAGCGTGACACCAAATCGCGACCCACTAACACCATTCAGCACACTTATAGTAAAGCAAGGTAAATACCACAGTTTGGATGACAGTCTGGTCACAATCACAGTGTTTCTGCGCAAACCATATGCTCTGTGGTAGTTTCAGACTTCCTGACAGGCTGATCGCATGGAGCAAATCTTCGGTCCTCTTCAGGCAATAAGGCAGTCACAATTCGTTAATTCAGGTCAAACCCTTGTTCAGATTTAGTCCGGTTTAAATTCAGGCTAAAGGATTCCCTCATGAGGGACTAGTAGGCAGGCAGGCCAAATACAGCCTTTCCACCAGTTTCCCACGCGATTACGCAGGAGCAACTGCTTGAATATCTCGAGCTGTTCACTCTCTCAATTCCAATCTCAGACTTACTCTGTGCTGCAGGCAGCTTGGGACTTTCCCTCAGATCCAAAAGTTTTGATTCGTTGATTCATCTGTCTGTCACAGTAAGGGCTCCCCCTCCAGGTCCATTTAGGCGCCAAAGTGGAAAAACTATAATTCCTACAGAAATTCACTCCCACAAAACCCCTGGGGGCAGGCTCCATTTTAGGAACCCCAAAGGTACTGATTGGTCCACAATGGCAGTCCAGAACCAAGATGGTGGTAATTTACAAAAATGTCTATGCTGCAAAGAAGGCAGGTTAGACAAACTTTGATATCATTATTACTTGAACAGATAATTAGCAAATAACTACAGCTCCTAACAGAGTTCCCTCTGCGCAACTAGCAATGGCAGAATGGAGCAATTATTTTTCAGCTCTGGTGGGACTTGAACTTAGAAACACTCAGCCCCCACCCAGATTAATTATACACTGCGATATAAGCAGCTCTTAAAGAGCAGGGCACAGAGGCTATAAAGGCACTCACATGCAATAGCTTTTAAACGGTTAAGACACAGAACACCAGCCTGGCAGTGGACATTTAGGCACACTCAAGGAAGATTTTCAGGAACCCCCATTTTTAGGGGGGGTTACACCCTTCCCTGCCTAGAAAAACCTGGTGTCCACGTCAAGTCTGCACCACACAAATATTGAAAAGGCAACATACTATATGAGAGATACATGACATTAGCATGCTATACAAATACTATCTTGATGCATCAGTAAACATAAGCTTATCACATTACCATACATTTTCACTACACTTCACAATACTATATCTATAATGACAATAATTATGCATGTTTCATACACGCGATACTTATTCTGCAATGATTAACACACTATTAGATTACAGTACTGATTCAAGTCATAACTTCTTGCATATTGAACAGTGTAATGGGGGCCCTTCCCTATCAGCTAACTTGGGGCTAGATGGGACAGGGGCACCATATTCTGAGGGAAGAACAGTTAACCTAGAGTAGGCAGACAGGCTCAGTTTGGGTAGTGAGCTCTGAGAAACATAGACACCTTTGTGAACCACACTGACAGGCAAATCTACTGGCCTCCTCAGGGGAGTCATAACTAAGGTGTAGCACTGGCTTAACAGCTCATCCAGACTTTCTGGGGAGGTACAGACACAAGCTTTGGGCAATCAAAAATGGCACTGGACTCTTCTTCTTTCATGAGGGGTACCTCTGCACAGGTTGAAATGTCCAGATTGAGAACACTGTTGGCTCCTTGCTCTGTGGGTTCTGTGCCCACAATACTTGGCTCTTTATTATCTTTGGAACAGGGCTCAGGTGACTCATCTGGAGGGAACTCTGGACTTATTGAACTTGGTGGCACAAGATGGTTGTTGTCAACATTGTTATCTCATTCTGCAGGATCTGGTATGTCACCAGGGAGATTTACTACATCGGATCCTTCCTCAGGTAACTCATACAGTTCCACTAGACACAAGGAATCTGCTACTTCAGACATAATACTCTGCACCTCACTTTCAGGGGGCATTGGTACCAAAAAAGAGCTGGGGGTTTGCACAATCCTGAAGGCCCAGCCTCATCCCCATAATTATGCATAGGGTTTCCTTGGAATAACTGACTCAGTTCATAAGAAGAATAATGAACATTGTCACATTCACTTTCATCAGAGGTAGACTGACAGTCACTATCATTCTGGGTCTGCCGAGGGCAGGCCTTGGGCCTGGAACAACTGGAGCAGGTTGACTCTGTCTCTTTTTAACAGCAGCATGAGTCACTGGCCCAGGTGAGGCATCACTTGTCGATTCAGCATCAATGATCACTTGGCTGATAGGCAGTAGGCGGTTCCTGTGCATGGTCTTGACAACTTTAGAGTCATTTTCAGGGTGCACTTTGTACACTGGCAGATCATCCAATTTGCCAACTACTACATGGGGGAGATGGTGCCACCTATTGGCAATTTGATGCTTGCCATGCAGTTCCAAGTTATTTAATAGCACTCAATTCCCAGGCAACAGCTCCTGAGCCTTTACACGTGGATCACGTCTCTGTTAACAAGGTTTCATTTGGCAGCCATTGTTTGAGCCAGTTGGTATGCATGGTTCAATTGAGCTTTCAGTTTCTGTACATGTTGTAAATAGTTCTCAGCTTGGACCCCATCTGGGGAGACCCCAAAGCAAACATCTACGGGCAGCTGGGCTTCCCTCCCTAACATAAGACGATAGGGAGAGAATCCGGTAGCAGCACTTTTAGTGCAATTGTAAGCATGTACCAGTACCAGGGTGCTAAGCTGCTGAATCCACTTAGGCTTGTCTTTAGGATGGAGGGTGCACAATATGTCCAGAAGAGTTCAGTTAAAGCATTCTGGCTGGGGGTCCCCCTGAGGGTGATAGGGAGTGGTTCTGGACTTCCACAACCCCACAGGGAGAGCATTTCTTTGATTAGTCTACTTTCAAAGTCTCTTCCTTGGTTGGAATGGATACATTGGGGTGCACCATAGTGGACAAAGAACTTTTCTACTAGCACCTTGGCCACCGTAGAAGCCTTTTGATCCTTGGTTGGGAAAGCTTGTGCGTATCTGGTAAAGTGATCAGTTACTACCAGTACATTGCCAATGTTCTTTTGATTGGGCTCCAGACACAGGAAGTCTATGCAAACCAGCTCCATGGGGGCACTGGTAGCGATGTTGACAAGTGGGCAGCTTTCTGGGGCAAAGATTTCTGTTGAAGGCAGCGACTGCAAGTTTTGACATGATGCTCGACATCTGCCCTCAATTTTGACCAATAGAATCGGGAACGTACTAAGTCAAGAGTCTGGTCAATACCAAGGTGTCCCATGTGGTTATGGAGGGACGTCAGTACCAGCTGTTTGAAAGCCGTGGGTAGGACCAACTGCTGCTTGTCCACTTGACCTCAATGATCTATTGTTTCTGTATATAATAACTGATCACGTAGCTTTAATCTGGGACCTTCCTTGAATAACAATGCAGTCCGTAAGTCAGTAGAACATAATTTAGACACATCCTTCCCCGCATGCAGGGCGTCAAATGCGGACTGAATCATGGGGTCTTGGGATTGAGCCCACTGAATGCTGTCACTATCAAACTGTGGCAAAGCACTAATATCTAATGCAGAGAAATGACAATAGGCGGCAGGTATGCAAGTATCGGGGGGGGGGCCCAAGCAGTCCCCCAGGCAGTCCATGGTGTCTGCAGACAATTGCTCATCTTTGTCAAACTTTTGGCACTATGGTTTAATAGAAGGTTCATTGTCTTTGGAACTTGGCCACCGTGGAAGGATGTCAGCATCAATATGGTTCAGTCCAGGCCGGTATTCAACCTCATACTTGTAAGTTGATAGAGTAGAAAGCCACTGGTGTCCTGTGGCGTCCAACTTGGCTGAAGCCTGTACATATGTCAAAGGGTTGTTATCAGTCTTTATTAATATTTTGGTTCCATAGAGGTATTCATGAAACTGATCGACTATAGCCCACTTTAGAGCAAGGAACTCCAACTTGTGAACCAGATAATTTCACTTGGATGGTTTTAGACTGCAACTGGCAAATGCCACAGGTCTCAGGCCATCTTTATACTCTTGATATAACACAGACCCAAGCCCCTTCAGACTGGCATCCATGTGCAGGACGTATGGCTTGGTGGGATCAGCATATGCAAGGACTGGGGCTTGGGTAAGCTGATAGATAACTTCAAAGTATGCCACCTCGCACTCGGGGGTCCAATAGGTCCCAAAGAGTTCACCTGTTCAAAAATACACCTTTTCTTCTTCCTTGAAGGACCCCCTCTTGTATCTGCAGTTGGTAGGAAGATAGCCTTGGGTAAGATTAAAGAGCAGTTGGATTACCTTTGAATAGTCCTTAATGAATCTGCAATAGTAGCCACAGAACTCCAGGAAACACTGTAGCTCTTTTAAGTTGGTAGGCTGAGGCCAGGTGGTCAGAGACTCCACTTTACTGGGGTCCATCTGTATCCCCTCAGCTGACACTATGTGTCCCACATATTTTATAGCCACTTGAAAAAACTGGCATTTGTCTATGGATAACTTGAGGCCAAATTCTTCCAAACGATAGAGGACTTTGAGCAGTCTGGTCTCATGTTCCTCTAGCGTGTATCCGAAAATGATGACATCATCCAAGTACACTGAACATTCCAGCAGGCTCATGTCTCCCACTGCACGTTCCATCAGTCTCTGGAAGGTGGCAGGGACTTCCGAAATCCTTTGTGGCATCCTCAGGAATTTGTAGAACCCCAAAGGACTGATGAAAGCTGTTTTCTCATGGTCCTCCGGGGCCATCGGAATCTGATAATATCCGCTGCAGAGATCCAGTACTGAGAACCACTGACTCCTGTTTAGGCAGTCCAGGGCATCCTGTATGCATGGCATGGTGTATTGATCTGGGATGGTCTTTTGGTTTAGGGTTCGATAATCCACACACATCCTCATGGACTCATTCTTCTTGCACACAGCTATGATGGGGGATGCATAGGGACTCCTTGACTCTTGAATAGTACCGGCAGCTAATATCTCCTGTAGGTGCCTCCGAACATCGTCCATATCCACTGGGGCAAGGCAGCGGGATCGCTCCCAGAAAGGTCTATCATCATGCAGCCGAATATTATGCTCAGCACCATGGACGCATCCCACATGCCATTCTTTCAGGGAAAACACCTGGTCCCTCTGGGCAAGTTTCCTGCAAATTCGAGTCTTCCACTAAGCAGACAAGGGGGAATCACCGAAGTCAAATAGGTCTGGGGTCACTTCCTCCCTTCCACCAGAATTGTTGTGGCTGGGTAATACTGCAGTGTCTGTGCAGTGTACTGTAGCCAGTGTACACCCCCTGTTCACCTGGACTTCTCGATCTGACATGTTTTGAACCTGGACCATCACTCACCGTGCATAGGCATGGGCATGGGCAAGTAGAATACTGGGTTTAACCAGCAACCCCTATGGCAATTTCCCTTCACCAGGAGCATCCACCATCAATATTTTATTTTTCACATCCTTCCGAAGACGAACTTCTCCGTGACTGGTGTATTGAGCATTGGGGCACTAGAGAATCGGGATCTTTCTTCCACACTATCCCCACTTGCTCATTTCTGTCCACCTCAGTAGTCTGCTTCTGCTGGTCATAGACTCTCTGGATCAAGGCTGGAATTTTCAGGGCTTTCCCAGTCTGTTGCCCTTGTTTCCCTTGGTGCAACTGCGCTAGCCTTCCAAACATGTGGGCGTTTGTGCTGATGAGCAGCAGAACCCCATCATATAATCCAGCAGGGGGACACACCAGAGCTAGCATCACAACCTATTCATCCACTCCAGCCACGGCAGTAGGAAACAACAACCAGATCTGTATATATCCCAAGTAGGGGTAGGACTTCTCGCTTAACTTCCACACATGCAGACCTTCCAGTGGTAGTAGGGGCACATCAGACAGGTGCTCTCAGTAGAAATCTTGAAACACTATGGTCACTTGGGATCAACTGTCAAACATGGCCCGGGCAGATACACCATTTACTGTTACAGTGGTCTCCATGGATGGGCCTACCACTTCAGACCAGTCAGGGGATGAGGACTTGGATGTCTGCCTAGCTGTCTTGGATGAATAACTCTGTCTGGTAGGCCCAGCCTGAGGCCGTATATTGCATCGCCGAATTAATGCCAGCAGCCGTGTAGTAACCTTTCTCAGATTCTCAGGTGAGCTGCAGTTAAACCCAGTATGCCCGTCTTCTCCACAGTGATAGCAGAAAATGGGCTCCTTGGAGTCTCTACTGGAAGGGGAGCCATTCCCCTATTTGGGCATGGTAGGCGAGTCTCAGGGGTCCCTCTCTGATCTGCGACTTGCTTTCCTTGCTTTCTGGGCTTCCCCAGGGGTCAGCGGCTTGCATAGCTCGAAGCAGGTCTCCTACCAGGACTCTCAGTTCTTGTACCTCTTCCAGCAGGTTACCCTTAGCCCGGGTTTCAGAGGAGATGACGTGCACCCCACTCCTCTAGGTGGGACCTCGCTGTTTGACACGGGAGGTGCCTGACATAAGTTAGCATCTTTTGCCGCCTTGGACGCTTTTGTTGACTGACTCAGCTCTGTCAGTTCTTTAATCAGTTCCCTCTTGTGTTGCAATTCAGTCTCATCACTTCTTTCAGGGGTCTGGCAGGTACAGACAACCTCAACATAAGGCTCCCATCCCTCTTCATTAGTCTTTGCTTCACAAATCTCTTTCATGAAGTAACAATATTCAGGAGGATTAGTCTTCCTGTTTTGCAATTTAAGTTTCAGCATCATCACGATCGAGTACCTGGCTGATTTTAGGATATGATCTAATCTGACCCGATTCAGTTCACTAGCAGGCACCCCTCCTTTCCTGTGGGCCCTCTGCAGAGCCCTCTCAATTCTGGTAACAAACATAGACAACTTCTCATTCTTCCATTGTTTTGCAGATTTAAATTTCCACATCAAATCATCCCCTGACTTGGTGCTACCAAAGACCCCCTCCAAAGCAGAGAGGTATTCAGCAGCAGTGGCCTCTGGGCTGGTAGATCGGAGAAAATGAATGGCCTCCAATGCAGTGCCCCTCAAGTTCTACATGAGCCTCTTCCTTTTCTCCCCCTCTGAGCACTGCCACTCCTGGACCATGGGGGTGGCATAGTCCATCCACGTTTCCAGGTCATCCTCCCCTACAGGCACTGGAACTGTGCCCAAGAAGAGTCTACGTCTACGTTAAGAGTCCAGGTGTACAGATAGTATCACTATGGGGGAGGTGACCATAGGGAAGGTCCTAGGGGTGGCAGGAGATGCTATAGGAGACTGCAAGGGGAGTGGTATCTTCAGAAAGATCTATCATCTTTACTAACTCTTTGGAAGATTGCCACTCAGAAGCTAACAATTTGAGCAGCCTATCTTTGAACCCCCTTATGCTGGGGGCCCTCTAAGAGTAGCCGGATCACTGTGCTGATGAATGACTCTCCACCCCTTCTGGGACCCTTCAGGCAAAATAACAGGGGCACCTTCTCTGGGTTGATGGGGAGGCTGCAGGAGAGGAGGGCCACCATAGTTTGATCAAATAGGTCTAAATCTCTCCCCTTCACCTCAGCCTTCCCCAAGCACTTAACTTGTTAAACATTCTCTACAATAACTGCATTAGTGATCCCTAATGGGACATCCATTAACAGAAGAGCTTGATGGGGGTTCACAATTGGGTATCGGGCAATGCCACATCTTGCTAGTAATGAGTCCAGTCTAGGTGTCTCAGGCGGCGGCTATGGAAGTGAAAACCACCCGGTATCCACATTTCTCCCACCTGAGGGACAGGGAGCCCCTGAAGGGCTAGTCTATGGCAGGGAAGAGAGTTAGAGGACAGAGGAAAGGTAGTAAGATAGTAAGAGTGGAATGTAGTGGAAAGGGAATATGAAGATGACATAAGGCAGTTAAATGATACAAGTTATGGGAATAAGAACCACAGAATAAGCAATATGTAAAAGACAGCAGGGTGAGTAAGGTGTTGTGACTGCGAAAGCCATGAAAAGATAATAACCCTACAGGGATTTCTAGAGGGGAAAAATATTTAAGGCATAAGACGCTCACAGAGTTAAGGTCACCAAAGGTTACAAGCGATCATAAATTCAACTATGCTCAGAGGGCAGCAGCTTGATGCTTCAGACTAAACTTAGGGGCTGGAGTAGCAATTGCAAGGCTCACACACATACCGAGCATGTAGAGATTTAAAGCCATTCATACTGCGGACGCAGCTTAATCTCAATGATGTTTGTACTTTGTTCCACAATGTTGGCAACAGGAAACTAGTGGCCACTCTGCCATAGCGAGACGAAGCCTTGGGTATACATAATGAGATGTAGGATGCGCTTCTTAGGGCATATGTCCCTGGCTCACTTAGGGGGAGACAGTCTATTATATATTGTGGAAGCCACTTCAAGAAGTCTCTATAAGTCCAAAGGACTGCGTTTCTATTACGCCTCAACATGACAGGACCACCCTATGGCTTTGTACAAGGGTAGAGATGGGGAGACCAGTAATAAACCAGATGGCCCTGTGGTAAAGCGTATCTAACTTTGCAAGCGAGGCTTTGGGATATCGACTATAATGGAAATCTGCATAATCAATCAGTGAAAGAAAAGTAGTTTGGACAAGGCGCACTTTTGCATCTCTAGTAAGAAACTGGTTAATTCTAAAGAATAGCCCCAGCTTCTGCCTTAACTTCTTTACAAGGTTCTCGACGTGCTCAGTGAATGATAGATTATGGTCTACCCACACACCTAGGTATTTAAACTTTCAGACAAACTCCAGTTTCTCTCCAAGAATTGTGGTAATCTGAGGTAGTGCTCCAGAGCTGGCCAGATTCATCAGACGGCTATAGGGTGAGAACAACATTGCTTTTGTTTTTTTAGCATTTAGAAGAAGTTTTTTATGGAGGAATTGTTTCTGGAGCTGGTTAAATTCTTCCTGGAGGTCAGCACAAATGGCTTCAGGTGTCAGACGACTTATATATACAACCGTGTCGTCAGCAAACAGGTGTATGTTGGCCCTGTTAATACTCTCATCAATGTTATTAACATAGATAGTGAATAGTAAGGGACCAAGTATGGATCCCTGCGGTAGTCCTCTCAGTAGAGGTTTGAGTGGGGATAGATCACCCTCAGCCTTAATTTGTTGACATTGTCGTCCTACAAGGTACTCAGTAAACCAATGCACAGAAACTGAGTCCAGGCCTATACTCTTCAGAGAAGAGAGAAGCAAGCTATGATCCACTGTATCAAAAGCCTTACTAAGGTCTAGAAATACAGCACAGACAAAGTTTCTGTTGTCCTGTTCTCGGTACCAATAGTTTGTTACTTTGGCAAGGGCCGAAATAGTGCTGTGTTTAGTTCTAAAGCCAGATTGCATAGGGTTTAGTAGGTTATTGGATTTGAGGTAGTCCCTTAGTTGGTTGCTGACAATCTTTTCCAGAAGTCTCGACAAAGTTGGGAGGAGGGAAATTGGTCTATAACTGTTAAGATCGCAGGGATCCCCTTATTTAAACAAGGGGATGACATGAGCAATTTTTCAGATTTTGGAATAAGCCCTTGGGACAATGATAAGTTAAATAAGTGGGTGATAGGAACAGTTAGGACATGATAGGAGACTTTAAGGAAATAAGGATCCAAAGAATCAGCACCAGCACTTTTCTTAATATCCAATTGGAGCATGAGGTCTTCAACCTCTTCCAGAGAGACCAGGTGGAATGAGAAGCCAGGTACCGGGACAGGAGAGTCTGAGCATGGGACACTTAATTGGGAGCAGACCAGGGATGCAGGGGAATTGTCGAAAGCTAGACCAGCTGTGGCAAAATGATTGTTAAATGCATCTAGGATTCCTGGTTTATCATTGATAGTAGTACTCCCAGTTGTAATCTTAGGTGGCAAGGAATTACCAGGCATATATCTGGACATGTCTTTGATTGTCCTCCAGAATTTGAAGGAGCACTTTGCTGCAGAATCCAATTTGGTAAGATAAAATGCTGCCTTAGCGTCCCTGACCATTTTCGTACAAACATTGCGTGCCCTTTTCTGAACTGACACCAGTCTGAGTCAAGCTTTGTTCGTCGAGCTTTTTTCCACAACTTATCCCTACCAAGCAATGCAGCTTTCAGCTCAGCAGAGAACCAACAACATGTTTTGTTTTTCACACAAATGTTTACCATGGGGCATACATATTTAGGGCCCCAACAAGTATATCATGGAAAATATTATCTGCTGAGTTAACCGTGTTAGCCAAGTAGAAGTCTTGCCAACGTGGCAAGTGTTCCAACTCATAGACATAGGCAGCCACATCAAAGTTACAATGGGACCTTTTTGTAAGAAATTTAGCTATAGGTCCTGTATGATGCAGTGATCTGACCGCAGCAATGATGCAATGGTCACTGACATCAGCAAAGAAGATTCCAGCATATCAGAAGAGATGAAGCTTATTGACTAAAATAACATCCAGCAGTGTGCTGTTGCTCATGTTCTTTTTGTTTGGATGTGTGGGTTTGTGAATTAATTGCAACAACCCATGGGAATCGCAGAAAGTGTTTAAGGGTGAAGCAGTCTTCGATAACCAGTCGAAATTAAGGTCCCTTAGGATGATAGTTTCAAGGTTCTCTCTCTCCATAATAGAGCCAAGATGTGTAAGAAGGAGTGTACCAGCAGATGGGGGTCTATAGCACCCAATCACCCTGAGGGCAAGGGAAGTAGATAAATCCATCTTCAGGGTCAAACACTCAAATTCATTTTTGACAGAAGTAAAATCCAGGCAGGACATTGTAAACATTTCCTTAATGGATACCACCACACCAACTCCCCTAGTGGATCTGTCTGTTCTGAATAACTGGTAGGAATGAATACTAATCTCCCTGTCCTGAGAAGCTGGCCTAAGCCAAGATTCGGAGATTACCAGAACATCTGGCTGAGTATGGCTGACCCACGGCTGAATCATGGAGAACTTTTTTAGGAGGCTACAGACATTAGCATGCCAGAAACTCATGCCTTTAAGACAAGCAGCATCCGAAGGGGATGTAATGGTAGCGGTAAGACCAGGGTTTAGCTCAATGTTACCCAAACATAACAGTAACAGAAGTAATATCTTTGATAGGGCCGTGATAGTTAGTTTAATTTGTTACAATAGGTGCACAGAGAAGAAGAGGGATCAACCATAACAGTCACAATGGCTGTGCAGCAATCTATTTAAACATGTCTTGAACTGGGTGATTGGTATAATGTTAGTCATCTGCAATGTTGTCCTAATGGTCTCCCAAGTGCATGGGACCATTGTTGCAAGAGCACATTCCCCAGCCTTCATACCAAATCTTGGCTGCACAAAATTTGTCAGCAATGTGGATCTGAGTTTGTAGGTGTTACGTGATCTAGGATTTAGCTTGCTCAGTTGGTAGGATGGGACTGAATTTGTAATGAATTTATATACAAAGGTGAACCAGTGCAGTTGTCTCTGTATGGCTAGAGAGGTCCAGTCCACAGCCTCGTAAAGGTGACAGTGATGGGTGTTCCAAGGCAGACCTGTAAGTAATCTCAAGGCACTATAACAGAGTGGGTCCAGTATTCCAAGGAGTGTTTCTGAGGTGGTTCTAAAAATGCAGTTTCTGTAGTCTAGTTTGGACAAAATAATGAACTGACCAGATTCTTTCTAACTGGTACAGTATGTTAAAATATACCTTGTTCCTATAGAAGAAGGCTAACAGGCCTTTTAATTTGGTGGACAGGTTTTGGATATGGGAGCTAAATGATGGTTGCTCATCTAGGTAAATACCCAGGTATTTATAGGAGGCTACTCTAGAAATGACATCTCCACCTACTGCATTTAGGGAAAATTAGGTGGAGTCAACAGTTTTCTTGCTGAACATCATCCATTGCCTTTTCTTAGTGTTAAGCAACAGACTTAACTATGATAGTATCTTCTGAATTTTATGGAAATTGCTTTGGATGGTGTTCATTGTGATGGTGACATCCTTGTTGTGCATGTACAGGATAGTGTCATCTACACAAAGGAATAACTCTGTGTCTATAGAGCTGTGTTCTGGAATCTCATTGATGTAGATCAAAAATAGGAGGACGTGGAAATGATAACTTGCTTAGATCTGAACAAACAGGTAGGGACAGCTTAAGGAGAGAATAGGTCAGATAGGTATTTAGGTAGTTTGCCAGTTCTGTAGTGTGCTCCCATGAGAGCAATGCTGAGAATCCCCTCAGTTGAGGACTCCCTCCATCAGGACTTCACGGTGATCCAGAAGTGGTTTCTTGACAATCGTCTTGTCATCAACCAAAAGAAGACAATGTCCATGTTGTTCATCTTCAAGCAATGGAGCACCTCTTCTTCCCCCTCTCTGATGAAACATTCCCTGGATCGAGCTTGTCTGGACTAGGTTATTGACTACAAGTACCTTCGTCTCCCCTTGGACTAACCCCTAGACTACTCCAAGCATGTCTCCCAGGTTGTAGCCAAGTCCTTTGCTAAGCTTGACACCCTTTACAGAATAAAAGCTGTCTCCAAACAAAAATAAAGGAAACAGGTTGTGAAACAAACAATCCTTCCCCTCCTGGACTTCAGGACATAGTATACTCAGACACCAATTCCACCTCCCTCAACAAATCATCACTCTTTTCAACAGGTTATGCAGATTTGCACTAGAGCTTCCCAGACACATCACTGTACAATTACAATGAGTTTTTGGTCTTGTGGGAGCACACTACTTGACTAGGCAAACTGCTTAAATACCTATCTGACCTATATTCTCATTCTCATTCTCATTCTCATATTTATTCTCTCTCTCTCTCTCTGGCTCTTTCTTTGCTCAGATCCAAGGCAAGCTGGCATTTCCATGTCCCTAGATATGAACATAATCTAGGCCAAGCCTCCATTTGTTACAGACTCCCAAACATCTAGAACAATATACTCTCCAAAGTTACTACCCCTCCCCAAGTCAAGCAGGGCCCTGAGTAACACCTACTTTAAATCCTCATCAACCTGTTCAGTCTTCCCCCCCTTCTGTGTCTGGAGTGCTCCCCGAGGCTCCCGCAGGCAGGCTCGGGGAACTCAAGACATGGGATAAACACTGCACTGCAGTTTGCAACTAATGGAGCCCTAAGGCAAACAATCCAACTTCATCTTTTAGAACCCAGCTGCAACGACTCCAGTACTGCTTGTGCTGCCCAACTCCAAGCCCTCTCTGAGGGGCCTTAGTGATTTTTGACTTGATGTCTACTTGGATTTTTACCATTGACTCTTGCCATGTGAAATGTATGAACTTTGAAACTGTATGCACGCAGTATTGCACCCCTTAGAGGTTATTGCTCTGAACTCTACATAGAATGGTATCATTTGTTTTCTGCTATGAAAATTGTATGTCTCTGTGTTGCTTGTATTTTGAAATGGTATCCTTTCATCCCACTTTCACCAAGTCACAACTGGAAATGAGTTCTGGACTCCATGTGCTTGCCTTGCAAAATATGTTGAAATACACAGATTATGCAGAAATTTGCAGGCAGAAAAGGACCACATGGCCCATCTGGTCTGCCCTTACACTCTCCCCTGTTCCCTGCACCCCCCCTTAACACGTTATCATCCCCTTCCCCAACCCCTTATGTCTGTCCCATACCCTCTTGAAGCTCTCCACTGACTCGGCTCCCACCACCACCTCCTCCGGCAAACCGTTAAATACATAAATATATTTCCCAAATTTTCAATTTGCAAATGAATGAATGTTGCACACAACAAGGCTGTGTTTCCACAGAGGGGTGAGATGACATCATAGACTTCTAGACCGAAGCTCGAAAGGTCTCTATGTTGTCTTCGCACTCCAAGAAGGAAATATCAGACTTGTTGTGTAGCTACCCATACATTATTTTGTATAGCACAGTATATTTTTAATTAATTTACAGATTTCTTATCTTTGAGTTGAACTTTGATGAAATAAATATGAAACAGTAAACAAGTCAACAGGGTAGGATTCATAACCTTTGATGAGATTTAAGTAATAGCCATATCAGCTGGCAACATTACAAATAGTTCATCTTTTAAAAAAAACATTCTCTTGTGTTTTTGCTTTTTTTGTTGGATATCTTCATTCAAACAACATGAAGTCTTGCTATATTATGACAATTGCAGTATGACCGCAGGTTAGAACTGCTCTGGAGGTGAAATAGTTAACTTTCCATGCAGGCATGGAACTTAGAGTGCGAGCTCAGTTGAAAGCTCTGTCTGTTGTGCTTCAAACGCAAACTGTCAGATTCTTTACTCCGCCTCACTGAACAGTTGTTCGGAGATTTCTCCTTCTGCTCAGTTCATTTTGTCGGTTTAAAAGTATTATTTTTCGGTTTTAGCGAAATTAAACTGCAACGGTCGGTTCAAGCTCTGTCTGTGGTAATGTAAGTAATAGATAGGTTTTACATTTATTTTTCTATGTAGAACTTGAAATTCTTTATCGGTTCGGTTTGAACCGATCAGGTTATATTAAAATCTACTAGTCCTTTTTAGAGTGCGGTTCGGTTCTTATCAGTTCTAAAAAAGCGGATTTCATTACGTTTTTTTCCACGACCCGTGACATGGTTGGGAACCGACAAGGGTGTCTTGCTTGGTGGATTGCCATAAACGGGCAAGTTGGTTAGGCTGGCATTATGTCTGAGAAACCCAAAAGAAAAAATGGACCCACTGGGTTTCAACACTGTAATGTTTGTGGGGAAGCTTTTGCTAAGGCTGACCCACACACCATATGTGTCTATTGTCTGGGGTTTGACCACCTCAATTCAGACTGCCAGATTTGTCACAATTTCCTTGCTGCCACCATAGATAAGAGAGTTGGTAAGCTTGGGGAAAGGGAGGCCAAAATATCCGCTGACTCGGATGGCCAGCCCGGTTCGGTGCCAACCGAACCGGAGGGAGTGCCCCCTGACCAGGGCGTTACGTCCTCGGGCAAATGAAGAGCCGGTTCTGAGGAGCCGGTGCCAGCAAAAAGGACTAGAAAGTCAGCTAGTGTAGAGCCAAAAGTTCTCTCCCCAACTGCTGAGGAAATAGCTAAAGCAATTCAAATTGTCCAGTCTCTCTCTCCAGTTCCGACCGGACTGACACCTTCAGGTAAGCGTTCGGTTCGGCCGGTTCCACCGGTTCAAGATAATGATTTTGAGGATTTTTATGAACCGGGGGAGGGGGAAGAGGAATATGAGGAGAGTGAATATGGTTTTGGAGATCTGGATGTGCCCATTGATCCGGACATCCCTCCAGATAGACCCCTAGGGGTTTCTCCTCCAAGGCTTTCTGAGTTCCCTTCTCATTTCATGTTTTATAAAAAAGTTGCTGAAACTCCAGCTCCCTGTTGAGGAAGCTGTTGATGACCAAGAGGAGCCAGACTATGTAGAAATGATGGATATTCCAGAGTCTAGAGACTGTCTATTCCTTTGCATAAATCTTTTCGAAACAGACAGTAAAGTTTTAAAACTCCTCACACTATACCTCCTGTGGATAAAAGGATGGACAAGAGGTATACCTTATCAGGCTCGATACTGATTTCCTCACTCAACAAATGCAGCCATGTGGGGGTAGTGCAGGCTGCAGCCTGTGACAAGGCTAATATTCCCCTAGCTTCACACCCTCTGAAAAGGACTCCAGGAAGATTGATGCTATGGCAAAGAAACAGAACATGGCAGCATCTTTGAGACTCGGACAAGCAAATTATATGGCTTATGCTGCTAGGTACCATAAATCCAGATGGGATACTGTGCTGGCCCTAGCGAAACAAGTCCCTTACCAGCTTGCCAGGGAGCTGGAACAGGTGGCTATGGATGGTATTGAGGCATCCAAGGTGCAATTTCATGCTGCAGTGGACTCTAATGATGTTTCATCAAGAGTCATGGCTACATCTGTGGCACTTCGCAGGATGGCTTGGCTCAGATGTACTACCCTGTCTCAGGATACCCAGTCTAAGGCCATGGATTTTCCTGTTGTGGGAAATTGTCTATTTGAGAACAAACAGAGAATTACATGAAGAAAATGGATGAATATGGGACCACCTATAGGAGTGCACAGGCCAAGGAAAGGCAGGCCACTCCTCAAAAGCAGCTTCCTAGAGGCAGGGGCAGGCCTTTTCATAGGCCTTTTTACCAAGCCCAAGCTTCCTCCTTCACCTATGCTCAGAGGGGGTTCTGTAGAGGGAGAGGCAGACGAGGTACAAGCAGGTCTGCTTCCACCCCTCAGCCCAAAGCCCCTGCCAAGCAGGCACCCTGATGGGATTGCCAGAGCCGATTCTCCTCTACCTGTAGGTTGCAGGCTGGCTTACTTTGTCCAGGACTGGAAGTCTTTAACATCAGACAAGTGGGTCCTGGAAGTAGTAAGCCAGGGTCTGGTTCTCAGCTTCAAAAAATTTCCAAAGCTGAGAACCAGATCTTTTCCACCTGCAACTCCATCAGAGGCACACGCCCTAGAGGCAGAGGTCTCTACCCTCCTGGCTCTCAGAGCTGTGGAAAGGTTCCTCCCTACACCAGGGCAAAGGTTTGTACTCCAGGTACTTCCTTACCCCAAAAAAGACAGGAGAATGGTGGCCCATCCTGGATCTCAGATATTTAAACAAGCACCTTTTAAAGCCAAAGTTCAAAATGGTGACTCTGGGAATTATCCTACCCTCTTTAAGGCCAGGGGACTGGCTAGCTTCCCTGGACCTCAAGGATGCCTACTTCCATATTCCCATCAGAAGCTCCCATCGAAAGTACCTCAGGTTCAAGCTGCCCTCAGGCCACTACCAGTTCAGAGCAATGCCCTTTGGCCTTACTTCTGCCCTAATTGTATTCACCAAATGCCTGGCTGTAGCAGTTGCCTACCTAAGAAGGCAAAAGATTGCCATCTTTCCTTACCTGGACGATTGGCTCTTAGTAGGCCAGTCCCCAGACCAGGTCAATTTACACCTTCAGATAACGCAGCAACTGCTTACCTCTCTAGGTTTCCTTCTGAATCTCTCAAAGTCAGTTCTAGAGCTGGTCCAGCTTCTTACCTTCATAGGTGCAGAACTGAACACACAGGAAGCCAGGGCCTTCCTCCCCCTGGACAGGGCAAAGACCCTAGTCTCCCTGGTCTCCTCATTTACCCTGCAGGTCTCCTGGCCAGCAAGGCATTTTCTGCAGCTCCTAGGACACATGGCTGCTTCCACAGCAGTTGTGCAAGGAGCAAGATTTCAGATGAGGGACATCCAGTTCCATTTGAGAGCTTTTTGGTCTCAAAGAAAGGATCCTCTTACCAAGCTGATCCCAGTAACTCGAACCCTGGTCCAAGCCCTACAGCGGTGGCAGGATCAGAGCAACCTGAGACAAGGGGTTCCTTTTGTCCTCAGTCTCATTCTCTAATCCTTGCTACAGATGTGTCCCTCTTGGACTGGGAGCTCACATAGGCGACCTCACCACCCAGGGTCTGTGGTCTCCCAGGAATCTCTCTCCACATCAACCTGTTGGAGCTCAGAGCAGTTTTCTAGCACTTCAAGCTTTTTCCAAATCTGTTCAGAACAAGAGTATTCAGGTCAGAACAGACAACACCACTACAATGTGGTACATCAACAAGCAAGGGGCATTGGTCTATGGCCTTGTGCACAAGCGATGAAGTTGTGGTCTCCGGCTTACTCCCTGAACACCTCCCTTATGGCAGTTCACCTCCCAGGCAAGGACAATGTCCTGGCAGATGCTCTCAGCAGGATTTCCCAGGGCCACCACGAATGGTCACTGGATCCGCTGATCTTGGGAGTAGTATTTGCCAGATGGGGCACCCCTCAGATAGATCTTTTTGCAGCCCCAGACAATCACCAACTTCCTCTTTTTTGCTGCAGGCCCCCAGTGTTGGGCTCACTCCCACTGGATGCCTTAGCCCTCAGTTGGGAGGGGAAGTTTCTCCATGCCTTCCCTCCCTTTCCTCTCCTGTTCAAAGTGCTAGTCAAAATCAGATCCCAATCATGCAAAGTCATTCTGATAGCTCCGGATTGGGCCAGACAGTCCTGGTATCCACACTGGCACTTTTTTTGATGCCCACCTTGTTGTTTTTCACCTACCTTTTTGGGTGAATTGGTGTTGTGTTTTTGCATTTTTGGGTCTCTTGACTTGAATCTTTGTTTTAGGCCAAAAATGAGTGTTTATGTTAGTAGCCAGTTGGCTAGTGTAGGTTTACAGCTTCCACACAGAACCTTAGTGAGTTTTAGCTCGTAAAGATCTGACAGTTTGCGTTTGAAGCACAACAGACAGAGTTTTCAACTGAGCTCGCGCTCTAAGTTCCATGCCTGCATGGAAAGTTAACTATTTCACCTCCAGAGCAGTTCTAACCTGCGGTCATACTGCAATTGTCATAATATAGCAAGACTCCATTAGAAGAAACAACATTACTAAGGTGAGTAATTTTTTCTTATGATGAATCTCCAGTGTAGGCAAGTATGAGGAATGTTAATGGACTATGGAATTCTATGTTGTTGTACCACAGTACTGTCACTACAGTATCACAGGATTGCAGTATAATGTATGGAAAGGGAAAGGGGAAATGGTTTAAGCAGGAGAGGCACACTAAGCCAGATCTTGTTTCCAGGTGTGACCTGGGAGCACAAGGAAGTTAACTGACTTGCTCAGAGTCACACAGTATGCAAATAGGGGCTGATAGGATTCACACCCAGGTCTCCAGGTTTGCAGCTCAATGCCTTTAACCACTACGTATGGTAGAATGTTGTTCTACCTCAATTTTTATCTCAGCTGAAATGCTGTTTTACCACAGTTCAAAGGTCATCTATATAGTGTATGGTGGAATATAGTTCAGCATGGAGTTCCATGCTACGTAAAAAGTCATTCTGCTGCACTAGTGATGTCCGTGCTGCAGCAAAATGACTTTTCATTCTGCTGCAGTACATATGTCATCAGACAAGGCTCATAAGACGTTCATGACTCACGGCGATGGAAAGAGCAGAGAGGCACAGGATCCACAGGACACCAGAAAAAAAGGTGTGATCAACCAGATAAGTTAAACTTACTGTTACTGTGCTGCAGGATCAACCAGATTTTTGAAAAATGTCAACACCCAGTCCTCTAAATGAATGTCCTCTTGCTAAGCGAGAGGATCAGCCACCATTTTCTTTTACTTTTTTAAATAAAATTGACATTGACATTGACATTACTTCAAAACCCTGCCCAAACCCAAAAGTTAACCAATTGAAATGCGCCAGGTCCCTAACAACCACACAGTGTACCCTACCAACCAGGGCTAACTCGGCAGTAAGCACTGAGATTTCTGCTCAGGAAAAAAACAAACATTAAGGTGCCAAACTATATTTTTTATTCATTTTTGGAAGACACCATACACTACATAGAACAGTGTATGGACCACTATACACAACATGGCTCTTTTTAATCTTGTGGTTACTATGGGGACTGAGAGACCTCCCGGGCTTTGCTCTCGAGGTCATCTGGTCAGCACAGTAACCACTCAGTTGAGAATAGCCTTGTTGTGTATAGTGAGCCATACACTATCTATGGTTGCCACCTGTCAAGTTTTTTACCTGGCGATCAGGTTTTCAGGGTCTCTATCAGGTAATTCAGTTTTGCTCTGTGCTGTTCAGGTTTTTGAGCCATTTTGAGTGCTCACATACTTTTGAAACAAATGTTTTCATATTATTCATTGTTTCAGCTGCATGTCCAGCTTACAAACAAGCTCTGTTGTCAATATGGTCCTTTGTTTGTGAAAGCAGTCAGCTTGGGAGGTGTAAAGTGTGGCCATTAACACCATTAGCACTTACTTAACCTAATCTTTTCCACTGCATCTTAAATTGGCATTGCAGCACAGCTGCCCCCACCTTCTGTAACAGTAACAGAGCCAGTTGTCTTCCACTTTCATTTGCTGGTAAACATTTTCATCTCTAACAGAATTTAGGCATTTTTAAATGTTTTAAATTATTTTTTTCCCTCAGGAAAAAAGTATGGTCACTTCTTTGGCTTTGAAATAGTACTGTGGACATGAACAGGGAATGGAGCCAGAAAAATATATAAAGCACACATTACAGGAAACAATTTCTTTATTATGTATTATTATATACTTTGTACACTGTTGTATGCTATTTATGGTATTTCCCTTGTTTGCCCCAGATCATATCTGTAAATTACATTTCTTCTATCTCTGTATGTTTATTTGGTAAATCAATGGCAATAAATCAATACATAAGTGAATGAATGACTAGGAAGAATCTAGGAAAGTAACTTAACAGGTACAGTACAGTATCTTAACATTTTTGTTTAACTGCTGCTTTAAGTGTTGTCTTTTATTGACATAACAAATGGCTTACTAGGAGGAACAATGCATGAAAAGGGGTGGGGCTAAGGGCGGAGCTTAGGATCCGGATTTTGCCCCATCCAAAGGTGGCAACCCTAACACTATCCTCTATGTAGTGACATACCTACTGTGGTACACAACACCATCCCTGTATCACTACTGTGGTACAATAACATCTGGAAGCGTACAGATTTTCATACATAACATGAAATTGAGCTGGTACAAGCTCCTACCTTGCAGACAGGTTACAAATTGTCAGTATTGGAAACACATTAGCAGCACCTCTGTCAGGAGTATTTTTTGTCTAGCTGATATCTTTACTCTGAGGAATCTGCACTGTAGGTAAGAACAACAAATTTTTAATAGACTATGGGATTCTATGCTGTGTACCACAGTACTGCCAATACTGCGGAGTACCTCAAGGACTGGTTTTGGCTAGCTTACTTTCTTCTATTGTCATCAAATCAATTTCTAAATGTCAGAAAATATGGAAGAAAGAACTTATGTTGATACAGTAGTAGTTTTATCTTTCTAAAGTAATAATGACACTAAACAGATGGTGGCATAGTCTACTATTATTTCTCATCAAACAAAAACATTTTAAAGCAAAGACAACAAATACAGTGCTGTGTAGATCTCAACATAGACTTGGCAGTTTATGTAAAAATGTAACCAGATTTCTTTTGAGATGTAATTGTGAAACACATCGCCTTTTAATGTCTCAGCTGAACTGGCCTAATGAGGAAGAACGACTAAAAATAGTTTACAAAATGCTTAATTAACTGACTGCATCTTATTTATCATGACTGTTATGAACTCAGTGCAGCACATGTTCGCAATACAATGTGAACAACAGATTTTTTCAATACCCACAATTATTTCTAAGTTTGGAAGGCTGGCATTTGATTACTCCTCTGCCTATTCATGAAGCTCCCTCTCCTTTATTCAGTACCTCGAATATAGCTCTTTTTATATATTCAAGAAAATACTTAAAGAATATTATAAGGTGGAGCAAGTGCTTTAAAATGTCCTACTATCTAAGCAAACTTTATGTGCAACTGTTTTATTTCAAACTGTATCTGTCACCACTGACAGGACACCCATGAAAACAAGATGTTCCATCTCAGTGGGTCAGTCCTGTAGAAATAAATTTTACTAAAAGAACATCTACACCACTTTATCATCTGGCAGACTCTCCTCTCATGAAACAAGGGATGATTGATTCTATGACATGCAAAATATTTCAAGTCAAAGAAGACTAAGCTCCAAAGGGTACCAATACAGATAATCTCAATGTATGCAATGATTGTGTAAATAAAAAGTCAACAATATCAATGTTATTTTTACTTCTTGGGAATCTACAATAAGAATGTCATGGTATTCTTACTCAAGACAGAAGACTGGTAAACTAGTTTCTTCATAAAAAAGCTTTAATTTTACAGACTGGGACTTGGTTCTACACAGAAAGCCCTATTTATACAACTTTAACTGTAACCAACTCATACATACCCCCATAATACAAAGCATCATGGGATATATGTATATATACAAATCACCTAAACCAGCCTACATTTTCATGGTGATTTATATATATTCCATGATGCTTTACATTATTGGGTTATGTGTGATTTTGTATTTCTTCAAAACTTGGCTTTGTTGACAGTGCCTTCATGGGTAACCCATGCCTCTGTGCGTTTGTGTTGAGGTTTTTTGTCTGTTTAACTGTAGCTGCCTCCCTCTGATTGCTACCACACAGACCCATGCCATGGAATAAATCAGGTATAGCATGGCCTAATAAAAAGTTGCTTGATATTTAGCTTGCATTCCATGAACCCTGTGACTGATGTATTGGGTTCACAGACCACTCAGCAGATATCAGACATGTTTTTATTAGGTCCATGCCATATCCTACCTTTCTATGCTTATTTTATGTAGGAGCATTGAATGTAACCCAGATCCAGTTCACTCTTCTGTGGGGCTATCAACAAAGGCCAAAACATAGTAATCCTGAATGCTTGAAATTGAATTAATAAGATGCACCGCTTTAAGGTATGGGGGCCCCTTAAGCTAGATGCCCTGGCACTAACAGAAAGATGGCCAAGTTCTAGCTTGCTAGCTGGGGAATTATATATGATTGTTTACTCCCTGTATAGAAAAGACAGATTTAAGGGTAGAGGAGGTGAATTCGCTCTGCATGTTAAAATTACAAGTTGAAACAAACATCTTCACCCTGGTTGTACAGGTGTAAATCCAAGCCACCTAGGTTACCTGTCACAGCCATAAACTCCATAGTATCATACAACTCCTAACATCAGAGAGACAGCACAGTAATGATGACTGACTTCCAGACTGGAATGGATCTGCTGTTGACCTGTCCCCAAGAAATGGCTAAGTAGAAATAACCTTACACAACTAATCAATTCCACAACCAGGTTAAATTCCCGAACTTAAATGGGAACCTGTTTAGACAGATCTTATAACTGAACTAAAAGGAAGGACTTTGATTTTCTATTCTGTCTTTCATATCAACTGTATTACAAAGTGTTTTATAATCCAGGTGAGTGAGGGAGAATGGTACCACCATTAGGCAAACAGGGAGATTCAAACAGCAGAGATAGATTAGAGAGAAATATTAGAGATGGACCTCGACTAGTACAATATCAAGTACAGACAAACTACAAAAAGCCTTTTAATGCTTGTTTTTGTCTGTACGTTCCTAAATACAGGAGGGTAAGTGACTTATCGGGGTGACACAGTGAGTCAATGCTATTGTGGCATTAAGGCTTAGGCCCCCAGGTTCATAGCTCTGTGCTGTAACCCCAGGGCCAAACAATGTGACATCCTTTGTATGGTTCTGCAAAAGACAACAACAAACCACTGTTCAGGTCATCAGTACTAAAATAAATCATGAAGCATGGCAAATGTTGAACAGATAACCTCTGATCCATGTAACATCTGCTAGGAATAAGTGTCCCATTAGCCTGCGGCTGTATGAGTAGTTAAATGCTTACCCTATAATCTTTAAGGCATTCTAACAAGAAAAAACAGGAATCAGAAGAAATCATCACAAATGGATTACAGCAGACCTGCCAAAAGAAATGTGCTAATATTGTAAAGCTTGGGAAAATTCAACCACTGTAAAGTCACATGCTGTTTGGAATACATACCACCATTTAAGAATCAAGTACGTCAACTATGTCTTAAAGACATGATCCCAGTATGACTGAGGCTTTTGAGAAATCCAGTTCAAATATAGCCAATAGCATTTGTCAGGGATTAAACTTTACCCTAGGTCATACCATACTTAGGAGATTGACCACCTGAATAATTGTGGTACTGTACTAACTAATCCCCTTGAAATAATAAATGCTTTCAATGGCCATTTCACAAGTTTTGGAGAAATAGAAATGATGAACTGCACACTTATCACAAGAGATGTTGACTATTTAATGAAATGACAGGTCTCTGAAGTTACCAATGATCTTCTAGGAAACAATCTTCACCATTGATTCACACTAACTAGTCTTAGCCAGAGGCACAAGGACCTGTGGGAAGCAGAACATTTCAGGAGGGCTGATGCCAAGACAAGCTGCATGCATGCCCGGCACCATGTGAGTGGCTCATGGCACCAGGCTTACCTCAGCACCAGCCCTCAACCACCTCAGTTCCTTTTTCCCACTGTCGTGTGCACATCAGTGATGAAGTTGCTCGCCTGCTGGGAGTCAGAACTTCACGTCTATATGACAACAGCATTGAGTTCTTCTCAGTTTTAGTGTTTAAAACTTGAGTTTATTTTTGCGTCAGTTTAGTACTTTTACAAAAATATTTCTGCCAGTTTTTCTGTCAGCCCTAATGAGTCTGTGGTTGATGGCCATGGAGGATGATGGTAGGGAACCATTCAGGCAGGCTGCTCTGGCAGCGGGGCCATGTCTGATCCACTGTTCCCATCAGGGAAGGATTCTGTCCATGAACGGTCCTTCAACCGGGAGAAAAGACAGTCCTATTGAAAGCAGAGAAGAGTGGGTCCATCCCCAATTCTAATTGGGTTCCTGGTACTGCTTGGCTTCAAGTTCTTTGTCTTCCTTTGGAAAGGAAAAAAGTGGTACCACTTGTGGTCACCCTCTGGGAGGTCTGCTGCAAGATCGTCAGCATTGCTGTGGGTCTCTGATACCAGGATGTTGAGTTCTTGGGCCCAGAGTTCCCCTCTGTCTGTAAGTGGGGACCCCAGTGGACAGTTTCACTCTTGGGCAACTCTTTGGAGCAGTGGGTGCAGCACCAGGCTCATGTGTCTCTGCCAGTGGATCTGCTCCTTAGCCCTTCAGGGGTCTGTGGAACTGTAGCCGCAGGCAGGTCCCTCAGGCCGAGTACAGCATTTGGCTCTGACAACAGCCTTCAGTCCTTACCGGTGACTGAGCTGCTGACTCCTGTCCCACTGGCCACATCCCCACCTTATGTCACTTGGTGGAACTGGCCAGATGCCATTGCTGGTCACTTTGGTGCCAGCTGGGCCATTGGCATTGGGTCTGGTTCTGGTGCAGGAGCTGGTGCCAGGGATCTCCTGGTGCCAGATTTAGTTCTGGTTCTGGTGCTGCCTATAGCACCATCCCATTCTCCTTGGGGTCAGAGTCATCAGTGTTGTTAGAGTCATGTTTCTGGATTAGAGGGCTTGTGATCCACCAACCCCATGCTTCTCTCTCTGGGGAGGACGCAGAGGAGAATGAGTCTGACCCCAACCTCATCTTCTCTGAGGGCAGCAACAATGACTTTCTTAGCCTGGACTCTTTGCACCCAGTCACTACTGGTGTTCCTCAGGAGGGTCTAACTTTCAAGGCTGTATTTAGAGACATGCTTCTCCACTTTATTCTGAGCTTACAGCCATTGAGCAAGGTAAACGTCTCCATCTGCAGTGGTTAAACGTTTCTACCATGCTGGTTATTTAACATTTAAAACCTTGTTTGATGCAGTCTGGAGTAGGGCTGCTTCAGTTCCATCTGTCTACAAGCAAATAGATATATTACAAAAATGCACTGCCCCAGATGGTACAATGTATGTTTCTCAGCTTTAGCTGATGCCACTGTTATTCTCCCTGAGAATGACAAGCCCATTCTCCTCCAAGAGGTCACCATGTCTCCTTTCTTAACCTCAAAAATCTCAGTTTCTTGAATTGTGAAGTTTAGTTATTTCTTCCAGGATTGCTTAGCTCCCTGGATATGTAGGACACATATGGGCACATTTTAGTACACCCCAGCTACTTCAAATACCCCTGATTCTTCATGCCGGGGCAGCTTACCTGTTCAGAGTCTTGCCCTTTGGGTTTTCCTTGGTGCCTCAAGTCTTTGCAAAGTGCTTTGCAGTACTCGTAGTGCACCTGAGAAAATTAGGACTCTCCAGGTTTACCCTTATCTGGATGATTGGCTGATAGCCAGTCCATCCAGGCATGAAACAGAACAAACAGTGGCCATGCACATTCGGTTCCTTACCTCCATGGGGGGGGGGTTCTGCTTAATCTAAAAGACTCAGCTCTAACTCTCACAATGGATGTTGTTCAGAGGAGCTTTTCTGGATACAACCAAGGCCTTCCTTTCGGAGAAACAGAATGCAGGTGATCCAGCAGATAGCTTGCGACATTTTGGAGCACAAATCTGTTTCAGCCCACTCCATGCTATGCATGCTGTGTCTGAAAGCCTCCTCAGAGTTCACAGTGCCCCTGACATAGTTTTACATAAGAACAATTCAATGGATGCTCAGTGTACGGTGGTCACAAGCATCACAACCTCAGACCTACCCCATTCAGGTGACCAAGGCCCTGGTTCAGTCAATCACATGGTGGTCACTAGAGGACAATCTCCTCCAGAGCTTTCCTTCTCCCAACTGAAGTCTCAGGTGATTCTCATCACAGATGCTTCCTTTCTGAAATGGGGAGCCAACTGTCAGGGCCTCCAAACACAAGGTGCCTGGGACCCATCAGAATCTCATCTCATACACACCCATACTTCTGTTAATCAGAGGAGAGCTAGTGGAGCCAAGTGTAACAGATTTTCTGTCAGACAAATACTGTGAAAATCAATTTTTGTTGCAGGTGAAAAACTCGGGTTCTCAAGTCTTGTAAGCAGGTGACAGTGGTTAACAAGATCAAATGTCTTTGATAAATCAAGAAATAATGTGCCCACCAAGTCAACACTGTCCAAGGTCCTCTGGAAGGTGTCTATAACTTCCACTGTGGCTGTCAGGGTACTATAATTTTCCTTGAAGCCATGGTGGGAAGTTCTTAACAAATTCTTTGTATAGATATTCTTTTACTTACTCAAAGACAATTCGCTCCAGGACCTTGGACAGATGATCGAGTAAAGAGATAGCATGCCCCAGGTGCATAGTGAGGCACAAGGTACTTGCATCAAGTGCCTTCAGCACCAGGGAAGTGCTCTTATCAGGTAACAACCCACACCCCAGGAGTGTCTTATTGCTCTTATGAAATGGGTCTCTGAAAAATAAATTAAATAAAAGGCAAACTAAATAAAGAAGATTAAAAAATATGTAACCCCTGGACCCCTGCCTTTTTGCAAATGACAGGTGGCATCCTGTTGAAGCTAACAGCAGTACCTGGTAGGAACTGGGTTTGGGGAGGATTAGGTTACTTGGCACAGGGGGCCTAGGTCTGGCTACTCTGCACAGGAGCACCCAAGTAAATCCGAACACAGGAAGCAATAACTGTAATGTCCAGAACCAGGAATGGGATTCTACAGTGTGGCTTTTATTCACATCCAAACTGAACAAATAAAGCATAGACGGACACCCACGGGGCTATATTCCTGGTAATGCAGACTAGAGGCAACAGGACACTTCTTCACATTTCCAGCCCTCAGGCTCTAAACCCACCAGGCACACAGCCCGGACTTGCACGCAGCTTTGGGTACACAGCCCGACTTGTACACTACTTGGGTTTTCCCCACTGGCCCGGCTCCCCCGCCAGCCACTTGATCCACGGTCCATTATGGGAATGAACCAGTTATCCAATTGGTGGCTCCCCAAACCACCTTAGATCCTTTGACTCCTAGAGGGAATTTTCCTTCCAATCCCACATCTGGGTACTTCCTTCATCACTGGCCAAGTGCATGAGGCAAAGTAGAAATCCACAGAGCAAATCTGTAGAGGTGGATCTGGTCACTAAAGATGGGGGGTCTCCCACCTCCAGCTCCCACAATCCATACCCAGCCATTTCTCTGGAAACTAAACAACTCTTTTCTGAAAGCTTGGCAATGGAGATTACTGGGTAGACATATGTCACATCTCCTCTACATGTCTTGACTTTCCCTTATGTGCTGGACTTGAACATACTTTTACTTTTGGCTAAGCCTATTACTCTAGGCCTCCCACTACTTCAGTAGTCCAATCCCCACTATCACACAAGTCCCAGGGTGAAAACATGGGCCCTTTCGAAAGAGCAGCAACTCACCCTCTGGTTGCAGGTGCCCCACAGGTGATTCACAAAATCTTCTCGTTTCCCGAAACTCTTGGACAAAAATAAGGCAGCTTCTCCACTAGCAGTAGCCAGGGGGTTGCCCCTAGAATATGCAGGCTAAACTTTCCTGCCCCATCCCCTGAGGGATGGGACACAGAGACCTGACTCAGTGGTCTCCACCACTTTAAAACTAGCTTCTGTGTCTCTCTTTAGGTGGAAACACACACCTTTTTCCTAAATGTAGCCCTATGTGAGGGCTGAGGCTCAGAGCCTAACACAGAGCTGCTGTGCTCCTCTCACAACCAGCTCCAAACTCCAACTGACCTCAGACTACTGTTCAAACCTCCCAACATTCTACTCCAACTCCCTGCTGCAGATTCCAGTGTGGCTCATGCAGCTGCGACAGTTCTATGGTGATGTCATCCCTCAGTCTCAGCTGAGACTGAGAACAGAGTGAGACAGTGTGAAATCCATTTAACTGGAGTTTCACAAGCTGCCTTCCCTGCCTACCATTAGGTCTTACTGGGATTCTAGTAACCCCGGGTAACAAGGGGGTTACACTCGCCCTTGACCAGGAAAATGACTGTCCGCAGCCATTGTTTACCCGGCTTTAGGCCATCCCACTCTATGTGCTACCTTCGGAGGGGGGTGATCAGGCCCTCTCCTACCATGTGCGAGCACAGACAGGCAGGCAACACTAAGGGCCTAGAGGCCTTTAGCTGACATATCAGCCTCTACTCTACCCATTTATTATGGCCCCCTAGTGGCTCTGGTAGAACTGTCCAAAGCATATCCCTTATAGCTCAGCACTGCAGTCCTTATGGCCATTCAGGACCACAACCTGTCTATCCCCCCTAGCCCTCTAGGGAAAATCTGTCTGCCTCCAACTTAACACCCAAAAAAAAACAACCCGGGAACCTCCCCAACCTTGGGCAACCTGCAACCGCATACCAAGAAAATAATACCACATTATTACATCACTTTACTGCCTCCTCCCTACCCCCACAACCACACCTGTGGAAGGAAAAGGGTTAATACAGTAACAACATCAATAACAACACCACAGTACTTTAAATCACTACACACTAAAGTACTAATAAGGAACTCCGATGAGCCCATCCTCCTCTTCTTGTCTTCTCTTCTATCTTCTCCAGGAACACCTGCAAGAAAAAGAAAGACAACACACACTCCTAATCTGCATACACAGTCTACCTAAACCCCTACCATCAAAACACTGGAGAATCCCAAAAATATATATATTTTTTTCAGAAAAGGTAGAAAAACAGTATATACATTAGAAAACAGTAGAAAAACAGTGACATTATTTACAATACACATTTGGGGGAGATGGAGTGCCCTAAAAGTCCCAACTAGTGACCACAGTGCCTGAAGGCTAGTCCATTAAAGAGTCTCTCCTGGGCCAGAGCCCGGTGAAGCACAGTTCTAGCAGGCCAAAGTCCCAAAGGGGAGAGTCTTTGAGGACAGTTCACACATTCTGGAGTCTGCTAGTGTAGGGTGTGTACTGCAATGTCATAAAGATAGAAAAGTTCGGACTTATCAGCCCCTTGTAGAACGAAAAATCTGAACCGACTTGCACCTCAGACGAAGACTCTGCCTGGCAGCATTTCTTCCGATACAGCTGGGCGGACATCTTCCAGGAACTACAGGAGGGCACATCTGGGAACTGCTGGGCTGATGTCATCTCTGGAGATGGAACCTTAGAACAGGAACAAAAAGTAAAACAGCTGGTCTGACGTCATCCGATTACCAGGTGATGAAACAGGATACAGCTGGGCTGGTGTCCTCTCTGGATCTGAAGTCATCTGGTGGGCCAGTCAATGGATTCTGGAAAGGCCAGTACTCTGTAGAACTGATGAATGTGGGGCACCTGAGTCCTGGATGTCCATACTGGTGGATCAATAAAGGCACTTCACAAGTTGGTGTGGCAGTATTGACTACCACTGCTCGACTTTCCATTTAGTAGGCATTGGCACATTTGCTGGGAGGTCCTTGCATTGAGGCCAATAGTACAGGGGATCAGGAGCTTGAATTATTACCACATCTGGGCGCACATAATTCACACAGTGGGAGATTTCATGTCCCTCTCCATCCACTATTCGCACTCTGTCCATAAACAGTGTCCTGCCTCTCTTCCACTGGGTATATTTCTCATGAAACAGTCTGTCCTTTACATGCTTGTTTGCCCCAGGATGCACACCTTTCATTGCTTTGTCCCAGATCCAGGATTTCCTGCTGTTCTCAAGCTCCTCCCAGACTCTCTGAGGAAAGGTAAGAAAGGTCATCCCATAGATCTCATTCGCCTTCCTACAAACCAGTCTCCCCTCTTTACTAGCTTTGGTCAACCTGAGACCGCTGGCCTGGCTTGGGGGAGGCCAGTCCTGGTTCTGCCAGCTAGCATCCTTAACGAGATTAAAAATGGATACCTGACTTCTTCTTCTTGAATAGCCAGGGCAGTGGAATCACCACTCTCCTCCATGCATTCCTGCTTGAGGCAGTGTACCCATTCCTTTTTCACAAGGTCACATAGGTTCCCCCTCATCTTCTTCCTCACTACGGATCTAAACCCAGGAGTGAGCAGTTGTCCTCACTCCTGAGACTATCCACTCATCACTAGGCACGGAGGTCGACACCTCCCATTCAAAGGCCTGCCGCATCTCATCTTCTCCTATGAGACTTGGGCTAGGCCTCCCCCATCCAGGGTTCTACTGATGCATTATCTGAACTTTCCTTTTGAGATCCAGCATCCAAAACTTCAGCTTCTGGTTCTGTCTCTAAATCTGCACCCTCTAGCTTTGTGCCACACTCCCCCAAGGGGCCTTCTTCCACAGGCTCCGCCTGGTGCTGCGTGCTTCCAACTGAAGATTGCTGAACCTTTGTCCATGTGGGAGCCAAACGGATCTGAGGCACTTTATACAAGCCATATTTTTCTAGGCATCCAGCACAGTGAGGTATCATGAAGACGTCCCTTCCAGCATTCAAGCATATTTGACACACATGCACTGGATAACTAGGAGTCGCCACATGAGGAGGCAGTTGTCCTCCATAGCACCACTTTTCAATGTCCCTTTGTCTATTTACTGCTGCTGTTACTGCAACCCGGGCATGATCCGGGTAGCGAGGTGGTTCTGAGGCCATAACTGCAGAAAAAAACAAACAAAAGCTCACTGTAACTGAAAGTCCCACTTTACTGAACACCTTCTTTACTTTTTAAAATGGCTCCTCTGCTGCTGTGTTTACTTTACTACCCCACCCTGTAATGGCGACGGCAGCACTCCTGTGCATCAACATTCAGAAATTGGGTCAAGCCACTGCGCATCCGATTTACACACACTACTGATAACTTTTGCTCAAACTGCACAAACTTGCACTGTTCTTGTTCAAAACAAATTTACATGATTTTCCACAGACTTTTCACTTGCTGGAAACATTTCTTTTACTCACAGTCCCTTAAAGCTTCAGTTTTTTTAAGCACAGAATTGCCTGTAAACTAGTGCTGCACTTTTGGCTACAACTCACAGTCTCATAAAGCTTCAGGTTTTTTAAGCACAGGATTGCCTGTAAACTAGTGCTGCACTTTTGGCTACAACTCAGTCTTTCTCTGGCTTTAAAACGTTAAACTGATGCTGAACTTATTACTATGCACACAGTCAATGGCTTAACAGACTTGCACTTGCTGGTAGGACTTGACACAGTCATTACTTGCAAAGCGACTACACTGCTGCACACACATTTGGCTGGCTTTTGGCAGAAAATCACCGTTTGAGCAATTATCACTGTTGGTGTTTACTGTTATCACTAGCTGTTAGCTGCGATGGGAAAATGGCCTGCAGCCAGTCTTGGAGGCCTCAGAACAGAAACGGGTGGGCAGTCCTGATGATCGTCTCCTCGACCACCACACTTGCAATTTAGACGATCGAATAAGCGGGATGAGCCCAATTTTGAACAAAACAGTTTATTTTTGGAGGTTTTACAGTGCTTTTTAATCTCCATGACGCTCCTCCACAGGTCAGTACACGCACTCCACTCACACTCCCTCTCGTATGCTGGGGCAGTCACTGTAGAGCTGGCTGAGGGGCGGGACTGATTGCAGCCTCACCAATCACACGACACCATGCAAATGAGCCTCTTCTTCCTCACGAGTGCTCTTCTCCTCAAGGTGATCACTGAGCAGGCAAATTTAAACTGCAGAATGCATTTTCCTTTTTCTCAACTGATTCCATGGCGGGAGGCCATTTCAGCCATTTAACACAGCCATTCACACCTGCAAGTCTCTCAGTTCATTCAAAAAGCATTTCCAACGTCCAGGGCACAATTTTCCTGTTGCTACCGCTAGTCTTCCTCACTTTTCTTTACCACAGTTCATTCAAAAAGAAGGCAAAAATGCTGAAAACATTTGATGCAGGACAAGGGCACACTCTTTGGCTTTACTGCTCCTTGGTAAACAGTTGGCATTTTAAACAGCAGCATAAGATCCACAGCACACAGCAACACACTAGTTAACTTGCTTCAGCTTTTTGGGCTACCCACTGCCAGATAGCCAAAACACTAGCCCCTTGCCCAAGCACCTTCCTTCCAGAATTAAATCCAAAGCGGTGCCTCCATTTTTGTAACCCCCAGACCCCTGCCTTTTTGCAAATGACAGGTGGCATGCTGTTGAAGCTGACAGCAGCATCTGGTGGGGAATGGGTTCGGGGAGGATTAGGTTACTCAGCACAGGGGGCCTAGGTTTGGCTACTCTGCACAGGGGCACCCAAGTAAATCCGAACACAGGAAGTAATAACTGTAATGTCCAAAACCAGGAATGGGATTCTACAGTGTGGCTTTTATTCACATCCAAACTGAACAAACAAAGCATAGACGGACACCCACGGGGCTACATTCCTGGTAATGCAGATTAGAGACAACAGAACACTTCTTCACATTTTCAGCCGTCAGGCTCTAAACCCACCAGGCACACAGCCTGGACTTACACGCAGCTTTGGGTACACAGCCCGACTTGTACACTACTTGGGTTTTCCCCACTGGTCCAGCTCCCCCGCCAGCCACTTGATCCGCGGTCCATTATGGGAATGAACCAGTTATCCAATTGGTGGCTCCCCAAACCACCTTAGAGCCTTCGACTCCTAGAGGGAATTTTCCTTCCAATCCCACATCTGGGTACTTCCCTCATCACTGGCCAAGTGCATGAGGCAAAGTAGAAATTCACAGAGCAAATCCGTAGAGGTGGACTTGGTCACTAAAGATGGGGGGTCTCCCACCTCCAGCTCTCACAATCCATACCCAGCCATTTCTCTGGAAACTAAACAACTCTTTTCTGACAGCTTGGCAATGTAGAGATTACTGGGTAGACGTATGTCGCATCTCCTCTACATGTCTTGACTTTCCCTTATGTGCTGGACTTGAACATACTTTTACTTTCGGCTAAGCCTATTACTCTAGGCCTCCCACTACTTCAGTAGTCCAATCCCCACTATCACACAAGTCCCAGGGTGAAAACATGGGCCCTTTAGAAAGAGCAGAAACTCACCCTCCGGTTGCAGGTGCCCCCACAGGTAATTCACAAAATCTTCTTGTTTCGTGAAACTCTTGGACAAAAATAAGGCAGCTTCTCCACTAGCAGTAGCCAGGGGGTTGCCCCTGGAATATGCAGGCTAAACTTTCCTGCCCCATCCCCTGAGGGATGGGACACAGAGACCCGAATCAGTGGTCTCCACCACTTTAAAACTAGCTTCTGTGTCTCTCTTTAGGTGGAAACACACACCTTTTTCCTAAATGTAGCCCTATGTCAGGGCTGAGGCTCCAAGAGCCTAACACAGAGCTGCTGTGCTCCTCTCACAACCAGCTCCAAACTCCAACTGACCTCAGACTACTGTTCAAACCTCCCAACATTCTACTCCAACTCCCTGCTGCAGATTCCATTGTGGCTCATGCAGCTGCGACAGTTCTATGGTGATGTCATCCCTCAGTCTAAGCTGAGACTGAGAACAGAGTGAGACAGTGTGAAATCCATTTAACTGGAGTTTCACAAGCTGCCTTTCCTGCCTACCACTAGGTCTTACTGGGATTCTAGTAACCCCGGGTAACAAGGGGGTTACAGATATAAAGACAATATAAATGTAAAAGAAATAGAAAAGCAGTCCCTCTGTACTGTAGTTATTTGGGTTTTGTAATGAGATGGTGTTGGAGACCTGGAGACCACTAGAAGACAGTGGTGTATGTGTATGACTTCTGCATCTTTGTCTTAGTTCTGCATCAGGTCTGTGCCTCATATCCCCCCACTCTGCTCTTGTGAATTCAATTATCTGTTAATGTTTTATATTTTTTTGAAAGTTATGCTGCATGCTTGACCCTTCTAGGGCTCCCAGCTCTACCGTCGCATGATCCGTGGCCACCGGGCAGTCGGCGCTCCACAAGCCGGCGCCCAAGACCACAAGGGTGGACTTAATAAGCTGAGAGCTGAGACCCTCCTAGGGTTCCCAGCTCTACCACTGCATGATCCGTGGCCACCGGGCAGTCAGCGCTCCGCAAGCCAGCGCCCGAGACCACAACTGTGGACTCAACAAGCTGAGAGCTGAGACCCTCCTAGGGCTCCCAGCTCTACCACCGCATGATCCGCTGCCACCAGGTGGTCAGCACTCCACAGGCTGGTACCTGAGATCACAAGCACGGACTCAACAGGCTGAGAGCCAAGACCCTCCTAGGGCTCCCAGCTCTACCGCTGCACAATCCACGCGGCCACGGGCGGTCAGTGCTCCTCAAGCCGGTGCCTGAGACCACAGTGTGGATTCAACAAGCTGAGAGAATGGAAAGCTGCAAACCAATCGGAGTGCGAGCGCCTTTCTCCAGGCTCACTCCGATTGGTCCCTTTTACTTCTCCATTCGTTCCTATCTAGCGGAGTGAAGAGGCCCATTTTACACTGAAATACAGACTGTAATCTATCTCCTAGACTGTTTTTACTGCCTAAATCTGCCCCGAAATTGTTAAATTTTACACAGAAAAGCTGTTTTACTTTACTAAAGCTTCATAAATGTTAGAGTGATTACAGCCCTTCTTTGACTTGGTAACTGCAGCCAGACTCTCGGGCGCCAAGAAAATCACCCCTATTCAAGTGCAAATTTTTATTTTCACTGGCTTGTGAGACCCTTTGTCCTCCTTCAGTATTAATTGGCTCCTCTCTCCTTCCCTCCTCAGCCGAAACCCTCCTAGGGCTCCCAGCTCTACTGCTGCACGATCCACATCCACGGGGTGGTTGGCACTCCACAAGCTGGCGCCTGAGACCACAAGTGTGGACTCAACAAGCTGAGAGGCACAGGAAAGACACAAACTTTACGCCCACCCACCCATCCTCCTCCCTGCACATTCTTATATAGACCTTCTTGCCCTTCCCACTTCAGCTATTGGCCCTCTCTATATACTTCTCTTCTCTCTCTCCCCCCTACCTTTTTTTCCTCAGTCAAACACACTGGGACGCTACCTAGCGAATCACCCTAGCCTTCAACTTAAATAAGGAATTGTAACTCATTAAAAGCGCCTCTATATTGATCTCCCTATTCATCAAATCATGGCAAAGTGGCTTCAGATCATTAGCATCTTATGCACACTACCTCTATTAGGGGAACTTCAAGGTTGGACATATACTACTAGGGAATTCCATCCTTCCCCTATTGAATGCACGTACATCAAGCCTCTCCTCCACTCCTGTAACACCTCTGCACCTCTGCACCCTTACCATGGAGGATACTATCAGCTTGCAATAAGACATCAGATATCAGTGGGAAAGAGTCAGCCATCTCCACCCAGTGAAGTCACGCTGTGGTACTTCACAGCTAGGGTGCTATGCTATATAATAGCAGGACAACACACCACCTACAACAAGCCTCCGCAATCAGACTCAGATGTTACTTCCACTAGGAGAAGTAAATAAATCTCTAAATTATTACTTGCAGCTTTAAAGAAACTTATATTCCTCCTGTTACTATGTTTAGGTAATGTGTAACTTAATCCTGGGCCTACAAAAGTCATTGCCTCACCCGCAGATCTCCCAAAGTTCAAGGGTATCAGCTTCATGCATGTTAATGCGTGTAGCCTCCTGAAAAAACTGTCCACTATACAAGCTTGGATTACCCATACAGAACCCGACGTGCTTGTCATAACAGAAGCCTGGCTTTGTCCATCTACGCCTGATGAGGAGATTGCCACACCAAATTATCTCCTATTCAGAGCCGACAGACAAACCAGGGGAGGTGGAGTTGTCATCTACACAAAGGACAAACTTTCAGTCACTATCCTCGACTCCTTCTCACTCTCAAATGCATATGAATGTCTGTCCCTAAAAATTGAAACATCCCCTGCATCAGCCATCAGACTAATCGGCTGCTACAGACCCTATTCAGTGGGACCACAGCTACTAACTCACCTTTCATCTATGATGGACTCCGCCAACCTTGAAACTATAATAATGGGAGACCTCAGCTATGACTGGCTGTCCAACACCTCCCTTCCACTTAAATCCTTTTGCGACTCCCATGGTCTCTCACAATTTATCAACGAACCTACACGTACCAATAAGAAAAATCCATCAAGTAGCACCCTCCTAGATGTCCTATTAGTAAATAAACCCCACCTTTTCTCCCATGCAGAAATCTTCCACGTAGATGTCAGCGACCACTGTTTTATTGCAGGTGTGAGATTCAGTCATCTGCCCAAACCAAACTCGAGATTTTTGACTAAGAGATCTAAAAGGAACTTCAACCCACTGGCCTATATCAATGACCTCAAGGACTCTCCACTTTGGCAGAACTTCTACCTAGCAAAATCAGTAAACAATGCCTTTACCATCTTCCAAGAAATCTTAACCCATGCCCTTAACACCCATGCTCCTATGGTCAAAACCCATGTAAAGCCAAGAACATACATTTGATTTACTGCAGACCTCAAAGCTGCTTTACTAAACATGGACAACCTTTGGAAATGCGCTCGTAAATCGCAGTTGGATAAGGACTGGTGTCTCTTCAGAACTACCAGGAACCTATGTATAAAGCTGATCAGGGAAATGAAATCCAATTTCTACTGTTCAGAGTTTAACTCCACTTCAAACTGCCCAACAAAATTCTGGACCACCATAAAAAATCTCACTGGACACATAACAGGCAATGCACTCCCCTCAAAAATATCCACCAATAATGGCATCATTAGTGACAAAAACGAAATACTATAAGCATTCAACAACCACTTTGCCTCAGCTGGCCTGGCTTTTGACAACTCGCCTGCCTGTAAGCTGTACTCCAGCATGAATATACTACCTCCAGACCCAAATCCAATGAAAGCTGCCTTCTCCTTCTCACCTGTTACCTCAAAAGAAGTTGAAGAACACCTACTTCGCCTGGATATCAAGAAAAGCACCGGTGCGGATGCTCTGGACCCCTACTTTGAAAAAATTGCCTGGCATGTACTGGCAGTGCCCATCACCCATCTGTTCAATCTCTCACTCTCCCAGGGGTCCCTTCCTGAACTATGGAAAACTGCCCACATTATACCGCTCTTCAAATCCTACTCAGCCAACTCAGAACCAGGGACAAACTGTGGAGGAAGTATAAAAGCACTGGCCAACCCAGGGATCACACCATCTATAAGCAGCACAGAAACTCTTGCAAAAATCAAATACTACCAGAACCTACTTGCCAGCTCAGCCAGAGATCCACGCAAGTTCTGGGGCCACATAAAAACCTTTCTGGGTACACCTCAATCCATAACCCCCTCGGAAATTATTCTAGATGGTGTCCACTGTAATGACTCCCTTACCATTGCAAATGCTTTTAATAAGATGTTCTCTGATCTGTCCCAGTATACTTCCACACTTCAACCTCCAACTGTGGTTTCCCAGCCCTCATCAACCGGTGCACCAGCAGATACCTCTCTCAAGAAACATGTGCTGGATATTTACAAGCCCTTCTATTTCAAAGCTGCATCTGCATCGCAAGTCTTCAAACTGTTAAACTCAATATCGGACACCACCAGCCCTGGGTCCGACTCACTGGAACCTTGCCTACTAAAGGCAGCCGCCCATCTCATCTCCTATCCTCTAGCCAAGGTATTCACCCTCTCCCTCTCCAACAGTACCTTCCCTGACATCTGGAAATCCGCAAGAATCATTCCCACCTTCAAAAAGGGCAACAAAAGTGAGATCTCAAACTACAGACCCATAGCTATTCTGTCAGTCCTCAGCAAAATACTTGAAAAACTAGTAGCCACTCAGACCATTGATTTCCTTGAAACATCAAATCTGCTATGTGCAGCACAACATGGTTCCGGAAAACCACAGCACCACAAGGCTAGCCAAATTCACCACTGACACTCTCACAAGCATGGACAAAGTCAGCTTACTGGTGCTATCTTTATCGACCTCACAAGGCTTTCAACCTCATGGACCACCCCCTACTCCTATCCACCCTTCATATATTTGGCTTTTCACCCCCTGTCATAAGCTGGTTCTGGAGTTACTTAACCAACAGGACCCAAGCAGTCAAACTTAACTCATCAATCTCCGACTGTACTACCATCAACATTGGAGTGCCACAAGGATCAATACTGAGTCCACTCTTATTTTCATTATTCATAAATAACCTGCCATACAGCATTGCGTCCTGTGACTCTCTACTCTACGCAGATGACCTGGTTATCTATGCTAGCTCTAATAATGTAGACCAACTTAACATGGTACTGACATCTGCTTTCCACGCTCTCCAACTCTGGCTAAACACCCACCGCCTTATACTGAACTCCAGCAAAACCAAACTGATGCTTCTGGGCACTGCCCACAAGATAAGGTCCTGCCACTCTCCTTTAAAAGTCCTTGACCTGGATGGGACCCCCCTTGAGGTGGTTACCTCCTTCCATTATCTGGGCATCCTGCTAGACCAATCTCTGGACCTAAACCTGCACATCCAAGAAACATGTAAATCTGTGAACTGCAAACTGGGTGCTGCCTACAGATTCAGCTACATGCTCACACCTGCAGCCAAACTAGCCATCACCAGGGGTCTCCTCCTACCCGCTCTGACCTACTGTGCTCCCATCCTACCCATGGCACATAAATCCACACTACAAAAATAGGATGTCAATTTCAACAATATATGCAGGTATGCCTCAAAAACCCCCAGACTTAAACATCACTGCCAACTGTATAAAGACCTCGGCTGGCTCTCCCCCTCTGCCACCAGACTATACTACCTGGGCTGCCTTTGTGACTCCATCATTAGACTCAACAGACCAACATCCCTACTGAACTGCTTCAGCCAGCCCTCCCTCCACGTGAGCTGAGATCCTTGGACAAATCCCTACTAAAATTCCCCCGCTGCTGCACCTCCAAAGGGTCTGGAGCATTCGGGTACACAGCCCCTCAAGTGTGGAACCTCCTGCCACTCGACCTTAGACTGACATCTTCCCACAATCTCTTTAAGCGCAAGCTACATGAATACCTCCGCTTTCCATGGACCAGTGTGCCTGTTATGACCCTACCTGAGCTTGTCCTGTCAACCTCTCTCTCTTGCCCCACCACTCCCTCCTTCCTACTCCTTACCCTATTTTACTTACAACATTACCACTGTGATATATGTCTCTGCCCATATGCACTTCATTTCGAGTTCAAAACTCCGACCTCGAAGCCTACTTGCACTTGTCTAAAGTATGTAATTTTGTTGTAAGTTACTGCACCTTGACTACTACATTGTTTACCTGTTATTGCTGTTTGCACTATTGTACCTGTTACTGCTGCTTACTGAAATGTTTGTACTGATGATCGATGGGTACCAGGTACTGGCGTAGCCAATGCCTAAGCGCCCCCCAACGGACCCGTTTCAGGGTACTTCTCTCTCCTTGCACTTGTCTAGAGTGTGTAATTTTGTTGTAAGTTACTGCGCCTTGACTACTGCATTGTTAACCTGTTATTGCTGTTTGCACTGCTCTAAGTGTTACTGCTGCTTACTGGAATATTTGTACTGATGATCTAGGGGTACCAGGTACTGGCGCAGCCAATGCCTAAGCGCCCCAAAATGGACCCGTTCCTCTACTCCTATTGCCCCTGGACCTCCACAGCCCCCCAACCCCGCCTGAACACCGTTTCTCCTGCCTGGATACAGTTCCACAACCCCAGACATTAGCCGCACCATCAGCTGCTGAAACCACTCACCCGCCATACCTTACCCCGAACCCCTGCTATCTTTAGCCTCCCCCGTCGGCCTACGGCTCCATGATCCTGGGCTCCTCTAGTAGGCTCCTGCTGCTAAAACTGCTCACCCGCTGCTTTCACCTCGTACTCTCACACTCATCGATCTGTCCAACCTGCGTACGGTTTACATGGCACAGTCTCATCCCTCAGCCCCCTGCCGCCATTCCCGCCATATCCCCCTAACACTGACTTTTCACTTCTACACCCCCCAGTTAGACCCGTTTGCTCTTAACCTCTGCAGCCCCCCCGACTACCTGACTGAGCACCGACTCCTGCCGGGAACAGTACCACAACCCCGGGTACTTGCACCTTCCAGCCGCTGATGCCGCTCCCCCGCCATACCTCACCCCGAACCCCGCCATCCTAACTCTCCCCTGCCAACTTCGGTTACATGAACCCGGGCTCCTCTTGAGTGGTTCTGCCACTAAAGCCACCCCGTGGCCATCTTCACCTCTGATCCCCTCTCCCTCAGCTCTCTCTAGCCGCTGCACGGTTCCATGGACTCGGTCTCTTCCTGTAGCCCTCTACCGCTTATGCCACCATATCCCCCTCACTCAGACGTATACCGTAAGCCCCCTGCCCCGTCCAAATGTTCCCCCACTTCACTCCTCCTCCTCCTCCTCCTCTGGCCGCCGGTGCCTATCATGTCCTTTCCTGCCCTGTTTTCGCGCCGCTTTTACCCCTCTATAGCCCCACTGCAGGTGGTGTCTCCCCTGCCTCCAGCTCTGCCTGACCTACTCTCCCCCCACCTTGACCATGTACCGCCACCATCCATTCACCGCCCCACACCCAGACCCCCACCGTCCTGCCTCCTTCATCCCTGCTACCACCTTAACCACTTAGCCGCAAGGTTGCCTTCCCGCATCCACCCTTTTACCTGCTCACCCAGTTCCCCTTCCCCCATTCTCTCCCCTTCCCCTGACTCACCTGTCCTTTGGATCTGCCCTGTATACCTTTACCCGCTCACTAAATGCTACCTGTACACTGTAAATCTGCTGTTTTTCTCTTGACCTGTTGATTGTCTCTGAAGCTGTACTTCTTTATTGCCTTTTACTGAAAACTGTTCTCTGTATTGTTACTGCTTCCCTGTATTATGTAAATGAACTCTGTATTGTTACTGTACCTCCCAGGTCGTGCCTGAAAATAGTCACCTGTTTGGCTAGCACACCTACCCGGTAAACAAAAACTAAATAAAATTCCGGGGGCCCTTGTGACCTAAATAACTATAGGCCAATTTCACTACTCCCCATACTTTCAAAAATCCTAGAAAAAATAGTAAATGTCCAGCTGTGTGACTACCTGGAAATGACAAATTTTCTAAACCCTGTGCAATCAGGCTTTGGCATGAATCACAGTACGGTCTTGGCACTGGCCAAGGTCACCAACAATTGGCTACACGACCTCGACAACAAACAATTTGTATGTGCTGTCTTCCTGGGCCTCAGCAAAGCATGCGATACCATTGACCACTCCCTACTTCTCTCATCACTAAAAACATTAGGCCTAGATGCCACCTCTATGGGCTGGTTTCAGAACTACCTAATGGATAGGCAACGGCAGGTAAAAGCAGAAGGGGAGTTGTCCCCCCCAAACAGTTACTTAGAGATGTCCCTCAAGGATCCATACTGGGACCAATACTCTTCACCATATATATCAACAGTATCGACCTTGGTATAAAAAATGCCAATATCCACCTGTTTGCAGATGATACGGTACTGTACCTAAGCCGGTCTGCACCTGAAGCTGCCTGTAAAGCATTGCAATCAGACTTCAACATTCTCCAACACCAGCTTCTCAATAAAAAACTGCTACTTAATGCCAAAAAGAACAAGGTGATGATTCTCTCTCCTGGCAACCCACCATCCCACTCTGCCCTTGGCACCCCCCCATCACTACCCTATTGGGGGAAAACCTGGACTATGTCACCAAGTTCAAATATCTGGGAATCTGGCTAGATCACAAGCTCTCCTTCGGAGAACATTTGGAGGACATGGTAAAAAAGCTAAGACAGAGACTAGGGCTCTTTTATCGGATAAACCACTTTCTAACTATGGAGGCAAGGAAACAGCTCGTACAGGCTACCTTCATCTACCTGCTAGACTACGCTGACTTTATCTACTGCCACTGTAATGCCTCATATCTGAGTAAGCTGGATATCCTGTATCACAGAGCACTGCGCTTCATTACCGGTCTCCCCTCCTCCACCCACCACTGTTCCCTGTATAATGCTGTAGGATGGACCTCCCTTCAATCGAGAAGAAAAAGAAATCCGGCCACCTGGACTCTGAAAGCACTTGCTGGTAAACTTCCATGCTACACCTCTGATCTCCTGTCCTTAAGCAAAGTCAGAAAATATTCCCTAAGGAGCTACTCCTTCATCACCCTGAATATCCCCAGGGTCCGCACATGTTATGGGACTGCGGCCATAAGCTACTTACTTCCATCACTCTGGAATGAAATCCAGAAAATCTTGAGCTAAGAACCACAGTAACTATTACAGTGTTTAAGTCCCTATATGCAAAGCTAACCAAAGACAAATGTCACTGCTTCCACTGACTTTACTTTACTATAGCCTCTTTACTCACCTACGCTTTTCCATCTCGTCAGCGCACTTACCCCCCCTTCCCCTACCATTACCTCACCCTTCCTCTCTTCATCCTTCTCTTGCTCTGATCTCTCCTTTCCTAGGGCCACTGACCCTCCTAAGTCCTCCAAGGACAGTCACTGCACGATCAAGGATATCCGTAGCGGTGCCTCCGAAACCACTACCTGTAATTGTCCAGAGCAGCTCGCGCTCCTCAAGCTCCAAATTCCTCTGGGAGTACCGCTAGGATGCTGCCTGTTGCCTCTGTGTGGCCGTCGCCTCTCTGAACCACAACATTATCTACGCTACATACCCAGCCCCTATAAACCACGAACCCCTTTGCTGTGATCTTGGCCGCCGGTGCCTCCTGGTGCCATAGCTGGCCATCCTTAATTCCCCCACTCTTAGTCCCGTCATGGGTTTGCCTCCTATTCAGGGTTTGCTGTACTGATTAGTTCTCAAAGTTAGGATAGATATTTAATGTTGCCTGTTCCATTGAACACATTTATCACTGTCTTTACATCAATGTTTGTACCTTCTCTTATTTTTGTATCTCTGCCAATTATGTTATCTGTCTTCTTTATGACCATGTGTAACGCAGGTCCACCTTGTAAATTAACTTGCTTAACAGTGGATAAATAAAGATTTGATTGATTGATTGATTTCAAGTGTGCTGTAGACTGGAGACTGATTGCGTTTACAGTGCAGCAAGAGAGAGAGAGAGAGAGAAAGAGAAAGAGACTTCCAGCTTCGTCTGAAAGTTGTGATAGCTCACACAATTACACTTGTCTGTCCCAGTGCACATTTTTAACCCACCAGTGGTTGCATGACAACCCATTCTCTTGCAGTCTTTTTTATGCAATGTATGTACAGTATTCATTAGGGAAGGGAAGAGGAGGGGAGGGGAGGGAGGAGGGGAAGGTCTACGTCAGGGTCTTGCAGTAAGTGTTGATTCCTGTTCCTGCAGCTAAAATCTGGGACTGTAGATCTGAGCCCTTCAAGGTACTAAAAAAGGGAGGCAGTGGAGGGGAGGGGCTGCATGGAGTCTTGCAGCAAGTGTTGGTTCCTGTGGCTGCAGCTCAAATCTGGGACTGTACATTTGAGCCACTCAAGGTACCAAAAAGACAACAAATACAATGAAAGGTTAGATACTGTATTCAATAGTGTTTTGCACAATCATTTAAAGTGGTGCATGCATTTGTTATGACCGACAGGGATTCAATAAAAATGCTTTTTCTATGTTAGGGCACTAGTGAGTGTTCACTGTATTTTACAGCACAAACATGGCTGCCAGAAACAAAAAAATTATGTTAGGCATTGATATGCGGGCTGCACTGTGTCCTGCTTAGCATTACAAGTGCCAGTCACAGGATCATTGTCCTTTCAGGACACGGGTCCTGACCAATCAGGATGCAGAAGCTATCTACCCATTTTGTAAATGATTTTAATGCACTTGTAACAAGAATGAGGTTGAAGGCTGAGCGTTCTTACGCCACTGGTAAGTAGATTCAGATTCTATGATGTACACCCTGGAGGGGCTTATTACACTTACAAAATGGCTCTAAGTAAGTTTTTTGGGGGAAGAAAAATGAGAGTTGGCATCTGACCATGCATTTATAGAGATTTTAATGCACAGTCAGGTGATGGTTCTTAAACAATAAATTTTCTGGATTTTTTTCTTGCCATTTTATAAATGTAATTTTAACCAGCCTCCACACTTCACGGGTCATAAGAGGAGGAGGAGAGCAGAAAACAATTTTAAATACAATTAAACCAGCACCCATACCAGTCGGGTCATGGGGGGAGGGTAGAAACAGTAAACCAAATAAACTTTAAGTAGCCCCCTCACCTCTTATGTTAAAGGGTGGAGGGTGGAAGCAGAAAACAATCTGAAATACAATTAAACTAGCCCCCATACTCCACAGATCATTAGCAGGAATGCTGAGAGCAGAAAACAGTTCAAAATAAAATCAAACCAGCTCTCACATTCCTTGGATCATAAGGGGAAGAGGGTAAGCAGCAGGCGACTTGAAATAAAATTAAACAGCCCTCTCATCCATCATGTCATAGATGCAGATGACTTGAGCCTATATACAGAAAATATGCAGATTTCAATCCCAGAAGTAACAGAAATTCCAAGGTGAGTTCAGTATTTATTGCAATGTATAGAATAAATGTGGATAGACTCCAAGTCTGATCTGCTGTTGCTTGGTAAGTTTCCATACTTGCTGTTGGTAATGATTGCCCTTTTCATATTTTTTTTTTAAAAGGAAGATGTATAGCTCAATCCACAAATATATGTGGATCCACCTGGAAACATGTGTAAAGGCAGTGCACAGTCCTGTGCTGCATAAGTGATTTGTGGGTGATGCAGTATACTGTGGAATTGGGAGTAGCTGGTAGGTGTGGATGGTACTGCGGAAGGGCTCAGAACAGCCAGGGCAAGCAAATGAGGAGAGCAGCACAGGCCCACAGAAAGCCTTGCAACCCCACCATAAAAGGATGAGCACCCCCCCCCCAGTCAGGTACTCAGAAATGTCTTCTGCGGCTTCCACAAGTGCAGGGCAGTACATCACCGATACCAAACAGAGCAGTAATGCCACAGCAACCAGCTACAGCACAAGATGGTCAGGCTGGTTTCATGAGGCAAGAGGAAGTGGAAATGGCAGTGGCACCCACCACAAGCCATGGACACCAAACTTCACTGCAGAGGACACGTCCATCATTGTCACAGAGGTGTATGCAAATAATGCGATCCTGGTTGGCGCTGGGGCACTGAAAGGCATGCCCATACATAAACAGCTGGTGAGGGTGGCCATCCAGGATGCTACAAAGGGTGCCCAGAACACTCCCCCCCCCATGGAATCACAGCTATCAAGCACAGGTGTTGTGACCTGCAAGGCTCTGTGAAGAAGAAGCTGGTGCTGTGGAGGTAGGCACAACTCACAATAGGTGGGGGTGGCTCCCGGGAGGACCCTGAGATTACCCTAGTTGATGACATCATGGAGGACATCTTCAGCCCATTGTCAGTTGGTGGTGAGGAGGAAGGGATTGACACACTGGAAGATAAATACTGTCATGTGGCCACATGGTGACCAGTCAAAGCATATATATAGTGTTAATGCAGTGCACATCTTTCACAGGTGAACAGCTGCCAATACCTGTATGGAAAGCAGATGATGACACTGATGATGATGAAAAGCAGGCACACCCACTCATACTCAGTCAGGCACTACAGTATGGCAGCTGATGCAGTAACCACCACATCTGTACTGTCCACAGGTTCTAAACCACTGTGCTTCAGGGGTCCCAGGACACCACTGGTAGTGCCATGGATGACACACAGGATAGTGACAGTGGCACAGGGGTGATCCACAGCTCACCACTAGCAGCCATGGCTCATGACACACACATTCTCCCCAAGGGAATGTCCAGAAACTGTCACTTGAGTCATGTCACCACCACCAAAAATTGACACACCCACCAGACATACCCACACTGACCATGCCAGGTGCACTGGACAAAACAGCAACAGATGCTGACATTGACCCTCTGGAGGGGCCATCACAGCCATGGCCCCAGGACCACAGGCCCAGGAGGCAGATGCTGTAGGCCTTGTAGGGCATGTACACCAAGGTGCATGCACTGGAACAAGAGCGAATAAGGCAGTCAGGGACAGGCATGATGTATAATGCCGCAGGATGCTTTGAACCCACTTAAACCCATCTCTCAACAGGAAGTGGGAAAGGTGATCCACTCAATGTCTAAAAGCAAGTCTCCTGGGCTAGATGCCTTCTCAGTGATTTCCTTGCAGCATTTACTTCCCGTTTGACCTCCAAACTCACTAGAGAGTTCACTGAGGTATGGGAGAAAGGGTCCCTTCCTCCATCGTTCCATCAGGCATTGATCACCTCTTATCCAAGAAGGGGAAGGATAGCATCTTGTGCTCCCAATTTAGACCCATTTCACGTATAGATGTCGATGCAAAAGTTTTGCAAATGTCATCGTTAAACGTCTGGAACCCATCATAAGGACCCTTATCCATTGAGACCAAGTGGGGTTTGTACCTGGCCAGCTGGGTTTCAGTAATATTTGTAGAAGCCTGGACTTGTTATGGAAAACCAAGATGTAGACCCTACCCACTGCCACCCTGTTACTTAACACTGAAAAAGCCTTTGTCAGGTGGAGTGGGCTTACCTCTTTGATGCCCTGAAAATATTTGGATTCCCACCATGTTTTATTACACTGATCAAACTCCTCTACTAGGCTCCCATGGCCTTGGTCCTTACTAATTCCACCATTTCCCCGACATTCCCTTTGGGGCATAAATCACATCAGGAATGCCTCCTATCCCCATTTTTATTCTTCCTTGCAGTAGAGCCCCTGGTGCATAAGCTCAGAGTGAGCCCCAGACTCCCGGGAATAACGGTGGGACAATGCACCACCAGACTAATTTTGTTTGCAGATGACATTACCTGGTTCTTTACCAACATCCCACTATCTCCTCTGCTCCTGAGTGCTATAATCTGTGAATACTCAACCCTCTCAGGGTATAAACCCAATGAGGATAAGTCCCACATTATGCTCCTCAACACATCATGCACTCAGAGCTTATTTGCTGATTATCCCTATCAATGGGCACCAAGGAGGTCACCTATCTAGGCATTCAGTTATGGCCTAATATAAAAGACACAGTAGCAGCAAATATTAGCATCCTTCTCTCAAAGTTGGACTCTGACCTGAGGAATTGGAGACATGTCCACTTGTCCCTCTGGGGAAGAGTAAACGTACTTCAGATGGTAGTTCTCCTCAAACTCCAGTACATGCTGGTGACTCTCCCTGTATCGCCCCAAGTTACTTTTTCAGGAAAGTTAACTCCAAGATGTCTTGATTAATTTGTTTATTTTTTTGTTTGCTTGTTTGTTTTAACAGTACATACTTTTTTATTGCTGAGAGGTGGGGATGCTTTTGAACATTAGTTAAGACTTTTTATTACAGGGCGCACTTAGCCAGCAACACATATGGCTGCCAAACCAATTTTTTCACAAAGCTGACTAGCATAGCAATAGACAAGCAGGATAAATGCCAGGATGACCGTGTGGTAAGCAAAATCACAGCACAGTCATATGACATGTTTCAGCCAATGAAGATTCTGTGTTTTTCCTTTGCTATTTTATAATGCTGCATATCTACATTTCCAAACAGTCAAAGTAAACAGAACATTTTAGAGATAATACTATACATCTCTACTTGTGTTCCCAGATAGTTAAAGTTAACAAAGTACAAGAGGGTAGCATCTTTCAGAAGAAGAGATGTGCAAGAACAAGGGGGCACAATTTGAAGATAGGGGGGGGCAGCTCAGAGGTAATGTTAGAAATTATTTTTTCACAGAGAGGGTTGTGGATGCATGGAACAGCCTTCCAGAGGAGGTTGTGGAGTCAGGAACAGTGGGAGTATTCAAGAATGCATGGGACAGACATAAGGCAATTCTAGTGGAGGGTAGGAGGAAGTAAGCTGTTGATTAACTAGAATCTGCAGCTTATCCATTAGGTAGGGAAATGGGCAGACTGGGTGGGCCAAGCGGTCCTTATCTGCCGTCAAATTCTATGTTTCTATGTTTCTTGGTTAAAGTATGCAGGAAACTCTTGTGATAATATGATATATTCATGCCTCCAGAAACAGAGGCATAGATACTGACTGCAGATAAAGGCTTTGCGGCCAACCCTATCTGCTCAAAATCTATTAGTGGGAAATGCCCTCAGCAGTCATTTTCCCTTCCCTTTCTCTCTCAACTTTCCAGTGCATACCTTTCCCAATTGTCTGTCTCAACACCTTTTGATCCCCCCAACTGTCTCTGCACATATAACCTCCTCTGGAAGCCTGTTCCATTTTCCCACTACCCTTTCCATGATGTAATACTTTCTTTTTTTTTTTTTACATTCAGGCTTACTAAACAACTTAGGCACAGGGTAAAAATAGTACATCTGAACAAGACAGGAAATCCAGTACAGACAGTCAGACAATTTATTACACATGTTAGTTCACAGCATGGTGTACTGGAGTCCAGAGTTTGTCATATGAGAGTAGAATCTCTAGTATATTTGATTTAGGTTGAACAATATGAAATGATCCTGTTAATGAAAATCACCCCTCCGGGTCAGGCCTACTTAGTGTGCTCCCAGATGGGTGGGTTTGGTTAGGCCCTTCAGAGTAACTATTGTAACCTCTAGGCGGCACTATCCTAAGGGCTACTACCCCTGCCTGCTTGGCTAGTAGCAGGTTAAGGGGCCTGAGTTCTGAAACGGGTGCCTCCACTCGGAGTTCAGGGTTGGTAGTGGTCAAGCTAACCTGGGCACAGCCCTCCGGGACACTGTAACCCCCTCTTTCCTTACTAGCGGCCAGAACAATACACAATAATCAATTTCACAATACCCCTGATACACCACACATTTAGGGTAACTACCTTTTAAGAAGCCCAAAGTGGGACATTTCTTACTGAAACATGATTTTTCGAAGGACAGTACGTAACCTCGACCAATGCAACAGACTTGTTTCCTCTATATAATCAGAATTAAGGCTAAGTGCAGTAGTTTCCTAGTTGCTTCTATTGTTTCTTATCATTTTAAGGTGATTTAGTTAAGGTATTGTAGTTGTCTGCAACATTTAGTGGAAAGTTAGAAAATATTTTTTCTACTATAAAATCAGGACATTTAGTATTTTTCATGTATTTTTGCAGGACACAGCTGCCCAAATCAGGAATGTCCTGCGAAAATCAGGACAGGTGGCAAACCTACACACAAGTACCCACACTGTTTGCACTTACCACCAGGGCTTTCCTCTGGCCCTGCCTTGGGGACCCCCTGTAAAACAAGGTTATACACAGCAAATAACAGCAGTACAGTACTCTTGCACAAACTGGAACCACAGTCAGGGTAAATGCAAAAAAGAGTTAGATCTGATTTATTTAAGGGGGCTTGAACAGGGAAGGGGCATAATCAGGTTAAGTTGCTTAAAGGCCCTATCAATCAAACAGTTATGCATGCACTTCAGGGTCCATAAACAGTCACACACTCTGGGTACCCAGCTGGAGAATGGTGGGCTAGCCAGGAACGTTGCAGCTGGTTGGGGCCCTGTGATGGAAGAAAACAACATGCACACTACACATATTTGTATTCCGGAGCCGGAGGGTTCAGTTCATGAAAAGAAAACAACAAGACAATCAGATGGCACACTTTTAGATTAGGCTGTTGATGCAGGGAGCTACCCTAATGATTACTCAAGATACCCAAGACTGGACACAGGCTGGACGGAAATCGAGACAGCAGGTGGTTAATCTGGAGTGCCAGGAGAAGCAGGGCTCACACGATTTGCCAAGGTGTCATTCCTTTTCAAGCATGGAGCAGGGGGCTGATCCTCAGTCAGGTCTGTCATTGGTGGCTTTCTCTGTGCAGTGGGGTAATTTGGCAGGGCCAGCATGGCATGGCCCAGGCCAAATGGAGATGAACACGGATTCAGTCCGATTAGGCTGGGTAAAGCTTCCAGCAAGCAGAACACAGCTCACACAGTGGGGAATCAAATCATGACCCACTTTCAATACACAGCACATTTACATGTAAGGAAATAATATGGTACCAGGCAAACTGCTCTCCGGTCACGATCGCAAAGTTTCTGCACAAACCGGGGATTCAAAAGCAGCTGGAAATCCTGACAGGCCGATTGCATTCAGCAAATCTTCGGTCTTCTTCAGGTTAAAGCCTGGTCACAGTCCAGTGGCTTAAATAGTCCTCACAACTCGGATTCAGTCCGAATAAACTCTATTTTCCCTCTCAGGGATAGCAGGAAGACAGGCAGGTCAAAACTCAGCCCTTTCACAGTTCTTCCATGCAAAACTACACAGAACTGCTGCTCAAAAATCACTTGAGCTGTTACTTCTTCACTTCTCAGCTCAAAACTGAAACTAGCTGCAGCAGTCTGGGAAATTCCCCAAGACCAAAAGGTTCAGTTGGCTGATCCTCTTGTCAGTCACAACAAAGGCTCCCCCTTCAGGTGCAAAAAAGGTACAAAAAGCCCAAAACTACAATTCCTACAGATTTTGACTCCAGACAGCTCCTGTAGTCTGGCTCCATTTTAGGTCCCACCAGAACTGATTGTTGCAATTCGCAGTCCAGGACCAGGATAGTGGAGATAAAGAAAACAGTCCTTGCTGCAAAGAAGGCAGGTTAGACAAAATACATTATCATTATCACTCTAAATGATTTTCAGCAAATAGTTACATCTTTCAAAAGAGCTCCCTCTCAGATTACTTATGACTGCAATCCAGGCAGCTCTTAAAGAGACAGTACACAGAGGCTATACAGGCACTCTCTGGCAATCACATGTAAACTGCTAAAACGCAGGACACTAGCCTGGCAGTGAGCATTTAGGCAAGCTCGAGGAAGACTTTTCCGGAACCCCCATTTGTGGGGGGGGGGGTTACACTATCTTTTTATTTTTCTTTTTTTTTAACTCTTGATTTCAGAATGCAAACAGGCAGTACAACAGTTCATTTGATGCTCTTCTTCATATACATATACATATTGACACATAATATTAAGCATTTTGGTTTTTTTTATTTATATTGCATCCTCATGAAAAGTATAATAAGGTAAAGTTTATCAATTTTTTACACAGTTCACACAATTTTTGAAAATAATATATTTTTTTAGGATATAGCTGCTTTAAAGGGGGTCCAGATTTTCTCCTATTCCTCTGGTTTCTTGTAGTCAGTATAGTGTATCTTTTCTATTCGTATTAAATCAGTCATTAAGGTGAGCCATTACCTATAATCTGGTGGTGATTGTCCTTTCATTGTAGTAGAATGCATTTGTTGGCTATGGTTATGGCCAACTGTAACAGTTTTTGAGAAATTGATGATAGCATAATATGTTTATAATATCCAAGTTTAATCACTGGTGAGATAGGCTGTAAGTGAGTTCCTATAGCTTTTGATAGTGTTTGAGAGATTCTCTTCCAATATATTGTCAATGCTGGGCAGTCTGAGAGCATATGCTCTAAGTTTGCTCCTCCTGAATTACATCTAGGGCATTTATCTAAAATATTTGGGGTCATCTTATGTATTTTACTTGGTATATAATAGGTTCTATGTAGGATGTTAAATTTAATTTGTCTCATTTTTGTTGAAATAATATCCTTGTGTGGTGCTAGCAGGATATTTTTCCAAACTATATCAGATATTTTTTCTTGCATATTACCCTCCCATTTTGTTTGCAAATTATTAAGATTCATATTGTCATATGACATAAGTGACCAATAGATTCGGGAGATTAATTGTTTTCTGTGTTGATCCAGGTACATTAAGTTGTGTATTGGTGAGTAAGAAAGAGATAATGATGCCTTTTTCTTACTAATAAAATTCCTAAGATGAAAGTATCTAAACAGACGATGGTTTGGTAGGCCATATTCCGCCTGAAGTTGGGCAAAAGGTTCAAGAGCTTGATTCATGAAGCATTGCCTATTGCCTATGTTAGTTAATCCCTGTGAATATCACCTTTTATATTCTAGAGCCCATAGAGAAGATTTAAATTTATAGTTTTGTATCAATGGCCTATCCAGGCCAATAATATGTGTCCAATTTATCCTCTGATGTGTTTTATGCCAAATTGTGCATACTGTGATTGTAGGGGTTAAGTTCCTTATATTTCACCATTGGTAGTCCAGTAAACAATAGCTCAATCAATGACTGATAGGATATTTTATCCTTCTCTAAAATACAGTTGGCTGTATTAGGATTTCTGAATCAATCCTGAACAAGATTTAAGTGCCCTGCATAATATTACTGCTGAATATGTGGGAGTCCCAGACCCCTTTCACTTCTTGGTAACATCATTTTTTTAAAGATATTCTAGGCCTCTTATTTTTCCAAATGAATTTCATCAAGATGTTTCAATTCATTTGAGAAAATAAGGCACCCAAGATTAAGCCCGAAATCCTCCAAGCCCACTGAAAATATAGAGGATTTGGTCTTCTGAACCTAAATCTGATACATGAGGGGTCATCAGACAAGCCATTCTTTGTTGCAGGCCGGATCTTTTAATCTGACCCCAAAATGGATGGACATGAGCTCACCCAGGCAGGGCCTCCTGCACACAAGTGCTGGTATTTAGCACTTGGCACCAGGTGAGGGGTGCCATCAGGCTTCCCCCCAGTAGGTAAACACAAGGAAGGTAGGGGGAATGAGGAAGGGGGATAGAAAGGTCAGGGAAAGGGGAGAGACACAAAAACATGTTGGGGAGCAAAGAGGTAATGGGGTCACACTAGAAGATGGTGTCCTTGAATGCAAGGAGTCTGGCTAACAAGTCAGCACTACAAGACCTACAGGCGCTAATGGCAGAAGGCCAGGTGGACATAGCTGCCATCACAGAGATATGGGCAACTCAGTACCATGATTGGAGCCTCGCGATACCTAGGTACCAATTGTACAGGAAGGACAGAGGAAAGGGGAGGGTTGGTGGAGTGGCATTATACATAAGGGAAGGGATAATATACATCAGAGAGAAGGGGGAAGCGGGCAGGACAGAAGCCCTATAGGTAATGCTCCAGAACACCAAAGGTTGAAGGATTTGATGGGGGTGGTGTACAGACCACCATCACTGAGCATGAAGCTGGACAGGGAGCTGGGGGACCAGATAAGGAGGGTAGGAGGAAGAGGAAGCATTGTGCCTATTTGCAAATGATACTAAGCTCTGTGGGAGAGTGGACACAGAGGAGGGGAGATAGGAGCTCAAGGAGGATCTGGATGGACTGGAGAAATGGTTAGGCATCTGGCAGTTGGGACTGTAAAGTCATGCACCTGAGAGCTAGGAACCCCGGGGCCAGTTACTTGCTAGGGGGTATACAGGTGACCATCTCAGAGGAGAAAAAGGATCTAGGAGTGTTGGTCAGGGGTGACATGAAACCCTCTGTGCAGTGCCCTAAGGTGGCAGCCAAAGCAAATAAAATGCTATATTGCATCACCAGAGGAATCACCTGTAGGGGGGAGGAAGTTATTCTACCACTATACTGGTCACAGGTGAGACCACACCTGGAGTAATGTGTGCATTTCTGGTGCCCTTATCTGAAGAAGGACATCAAACTACTGGAGGGGCTTCAGTAGAGGGTGACCAAAATCATCCAGAGCATGGGGGATAAAACATACGAGGAGTGGCTGTGGGAGCTCAACATGTACTTCCTGGAGGACAGAAGAGAAAGGGAGGACATGATAGAAACCTTCAAATACCTAAAGGGTATAAACAGGGTTGGATTGGAGGGCGTCTTCAATGTAAGAGGGTAGGGTACAACAAGGGAGTATAGCCTGAAACTAGTGGGAGGTAGATTTAAGAAGGAATTGAGAAGGCATTTTTTTACTGAAAGGGTGGTGTCAGGGTAGAATGAGCTGCTGGAGGAGTTAATATCAGTGAATATGGTGGCCAGATTCGAGGGGGGATGGCAGGGTGAAAAAGAAAATTAAAACAGGAGGAATCAGCACTGAGAAGTGGAGGGGGGGGGGGAATGGGGTGCGGGTGGATGACTCCAGGAGGGAAAGGGGAGGAGGGCAGCTCAAGGGAACTAGACTGAGCTGCACACTCGAGTAGACTTGATAGACCACTAAGGCCTGTTTCTGCTGGCATTTTTGTATGTTTGCATGTTTATATTACCCGACTGGAAACCTCACCAGCAAGTGTCACCCTGTGTCAATCACACTAGGATTATTTGGATAATGCATATGAAATATTTAAGTGGTCTGGTAAAACCTCTAGGTTAAGGCCCTTAGGGGATAATCCAGAGCTCCCCATTTCAAATCAGGTACTACATTGGCCTTTTCGGATACAGTGGGGGATACACACACTAGGGGACCAGTATCACTAAAGCACAGGGGTACTGAAATCATTTGAGGAGCTACAGCAGGAATACCTTCTTCTCAGGACCCACTTCTGGAAATTCTTGCATTTAAGGGACCACCTGCAGACTAAAATCTCTCCTCAACATGTTTTCCCTCTGGCAGGGTGAACTGACAGCTGGCTATTACAGACACAAACTACACAGCACTTGACAAGGAGCTTCCTCGACTTTGGAGTAAAAGAGATCCTGATCCCATAGGTCCTGACCCCCAAGGATCAGTGGGAAGTAGAACTAAGTATGAACATACAGCTGCAAGAATGTGCTCAAGTCTGGCCAAAAGCATGCAGAGCTAACCATGAATTGCAGGACAAAACGTTGCAGTACAAGGTACTACACAGAACCTAATGGACTCCACCATGGCTATACAGAGTGTAATTAACACCAGGCAGTGATTGTTGGAGAAGCCACTCCCTCCAGGCCTCCCTGACACATCCTGTGGTCCTGCCCTGACATTGACTCATATTGGGATAAGGTTTGGTGCAAGTGTCATCACTTAACTCCTCTAAATCCAACCTGGCATCCTGCTCTTGCTCTATTTGGCATTCCTCTTTCAAATCACACACTATCCTCCACCCAGCTTCTCTGGCTGAACAATGTGCTGGCAGCTGCCAAGCAGGTCTTGCTTAGGCACTGGAGGGATCCTTAACCCCCGAGCCCCCAAGAGCAGGAACACTTGATCTCTCTGACTGCAAGATATGAAAGAGTAGTTTACTTTGCAGTAGGGAAACTTGCACAATATGATAAGATTGAGGGTCCTTTCTTAGCCTTCAAGAGGGCCTCCAACCCTGTTTTCCCTCTGGAAAGGGGAATGTTGTCTGAGGGAAACCCCACTCCTAGTTCACAGACAGGACACTACAGTGCTATGATTGTAGGTGTTAGCTCTGAAACCTAATGATGACTAACAGATGGCTACCTCCAATGTTTACCAACAGTGTTTGTGTGGATCCTCCCTTCTACCCTTCCCCTTCCCCCCTCCCTTCTTATTCTCCGGGAGATGCAATAATAAAATTCTACTTATGTGGTAATAGGCACTGCTCCCCCTTAAACACTATATGGTGTCATAACTTGGAAGTTATTTTTGTAGCCCCACTCTGCTTACTGGTAATTAATCTACAATACCTAAGCAAGGTGCTTATTTCACGAGATTGTTGGGGTTGCTTCCCATGTATATGAATAACTTTTCAAGCTACTCACAGAACCAGTGAACATAGCAAGTCCTTTCAGGCAGGATAATCCAAACTCTGTACATTGATCGCCTCTACATGACAGGTAGCATCCCTTATGGTACAACTGATCTCCTTGAAAGCTATATATGGAACTCTGAAACATATCCTCTGTTGCAAATATTTTAGTGTACTACTGGAGTCTTGTGTGTTTTCATCTATGTATTATATTGATATAACAGAAGATAAATGAAACTTTTATATGCTTGGTGCGTATAAAGAAAAGCAAGAAGTGGCACTGCCTGCTATATCCAGTTCAATTGCACATTTAGCGTATACAGTTAAACCTTATTGTGGATGTCAATATATGCATCTTTGTGTATGTCTGTGTAAAATAAGAAAACCCTATACAAATCTTTATGGAAAACAAATCTAATATATCAACCCATTTTTTTGTATAACCCATTTCATTATTTACTTTAACAAGAAATACATGTATATTACGCAGGGCTCCTTGACTTCTGCGGCAGCATTTTCTGATTTCTGCAGCATGATTTATTAATTTCTCTGGCAGAATGCAGTCCTGTCATTGCCTAAATATGATGTGATGTCATCGACGACATCATATGCTAAGCATAGAGGAGGGGCTTCAGGATAAACGAGGTGGGAAAAAAAGCCTGACACTATGGAAAAACAGTATATTTATATGAAAATTCACCAAAAACAATGAATTCTGCGGCACTATATATATTCTGCGGCATGATGCAAATTCTATGGAGAATTCCGCAACCGCAGAACCGTAGAATTCCAGGGGCCTTGATATTACATAAAGAATAATGTATGGGCACCCATACACAACAAGCCTGTGTTTCCACTGAGGGGTTGAGATACCAGTGTATGGACCTTGTGAGTGAAGCTCGAGAGGTCCATGTTGGTATCTCAACCCAAAGATGGAAACACAAGAGGAGCTGTATATGAGCACCTATATTTTATTTGTAATAGTGTATGGTTTTAAAAAAAGCATGACTGACATGTCTCTTTTTTTAACCATGGTTACAATAATGCTGAGGTACAGTGAGCAGAGAAAGTGAAACAAAGCAGCGGGAGTCAGCGTGAGGGAATTGCAGCTTCGGTTAATGACAAAACATGCACAATAAGCTTTTTAGAACATGCAGAACAACTTTAGAACATGCAGAACAACTTTAGAACATGTACAACAAGGTTTTTGAGCTACTTGAATTCCATGCACAATAAACCCTAACCATACCCTATATTATTTTTATAATATTTCTGAATCAAGAAACAAAACACAGTTATACTTTCTCAGTGTCTTTTCTTTCACATTTGAAAGGCTTGGCAGTACACCATATTTCCGAGATGCCTGTGTGCCCCATATCTATCTTACCTTGAAAAGTCTTTAAAAATAATTAGAACTTTGCAGTTGCCAGGGTTGATTCCCTTTAAAAGTGCATTTAAATTGTTGTGGTTGGATTATCTATATTCAACAACTAAAGCAGCTCTGGCTCACAAGATTAAAAGTCTAAGATCAGCTGCAAACATTTTATTCCTAAATCCAATGACTGACAGCTGTCCTACATTAACATAACACTTAAAGTCTGCTTGACTTAATTATAAGCACTACAGAACCATTCCAGCCACATAAGACACTTGGACACGGAGTTGTTCAAGGATATTTTAAGTCATAAAGATAAACATGAAGGAAGACAAACTGGAGATTAAAAGAATGGGAAAAACAATTGAACACCCCCCAGACAAAAACTGTATTTGTTTCACAGAGCTGAGAGAACACGTTTTCAAAGCCTACTATCTAGGCACAGTTCTTGAGATTAGAGCAGCAGTTTCGGTGCTGTAATTAAGCCCATCAATAGTAGGTTACCTAAAACAGACTTAAAACAGTCCACTTTGCTGATTCTTTTATTCTTAGGTTTTGCAGGGAAAGGGATCGTAAAACATTGCTGGCTGCCAGATCCCTTCCCCGTCCCTTTTAATATTTTAAAGTTGTGCTCACAACAGAGGGAGGTGAACCTTACAATTTACAATTGTCTTTGGTTTGAAGCAGATTCCTTAGGAAAGTTAATATTCTTCAGGTGGAGGATACTTCTAACTGAAGGGTGAAATAAGGAACTTAGAATTATCAGAAAAGGCAGTCTTTCAATCAACAGTGGGAAGTGGACCTTGCTTTACTTTTGTTACAATTGTTATGATTTTCAGTGCAGGAAGAGTTTAAACCCACAGGGGCTGAATACTGTTTTCTGTGTCTGCCCTTCTGCACAGCTGACGTGTTTTGGGGCTGACTGCTTTCAGAGCACAAGTCACCAGGCTGTTTTGGGGCTGGGGAGGTTTACCTGTGTCTGACTTGGATGTTTGATTTTTCTCTGTTTGATTAGCAGGGTATTTTCTCTGTCAAATTGTTGTGTAGGGCATCTTGCTGACAGGAAGGCACTCACATGGCCAGTAGGTCAGAGCTTTTAGCTGATTGTTCGAGGGCACAGTTTAGGGCCCAAACCCTTCCCACCCCTTGCCCCATCCACCCTGGAAATAGTTCCTTTATACCTGGGGTTCTGATATCATTTCCTCAAGAGGGCAAGGTGCATATCACTGTCATATCCCCTCTAGCACACTGCACTGACAATATAAGCATACACATTATATAAACACATTTATTTCTATATAACAAACCAATCACACATACACACACACAAAAAAAACAACTAAACAAGGTAGACAATTATGTGGGGAGTAGTGCAATGTAATTGCTGTGGGGCAGCAGTCTTCCGGGAGTCTTTCTGAAGGCTGAGATGCTGCTGGGTTTGCAGACAACTATCTGCCCTGAGGGAGGAAGTTGCCCATCTTCAGGCCGCACTGGACAGTAGTAAGGGAACCTCCCCCATCCAGGGAGCACCAGAGCCACCACCACTACGTCACAGGTTGCAAAGAAAACACAGCAGTTGGACCACTGTGGGCTCAGGGAGGGTAAGGGTGGTGGAACAGAGGCACACCCAGTCAGTTGTTCCACTCCACAATCCATACACCATTCTGAGGGAGCATAGTTCCCCTATGGATGCACCTGCAGAGGAGACTAAGGAGGGTGCAGACAACTGTCACAAGGGAGGCCCTCAGGAAGGAGGCAGAGGGCACCACAGGGAAAGGAAGCAGCTCCTGGTGGGAGACTCAATTATTAGGGGGATAGAACTGGGGGGAGCAGAGAAAACTGAAGTAAGGTGCCTGCCTGGTGCCATGGCTTGGAGGGACAGGAAGCACATCCTCAGGATCACGAGAACAGTTGCACGGGAGTCTGAGCTGGATGTCATTGTCCACCTAGGGACAAATGACTTGGCTCATCATGAGATCAGAGCAGTGCAGAAGGACTTTATAGAGTTGGGGAGGGGTCTAAGGCAAGTAGCACACACAGTATCCTTCTCAGAGGTACTGCCTGTCAGTGGCATGGGTGAGGCAAGGGTACTTTGCACCATACAGTTTAATGAATGGTTGAAAAAATGGTGTGGAGCACAGGGGATTGGCTTCATTGGGGACTGGGGTTCCACCTGGAGGGACACCAGCCTATACTGGCAGGATGGTCTGCATCTGTCCAGGAAGGGAACAGTTTTTTTGGGCAATCAGTTAAAATGCTTCATTAGCAAGCTTTTAAACTAGTCAAGGGGGGAGGCACTGATAAGCAGCAGGAAAATCCCAGCCTCCCCTACAAATCAGGGTACTAAATGAGAAAAAGACCAAGGTAGAAAGGTCAGTGGGGGATGCTGCTGCAGAAGGTAAAGCCATCAAAAAATGGAGTGCAATGAGTACCAATGCCCATAGTCTGGGTAACAAGCTTCCTGAATTAGTGGCCTTGATGGAGGAGGAACATCTGGATATCATGGCAGTCACAGAAACATGGTACACACAGAACCATGACTAGGACATAAACATATCAGGATACACTATCTACAGGAGGGACAGGGAGGGTAAAAGAGGAGGAGGAGTAGCTTTCTAAATAAGGGAAGAAATCAAAGCAACAGAACAAAAGGGTAAACAGGAAGGAGAAGAATTACTGTGGGTAAATTTGGAGGCAGGCAATGGCACCACAATCCGCACAGGGGTTGTATACAGACCTTCCTTTCAGGGGGAGGAAATGGACAAGGAAATGATAGAAAGTATACTTAGAATGGCAGATAAAGGGGAGATATTGCTGATGGGTTATCTGAATATGCCAGATGTTAACTGGAGTGCAGTTGCAGCAGCCACTTCGAAGAGTGGGGTTATTCTAGATGCCCTACAGAGTGCGTGCCTTAGACAACTAGTATTGGAACCCACTCAAGAGGGAGCAATCTTAGACCTGGTCCTCTCAAATGGAGATGGAGAGAGGATCACAGATGTAGAAGTGGGTAACCATCTGGGAACTAGTGACCATCGAACAGTATGGTTCATAATAAACACAGCAATAGAGTCAAGCCATACAAAGGCAAAAGTACTGGACTTCAGGAGGGCTGACTTTGCCAAAATGGGTGAGTGCCTAAGGAATGCACTAGCAAATGGTCAGGAAAGAGGGGTGGAGGAACAATGGGGAATAATAAAAACTGCCATCTCAGAGGTAACAAGCCTTTGTGTGAAGCAAATAAACAAAACAAAACGATGTAAGAAGCCACTATGGTTCTCAAAGGAGGTGGCAGTGAAGGTTCAAGAGAAAAAGAAAGCATTCAGAAAGTACAAGGAATCACACAAGGAGCAGGACAGAGAATTGTATCAGTTAAAGCAAAAGGAAGCTGGGAAGGCAATCAGAGCAGCAAAGGCCCGAACTGAGGAAAAGATAGCTAACTCAGCTAAGAAGGGGGATAAAACCTTTTTTAGGTACATCAGGGAGCGAAGGAAGACTAAGGGAGGGATAGTGAGGCTTCATAAAGGTAGGCAGTGGGCAGAGGGTGACTGTGAAAAGGCAGAGATACTAAACAAATATTTTTGCTCAGTATTTACAAATGAAGAGGGAGGTGCCTAAAACAAACAGTAGAAACACTCTGGATACAGAAGTTGATACCAGCCATTTACAGAAGAAAGGGTTCTGAAAGAACTCCTAAAACTGAAGGTGGACAAAGCAATGGGGCCTGATTGGATTCATCCCAGAATTCTAAAAGAACTAAGGGTAGAACTAGTGACACCACTGACTACCCTCTTTAACAAATCATGGAGGGCGTGGTGGTACCTGAGGACTGGAGGAGGGCAGATGTGATTCCCCATCACAAAAGTGGGAGCAAGGCAGAAGCAGGAAACTACAGACCTGTTAGTTTAACCTCAGTGATAGGGAAAATGATGGAATCACTTCTGAAGGAAAGAATTGTTCAGTACCTAGAGGCTAGAGGGGCACAGGACCCAAGGCAGCATGGGTTCACAGCGGGAAGGTCATGCCAGACAAATCTAACAGATTTCTTTGACTGGGTGACCAAAGTAGTTGATCAGGGAGGGGCTGTGGACATGGCCTACCTAGACTTTAGCAAGGCATTTGACACAGTCCAACACAAAAGATAAATATACTAGTTAACCATCCTGGGTGTGGGTCCCAAGATGATAGCATGGGTAAAGAATTGGCTGAAGAATAGGACACAGAGGGTAATAGTAAATGGAGCCCACTCTGATGAAAGGGGGGTTACTAGTGGGGTGCCGCAGGGTTCAGTATTAGGACCGGTCCACTTCAATGTCTTTATAAGCGACATTGCAGAGGGACTGGAAGGAAAAGTATGTCTCTTTGCAGATGACACAAAGATCTGCAACAGAGCTGATGCACAAGGTAGGGTGGAAAGGATGAGAAGGGACTTGGCAAGGTTAGAGGAATGGTCAAATGTATGGCAGCTTAGATTTAATGCTAAGTGCAAGGTAATGCACATGGGAAACAAAAACCCAGGGGAAGAGTACACAATGGGGGGTGAGATACCAACAACAACAAAAATGGAAAGGGACCTGGGGGTAGTCATATCAAATGACATAAAGGTGGGCAAGCAATGTGAGAGGGCAGTAAGGAGGGCTGGGGGGATACTGGGATGCATAGGGAGAGGCATCACCAGTAGAAAACATTAAGTTGTTATCCCTCTGTACAGACAGCTGGTGAGACCCCATCTGGAGTACTGTGTGCAGTTCTGGAGACCCAATCTCCACAAGGACGTAGACAAGATGGAAGCTGTCCAGAAGAGGGTAATTAAATGGTGCACGGTCTGCACCAGAAGACATTTGAAGAGAGACTAAAGGAACTTAATATGTATAGCCTCGAGGAAAGGAGGGAGAGGGACATGATAGAAACTTTCAAGTACCTCAAGGGAATCAACAAAGTCCGAGAGGATAGCATCTTTCAAAAGAAGAGGTGTGCAAGAACAAGGGGGCACAATTTGAAGATAGACGGGGGGCGGCTCAGAGGTAATGTAAGGAAGTATTTTTCCACATAGAGGGTTGTGGATGCATGTGGAGTCAAAAACATTGGTTGAATTCAAGCATGCATGGGACAGTCATGAGGCAATTCTAGGGGGTGGGGGTAGAAAGAAGTAGGCTGCTGGTTAACTAGGATCTGCAGTTTATCCATTAGGTAGGGAAATGTGCAGACTGGGTGGGCCAAGCGGTCCTTATCTGCCGTCAAATTCTATGTTTCTATGTTTCTGTGTTACTGGGGTGAAATCAAAGACACGACTTGACTAACAAGGCTCTTGTTAGTAGAGTTGTGCTTTAATTTGACCCCAGTGGCCCTCTTAAATAAAAAAAGAAACAAATCACTAAAAACAGACTTCACTGTTATCAATAGAGCACGGTGGCAAACTTTTATGTCACAAAATGTTAGAGTGCAGGGGAGGCACGGGGCAGAGCTTTCAACAATTGGCATCAAGAAGGGAAAGGCATCAAACAGCAGAACAAAATTTAACATAGAAACATAGAATTTGATGGCAGATAAGGACCGCTTGGCCCACCCAGTCTGCCCATTTCCCTACCCAATGGATAAGCTGCAGATCCTAGTTAACCAGTAGCCTACTTCTTCCTACCCCCATCCCCTAGAATTGCCTTATGACTGTCCCATGCATGCTTGAATTCCACCACTGTTTTTGACTCCACATCCTCCTCAGGAAGGCCGTTCCATGCATCCACAACCCTCTCGGTGAAAAAATACTTCCTTAAATTACCTCTGAGCTGTCCCCCTCTATCTTCAAATTGTGCCCCCTTGTTCTTGTACACCTCTTTTTTTGAAAGATGCTACCCTCTTGGACTTTGTTGATTCCCTTGAGGTACTTGAAAGTTTCTATCATGTCTCCCCTCTCCCTCCTTTCCTCGAGACTATACATATTAAGCTCCTTAAGTCTCTCTTCATATGTCTTCCAGTGCAGACCCTGCACCATTTTAGTTGCCCTCCTCTGGACAGCTTCCATCTTGTCTATGTCTTTGTGGAGACTGGGTCTCTAGAACTGCACACAGTACTACAGATGGGGTCTGTACAGAGGGATAATAACTTCCTGTTTTCTACTGGTGATGCCTTTCCCTATGCACCCCAGTATCCCCCCAGCCCTCCTTGCTGCCCTCTCACATTGCTTACCCACCTTTAGGTCATCTGATATGACTACCCCCAGGTCCCTTTCCATTTTTGTTGTTGATAGTATCTCACCCCCATTGTGTACTCTTCCCCTGGGTTTTTGTTTCCCAGGTGCATTACCTTGCACTTCTTAGCATTGAATCTAAGCTGCCATACATTTGACCATTCCTCTAACCTTGCCAAGTCCCTTCTCATCCTTTCCACCCCACCTTGTGCATCAACTCTGTTGCAGATCTTTGTGCCATCTGCAAAGAGACATACTTTTCTTTCCAGTCCCTCTGCAATGTTGCTTATAAAGACATTGAAGAGGACCGTTCCTAATACTGAACCCTGCGGTACCTCACTAGTAGCCCCCCTTTTTTCAGAGTGGACTCCATTTTCTATTACTCTCCGTGTCCTATTCTCCAGCCAATTCTTTACCCAGGCTGTCATCTTGGGACCCACTCCCAGGCTGGCTAACTTGTATATTAATCTTTTGTGTGGGACTGTGTCAAATGTCTAGCTAAAGTCTAGGTAGGCCATGTCCACAGCCCCACCCTGATCAACTACTTTGGTCACCCAGTCGAAGAAATCTATCAGATTTGTCTGGCATGACCTTCCCACTGTGAATCCATGCTGCCTTGGGTCCTGTGCCCCTCTGGCCTCTAGATACTCGACAATTCTTTCCTTCTGAAGTGATTCCATCATTTTCCCTATCACTGAGGTTAAACTAACAGGTCTGTAGTTTCCTGCTTCTGCCTTGCTCCCACTTTTGTGAAGGGGAATCACATCTGCCCTTCTCCAGTCCTTGGGTACCACCCCATCCTCCCATGATTTGTTAAAGAGGGTAGTCAGTGGTGTCACTAGTTCTACCCTTAGTTCTTTTAGAATTCTGGGATGAATCCAATCAGGCCCCATTGCTTTGTCCACCTTCAGTTTTAGGGTTCTTTCAGAACCCTTTCTTCTGTAAATGGGCTGGTATCAACTTCTGTATCCAGAGTGTTTCTACTGTTTGTTTTAGGTACCTCTCCTCTTCATTTGTAAATACTGAGCAAAAATATTTGTTTAGTATCTCTGCCTTTTCACAGTCACCTCTTCCCACCCTCCCTCCCCTTTATTAAGCCTCACTATCCCTCCTTGGTCTTCCTTCGCTCCCTGATGTACCTATAAAAGGCTTTATCCCTCTTCTTAACTGAGTTGGCTATCTTTTCCTCGGTTCGGGCCTTTGCTGTTCTGACTGCCTTCCCAGCTTCCTTTTGTTTTAACTTGATACAGTTCTCTGTCCTGCTCCTTCTGTGATTCCTTGTACTGCCTGAATGCTTTCTTTTTTTTCTTGAACCTTCACTGCCATTTCCTTTGAGAACCATAGTGGTTTCTTACATTGTTTTGTTTTATTTGCTTCACACAAAGGCTTGTTACCTCTGTGATGGCAGTTTTTATTATTCCCCATTGTTCTTCCACCCCTCCTTCCTGACCATTTGCTAGTGCATTCCTTAGGCACTCACCCATTTTGGCAAAGTCAGTCCTCCTAAAGTCCAGTACTTTTGCCTTTGTATGGCTAGACTCTATTGCTGTGTTTATTATGAACCATACTGTTCGATGGTCACTAGTTCCCAGATGGCTACCCACTTCTACATCTGTGATCCTCTCTCCATCTCCATTTGAGAGGACCAGGTCTAAGATTGCTCCCTCTTGAGTGGGTTCCAATACTAGTTGTTTAAGGCATGACCCCTGTAGGGCATGTAGAATAACCCCACTCTTCGAAGTGGCTGCTGCAACTGCACTCCAGTTAACATCTGGCATATTCAGATCACCCATCAGCAATATCTCCCCTTTTTCTGCCATTCTAAGTATACTTTCTATCATTTCCTTGTCCATTTCCTCCCCCTGAGAAGGGGGTCTGTATACAACCCCTGTGTGGATTGTGGTGCCATTGCCTGTCTCCAAATTTACCCACAGTGCTTCTTCTCCTCCCTGTTTACCCTTTTGTTCTGTCGCTTTGATTCCTTCCATTATGTAACAAAAAAATGTTGTAGGTGCCGTATTGGTCCTTTTAAAACAGATCCAGAAACAAATGATTTGATACCTTTTATTGGACCAACATGGATGTTACAGAAAAGAACAAAGTGCTTTAGCTTTCGAACCAACCAGGTCCTTCTTCAGAAGCTTTGTGGCAGTTTTTCAAAACAAGTATTTTTTTTTTGCACTTACACTTACAAGTGATACTTTCATGCATCATGTTTATATGTGTAGGTTAATTTGAGGCTTGCTTTCAACTTGCAGTTATACCTAATTTCAGGATTTTGTCTCTCATTATCTGTCCTTTAATATACCAGGACAATTGGAATGTAAGTTGTAAGCTCATCTTACATGTATTAGAGAATGCCACTCAAGGTTTTTATCACTAGAATGCTTTCTTGTCATACTGAGACATTTTAAAATTTATGTGACAAGAACTCTCTGGCTGTAGAGAATTCTTGATAACCTTTGCCCTTCTGAGGCTCCTCAGTTAAAGGCATACTGGTGTTAATTAAGCTTCTCTGACGTAGTCTTCTATTATGTTTTAAATGTATATGTTAAACCAATGAGAATTATTTCTGCTTTTTCTATATAATCTGGTGTTAATAATATGGGATATTTGAAAAAACTGCCACAAAGCTTCTGAAGAAGGACCTGGTTGGTTCGAAAGCTAAAGCACTTTGTTCTTTTCTGTAACATCCATGTTGGTCCAATAAAAGGTATCAAATCATTTGTTTCTGGATCTGTTCCATTATGTAAAGAACTACTCCTCCTCTTTTACTCTCCTTGTCCCTCCTTACAATGCTTTCTCTTACAAAACCTGAGGTTTAAAGAAAAAATCAGCAAAGTGGACTGTTTCAGTTCATTTTAGGTAAGTTACCATTTCTGAGGTTTGAGGAATTATTTTAAAATGACCACAAATGTTGCTCTTTGAAATGTTTTGGCTTGTTTTTTGTTCCAGGCAGGATTACTTTGATTCTTGGTTGCAATAAACACAAGACACAATTCTTAATAGTGTTGCTTACTCTTACAAGTAAAAGGTAGAAGAGTACCCCAAACAGTAGTTTAAACTGTCCGAATGCAGCTCAGAGCCAGCTGTGCGCTGTATGTCATGTAGCGTTACTTACTGTGCATGCTATTGGCTGGCTCTGAATACAGGGGTTATAGTTACTTAAATCTTGTCTTCTCCAATACAAGCTAGCAGGGCTAGTTAAAGAAAAGGACATTTCTACTAGCCTGATACAAAATCAGCCAGCAATATCTAGTGGGCCAGTGCCAATTTCAACCCCTGCTGGGACATTCAAAGCCAAACAGATTCTCTTACAAAGTACTCTTTGCCTTATTAGTGCATTGTCTGTTGCAGCAAAACAAATCAGAGATCTACAGTCAAGTACAGGTCTGAGGAAACAGAGCAAAATGTTTTCTTGATTAATGTAAAAGTGTATTATGGATCACACTAGAGCAATCCCAATTGCTTGTGAACTGATTTAGTCACATTATCTATCTGTACATCAAAAAACAATGCGCCAAAGGTAAGGCCAAGAAGGAACTTTAAACTAGGGATCAATTTAATCAGCATATTAACAAGCGTAGCAATTAGAAACAAAAAATCTGTTACTTCCGAAGATTATCACCTGTTTGTTTTTTTTGGGTGAGCACAAATCTAACCTGTTGAAACCATTATTGTAGACAGCTGAAATCCCCCTGCATTTCAGTGCTATGATTGTTACATTCAAATGGACCATTACTGCTGTAAGGTTTCCTGATGAACCTCTCTATGTAAGCGCGATTTCTGGACACAAAAAAAAACGAGTGAAACTTTGAACTAAATTGATAGATACTTTGCTTAACGCTAAACACATGGGACCCACTAGTTAACCATCTGGCATCCTTGGGCAACAGGGCAATATGCATACTGCACCCTGGACACTGAAGCACCAGGACCCTGCTGTAGGCACGTATGAGAGTGAGCCACCCGAGGATGCCCACGACACTGCCCACTTCACACCAAAACACTTAGTGGCAGAAGGCACAGTACATGCCTCCATAAAACACACACACACACACATTTTTACTACACTGCAGTGTCAGTTATAAGCAACCCCCTCCAAATACCTGATGTGAGGCTAGAACCCATGACCTTACAACAAAACTACAGAATTCTCCTTCAAATACAAGAGCTACAGTGTGTACACTACAGCAACAACCAAAAAGGAACTACCCCAAGCCAGTGCATTGCAAATGGTCAAGCTGCAAACAAGAACACCAGTGAAAAAGACCTCTCACTTACATTCCTCAAGGCATACAAACTTAACAAGAAGCTGTTGGAGAAATATAAAAAGTTCTTATTTAACTTACATAGCTGATAATGGCACAGGGCATGTTGCCTAGAACAATTAGCAACACCTGGCAGTGGCCATGGAAACCTTCAGAAGCAGTATGTAGCACCCCTTCAGATACTTCATCAATAAAGTACCTGTAGAGGTACAAAATCGCATCCAAAGGTTTTAGTGGCCACAGCCATGTATTTCAGCTTGTTCTAGGGGATTTGCCCTGCACTATTATTAGGGCTGTAATTATTTCATAGGGTGCGCAGATTTCACGATTGCTGTGAAATTTGTCAATTTTCTGAATGCCGTGAAATTGGGTCTCAGCTGCATGAACTTTGTGTTGATCAACAGATAATGGTCTCACAGGGAGCCGTGACTGGAGGACTCTGTGTATATGACTGTCCCCAGCTCTCTGTTGTCTGCCGCCCTGGACTGCAGCACACACACCGCCAACAACCCTCCTCGCCATCGAGTGGCTTCCGAATGGTCTCAGTGGTATAGAGCTGTCTTCTTGGTGCACGATCTCCTTTCCACATCCATGTGATTAACACATTAAGTGTTATTTGTTACTTTTAATTTTTTTTTCTCCCATGCTCTCCTTCAGCTCATTCATTCAGTGGCAGCTGCAATTAAACAAGGCACTGGTCAGTGCAGTCATTTTGTCTCAGTTGCAAGCCAGAGAGAGAGAGAGAGAGAGAGAGAGAGAGAGAGAGATGGAACAGTGTGTTGGGACACTTACAGGGAGCCATGACAGGTGGCACACTCACAGAGAGCCATGACAGGCGGCTCCCGCTTTGTACTTGCTGAGGACATGTCTCTGATCAGTGTCTGTTCGACTCTACAGAGAACAGAGGAGGCTGCCAGTAGTAAATGATTTTAAATAAGTACAATAGTACATAAGTACTTGAAACTAATCGGGGGGTATAAATAACTACTTAAAACTGAAATCAGACCGACTTACCATGAAGTGTCATGAAATTACGGTATTTTATCTGCGCATGTGCTGTGAAATGTCTCCACTTTTACCATGAAAAAATTACAGCCCTAACTATTATTAGCTATGTAAGTTAAATAAAAACATTTTTTATATTTCTCCAAGAGTTTTTCATTAAGTTTGTATGCCAGTGAGGGAAGCAAGTGTGAAGACTTCTTTGTTGGTGTTCTAGGTACATTACACCCAGTGAGGTCCTGCGTCCCCAGGGCAGATTGGAACAGCAGAAGGTTGTGACTTGCTTAATGTCACATAGGCAGTATTTAGCTATGCAAAGGGGCTTGCAACTCGGCTGCAGGACTCTGAAGGACAGCAGCAGCAACTCTTTGACTATCACTGGCAATAGAAGTGACTGGGCTGAGCTTTGCCAATATTTTGGAAAAAGTGGCTGGGGGGAAATGCTGTGTGAAAAATAATAAATGGCTAGAAATCAACTTCCTGCAGGACCCCTGGTCAGCCTCCCCACCGCTCCCCCCCGTACCTGCTGATGCCACATGTTGGCTCTCCACCTTGTAAACTGAACTGGTGTCCACAACAACCAGCTGATGGAGTCAGATAAAACCCAAACCACCCAGTGGTAATCCCAGATGAGGCCACGTAGCCACTCTCCCATTACCAAGGATATAAGGGGATTGTGTGTGAGTGTGTGGGAGGGGAGATGGGAGAAGAGATGCCACTAACCACACTCCCATTTCCAAGGAAGTAACAGGAATGTGCGTGTGCATCTATGGGGGAATCAGGCCATTAAGGAGATGCCGCTAACTGCAAATGGGAGTGAGTGTGTGTGTGTGTATATGTGTGTGTGTGTGTGTGTTTGTGTGTGAAGGATGGAGAAGATACAGGTTACCATGGATGTAACAGGAGCGTGTGGTGGAGGGAAAGGAGGTAGGACATACTGTTAATAAGATGCCATTAATTGTGAGGTGCCCCCTCTTTTGTGTGTTTATGGGTCTGGAAGCAGTTTTCACTGACTGCAGCCATGCAGATGCTGTGTAAGCACTGACTGATTTTTCCTGATACAGGACTGTGTTTAAAGTGTCTCCTTTTCCCAAGGGGATATGAACATACATACACATGAACATATGAGGAAGCCAGCAGAAGAAGGCCATTTGGTCTATCTAGTCTGCTTGTATTGCAGGGTTGACAGCTTGAGCTACTGCCCCTGCCCACCTCCCCACTTCTCCCATCCTCCCTCCCTACCCATGATCCTTACAGTACCTTCCCATTATGCCTATCATAGCCTTTCATGAAGCTGTCTACTATCGACAATGAGACCACATCTCCTGGCTGTGCATTCCAAGAGTCTACCAGCCTCTCTGTGAAGAAGTGTTTCCTGATCTCCCTCCTAACCTCTCCCCCCAGCTTAAGACTGTGCCCCCCCATGTTATGGTTGCCACTCAGCATAAAGAAACAATCCTTATTCACCATATTTATCCCTTTCAGATACCTGATGGTCCCATTCATGCCCCATCTCTCTCTTTCCTGCCTTCCAGGGAGTACATGTTCAGAGTCCTCAAACTCTCCTCTTATGCCTTACCCTGCTGACCCACTATCATCTTTGTAGCCCTCCTCTGGACCTTCACCAACAGGTTAATGTCCTTTTTTGAGGTGTGGGCACCAGTACTGAACTCCATACTCTAGGTGTGGCCTCACCAGTGACCTGTACAAGGGCAGTATAACCTACTCTCTCCTACTACTGATCCCTCTCTAGCTATGCATCCTAGCATCTTGTTTACCTTTGCTGCTGCTTTCTTGCACTGCGTGGAGTGTTTCAGATCACTATGATCATCACTCCCAGGTCCTTCTCCTCCTCTGATGCAGATACCTGGACTCCACCCAGGTAGTACTCTGTCCTGGGAGTCTTGGCTCCTATGTGCATTACTTTGCATTTCTTGGCATTGAAGCCAAGCTGTCAGATCCTGGACCACCTCCCCAACTTTTCTAGATCATCTTGTAGGTCCTTCAGCTGTGTCCAGTCTCCCACAGAGCTTGGTGTCATCCATGAATAGGTACATTTTGCCCTTAATGCCATCCCCAATGCAACTGATGAAGACATTGAACAACACCAGCCCCAGCAACGAGCCCTCCGGGACCCCACTGTTGACCTCTCTGGTGCCAGATAACTCTCCTCCCACAGCCACCTTCTGGACTCTGTCCCTCAGCCAGTTTTCCACCCATCTGGACATCTTATCCCAAACCCCGAGATCTGCCAACTTTCTGATCAACCTTTTGTGTGGCACAGAGTCAAAGGCCTTGCTGAAATCCAAATAGAGGATGTCTACCATTGGCCCCAGTCTACTGTCTTAGTTGTTATGTTATGTCATAGTTGGGATGTTGGAGAAATCACAAAACAAGGCTTATGTTTTGTGTCCCCAGTATGGTAATGTGGATGAGTTGTGTTGGTGTTACCTGCATGGTATTACTGCAGTTACTGTGATGATCATGAAAGTAGTCCTGACACAATAACGGTGGTAGTAACATTGGATAACATGCCTTTTCCAGATTCTAAGAACTCTTTACAGTAACCACAGGAAGTCTGTCCTGACTACGTGTTAAAAGTACTGAAGATTTAAAAAACAAAGTTGCAATCTTAGAAGCACTGGCTTCACCAACTACAAAGGCAATAAAGAGTTTGCAAAGGGAACATGAGAACCTTGAAGGCAATATAAGATTCAGGAACTTCAGATTTCTGGGTCTTCCAATTTCTTCGGATGCTCACTCGAGGGAGATGTTGCGAACACTTTTTGTTAATGCTTTAGAGTTGCCGGCTAATAATCTGTAATTCGTGGCAAAGGCTTTTCAGATTCCTCCATCTCAAAAACAAACTAGATGGCAGCACAATTCAAAGAAAAATTAAACACCTACTTCTGTACAAGCTGAACTACGATCTACGGGAAATAATCACATGAGCAAAGTAATCAGAATCAGAGATCAACTATCACTGTAAAATTTCACCTTTGAAAATGACCGTGGCATGGTTATTCAAACAACAAGACAAAAAGGGGAAATTAAATTTGGAGGAGAAAAAAATTATATTTTACCTGACATTTGTACTACTTTCCAAGAAAAGAGAAAACATGTTTTACTGTTTGCAGAAGATCTCATAGAACTGGTGGCACATTTTAAATTCTTGTTCTCTGCAAAATGCATAGCGAACCTTGTTGGTTATAAACACAGATTCTATGATCCTGACCAACTTTGAGATTTTAAGTCAAAAACGTTTGAGTGAAACATCTGATGAGGTTGAATTAGAGAAATGTTCCAAAATGGAACTGGAAAAGAGACTTTCAGATAATACAGATACATCCGACATACTGTTGCTAAAGGGATAAATTAATATGGATTACAGTGAGCTCTGTACCTGCTAATCAGACATACTGTTGCTAGAGGCATAAATGAAAACAGATTACCATATGTTGATCTATCACCCCCCTCGCCAGCTGCTGATTGGACACACTGTTGTTACGGGCATAAATGAAAACGGATTATACTGAGCAATCATGGCCCTGTACCTGATGATTGGATATACTGTTGCTAGAGGCATAAATGAAAAGGAATTACCATGTATTGGGCTATCACTCTCCTGTACCTGCTGATGCCGCTGTTTATTTTTTGGCTCTCAGCCTCGCAAATTAAACAAGCCTCCTTGAGGACTGGCCAATGGAGTCAGATTAAATCCGAATGGTCCTGTGGCAATCTCTCATGAGGCCATGTAGCCACCTCCCGTTACCAAGGACATAACAGGATTGTGTGTGTGGGGGAAGAGATGGCAGGAGAGATGCCACTAACCACCTTTCTGTTACCAAGGACATAATGGGAATGTTGTGGGGGGGGGTGGGCATGTGAGGAGATGCCTGTTACCAAGGAAGTAATGTGTGTGTGTGTGTGTGTGTGTGTGTGTGTGTGTGTGTGTGTGTGTTGTGGAAGAATGCTGCTAAGGAGAAGCTGCTAACTACAAATGGTGAGTGTGTGTGTGTGTGTGTGTGTGTGTGTGTGTGTGTGTGGTGGGGGAGGATGTGTGGAGATGCCAGTTACCACAGACGTAACAGGAGTGTCTGTGGGTGCGTAGGGATGTGTATTTGTGGAGACAGTAAGAGTTACCACTAAGGAGATAAAGCTAACTGTGATGGCGCCCCCTCTTTTGTGTGTTTGTGTTCGTAGGACTGGAAGGAGATGCCATTAACCATAGCTATGCAGATGCTGCATTGGCACAGATGGATTTCCCCTGATATGGGGCTGTGCTGCGTAAGCATGGATGGATTTCTTCTGATATAGGGCTGTGTGTACAGTGTCTCCTTCTCTCTAGGGGACTTTGGAGAAACCACAAATGAAGCTTATGGTTTGTGTCCCCAGTATGGCGATGTGGATGAGATGTGTAGGTGTTACCTGCATGTTATTACTGTAGTTATTTGATGAGGCATGAAAGTAGTCCAGATACAGTAACTGCTGTAGTAATACCGATGCAAAAAAATGTTGTAGGTGCCGTATTGGTCCTTTTAAAAACAGAGCCAGAAACAAATGATTTGATACCTTTTATTGGACCAACATGGATGTTACAGAAAAGAACAAAGTGCTTTAGCTTTCGAACCAACCAGGTCCTTCTTCAGAAGCTTTGTGGCAGTTTTTTCAAATATCCCATACTATTAACACCAGGATATATAGAAAAAGCAGAAATAATTCTCATTGGTTTAACATATACATTTATCTGTCCTTTAATATACCAGGACAATTGGAATGTAAGTTGTAAGCTCATCTTACATGTATTAGAGAGAATGCCACTCCAAGGTTTTTTTTATCACTAGAATGCTTTCTTGGCATACTGAGACATTTTAAAATTTATGTGACAAGAACTCTTTGTAGAGAATTCTTGATAACCTTTGCCCTTCTGAGGCTCCTCGGATAAAGGCATACTGGTGTTAATTAGCTTCTCTGACGTAATCTTCTATTATGTTTTAAATGTATATGTAAAACCAATGAGAATTATTTCTGCTTTTCTATATAACCTGGTGTTAATAGTATGGGATATTTGAAAAAACTGCCACAAAGCTTCTGAAGAAGGACCTGGTTGGTTCGAAAGCTAAAGCACTTTGTTCTTTTCTGTAACATCCATGTTGGTCCAATAAAAGGTATCAAATCATTTGTTTCTGGCTCTGTAGTAATACTGAGTAATATGCTTTTTCTGGATCCTAAAGATTTTTTATAGGAACCACGAGAAGTCTGTTCTGACTACATCAGGCAGCCTTAAAAACTGGTTTTTAGTGACTGGAGCCCTACACCAACCAATCTACTTGATGGAGGTGGGGAGCAGGAATCAAGAGCAGGAATCAAGTAAAACCAGTACTACAGTCATGGACTTCAGACACACAGACTTCGACAAGATGAGAAGGATAGTAAGGGAGACACTGGAGGGTACAGAGAATATATACGGGCAGTGGAGGAGTTATGGCAAGCTATCAAGCGAGGGGTACTGAAAGCTGTGGAAATGTGCATAAAAAAGATTAGGTAGAGCAAAAGAGGGAGGAGACCACTTTGGTTTACAAAGGTGGTTGCGGGGGCAGTCAGGGAAAGGAGGAGGGCTTTCAGAAAATTTAAGAAGACACTCAGCAAGGAAGATAAGGAATAGTATAGGGAAAAGAGGAGTATGGCAAGGAAGAAGATCAGAAGGGCAAAAGCAGACACTGAGGAGAAAATAGCAAAGAAGGCCAAAAGGGGGATAAAACCTTTTTCAGATAGGTGAGGGAGAGGAAAAGGGCAAGGCAGGGGATTACTAAGCTGAGGGGGAGGGAGAAATAAAATTGGAAAGGGACTGTGAAAAAGCAGAGTTATTAAATAAGTACTTTAGCTTGCTATTCATGGAGGAGGAGGAAGATGGTAGGGGACCTGCGCTAAAGTCGAAGGGGAAGGAGGGCAAATGGGTGGATCTGAGCCTATTCACTGTGTATAGGGTTAAGGCAGAGCTAGATAGATTGAGGGTGGACAAGGCAATGGGGCCTGATGAGTTACACCCCAGGGTGATCAGAGAACTGAAGGAGGAGTTGGTCACACCTTTGACAAGGGTCTTCAACTTGTGCCTAGATATGGGGAGAGTGCCGAAGGACTGGATGAGGGCAGACATAGTGCCTTTACACAAGGAAGGTAGTAAGGAGGTGAAGAGTAACCACTGACCTGTCAGCCTCATGTCAGTGGTGGGGAAGATAATGGAGGCATTTATCAAGGAGAGGGTGGTGGATTACCTGGAGGAGAGTGGCTTGCGGGACAGCAGACAGCATGGCTTCACAAAGGGGAAGTCTTGCCAGACAAACCTAGTTCAGTTCTTTGATTGGGTGACTCAGGTTATTGACCGGGGACGGGCAGTGGACGTGGCCTATCTGGACATCAGTAAGGCCTTCAGTAAGGCCTTTGACACTGTCCCCCATAGGAGGCTGGTGAGCAAGATGGAAAGCCTGGGGCTGGGTGGGAAAATAACAAGCTGAGTGGAGGCCTGGCTGTCAGGAAGCACTCACAGGGTGGTGCTAAATGGGGTGCACTCTGGGACAGTGAGGGTGAAAAGTGGAGTGCCACGGGGTCAGTTTTGGGTCCACTTCTCTTCAATATCTACATCAGTGATATTGCTGAGGGTTTGAGGGGAAGGGTGTACCTATTTGCTGATGATACAAAAATATGCAATAGGCTGGACACCGGGGGGTGGAGGACATGAGCGAGGACTTGAATATGCTTGAAAAAAGGTCTGGGACATGGCAGCTGAAATTTAATGCCAAGAAGTGCACTGTGATGCACTTGAGGAGTAGGAACAGAAGAGCAGGGTACACCCTAGGTGAGGAGGAAATTAAAGTAACAGAGCAGGAGAGGGATCTGGGGATCATAGTCTCCTCGAACCTTAAGGTAGGAATCCAATGTAGCAGGCGGGGGAAGGGCCAATGGAATGTTGGCATGCATAGGTAGGGGCATTGCTAGCAGAAAGAGGGAGGTAATAATGCCCCTTTACAAAGCCATGGTGCGGCCACACCTGGAGTATGGGGTTCAGTTCTGGAGGCCACATCTCCGCAAGGATATAGATGCATTAGAGAGGGTTCAGAGAAGGGCAACCAAGATGGTGAAGGGTATGCAGGGAAAGTCATATGAGTAGAGGTGTAAGGAGCTGGATCTGTACATGTTGGAGACAAGGAGGGAAAGGGGAGACACAATTGAAACTTTTAAATATGTAAAGGGGCTCAATAAAGTGGGAAAGAGGGTTTAATTAGCAGGAAGGAGGGGTTCAAAATTAGAGGGCACAGCTTCAGACTGCAAGGAAAAAGATACTGGGGAAATGTGAGAGAGCGTTTCTTCATGGAGAGAGTGGTGGAGCCCTGGAACAGACTACCAGACAAAGTGATGGGGGCTAAATCGGTGGAAGAATTCAAGAGGGCATGGGACAAGCATATGGGGCTGAGTATCAGTGGGAGGGCGAGGGCAGGAAGGGAGGGGGAGGTGTAGTGGGGGGAAAAAAAGGCAGACTAGATGGGCCGGTATGGTACTTTTCTGCCATCAAGCTTCTATGATTCTATATGATTCTATAAGATGGGCCCTAAGAAGGACCAGAAACAGCAAGCCCATTAACTAGAAACCTTTTTAGCATTGGCTGCCACCACGAGGGGATCAGGGCCTGCACAGCCTGGTGGCACCACTGGGCCGAGTTACATATAACCAAAATTCTCAGTACCCGGTTAAAATAGGGCTACATGAATAGCTTCAGTCTACAGAGCGCTAGTTCATGTCACGCTAGCATGGACAGCAAGAGGGGATTTACAATGCTTTCAATAAGTGCTCCCCTGGTTGCTGTCCATAGTGCTATACAGACACAAGGGCACCAGAATCCAAGAGATTGGCCAAACTGCTCCTGTGGTGTGTTGGGCTGTGCATAGAGGAGCTTATCTAGCAGCAGTGGAAACCAGGGTTCTAATCCTGGTCTCCCAAAATTTTCGTGCATTGGGACTTAGTTTTTTTTTTACTCGGGGCTGTGGAAACAGTATTCCATGGACCCACAAATTTCAACTTGCCCATGATCTGCTCACCCCTGGAGTGAGAATCCTTCCATTTGGGGGATGCAGGGAGCAGAGCCCCCTGAGTCAGGGTCAGGGGGTGCAGGGGGGATGAGTCCCCCGCTAAAACAAAATTGGTACTATTTTTTCCGATTGTTGTCCACGCTATTATTGTCGGCACTGTTCTGATCTAGTGCCCAAATCCTCCCCATGCTCCAGAAGATTCACAGCACCGTCGAGGAGACCAACAACCATATAACCACAGTTGAGGCAAAACTGTCAGAAAATGATACTAAAATTAAAGAGAACTCTGTGGCTATACAAGGTCTTATGGAAGAGACGAAGACAAGCGGACAAAATGCTTCCTTTCTCTGTGACCTGAATTTCCTTTGAGCCAAAGTTGAGACTCTGGTAAACTTGCAGCAACAGGCTAATGTTCAGATTGTTGGATTCCCTCCTCACTTTGTGGGTACTATGGACTTTTTGCCTTGTTTGGAAAAAATGATCTTTTCTGATCTACAACTGCTACCCGCAGACTCCAGAGTACACACAGTGTGAGCCTTTACCATCCTGCAGCAGGCCAGATATCAAGGAGCAGAGACACCTAAGCCACACGCTGCCATAACCACTCTATCAGTAGTGGAAACCCACATTCAACTCCTACAAACTGTTCTAACAAAGGGTGACATAACTTGAGAGAACAGCAAGATTGCATTCTTTCCAGATTTATCCTCGCAAACCCAGTCATGCATGAGGACTTACAAATTGTTAAAAAATTGCTTCTGGAAAATGGGATTAATGTGCAGCTTCTCTTTCCTGCTTGGCTACAGATCAGACACAATGCTAAATCTTACATTTTTCAGGTCCTGAAGTTGCATCCACCTCAGAAAAAAAGCTGATCACACAAGCTGCCGCTGTACCTGATGAGAGGGAGGGAGGAAGACAGACTAATACGTTCAATATAATTGTCTTTGTAATACCTCTAATGGTTAATCTGTCTTTACTTTTATTGTAATGAGACTCGCTCTTCTCTGATTGCTACTACTTTTCAGGGCACCAAAATGGTTACGGCTCTAGTTTAAACTTTTCACTGCCATGTTATGCCTGTTCCTAGTTTCAGTAAGTCCTGGAATGTCCTTTTAGCTCAGAAGGTGAGAGGTGCTGGCTTCTTGGTGTGAGGGTTTACACCACTTGATTTGGGAACCATATTAAAGAGCAACTTTCTACCTGGTGTCCCCAAGAAACACAAATAGCCCTTACCTGCTCCAAGTTAAATCCTGCAAAAAATTATTTTATTGAACGTCCCCAGTTTGGAAGGGAAGGAATCGTATTTTTGCTCCTTGGAGCTCCACCGCACCAATCCCTTCCACTTCCTGGTACCTCTGCCTAGACTGATCTGCCCCGATCCACCCCCACGCTATTGCATTTTGTGACATCATTATTTGAGTAGCGCGGGGGCGAGCATCCATTGACTTGAATGGGGCTGTTTTAAAAAATTTAATTTGGTTAGTTTTGATGACTAGTCAGAATAAATCATGGCCACAGCTTAACAGACAAGGGACTTTGTTAGTTAAGCGGTGGCCATGATTTATTCTGACTGCCATCTAAACTACTCAAATGTAACTTTTTAAAACAGCCCCATTCAAGTCAGTGTATGCTTGCCCCCACACTGTTCAAATAATGATGTCACAAAACGCGGTAGCATGGGGGCGGATCGGAGAGGATCAGTCTAGGCAGAGGTACCAGAAAGTGGAATGGAGCAGCACGGCGGAGCTCCAAGAAGCAAAAATATGATCCCTTCCCATCCAAAATGGGGACATTCCCTAAAATAATTTTTTGCAGAATTTAATTTGGGGGCAGGTAAGGGCTATTTGTGTTTCTTGTGGGGAGATTTAGAAGAGAACACGATAATTGCTCTTTAAAAGTTATTGCTGTTTAACTGTTCCTGTCTCCCTATAAAGAAACTAAGTTTACCAAGGGTTATAGGACTGTAAAGCAGCTTCATTGAGTTCAGGACTTCTTCAGACTTGGGTCTTTTCCTACTGAGTTGCTCAGCCTCCCCACATGATCCATATTCCATGCGAGGGGCCTGGAATACTGGTGTACCTTCTGTATAGCCTATGAGTAGGTGAGAGCATGACTTTCTTAGTTATTGTCAAGCTGGACTTTTCTCCTGGCTGTGCTTTGTTTAGTTATCCCTGGTACCTGCAAGGACATTTAGCTTTAGTACTATAGACCTATTTGCTTTACCATCTGTACACGCAGTGCTGGGGTCTGTATACCCTCTATGGCATGTTTATGTAATATGGCATATGCTGTATGACATTAAAAATAATAAAATAAAGTTTAACAAAAAATGCCCCATTATATTTTAAACTCAGCTATAGTCGCAGCATTGATCACATTGTTGGTCAGACTATTCCACCTCTCCATCACCTGCTCTGTGAAAAAAATGTACTAATGTCCTTTTTGGCTCCCCCTTCTTCCAGCTCTAAATTGTGCCTCCTGGTGGATGAACTGTTCCTCAACTTAAATCTCTCTATGGAGTTCACTCTATCACACTCTGTATGTATTTAGGTGCTTCTATCATATCCCTCTCCCTTCTGACCTTCAGTAAATATGTATTTGGATTTTCCAGTCTCTCTCAGTCCTCATGCAACCTACCCTGTTGCCCCTGAATCATTTTCATCATTCTTCACTGTATAGCTTCCAACCTATCTCTGTCCTTCCTCAGATGAGGGTTCTAGAACTAGACACAGTGCTCCAGTTGAGGCCTAACCAGTGACATGTACAGTGCAGTATTACCTCCTTTCTGTGACTCGTGAACCAAACCTGATGAACCCCAACTTCCTTTTAGTGGTCCCAAGCTTAAACTGGTTCAGTTTTAGTTGGTTTCCATCTGTATTCCCCGGGACGAGGCAGTAAATAGGTAGAATTGCATAGTCCTCCTTTCCAGATCAACAAAAATTAAATAAATAAGCTTTTCTGTATTGGGAAGTGGTTTTTGGTCTATTGTTAGTTATCATACCAAGGTCTTTTTCTTCCCTTGAATACTCTGCTTTTTCCCATTAATGCAATATTCTGTTTTCTGCAGTCAGCCTGCACTATTTTACATTGAATTTCAGTTGCCAAATACTAGACCACTTTTCCAGTCTCTGCATTCTTTTCCACGCTGCCAGTCACATACCCACCATTCATGCTCCTGGAGATCTTCAAGTTGTCTGCAAACAGATTCACTTTCCTCTGTAGCCCCATCCTGATGTCACTTACTGTATATACATGTTGAATAGTAGTGGCCCCATTACAGGCCCCCTGAGGCACTTATTAGTCACTTCCCTGAAATCAGTGAGCCTTCCATTTAGAACTACTATCTGTAATGTCTTACCAGACAACCAGTTCCAAATCCATCTAGTAACCCCTACCCAGGTCCCCTACCTTATTTACTAGCCTCCTACACAGCACTGAATCAAAGGCTTTACTAAAATCCAGGTATTGTAATTCAAAGGCTATGCCTGCAGGTCAATGAGCAGGAGCAACCAGCCACACCCCCAGCTTGCTCCAGCCTCACTCAGAAGCACTGTTTCTTTGTTGCAGCCAGAGACTCTGCCAGGACTCTGCCTCCTCCCCCTATGTTTGTCTCCTGTTTTCCCTTTGTGCTTTTGGGCTTTCTGTGTGGTATGTGCCTCTAGCAGCTTTCTGTTTTTTTTCTACCTTCCTGGCTGCAGTTTGTGCTTCCTTCTCTCGGTCAACTACAATACTTCTGCTGCATTCCTGCTCTCTTGTAATTCCTGTTTCTTTTTGTTTTAGTTCTTGTGTGCTTATTAGTTTTCACAGTGTCCTCCCTTTGTCATTCTCCGCTTTGCTTGTGCTGTTTCAGGCTTTAGATGTTGCCGTTAGTTCCAGGCCATTTGCAGTCTCCCAGTTTTACTACAATCCTTAAATATTTACACCTGGCTCCTAGCAAGGCAGCTACTCCCTCTTGTGTGTGGGTATTTTAATTAGTTGCTCAGTTCAACCGCATGCTGCTTCCTAGTTTTCAGTTCTCATATGGTCCTGCTTTCACTAGCAGTTTCATGTGTTGTTCTCTACTATCTCAGCCTGCTTGGCCTGCAGTGCATCAGCAACTAACACTGACCTCCCTTATGGAACTGGTTGTTATGCGTTCACCATTCAGTCCAAGCACATATCATTCAGTCTCACACAATGTCCTACTTGTCATTTGATGTCTCAATCAGTCGTTCCCCTTGCCTATGTTTTGTTTATACCTTGCACTCCTGGCAGTCAGGCTTCACCAGCAGCCTCCCACTACTCCTGCACTCGAACGTATGCCAACCACGACCACAGTATTGATTTCAGGGCTTCCTGCCCTTTATGCCAATGGCCCCGCTCTGCTCCCTTGAAGCACACTCATAGAAGGGGGGGGGGTGATACTGGACCTGGTACTGACAAACAGGGACAGTGTTGCTGAAGTCATGGTGGGTGACAACCTGGGGTCCAGCAATCGCCGTACAATGTGGTTCACTTAAAGGACTGGGCCAGAACTGAGCCACACTAAGATGAGGGCCCTGGACTTCAGGAGGGCCGATTTCAGGAAAATGGGAGAATGCCTCAAGGACACCCTGGCAGGGATAAAGGATCTGGGGGGAATCAAGGAATTATGGGCAAAAATAACGGGGCATTGAAAAGGCAACATATCTGTCAGGCAAGTTAACAAGGGCAAGAGAAAAAAGAGATTGCTGTGGTTCTTTAAAGACGTAGCAAAAAAAAAAGCAGCTAACATTTAGTAAGTACGAAAAGACACAGAAGGAAGAGGATAGGGACAACTACCAGGAGAAACAAAGGGAGGCAGGGAAAGCAGTTAGACATGCAAAGGCACTAACGGTGGAGAATATTGCCAATCAGTAAAATAAGGGGATAAAGCTTTCTTTAGATAAATAAGCGAGACGAGGAAGACCAAAGAGGGAATAGTAAAAATAAAAGGGGAATAAGGGGCTTGCGAGGAAGAGGACCAAAAGAAGGCTGACATATTGAACAAATACTTTTGTTCAGTATTTACAGAATACAAGAATTTGATAGCAGGTAGGGACCAAGTGGCCCATCTAGTATGCCCATGGACTTACCCCTTCCCCTATATTTTGCTGTTTTTGTTTACACCGTAGTGCCTGTCCCATGCGTGTTGAAATGCATTTGCGATCTTTGCTGCAACCACCTCTGTGTGCAGGCTGTTCCATGTGTCTATTACCCTCTCTGTAAAAAAGTACTTCCTGATATTGTCGCTGAGCCTTCCCCCCTCTCAGGTGTAGGTTGTGCCCTCTTGTATGTGCCTCTCCATTTACATGGAAGAGGTTGCCTACCTGAACAGTGTTTATACCCTTGATGAATCTGAATGTTTCTATCATATCCCCTCTGTCCCTTCTCTGTTCCAGGGAGTGCAAGTTTAGGTCTTGAAGTCTAGACTCATATGCCTTGTGATGGAGGCCCTGCACCATCTTTGTGGCCCTTCTCTGAATTGATTCCGAGCGTTGTATGTCCTTCTTCAGGTGGGGCCTCCAGAACTGGATGCAGTACTCCAGGTGTGGCCTCACCAGGGATCTATAGAGTGGAATAATCATGTCTTGTTTTCTGCTAGCTATTCCCCTGTCTATGCATCTAAGGATACTGCTTGCTTTTTGTGCTGCTTTTTCGCATTGAGTCCCTACTTTAAGGTTGTCCGATGTGATTACGTCTAAGTCCCATTCAGTCCCGGTCACTTCAAGTTGATGCCCATCTAGGAAGTATTGAGTTCTTGGGTTCTGTTTTCTCAGGTGCATCACTTTGCATTTTTTAGCATTAAATCTAAGTTGCCAGTCGTTGGACCACTGTTCAAGTTTCTTGAGATCCTCCTTCATACTGCAGGCTCCTTCCTGTTTGTCCACCCTAGTGCATAGTTTTGTATCATATATGAACAGACAGACTTTACCCTCAAAACAGCAATGTAGCTGATGAATATGTTGAAGAGGACTTGATCAAGCACCGATCCCTGAGGGACTCTGCTGGTCACAAAACCATTTGTACATGGTGCCATTTACTGTGACTTTCTGAGTTCTGTCCTGCAGTCAATGAGTTTTTTGATCAGCCTATGAGGGACGGTGTCAAAGGCCTTACTGAAGTTCAGGTACACCACGTCCACTGCACCCCCCCGGTCCACTGCTTTTGTCACCCAATCAAAGAATTCAATAAGGTTAGTCTGACATGATCTATCTGCAGTAAATCCATGTTGTATGGGGTCACATTTTCCTGCCTCTTTTAGGAAGTCTACTGTCCTTTAAGTAGTGTCTCCATGATTTTACGCACCACCGAGGTCAAGCTGACTGGGTGATAATTTCCTGCCTCCTCCCTGCTGCCACTTTTATGTATGAGTACCACAGTAGCCCTCTTCCAGTCAAGTGGCACCTTGCCGCTTTCTAGAGATTTATTGTATACCTCAGCTAATGGTGCAGCTATTTCTTCTTGAAGGTCTCTCAGTATTCTTGGGTGAATACCGTCCGGTTCCATGGCTTTGTCTGTCCTCAATTTTTCTAGTTCTTTAGGCACCCTTTCCCTTGTGAAGAGGCTTGTGTCTGCCTCCAGGCCTTTCATATGAAGGGGGTAGGTGATGGGCCAAAGATAAGGGACAAGGGCATAAATGGTAGGGAGGTGGAGACCAGTCCTTTTACGGAGGACAAAGTCCTCAGGGTACTAACACAATTAAAAGTAGACAAGGCGATGGGACCTGATGGAGTGCACCCCAGGATACTGAGGGAGCTCAGGTAGAAGCTGGCTGCACCTTTGACAACTCTGTTAAAATTTTCATTAGAAACGGGCGGTTCCAAGGGACTAGAGGAGGGCAGATGTAGTCCCACTTCACAAAAGTGGGAATGTGGAAGAGGCAGTGAATTATAGACCTGTAAACCTGACTTCTTTAGTGGGCAAAGTAATGGAAACACTACTGAAGGAAAGGATAGTGGAATACCTTATAACCAGTGGATTACTGGATCCATGGCAACATGGTTTCACAGGGGGAGGTCTTGCCAGACAAACCTGATTGAGTTCTTTGACTGGGTGACCAGGGCAGTGGATCAGGGATGAGCGGTAGATGTGGCCTACCTGGATTTCAGTAAGACCTTCAACACCGTTCCACATAGAAGACTGGTGAACAAGCTGGTCTGTCTGGGAGTGGGTCAAAAAGTTATAAACTGGGTAAGAAGCTGGTTAAGCTATAGGAGTCAGAGGGTGGGTAAATGGTGTCCACTCTGGAGAAGGCAAGGTGACCAGCGGGAAGCCTCATGACTCAGTACTAGATCTGGTCCTCTTCAATGTCTTTATTAGCAACTGTTCGCGGATGAAACACAAATCTGCAACAGAGCAGAAACACCAGGGTGGGTGGATAAAATGAGAGATGATTTGTAAAAGTTGGAAGAATGGTCAAGGGTTTGGCAACTGGATAGCAATGCAAAAAAGTGCAAAATCATGCACTTGGGGCACAGAAACTCGGGGGCTATGTTCCAATTGAGACGGGAAGTACTGGCAACCACCAAACAGGAAAAGGAGCTGGGGTAATAATTTCTGATGACCTGAAGGTGGCCAAACAGTGTGATAAGGCAGTAGGAAAGGCTAGCAGGATGCTCGGGTGCATAGGGAGGGGTATCACCAGTAGGAAGAAGCAGGTAATATTATACCTGTATAGATCACTGGTTAGACCCCACCTCAAGTATGGTGTCCAGTCCTGGATGCCCCACTTCCTGAAGGACATTGATAAGGTGGAGGCTGTACAAAAGAGGGCTTCCAAAATGGTGCAGGGCTGCATCCAAAGCCCTGCGAGGAGAGACTCAAGGAACTGAATATGTATTCTCTGGAGGAGAGGTTGGAAAGAGGGATATGACAGAAACATTCAAATACCTAACAGGTATTAATAAGGTACAGAAATGTAGCATTTTCTATAGAAAAAGAAGCTGGCGGGGGGGGGAGGCTCAGAGGAAATGTGAGGAAATACTTCTTCACGAAGAGAGTGGTGGATGCCTGGAACAGCCTTCCAGTGGAGGTGGTGGGTGCCAGAACAGTGACTGGATTCAAGAATGCATGGGACAGATACAAGGGGACCTAGGTAGTAAGGCAAGGGGAGGAGATGACTGGAAATCAAATAGGGTCTGCGGTGGCACAGTAGGCAGGGAAAACTGGGCAGACTAAGTGGGCCAAGAGGTCCTTATCTGCCAACAACTTCTATGTTTCTAAGTCTGCATCTTGAGGGTGGGGGCCAGAGGGTGGAGCCTCTAAGTCCATGGGGGCTCCCTTAGCTGTGCAGACCATGTTGGCAGCACATTTGAAAGCTAATCCCTTCCCCCATGGCCTAAGGTTCACCTGGCCTCCACTTACTTCTCTTCTTCTGCTACTCAAGAGTGAAGATCATACATTATGCAAGTCCTGGCTCCTCAAAGGCCCAACACCTATACTTTACCCCTCAAGGGTTTGGCTTCCTCTCTAGGCCTCCCCTTGGTGGAGGCCAGGTGAGTGCCTTTCAGCGGTTGTTGCTTTCCTCCTCCTCCTCCTGCCTTGGAAGTGGCTAATTTGCAGGGAACCTCCTTTAGTTGCAGAGGTTGGTTTGTGGCACCCCCATGGTGTTCCCTTTAGAAGGATAGAGTCAGAGCCCTTCCTCTAAAAATTTCCCCTTGAATTGGGTCTCTAAATTGCAGTAGCTGAGCCATCACTAATTTTATCCCAAGCCTGGAGGGAAGGCGACCAAGACCTTAGATCCCTAGTGATTTCCTCCTCAAAGGGGTTTTTTCCTCTTCTCTGTGCCAAAGGTCATAAATGTTAGGTAGTCTCCACAGTAGGTGGTCAGTAATGTAGTAGATAATATTAGTATAGCATTTACCCTAGTAGGTTTCTGCTGTGAGTTGGAGTTGGATGGCATCCCTCTTTCCATCCTGCCATTCTCTCTCTCTCTCCTTACAGAAGCCATGCTTCTGTCTGCTGTCACTTACTAATTACTGTCAGTCATTGCTCAGTTCAGCCTCTGTGTGTTATCAGTTGTCACTAATTGCTGTCACTCTGTCGTCACACAGGCTCTGTATTCACCACCTGCTTTGCAGTACTCATGGGCTTCTTCTTAAGGTACCTTTAGCCTAAGGGAATTATGCTTCCATGGCACCTCTATGGGTGAAATCCTCCTCATGAGAGTTCCTTTTCCTTCATGGTCCCCCAACAGGGTGGCAGTTCCCCATAGGACAGAGACTGCAAATGGCCAAAGTATCCATGTATGACAGGCAACAACACATTCTTTCCAGTCCCTTCAGACTATCAACAAGCTGCACAAGCATAACTCCTTACTGAGTTGTGTACGCCCATTGAAATAATGTCAATGTCTCTCCAAGACCTCATGTGGATTGTCCTTTAATGAGTATAACCACTCCTTCGTAGCAGTAGAAAGAGGTGACTGTTCACTGGAATGAACCCATGTGGACTGGTGCCCTGAAATCATCCCCTGAAGGTATAGATGGGTGAAAAATCTATGCATCAGATAAAATAGGGTGCCCTCAAGGCACACAGGGGCTTAGGCTTTTAGCTGGAGTCAAGCATTTGCTTACCATCACCTGGTAGGTGCCCTTGGGGTGTCAGGAGAGGTTAGACTAGGACACCCTAGGCAGGGTGCTAGTCTGGGAACAGTGGGCATAGCCAGCAGGAAGGCTGGTAATGCCATGGATGCCATCCAGAGTTCCTAGGAGGGTAGTTACTGGCTAGTGCCCACCACGTCACTCTCTCCTTACAGCAGCATGGAGAGTTAGTGCCCAGGTTTCAGCCTGGCTGGGGGCTGGCTGCAGGATGTAGGTCAGGGGCACTGGAATCACCAGGAGGGAAGGCTCCTGCCACAAAGGTATCAGAAGTTGAGCGCTAGCTGCTGTTGGGGCACTGAGACTTGTAGTTGTCCAGGAGACTTCAAGACTTCAAGGGCATCAAAGTAACAGCAAGTGAGAGCCTTGGGGCTACCAGGAATAGACCTCAGACGTCGAGGGAAGATTCCAATATGCTGGGGGACCTGCGGGTTATGTCAGAGGTGTGTCCCATAAGAGGGGAGTAATTAGAGACCAAAAAAGGGTGTGGGAACCCCAGCATCCCATCAATGGAGATCAACTGATGGCAATTTAGCCTATGGCGGGTTCCTCTGAAGGAATAGAGGGAGATGCTGCTGGGAGGGGGTGACTCAATAGACTGACCTGAGCAGAGTCATTGCACCTGACAATAGTTGATGAAGTCTGCTAAGGCTGATAGCATCAAGATAAGGTAGGAGATTAATTTTCAAGGCAGAAGGAAAATAAAGCTGAATTCCTTGTAGAGTGGTGTCCATGTGGATCGGGGTTTATCAGGTAGCATATACAGATCATTACTGAAGATTTTTTTCTTTAGGTAAAGCTAGTGGTCTTCCTAGACTAAAACTAAAAATAAGTTAATCATTAGAGCATAATATATCCTGTAAAGGAACATATGGGGGTAATTGGATGGAAGGAGCTCTGAAAGTGGCACAAGTTATGCTTACATCACAAGCATTATATGCAGTAGAAAATTTGGGTCTTGGGTACAGTACAGGAGCTGAAAGCCTTGTTTTGAAATTCTATAGATCAGTTCTTGCCCTCCCACAAGGGAATCCAGCAACCGTGGTTAGAGCAGAATTGGAGTGTAGCGATATAGAATTAATTGCTGCATTTAGACTGATAGGGTATTAGACATGGGTAGAGCACTTCCAGATAAGAGACAAACTAAAATGGCATAAATGGAAAAATATACATTAACAATGTGTATTTGTAGTTCATAATCCTTGGGTAAATAAAATAATAATGTTTCTGAAAAAGTTAGATAAAGAATTCCTCTTCTTAACAAATTGAATTGTAATTAATTGTTATTCTACTGAGTTATGGATGTTTTGCAATTGTATATGTTTGTGCTCCTGTAAACACCATCTTGGATATATGTATTGGTATTGTATTAACTGTCTGTTCATTACGTGGAACCTCTGTAAATGAGCTTCTAACTCAGAGGTTGTAATCCAAGACTGCAATGAATAAATAAATAAATAAATAAGGACCATTTATGGCTTCTTTCTAATTGGGCGCTAGAACTGAGCCTTAATAATAAGTGTTTTCTGGCACAAAAAAGCATGAAAGATAAAAAGAACAATTAGATGGCATTAACAAATGTTGATTTTCCCCTTGGTAGTTTGCTGAAAGTTAGCCATGAAGTACAGCACTTGTTAATAAAACCAGAATAGTGCAAAGAACTGGCATCATTTCAGTTCAACACCTTCCCCTCAAAAGTTTTGGAAATAAGGTATGAAGGACTAAAAAATCAAAATGTTTTTTATGCGTAGCTATTCTCATGGAGAAGATACACTGTATTTTATGTAGCCATGAGTTGCCCCTGGTATAAGGAACCAATGAAAATGCTTTTGATTCCTCATATTACAGATATTTTCCTCCCAAATATGCAAATTGTGTTTCTCCTAAGAATGAGGAAATATTACAAAATTTACCTGGCTTTCTGGTGGGAGCAATGAAGAAAAGAAGACTGTTAGGAAAGGGTGCAATCACAGCAAATGGTCAATTATTTCAGTTTTGCTAAGAACGTGTGTCTTGCTCGATTATTTTAAACTTCTGTGTACTTGAAAAGATATTATGGATCTGAAATGGCAATTATTAGCTGAACAATAAAGTCTGTTTTTTACTACAACAGCTGTGTGTGGGATGTGATCCAGTGGGCTTTTGCTTGGATTGGGACATTAGAAGGGAGGATGAGCTGATGGCAAGGGAAGTGCCAACCCAGATGATGCCTTAGGGATCAGAGGATCTCAGATTCAGAAAGTGTATGCCCTGTTGGTATTCTCTGCAAACCTAAATGACCTCAAAGCAAAGTAGAGCGCGTGCTTTATTAGATGCTAATGTGCAATACTGTCAGGCAGACTAGAGGGGGACTAGGGATCCCTTGGCAGAAGCATGCTGTGACAGGCATGGAGAGGCCTTCCAGGAAGCCCACTGTGCACATAAGGAAGGAACAGAGCATGTCAGTATTACTGCAGGAAGCAGAGAAATTGAACACCACTAGGTTAACATTCATTCCAGCAAAAGGCTGTGAAGAGAAGCATTTTGCCTGTGACAGCCTAGAGTCAGCTGGGTCAGGAAGTTACCTATAGCCCTGGGTGACAAATACATAATGGTATCAGTTATGAACTGGGAGCAATTGAACTAGGATCTCGGGATTTGTGATTTACTGAATTAATGTACTTTGTCAGACTCTTGTAGTAAAAGTTAGGTGCATGGATACTGGAGAGTTTGTGTGCTTATTTATTGCAACATGACAGGGTCCCAAGAGTGTTCCAAATGTCCTCTAAGCCTGCCAGCAACTGAATACAAAGGAGCTCCCAGGGAGCAGATACCCATATACATGGAGGTTTTGCAACGCTATTCTTGTACTCGTTTCAGAGCGGTAATGCAAATCAGTGTGTGCACCACCTGAAGGGGAGGTTGGTTTGGCTGCCAGAGACAGTGAAAAAGCTGAGAGATGATCATAGAGAAAATATATGGTGGTTATCCAAAGAAATGAAAATCAATAATTTAATTAGAGCGTGGGAAAGGGTGCTCACCATGCCAGGACTACAGACCTTGAAAACTTGACCTTACAGGCCATGAAACATCTTGTGTGGTCAGACATTTCAATAAATAGGTTAGGAAAAGTTATTTTATGAGTGTTGCCATACATACATTTTCTCCTGACATTACAACTGGCATCAGTAACCTGCATGTGGCCTAAGCTTCTTTTTCTCAGCAGAATATTGCACGTCTCCCTGAGATCCTCCCTTAATCCTTTCTACTCCTATCCTCACACAGCACCAGTAGCACCTCTAAGAAGGTTACTGTATTTGCAAGTGTCCTCAGCTTGCTACCTACTGTAGTTCCATGAATCTGCCTGTAACCGCTTTTACACTACTATTCACTAGGTCATCGGTACATAAGTGTATCACATCTAGCTTCTTCCCACCGTTTGCATTGGTCAGCTTCTCCAACTATGGGATTATCCCTTCTGCAGTTGCCCATGGGCAACATAGAGAGAATCTAGCACCCCAGCTGCATTTGACCACCAGTGTCCGAACACTTGATTTTTACTGAACATACTCACTCCTGTCCCTTTTCTCAGGCTGTAGCTGTCATGCCGTCTTCCTTCACAGACTCTTGCTCGGATGCATGGTAACACTAGGTGCATTTACACTACCGGATCTGCACCAGTGCAGATCCAGTAGTGTAAACAGCTGCCGGAGCATTATAACTCGCTCTGTTGCAGCGCAGAGCAATCAGTGTTTCTGTGGGTTCATGCACCAGTGCAGGCGTCTTTTGTTAACATGTAAACATACTACTCTGCCTGCTCTAGTGCAGCCCCATGGCACCCTGCACCATGTCCAACACAAAAAGTCCTGTTTTGCCTTTTAACACCAACCCCCACTTCATCCCTCTGCTGCTTTCCCACCAACCAACCCCTGATTACTGTCCACTTCAGGAGGCTGTTATTGAATACCCCCAGTCATAACAGCAGTTACCCATTTGTTTTACTTTTTTACTTTTTTGGCAGATTAATGTGAGCCCCCCCCCCCATCTCTGACTCAGCTGGAAACACAATCAACTCAGGAAGTGCTGTGTGGTTGCAGTGCATTGCATCGGACCAGAGCAGCACAGTGTAAATGCTGATCAGCACTATTTCAGAACTAGCGGTGGCAGCTGAATGTTGCAGATGGGAGCACTGCAGGTACCATAATTAAATGTGTCTGCTGTCTCACCCCAGTGACTTCAGTTCATCTGTTTTCATGAGTGTGCTGACACTCTCTCTGTTCTTTCCACACAGTTGTGCTATGTGGATGATCACCTTGTGCCCCAGAGCAGGGATCTGCCAGGAGATCCTTATTCCCTCTCATGAGTCTAATATAACTTTCTTATAATCAGTTAAATGTCTTTACAAATCAGAAGCTTCTGAAGCATTCCTCACCTCAGCTACCCTCACTGTTCCATTTGCTCTCACCTATTCTCTCACTTTTTTCTTTTTCAACATATTTTATTAGACAAGGTACAGTGGTTATACAGCAGTCACAGGTTATGCATTGTTTGCATAAACTTTGGAAAATCAATTAGGGGTGATACAAATTGAGGAATACAGTTATCAATAGACCAGGTCAGGATTACTTATACATAGTTGGTTAGTACCTGGTCATATGGGCTGAACAGACAGTTGACAATTGATCCGTGAGAAACACAGTGGTGTTACAGCTGTTAAGGTACTGCTTCCTTCACAGCTCCCCTCCCCCTGCTACACAGGTTCCCTGAAAACTGTCTTTTAGATGGGTTTTCAGATTTTACACTTAGAGAAAGGAGGTGGGAGAGGCTGCTTAGTATAGCCAGATACCAGATTCAGTTGCTGTTAACAGAGGGTTCCAAATTCTTTGGAAGTGCTTTGTGGCTATTGACTGATAGTTGGCCCTCTCTGTTGTGAGACAGCATCCCACATTTCTTGTCCATTGTGCCATAGTGGGAGGAGCTTCAGAGACCCAGTGCTGAGCAATAGATTTACAGGCTTTTACTATTGCTATAGACCACAGCACAGAAACAGTTCCCCTTGGCTTGTGCCCCACATTGATCCCCAATAACAATTCAAGGGAGGGGGATCTGGGTAGTTTAAGGCAAATGACCTGCTCCATTACGCCATTAATAACACGCCAAAATTGTGCTATTTGGGGGCAGGTTAGGGTCATATGAGGCAGTATAGCACAGTGGTTTAAGGCTCTGAGCTGCAAATCTGATGACATCCAGCAGACCAGACCTGGGTTTGAATCCCACAGCTTCCACTTACATGCTGTGTAACCCTGAGCAAGTCACTTAACTTCCCTGTGCTCCCAGGATGCACCTGTAAAAAAAGCTTTCAGCTTAGTGTGCTACTCCTGGTTAAACTAAAAAAAAAAAAATATGCAGACAGGTGCTATCACTTATTGGCATTTGGAACAGATGGCAGACTGATCTGACCACCAACTGGCCATCCTGACTGGTGTGAAGTAGACCTGGTAAAGAAAGTTTAATGTGATCTGCCTAAGTTTATTGCATCTGGAACAGGCGATCTATATGTTGTGGTGCAGTTGTAACTTGGTATATATAGGGAGGACAACTTGTGCCTTAAAAGTCAAAATACAAGAGCACGCCAGGAATATTTTGAGGTCTGATGTAACCACTCCTCTTAGAGTTTATTTTAAGGACTGTCATACTTCTGACCCACAGGCTTTACAATTTGCTGGAACAGAATGGGTTCCACCACTCAGTAGAGGGGGAGCTAGAACAAATTGATTGTTGCAGAAAGAGAGCAGGTAGATCTTTATGATAAACACTGTCACTGTCTGTAAACACTTTGAAACATTTTACTCTAGATGATGAATGGGACCTGGAGTCTTTTTTACAGTATAAGATACACTGGCCTATAAATCTCTTGAATTGCTATGCAAACCCTTTAAAAAAAGTTTTAACAATGTTTAATACACTGTTTAAAAAATAGGTAATTCACTAGCATTGTGTAGACTTAGGGATTGTATATTTTTCTTGTTTTTTGTAAGAGGTGTCTGTATGGCATGGGAACCTAGGCCCTTAAGGTAGACAGGACCCCCTTGTTTAACTCTGGTGCTGTCCGAGTATTCCCTTAAAATAATCAGTAAGTAGTGATCCCAGCCATAATCTTTAAGCTTAGGAGATCCTTAGAATGAAAATATTTGGGAAGTTCAGCAAGAGTGAAAACAGTTTTTTGAGGGTCTAGCAAGAGGTTTAAAGAAAAGGGCCAAATTTTAATACCAGAGTCAACACTGAACATAGAAAATAAGCAAAAAATCTCTTTCTGGTGTCAGTGTTTTGGTAATCGCTAGGTCTTTGATGTCTTATTTCTCTACAATGTGAGGCAAAGGTTTAACAATTGAACCTGGGTCTTTTATGTAATTATATTGATTGGTCCTTTAAGGAAAAAAACCCCAGGGGTTATAAGTCCCTGTTATAGGACCCCCCTTTAATAATACATTACTTTTGCGAATTTAGAATTGGGGATCCTTGGAACATATTTTATAAAAGGACACCATAAAACTACAGGAGATAAGTAAGAATTTTTAAGGGGATTAAATGTAGCCATTATTTGGACTTGGGTTCACAAATTTACCAGAGCCCTATCTGTTGTGCCATATAGAAAATCAGAGAATGCAAGATAATTTGTTTGTGGTTATGCTGAACCTTAGGTTCAAATCCCATCATAACTTGCATGGAAAGATGTTTTGCATATAGTGGATAACTTATTGTTTAACAATGGATTTAAGGATGGATTTATTAATCAATACTTTTGATTGTATGAGAAATTAATCAGTTTTTAACTTTCAGCAGTTGTGTGTAGGGATTGCATGCACTGTCACTTTAAAGTTATATATTGAGTATGCTGGAATTTAAACTACTTGCAACAACACTATTGGTAAATAGAGATGTTTAAACAGAGGTTACCAACCCCAAGCAAAGTGTAGAGGCAGTAATGGCATGGAGGTAATTTTGTATTACACCACATAATCTATGCTATAACAGCAAAAAAGAAGAAGTAAACTTGCAATTCATTCGAGTCTGTGAGGTTTAGTTGTTATGAGTGCTGAGTCTCTTTTTGGCTTCACATTCACACCCAACGTGTGCTACATGATAATCTGCAATCCACCTACCCAGATCCCTTCAATGGCAGGTCAGGCCATGAGCACCTCTGTCAAGGGATTTAGCTTTCTTCACCTCTTCTGCTCTGTAGTCAAATCCCCTACCTTGTCTTGTTGTTTTAAATCTGACACAGAACACTGCTTCAATTAAACCTTTACAATCTCTTAGGAAAGGCAAAATAGTGAAAAAAAGGTGAGGAGGGCTGCAATGTACTTTAGTGATATAAGGACATCAGAGGCAGTAGGCATAAAAGCAAATGAGGGCACTGTGGAATCATTATGGCTATATTTATTTATTTATTTATTTAAGCATTTAACCAGGAAGGCATACTGACAAGGCTACTGCTCGATTCCAGATGCATCCTGGGGGAACACAGGGGTATACAATACACAGTTTAAAGACAACATAATACAAAGTATGATACACAAGGACAATTGTTACACAAAATTAGGTCCTGTGACAATGTCATAAAATATCGAGAGAACAATAGAAGCAGGCTCAAGCAGGTGCAGTATAGACACAATACAATACATAGTAGGATAGGTAAGCATATATTAAAATGTTCACAGAATGGTTACAAAGTCTTGCCTCTCTGTGGTCTGTACTGGTGCCTAGGCACATGAGCAGGTAGAGAAGAAATGAGCATGGACCATGGAATTAAGATGCGGGGTGGAAGAGAAGTAACGAATGTTTACGGGGAGGGAGTTCCACAACTTTGGCATGCAGTAGCTAAAGGCAGCTTGGCCAGCAGCAGTGGACCTATGTGGGACAGTTAAGATCTGTGAGTCAATGTTTCTGAGGGAATATGCTAGGGTGCTGGGGATGGCTAGGGCAATGGCGAGGTATGGGGGGAGTGACTGTGACCAGTACTTGGCCGGGAGGTTGGCATGGTGGGACTGCCTACGGTTAACTAGAGAGGTAAGGTTCAGTGACTGGTACAGGGTACAGTGGTGAGTGGAGTAGGGACAGTTCAGGACAAAGCCACAGAAAGAATGAAAAAGGGGGGCCAGTCTGGCTAAGGTGGACTTGGGACCGGCACTGTAGACTACGTCCCCATAGTTGAAGACAGGGAGGATCATTTTCTGCATGATGGCCCTACAGGCAGATGTTGGAATACTGTCATGGTTGCGGTAAAGTGCACAAAGCCTGTTTAGAAGGGATAAGCGGAAAAGGTATAAATGCTGATCTGCTATAGGTCTTCAGGATGAGGAGAGGGACAGTTTCATTAATTTTTTTCTAAAATCAGTTACGCTATTTCCAGCTTATACAAATATGCAAGGATCAGATTTGGAATTTAAACCTTTAAAAGGTGTCTAGTGTTTTCACTTTAAGAACTTGCACTTACTGGGACCCTGTGCTGTAACAGGATGTGTATGCAAATAGATGTTCGTGGATGTCTCTTGGATAATCAACAGTGTCGTCTTGTGACATCTTAAGCATTTGAGAAATGGAAAGCTAAGCTGTGTGGTTTGGACCCCTAAGATGTCACAAGGTGATACTCTTGATTAACCATGTCATGTTTGTATACATCTATTAACTTTTTATAATGTAGCTCTTTTTAAAAAAATCTGATTTTCAAGTTAAGGATTAGCTTTAGCACAGTTGCAAAAGTGAATTTGTGTTTAATGTGATTAGTTGTGGGTGTCCACAAATTTACTGCATACCATTTCTGAACCTGAAGGAATGTTATTGCAAAATAAAAAATGCATAAAAAATGAGGCAGACTGTGCCGAGTTAGGGATGCTTGAAGCGATAATATTTCTCATAAGTTTAAGTTCAAGTTCAAGTTTATTGCAGGAAAACTCCGTTGAGCAAGCTCATGCACAAGGAGGTCCTGAGACAGACATACAGACAAGTGCTTTAAAAGAATTACATGATATTACATGAAGTACATAAAAAAACTCCCCGGGTATACAAAATACATGATGGGAAGTGACACTAATTATAAGACAATACATTACATACATTAGGATTTCACCAGAGAAAATTAAGTTCCTGGAGAAAGTAATAGCAAGTACATAACTGTATCTAATGTGTTAACAGAATTTCAACTGGTACACTGTTAGTGGTTAGAGACAGAGCTAATGACATGGAGAGATGGAGCCCGAGATACCGTGTGATCGATAAATTGATGCCCCAAAAACAATATTCAGTTTAATGACAGTTACAGGCATCTTTTAATTTGGCCATGGCTAGCCTTTTAAAAAGGTTAACAGGGACAATACTGGGTATTTCAGTGGCCAATTGCTTGATTCCAAATAGTTGGCAATGAACATGATATAGCGTTTGCCAAAGGAAGTCTGAGCCCTAGGTACATCGAGGAGGAGAAAATCAGACTTCCTGAGGGAGTAAACACTGTACTATATGTGTACTAAGGAGGTTAGGTATTGCGGTAATTTGTTTAGGAGAAGTTTTAATGTCCGGATACCGGCATGGACTGACCGTCTAATGGTCAACGAGGGCCAGCCGACTATGGCATATAGATCACAGTGATGGGTATGGGGAAGGGAGTTAGTAATAAATCGGAGGGAGTGGTGGTAGAGAACATCTAGCTTATGAAGACTGGTGAGAGCTGAAGAGTTGTAGATTATATCACCGTAATCAAGAATGGGGAGGAATGTAGCCTGAACCAATCTGGTTCTAATCTCTGTGGGAAAGAAGGACCTGTTGCGGAAGAAAAAGCCTAACCTAGCTTTTAATCTTTTGGCTAAGTCGTCAAGATGATCATTGAAGGAAAGCTTGTTGTCAAGCTAGAAACCGAGATATTTGAACTTTGAAATGATTTCCAAATGCTCACCTAGGGAAGTGTTTATAAAATTGTTAGGTGGAACAAAAGTAGTAGAGGAGGAGGTACATGGGCGGAGGTTCATAGCTTTCGTTTTCTTGGCATTGAGGAGCAACTTTGCATTAATTAGATTATTTTCTAGTTGTGCAAAGTCAGTTTGTCCTGACTCCTTCCAGTGAGGGCCCAGATGTGTACAGGACTGTGTCATCTGCAAAAAAATGTAATTGGAACTTGGTAATCTGAAGGGCGAGGTTGTTTATATATAAAGAAAAGAGGATGGGGCCTAAGATAGATCCCTGTGGGACTCCCCTAACAATAGGTAAGGAGGATGAAAACAAATCTCCTGATTTAACTTTCTGAATCCTACCCGTCAGATAGCTATTGAACCACTGGGTTGTAGATGGAGTAAAGCCTAGGTTAGTAAGGAAGTGAAGTAATAAATTGTGGTCTACGGTATCAAAAGTTTTACTAAGATCTAAGAATATTACACCAGTAGTTTTCTTAGAGTCCATAGCAGAGACCCAATCATTAGTAACCTTGGCCAGAGCTGTTGTGATGCTATTATTTGGATGAAAGCTGGATTGGAGAGGATTTAAGAGAGATTGAGTTTCAATGTGTTTTTTCAGTTGAGCATAGATCAGTTTTTCAAAGGCTTTTGAGAGGATGGGCAGTATCAAAATGGGTCTATAACTATTGAGATCGCAGGGATCACCCGACTTGAATAAGAGGAGAATATGAGCAGATTTCCAACATGAGGGAACTGTAGCAGTTGAGATAGAAAGGTTGAATATATGAAGTACAGGGGCGGTAAGGTAGGAATAGCCAAGTTTTAGGAACAGTGGTTCTATGCTATCTTCCCCCGCACTTTTTTTGATATCCAGATTAATAAGTGAGTCCTCAACTTCCTTAAAGCTAAGAGGGAGCAACTGAAATGAACAGGCTGGGGTATGCGGCAATGCATTCGTGCTATCGATGTTCTTTACTTGGGTGGCATATGGGGAGGAATCAAACGCTAGGCTGGCAGTGACGAAGTGGGAATTGAGTTCTTCCAATATCTGATGGGTACTTTCAATAGCTGTTCCGTTGATGTGGATCTTTGATGGAACAGATGGAGCAGTTGAGCGACCCTCGATTGACTTAAGGGTCTTCCAGATTTTGTAAGAGTTCCCCTTAGCCTGCTCTAGAGTAGAGACATAGTAGCTTGATTTGGTTGCGCGAATACATTTGACACACACATTCTGGCTGCCTAAATGCCTGCCAATCTAAAGGGCTCTTGGTACACCTAGCCTGGGCCCATAGTTTGTCGCGGTTGTCCAGTGCAATCTTGAGTTCTGGGGTAAACCAGGGGTGTGAGTTTTGCTGCGATCGAACCTTAATAATGGGGAGCATGTCCTATAACCAGTGTAGTAATGTTGCAGTTGAGAACATTAACAGCCTCGATACTGATTTTGCAAGGAAGAGGTCTTGCCATCTGATCTTGCTTAGATCGATCAAATAGTTATTGGTATTGAACTTGCGGAACGACCGTTTGATTATAAATTTAGGGGGGAGGTTGACTTTGGCTTGTGATCTAGTGCAGACTATGATATTGTGATCACTCATATCATTATGAAACACCACTGTTTGTAAAATTTTATGTGGGTGTGTAGTTAGTATAACGTCTAAAAGTGAGCTATTGGCTGTTTTTAGTGTATTAATCCTAGTTGGTTCACTAATTAGTTGGGCAAGTCCAAGTTCTTCACAAAGTGATTTCAAGCCGAGAGATTTAGATGATAACCAGTCCAGGTTGAAATCCCCAAGGATTAATGTTTCTGTATTAGTATTAATGATTAAGGTTTTGAGGGCGCTAAGGATATCATTTCTGGCAGCAGGTGGTCTGTATCCACCTATGATGGTAATATTGTCAGAGGAAGGGAGATGGAGCTTCAGTGAAACAAGTTCATATTCCTTGTGTTTAGATTTGGTAATAATATTGCTAATTGTGTACTTTGATTTGGCACAGACAACTACTCCGCCCCCCCTTGATTCCCTGTCTGCCCTACACAGAGTATAATCCACTAGGTTAATTTGCTGGTCGGTAATGTTTTTATTAAGCCATGACTCAGTGACAATGATGATGTCAGGCTCTGCATGGGCAGCCCAGGCTTGTAACTGGGATAGTTTTTTGGTCAGACTCAGTATGTTAACCATCATTATTTTTAAACTGGCTGCAGCTGCAAATTCTGTTGGGGAGGAGAGCAGTGAAGGAGGGCCTGGATTTAGCTCAACATTACCTGAACAGAGGAGGAGAAGGAGTAACAATTTCTTTAAGGAGATCAAATGCGACCTAAGGACCTTTTTCCTTTCTGTCTGACTATTATTTGATTTTGAGCGTAGCAACTGTATATTAAATGTGAATGAGCTTGTGTTGCAGTCTGGGACTAGGAGAAGGAGCACTTTAAGGGACATTGGGAAAGGGGGGAGGAGGAAGAGTAAGAAAGAAGAAGGTGGAGAGTGGGTAGAGGAAGGGGGCGTGAGGCATGGTGAGTGGTATAATCAAGGCCCCTAGAATTCTGTGGCCGCAGAATTTTGCGCAGAACTTGCAAGCTACCACAGAACTTCTGCGGTGCCACAGAATTCACTCTTCTTGGTGATTTTTTATTAATATTTCTGTTTATCCACAGAATCTGGTTTCCGTCCCCTCTTTTTATATCCAAACCCCCCCATATGCTCAGAATGTGATGTTATCATTGCTATAACATCATACATTAACTAATGAAATTACTGCATTCTGCAACAGAAATGAACAGTCACTTATCTACCACAGCTCCCACAGCCAGAGATGGTGGCACAGCACATCATGCATGGTGATATTTGCTCAACCTGCACTACAGCCTAATACAATTTTCAGTCTTAAATTATTGCACTAGGGCCAAATTAAACAAAACCTTGTCAATAGCACAGACCTGTTAAGTCCATACCTCACTTTGTACAAACCTATTTGTGCCTTTAAGGTATAGAGATGCCATCTGAAATGAATAACTGGTAAAATGAATTTAACTGTCATGTGTAAGAAAAATAAAGTAATTATGCCACGAAAAGTGGAATATAATAATGTGTAGACCTGTTGAAAGAATAGACCTGTTAAATAAATAATTGCCCTGTACGCATTTTTGCCAGGGTTATTGATTACATATTGTCATTGGTTGATAGAATCACCTAGAAGTTATGGAGAAATGTTGTGTGCAGGGACAGCTGTTGGGCCAGAGGGTAGCAAGCTGTGTTTCTGTGCCAGCAACCCAGGTTTAGAGATTAACTCTGGGAGCTGGCTGGGCAGCACAAGGATTGGTGGAACACATCACTGCTCTGAGCCTGGGAAGGTATGGTGCAGTGTTCTGTCACATGGTGGACACATTATGATGGGCTGGAGAGCTCTATCTCACATTCGGTTCACATGTATGTCATGGCCTGATGGTGTTATACAGTGTGTCAGGGAAAGCAGGTTGACATGAAAAATGAGTTTTGCAATAACTCCTCTATTCCATTTCCAATGGGACCTGTATGAATGAGGATGCAAGTTCATGGAAATAAAAAAAATATATATATATATATATATATATATATATATATATATATATATATACTACACACACACACACACTCGTACAGTATCTCTGTCTCTCACCACACACACACACACACACACACACATATATTTGTATGTATGTTACAGATTGCATATAAATACATAAGTGATACACAGTGGGAAACTCATGAGTGGTGTAGAAAGCACATACAAATATATGTGATAGACAGTGGAAACCTCATTAGTGGGATAGATAGCATGCATATAGAAATACCTTATTTATCACATAAGATCCCCTTTGCATATGTCACTTATGCAATAGGCTAGGACCTTAAGGGAGAGACATTTGTTTTGCTTTTTTAGGCATAAAATTATTTTTATAAGTCTGTTATTTTTTGAACTAGTGTTACTGTGCTTTCCACCATCCTGATTTCTATAACCACTGCCATGAAAGTGAAGTCAGGATGACAAGCTGACACTGTGATGTGGTAGTTTGTTAGTGCCTCAGAACTTCCGCAGAAATTACAAACCACTGCCACAGAAGTTCTGCGGCAAATGGTAGTCTTGCTGCAGAACTTGGTTCCACTGTGCCGCAGAAAAGTAGGGGCCCTGGGTATAATGGCTGGAAACATAGTGGAAGTCATTTTTCATAGCAGTGCTCGCATATTGTGCTGTGTTAGTGTAGCATATGCCAGGAATAAAAATTATAAGTAACAGGCACGCTACGATGTAATGTGCCATGACTCTCGGATAAGTATAGTTATAAAGTTAATAATGAGGTCAGACTGAATGAATATGTAGGAGAAAGTGGAGGGCTTCTTCTTTTAGCTTTTTTTTTTCTTCCCCAACTAGGCAGTAACCTATAGGATGGCTAGATAAACAGAGAGGGTGTGGCCTCAGTGTATTTAAAGGAGGCCTGGGAGGCGGTGGAGGGTGGGTGAAAACCAACAGTAGAAATCACTCGGAGAGCAGCCTGCACCGGGTGAAGGATTGGACCAATCGGTGGCTTTTCAGGCGCCTAAATCCGGTTGGCGAGCTTGTATCACCGCAGCTTCTCGAGGCTGAATCCACCAGGGAGGCTGTCCATCAAGTTGCATGGGCGCCGTGACCAGGAGTCCTGGAGGCTTGGCCTCGGCCTGTTCAACGGCTGCAACTAAGGGAGAGAAAGGCAACAATTTATAGGGGTTCCAATAGTGTGGCAGGCTCAGAGCCAGAGATCAGGGAATTTACAAGACAAAGGGACACTGGAAAAGGTGCCAAGGGTGGCAGGGGGTAAAAGACTTCTGTCTGACAAATCTTTAACAGGGCTGGTAATCACTTAGCATTCAAACAATTTCTGACTTTTTGCTTTCAACAGGCAGGCTTCACTAACATTTTAAGCAATCTTAATCCTTGGCTGAAAACCAGCAGTAGAAATCACTCGGGAGAGCAGCCTGCACCTGGGTGAAGGACTGGACCAATCGGCGGCTTTTCAAAAAACGCGTCTGAAATCCGGTTGGCTGGCTTGTATGCCGTACCTTCTGCGGAGCTGAATCCGCTTTTCGGGAGGCTGTTGTCAGCTGCGTGGGTGCCAGTGACCGGGAGTCCTAGGGCTCGGCTTGCCCTGTTCAAGGGCTGCAACTTTTTCGGAGCTGAATCCGCTTCTCGGGAGGCTGCCATTGGCTGCATGGGCGCCAGTGACCGGGATTCCTGGGGTTGAGCTCGCCCTGTTCAATTGAACTTGTTCAAGATGTAACCCGGTTGCCGTGGGACTTGTGCTTACCACCCGTGCCTTATGAGCTCAAACAAGGTTGATGGGACTATTTTTTTTTTTAATTTTAAAAATTTGTTAACCAGGTAAGTACAATGAGCCAAAGGCCCGTTTTTATGTTCGACCCGATGACTGAAAAACAGTCAAAATGTTACAAAAAAACAATAAATCACAGAACACAATAAATAACGAAAAAAAAAATAGACAACATAACATAACAAAAAATGATAAACACACAATTAAAAACAAGAACAATGTAATTTACCAAGAAAATAATTTTTAACCTAATTTTAAAAGTTTGATGGCAAGCATTTTCATATAAAGCAATAGGAAGCTCATTCCAATTTTTAGCAGCAGAATAAATAAAGAACTATCCCCATTTTAGTCTTAGTATTAGGAACATTTAACTTAATTCATTGACCTGAGCAAGTTCCTGAATTTATTTTAATATGAAGAAATGAATACAGTGGAGAATCAATCCCTGACAGAGAATTTTATGGATTAATAAACATAAGCTATATAGAGAACTCATCCCAGGAGGAAGCCAAGAAGATAACCTATACAGCTCACAATGATGAGTATAATAAGGCAAATTAAAAGCAAATGTACAGATACCATGAAACACATTTGTAAGGTGATAAGTCTCTACTTAACAAATTTGTAAAATGAATTATAATTTAATTGAGGTAATAAAACATCTTCAGCTATTGCATGTCTAGCTGATAAAGTCAGCAAGGATTTAAACCTAAACAGAACCCCTAATCTCTGATTTATCTGATAAAATATATTTTACATGATCAGAAAATTTCAGATGTTGATCCAAAATGACACCAAGATATTTGAACAATTTAACCTGCTCCATCTCAATTCCCAATGAGTCATAAACAGACAAACCCTGAGATTTTCTCAATCTAGCCTGAGATCCAAAAAGCATACACTTCGTTTTTGTATTATTTAATGCTAAACAATTCCCTTTCAACCACTCGCATAAAATAAAAAAATCTTTATTTAAAGACTGATTTATTAGTTCAATAGAGGTTGAACTTTTATACAGAATAATATCATCTGCATAAATCAAACAATGTGTATCATTCAATAAGATGGAATAACATCTACAAATACCGTAAACAACAAAGGGCCTAAAACGGACCCCTGAGGCACATCCTGCAACAAAACTTTACTATTTGAAAAAACTCAATTTAATCATACCTTAAGTGAACGTCCAAACAGATAAGTACGAAACCAATCAACAGCAATTTCTGTCATACCATAACTTCGAAGTGTCCCAATCAACAAAGAATGATCCACTAAATCAAAGGCCTTGGACAGGTCCATGAACACAGCACCAGTGAGCAAACCCTCATCCATAGCTACACTGGTGTGGTTCGTGAACCTGACCAAGGCCGTACCAGTCCCATGATACTTACGAAATCCATGCTGATCAGGTGTTCTAAGACCATTATCCTGTAAATAGGCAGTAAACTGTTCACTTACTAATCTCTCAAAAATCTTGCCTAAGGGTGGCAAATGCGAAATAGGACGATAATTATTCATATCAATTGTATCACCTGATTTATAAATAGGCTTAATTAATGTTTGTTTCCATACGTCCGGAAAACACCCAGTAAGCAAAGACAAATTATAAATATAAGTAAGTGGATAAGTAATATGCTCATAAATCAATTTTAAAAACCTAGAATCAAGTTCACACACACTAGAACAAATGGGCATATGTTTCAAAAGGTAGGTTGATAAACTCCTGATTGGAGGGTTTGTATCCAAGATTTAAATGATTTGCATTGTGCCTCCACCCAGAAAATGTTAAAGTGGATCTTTATTTATTTTTATTTATTGAGATACTAGGATTACAAAAAATACCTTTGAATCAGGGGTTCTGTTACAAAGGTCCAGCGTCATACAAAGAGAGTTACAATAGAGCACAACATTGCTTACATTACAACGTGGTTACCAAGTCATATGAAGTTACAATTAACTCAAGGGTTACACAGGAGTTAACAAGGAACAGAAGACAATTCAGAACAAACAACTGAGGGTTAGAATAGCCGTCAAATAAGAGACTTAGTCATAATATGTGCAGCTAGTATAGAGACGAGCTGGGTGTACGGATGGGGGGGAGGGAGGATAAAAGAAATAAAAGGGGGTAAGGGGCAGGGAAAGATTTTAACCAAAACTGCCTAACCAAGAGGTAGGTAAGACGGGGGAGAAGGGAGCTAATAACAGGTGAGAGGGCAGAAAAGGAAGGGAGGAAACAACAGGTGCAGAAATGATTCATAAGTTGCGATGGAGACGTAAGGGGTAGGTGCTGGGTGGCCTTAATAAGAAGAAGGGGGATGGGAAGGAAGAGGAAGATGGGGCAGAGAAGGTTTGTAAGCTTAGTTGTTACAATCACATTTACTATGGGCAAGGAGCTGGTGGCGCAGTTTGGATTTGAAGGGACCAAGCTTCTTGAAGGGTCTTATGTCAGTATAGTATGACTTCCTGGAATGCAGAACCTTCCCACCTCCCCCTGGCAATGGCCCACTCCCAAACCAAACCAGTGCAATAACAAGTACCCCATTGAGCATGCAACTTATACTCTATAAAACAATGAGCTCCCAGACAAGGATTTAAACATCAAAAGATAATAACTTTATTTATGGCCTCAAAGGCTCTAAATAGACAAACATTTGTCAATGCCAAATGTTTGCTTGCTGGTATTAGCATTGGAAGTGCATGAGTTAGACAGATGCAGAATAGGAATGGCAGTGAAGTACTGAAGTGACGCCAACCCCACCCCCACCCTGCAGAGATGGACAGGCATTGGGGTGTGCTTTTGGGTCGTCGCCCATAATGCTCATGCCATTTTACCTCACCTATCCTGCAGACACCGACAAGTGTTGAGGTGTGTCTTGGGGTGTTCAGTTTTATAGTCACCCCATTCCATAAGGAAATACACTGAAATGGGTGCATTATAGGAGAATGGGGTGAACTCTGGGGCCAAAGAGTCCAAGGCACACCTTCATGCCTGTCACTGGCTGCAGGGTGGGAGTGGAGGTGGAATGGCATGAACATTACAGCTGGCAATCCAAAGGCACACCCCCTGACACCTGTCAGTCTGTACAGGGTGGGAAGTTTTGGTTAGAAATCCTAATGCTCCAGCCGTTTGTTAGTATTTGCACTACAGATTTTCAACATGGCCTTTTTGTGACCCCCACCTCATGAAAGCATTTGGGACCTCTGCTTATGAACAGTGGCACTGTGATTTTGTTAATCTGCCCCGAACGTTGATTTCCCACAGCGACCTCGCCATTCTGCGCCAGATGTGCGAAAACACAGTTCAGACAGGATGTGTAAAATGACAGCTGTACCATTCATAGGGTGGTGTGAAGAGATGGCAATGTTGAAAATCTGGAGTGAAAGTATTAAAAATTCTCAAACTTACGAGCGTACGTGAAAACTGTGCAACACATGCTCGTAACACAGTCATTTAATGGAATTCTTTCACAAATTTTCAGCACTGGAATTTTGTGACCTCTGCTCATGACCAGTGTCACTATGATTTTCTTAATCTGTCCCGAACGTTGATTTCCCACAGCAACCATGCCATTGTGTAACAGATGTGCAAGAACACATTTTGGGCAGGATGTGAAAAATGACAGCTGTACTGTTCATAAGGGGGTGTGAAAAATGCCAATGTTGAAAATCCGGGTTAAAAATATTAAAAATTCTCGAAGTTATGAGTGTGCATGGAAACTGCGCAATGCACGCTCATAACACAGTCATTCTTTTGGAATTTTTTCACCAGATTTGCAACATAGGCTTTTTGGGAGCCCACCTCATGAACAGTGACACTGTTGTTTTGTTAATTGGTCCTGAAAGGTGATTCCGCGCAGTGACCGCAAAATCACCTTTCAGGACCAAATAACCACATGGCAGTGACTGAATTCATGAGGTGGGGTCCCAAGAACCCCATGTTGAAAACGTGGTGCCACAATTCACAAAAATGGCCTAGATAGCTACCTAAGTTGTAAAAAGCCCATTTATGCCATTATACAGCTTACCAGCATTTCTTCAGTTTGTAGTTGGCTTTGAAGAGTGCAGACGAGTTCCTGCTCCACCGAAGATCGTCGCGCAGGGCTCTGGAGGTAAATATGGGGTGACAGGTAGTGTGGGGGAGGTGGGGTGCACAGAGGGTGGGTGTGGGTTGGTGGAGGGGGCACCGGAGACAATGAGAGACGGTTTCCTTTTTTCACAGGTAAAAAAAAAGAAGACATCAGGAAATTTTTTTCATTTACAGGGACAACTGGCATGCTGGGGTGGCTCCCAGTATGCCACCTGGGTGTTTGTTGGGGTCGGACTGGAGCCAATGGGGATTGGGCACCCCATTGGCACATACAATGTGTCTGTGTTTGGGGAGCGCATGAGCGGAGGGGTATTAGGCACCCCCCTCGACACACTACTAATGGGGGGGCATTATGCTAATGAGGATTGGGCTCCCCCATTGGCAATTGAACTGGGGAGGGGGCATGCCGACAGGGGGATTGGGCACTCCTGACGTTGGTCAGAAATCTGCGCCACATGTAAATGCACTGTGTGAGAGGCGGACAGTAACAGCTGCCCCCAGGTTTCTTGAAATATTACACCAGACTAGGCACCGCCCTGCAATGGCAGGTCGCTCCCTCATTGCATCGGCAAATTTGTTTCTAGTTGGTGACACGCTTGCAGAACTAGTGTCAGCAGCAGCAAGCCACCCCATTGGGTACAGATGGCCAAGCCCAAAATGCAGTGGGGCATTGCGCCACAGTGCCGCGCACTGCCACAACCCACTTTCCTGCTGCTACATAATGTTTCTGTATGCGCCCAGACAAACATAAAAGGGGGCTGGGTAGCAATGAGATATATATGCAGTACCAGATGACTGTTCTGTGTCCTTCTAGGCCCAACCTACATACACTGATCAAGGTTCATGTCCAAAATACATCAGGTGAGTACCTTGATGTGCTTTGTTCATGTTTTTATGTATAATATGCTGGAATCAATAGCTGTTGCAACTTTCATTATTGGTGGTGTCCTTTTATATACAAGAGGTGGTGAGTGCCCAGTTTTCAGTTTGTTAATACACTGGGACTACCCTTCCTTTGCCCTGCCAGGTGCAGCCAATTATTGCTCCTAGAAGAACAGTTCTAAGGGCAACAAAATACTAGCATTTAGAAGGTACATGAGGACACAGAAGGAGGAGGATAGGGAGTGTTACCAGGAGAAAGAAAGAAAGAAAGGTAGGGAGAGCAGTTAGGCGTGCAAAAGTGCAAATGAAGGAGAATATTACCCACTTAGAAAACAAGGGGATAAAACATTCTTTATATATACTGTGTAATGTGGAGAGAAAGACCAAAGGAGGGATAGTCAGGCTGAAAGGGGAAGGAGGGGTTTGTGGGGAAGAGGACCAAAAAAAGCAGTCATATTGAACAATTACTTTTGTTCAGTATTTACAGAGGAAGCAGTAGGTAACGGGCCACAGATAAGGGACAAGGGCATTAAAGGAAGGGAGGTGGACACTAGTCCTTTTACAGAGGAGACAGTCCTCAAGGAACTGGCAGAATTAAAGTAGACAAGACAATGGGACCTGAAGGGGTGCACCCTAGGATACTGAGGAAGCTCAATAGAGAGAGCAATATGGGTAAGGAGGTGCTGGCTGCATCTCTAACAGCTCTGTTCAACCTATCACTAGAAACAGGGGAGGTTCCAGGGGACTGAAAGAGGGCAGATGTGACCCCACTATACAAAAGTGGAAATAAGGAGGTTGCCGGAAATTACAGACCTATCAGCCTGACTTTGGTACTGGGTAAAGTAATGGAGTCGCTACTGAAAGAAAGGATCGGGGAATAGCTTGTAACCAGTGGATTACAGAATACAAGGCAACATGGTTTCATGGGGGGAGGTCTTGCTAGACAAACCTGACTGAGTTCTATGACTGGATGACCAGGATAGGGGATAAAGGAGGAGCGGTAGAAGTGGCATACCTGGATTTATATAAGGCCTTCAAGACCGTTCCACATAAGAGACTGGTGAGCAGGCTGGGCAACCTAGGAGTGGGTCCAAAAGTAGTAAACCGGGTAAGAATTTGGCTAAGCAATAGGAGTCAGAGGTGGTAATAAATGGGGTCCACTATGGCGATGGCGAGGTGACCAGTGGGGTACCATAGGGGTCAGTATTAGGCCTGGTCCTCTTTGATGTTTTTTTTTTAGTGACATTATAGAAGGGCTGGAAGGGAAAGTACGCCTGTTCGCAGATGACACAAAAATCTGCAACAGAGTGGACACATGGGGGTGTGTGGAAAGAATGAGGGACAATATGAAAAAGCTGGAAGAATGGTCAGAAGAACAGCAGCTGGGTTTCAATGCAAAAAAGTACAAAATCATGCACTTGGGACACAGAAACCCAGGATCATCATACCAATTGAGTGGGGAGGTATTAACAACCACAAAACAGGAAAGGGGCCTGGGGTAATTATTTCTGATGACCTGAAGGTAGCCAAGCAGTGTGATAAGGCAGTGGGAAAGGCTAGCAGGATGCTCGTGTGCACAGGGAGGGGTATCACCAGCAGGAAGAAGGAGGTAGTACTACCTCTGTATAGATCCCATCTCAAGTACTGTGTCCAGTTCTAGAGGCCCCACCTTCTGAAGGACATAGGTAGAGTGGAGGCGGTACAAAGGAGGGCTACCAAAATGGTGCGGGGCCTGCATCAAAAACCCTATAAGGAAAGACTCAATGAACTAAACATGTACTCTCTAGATGAAAGGAGGCAAGGGTGGATATGATAGAAATGTTCAAATACCTCACAGGGATTAATAAGGTACGGCAGGGTAGCATTTCCATAGAAAAAGAATCTCCAGGACAAGGGGTCACACTATGAAGATGGGGGGGAGGTTCAAAGGAGATGTGAGGAAATACTTCTTCATTGAGAGGGTGGTGGGCGCCTGGAACAGCCTCCCAGTAGATGTGATGGGTCCTAAAATGGTAACAGGATTCAGCATGCATGGTATAGATACAAGGGAACCTTAAAAGTAAGGCAAGGGGGGAGAAGAGTGGAGGTTGAGTAGGGTCTGCGGTGGCACAGTAGGTAGGTAGGTAATATAGGGCAGATTAGGTGGACCAAGAAGTCCTTATCTGCTGACAACTTCTACGTTTCTATGTTTCAGTGTTTCTATGCACAGCTCCTTGTAAGGCTAAGTTGCTATAAGTTTTTGAAAAGCACTCTCCAATAGTCAAAAAACATTTATATATTGATTACAATTGTTTGTAGCAATTATCTATGTTTGAAGTCATGTAAGTTATGAGCACCTCTTATGAAATGTATAAAATGTATTATAAATGTATCTAAAGGGTATGTTAGTATCAAGTTTGAAATATCCCAGGGCCACTAACTGATCCAATACATCAGGACATATGACTGTCTGATCAGGGTATTTCCTGCACCAAGTACTCACCCCCGGTCGAAGACCCACCTTGATGAAGCCTCGGGGCACCTGGCTGTAGTGTCCATCTTAAAATGTGCACCTTTGCATTTGTTTAATCTACATGGAATTAGACTACAACTTGTCTGGTGTATAAACACTTAAAATATTTTTAGCATAATTCTAGCTTCCCATGTGTTTTATCTTCTGCACAAACAACCTGATTGTGGGGCTTTCTATTCATTTCAGTTATTGCTCCTCCCTGGGCTGTGGTTACATGTTCATTTAGGCTCAGCACGAAATAAAGTAACTTGCCCCCACACCACCCATGCATAGTACAGTAGTTTGCTTTAGCTCGCCTGTACTGACGGCACTACCCTCTTCCCACTGGTACCAGTACATATCAGTTTTAAATCTATTATGAAGATCCCAGTGCTTCACTGGGTACCCAGCTGTGGAAACAGTGTAGGCCTGATGATGTTGCACATGTTTGGCCAGCAGTGGCCAGGAGCTCTAGGTGGGAGTCAGTCAGGAACAAGACTCCGCCTCCAGCCCTCCAAGGCACCAGTCAGAGGTGAGTATTGTCGGGGACAGGAAAAGTAGGGTTTTAAAACCCCACTGCAGTCTCCTGTCCCAGAAGAAGCTGCAGCAGCACGGAAACCACCTGAGGCAGTCCTTGGGGACAACAGCAGGACCTGTCTGCCTGGTGGAACACTCAGGATCAGGAAGGATCTTTTTTTTGTGCCCATTTTCCCATTTGCAGTTTATACTGACCTGCCACTAGAGGCATCTTATTTTTCCTGTTAATCCTCTAACCCACTTGTCCAACTTGCCTGTGCGTTTTTCCTGTTCTAATCACCGTTATCCCCCTCCTTGTTTCTCACTTTTAGCATATTGCACTTTGAAGGAAAAAAATAATCACACCAGTATAGTTAACCTTGCACTGTGCTTGGGACCTGTGGTGTGCCCTTACTGTTGCACTCTTTGGTATCATAATGTCTCTTATAACAGCTCTATTTCCTAGAGGCATTGTATTGCTCTCTCTCTATTGTCCCTCTCTGGCCATGCCTGTGATAAGTTTCTAACATCTACCTCGCCAACATTGGATAGTAATCATTTATATGTTTATAGTACTATCACCTTATCCCAATGCTGTGACTCTCTTACTGTGCCATGGAACCTGCATTCCCCTGGTGACTGGGGGTTGCCATTTCATCAGCCTAGCTGGCTACCCCCTTTAGCACTCTTTCCTGAGATCTTCAACTTACAAGCCAACTGTAAAGCACACTCAACTAAGAGGAAGTTTCACAAACTCAGCAACAAGCAGTTAAAGAAATATCTGTGTAGACTGGCCTTACTGTTTCTGCTGCTCTCTGGCAATATTCACCCCAACGCTGGCCCTCCACAACTTATGGCATACTCACAGTCATCTACTGGGTTACTTACAATTGCCTCACTTAATATATGCAGCCTCCTGCCCAAAATGGACGTACTGAATGTATGGCTCTTACAACATAACCCAGACATCCTCTCAGCTGTTGAAACATAGCTTTCGCCAAAAGTAGCGGATGCTTCAATTTCTATCCCAGGCTACACAGTCTTTAGACAGGATCATCTCTCCAAGCAATGGGGAAGTTGTGCGATCTACCTCTGAAACAACCTTCAAGGTCTCGTCCTAACTCTGCCCAAAACTGATGACCATATGCAAGCCATTGCCAATAAAACCCTCACTGTGTTTTCAATCTATAAAACTCCCAGACAGACAGCCTCCTGCTTTGATTCACTCCTGGAGTGTTTTGGCTCTCTGAGTCTTAATTCGGAAATGATCATGTTAGGAGATTTCAATATCAACTGGTTCTCTCCTGACATAAGCCCTTTCAAAGATGCAGTTTCAGCAGTTCACCTCACCCAGCTAGTCGAGTCCCCCACTAGAATCAACTATAAAACTGGGACAGGTACCTTACTGGACTGGGTGCTCTCTAACCACCCTGATCATATATCGGACACAACCGTACTCCCAGATGCCTTCAGTGACCACTCCCCTGTCTTATTTCATTGGATGAACAAATTCTCTAAACCACCCGCTAGAACAGTTACCACCAGGATACTCATCCATGGGCATCTTGAATCACTAAAAGCTGACCTGCATAATCAAGACTGGTCAATGGTTTACACAACTAACAATGTTGACATTGCCCTCGACCAATTCTTTCTTCAGTTCAACGCTATATGTGATAGGCATGCCCCCCCATTAAAAGCGTAAAATCAAAGGCAGCTGTAATCACTGGTTTTCACTGGACCTCCTTGAGCTTCTGAATGCCAGAGACCATCTATGGCACAGGTCTAGGTCCCTGTGTAACCAGGCCAACATCCAGAGGTACAAAGTGGCTAGAAACAACTGCACAAGGGCTATTCGTGTAGCTAAAAATCAATATTATAAGGAAGTGCTGTCTCGAACCTGGAATGATGGTAGAAAATGTTGGACTAACCTTAAAGAGGTCTCTGAGAAAGACCTCAGATCTGCCCCTACCATGCTTAACATTGATGGTGTACCCTCACTTGACCCCAAACTTATTGCTAACACTTTTAATAATGCCTTCACGGACCTGAGTGGTGTCCTGCCACCTGGCTTCTTCTCTCACCCCCTCACAAGTGACTACTCTGGGAAAAAGACTCAACACCCTTCTCACCCTCCTTTCTACTTCAAAATCCTCTCAGCCCATGAAGCCAGGAATTACCTACTCAAGGTATTAGAGAAATCAAAATTTAGTGGTGACACCCTAGATCTTAAGTTTGTAGCCCTTACACTGGATGAAATTCTGTCTCTTCTAACGCAGATTATTAACATGTCACTTAGTTACTCTCAATTCCCTCAGAAATGGAAATCTGCCACTGTGACACTAGTTCATTAGTCTGGGGATTGCACAATTAGTGGGAACAACAGGCCTATCTCTATCCTGCCCCCACTCTCGAAAGCTCTTGAGCTTATAGTGGCTGACCAACTGGTTGAATACTTAGAAAAATATCAGCACAATGCCCGCAACAACACGGGTTCAAAAATGGTCATAGTACCACTACCGCCCTTCTGGAGTTCACAGGCCTTATTCACCACTTCTTAGATCAAGGACACCTGGTCGGTGCTACTGTCATTGATTTAACCAAAGCTTTCGACACAGTGAATCATGCCCTCCTGGTTGAACAGCTTGTCACGATTGGCCTAGCTCGTGACAGTGTAGTCTGGTTTGAAAGTTACCTGCCCAACTGTACACAGCAGGTGAAGTTTGGTAGCACCCTCTCAGATAGCAGACCTGTCCTATCTGGAGTTCCTCAAGGGTCCATCTTGGGCCCTCTTTTATTTAGCATTTTCCTCAACAACCTTCCTTACTCCTGTCAGGGTCATATCCTTTTATATGCTGATGATGCTGTCCTGTTTCCAGTGATCCAGACCCTAAGGTTCTTGAATCCAGGCTACAGAGTAATTTTTTAGTCGTAGAAAGATGGTTCCATAAGCACAAGTTAGTTATGAATTACAACAAGACTAAAACTATGCTGTTCTCCAGCTCCCAAAATAGGCACAAAATGTACCCGTTTTATATCACCAACAAAGAGGGCTCTCCCCTGGAGTTAGTTCAGCTCTTTAAATATCTGGGGTTTACAACTGATAGTTCAATGACCTATGCCTATCACATTGACAACATTGCTAAGGACGTTAACACCCGCATTGGGCTACTTTACAGGTGTAAGCAACGTTTGACCCCAGAGGCTCCTAACCTGGCCATTCAAAGCTCTCTTGTCTCGCTTATTGATTATGGCTTACCAATCTATGGATCAGCTACTGAAACAACTCTGCACCGCATCATAGTTGCACTCAACAAAGCATTCCGGCTCCTTACCGGTTCAGCCCATCTGTCCCATACCTGCAACATTTACTCTTAGGCTAACTGGCTCCAATTTAAAGGTAGACTCATGTACCAGACATGTTTGCTGTCAAAAAAAGTAAGCTTAGGCAAAATGCCCCCAGGAGTGCAACCGCTTATTACCACCACTATCAACCATCGTTGCACCAGAAGCTCTACTAGCCAGATTTTTAATACACCCTGCTGTTACACTTCTCTGGGACAAAGGTCCTTTGCCTATCGTGCCCCGCTATGGATGAAATTGCTGCACCATGACATCACTTCAGCATCCACCTTGGGCTCCTTCAAGGTTAAACTTAAGCAACAGCTAGTTGCTGATGCCAGTTGTGACTGCTTCCAATAACCTTCCTTCTTGTGACCAGCACTTATTCTGACCGTATGCTATCCTGACCTTATGCATAACTGTTCTCAGCATGTAAATAACTGTTCTAAGTTGCTAATCATTCTTCTTTCACATTTCCTCTTGATCCCTTCCACTCTTTCCCCTCACCCCTCTATGGCTTTCCCCTATCCCCCACCCCCCGTTATATCTCCTGAGCTCCCTTGCTCACTTTAAAATGCTTTGCCCCATACCTTCTCACCTCTGACGAGGCACCTGGGCTGATGCCATCCCTTACCTTGCTGGTTATTAGATATTAGTCTGAGTCTGTTCTCATTTTCCTGTAAAGGGTCATTTCATAAGACACCACCCCCTCTAATATGACCCTTTGAATTCCAGGTTTTAATCAAATATGCACCTTGGCATACATTGTATAATGCCACATGTATTGGAACTTCTCTAGTTATATACTGTTGTAATGTCTTGTGTAATTCCTTATTTTGTTTGTTCTCCATCTCATACTTTTCCAATATTTTATTTATATTTAGTTTTTGTTTACCGGATAAGTGCACTAGCTAAAAAATGACTATTTTCAGGCACGACCTGGGAGAGTACAGAATATAACATACATAAACATTTCAGAAGTGCATTGTATTGTTCTTCTGACGTGAAACCTATGAACCTATGAAATGATCTTGTTCTCAAAGGTGTTATCCGAAATTTCAATAAGATAAATAAATAAATGAAAAATTAGGAAAAAGATTGCACCTCCGGCCCTCCAGGACACCAATCGGAGGTGAAGACTGTCGTGGACAGGAAGAGTGGGGTTTTAAAACCCCCGCTGCAATCTTCCAGTCCCAAAAGAAGCCACCGCAGCTTGAAAACCACTGGAGGGGTCTGCAGAGACAACAGTGGGACCCCTCTGCCTGGAGGAACACTCAGAATCTGTAGAGCTTGAAGCTCCAGGAAGGCTCCTGGTGGGAGCCAATCAGGAACAAGACTGCACCTCAAGCCCTTCAGGGCACCAATTAGAGGTGAGGACCAGGGGAGACAGGAAGCTACCTGCTACTGTAAGAGGACTAGGCTGCCAAGTGCCCCCCCCCACAATACAACCCCCCTTGCGAAGGACCATTGTGCAAAGGACGTTGAAGTCTGCCCACCAGAGTCAGCCCAGTGAGGCAGCCAGCCACTCTGCCCCCCTGCTGACCACAGTGGACCCCTACCAAGGTAAACCTGTCAGGGGTTGCATTATAGGGTGTAATGTACTTGGGAGGCTAGCTAGGTATCTGGGTAAAGGTGTCAGTGGGATTAGGGATTGCCATTTGTTATCCATTTTTGTTGTTTTTTTTGTTGCAAACTGCTACTAGGTATTACTGGGTTTCTGGTGTTCAGGGATTGACAGTAAACTGTTGTTAGGGGCTGTTGTGTTTCAGGGATCAGGGTCTTACTGTTAAATAGTTGCTAGGTATATTATGGCGCAGGGACTTGCCATTAAACACTTACTCAGTAGTAGGGAGCTTCAGGGTTTAAGGGGCTTGTGGTTACTGGGCACTAGTAGGATAGCCCTCCTACATCTGGGACAGGAAGACAGGCAGGACAAGAACAGGAAAAAGGAAAATGTGAAGAGTGGTGCAATACAGTGGTTGTTGGGTGGCAGTCTATAGGGAGACCTTCTGGAGGCTGCAGTATTGTCCCATATGCGTGTACCTCTCTGGGTGGAGGAAATAGGTCTCAAGGCTCCAGGCAGTGCTGGCAGAGAGTCAGGAGAATGTCACTAGACTCAAAGTCATGTTGGCGAGGAGTCAGAAGACCATCTCTCCCACCCAGGGACCTCCTAGCCAGACACCGCTACTTCAAAGGTTGACAGAAGGAAGAAGTGGTTGGACAATGGTGGGCTCAAGGCAGGCAGGGGTGGTAGGATCTGGAAGGTGGGAGGAGTGGGTAACAGGCACACTCCTCATACAGTTCCACTAAGAAACTTCTTCTCCATTCTGGAGGAGTGGAACTGACAAGAAGGGGCACACGAAGTGGTGGACAGTGAGGACAGGTGAGACCGCTTGAGTGGAGTCCCTGAACTGGGGGGAGAAGGACCCCAGAAAAGAAGAAAGCAACTTCTAGTGGGGGACTTTATAGTCAGGGGGATTGACTTGGGGGAAGGAAAGGAGGCAGAGAGGGAGGTTAAGTGCCTACCTGGTGCATCAGTTCAGAGGGATGGAAAGCATATCCAGCGGATCGCAAGAGCTATGGGAAGGAAGGGGGAGCTGGATGTAATTGTCCACCTGGGGGCAAATGAACTAGCCCTGGAAGGGGCAAGGGCAGTACAGGAGAAATTTAGGGAGCAGAGGAAGGGTCTTAGCCAGGCAGCACACACTGTAGCCTTTACAGAAGTGCTGCCTGTCTACAACTGGGGAAAGGAAATGGAGCTCCACACTAAGACCTTCAACTCATGGTTGAAGGAATGGTGCAATAAGGAGAGATATGGCTACACTGGGGGCTGGGGCTCCACCTGGAAGTATCAGAGCTCATACTGGGATGATGGCCTGCATCCATCCAGGAAGGGAATGGCAGGCCTCAGTGGACGGTGTAAGTGTTACTTCGGCAAGCATTTAAACTAACCGAGGGGGGTGGCGGAAGTCAAAGAGGTGGCATAAATTGTCCTCCCCCCAACAGGCTGGGATGGAGGATAAAGAAATCCTGAAAGAAGTAGGCAATATGAAAAGAAGAAGAAGAGGGAACTGCTAGAAAACATGAGAAGGAACAACAGTAGGGCTAACAAAATCTGGACAGACATGTGTGCCAATGCAAGAAGCCTGGGAAACAAGATACCAGACCTGGAGGCCACCATGGCTGAGGCAGACTTGGATATTGTGGCCATCACTGAAACATGGTGCACTGACAGCCATGACTGGGAAATGATCATATCTGGCTACACGCTGTTTAGAAGAGACAGGTTAGGAAGGAAAGGTGGGGGAGTGGTGCTTTATGTTAAGGAAGACATCAGCGTGACAGAGGTATGTAGTACACAGGCCTCTGACACAGAGAGAAGACTTAGATAAAGAAATGCTGGAAGACATATGCAAAATTGCAAATAAGGGGGAGGTGGTGCTGGTGGGGAACTTTAATCTGCCAGATGTAGAGTGGAGCCTAACTGCTGCAGCATCAGCTAGAAGCAGAAACATCTTGGACTCCCTGCAGGGGGCATTCCTCAGGCAGCTGATCAGTGAACCCACTATGGACCTGCTACAGTACTTATGAACAGGGATAGTGTTGAAGGCATCAGAGTGGGAAGTCATCTGGGGACCAGTGACCATCACACAGTGTAGTTTATTATAAGAACAACAGCAGAATCCAGCCGCACAAGGGCGCTGGTCCTGGACTTCAGAAGGGATGACTTTACAAAGATGGAGGAATGACTCCGAGATGACCTGGTGGGAGGGAATGTCATGGGGGGCAGAGGGAATATAGGCCAGATTAAAAGAGAGCATAGTAAAGGCAACAATCCTGGATGTCAGGCAAGTAAGTGTAACCCCCTACAAATGGGGGTTCCCAAAAGTCTTCCAGGAGCTTGCCTGAATGCTCCAAGTCTGGGCGGTGTTCGGCGTCTCAGCTGTTTAAATGTGGTTCCAAGTGAGCACTATTTTAGCCTCCGCGTACTGTCTCTTTAAGAGCTGTCTGCTTTGCAGACATAATTAATTTAGAAGGAGGATTGTGTGTTTCAATACCCGAGTCCCGCCTGGTCTGCTGTCAACTCGCTCCATTTCTGCTGTCGCTAAATGCGCAGAGGGAGCTCTTTCAAACGGTGTAACAATCTGCCAGGAATTGTTTAGAGTAATAATGAAAATACAGTTTATCTAACCTGCTTTTCTTTGCAGTCTGAACTGTTTTTGCCTAGCCTTCCATTCTGGTTTTGAACTGCTGAACTGGACCAATCAGTGTGGGGGGACCTTTAAAATGGAGCCTGCTGCTGGCAAATCAGAACTTGGACTCTCATTGAGGAGCCAGACACCTATGTACTGTATGGCCAGTGACTCTGGGAAATGTAGTTTTGACCTTGGCGCCTTTTTCTACCAACAGAGGGAGTCTTATTATGAGTGACAGCTGAATCAGCCAACAGAATAGTGTGGAGCTAAAGAAAAAATGCCCTGCTCTGTGACTGGAAAGATCAGATTAGTTGTGGCAGTGAAGAGAGAAGGGTCTGTGTGCTTCTGCGGTGTATAGTTTCGTGCAGGAAGCGCGTGTGAGGCCCTGAGTTTCGGTCTGCAGCCTTTGTGAGTGCCAGTGTGGACTGAATCCGAGTTGTGAGGAGAAAGAAGCACTAGAAGTGTGTAAACCAGGCTCACCCTGTAGAAGACTGGAGGAATTGCTGAATCATGCTCGGTCTGTTAGGAACTGAAGCTGCTGTGTGTGCTCCCGGGTATTTTGCAGTAAGTGCGATCAGGATCGAGGAGCAGCCTGCCTGGTATAGTACTTTCCTTTTACACATGAATGTGCGTAGTGCTTGTGGGGAATCGCTATTTCCAATCCCAAGTGCTGTGTGCTGTGTGCTGAAGCTGGAAGCAAACCCCAGCTTAGCTTGGACTAAATCCATTTGCTATCAACTGCAGTGGGGTCCAGTCACAAGGACCTTGTCTCCATGCCCTGTTGTTCTGGCAATCCAGAAGAACATCTACCATCCGGTCCTCAGCTTGGGTATTGTGAGTACAAATCAGGGCATTCCCCTGCAGTCTGTTTTCAATCACAAGTGTGTCATCTAATTCTTGTTGTTTCCCTGCTGCATGGACTGAGCCATCTGACTCCAGATTACAATTGGGTGTTGTGCATATATTTTCTTCTACAGGGCCCCATCCATCTGCACCTGCCAGCCAACCTCAGGCAACGGACCTGGCTAGCCCCCCCCCCAGCCTGGGTACCCAGACTGTGACTTTTCAGACCCTGTATGTGTGCACAGTACTGTGGTTTAATGGCACCAATTAACCTGATTTCCCCCTCCTGTGTTACTGCCCCCTAAATAAATCAGATTTGTTGTTGTTATACTATATACTGCCTGTGGTGATGGTACTTATGGAAACAGTATTGTGTTTTGCTGTGTATGTTGTTTAACCTTACTTTACAGGGGTCCTCAGGGACGTGCTGCAGAATCAGTCTCGAGGGTAAGTGGTATCTATATGAGTGAACAGTGTGTATACGTGGGGTATTGGGGCTGTAACTCTGGGGTACTGTATGAGCCACTAGAGGGAACAAAAGGGGGTCTCAGTGTCCCAGAGGGCTGTGACCAAGCTAGTCTAATCACTACAAACCCTGACCTCTGGGTGGAGGCACCCGTCATAGGACCTAGGCCCCTCAACCTGTCCATAGTCAAACAGGCAGGGGTAGTAGCCCTTGGGATAGCGCCACCTAGGGGTTACATAAGCAAAAGCAGAAGAAGGAGGAGGAGACCATTATGGTTCTCGAGGAATGTGGTAGAAAAGGTAAGGGCAAAAACACTGGCATTCAGAAGGCATACAGAGATCCAGATAGAGGAGGACATGGAATTGTAGGTGGGAAAATGGAGGGAGGCAGGTAAAGCAGTAAGGAGTGCAAAGGCTCAACCAGAAGAAAGAATAGCCAATACTGAAGGGGGAGAAGACATTTTTCACATATATCAGCGAGATAAGGAAGCCCAAGGGAGGGATTGAACAGTTCAAGAAGGAGGAAGGGGGCTGTACAGAGGAGGACCAAGAAAAGGCAAACATCTTAAATGAATAGTTCTGCTCAGTATTCATAGTGGCGGGGAAGGGGAGGGACCACAAATAAGCACCACAAACTTTAGGGGAGGGAAGTGTACACCAGTCCGTTTCTGAGTAGATGGTCAGAAAAGCACTCACAAATCTGAGAGTAGACAAAGTCATGGGTCTGGACAGGGCACATCCAAGAGTGCTAAAGGAACTCAGAGAGATGCTGGCTGCATCCCTGGTGGACTTGTTCAACAGTTTACTGTAGACAAGCGTGGTGCTGGAGGACTGGAGAAGAACTGACATTGTCTCAATTCACAAAAGTGATAGCAAGGAAGAGGTAGGAAATTACAGGCCTGTCAGCCTGACATCTGTAGTAGGGAAACTGATGGAAACACTATTAGAGGGAAGAATCATGGAACACCCTGAATCCAGTGAACTGCAGGACCCAAGGCAGCATGGCTTTATGGAGGGGAAGTCGTGCCAAACAAATCTAATAGATTTTTTGTGAGTGGGTAACCAAGGTGTTGGATCGGGGAGGGGCAGGGGACATGGCCTAACTGGACTTCAGCAAGGTCTTTGACACCGTCCCACATAGGAGGCTACTAAACAAGCTGGGTAGCATGGGGGTGGATAATAAGGAAGTAACCTGGGTAAGAAACTGGTTAGGGGATAGGAGGCAGAGGGTGATGGTGAATGCAGTTCACTCCAAAGAGGAGAGAGTGACCAGTGGGGTATCATAGGGGTCAGTACTGGGGCCAGTCCTCTTTAATGTCTTCATTAGTGACACAGCAGAGGAATTGGAAGGGAAGGCCTGCCTCTTTGAAGATGACATCAAGATCTGTAACAGAATGGACACTCCCGGGGGTGAAAAGGATGGAAAGAGATTTAAAATGACTGTAGGAGTAGTTAAAAGTTTGGCAGCTAATGTTTAACGCAAAAAACTGCAAAATAATGCACTTGGGTCACAGAAACCCCAGGGTGCAGTCCATAATGGGGGAAGAGATGCTAGCAACAACCAAGCAGGAAAGAGATCTGAGAGTTATCATAGCGAGTGACCTGCAGGTGGCTAGACAATGCGACAAAGCAATCAGGAGAGCTAGTGGGATGCTGGGGTGCATAGGTAGGGGAATTACCAGCAGGAAGAGGGAAGTGGTGTTACCACTAAATAGGTTTTTGGTAAGACACCACCTAGAGTACTGTGTCCAGTTTTGGAGACCACATCTCAGGAAGGACATAGACAGGGTGGAGACCATCCAGAGGAAGGCTACCAAGATGGTACAGGGTCTACATCCAAAGTCCTATGAGGAAAGGCTAAAAGAACTAGACATGTGCACCCTGGAGGAGAGCAGGGAGGGGGATGATATGATTGAGACCTTTAAATACCTCACAGGAGTGAATAAGGTACAAGTGGGAGGTATTTCTCAGAGTAATGGGTACTTTAGAACAAGGGATCACGCTATGAAGCTGAAGGGGGGGTAGGTTCAGGAGAGATGTGAGAAAATACTTCTTCGCAGAGAGGGTAGTAGATGCCTGGAACAGTCTTCCAGTGGAGGTGGTAGGGTAAAAACTGGAGGGATTTAAAAAAAAAACTTGGAATAAGCATGAGGGAATCAGAAGGGGTAAGTAAGGGGTGGAAGAGAAAGTGCCATAGACCTGGAAGGATCTGCAGCAAAAGCAACACAACAAAAAAGGGCAGACTGGATAATCTAGCGGCCCTTATCTGCTGCCAGGTTTTATGTTTCTAGTGGTGCGCTTAACCAGTAAAGCAATACTTTTAAATTAAAATCCCAAACCTGAAGGTTTACAAACATCAGCTAAGGTGTTTGTAAATCGTGCCTGGATTGCCAGATCCAATAAATACTTTCCAACTATGATACACAAAGGTAGCGGTTGCAAGGCAAGCCCTGAGTTTACTCACAGTGGTTCTCCCAGATGAGGGGATCTCCCTCGATGTGCAGGACTGATGCAGTTTGCAGTGAGACCCTTCTCTGGCTGGTTTTACTCTCCATCCTCTGTAGGACAGCTGGCAGATGGCTGCTTCTCCAGGTACAGTAAGGCTTCTACACTTGGCAGCTGATCTTCAACTCCACAGGGCAGTTCCTCCTGTGGCAGTCTCTGCAGATCAGCCCCACCACATATGTCCTGAGATCTGGTCACAAGAGGTAGTAAAAAAATGTTACTGGACTATGATACTGACCAGCCAGTCTCCATCATAGTCTGTACTTGCAGCACAGCAAAACTGTCTCTGCAGCTAGCAAGCTCTTGCTTTCATGCTGGGCTAGTACGCAATTACCTCCTTTTCTGATTGTAAGAATTCTGATTTTTACTTCTCACTCTCTCTGTTTCAGGCAGATGCACATCTGTCTCTGTGGTTTACAAGGAGCAATCTTCTTTTCACTACAGTCACACACAGACTGGCTGGGTCCTGACACCTAGTACAGCTCCTGCACTCATCTTCACTCCTGGTCCTGATGGAAGTCCTGCAGGTTGTAAAACAACAACTGGTGGCAGCAACACTCAGTGGCTCCAAGTAGCCAGGCAAGCCCCCACACTATTTGTGTGTGTGTGTGTGTTTGTGGGGGGGGGGTTACCAATTCAGTACAACACAAAAGGCTGATGCAGAAGGTGGAGGACTTGGAAATGGAGCTGGGTTTAGCAAGTTGGGTAGGAAATTGGCTAAGGGGAGGCAACAGGGAGTCATGGTTAAAGGAGTAGCACACCCTCATACCTTGTAAATGTTATTTGCTTCCTTGTCAACAGACAACTGTTTTCATGTAGCTGTTGGGGATATATGAGTTTGCTTTAGTTTGTTTTCACTGATTAAACCAGCTTCTGTAACTAGCCTACGGTGTCCATTTTTTGGTTGTTGAAATCTCATTGTGCCAGAGAGCTGCATAAGCATATGAAAGCATGATGTGTTAGCACCCTTAAGAGTCCACAGTATGCCCATCTGCTTATTTAGAGTTCAACAAAACAAGTTGCAGCAAGGTGTGAAATACCTCATTTATCTTCATTTAACTTATTTATTTATTTAAGAGATTTACCAGATAAGCATACTGAGCGGGGGCCACTCGTTTCTAGATGCGACCTGCAAACTGTCTTAGACGTAATGCAAGGTTTTTCCTTTAAACTGCATTCAATCTGTGTGTTTTTAGAGAGTTTTTTCTGGTTATGTGTACTTTCAGCATAGAGATATGTGGTGTAAATGGGTGCTGTGGCATCGTGTTCTCATATGCTAATGCAGCTGTCAGGGACAATGAGATTTCAATAGTCAGAAATGGAGACCCCCTGGGCTAGTTACTGGGGCTGGTATTAACACTGAAAACAAACTAAAGCAAACACATAAATCCCCAACAGGTACACAAAATGAGTTATCTGCTGATGAGGAAACAAGTAACATTTACAAGATATGAGGGTGCACTACTCCTTTAATGGTGCCAAGTCAGGGGCAGGGAGATCTTGAGTGGAGTGCCACAGGGATCGGTCCTGGGACCTGTCCTATTTAATATTTTCGTAAGTGACATTGGGGAGCATATCTAGGGAATGTTGTGTCTCTTTACTGACAACACAAAGCTATGCTGTAGGATCAAGCAGGAGGAAAGGGTTTGAGACCTCCACAAGGACCTAGAGAAACTAGAGAAATGGTATAAGGTCTGGCAGTTGAGGTTTAATACCAAGTAGTTCAAAGTAATGCACTGAAGCAGACAAAATCCTCACACAGAATAAGGGATGAGAGAGGTTAGGCTGGCCACTTCAACAGAGGAGAGAGACATCTGGGACTCTTAATCAGGGACTCCCTCAAGCAAACAAATTAATGCAACAAAGCATACAGCAAGGCATCGAGAATGCTGGGTTGTATAGGGAGGGGTGTTAACAGTATCAAATCAATCATCCTTCACCTATCATCTCCCCTCACTTTGGAACCTACTTCCGTCTTTCCTCCACTTCATTGCTTCCCCTGCCTCCCTCAGATATCAGCTGAGACTCCAGCCCTGTCCCCCTTGTTCCTGTTTCCTTTCCCCTTAACAGACTCCTTCACCGGGTGTAATGCTTGACTGACAGTTTGTATTCTGTGATCATTATGCACTTTGTATTGTCTTTGTACTTTGTGTAGCACTGTATTTGTCTAAGCTATGTATTGCTTTTATTCTTTGCTCCCCTTCCCCTGTGTCACACCTGGAAATGAGCCTCAGTTCAGTGTACCTCTCCTGGTCACCAATTTTCAAATAAACAATAAATAAAGTAGGAGAAGTGAGGAGATTCTGCCTCTGTACATATCCCTGCCGAGGCCTCATCTGGAGTATTGTGCCCAGTTCTGGAACCCTCACCTGAGGAGGGACATCTGCAGATTAGAGTCAGTACGGTGATGGTGACCAAGATGATTCAGTAGCAGCAGGGCAGATCCTACGAGGAATGACTGGAGGCCCTAAACATATATTCACTGGAGGACAGGCGGGAGCTGGGGAACATGACTGAAACATGTAAGTTTCTCAGGGGTATAAACAAGCTAAACAGTGGGGACTTATTTGTATGAAATAGGGATGTAGTCACTGGGGACATGACTGAAGACTGGTGGGGCAAATTCAGGAGAAACTTGAGGAAGTTCTACTTCACTGAGAGGGTAGAGAAACCATGGAACAGACTGCTGGTGAAAGTGGTGGGGGCAGCTACCCTTAATGGATTTTAACAAAAATGGAAAAGAACAAAGGACTCAAAGTCCCTAAGGGGGGCAAGAAGGGCTTAAAGGGTGGAGTAGTGGAGTTACAGCCCACCAGGCAGAAGGTTGGTGGGGTGAGGTACTATAGTAAGGGCAGACGTGATGGATCTTTGGTCTCCTTCTGCTGTCAAATTCTACTTTTCTACTGTAGGAGCACAATAAAGTTCTTCATTTTGCTGTGTTATATTGTTGAGTTCTCCTGCCCCCACCCAAAAAAACCTCTGAAAAAAACAGAAATTAGTTTGTTATATAACTAGCAATGCATGGTATGGATAAAAGTGTTAAATAACTGATGTGAAATATTTGAAATAAATCATAACAGAACGCTCTGTCAAAAGATAAATAGCATAAGTAGAGCTGGTGATATGACTGAATGCTTTTATTTTAATCACAATGGTTAGCCTAATGTGTAGACAGGTGTTTTTAACCAGATATATATTGTGAGGAAAGGTTTGTAAACTGAAATTCCTTGCTGATGAAATACAAAATTACAAATACCCCAATAATACAAAGCGTTATGGGAAGTATATGCAAATCACCGTACAATAATTTAGACTGGTTCAGCTTTAAGCAGACGTGAACGATACCAAATGGCCTCTCACACAATCTGCAAAGTCTGAACACAGATGGCACAGCCTTTGCAGATTGTGTGAGAGGTCACTTGTCACCATACACATCTGCTTAAAGCAGAATCAGTCTAAATTCTTTCAGGTGATTTGCATATAATTTCCATGATGATTTGCATTATGGGGTATGTGTAATTTTGCATTTCTTTGAAACCTGGCTTTACTGCCAATACCATTGCCTTAGTGCGTTTGTGCCGATGTTCTTTGTCTTTTAGATTGCATTCCTTGCTGATGTTTATTCTACAGTACAGCCATTTTGTTTGAACTACAGTTCCCGTACTGTTGTATCTGTTGTGGAGAGGTGTTGTTAGCACAGTTTCTGGTAGATGCTATCTGTACATTTTACTAGATATTTTAGATATTTTTTATATCACAGCTACATAGTGAGAGCCATGCAACATATTGCTAACAAGAGAAGAGGGAGCAGGGGAGTCAGGAACAGGAACTAACTCTTATTACCTTCTACTTCCACAGTAGAATCTCATCACATCATTGGTGTGCATGAGATCCCAGCTCTTCTTTGCCTGTGTGTGCTCCATCCTTCTCCTCCTTCCTCCTACCAGATCTACTTCGTTCATGAATCTGTGGTTATGGTACTTTGTTTTCTGTTCCATTCCACCTCTGCAGCTGGATGAATGCTGCTAACTACACAATACTTAACATAGCAGGGGCAAGTGTCAGGTGACTCAAGATAAATTCTATCATCAACTAATGTAGATATGACATAGTAGAAACATTTGTTTTACCTCTATATATGCACTGTGAGAACAGAGAAATGGCAGCGATGATGAGACAAGCACCAATGGCTCCAATGTACGTAGGTATGCAGAGAGTGGCAATGTAAACTGAAACCTTCATCACTGTGGCTGGTCAGTTAGAACTGTAATTGCAGCATATCAGAGCCCAATCAAGGTGCTGTACCAATTCATAGACTCATAGAATCATAGAAATGTGATGGCAGAAAAGAACCCTCTTGGCCCTTCGAGTCTGCATCTTACCCCCCTCCTTACCTGCCCCCCTCAGTCAGAGATCCCCCCTCACCGCCCCCTAGTCAACCCCTTTTGCCTGTCTTATGCCCTCTTGAATCCCTCCACTGTTTTGAGCCCCAGCACCTCCACTGGCAGACTGTTCCAGGGCTCCACCACCCTCTCAGTGAAGTAACACTCCCTTATATTTCCCCTAAACCTTCCTCCCGCCACCCTTAGACTATGAACCCTAGTTATAGCACCTACCTTTCCTGTGAATAAGCCCCCTCTACTTTATTAATCCCCTTCATGTACTTAAATGTTTCTATCATGTCTCCCCCCGCTTCTGGTCTCTAGTAGGTACAAATGCAACTCCCTCAATGTCTCCTCATAGGGCTTCCCATTCAATCCATGCACCATCTTAGTGGTCCTTCTCTGCACTCTTTCAACCCCATCTATGTCCTTGCATAGGTGAGGTCTCCAGAATTGAACCCCATATTCTAGGAGTGGCCTAACTATGAATTTGTAAAGTGGCACCAGCACTTCCCTTTTTCTGCTTGTTGTACCTCTTCCTATGCACACCAGCTTCCTATTTACTTTGCCCATTGCCTTTCTACATTGGGACCCCACCTTAAGGTTGTCTGAAATTATGATCCACAGATCCCTTTCCAGCTCAGGTGCCTTGATTTCAACCCCCCCCCCCACCAGTGTGTGTAGTTTACTTGCGGGTTATTTCTCCCCATGTGCATTACTGTGCATTTTTTGCATTGAATTTCATCTGCCCTGTTTCTGACCACCTCTCCAGCAACCTTAGATCCTCACTCATAGCCTACACCCCCTCTGGGGTGTCCACCTTATTGCAGATTTTCATATCATCTGCAAATAGGCAGATTTTCCCCTGCAACCCCTCCATGATGTCACTGATATAGATGTTAAACAGGATGGGCCCCAGCACCGAACCCTGGGGGACCCTGCTCTTTATCCTTACCTCCCTGGAATGTACCTCATTTATCACCACCCTCTGGCTTCTACTCATTAGTCAGTTCTCCTCCCACCTTGTTATTTTCTGTCCCACCTGCAAACGTTCTAGCTTATTTACCAGCCTTCTGTGGGGGACAGTGTTGAAGGCCTTCCCGAAGTCCAGATAGGCCACGTCCATTGCCCCTCTCTGATCAACCACCCTCATCACCCAATTGAAGAACTCGATCAGGTTCATCTGGCATGACCTCCCTTGTGTGAACACCATTCAAGACCAAAATACAAGTAATCAGACTGCTTTGCATCAGAATAGATTAAAAATGACAAATGGTAGAAGCAAAGCAAACCCAGTTTCACCTGTTGCAAAATAACAATAATAGTTAATATCTTATGGAACTTGCACTTACACTTAAAGCTACTACTGCTTTTTCAGGGTAATAGTAAGTAAGCGGTTCTGCTGGGATTTTGAACCCAAACCTGCTGGTTCTCAAGCTTGTGATCTTACCTCTAGACCCCAATACCATCCCTCTGTCACATTTTTAAGCCTGTTTAGTGAAGCTTAAAGCAGTCAGTAGTGGATATGGGAGGGAACCAAGGGGAACTCAGTTCTGGGAGTGAAAATACAAGTCTGACTCAGTTCCAGGAGTAAAATGAAGAAGGACTGCTTTTATGTAAAATGCACACCCCTAAAGGCATAAAACTAACTAAATAAAGTGGCAAAATGCAACATACAATATAATGATGAAACATATCAACCTATATCCCAGTCAGACATGTTCAATACTAGAGCAAAAGTGATGAGTTCCCTCAGTGAATTCTTTCTATTTCTAACACTGAAAGTAGAATTCTTGTTAGCGGTCAGCTGGGTGTGTCCAAAATTGGAAAAGTTGAACTCTGTTGTTTTAAACCCTCTGAGGGAAAAAGTTAGTGAGTTACTGACCACAGCACAGCTGTAATGCAATGCTACAGATTGTGAAGAAATCTATACCATTGAATGCCACCTTCTTGACCCCCCCCCTTTTTAAGTTGTTCTAAGAGGGTAGCTGAATCCCTGCCCCATAAGTGCTTTCCCTGTTGTCCAGTAAATGAGGAATTTTTACATCACAATAATTAAACAAATAAATTACAGTTAAGCCACACATTATTCCATATCCTTTATCAGGCTAATACAATAGCAACCATATTGGCCCTGACCAGAATTTGCTTTATTAGTGATGGTTTGCACAGTTGATTTTATCATTTTATTGTGACTGATGCAGAGGGAGGGAAGGAAGCTGCCGGTACAAACACTTACGTTCAGATGCAGTCAGAGAGAACGAATCTGCAGGTACAGAAAATGGTGTCTGCCATATTCATTCATCTACTGTAGAAAGCAATCTTAAAATATACATGAAGTCTAAATTGAGTTTTTACAATTAGTGGGACAGCTGTGTGAGGGTTCTGAAGCTTGATGTTTGCAAACCTGGGACAGCTATGTGTGGGTACAGATGCTTGGTGTTTGCAAGCTGATTTATGTAAATTTCTTAAAAAAGCAATTTTCCATGATGGAAATATGCTACATTTACGTGCTACTGCCCATAAAGGCCTCATTGGCTCCATATTCAGACAACAGCACGAGCGTTGAAATGGCATGGTGCTTGCAGTAGTGCTTGCGCTGGTCCCAGTCCGAGGTATATTCAAAGGCAATGCACTGGTGCTATTACCTTTGAATGTAGGGCTGAATATGCACTGTGCAAGCCCATTGCATTGAAGTAGCATAGTGCATTTGGGCAGCTTTGAATATAGCACTGAGAACAGTCCTGAACACAGGGGGAAATACATATTTGCAGCTGTGAATATAGCAGTGAGCATAGCGCTAAACACAGCGGGTAGCTGTGGGTATGTGAGGAAGGTACCAATGAAAGATGAACAACACAGCAGTATAGGTATCACAACAGAAGTTTGTCATGTACAGTGGCCAGCAGCACATAAATAAAACAAAACAAAATATACATACAAAACAAGTGCAACTACCCATAGAAATATGGGGGGACAAAGGAAGAAGGGCATCCACCATCAGGAGAAAATGGAGAAAAACAAAATAACCAGTCACTCTCTCTTGTCAGGAGAAGGGGAGAAAATAAAATAACCAGGGCATCTGCACAACAGGAGAAAAGGGGGTATAAAATAACCAAGGTACTAGTCTGTCAGGAGAAAAGGGGGAGAAAATAAAATACCCAAGGTACTCGCCATTCAGGAGAAAAGAGGGGGAGAAACAAAATAACCAGGGCACCTGTCCATCAGGAGAAAAGGAGAAAGAAAATAAAAAAAAACAGGGAACTTTCCTATCACAAGAAGAGGTGTAAAATAATAACAATAAAAACAAGGGCACCTGCCTGCTACAAAGAAACAAAATAAGGGCACCAGCCCAGTAAAATAAAACAAAACAAAGGCACCCACCCAGTAAAAAACAAAAACAAAGCAAGGGCACCACTACCTCATAGACTGCCAAGAAAGCACAGCAGTTGGACCACAGTGGGCTCAGGGAGGGTGATGGTGGTGGAACAGAGGCACACCCACTCAGTTGTACCACTCCACAATCCATGCACCATTCTGATGGATCATAGTTCCCCTATGGATGCACCAGCAGAGGAGACTAAGGAGGTTGTGGACAACTGTCACAAGGGAGCCCCACAGGAAGGAGACAGAGGACACCACAGGAAAAGGAAGCAGCTCCTAGTGGGGGACTCAATTATTAGGGGGATAGAACTGGGGGGATCAGGGAAAACTGATGTAAGGTGACTGCCTGGCACCATGGCTTGGAGGGACAGGAAGCACATCCTCAGGATCACGAGAACAGCTGCACAGGAGACTGAGCTGGATGTCATTGTCCACCTAGGGATGAATGACTTGGCTCAACATGAGATAAGAGCAGTGCAGGAGGTGTTTGTGGAGTTGGGGAGGGGCCTAAGGCAAGTAGCACACATGGTATCCTTCTCAGAGGTGCTGCCTGTCTATGGCAAGGGTGAGGCAAGGGTACTTTGCACCATGCGATTCAATGAATGGTTGAAAAAATGATGCAGAGCACAGGGGTTTGGCTTCAGTGGGGACTGGGGTTCCACCTGGAAGGATACCAGCTTATACTGGCAGGATGGTCTGCATCTGTCCAGGAAGGGAACAAGTCTACTGGGCGATCGATTTAAATGCTTCATTGGCAAGCTTTTAAACTAGCAAGGGGGAAGGCACTGAAAAGCAACAGGGGATTCCCAGCCTCCCCTTCCAAAACCGGGTACTAAATGAGGTAAAGACCAAGGTAAAAAGGTCAGTAGGGACAGGCCAGGGGTAAATAGAGAAAGCAAAGTCAATGAGGACAGGGATGGTGTTACAATGAGAGCAATGAGTACCAATGCCTGTAGTCTGGGTAACATGCTTCCTGAATTAGTGGCCTTGATAGAGGAGGAACATTTGGATATTGTGGCAGTCACAGAAACATGGTACACACAGAACCATGACTGGGATGTAAACATACCAGGATACACTATCTACAGGAGGGACAGGGAGAGTGAAGAGGAGGTTGGAGTAGCTCTCCACATAAGGACAGCATCAAGCAACAGCACAAAGGAGTAAACAGGGAGAGAGGAAGCACTGTCGTCAATTTGGGAGACAGAGCAATGGCACCACAATCCACAGGAGTTGTATAAGACCCCATCTCAGGGGAAATGGACAAGAAATGAGAGAAGTATCCTTAGAATGGCAGAAAAAGGAGAGATATTGCTAATGGGGGATCTGAATATGCCAGATGTTAACTGGAGTGCATTTGCAGCAGCCACTTCTAAGAGTGGGGTCATTTTAGATGTCCTACAGGGGGCATGTCTTAGACAACTAGTATTGGAACCCACTCGAGAGGGAGCAATCTTAGACCTGGTACTTTCAAATGGAGATGGAGCGAGGATCACTGATTTAGAAGTGGGTAGTCATCTGGGAACTAGTGACCATCGAACAGTATGGTTCACGATAAACACAGCAGTAGAGACAAGCTATACAAAGGCAAAGGTACTGGACTTCAGGAGGGCAGACTTTGCCAAAATGGGTGAGTGCCTAAGGAATGCACTAGCAAATGGGCAGGAAGGAGGGGTGGAAGAACAATGGGGAATAATCAAAACTGCCATCTCAGAGGCAATTAGCCTTTGTGTAAGCAAATAAACAAAACAAAATGAGTAGAAAACCATTATGGTTCTCAAAGGAGGTGGCAGGGAAGGTTAGGAGAAAAAGAGAGCATTCAGAAAGTACAAGGAATCTCAGAAGGAGCAGGACAGAGAATTATATCAGTTAAAGCAAAAGGAAGCAGGAAAGGCAGGCAGAACAGCAAAGGCTCAAACCAAGGAAAATATAGCCAACTCAGTTAAGAAGGGGGATAAAACCTTTTATAGGTACATCAGGGAGTGAAGGAAGATCAAGGGAGGGATAGTGAGGCTTGATAAAGGGGAGAGAGGGGGGTGGGCAGAGGGTGACTGTGAAAAAGCAGAGATACTAAAAAAATACTTTTGCTCAGTATTCACAAATGAAGAGGGGAAGGTACCTAAACCACAGAATAGAAACAAGCTGGATATGGGGGTTGATACCAGCCCTTTCACAGAAGAAAGGGTTCTGAAGGAACTCTTAAAACTGACGGTGGACAAAGCAATGAGGCCTGATGGGATTCATCACAGAATTCTAAAAGAACTAAGGGTAGAACTAGTGCAACCACGGACTACCCTCTTTAATAAATCATGGGAGGATGGGGTGGTACCTGAAGACTGGAGGAGGGCAGATGTTATTCCACTTCACAAACGTGGGAGCAGGGCAGAAGCAGGAAACTACAGAACTGTTAGTTTATCCTCAGTGATTGGGAAAATGATGGAATCACTTCTGAAGGAAAGAATTGTTGCATATCTAGAGGCCAGAGGCACGCAGGACCCAAGACAGCATGGATTCACACCGGGAAAGTCATGTCAGATGAATCTAATAGATTTCTTTGACTGGGTGACCAAAGTAGTAGATCAGGGAGGGGCAGTAGACATGGCCTACCTAGACTTTAGCAAGGCATTTGACACAGTTCCACACGAAAGATTAATATACAAGTTGGCCAGCCTGAGAGTGGGTCTCAAGATGGTAGACTGGGTAAAAAATTGTCTGGAGAACAGGACATAGAGGGTAATAGTAAACGGAGTCCACTGTGAAGAAAGGGGGGTTACTAGTGGGGTACCTCAGGGTTCAGTACTAGGACCGGTCCTCTTTAATATCTTTGTAACCTCCTTACAAATAGGGGTTCCCAAAAGTCTTCCAGGAGCTTGCTGGGCGCTCCAAGTCTGGATGGCGTTCGGCATTTAAGCCATTTTAAATGGCACTGCAGCGAGTGCTTTTAGAGCTTCTGGGTACTGTCTCTTTAAGAGCTGTCTGCTTGCAGACATAATTAGCTTGCGGGGGGACTATGTTTTTCCCCACTTGAGTCTTGCTTGAGCTTCTGACCAGTCGCTCCGTTTCTGCCATTACTAAGTGGGCAGAGTGAGCATTATTGAAAGATGTAACTAATTCTGGGGAGAAATGCAGGGTATTAGTGAAAATGTAGTTTTGTCTAACCTCCTTCTTTTGCAGCATGAACTGTTTCTGACCAGCTACCCCATTTTGGTCCCGGACTGCTGAATTGGGCCAATCAATATGTGAGGACTCTAAAATGGAGCTTACTTTGGACCAATGGGGACTGGGACTCTGTCTGGAGACTACTAAAAGGGGGTCGTATAAAGGGAGCTTCTGGGTAATGTAGTCTTGGATCCTCTGCGCCCTTTTTGCACGAATGGGGACCGACTTAAATGACAGATACCTGCAGCCCACCAATGGGATCGGGTGGCGCCTGAATCGAGAGCCCTTGCCCAAACTGCCAAGGGGCAGAGACGCTGTGGCTGTGAGCAAGGAAGGAGCTCTGGGCTCCTGTGCTGTTCAGCTTTCATGCAGGGAAGCATGTGTGGAAGGCCAGAAGTCGGCGGTTTCAAATGCCAGCAAGTGTCGGACTAAATCCGCTAGGCAGCAGTCAGAGGAGGCTGTGCAAATGCGCAACTACCTGCCAGGCTCACCCTGTAGAAGACTGGAGAATCTTCTTCAATCATGCTCGGTCTGTCAGGACATGTGAAGCTACGTCATTGGGCCCGGGTAGTGCAGTGAAAGCGATTGGGAGGTATGCAGCAGCTGCCTGGTATGGTACCCCTCTGCCTTTCATATAAATGTGTGGAGAAGTGTTTGAAGTCCAGGCTCGGTCCAGCGAGTGGTGTGAAAACGCTCTTTCTTCTGGACTCGTGAGTATTAAATCAGGGTAGCTCCCTGTCAAATGTTCCTAGTGAGGGCAAGATCTTCTGGCTACTTTGCTGGCTACACTAACTGAGCCTACTGGCTCTAGTTATTCTTCGTAGGAATCACATGCTCATTTCTGTGTCAGGGCCCCAACCAGCTGCATTGAGGGACTAGCCTTTATTGCCTGGATACCCAGAGACAGTGACTTATAGGTCTGGCCTGTGCACAGTGCCCTAGATAGATACTTATATATTAGAGTGGTAGGTTAATTAACCTGATCACCCCAGTCTTTGTTATTTCCCCCTAAATAAATCAGATTGATTGTTTTGCAAAGGTATACTGGCTAACTTGTGTGTTTATGGTGAATTACTGTACAGTGATTATTGTGTAACAGCATCTTACTTTTCAGGGGGTCCCTGGAGCAAGCTGATTGGTTCAAGCCTGGGGGGGTCAGTGTATACAGTAAGGGTACTGTGATTGATTTGTGTGGGCCACTAGTGGGAAGAAAGGGGGGTTGCAGTGACCCAGAGGGCTGTAACCAAGTCATACCAGACTGTCTCAACCCTGACCTTAGGGTGGAGGCACCCGCCATTGGATCCAGGCCCCTCAACATGTTAGTGGAAAATCAAGCAGGGGTAGTAGCCCTTGGGATTGCACCCCTTGGGGGTTACATCTTTATAAGTGACATTGCAGAGGGACTGGAAGGAAAAGTATGTCTCTTTGCGGACAACACAAAGATCTGCAACAGAGTTGGTACACAAGGTGAGGTGGAAAGGATGAGAAGGGACTTGGCAAGGTTGGAGGAATGGTCAAATGTATGGCAGCTTAGATTCAATGCTAAAAAGTGCAAAGTAATGCATCTGGGAAACAAAAAACCAGAGGAAGAGTACACAATGGAGGGCAAGATACTAACAACAACAAAAATGGAAAGGGACCTGGGGGTAGTCATATCAGATGATCTAAAGGTGAACAAGCAATGTGAGAGGGCAGTAAGGAAGGCTGGGGGGATACTGGGATGTATAGGAAGATGCATCACCAGTAGAAAACAGGAAGTTGTTATCCCTCTGTACAGACAGCTGGTGAGACCCCGTCTGGAGTACTGTGTGCAGTTCTGGAGACCCAATCTCCGCAAATACATAGACAAGATGGAGGCAGCCCAGAGGAGGGCAACTAAAATGGTGCAGGGTCTGCACCAGAAGACATATCAAGAGAGACTTAAGGATCTTAATATGTATAGCCTCAAGGAGGGAGAGGGGGGACATGATTGAAACTTTCAAATACCTCAAGGGAATCAACAAAGTCCAAGAGGGTAGCATCTTTCAGAAAAAGAGGTCTGCAAGAACAAAGGGGCACAATTTGAAGCTAGAGGGGGGGACGTCTCAGAGGTAATGTGAGGAAGTATTTTTTCACAGAGTGGGTTGTGGATGCATGGAACAGCCTTCCTGAGGAGTTTGTGGAGTCAAAAACAGTGGTGGAATTCAAGAATGCATGGAACAGACATAAGGCAATTCTAGGGGTGGAGGTTGGAAGAAGTAGGCTATTGGTTAGCTAGGATCTGCAGCTTATCCATTAGGTAGGGAAATGGGCAGACTGGGTAGTCCTTATCTGCTGTCAAATTCTATGTTTCTATGGTCCAGTAAAATAAAACAAAACAAGGGCACCCACCCAGTAAAATAAAACAAAACAAGGACACCCATCCAGTACAAAGAAACAAAACAAGGGCACCTGCCTGGCATATAAAAAAAGGGCACCAGTCCAGTAAACTAAAACAAGGGCACCCACCTGCTATAAAAAAACAAAACAAGGGCACCTGCTCAGTAATATAAAACAAGGGCATCTGCCCAGTAAAATAAAACAAAGCAAGGGTACCTGCCTTATGCAAAGAAACAAAACAAGGGCATCTGCCCAGTATTAAAAACAAAACAAAAGCACTGCCCTGTATATAAAAACAAAACAAGAGCACCTGTCTGGTATAAAAAAAACAAAGGCACCTGCCAAGTATGAAAAAAAAATAAAAATAAGGGCAACTGTCTAGTATGAAAAGAACAAAACAAGGGCACCTGCACAGTATATAAAAACAAAACAAGGGCACCCACTAGGTACAGAAAAATAGAACAAGGGCACTCAAGCAGTATAAAAATAAATACAAGGGCATCTACCCGCTATATAAAATCAAAACAAGGGCACCTATCCAGTATACAAAAATGAAACAAGGGCACCTGTCCAGTATACAAAAATGAAACAAGGGCACCTGTCTGGTATATAAAAATAAAATAAGGGCACACGTCTGGTATTAAAAAAAAAAACAAGAAAAACAAGGGTACCTCTCTGCCAATATAAAAGACAAAACAAGGGCACCTGCCTGATATAAAACACAAAGCAAGAACACCTGCCTGATATAAAACACAAAGCAAGAACACCTGCCCATCATGGAAAAAACAAAACAAGGGCACCTGCACAGTATATAAAAAAAATAGGGCACACGCCTGGTATATGAAAACAACAAGGGCACCAACTCAGTACAGAAAAAAATACAATACAAGGGCACCGCCTGGCATAGCAAAACAAAACAAGGGCACTTGCCTGGTTTACAAAAACAAAACAAGGGTGCCCACCTAGTATAAAAAATCAAAACAAGGGCACCTGTCCAGTATATAAAAACAAAACAAGGGCATCTGCCTAGTATATATTAACAAAGCAAGGGCACCTGCCCAGTATAAAAACAAAACAAAACAAGGGCACCTGCCCATTATATAATAACAAAACAAGGGCACCAGCCCAGTATAAAAACAAAACAAAACAAGGGCACCTGCCCATTATATAATAACAAAACAAGGTACCTGCCCATTATATAATAACAAAACAAGGGCACCTGTCCAGTATATAAAAACAAAACAAGGGCATCTGCCTAGTATATAATAACAAAGCAAGGGCACCTGCCCAGTATAAAAACAAAACAAAACAAGGGCACCTGCCCATTATATAATAACAAAACAAGGGCACCAGCCCAGTATAAAAACAAAACAAAACAAGGGCACCTGCCCATTATATAATAACAAAACAAGGTACCTGCCCATTATATAATAACAAAACAAGGGCACCTGCCCATTATATAATAACAAAACAAGGGAACCTGCCCATTATATAATAACAAAGCAAGGACACCTGCCCAGTATAAAAACAAAACAAAACAAGGGCACCTGCCTAGTATATAATAACAAAGCAAGGGTACCTGCCCAGTATAAAAACAAAACAAAACAAGGGCACCTGCCCATTATATAATAACAAAACAAGGTACCTGCCCATTATATAATAACAAAACAAGGGCACCTGCCCATTATATAACAACAAAACAAGGGAACCTGCCCATTATATAATAACAAAGAAAGGGCACGTGCCCATTATATAATAATAAAGCAAGGGCACCTGCCCAGCATGAAAAAAACAGAACAAGGGCACCCGCCCAGTATAAAAAACAAAAGAAAGGTCCCTACCTGGTATATAATAACAAAACAAGGGTACCTGCACAGTATATAAAAACAAAACAAGGGCACCTGCCTGCTATATAATAATAAAACAAGGGCACCCACCCAGTATAAAAAACAAAAGAAAGGCACCCACCTGGTATATAAAAACAAAAACAGGGAACTCACCTGTTACAGTATATAAAAAGAAAACAATGGCACCTGCCCAGTGTATAAAATAAAACAAGGACACCCACCCAGTATATAAAAACAATAATAGGGTATATGAAAACAAATTAATGGCACCTGCCCACTATATGATAACAAAACAAGGGCACCCATCCAGTATAAAAGAACAAAACAAGGGCACCCATCTGGTATAAAACAAAAAAATAATGCCTCCTGCCTGATATAAAAAAAACAAAACAAAGGCACCTACCCAGTATAAAAAAAAAAACAAGGGCACACGCCCAGTATACAAAAAGAAAACAAGGGCACCCACCCAGTATAAAGAAACAAGATAAGGGCACCCACCGAGTATAAAAAAAAAACAAGCACACCTGCCTTATATATAAAAACAAAACAAAAAGGCACCTGTCTGGTATATAAAAACAGCAGGGCACCCATACATTAGGCATTCCAGCACTAGGTCCATGGCTCATCAAGGTGTTGCAGACGGTGGTGGTGGCAGCTTCTGCCATAGCTCACAGCCAATGGCTGCTGGCAGGTCCTCAATTGCATGGGTGCAGTCCTCCACCCATCGAATCAGTAACCACAGCAGGTGGACCTGCCACCTAAGCAAATCATCCCTTTCCTCCTGCACCAACAAATCCCAGTATCCCATCCTGGCTTCTACATCCTGGAAAGAAATACACTGAAATTAGCCAGTAGTACACACATGATGAGGGATGCTGGAGCAGCATACCATGCATAACAGATGTACAACCAGACGACACATGGACCACCATGTCACACATAGGTGGAGGGATGCAAACAGCCACAATGGAATGTACATGGCATACCAGAGGCAGTATTGCGGATGCAAACAGTAGAGGACTGCACATACAATGAGTGTGTCATGCTGCAACGCAGCAGGACAGAGGCATGCAAGGGACAAACAACAATGACAGGCATGCCAGATGTGTAACTGCAGCACAAGCAATAGCAACACCAAGCCATGGTGCAATAGGCTGCGTATTGGCCTGAGGTGCTTGGAGCCACACACACACACCCTGTGCCCTGCACACCTGCTATGCAGCACACAGGCCAACACAGGTGCAGAGGACAACAGACAGGTGTAAAGGACAACAGACATCCATAAGCCACCATTGCTGGCTGCAGAGTCATGCCAAGGCATACACGTGTTACACACAGCACAGCTGTATATGGACGCCACTGCTATGTAGCACTGTGTGCAGCAGCCAGGGTAACGTGAGTACAGCAGTGTTCTATGCGGGATGTGATATACACACTCAGCTTTGTCAGCACAACACTGGTGTGGGGTGCAGATCCGCTTGGATGCACTTCCCAGAAGATGTTGTCACCACCTGAGGTATGGGGTTGCTTCTCATACAGAGCCAGTGCAGGTCAGTAGCCCTGCAAAGACCCAGTTGTACCCAAATGTTCGCATGACCCTGCCCATGTACAGTGTAATAATCATACCCTGGTCATCACTGTGTTGGTTAGGCACTTCTGACTATGCGTCACACTGTTGACCTCATATGGTAAATTACATGCAATGCCCACCAATGCCACATTCCGCTGCCCCATGCCACATACGCCTAGCTCTGTTGAGATGCAATTATATGACACCCAGTGCATATGGCACTAGAAATGGCACTGTTGCAGGCAGACTACCACATTTGCAGTACGATGTACGTGGCACGACACAGTCATGTACTGGTGCCACACTGCCCCATACCTACTTTCAGAAGACAGATATGTGTGCATAGTCCTGAGCATGTGGCACAACAGACCCACCTGACAATGTCAGGTGTAAAAACTAGGGCTGTGAACATTACCATGAAATCCCCGGTGCTGCAGGTCAATGAGACAGGGGACATGCCACTACATGGTGTGAGGCATGCCATGTCAAAGTAGACACACACAGGGTACCATGCCTACTACAGGTAGGTGCACAACAGTAGACTGCACAGACCATGACACACCACAGTGTCACTGGTAGGGCAATGCCCCAAATACAGCATGAGTGTCACCAACCAAAACTGCATAGGTGATACCCCCACAGGCATGTGTGCAGCATGGAGAGTCACACGTTGACATCAGCCTCCAACCATGGAAGCATGCAGGATACTGTAGTGTAGAGGTGCAAACTTGAGTGCAACACACAATGGAGGGTACTTAGGTGGATGGTTCTTCATAGAACTGCTCTGCTAGGCCATATCATGGCCTGATGTGTCCTGCTGGCACTCCAGTCTGCACCCTTGCTGTACCTGGGCCCTGGCCTGAACCTGCTGGCTGCTGCAGTCTATGGAGGAGGACATGGGAGACATCATCAATATCATGCAGTGGAACACAGTGTGCAGTACCATAGACCCTAAACAGTATACACACCCATATGCCAGTATGGTGCACCAGTTTCCACATGTGCATGGTGTGGATGGACATGATCATGCAGGGCCACATCTTACCACTGTGAACTGCTGTGGTACAACACAAATGCAGGGTTGGTATGGCCTGGTCCAAAGAAAGAACATTACATCCCAGTGTTGCAGGCATGGCCTAGTGCAATGTATGACAGACCATGTAGTCCCCCTATCCAGTTGTCCTTCCCACCCTGCTCAACAGCCCCATATATGCCAGCTGTTGGCCATGTACACCGCATAGCATGCCGTATGATACATGGTGTGCCAGGTATACGACAGTGGTACAAGAAATATACCCATGCAACAGCAGGGGGAAGGCATGGTACCGTAAGTGTATGTTAACACAGTGACCGGTACAAGAGTGGCACACCCTGTGCAATATGATAGTACACCATGCAGTGCCTGGGCATATGCTTACTGGCACACATGCTACATAACACGGATATTGTACACAGAACACATGATGACCACATTCACGTCCTGTTGGTGACACCTACCATCACAGATACATGTAGAACACATGTTACATACTCCCTGGCCATAAATGACAATGGGCATTTACCTGTGTAACCCCTCACCCCTGCCTTTTTACTAAAATGACAGGTGGCATGCTGTTGGCGTTGGCAGCAATACCTGGTGGGGACCTGGGTTCGGGGAGGATGAGGTTACCTGGCACAAGGGACCTAGGTTTGGCTACTCTGCACAGGGGCACCCAAGTAAATCCAACTACAGGAAGCAATGCTGTAATGTCCAGAACCAGGATTGGGATTTTTCAGTGTGGCTTTATTCAAAACTAGCTGAACATGACAAAGCATTGATGGTCCCCCAAGGAGCTACGTTCACTGTATATGCAGATAGAGACTACAAGGCGGTCCACTTGAAGAATTAACCCAATTTTTCTATTGTCTGGCTCTGGACCCACCAGGCACTCAGCCCGGACTTGCATGCGCTTTGGATACACAGCCCAACTGGCCCGGCTCCCCTGCCAGCCACTTGACTGATGGTCCATTTGAAGAATGAACCCAACTTTACTTGGAGTGACTCCCATCAAACAAGGAGTATATTTCCCAAACTTGTGGCTCCCTACACCACTTAGAGTCTGCGACTCCTAGAGAGATTTAATTTCTTACTTCCTTCCTTTGGACTCCCATCAAACAAGGAGTATATTTTCCCATCCTGTGGCTCCCCACACCACTTAGAGTCTGCGACTCCTAGAGAGATTTTCCAAGTTGTGACCCACGTCTGGGTACCTACCTCATCACTGGCCAGGTGCATGAGGCAAGTAGCAAATCACAGAAGAAATCCGGAGAGGTGGACCTGGTTACTAAAGATGGGGGGTGTTCCCACCTCCAGCTCCCACAGCCCATACCCGGCCATTTCTCTGGACAAACAGAAACTTAAACTTTGAAAATGTAGATTAAACGGTGGATGACCTGAAGCACCCCCTCTACAACATTACTTGAAATCCATTAAAACTTTAGATTTTTGACTGCTCCATTTGTTTGTCCTAGTAAAATAGTCCTCCCAAATAGCAGTCCACATCCCAGCTTTCTTTATATTTCCAAACTGATGAAACAATTTGTTTGCCCCTTCAAATAGAGCAAAACACTCACCCTTTCGTTGCAGGTGCCCCACAGGCGAAGTACCACTTCTTTCACTGTTATACAAGAACAGAAACTGTAAACAGGCAGCTTTCTTCTACAGTGGAAATAGGGGATTGTCCCAGGAATCCACAGAGGGACTTCTCTTTTCCACCCCCCCCCGGGAGGGAGGGGGCACTGAGACCTGGAAAGCGGTCTCCATCACTTTAAACTGGAAAAAACACTTCCTTCTACTTGTAAACAAAACAGTAGACTTCCTTCTTGCTTTAAGACAAACAGAAGACTGACTTTGAAAACTCCCAAAGTTCTAACTCGCTCCCTCTGCTGCAGATTCCAATGTGGCTTATGCAGCTGCGACAGTTCTATGGTGATGTCATCTCTCAAGTCTCAGCTGTGACTGAGAACAGAGTGAGACAGTGTGAAACCCATTTAACTGGAGTTTCACAAGCTGCCGTCCCTGCCTACTACTAGGTCTTACTGGGATTCTAGTAACCCCGGGTAACAAGGGGGTTACACCTGTTTAGTGTACAGTACTCATTAGAAATACCAAACTAAAATATGGACATACATTAAACAGTCACCCACCCTGAGGCTGCAGCCATATCACTGTGGTTACAGACAACCATGCTGCCCTAGCAGCTACACATCTCAGGGATCCACAACAGCTCCTGTCATGTATTGGATGCCAGGGACAACAATTGGGACAGTGAGCCCATACACCTGAATCTGTATGCTCAGGTCATACAGTGGAGCAGATCCCATAGGACAGAGGGGATACAACAGGAACACACAGGTACGGTGCACAAGCAAATTCCCTTAAAGACAGTGCCCTGGAGCTATATTATCATGGAATAATACTGCACACAGGACACTACATAAATCATACATAGACCCATCAGTACTCAACTGGCCTTGTCATGGTGCCACTCACCACCATCACCTACATATGCTGAAGGCAGGGTGCCTCCCTCTGTTGGAGGTCTGAGAAATGGTGGCAATGTTGGTCACCTGTGCGGGCAATACCAGTGTGCCTGGTGCAATGCAGACCCATAGAGGCTCACACCTCACACCTTGGCCTGTCTCTCCCAACCCCAGCACCCAGTAGCTGGTCTTCCCTGGCCACCACTAGGTCAACAAGGCTGGCCAGCTCTTAAGTTGACCATCTCTGGTCCCTCTGCAGGACAGCTCTTCTCCTCCTGCTTGATATATTGGCTAGTTGCCCTCACTGCTGATGCTCCAAGCCCTTGAAATATTCCAGGACCTATGAATGTGTCCTTTCCCTTTGCACAATATGTTTCTGCACTAGTGCTGCACTAACATCAATCAGTGCAGCGCAAAATGTACTTCCAGTGGGGGGTTCTTTAGCACAGGGCAGGCATGTGGTGGTACGTGCGCAGAATGCACATGCGTAGAGCTGCACAGCTGTGTAAAATACCATTGTGCAATGGCATAGCACACATACCTGCACAGTATGATGACATCGTCGATGTCATAGATGCACTGCATATTGTCAAAGGCTGTGGGATAACAGATGGACACAAAGACTGAAATGCAGGTTGCAAAACCTCAGCTTGAGGATATTTATTTACATCAAAACAAAATAAAACGAACTTGTTTGACTAAAACAAAAACTAGTAATATATACAGAAATAAAACAGCAGGCTTAATTTCAGCACTTTGGAGAATGAAACAAAATCATCTTTCAGTGCTAGCAATGACTAGACTGCTCAGGTGTTCTCCTTTCAACACTTTTCTCCATTCTGACTAGTTCACCTTTCTGACCAAAATTTATAGGGGGCTGGACTAAAAGATTGGCCGGCCCATCTGTCCATCAAACAGTACTGTTCTTTCTTGCTTTACATACAGACATTCTTAATGATTTAGTACATGTAAAAACTTCCCATTTCCCCAAAAGGTTAGTCTTCATAAAGCTGGAAACAATTAATTTGCTCTAGATTCAAAAGTAATTCAGAGAATTCGCCAGTGAGCACCTCCTCCAGCAAATCACTGCATAAATGAATGTAGCAAGAGGCCGGTCAGCTCTATAGGGCAGGACTGCTGAAGCGGTTTCCATTGAGGAGAGTAACAGGCTGCAGACAAAACAGTTACGGGAAGAAAAACATGCATTTTATTCAGTTTACCTTGTTTGTCCAAGACAGCCTGACCTCCGCTTGTAACTTGCAAGGTTTGTGCATGCATGCAACTTAATTAGAGGGGGAAAAACAATCTTGTTTCCTGTGTGCAAGTGTGCATCTTTGAGAGGCAGTAACCGGAGTGTTTAGGAATGCTGCACTAACACAAAGCAGCGGTTCCTAAAAATAGCACTCCTGTTGCTGGCTCACACTTTTAAGAAGAAAATACCAATGAGGTGCAAAGCACAGTGCTTCTCTTTATTACCCTGTCACCAGTTTTTTGGTGGTGCATAATAATAATAATAGAAAAAGGACCTTTAGTAATTTAATGTACTTGCTAATTTGCTCAACAGGGTACATATTTACTTTCCAGCTTAGAAAATGAAACCCTTTTTCTGTATGTTCCTGAAATAATTTCTTATCTACCTTGGGGGTAGCTTTGTCTCAAGACTGGCTCCCCTTTGAAACTGAATTCCACGGTAATCCTTATATTTTACAGTATTAAAGAAGCTTAAAGGGAATTCGGTTCCAGTTGTTGCTTCTAACTGTCCATGTAATCAGGGCTGTCAGAAAATGAACAAGACAAACAGAGAACAGTACATAATGGGTGGTCAGTCTGTTAGATACCTGTAAAGGTGCAATCACAAACACAGGGGAACATGAAAAAGTACAAACACAGAGACAACCAGTCATATCCAATAATCATCCCAGACAAACACAGCACCGCTCTGACAGACCCAAAGATGTACTGGACAGGGGCCCTTCCACACATATGGACATTATGTTAACACAATATCAGTGCTAGTGCAATTATGATAGCGCTTGGAGGAAAACTGAAATATTCAGAGTATGTAAATGAGCTACTTCAGCATTCGAAGGGCAGAACTCACATTAGCACGTCATTATTGGAATGTATTCATTAATTAGCATCCCTAATTGCACCTGGAGCATATAAAAAGAGCAAAGTGCCCCACTCAGATTCCACAGTGCAACTGCAGGCAGATAACGGTGTTTTGTGGAATGGCTGATAATAAGGACATGGTTTATTAGAGCACTGTGTATGTGCTCTATCATGACTAGCTTAGTGTATCTGCACATGGCCAGGTGCAGTGACAGGCAGGCAGCTAGATGTGTGTTTGACCAGGAGATGCAGGAACACGCTTTTGTCCTGGCCAGGAGTAAAAGGGGCCTGCACACCAATGCACCTGCACAGCAATGCACCTTAGATTTGTGCTTTGCTGTGTGTATGTACTGTAATGCTCAATGGTGTCTTTGCTCTCTTTTTCATACAGGTACATACAGGTACAATGATGGAGGATGACTCCTGGAGGAAGAGGAAGAGGATGTTTTTCAAGGAGGAGGTGTATACCCTTGCACAAGCCTATCTAAACCATAAGAACCTGGTCGACGGGGGAGTGGAATCGGGACCAAGATCTGGCATGCATGGGACATAATTACTGAGGTAGTGAACGCTGTGGGTGGCAGAGTCCGTCCAAGGGATGAGGTTAAGTAGAGGGCAGGGGACCTGTAACAGCAGAAAAAGGAGATCCTGGCCAAGGTGAAGGCCAGCCGACAGGCCACAGGCAGTGGGCTCAGTGCAGAAGTGCATCGATCACCTGCAGAGGCACTAATGCCCTCAACTATCCATGCATTTCAAGTGACAGGAGTCCCAGAAGGCAGCTACAAGAGCCTGGTTGGACTGTCACAGCTGTGTGACTACTTGTGTTACAATCATCACACTGAGCCTCTGTGAACACATGCAACAGTAATGTTGTGCCTTACATGCTGGAGGGGGCCTTGTTACATGAACCATAGGTGAAAAAGCACCCTGTGCAGGCACAGGGATACTCCACAGATAAATGGGTGTAGTCTGCATGGTACTATCCATTTGTCTGGGTGGTGTGGCGGTCTACTGTGTACTCACTTACCATGTCACATGTGTCATTTCCTTTGTGATTACCCATAATGGGGGTGGAGTGGTGTGTTCATCACTAGTGGTGTATGGCCATTGCACAGCATGTGCAACATAGCCTGTAGTTATTTATTCATTTATTGGTTGGTTGGTTGGTTGATTGATTCAACAGTTTCACCAGGAAAGACATACTTTTAGTTTAACAATTTTTATTATTTTATTGTTTGCTAGACACACACACACAGCTCGGGATGATAGTTCAAAACCAAGCCGGACCCCTTCCATTAGAGGGACCAGGAACACAAGGATAGACAAGACAATGCATTACAGTACTTACAAATAACCAAGGATAAGGACCATAGGAATACATAGCAGGACATAACATCCACATGATAAAACAAACTTAATGAAGGATCAGCCTGAGTACTCTGCACGTCAAAGGCATACAATACATGATACACTTAATATCCCATCCAGCCAGGGTAAAGTAAATTGGCCTACTGGGTCAGATCCATAGCAAGTAAAGCATGTGTGTGCCTAAAAAGGATCCTGTGACCATATCAACTATATACAAATTGGCAATCTTCACTAGATGGAGGGCAGTAAAAAGGGGCAGCCTGGGATCAAGAGAAGAAGGGGGCACCACCTTCACAAAAGGTTAGCAACCTAAGCCAGTAGGACTAGCATGCTAAGGGTCTGTTTGAGAGGGGACATTGTGGCAGAATTTAGATTGCAGGAAGGGTAGCCAGCATTTCTCAAAATGGGCTATAGAGCCAGCCACAACGCTGGAGATCCTTTCAAACATAGCCCCCTGGGCTAGTGCCAATAAAAAGTCTTGAAAGGATGGCATCGCAGAGGATTTCCATTTAAGTAAAATGAGTCGTTTGGCCACCGCCCCAACAGCCGTGACCCATAGGGCCCCAGGGTTGGATTTGGGGACATTCGGCTATGCACATCCAAGAAGCAAGAGAGGTGGATCTGGGCTTATGTCTAGGAAGATTTGCTGGCACATACTCCTAACCGATGACCAAAAGTGGTGCAGAATAGGGCAGTCCCAGAGAACATGAAACAAATGCGCCCCATCCTTGCCACATCTCCAACAAGTATCCTTTGACAGGAGACCCATCTTGTGGAGTTTAGTTGGATCCCTATAGTACCTGTGACTGGTCGTACTCATAATAAGACGGGTGAGCCCGTCTCGACAGGCCTTATGTGCTCTGAACCAACTGTGCCGCCACTGCCGGTCCAAGATTGAGACCTGAAGGTCTCTTTCCCATTGCGCTTTGGTCCGCTGAGTAGGGTCTACAGTGGCATCCCTAAGAGCCGAATAGAGCAAACTGGCCCTACCTTTACACTTCTTCCCCCAGACAGCTAACAGGTGAGGTAGGTGCTGCCCCCCTCCATCTCGTGGAGCATTAGGCAAGTGAATAATAGCATCCCTAATCTGCAGATATCTCCAAAAATGAGACTGAGGGAGGCCAAATCTTTCTTTCAGTGACTCAAAAGTGTCTAATGTGACAGTGTTGGGAAGCAACAGATCCTGGATCTGAGTAATGCCTTTGGTCTCCCAGTATTTCCAATGTATAGGGGATCTCCCTATCCGTAGGGCTGGGTTGTTCCACAGGGGCATATATCTCCACAGCGTTAGGTCTTGCCCCAGAATTGAGAAAGCTTGTTTCCAATACAGAGTAGAGACCTGCATGAGAGGGAAAAGGACCTGGGGTACCTTCTTCTTATTATAGAGCACCACCGCCGGTGAAGGGGCCTGGGCCAATGATGCCTCTATGGGGAGCCAAGTTGGAGAAATCAGACCGATCCTGGTAAACCATCTGATAGTTTGAGAGATAATGAAGGCCATATGATATCTCTGAAACCAGGGAAGGCCCCATTCACCCTTACTCCAATGTTGGCGGAGCTTGAGTTTACTGAACCGGGGCAGGGCCCCTTCCCATAGGAAATTACCTACTAATGCATCAAGTTTCTGAAACCATCTTTGGGGGATAGCCACGGGCAGGTGAGCTAATAGATATAATACCCTGGGGGCAGCCATCATTTTGATGGAGTCGATTTTACCAGCCAACGACAACCTTAAAGCCTTCCACCTCCCCATGTCCTGTTTAAGGGAATCTAATAAAGTCGTAAAATTAGCAGAGATCATTTTCCCTATATTGAAATGAAGGATAATACCCACATATTTTATGCCATGGGGGGACCAGTGGAGGCCTCTATTTATGAAGTCATTCCCAGGGGTCTTGGAGTTCAGCGGGAGCACCTCAGTTTTGGAGTGATTGATCTTAAGCCCTGATACCTCTGTAAAGGTAGCCAAAATCTCAAGGATACTGTCAATCACCCCTGAAGAGGACTCCATAGTAATAAGCAAATCGTCAGCATATAAGAACGTTTTGAAGGTGTTGTTACCCACACGAAGCCCAGGGATATTAGGTGATTCCCTAAGAGCAATAGCCAGTGGTTCAATGGCCAGAACAAAAAGGAGAGGGGAAAGGGGACACTCCTGCCTGGTTCCTTTTTGGAGAGGAAAGGACAGAGACATGGCCCCATTCATTAAGACCGAGGCCATAGGGGAGGAGTATAACAGTTTTACCCAGGAAATAAAACCGGGCCCGAAACCCATTTTAAAGAGAGTGAGAAACAAAAAGGGCCACTGAACAGAATCAAATGCCTTTTCAAAATCGATTGCTAAGGCCACGGAGGGTTTGCCAGATAATGTGGTATGGTGTAAAAGTGACAGCAGCGTTCTATGATGATCCGACCCTAGTCACCCTTGAATAAAACCTGCTTGGGCAGGGTGGATCAGATCAATCATGAGGCACTCTAGCCTACTAGCAAGAAGCCTGGCCAGAATTTTAGCATCCGCATTAATGAGGGATATAGGAAAGACATACTAAGCTGAACAGCAGCTCGTTTCTAGATAAGTCTGGGGGAGAGGGATAAGAGGAGTGTCATGATTAACAATAGGAACAGAATGTACATAGCATGAAGAAACAGAATTAAACATCAAAACAAGCTACAATAGATAGGCAATTATACACTTATGTACAATTGGCTAAACATCACAGACAAGCTACAATAGGTTATTTAAGTATTATGTACAATGGCACAGGATAAAGCAGAAATACATCATGAAGGGGTCAAAAAGAGGCTGCTCATTAAAGAGCAGAGTGCAATAAATGTAGGCAAGTGGTAACAAAGCTATCCAGGGGGAAACCGAGGAAGAGTGCAATATGAGAGGGGAAGTGGGGGTGAAATCAGCAAGAGTTAGTGCAGTGAGTTAAGGGCGGGGCACAAGGAAGGGGAAAGGGAGGAAGCGGGAGGAAGGGAAAAGAGGTACAGAGGTGAGGATCAGGTACAGTTGCAGGAGTGAGAAGTGAATTTGAGCAGAAGCTAGGAGAGAGAGAGAGAGAGAGAGAGACAGAGAGCTAAGGGAGGTGGCAGAACGAATAGAAATGGGAAGAGAATTCCAAAGTTTGGGGAAGTGGTAGGAGAAACCAGCCTGGCCAGCTGAGGATGTCCTAGAAGAGAGTTCAAGGGAATGAAAGCCAGGGTTCTGAAGGGTGTAGAGAAGTGGGGGAGGTGAGATAGGAGGAAAGAGACTAGCCAGTATTTTGCTACAAAGGAGGTACAGTGAGTGAGGCGCCTGGATTGATGGAGGAAAGGGAGATGGAGGTATAAAGGGAGCAATAGTGAGTGCGGGGTGGGCAGTCCAGAGCAAAGCAGCAGGAGTGGAAAAGGCAATCCAGTCTGGTCAGGGTTGATTAAGGAGCTGCACTGTAAACAATGTCTCCATAGTCAAAAACGGAGTATCTTTTTCTGCATAATGACTTTGCAAACTGGCAGGGGGATGCAACCACAGTTCCTGCATAGAGCTCCGAGTTTAGGGTGTAGTTTTTTATGGATGACATCCACATGACCAGAAACGTCGAGGTGTGAGTTGAGCTAGAACCCAAGGTACTTAAAGGATGGGACATTGTCAATTGCAGATCCATCAAGTGTGTGGAAAGAGAGGAGGGCTGAAAGCCTGGAGAGCTTCTGCCTCAAGCCAAAGGTCAAGGAGACCATTTTTTTGGCCTTTAGGGACAATTCATTTGAACAGAACCAGTGTTGGATGTTGTCAAAGTCCAGATGGAGCTTGGCCATCAGATCAGAAGGGGTGGAACTGGAGGCAAAAAGAACTGTATCACCTGCATACATATGGATGGACACAGAGCTATAGGCAACGGGGAAGTAATTCAGGAAAGTTGAAAAGAATACTGGGCCAAGGATGGAACCTTGGGGAACACTAGTGTTGATGGGGAGTGGAGGAGATAAGGAGTCTCTGATTCTAAATGATTGAGTCCTACCCTCAAGGTAAGAGTGGAACCAGTTGGTAGTGGAGATGGAAAGCCCTGCTGCTGCAAGTTTGTCAAGGAGAAGAGGGTGGGCTACAGTGTCAAAGGTTTTGGCCAAGTCGACAAACATGGCAGAGATGTATCGGTGATAAGACCCTCATCCATGCCTGAGATAATGAAGTCAGTAAGCTGGAGGAGGAGGTGGAGTGGGATTGATGGAAACCAGACTGGAAAGGGGTGAAGAAGAAGGACAAATCAAGGAAGTGAAAAAACTGAGAAAGCACTAGGTGCTCCTGCAGTTTAGCAAGAGTGGAGAGCAGGGAGATAGGGTGGTAATTGCCAGGGTAGAAGGCACTGCTTCCTTTAGGAAGGGGCATGACAGTAGCACATCTCCAAGTGTCAGGGACAGAAGCAAGGGAGAAAGAAAGGTTGAGAAGGGAGGTGACTGCAAGAGCAATGGCTGGGGAAGATAGAGGGAGGAATTTAGGGTCGAGCCCGTCTGGGCTTGTGCTCTTGAGAGGGTTCAGCGCTAGGAAGGACTTGAGGGTATCAGCAGGAGAAATAGGACAGAAGTAGAAATGGGAAGTGGGCAGGGAGGAGGGGGAAAGAGGAGAGAAGGGAAGTGGCACAGGAGGTGAAAAAAAGCATTAAATTCAGAGGCAACAGAGAGGGGGTCAGAAATGGTGACACCTCTGACCTTGAGGATCTGGGAGGGGGATTGGACGGGGGCAGAAGAGGGCATGGATTACCTTCCAGAATTTGAAGGGGTGGTTAATGTCTTTCTGGAAGGTGGAGGCAAAGTACTCAGCCATGGAAAACCTAGGGGCTTTGGTACAGGCATTGCTTAAGGCACGGTATCTCACTAGATCATCAAGGGAGCCAGAGGACTTGAAGGCCTTCCAGGTAACATCCCGAGCTCACAGGCAGGCCAAAAGTTTGGCTGAGATCCAGGGGTGGTGGGAGCCATGGGCCCTGGTTTTTCTGAGGAGAACATGTAGATCCCAAATGGACAGGAATTTGGTCTTGAAAAAATTGAGGGCTGAGTCAATGGTGCTGGCAAAGGAGATGGGCGACCAGTCAGTAGCTGTCAAATCCACCTGGAGGGAGGAGAAGTCCAGCATACTCGGCATAAATACTGTCATGGTTGGAACACAGGTATGTACATTAATCATAATCCTGTTCTTTTTTCATCTCTTATCAGCCCAATCTATGGTGGAGGACAGAGTTCTGGATGAAAGAGCTGGACCATCATGTGGATTCCTGCCCCTGAGGGTTACACATGCTGGGGCAGACAGTGATGAGGAGAGTAAGAAGGAGATGGGTGTAGAAGATTACAGCACATTTTGGAGGAGTGAAGGACTGAGGTGTCTGGTTTGGACCATGAGGGGTTGTTTGCCCCTGTTGGCCCCCATACACAAAGGGCCCAGCACCTCCTCTCTGGCATGGCCATCATTGTGCTCCCCCAGTTCACTGCCATTGGCATTGCAAAAGCTGTTCCACACCTGGACTTCAGACATGGTACAGCCCTCACCCTGTCTCCCAGGCCAACCCCACTAGCCTGACAATGCTATGCCACCCAGGACCCTGCCACTGGCATAACCACAGCCCTGCCCCCTCGCTCAGCCCCTAGTCCAGTCACTGCAAGGCCGTCCCAATCACAACACATCACAGCACTGACTGCAGTGCAGACCCTGGCCACACACCGCCCATGGGTGGATCCTAACCCTGTCCCAGTGGACAGTCAACGGCAAAACCTGGAGGCAGCGATCCACCAACAGCTGCTGCTGTCAGCCATGGAGGCCAGTGATAGACACAAACATGCAGTGTGCCGAGCAGTGTGCAGAGGTATGCCATAAGGAGCACATGGCTGAGATATGCCAACTGCGGCAGGACCTTCTGCCACCATGTCTGCCAGCACGGATTGACTGCATGCCACTGGGCAGGAGGATGTAGTCACAGTGCCAGGCACTGCGAGAAATGTCCAGAGCCCCAGCTGGTCAAGTGGGAGCTATTTCACCCACAGCTTATGCAGCGGCATAGCAGCACACCATGCAGTGCTGGCAGCAGGACCCCCAGCACACCCAGGATGCTAAGGGCATCATGCATCCCTAGCTATGGCCTGCTCCTCATCAGGGTCAGTACTCTGTGAGGCCATGACCATGGGTGGTCAACATTATCGCCATGCTCATTCTCTGTTCCATGGGTGGTGACCCCCCCTTTCCTCCTTGGTACAGTGCAACCATACAATCCTTACCCATGGCAGTGATAGAGGATGTACCTAGTGTGATATTACACCCCCCTGCCCCATCACCTATGTGCTACTTTACACCCCTTCCCATCACTCACATGTGACAACCCCCCACCCAGCCACAATCATCAGTTCTCAACCCCCACCCTAGATAGCATGATATTTGTTTTGATTCCCCTTTGAAACACCCCCACCCTAGATGGCATGATATTTGTTTTGATCCCCTTTTGAAACCCCCACCATAGATGGCATGATGTCTGTTTTGATCCCCTTTGAAACACCCCCACCCTAGATGGCTAGATATTTGTTTTGATCCCTCTTTGAAACACCCCTCCTCCTTGATGGCATGATTTTTTTTATGACCCCTCCACCTGGATGGCATGATATTTATTTTAATACCTCTGTGAACCACTCCACCCCACTTGGATGGCATATTTGTTTTGGTTCCACTTTGAAACCCCCCCCCCCCACCTAGATGGCATGATATCTGTTTTGATCCCCTTTTGAAACACCTCCATCCTAGATGGCTTGATGTCGGTTTTGATCCCTTTGGAAACACCCAGACCCTATATAGCATGATGTCTGTTTTGATCCCCCGTTGAAACACCCCCACCCTCCTGGCCTGGTGGCACTGAGGGCTGAGGTGCTGGATGCCTTACCTCATGCTACGCCAGTGACCCATGTTCGAGAGTGATCATGGGCCCCTGGGGGTCGGCAGGGGAGGAGAGGTATCAAGCATATGAAGGACTGCTCTCCCTCTCCGGGGAGGGGGGACTCCAGTGGTAAGCATGATTCTGGCCCCTAGCAGAGACTGGGGGGTAGTGCGCTGATGTTGTGCATTAAAGGGGGCTGAGATGGGGCAGGTGCCGGGAGGAGCACGTGCGGATGCATGCGCGCTCCTTCCACTGGTGTCATTGCATGCCCCACTCACGTAAGGGGAGTACAAGAAAAAGAAAAAATGCGTCCTAGGTCGTGGCGGCTTGATGACCTTCCAATGGACCCCCTGGCTTCAGGGGCATTGCCGAACTGGATCTGGACCAGTGGGTGAGTTGGGGGCTCCCCACCACCCTGCCATGAGGTTAAGGTGAGGGCCCTAATAGGAGCTGGGGTTAGACCAGATGGTGGCCGGAAAAACAAGGAAGCGCAGATGGAGTAGCCGACCAGGACCCAGGGGAGAAAAGAGTAAGCAAAAAAAAAAAAGAAACACTCCCACCCTAGATGGCATGATGTCTGTTTTGTTCACCCTTTGAAACACCCTCACCCTAGATGGCATGATGTCTGTTTTTGGTTTTTTTAATACTTTTTTCTCCCCTGGCCCAGTCTGCCTACCTTGATGTCCTGGCATCCCTTCGGTCTCAGGCCGCCATCCAAAAGATCCCTTCAGCTCCGATTCAGGTCTCACAGCTGCTATCCCCGTGGTTTGCCCCCCATGGCAGGGTGGTGGAGAGACCCCACCATGCCCTTCCACCGAACCAGGATCCAGTATGTGCCGTGCACCTTGAGAGCCAAACAGTCCCCCTGAGATGGCCATCATGCCACCAGGGACTGGAGCCATTTTCACTTTTTCTGTCCCTAGCATGAGTCTGGGGTGTGCAATGATGCCAATGGAGAGGGCACGCATGTGTCAGCACGCGCTCCCTCCCAGCATCGTGCCCCATGCCTATCCCCTTCTGTGCAGTGCCAATGCACTGATCCCCAGCCTCCGCCAGAGGTCGCTATGTGCCAACAGCTGGTGTCCCCTCCCCGGAGAGGGAGAGCTGTCCACAGACACTCAATCCCTCTCCGCCCCTGCTGACCCCTGGCAGCTAAGTCTGTTCCCTAACCCGGCTTGCCAGCATGGAGCGAGGTGTGGTGTCCAGCGCCTCAACCCTCAGTGCCACCAGGCCAGCCATGATGTCTGTTTTGATCCCCCGTTGAAACACCCCCGCCCTAGATGGTATGATGTCTGTTTTGATCCCCCTTTGAAACACCCTCACCCAAGATGGTATGATATTTGTTTTGATCCCCCTTTGAAATCCCCCACCCTAGATGGCATGATGTCTGTTGTGATCCCCCTTTGAAACAACCCCACCCTAGATGGCATGATATTTTATTTGATCCCTCTTTGAACCCCCCACCCTAGATGGCATGATATTTGTTTTGATTTCCCTTTGAAACCCACCACCCTAGATGGCATGATATTTGTTTTGAGTCCCCTTTGAAACACCCCTCCCTCCTCCTCCTTAATGGCATGATATTTTTTATGACACCCCCCCACCTGGATGGCATAATATTTATTTTAATTCCCCTTTGAACCACTCCACCCTACTTGGATGGCATATTTGTTTTGGCCCCACTTTGAAACACCCCCCCACCTAGATGGCATGATATTTGTTTTGATCCCCTTTGGACCCCAACCCCCACTTGGATGGCATCTTTGTTTTGATCCCACTTTGAACCCCCCACCCCCGCTTGGATGGCATGTTTGTTTTAATCTCACTTTGAACCCCCTGCCTGGATGGCATGATATTTATTTTGATCCCACTTTGAACCCCCAACTCCTGGATGGCATATAGTTTATTCAGGGGTTAAACTATATGCAAAGTACTACCAATTGCTTACATGTCATGATGATAACCATGCCTGTACCCATGCCTGCATCCACTGCTTTTCTTTTACCGTGCCTGTAAGCCATGCCTGTATCCACTGCTTTTCTTTTACCATGCCTGTAACCATGCCTGTATCCACTATTTTTCTTTACTGTAACCACCTCATGATGTAACTCACAATGCCTCAACTGTTCCTTATGTCCTTGTTCATTCTTATAACTTGTATTGTTATCCCGGGTCACCCCTGAAAAAGGGACCTTTGGGGCTCAGTGGGCCTACCCGGTCACCAAAATTTAATAAATAAATAAATAAATAAATAAATTCCACTTTGAACCCCCTCACTGGGATGGCATAATATTTGTTCTGATCCCATTATTTAACCTCCCCCTCCCTGTTTTGTTGGCATAATATTTGTTATGAAACTGCCCCCCCACATGGATGATATGAGATTTGTTTTCCTCTGCCTTTCCTCCTCCCCCCAAGATGGTTTTCTAGTTTTGATTTATGTATGCTGTTTACTTAATGCATTTTCAGAACATATTACAGTCTCTTGTGTGGTTTGTACTCACCTTCAGGGTCCTAAGAGGTCTGCGATGAGGCAGGCTCTATACTTCTGTCACCTCCTGGACATTCTTGGGTTACACCTGTTGAGCTGCTGTTGCATTACCTGGTCCTCTGGCTTGGCATCTGCTAAAGGATGTTCCTCTTTAGCCGGCAGGTCTATCCCACAGTTGAGTGCCATGTTGTGTAGTATGTGACAGGCAAAGAATATGCCACAGGCCTTATGAGGGGTGTATTGTATGACACTACTGGAATGGTCAAGACACTTAAACCACATCCTGAGCATTCCAAAGATATATTCAATGATATTGCATGTACAGTAGCAATGCGTGCCCCATTGTACCTGTCCTCTCCATTGGATGCGGGTTGTAGGACAGGTGTGAGGAGCCAGGGATGCATGGCATATGCACTGTCCCCTGTGTAGTTAAAGAGCATGGATTAGTGACATCATTAGCAACATGGGGAGGGCAAAGAGGCTTCTGGGTATACTTGGGTGTGCCCAATAAGGGGGTCTCTTCCTTCAAACCTCTGGCACAGGACAAATTACGCCAGATGAAGGCATCATTGACACTGCTGGGGAACTGTGCCAGGACATTAATGATTTGCTCTGTTGTATTAGAAACCACCTGGCAATTAATGGAATGGTACCCCTTCCTATTCACCTAGGTGTCTGATCCATCACAAGTGGGTGCCTGGATGGCAACATGAGTGCAGTCAATAGCACCAGGTACAGATGGTAGGTGCAGAATTCAGTAAAACGTCTGTATGATTACTGTACACTCTGTCGGTGAGGTGGGGAATATGATGAACTCCCCACATGGGCCAGCACGGCATCTAGGAACTGGCCCACCAGCCGTGAGGTGGCAGACTGTGAGATACTGGTGGCATCCCCCACCAGTGTCTGGAAGTTTCTGGTGGTCAGGAAGTACAGGCAGCTGTCACCTTGAGCTGTACAGATATTGCATGGCTGTGCTCAGTGTCTCTTTGGAGCTGGTCATGCAGCAGCTCTGATGGCTGCATGATCATGGGCCTGTTAAACCTGTACCTGCCCACGATTTGTTCGACACTAAGGACTTCGATTGTGACTCATGGACAATACTGTCTGTTTGCAGCATAAGGCCTCCAGGGCCTGAACCTAGGCTGGGGGGTCATTGACCTTCTCCACATCTTGTATTACCAGCTGTATCAGGTACACAATGTGAGTCATTTTGTTTTCAGCTAGGTGTGTGGGTGTTCTGCTGTGCCTTTCCCCACCTCTGGGTTTGCCCCATGTTAAGAGCTGCTTTTTATAGGTGGTATTTGTGCAGTGCTGTTGTGCTGCATAATTCTGTTAGCACTGTGCTATATCTCTGAATATCACACTGCAGATGATATGCACGTCACAGTCCCCAGTTTCGGTGCTGCATACATTAACTCTGCACTACAGAACTCACACAAACAACATGAGCAGTGCAATCCTTTGAATGCAGGAAACAGGCACAAATACATGTGCAGTGCAAGCACAAATAATTTGTGCTAGGCACAATGTTTTGAATATCTGGCCCTTGCCTGTATTGGAGGCCTTCATATGTGGCAGCCTGTTCCAGTCACTTTAAAAAACAGAACTGCCTTATATGAGAAATGTCTGGGCATAACTTTTGAGATAGCTTCCCATAATTCCAACGTGATTTCTTTATTAAAGTCACACTTCCAATCTGCTGTTATTTCACTTTTCTTACATTTCCTTTAGTCAACACTTTTCACATTAGAGACTAGATGAGAAATCCTATTTTTACTGTGCCAAATCAGTAATTACTTTTGAGGGGCAGTGTGGTTTAGTGGTTAGAGCACTGACCCAGGAACCAGGAGATCACAGATTTAAACCGTGGTAGAGTCAAACACTCTCTGTGTGACTTTGAGCAAGTCACTTAACCTCTCAGAGCTCCAGTCCACCCACTTGCCATAATGGGTAGAAGCAGGGCACCAGGGGAAACAAGATATTGCATCTCAGCTGGGCTATCCTGCGTAAACACAGTAAATAGTCAAATAAATTTAATGGGCATATGCGACCACAATGTAGAGTAATGCTTGTGAAACATGTTGATAGCCAAAGGCTAGTCGTATGATTGGATTGTTTGAGCATCATAGACAATTACTTTGGCCATTCACACTCTCTGTCCCCAGAGAGGCTACCACTTTGTCAGAGTGCTGTGAAGGCAAAACAGAAATCCTTTTGCGGAGGGTTCCACCCCTAGAGGAGCCACAGGAACACAATTCCTTTAGGCTAAAGGTACAGTACCTTAGGAAGGATCCCTAAAGGACTGCAAAGCAGGAGCTGTAAACATAGATGAGCGGAGTTGTGACAGAGACAGCTGATGGCTGGTGACGATTGATAGAGAAAGAGGCATGACTTCCAGAGGAGAGAGGGAATGGAAGGATTGTAGGGTTAAGAAAGCCACCATTTGACCTCAGCTCACAGTGGAAAGCCTACTACTATGTACAGGCTACAATAGAAAACTACAATATAGCCTTTGGTACTCAGGGGAGGAAGAAAGAACACTGTAAAGGAAATCTCTGGGGATCCATGGCCTTGGTCACAATCCTTCCTAACATGGGTACTATTATTATGGCTCAACTTGCTAATTTGGAATTCTAATGCAGGGAAAAATGTTTGGAAGGATAACTCGTGCTCTACCCCACTAGCTGTGGGAATGCCACGAGTCACTCTCACAGCTAAAGGGAGTACCCCATGAAGGAGGCCCACCCCAAAAACATGGAATGAAGAGAGTAGCAACTGATGAAAGACTAGCACACAGCTCTAAGACTGTGAGGATGCCTGAAAAAAGTGACTAGGTGGACATTGGGAAGATGCAGAGAGAACAACTTTTGGAGGTGCTGGTGAAGTGGCCTGCATAGCTAAAAGAACCCATGTGGGTTTAGGGCCCCACCTCTGGCAGCTGCAGTCTTAAATACTACACTGTGGGGTGCCACCAACCATGGATTTCCAAGGCTGAAGCTCCCCCCGAGCACTGAACTGTCTCACCACCCAGTGGAACTGCCAGGAGGTGCCACAGGCGACAAGTGACCTGAGAAGGATCACTGCCTAATAAGGGACTCACCCTTTATATCTGGACTTCATTGTGAGCAAGTGAGCAAGATACTTGGAATAATAATGACCAGTATTAACGCATTCATAGAGCTAGATGGCATGAGGAAAAAATTTATTGACTGATGACTGCAGAAGTAATAATTGAGAGATTGGCTCGGACTGAATGAGGACTGCTGAAGAACAACTGATACGACTGAAAATGAACTGCATGACAAGGTCCTGAAATACGAATGCATATCACAGGCCAGTGTCATGGTGATTGCTTAGCCATGAATAGGAATTGCAGGAAACTGTATTACATGCAAGATTATAATGAATATACAGATACAGACTAAGTGGTGGTTGAAATGAGTGAGAAAGGCTGGATGAAATGGTTGCAATCAGTGACAACGTTGCAAGAACAGCAGGTAAAACAGCCCAAGAAAATAGAAATAAAGTACAGCAGCATGACAGAAGCAGGACATAGAATCAAGTCACCGAAAACACACTGCAGGTAAGCACTGAGTTAAATGAGAGCAAAAGAGCAGCAGGAGCGGCTGCCCTAGAGACAAGCAAGAAGCTTAACGTTACAGCCAGAGAAAGCAAACAAACTGCTAACCCAGGGAACTGCTGAAGGCACAGACCAAACAGAACTCGAAGGCAAAAACCCAACTAAAGGCGCAAAACAGAGAGAAAAGCAACAAACAAGGGGGGTGGGGAATGAAGCTTCTGAAAGAGGATGAATGGAATCATAATGGCTAAGTTTAGAAGGGATGGGGGAAACGCTGTTGATAGGGATCCTCTATAAGCCACCAGGATGATGAAAGAGACAGGGTCATTCTATTTTAAAAACAGTTAAGGTATGTCCAACTTGTAAAAATATGCAAAGATCAAATTTTGAATTTAAACCCTTAAAAGGTGTGGTGTATTCACATTAAAAAATTACATTTATTGCATCTCTTGTTGTACCTGAGTGTATATGCAAATAGATGATAATAACTGGGGAGTATTTTTTCCCCATAGGGAAACTCAGTCATAATAACTCGGTGTTGTTTTTTCCCATAGGGCAACCCGGTATGTAATTTGCCATTATAAAGGAGTGTTTATAATGATAAACACGTGCCGGGCTTCCCTCGTCCTGTGCATGTGCCAGTGGCCATGCTTCCCTTCTTCACTGCCGGATGCCCTGACTTATCACTGAAGCTTACATGACTACTCAGACTCGGCGGTAAGTCAATTAAAAAAAAAAAAAACACAAACACAGGGCAAATAACTGAGATCCTTAAAAAAAATTGAATTAGTTTGTCTTCAACAGCTGCATCCGACCGCAGACCCCGTTGAAACCAAGTCAGATCACGGAGCGGCTGCACAGAGACATCTTATTTTATATAATTGCTGTGGTGAAAAAACAATACCTAGCAATTATATAAAATAAAACATGGGGCAGTGTGCAAAACTCACATTTTATATACACCCTCAGTGTTGGATGTTTAGATAAACCCCTCAAGCTTCGCTCTCAGGATTGATGTAGCATCCAACACCTCAGATGTCTGTAAAATTCTTATATACCGTATAGTAGAGCATTGTTCTATATAGAAATCCAACCTTTTCAAAATGTTGTTGTACCACAGTTCAAAGGTCATGGAATATGAGTGTACCCTTTTGTGGTAGCACAGCATTCTATAACCTCTAGAGACTGCACAAGTCAGTTTCATTGTGAAAGAGAAAAAAACACAATGCACACATTTCAAATAATACTATACACTATAAAAATACAGGATGAGCAACTCTATGCATAACCACTGTGTTCTGCCACCTCAGAGTTCTGATTCCCATGAACCTCTTGAGCTTCACTCTCGAGGTCAGGGAGAATCAGAAACCCTCTGTGGCAGAACACACACTGGTTCTGCATAGTTGCCCATCTAGTATTCTCTGTATTACCCACCCCATCGCATGTATTATTCTGCATGTAATAACTAGGGAGGTATTTTCTCCCATTGAGAAACCGGGTTATAATTCACTGTTATAACCCATGGGTTATAACAGCGAACACGCACCCAATTTCTCTCACTGAGCACATGCACACACTGCTTCCATGCACTGACTGTTTGTGCAAATGCCCCTTCACAGCCTTTCTTACTGGTGAGTACGGGACAAACAAGAAAGGGAACAATTTTCCACTCCTACTCCTACTTTAACCACACCAGTTGATCTTTCAGTCACCATGCCTTCCCAACTCATGCCCATTGAAGTTCAAGGAGCAGCGTTCATCGATCCCGCAACTATCACCACAGCTCTCCGACTCTTGCACTGATCCCAGGTCGTAACATCAGCTCAAGGCTAATCTTGGGTGGGGGGGGCTAATTTCTCAACTACAGTGTGGGATGTCTTTTTTTTTTTTTTTTTTTTATCTCTTGGCAAACGATAAGTCAAGAGAACTTGTAGGGCATGAAACCCCATTCCCATCTACTGGCCAAACTGTCACTCACATTTAAAAATGGATGCAGCCGAGAAAACACTCCCCAACAATTACATAAAACAATGCATGGGGGTGAGTGTATAAATGAGAATTTAATGCCCACCCTCGGTGTGGGATGCTTTAATAAACCCCTTGGGCTTTGCCCTCTGGGTTTATGTAGCATCCCACACCTTGGGTGGGCATTAAATTCTCATTATACACTGACCCCCATGCATTATTGTATATATAATTCATTGTTATAACCATCTGGTTATAACAGTGAGCACATGTAGGGTTTCCCTTGCTCCCTGTATACGCCTGTTGCATTCTTGCCTTCGTCGTGCACACATCTCTTTGGCTGTCAGTATTTACACTGGGACTCTGGAGTGTTTTACAATCCTGAACCACAGAAATTCCTTCCTGTGTACCATGTATGTTTGAGAAAATTATGGAAAAAGTAAAAAAAAAGGTAAAAGTGTAAACCGCACTTCAACCCATCCACTGCTACTGGCACAGAGATCGGTTTCTTTTCTATTTATATAACTGCTATGGTGAAGAAAATGCTGTACAGTAATTATATAAAACAATACATGGGGTAGCGTGTAAAACTTGAATTTTACACACACCCTTGCTGTTGGATGCTTGTATAAACCCCTCGAGCTTTGCCCTTGGGGTTTATGTAGCATACAACACACGCAGGGCTTCCCTTGCTTCATGCATGCACCTGTTACATCCTTGTTCTACTCTCTAACACATGCTTCTTCAGATCTCAGTATTTTCACTGGTACTCCAGAGTGTTTTACAATCATGAACTATGGAAATTCTGTGCTGTATGCTTAGTACTTTTGGGGAACTCACGGACAAAGTGAAAAAAAAAGAGTAAAAGTGTAAACCACGCTTCAACCCAACTGTGGCACAGAGATCAGTTTCTTTTCTATTTATATAACTGCTGTGGCAAATAGAAAAATGCTCTATGGCAAGTACATGAAATAATACATGGCGTAGTGTGTAAGACTCGAATTTTACACACCCTAGCTGTTGGATGCTTGTATAAACCCCTCAGACTTCTCTTTTGGAGTTTGTGCAGCATCCAACACCTCAGATGTGTGTAAAATTCTCATTATACACACTACTGTATGTATTATATGGGTGTGGTAGAGCCCCTATAGTTAAGGTGGCTGGAGAGTTCTATGTTAAACTCAATTTTTTTGTTTGCTTCTTGTAGAAAGACATTCTTACAGATTTATATGAAACTTTCAGGATTTGTTGTACATGACAGAATCCACAATCCCTGAAAGCCTCATATAAATTCGTTTAGTGTTTTTGGAGCTAGTAATGTGTGAAAAAGCTATGTTTTTTCCCACTGATTTCAATGGATTTTTTTCTAAATTTTTGCTTTCATCTTGATAAAAAATGATGAATCTTTAAATTGTGAAATTTTGTATGGTTGCGTAGGTTGATGGGGAAGGATTTCCTAAGGGGTTTGATGTTTGGGAGTTTTATAGTTTTTAAACTATTTACATATGAAAAATCGAGTTCTTACCATTTCCGCATCTGCTCGCAATCGGGCTCAGAGATAACGTAGGGCATGCACAGAACAGTTTCAGTGCGGTTGAATGGGGATTGGGAAAGTGAAAGTCAGGACAGGCAGTTCAACAGTTCCACACAATGGCCCTTTTCCACATTTTTGCTACTCTCTAGGGAGCAAATTATAAGTCTTTAAAAAGTAAACTTTTGTGTGGTTGTGTATGCTGGTGGGGAAGGATTTCCTGAAGGGAGTATGTTTGAGAATTTGGTATTTTGTATAATATTTACATTTGAAAAATCGGGTTTTGGCTTTTGCCATAAGCAGTCAGGGCTGAGTTAACGTATGGCAGACAAAATGGTCGTCGGCACCTAGCCGAATTTGGGAACCACAAGGCCGGGAGGAACAGTGAGGGAGCAGTCGGGAAAGGCGCAGCCAATCGCCTGCATCCTTCAGCCCACAGCACCCAGCTGAGCTCCGGGGCTTCGCTCCGCCAGCGGGCGGTCGGCAGCACCTAGCCGAATTTGGGACCCACAAGGCCGGGAGGAACAGCGAGGGAGCAGTCGGGAAAGGCGCAGCCAATCGGTAAGTGAGCGCTCCACCAGGCACAGCAGCCAATTGGCTCTCCTGCCCCATTGACTTACACTGGCTCAGTTTGCATTGCTGAAATCTGTGTGGGACTTGAAATTTTCTTTTCTTTTCTGTCTTTTACTCTTCCCCTGGTGTTTTACTGCAAGTTTCCCAGAAGAGCTGCTTCCACTCTGGTGAGACATCTGTAGAGGGCAACTGCTGTTGATTCTGTTGAATTCTGCTGGACTCCGTTAGCAGCAGTGGGCCAGACGCTGAGACGCCACTCTCCTTCTATTTTTATATGTGTAAACCATCAAAAAAGTGCTGTCATCCACTATTGTATTGCAAGGGGAAACTACCGTTTTACTACTCTTTAATGTAATTACAGCTCCTTGTCTGCATACGTAAGGTGGGCCAGACGCTGAGGCGCCATAGGCCCCCCCCACAGTCCTTTTGTAGTGCAGATTTGGTCAGTGACGCTCAGAAAATGCTTGCTACTGCCCTTATTAATTGCTGCACCCTCCTCTGTCTCTCTCCAGCCTGCATCCTTTCAGCCCACAGCACCCAGCTGAGCGCTGGCTTGCTCCGCTAGCGATGGTCGCATGCACCTAGCCGACTTGGGAAACCACAAGGCCGGGAGGAACAGCAGGGAGCAGTCGGGAAAGGCGCAAAATTTTGCCCACCCGCCTTCCCCCTTCTTTGTGTGTTAATTTATAGGCATCTTCCATGAAATCTCTTCTCCGTCCACAGCACTTTTCTCTAAACCAACAGAGAGTCACACCAGCTTGCTGATCCAACCAATCAGCAACTTCACTACTCCCTATTGCCAACTATCAATATCCCCTTCAGAATGGGGAGCTTACAACTGATACTCCTGTCACTATCAGCCATAGGGTTCCACAAAGAAGATGACCCTATTATACAATCTAGAGTGCTCAACCCGCCCAGTTTCTCTGGAACATCCCCCATGGCTGACAACCAAACCCTCATATATGCCTTGCCATTGCTGCATTGACTACAGTGGTACAATCACCATAAAGATACACATATCACCACATATATGTTTCAGCCAAGGCCCCACTGCTGGATATATAGATCCCCACTAAGCCTAGTCGTCAAACTGCTAATTGGTATCCCGACACACTACCTTAAATCCACAGGGAGCACCCAAAACAAAGAGTGGCAACGGAATAAAAAAAGGAGAACCAAAGACAGCCCCCTCTCCCTATCACTGGCAGCCCTCATGAAATTACTGATCTTCCTATTGCTCTGTATTGGTAATGTGGAAATCAACCCTGGACCTCTTGAAAGTATCACCTCTCCATCAGACCTAACCTCAACTAAAGGCCTCAGTTTCCTGCATATTAATGTATGCAGTCTGTTGAAAAAATTTACATTGCTACAAGCCTGGGTTGCCCATACCTTGCCAGACTTTCTTGTGATAACTGAGACATGGCTCAAGACCACCACAATGGACAGTGAAGTTAACCTACCTAACTATCAGCTATTCAGAGCTGATCGCCAAACAAGGGGAGGTGGAGTAGCCATATATGCAAAAGCTGGTATAGTTGTATCCTGTACTGCTGCAACATCTATGCCCAAGGAATTTGAGTGTCTATCTCTAAAAGTCTCTCTCCCCAATACAGCAACTTTCCAATTAATTGGATGCTACAGACCCCCCTCTGCTGAACACAAGCTCTTATCCCACCTGGGAAACCCAGTCAAGTCCTGTACTGAAGAAGTCATTATCATAGGGGACCTGAATTTCAACTGGCTCACTCAGGCAGCTACTCCTCTGGTATCATTCTGTGACACCTATGGGCTCACACAGTTAATTAATGAACCAACAAGATTAAATGCAAGGAATAGTAGTAACAGTACTCTACTTGATGTCATGCTAGTGAGTAAACCACATCTATTCACACATGCTGGAGTGCTCCTATGCGACATAAGTGACCACTGCCCCATCGTAGGGGTAAGATCCAACAGCATTAAAACAGATCCTGCAAAATTCCTCATGAGGAGATCCAAGAAAAACATCAATATTGAAGGATATCTGCATGATCTAGCCTACTCTCCACACTGGCAAAAGTTCTATCTTGCACATTCTGTAGAAAAAGCTCAGCAGCTGCTAAATAGCATTATAATAAATGCCCTTAACACCCATGCCCCAATCTCTAGTATCCGAATAAAAAACAAATCCTGTCGCTGGTTTTCAGCTGACCTCAAAGCTGCACTGCTGGAGAGAGACAAACTTTGGAAAGTAGCAAGAAAAACTAAGAATACCATGGACTGGATGATCTTTAGGAAAGCCAGGAATAAATGCACCAGGAAAGTTAGGGATGCAAAGGCTGCCTACTACCTGGCTGAGCTCGACTCCTCCTACCATAATACTGCTAGATTTTGGGGCACCATCAAGGGTATGATGGGCCAGGACGTTAACAACCCCCTTCCAACCCAATTACACAGTAACTATGGCCCCATTACTGGCAAAATGGAAATCCTGGATGCATTCAACAACTACTTCACAACAGCTGGCCTTGCCTTTGACACCTCCCCAGCTAATCTATTAAGGGATCAATTAAGCTCTCACTACACTGGTGATCAAAGAGTTGAGTCCTCCTTTAGCTTCAAACCTATACTGTTGAAACAAGTTGAAGATCTATTATGGCTTCTGGATACCAAAAAAAAGTGCAGGAGCAGATCTTCTGGACCCCTTCTTTCTAAAGATTGCGTGTCATGTCCTTGCAGTCCCCCTAACTCACCTCTTTAACCTTTCCTAAACTCTGGCTCTATTCCACGCTGTGGAAGACAGCCTAAGTGGTCCCCTCTAAAATCAGGGGACCCTATGGATCTTAATAACCATGTCATTTCCATCCTACCTGTGTTATCCAAGATGCTGGAGAAATTAGTGAGTATTCAGTTAAGGGAATATCTGGACAATGCTAATCTATTAAATCCAGCCCAATCTGGATTCATGGCCAAACATAGCACTATCACTGCATTAGCCAAGGTCACCAATGATTGGCAAACCGAATTGGAAAAAAGAACAATGTCTTTGCAATATTCCTGGACCTGAGCAAAGCATTCGACACTGTGGACCATGAACTGCTACTCTCATCCCTACACTCCATTGGCCTAGATCCATCCTCCCTTAAGTGGTTCAGATGCTACCTCTCTGGTAGATCACAGCAGGTAAAAGCTGAAGGTGACCTATCCCCATTAAGACCACTGTCAAGAGGAGTCCCCCAAGGCTCTATTCTGGGTCCTATCCTTTTTGCCATTTATATAAATAAAATTGATTCAACCCTTACCAAGTCCTCAGTACACCTCTTTGCTGATGACACTGTACTGTATGTCAGCAACCCTTCGCCTAAAGTTGCTCATGAAATTCTACAAGCAGAATTCTCTCTGTTACAACATCAGCTACTCGAGAAAAAGCTTCTGCTAAATGCAAAGAAAACCAAAGCAATGATGTTCACAACTCAAAACTCCACCAACACATCCTCTTCAACCAATCTCCCCCAGCTATGCACTATACTTGGAGAAAATCTGGAGTATGTTGAAAATTTCAAATACCTAGGTGTGTGGATTGACAACAGACTTGACTTCACTCAGCATCTAGAACAACTGTTAAAAGCTTCACCTAAGGCTTGGCCTCTACAGATTAAAACCCTTCCTTAGTAGAGATTCAAGATGAGATTAGTCAGGCCATCTTTCTATCAGTCATTGACTATGCAGACTTCCTCTATAGTCACTGCCCCCTCCCTACCTTCAAAAGTTGGATACCTTATATCATAGAGCAATAAGGTTCATTACAGACCTGCCATATAATACCCACCATTGTTCTCTCTATGACTAATTGGATGGGTTTCCTTCATGTCAGGAGGAGCAGAAATGCAGCTCTATGGATCTACAGAGCTTTATCAAAAACTCCCAAGCTATATCCTGACTGCTTCAACCTGACCACTCCTAGCTCCTATGCCCTAAGAAGCAACAATATCAGCCTGCTCAAATTGCCCAAAGTCAACACCAAAATAGGGAGGGCAGCAATCAGCTATTCTCTAGCCATAGCATGGAACACCCTACAAAAATCCCTAAAACTGTCCATTATCATTCCATTTACATCCTTCAAGCAGCACTGTACAGCCTTCTTCACAGAGAAATGCAGTTGCTACCACTAGAGATAGAATAGTCATCCCACAAAACCATATTCCAATCACATATGGTATACTCCTCCCAGTCAGACACCGCCAGTATATGGCACCCAATATTCCCTTCACCATCCTTGTTCTCATTATGTGTGTGACTGTCATTGGGATATATGTACTGTACATATTGTAGATATTAGTTTAACCTTCTCTTGGCCAAGCTTCAACATGTGAATTCTCTGTATATTATTGGGTTATAAATAACATTTTTTCTGTATGTATAACTGTCTCATAAGTATGTGATGTAATTGCTGTGTATCAACTCGAACCTTGACCTTATCAGGTCCATCTTGTAAATGAGCCTTGCTCAATGATGATCGCCTGAATAAATAAAGATTTGATTGATTGATTGATTGATGGCAGAAGGCTTTCACTGATTTAACATCTTAAATACCGTATTTAACAAATATTAAAGTCTGGGTATTTTTTTTTTAACTAAGTATCCAGTTTTTAAATGTTTTAATTTTTTTTAGGTGTCACTCATCCACTGGTGATAGTGGTCAGTCTCCACAGCTGATGCCACAAGCCGTGACATCACTCATGTTGTGACATCAATTGCCATTGTTGGAAACTGCGCCAAAGGTGATGCATGGCTCAGTCACTGTTCAAGTTGAAATGCAATAAAATGTAAGTGTTACATTTCTCAGTCTGTTGTCTTTTTTTTTTTTTTTTACACTTGATCGTATTTTACAACGTGTGTGAGAAGACCAGCTCTGTTACTTACATACTAATGTTAATTCCAAGTTTGAACAGTTCAGGTTCAATAATAGATTTCTGCCTGTTATGGCAGTGGTCCGCTGTTCAACCGTACAGTGAAAGAGGAGCTTGAGACAACATAATGTCACTAACTCTGTTTGCCACCAGCACTGTTCTCTGCTTTCAAGTTTCGCAGCTGTTTCCTGAGGAAGTTTGACAGTTGTGATGAATGGCACAGCTGCATTTTTGTCAGATTTGTTTTCAAATGTAAAGTCAATATCATAACCTCATCATGAGAGGTTGCCATTGGCTGTTAATTTTGGTACAGTCGGGTTTGCTTACTCTGGCTAAGTATTTGTTACAATGGATGATTTTGAAGGAATAGGGTGTTACACTGTGGCACACAATTGATTTTCTTTTCAGCGCATCAACTGCTCTATTTGATACTTTTTTTTATAGTCACTGACACAAGTGTATGCAACTGGTACAGGATCACTCTTATTTTCACTACATTTATGTGGAAGATTTAGTTCTATCTAGCTACATAAATCTTGAGTCTAGATGATATTCAGTTTGAATGCAGCCAAATCAAAATTGAGCTAAGAAGGGTCCCTAAGAAAAGGAGCGTCACCACCAATGGAGAGTTTGCTGAGACACATGTACCATGATTTTGTGCTGGAGGGTCTGATGTGCTTGAGATCTCTGATACTGAATAATCCATACACTGTATCAACTTTCAAGGTTCTCTTGTCACAAGCCACCAATCACCCACTCACACTCATTACTCATACATTGTGTCCAATGTGGGCGATCATCATAAAATCCTATAATCTGCCTATAATACACCTACATCAGGAGGTGTGTGTTTGTATTGTATTATTAATTTAGTAATATGATCACAAATGACAATTCCTATGATTATCTTCTCACTATGCTCTTTCCATGGTTGACTCCTTTAGTAAATATTATCTATCCTTGCTGAAAAAAAATAAACCCTGTGTCACAGTCTCCTTACTCTGTTCTCTCTCTCTCTCTCTCTCTCTCTCTCTCTCTCTCTCTCTCTCTCTCTCTCTCTCTACTTTGTTTTGCTATGTATCATTCCAAACTGAACCTTCAAAAATCCTATGGTGGCTCTATATCATATGTTCTCCCGCTCCTTTTATTTCTGTAAATTACAAGTTTTTAGCATACTGCTTCTCTGCTGCTGGATAATTTCAAACACTTCTACACTTTGTTTTAGTGCTTTAGGATTAGAAATGCGATCTGGTATTGCCTTACAGTCCTCTTGCCTAGTGGCCAGCACTAATTACTAATGATCGCTCCCAATCTGTGACTTATGCCAAAGTGTCTAAAACTTGCTTAGCCTCAAATGTCCTTTATTTAGGAGATAACATTCAGTTTTGTGAAGTATATGAGGCAATAACTGGCTTCAGTTGATGATTAAACGCCAAGGTGTAGCTGAGGCATTTAATCTCCACAGAAGCCGGTTATTGAGAGTAAACTTCACAAAACTGAACGTTATTACTATTATACCACTAGAATTTGTGGAAAAAATATTTTTTTGAGTAGAAATGAAATGGAGTAGCAGCGCCGTACTCGCCGTGCATCTGCCACCTCTCGTGCAAGCAAGTAGCAGCGCATCTGACTAACTGTGGGCTTGTATTTCTGAGTAGCAATATGTAAGACTTACTGCCAGATACATTATTTGAAAGTTTGTCCCATTGAAAAGCGAGTGGTAGAACCCTTTTTATTGTCCATTTACAAATCGAATCCGTGATTTTGGACATGCACATTACGAAAGCCGGCAATGCGCATGTCCAGAATCAGAGATTCGATTTAGAAACAGAAAAAAAAGGGTTCTAGCGCTCGCTTTTGAATGGGACTAGCTTTCAAATGTTGTATGTGGTAGTAAGTCTCACACATTACTACTTTCACAAATACAACATCAACATTATTTGTTAGTCAGAAAGGCGCTTGTTACTTGCTGCCATAGCACTAGAGGTGACGGATGCACAAAGGAGATATTACGTGCGCTGTGAGGTGAATTTGATGTATGGGAGATTTTTTTGTAAGTATTGAATGGAAATCAGGGTCACAATGTAGGTATTAGAGACTTTGTGTTAGCTTGGAAGTTAGTTACACAGACTGAGAGTATCTGTCTGTGAAATGCAGTGTAGGAGTGTGAGTGGAGAGAAAGGGAATGTGGATAAATGACTGTGGGCATGGTTAAGATGAATAAACTACTGTGGAAAGGCGATTTAACTACTGTGGGCGTGGCTATATGTGAATAAACTACCGTGGGTATGTAGGTGGTAGTTTGTGGGAGAATAACTTATAGTTTTCCTGTGTTCTGATTGGCTGAGACTAGATACCTGTGGTATAATTTTATTTAAATTACATCTAAGTATTGAATGCATTTCCTACAGCAGGTAAACACCATCTGTTATAACAATTCATAAAAACTGTAAAGTTGCTCTCGTTATGCAATTCTCTAGTGATCGCTTGGACTACATACGGGAAGGACATGCATTGTACAAATTAGTGTACCTATGTTCCCTAGTATTATACGATCCATTACAGTGAATCTCAGTTTTCTTTACATTTTATCTTTCTTTTTTTTTTTTAATCACAGAATGGAGCAACCACACTGTATACTACCCAAGGAGAAGGATCTTAAAAAAAAAACAGTAACATACTACTGATTGTTTTCATATTTATGAAACCCTGTCTGACAATGCTATATCCCTGGTGTGTTTCAAATTCATGATTTTTGTGATGGCAATGCATGAAAAAATAAAAGTAAAAAGAAAAACACAAAAGATCCAGCATCTACCAAGGTTATACACTGACTGTAGAGCACATAGTTTCATCATCACACTTCTAAATATAACAGAAATTCGATGAGCTGTGCCTCCTGTCAGAAACATGCAGACCGTACTTAATTTCTATGATGGACGGGTGGTAACAGGGAACACAGCTGATGAAGAGTCAGAAGATGATAAATTTAAACACAAAATAAAAAACAGACTTGAAAAGAGTGATAGAGAAAAAAACAATAAAAACAAACAAAAAAAACCCCCAGATGAGTGCACCTTCATACGTAATCACAAACACAACAGGTTCTCAGTCACACCTGTCTGCCCACCGCCTAACTCGACCAACCGACCCACTGCTGATTCTGAGTATCTATCAGCTTCGTAGTCTGCTGTTGTCAGGTGATTTTGCTGTATGAACTGGCACAGTTCACTTCGTCTTCTGGTGACAGGCTTACCACAATCTCCTTTAGATTTTTAAATTGATAAACATGCTTTTAGTTAAAGGCACTGTTCATTTCACAAGAGGTAAATAGGTGAGGTTAATATTTTATTTTATTTATTTATTTATTGGAGACAATCAGTTTTACAACCTTTGAGTCATGGACTCGTTTACAAAGGTACCTCGTCGTAAGGGGGGGGGAGACAACAATTAGGTGAGTCGAGACAGGGATGAACACACGGGTGAAAAAATACATAGACACACTTTAAAATAAAGATTACAGGCAGCAGCTATACTGGTACAACATTTGTAGAGTTACACACATTGTAACAAAGCAATAGATACATCATACAACTAGTAGCTAGTCTTAAAAGCGGTGGGCGGGACCGGATTAGCTACAGGCATCTACAGCATCGGCTGTCAATGATATGCTTACGGAGGGTGGTTTTGAAACGGCCAATCCCCGGGATCTTGGAGATAGATTCGGGGAGGGAGTTGAACAAACGCGGAGCCAAGTGATGAAAGGACCTTTGGCAGCGAGAGGTCTTGGCCCTCGGAACAAAGAAGGTGGCAGTGGAGGACTTGCGGGTGGGCAGGGACCTAGTAGCCAGCTGCAAGGGTCCAGAGACCCCAGGAGGGCAGAGGCCTGACACAGACTTTTTAGCCAGCAGGCAGGTTTGATATTTCAGTCTTTCCTCAAGAGTGAGTATATTTGTGCTGGAGTATAGCAGACAGGTGTGGGTTCTGCTGTGGGCACCGATAAGGAGCCTACAGGCTTTGTTATTAGCGGTCTGACCTTAGATAGGGCAGTGGTGTCAGCAGCTGCGTGAGATTGGGAGCCCGTGAGTCGGCCAGTGATAACACCCGATGAGGCAATGGCTAATTTTAAGGCGGGTTCAGGGAGGCAGTCTTTGTGGCGTAGAGAAGCCCGATCCTGGAGTTCATGGCAGATGACAAGGCTTTGAGGTGGACATGGAAGGTAAGGCCGGGGTCAAAGGTGATGCCCAGGCACTTATAGAATGATACTTGTTCAATTGGGAGGAGCATGCTGGTGGTGATGTGGATGGGAAAGTCCTTGGCGCTGTTTTGCCTATGTGAGAATAGCATGGACTTTGTTTTCTTTAGATTAAGGACTAGACGATGGCTGTTGAACCATTTTTCAGTTTGAAGGAACGAATTTTGTAATATGCCTTGGAGAGAGAGAATCCGAGTGAGTAGCTAGGACTCACGGCATCGTCTGCATAGAGCAGCATTTGCTGGAACAGGAACTAGGGAGGGTGTTCAGGAATAGGCTGAAAAGAGTTGGTCCAGAATGGAGCCTTGAGGGACCCCAGAGAGTACAGGTAGGTTGGAGGAGAGGGTTCCATTGAGCTTGACTCTTTGGGTCCTGTTGTGAAGGTAGCTTGTGAACCACTTAAGGGGGGTGGGAGAGAGGCCCAGTTTGCTCAGGGAGAGTAAGAGCAGTGGGTGGCACACCGTGTCGAAGGCCTTGGAAAGGTCTATGAAAACCGCCCCTGCGAGCAGGCCATTGTCAAGTGCGGAGTGTATGTGGTGGGAGAATTCCAGGAGGGCAGTAGATGTGCTGTGGCCAGGATGAAAACCATGTTACTCCGGACATAAGAGGTTGTGTTTGGATAGGTATTCCGTGAGCTGTGTGTTTATGATTTTTTCTAAAGCTTTGGATAAGGGGGGGAGGATGGAGATGGGCCTGTAGTTGTTAGGCAGAGTACGGTCCCCAGACTTGTGGATGGGAGTTATTTCAGCATGCTTAGAGGCCTCCGGGAATTGGCCTAGGCATAAGGACTTATTTATGATAAGCGTGAGGGGGATAAGCATGACATCAAGCGTGAGGCGAAGTATTTTGGAGTCGAGAGGGTCACTACTTGGGTTCTGAGAGGTAAGGGATCTTAGTAGGAAAGATTTGGCATCATGTGGTGAGATCATTTGGAATTGGAATTGTGGCCAGGGAGTTGGAGTAAGAGAGGGTGTGGCAACCGGGTCAAAAAAGTGGGCAGGAAGGACAGCACTTAAATCTGTGAAAGTCTTATTAAGGCAGTCAGCAACACATGGTAGGTCAGTGGAGACAGCCCCATTTATGACAATCTGGGATGGGGGGGGAGCGGACATTCCCATTCAGTTCTTTTATGTTGTCCCAGAAAGCTCTGGATGAGCCCCAGGAGGATGTCAAGGCAGCCTGGTAGTATTTAGCTTTAGCCTGCCTGATGGTCCAGGTACATTGATTGCGGGCTGCCCTGTAGCTTGCCTATCGGCCATCTACTGAGTCATTAGCTATGTGCCAGAGGTCATCCCTTTTTTAGTAGGTGGATCAGTGCAGGGGTTATCCATGCAGCAGTCCGTTTTTTTAACTTGGGAGTGCAGAAAGGGGCAAACAGGTCACAAGCATGGTTGAAAACTGTGGTGAGGTAAGTTAGGGCAGAGTTGATGTCAGGTGCGCAGGCCACTGGGGTCCAGTTGACATGGGCCAGGTGCCATTTGAGGTTCACAAGACCTCTGGGGAGAAAACGGCATCGTGGGGTCCTGCAGTACACCGGGCTGAGAGTGGGGGATGACCAAGAGCAGATGATAGGGGAGTGGTCGCTGAGCGAGTCCGCAAGGACTTGCACAGACCCTATTTTATGTGGCCGGTTGGAGAGGACTACATCCAGAAGGGAACTAGTACCAGTTACTTTGTTAATCCTAGTGAGCTGGGTGACTAATTGGGACAGGTTGAGGGCTGCAAGCTCGTTCTTAATATTGTCAGAAGATGGGCTGAGCCAGTTGGTGTTTAAGTCGCCCAAGATTAGTTGTTCGGACTTCCGGGGTAGAGTGGATAGGTAGTCAAGAAGGGAGGCGACCGCAAGATCTTTTTTAGGCCCCGGGGGTAGGTAAGCCACGGTTAGATAAAGGGGGCCACGACCTGGGTGGGGGGAGATTTTTAAGGTAATGGCTTGCGCCCCGTAGCTAAGCTCAGGGTTGGAGAGGGCATGGCCGAGGAGCGAGTCGCACAGGTAAATTTTCAATGTATTAAGGGATGACTTCCCATAGGAAAGCCCCTTATTTATTATGATTTGTGCCCGATATCTGGGGAGGAAGAGGCATTAATGTTGCACATTGAAATAAAACTAAAAACACCCCACAAATCACATTACAAATTGATATGATGCAGCTAGCAACCGTGTAACTTTTTTATTGTAATTCTTTGTAATGTGTTTTGATTCTTATTGTCAACTGACAGTACTACAGCTCGTTGTGGGACTTGTTTATGCTCTCATTCACCTTGGTCACCAGAAAACTGTTAGTATTCACTATTAACTTTGCTATCTATAGGTTTACCAATGCTTTTGACAAATGGCATTTATATTTCCCGTTCTTGATGGGCACCCTTTTTATATTTATTTATTTATTGAAAGATATTGGAATTACAATCCTTTGAGTTATCGATGCCTTTACAAACGTTCCACATCAGTAAGAACCTACACTAAGTATCACAAACTTAAACATTAGGTACAACTGTTATACATTTGGCAACAGTACAAAGTTAAAACATTTGGCATGGTACTAAACTTAAAACATTGATAGAGGATTTAAATATTTGGTTCCACGTATAATGTAGGGTTACATCATCTGGGATCTTAAAAAGATGTCCCAGGACAATACTTTGATTCACATAACAGTACTTCCGTTTTGGAGGGTCTTACAAAATAGGCCGTGAGTCAAGATATGATTAAAGTGAGATTGAGGATCCTAGCTTAGGGAGAGAGTAGAAAGTACTGGGGGGGGACCCCATATTTGTAGCACTGGAACCCGGTTTTAAAGTTATCTACAGTCACAGGTTATCGAGTTGAGGAGTGTCCTAAGACCAGCTTTAAACTGACCCAGACTGGATGTAAGGGATATTGTGGATGGTAGGTTGTTTAGCCACAGAGGGGCATTGCCCAAGGGAGGTTCTACAGTGTGATACTAGTATGGGGGTATTTGCAGAGTGTCTTGGTGCCCTCCTGAGCAAGGCTGTTTGAATAAGAGGGTGGAGGCATGTCAGAGCTTGTTTGTGTAGTATCTTCCTTGCTAGAAGGCAGGTGTGATACTTCACCCTATCTTGGAAGTTTAGCCATCCAGTAAGTTCGTAAAGCTCACAAGTATGGGTTAGCCTGTTACAATCTGAGATCAGGCGGCAGGCTTTGTTGAGGGTGAGATTGATGCTGCACAGGACAGTATGACCAGCAGACCCATAAATTACTATGTTGTAGTCCACCAGGGGTAGTATTGAGGAGGGCACTGCTAGATGCATTGCCTGTGGGAGAATGCAATGCCTATGCCCGTATAGGATCCCTAACCTGGCATTGACAGAGGAGGATACTTGTTGGATGTGAGCGTGATAGGTAAGGGAGGAGTCCAACATGACGCCCAAGTATTTGAAACTGTAGACCTGTTCCAGAGCGATGCCATGGGAGTTTGTGATGATTAGCGGCATATTACAGAGTGGGTTCTGGTGGTGGGTGAAAATCATAGCTTTTGTCTTCTTATAGTTTAGTATTAGGCGGTGTTCAGAGATATAATAATATGATTGTGCTAAAAGTCCTGTATATTTATATTTTTAAACTAGAGGAACATTATATTCTACCTTTATCCTTGAGTACTATACCACCGGTGGTATTTTTAGTTGATTTTATTTTTAAATACCATAATCCTCGGACAGTTACTGTTTTCTTCCTCATTCTGCTTCAATTCTTTTTACTTGGGCTCATTTGTTTTGTTATGTTTCATAATCTTAATGTTTTTCATCACGTTACAGTTGCTGAGTTTTATGACCTCTGTTTGGAGTTCTCTATTGCGATAATCTACAATTTTAACCTGATAACTGTACTAGATTGCTTGGAGACACAGAACTATATACTAAAATCTTCTATGTCTAAGCTATATTTTTATATTTATTACTTTTGCCAGAAAATTTGTTTTGCCTTCACATTTGTTTGATAAATGGACTGTCAATCTATTTTGACCCATGGATACAATAAGCTATGATATTTTGCGTGTTTATTCCTGAGCTATCATATGTATGCGTCCATCCAAAGTTACCATTAGTTCCGATAACTCACAATTAAGAACTTATTGTGCAACTCTATTATTCATTCATTCATTCATTTAATTATTTATTTAATATTTATTTATTTTTTATTTTTACCCCCCCAATATCTGTGTTTTGTGCCTTTTTTTTTGATGCGCTCAGCTCATAACATCTATGAGGACACCTTATCCAGTGCACTTGGGTGGCCAGGAGACAACAGAGCGGGCACGACCCAGGCAACAGTTCTCCACAAAATGCACTCAGGACACAGCTCCCTCATCAAGAACAAGAGACAGAACTAACACCAGCTACAGTATGAAGACTACCTTCACAGCATTTGTCATCTGTACCCTTGTCAGCTGATTATACTCGGCTGTTATCACTGGAGTAAGCAACTCCTAGTCCACTTATAGTAGCCAGCTATACAGTATACACACAAAGGAATACCAAAAGGCTCTCAGTTACAAAAGTGCAGGCTGTTTTAGTCTAACTACCCTTGGAGAACAAGTGCATAACTTCAAATAACTTTTCCCTGTAAAAACTTAGCATTTTAAATGCAGCTTCTTGGTTACTGATAGTGATCGTATGATATTGTATTTTGTAACATGGTTGTGATCAACACATATAAATAACTTACATGGATTGCTTAAAGTACGTCACCTGACCATCTAGCAACCATGGATTGAATCCACAGTAGAACCATGGTTGCTTGTATGATACCAGTATGTATCACAGCACAATAACAGAGATAGCACAAATCCCTGTGTTTTCCACCCAGCACCCAGTGGATCACCATTTTCAAGTGAATCACAGTAGGAGAACAATGGAGAACTTTGATATCATCTTCTGTGTGGGGGGGGTGATGGGCATAACTACCTGGATAAATTGATCAGATGGCTGTAAAACAGTGTTGTGCTGCTAGTATTGTTTCACAGCCATCTGTTGGCCTGCCAAGGGAACTGCAGAAACAAAACATGAAAATCTACCATAGCAAGGTCCCATCATGCAGTACAACCCATACCTTCTAATACACAAAGATTAAAATCGAAGTATGTAGCACCAATCCTAACAGTAACGTAGGAGAAAAGGTACCATATTAGTAAATGTAAAGCTAATATGTGTAGAATTACCAGTTGAAAATCATTCAGTTTCTACTCACGATATTACAGTTATCAGCAACCACAGCCATCTGTTGGCCTGCCAAGGGAACTGCATGAACAAAACATGAAGATGACCCTAGCATGATCCCATCATGCACTGCAAGCCATATCTTGTAATACACAGAGATGAAAATTGAAGTACCTAGCACCGATCCAGACAGTACGTTAGGAGAAAAAGTACCATAATAGTAAATATAACAATATATTTTGCAATAATAACACCATGTACTGAAATGACAATGTTATAAAATAATGCCTTCCAAACCAACAATATATGTAGGAAAGGTTGCAATCAGCAGAATGTGTACTATCAATACAGTCTTAAACATAAGAGGCCTGATTTTCAAACAGTTACACCTGGTATAAGTTGTCTTGAGCCAAAATAAATGGTGCAAGTATCAAGTTACACCAGCAGTTGCAACATACAGTATTCTGCAAAGTAGCCTGCAACATGTCACAGTCTGCTTGCACCAAAGTGGATGTATACCACCAGGAATGCCCTAAACCCCCTGCGACATGGCACTAGGGGGTTTATGGCAGCAGTAGTGCCCTATTCTGGAAGGGCAGAAACCATATCCCCCAGGGCGCTATTCCCAAACAACCCCTAGAGGACATCCACCAAAGTACAGTTACAGATGGCTGTAAAACAGTGTTGTGCTGTTGATCAGTATCGGTTCACCAGTTTTTAGCTGGTGTAAGTGTACTTATGCCCTCCGGGGGTTGCGCAAATGTGCCACCGGCCCATCCCTGATAACATGTAATTGTAATTGCTTGTACTTTATCTGCCTACTACAATGTACTCTTTGTACCCGGGTTGCACCTGGAAATGAGCCTTGGCTCAGTGTGCCTTTCCCAGTCACCAATTTTAAATAAATAAAGAAAGAAAATACATAAACATGTCACTCTTCCCCCAATGCCCTGATCCCCAAAGCATGATGATTAAATGACCCAATCCCCAAATTGTGATAAATAAAGCCACGCAGGGCTAAGTATGCCCCCACAAGCCCTGATCTCCATATCGTGTAAGCACAGCTCCACAGGGCTAATTATGCCCCCCCCAGCCCCGATCCCCAAATTGTGATATGTAAAGCCCCACAGGGCTACTTGTGCCCCCTCAGTCCCCGATCACCAGCCACCTGCAATTGGCACATCCTGTGAAATAAAATACCCTAACCCATTATCCCTGGTAGGCTAGTGGCCCCCCCACCCAGCAGTGCCAGATCACCCCACCACCCCTACCCAACAAGCAACTGGCACAGCCCACATCTCACCACTGTGGCCAGCCACCGACTGAGCTCCATCTGAGCACGTACTGTGTATAGTATGCGCTCAATGAATGAATGACAGTTCATTCATTGAGTGCATACTATATACAGGAGTATGCACTCAGATAGAGCTTAGTCAGCAGCTGGGCATGGTGGTGAGAGGTAGGGCTGTGCCAGTCACAGACTGGTAGGGGTGGGGGTGGAGTTGTACTGGCAAGTGCCGGGTGGAAATACTAGCCCCTTCAGGATAATGAGTTAGGTATTTTATTTCACAGAATGTGCCAATTGTAGATGGCTGGTTATCGGTGCCTGAAAGGGCACAAGTAGCCTTGTGGGCATAATTAGCCCTGCAGGGCTGTGCTTACATGATATGAGGATTGGGGATTAGGACTTGGGGGGGGGATACTTAGCCCTGCAGGACTTTAATTATCAGAACTTGGGGTTCGGGGTATTGGGGGTCACTTATGCCCTTCATGTCCAGGGTTGCAGCTTGCAACAAGCACTTCAGGTATGCCCTTCATTTGGCATACCTGTGGGATTGTCGCAAGTCACAGGACTTAGTCGTGGGGACCCTGCCCCTTACAGAATTGGGCACAGGGTCCTTGTCAGAACTGTACTCCTTGCATGTCACAACTTGCGACATGCATAGTGGTGCTTCTAGAATCAGGCCCAAGGATTCTAATCACTGTGTCTATCTTTTTTTGCATTACAGTAAATAACAAATCTTTGCAAATGCTAATATCTATACAGGAATGGAAAGAAATTTGGAGCATGATGTTAAGAGCATGTAGGGAAGCTAAGGGCAGGCTTATCCAGTACACGATAGTATAGAGATGGCACTACACCCCTTATAAAATGGTCAAATTAGGTCTGTCAACAGGCGAGATATGTTGGAGATGTCTAATGTGTAAGGGCACATTATCACACATACAATGGTCCTGTCTGTTTCTATCTCCTTTTTGGAAAGGTATATTGTCAATCTGTGGAGTGGTAACAAAATGTAAGACTGTATGTTCAGCTACATTTGCAATTTTAGGGATATACTCAGAACTATCACAGCATTCACTCCACCAAAAGCTATGGTTGCATGCAACATTTATCACAGCAAAAAATATCGATATGAGACACTGGAAAAGGTCAGAGGTATCAACAGTGAAGGAATGGCTGCAAGACCTTTACAGTAGAGCTGGCTATGAAAGGGTAGCTTATGTCAACATGAACTGTTTAGACAAATTTCTTTCCATATGGGAACTATTTTTAAGCAGTCTGAGTTTGTAAGATATTTCATTTGTACCTAATAGTAGTCAATATAGTATACTTTCCCTTATCCCCTTGTCCCCTTTCTTTCATATTTTTATTCCTCAAATTCTTCATTTTTCCTTTTTTCTTTTTTTTAGGTAATTCAGTTGTATTATTATAATAGAACTTTAATTGCAAATAATTCTAACACAAGATTCTTAATAGTCAAAGTTTTGGTGGGTGTGCAAAAAAAAACTTCCGCCTGTGGAATTTCCTCAAAAGGCGGATTTTCGCTTCCTCAAAAGTGCATAAATCAAATTATGAATTTTTGTGGAAATTCTGACTTAGAATAGCAGGAAAAACTTATAAATTGTGGATTATTGCATTAAACTGTGGAGAAAAATGTCCGCAGAACTAATCACTGAACTACGGAATAATTACATGTACTGAGGAATAATTCATTAAACTGCAAAAAAAAAAAAATCCTCAGAACTCTTATTCTGCAGTTCATGTGTATTATTCCACAGTTCTGCAAAACAATTCCACAGAACAGATGAAAATCAGCCAAACACATTTGGAAGATTCCGGTCTCAGCAAAGGTGGAAGTTCAGAAAATTACAAGAAATTTCAGAATTTCCGCAAAAGCGGAATCTGCAACTTTCGCACACCTCTAGTTTTGGAATATTTTACCGTTATATTTAAGATACATCTTGTAATGGTGAAGTGTCTTTAATATATTTTTGTATCTACTGTTATAGTGCCATGTTATTTTAAAAAAACTCAATAAAATTATGAATTATAAAAAAAAAGTAAATAATAAATCTGCTTCTCTCTTTAAATGCTTCCCATGTTACAAGCACATTAAACCACTTCAGAGCATGGTTCTACTATGGATTTAATCCATGGTTGGGTGATTGGAGGCATTCAGCCTGAGGCCTCGTGCCCCAATCCACCCACCCCCAATCATGAATTAAATCCGCAGCAGAACCATGCTCTGTCGTGGTGTAATGTTTACTTTTCTTATGATCATTATCAGTTACAGAGAAGCTGCTCATCTCACCCAATATAATGTTCTAACTTTAACAACTGTGCAGTAAATAAATGCTCACAATGCAGGGGCTGTCCCCTCAGCAACTAGCATGTTAGGGGAAGGCAATGTGGTGTGATGTAGCAGAACTCCCAAGGGTGAAGGAATGCATGCATCAAGTATTATACAAGTTTATTTTTGATGATTTTCTACACACACACACACACACAAACACACACACACACACACACACACACACACACCACCACTCTCATTGATATATTATTCTGTACTTAGGATGATAGGCCTTGATAAATACATTAACTATACATGTCACTCACACACACACACACACACACACACACACACACACACACACACACTAGTCGTCTATGTCACAAGACTGAACAACACTGGAACAGATACCTAACTGATAAAAAGTGTCATAGATAAATAATTCTTTATCACAGAAGTATAAATGACAGGTGATTCTCTTGCACCCAGCACAACACTGGATCAAAACAGTACATTCATAAAGTTATTTTGCAGTTTCATGCAACAAGCCATTTTAATGTTATGAAAGGGAAAGTATAAATTAAAATTGCAGCTGTTGTGCCTTATTTCGTGAAATACTAGTCTCAGATAAAGTAAAGACAGCGAACGGTTGCTATTCATATAAAGTACATAGTCATGTAATTACCCAGGTTCTCTGTATCCCCACTAACGTTTAGGAGGACCATGTTCACCAACATCCACTGGTGTTGCTCAATTATGTTTTTGTAAAAAGCAAAGAAATTCTTCTAAAAAACGAAGTTAACATAATGTTAGGGTGGCGAGCAAACCACAAAAAGTAAGAAAATGCTCAGTTAGAGTTAAAAAGGCCCTGACTCTGCACATTCTGTGTAGCCAGGATGGTAGGATTTCCTATACTGTACCTAGTATCTGCATCACTGACATCTCAGGATTATGCAGAACTCAACTATCTGCACAATAAGGAACTACTACCTTGCTTACTCGGACTACAGTACCTCTGTATTTGTACACAATAATAATAGAAATAAAGCTCTCCGGGGTGGATTGCCTTTTCTGCACAGAACTGAGATGTCAGTGATCCAGATACTAGATATATGAAATCCTACCATCTTGCTTACACAAAGCATGCAGAATTAGGATCTTTTTAACTGTAATTGAGTATTTCATGACTTTTTATGGTTTGCTCATCACCCTAACATTATGTTAATGTAATCTTTTGAGAATAATTATTTTATGTTTCATGACTGTCTCATGGCTAATCAAGAATGTCATCTTGTTACATCTTATGATCTTAGGGATTCAGAGCTCTTGGAGGACTGGCACCCAGAAAGCATACTAAATAAGTGTAACCCCCCCCCCACCACCACCACCCCCACCACCAATTTGAAGTTTACCTTAAGTGTCTTCCTGGGTTCCATCCATGCCCACTGCCAGGCAGATGTCATTCATAGATAATAAATCCAATATTATTTGTTTGATTCTGTTGATTTACGTGAGAGTACCATACTGTGCCTCCACATTTGTCCCTTTAAGACTTTAGCCAGTACGTGTATAGTAAATGGTCTGGGCTGTGTCTGAGTGCTTCAAAGTTTGTGACCGGTTAGACACTACTTTAATTTGCTCCACTCTGCTGTCAATAGTACAGCAGAGGGAGCCTGAACTAGTACTGTGATTATTCATTGCTAACTTGCTGTTATATTTGAATTAGAATGTTTGTTCTAACCTGCCTTCTTGCAGCTTTCTTATCTAAATGGAAGCAACCATGTTGATCCTGGACTCCTAGCATTTTGGACCAATAGGACGCAGGGAGCCTGGAAGGGTCCTTAGCTCAAGTGCCTCGTAGGAAGGAAAACTGTAGTTTTTAGGTTGGTGCCTAAACTGAACTAACGTGAGCCTCCAAACTGTGACTGACAGCTCACCCAGCCAACCAGAACTATGGAAGCCAAGGGAAATCCCAGAATTGTTAAGTGACAGGGGGCAGTTGAGGTTAAAGCTTTGAGAGTGAGCAGCTCAAGCGATTGAGAACCTGCTCCAGGAAAGGAGCCTAGGGGAATCGGCAGGGAAAGGCCTGACTTGCCTCCCTGCTGTGGTTCTCTTGCTTGGGACTGCCTCATAGTAGTAGTTGGAATAACCCAAATTGTGACTTTGAACTGCGGCAGAAGCTCTGAGATGTTTGAAGGTACAGCCTGAGATTTGGACTGAGAGGAAGCTCTTGTGAAGCGTTTGGCCCAAAGGTTGTGAGAGAATGATTTAATGATCGAGAGGTTTGCTCAGTGAATCGACTGCAATAGCAACTGGCCTGAAACCGAACTGTGAAGGAGAAAAGTTAATGCTGTTCTTGTTAAATGTGCAGAATGGTTATCATGGGTCAAACCCTGTTTTGCTATTGACCGGACTGTTATGCTAGCTGGAGGCTTCACCAGCAGGGTGGCTCCCTGCAACAAATCATCCAATTATTTTGTGGTACCATCTGACTGTTTCAGTAAATTACAGGGTTACATGAGACTGGTCCAACCGGCCAGGATTACAAATAATGCAAGCTCTGTTTGTGCATGTTAGCTGACTTTTCTTCCCATCAAGGGCCCCAACAACAGCTGCAATGGCGGCCAACCCCAGGCACCAGTTCTGGTCAGCCAGCATACTATTCTGAGTACCCAGTGTTGTCAGACATGGGACTGAAGTGCATGCAAAGTAACCTGAATCTAATCAGTATAGTAATCATTCATCTAGATCAGGGGTTCTCAAATGGTGAGGCCCCAACCTGTTCCAGGGGAGGCTCAAGCAAATCTGAAACAGTACTGTATTTAAATTTTGGGTTTTATATATTTTGTGTGAAGAGATGAAGCAAACTGAAAGAGGAAATAATAGTAGGTGAATTGTATGTATTTATTTACTAATAGGTGACAAGGGAAGGTAAATGAGTCAAGGTGTACCAGTGGAAGGGTAGAGAGTGAATACATTTCAAAAAGTAACTGCAAAACAATCAAGAAATATACAATGAGCAATAGTGCAAATAAATATGAACAATAAATTATTAATGAGTGGTGGTAATTGATCAATTTGTAAACTGATAGCAGAACAGCCCAAATACAAGGGTTGGGCATAGAAGTACTAAGAGCAATAGCAGGAAGGAGCAAAGTAATTCCCGAAATGTTGCTTAGGAGCAGAGAAGGAGGGTCAGAGGCAAAGTATGTAGGAAGGTTATTTCATATGGAGAGGAAACAGAGGAAGTAGTTTGACCCATGAAGGTACTGCAATAAGGGGTAACAGTGGTTCAAGAATGAAAACAGCAGAGCAAGTAGGTTGGCCTGTGTGTGTGTGTGTGTGTGTGTGGGGGGGGGGTTACAATAAGCTGAATAATAATATTTGTTTATTTTATTTATTTGTTATTCCCATAACACCTTTGAGCACAGGAGCTCTCTTTTTGAAAGTTTGAAGTCAGTATAAGACAAAGAACTGAATGTGAGTCAAGTACTCGAAGGAGTTTAAATTTATTCATGGGCCCAGATATTCAAAAGAGTTGAGCCATGAGCAATAGGGTTGCGCCTGCGCAAGTCCGAAATTGCGCCATTCTGCGATATTCAGCAGGAGGCAGTTGCGCCCCTGAAATCATGCTGAGCAACAGCGCAATGATAATGAAGGCATGCGCAACCGAAGGGGGAGGAACCATGCATAAATGGCGCAGTGCGATATTCAATGACTTGCGCCATGTGCAATAGGGGAGCAAGCGGAAGTTGCGCCATAGCAGAAATTAGCCAAATAAAAAGGAGCAAGGGAGAGGCGCAAGAACGCTACAGGGAAGCCACATGTGTCAGAAGCAGAGGCAGACAGACAGGGCAGGAGGCACAAACAGGGCAGGCCAGGGAAAGGGCAGTCTGAACAGCCAGGCACAGGGAAGGTGTGGGGAGCCACACAGCACAGAGGCCAGCACAGGCAGGTGTACCTGGTGCAGGGGAGGTAGCAGCCAGCAGGGGGGGGAATACAGCAACAGCTGTCGGGGGTGAACACAAGCCAGGGACATGGCCAGTGCCACCTTCCACATGGAGGCCATAATGAGGGGGGTGAGAAGGTGGGTGGCAGGGGGGGCGTGACCATGGAAGAGCCCTTCGGCGGTATGCCCTCAACAGGCAGTACCGAGCCCGCACCAGCTTTGAGCTGTACTCTGATACTAAGATTGTGGGCTGGTACCACCTGAATAGGGCAATTCTGAGGCAGCTCTGGGAGCTGTGCAGTGATGTGATGCAGGCACCCACACGACGGAGCCATGCTCTGTCAGTGGAAACTAAGGTAACAGCCTGCATGTGCTTGCTCACCACGGGTACCTTCCAAAGACCAACTGGGGACACCACAGGCATAACCCAGTCGGCCATGTCACACCACCTCACCCAATTCCTCAGTGCACTGCTGCCACATGCTGCGGAGTACATCCATTTCCCCAGCACAGCGGCGGAGCGCACAGCAAACATACAGTAGTTCCACAGGGTAGCACGTATGCCTGGTGTGCTAGGGGTAATAGACTGCACCCATGTGGCCATACGCACACCACCTGGCCCCGAGAGGGCCGCATACATAAATCGCAAGGGCTATGCCAGCATCAACTGCCAGGTAATGTGTGATGCCAGGGGGTGCATCATCAATGTCTGTGCCATGCACCCTGGGGGAGCACACAATTCTTTCATCTGGCACCAGTCGGCACTGTGCCACAGATTCGAGAGTGGAGACATCCCCACTGGCCACCTAGTGGGTGAGTATGCAAACCACATGGACAATCATAGGGCCTGGGGTGGCATGGCCAAAGGTGGCATGGGTAGTGGTCTACATGGCCTGGGGCAGGGCGATGCTGATCACAAAACTAACCTCCGCCCTCTACACACAGGTGACAGTGGATACCCACTCCGTCCCTGGCTGCTCACACCCTACCGGCAGCCTGCGACCCCATCGCAGCAACGCTACAATGAGGCACACGCCACCACACGTAATGTCATCGAGCGGGTGTTCGGGATGCTGAAGGCACATTTCCGTTGCCTGAACACCTCTGGTGGTGCCCTACAGTACAGCCCGTCAAAGGCCTGCGGGATATTCCTGGCCTGTTGCATCCTGCACAACATGGCCAACGAATGTGGGATAGCCGTACAGGTCAAAGAGGGGGACAGTGATGGGGATGATGGGGAAGCCGGTGATGATGGTGATGGGCAGCCCCCCCTTGGCTGATGGGACCCCCGACTGCTCCGGCTGGCACAGCTGCACCGGGACACCATCACGGAGGAGCACTTCAGCCAACCCAGGTAAGTCATGGGGCCATGCGCAACCACCAGTGGCCAAGGCACAACCCACAAACACGCAGGGACACACACCAGGGGTGCATGCCGTCAAGGGAAGTGGCAGGGCACAGAAGCACACACACAACCAGGGATGGGTGAGGATTAACATGCCACGCCAAAGGACACACACACACGCTCACACACAATGCAACAAAGGCACACCGACCCAGAATGCACACCCTAGCAACACACATGTCCACAGGCCACCATGCCCACTGCCTGTCCACGTGCGTGTGTCAGATGCTGAGCACCATTGCACATTGGTGTACAGCGCAATGCAGGCATCATCATGCACACGCAACTGCAGACAGCAGCCAGGAGGATGTGCAGGTGGACTGTGTGTCTGCGTGCAGGGCCGGGTACCCACCCGTGCACTACCCACTGAAACACACAATGCACACAGGGCAGCACCAGACAGTAGCCGTGCTGGGAGACAGGTCAGTCATGCGACACAGTGCCCCGGCCACCACGGATGCATGGGCAGCCGCGCCGAGACCCACCAGCACTGACAGGCTGACCACTGGCCTCATGGAGTGGCACTGATGGTCCCCTAGGGGTTCCACTGCATGAACACGACCATGCTCACGCAGTAGTCTGCAGCACACTGAACATGCCTGCACCAGGAGTGCTCGGTATGCCCTCAGCTGAACCCGGCATCGGCAGGGTGGGAGTCGCACAACGCCGGGGAATGGTGGGTGGATAGTGCACTGCATGGTGTCTGCAATGCATGGGCACCTGACAGTGTGCCCACTGTGGCCATGACAGCAATGAATGCCTGTGCATGCCTGTCATTGGCAGCGGTCACATCCTCCTGCAAATGGTCCATCCCTGCCAGGATCAGTGCAGTGTCCCTGCTGCGACGCTCCTCTGCCCACTCCAGAGCCACACGCAGTGCACCCACGGATGTTGCAAGCCACATCTGCTGCTGGAGCGATGTTTGCAGTAGGTGGGTGTGCTCATCCAAGAGGTCATCAGCCTCCTCGGCATCCTGTCCCTCAGGGTGTGCACGGCCCCGATGATCAGCACCCCTTGAGGGTGGTTTCTGCACACCAGGACCAGCTCTGGGCATGTCCACAGGTGGTGCACAGATGCCGCCGCTGAACCCTGTACCCCCAAGCCCATTGGGTGACTGCTGATGCTGCCCCTCTGGCTGCCACTCCCCAGGGCTCAGTGGTGCCGCCGCAGTGGCCGCAACAGTCCCACTGTCCTGAACAGACACCAGTGCTGCCCCACTGGTGCTGACAGGCACAGCCTGGGACTGTGCTGACACGCAGGCTTCCATGGCGGCACCACCCATGGCCATGGGCGCGAATTGCCCTGCTGTGTGGCCATCCCGTGGCACACATGTGTCACTGCCCATGACAGTCGTATCATCATCACTGGTGACGGACTCTGCACTGGCCACAGCCACAGCATGCTGGCATCCGTGGATGCCAGCATGCTGGGACACAGGCAGGGCTTCCTCCACACCTGTTACAACGACATCAGTGGGGACATCCAGGCGGCCCCACTGTCGCAATGATCCTCATATAGCTGTGGAGGTGGATGGTCCCTCCTGAAACTCCAGCCGACTGTCCGCAGTGGACAGGCCCACCACCACTGACCCATGCAGATGCTTCAGGATCTGTAACAGAAAGCAAAGTTGCGTTACTACGTGTGACCTACCCTGCCCCCCCCCATAGACAGACCATGACTTACCATGCAGTGATGGGCCACCACCTGTCTGGAAGCCACCACCCAGAACACCTTCAATGGCACTGCACTGCATGCTTCCAGCAAGCCTCTCTCTCCTCTGGGGTCAGCTGTACCACCTCCAGCTGTCCCCCATCTGTTGCAGCACGTGCTGCCCTGATGGCAGCCACCTTCTCCTTTACCCTCCTCCTGTCCATGCCCATCTTTTTCTTACACTCCTGCACGGAGTGCTGGTGGCTGCCATGCAGGTTCACAGCATGTGCCACCTCCTCCCATGCAGTAGCATGGGCTTGAGGGGTTCCCCGCCATCCACTGAGAAGTGGCTCCTGATCCAGGTAGGCCTCGAACAGGGGCCTCGGTTTCAGCCTTTGTAAAGTTCGGCCTCCTCCTCCTCCCACCACAGTTTTCCTCCTCTCCAACAACCTGCTCGGTCATTATGTAGCCTGTAAGAATGGCATTTGTTACCTGTGACTGTGCAGTCCCATGCATGTTCCTGAATCCACAGTCCACATTCCCAAACAACATGCAACTCACCAATAAACTGCAGTAACCGACTAAGGCCACTGCAGCACATTGTCACACTTTTATAGCACAATCCATGCAATCCATGCAAATGAGGCGAGAAGCAACTTTAAGTAGATGCAAATTGCAGTGCTGCACCATTGAATGGCTGATGAGATGATTTGCATATCACGGCTGAATATCGCACTGTTGCACTTTGCACAATTGTGTTGAACGTGCTGAGCCAATGGCGCAGTTCTGTGACATGCGTAGTACACCTCACTGCACATGCCCGGGTTGCTGACGCAGGCGTCTGCCATGCTGATGATGTGCTGTACGTGGTAGGCAATGCAGGGCATGGCCACCATTGTGCCAGTGGCGCTATAGTGATAGTCACTACATGGCGTTGTGGCACTGGGCCATCATAGGCGCAATAGCCCAACTGCTTGGTAGTCCGCTATGGTGCTGGCACACAGGCAGCCAATCGCGCTACATGCATTGTCTTCCAATGGCGCTGTGCATGGCCATGCACCAGAGACCCTTGACCCTGTGCCCAACCTTTTCCCCCTAGGCACCATGCGTCAGGCATGGGTGCACCTCTATCGTGCTGTTCGGTAACAGCACGATAGGGAATGGCAGCGCTGTACTGTGCAGCATCTGCACGTGGGAAGCCGCGCTGCAGAGCGCCGTATTGCCTACTATAGCTGCAAGTATGGCACGCAGACGGGCAGCGCAGTGGACAGCCACTGAGCTTGCAAATCTGGTGGCAATTGTTGAGCCACACCATTGGCCTCTCTTTGGGGAGGCTCCCCTGGACAGGGCCAGGACCCAGGTGTGGCAGGAGGTGGCCACTGCCCTGGAAGAGGCCACCAGATGGGGAGGAGCATGGAGCAGTGCAGGCACCGCTAGGGTGACCTGCAGAGGAGGGAGCCAGAGCTACTGGCACGACTGCGGGCACGTGCCAGGAGGGGCACGGTGCTATGTCCAGGTAGGGGTTCCGTCAACACACTTTTATCGTCCACATGGGTCACAGTGTTGTATGTGTCCAGCACATAGGGGGGGACCATCTGGGGTTGGCTGTGGTGGTGTTCACAGGGTGTGGGGTGTGTGGGTCTGGCTGGGTGGGAGGGCACACACCATGGGACAGAGGGACTTTGCTTCAGGATTGTACTGATGTTCTTCTCTCCTTATCTCCTTGTTTTCCCCACAGGCCAGGACGAACGCTGCAGGTTGCGGGAAGAGCTGCGGAGGGAGGAGGACAGTGCAGCCAGGTGGGGCGAGGGCCATCACCGCCCACCTGACTGGCCCGATGAGGGTGAGTGCCATACATCCATGATTAGTATTGCATGCTGTGTGACACGGTGGGCAGCGGGGCATGCACACAATTCATTGACACCACTGCCATGCATGCAACTTGTTACAGTCAACACTGTCCAGTGGCAATGCATGTCTGGGAGGGTGTCAATGGTGTTCCATGCGTGCACCAGGTGCATGGCTGTGCCACTGCCTTTGCACCACATAGCCATGTCACTAAATGGCCACGGTGGTGCTGTGCGTGACTTGGCCGGTGGGTGTGTGCAGCGTTCCACATGGCTGTATGTGCCTGGGTGGGCAGGTCCTGTGGACATGATCACTGTGGGTGGTCATACACCATCACAGTGGTATGTCTCATGGCCGTATGCCATGCACAGTGGGCAGGCTGTATGGGGTTGTGCATTCACACCTATTGACTGTGCTCCCTTGTCCTGCCTTCCAAGGGACATACGGGATGCCATGAGGGAGATTCTACAGCTGGCCTGGGAATCCCTGGACATACTCCACAGACTGGACACGGCCGGGGTACTGAGGAGGCACAGAGGCTGGAGGTCACAAAGTGCTGAACGGCGGTCCCCCTAGAGATCCCTCAGTCCCTGACTTCCCCTATCCCCCCTGGACCCACCCTCATACCCCTCCTATCCCATCCCATTTGTCCACCCCTGCCCCCTACCCACCCCCACCTTGTTTGTGCCCCCAAGCTTGTATATAGTTTTTGTAATCTTGTACATAGTTGACTATTATATTTTTCAACACATTTGATTTTGATATGAATACTGTGGTGGTTTCTGATTTGCAGTGGGCTACAGGTGCTCAGCTGTAGTGGTGTGCATGGCATCAGGGGTGGTGCAATCATGGGTATGTGTGTGTGTCCGTGTGGAGGTGACTATGGTGTGGGAGTAGCTATCAGTCAGTGTCTGTGGTGTGTGTGTGTTGTGCCCTGTGCACTGGATGACTGTGTGCAGTGGTCCATGGCATGTGCTCTGTGTCCATGGTGCATCCATCGGCCCGTCCATGGCCTGTGCAGCTGACACACATGCATGTCTGTGACCTGCACGGTCCACTGGCATGTCAGTGGTGGAAGTCCCTGCAGGGCCGCCACTGTACCCGTCACTTTGATGGGTTGCCCCTGTCACTGGTGTGGTGCATACTTGGCTTGGGTGGCACTGTGGGCACCACAGTCATTGTCCCACCTCCATGCTGTGCCTTGTGTGTGTTGCAGGGTATGTGTCCCACTGTCTGTGACTTGTGCTCCGGGTGACTACTGGTGGTGTATGGGTCCACAGTGCCTGTGCAGGGTGGCTGGCACTCCAGTGCCATGGAGGACTGTGGGTTGTGTGTACACAGCTTTCATGGGCCCACAATGGGGGCTTGGTTGCCCCACCACTGCGCCCCTGTGTTGGTGTGCCCTTGGGTATGGGTGGGTGTCTGTCCATACACTGTGTGGCATCCAGTGTGGTGCATGCTTCCATGCACCACTGTGGGTGTCTGTGCTGGCTGTTGTGGCCAGTGGTGGGTCGGGTGTGTCACTGGAATACTGTGCAGGGTGCTGTACCACTGGTGGTGGTGCCAGGCATGCCCTATCCTGTGTGGGTACTCTCAGTGCCGACGCATGGTCGGCCCCCCAGCAGTACTGGGGGACTGTGTGTGGTGGAACGTGTCTGCCGTTGTTGCATTGCCATGTGCTGCAACCCACTGATGGGTGCCTCGTGGTGGGGCTGGCTTACATGGTTCTGTGGTGCACAGGGTTGCATTGACACAGTGGGGGTGGTGGCATGCATGGGGTTTCCTGCAGTGGTGGTCACTGCTCATGGGGGGGTGTCTGGGGGTCACGGTGCAGGGTGTGCTCTGCACTGGGGGGGATGGTGTGGCACAGGGTGGTCTGCCCTCCTTGTGTGCCAGTCACAACTTCCCGCTAGGTGTGATGGGGCACCATGGCCAGGCTGTGGGTTGGTTGCTGGTCTCCATGGACCAGTGGTTATTCCAGCCTTCCCCCAGTTGTGCTGTGCTTGGGGTGTGGGGAGATGATGTCTGTTCTGCTGTGTGTTCCTGTGCCCATCTGTGGCATGGGTGGTGGGCCCCTACTCCCTGATTGTGCTGTTACATTGCTCTGCAGCTGGCGGGCTCCCTGGTTGCGGTATGGTGCCTCTGGACTGCTCAGCTGAACATCCCTTGTTGCGCTATGGCACATCAGATCTGCTCAGCTTCCCCTCCCTAGTTGTGCTATGGCGCAGGTGGTGCAATATTCAGTCATCGGCTGTAGGGGCAATTTGGCCTGCTCCGTTTTTGAATATCACGTCTCTTGCACATGGGCTCAATAGACTTGCGCTTGCTCCTGCTATTGCACACTTTTTGGGCTCAGTTTGAATATCTGGACCATGGTGTACTGCATAAAGTACAGTATGTTAGTTTTCTTTGTGGAAGCCCAAGATTATTTCAATTTTTGGGGGAGGCTCAAAATCTTTTCCATGGATTTGGGGAGGCTCATTGTGACAAAGTCTAAGAACTATTGATCTAGATTCAAGCCCCTTCCTTATTCATGACCCCTTAAATAAATCTGATTTGTTGTTTCACATTTAGCTTGGCTTATGAGCATATTATTAGTGGGGTTACAGTACTGGAAATGTGTACTTGCCTTGCTAAACTTGCTTTTACAGGGGGCTTCAGGGAATTTGCTGAAGGCTCAACCCTGGTGGTAAATGCAAAGGGTGTGTGCATATTATTAATGTTAATTGCTGACTGTGTGTCAGCCACTACAAAGGGTTGTTCATTGTTACAAGGTATTACGTCAGTAGGTGGGCTTGGGGTTGATTATAGCTTCTGGAGGGCTATACCAGATTAGGTAGATACCCCCAGTATTGTTACTCTGGGTAGAGGCACCATAATAGCGAATCCAGGCCCCTCAACTGGTGATCAGAAATACAGGCAGGAGTAGTAACCTTAGGGATAGTGCCACCCAGGGGTTACATAACAAACAGAAAAAGAACTGCAAAGCTAAACTGTGGTTTTGGGAGACCTAAGCTGTCACAAGACGCTACTCTTAATTAGCCCAGACGTGGTCATAAACATCTATTACCTTTTTATTATGTATTTTTTTAAAATGATTTTCAAGTCGAGAATCAACTTCAGTACTGGTGCAAATGTGAGTGTGTGTTTGATGTGGTCAGTGGTGCATGTCCACAAATTTAATGCATACCATGTCCAAACATGAAGGAATGATACTGCAAAAAAATTGTTATTAAAAACTGTCTTTTAAAAAAAAAGGAGAATATGTTGAGTTAGGCATACTTAAAGTGGTAACATTTCTCATAAGTACAATCTGAACTTGTTCAAGATGTAACCTGGTTGCCATGGAATGCAAAGGCTTGCCAGAGGTTGGATGGGTGGGAGCAACCAGCCTCTCCCCATTTCTGGGCTATGTAAACCAGCTTCCTTAAGTCTCTTTTGGAAGCTCCTTTTCTTTGCCGCAGCCAGAGGCCCTGCCTCCCCTCCCATCCCTGCATCCCTGTGGTTGCCACCTTCTTCTTGGTTTCTTTTGGCCTTTCTGTTAGGGCTTTGCCTTCTGCTGCTCCAGGTTAGTACTCTCTTTGTAGCTTCCTACTTTTTGCATCTCAGGGCAGCCGCTCTGCTGCTCTTTGTCCTCATGAAATGCAATGCTTACTTGCCATGTATTTTCAGTGTGCCTACCTGCTTCTATGTGCTGTCTGTGTTTTGCTGCAGTATTTCATGTCTGTTTTCACAGTATGTTTTACCTGCTTTTGACAGTCAAACACTTACAACTTTTTCACTGTTTCCCTGCTGTCATAACCAGCACTTGCAACCTTTTCACTGCAATTCATCTGCTTGGTGTTATTCATTTTCTTAACAGCTGCAGCCATTTAACTCAGCCTGGCTCTTGATTCTCTTCAGAATTTCCTGCTAACTCTGCTCTCTTTTTGTGTATGACTTAAAGAGACAGGGTCCGATTCTCAAAAGTCAGCACAAGCCACGCCAAAGGGCAGCTTGCAACAATTGCCGGTGCACCAGACACCCTGTGCCCAATTCTCTATCAGGTAGTGTTCTAGCAGTAAAGTCCTGTGACTTACAACAAACTTGTCCCTGTTCCAAACAGGTGGTACATCAGGAAAGTTTGCTGCAAGCCATGGGAGCAGCAATAGCACCATGGACAGGTGCCTGGTGGCTAGCACCCCCAAGCCCTGATCTCCAATTACAAAAATTGATAATCTTAATAATAGGTTTCCATTCCTTGGTAGTCTAGCTTCCCTTCCCCAAGCCCTGATCTGTGCAATAATAAAAAAAAAAACTGTATCCCTGGTAGTCTAGTGGCCCCCCCCTCTCCGAGAACCATCAGTATAATAATAAATAAACCGTATATCCCTGGTAGTCTAGTGGTTCCCCCTCCCTGAGCCCCAATCAGTATAATAAAAAAAAAATATCCCTGATAGTCTAGTGGTCCCCCTTCTCTGAGAACCATCAGTATAATAATAAATAAGCCCTATATCCCTGGTAGTCTAGTGGTTCCCCCTCCCTGAGCCCCAATCAGTATAATAATAAAAACCAAGCATTTGTCAATGCCGAAGGTATTTGCAGTGGTATTTGGCACTTGGACATGGCTTAAAAAAAATCACTGACAAAGAAGTAAAATGAGGGACTCAGTTTAACAACTGGTTCTATCCCCTGAAGCAGGTAGCATAAGAGTATTGGTGTAAAATGCTTTGTCTGCAGAAGAGCAAGTCTGTAACTCTGTTTGACAACATTGTGAGCATACAGTATACCCACTGTTCAGTCAGAGAAACACAGATTTTAGGAGGGAGAGGAACATTTTGCGGCAAAATCAGGGACATCCTTGAAAATCAGGGAAGGCTGAGAGGTATGGTCCCTCTTTCCCCTCTCTCTCTTCCCCCACTGTCTCTCTCTCTCTCTCTCTCTCGCTTTCTCTCTCCCCTTCCCCATTCTCTCTCTTTCTCTCCCTCTGCCTCTCTCTCTCTGTCTTTCTCCCCCTGTCTCTCTCTCTCTTCTCCACCTCTGTCGTCTCACTCTCTCTCTCTTCTCCCCTCTTCTCTCCCACTTCTCCCCCTCCCCCGTCTCTCTCAGCAAACAAGCATTTGTCAATGCCGAATGTTGGCTTGCTGGCATGTGCATTGGTAATGCAGGAGTTAGAGAGATGCACAATAGGATTGGCAGTGAAGTAGTCAACTGACACCAACTCCAGACCCACCTTGCAGAGAGTGACAGGCATTGGGGTGTGCCTTTGGGTCGTTAGCCATAATGTTCACTCCATTTTATCTCACCCTACCCCGCAGACACTGACAAGTGCTTTGGTGTGCCTTGGAGTCTTCAGGCCTTATGCTCACCCCACTCCATAAGGAAATATGCTGAGATGGGTGCAGTATAGGAGAATAGGGTGAACTTTGGGGCCAAAGAGTCCGAGGCACACCTTGATGCCTGTCACTGGCTGCAGGATGTGGGTGGAATGGCATGAGCATTACAGCCAACAATGCCAAGTCACACCCCTGACGCCTGTCAGTCTGTACAGAGTGGGGCATTACAGTTGGAAACCCTAATGTCCTTGGCATTTGTTGGTATTTTCACTCCAAATTTTCAACATGGGCTGTTTGTGACCCCACCTCATGAACAGTGGCACTATGAGTTTGTTAGCTGAAAGGTGATTTTGCACAGCAACTATGCCATTTGGCACCACAGGTGTGAAAACACATTTCAGGCAGGATGTGAAAAAATGACAGCTGCACTGTTCCTGAGGAGGTGTAAAAAAAATGGCATTGTTGAAAATCTGGAGTGAAAATATAAAAAATTGGTGAAGTCACGATTGTGTGTAGAAACTGTGTAACGCACACCCATAACACAATTATTTTGGGGATATTTTTAACCAAATTTTCAGCATAGGCATTTTGGGAATTCCAGTCATGAACAGTGTCACTGTGATTTTGTTGATCTGTCCCAAACATTGATTTCCCACAGCAACTGCGCCACTGTGCGCCACATGTGCGAAAACACATTTTGGGCAGGATGTGAAAAATGACAGCTGTACTGTTCATAAGGAGGTGTACATAAATCGCAATGTTGAAAATCTGGAGGGAAAATATGAAAAATTGGTGGTCATGAGTGTGTGTAGAAACTGCATAACGCAATTATTTTGGGGATTTTTTAACCAAATTTTCAGCATAGGCATTTTGGGAGCTCCACTCATGAACAGTGTCACTGTGATTTTGTTACTGTATCCTGAACGTTGATTTCGCACAGCGGCTGCACCATTGTGTGCCACATGCGCGAGCACACATTTTGGGCAGGATGTTAAAAATGACAGCTGTACTGTTTATAAGGAGATGTGAAAAAATGGCAATGTTGAAAATATTAAAATTGTCAAGGTTACGAAGGCAGCATTGAAACTGTGCAATGCATCGTTATAACACAGTTTAGTTTTGGGAATTTTTCTACCAAATTTGCAAGATATGCTTTTTGGAACCCTACCCCATAAACAATGGCACTGTCATTATGTTAATCAGTCCCAAAAGGTGATTCTGCGCAGTGACCATGAAATGACCTTTCGGGACTGAGCAAGGAGATGACAGTGTATGTGTTCATGAGGTAGGGTCACAAGCACCCTATGTTGAAGATTTGGAGGAAAAATTCAAAAAAAATGACTGAGATATCCACCTAAGTTGAGCCCCCCCCCATTTATGCCATTATACAGCTTACCAGCATTTCTTCAGTTCGCTGTCCACTTTGAAGAGAGCAGATGTTTTCCCGCTCCACTGAATATCATGGCACCGACATCCGGAGGTAAGTATGGGGTGAGGGAGGGGCGTGGAGAGGTAGGGTATGCAGAGGGTGGCTGTGGGTTGGGGAAGGGGACCTGACAGTGAGGGACCGTTTTCTTTGTTTCAGGTAATAAAAAAAAAAAATGAACACCGCGGATGGTTTTCTTTCTTTACAGGTGTAAGAAAAATGTTGGGCACTCTGGGGTGGGCTCCCAGTGTGCTCCATGACTTTGTGGGGGTGATATTTGACACACTGGGGTGGGCTCCCAGTGTGGCACACAATGGGGGTGGGGCAGAGCAGGAACATGCCCATGGCAATTGGCTTCCGAACACAGGCAGGCACACTGGGGTGGGCTCCCAATGTGCCACACAATCTTGAGAGGGGTATTAAACATGCTGACAGGGGGACTGGGCACCCCCCAAGTCGGCTTTCTGGGGATTGTGTGTGGCAGATAGTGGCAGCCGCCACCGCCATGTTTATTTAAATGCTTCACTAGGTAAGGCACGTTGGGAGGTGTGTCATCAGTGCCACTGCATGACGAGCTTGCCTCTGAATGCAGCGGCACTTTACTTTGAAGTTGTGTCCACTTTACATAATGTTGGTGTCAGCACTAGCATGCTGGCTTATTGGGGAATGAGGGACACGCCTACTACAGCGTGCCCTGCATTTGCCAACACAGACACACCTCTGAAATGTACTACTAGCGCAAGACGTTCCTTGCGCAAGCGTGCAAGTAAACTCAAAAAGTATCTTTGGTAGTCTAGTGGTCCCCCCTCCATGAGCCCTGATCAGTATAATAATAAATAGATCTTGTGTCCCTGGTAGTCTAGTGCCCCCCCCCAGGCTCTGATCTCCTGTTATAATTTGCAGTAATATTGTATAATATAATAATTATACTCCCTGGTGGTCTATTGGACAGCACAAGCTCTGAACCACTGTTAACAGAAATGTTGAATTTCCTGGTGGTCTAATGGACCCTCCACCCTGCAGTGCTCTACCACCCTGCTCCCCCTAACCCGTAACCGAGCCAGTGACTGGCACAGCCCACCACTCACCACCTTGGCCAGCTGCTGACTGAGCTCTGAATGAGTGTGTACTGTAAACAGTATGAGCTCAGTCAATGACAGCAACTGTCAATCACGGAGCTTGTACTATATACAGTACACATTCATTCAGACCTCAGTTGGCAGCTGTCTGTGTTGGTGAGTGGTGGACTAGGCCAGTCACAGGCTCGGTTACAGGCTGTGGGGAGGAGTGGTAGGGCACTGCGGGGTGGGGGGTCCACCAGACCACCAGGAAGTTTGACATTTCTGTTAATGGCAGTTCAGGGCTGGGGCTATCCATTAGACCATCAGGGAATATAATTATTATATTATGCAGTATTACTGCAACTTATAACAGGAGATCGGGGCTTGGGGGGGTGCTAGACTACCAGGGATATAGGATTAATTTATTATTATACTGATCGGGGCTCAGAGAGGGGGGACCACTAGACTACCATGGATGCATTTTGCTTTTTATTACAGTGTACTGATGTGGGCTCAGGAAAGGGGAACCACTAGATTACCAGGGATATATATTTTTTTTAATCATTGCACTTGGGGCTGAGGGAAGGTGGGGCCACTAGACTACCAGAGAATGGAAATGTATTATTAAGATTACTATTTGTTATAATGTGAGATCAAGGCTTGAGGGGAAGGAAGCATATTGGCGCACCCTCCCAGAAGATTTCTAAGTACCGTTAGACCAGCCTTTTGACTGGGCTAACAGTACTCAGACCATTGCCCTCTGGGAGGGTTTTGAGAATACTAACAAAGGGGATATGGCAGCCTGCATCTGCCGCAAGCCACCCAGTGCCCTGCCGCACCCCATTATGTGGCGCAAGCCCCCTCTGGTGCATGACTTTGAGAATAACTCAGGTTGCATTTTGTGATGCAAGGTGCCACTTGCATCATTTATGTTTGACACAGGCACCTTGCGTTAATCTCAGTCTTTTGAGAATCAGGCCCCGCAGTCTCTACTGCTGTGCTTTCTGACACCAGCACCACCAAGCCTAAGGATCTCATAGTTTCTGCAGTTCCCAACTGGCTATTAACCATCTGCAGTGGTATTTTGACTCCAGCACCACCAAGCCTAAGAATCTCAGAGTTCTTCAGTCTGCAACCATCTATAACATGTCCGCATGGCATTGTGTTCTTATCTTCCTCATCTGTCCAGACAAGCTTCCTGCACTGACTGGCTGCCAGCATATTCCCTAAGTGAGCCAACCTGCTGTTGCCTCCAAACAACTCGGCCTCCTGGACTCTTAAAGAGATAGTACTTATTTTTTCTGTGTCCATATACATGATCGAAACTGCAGCAGGTTTGCTTTCAGCTCCACCTTAGACTTTGGATATGTGTTCTCAGTATCCAGATGTCTTTTTAGGCTCTTTTCCTACCACATACCCTGACAAAGCAAACTAGATGTAGTCCTTCTCTGGGTGAGCTTTCCTTGCATGGTGGGTTTCAAGGTGGCTGGACCCCGATGGATCTAGTCCCCTTTCTGCTCCATCTCATTTCATCAATCCTAGGTGCTGTTGGAACACTTGGTCAGCGTCCTCTGTCTCCAACTGGGTGGCCATGGGGTTCTAGCCATATTAGTGGTACTGATACTTAGGAAGAGCCATTGTATCAGGTACCAGCTTTAAGCTGCACTCTCAACTGGATTTCTTCCCCAGAGCCATACACGTGACTCCAGGGGCATTTCAGTCTAATGGAACCCAAGAGAGGTAGCTATCCATGAAGTGCAATTCACTTCCTCTACAGTCCCACTGTAGGCATATTAGCCCATCTTTACCTCTACATCTCCTTTGGACTATCCTCCTCAGCATGGCTGCCTCCCAGTCTGTTATAGCTTTGCAACATTCCTGTGCCAAAGATGAAGATATGGGATGCATGCCTTCAGTCCACTCAGATGCCACACTATGAGACATCCATAAGCGATTATGAAGACCTGCAATACTATAGGGAGTAGACTATCTCTAAACAGGTGCCTGCACTTCAGCCATGGGTGTTCTGTTCTCTGCCTCCACTAAAGCAGAATCTCTATGACCCCTAAATAACCATTAGCACTTGTACGCCTCCTGGCAATCCCATTGGATCCTCTTGTGCCATCCATTCAGTTTCAGGGTCTTGTAGACCATATGCTTTAGATGCATTAAGATCTGGTAGACTAGATCTTGATGAATCTAAAGAACTGGTAGACCAGATGAACTCTACTGCCTCCTTGCCTTAAATGAAGATTGCAGTCATTGAAGCTCACCTTCCTCCCTATCCAACTTTTCCCAGACTTCTCAACTATCCAATCCTCTGAGTGGAGTTAGCCAGCTACTAATACTGATGCCAACTCCAGAGCCTCTGCCTCAACCTGTTCCAGTCTACCTACTCCTGCATCAACCCCTGCAGATCTTCTTGCACCACACCAAAGCCCTTTTGTTCTCCCATCACAGCCTCTACCACTTGTAGTGCTATCCACACTTCTTTACCTGCATCTGAAAGACTAGCACAGCATCCTTCAACTCCCATCATTATGACTCTTCTCCAGCATGTACTACCAGAAAATCCTCATTCCAAGTCAACTTTCTACTTACCAGTCTAACAGTTACCACACTGGTATCCTTGTACCTCCTATGCTGTCTTTATTTGCAAAACCTTCTGTCTGCTCCCTGTGGTCATGAAGCCATTGAACTTCTCCTATGAAAGAAAGTAGACAAAAATTCATCATAGACCCTTTCAACAATCACCATTCTTGACTTATTGAAGCAGCCCCTTTGGAGCTGTTGTTTGGAACAACACTGGAAAGAAAAGATTAATCATCAATTTACCTGCTTTACATTCATCCGCCATACCTAATATCAACTATCTCATACTCCCTGGACCCTTCCTTGGCTTCCACCATGATCAACAATGCACAAATGTTAACATTTTCTTACATTAATCATCCATAAATAAATGTAAAAATTGTTAAGAATATTAAAACAGAGCTGGTTGCTAGTTATTAATTGTTAATGCTGTATATTTATAATTCAGCTCAATTCTTAGCCTTCAACGGCCAATATAATGGGCCATCAGTGATAAGGGAAGACGGGTTCAGGACCAGAATGGACGCAATATGCCATCAGGCCAGATGTAACTCATCTGGGATCTCCTTTTGGGACCTCTCCATTCTCAATAAACTCATTATCTATAACAGATCATCAGTATGAAGTGTAAGAGTGGAACCAAGTCATACATTTAGGTCTTAAAGTCAGACTTTTGAGGTCAGTACACAGAATTATTCTGACATTTACAACATTAGAAGGCTATGTTGTAGCCATGTTGAAGTTGACGCAGTGTCAGTGGCTCAGTAGGTAGCACACTCACCTCTGAGGCTGGGAGATCAGAGGACTGTGGGTTCAGTTCCCACATCTGGCACTTGGGTTAATATCCCAGTACTGACACTGTAGCGCAGCATGAGAGGGGTGCTGCACTTCTGAGGTGCCGTCTTTTGGATGAGACATTAAACCGAGGTCCCATCTGCCTGGATTGGTGGTAGTTCAGGTGGATGTTAAAGATCCCATGGCACTTATCGAAAAGAGTAGGGGAAAGTTTTATTGAAACAAAAGAAATCATACAGTACCAAAACAAAAGCAATTTGCAAAAACTCATTTGGACTCAAAACAGAAGTAAACAAAAAAAACAGAACAGAACTATGCATATCAAGAGACAATCCATCAGGTCACTGCAGAGTCCATGATCCAAGGAAGAGCTTTCCAAAGTTCAAGTAATGTCTCCTTGGAAAATAATGTACGTTCATGTACATAAATGTTAGTTAGGTCTGTTACGATTTTCTTCTCAAGCTCTGAATAAGAACAGGTTTTTTGCTGTAGAGTAAACAGACATTGAGACATCCAAATATTCCATTTAATTACTACAAAAACTAGATTTAATGTGTCCAGAGTCCAAAGAGACCACTGGGGAGAAAAAACACCATGCATAATATTCTGGTAAGAAACCGTTTGAAATAATGGAGTGGCCCAGACTCTTGTCAAAAAAACCCCACCAGTGCCGAATAAAAGAACACTCAAAAAATAAGTGCGATATAGTTTCCAATTTAGAAATACACAATAGTCTAGAACATTGTCGGTCTTGAGACTGCTTGTGTTTATGATTATCTTTGATGTTAATTCTTTCATGACACGACAGCCAATGAAAGTCCCACATGTGAGCAGGCACCCTTTTACACCGTAACAAAACCAATAGGGAAGGAAGATGTTGGCTAGGGCACATTTCAAAGGGCAACTGTATTGCACAAATGGTCAGGAGCAGATTATTATATAATACTTTATGAGAATTCGTTGACAACATCTGGGTAGATATCCTCCACTGTTTCAAATGTAAAAACATGTGTTTAATATATACAGGTATACCCAAAGTTTGTCGTATCACAGTTAATGAATCACATTCCCATAAATGAAACCATAATCTGCAAGAATCATAGAACCAAGGTTCCCACCCTCTCTGAGTATTTATCAATAGAGGCCGAAGATTTGCAGTCAAAAAAATACATGAAAAAAATAACAGAGGATTAATCATGTTAACACCCCCCTCAGAAATAGGTAAGTAAGTAACATTCCGTTTTACCGGATTAAGCCGGCTTCCCCACAGAGCTTGAAAGAAGAGACTAAGAACTGCAGTTTCTAATTGTTTAGGGATTGGGAATACATAGCTTAAATAAAGAAAAGTCGGTATCAGATAAGTCTTGATTAGGAAAACGTGCTTCTTCTTCCCAATCTGCCCCTTATTCCATGAGGCAACCTTAAGTTTGCCTTGTTGTAATTTAGCAGACCAATTAAAATGGTCAGAATCTACAGTCCCAAAATAAACTCCCAAAATGCGTTGAGGCCCTCAACAAGTTGTAAAGGACCAATATGTGAAAAAGGGGCTATTTTCGATCCTAATCGAATACCAAAACTTTTGATAAAATTTAAACTCGCACCAGAAAAATCACCAAAGGAAGAACATTCCTGGAGGGCAGTAACCACAGAGGCTGCATTAGCCACAATAATGCAGACATCGTCTGCATATGCAATTGCCGTATACGGCGAGAATAAAGTAGAACTGGAAAGGGCATGAATCTGAGGATGAGTATTCAGATGGTGAAGCAAAACATCTAGAAAAAATACATATAACAGAGGGCTCAAAGGACACCCTTGGCGAACCCTTCTTTTTATGGGGATCATAGGTCCAACCCAACCATTCACAACAGGCACAACAGTGGCAGTCCTATAAAAAGTCTTAATCCAATGAATCATTTCACCAGGCACATGCATAAAATGTAGTGCCTTCCATAAAAAATCATAGTTAACTGAATCAAAAGCCGCCTTCTGATCTACCGATACAATAAAACCCAAAACAGAGTTTGCATAGCCATGAGAAAATAATTCTCGAAGGAGAATCAAATGGTCAGAGATTCTCCTGTTTGGTACAGAGCAGGACTGAGCAGGGTGCAAAACCACTTCAGCTATCCTCATAAGATGTTGTACAATGATTTTCATTAATAACTTAAAGTCAGTGTTTAGCATACATAAGGGGCGCCAATTCTCAAGAGAATGTATATCTCCTTTCTGTTTATAGATATAAATCAAAGTACCCTAGTAAAATCTAAAGGGATAAACTCACTAGCTAACAGGAGGTAAATACAGAAGTTAATTCAGGGATCAGGTGGTCACCCAGTACCTTATATAAGGCAGCGGGAGTCCATCTGGACTAGGAGTCCTCCGTAAGGGTAAGGAAGAAATAACCGACTTCAATTCTAACTCAGTAACAGGTATACAGGCTGAGTCAGAACATGGCTATGAAGGGATAGGGATGTCAAGGTCCCTATACAACACCGCAGGATCAACATCTGCAGCTGGAAAGGAAGAAAGAGGGCAGTCGTGTAACATGTCACTATTCGACAGATGTCCGACTGAGAGGTACATAAGGTGCCATCAGAATCAGCAAGACACAACATATTCTTTTGTGTAATTTGTTGAGAATTCGACTCAAAGGGGCATACAACAGCCCTCTTGCCTACCACATTAAATTTGTGTTGATGATAAAGTTGCTGTGATTGTCTAGACTGGAATTTCAACATATCATTCTGAATTAAGTGCAATTGTTGAGAAAGATCTTGTCCTGTCGTGTAAGCTATTGTCAACAATGACTGAAAATGTACCCTTTTCTGTAAATATTCCAAATATTCTCTTCGACATTTTTGATGACTATATCTTTTCAAAAAGAGCACCAAATCATGTTTAGTGTCTGTCCACCATGCAATAGGGTCTGCATGACAAATAAAAATGGATTTCCAGGCTTGAATAAAGGGTAAAAGGGACTGCATGAAAGTCGGAATTTGCAACAGAGATATGTTGAATTTCCAGAGTCCTGGTCCTTTGCGAACAGTGACATCAGAACCAAGGCCTATGGAAAGCAGTTTATGATCAGAAAATTCCACACCTTGTACAGTAGCAGAGGTAATTGGGAGTGTGCAGGACAAAAACGCAAAATCAATTCTGGTAGCCAGCTTACCCTTTTGAAATGTAGGAGTATGTTTTAGTAAAAGAGTAATAGGCATCCGTCAGATGAGCAGTATGAACCAACTTCCCTAATTCGTGAGTCACAAAACAATTTCTGGGTAGTAGCAAAAGAGCTTTTGTCAAGAAGACTTAAGCCACAGTTAAAGTCACCAGAAAATATCAATTGAAAGAGTATGCAAATAAGGACGGAGTAAAGAAAATAAAGCTATACTGCAGACTTAATTTGGGGAGCATAAATATTAATAACCCAATAAGGGCAGGGCCCAATTAAAAATCTAAGACTAACACTCTGCCAGGGCTACGCCAATCAATTTTAGCAAACGAAAATCTGGGATATTGAATAAGATCCCAAGTCCGAACAGGAGTCCAGGCCAGTGGACCAAAAAGAAGGACCTAGAAGCCAGTCCTGTTGTGCCTGTCGAATCTTGTGGGTGGTATGGAGTCATATATCCTGCAACAGAAAGATCCCCGTAGGTAAAAGCTGTAAACAGGAAAAAATCAATCTTCTTTTTGCCAGACGCTTAATACTATTCACATTAATAGTGTGACAAACAAAGTGAGACATAACACAAGGAGAACAGAGACACCTTACAATTTCCTTTTCCCTATCACCTTTTTCCCTTTTAGCTTAACCTTGGCCTTCCGCTTCTGAGAAAGACCAGTACCCAGTTGAATCTCAGAATCAGTAATACCATCCGGGAGGGAAGATGCAACAGAGGAAGAGTCAGACTCACCTCCAGCACCATCAGAAACAGTTTGGAGTAGCTCAAAGGCATTAGACAAAACCACAGGAGGGGGTTCCAAAAGCAAAGGAGTCGATGGTAATGCCCGGGGGTAATTTCTCATAGACCTCTGACGCATAACACTAGTGGGTACTCGGGGGGGGTGGCATAGTACTTGGGCCTGGAACAGGGTCCAGGACAAGCCGGACAGATTGGACAGGGTCGGGGTAGGAGGAGTTGTCTCAGTAAGCGGTGCCACACAAGAGGCCACCGGGGGTACCATAACCTGATCTACAACAGGCTCAGGGACCTGCAATAGAGGTCGAGTGACTACTGAAGTCGGCTCTACTAAGGTAGTCCTAAGATGAGCCTTCTGGGCTTGTGTGATTACAAAACATTGATCAGCACCATCATCGTGTGTGGCCTGATTATGAGCAGCCCATGGACAATTTTGAAAAGTATGACCTAGCTCATCACAAAGATTACATTTACACTCATTGAGACAGTGAATCCCCACATGACCCAATTCTCCACAGGTATTACATTTCAGCTTATCACAGACATTACTAAGGTGAGAGGGGTCTCCACACCGGTAACAAGCTTTCGGTTGTCCAGGGTAAAACAAGACCCCCCTTATCACGACCTATAAAAAAAGAATTAGGTAGGTGCACTGGACCAGAATCATTAGAGTGTAACAAAACCTTATCCTTCCAGCCTCCAGTCCAAATATTCTCCTTGTCCAATATTGCCTCAGGCTGACCCTGAACAGTACAACGTTGTTTTAGCCAATAGACAACGTCAGTGACGTCAACACCTTCGTTCCGAAACAGGACGGTAATATTCTTAAAGGCTGGTTTGGAAAGGGGAATGGCCTTAAACGGGGTCCACAGGACAGTATTTCTTAAGGCATGATATTGTGACCAAAAATGCTCCAAGCCACGGCGTTTGGGGAATGACATCAAGCAATAGTTTTCGCGAGAAATATGAATCAGTGCATATATTTTGTGAGAAAAGATTTCAGAGAGTCCTTGAGTAGTGTCCGAGCTACATACACTCGGTCCGGTGGCTCAGATAAACAGCCCATATAAGCCAATCGCATCAAGCATTATGCCGCGTTTGCAGCCAGAATTGGACATTTAAACAATGAGGAAAAGAACCATTTGGCTTTATTTTCTTTGAGGGGGCTCCACTACTGCAGGAGCTGTATTCTCTGTAATGGTAGTGGGAGAAGCACAAATAAGAGAACCCTGCAAAGGTTCCAAGACTGGGTGCTGGGTAAGTTCCAATTCCTTGGGGAGACACAAGGGGTCAGACATAGGCAGACTTCTGTTTGGTGAATGCTGCAGCTCAGGAAAATCATTGAGACAGGGGGACCGAATAGGGGACGGACCAGAAACCCGCTTCCCCTCTGTAGGTTCCTGCACCCAGCCAGCTCCTTACAATGCTGTTTCTACAGACCAGGTAGGTGTTGTAGCATGATTGGTATCAAGAGATGGCAATTGAGAGGGAGAGTGTGTCACAACAGGAAAACTAGGCACTGTATGCAATGAAGTCACTGTAGTCTGCAGGGGCAGCTGAGAAGCAGTGGGGAGTATTCCAGCTGAGAACTCACCAGGATGGGCTGCACAGGGAGGCACCTCAGCCGCTTGAAAAGGCAATGTAGGCTGTTGCAAAGTATTATTGTTGGCTGTGGGAGACATATATCCTGCCAATCTGATTTCACGAATCCGTTGCAGTTCTCTGTTCAAATTCTTCTTTGTAATCTCAAATCGATGTTCTGCATCACCCAAACAGTCCTGAAGCTCCTTTTCAGCCAAACAGACAGTAGCAGAGTCAAAAGTGGAACAATCCCTCATTGGGACGGCAAGGGGTAAAGACGTTTGAGAGTCCATGTCAGGTTAACCCAGCAGAGGTTCTAAAGTTGTAACCTGTAGTGTAGATTCATTTTCTGCAGTAGACACAAACCAGCTTTGCTTCAGTAGTTGCAGACGTGGTCTCTACACACACAGAGGCAGGAGTTGAGACCAGGTCTCCCACCTCCATCGCTCCCTCTTCAGCAAGCAAGGGTGCATCCGCCATCTTGGACAGAGGTTCCCCCTCTGAAGAGTAGGGGAAAGTTTTATTGAGACAAAAATCATACAATAGTACACAAAGCATAATACAAGACAAAGGAAACACAGGATAAGTATTATACAATCATTCAGGTAACTGCAAAATCAGAGTCAGTGATCCAAGGAAGAGCTTTCCAAAGTTCCAAAAGTGTCATATCTGAGTATAGAGTACATTCATGCTTGTAAATTTCTTTTAAATCTTGTACAATCTTTTTTTTGAGCTCCAAATAGGAGCAGTCCTTTTGCTGTACAGAAAACATGCAGTGCACCATCCAAATATTCCATTTAATAAAGACAAAAACAAGGTTTAAAGTGTCTTGGTGCCATTTTGACCACTGGGGAGAAAAAACCCTGTATACAAGATTCAAATAAGTAATCGACTGAAGCAAGGGGGTATCCCATGCCTGTGCCAAAAAGGACCACCAATTTTTGATAAAGGAACAGTCGAAAAATAAATGAGGGATAGTTTCAAGTTCTGTAATACATAATAAGCGAGAACACATTCTGTCTTGGGACTGCTTATGTTTATGATTTGATTTACATTAATCTTTTCATGGCATGAAAGCCAATGAAAATCCCACATTTTGGCTGGAACCTCTTACATTTCCACAATAACAAAGGGAAGGAGGTGTTGACCAGGACACTTATCAAGGGTACTGATACAGCACAAACCGTCAGGAGTAATTTCTTATATAAAACTTTATGTGAATGATTTAATAACATCTGAACAGACACCTTCCATTGTTTGAGACGTAAAAACATATGTTTTACGTAAGTTGGTATACCAACAGTTTGTCTTAACACAGTTAAGGAATTAGTTTCCATTGATGAAACCAACCTGCAAGAGTCATAAAACCAAGGTTTCCACCCCCTTTGGGCATGAATCAATAAAGGCCTAAGGTTTGCAGTGAAAAAAATACAAGAAAAAAATAACAAAGGGTTAACCATAAAAACGCCACCCTCAGGGATAGGTAAAAAAGTGATATTCTGCTTTATCGGGTTTAACCTACTACCCCAAAGAGCCTGAAAAAACAGGCTAAAGACAGCAGTTTCTAGCTGTCGTGGAATAGGGAATACATAACTCAGAAAAAGGAAAGTAGAGATCAAATCGTTTTTAATTGAGAAAACACGTTTTTTTTTTCCTATCTGCCCCTGGTTCCAGGAGGCCACCTGAAGTTTACCTTGTTGCAGTTTAACATTCCAGTTAAACAATTCTGAGTCCTGTGTCCTCCCAAAAATTCCCAAAATGCAAATAGGGCCCTCAAGTAAACGTAACGGGCCGATACGGTCTGAGGGGGAGGTTGCTGAACCGACTCGAATAACCAAACTTTTAGTGTAATTTAAAACAGCACCAGAGAAGTTTCCAAAAATAGAGCACTCACAGAGAAAATGAACCACTGAGGCTGCATCAGCTACAAGAAAACAAACATCATCTGCATATGCGATTGCCTTATAAGGCAAGCATAAGGCACAACTAGAAATAGACTGAATCTGAGAATTAGTATTCAGCCGACGGAGCAAAACATCAAGAAAAAATACATATAACAATGGGCTTAAAGGACAGCCCTGATGAACCCCCCTTTTTATGGGGATCATGGGTCCTATCCAACCATTCACTACAGGCACAACAGTAGCCGCTCTACAGAAAGCACAAATCCAGCGTACCATAATATCAGGTACATGCAGAAAACGAAGTGCTTCCCATAAAAAATCATGCCTAACCAAATCAAAAGCAGCCTTCTGATCTACGGAAACAACAAGTCCCCCGAAGCCAGACCTGCATAGCCATGAGAAAATAATTCTCGTAAGAGGATCAAATGATCAGAAATTCTTCTTTGAGGCACAGAACAGGATTGGGCGGGATGCAAAACCACCTCTGCTATCCTCACCAAACGCTTCACAATAATTTTCGTTAAGAGCTTAAAGTCGGTGTTCAACATTCATAAAGTTCACCAATTCTCTAGAGAATGGATAGCACCTTTCTGTTTATAAATGTAAATCAAAGTACCCTTAGCAAATTCCAAAGGGAGAGATTCATATGTTAACAGAGAATTAAACACAGATGTAAGTTCTGAGGCCAAATGGTCGCCCAGCACCTTATATAAGCCAGCAGGGGAGACCATCCGGACCAGGAGTTCTCTGTACAGGTAATGAAGAAATAGCCAGTGTCAAATCTTGCTCCGTGATAGGAGAACAAGCCTGGTCCTGACATAGCTGTGAGGGAGCTGGGATATCAAGGCCACTATACAAAGTCACACTGTTACCAGCCACAGCAGGGAGGGGAGAAAAAAGGGCTATAGTATACTTTGTTACAATATGACAGATCTCAGTTTGTGAGGAACATAAGGTCCCTTCTGAATTTAGAAGACACTTCATATTTTTTCTGGCAGACTGATGGGAATTATATTCAAAAGGACAAATAACATCACATGTTCCAACAGTACAGAATTTATGTTGGTAATAAAGTTGTTGTGATTGCCGTAATTGGAAAGTCAACATATCATTCTGTAGGACTTTTATTTGTTGGGTAAGGTCTTGCCCCATCGTGTATGCTATGGTTAATAATGACTGAAAATGTACCCTCTTCTGCAAATAGTCTAGGTATTCCCTCCTACATTTTAAACGACTGTAAGTTTTTAAAAAAGTGACCAGATCATGTTTCGTGTCTAACCACCACTGAACAGGATCTTCATAACAAATAAAAACAGATTTACGGGCTTGTATGAAGGACAGGAGGGACTGCATAAACATCGGAATCTGCAACAAAGATGTGTTGAATTTCCAAATACCTGGACCTTTACGGGAAGAGACAACAGAACCAAAACCAACAGAAAGCAGCTTATGATCAGAAAACTCTACCGCTTGAACTTTGGCAGAAATAATTGGTACTGTAGGAGAGGAAAACACAAAATCAATACATGTGGCTAGTTTACCCTTTTGGAAGGTAGGGGTGTGTTGTGTAGTAAAGGAGAGATAAGAGTCCGTTAAGTGGGCGACTCGAACCAATTTACCCAATTCGTGGGAATCACAAAACAGTTTCTTTGTAGCAGCAAAGGCGCTCTTATCCTGAAGACTCAGGCCACAATTAAAGTCACCAACAAACAATACCTGAAAGGAAGTATGCAAATAAGGACGAAGCAAAGTAAATAAAGCTATGCGTTCAGTTTTGATTTGAGGGGCATAAATGTTTATCACCTGGTAAGGACAGGACCCAATAACAAAATCTATAATAAGTGCCCTACCAGGGGCTACATCAAACAATTTTAGCAAACGGAAGTCTGGGATATTAATTAATACTCCCAGTCCCGAACAAGAATCCTGACCAATCGACCAAAAAGAAGGACCCAGTAACCAGTCCTGTTGTGCTTGTCGGATCTCATGTGTAGCATGAAGTCTTGTATCCTGTAATGAAATTAAACCCAAAGGCAAAAGCCGTAGAAAGGAAAAAATCTCCTTTTAGCCATATGCTTCATACTATTTACATTAATAGTATGGCAAACAAAGTGAAACATAGCAACAAAAAAAAGGAAAACAGACAAAAAATACATTTTACAATTTCCTTTTCCCAACCACCTTCTTCCCTTTAACTTTTGCTCTGGCCTTTCGCTTCTGAGAAAGGCCAGTGCCAAGTTGCAACTCAGGGTCAGTGGTACCGTCAGGGAGAGAAGAAGCTATTGAGGAAGAGTCCGACTCACCTCCAGCGTCATCAGAAAGGGGTTGGAGAAGTTCAAAAGAATTAGATAAGGGCACTGGGGGAGGGGGGATTCTGGACCACTCACAGGAGATGGTGCAACCCGAGGGTTATTTCTCAGTGACCTTCTACGTATGACATTAGTAAGCAGTCGGGTGGGGGCATAGTACTTGGGCCTGGGACCGGGTCCAGAACAGGAAAATTAGACTGGGCAGGATCAGGGACAGGAGAAATCTCAGGCAAGGGGTCATCCATGAAGGAAACCATCTGAGGTACAACCTCAGAGGATACAACAGGCACTGAAGCCTGCAGTAAGGGCTGGGCTGCCCTAGGGAGAGGTACAGCCAAGGTGGTCCGGAGATGGGCCTTCTGCGCCTGTGTAATAATAAAGCGCTGGTCCACTCCACCATCGTGAAATTCCTGGTTATACGCAGCCCATTTACAATTCTGAAAGGTGTGCCCCTGTTCGTCACATAGGTTACATCTACATTCATTCAAACAGTGTGCCCCTATGTGGCCCAATTCCCCACAGATGTTGCATTTCATTTTATCACATACATTACTAAGATGTGCAGGGTCACCACACCGATAGCAAGCCTTCGGCTGACCCGGGTAGGACAAGACCCCCTTATCTCAGCCTATGAAAAAAGAGTTAGGCAGATGTACAACCCCAGAATCATTAGATCATAACAAGACTTTAAACTTCCAGCCCCCAGTCCAAATGTTCTCGGTATCCAAAATGACTTCAGGCTGTCCCTGGATGTCACAACGCTGTTTCAGCCAATACACAACATCCTCCACGTCAACTCCCTCATTACGAAACAGAATAGTGATCATCTTAAAAGTGGGTTTAGAAAGAGGAATAGCCTGAAATGGGGTCCATAATGCAGTAGTCCGCAGAGAATTATACTTTGACCAAAAATGCTCCAGTCCCCCAGATGTTTGGAAACTAATGTTAAACGTGGTTTCACCAGAGCTATGAATTAACGCATATATTTCATGGGAAAAATATTTTGAAGAATCCTTTAGAAGCGTACGTGCCACATAGACCGATCAGGTGGCTCAGGTACCCCCCCCCCCCGATATGCCAAGCGAACAGCGTTGTGTCTCTTAGCAGCCTGGATTGGAAATTTAAAGAAAGAAGAATATGAGCGGCTTGGTCTCGAAATTTGGGGGGGGAGCTTTGGTGGTGGGGGAGCCAGAGCCTCTACAGAAGTAGTAGAAAGAGGAGTCTGAGGTGGAGAACCCTTCAGATAATCCAACACAGGGTTCTGTGTAAGCTCCAGTTCATGAGGGAGACAAAAGGGGTCAGTAGTGACTTTTGAAGCACCTATCTTGCTCTGTAGCTCTGGAAAGTCTTCAGGGCGGGGGGACCGAATTGGAGATGGACCAGACTTCCAACTTCCTGGGACAGTACCCTGGACCCAGCCAGCACCTCTCAGTGCTGATTCAACAGTCCAGGTAGGTTCTTTATTAATATTTACTGTAGATGATTCTTGTACATGTAGGGAGCTCTGTGATGAAATAGAAGTAGGTAGTGAAAAGGAAAATGAATCTGTTTGTACTGCAGGTGGCAGGGGAGCATTTACTGTAGATAAGTCTTGTACATGTCAGGAACTCTGTGATGTAATGGAAGCAGGTTGTGAAAAGGAAACCAAATCCGTTTGTACTGCAGGTGGCAGGGGAGCAGGCAGTAGGGCTTCAGCTCCCGATGCACTAGTCGGGTCAGAGCCTGTCACAGCAACAGGCAGTAAAGGAGACAAATCAGGTGAATCTTCAAGAACTTCAACCGGAGTGGAAGATGCATCTGTGCTGTCGGCTCTCAGGCGTTGCATATCTTTGTGCATTTTCAGTTTTGCACTAGCAAAATGGCGCTCCGCCATTGCAAAACACTCCTGGATCTCTTGTGCTGTCAAACAGTGGTTTTCAGATTCAGATGAAGTAAAATCCTCCAGTAAGTCGACTGTAGGCACGCAGGTCAGCAAGTCAGTTCCATAAGAAGTTAGCAGAGGGCTAGGTATAGCAGCCTTAGTATGAGCAGCAGAACTTAAAGTTGAAGTAGGAAGAGCAACAGGCAAAACATCAGTTGTTGGCATCGTGGTCTCCATTTGTTCAGAGGTAGGAGCAGAGACCAAATCTCCCACCTCCATAGCTCCCTCCTCAGAAAGCAAGGGTGCGTCCGCCATCTTGGACAGAGGTTCCCCCTCTGACGAGTAGGAGAATTTTCCCGGTATCCTGGCAAAATTTCAATAATTCACTATAAATACCACCAACAGCTTAATCTGGTTCAAGGTCAGTTGGCATTCATCTGTATCCCCCTCCCCCTGGGTCGTACCTGAAACTAGGCAGGATTTGTATAGTGCACTTACCCGGTCAACAAAAACTCAATAAATAAATAAAATGTCCCGTAGGTCCAAATAAGCCCACCTGTATGGTTAGTGGAACCTGAGAGCTTAGGGAGCACCACCAGGGTACCATGCAGTGCATGCGTCTCTGTATCCCTGTTATCATCTCTCCAGCAGGTATTTCCACCCAACCAAGCCTTGTGGCATTACATATAGGATACTGACAGCTGTGCCTACTATAAATGTTTGGTCATTTTGTCCTACATACGTAGATCTGTAAAGCGACACAGACCAACGGATTACTACTTTATCCTGACTCCCCCTGGCTTCCCCTTATGTCCATGAACAGCAACATGAGGACATCAAGAAAAACAAGGCTCCATAGGAGACCCAACAAGTCTCCCAGAATGACTACAATGGGCCCCTTAAGGTCCTTAATATGGCCTCCCATCCTGGCAGCAACTATCATCAGACGCCATCAGCCTCAAAAGAAGCTAATCTGACATTAAGTTAAATCATTAGTCATAGCAGATATTCCTATGGAAGTAATGAATTGATGTTCCTGCCAATTTTAAACATTAACAAATAAAAAATATGAGCTTTTTACTTAATGGCTATCTTAATATTACATAACACGCCTAAATACAATACACAACCCCTTTTTTTTAAATTGTAATCTTTAATCCGTGCCAGTGAACATCAGAGCCAGCTGATTACATTCAGTTAATAAAATAGATAGCTCTTTGCAACTCAGAGATCCGATTTCAAGTTGTAGGCAACCAAAACATACTAAAATTGTGTCATTAAAACATGAACAGAACCATAAACAATAATATAATAAATAAATAACACTGGATATTGTACTCCATTCTAAAAGAATGTGCAATTAATAACCAAGGTGAAACAAACCAAAATCCTCTGCACAGTTGTTAACCCATAGATTCCGAATCATTCAGGAGAAAGTTCAGCCAGACTTTAAAATCAGGGGCTGGATTAGCTAAGACCAAAAGTATAAAATTACATTTCAAGTGAAGGCCATAGTAAAATCCTAGATAGGGATTCGAAAGACATGTTTCAGTGAGAATGCTTTAATAATTATCTGCATTACAAGCAGTTTTAATAGAGATAGTTGCCTTAACAAGTGTCTCAAACCAGGCCGTTTAAGCACTATGCCCTTCAAGTCCATAACTAGGGGTTCAATTAATGGCAGCAGTCCTTTTTAATTATGAATCCTGGTTTCTTATCAGTACAAAAATGATGTCTTTTCATCCGTTCTCCTCCATTTTAAAATGTAAATTAGTCAGACTGTTAATATGTATTACTGTTGAGGATGGAGAAACGTATGTGCTTACATACAGCAAGCTAGTTCAAGTTTCAATGCAATGACACTCTGTTTTTAAAGAGTCTGCTTCTATAATATTATAATATTACTGAACTTGAAGAGAAAGGGTCTTTACTCTTTGGGCATACCACCTCCTGCTACTCACTTCGATCCTCAACATACAGAATGCTCACCCTCCCACCACGGCCTACATCAACTGGTCATAATGCCTTCTCATACATATTCCCTTGTTCCTGGAGCTCTCTCCCTGTCGAAATTCGCTCCACCCAAACTCGTCAATCCCTTGCACTCCTCCTTCGAAAGCACACAGTACACTGTGGCAACTGCAACTAAGCCCCCCTACCTACCTCCCCTTTTATTGATCCTATTTCCACACTCCTCTAGACTTTAGACACTCTAACTTTCCATCATCCCTACCTCAACTTTGACTGCCCCTCCATTCCTTACACCTTACGTTCACCTTTATGAAGGTTACTCTTCATCTCTATCTTCTTCTGCCAACTCCCCATCCCCTTGCAGGGTTCTCGGCATCCTGAAGGGGTTAAAGTCCAGGCTACCTATTCCCTCTAACTTCCCAACATTCTTCCTCTAAACTGCACCCCTCCACCCCTTACTTTGACACCCTCCTCCTGTCCTTCTCCCCCTATCTCCATCTCTATTTTTTCTTCTGCCAGCTCCCTGTCCCCCTTGCTGAGTTCTCAGCATCCTGAAGGGGTGAAGGCCTTGGCTACACATCCCCCCCCCCTTAAATTTCTTCCTCCATGTATTCCACATTAGGGATAATTCTTGTGCCTAATAATCCTCTCCCCCCTTTATAAGCACTTACATCCCTTGCCTGCTGTCACCCTTGAACTACTAGCACTGTTCTCAGCTGCCAGTCCTCTCTATCGTTTTAAAAACTAAACTGGTTTTGTCACTAGGAGTAAGTCCAGTGCTGTGTCCAAAATAATTGCTGTTTTGGTACTATGAGTCAGTGATATTGCTGTGTTAGCTATATATTTGCATCTTATGTCCTCTGTATTTCTAATTATGTCTTTGTTTTTATTACTTGGTTTGTAAGAGGATTGTATATGATTCTGTATACTGTTCTCTTGATTGTTGCCTTTCGCCTCCTCTTTATGTAACCCCTTCCAAGGACGCTTCCGGAAATGAGTTGTTTCACAGTTCTTGTTGCTTTCCTGGTGATTCTCTTCTAAATACATACAAGCATACATACATACATAAATAAATAAATACATTTTACTTTTAGGTGCCCTCCACAAGTTGCCCATACAGCTTTTTTGTTTCAGTCAATCATAAGGGTACAAACAGGATTTTTATGAAAAGTTACCCTCTCTCCCTGGACTGGGAGACCATTAGTAGCTCCATTAAATGTTTTCATCTCTCCTCCCTTTGTAAGACTGCCAGATATGATGCTCCTTTTCCTAATTTTTCCAAAATCCCTGTGGCTCCAAGCTCTTCAGCCTTTCTTTTCCAGCTTTTCTCCAGCTCTTTTAAAATTTCCAGTGCAAGCTCATCAGCACAAGATGTGCTAAACCACAGTTCCAGCCATTTCTCCTTTTCTTCCAAGGAACATCCCAGTTTCAAAATCAAATGGACTGCTAAACAAATATGGTTTAAAAATGCCACTTGCTGGATACGGTGATTTCAGCTCAAAAGCGCTCAGGACGTCAATTTAACATCTCGTCTACCCATTTTTTCAGAGAAAACCTTTTATCAAAGGTAAAAAATGAGAAAAATTATTGAGACCTAAACAATGCCTCAAAAATAAAGATTTACTCAGAGCAGCAGGACAGAACAGTGTGGAGTGGAGCAGCCCACAGTCGTCTTACTGCTCCGCCCCTCCCCTCATCGCCACTGGTCTCTAATGAATGCTTCTTTGATTGCTTCATCTGTTTCTTCCCTGGACCATCACATATCTATTACAGCTGCAGCAATCTGACCTAGCCACATAGCTCTACTTTCTGAAGCAATTGTAGCCCCTAGATGGCGCTATCCCAGGGGTTACTACCCCTGCCTGATTTGCCACTAACAGGTTGAGGGGCCTGGATCCGATGGCAGGTGCCTCCACCCAGAGGTCAGGGTTTGCAATAGTTAAACTAACTTGGTCACAGCCCTCTGGGACACTGCAACCCCCCTTTCTTCCCACTAGTGGCCCACACAATATATCAGAATTACCTTCACAGTATACACTTACCCCAGGACTGGTTCAGGCACTGGGACCTCCTGTAAAATAAGATACAGTGCAACAATCACAGTACAATACTTTAACATAGACAAATACCTCAGGCAGTATAACTTTGCTGAAACAAGCAGCTCTGATTTATTTAGGGGGATATAACAAGGACAGGGGGAATCAGGTTAATTAGTTTATCACTTACTATCTATTTATGGCTCTGTGCATTAGGCCTATCCCTTACCAGTTACTGTCCCTTGGGTACCCAAGCCCTAGTGGCTAGTCCAAACCGTGGCAGCTGGTAGGGCCCTTTCACACAGAGAAAAGAAAATTAGTTAAACAGTCAGCAGTACAGTAATTCCATTTGGATTCAATGTGGCAATTCAACAGGGAAGCGACCCTGAATTATACTCACGACCTCCAAACAAGATAGGTCCTTCAACGTCCAGCAGGACTACTCTTGAGCTCCACGAGACTCTCACACATTTATATGGCAAACTGCAACAGGCAAAGTCCTTAATGGCAGCAGGATTCACTCGAGCTACACAAGCCTCCTCACACATTTATATGGTAAACAGTCACAGGCAAAAGTCCTTTAATGGCAGCAGGATTCACTTGAGCTACACAAGCCTCCTTACACATTTATATGGTAAAAGAAAGTACTATACCAGGCAGGCTGCTTCTCTATCCCGATCGCAATTACTGCACAATACCGGAGAACACACAGCAGATTCAGTTCCTGACAGACCGGAGTGCATTCAGCAATTTCTCCAGTCTTCTACAGGGTGAGCCTGGTTTCTACTCTTCAGATATCCTTTGATTCTCTTCACAGGACGGATTCAGTCCTAACAAGCAGTTACACAAGCTGCAGACTGGAACTCTGGGCCTTCACACGTTTCCGACTAAAACTGCACACCGAAAAGCACAGGGCTCCTTCCTCTTCACTGCCAGAGCTCAACTGAAACTCCAGCAGACAAAACCGGGCACTTCCTTTGAGTTCCTCCCAGTTCTTGGCTGGATTGGCTGTCACTCACAATAGACTGCTGCTGTTGGTCCAAAAAGGCGCCGAAGTCTAAACTACATCTCCCAGAGTCACTGCCCATACAATCCTCTTGTGGCTGGCTCAGATTATGAGTCTAAGTTCTGATTCGTCCAAGGCACCATTTTAGAGCTACCTTAACCCACACTGATTGGTCCAGTTCAGCAGTTCAAAACTAGAATGGGGAACTAGGCAAACACAGTTCTGACTGCAAAGAATGCAGGTTAGACAAACTAATTTCATTATTACTCTAAATGATTTCTGGCAAACAGTTACATCTTTCAAATAGGTTCCCTTTGCACTCCTAGTGACTTCAAAATGGGTGAATTGGCAGCAGCTCGAGTGGTACTCAAGCAGAGAAGCACACAGTCCCCCATACAAACTAATTATGTCTGCAAGCAGACAGCTCTTAAAGAGACAGTACCAGAGGCTCTAAAAACACTCACTGATAAATGGCTTAACAAAACACCATTCAGGCTTGGAGCATTCAAGCAAGCTCCTGAAGTCTTTGGGAACCCCCATTTGCAGGGGGTTACACCTTCCTGGCCTGGGAAAGCTTGACGACGCGCTACAAGTACCCATAAGTTTCAACTGCAACCATATACATTTGCATTAGGCTCACACATGTAATCATCAGTCAATATATCATTTTACCAAGAACACATTTCTGAAACATTGCAATCGTCACTCTTTACACAGTATTACACACACATTGTACCATAACTCAAGTTATTACCTCTTGTACATGAAACCTGAAGAGAGGGCCTTCCTATCAGTTACCTTGGGGCTGGACGGGCTAGGCACCATACTTAGAGGGCAACACAAGTAACTTGGAGTTAGCACTGACGCTCAGTTTGGGCAATGAGCTCGGGGACACATACACTCCTTTATGGACAACATTGAGAGGCAAGTCCACAGGCCTTCCAAGGGAATCATAACTGAGGTGCACCACAGGCTTTACAGCTCAACCAGTCTTTCTAGGGGGAACTGTTACAGTCTCTGCACTCTGAGCCTCATTTTCAGCATTGTCCTCACTTGTCAGGGGAGTCTCCATGGGATAGAGGGCTAGAACTTGGGGCACTTTCAGCTCCAGGTTACAGTTTCTGGAGTCCACAACATTTGGCTCACATGGAGAGCTTTGGACACTGGCAGTGGACTGTCAGGGCACTCAAAATACTCTTCTTGTTCTGGTGTATCACCAGTCTGCCCCAATCCATCATTTTCCTCCTGAAAGCTCAAACAGTTCAACCATGCACAATGATTCCATTTCATCTGATCTGATGCTTTGCACTTCACTTTCTGGGAGCATTGGTTCCAGGGACAAAGCTGGGGGCTTAGACAGTCCAGAAGGCCCAGCTCGTCTCCAGTATTGACTAGGGATTGCCCGAAACAATTGACTCAGTTCATAAGAAGGATAGTATTCAAAGTCACTCACTTTCTTCTGATATGGACTGACAGTCATGCTCAACTGGGACTTGTGGAGGGGAACACTTTAACTCTGCTTCTGTAGGTGCAGACTTTCTTGATCTTTTCTTAGCAGCAGCTCTAGTCACTGGTCCAGAGGGGGCATCTTCTGGGGGCTCAGACTCAATCAAGATTTGTCCAATGGGCAGTAAATGATTTCTATGCATTGTTTTTACATATTTTGAATTATTCTCGGGCCTTACTTTGTACACTGGCAGATCATCTAGTTTGCCCACTACAATGCGAGGGAGATGGTGCCATCTGTCAGCAATCTTGTGTTTGCCATGCAGTCCCAGATTTCTTAGCAATACCCGATCTCCCTCCTGGAGTTCCTGTGCTTTCACCTTTTTATCATACCTTTCTTTGTTGGTCAGATTTCTTTTGGCAGCCATGGTTTGAGCCAGTTGGTACGCATGAGTTAGCTGGGCCTTTAACTTTTGCACATACTGTAAATAGTTGTCAGCTTGAACCCCATCAGGAGAGACCCCAAAACACACATCTACCGGTAGTCGAGCTTCTCTTCCAAACATCAGGCGGTAGGGGGAGAACCCAGTGGCATCACTTTTGGTGCAGTTATAAGCATGTACCAGGGTGCTAATTTGTTGGCTCCATCTAGGCTTGTCCTTTGGGTGCAGAGTGCCTAGCATATCTAGCAAAGTTCGGTTGAAGCGTTCAGGCTGTGGGTCCCCTGGGGTGGTAAGAGTGGTTCTGGACTTTCGACCCCCACAGAGAAAGCATCTCTTTGATCAGACGACTCTCAAAGTCTCTCCTTGATCAGAATGGATTCTTTGTGGAGCCCCATAGTGAACAAAAAGTTTTCTACAAATACTTTGGCCACAGTGGATGCTTTCTGGTCTTTGGTGGGGAAAGCTTGGGCATATCTCGTGAAATGGTCAGTGACCACCAGCACATTGCTGATATTTCTTTGATCTGACTCCAAACTCAGAAAATCAATACAGACCAGCTCCATGGGTGCACTGGTGGTGATGTTAACAAGGGGCAGCCCTCTGGGTGAAAGCTTTCCTCTGTAAGCTGGCGACTACAAGTTCGAATGTGTTGCTCCACATCAGCCCCATCTTAGGCCAATAGAATCTGGATCTCACCAAGTCAAGCGTTCTGTCTATACTGAGGTGCCCCATGTGGTTGTGCAAGGACATCAGTACTAAGTCTCGAAGGCAGTGGGCAGCACTAGTTGTTGTTTGTCTACTTGTCCCCTCTGTCTACTGTTTCTCTGTATAACAGTTTATTGATCAGTTTCAACTTAGGACCTTCTTTGTATAACAGTGCAGTTCTCAAATCAGTGGAGCGAATTTGGACACATCTTTTCCTGCATAGAGGGCTTCTAAGCTGCTTTGATCATGGGATCACGGGATTGAGCCCTGAATACTGTCATTGTCCAGCTGAGGCAGTGCAACAATGTCTATTGCAGAAAAGTGGCAATAAGCAGCAGGTATGCAATTCTCAGAGGGTCCAAGCAATCCACCATGCAGTCCACTGCGTCCGTGGACATTTGTTCCTCCTGTCAAACTTCCGGCAGAGTGCCCGAATGTCAGGTTCTGCCAATCGGGCCCAATCATTCTGGGAACAGGCCTCCGGCAGAAGCGAGCATCAGCATCTATGTGGTTCAGACCTGCTCGGTATTCGAGAGCATAGTCATATGTAGATAATGCAGAAAGCCACCTATGGCCAGTGGCATCCAACTTAGCTGAGGTCTGCACATAGGTCAAAGGATTATTGTCAGTTTTACTAGTATTTTAGCCCCATACAAGTACTCATGGAATTGGTCAACAATAGCCCACTTCAAAGCTAGGAACTCTAACTTATGTACAGGATAGTTCTTTTCGGATGGGGTCAGGCTTCTACTGGCAAAGGCCACTGGTCTCAGGCCATTCTCGTGCTCTTGGTACAACACACCCCCAACCCTTGCAAGCTAGCATCAGTGTGCAGGGGCGTTAGGTTTCTTGGATCGACATAGGCCAGCACTGGAGCATGGGTAAGTTGATATATGATCTCATGAAAAGCAGTCTCACAATCAAGAGTCCAGCGGGCCCCAAATACTCACTCGGATGAAAATACACTCTTTCAGTCTTGAGGGACGCTGGCTTTGGTATTTTTTGTGGGTTGGGGATACCCTTGAGTAAGGTTAAGTAAAGGGCAGATCACTCTTGAATAGTTCTTGATGAAGCCGATAATAACCACAGAATCCCAGGAATCTTTGCAGTTCTTTTAGATTTTGGGCTGTGGCCAGGTGGTCAAGGCCTCAACTTTACTTGGGTAGGTCTCTATTCCTCGGTGGATACTATGTGTCTCACATACTTTACTGATGTTTGAAAGAATTGACACTTATCAGTGGACAGTTTAAGGCCAAAGTCCTCCAGTCGGTCCAATACCTTAAATAATCTGCTCTCATGTTCCTCCAGTGAGCTGCCAACACAATAACATCATCTAGGTATACCAGGCACTCTAGTAAGTTCATGTCCCCACTGCACGCTCCATCAATCGTTGAAAAGTGACTGGGGCACCTGAAATCACTTGAGGCATCCTCATGAATTCATAGAAGCAAGCGGACAGATAAAGGCTGTCTTCTCACGGTCCTTCTGGGGCCATCGGGATCTGGTAGTACCCACTGCGGAGATCCAGCACAGAGAACCACTTGCTCCCGTTTAGGCAGTCCAAAGCATCCTGAATGCGGGGCATTGTGTACTGATCAGGGATAGTCTGCCAGTTTAAGGTGCGATAATCCACGCACATCCTTACTGTCCCATTCTTTTTCCTCACTACCACAATGGGGGAAGCATTAGGGCTTCTGGATTCTTGTATTACACCAGCAGCTAACATCTCTTGCAGATGCCGTCTCACATCATCTATATCAGCAGGTGCCAGGCGTCGAAACCTCTCACGAAATGGTCTTTCGTCATGCAGCCGGATATTGTGCTCAGCTCCTTGCACACATCCTACGTCCCATTCCTTTAAAGAAAACACCTGGTCTCTCTGGGCAAGCTTCTCACTGATCCTCACTTTCCATTCAGCTGGCATTGGGGAGTCACCGAAATCAAACAAGTCAGGCGTTACTCTGTCATTCTTCCTCGAACTCTTGCTGCTGGGTAGCACTGCAGTGTCTGCACAATGCACATTAGCCAGGATGCAACCTCTATTTACTCGAATGTCTCTTCAGACACATTATGAACTTGGACCATTACCCTTCTGGCATAAGCATGGGCTCTAGCGGGCAAAATACTAGGCTTGACCAGCAGTCCCTCTGGCAATTTTCCATCGCCTGGTGCATCCAACATTAATATTTTATTCTTAACATCCTTTCTGATACGGACCTCTCCCTGTAAGGTACACTGGGCATTTGGCGCCAGGATCAGAGACTCAGGATCCTTCTTCCATACAATTCGACCGGTTCCTCTGGTTCTATTTTTCAGCATCTCTCTGTGCCTCATAGGCCTTCTTAATTAAAGCCGGAACTCTTAAAGCTCTACTAGTCTTTGACCCCTGTTTTTCATAACACAACTGTGCCAGCCTTCCGAACATATGAGCATTTGTTCCAGTCAACAAAGGGACACCATCATACAGTCCAGTGGGGGACACACTAAGGCTAGGGTCTCTACTTGTTCGGCCACTCCAGCCACGGAGGTGGGGAAAGACAGCCAAATTCGGATATACCCAGAATAGGGGTAGGCCTTCTCACTTAACCCCCATACATGCAGTCCTTCTAATGGTTGTAAGGGTACGTCTGACAAATGCTTCTGATACCAATCCTGGAACATAATTGTCACTTGGGAGCCACTGTCTAATACAGCTCTTGTAGACACTCCATTCACCTTTACAGTGGTCTCCATGGAGGGACCCACTATTCTGGACCAGTCTGGAGAAGCGGTAGTGGGGGCCTGGGCAACTGACTTTGCCACAAAAAGACGTAAGTTAGCATTTTTGGTGCCCTCACTGGGATCATTTGTGCACCTTTTAACCACTGATTTGTTCTCCGAGCTCTCCTTGCAGCCTATATGCAACTTTGTCAGTGTCTTTGGGGACCGCATTCCCTCTTCATGTGCCCATCCTTCCCGTAATTATAGCAAAACATTTATGGAGTTTGAGCTGGCCGAGGCGCCACACTGGGAGCCAGGGGGTACTACTAACTGGAAACCTTGGTGCCATCTCTGTCTCCTGGCGTGATAAGCATTTGGAGACATCTCATCAGTTTCTCCACTTCCATGGTCAAGGAATTGAGTTCGGAGCTGTTATCAGCAGGAGATACATGGGTGGGTACCCCCACTCCCATAGCAGATGCAGTCGGATATAGATGCGGGGCCCATTACTTGCAGGCATGGTCCATAGAGGACTGTTTTTGAATTCCCGGATCTCTTAACAGTTCGCCTCCATTGTGGCATATCTTTTCCTTATCAGAGCACTCATTGACTGCCAACCTCTGCCCTGAACTTCACTTGATGGGCCACCTTCAGTCACTCGGGTCATAACGCAGCTATTGGTGCAGGTCCCTCCGAGGTTGCCTTTTCTCAACTCCTCAATTTCTCTCATTAACTCATCATAGGAGGTGGGATTCCAGTCGATTTGCCAGGGAACTGAAGCAACAGCAGTTCTGAGAAGGGGCAGACTTAAGGATCCTGTCCAGCCTGGTTCGGTCCAGTTCAATCGCTGGCAAACCTACCCTTTCTGAGGCATTCTTGCAACAATTTTTCCAGTCGAGATACATACACAGACAACAACTCCCCTTGGTACTGTTGTGCATTTCTTACTCTCCACCATAGATCCTCATCAGAATCTGGACTCCCATACACATTCTCCAAGGCCTCAAGATAGGCCTGTGCAGTCACTTCAGGGTTACTGGCCCGTTTAGCACGGATGGTAGCCAGGGCAGGACCTCTGAGGCTCTCACTAACCCTCTTTCGCTTTTCAGCTTCCGAGCATTGCCATTCTAGCACTTGGGGGGCAACATAGTCTATCCAGGTCTCCCAGTCATCCTCCCCTTGGGGGGTGGGGTGGGTGCCAGAGAAGATCCTCAACCTTCGGTAAGAGTCGTGACTAATGGCAGGTGCAGAAATAGGAGTCTGCATTGGTTCAGCCACCATTACGGGTACTGGAGCAGGAGAGGATGTTGGGGAAGGAACACCCCCAGGTGGCAAGAATAGTTTCTTCAAGTCCTCCACAGTTTTCCCTTCCCCCAGCAACCATTTAGCAAATTTCTCCTCAAAAGTTTCAGACAGTGGTGGGGGCTCATTCCCCCCCGGGTCTTTACTGTACTTAGTAATCACTCTCCAGGCAGTGAGGGCTCCCTCTGGGGTAATGGTCTGTGGCACTTTGGAGCTATCTGTGGGATCCTTAAACTCTACTAGGGCCAGGAAAGTGTGGGTGAGCAGATTAGCATGCCGACCCACCACCACAGGGTTTTGTAAACCTTCCACCTTGGAAAGTACTCCCTGTACAGTGTCCGTATTGATACCCAGGGGGATGTCCAGGATGAGCATAGCATTTTGGGGGTCAATCTCCTCCCCAGTACACCACTCCACCAGCCGGTGCACAGCCACTTCTGTCGGGGTATCCATTTTTTTTCCTTAACAGTGGTTCGTAAATATGGCCACTAGAGGACACACAATCCCAGCGGTGAGCCTCCAAGATGTAACCCCTAGATGGCGCTATCCCAGAGGCTACTACCCCTGCCTGATTTGCCACTAACGGGTTGAGGGCCTGGATCCGATGGCGGGTGCCTCCACCCAGAGGTCAGGGTTTGCAATAGTTAAACTAACTTGGTCACAGCCCTCTGGGACACTGCAACCCCTTTCTTCCCACTAGTGGCCCACACAATATATCAGAATTACCTTCACAGTATACACTTACCCTCAGGACTGGTTCAGGCACTGGGACCTCCTGTAAAATAAGATACAGTGCAACAATCACAGTACAATACTTTAACATGAGACAAATACCTCAGGCAGTATAACTTGCTGAAACAAGCAGCTCTGATTTATTTGGGGATATAACAAGGACAGAGAGTCAGGTTAATTAGCTTATCACTTTACTATCTACCTATGGCTCTGTGCACAGGCCTATCCCTACCAGTTACTGTCCTGGGTACCCAAGCCCTAGTGGCTAGTCCAAACCGTGGCAGCTGGTGAGGGCCCTTTCACAGAGAAAGAAAAATTAGTTAAACAGTCAGCAGTACAGTAATTCCATTTGGATTCAATGTGGCAATTCAACAGGAGCGACCCTGAATTAGTACTCACGACCTCCAAACAAGATAGGGTCCTTCAACGTCAGCAGGGCTACTCTTGAGCTCCACAAGACTCCTCACACATTATATGGCAAACTGCAACAGGCAAAAGTCCTTCAATGGCAGCAGGATTCACTTCGAGCTACACAAGCCTCCTCACACATTTATATGGTAAACAGTCACAGGCAAAAGTCCTTTAATGGCAGCAGGATTCACTTGAGCTACACAAGCCTCCTTACACATTTATATGGTAAAAGAAAGTACTATACCAGGCAGGCTGCTTCTCTATCCCGATCGCAATTACTGCACAACCGGGAGAACACACAGCAGATTCAGTTCCTGACAGACCGAGTGCAATTCAGCAATTTCTTCCAGTCTTCTACAGGGTGAGCCTGGTTTCTACTCTTCAGATATCCTTTGATTCTCTTCACAGGATGGATTCAGTCCTAACAAGCAGTTACACAAGCTGCAGACGGAACTCTGGGCCTTACACGTTTCCGACTAAAACTGCACACGAGAAAAAGCACAGGGCTCCTTCCTCTTCACTGCCAGAGCTCAACTGAAACTCCAGCAGACAAAACCGGGCACTTCCTTTGAGTTCCTCCAGTTCTTGGCTGGATTGGCTGTCACTACAATAGACTGCCCCTGTTGGTCCAAAAAGGCGCCGAAGTCTAAACTACATCTCCCAGAGTCACTGCCCATATAATCCTCTTGTGGCTGGCTCAGATTATGAGTCCAAGTTCTGATTCGTCCAAGGCACCATTTTAGAGCTACCTTAACCCACACTGATTGGTCCAGTTCAGCAGTTCAAAACTAGAATGGGGAACTAGTCAAACACAGTTCTGACTGCAAAGAATGCAGGTTAGACAAACTGTAATTTCATTATTACTCTAAATGATTTCTGGCAAACAGTTACATCTTTCAGATAGGTTCCCTTTGCACTCCTAGTGACTGCAAAAATGGAGTGAATTGGCAGCAGCTCGAGTGGTACTCAAGCAGAGGTAGCACACAGTCCCCATACAAACTAATTATGTCTGCAAGAGACAGCTCTTAAAGAGACAGTACCAGAGGCTCTAAAAACACTCACTGATAAATGGCTTAAACGCCAAACACCATTCAGGCTTGGAGCATTCAAGCAAGCTCCTGGAAGTCTTTTGGGAACCCCCATTTGCAGGGGGTTACACAATGAAATGGCATTTCAATGTTTTACCAAGATCCTGGCCCTGTACTACGTCATAAAATCCTCACTGATGCTTCACCTGCATTTGGCTTTGCCATGCTGTACAACAATGCCTGTTTCGCAGCACCATGGTCTCCCATCGTGACTGGTACCCTTTTCATCTATCATTTGCTACTGTAGCTACAATTTTCAGGCAAACACCACACCAGCGATCAATGGGCACATGTCTAATGAAGTAACGACATACGCCCTCCAACAAGCAATCATCCACCCACTATCTGTCTCCAAAAGGCCCAGTACACTTTTACCTTCTATGGCTACATACTACAATGATCAGTATGCTGTCACTCTCTATGGCTTCATACTGCACCTAACTGATCTCATCTTGGGATTGGTTTCTTATTTCACCCCTCCCTCTAATATCTTCCTACCTCCTTCCCCTTAAACCCCTCCACAGACTCTTTCCTGGGACAAAGCCCTCTCTGGCTGCTACCACTTGCACTTAGTAACCAAACTGCGATAACAAAGCTTTTTACTGTATAAACTAGAAATTATGCTGTTTATTTATTTGCACCTTTGCAATTGCCAATCCTTTGTTTATTCTGTGTATATGATTCTGCCATATGTATCATTAGTTTTTACCCTATGTACTGTACTGTACTGTATTGTTTTGCGTATATTGATGTGGAACCTTTGTAAAAGAGCCATCTGGGGTCAAATGTATTAATCTGGATCTGAAATTAATAAAAAAAAATAAAAACATTTCTCCAGCTATTCCAAACAGTTATCAGACTATTCATTCAACCTTACAATTTAGGAATGCAAGTTCAGCAGTTACTGCTTGTACTGTACCTAATAATGCATCATGTCTCTCCAGTCCACCCATAAGCTGTTCCTTCATAGTCTCAAAAAAAAAAAAAAAGAAGCATTTCCACAAAACTAAACTGAAGACAACCTGCTGACATATTCTTCCAGAATCTAATTCCTCCCATCTGGCTTTCTGCTCTTATCACAGACTTTATGCTGCAAGCTGCCATGACTTTGGCATTGTATGCATTTTTACACCCTTCTGACTTTTCCCCTGCTTCAACAGCGTTCCCCTCTCAGCAACATCTCTCAACAGCCAGCACATGGAAATATGCAGACGTCTATGTGTTATTTCTCAAACCTCCAAATCAGACTGCCTGTCAAGGCTTTCACAGTAAACCTTATCCTTCTGGCAACCAGTGCTGTCCCATCAACATTTTGGATCACTGAACAGCTATCATGATTCTCAATCTCTAGCCATACCACTACTACAAACAGAGAAGACAGTCATGACTACTTCATGGTATGTCACCAATTTAGGAATCCTCCTTACTCTCTTCAGATATGAGCCACAGCAAAACTCAAGACATTCCTTCTGCATCAGGGTCATCACTCCAGCATCAAGATACATATTCCTAGTCACATCATCAAACACCTAGGCAGCTGGTCACAGGCTTGAGGCTGGTTGCTAGCCTTTCGACAGTCACTCTCTCTTCAATCCACATTGGGGGGGCCTCTAACCCTGAGGTTACCATCCTTAGCCTCGAGATCTACACGTGACTCTCCCAAAATGTTATCTCATTGGAGGGCTAGAGCAAGAGGTAGTCCTCCAAAGTTTCCACTGAAGACATTAGAATCAATAGTAAAGGACAGATTGCTTCTTTATATAAATTCCAGTGATGTTTTAAACATGGATCAACATGGTTTTACTTCTGACCATTTCTGTATCACAAACCTCATTTGCTTCTGTGAAAACATTAGCCACATATTAGATCAGGGAGGAGCAGCGGATGTGGTCTTGCTAGACTTCTGTAAGGCTTTTGATACTGTTCCATGTCACAAATGTACTCCACAGGTCAGTCCCCCTGCTCCCACAGTGCCAACCTCGAAGTGCGACAGTGTGAACAGGGGACAAACAGGATAACCCTCCTGTCTGTTTTGGGCCCGAATCACCTACTAGCCTCAAGTCCTGGGGGTCAAAATGTGAACCTTATGCTAGCATACCCAGTTGACAGGCTCAGATACGTACCCTCTTCAGGGGATGCAGTACAATCCTTCACCCAGGGGCACCCAGCCAGGTTTCCAAAATGTACCCTTATGACGCAATATGAGGCCTAGGTATATTCCTAACATTAGCAAGCTTAGTAACACATTCAAGCCCTTAACAGCTGTTAGAATTAAATACGGGTTCGGCATCCACATGCAAAAGAAAACTGAGAAGTCACAGGCAGTATTTCAAGGAAAATATTGTTTACAAAAAATGGTAAAATAGGAAAAATATCAAACACAGAACAATTATATCACTAACTTACCGTGACATAAAATAAATGGGAAGTTACAGAACACAAATAAGCCTACCCCAAATACTTACAAGTTCTTGCTGAATTAAATTGTAACATGCCTAGCAACCAGTCCACAGACTAAGTGTGTCCTTGATTTTCAGAGAGTCCTTCTGCACCAACATCTCTTGCAAGCAATATTCAAAAGTCAGTTTTCTCCTCCTCCTGGTGATGTCACCCGTGAGGTCACTGTTAGATCTGTGATAAATCTGTAATCTGAGTAGAAATATCCAAAAAGGATATTATTCTTCTGCTGGCTGTTACCAATAAAAAAAATATGTGACAGTCTTTGCAAGCAGGTTACTTTGATGGTTCATAAACCCACATCCTGTCACTAGTCCCCTTCTAGGTGAGAAAACCAAGAGGAATCAGCCAAATTACTTCCCTTACTGCTATGTCATAAATGTATACATGGGAACCAACTTCAAAAGCAGGAGCAGGTTATAAGGGGTAATAAACTGTCCCTCTAGAAGGAAGGCATTTAATTAGGTTTCACTGGTCAGTTTCATGACATCCTCACGGACACCTTGAAGGTCAAAGGTCAAGTCTCTCACACTCTGGCTGCTTGTCCTAGGCAGACAATCACATGCCATATATTTATATCATAAATATCATACATATAACCATAAGCAGATGGCAGAGCATCACATTCCACACTGGGCAATAGTTGAAAAACTGACAAGACTCAGTACAGTTAAAAACATAGTGAGATGGGTAACTAACTGGTTCACTGATACAACCCAAAGGGTAATCGTGAATGGCTACTTATCAGGTGAGGGAAGCATGACAAGTGGAGTGCCCCAGATATCTGTATTGGGCCCCATGATATTTCAACTATTTATTGGCAACTTAAGTTACAACATTCAGAACTGCATTATTAAATATGCAGGTGATACTACACTTGGAGGTCCTAGTGGCACAGTGGAATAAATTAAAGGAATACAAACAGATCTGGATGTAATAACAAACTAGGCATTTAAATGGGGAATATCATTCAACCTGGACAAATGCTGTATTCTGCACCTAGGTAGGAATAACATCCTGCACCAGTACATACTGAGCAGTAAAATATTAAAATCTACCTACTTAGAAAAAGATCTGGGAATACTTATAGACACCAACCAAGATTTTAAAAAGCAATCTCCAATCTGCTCAGTATTCACAAAAGAGGAGGAGGGGGAGGTGCCTAATCCAATTAAGAGACGCACTCTTGATAGGGAGGTCGATCCCAGTCCTTTCACTGAAGAAAGGGTTCTGAAAGTACTCCTAAAACTGAAGGTGGACAAAGCAATGGGGCCTGATGGAATTCACCCCAGAATTCTAAAAGAATTAAGGGGAGAACTAGTGAAACCACTGTCTGACTACCCGTTTTAACAAATCATGGGAGAATGGTGTGGTACCTGAGGACTGGAGGAAGGTGGATGTGATTCCCCTTCACAAAAGTGGGACCAAGACAGAGGCAGGAAACTACAGACCTGTCAGTTTTGACCTCATGGTGCAGGAAAGTGATGGAATCACTTCTGAAGGAAAGAATTGTTGAGTACCTAGAGGCCAGCGGGGCACAGGACCCAAGGCAGCATGTGTTCACAGCGGGAAGGTCATGTCAGACAAATCTAACTGATGCCTTTGACTGAGTGACAAAAGTAGTAGACCAGGGGGGCTGTGGACATGGACTACCTAGACTTTAGCAACGCATTTGACACAGTCCCACACAAAAGATTAATAGTCAAATTAACCAGCCTGGGAGTGGGTCCCAGTGTGATAGCCTGGGTAAAACATTGGCTGGACAACAGGACACAGAAGGTAATTGTAAATGGAGTCCACTCTGAAGAAAGAGGGGTTACTAGTGGGGTACCGCAGGGTTCAATACTGGGTCCAGTCCTTTTTAATGTCTTTATAAGTGACATTGCAGAGGGACTGAAAGGAAAAGTATGCCTCTTTGCAGATGACACAAAGATCTGCAACAGGGTTGATACACAAGGAGGCGTGGAAAGGATGAGAAGGGACTTGGCAAGGTTGGAGGAATGGTCAGAAGTATGGCAGCTTGGATTCAATGCAAAGAAGTGCAAAATAATGCACCTGGGAAACAAAAACCCCGGGAAGATTACACAATGGGGGGAGGTAGTAACAACAGCACAAATGGAAAGAGACCTAGGGGGTAATCATATCAGATGACCTTAAGGTTAGCAAGCAATATGAGAAGGCAGTAGGGAGGGCTGGGAGTATACTGGGATGTATAGGGAGAGGCATCACCAGCAGAAAACTGGAAGTTGTTATCCCTCAGTACAGACAGTTGGTGAGACCCCATCTGGAGTACTGCGTCCAGTTCTGGAGACCCCAACTCCACAAGGACATAGACAGGATCAAGGCAGTCCAGAGGAGGGCAACTAAAATGGTGCAGGGTCTGCAAGAGAAGCCATATGAGAAGAGACTACAGGAGCTTAATATGTATACCCTTGAGGAAAGGAGGAAGGGGGGACATAATAGAAACTTTTAAGTACCTCAGTGGAATCAACAAAGTCCAAGAGGGTAGCATCTTTCAGAAAAAGAGATGTGCAAGAACAAGGAGACACAATTTAAAGATAGAGGGCAGTTCAGGGGCAATGTAAGGAAGTTTTTTTTAGAGAGGGTGGTGGATGCATGGAACAGCCTTCCTGAGGAGGTTGTGGGGTCTAAAACTGTGGGAGAATTCAAGAATACATAGGACAGACATAAGGCAATTCTTGTGGGGGGGGTAAGAAGAAATAGGCTGTTGGTTAACTAGGATCTGCAGCTTATCCTGTAGGCAGGGAAATGGGCAGACTAGGTGGGCCAAGCGGTCCTTATCTGCCGTCAAAGTCCATGTTTCTATGTTTCTAATCTCCACCCTCCTCCACCCGCATTCCTCTCATTGGTCAGCGCCTGACATTTTCCTCCTCCCACATAAGCTCTTCCCTTCCCCTCCTCTTATTCTTGCTCTTCTTCACCTAAATGTGCTTTACAGCAGTAGAATTCCTCTCTCTGCTCCTCAGAAATGAGCATCACAGCTGCTAGTGACCCAGTCTCTGCTTATCAAAACATGCACCCCAGCAGATAGTAATTTATTCTCGGCACCTTCTAAACTACCCGCATAACAGCTAGCCATCTTCCTTTATCCTGTCCTCAACTAAGCTTTCTTGACAAACCAGGGTCCCCTACTCTACTCTCCCCTTGCAGTACTTCATCTCCTGCAGCACTGATTCCTGCATTGGGGTGCTTATTCACCCCAGCTGCATCTCACTTGTATCTATATTCAGTGGAAAACTGTTAATAGCCTTGTGCTCAGATTTGAACCTCTAAATCATGACAGTGTGGATATGCCTCACCTGCTTTCCTAAGCCTCATTACACACTCATCCTCATACTCTTGACTCTGATCCCCTCAAGTTTTGTAAGAAGCCCCTCTATTCAAACTATCTCAGCAAGTGCATCCATCACCTCCCCTACACCCTATGTACCCTCTCCTGTGACTTCCCTGCTACTTAACACTACCTCCTCCAAAACCAAATTCCTATCTCCTGTACCAAGACACCATTTGTTCTTTCAGCTCGAATGGTTACCCACATCTTCTCCCCCCTCATTAGATATGCCTCTCAACCTACAATGCAGTCTACCTCCTTCCAGCTAGAATAGGGGTGAGCCACATCTCTCAAGCTCTTAATTAGCTCCCTGAGAAAGCTGTTACTTCTTCTTCTATTATGCTCAAGGAATGTGGAACTAAACCCTGGACCACCTGCTCCTCTCTCAGGTCCCTTGGATCTGGCCCAGTTCAAAGGACTGCCTTTTCTCCATATTAATGCCTGCAGTCTTTTAAGGAAGCTGGACGCTATCCAGGCCTGGGTATGTTACATCAACCCTGACTTCTTTGTCTTATCTGAGACCTGGCTAAAATCCCACCCCCTCAACCAGGCTATAAATATTCCGTCTTACAATGTCTTTCATGCCGATAGACCCACTAGGGGTGGGGGCATCGCCATTTATATGCATGACAAATACTCTGTCTCCCTCATTGATGCCACTTCCATTCCCAAATAATTCAAATGCCTCTCCCTTATGGTCTGAATAGCCCCTTCCCAATCCATCTCCATTACTGGTTGCTACAGGCCACCCTCCGGAGGCCTCAGATTGTTGCACACCTCAAGTTCCTACTCAGTCCCCTGATCACTGAAATTATTATCATGGGCTACCTGAATCTTGATTGGTTCTCGCAATGCTCCTCCTCCTTAAAAGTCCTTTGTGACTCCCTCGAACTCTCCCAACAATTAAACAAAGCCACGCATATCAATATCAAAAACCCAGCCAACAATTCTCATCTTGACCTCATCCTGGTAAATAAACCTCATAGTTTCACTCACTCTGGCATCTTTCTCAATAATGTAAGTGATCATTGTGCCATTGGGTGTATAAGAAACCTGCCCAAATCTGTCTCCTCCTCAACCTACACCTACAAGAGAAGCCACTGCTATCCTGTCAATTTCCTCCTGGACCTAAACAACATCAGGTGGCAAGATTTCTACTTCATCCCCTCAATGGATTCTGCCTACTCCCAGTTCAAAAATTTGCTATTGCAGGTTATAAATAAGCATGCCCCGCTGACCAAAATCAGAACCAGTTCCAAATCCTGCCTTTGGTTCAATGACTCGCTCAGGTCTGCCTTACATAAAAGAGACGCTCTTTGGAAAAGGGCACGTAAAACAAAGCTTCCCTCTGACAGGACAGCATTCCATGTCTTCAGGAACCATTGCACAAAATTAATCAGAGCAGAGAAAGCAAAATACGTTCAGTCCACCCTGGACTCATCCACTAACAACCCCAATAAATTCTGGATGACCCTGAAGGAAATTCAAGGCTGCAACCCCCCCCACTACCCTCTCTGCAAAAGATTTCTACTGGCACTACTACTACAACCAACAAAAATGACATTCTAAACCTGTTAAACAACCATTTTGCCATGGCTGGCCTTGCCTTCAACACTTCCCTACTAACGTTCTTCGTTCTTCCCTTCTTAGCTCTGACTCCTCTAATCTCCCTATGAGATCTCCCTCCCTTTCAAATTCCTTCAGTTTTGCTCCCATTACCTTGCCCTTAATGCCTCTAGAAGTGCTGTGGCTGATCAAATCGACCCTTATTTTTTTAAAGCTTGGGTACCGTGCAATGACTAACCCCATCACCCACCTCTTTAACAAGTCACTCTGCGAAGGGGTCATTCCCCAAGATTGGAAAATTGCTCACGTTGTCCCTCTTTTTAAATCAGGTGACCCAAGCGACCTGAACAATTACAGGTCTATATCCCGCCTACCAACTGTCTCTAAGCTACTCAAAAAACTAGTGAATGCACAAATCAGGGACTACCTTGAGACACATAACCTTTTGAGCCCTCTTCAGTCTGGCTTCAGACCCAGTCTTAGTACCATCACTGCTTATGCCAAGTTAACTAATGATTGGCAGACAGCGCTCGATGCCAAAAAACATATCTGCACCCTTTTTTTAGATTTAAGCAAAGCATTTGACACTGTTGATCATGACCTCCTTCTGCTCATGTTATGTAATATTGGCGAGGATGCCCCTCCTTCTGTTGGTTCACCTCCTACCTTTAAGGCAGACAGAAACAGATCAAAGCACAATGTGACCTGTCCCCGCTTAAATCCCTCTTGAGAGGAGTCCCACAGGGTTCTATTCTGGGGCCTCTGCTTTTCACGATATGCATCAATGATATCGACCTTAATATCTCCACAGCTAATATACATCTATTTGCAGACAACACTATCCTGCTGACCCCCTCCCTGGACCTGGCCTGCGCAAACCTCCAACAAGAATTCAGTTTGCTTCAATATAATCTACTTCATCTTAAACTGTTGTTCAACACACAAAAAACTAAAACTATGTTCTTTTCCCCTCAGGCACCCATAGTCAATACTGTCTCCTTGGGGGCTAGCCCCCAAATCACTACCTCTTGGGGGAATCTCTAGAGACAGTAGGAAAGTTTAAGTATCTTGGCTTCTGGATTGACAGTAGACTGTCCTTCAATCTCCACATTGATGAATTAGCCAAAAAGCTTAGGCACAGACTAGGCATATTCTAGAGGCTGAAGTATCTTCTCAAGCATCTTCTCACCTATGAGGCTAAAATAAGATTAGTCCAATCTACATTCATCCCTCTCCTGGACTGCAGTGATATCCTTTATAGGCACTGTCCAATCTCCTCCCTTTCCAAACTCAACACACTGTACCATAGAGCCCTCAGATTTATCACTAACTCCCCCTTACAATTCTCACCACTGTTCTCTCTATGCGGAGCTTTGTTGGCCCTCCCTAAACACCAGAAAACTGAAAAACGTCATAGTATGGGCCTGCAGAGCTACAGCAGGAAAGCGTCCCCAGTACATCTCCAAGCTTCTGGTCTTCTCCACAGGAGCATACTCCCTGAGAAGATACTCCTGTATCACTCTTGAAGTCCCTAGGGCCAGAACTCGGTATGGTTCCTCCTCCCCTAAGTCATGCCCTTCCTGCCATTTGGAATACACTCCAAAAATGCCTAAAAATCCCACATCTTGTCAACTTGCCCATCTTTAAAGCACTGATCAGCAACCTGTTTAATGAAACCTGTAAATGCTTCAAGCCCTAATCCTCGCCTGTGCCTCCTCTATATTGCTCAAGATGTTTCTTCTCCCTCTAACCCCTATGAGCCATTTAGCTATTGTAAACCATAAATATGATCAGTACTGTATTCTACTATCCATATAAATATTTTACCTGATGTTTCTTCTTCCTCTAACCCTGAGGAGTCGCTTAGATATTGTAAACCATAATTACGACCAGTATTGTATTGTATTGTATTGTATTATCCATGTAAATATTCTTCATGTATATATGTATCTAAACACACTGGGCTGGATACTCAAACTGTGCCATTCTGAGGCTGAAGCCCTTGCGCTACGCCAAAATAATTTAACGCGGGGGTGTGGCAGGCGTATTCAAAGAGGTTAAGCTGTTGAGCAACTCCTTTGAATATCACCCAACCACAACCACTGTGCATGGCGCAGTGGAACTTGCACCACTGCAAGTTGTCAGAGTGGAGCATTCAACTTGCGGTGGCGCCAAGTACCATTGTGCCATCGCCAAAATCCACGATATTCAAAGGTGACATGCAAATGGGGCCATAATTCATACGGGCGGGGGCCATTTGCATCTGATTATGGCCCCATTTGCATGCCATTGGCATGTGGAGTGCGCGATCGAGGACTGGCGCCTGGCGCCCTGCCAGGCAGCAACCGTCGAGGACCGGCGCCTGCAGCCAATCGCCCGGCAGCAATGTGGCTCCCCACCTCCTCCCATACATATCCCTGGTGGTCAGTGGATGAAATGCCCGATCGCGGGCAGAAAGTAAAGCGGAACCCCCGCCCGAACATCTCCCTTGTGCCCGATCGTGGGAGAAATGCGGAACCTCCCCAAACATCTCCCTTGTGCCCGATCGTGGGCGAAGTAAATTGAACCCCCACCGAACATCTCCTGGTGGTCCAGTGGACGAAATGCCGATTGCGGGCGGTAAGTAATTGAACCCCCAAACATCTCCCTGGTGGCTAGTATCCCCCACCCACCCACCCACGAGCCCCACCCCCGCTCCCCGGCGGCTGGCGGTAGGCAGCATCCACCGCCTGCCGCTCCGCCCGCCCGCCGACAGTGACACTGCCAGTGGGGCTGCATGCCGTGGTGCAGAGCAAGAGCCAATGGGCGTGCACATCCGTACATGACAGTCAGATTTGTGAATCATTCACAAGTCTGGACTGTCATATACAATATGGGCTACGCGCATTGCTCTTGCTCATAACCATGTGCCAGCCCTGCCGGGCGGTCGTCGGCGGAACGGCAACTGGCCCAGGCAGACTCTACCGCCCGCGGCTGCGAGGAAAGATGGCAACTGTGTGAAAGAAGCCTGTCTGGGGAAATATTAGGGAGAAGAATCAATTGCCTGCCACCCGATCAGCATTTCAGATCCCTGGACCACAAAAATGTTGATAATTTCAACGCCCGCCTTGATCGGCAACTATCCTGGACCACCAGGGAGAATTGGAGGTGAAGGGATTATTTTCTGCCCGTGATCGGCACAAGGAGATGTTCGGGGTTCTGCATTTCTGCCCGATCGGGCACAAGCGAGATGTTCCGGGGTCTCATACTTTCTGCCCGTGATCGGGCACAAGGGAGATGTTCGGGGTTCCGTTTACTTTCTGCCCGCGATCAGGCATTTCGGTCCACTGGACCACCAGGGATGTGAACGGGGAGTTATTAAACATACGCCCGCGATCAGGCATTTGGTCCACTGGACCACCAGGGATGTGAACGGGAGGAGGGCCACATTGATGCCAGCGATCGGGCTGGTGGGGGAGTACACTATGCCCGCGATCGGGCTGCGGAGAACACAGGGACTGAGTTGAGGGCCAGCCACAGATGGCAGCTGCTGTGTTGCGCCCTGCAATACAGCAGCTCACCAGTGGTGTGGGCCTCACTTTCAGTTTCATTTCAAAGTCCAGCGCGAAGAAGCTCAGATATTCTGCACAGCCCGGCTGAATATCGGGCTGTGCAGTTTATGCATGGTTCCTCCCCCTCCAGCTGAGCATGCATTCATTTGCATTGCGCTGTTGCTCAGCCTATTTTCAGTGGCGCAACTGCCTCCTGCTGAATATCGCAGAATGGCGCAATTTAGGACTTGAGCATGTGCAACCCTGTTGCGCATGGCGCAACCCTTTTGAATATCTGGCCCTCTCTGTTCAAGCATCTTTTTACTATAAAGCTTGTTTTATTGTATTTTGTTCACCCAGGTCCACCTTGAAAATGAGTTTTTCTCAATGGTGCTTTCGCTTGGTTAAATAAAGATTAATTGATTGACAGTGCTATATCTAAAACAGAATATTAGGGGCCATAAAAAGGAACACAAGTCCTAAGCCAGAGATCCTAATGCCATTGTACAGATCATATGTAAGACCACATCTTGACTTTTGTAATCAACTATGGTGCCCATATAGGAGGTCAGATATACAGTAGACAGAGAAGGTACGATGTAGAATAACTAAAATTGTACTGGAAACAAAGAATAATTAATATAAGAAAGAATAGAAAAACTGAAATTATATACTTTTAAGGAACTCAGGAAAAGCGGTGACTTATTATGACATAATACATGACCCCTATCTCATGAATGAGCTGAACATTGTTTTTAAAGATATTAATTCAAAAACAAGACGGCATGCATTGCAGGTTGTGGTTAGAAGACTTAGAACACATAAAAGAAAATATTTTTATACAGAAAGGATGGAGAACCTCTGGAATAGTGTTCCTGAAGACATAATTACAAGTGTAACAGCCCCATTTTTCACTCACCTGGGCTGCCCCGGGGCCCTCAGGTTACTCAGCATACTTCCTCAAGGGGCCAGGCCTGAGTTCTGGCCAGATGGCCAATGATGACGTGGTGCCTCCACCTGGGGCAGTGGCACAGACTCCTGTGGACAAAAACAGGTTACCACTCCCCAGGAACAATGGTGTATCCCCATACAGGCTGACCCTTCCAGCACAGTTATACCAATGACCCCACCCCGCAATAACGATAATGACAAATCACAAACACTTTGATTAAATGACTAACAAGTAACCCCTTTATTTAAAACACTGTAAGACAGGGAAGGTGAGGGCTACCCCCTCGCGTCTCCATATACTCATACACCCAACCCCGCATGAGACTCCCCCCTCCCCTGGGTGCACCCAGAATAGTCCCTGACAGTGAGTACCTCACCGTTCTCATTTGCAGGCTTGCGGTCTCTTGGTGGGGCCCATGTTGAACAAACGCAACAAGTTTAGGGAGCTTAAGTCTGTCTTAGGGGCTGGGGCTCTTCCCAACCCTCTTAGCTGATGCAATAAAATCTCCAGCGCTGCAGCTTGGCGTACTCACAGTGGTCCAGAAGGGTGACGAAACTCTCTGATTGAAGAAAGGCGGGGGATTGTGAGTGAGGCACTGTTCTTTGCCTGACTGGCTTTTCCAGCTTTGCCTGAGGGCCTTTATATACGGTGTTCACTAGGCAGGCCTGTTTGTCCTTTTTTCTCTCTCTTTCTTTCTCTGTTGCAGCAGAGATTTCACACTGGGGAAACAGGGTGGCTCAGTTTCCCTCAGCCAGGACTTGGATATGGCAGCCCAGCGTTCAGGATACTCTCCTGGCTGAAAATACTTGTCCCTGCGTGGAATAGTCCATGGGGCCCAAGGCTGACTCTTACTGTCCATTCCAGTCCAGTTAGTCAGCCTCACAGCCCTCAGGGGACCCTCCTGCTCTAATTACACTGCAGCAGCTGCAGGCTTCCTCCTGCTCTTGCTTTGGGGGGGGGGACAGCCAGAGAGCCCACAACAAGCCGGCAGCCTGTGGAGCTGCACTTTTCCACTTGCTCAGTACTTTTTCCCCTTACCAGCTCTCTCTTTTCCCCTCCTTTCAGTCCTCTCTCCTTTGTTCTCTCCCTTTGGTGCCAAACTCTCCCTTTAAAAAGCCCTGGCACAGCCTTCCTCTGACTGGTTGCTGACCCTCATGTGACCTCCAGGCTGCCTCTGGGTACTCTCCCGGCAGCCCGAGGTCTGTGCATTCCCATGGGGGTCTCCATCTTGCTCTCAGCCACTTCCTTTGAATTTCTGCCCCCCCATTCTTCCCTTGTAGCCCCTGCCAGTGATGCTATGGACAGTGATCATGACCAGAACTCATCTGGTAGCTGGGCACATCTTCCCCAGCCCCTTTGCTCATCTGGGGCCCGGGGAAATACTGAGTTTCTTGTCAGCCGCACAGCCAAGTGATTTTAGGAGTATGGCTCCTTTAAATGTAGGGAGGCAGTATAGCGCAGTGGTTTAAAGCTCTGAGCTGCAAATCTGGAGACCTGGGTTTGAATCCCACAGCCCCCACTTGCATACTGTGTGACCCTGAGCAAGTCACTTAACTTCCCTGTGCTCCCAGGTTGCATCTGTAAACAAGCCTTCAGTACGTCTCACCGGGTTAAACAATTGGGAAAAAAAAAAGTCCAGCCCGGCAGCATCCGTGCATATGCATAGCGTGCGGATCACCATTAAAATATATATATATATATATTTATTTATAGTCATGTGGCTCTGAGCCCGATCCGCCTGAGAACCAGACCTAGGACCACGCACCTGCACCCAGTGGCACAGCCAGTCATTCTGTTGCTCATCCTGGATCCCCAGAGGTTTATTTTACTGAGGTTTTTTTTTTTGTCTCCTAAGTAGTTGTCTAGCACCATTTATCCAGTATGAGAATTTACACTGTGAGATGGGGTCAGATGGTGGCCCACGTTCTCTACAATTCTGCCATTCCCTCTCTCCTCTGTAAGTTACAGGTCAGTCCGCTATCCCTCATCACCAGCTATGATCTGTCAGTCATCACATTGCCCTTCTGTGTTTGTAGTTCCTGCTGCACAGTTCTTTGGTGCTCCTTCCTAAGGTACCTTTAGCCAAAGGAACCACATTCCCATGGCATCTCTAGGGGTGGAACCCTCCTCAAAAGTTACTGCAACAGGATGATAGTCCCTCAGGGGACAGAAAGCATGAACGGCCACAGTAACTACAAATGACAGTCAACATCCAACCATACAACTAGCCTTCGGCTGCCAGCAAGTTACACAAGCATTACTTCACATTGTGGTTGTATACACCCTGAGCTGCTGCACACAGTCCTGTTGCTCGGGAACACTAGAAAGCTACACATTGTTTGTACTTACAATCCCCCTAAGGGGGTATATCGGGGTTGTCCTACCTCCTCGATACTGTTGGCTCAATGACTTGGAATAATGAGCTAATGATACTGGGTGATCTCAACTTAAACTACCTGCAACCTCTTCCTACTATATGTCCATTCTATATGCTGATGACCTGGTCATCCTCACCCATTCTTGGGACATTGGGGTCATAAACCACCAACTGAGTGAGGATTTTAGGAGTATCCAATCCTCAATAACGTCCCACAAGCTGGTCCTCAACCTTAAAAAAACTCAGGCCATGCTCTTTGGGTCCCTGGCCAAGATAAAGGCCTCCCCTACCCCTTGTGTATCACTGGTCTTGATGGTGCTCCAGTCCTCATCACTGACTCCATCAAATACCTTGGTATGACACGTGACCCACAGCTGGACCTTGGACACCATGTCCAGAATGTATGCAGAGCTGTTAACTGCAAACTGGGTCTGGCCTATCGAGCAAAGAGCAATCTCACTTCTGCTGCTCACCTTACACTGGCTAGAGGCACGTTTCTCCCCTCTCTCTGCTATGGGTTCCTCCTGTTTGCTGGTACCTCCAAAACCCATCTTACTAGGTGGACCATTGCCTACAACAACATTTGCCATTTTGCTCTTGCTGCCTCTCGTCTCACCCACCACTGTGACCTGTATAGCAAGCTTAACTGGCTCTCCCCACCCAATTACTTACATTTTGTCCTGGGCTGTTTCACAGGCAAGGTCCTTGGTACTGGCACCCCCACCCCGGACTAGCGGAGCTCCTCATGCCAGCTGCCTCCTCTTATAACTCCCTCAGATCCCTTGGCCCAGTTGTTCTTGGGATTCCTGCCACTCGTACTCAAATGGGAGACAGAGATTTTGCCTCATGTGCCCCTAGATTTTGGAACTCCCTTCCTGTCCAGGTCTGCTCCTCCCCTCCCATGCATGCCTCTGAACCTGTCTGTGGAATCACTTGAAGCTCTCCTCGACGTGTGGTTGTCTCAAACCTCCATAATCTCACCTGGTCCCCTACACTGAACCCTACCTCCTAAGGTGTAACCTGCCTGCATGGGTGTTGGTCCTGCACATGGTGTATCCACCCTATGTATTAGGTGTTACTCTGACTGTGCCTCCACTTTTTGGGGTCCTAAACTGTATATAATTGTATATAATGCATTGCTCACAGCCTTGGTGACTCGATGTATATATTCAGACCATTTTTAACTGTGTGTACCTACTGACTATGTTATGCTCCTTTTTCCCTGACTGTGTAACTGCCTAAAGTATATCATGTTGTCCTCTGTATTGAACTCATATTTCCTTGTACTCTCCTGAGTCATACCTGAAAATAGGCAAATGCCTTGTCTAGTGTACTTACCTGGTTAACAAAAGCTAAATAAATAAAAAAATGCAAAGACCTGCCTGGTTTGATGGGTGGGAGCAATTAGCCACACCCCTTTCTATGCTATATAAACCAGCTTCCTTCAGCCTCATTCAAATGCTCCCACAATCCACCCATTCCCCTCCAGTGACTTGCTTCTCTCCCTGGGCTCCTTCCTAAGGTACCTTTAGCCAAAGAAATCACATTCCTGCAGTGCCTCTGGGGTGGAACCCTCCTCAAGAAGGTTTCATTGCATTCCTGGTACCCTAACAGGGTGGTAGTCCCTCAGGGGACAGAGAGCATGAATGGCCATGGTAACTACAAATGACAGTAAACATCCAACCATAAATCTAGCCTTTGGCTACCAACAAGTTGCACAAACATTACTCCATATTGTGATTGCATACACCCATTAAATGTGTGGTTACTACCCCTGCCTTATGGACTCAGACAAGGTTGATGGGAATAGGTTGATAAACTCTTGATTGGAGGGTTTCTATCCAAGGTTTAAATAATTTGCATGGTGCACCACTGCTCAGAGAAAGTTAAAGTAGATCTTATGCCAATATAGTACAACTTCCTGGGATGATGCAGGTCCTTCCCACCGCCTTTTGGTAACATCTCACTCCCAAACCAATGCAGTGCAATAACAGTTACCCTGTTGAGCATGCAACTTATACTCTAGGAAACAATGAGCTCTCAGACAAGGATTTAAACATCAAAAGAACAATAACTTTATTCAGAGACTGAAAGGCCTTAAAAGTGGGAGCTAGGTAAGTAATGAGACAAATATGTAGTACCGTACTGGCTGGCTCTTCTGTGCCCTTCTAGGCCCAGCCTACATGCACAGGGACTGCTATTCTTTTGTCCTTCCAGGTGCAGCTAATTATTGCCCCTCCCTGGTCTGTGCTTACATGTTCATTCAAGCTTAGCCCAAAATAAAGTGGCCTGCTCCCACACCACGCATGCACAGTACAGTAGTTTGATTTAGACTGCCTGTACTGATGGCACTGCCCTCTTCCCACTCGCACCAGAACATATCAGTTCAAATCTATTTGGGAGCTCCCACTGCTTCGCTGGGCACCTAGCCATGGAAACGGTATAGGCCTGAAGACATTGCACGTTGCTTGCCGGTGGTGGTGCACATAACCAATAAAGCAATACTTTTAAATTAAAACCCAATCCAGAAGGTTTTCAAACCACAGCTGAATTATTTGTAAATCTTGCCCAGATTGCCAAGTCCAATAAATGCTTTCCAACTAAGCTACACAAAAGTAATAGTTGCAAGGCAAGCCCTGAGTTTGCTCACAGTTCTCCCAGATGAGGGGCTCTCCCTTGATGTGCAGGGCTGATGGTGCAGTTTGCAGCAAGCCCCTTTTCTGCCTAGTTTTAATCTCCATCCTCTGTAGGGCAGCCCTCTAGTGTTAGCTGGTAGATGGTTGTTTCTTCAGGTACAGTAAGGCTTCCGCACTCAGCAGTTAATCTTCCGCAGCTCCGCCTCCTTCTGAGGCAGTCTCTGTAGATCAGTCTAAACCCACACATCCTGACATTCTGTCCTGAGAGGTGGTAAAAAACTGGTACTGGGTTGTAGTACTGGTTAGGTGGTCTCTATCATGTTTGTGGCTACAGCACAGCAGAAGTCTCAGCTGCAGCTATCAAGCTTTTGCTTTCATGTTGAGCTAGCATATGATTACCTTCTTTTCTGAAGCCAGAAATTCTGATTTTTAATTTTTTACTCTGTCTCTTCCAGGCAGATGTACAATCTGTCTCTGCAGTTCGCAGGCACCAGTCTGCTTCCTGCTGCAGTCACTTATGGACTGGCTGGGTCCTGGCACAGTTCCTGCGCTCCTCTTCACTGCTGACTAAGGAGGGAGTCAGTGCATTGGGGTAGAAGTTTGATGTCTTTGTAGAATATTTAAACTAGCAAATGGGGAGAGGGGTGCAGCACCCCATACGTCGAATGGGAAGAACACCCCTCTCCCCTCAGCTAGTGGTCAAACAGGAGTTCAGCATGTTTGTAGTTCATTTGCATCAACAGATAAAGAAAAAGGTCTGACTCCCCCATACGATGCACAGGGGAAATGCTGGACCTCGCCCAACAACTCACACACCGAAATCTGGTGAATGGAAAATCATGCCCCCTGTGCCTCCTTATACGCCTCCATTCTATTTTAAGGCTGTGTCTAGAAAGGAAGTCCTGAAGCTCCTGAGGTCCATCTCTGATTATACCAGCTCTGGCTCAGACTCCCTTGAACCCCACCTCTTGAAACTTGCAGCTCCCCTTATTGCATTACCGCTGGCCAAAATTTATACGTTATTACTTTCAGGTGGAGTGGTCCCTGACCTCTGGAAAGCTGCTTGGATCACACCTGTACTTAAAAAAGGGGATCCTAAGGTTGTCATGAACTACAGACCAATTGCCATACTCTAGGTACTGAGCAAAATCCTGGAGAAAATTGTCGCAACTCAGACAACTGACTATCTACTTAAGCACAGCCTGCTCTTGGATACCCAAAATGGCTTCAGGAAAGGACATAGCACAATGACTGCACTCCTTAAATTCACCACAGACACTCTTTCAAAAATGGATACTGGCAATCTGACTGGGGCTATCTTTATTGATCTCACAAAGGCTTTTGACCTTGTTGATCACACTTTGCTTCTCTCCTCGCTTCGACACCTGCATTTCTCCTCCTCTGTTGTTGACTGGTACGAAAGCTACCTGACAAATAGAACTCAGGTGGTGAAATTTAATTCCTCTCTATCGAACAGTACCACCATTAACATTGGTGTACCTCAGGGCTCCATCCTAGGGCCCCTCCTATTCTCTCTTTATATAAATAACATTGGAGCTGCTCTAAAATCCTGCTCTGCTATTTTATATGCTGATGATCTTGTCATCTATACAAGTTCTACTAATATAGACACTATCAACACAATCCTTTGCTCTGACTTTAACAATATCCAAAACTGGTTATACGACCACAAACTGGCTGTCAATGCTAGCAAAACTAAAGCCATGCTGCTTGGATTGGCCCCAAAGCTCCGGGCTTGCACAACAGCACTGATGGTGCAGGACTTAGAAGGTCAATTACTGGAATGTGTAACCTCTTTCAAGTACCTGGGCATCCTGCTAGATCATTCTCTTGATCTTAATCTTCATGTACAGTCTGTTTGCAGAGCTGTCAACTCCAAACTGGGTGTTGCATGTAAGACTAGTTATATGCTCATGCCATCAGCTAAAATGGCCATTGCGAGCGGGATTCTGCTCCCCACCCTAACCTATGGGGCTCCCTTATTTGGGGCTGCTCATAAAACTGACCTACTCAGATGGGATATTACGTATAACAACATATGTCGCTATGCCTCTTCTGCTCCTCGGCTTAAACACCACTGTCAGCTTTATAATGATCTTGGTTGACTGTCTCCGTTAGTTAGTAGGAAATACTACCTTGGTTCTCTTATTGATTCGATAATTCAAAATCAAACCCCTAGGTGTCTTGCAGCTATGCTTGTTCCTCAGGACACACTCTGTGGTCTACGATCAGCTGATAAATCCTTTCTGAATTTGCCGAGGTGCCACACTAGGAAAGGAACTGTTGCATTTGAGCATGCGGCTCCACAGCTGTGGAATTCCCTTCCCCTCGACATTAGACTTTCTAGCTCCCACATATGCTTTAAGAGAAAACTGCGCTTGAATCTGCTGATTGCTGATATTTGTTCCTGCCTTCACCCTACATAATGACTGATGTCTCTGGCCATACAATAGTATTTCCTCACCTCTATATAACCCTCTTACTGCCTCAGCCTGTCCCGGCTCCCTTTCTCTGCCCATATACAATCTTGCACTGCAGGAATCTCCCTTACAGTTAGATACACTCATATAATCTGATTTCATGGCTTGATCCCCTCTTCCTCACTTACCAACCTTTTCTTTAATGACACCCCCTGCTCTCAATGGTTATTTCTTCCTTTTGTATTACCTGTTTTTGTCTTTGTGTACCTTGTTCTGTTCATATGATATGTCACCTGATAATTTATTGTCCAATGTCCTCTCTATTCATTGCATAGGTAGGTACCTATGAACTTACGAATGGTCTACTCTGTATGTCTCTGATATATTGTAGCCACTTTAACTCATTGTATATAAAGCACTTATAATTTGTTATCCTGTTAAGTTTCTGCATGTCTGTATTCTCCCGGGTCATGCCTGAAAATAGTCATTTTATGGCTAGTGCACTTACCCAGTTAACAAAAGCTAAATAAATAAATAAAATGTATACAAATGCTCGCAGTCTGGAAACAAGATCCCAGACCTGCAGGCAATAATGATAGAGGCTAAACTGGACATAGTAGCCATTAGCAAGACATGGTTTACCAGTAACCACACTTGGGAGACTTCGGTACCTGGCTATGTACCATTCAGAAGAGACAAGGTGCAAAAAGGGTGGGGGGTGGGGTGGCCCTTTATGTCAAAGAAAATATCAAAGCTACAGAAATTCAGAATACACATAAGGAGCCAGAAGAACTGTGGGTCACCCTGGAAACAGGAAATGGGACAGCCATACAAACTAGGGTTGTGTACAGGCCTCCAGACCAGGGGGAGGACATAGATACGTTACTGTTAGAAGATATACAAAACATGACAGCTAAAGGTGAGGTTCTGCTAATGGGAGACTTCAACATGCCAGATACAGATTGGTCAATACCAGCAGGGACATCTGCCAGAACTAGACACATGGTTGATTCCTTGCAGGGGCAGGGCCTCAAACAACTGGTACAACAACCCACAAGAGACAGGGCCATCCTAGATCTAGTACTGACTAACAAGGAAAGGATCACAGATCTCCAGGTAGACGGTCACCTGGGTGCCAGTGACCATCACATGGCATGGTTCAATTTGGCCACTAGAACAAAATCATCCCATTATAATGCAAAAATATGGGACTTAAGAGGAGCTGACTTTGATAAGATGGCCAACAGAGTTAAGCTAGCCCTGGCAAAAAGAAATATAGGTGAGGGGGTACAGGCAAAGTGGGCAAGCATTAAAGATGCAATACTTGAAGCAACATCCCATTGGGTTAGTGAAAAAAGGAAGTGCAAAAGAAGGAAATCACTTTGGTTCTCAAACACAGTAGCAGAAAAGGTCAGAGCCAAAAGGCTGGCCTTCAGAAAATATAAGAGAACGCAGCAGGATGAAGATAGGGAGACATACCAAACTTCCCTAAGGGAAGCAGGGAAGGCAGTAAGGCAGGCAAAGGCCCAAACTGAGGAAACACTAGCACGAACAGTAAAAGAAGGGGCAATACTTTCTATAAATACATTCGTGAAAGGAGAAAGTCCAGAGGGGGTATTGCTAAGATCAAAGGGGATAAGGGGGGGGTGAGGAGGAGGACCATGTAAAAGCATCTATCCTAAATAGATACTTCTGCTCAGTATTTACTGAAGAGAAGGTAGGGCAGGGCCCACAGTTCAGCATCATGGACACAGTGGGGAGGGAGGTGTGCACTAGTCCCTTCACAAAAGAAAGGGTCCTACAAGAGCTCGATAAGCTCAGGCTGGACAAGGCAATGGGACCTGATGGCATACATCCCAGGGTACTAAAGGAGCTAAGGGTGGAACTAGCAGAGCCATTATCAGAACTGTTTAGTGAGTCTCTGAGCACAGGAGAGGTCCCAGAAGACTGGAGAAGGGATCATGTGATCCCGCTCCACAAGAGAGGTAGCAGGGAGGAGGCAGGGAACTACAGATCAGTCAGTCCTACCTCAGTGGTGGGCAAGATTATGGAGGAACTCCTTAAGGAAAGGATAATGCAACACCTGGAATCCATAGGAGCACAGGATCCAAGACAGCATGGGTTTACAAAAGGAAGGTCCTGTCAAACTAATCTCATAGATTTCTTTGACTGGGTAACAAGAGTGGTGGACCAAGGGGGGTCAGTTGATGTTGCCTACCTTGGCTTCAGCAAAGCTTTCAATACTGTTCCACATAGAAGATTGATTAATAAGCTGGGTAGGCTCGGGGTGGGTCAGACTTTGGTCAACTGGGTTTCAAACTGGTTGACGGGCAGAAAACAGAGAGTGGTGGTAAATGGTATACAGTCAGAAGAGATGCAAGTCACAAGTGGGGTACTTCAAGGATTAGTCCTGGGGCCAGTCCTCTTCAGTATCTTCATCAGTGACAATGCAGACGGACTGGAGGGTAAGGTTTGTCTGTTTGCAGATGACACCAAGATCTGCAACAGAGTAGATGATCCAGATGGGGTGGGCAGAATGAGAAGAGATCTGGATAAACTAGCAAAATGGTCGGAAGAGTGGCAATTGGGGTTTAACGCAAAGAAGTGCAAGATCATGCACATGGGGAAGAGAAACCCTGAAGCCACCTATAGGCTGGGAGGGGAGTTGTTGGCAGTCACAAGGGAAGAAAGAGACTTGGGCGTTATCATCACCGATGACCTGAAATCATCCAAGCAGACCACTAAAGCAGTAGGTAAGGCTAGAGAGATGTTGGGGTATATTAGGGGTATCACAAGTCGGAAGAGGGAGGTAATAATCCCTTTTTACAAGACAGTGGTTAGGCTCAATCTAGAGTACTGCATGCAGCACTGGAGGCCACACCAGCTCAAGGACATTAACCAAATTGAGGCAGTCCAGTGAAGGCCAACCAAAATGGTGCAGGGACTGCATCAGAAAATGTATGAGCACAGATTAACTGAGCTTAATATGTATACCCTAGAGCAAAGGAGGGAGAAAGGTGATATGATTGAAACATTCAAACACCTCAAGGGCATTAACAAGGTGAAAGAGTCTAACATGTTTCAATTTAATAAAAAATAGCAGGACAAGAGGACACAGCATGAGATTAGAGGGAGGCCGATTAAGGTGTAATGTGAGGAAGTTCTTTTTCACAGAAAGGGTGGTGGATGCATGGAATGGCCTGTCTCAGAAAATGGTGGATGTGAATACGGTGCAGGACTTCAAAAAGGCGTGGGATAGGCATAAAGGAGCAATACAGATGAGTATGAATAGATAGGCCATTGACAGAGCAAAGGCCAATGGCACATTCATAAGGCAGAAAAAGAAATGGGCAGACTGGATGGGCCTTGCAGTCCTTATGTTTCTATATCCCTGCTGTCAGTCCTGGAGACTGAAGAGCAAAAATTTGTGGCAGAAACACTCAAGGGCCCCAAGAAGCCAGGTATGTCCCCCACACTATGGGATGGGGGTGGGCGAGGTTTCCAGTAAATGTATTAGTTTTGTGTTGTTTTATTGCTGAGTCCTCCTGCCCCAACCCTCAAACAAACTCTGAAAAGTCATGAACCAGTTTGTTATTTAAATACAGTGAAACCTTCTTATGATGGACACATTTGTTCAAGCAGGTTTTGTCCATTATAAGGGGTGTCCACTACATCCTAAAGTCTTAAAATGCAAATCTCCTCTACCACAGCTCACACAAAGGAGTTAAAATCAACATACCCCCTCCTCTGCCAACCAAGGATACAGGGAACTGCTATTTAAAGCTGATTGGGAACTGATCAGCAAACAAGATTGGAAAGATTTGCTGTACAGTACAGTACCTGCATTGACTGGGGGATCAGGGGCTGAGCAGTAAACATGATTAAGATTTTATTGTGCAGTACCTGTGCTGATTGGGGGATCAGGAGAAATCAGGAGCAATCCCCTGGAGTAAAGTGTCAGGTATTAGGCATCAGATAAGGTGACTGATGTCTTTATAATGCCAGGCAAATCTGCTAAATGATCAGGTAACAATTAGCAGGCAGTTTGCATCATGTAACAGGGGCAAAGAGGAGCTTGCATTGTCTACTATACAGGGGTTGCAGAGTATGGTATAAATGATATTTTTAACATTATAGGCATAGCTTTTGGCTTTTGGCAAGGCAGATCTGTCCATTATAAGAGGGTGTAGCTGTGTATAGTATGGACACAAGTATAAATAACTGCTGTGAAAACATATAAAAAATGCATACAAGAAAGCGTTATCAAAAGATGAATACCACATGTACACAGCTGGTGACTAAATGCTTTTATTTTAATCATAGTAAGGGAAAGGAAAAGGGGAAAGGGGAAATTGTTTAACCAGGAAAGGCACTCATAGCGGAAGCTTTGTTTCCAGGTGTGACCTACCGACAAAGACCACAGACACAGCACTCATTCAGCACAATACATCAACAGGCAGTCTCTTTTGCTAAATGCAATTTTATTGTGTGCTAGAGTCAAATGCCCTCACCTCAGCTTTTCGGCTGTGAAGCCTTCCTAAGGGGGTTTGACAGGGAGACATAGAGCAATCATTAAGTATCAAAATCACCATGACATCACAAACCATGTGGTGTTAACTCTTAACAAATAAAAACTAGCAAAACATCCATAATAACAAAATTGTTTCAGTTGTACATAGTACAATGCAATCACTTTCTACATTATTTTATGTAAGCAATAAGACATGACAGGGTGTGCATGGAACATATTTTACCGCATGGCCAGGGGCGTAATATGGCATGAGGCCTTGACTGAGTCCCTTTAGCCACTGGCGTGTGGTAAAATATGTTCCATGCACACCCTGGAGTGTCTTATTACGCTTATAAAATGGCCTCCTATTTTTTTTAGTTTGTGCAGTTAAGAAAATCATGCTTAACATGTTGAAAAATCATTTTATTCTGGTAATCAATGATAAAATAGTCCTTCTGCCTAAATTAATATTGATGAGCTCATTTGCATATGGCTGTCTGCTAAAATAGTAGACACTTACACACGAAACAGTGGTAGCGGAGGTCTCGTCTGAAGGCAGCATGTCATCACACAAGGCTCAGGGACTTGAGAAATGGAGTCCCTTGGCTGGTTTAGCCTACCCATTTTATAACGCAGCAACATTACAGTTGCGGAGACCTAGGAATGGGGCGGAGTTATGCCACTGCCCGACAAGGCGTGGCGAGCATCTCCTGAGTTGCAATTGGCTAGGCGCGACTGCTGGGATTTCTATAATTTGTGTTTTATTTGATGTAAGTTCTTTGTGCCATGTACATTGTTCTGGGTCTTTGTCCCACAGAGACCATATTTAGCCCATTTGCCGCCTATGTTATGCAGTTGGATCAACACCACAGCCTCCGTTCAGCAAGATCAGATTTCACGCAAGCGCAGTCATAACTGGAAATAACACTTGGCAGCGGGAAGTTTGTTTTGGAGATGGTGAGTGGAAACCCAAAAGGAGAGCCACAGAACTGGGTAAAAGGAAAAAAAGTATTTTCTAGTTCTGTGGGGCCAGGAGACTGGGCGAGAGGAGAGAGAGAGTACGAGGTACATTGTGAGTGGACTGCTTGGTGTTCAGTGTTGTAAAGATGCCGGCGCCTCCCCAATCTAGAGGTTGTTTCCAGAGTGACTGCGCAATCACTGTGCTATCGGGAGGTAATGTTAGGGTCAAGGCTCCAGCAGTAGATGCCTAGGTCCACACAGTCCTAGCTCTGCACCATGTTAACCATGCAGTCTGAAAGTATTGGAATGCAAAGTGAGTGAGCGAGCAGGTTCAGCCATGGGAGAACTGCTTTTTAGCGAGGAAACAACAACAATGGCAGCATTTTTAAATGCCAACGTTCTACGCTTAGTGATTTGTTGCCGTTTAACTGCCGTTCTTTTTTTTACCAATGCATGGAACATATTCTATGCACGGTGAGCTTGGTCTCTGATTGGCTGGTTTAGCCTACCCATTTTATCATTTAAACTTTCCAATTCATTTTTAGTTTCCCTGTGCTTGCTCAAGAAACATCTTGTGGTAGAATGACATTTGAGAGGTGTGTCAAGGATAAGTCCAATGCAGAGCACTCTACAGTGGGCTCGACCCTGACAGACCAGTGACCACATAAGCAGAAAATGACGGTGGTTGGAATTTCACAGTGGGGAAGTGGCCACACTTGATAGGAATGAAGTGCTCCAATGAGAGTGCCTCATTCATTTCATTTACATAATGCTGTCCACCCCACTCCCTCTGTTCCCTGTCCCTGCACTCGGCATCATGCAATGAAACCATCCCGCTCCCTCCTACTGCGTGCTGCCCGCCCCAATCCCTCTGTTCTCGTGCCAATATTGGGGTGCACAATCCCCGTGTCAGCATTATCTAAACTCCCCCCCCCATACACTGGGGAGCCCACTCCCAGTGTCTGGAAATAAACATTCTTTTTCCCTGTTAAAAAAAAAGAAAACTGTCCCCCGATGTTTTTTTTAAAGCCTGTAAAAAGGAAAACGGTCCCTCATCATCTCCCGCATACCCATCCCCCATCCTGACCTCCCTCTGATTACCCACCTCCCCACCCCTTACCCATATTTACTCTCTGAGGTCAGCAGCTGCGATCTTCTGAGGACTGGGACATGTCTGCACTCTTCAAAGCCGAACTGTGAACTGAGGAATCAAGGTAAGCACTGTATAATGGCTGTCAATGGGGGTTTCAACTTATGTTGATATATCAGCCATTTTTAGGAATTTTGACCTCACATTTTCAACATGGGTTCCTGGGACCCCATCTCATGAACATTGTCACTGTCATTTTATTACTCAGTCCAGAAAGGGGATTTTATGGTCGCTGTGTGGAATCACCTTCCGGGACTGATTAACGAAATGACAGTACCAGTGTTCATGAGGAAAGGTCCCAAAAAGCCCATGTTGAAAATGTGGTGCAAAAAATCCCCCAGATGATTGCATTACAAGCGTGCATTGCACAGTTTCTATGCACGCTCATAACTTTGCCAATTTTTAATATTTTCACTCTAGATTTTCAACATTGTCACTTTTTCACACCTCCTCATGAATGGTACAGCTGTCATTTTTCAAATTCTGCCCAAAATGTGTTTTTTGCACCTGAGGCACAGAATGGTGCAGTTGCTGTGTGAAATCACCTTTCAGGATGAGTGAATGAAATGTCAGTGGGACTCTTCATGAGGTGGTGTCCCAAAAAGGCCATGTTGAAAATTTGGTGAAGCACTCCAAAAAATGGCAGAGTTATATCTGATTGTTCAAAATTTTCTACACACGTGTGTAACTTTGGTAATTTTCAATATTTTCACTCCAAATTTTCAGTATAGCCATTTTATCACACCACCTCATGAACAGTACAGCTGTCATGTTTCACATCCTGCCCATAATGTGTTTTCACACCTGTGGCGTGGAATGATGTTTTGCCACAGATTTGAAAATTTTCACCTACTGGGTGGGGTGATAAGAAAACTATATTCAACATTTCAGGTCAAAATATAAAAAATTACAAAGTTATGGCCATTCGTTGCAATTACGGTATGCATGCTCGTAACTGCAGAAATTTTAAATATTTGCACCCCACATCTTTTTTATTTTTATTTATACCCCTGCTCCACGGCCCTCTCTATTTGAAGGGAGCCCCAGCCCTGTCTCCTGATGTCCACCAGCCGACGCCAACCAGCTACCCACAGGGCTTACACCCACCAAGACCAGGGGCCGACCCCCACTAAGACCGGATCCAGTACAGGGGTTGGCACAATGACTATTCGGGGATGGGACCTGCAAGTTCCCTTCATCATCTGCCATGAGCTTTTTTCCTCCTGGTTTCTCTCCTTCAGGGGCTGAGCATGCAAGGACGCCAGCGATGGTGCCATGCACACTCCCATGCATGCACACCATCAGGCATCTGCCCCACCTCTGACCCGACATCTGCAGTGTTGGTGTGCCAGCCCCCAGCCACCGCTATTGGCCAGGCATGCACCAACAACTGGTTGCCCCCCCCCCGAGAAGGAGAGCTGTCCCTGAAATGCTTGATCCTGCTCCTCCCCTGCCATCCCCTGGTGGCCCACACTCGCTCCTGAACACGGGTCACCAGCATGGTGCAACTTGTGGTGGCCAGTGCCATAACCCTCAGTGCCACCGGGCCAGCAATGCACCCCACATTTTCAACATAGCCTTCTTATTAACTGAGCTTCTGTATTCAAATGCTGTCCAAAATATTACAGCTTGTCAAAGCATACTTCAGGCAGGCTTTTCCTCCCACCAGAAGTTCAACTAACACAATACACCCCTGCCGCACAAACCATGCAAGGAAACATTCGGCATTGACAAATGCTTGTCCTATATAAGTATTCAATGTTAATACATTATCCTGCGATTAGTAGATCAGAAACCAAAACAAGCAAATAGAATACAAAGTTAGAGAGCTAAGAGCCAGAAATCTTGTGATCTCCCCATCAGGTTCGAGCCCCACCAGGGCCATGTCATTGCGGATCTACATAGAAACCGGTGGTAGCTGCGAAGATGACAGGCAGAGGAAACCTCCTGTAAAGAGAAGAAAAAATACATATTGAAAAGAATACATACTGACAAAATGCCTATTGGAAAAATATTAACTTATTTCTTATTTTTTACTTATTCAAAATACATTTCTTATATATATATATATATGTAATTTTTTTTTACACAATGTCTCCTGTTGCATTTCTTATTCCTAAGATCAACAGTCTCATATCAACAATCCCTTTCTGCTTTTTAAATTGTGCTTTTTCAAATACAATCTACTTTTTAAGAAAGGGTTTGAGGTTCCACTGGTCATTAAGACCATCTGGCTTGACACTTATGAGTCTGTCAAGCCACTCACGCTCTGTTTGTAGGAGCAAATTAACTCTATCTCCTCCAAATTGCAGTGCGGTTATCCATTCAACACCCATGAACTTCAGTTCGAGGCATGGACTGGGCAAACTGGGAACCTACAGGGGTATCCAGTTTTTTGTTAATAATGTTCCTGACATGTTCCTGCATCCAGGTCTTGAGCAGTCTTGTCGTGTGTCCAATGTATACCATGACACAAGGGCACCAGAGTACATACACCACGCAAGGTGTATTGCATGCAATGAACTCCCTTATTTCAAATTTCAATTCGTTGTTTCCCAGATGTTCAAAGTTTTTACCCTGGTGGCAATAACAGCATACATTACATCTATGGCACTTAAATAATGCCAGATGGCATCTGTGGTAGCCAATTAAGATTTTGGTTTGGTTTTCCGGTACTCATTTGACTGTGCACCAGTTGGTCTCTTATATTAGAGGCTCTGCTAAAGGTGATGCAGGGTTTATTCCATACTGTTTTAGCTACCTGATGGTCCCCTAATAAAATGTGTCAGTTACGATATACAATATTCCCAATATGGCCTGCCCAGTTGTTAAACTCAGTGGCAAAATTCACCGGTACAGCATCCCAGAGGATGCGTTCCTCCTCTGGAGAAGGCGGGTCGCCATCCTTACTGCAATACTGCCACCTGGGTGACCAGGTGGTAGTGTGGCTGAGGACACCGGGTAACTGGTTCAGTGCAGTGTCAGTGGCTCAGTAGGTAGCACACTCGCCTCTGAGGCTGGGAGATCAGAGGGCTGTGGGTTCAGTTCCCACATCTGGCACTTGGGTTAATATCCCAGTACTGACACTGTAGTGCAGCATGAGAGGGGTGCTGCACTTCTGAGGTGCCGTCTTCCGGGTGAGACGTTAAACCGAGGTCCCATCTGCCTGGATTGGTGGTAGTTCAGGTGGATGTTAAAGATCCCATGGCACTTATCGAAAAGAGTAGGTGAATTTTCCCAGTGTCCTGGCCAAATTTCCCTCATTCACTAAAAATACCACCAGCAGCTTAATCTGGTCTGAGGTCAGTTGGCATTCATCTGTATCCCCCTCCCCCGGGTCATGCCTGAAGATAGGCAGGATCTGTCTAGTGCACTTACCCGGTCAACAAAAAAATAAATAAATAAATAAATGCTCTGTGTGCCTACCTGCCCTGGTCCTTCTGGATGAGCCTGCATCCAGTGGGAGGGGAGAAACTAAAGATATACTCCAGCTGTGCAGGGTGACTTGCTGCTCAACTTGCAGGCTCCGCACAGCCAACTGCAGCTCCTCCTCCTTGCTTTGGAACACTGGCTTAAAGTTGCCTTGCGGGGTCCCACTGCCTGCCTGGGATCCTGATGAAAGAGCCACGCCATGGGGGATAAGGTCATGGGGGTACTACTGTACAGAACAGTAGAGGTAGGTCCCACAGATGACAGGTGATGGGATGGGGGTGTGGCAGCTAAAGGAAGGAGGACAGTGGGAGAGAAGGGGGATAAAAATCAGAATTAAAAAAAGAAATACAAAATTACACATACCATATTAGTGAAAAGCACCATGGGAAATATATGGAAGTCCCATGAACACATTTAGGCTGGTTCTGATTTAAGCAGGCATGTATGGTGCCAGATGACCTCTAACACAAGCGCAAAGGCTGAACACAGAGGACACAGATCCTTCAGCCCGCTCTCCAAGTGCTAGCTAACACACATCTTGCACCAATGCACTCCCTCTTGTCCCTCTCCTCCTCCTTTAGAGTGTACATGCTACACTCATCACACCACAGACCCACTTTCCACTTTCGTCTGAGAATCCTGTCCTCACTCATGTTGTATTCCTTTAGCCAAATTCCAGCACTTTAGTTTATTCTCTAATGTTCTGCATAGTGTAAATTCTCTGTACCTGAAGCTGACAGAAGTTCATGGCCTCCAGTATCATCCTCAGCCAGCTTCACAGACAGACTCCAACTCTGCCTTGTTCACTTCTGTCAAGCTTACCTCCCCTCACTGGGGGAGCAAATTTATGTAATGGTGTTGGTGTAATATATGCTGTTGTCTCTTTAAGACTCCATCAGTATGGGTCATGCACTCAGGAAATAAAGTGCATGTGCTACCAGCTTGAGCCAGTGTGGCCAAGACGCCAGTGTGTCTGCTGAGCCTACTGAGTTATGTTATGCAGCTGGAAAATAAATATAAGATAGCTGTTTTACTTAAATGACTCTTGGAATCTGTTCTGTGATCCTGCTCCTGTTTGGTATAGTGGTCTCCAGTGCAGAAACTAATGAAAAGAAACAAAGGAATCAGAAAGGTATACAACAGTTGGTGTCCCCAAGATCACTTCCACTGCCGGCAGCATCCAGACTGGAAGTGATATTGCACAAAAACATGCACAATCCCGGGACCCTGTGGAAACAAACATGCTTGATATATGCAAAATGAGACAAAGAACACTACCCACTGTTGCATTAAAACTAATAGTCTCACCCAGTCCAGTGGCATTGGTGAAACACTCAAGACATGGGAGTGACCTATCTTCACTGCTACCCACCTTGGACTAGTGGATCTGTGGAGCACTGCAAAGGCAGCACTCTGCAGCTTGGAGGGGGGCAGGGGAATATGTCCCACAGGACGAGTGCCTCCTGTGGTCACAGGGGATGCCTTGACGTTGGGGGTAACCACGGGATGTTGGTCTCTCTTTCCCAGAACAGTGCACTGTGGGGGTATTCCACTCAGGCATAGGAGAGGAGGGATGGAGAAAAAGAGTTTATCCAACAGCATCTTAATGGTGGCTGGTCCTTGTCCCCAGGTTCCCTGCTTTGCCTCTGCCCAGCTTTCCCCCTGTCCCTGGCATAACTACAACCTGATTATAGGGTTGAGCGGTAGTAGTCCAAACCCTACCACAAAGTGGTAATCTCATGGTGTCCTGCCAGAGGGTCAGGGTCTGGACTGGAAGATGATGCAGTGGGTCTGTGACTGGATGGGACAACATGGGGACAAGGGTTCGACAAATCTTAAAATTAAATACTTGTCCATGGACAAGTGGCTGGACTAACAGTAGTAGTCCTGGTGCTTGAGTTGGAAGTCCAGTTAGAGATAGGCATAAACACGTTTTTTTTCTTATAAAATGTATTTTTTATGTTCCCCAAATGTCTTGCTGTCAAGCTGCAGATCAGCCTTTTTCTTCTCAGCCCAGTCTCCACACAATTTTTGTCACCCACACACACACCCCTCTTGTTGTTGCCCATGCCCACTGCATGTTTCTTTAAGATATTTTCATTTTGTTATTTTATTTTATATTTTTGTTTTCAAATAAATTCTGCAACACAGGGTCAGTCCTGATGCCTGACCCTTCTCAGTCCCTAGACCTCATGGCCTAATCTGCCTGTTCTCCGCTGTAGCATGACCCTTGCTTTCCCCATGCTCTTGGCTTCCACATTGCCTTCTCCACCCCAGTACTCACTGCCATGGTGGCCAAGAAGAGACCCTGGGTATCTTGACTCAGGATGGCCTCACCATTTTCTGTCTGTCCTGTCACTCATGCTGCTGCTGCACCATGGACACACTTGTTCCGGCTTCTCTCTCCCACCACTCAAGCTCACTTCACCACTCTACTGACCTCCAGCTTCCTCCTGCTCATCATGCCTCCTTGTTCTCTTGCTCAGCTGCTTGCTCCCGATGGTCCGACTGTGGCCCGACTCCAGCAGTGCTCACATGATGCAATGTCCCACACACAGTCTGGCACCCTAGCGGCAAGTAGAAGAAAGGCAGGCAACTGAGAAGTGAAAACAAATATATGTGCATTCACTGTTGCTCTGCTGGTTGTCCATGAAACAGCCAGCTGGGTAGTTATTGCTTGTCCTGGCCAGTGTCCTCATAACCTGGGATGTCAGAGTATAGGATTTCTTGACCCCTGATTGGGCAGAAGTGGCTGGTTAGACTGGCATTCTCGGGTTTCCAACTTGAGTACTATAGGTAGAAACTCTGAATTTAAAAAAAAAGCTTCAGATCTGTAGAACTGATGTTCACTGTTGAGCATGATATCACCTCACAAGCACTGACCAGAAATGATGTCAGCACAACCTGGTCTGACCACTGCATGACAGCACAGAGGGACAACTTTTAATTTGCCCTTTTCTACCTCTCCTATTAACTCTCCCACCTCAGATTTCTGTGAAGTACCTCAAGTAAAATTGTTACATTTTTAAAACATTATTTTAAAGTTAAACCTTGCAGTTACATCAGTGGAAGGCTAGGGCATGTGGGACTACACCTCTGGTTTTCAGTCAGAGTATTGTATCTATATTCTAACCTGAATCATCAGCGTATTATGTAACACTAAATGCTGCAATTAACAAAGCACAACAAGCAAAAAGCTTTTTTTACAGGCACATTCCACCTCTGCCTTGTTCACCTATGCTGAGCGCTATTTAATACAATGTACACAGTATTAGGACTACCATACTTGCTTGCTAGCTAAGAAAGTCAACCTTGGAATCATACCACCGGGGGTTCAGGAAATATTAAATCCTTCCTATAATGCCCAACGTACTAGGTGTTCGGGATACCAGATCTTCTTGGTCCCCCACTGCCACATCTTCCAAGGGCAAAGATCTTTTGCCTATCAAGCTTCTCTCTGTCTAAACTCCCTACAGAGCGACATGTCTACTATAGCCAAGTTAGGACCATTCAAAACTAAACTCAGACAATATCTAATGACAAATAACACCTGTGTTTGCAGTCTATAAGTATGTACGACTCCACCCACTACCTTCTCTACCTGCACATACCTTGCTGCCCCACCTACTCGAGCACTTGTTTCACACCCCCTGTCACCCAGAATTCTTTCTCCTCAATCTCCTTGTCCATCCTCCCTCTTCCAAAATCTCTCCCCTTATGCCCATCTCTACCGCCTAGCCCCTTCTACACCCCTCCTGCTACCCATCTACCCCAAATCCCCTGTGTATCCACTTCTCCCTCTCCTCCCTTTTCTCCTTATCTGGTGCTTTAGGACAGGGTCTTGGCTGAGTAATTTGTTTATTTACTCCTCTTATCTGTAACCCTAAGGCAAGGCCTAAGGCTGATTTAATTATTCACTAACTATGCATACTCGACTACCCAATTGCGTTACTGTACTGGCATACATTGTACAGTGCCAATTCAGATTTGCCCACTTGACTCATGTAATTCCATGTTTAATGTTACTTGTATAGCATTTATTGTCTTGTTTTCTACTGACTTGGAACCTATGTAAAAGAACTCTAGCTCAATGGTGTTTAATCTGAGATTTCAATAAATAAATAAAACAAAAAATGCTTATTGTAACATGGCATTAATGCTGACTCTTAAATGCAGCATTGCTATTGGTACAACTGTAACAGTTGGTCACAGAACAACCATGGTCTAATTCCCACGTAGACCATGGTTGCTCATGTAATACCCTTATAAACCACCAATGCAAACAGCAGTAGTAAAATATTCTCCACCTCTGCCTTGTTCACCTCTGCTGAGCTCTAGTCAATGCAAGTACATAGTACTGGCATACCTCTCAACCTTTTGTCCCCCAGATGTGGAACATTGCCTGTCACAATGTGGAACAAATGGGCAAAATGTGGAACACTTAATCAAATCTTTGCCTAAGAAGCTCAAAACACTATTAAAATGTTGCATTTATGTTGAGAATGTCTGTTGTTAATTGAATAAGTAATTTTTTTCATCATTTACTATGGATATTTGCTTTAAAATGTTGACTCTGAATGTGGAACAAGTCCTCACAATGTGGAACAGGGACCTTTTCTGAAGTAAAATGAGGAACGTTCCTCGTAATGTGATACAGTTGAGAGGTATGAGTACTGGGACTAATGCTTATTATATCTGCTTTTCCACTCTGTGCAATAACCTGCCTTTCCCCATCGGACGCTCATCCTCAGTTCGCTCTCTTAAGCCTCTCTTGCTGGCACACTAATCAAAACAAATGCACCCTCCCCAACAACAGAGTTTGCTATCAGATGTTGTAAAACGTTGATTAAAGTATGATGAGATATACAGGGAAATGACGGTGAGATGGTGGCATGGAGAATGTTGACCCCACACATGTATTTTGGGCATGCTGTAAGCTGGGAAAAATGGGAACTTTAGGAATAAAAATTAACAATTTACCAAAGAAAGTTTTGTTTCAAGCTTTCCCACAAAATTAACTATTTAAAGTGCAGAAATATCTATTGTCCATTCTGGCCCCCGCAGCAAAGAAATATGTCAATTAGAAAAGGATTAAAATATTTACCTCCAACCAGGAATGACGTGTCTTTTTTAAGTCTGTTTCTTTTAGTAACCAGGTAAGGCCCACTAGGCACAAGTGCCTGTTTTCAGGGCGACCTCGGAGCACTGGTTGGTTAGGTGATTTGCTCAGAGTCACACAGTATGCAGGTGGAGGTTGTGAGAATTAAACTCCGGTCTGGTCTGTTGGATGAATCAAGCTTGTTCACACCTCGTTCCTCGAGCCTCTAGGCTATACTGCCAGCCCTAAAGTGGGGCATGGTGAACAAAATGTATCTAGCTGAGACATTCTGAGACCACACACAAATCCTAATAGCAATACATGGTTACCTCATGCAGGACTTTTAGAGCCTGAAGTTCATGGGGTATCTGCCTTCATTTTCAGTTGCCCACTTGTGTCTGCAACCAGTAGAGTGAACGTGAAAGTTGCAAATCAATGCAGAATTGGAAACAAGGGTGGTCAAACCCTCAGATGCATGCTGATACATATGCAGGCAGAGCACACAGTTGAATCTGCATCCATCCCTTTAGGAAATCTATCCCTATGTATAGTATTTATCGTACCCAATGGCAATGAGCTTTATTTGTTTAGTAAATACTGTATCTTGGTAGCCTGAAGAGGCTCAAGGAGACCTGCAGAACAAAACAGACACTGCAGTATTAAGAGTTTGTAGATTTGTCCAGGGCTGTTGGTTTGGTATCTCATACTATACTGATTGAGAAACTATTGTAGCAAAAGGTTTCTATTACCGAAGATAATTAGTTTAATCCATTCAGGCCTCGGCAGTCATTTTAAAATAAGGCTGAGCATAGAACATTTTGGCTTTGTATATGTGCTCCAGGAGGGAATATGTCAACTGTTACTCATTAAGCAGAGAGAACTATTTGGTCAATATACTGTAGGTATAAAAGGTATAGAAGTGGATATGTGAAAGTCGTACATGGGGCACCTCAGGGCACCCCTGCATGCCAAATGTGGCTTACAAACATACGAACATATGAAAATGCCAGCAGAAGTAGGCCTTATGGTGCATCGAGTCTGCTCAATTGTGTAGCTAGCCTCAACCTGCAGCCGCCCCACCCTCCCAACTCTCTTCATCACAACCCCCTCCCTCACCCTGTCCCAACCTCTCTTAAAGCCACCCACTGTTCTACAGGATACCACCTCCTCGGACAGAGCATTCCACCTGTCCACCACCCGTTCAGTGAAAAAATGTCTCCCGATTTCCCTGCTGAATCTTCCCCTTCCAATCTCATCTGATGCCCTCTCATATCCCTCCTTCTTCTAAGCTGGAAAATCAAATCCCTTCTGTATTAGCCTTATTTATCCCCTTAAGGTATTTACAGGTTTCAGTCATATCCCCCATCTCTCTCCTCTTCTCCGGGGAGTACATGTTCAGCTCACCCAATCTATCCCTGTAGGACTTTCCCCTCCAATCCCTGGATCATCTTAGTTGCCCTACATTGCACCCCTTCCAACAATTTGATGTCCTTCTTCAGGAATGGGTGCCAGTACTGCACACAGTACTCCAGGTGTGGCCTGACCAGAGATCTGTACAAAACAGGTGTGGCCTGACCAGAGATCTGTACAAAGGAAGGATCACCTCCCTATTTCTGGAGGAGATTTCCCTCGCTACACAACCCCAGCATCCTGTTGGCTTTTGCTGCCACCTTCCTGGACTGAGCTGAGTTGTTCATGTTACCTGTTATAAGCACCCCTAGATTCTTTTCCTCCTCATTGCTTTCCAGCTGCACCCCTCCCAGCTGACATTTCCTCCCCTGGTTCCTAGCTCCAAAATGCAGTACCTTGCACTTCTTGGCATTGAACTCCGGTTGCCATGTTTTTGACCACTCCTGTAGTTTGGTCAGGTCCTCCTGCAGCCCCTTCCACCCTTCGATGTCATCTACCACAGCTCCCATCTTCGTATAGTCAACGAACAGACCGATCCTACTCCAGATGTCGTGCAAGATATCAGCGATGTATATCCCAAACAGCAGTGGTCCCAGTACCGATCTCTGTGGCACACCGCTTGTTGATGATGAGGGTTCAGCCCACCACCACCACCCTCTGCTGCCTTCCATTCAGCCAGTTGATGATCCATCTGGTCATCTTCATTCCCACCCCTATGTATTCCAGCTCCTCCCCAGCCTCCCATGCAGCACAGAATCAAAGACCTTGGTGAAGCCCAAATACAGGACACCCACCGCATGGCCCCTGTCCAGCTCCCTGGGCACCCAGTCATAATACTCAATTAGATTTGTCTGGCAAAATTTGCTTGAGACAAACCCATGTTGTTGGCCGTCCTGGAGACCATTGTCCTTCAAAAAGGTCACTAGGCTCTCCTTTAGAATTGTCTCCATGAGCTTCCCTGCAACTGATGTGAGGCTCACTGGTCTGTAGTTGTCTTGTTCATCCCTAGGGCCACTTTTGTGAATGGGCACTGCATGAGCCATCCTCTAGTCTCATGGTACGCATCCTGTGTCCAGGGATGTATTGAACAGGTCAGCCAGTTGTCCTGCCAGGATCTCCGCTAGCTCCCTGAGTACACTAGGGTGAATGCCATTTGGTCCTAGTGCCTTGTTCACCCTCAGTGCCCTTAACCCTTCCAGAACCCTGTCCTCTGTAATCCCTACGTCAGTCACCCCCCCCACTACCCACACCACCCCTCCCTTGGGGTATCTGCCTCCCTTTCTCCTTTGTGAACACAGAGCAGAAGTATTCATTTAATGCCTCTGCCTGATTCACCCCTTCTCCACCCACCCTCCTTCCTTCATAATCCTCACAATCTGGTCCTTGTACTTCCTTCTTGTTCTAATTACGTGGTTTGCTATGACAGTGGAATTACTGATCAGTTAACCCCCCCCCTCCCCGAGTAGCCTTACCACTATTAGCAAACACAGAAAGGCAACTCAGGGCATTTTATTTTTAAAAATTAAAAAACAAAATCTACTTTTTCTTTTGTGTGCATACTCCCTACTTCAAGCAACAGCAGGGCATGCACGATCCCTATGAATATCATGTGGTATTCACATGGCCACAGCCAATCAGAGGGCTGGACTTATGAACCCAGTTTTATAATTATAAATAATTTACCTTGGTTTGAACAGAGAACAAGGACTGAACTTTTCGTTTACAGCATGACAATGATGCTGTGGGGTTTGTAAGTGGTAAGTCCAAGGATGAACTAATATTTACATTGCAAAAGGATTTTATTCTTTTTTTATTTGTATTGTTTTTTCCCCCTGTCACTGATGCTGACATCTTAGACATATAGAAACATAGACTTTGACAGCAGATAAGGATCGCTTGGCCCTCCCAGTCTGCCCAATTCCCTATCTATTGGATAAGCTGCAGATCCTAGTTAACCAACAGCCTACTTCCTCCTGCCCTCCACTAGAATTGCCTTATGTCTGTCCCATGCTTTCTTGAATTCCCCCATTGTTTTTGACACCACGACCACCTCAGAAGGGCAGTTCCATGCATCCACCACCCTCTCTGTGAAAAAATACTTTCTCACATTGCCCCTGAGCCATCCCCCCTCTATCTTCAAATTGTGCCCCCTTGTTCTTGCACATCTTTTTTCTAAAATATGTTAACCTCTTGGACTTTGTTGATTCCCTTGAGATACTTAAAAGTTTCTATCGTGTTCCCCTATTTCCCGCCTTTCCTTGAGAGTATACATCTTAAGCTCCTTTACTCTCGTCGTATGGCTTCTGGTGCAGACCCTGCACCAAAATAAAGCCACCTCCATGCCATGTCAGGATACTGACATTCTGCCATGACTCAGATTCAAACGGAGGTTGCTGCAGCCACAACGCAGAGTAAAAACCACTATATGATCACAGTATGCTACTGAGGTGCTTCTGCAAGGGACCTCCCTCCCCCTTCTACCACTCTTCTCTGTTACTTACTTGGTCTCACCTCAGTTTCATTGGTCTCACCGAAATCACCTCTTTACCCCCAGTGTTTGCCTATGTGATTCCAGTGCTTTGCAGGTCATAAGCATCTGCATTTTGATATCTCTTCTGTGCTGCAATTGTGTATTTACATATAATTTGTAAATACTTTTGCTCTCATATCCTTCATGCACTGTTTATTATGTTTTTGTACCATTTGTAAATATTTTTACTTTTGTATCATTTCTCTCCCTGTAATTTTTGTTCTTTTTCTCCCTATTGTAACGGCTTAGGACACACTGGTAAACAAACCTCAGCTCAGTGTGCTTCTGATGGTCACAAATTTTCAAATTGCTATATATATTAATATGTTCTTCGGAGCCACTAGTTGCGGGATAAGAGTGGTTTACGTGCGTGTTGCTCCAGCGAGAACAGAAAAGCTGAGCTGTTCTGGCTGGAACAGAACACAAATGAAACCACTCTTATCCTGCAACGAGTGGTGACAGAGGATGTATTAAAATATTATAGATTGAGGAAGCACCTAGCGTTACTTAAAAAATAAAATGTCCGGAAATGTGCCCGTTTCCAGGACACTATTCACAGACTAAGAGTGTCTCGCACAGGGAAAGGGAGCCCACCAATTCATCAGGAGCGCTCCCTTGATCTATAATTAATTAAATAAATAAGTAAATGAGTGAATAAATAAGTAAATAAATGACGCGACTACCAGCAGGCGGTTGGGAGTGGTGGGTTTGCACTGCACTTGGGTTATGCTGCTGCACATTGGTGTTTTCCACGTTCCTGTTTTGCCCCACCCTCAGGATGCAGTTGAGTGGTGCTCCTTGGCATGTTAACAGTTTTATTGGAATCATTGCCTGTTTTTAGGGCTGCATGGGTGGAGTCTGGAGTTCTTTAACAATCACAGAGCAAGGACTCTGCATTTTTTCCTTAATTAACAAAAACCTGGATTGCCTCTGCCCATCACAACCCCACCCCCTCTCTGGTGCCTGTGTTTCTACTGCTATCCAAAGAGCTCCTCTCCACCATTTTTCTGCCCATCACCAGTCTATCCCCTTCCCCGTGACCCTTATCAGCTTATCAGCTGCAGTAGCTCCTCCCCACCAAGCTCTCAAAACCCTCCCGCTACCACCTACTGTGCACTATACCGCCCCACTCCTCTGTTCCCATCCCCTTACTACAAAAGAAGTACGGATACTTTTTTCTCTTTCTAACTACTCTGTGTGCAAAACTTTAACCTCTTTAAAATCTAGCAGAAAAGCTGCTGGTCTGGACATTGTCCCTACACTGCAGGTTTGATTAAATAAAAAAAGATGTTTTTTTGTGATGCGGTTTTAAACGTGAGAAACATCTGAAGTGCAGCGCTTTTACTTGAAAGGGCCAGGAAAATCCTGCATAATCATGCCGCTAGTGCTTATTCTTGCTGCACTTCACTTACTTACCAAATCTTCTGTTTCCGTGGGCATTGTATAAGAACAGCCCCATTCCTTTTTTTTCAAAATTCCTCCCTGCCTTTTTATAGTCCTGATCTTTTTTTTTTTTTGCTTTGGAGGAAGCTGCGAGATGCCAAAGTGCTGAGTAACCCCTGCACTGTAAAGCAGTCCTACGGCTAGCGCTATAACCCTGCTACTCCCCTCGCATGTTTGCTATTTTTTCCCATTATTTCTAAATTGATACAGGCAAAGGAATTCTGAATTTAAAATGCTCCTCTGCCCTTTCTTTCTGCAGATCTAGTTTCTTGCTGTTTTTTGATGTCAGAGTTGTAACACGGAGTAGTGCATGTGAAGATTCCAGAAATGCTGCTCCACGTCAACTCTATTCCATCTACAGAACTGCTGGGCAACAAAGTAATGCCCATATCTTATGGCTGTCTAGGCATGAAAAGGGAGCATCCCTATATAAAATAAAAATAAATTAAGAACAAGCAATTAAATAAACTTACTGGAGGACTTGACGTTTTCGGGCAGGGCTCTCTCATTAGCCCAAGGTGATTGACAGCCCTGCCCATGGCACCAAACATCTGTTCAAATATTCTTTCATTACTTTATTATTTAGAATGTGTTTCCTGCTTATACTGTAATCCATAGTGGTTTTGATTTTTTGTTTTTAGCCACTGTGTGTGCAAATCTTTAACCTCTTTAATATCTAGCAGAAAAATTGCCAGTCTGGTCGTTGTCCCTACACTGCAGGTTTGATTAAATTAAAAATAAGCTATTTTTTGTGATGCAGTTTTAAATGTGAGAAACATCTGAAGTGCAGTGCTTTTACTTGAAAGGGCTAGGGAAATCCTGCACAATCATGCAGCTAGCTCTTATACTTGCTGCACTTCACTTGCTTACCAAATCTTCTGTTTCTGTGGGCATTGCATAAGAACAGCCCCATTCCTTTTTTTTTTCCTCCCTGCCTTTTTATAGTCCTGATCTAGTTTTTTTTTGCTTCGGGGGAAGCTGCGAAATGCCAAAGCACTGAATAACTCCCGCACTGTAAAACAGTCCTACCATTAGCGCTATAACCCTGCTACCCCTCTTGCATGTCTGCCATTTTTCCCATTATATCTAAATTGATACAGGGAGAGGAATTCTGCATTTAAAATGCTCCTCTGCCCTTTCTTTCTGTAGCCCTAGATTGTGGCTGTTTTTTGATGTTGGAGTTGTAACAGGGAGTATGCCTTCATTAGATGTGTGATGATATTATGTTCTCTGCCTTGACTGTACTGTAATAATACTGCACTCATCTCTGTCAGTTTTATACATGGATATGGAAGGCACATATTTGCACAGGGTGATAGCATAGTGGCCCCCCTCCTCATCCCTGTCCCTGTGGGCTCTCAGTCCCTCTGTGAATATCTGCCTTTCATGTCCTCAGGTGTGATAGTGTGCTCTCTGACCCAGCCCCCATCTCTTTTCCTGCTTGACTCACCTCTACCCTCTGCCACTATGTACCATCTGTATCTTCAGCTGTGTTTACGTGCTCTATGCCCCTAAAGCGCTGAGTAACTCCTGCACTGTAAAGCAGTCCTACGGCTAGCTCTATAACCCTGCTACTCCCCTCGCATGTTTGCTATTTTTTCCCATTATTTCTAAATTGATACAGGCAAAGGAATTCTGCATTTAAAATGCTTCTCTGCCCTTTCTTTCTGTAGACCTAGTTTGTTGCTGTTTTTTGATGTCAGAGTTGTAACACAGAGTAGTGCATGTGAAGATTCCAGAAATGCTGCTATTCCATCTACAGAACTGCTGGGCAACAAAGTAATGCCCATATCTTATGCCTGTCTAGGCATGAAAAGGGAGCATCCCTATATAAAATAAAAATAAATAAAGAACAAGCAATTAAATAAACTTACTGGAGGACTTGACGTTTTCGGGCAGGGCTCTCTCATTATCCTAAGGTGATTGACAGCCCTGCCCATGACTCCAAACGTCTGTTCAAACATTCTTTCATTGCTTTATTATTTAGAATCTGTCTGTTTCCTGCTTATAATGTAAATCCATAGTGGTTTCAGTTTTTTTTCTCTTTCTAACTACTCTATGTGCAAAATTTTAACCTCTTTAAAATCTAGCAGAAAATGCTCCTCTACCCTTTCTTTCTGTAGACCTAGTTTGTTGCTGTTTTTTGATGTCAGAGTTGTAACACGGAGTAGTGCATGTGAAGATCGCAGAAATGCTGCTCCATGTCAGTGCCAAGAATGATTTTCTATTTAATTTGCATATTTCTGTCCACAGCAGAGTAAGCCAATTTCTGACTGAGCAGGACACATGCTGTCAGGGTGACAATTTTCAATTTATTTTGTATTTATTTAACTACATCCTCAAATGCATATTGTTTTCTACAGCAGAGTAAAAGTCAGTGTTCCCATTTCTACTGCTTTGCCTATAAATCCATTCTGTGAAGCAGACCTGAAGCTCTCTTCGAGGATGTTGCTAAACTTGTTAATTTTCTAAACTTCTCTCTGTTTCTGTAGCTGCTGTTGTGCATTGTATCTGTTTAATCTGATAATGACCTGTGCCTGTACTGTGCTTTCAAGCAGAGTTAGGTAATCCATCTCAGTGGGCTAGTCAGACAAAAATGCATTTGAAGCTACAATTAAATCTTAAATGCAAAAGAAATTCAATTAAAACAATGTCCTTGTAGCACAGTGTACGCCGCCATATATTTTTCTTTTTTTTTTGTATTATTGTCTTTATCCCCTCCTACGTGCCCCGGATCTACCATTTCTTTCAGGTGGCCATAATCCCCCAAATCCACCTACTGTCCTCCCTTGGAACCTCCTACCTCAAATCGCAGCCAACCCTGGGGTAGCTCGGTGTAACACTCCGACGAGTAGGTCCCTCTCCTCTGAGGGGGAAGGCACTGGTGGGGCAGCCAGCACACTCTTTCTGTCGGCCCCAGTGCACTGCTGAGGTGGTCAGGCTCCTCGAGAGTTCTTCGGTGGTGTCGGCAGATCGTCTGCCATCATCCGCACCAATCTGGGACATTTTTCCATTTTCCTGGTTCCCTGATGTTGCACCACATCTTGTAGTGCTCTCGGTCTCCACCGGGGGCCACTACAGAGCGAGGCATAACCCTAACCCACCCCCGGAGAGGAGAGCAGTCCTTCGGATGCTCAATCCTCTCCGTCCTCCACTGACCCCAGCAACCCGAGTCTGTTCCCGAATCCGGTCGCCGGTGTGATTTGGGTAAGACACCAGCGCCTCAGCCCTCTGCACCACTGGGCCGGCTGCCATATAATTTTCTTAATAATGTGTATGCCTTCCTTAGAACAGCAACTAAAACAAATCTTACTACTTACAAATCATTGTGTTGTTTCTCCATACCTCCTTAACAATTCCACACATCTTCACTAACTTCATTATGCAGCCCTGGTGGATCTGACCAGAGTTTGTTTATTTCTGCATTTTCTTTTTCCTTTTTCCTTTTTTCCCAGTGGTTCAGGCTATTCTTCAGCACATTCACAAGACTCTGATCCCACACCTACCGAAGCAATTGCCACTGGTCCCCCAGATACCCACTGCCTGTCCCCTGCATATACTGTCCTGGGCTTATCACAACAGGTGGGGCCAAGCAAGCCAGGAGGAGAGCCAGACAGAACATTCCCAAATGGTGTGTGGGTTGGGGGTGCTGGGGAATTAGAGGACTTGGTGTCGTAACTGGTGCGGAGAGGGTGGAGGAGTCATTCTACTGAATGCCAATGTTATTCCCACCTGTTTTTGTCCACATTATCCCTGTATCAACCCCACACCACTGGGGTACCCCCATCCTTAAAAGTCTGCAAGATCCTTTCCCTTACAGTTGAACCTTACAGTGATGGACTGTGGAGGCAATCGGCTCTATCAAGTAGTGCTGATGTGCACATATTTACCTACTATTCACAACTATTTAGCTGTGTTAAAAGATAGTTGTGTTTCTGTAAGGGTCTTGAGAACTACAACACCATTTTATTTAAAACAGTGAGTAACAGTCTCTGCATAACCCTATGATACATGTATTCTCACAGCATGCAGGGTTTTGCAGTATAGTCTTTCATAGTACAGTACACTGTCCTTTCTGAGGTAATGAAACAAAACTCCATGCCCCATACCAAATATTTTTTTTATAAATATTTGTCCTTATTCTCCTTTTTATTTACACTGTATTTTTCCCTGTCATGGATGCTGACCTCCTCTGGCAGATGGACTCACATCCCCATCACCCACCCTTGTCTGTCCTTTTCCTGGTCCGAGGGGGTCTACAGAAAGCATTCTCCAGCTGAGGGCATTTTCTTCATGGTGGGTTCCTCCAGGAATGTCCTCAGCCATGACCTCCCTTGGACCAGTCTCAGGTGTGGGGACCAGTGGAGAGCCAGGAGTAGTGAGGCCTGATAGTCCTCCACCTCCTGCTGTTGCACATTGGGGTTTTCTCTTTTCCTGTTTTACCCTGTCCTTGGGACACAAGTGGCTATGGTTCCATGGCATGTGTGCCCACAAAAGTGCTTGGCCACACATCAGAGCTAAGTTGCATCCTCTCCACATGCCTCTCCAGTGGCACCACCACCTCTGGTCGCCCAGGTGGTGATGTTGTAGCTGAGGGTACAGTCCTACCTTCCTGCAGTAGGAGAGTAATCCTCCTCCCCAAGACTGGCCCCCAATGCCCTGACTCATTCAAGAACCAAGGGCACCAGTGTCATGAGAGGTAATGCTACCATTGCACCAGCAAGCTGACCTAAATAATTTACTCATGCTGACATGTATTATCAGGTACACACAGATGTTACGTGAAAAATAGAATTAAGAGTCATGTTTTTTGGTTCAACAAATAAGCAAACGTATGGTCTCTAATAATGTGGATTTGACCACATTAGACAGCACTCTCCTAGAAGAGTTTCATACAGTATAGTTACAGTTTTTAGAACACCTGGAGGTAGCATATGGAAGAGGCATAGTTTGAGGCTTAAGTGTGCACGTGGTGTGGAGAGACACATAAAACCAAACTAGATACTTATGTACAGTATTATCCCAGGGACTTAGCTTTTCAGATCATTTAGATAAGATAGTCAAAGCTGATCATATAAGATTAAGTACCCTCTTTAGAAACAAAAATAATCTATCCACTGACTCAAGACACACTATGGCAAAAAATCTACTTATGCCTCTTATCGGCTATGGCTGAATTCTTTACAATTCTGCTTTACAAACAGCTTGATGTAAACACTGGTGGTGCATAATAGTGCACTTTCTGTACTGTAAATCTGTCCTTTTGGCAAATTTATAGTAACACCATCACCTTCTTCTTTATGAGTGGTGCTGGCTTTCTTCAGACTTGTTGTGGAGATCAAGTCAAATGGCAGGAATATCATTAATGAGGATCCACGTGGCTAGAGTGTCCACAACACCATTAATTTGACATTGTGCCTGTGTCTGAGCAACTTAACTTCAGTCAAGTGGTCTCTGACTTTAGGAAAGCAGATAACAATAACACCTGGAGCACCTGCACAGAACAGAAGGGGAGGAAAACAAGCAGACAACGATTGAAGGGGCAATATTGAGAGCCACTCATGCCTGCATACAATTTGAGAATGACAAAGAAGCAGAAGAAACCACTTTGTCTCAACAAGCAAGTAAGAGAGTTAGTATGGAATAAAAGAAAGGCTTTTAGGCTAAACAAGTGAGACCAAATGAGTTCAACAGGGCTGTACTCAAACATAACTTAGCAAGAAGTATTGCCGTCATAAGGAGGGCTAAAGTGAGCACAGAGCTAAGGATAGCTGAAGGAGTAATGACATTGCAAAAATTTCTATACTTAGGTACATTAAGGAAAAACAACAGACAAAGGGTAACATAGAGAGACTAAAGAAGGCTGGAACAAGCATAAAGGAAGATGAAAAAAGGCAAACATGTTAAATGAGTACTTCAGTTCTGTATTCACAATAGAAAGGAATGGATGGACCACTCCCCAATAGCAAAAATAGATGCCACAGTAGTGATAGCAATAGCTCGGAAATGGGATGTATAATTAGGGTAAAAGCTCTGAAAGATCTGGAAGACCGTAATATTGTGACCTAGCCCCAAGTACCAGATGGGCTGCATCCAAGGGTATTGAAGGAGGTGAGTCAGCTCCTGGCAGCTTCTTTTGTTGACCTTGTTGATGAATCACTGACTATGATGGAGGTGCTGAGGACTGTAGGATGACTAATGTGGTCTTCCTGCACCAAGTTGGGAATAATAAAAACCCATTATACTACAGTATAGACCAGTGAGTTAATGTTGAAAGTGGACAAACTGCTGAACTCAGTCATAAAGGACCAGATAGTAGACTTCCAAAAAGAATAGAGTTTACAGACAGAAATCAGCATGATTTCATGAGGGGACATTCTTGCAAATGGACTTGATAGACTTCTTCAGCTCGAAAACACAAATGGTGGCTGGGGGTCAGGCACTCAACAGTCTGTGCCTGGACTTCAGTAAAGCTCTTGATTTAGTACCTCACAGAAGCTTATCCAGAAGGTGGAGGAAAGTGTACTAGGGAGCATACTAACTAAATGGATTGGCAACTGGTTATCTGAGAAGAACCCAGAGAGGGATCCTGAATGGTAAATTCTCAGATGGTAGGGTTCAATTCTGGGACCAGTCCTCTTCAATATGTACATCAGTAATGATGAGGTGAGGTCACAGGGTAAAGTAAACCTATTTACAAATGACAAAACTCTGATGGAAGGTAGACAATGATGAGGGAATCAACAGTCAGCAGCATGGAAAAGGCTATAGAATAGCTGAAGCAGTGTGCCAGAATGTGGCAGTTAAAATTCAACTACAAATGTACAGTGCTGCCCATTTGCAGTAAAAATCTGCAGACAGAATGTAGCACAATGGAGGCATGGCCGAACATTTCAAAAGAGGAAAGGAGCCAAGGGGATATAATAAACAGCTGTTTGAAACCTTCCTCATCTCAATGTGGGAAAGCATATGGAAAGCTAAAGGGATGCTGAGATGTATTAAGCGGGGTTTCGCTAGCCGAAACCAAAAACTGATTTTGCTGATGTACGAGTCATTGGTTAGGCCACATGTAGAGTACTGCATGCAGTTTTAGAACCCTCATCTGAAAAAGGATTCAGAAAGGATAGAAAGTATTCAGCAGTGAACAAAAATATCTAGGGGTGACAAAAACGTGCTGTCTAGAGGGCAGGAGAGATGGGGACATGATAGAAACTAAAGCAACAAATTCATGCAGGGAAACTACAGGATGGGCTCCTCAGACATATTTAAAATATGGAGAAACACGACTACCAGGGACCAGAAACTCAAACTCCTGGCATGGGGGGGGGACTTCAAGAAGCACTTATGCAAATATTTCTTTACAGAGAAGGTGGCAGGGAGGTTGATGATTAATGCTACAGCTATCTCAGGGTTCAAAATGCAATGAGATATGTACAAGTGAGTAGTTATAAGCAAAAGGGAGAGTGGGAACTTTGGGAGCTCCTGAAGGATTGAAGAATTCTAGGTAGGAACAACAAGGAAGGCTTGAGGGGCTTCTAGTCTGTTTCTCTCCTACACCATCTATGTAAGTAAGTAAGTAAGTAAAATTTAATTTGCATGCCCACCCAATCTCAGAGGCTCTGGGCACCTAACACAGCAGCAAGCAATGGACATACATTACAGAAAATAAAAAAAAACATAAGTAAAAAGACATAAATATACAAATACAGCTTCAGATGGTCAGTCAATTAAAATTCTTCAGCAAAAGCCTTATTAAAAAGGTATGTCTTTAGGCTCCATTCAAAAACCTCCACTGATGGGACCTCCATCAAAGCTGTTGGAAGCAAATTCCAGAGGGCTGGGCCGGCCACCTCGAATGCTCGGTCACCAGAGGTTTTATGCCTGGCCCTCGGAACCACTAGGAGGCCCCTGGTGGAGGAACAGAGGGAGTGCACTGAGGTAGCAGGAGTAAGGAGATAGAAACATAGAAGCTGACAGCAGATAAGGACCGCAAGACCCATCCAGTCTGCCCATTTCTTTTTCTACCTTATAAATGTGTCATCGACCTCTGCTCTGTCAATGACCTATCTATTTATACTCATCTATATTGCTCTCTTTTGCCTATCCCATGCCTGTTTGAAGCTCTGCACTGTATTCATTTCCACCACTTCCTGACGTAGGCTGTTCCATGCATCCACCACCATTTCTGTGAAAAAGAACTTCCTCACATTACCCCTTAATCGGCCTCCCTCTAATCTCATGCTGTGTCCTCTTGTCCTGCTATTTTACTTATATTGAAACATGTTAGACTCTTTCAGTTTGTTAATGCCCTGAAGGTGTTTGAATGTTTCGATCATATCACCTCTCTCCCTCCTTTGCTCTAGGGTATACATATTGAGCTCTGTTAATCTGTCCTCATATGTTTTCTGAAGCAGTCCCTGCACCATTTTGTTTGCCCTTCTCTGGACTGCCTCAATTTGGTTAATGTCCTTGTGAAGGTGTGGCCTCCAGTACTGCACGCAGTACTCCAGATGGGGCCTAACCAATGTCTTGTAAAGAGGATTATTACCTCCCTCCTACGACTTGTGATACCCCTGCTAATACACCCTAACATCCCCCTAGCCTTACCTACTGCTTTAGGGGTCTGCTTGGATGATTTCAGGTCAATGGTGATGATAATGCCCAAGTCTCTATCTTCCCTTGTGACTGCCAACAACTCCCCTCCCAACCTATAGGTGGCTTCAGGGTTTCTCTTCCCTATGTGCATGATCTTGCACTTCTTTGCATTAAACCCCAGTTGCCACTCTTCCGACCATTTTGCTAGTTTATCCAGATCTCTTCTCATTCTGCCCATCCCATCTGGATCATCTACTCTGTTGCAGATCTTGGTGTCATCTGCAAACAGACAAACCTTATCCTCCAGTCCATCTGCAATGTCACTGATGAAGATATTGAAGCGGACTGGCCCCAGACCTGTTCCCTGAGGTACCCCACTTGTGACTTGCATCTCTTCTGACTGTATACCCTTTACCACCACTCTCTGTTTTCTGCCCGTCAACCAGTTTGCCACCCAGTTGACCAACTTCTGACCCACTCTGAGCTTAGCCAGCTTATTAATCAATCTTCTATGTGTAACAGTATCGAAAACTTTGCTGAAGTCAAGGTAGGTGACATCAACTGCTCCCGCTTGGTCCACCACTCTGGTTATCCAGTCAAAGAAATCTATGAGATTAGTTTGACAAGACCTTCCTTTTGTAAACCCACGCTGTCTTGTATCCTGTCCTCCTATGGATTGCAGGTGTTGCATTATCCTTTCCTTAAGGAGTGCCTCCATAATCTTGCCCACTACTGAGGTAAGACTGACTGGTCTGTAGTTCCATGTCTCCTCCCTGCTACCACTCTTGTGGAGTGGGATCACATGAGCCCTTCTCCAGTCTTCTGGGACCTCTCCTGTGCTCAGAGACTCACTAAACAGTTCTGATAATGGCTCTGTTAGTTTCACCCTTAGCTCCTTTAGTACCCTGGGATGTATGCCATCAGGTCCCATTGCCTTGTCCATCCTGAGCTTATCGAGCTCTTGTAGGACCCTTTCTTTTGTGAAGGGACTAGTGCTCACCTCCCTCCCCCTGTGTCCATGATGCTGAGCTGTGGGCTCTGCCCTGCTTTCTCTTCAGTAAATACTGAGCAGAAGTATTTATTTAGGATAGATGTTTTAACATGGTCCTCCTCCTCATACTCACCCTTATCTCCTTTGATCTTAGCAATACCCCCTCTGGACTTTCTCCTTTCACTAATGTAGCTACAGAAAGTCTTGTCACCTTCTTTTACTGTCTGTCCTAGTGTTTCCTTGGTTTGGGCCTTTGCCTGCCTTACTGCCTTCCCTGCTTCCCTTAGGGAAGTTTTGTATGCCTCCCTATCTTCATCCCGCTGTGTGCCCTTATATTTCCTGAGGGCCAGCCTTTTGACTCTGACCTTTTCTGCTACTGTTTTTGAGAACCAAAGTGGTTTTCATCTTCTTTTGTACTTCCTTTTCTCTCTAACACAAAGGGATGTTGCTTGAAGTATGCATCCTTAATGCTTGCCCACTTTTCCTGTACCCCTTCACCTGTATTTCTTTTTGCCAGGGCTAGCTTAACTTTGTTGGCCATCTTATCAAAGTCATCTCCTCTGAAGTCCCATTTTTTGCCTTGGAATGGGATGATTTAGTTGTAGTGGCCAAACTGAACCATATCATATGATGGTCACTGACCCCCAGTCAGGTAGCTATGGTTCGGGCCATATAGGGCCTTATTAGTCAGCAAGCCAATGAAGAGAATCCTCCTTTGACTGGCAGCCAGTGCAGCTCATGCAGGACTGGAGACACATGACAGGTCCTGGGAAGATCCATCAGTAGCCTAGCTCCTGTGTTCTGCGCCAGCTGCAGCCGGTGGAGATTCCATCCACTGAACCCAAAGTATAGAGCATTACAGTAGTCCAGGTGAGAAGTAACAAAGGCATGTACCAGAGTAGGCAGGTCTTCAAGCAGAATCAGGGGTTTAATCCGGGCGATATTCCTTAAATGATAAAAAACACTTTGGATGATAGACGACACCTGAGCATCAAGTGTCAGTCTGTCGCCAAGGACAAGGCCCAGATTTTTCACCTTGGAAGATGACCTCAACAGCATAGATCCCGGGAACAAGCCCATTATCCCACTGGAAGTATTTCTATCATGCCCGCGACCTGGTTATCACTAGTACCTCGGTCTTGTCAGGGTTCAGTCTCAGCCCAGTTAGAGGACATCCAGTCCTGGATCATAGTCAAGCATTTGTTCAACACTTCAACAGCACCAGATGTTCCTGGGGCAAATGACAAATACAAAAGTTATCTATGCATTTTCTGTGTATATGTTTATGAGGATAATACTATGATCTACAGAAAAAGAAAACAGCTAGTGTAGCAAATGTTTTCATTTACATGAAGCAAGTATAGTGTACTTTAAGGTTTTCTGGTTCACCAACTCTGTTGGTTCCCAGGATGATAATTAATAAGGGCCAGAACTAATTTACTTTCCTTCTAAGTTCTGGAATCCATTACCTAGCAAGCTTTCAGCTAACTTATTGTCAGATCCTGAATGCACCCATCAGATTTCAACAAGTGTACTTGTTTAAAAATGCTACTGTTACTACTTGTCAGATAATGTCTTCAAAAAATTTAACTGAATGTGAACTTCAATTTATTTCTATGCTAATATCTACTTCCTCCCAGGTCACTCATACAGTATAAACAGAACATTGTCTCATGAGTTATTCCCTTTATAAAATCTGAATAAAGTAAACAAAAATGAGAATAGGCACATAGGAAATAGCAACAGAGTTGAAACACATATTGAAAATATTTATAAGATGAGACATGATGAAGGACATCAGTGGTAAAAAAAAAAAAAGAAAATATTTCCCTTAATTAATTTCTGGCCCATATCTGAGAGGTTTCTGCTCTGTTCCTGCCCAACTGCCATAGCACTAATTTTGCTGGATTCAGTCATGTTGCTGTTCCAGTTTCTAAGCTTGCTGTGAGTGACTGCAGATGTGCCTTGCTTTGCTGATCTAGGGGGTAGTGAGTAGTATCTCCTCCCCATCTCTTCCCCCAACCACCCAACCAATAGTTTGCTCCTTTCTGAGCAGGGCGAGGGAGGCTTGCCATTATCACCATGCACAGCTCCTTCTTAGTACCATTCTGCGGCCCAGTGCACCCCTACTTCATGCACGAGCCCCCCCACAGTGTTCTTATGCTCTCCACCACCCACAGTGACCAGTAATTCACCTGCTCTTATTCACAAACGTTCCCTAGACTCACCTCTTTCTAGACTCAGTCTTATTTGAAAATGATCACACTGTAGATAATGCTGGGAAATCTGTTTATTTCAATAATAACGTTATCTACCCTGTTACCTGTGGCTCCTAATCACACTATGTTACAATACTGCAGGACTGTAGCCTGTTGGTACTGATGTCATTGACACGGTGAATTGTTCCTGGTGACTTACTTGAGTGCAGGTAGCAGTCCTTGTGTTTTCACTTGCTGAGCTGTAAAGAAAAAGAAATGTAACAAAGATCTTTTTTGTAACTTAAACTTTGCTGATTTTTCAGAATTATATATCATGTCTCAAATCAAACCTTGCAACTTATTTCAGCTGCAAAAACAAAAGTTATTTCAGTTGCGATCTGCTCCTGTCAGGTAGGTCTTTTCCTGGAATGCTATGGTCATTAGACAAATATGGATAGAAGCTGAGGCTTAGTGCAAAACTATAACCTATAGGGTAAAACAAGACCAATAAAGGGTTAGAATTCCTGAAGCTGCAGCCTGAGGACATTATCATTCATAGTAGGTCACTGTTTTGCCCTTGGGAGAATAATTTTCAAGTATGGAGGCAAAAACTGCCTGCAGTTTGTGTTTGATTTTATTATACCTTTTTTCAACAGCTGACCAACCACTCCCATAGCGCTTACAAAAATTGACTAGAGCCATCCCTCTGGGCTCAAGATGTGAACTCTCTGTGGCTTGGGTCATCCACACTTGTTTTGTGCTGTTCACGTTCTTTTGTTTTTGGCCCCTTACCTTAGCTCTCTTCATTGTTCAGCACCTACTGTGGCTATCAGCTGGCTCTAGTTCCCTGCTAGCTGCCCATTGTCCACTGCCTCTGCTCCACTGGTTCCAATCAGGCAGTTCAGCGATTTCTCACCAGCTAGCTCTTGGCCTTCAGGGACACTGCTTTCTACTGGTCCCAATGCACTTATCACTGCCCACACACTCGGTCTTGCTCCGGCCACTTAACACTGACTTTTACATAAATCTTTGACTGTGACATCTATTCCCAGGCCCTTCTAGGTTTAACCATTTCACTCTGGCAGCATCAGTTCCCCCAGCTGCAGCATCTAGCAGCTCAGATTCCAGGCAGGACACCTCGGGAGCAGCACGATACAGCTGTTCCTCATTAATAGCACATTCAAGTCACTGCTGTACCCTGACTGTAACGCCTAAAAAAAGGAAAGTAGAACTTGCAATTGCTGACTTTGAGCAATCCACCAGCACTGCTTCCTATCTGTTCACCCTACCTCAGTCCAAGGACTGCGATTGTACCTTTGCAGCCACTCTGGTACTGGCCAAGGTCAAGGGCTTCTCCAGCTCTCCCCCTAAGCCTGAGCTGCTCTCAGTGGCAACCTGCTTCTTCCTGCTTGGCTGCCTTCTAAACCCAGAGACCATTGCTACTGAACCATACAGGCACCAGAGGTAGTCCATGCTAGCCAACTGCCAGTCATTATTTGCAGATATAATTCTGTTATTCGGTATATATTTTTAATGTGATTCTGTATATATGTACATGCCACAAGAATGTCAGTATTAATGCAAAGGATCACATAGAAAGAGAGACTAGATTTCTTTTAAAAATGTTTGACCTTCCTCTGACCTGAGGGGCAGCTGCTTGCCAGGAAGCTAAGGCTACATTTCCAGGTTCCTTAACAAAGATATGTCAAAATCTATTTAGCTGTCATTAACCATGCACTTCAGAGGCAGGATGCTCTGATTCCAGGAAACTGTTATGGTACTGTAAGTTGCATCTTATGAGGTGAGAGGACCAGGAACATCCTTTCTGGCACACCTGTGTGAATTCCCTTACAGGTGTCATAATTGTAAGACTGTGTGACAACACAGGGTTGTCAGGGAACTGTGTTGTGAGGAAAGTGCAAGGGTACCATCTACTGGCCTAAAGTTTATGGGATTTCCACCCACTATATAAAGAGCTTACAAACTAGGGACTCTCTCTCATTTTTGCTGAGCATCTACAAGGGACAATCTTCTCCTGACAATACAAGAAGTAAGACTGCCAGTACAAAGGAAACTGAATCTTTCATTTAATTTCTTTGGACTTCAATTCACTATGGACTTAAGGTAGACTTTAGATAGCAGTCATAGTGCATTTTCATGTATATTTTCCACTTTTATTTCTGTTATTCTGTGACCAAATGAGTGCATCTTTTAGTTGTAACTGTATGATTATTATTTAAGTATTTTAGTAAAAACATCTGTTTTTAAGAAACTTGCCTGAACAAGATTGCTAAATTGTGTGTGAATTGTGGGACAGTTATAAATAAGCTGTGATGAACTGTTATGCTAAGGGGTGCCTCCATAAGCAACTAATCGAGCAAGAGTCTGTAGGGATTTTGAACCAGGTTGTTGCATGTCCTATTGGAGAAGACAAAGTCAGGTGCACACTGCTGCCCTGAAGAGAGTGTAATGCCTGGATTTTCCCCATTTGTGTAACAACCAAGAAGGGTTCATATTTGCCTACAAGACTCGAGACTGGTATTGTGCCCTTATCCAGAGTTTAGAGGCACACCCTGGGTCCTCATGGTGGGTGTTCAATTGTGACCTTGGCGAGCATTCTAAAAGGACACAAGGAGGGTATCCCTGTTCCCCCCATCATGGATTGCTCATAGGGGTGGGCACTGTGAGCTCAGTGGACCTGACCCTCAGGAGTGGGTTCATGACAGTCCATACTCCAGTTCCTTGTCTGGACTCATCCTCAGAACCTATTTCTTCCTTGACCTCTGACTGTGGCCTCTCCACCCAGTGCCATCACCCATTCCAACTGCTGGCTGTGGCCCCTCCACCCAGCCTCACTACTCTTGTGTTCTCTGACTGTGGCCTCTCCAACTAGTGCCATCACCCATCCCAACTGCTGGCTGTGACCTCTCCACTCAGTGTCACTACTCAACTTACATCTGGCTGTGGCCCTCCACTCAGTGCTGTCACTCATTCTAACTGCTGGCTGTGGATCCTCCACCAAGTGTCAGTACTTAAATTACCTCTGGCTTTAGCCGCTCCACCTAGTACTATCATCCTTTCTGTTCACTGACTGTTCCATACTCAGCCAACCTCTGGCTGGCCCCATCACCCAATGCCATCATGCCTCCTCACCTCTGGCTATGGCCTCCTACCCAGTGCTGTCACCCCTCCTAACATGTGGCTGTGGCCCCTCCACCCAGTGCCACTACTTGTTCTGACCTCTGGCTACAGTCCCTCCACTGAATGCTGTCACCATCCAATCTCTGGCTGTGCCACTCCTCCACCCCCATCCAGTGCTGTTGCCCACCCTGTCCTCTGGCTGTGATAGAACTCAAGACAGTCTCCCTGTACATTGTTGTCCCCAGCACACAGTCTACCCCAGGACTGACTTGTCCCTGTCTTCTCAGCTTCTCAAGCATCTCCTTTCTTCTATGAGAACAATACTATGTCCATATCCACTAGTTATCAGCATTCAGACTATGATAATCAGAAATCAGTCCAGTCAGTGCATTTTCTATGAAAGGCCTTTTTGAAACCTGACGTGAGATACAAAGGCTGGATAATCATAAAACTTATCATGGTTTTAAAGGAGATGTAATTTCCGTTTTCGGCCATAACCAAGAAGAAAGTTCTTTTTACCTTGTATACTGATTAAAACGTGTATGAAAAGGGCTTTATAAATGCTGATTCTTCTTCTTCTACTCTTTAAGCCAACCCTGGTGATCTCCTTCCATTTGATACTATGCAAACCCTCAATCCTATGAAGAACTGCTTGATCTCTTACATCAAGTAAACTTGAAGCTTACCAAACTGGAGACCAAGGTGATGTCATTGGAGACTGGACTGCCAGCCATATTGCTTGCACCCGACCTTCCTCACACTCCTGTACTGCTAGGTTTGGCTTCCCAAGACAGCCCTCCAATCCTCCAGCTGCAACCAGGACCATCAACCAGTATCCCGTCCACCTGTCTGCAGCCACCCCCTTTGGGATCTTCATCCTCAACAGGTACTTTGCCTTCTGTCTGCCCCACTCATTTAGTGCCACAACATTTGAGAAAGGACACTACTGAGGTTAAGAAAGTGAACCTCATTGCATAACTAATGCCATTCCATGACACCATAAAAAATCATGGGCTTTCTTGTGGTGATATTTCTGTCATCCTGAACACTAAGGATCCCAGTTTACTGAAGAAACTAACAGTTCCTGAGTTTGTGGACACCTTTTCCATCTACCAGCATATTCTCTGTAAATTCTTTCCATCTCTCCTGGAAGATCTCAATGCCTACCTGTACATTATATTCAATCTTGCCATCTGTATGGAGGACCCATCTTCAAGATTATCACAAAATGTTTGCCGCAAAGTCAGCAGCATTGCTTCAGTGATTCAACACCTGTATCTCCTGGGCACTGCTAGATAAAAAACTGTTTTGCCACTTCTTCCCCACTCTAAGGGCACTCTCCTGTGCCATCTTTGGCTGGCTGTCTTTCCCATTAGTCCTCTCTGTGTCCACTCACTGTGCAGGACCACCTGCTTTCTCCTCCAATTTGCATAACATACCCTTCAGCTAGAACTCCAGGTGTCTTCTTCACACCATGGAACCTTACCAGGGTTTTATTTAACTCTAAAAATTGATTAGTGTTTTGCTCATAAAAGTTCTAAAACATTGTGAAAATACATAGCACTTGAATCACTGGGCTGGATATTCAAAAGGGTTGCGCCATGCGCAATAGGGTTGCGCCTGCGCAAGTCTGAAATTGCGCCATTCTGCCATATTCAGCAGGAGGCAGTTGCGCCCCCCAAGTCAAGCTGAGCAACAGTGCAATGCTAATGAAGGCATGCTGAACCGGAGGGGGAGGAACCACGCATAAACTGCACAGCCCGATATTCAGCGGGCTGTGCACAGTTGTGCAGGTGCAACCCCCAACCTGTGCCTGCACAACTTTGAGCCAAAAAAAAAGGAGTAAGTCGAGGGCCACCCACAGGTGAGCTGCCACATTGCAGGCGTAATACAGCAGCTGCCACTGTGGGTGGCCCTCAACCTCTCCTGTGCCCCCTTGCAGCCCAATCGTGGGTACATGCAACCCTCCCCGACTGGCCCAATCATGGGCAAAAGTGTAAAATCCCCCACCCCGACTGGCCCAATTGCGGGCAAAGTGAAAATCCCCCCACCCCCAACTGGCCTGATCGCGGCCAGCAAGTATCAACCCCAAAGACATATCCTGGTGGTCCAGTGGACCGTGAAGCCGATCTCGGGCTAAAGTGTAAATAACCCCCCACCAGCCGATCGGAGGCAAAGTGTACAGTAACCCCCCCACCAGCCCGATCGCGAGGCAAAAGTGTACACTAAACCCCCACCAGCCTGATCGTGGGCAAAAGTGTACAGTAAACCCTACCACCACCAGCCCGATCGCGGCTGCAAAGTGTTCGAACCCCCAAGAACATATACCTGGTGAGTCAGTGGACCTCGAAGCCCGATCGCGGGCTGCAAACTGTTCAAACACCCCCAAGGATTATCTACCCTGGTGATCTGGTGGTCCCACCACCACCCACCCACGAAGCCCTGTGCCCGCTCCCCTGTCAGACAGCGGGCGGCAGCATCCCCCGCCTGCCGCCCGCCGCCTGCTGACTGACTGCCTGGTGGGGCTGCACACCGATGGTGCAGAGCAAGAGCCAGCGGGCATAGCAGCTATACGTACAAAACGGTCCAGATATGTAGATTCATTCACATATCTGGACTACTGCTCTGATATGAATGCCGATGGCTCTGCTCTGCCTGTCAAACATCAGCTCCGGGCGGTCAGTCGGCGGCGGTGGGCGGCTGGCGGGTGGGCTACCACCTGCCAGCAGCGGGGAGTGGAGTGATGAAACCGTGGGTGGGTGGGTGGGGTGGGACCACTAGATCACCAGGGTAGATGGTCCTTGGGGGGTGTTGAACTGTTTGCAGCCACGATCTGGCCGAGGTTCACTGGACCTCAGGGATATGTTCTTGGGGGGTTGAACACTTTGCAGCCCGCTCCCGGGCTGGTGGGGGGTTTACTGCACATTTGCCCACGTCGGGCTTGTGAGGGGGTTACTTTTACACTTGGCCCGATCGAGCTTCACGGTTCACTGGACCACCAGGGATATGTCTTTGGGGGTTGACACTTTGCTGCCCAGCGATCGGGTCCATCGAGTGGGGAGTTAACTATGCCCGCGATCAGGCCAGTCAGGGGTGGAGTTTTACATGTGCCACTATCGGCAGGGGCGTCAGTCCGATGGCTGCTGCCTGTCAGGCACCAGGCACAAGTCCTCGGGGATCGGGCGCACCTGCATGCTAATGGCATGCAAATGGGGCCATAAATAGATGCAAATGGCCCCCTGCACCTGCACATGAATTATGGCCCCATTTGCATGTCACCTTTTGAATATAGGAAATTTAAGCGATGGCGCAATGGTACTGCGCCACCGCACTTGAATGCTCCACTCTGACCACTTGCGGTGGCGCAAGTTCCACTACGCCATGCACAGTGGCTGTGGCCGGGGGGTGATATTCAAAGGAGTTGCTCAATAGCGCAACTCCTTTGAATATCGCCCTGGCCACACCCAGCGCAACTATTTTGTGCAGCGCAAGGGCTTGCGTCACAAAATAGCGCAGTTTGAATATCCAGCCCACTGTGTTTAACAAACATAACCCTTCTAGAAAAACTATATAAATGCTTTCTGTACAGTTAGTATTGTCCCAAGAAAAAAACTGCTAATCAATTATTTAAAACCCTGCTTACAGACAAATACAGACACCCAATTGTCATTCTCTCAGGGTGCCCTATCTGTAACAACTTTAATAAGTCAATCTGCATGTCTGCTACCTGCCATCTGTTACACATCTGCAGTTACTGCAGCAAAGCTCACATCAAAGCCATTCATCACCATCTACCCAAATCTCAATCTCATTAACAAAAATTACAATACCAGCACCCACCTATGCTCATGGATGTGGTGACATTCTACTCACTACTTGCTGCCCATCCAGTTCAGGGCTTGGTTTCCTTTCTAGTTGCCAACTTGATGTGGCTTTCACATGGGAGTTCATGTCCTACCTATGAAATACTTGATCTGTAAGAACCTAAAAACTGCCATATTGAAATCTGAGATCATCTCCACCTTAATCTGTAAAGAAGTCACCAATGGCTTCATCACTGGGCCTTTCCCCCAACTGCCCTTTCCTATATTCTGCATCAACCCCATCAGGGTAGCGACTCACATGTTTTCAGGGAAGAAGTGTATCATAATAGATCTCTCTGCTCCTCATGCTCAGTCTGCTTCAAGCATTAATTCACTAATTTCTTCTGATGAATATTCTCTGGTCAGCTCCTAGACAGATGATGCAAAACACTGCATCAAGATAAAAGGTCCAGGAGCATGGCTGTCCAAAGCAGACATGTCAGATGCTTTTTAGTTGGTTCCCATTCCTCCAACATCTGGCATCTCTACAGGATTCAGTGGCAGTACAGTTACTACTGCGCTGTTCAGTTAACCTTCGGTTGCAAGAGCAGCCCAAACCTGTTTGATTGCTTTTCCTCTACTGTATGCTTGATCTTTCTCTTTTTTTTAACTTTCTTTTTATTGAAAGCTTTCGTACATTCATGCAAGCTGAGCACTTACAATATCTATCTGGCGTACAGTTATAGAGTCATGACAATGTAATTAATACATCACTGCCTAAGAATTATTTAGCACAGCATCTGTACAAAGTCCTAGGCTGGATCCTTCTCAATGTCCCCTGATGCCTTTACGTTGAACACTTACTCAGTGACTTCCTTCTAGCTGATGTTCCTCACATGCCACCTGCAGCCAGCATCACCAGTCTGACAACATTATTCAACACCCAGCTAATTGCATTAGCTCCAGACAGAACCCTTGGGCTCCTCACTGAAACAGAGATCTTGGGTATCATCTTGGACTCAGTCAAAATAGAGGCCAGACTGCCTCATGAGATGATCCATCGCATCATTGATGTCATTCTCTCTTTCCAACCCATAAATCCTGCACTAAAAGAGACCTACTTTCCTTACTGGGCTATCTGAACTTTATGGTGTGCATTATTCTGCAAGGGAGATCCTTTATTTCCTATTTGTTACAACAAGGCACATCCATTACTAACTTTAATCATCATATTTCCATAATGTCTGCTGTCTGCTCCGATCTCAGCATGTGGCTTCATTTCCTCCGTGAGTGGAACAGCCTCTCCCTCCTTTATGACACTCCTGCAGAATCTCTACATAAATCATTTACTGATTCATCCCCGTCCTTCTGTTTTGGCATCTTCTACAGCACCTCTTGGTTTTCTCACCCTTGGCGTCTGAACGCCGTAGGATTCCTGAATTCAAAACCACATCTTCCCTGTTTGAAATCCACTCAGTCTTGGTTGTTGCCATGCTTTGGAGACACCATTTGATGCCCAGTGAGTCACCTTCTATTGTGACAACATGGCCACTACCAATATGATTCATAAAGAAAGATCAGCGTCTTCCCTCATAATAAACTTTCTGCATAGACTGACATGGACCTCTCTTGTAAGACAGTTTCTAATTTTTTGTCTCTTCTTACGTGATACATCCAATTAGATTTCTGATGGCTTACCCACTTTGAGTTATAGACCTTTCATCGCTTAGTGATGCAGGTGCATTCTCATCCTACACAATCACCACCATACCCATACCTCATAATGATCTAACCTTCTACAATGAACATTTCTAGCAAGTCATTTGGGGTGTCTTGCAGCTTCAACAAAATCCATGTACACTACCACATGGAACTGCTATAACACCTTTCACTCCTTGCAAAATCTCCAACCATTAAATCCTCAGACAAAGCAACCATTGACCTTCATGTCCTACTGTACCACGGTGTAACAATTTGCTAGGTATACCTGTCACTGTATTTTTTTTTTATTTTATTCAATTATTTCTGGATGAGTATCAGTTAGAATTTAGCAGCTAAGGGGACAAGCTGACATTCCTGGGAAAAAGTCAAGATTTGTATCAGTGACAGACCGATTGGCTCTGAAATCAATTTACTATCAGTGCTGTCTTGTATCAGGGCAGGACCCCTGGACATTTATGGGAGAGCTTAGAAAGGGTCTTTGCATGTCAGGAAGCTACTAGCTATACTTAACATTCCTATTGGGCTAGACAAGACTTGTGACAAAAAGCAGATATTTTTGTATATGCAGTATGCTGTCCAAAGTCCAGAACAGACTGTTTTTCCCAGTGGATCCAGCTTACAAGATAAGAATAATGTTGAATCTATGATGTCAGAGTGACATACTAGATGACATGTCATGGAGAAAACTGGAGGGTCTTAAGGTCTGGTAGAGCTTGAAAGAGACAGTCAGGTTTGGGACTACAAGCAGCCACTATCTAAGGATGTCAGTCTACTCTGAGTCACTAAAATGTCTTGTGTGGTAAGCTATTCTACCTTGCTAAAGAGAGAGAGAGAGAGAAATAGAATATTTTTGATGTGTAAGCTATTGTTCAAACATTTCATTCTAATTTCTGTAGAATTACTGTTTCCTATAGCCTTTCTGTAGTATCCTGTGTCTTATGTGCTAATACCCTGATGTAGTAAAACATTACTTTTTATATACTTCAACTTCATGTTTCTGTAACAAACCCTTGAGGTACAGCTAACTGAGTTATACTTGACAAAAACATTATTTCTGCCTCTAAAGGGAAGGCTGCAGTTACCATACTATGTTTCTAAAGTAAGTGGTTCTCAGCTGTGATGGGGGTGTGTGTTATTTGCCCTTGAGCAAGGAGCATTGGAGTGTGTGAGCAGTGGCTCTGGAGGGATTCAGACCTATAGATACCCAGAGAGAGTGTCCACAGTGAGTGGTGGAAGCTACTGAAGGGTTAAGAAAGCTGGTAAAAGTGACACAAGATGAGTCTTGGAAAGACCAGTTTGCCACAAACCAGAGGCAATGGGTTGGATCAGAAACAGTTTTTTCAGTATAAAGATTATCTGTCCCGTCACAGAACAGGATATACAAAAGGTGACTGTATATTGTACCACTTTTGTTTTTTTGTTAAGCAAGAGTAAATAGATAGAAGATATTATGTCTGGGCCATATGAAAAGTGCTCACTGCTAAACCTGCAAGAGCTGTGCTAAAAAAATACATTGGGCTATGAGGATGGCTGAACAGGGGCAGAACTCATAGCATCCTCAAAAAAAGTGACTTGGAAAGCCATGCAAAAGTGTTCCCTGCTAGCCAAAGTTGTGAGATGGAGGCAAGGGAAAGTGCTGATGTGCCAGAACCTTTGACTAGGGCAGCTGCACAAGCAGACCCAGTATAAATATTGGAGATGGAGCTTGCCCAGGTTAAGGCAAAGGCAGAAACTGAGAGGCAGAAGACAGAGGTGGAGCTATAGAGGATGAAGCTGGAAGCTGAGGAGGACAGTCAAAAGGCTGAGGCATGAGAGAAACAGTGCCAGCATGAGATCCAGTGAGAAGAAAGATAGTGCCAGCACAAGATCTAGATGACAGAGAGTGAGTATGCAAGAGAGATGGAGAGGCTGAGCCAGAGGACATCACAACAGACTGTAATGGCATGAAGGGTTCAACCCAGGTAACCAAATTTTTTTTGTAGACTTTATTTCTCTCTTACCATCGGACTCTCTCAGGTGTTGGCAGTTGGTGGAAGCTCTGCCACCCGCCTGAAGCTCCTGCCACTAGTGCTTCCCCACCCAGATCTCCTCTCAACCTTTCCTGGCCACTTGATCCCCCGGCTCTCAGCCCCCCTAGTGCGGGACCACCATCTCCTCTGGTGCTCTATCTGCTAATCTACTGGAGGGACCAGAGAGGCTGAGGGAGACCGGGAACACCAGGATGGATGGCCCAACATTGGGCATGGGGCCCACCACTGGCCAGCACCGTCACCTACTGATGGCAAGAGTTTTTCTGCTGCACCTGTTTCTCCCAGGACAGCAAACATGCAATGATGTCTGCATGGAGAGCCATAGACATCTGCTACCCTTAACTGCTCCTCACAAGCAATACCTCTGGTCTCCACTGGGGGGTCCCTGCTGCACTGAAGACACCCTGGATCCTTTCTCAGGGAGAGGAGAGCAATCCTTCAGATGCTCGATCGTCTCCCTCCCTCCCTCCCTCTCCAGCCGACCCCCAGCACCTGAACTCGTTCCTGAACTAGGGTCGCTGGTGTGGTGTGAAGTGTGGCGTCCAGCGTCTCAACCCTCAGCGCCATCGGACCAGCTCAGAAAACCAAAATTAATTCTAAAATGTTTCCCAGATGTCAGGAGGGGGATGATCGTGATTTGTTTTTAAGATTTTTTGAGAGAATCTGTGGCCAATTTGGACTGGACAGGGCTTTTTGTGCAACTCATCGATTGCCACTGCTTACAGGTAGGGCATTAGAAGCTTTTGCCAAAATGGACACTGGCAACTGCATGGACTATGATAAAGTATAACCCCTGAGGCCTACATTCATAATTTTAGAGAGTTAAGAAAGGCACCAGAGGACAGCGATGCTGAAATGTGTGTGCAGCTAAGTAGCTTGTTAGGATGCTGGGTAGAGGGTACAAAGTTCACTCTGTAGATGAAATAAAAGATTTATTTCTTATGGAACAGTTCCTAAAAACGATTTCACAAGATCTGAGGATATGGTTATTGTATGGCGCTCTGAGCTCTGTGACGACGGCAGCCAAGAGTGCTGATCAGTTCATAGCCAGTCTACCATCCTCTCATTGCAAAGGTAATAGGGGAGGGCCATCAGCTGGTTTTAGTGGAACCCGGGGGGGGGCAACCTAAAGGAAGCTAGCCTGTGTCTGAACAAAAAGGGAAGCCACCTGGTTTCAAAAGCATGGAGCTGGGTGAACGCAGGTGCTTTATCTACCAGAACATCCAAGGGCAAGTGGAAACTCATGTTCTGGTAATGTGGGAAGTGGGGTTCTGCTATGAGCTGGCCAACCCAGTATACTAACAATAGTCTCAAGTTGCAGCAGCACTTAGTAGAATCAGCAGGCAAACCATAACTTATGTTCAGAATTGTAGATTTTATTCCATTATAAATAATATTCCATTTACAAATTCTGGTGCTAGACTGAGCTGTGAACAAGTGCAACAGGTTCTTCAGTGTTTTGGCAGTAAAGCATTCATCAGGGGGCCATATCTGCCAGAAACTGGGGTATTTGCCTTATGATTGTCTGAAAAATGTGAAAAAGGTGCAGGTGCAGCTGGAAGGGATAGCTCAGGACTCACACCAGTTAGTAGCCTGTACATAGAGTGCCATGCCCTCTAACTCCACTGCACACAAGCACCCTGTGTGTGCAAATGGGAAGCCAGCCTGTTCCTGAGCAAAAAGGAAGCCACTGGATTTCAAAAGCACAGAGATGGGTGAATGCAGGTGCTATATCTCACTCTGTGTGTGTAAAAGGGATGGTGACCCAAGGATTGAGGGACACTGGGACGGCCATTTCTTTGGTGAAGCAGGATTTGACCCATTCCTGCAAAATCCAAGGGAGTTAGACACCAGTATGTAAAGTGACTCTCTGAGTTCTCAGAAAAGGGAGGTGTACTGGGAGAAGGGGGTCCTGTATGGTGGATTGATTCCTAAGGAAGAATCTGAGGAAGGGGTACTCTGGCAGAAATAGTATAGCAAGCAGCAGCAGTATAGCAAGCAGCTTTTGACCTTAGCCTATAACATACCCTTTTCAGGACACCAAGGGGTCAGCTGTATAAAAAGACAGCCGACGACAATTTTTACTGGTCCAGTATTTTTAAAGATGTGGCAGACTATTACCAGACTTGTCCTCAATGCCAGACAGGACTGCAGCTAAGACTTTTTTGGCCCAGGACAAGTAAGTCAGGGCTGTGGTTGACTGACCAGACTCTGCACCTCTGCGTTAGGCCCCCAGAAGTGCTAGGGTTTTAGGTTTGTGGTGAGTGCTAGCCTTTTATCCTTTTATTGAAGGTAAAACAAATAAACTACTTGTATGGATTTGTAACCTATGTAACAATAACAAATGTAATTCACGTTCTTCTTCTGCAGTGACCTGCATGGCTGTTACAGGCAGTACCTTATCCTAATAACCGAACGCAAGATGAATCCAGATGTCAGAGAAACATATTTATTACTTTTTGAGTGCAAGTTCAGTGATTGATTAAACCATAATTACACCCAAAACAGTCATGAATAAAAAAAGACAAGCTGAACAATGTCACTGCATTGTTGGATAAAGTTCTTACTATGCTGTCACTTTCACAGTTTTGTTAGAGTTTGTTTGCAACTGTTTGGCTGTGTATGCTTTCAAAGTTGCCATTTCAGAGTGGTTGGCTGGGCAAAAATAATTTAAACAACCCCAATAAACACTAAAAATGTGCAAGAATGCTATGCTATTCAGACAATGCAGTACGTGCAGAACAACAAGAACTTAACATAACCAAAGAGATTGCTATTTAGGTAAAGTGCCCTGAATAATACCAACAGCTGCAATTGTGGGAGCCAATTTCCTTGCTGCCATCCTGTATTTGTTCTTAGCTGGACATGACATAATAGGATAAATCATTCTAATAATCATTCCATATATTTAAGGATGTACTTGTGCCAGAAAACCTTGAAAAGAGCATAAAAAAACCTGGAGTTTGAAACACCCGGGAAAGTCTTCGCCTCCCTGCTGCTCTATCCTCTCAAGCTGAACAACTCTGTCTGGAGTCAAATTAAAGAAGTCAGTTCTGTTCCTCCCACTACATCATCAGAAATGTGATCAAACACACTGAGGCACCACAATCCTTGCAGTCTGAGCAGTGACATTAAATTATCAAAAGGCAAGCAATTGTGACATCACAAGTAACCAAGAAGAGCTAGTCCCTGCTGCTTCATGCAAAATAATACATCTGCTGTGTGAAATGGCTACCCTTCGTTACTGGTGATATCAGTCATTGGGCTCTAAGTGTTGATGTAGTGGGAGGAATAGAACTTTTAGCCTCCAGAATGCTGCTCCACACATCACCTAAGTACTGCCTGGTGAAAAATCCAATCACCAAACAGAAAGGAAAAATTAGAGATTTAAGTGATAGTGGACTGACTACATGCACAAGTTACACTTAATTCCAGGCAGTACTCTACATCTTTAAACAGTACTTGATGTCTTCTTGCATACAAATTGGTTATCTTTACTGCCCATTCAATGAATTCTGGACCCTTAGCTTGTCAGAAGCAAATTCCTCCATGCTTTCTTGTTAATGAAATCCTGATTTACATCTTTGAAGTCGATCTTGCAAGCAAGTTCGCACTCTGTTGACAGGACGGCCAAACTGCTTAAACGGTCCTGAGACATAGTTGATCGCAAATAATTTCTGATGATAGAAAGTTTGCTGAAAGCTCCTTCTCCTTCAGCAACAGTCACAAGCAGTGTGCAAAAGATCCTAATGGCTACATAAACTTCTCCAAATATTGTTTCCAGTTTCATCCTATAGATTGCATTCAGCAGATCCAAAGGATGTAAATTGTTCTGGAAAGTGGCACTGTAGATTTTTCTCATGTGTTGAACCTCACTTGTGAAACCACATGTCAGGTCCTGTGAATGTTTGTTGGCCACCTTCTCACATGGTGCATTGATTTCTTGTTCATTCATGCTTCTAAACTGCAGAACTGGAGCAAAGTCATTGCAGATGTCTTGAAGTGACTCAAACCTATGATGCAATTCACTGACGATGTTGTCCATTGCCACATAGAACACTGTGTTACAAAACTGATCATTAGTACTTTGATTTGTAGCCTCATCTGGAGATTCATCATGAAATCTCATTCGTTTTCTTTGCCGGCTTGTTTTGTAGTCGAACTTGGAAACTACTTCCAGTGATTGTGTCACTAGTTTTGCCTCTGAAATAATAGCATTCCACTCGTTCCTGAGGGTCTGCATTTCCTCTTTCAGATCTGCTAGGTTGGCTACTTCTGTGTCCAATGAAATGCCTCTAGGCTGAAGAAGCAAGTTTCTCTCTTCAAAACTTTGCAGAATTTTTACCCAGAAAGTGGCAAGCACAATTGCATTGTAGGACTTGAAGTACCTTTGCAGACTTTTTGCTTCTGACAGTGCTTCATTAGTGAGCTTCTTATACTGGATAATGCCATCTAGAGCTTCAACAATGCTTGGAAGGTGTTTTGCAAGTGGAGGAATTGCTTTAATTCAAGCACTCCACCTGGTTTCAGACATGCTGTGTAGAGAGCAACCAGTTTTTTCTTTCAAAATTGCCCATCTTTCAAGGTTGGCACTGAACAGAACATACAGTATAGGTGATTTACACAGCCGAAAAATGTAGCAACATCAGGGCATGATTCTGTTGCATGCACTCCCACAAGATTCAGAGAATGACAAGCACATGCTGAATAAGTGGCAAGTGTTTTTGTTTTGGTGGGTACGAGCTTGCACCCCCTTTAATTTTCCGGACATGTTGGCTCCATTGTCAAAACCTTGTCCACGGCAATCAGCAATGTCAATGCTATGTTTTTGCAATCTCTGTAGCAACATTTCTACAATTTCCTCAACACTTTTTTGTGCAAAATCAAAGAACTCAAGAAACATTTCATGAATGTTCCAGTCCCCCGTGTCTTTATCCTTGTGTGTATATCTCACAATAAGAACATTTTGCTCTGTATGGGAAATGTCTGCCGTAGCATCACAAATTACAGAAAAATAAATGGCTTCACTTCTGTCCGTCAGAATTCTGTTCAAAATCTGCTGACCACACAACTCTATGAATTTGTTTTGGGTTTCCCAGGATAGGTAATGAGCCTTCATTTTTTTCACCCTTTTCTTGATGTTGCCTCATTTTTGTAAGCGATCACGCAGAAGGGGGTCATAGTGCGAGACCAGCTCTAGCACACCCAGGAAATTACATTGTGAACATCACCAATTTGTGCAGCACTACCTCTAAATGCCAAATTTCTTGAAGCTAGAAACAAGGTTGTGTCCAAAAGTCTCTCTAGCAATGCTTTCTGCTTTTTTGCTTCTGACTGTATTTGTTTCTGAAGTTGGCTATCAATCCCTTTTCCTTGTAAAGAATGCTGAAGATTTCTCCACTGCCAGTAACAACGTTGATGTAGACTACTCATCTCATGCCCTGGAAGTTTCTCATACAATTTCCACCACTTACAACTTGGATTAAACCCTTCCTTTTTGCACAGTGCACTACATGATTTTTTCTCCAGGTCACTGGAAAACAGCAAGCATGGGATGCAAAATAAGGCTCCTTTACTCCTGCTCCACATTAGCCAATCCCGCAATGTCCTCTCCTGACCATTTGAAGACTTTGAATACAGAACAGACTCTGGGAATGCTCAACCATCAGAATCTGCTGGTATAGACTTTATTAATTTCATCAGATCACCACTGCTAGTTAATCCTTTGACAATTTTTTGCCTCTCAACACCTGATAAGTTCTCTGGCCCATACCAGGATCATTTGGGAAATAACACAAGTTATTTCTACCATTTTGGAATGGTTCTGTAATAGAGATGTCTTCATGTTCCTGTGCTTGACCTTCTCATTCCACAAGGGATACGGCTGTGTTTTCATCCTCCAGACTGTCAGGTGTAATCAGACATTCAAATTTACCTTGTGTAAGGATATCATTTTTGGCTTGGTTTGCAGGAGTACTTGAAAAGTATTTAAGAATCGGTTTCTTTCTGCTCAATTCTAATTCTTCTTTTCCCTTTCCTTTTTCTCTTTTCACTTTTGGTAACCAGATTTATCGTGATACATTGCTGAAATATGGTCCGGCTTCCTCAAAATATAGTGGGGACACTTAAGGCTTTCAGAGTCTGTCAGTTCACCTTCATAGTCCCCTCACCGACACCTGTAGCATTGGAAAAGGAATTTTTTTAGCCTCTGGTAACTGAGTAAGGCCCACTAGGCACAAGTGGCTGTTTTCAGGGGTGACCTGGGAGCACTGGGCGGTTAAGTGACTTGCTCAGAGTCACACAGTATGCAAGTGGAGGTTGTGAGAATCAATCTCAAGTCTGGTCTGCTGGATGTATCAAGCTCATTCACACCTCGTTCCTCTAATCTCTAGGTTATACTGCCAGCCCTAACATTAGGAATAACATTAGACTCTCCAATGCAAAAATACAGTATGCAACAATGCTGTATACAGGTGATGAAAGTGCTCTCTAAAAAGAATAACAAAAAAGGGTAAAACTTTAACTTCTTCTTGAGGTCCTGATAAGGTTCACATGCGTGCAGTATCTGAAGCTCAGACACATGTATCTTGCTCCAAAGGACAACACTAGCAGCTCAAACAATGGAACGGCCTTATGATGCACAGTCAAATTGCAGTTACTGCCAACTAAATCAGATTTCAGTCCAAAAAGGCTCAATTGCATCAGGTATCATTTTCTAGAAATTAAACCAAAGTTCCGTCTGCCTGTTCTGGTGGTTGTTCAGGTGGACGTTAAACATCCCATGGCACTTCTCAAAGAGTAGGGGAATTTTTTATTCAAAACTCAAAACAAAAATACACAAAATTGAATTACAGCATACAAAATCATAATAAAAAATCAATAACATAAGTAAGTATTACATCATACATCATTTCAAACATAAGTAATCCACATATATATACAAAACAACCCTTCCCTTCCCCCTAATGATTAGGGGAATGTGTTATTCTACACTGAAAACAAAATAAACAAGGTAGTATTACAGTAGATAAAATCATGTAAAAAAAACCCAAAAACACAAGCAAGTATTACAGCATACATGATCGTTAAACATAGATGAGCCAAAATGGTAAAGAAACCCCCATCCCATCCCCACAAAACAATAGGGGGATTATGTAGTCAAACCTGAAAACACAATAAACAGGAGAGTATTATAGTATACAAATGCACAATGCAGGTAAGCAAAAAAAAAAAACAGAAACAAAAAGTACAGCTTACATAGATAGTAAACATAAATAATTTTGATAGGTACAAAACCCCATCCCATCCCCACTAAAAAGCAAGGGAAAAATGTAAACAAAAAGACATGAAAAAAAATAGACACATAGGTAGTACTGCACAAAAGCAAAAAAAGTTATTTCAGTCATATCTGGAGCTGAAAAACAAACAGCAGACAAAATCTTGAGGAGGCAAAATCAGAAAAAAATAAACAGTGTAGCATACTTGAGAAAGCAACACACATACTATAGTAAAGAGACACAAATCATCCAGAAGGAAACAACAAGTCACCCAGTATCCAACCAATTCAGATGTTTCCAATAAATATTAAACTGAGCAGCAGGGACTCTGTATTGATCCTTATCCTTGAGCTGATGGAGAATGGCAGAAATATTCCAAAACAATTGTTCAGGGGTCACAAAGTGTTGCCTGAGGGACCAAGCACAACGTGACTGCCAAATCTGAAATTTTACATAAGCCAAAATCATACGCATAGTATTAGCATGGTACATGTCCCAAGATTGTGGTAAAATGCCAAGTAGAAGAATTTCTGCTGTCAGGAACCCAAAGTGGGAGTCTGGCCATCTAGAGAGCATAGGCCCAAAACTGACATATATATGGACAATCAAAAAACAAATGAGCAACAGTTTCCACAGGGGCATGGCACAAATTCTGTCTTGGACACCCTCGTTCCTGCAAACCTTTATGCTTAAGGTTACCCTTAACATTAAGTCTATCATGTGCACCCAACCATAAAACATCCTACATGTAGGCCGGAACCCTCTTAGAAGTTAACATATTGCCAATCTGCAGCAAGTGATGTGGTGGATGTACAGCAAAATCCGAAGATAACAAAAAGGACTGTTCCATAATAGCCCTATTCAATTCTTTTCTAGAATGTGTCTCAATATGTTGCTGTAAAATTCCCCCGAGTTTCACTTTAGCAAAACAGGATTTAAAATAATCTGGCATACCTGTGAGAGATTTCTGCTTTGGAATCGGTTCTAAGGAGTGCCAAGAGCTAAGACAGGGAGAGATGGAATCCCAAACCCAAGGACGCCATACCCTATCTACTGACTTGAAAAGGGGGCTAATGTTTGTAAAAAGAAAAAGAAAAAAAAAAAAAACAATCGGATTTACCACCCGAATACCTCCATAGGCAAACTCCTGATACAAGATACCTCTTTTAATGAGGCTCAGTTTACTTCCCCAGATTGTGTGAAAAAATGTACTATAAATATTAGTACCCAATAGGGCTGGAAGAGGGAACTCAGCCCCCAGATGCAAAAACAAAGGAAGTAAAAAGGTTTTAACCATAGAAATCAATTTTTTCTTTGGCATTCGCCATGTGTTCCATTTCCGTACCTTAAGCTGAGCAGCTTTAAGTAGCAAATCCCAATTATAGGTGGAGGGGTCTTTCATCCCAAAATAAATACCCCAAATCTTGCAATAACCTACACAAGCTGGGCTCTTCATAACAGCAGGAGCATCAATACTAGTTTGACCTATGGAAAGATACTTACTTTTGGAGAGATTCACCTGTGAACCTGAGCCCTCCTCATATGCCAACAGCAAGGCTTCTGCAGCATGGCACGATAGGAGATCTGCTAAAAAAATATCTAGATCATCAGCATAAGCTATCGTCTTCACTTCAGGACATGTACTATGTAAGGAAAGACCCCTAATATCATCTGAAGCATTTAGTTTTGCCAATAAAGGTTCAGGGTTAAGATATAAAGAAGAAGACTCAAAGGACATCCCTGTCGAACACCTCTAGTCACTTTCAATGGCTTCCTTAACCAGCCATTCACAAAAGGAATAGCTAGGGACTCAGTATAACAAGTCTGCAGCCAAGAAACAAAAGGGAGGGGAAATTTCATTCTGGACAAACAGGCCCAAATATAACTATGAGGCACTCTATTGAATGCCTTTTGCTGATCCAAACTAAAACAAAATCCCAGAAGCTGTCCTGAAAACCTTCTGGAAAAGATTTCACGTACTAAAATAAGGCCATCTGTGATGGTTCTACCAGGGACTGAGCAAAACTGAGTTGGGTGAATAATGTCTGCTAAACAAGCAGAAAGGCAGAGATCCAACATTTTTGTCAACAATTTATAATCATTATTTAGGAGAGTAATCAGTCTCCAATTTTGCCGATCTGTTTATACAGTAAAATAACAAGGCCATCATACATACTGGGGGGCAATATATTGTCCCATAAACTGTCAGAAAGAAGTAAGGATAATTCCTCTGCCAGTAAGGGACTAATCAACTTATAGAATTTGTATGGGAGCCCATTGAGGCCTGGTGCTTTACCCCCAGGCAAATGTGAAATAACTTCCATAATCTCAGTTGGGGAAACAGGATTAAGAGGACCAGGAAAAAAATATTCAGGCACAGCGTTCAAAATACAGGAATCCAACCATTTCATAATGCGGGAATCAGAGAGATGAGGGTCGGCAGAGAACAAGCTCTCTAGATACCGACACACTACACACAAAATATCAGTTTTATTAGAAAGAAACCTCCAGTAGGAGAGGTAAGTGTCCTAATATCTTTATGGTGATGTGCAGCTTGGCAAAAATCAAAAGGATCTGTGTGAGCTTTCGTACCATGCATCCCAAACCATTGTTCCTGTCGTAGAGAGGGCATACGGTCATATTGCAATTTGGTCAGGGTAGCTTTCAAAGACTGAAATTCCTTGAAATCAGTTTCAAGACCCTGTTGAAGACACTCATGAAAAACTAGCAATTTTTGCCTATACATAGAATATTCCTGTCTCTTATGTCTACCCAAAAGTCTACCAATTTGCTGAAAATATAACCTAAATTTCAATTTGGTATCCTCCCACCAGGCTTGTCTATTGTCATAGAGACAAGGTACTGATTTCCCACCTTCGACAGTAGCAAGGAAACTGTCCTTCACCTCAGGAATATCTAATAATGACAAATTTAACTTCCAATAACCCAAACCTCTGGATGTACCAGTGTAGTTAGTAATGGTAACACATAACAAAACATGATCTGAAGTAGCAACCATGTGCACCAAAGGGGACTTCGTCTGAAGAAAGGGAGACAAAAACCAATAATCAATGCAACATCACTTTTTACCCTGAAAAAAAGTATGGGGTGCTGAATTATGGGAGAGGAGAAAAACATCCTGCAGGCCACACACTGGTCCAATAAAGTATTGAGAAAGGCAGTGTCACAATACAATTTAGTGGTACTAAAATTTCTATCCTGAGTGTTGCGATTAATATTAAAATCCCCACCAAACAATACATTTTTGCTAGCAAATGAATATGGACGGATAAGCTTCAACAGGGAAATCCTAGCCAATTTGATTTAGGGAGCATATATATTGACAAGATGTAAATCAGTATTAAATAAGGTAACATCCAAAACATACGCTCGACCTGGTAAAATATCAACCATATGTGTGACTAAAATGTGAGGAGTAGTGAAACAAATCCCCACACCACAACATCGGTCTTCACCTGCACACCAAAATCTGCATCGCCAGTATTATGTGCAGCCCATGAGCAAGACATGAAATCATGACCCCCTTCCTCACACAAATTACATTTAGGTGTATTAACACAATGTACTGAAGAATGACCCATCTCCCCACAAAAAGTACACCGAACAACTTGACAGGTAGAACTAAGGTTCCGAACTGGCTCACATTTAAAGCAACGTTTGATCTGGCCCAGGTATTAAAAAAAGCCCTTATCCCTACCAATATAAAAACAGTTTGGAAAGTGTTCCAACCCCATATCAGTCTGGAAAAGCTTTATCCTAATCTTCCACCCTCCATTACAAAAACCCTCGGAGTCCAAAATAGGGTACAGTGTACCCTGTACATCACAGTACTTATCTAACCAATACAAAATATCAGAAATGTTGACACCATCATTACGAAATAAGACAGTAATCACTCGAAAAGGTTGTTTAGTCAATGGAATCACCTGAAAAAGCTGTCCATAAAGGGTTCATTTTAACAGTCATATGTTTTACCCAAAACCTTTCCAAGATATCAGGTGTCCGAAAACTGATGTCAAACATCTGTTCCCCAGGAGCATGAATCAGGGCATACATCTCAGACAGTGTGAAACCCAAAGATTGCTTAAGCAGAATACGTCCCACAAAAAATCTTTCAGGAAACTGCTCCATACCTCCCAGATAGCACAATCTAACGGCATTTCTGCGCATGGCCAGTTCCACAGGCTTGTGGAATAAATCCGCATGCGAGGGGTGGGTAGGTGGATTAGGTACATGTAAGTCAGGAGCTCTAGACTCAGTAGAGAGATCAGGGAGCGGTGGGGTAACATGATCTGTAATGTCATCAATAGGAACAGCAGTATTAGGCAAAGATGACTGAGGGGAGAAAGAAATGCTACCTGAGTCAGACAGTCTCTGAAGATGGGTTTCCGCAGTGGTAACGGGAGTCGGGCAGGCTTCTATGGGTAGTGCTGGAGAGGTATCCTGAGCATCTGCAGTTAAAGAAGTAGAAGTCAGATCAGGAGCCAAAGGATTAGTGAGGTCAACTACAGCACTCCAGGAGCCAGGCGGCAATTGCCACCAACCGGCCTCTCGTAGGGCTCTATCCGGGGACCAACCAGGACCTCCAGGAACAGTGTGCAGATCCGAAGGCATCCGACCCTCAACATCTGACAATAGAGTTCCAGTCCAGGAAAAAACTTTAGCAGAGTGCGGGGGAGTAGCATCTAAACTGCACTTCCATTTCTTTTCTTCCTCAAGAAGCTGTTGTTCCTCCGATAGCTCTGAATCCAAGAGTAAGAGCTGCAGTTGTAAATAGACTTTTTTTTCAGTAAGACACATAGCGGAGCATGAGGCAGGAATAGAGAAAATGTCAGCATGCAAAGCTGAATTCGCTGTTTCAGCCAAAGATGACTCCACTCCAGTTTTCTCTGGAGCTTCAGCAGGTGAAGAGGCGATATGCTGGCCATGAGCATCGTGCATTCCAGCCCCCTCAGAGACCTTACTCACTGCATGACTACCTCCTTCCAACACAAAAGCCACACTGGGCTCCTCCATGGTCAGCAGGCAGACGGACAGTGAACCCTGCCTACAGAGTAGAGGAAGTTCCATGGTGTCCCGACTCCCAGCAAAATGTTCCCCATTCACTAAAAAATACCACCAGTATCTTAATCTGGTGCAGTTTGGTTACCATCTATATTCAACCCGGGCTTGCCCCCTGAAAAAGGGACTTCCAGTGTCAGTGGGTCTACCCAGTCAACAACATTCACTACAGAAATAGATGATGCAGCACTGAGCACACAGTCATCACAGAACATAATCTGTATTTAAGTTATGCCCCCGTGTCAAGCAGCACTGGTGGGGGGGAGGTTTAAAGTTAAGTACATTCCCCAGCCTCCAAAGCCTTACCCACTCACAGAAAACAAAATAGAACATGCTGCACGGTTCCCATTTTAGCACTGACCTACTCTCTTCAAAACACCCGACCGACCAACACTGACACCGAACTGATAATCACAAGTCACTTCTGAGAGCAGCAAGTAATGCGTAGCTGCTGAGGTTATAAATTCAGCCCTCTTGAACTCTATCCAGGTGATGAGCATCACCTAGGTTATTCTTGAAGACCAAGGTAAAAATACTAGGCTGATGCATCCTATATAAAGATAAGCCATTTGAGGCAGATGCAGTTCAGAGTAGGGACCCAGCTGATGCGTGGTTTACCTCAACATGGTAGCTGGGTGACTTTACAGCAGGGCCATGAGGTGAATACCTAGAGACCCCCACTCCTTTTGAAATCAAATCAGTAAGTTGTCAATTCAGGTTGAGAAAAATGTGTTTAATGTTACATTTACCCCTTTTTCGGGGGGGGGGGTGTTCAGGGTGCGCTCAGACTTGTTTTTTGTTCACGTGTGCCGTATGCACTAGTAGTACCCCTCATTTAGAACCCCATTTATAGTTTGTGAATGAGCAAGGGTAAGCAGATAACACTGGATATAGTCTGTAAATGGAGAAGTATGGTTCTCTCATTTACCTAGCTCCCAACCAGTTACCTATACATTGGCTGGGGACCACACCTTAATTAAGCCCTAGTTTGGGCTGATGTACCCTATATAAAAATAAGCCATTTGAAGCAGATGCAGTTCAGAGTAGGGACCCAGCGGATGAGTGACCTACCTCAACATGGTAGCTGAGTGACTTTACAGCAGGGCCCTGCGGTGAATACCAAGAGACCCCCACTCCTTTTGAAATCAGATCAGTAAGTTGTCAATTCAGGCTCAGAAACATATGTTTAATGGAGTAGAAGGAGAGATGGCACCTCAACAAACCTTCAACAGTTCCTTCTTGGCTAAGCAAAGGATGCTATGCAAGATAAACAGAGGCCCTGCAGGAGAGTGGAAATAATCATTTATTTCTGAAGCTTCTGCTGTGCAAGGTTACCAGGTCCCCCCAGGCAGACAGCAGATTAAGTCGTTTCAAACTCTCAGGTGAACCCTAGTGAAGATTTACAGAGCTGGCCCACATCCTTTGTAAATACACCCTCTAGTAGTCCCCCCCACTCCCTTTGTCAGCCCCCCCAACACACATGGCAGCGGAGCTGTCCAGGTGCCCTCAGCAGCCATTGGCATATACGATCAGAGCAACAGTGATTACTGCTCAGCTCCCCCTTCATAATCAGATTTTTTTTTAAATAAAATAAACCTAAACGGAGCATACATGCAGTCTGTAAACACTAGTGTGAAAATGAAGACGATTACTATTATTATTGCAACTTTATAGAGAGATTCACAATTAAGACGCAAGTCTTTTCAATCTAGCCCTGTCGAGGTGGCTGACAACTAAAATGATATAACTGGTTACATGATTATTCACTCAGAGAAATATAATATTACAAGCAGGCTGGCACAGCATACTTAAATAACAGAAATAATAATTTTACAGACAGATGCAACCAAGCATGCAACTGCTTAGGCCACCATCTTGAAATGAGTAGCCAGGGGTCAATCTTAACATTGTTTCACTAGCCCACACCCTAGTGCAAATTGACCAGGGCTAGTGCAGATAATTCTCTACTTGTCTGTCTCGACTAGCGCAGGTTTTCATGGGTGTTAATGAAGTTAAAAAAAGTCTCTACTTTAGCAGGCTCTAGTCCTCATGCTAACCTCTCTCAATGTTCCAGATGGCCTGGTGTGATTAACAGCTCATTAAGAGCTGCAATTATCTGGCAGTTCAAGAGGGGAATCCCACAAAAGACTCAATGTAAGTCATTATCACTCCACTGTTAGGACTTTCATCTGTGTCTAGGGTGTGATCAAGGGCAGAGTGCTGTTAAGTCACTAGCTTCCAGTTTTCTGAATGTGTATCTGTCTAACAATTTGTTCCTTATTAAGACCCCAGTGACACTCTTTTCCCAACATTTTGAGTGTCTGTTTCCAACATTTCAGTGACAAAATGTGAGGAGGTTTACTGGGTCGTCCCTGCAGGTGGTGGGTTTTATCCCAGCCTAACAATAACTTCACTCTCTCCTCCAAATTTCTTAACGCATTGCCTCCACAGACTCACTCTGAGATTACACCACTTGTCTCTTGAATCTTCTATATACTTTTAACAGTGAATCCTGGGCCTTTCTAAGCAAATCAAGCCATAGTCAGCATGTCGCAAACAAATGCTAATAGCTCAATAACCGTACATGCTAGACACAAAGTATGAGTGGCAGAGTTATTCAGCACAAAACTGCCTTTCCAATGGTGGTATGCATGTAATAATAAGTAATTTTGTTTTTTTCTATGCTGGTCGAAACCAGGAAAAAAAATATTTTTTTCACTAAAAAAAGGCAACATAAGCCATTTATTATTGGAAAATATGTCACATTTCAACACCAAATTAAACATACAGACATTAGATGATGTTTTATTATTATGTTTGTTAAAAAAAGATATCTTTTTACTATGAAACAATTTTTCCTCATTTTAGTCAAGGTGCTTTGGTGAGATTTGAGGGATGAATCTCAACCACACACACCATATCATAAACAAATGCATATAACTCCAAAAGTATACATGATACACACAAAGTATCAGCATGAAAGATGATCAGCACAAAATTGCCTTTCCAATGATGCTATGCAATCAATTGTAATCAATACAGTTTTTTTTATGCCTGCTGAAGTGTCAAAAAAGTGCATTTTATTCAAGCTGCTTAGGTGAGTCTTGATGGAAAAAATGTCAGCCATACACACCGTACCATAAACAAATGCCTATAACTCCTAAAGTATACATGACACACAGAACGTATCAGTGGCACAGTTGTTCCACACAAAATTGCCTTTCCAACGGTTCTATGCAATCAACAGTACTCAATTTGGTTTTTGTTTTATACTGGCTAAGATACCCAGAATGTGTGTTTTTTTCAAACTGCTTTGGTGGTTCTAGATTGACAAAATGTCATAAACAAATATGAATAACTCCTAAAGTGAACAAGATACACACAAGGGCCCAGATATTCAAACTGCGCCATTCTGAGGCGAAAGCCCCTGCGCTGCTCAAAATAGTTGCGCAGGGGTGTGGCCGGGGCGATATTCAAGGAGTTGCTATTGAGCAACTCCTTTGAATATCACCCCCAACCATAACCACTGTGCATGGCAGTGGAACTCACCACAAGTTGCCAGAGTTGAGCATTAAACTTGCGGTGGCGCAAATGCCATTGCGCCATCTTGAAATTTCTGATATTCAAAAGGTGACATGCAAATGGGGCCATCATTCATGCAAGGCGCGGGGGCCATTTGCATCTATTTATGGCCCATTTGCATGCCATTAGCATGTGGGTGCGCGATCACGAGAACTTAGCCTGGCCACCCTGCCAGGCAGCGGCCGTCGAGGACGGCGCCCTGCAACCGATCGCGGGCAGTATGTCTGAATACACTCTTCCCCACGGCTCCCAATGCCCGATCGCCGGGCGAAAGTAACATAGAAACACCCCCACATCTCCCGATGCCCGATCGTGGGCAGAAAGTAACATGAAACACCCCCACATCTCGATGCCCGATCGTGGGCAAAGTAACATAAAACACCCCCACATCTCGATGCCTGATCGTGGGCGAAAGTAACATGAAACAGCCCCACATCTCGATGCCCGATCGCGGGCGAAAGTAACATAAAACACCCCACACCTCCCGATGCCCGATCGTGGGCGACGTAAAACAAACCCCCAGTGCCCGATCGCTGGCGGAATGTATAAAGCCCCCAACCGAATCTCGCTGGTGGTCACTGGACCACCAGGAGAGATATTCAAGACGAAACCATTCTGCACCGATCGGCACTGAAAACTATTCCACGTTCTGCAGCGATCGAGCGTGCAAGATAATGAGGGTGTTCATGTGCTGCGATGAACAATGTGGTGTTTCATCACCTACTGCCAGCGATCGAGGAGTGAGGAAAGAAATAACAAACGTTCTGCCCATAATCGGACTGGTGAGGGACGAGGACTGAGTTGGGGGCCAGCCACGGGTGGCAGCTGCTGTGTTGCACCCTGCAATACAGCAGCTCACCATGAGTGGCCCTCAACGATCCTTTTTGGCTCAAAGTTGTGCAGGCGCAGGTTGGGGGTTGCGCATGCACAACTCTACACAACCCGACTGAATATCGGGTTGCGCAGTTTATGCATGGTTCCTCCCCCTCCTGTTGTGCATGCATTCATTTGCATTGCGCTGTTGCTCAACCTGTTGTCAGTGGCGTAACTGCCTCCTGCTGAATATCGCAGAATGGCGCAATGTAGGACTTGCGCATGCGCAACCCTTTTGAATATCTGGGCCAAAGTGTCAGTGGCAAGGTTGTTCGGCACAACATTACCTTTCTAATGGTCAATTCTAATCAATTCTGGCTGGCAAGTAATATTAAAATATGTGAGTGACTTCTCCAGATGTTTCTAGGGCACACAGGAAGTCTGTAGGTGACTTCTGTAGGCGTTCTGGGACACACTGTAGTTAGATTTGCTGACACCTACAGACGTTTCTAGGAGGCAGTGAGTTAACTCCATTCTTTCCCTTGACCCCACTGCAGACCAGACTCTGAAATGACCATCCACAGATGGATCCATAGCTGCCATTACTGGCAAGTGTAGGGGGTCTCCAGCTCTTCCAAATGGACCACATCAGCCATCACCATCCATACAGTCCCACCCAGCATGTCCTTTCATCCTAAAAACAAAGCTTTGGATCATGTATGGTGCAAAAATAAACCTAATAAAATACATACTTTGGAAGCTTAAAATAGGCATTCTTGGGATATGCAGATCATCTTATATAGAAATAGAGATAGTATAGCATTATAAATATGCCTGTGTACCATTTCCCCTGGGCTGATGAAAGGACAACGTTGGGGCAGAGCATATTAAAAGCAATGGCTTTTTTTTTTGCAGTTTAAATTTTTATTGAGTTATAGAGATACAGTGACATTTACGTTTTTCACATGTAAAGGAATGCAAACAACATTTCACATACTATATCCTAAGTACATTGAATCTCCAATGAAGGATTTCTTGTTTCGCGTATGATCCTATGCCTACAGTATGGCTATGCAACAGTCTGGATAGATAATGAAAAAGACAGAGAGCATCTCACCACAGGTGGGACTATGGTTGGGGGGTGACGGATTTCTCTCTTATCCAGTATTATTAGTAGCAAAGCATATGGTAGGGGGGAGGCCATCATGGGGGCTTCAGCAAGTCCTTGCCACTAGAGTCAATGGGGATGGGGGCTGGATCCCGGATGTATTACATAAATGGGGACCATCTCTTCAAGTAAGTAAGCAATGTATCATTAGCTAGGTGCGTGAGCCTGGCATAATTAGCTAGCTTGGCCATAGCCATCAGCCAATCTGTGATGGAGGGGACCTCCTTAGTTCTCCATTTACAAAGTATAAGCCGTTTAACTTCTACAAATGCCTGCAAAAGCCATGCAAGGTATGGGCCAGTCACTCTACACTCTGGGGGAGATATCCCCAGAACCCAGAGTGTCAGCCAAGAAAGGATTTGGCAACCAAGAATACTGGAGCAGTATTTGGCTACTTCCGACCATAAGGGACATATGGAGTCACACTACCAAATTACATAGTATAAATCTGCCCCTTGGGCATCACACCTCCAGCACGCACCTACCTATATTAAGTCCATTTTGTGTAGTACTGCTGGAGTGCAGTACCAGAGGTGCCGTACTTTGTTTTGAATCAATAAGTTCCGGGGATCAGCACAAGCCCTTTTTACCATCATCCAGCCACTCTGCCATTCTTCCCCAGTGATAGCCGAACCCAGCATAGTTTGCAATCTCTTTTTAGCCGGAAGTGAGGGGTCAGGGAGGTCATTTCTCATGACTCTATAGATCTGGCCAGCCAATCCTTTCTTTTCTTGTAGCCATTTAGTCACCAGCATTCTTTTACCAGAGACTTTATTCTTACAGCGACATATAACACAAGGACACCCCCTATGTAGCCAGCCAGTATAGAGATGCCTAAGCTGCAAGTACCTCCAAAATTTGGATTTCCCCAAGTTATACCTTCTTTGTAAAGAAGCAAAGCTATCTAGGGTATATCCATCCTCCATTAGGATATCACCGAACTGAGTGATCTGATTTTCTTTCCAGGAATCCCATAACAGGGTTTTTGATTAACTGTCCAGCTGGGATTGTTCCAGATGGGAAGACACTTCCCAAGATTCAGGCATGTTTTGCTAATGACCCCAAATTGATGCCAGGCCCAGTGGCCAGCCTTGATAGTCAACCAGTGGCCGGCAGAAGGGGGGAGGTAGTTGCCCAGCTACCCTGACAGATGATTCCCCATAAGGGCCCCACTTCAATTGCAGCCCAAGAAGGCAAGGTTTCAGGAGGTACTTGAACTAATTTAAGCATGTTAGCCACCAAGAAGGCATAGGCATAGTGCTGAAAATGAGGAAGGGACCAGCCACCCTTATTCCAATGGGCTTGCAGCTTGGCTCTACTGTACCTAGGGGCTTTATTTTCCCACAGGAAGACACTCATTATGGTGTCTAGTTTTTGGTACCATTTTTTTGGAATTATGACTGGAAGATGGGAGAGAACATAGTTTACCCTTGGTGCCAGCATAATTTTTATTGCCACTACCTTGCCTGGCAGGGACAAATTTAGATGCTTCCACCGTCGAGCCTCATCCCTTAGACTGTTAACAAGTGGGGTGAGAAAGAGGAAACAGATTGAAGTATCTTAATTCCCAGATATTTTAAGCTCCCTTTAGGGGAAGCCATGCTCATCTGAAAAATGTCCTCAAAGGAGAGCTTGGAGTTTAAAGGAAGGACCTCTGTTTTGCCCTGGTTAACATTTAGGCCTGAGATGTCAGAATATGTTTGCAGTAAGTCTACAATATATTGTGCACATGTATGAGAATTTTTAGTTAAAAGGAGATAATCACCCACATACAACAAAGTGTAGTGAGACACACTTCCCATACGTATACCCCTAATCTTTGGGTGCTCCCTCACCGCACTGGCTAAGGCTTCTATAGCTAGTACAGATAACATGGGTGACAACGGGCACCCCTGCCTGGTACCCCTATGTAATTCAATTGGATCTGAAAGAATATTATTTGTCAGCAATCTTGCTTTGGGGGCTGTATATAGAGTTTTGACCCAGCTTCTGAAAACAGTTCCAAAATTATAGTGTTGTAGTATGGCATGTAGGAAGTTCCACTCCACCGAGTCAAAGGCCTTCTTGAAATCCACCGAGATGGCTGCTGCCAGAGTGTGAATTTGCCCTGACTTTTGTATGAGAGATGTTAAAGATCTAAGGTGATTAGTACTAGCCCAGCCCTTTACAAAGCCCACTTGAGAGGTGTGAATTAAACATGGAAGGATTGTTTCCAGCCAAGATGCTAATACCTTTGCCAGGATCTTAGTATCTGTATTTATAAGTGAAATAGGCCTATAGCTTGCTGGAAGGATGGGGTCCTTCCCTTCCTTCAGGAGGACTGTGATAATCGCCTCTCTAAGTGGCAGTATCTCCTTCGCTATAGCCTCTTTAACATATCCGTCATAGGAGGGGTGGCAGATTCTTGGATAACCTTAAACAAATCTATTGAGTATCCATCCCTCCCTGTGGCTTTCCATGTAGCCATTTTATTAATTGCATCTCTAAGTTCCTTCACTTCTATAGGTCCCTCCATTTGCTCACTTTGGGCTTCTGTAAGTTTGGGAAGTTATGTGCCCTCCATGAATTTATCAAATTTGGACTTATCCCAGATGATATGTGAGCTATACAGGGAGTCATTGAAGGATAACATGATTTTGTTTATTGATTCTGGTTGACTAAATACTACCCCTTTATTATCCCGCAATTGCACTGTATGCCTCTCGGCTTGTTGTTTCTTCAGGCAGTATGCCAGCAGCTTTCCAGCTTTTTCTCCCCTTGCCCAATACTTGTATTTCACTCTTAAAATCTGGAGTTCTGCCTTATGGGACAGCTAGCGTATTTAGTTTCATTCTCAGCACCAATAGCTGATGTAAGAACTCTGGGTCCTGAATTTTTTTGGTGTTTTCTTTATATTGCCTTTCTTTATCACCCAGTGTTTTTGTAGCTCCTTAGAATCTTTTTCCCTTTGTTTCCTGCTGTGAGAGGCATAACTTGTAATTCGGCCTCTCAGAGTCACTTTAAATGCTTCCCAGGTGGCAGCTGCTGAGGCAGACCCTGGAGGGTTGGCCGAAAAATAAGTCTTCACCTCACTCTGAAGCCAATCTCTAAAATCTCTCTACAGTAGCAGGAGGGGGTCAAGCCTCCAATTCACTGACTTGGGGCAGGAGATAGGCGGCAGCACGGAGCGCATCAGAGGAGCATGGTCAGACAGATACAGGGGGGCTATATTTACATCTAGAAACTTACTTGTAATATTCGGGGAAGTAGACCAGTAATCTAGACTCCTGGCAACTTGTTTGGCTTCCGAGAAGTAAGTATAGTCCCTCATAGTTGGATGAGCAAGCCTGCAAATATCTCGCAGTTTGTGCAGAGTGAGTGAGTCTGTCAGGGCTCTGATGGCCCGTGGGTAAGAATCTGGCTTAGAATTGGACCTATCCATGAGAGTGGCCAGTACCAGATTGAAATCCCCCCCCCCAGTATAATGTCAATCTCCCCTGTCAGCATTTCCATCAGTTCTTGTGATAATTTATGAAAGAACTCCGGTGAGTCCTCATTCGGGGCATAAATGTTTACTACAAGAATTTCCCCCATGGGGTGTTAACTCTGGCTATTACCCATCTCCCCTCCTTGTCCTCTCTATGTTCCCACAACTGACGTTTCAGGTTTTTATGGCATAAAATAGAGACCCTCAACTTGGTTTTGCAGGCCGCACTGTGCACTTCCCATCCCACCCATTCCCTTTTCAGTTTCTTGGACTCTGTATGTGTCAATTTTGTTTCTTGCAGGACGGTTATATGTGTTTTCAAAGGTTTTAGCCAGGCTAGGATTTTTTTTCTCTTAATGGGTGAATTCAACCCCCCTCACATTCCAGGATGTGGCCATGATCATATCTTTACCCTCCATTTATTACGCTTATTAAAATATGTTGCAACCCTAGCCTAAGCAGTAAAAGCCTTGGTTTGATAGCCAAGTAGCCACCATTTAGCGTCTCTTGGTGATACCAGTCCCCTCCACTCCCCGACCCTCAAATCCCACCGCATGTGTTCCATCAGCCATACCTTGTGTAGCCATAACTTTTCTTTTTACTACTACCCCACACTCTAACACCTGTGTCATACCATTACCTAAGAGGATCTCCTTCAGCAACCCAGCCAACCATATGTTCGGTAGCCCATGGTCATGAAGACCTCTCCTGGGAGTGGAGATTGATACCCTATTGGTATCCGTCGCCTCATCTCCTGATTGAGGCGTTCAAAATCTCATAACTTGAACAATCTAAACAAACCTCGGGTTCCTGGGAACCTCTATATAACTGTTAAGTCAACATTTGGAACAATTAAAGAAAACATCAGTTTAATACCCTGCAGGGCAGAAAATAATACTGCCCACATTTGTAATACAAAACAATTTATTGCCAGGCATGGGTACCAGTAGCCTTCTAAATGAAGGCACTACTTTGCAGCCCAGCATTTTGAATTTGCGCCCTATTGGTGTGCTATCCCCCTCTCACAGAGCCGCATGAAGCGCCAAGGTTGCAGCCCGTATGCTGGAGTTGGCCATCGCCCTTCCTGAACTATTCCCCACCATTTATTAAGGGCTGTCTACATCCAGGCTATCAGCATGCTGATACTGTAATTAGCTAAAGCCTTTAGGTACCCGGATGCTGTGCCCTGGCTCCAATGTTCATTGTCACGCTGCTTGCACTAGCCACAACTGCCAAACAAGGGCTCTTAACAAACTTCCTTCTGTTGTGCGAGAGGGCGGGGATGGGACTTCAGCTTGCGAGAGGAGGTAGCAAATACTCTTGAACAAGGGACAATATTTTTCAGACTGTACCAGAATGAAGTGAATATAGAGCTACTTGGGGGTATAAGGCCAATCAAATATACAGTGCGATCGAGCCATGCTGTCACTCTCAATTTGGAATGGTCAGAGCAGGTGTACCTACCTTTATGGACCTTGAGGCTTAAAACTACTACTGATATTCTCCATATGAGGAGTAATCATGGTTGGGCCCCTTGTAAATTCTCCAAATTAAGTTATATGCCCCCAGAGAAGGAGGAAATTCCTCTGCAACAGTTTAGGAAGCATCACAGAGTGTGATCACCCTCAGTATCTGCAGAGCATCACAGTGGTAATAGATTTTCATCCTGCGTCTCCCCCTCCCCCGCAATCTGCCCAGTCTTTGCAGAGGGGGGGCCCAGTCAGCCAGCAAGCTTTGGCCATCTAGGTCCTCAGGCACCTCTGTTTCCAGGTTTCTCCTTAAGTCCAAGGCCGCTGGAATAAGATCTCTCAAGGGCTTGAATCTGTTAGTCACTTTTACTGGGGTGGTTAATGGAGAAATCGTGCTGTCATTTGATAGATTCTGTAGCTGTTGGCAACTTCTAGACTGATTCTTCTTAGCAAGGGGCTTTTTATTGGGAGTAGCTCTGTCAGGTTTCCTAGATCGACCCCTCTGGACTTTATGCCACTCTTCTCCTTGAACTTGCTCAGTAATCTGTGCATTCAAGATAATTTCCATGGGCACTAAGGAGGCCTCCTTATTCTGCTGGTCCATGCCACATGGCAGCGGCAAGGTTTGCTGCGGATCTTGTCGCCTCGGCTGAACAGACATCAGAAATTGTTCAACCTCCCATGGGGAATTAAACATGTGGATAACCCCATTGTATTGTATCCTCAGCATGGCAGGGTATCTCAAAGAAGTCACGATGCCCATCTTAAAGAGCTGCTGTTTCACTCCGGCATATGCCCGTCTCCTTCTTGCTACTGCGAGTAATCGTTGTACAGTTGGATCGAGCAACCCTGCCAAACCACAGTTTTCATGTCCCTTGCCAGCCTTAAATATCTTTCTTTCACAGGATATCTTAGAAATTTGCAGAGTATAGGACGAGGGTGCTCACCTTGTTTGGGTTTTGGAGCTAGTGAGCGGTGAGCCCTCTGTAATTCTAGTGGTGCCCCATGTTCGAGCTTTAGCATGGCAGGCAATGCAGTCTCAAGGAAAGAGACCATATATCTGCCCTTCATGCCTTCAGGGATACCCACAATCCAGATATTCTGCCTTCTTGCCCTGTTCTTCAGATCATCTACTTTTGATAGCAAGTATTGTATTTGCCCATGATGTTCCCTCAGATATCCATCTTGCTGGGACAGATGACCCGCCTGCTCCTTCGCAAGTTTCTCTGTGCTGTCTACCCTGGTAGCCAGCAATTTTAAATCTTCACTGATTTTTGAAGATGAGAGCTTTAGTTCTGTTGTGTCCTGCAGAACCTTGCTCAGCATCACTGTCATTTTGGCAATGTCCTGAGCCATACTGATGGAGGAGTTTTGCACAGCCATTGCCCCCTCGGGCCTATCTGAATTACTGCCCTTCTCCTACAGTTCACTCTGGATATAGTGAGGACTTGACGCTGATACAGCTGCGGCCTAAAATGTGGGCACCCCACAGCTATGCCAGTCTAACTACATCTGACGGTGATGCCCATTGCCTTGCTCGATTTTCTCCAGACACGGTTTAAATTACAGCACTAGAGTTCTGGTGTACAAATATGACTGTTTGCAGCATAGATACATGGTTTGGATGTCTGGATGGGTGCACAGGGGTATCTCAGGACCCTCTGGTTAAATTTAGTATGCCACTAGGTTGGATGCCAGGCTCCGCCCCCTCAAAAGTAATGCTTTTAAAAATAAAAATGCCATACTTTTCTGTTTCCCAAGCCCCTGAGGTTTGTGTAGCCCCCACCCCAAATAAATCTTTGATGTGCTCCTGGCTCACTTGAGACTGTACAAAAGCTTCCAGAAGTGCAGGTCTTCAGTTGTCTATAAGGTGGAGGCTGAGTGCGTCTTTCTCTGCCTGACTCTGTTCATTGTCCTGTGGGGGGTAGTGACAGTGTGGTGAGGTGCATGATGAGGTCAGCTATTGCGCGTGCAGAGCTAGGACTGCTTGATCGAACATTTGCTGTTGTGATGTCCTCTGGTTTGGTGTGTGTGCATGGGGGCCAGAAAGAATAACAGAGGAGGCCATGGCACAAAACGATGGGGGAGAGCTCACTGTGTGCGATGGCATTGCAGTCTTTTTTACCTGCTGGGGAACTGGAAATAATGTGGGAGCAGGATAAATGTGCAATAAATCAGAATTCTTGGCTTGCATTGTTTCCTGTATAAGATCAAATGTCACCATTGTAATTAAGGGCTAGTGCAGCTATCTACGAGCTACTGCAATTTTGAATCAACTTGCCCTGCTGGCTAGTACAAAAAAAGTTAAGGCTGACCCCAGTGAGTAGCATATGTTAGGCAAAAAAAATGTGAGCCTATGCTTTTCTTCAGTATAAAAGATTCCAAACTTCTTATATTATACACTGAATTAAATTTGTATTAAAAATTATGAACTGTATTTGAATGTAACCTTCCCTATTCCCTCTCCTGGGTCACACCTGGAAATGAGGTCTGACTCAGTGTGCCCTCTCCCGGTCAACAACTTTAAATAAATAAATAAAAAACTCTACCAAAATGTAGGTATTTCTCAAAAATATTTTCAATTAGTTTTTCCCTCCAGAAAAAAGACAGTCACTTCCCTCAGCTTAGTGTAACCCCCTACATATGGGGGTTCCCAAAAAGTCTTCCTTGAGCTTGCCTAAATGCTCACTGCCAGGCTGGTGTCCTGTGTTTTAGCAGTTTAAATGTGATTACCGGAGCCTGTATAGCTTCTGTGTACTGTTTCTTTAAGTAATCTGAGAGGGAGCTCTGTTGAAAGATGTAACTATTTGCTGAAAAATCATTTAGAGTGATAATGATAATGCAGTTTGTCTAACCTGCTTTCTTTGTAGCAAGGACTGTTTTGTTTGTCTCTACTATCTTGGTCCTGGACTGCAAATTGGACCAATCAGTTCTGGTGAGACCTAAAATGTAGCCAGACTACAGGAGCTGTCTGAATTCAAAATCTGTAGGAACTGTAGTTTGGGTTTTTTTGCGCCTTTTTTGCAACTGAAGGGGGAGCTCTTGCTTTGCCTGACAGCCAAATCAGCCAACCACACCTTCGGGATCTTGGGGAAGTGCCGGGCTGCTTGCAGTTTTCAGTTAGTTCTGAGCTGGGAAGTGAAATGAGAAGAGCTCAAGTGTATTTTAATCAGCAATCCTGAGTGGATTCGCATGGAAAAACTGTGAAAGGGCTGAGTTTTTGGCTTGCATGTCTGCCAGCTGCTCCTGAGAGGGAGAGAAGAGAATTATTTTGGACTAAATCCAAGTTTGTGTGACTAAAGTAAGCTACTGAAGTGGGCCAGGCTCAACCTGAAGAAGACCAAAGATTTTGCTGAATGGGATCAGCCTGTCAGGAGTTCCAGCTAACCCTAAGCTCCCAGTGTGAGTGCGGAGACTTTGCGATTGTGACCGGGGAGTGCTTTGCCTGGTACAGTAGAATTCCTATACGTGTAAATGTGCTATGAGCTGCTAGTGGGTTGTGAGTTAGTTCCCCGCTGTGTGAACTGTGTTCTGCTTGCTGGAAGCTGTATCCAGCCCAAAACAAACTGCATCCAAATTTGTCTCCATGCGGTCTGGGCCTTGTCAAACTGGCCCAGCCAGACTACCCACTGAGCAGAGAAGCCATCAACGAGAGACCTGTCTGGGGATCAGCCCCCTGCTTGAACAGGAACGACGCCTCTGCAACTTATGTGGGCCCTGCTTCTCCTGGCATTCCAGATCAACCACCTGCTGTCTTGATTTTTGTCCAGCCTGTGTCCAGTCTTGAGTATCGTGAGTAAATACCAGGGTAGCTCCCTGCAACTACAGCTTAATCTGAGTGTGTCATCTGATTGTCTTGTTGTTTCATTTCCTTTACGAATTGAGTCCTCTGGCTCCAGATTACAAATAATGTGTACTGTGCATGTTGTGTTTTCCATCACAGGGCCCCAGCCAGCTGCAACCCCGGGCAACAGTCCTGGCTAGCCCATCTCTTCTCCACCTGGGTACCCAGAGGTGTTACTGTGTGGGAAGACTCAAAGCACATGCATAACTGCTTGACTGATATAACCTTTAAGCTAATTAACCTGATTTTGCCCTCCCTTGTTCAAGTCCCCTGAATAAATTAGATCTAACATTTTCTGCATGTAATCTGACTGCGGTTCTAGTTTGTGCTCAAGTACTGTACTGTTGCTATTTGCTGTGCATAACCTTGTTTTACAGGTGGTCCCCAGGGTCGAGCCAGAGGAACCAGCCCTGGTGGTAAGTGCAAACAGTGTGGGTACTGGTGTGATGTACCAGGGGTATTGTGAAAGTGATTATTGTACAGTGTTCAGGCCACTAGAGGGGAAAGAGGGGGCTTACAGTGTCCTGGAGGGCTGTGCCTAGGTTAGCTTGACCACGACCAACCCTGACCTTCAGGTGGTGGCACCCGTTTCAGAACTCAGGCCCCTTAACCTGCTACTAGCCAATCAGGCAGGGGTAGTAGCCCTTGGGATAGTGCCACCTAGGGGTTACACTAACCAGCTGCACTACTGAGACAACTGGAACCTGGGATGTCCCTGAGCACATTACTCTTTCTCAAATGCACAACCCAATGGCAACACAAATATTTTTCTTGTAACAATCACACAGGAGTGCATTGTGCATATCTTATGGAACACATACAGAGGTGAGAAAGAAAAAGTGCCTCAGCTGGGACTTGAACCCACATCTCCCGGAATACCATTCCGATTGCTCTAAAAAGCTGCGCCACTGAGACAACTGGAACCTGGGATGTCCCTGAGCACATTACTCTTTCTCCAGCCAAACCGTAGCTGAAACAAGCTTTTTGGAAAAGCATTGTTCATTGCACTGCCTGCTACTTTAACACATCACACTCTCTCCATAAGACTATTTTTTGTGCCAAGTATTCAAGGAATGACTGAGGTGTTATAACAAAAGACATTCTACTGCATTCCATATTAAATGTGAGTTAAGGTACGTCACAGAACCCTCATGTTAGAAAGGTACATATTGTAACACAGTCAGAGCCATATTGAGAGTCCAGGACTGTAATGCTAAAAATGACTTTTGAATATATAAATTTCTGCAACGTGTTCTACATACCGCACATCATTTACTTGGTGAGTCAATATATTCAGTAATAAATAAGTGCCGGGGGCTTTCTTGTCAAAAAATAAGTATAAGCAGAAATGATGAGCACACCAGCACTGGGAAGTTTCAGGATATGGCAAAAGACTTCCCTCTGCATGCAAAAACACTCTCATGGCTTGCACTGGTGCAGTTAGTGGCCAAAAAAATTCACATTGGTCATGCAGAAGAACACACAGCCCCCCACCCCCACCCCTCATGGTGCAACAGTGGAATACAAACTTATCCAGTCTTGCCAATTTAGAAAGAATACATTACAAGCATTGGAAAATGTATGAGGGTATTTGGAATACATGTCTCAAATGCAGGGAATATCCCTATAGGGCACAGTAATAGCAGGGTGTCTTACAACCAGCTTTTAGTGGAGAATAGCACCCAGAATGGGGCATCAGTTCTTTGATGGGTGGGGCAACAGATTATAGATGCACAAGTGGAAGTGCATAGTGACCTAATAGTTACACTTCCACCTGAGGTGTTCGTCGTAGTGGTTTGGGGGGCTTACACTGTTAGTGGGCATTTACATTTAAATTTTAATTTATGCTCCTTTATCTCCATTGGCCTCTTTCTTTGTCCATCCCTTCACCCGCAATCCCCATGGACATACTCTGATAAGCCCCCCCCAATGAAGTCCCACATGGCAGGGCAGGAGAGGGAGATCTATCCTCAACCCACCGCCCCATGTCCATATGCAGTTTTTGAGCCAGTGCCCAGTTGGTGGAGCAGGTCCTGTGGCAGGCTGGCGTGCCCACCTGACGGTGTGGTATTTTCCTTCTAAAACTAGATATCACATTAGCCATAAAAAAAGTACCCCCAACAAACTGCAGGGAGAAAATTGTAATTGTAGAAAGTCCTACACTGTAATAACAGAACATCTGTAGGATAGGACATGTCCCAGGAAAGGGTCTAATACTGCAACAGTTATATTTCATTGGGACTTGGGTGAAACATAGATAACACATACAAGCTGCAAGCACGAACATTCATGTTGTTATGACTAACGATCGGGCTTAAAAATCCTCCTATCATCATTGCTTACTGACAGGACCTCACTAACCATGTATAACAACAACACTATTGTACAAGGACAGAGTCCAGAGATCTCAAAAATGTCCTACATGCACAGCATTAACAGACAAAAAGAGCAACTACATACATTTAACACAAGAACACATTTCACCCTAATTGTATTGTAGCCTAAATAATAAGTTCTCATTCCCCTTCCCCCAAATATCTCACAAACTACTCAAGACTTCTTTTTTTGTAAATCTGTAGGGAGCGTTGAGCATACCTGCAGTAATCTGATGTAATAACACCAGTGAGACACTCCTGTCCTGGGAGGGGACTGCTCTCTGACCGCTGCTCTGGCTGGGCACACTGGTCAACTGCTGGCCACCGCTCGCCCACTCCTCACCTGCTCCTAACTACTCGTTTACCATCCCTGATGAGCCCCGACCCAGCGAGTCCATGGTGTGAGTGTCCTACAGTCTAGACCAACGTTATGACTCTGCGATCAGATGGCGACCCAACTGACCACAACCATCCTTTCTGTGAGCTGTGATGGAGACAGACTCCTGTCCTGAGCTGGCTGGCAGTGACACTACTAGCAGCAGCCAGCAGAGAGCCAGACAGCAAAGCAAGCTCAAACCGAAAAACACTCTGGCAGCTGTGCAGTGTCACTACTGTCTGCTCGAGACTAGTCGCCACCTCACTAGTTGCTCTCTGGTCAGCTCTGGTCTGGTCCTCTAATTTGACTCCCATCCCCAGTCCCACCTGGCCAACTCAGGTGTGCTGCTGCTCTCTCCTCCTTGCTTGCTTTCATCTCCAGACCTGGACCACTCCAATTTGATCTTGTTGTGGGGCCATTGTGTCCCCCCCTTCAGACCCACCAGATTTAAAGAGCTTAGGTGGATCTAAGGGGGAAACAAACCTAAAGTAAGGCATGAAACTTTTTTGCCTCCACACTCCGCCCCTTGCGCACTTGCGAGGATGTCACCCACCCCAGGCATGATAGGCACCAGCGAAAAAATCTCATCACAAAAAGCACTAAGGGGGGAGGAGACTGGCGCCATTGCCGACAACAGACAGGGACCATCCGGACCGCGGGACCACCAGCAATTAAGGTTGGAGTCAAGAAAAAGGCAAGTAAGTTGGCATGGCAACAAGTAAAGTACCTTATCTAGCTGCTGGGCCTGGGAGGTCACCCCTTCCCCCCCTTGTACTTCAGTTACTTGGTGGGGGTAGGGAGTCAGTCAGAGCTCAAAAAAAAACTGATAAAAAAAAAAAAAAAAGGCTTCTTGGGCGGGTGCGGGGAATGGGCCCCACAAAGCTCAGGGCCTGGTACAAAAGTCCTGGTTGTTTCCCCATGACAGTGGCCCTGGTTCCAGAGGATGGGAAAGGTTGGGGACAAGGCTAAGGTAGCTTTGATTCCCCTACCTGTTATCAAAAAGCCATTTTGATGAGTTGCCATGGACATTGTGAAGCAACTTAGTGCCCAAAATCACACTGGCAAGTGGTACATTGTGGTGGTCATAGATTACACCATAAGATACTCAGAGGCAGTGCCTTTGTCCTCCATCGAGGCTGAGAAGGTGGCAACAAACTACTGGGGATATTTAGCTGGGTGGGTTTTCTCAGGAGATTCTGCTGGACCAGGGCACCAACTTCATGTCCCGATGGTTAGTCTTTGGAAGAAGTGTGGGGTAAGGTAGCTCAGGGCCTCGCCATACTACCACAATCTGGTCATGTGATTCAATAGGTCTCTTAAGACCATGTTACAGGCATTCACTGACCAGCATGCAAGAGAGTGGGACAAGAACCTACTCTATCTCCTATTCATATTTAGGGAAGTCCCTCAGGAGTCCATAGGTTTCTCACCCTTTGAGCTCCTGTTTGGCAATAGGGTAAGGTGCCCCCTTGATCTGGTAACAGATGAATGGGAGGGGAGCTTGCTCCCCAAGGGGACTCTGCTGTAAAGAAAATCTTGAATTCAGGTCATGACTCAAGGAGCTCATGGGGTTTGCCCAGGAGCACCTAGCAGCTGCACAACAGAGGCAAAGGGCATGGTATAACTGTGGAGCCACAGCCCAGTTGTACAAAGGTGGCAACTGGTGATAGTGCTTATCCCCATCCAGCAGAATAAATTACAGATGGCTTGGGAGGGGCCTTGCTCATTGGTCAGGAGGGTGAATTATGTAAATTATGTGGTGGAACTACCAGACAAGAATTGCAAACAGTGAGTTTATCACATATACATGATGAAACTCTACCATGACAGGGATGAGATAGTCCTGGCTGTGCACAGCTATCCAGATGAAAGGGACAGAAGCAGGCCTGCTGGTGGATCTCCTGGGAGTCATTAAGAGATAATTCTCAGTGGATGGTGTCCCCTTCTCTGAGTGGCTGACACCAGCCCAAGGTGCCAAAATGTGTGGGGTGCTGCATACATTTGGAGAAATGTTCATAGGAAAACTGTGGTATACTACCTTGGCAGAGCACCACGTAGATATAGAGTCCCAAGACCTGCTGAGACAGCCACCCTACAGAGTCCCAGAAGGTGTAAGACATGTTGTAGAGGAGGGGATCAAGGAGATGCTGGCTCTCTGGGTGATCCAGGAATCAAGTAGTCTCTGGGCCTTCCCAGTGGTACTGATCCCCAAAAAGGACAGAACCATGAGATTCTGTGTCAACTACCACAAGCTCAACAGCTACACAGAGTCGAATGCAGACCCCATGCCTAGGATGGATGAGGTCCTAGAGAGGTTAAGGGGTGCCCTTTACCTGTTCACAATAGACCTGCCAAGGGGCTATTGGCTGGTACCTCTAACTGCAGAAGCCAGAGAAAGGTCAGCCTTCATCACCTCATTTTGATTATTTGAGTTCAGGATAATGCCATTCAGTACAAAAATGTTTCAGCCACCTTTCAATGACTCGTGGACCATATTCTGAATGGAACAGAAAACTTCGCTCTGGCATGCAAGGCTGACATTGCTACCTATAGCCAGACCTGGGAGGATCACATCAGGCACATGACTGAGGTGTTCTGTTGACTCAAGGTCATTGGAGTAACAGTCAAGGTGGGGAAAATCCAGATAAGAATGGCAGAAGTGTCTCACCTTGGGCATAGAGTAGGAAGTGGGTACATCTGGTCTCAGCCAGTGAAAATTGAGGCCATCCAGGGATGGGCCATGACCAAGAGGAAAGTATGGGTCTTTGCAGGGTACTACCATAAGCTTGTGCTGAATTTCAGCAGCATGGCCAAACACCTGTTTGATCTCACCAGGAAGAAAATGACGGAAAAAGTTTCCGCGGATGGAAACCTGTGAAATCATGTTCTGCCAGCTAAAGGAGGCATTGTGTCAAGCACCTGTGCTCACCAGCCTGGACTATTCTGTTAGGTTTATTGTGCATGTAGATGCATCTATTCATGAGCCAGGTGTGGATCTGAATCAGGTTATGCACTCGGGAGAAGAGCATTCAGTCTGGTACCTGAACAGGAAGCTGCTGCCCATACAGAAGGCCTATGCCACAGTAGAGAAAGAGTGGCTAACGATTGTCTGGGCTTTTCAGAAGCTGCAACCTTATCTCCATGGGAGGAGTTCACCCTGGTCATTGATCACAACCCCCCTACATGGCTGCATAGGCCCAGCAGCCAGAACTCAAAAATGAGTAAGGTGGAGCCTGGTGCTGCAGTCTTGTGGTATAGACATTAGACACCACAGCAGGTTACAGCATGGCAACATGGATGGACAGTTCAGACAATAGTTAGTGCCCTTGTGTTTTTTCTTAAGCAGGAGAGATGCTAGAAGAAACCAATGTGTGGTTCACTCAAAGAGTGAACTGAGGTCATAGCAGCTGGATCCAGCTGGCTCACATGAAATACAAAAATCATTTAGTGCTGCTAGAAAGCTGTTTTTTTGGGGGGGGGGTGGTAACAATTTGCTATGTATACCTGTCACTATATATTTTTTATTTTATTCAATTCTTTCTGCATGGGTATTAGTTAGAATTTAGCAGCTAAATGGACAAAACTAACATTCCTGGGAAAAAGTCAAGATTTGTATCAAGGACAGACCAACAGGCTTTGAGGTCAATTTACTGTCTGTGCTTTCTTGTGTCAGGGAAGGATCCCTGGACAATGTATGGGAGAGCTTAGAAAAGGTATTTTCATGTCAGGAAGCTGCTGTCTAAACCAAATATTCCTGTTGGGCTAGACAAGACTTAGGACAAAAAGCAGATGTCTTTGTATATACAATGTCTTAGGTCCATATCAGACTGTTGAATCTATAATGTCAGAGTGACATACTAGATGATGTGTCATGGGGGCAGCTGGAGGGTCTTAAGGTCTGGAAGAGCCTGAAAGAGACAGTCAGGTTTGGGACTACAAACAGCTTCCATCTAAGGGTTTGAGTCTGCCCTGATTCACCAAAGTGCCTTGTGTGGTAAGCTATTCTACCTTGCAAAAGGGGGAGAGAGAGAGAGAGAGATATAGATTGAGAGAGAGAGAGAGAGAGAGAGTTTTTTCTGAATGTAATGTACTGTTCCAGCATTTTCTTTTTAATTTCTGTAGAACTACTGTTCCCCATAGCCTTTCGGTAGTATCATGTATCATATGTGTAAATACCTTGAAGTATTAAAATATTATTTCTTATATACTTCATGTTTCTGTGGCAGAGTCCTTTGAGGTACAGCTGACTTATACTTGACAAAAACTGCTTTTTCACCTCTAAAGAGAAGGCTACAATTACCATACTCTGTTTCTAAAGTAAGGGACTCTCAGCTGTGATAGATTGGTAGGTCATTTGCCCTTGAGCAAAGAGCACTGTACTGTGTGAGTAGTGGCTCTGGAGTGATTCAGACTTAAAGATACCCCAAGAGAGTACCCATGCTGAGTTATGGCAGCTACTGAGAGATTAAGAAAGCTGGCAACTGTGATACAGGCTGAGTCTGGGAAAGACCAGTTTGCTACACTTGGCAAAAGCCTTGTCAAATACCTCCATCAAGCATTACCTATCCAGTAGTCAATTCTTTCTCTCTTCCTCCTGTCTGGTCATTACATCTGTGCTTTCCAGAAGTCCAGTGAAAGCATTTCTTCTGGGATTATGAAAACAAGCCCCAAAGATGCAGATCTTTCAGAAGGCCATCAATGCAGCCCTCTTCGATAAGCTTCTCCACCTTCTACGGTCTATTGTGTTTCTCTCCAAAGCAAGTCTACTGCTGCAGGATGCCGTGATTTGGGCCTTCCATGATTGTCTTCGTCCTTGTGAATTTATGGCTGTGCCACCTGTAGCAGTGTGGCCCTTCTTGGCTCCTAGAACAGAAAAAACAGCACCTGGAAGGATCTGCTCTTCAATTCCTCAAACTGAAATCCAAGCACAATGGAAAAATAAGACCCATTCACTGGTAAATTCTTTATTTTTATTTCAGTTGTATCCAAAAGAAACAAAGCATCACACCATTTAACCTCAGTTGACATATTGGGATCTTGAACCTCTTACCACTTCTTCAAAACAGCAATATGCTGCTTCATATTTTGTATTGCTCCTTTTCATTAATCTTTTAAAGTTTCCATATTTAAAGTTTTATTTTCTCTCCTTTTTCTTTAGGCTGTCTGTTTTTTATTTCTTGTACAATCTTGTGCTTTACTTGGTTCAGCCCTCACTGACCTGAAACTTTATTGTTACGTTCTGTGCTATAGTGGGGCCAATTAAATAGCTCAACCTGAAGGGGCATATTGTTGTTCTGAAGCAGTGGTCAAGGGTTCGGGACCTCGAAATGTCGACTGATGTTAAATGATATGCCGTTTTGGTTCTTTTGGATGTAACTGAAATAAAAATACTCTTAAGAATTTATAGATGAGTATGTCTTATTCTCCACTGTTCTTGGATTTATGGCTTCACCGGAAAATTATTAACCATTATTCCATCTCCGGAAAGCATATCTACTCAAAACATTACCCACCTCCTACATCTTGGGTTTCAATGATTCTGCAACAGATAGAGCACATCAAGGTGCAATGATTCACCTCTTTGTCACAGCCACTGAATGGTGTCCCTTGCTGTTATTGGACAAATACCTCTCTTTCATCAATGCATGTCGACCAGGACAACCTTTCTTCTTTTCAGAGAAAGGAACAGTAATGACATCTTCCTGGTTTATTCATGTCATCTGGATCCTGCTTTCCAAATTCCATCTAAACCCACAGTCCTTTTCAGGACACTTCTCCCAAATTGGAGCAGTAACAAATGCATCCAAAAAAACAGATTCCAGCTCACATAACCAAAATCACATGGGTAGACAGTCATCTTTCTGTTATGAATCATATGTCCAGGAATCATTCACTGAACTCCAAGTGACTCATCAAGTTCTTTCCTCATAAACTTATCATGCCTAGAGAGAAGGCATACCTGAGGTCTTGGGTCCTCAGAGGTTCCCCCACAGAGTTTTTTCCTCTCATCTATACTAAAGGACACAGTAATTACATTAGCAGGATAAGGTTTCACAGTTTCATTTTACTCTCACCTTGGCTTCTTACCCAGGAGCTCCATTTTCTTTAGCTGTAGGTCTCCACCTATGGCACCTCTAACTGGGTGGAAATAAAGGAGAATAAGCCAAAGGTTCATAATGCAAGCACTACAGTCCTACACAGTACTCCAGCGATCAGTTGCCCTGTGAAATACAAGCTTGTTGGGGTTTAGTGGTCAGCTGGTCAACCACTGCCCCACTGCTTATATAAGCTGGCTACAGCCACACCTCTGGGCCGTAGCTGTGAATTCTCCCTCCAACCTCCCCTCTCCTGAACCTCCTGGGCTCCTTATCCAGGCACTCCTATTTCCTTTAGCTGTTATTTTCTGCCTAAGGCACCGCTATCTGGGAGGAAATAAAAGATAATGAGCCAAAGGTATGTTACACAAGTACTACACTATCCTACACAACACTCCAGAGATCAGTTGCCCAGTGAACTGGAGTTTCCTATCACTGAGTTTAAATGGTGTTCCTCTGTGCTGTGCTGTGCTGTGTTGTGCTGTGCTGTCACAGCCTAACTAAAGAACACACATTTGGCATTCATGCATTTTAAGCATTCTTTTTGTTTCTCTGAAGCCATATTTTCCTATTAAAGGATGTACTTACATATGTAGCCACCTCCCTGGCCTAGGGGTTTAAAGGCATCATTTATTTTACAGGGAGGGAAACATACATATGATAGCACCTTCTTGATCTCCTGGCTTTGAGATGACCTTCCAGTTGCTTGGATGTCCTCATGGCCACTGCAAGCTGCAAATCAAGGAGGTTAGCAGGGAAAACACTTGTAGACTAGTAACTGAATGTCCAGTCCTGGGCAAAGTCCAACCAGTCTCCAAGTAATAAAATCAGAGCTCATGAGTGCATCAGTAATGGTACAATACTAAAGTTTCATCTGGGCAAAATTACTATGTCAGATCTCATGGAGGAGCATCTATAGCACACTCCAGCATCCCTTTTTTGGCAGGTAGTTCTGCAGGGCACCGAGCCCCCATTGTAGTCCATTTTCTTTGGGCTACGCAAAATCAAGAGATGCTGTTTAGTTCCAGTTAGCAGCAAACATTAAACTACAATCCCAGCTTGGGGTAAACTAGAAACAGAGTCTAATTCTGCATGGATAATACCAAGCAAACAGCCGGTGTGGATGATGCCATGGAGCATACTACCAGGAAGCTTATTCAGGGATACCGTCCTTCCAGCCTCCCCTAGACACGGTACCCACTTTGCCGCTGACACCCAACGAGGGTGATGGTAAATAGGGCCAAATTGGAAGAGAGGGAGGTCACGAGTGCAGTGTTGCAGAGTTCTATCCTGGGTCTTGTCCTTTCCAATATATTTATTAGTGACATTTTAGAGGGCATCCGGGGCAAGTTGCGCCTCTTTGCAGATGATACGAAGCTCTGCAGTATGGTAGATGGAGATAACGGGACATGGGAGTTGCAGGGCGATCCACAAAGGCTAGAGAGGTGGTCTAAGGATTGGCAATTGAAGTTCAACGCCCCAAAAATGAAATGTTATGTACCTACGTTAAAAAAAAAAAAAAAAGGTCAAAGTACTGGATGGGAGGGGTTAAACTGAGCACTACAGCAGAGGAAAAGGACTTGGGAGTTATCATTAGTGATTCTCTCAAACAATCAAGTCAGTGTAAAAAGGCCTATAGTAAGGCTAATAGGATGCTGGGGTGTATCAGAAGGGATATTGACGGCAGGAAAAAGGAGATACTACTACCTCAAGGTAGGTCACAGGTGAGGCCGCACTTGGAATATTGTCCTCAATTCTGGAGTCCTCACTTAAGGAAGGACAGGAACAGGCCAAAGACAGTGCAACAGAGGTGACTAAGCTGATTCAGGGAAAACAGGGAAAATTTAATGAAAATTGTCTAAAGGCACTGAACATGTACTCACTGGAGATCAGGTGAGAGAGGGGGATATGATAGAGGCCTTCAAGTTCCTGAAGGGAATAAACAAGATGAACTGAGAAAAACTATTTAGCAGGAGTACAGAGTCAAGAATCCGAGGTCATGAGTGGAAACTGGAGGAGGGAAGGTTTAAGAGGGATGTGAGGTATGTTCTCTTTTACGGAAAGGGTAGGAGAGCCGTGGAACAGTCTGCCAGTGGAGGTGGTGGGTCCCAAGACTATAAGGCCCTGTGCACACGTGTGAGGTGGGTGTTAAACCATTTTTTAAAACAGTTTAATTCTTACCGTGTTAGTGTGGCCACATTGCTGTCTTAAGCCAGTTTTTGAAGTGTTTTCAAACGTGCATTGTGAACACATTCCCAGAGCCTCAGAGCGATGCTTGTAACTGTGCTGTGAATTGAAGGGCTGTGCATAGTGGAGGACCAGCAAAGAGCAGGATGAACACAGCAGCTTGTACACAGTTGTGAAGTAAACTGTGTTTAGCTTAAATCGTTTTTAAAACCGGGTTATAGACTAGGTAGTCACCAGGTTTTAAACTCGGTTATTAAAAATGGTTTAAATAGGGCTGCAGTGTGTCTGCAACCCATGTCTTAAATCGTGTTGTGCTCTCTAACATGGTTTAAGATCACCAGTGTGTACAGGGCCTAAATGGTTTTAAGCATGGTAAAGGGTTTGGTGGTTGCTCATATTGGTAGTAGTAGGAAGGGGAGCAGGGGGGACTGGGAGGGACAAAATCCCATATGAACAGTAAGTCCCAGGACAGATAGGGAACTCCAGGCAGAGTAGATGAACCTTTGGTCTTTTTCTGCCCTCATTGTCTAGGTTTCTATCAGGGTCCACAGTAGCCAAACCTAAGTTCTTCTGTGTCTGCCTACCAGGAATTACACAGCCAGTTTTGATGCCCTTGAGCCTACATAATCTTCCCCAATTTCATGCTGTGGTCCCAGCTATTCCAGGATCTGTGTGGCGCACCACACCACACCACTTGATAATGGCAAGGAGAGACTATCACCCCCTGGTAGTCGCAGTTGACACAGTTGTGGCCTCTCACCCTCTCCCAAGCATGATCCCCATGGTACAGAGGGTCCTAGTCCAAATCTAGCACCACTCCAGTAGAGGGCACTGTATCCCCCCCCTACCCAGCAGGGGGAGGCACTGAGGTACCTGTTACATGCTTTAAGTCACATTTGACCCCAGAGGCTGTTTACTTAGCTTGTTGCAATTGAAAAGAATGTGTCCTTGGTAGAGCTTACAGTTTTATGGGGTGTTCGCTCCATGGGGGGGACGATGGCATGGCTGCCACCAAGATCCTATGATTTGATGGTGGGCCTAACTCCAGACTAGTACAGCTCCCTCAGTTGGTCTGCATATAGCTTGTTCAACTCCTGCCACCCGACTGACTGACTGACTGACAAGGCTTATCACACTTATAAAATGGTTCATTGCTGTCAATAATGATATTTAAAAAATTGAAATTACATTTTCAAGTAGAAAAAAGTGTTTTAATTATTTATTTTTATTTATTTATTTTATTTATTTGGTTCTAGGATTACAAATACCTTTGAGCCAAGGCTCTTTTGCAAAGGTTCCACGTCAGTTGAAGTACAATACAGGGGATACAACAGAAATAACAACATTGCAGGTAAACAGTACATTATACAGTTATTAATTAAGGGAGGAGGCAACACATTAGAGAGCTCAGTACATACAGTAGAATGGCCTGGAGAGGCATCAACTAGGAGAGGGGTACAGAACAATGGAGGAGGAATGGGATGGCAAGCTGGGAGTAGTAGCAGCCAGAGGCATTGTCAGACATCACCGGAGAAGTGCTGGAGAGAGGGGTGGGTGGGGGAGAAGTGGGAAGGAGGGTCATGGGAGAAGAGGTAAAATAGGAGATAAGTGCTATGAGACAAGTGCTATGAGGGGATGGCAAGGCAAGGCTGTTGGTGGTGGTGGTAAGTATTTCTGATTAGGTGAGGCAATCACCGGAGCTGGAGGCAGTACGATAGAGTCGGAGCCTGGTTTTAAACATGCCAAGTTTGGGAGCAGCAGAGATGGTGGTTTTGAGTCCTTTCAGCCACGAAGGAGCCCTATGGGTGAAAGATCTTTGACCCTGGGTAGTGTGACAGCATGGGACTTGCAAGAGCTGCAGTTCGGATCTCCTGGAGCTTAACGGATTAGTGCTAGGGTGCAGCAGAGCTTGGACACCAGGAGGGGCGAGGCCCAGGATAATTTTTTTCGTCATGGTGCAGGTCAGATACTTAATACGGTTGGAGAGTTGGAGCCATCCAGATTGAGTGTAAAGATTACAGGTATGAGTGAGATGGTGGGCTCCAGTGATAAGCTGGCAGGCCTTGTTGAGGAATGTTGATACGCGTCTGAGGGTAGTTGCTGTGGCTGAGCCATAAATGATTAGGCCGTAATCAATGATGGAGATCACGGAACTCTGGACAGCGATCTTCAAGGCTTCCAGGGTTAGATGTTGCCTGTGCTTGAACAATAAGCCTAGCTGGTATTAGCAGCTTTTGCTGCGTTGTCAATGTGGGCCCCGTAGGATAGGTTGAAGTCAAGCAGGCTCCCTAGGTATTTGAAAGATTGGACCTGTTCAAGGATATGCCCCTGGCTGGTGGAGATAGTCAGGGGGTGTAGCCTGTGCTGATTGTGAGAGCTGCTAAAAAGCATAGGCTTTGTCTTTTTGTGATTAAGGACAAGTTTATGGTTAGTAAACCAATTCTCAACAGAGGTGAAACCATGTTGTAGACTGAGTTGTAGTGGTGAAGAGTCTTTGTATGAAGAGAGAACAACTGCATTGTCAGCGTACAGGATAATTTGTTCTGATCAGGATTGTGGAAGGGAATTTAGAAAAAGGCTAAAAAGAAATGGACCCAGTATGGATCCCTGGGGGACACCAAAGTGAACTGGTCGAGTATCAGAGAGTACGTCTGCAATTTTTACTCTTTTCGAACGATTTTCAAGGTAGCTTTTAAACCACACCATAGAGTCATGAGAGAGACCAGCATTCAGCAGTTGGTCTATTAGCAGCCGATGGTGGACAGTATCAAATGCCTTGGTCAAGTCGATAAAGACTGCCCCAGTTAGGCGGCCACTGTCCAGAGTGCTGTGCAGTGCTCCAGTGAACTCCAGGAGGGCAGAGGTGGTGCTGTGACCTTTTCTGAAACCATGTTGCTGTGCGCACAGAATATTATATTTGTCCAGGTAGTCAGTGAGCTGGTCTGCAACTATACACTTGAGGGTCTTAGAGAGTGGGGGCAATATGAAGATCGTCCGATAGTTGGTATTATTGGTCTTGTCACCACTTTTATGGACCGGGGTAACAGTGGCAGATTTCTATTTGTCAGAAAACTGACTGCGGCTAAGGGAGAGGTTAAGAGTACTGGTTAATGGATGTAGTACCTCTTCAAGGGTGAGAGACAGCAGCTTAAGGTCCAAGGAGTCACCACTAGTTCTGGACTTGGAGATTGCTTTGGTAATGTAATTGCAGGCTTCATTCAATCTGACCTCTTTGAAGTAGAAAGGAGGGTGTTTAGAAGGGGTGGTGGGGTTTATGATTGAGGGAGAGTCGTTTACTGCAAAAAAGTCAGGAGGAAGAACCAAACTGAGGTCGGTGAAGGAGGCATTGAAAGTATTGGCAATGACCGTAGGGTCTAGAGTAGTGGTCCCATCAATGTTTAGCATAGACGGGGAGGTTTTTGGTTGCTTCTCTCTTACTTCTTTAATATCATCCCAGAAAGCTCTCCCATTCCCCAGGTATTGGTGAGAGCATCCCTGTAATACATACTTTTCATTAGCTGGATAGATTTTGTGCAGCTGTTTCAGGCATGCTTGTATTTTTGTATGTCGGATTGCCTGCCAGTAGCTTTTGCCAATGTCCAAAGGTGGTCCCTCTTTTTTGAGCTGAGCAAGGAGCTCCGCAGTGAGCCATGGGTTAAAGAGAGTCTTGGCCTTGTGTTTTTTGAATGGAGCAAAGTAGCCACAGGCCACATTGAAAGTGGTGATGAAGTAGTCAAGAGCGACGCTAACATCCTTCGTCTTGTAAATGGGTAGCCAGTCTTGCAGATTCAGCTAGTATTTAAGATGGATAAGTTGCTCATGGGAGAGGACTCTGCTGGTGATAGTTTTGGGGGGCTTGAAAAATTTGTTAGACCATTCGCAGATGACAGGGGAGTGGTCACTAAGTGAATCTGGGAGGATGGTGGTGCGGGAGAGACGGGCAGGGTGGCTGACAAGGACCCAGTCCAGAAGGGTATTAGTGCCTGTTTTGTAGTTTGTCCTTGCGTGGAAGGCAACCATCTGTGTAAGACTGGCTGCTGTGATAGCATCCTTGTGTACACCTACATTCGAAGCAAGCCAGTTTATGTTTTGCAAATAAAATGCTACACACTTAAAGAAATAACCCCTTATTTTTTCTGTAGTGTATCTATTTCATTAAGGCTGTGGGTGGCGCTGTGAGCCCAATTTTGCTTCAAGTGTTAGATGCCTAAACAAGATTGTTTGGTGCCCCACCTCAAGCTGGAGCCTTATTTGTGGTAATGAAGACCCCCCCCCAGACAGCAGGAGACAAGGCAGAGAGCTGAGTTAGTGGTTCAAAGACCAGCCCCCCCAACACACACACAGCAGCAGTAACTGAGGTAGAGAGCTGAGTCAGCAGTGAAAAGGATGGGCTACATGACACAGAATGGCCCTCTCACCTGTGTAGCTCTTGTCAGTGTCCCCCCTGATGTTTGTCCAATCAGTGGATGGCATGGTGTAAAGATCTAAAGTGGCGCAGTCCCGACCCCAACATATTGCCTGATTGGGGCCAGAAAGCTTTTAGGAGGAGGCAAATTTCTGTTACCATTCTCTTCTCTACAATGTTATCCTGAACTGGAGGTCAGTTGCTCTCCCCCTACTCAGGAAATGGACTTCTTTTGTGGACCACAGGCAGATAAGGAGAATGAAAGTCCGGAGAAGCCAGATCTGTTGTGGCCCAGTGCTGAGGTTAGTGTGGGCCTGCCCGATGCTGAAGTTAGTGTGTGATTGACAAAGAATCCTCCCTGGGTGGTTTGGAATGGAAGCTGACATTGAGGAAGATATCAGCAGCTGGTAGGATACCACAGTCAGGAAACTATTTTTTTTTTTAATTTATGCCTTCTTTTGTGAGGGGAGTGTAATTGCTTTAACTTAAGGGAGAGAGAGAGTAGGTAGTGTCACTAACAAACAGTAATCTTTTATGCCAGGGAGGCATAGACTCGCCCTGCTCCCAGCTGCATCCTGCCCAGCTCCATGGTAGTGGGAAATTAAGGAAAAAACTGCTGTTTTTGGAAGATACCCCAAACTGTAGTTTCAACCAGGGCTGAATCAAGCTTTTGGGGATCTTAGGACACTCAAACTCTGGGGACCCATGTACAAAACCGAAGCTTTTCATACAAGCGATGCTTATCGTTCTGTGAAAAATTTACTCAGTGCATTTTTGCAAGAAAAAAAATCACAATTTATGCAAGGTACACATGACATTTGTGTGACTTAGTCAAAAACTTATCTATAAGCTCATTAAAGTTGATTTGTCAGAGTATATCACTTTTGGTATGTAAAAGAGTGAGTGCACTCAAACACTCATCTCGCGTCGTAGACCGCAGTTTGTTTTTGATGTGGCCCATCTTGCTGAATGAGCATTCACCTGACCAGTTAGTCACCATCAGTGACAGGCACATGCGAAGAGTGACAGAAACATTCAGAAAGGTCTCAAGCTGGAGGGTGCACTTACTAAGTTTCATACTAAGGTTCAGAAAAAGAGCTAGTAGGCGGAAGCCCATAATGCTCTTATGCTAGGTCAAAAAATAATATAAGTCATACCCAGACATAATTAATATATCGAGGCGATGTTTAAAAATCTCTTTAGTATTACTAGCAACCACAGCAGATGGAAGTCTGTTTTGAGGTCCAATAGATCTCACAGTAAATAAAAACTTCAGATTATTGTGTTTAAAAGATTTGCCAATTAACTGGAGGGGGTGACCTCTAGTATCATGTATTGATGACCTAAAAGAAAGACCTAACTCAGTCATGACATATGGGTCATGAACAACGTCATATAGGAAAAGAAGATCACCTCTAAGGCGTCTAGTGGTAAGAAGCATAAGTTTTAATGTATCTAACCTGGATTCATAGGAAGTGGAGTGAGGACCAGATATTTTTTTAGTGTACTTTCTCTGTACTTTTTCAAGAGTATTACTATCCGATTTTTTAAATGGACACCATAACTGTGATGCATACTCAAAAACAGGGTGGGTCACCACTCCTTGTATCCCATCTGTATTGAGTTAATCATCCAAACTGTGTTTAAGAATATATTCCCTATGCATCACAGATAGGCACGGAATCAAAAGTTAATTATCAGAAAGAGTTTATTAAATGGTCCAAAAGTAAGCAGCTTACAGGTATTTCACTTCAGGAACCAGGAAAACTGTATATTCCAAGACTGTAAAAGTTCACAGAATCACCATTGCTTCCATTGTTTCACAGACTACACTGTTGCTGCCTGGCCACACCTGAACGAGCTCCCAGAGTGTGATGAAGCCATCACCTGATGCTGAAATGTAAGGACTGTGAGCTGGGAGCTCATTCAGGTGTGGCCAGGTAGCAACAGTGTAGTCTCTGAAACAATGGAAGTAATTGTGATTCTCTGAACTTTTTCAGTCTTGGAATATGCAATTTGCCATGCTGTTTAAAGTTTTTCCTGGCTCCTGAAGTGAGACACATGTAAGCTGCTTACTTTTGAACCGTTTTATAAACTCTTGCTGATAATTAAATTTTAGTTCCGTGCCTATCTGTGATGCATTGGGAATATATTCTGAAACACAGTTTGCATGATTAACTCAATACAGATGGGCTTCAACGAGTGCTGACCCACCCTGCTCTTTAATGGGCTTTTGTGTCTACACTGTGAATTATACCAGGGCAAGTGCACCTCCAGCTTGTGATGTTTATTTTTGTCCTTTCAGCTACTGCTTCTTCTGTTTTTTGTATTTGGAAGCCCTCTTGGAGTTCTTCATTATGCAGTAGTGATGCCCGATATAGTGGCGAATCACAACCTCTTGCCTTTGCAAAGCTAATGAATTGAGCCATTTCACCAGTGACGACCTCCACAGACATGTCTGATGGGTTTTCTTGAGCCCATTTCTGAGACTCAAGATGTATTTCTTCATTAGTTAACACATCGGAGATCACTATGGCTGTGAAGTGATCACAGACTGTTTGGTAAGCTGAAATACTCTTATTCAAGGCCATGATGAGGCAATTGATTATAATCAAGTCTCAGTCTGGAATTTCTCTCTGCCAGTGAGAACAACTCCCTCAGACTGCAAGTCATCATAATGCATGTTTCTTTTCCTTGAATGATCAGTTCTGTTATCAGGGGTGCCAGATAATTCTTTTGCTCACATTTCAAATTTATTGAAACAATCATGCAATGTATTGACAAAGTTTCCAAGAGACGTCAATAGGTCAACAGCTAATTTAAGATCAATTTTGGTATGCTGCAAAGATTCGCTCATCATATTGAATCTGGTGAGAATGGTGTTCCACAGGTCACAAAGAAATGCTGTTTCTAGCAGCTCCATAGTTTGAGACACGGAGTCTGCCTCGTGTTTTGTAGTGCCATTCTGTGGTTGGCCATCAACAAGTTCCTCCAGAGCAGCTTTGATATCGGTGTAGCCATCGAAGAGTGCCTTGGTTCCATCGGCACTTGCAGACCACTGCATGTCAGAGAGTGACTTCACTGTCAGTCCTCCACCTTTCTTCTTCAAGTGTTTCATCAGCGCTGACCAACAGTGAGTAGAAGCAGACAAGAATGTGTAAAATTTCTGAAGAAAACTGAAGAAGTTTACTGCCTCAATGCAGCAATCAATGGCATTAGAAGCAACTAGGTTTGGGGCCAGCACACCAGCACAGCAGGTGGTCATCCATCTGCGATGCCAACGTCTCAGGTTCAGGAATGGTCCCAGGAGTCAGAGGGCTGGCCAGGAGGAAGGGGATTGAGCATCACTATGACTGCTTTCCTCCTCTTGGGGGGGGGCGAGCTCTTGGTACATGTCTGACCCCTGGCAGAGGCTGGGGATCAGCAGCTCTTGAAGCCTAGATGTTTTGAGGTGTGTGCTGGATGTTGGCGCTTATTTTCCTTATGTCATTGCATACCACAACCCCATGGAGTCTTCTGAAAAAATCCTTGCTGTCACCATTAATGACCCCCCACTCCTCCAGCCCTGATCACTACCATGGCACAACCTAGCACTGGCATCCATTTGGGATGGCCTGCCTCCATTCACCGCTCTGGGGGGCAAACCAGGGAGGCAATGCCAGTAGGTTCTCCCTGCCAGTACACTTGTACTGGCATCATGAGGGTCCATGCCTGCTTTATGGCTCCACCCTGAGGGGTAGTCCAGGGGGTTTCTCCAAGAGGTAAGTCCCTGGGGTGAGATGGAGGTCTGGGAGAAGCAAGGGCTGAGCCTTCGGTGGAGCTGTGATGAGAAAGTATACTAAAGAAAAAAAAAAGAACCAACTAGGTTCAGAGAATGCACGGTGCAAGACGTGAATATGGTGAGAGGGTTCTCTTTTTTGAGTCATGGTTTCATGCCAGGGTACCGTCCAGCTGTGTTGTTCGCATTGTCGTAAGATTGGTGATGGCAATCCATAAAGTCAGTTGATTCACCCTTCAAGTACTTTACCAGAGTATTTGCAAATTCTTCTGCCATATGATTGCCGATTTGGAGCAAAGTCAAGAACCACTCAGTTGGCATGCCGTTTAACACATACCAAGCAATCACGGTCAGCTGATCAACATGAATTAAATCTGGCATTGAATCGACAGATACCAAAAAATATTTGGCCATTGCAATTTCTTTCAAATAGTGACTCGAACATGCTTCACCATGATTTTAATGAATCTTCAAAAATAGATGAGGACAAGTAAGCTGTCTTTCCCCAACCAGCATTACCAAACTTTTATACATACTTGGCCAGAAAGGGATCAAACTACACTATCAATTCCATGTAGCCAAGGAACTTGCCATTATATTTCAATCCAATTACCTTGTCATCAACTTGGAGGCCCAGTCCTCTCTCAGCCAGGGGAATTAGAACAGCCACTACCCATCGTAATACCTTGTGCCAGTATTGCTTCCTCTCCTAACACTGCTTCTCTAAATCATAGTCGACACGGCAGTATTCTTTGTGATGGTTGCAGACATTGAGAATGAAATATCTGTGCACTTCGCTTTCTTCATGGGTGTGGATTCTCTCATCTGCATTTTTCCAGTCACTAAAACCCTCAATTGCAAAAACTGGTCTTTCTAACTCGTCATAAGCATGAAGAAGAAACAGTAGATAGTCCCTTTTGAAGAATTATATAGCATCTATTTCCACAAATTTATTTATTTAAAATTTGGTAACTGGGAGAGACACACTGAGCTGAAGCTCGTTTCCAGGTGCGCCCTGGGGAGTAAGGGAAATCAGGGAGAATACAGTAAACAGACTGAATTACATTGTAAATATGACATACAAGTAGTAAAGTAACAAATAACAATGGATTGGTATCATATAAGGTACTGTAATTACACAGCAAGATGGTAGTATCAGGAAATTAAAAGAAAGATAATTTCGGTAGGCAGAAATAAGCAAATGAATCTCACCATTTGGGTGCCGGGCTTAGAACATGCAATTTTTCAGGAAATGGAAATGCCCCTTTGGTTGACTGTGTAGGGTTGTAGTAACGCTTTAGCTTTACGTAGTTGTCATAGTCACATTTATTCTGGCAAGTGTCTGGTCCTTTCTCAACCCAGGAGTCCACAGTAATGGAACGTACTAGGAACCACTCCATGGATCTGTTAATTGACATTCATCTCTTCTTGAGCAGGTTGAATCACTGGTAGGCTCCTGAGACAAGGACATGGCATCATCGGTTTCATTTATGGAAGTGGCGTTCGAAGCACAATGGTCAACCATAGTACTGCGTTCAACAATTTCAAAATCAGATTCAGTGGTCAGGTTGTGTATGTGATGCTCCAGAGTTGCTAGCATTCGTACTTGTCGAGGGAGAACTAGTCGAGGTGACATCAGATGACTCAGAAGAGTTAATCTCAAAAAAATTGGCTCACTCGAGGAGTCTTTGCCAAGACAGCATTCATTTTTTTTTTTGTTTTTTTTTGCTTCTTCTTTGCTATGCGGCATTTCTAAGCACCTGATTGTAAAACCGTTCATAGCATTTTCCTGAATGTTACACACACTAATATCTCAGACCTGGGAAAAAAATGAGGGATTGAGTTTTATGACCAGCATGAGGCATTACTCCATGTTAATGGCTGTCACTCACTCATTAAAGAATGTAGAGGGCAGACCACTGGCAAGCAGGTATGTATAACCAGTGACTGAGATGCCCTTTATTGTTTGATTTTCGTGCCCTGGCCTCCCCTTCCTATTGGTTCCTTGTTAGTTGCCTGATTGATTAGAAAAGCAATGCTTTCTTTTATTTTTGTAAATTTTTATTGCTTTAAAAGAAAAGAGGACAATACACAGCATCATATACGTTCTTTGTCAAGTCATAATGCTGTGTACACAATAACATACTCCATTAACACAGACAAACACAGAAGAAGGAAAGAAGAAAAAAGAAAGAAAACCTACATTAACAAACTACTAAAAATGAACTTACAACAGATCCATTCCTTTAATTCCCTAAGGTAGTGGTATGGTATGCGATTGATATGAAATATGGGATTCAGATGATGGTCAGTTGCCTTGGAAAGTACCTATGCCACAATCAGCAGTATAGGAAATGCCTGAGGTCTCCCCCCACACACACACACAGTCTCCTGTCACTTAACTGGCACCCTGTCTCAGGATCTGAGCTTCTGCTGGTGAAAGGGAGTTCAGGAAAGACTCCCACACCTTGAGGAACTTCTCTTCCCTCCCCCTCAGGAGAATGATAATCTTTCCAGTGCCAGGGTTTGAACCACCAGTGTTTTCCACTGCTGTGTCGTAAGTCTAACACAGGAAACCCAGGTATTAAGAATACATTGTCTCACAAGGGACAAGAGGACACTGATTCAATCGGAAAATGGAGCCCATCCCTCCTCTCCCAGATCATCCATACCAAAAAGCAGGGAACTGGTGTCACTGATATTCAGCGGCCTGCAGTAAATGAGATTTCCCTCACCGCCGCTTCCCAAAAAGATTACAAGATGGGACAAGCCCAAAAATAGTGGCCATATGTACCCAGGATAACTCCACATCTGCTGCACAGAGGGGACATCCTTGGATTAAACTTATGTACAATCGGGGGAAGAGCACAGATGATGAATTCATTTGTACTGGGATTTTTTGTGCTTATTACACAACAATAATCCCATGTCTGCCAAGATCCCTTTACCAGAGAGCTTTACTTTAACTGCAGGGATCATGAAAACAGGTACGATCCTGCCAGGCAGCTTTTTGTATCAGTCTCTTGCAGTCCAGTTTAGAGGAATTTACCAGTTGCTCAATTTGTGCTAGTAGCAATACACTGACCATGTCCCTACCCAGACCTCTGCCATAAGCCCTGACCTGTAAATATCAGAAGTGAGTCTTGGAGTCCCATTTTCCCCTGCAGGACCACAAAAGAGCACATACCCAAAGTGGTAAAAAGATTACCTAAAAGGCCTAGTGGCATTGAGGGCTGAGGCACTGGACGCCTTACCTCACACTACACCGGTGTCCCATGTTCGGGAACGAGCACAGGCTGACAGGCTGCTGGGGGTTAGCAGGGGAGGAGAAGGATCAAGCATCTGAGGGACAGCTCTCTTTCTCCGGGGAGGGGGGACGCCAGTGGTCAGATCCCAATTGGCTCCTAGCGGAGGCTGGGGACCAGTGCACCATCACTGCAGAAGGGTCAGAGATGGGGCAGATGTCTGGAGGAGTGTGTGCAGATGCTGGCATCACTGCAAGCCACATCTCAGGGGAGCAAAAATGAAAAGTGGGTCCTGGTTGGGCAGCATCAGCTTTGGACCTCCATGGCCTGACCCCGAATGGCACTTCCTTGTCTGGATCCTTCCTAGGTGAGTTGAGCTTGAGGGGGGAGGCTCCTCACCACCCATCACAGGGAGTAAGCTGTGGGGGAATTGATGAAGTTGGCCTGATATCGGAGGTGCAAGCTGGGAGGTTGGTCGGGATGTATAGCCGACCGGGTGCCATGGAGGAGAAAAAGATAGCAAAAAAAAACAAAACAAAGATTACCTGAACAACCCACCTCCCTTTTTTCCCACTCCTTAAAACTACTAGGGTTGGGGCATGGGATGGGAAGCACTCACTGACGGGGAAATAGAGTAAGAGAGGGTGAGAGAGGCCCTCATGATATTGAGGGTGGATAAGACCCCAGGTCCACAGGGCATACAACCCAGGGTTCTACGGGAACTGGTGGATGTCCTGGCAGCTCCACTGGTGGAATTATTCAATTCCTCCCTCCAATCAGGTTGCATTCCACATGACTGGTGGATGGCACATGTAGTGCCCCTCCACAAGAGTGAGCATAGAGATGAACCAGGAAACTACAGATCGGTCAGCCTAACCTCCATAGTGGTGAAAGTTATGGAGACCATCTTAAAGAAAGGATGGTGGAGTTTCTAGAAGCTTCTGGGGTGCAGGATGACAACCAGCATGGGTTTGTCCAGGGGAGGTCGTGTCAAGCAAACTTGGTTGAATTCTTTGACTGGGTAACAAGATCCCTGGGTAACAGAAAGCCTGTTGATATTCTATATTTGGACTTCAGCAAGGCTTTCAACTTGGTCCCTCATGGGAGGCTAATCTGGAAATTAAGAAACCTAGGGATGGGGAAAAATTGATGGGATAGGAGACAAACTGGCTTGCAGACAGACAGCAAAGGGTGGTGGGGGGGGAGAGGCCTCAATCCACAAAAGGGTCATCAGTAGGATCCCACAGGGCTCAGTGTTGGGACTATCCTCTTCAACTTGTACATTGCAGACATACAGTAGGAGTGAGAGTTGGGAGTAAGATGAGTCTATTTGCTGATGATTCTGGGGGCAGAGGCGGACAGTGACGATGGTAGGAGGGCATGGCAGGGCGATTTAGTGAGGCTGGAAGAACGGACACACACAACAACTGGGGTTTAATGTGCATAAATACAGCGTTCTGCATCTGATCTGGGCAATAAAAACCCTGGGTATAGCTACCAGCTGGGGGCAGTTCAGTTGGCAGTCTCCACAATGGAGAAGGATCTGGGGGTGATGAGTGATGCCAAAGGGAACAATTCTGAGCAGTGCAGGAGGGCAGCAGCTAAGTCAAATAGAATGCTAGGGTGTATATCTAGGCGTATAACATCCAGGAGCAGGGAGGTTATTCTTCCCCTGTACAACGCATTGGTGAGGCCACACATGGAGTACTGCGTACAGTGCTGGCATCCTCGCCTAAAGAGGGACATTGCAGTGCTAGAGAGTACACAGAAGGGCTACAAAGATGATTAGTGGGTTGGGGGAAATAGTGATAGATTGAGTGAGCTGAACATGTACTCCCTGGAGGACAGGAGGGACAGGGGGGACATGATAGAGACCTTCAAATATCTGAAGGAAGTCAACAGAGTGAAAATGGACAGTCTGATAAAACTGAAGGGGAAGGGGAGTATGAGAGGACACAATCTAAAACTGGTAAGTGGATGGTATAGCGGGGAGTTGAAGGGGCATTACTTCATGGAGAGGGTGATGGCACCCTGGAATGCACTTCCTGATGAGCTGGTAAAGCTAGATACCATGGACAGGTTCAAGAAGGATGGGTCAGACACAAGGGCTTGGTTAAGGTGGAAGTTAAGAAGAAGGGTAGGGATGGGCAGGCGGAGGTGAGGGGGGTGATGGGTTAAAGAAGAGAGGTTGAGCAGCTACTGTACTTTATCAATGAGTTGCATTTGGGCAGATGTGATGGACCATATGGCCTAATCTGCTGGCAACTATGTATGTATGTATGTACTATCAAGCAGTCCAGGTAGGAAGTACCAGTTATGTGACACAGGCACCATTAATGTGTGGTCTTCCACAGTGCCCCTGCATTTTTTCACTTGCTCCCCTGCCACCAATACCCAGCTTACCAGTAGATTGACGTTGTGAGTCTGTCATATGCCTGGCCAAGACAGCCATCCTCCTCCAGATCCAACCGGCCAGCTGCTGAGGTTTGGTTTACTCAGTCTTGAATATACGTGTGTTAAATTGCTAGATAGTAACTCTTCAGATCTGGAAAATTCAGACTCCCCCCCCCCCAACCGAATGTGTGGGCTTTAAGACATTGCAGATTCCTTCTAGGGCATTTTCCTTGCCATAAAAAGGCAGCAAAGCCCTTTTCCAGCTGTTTCAGATCAGCCGTTATGAGGCCCATCCGGAGTATTTGCATTATATACAATATCCTTAGAAGGACATTCATCTTCAGAAGGTTAATTAATTCTAGGAAGTGCCCTCTACTGAGTACGATCATTAAGAATTGTATTAAGTATGTGCATATAATTCAAGTGATATAGGGTACCCAAGTCCTTGCCAACCTGGATCCCTAGATACTTAGGGGAGCTAGTGACCTCCTTGAGATCTCCAGGCCTCGATTTGCTTGACCTCTTGTGGTCGTCCCAGATATAAGAGCTTGGACTTATGTAAATTGACTTTATAGCCAAAAAAAAAGCAGCAAAATCAACAATCACTTGGAGCAATGTGGGCATCGGCTGACTCGACTCCGTGAGGTACAGCAGTAGGTCAACCACGTACAGAGTCATTTTATGGCAAAGCACAGACTTCCCTTGTACCCCATGGATTTTCCTAGCCTCCCATATCTTTAGTGCCAAAGGCTCAATAGCAAGCACAAATAAAACTGGTAGAGGGGGATACCCCCTGCCTAGTCCCCTTATAATGCAGAAACTCATTGGTAAGGCTTCTGTCAATAGAAACATAGAAATTGATGGCAGATAAGGACTGCAAGGCCCATCCAGTCTGCCCATTTTTTCAGCCTTCTGAATGTGCCATACGCCTTTACTCTGTCAATGGCCTATCAATTCATACTCATTTGTATTGCTCCTTTATGCCTATCCCATGCCTGTTTGAAGCCCTGCACTGTATTTATATCCACCACTTCCTGAGGTAGGCCGTTCCATGCATCCACCACCCTTTCTGTGAAAAAGAACGTCCTCACATTACCCCTTAATCAACCTCCCTCTAATCTCATGTTGATTCCTCTTGTCCTGCTATTTTTCTTACATTGAAACATGTTAGACTCTTTCACCTTGTTAATGCCCCTAAGATATTTTAATGTTTCAGTCATATCATCTCTCTCCCTCCTTTGCTCTAGGGTATACATATTGAGCTCCATTACCTGGTCTTCATATGTTTTCTGATGCAGTCCCTGCACCATTTTGGTTGCTCTTCTCTGGACTGCCTCCATTTAATGTCCTTGTGCAGGTGCGGCCTCCAGTACTGCACGCAGTACTCCAGATGGGGCCTAACCAGTGTCTTGTAAAGAGGGATTATTACCTCCCTCTTACGACTTGCGATACCCTTACTAATACACCCCAACATCCCTCTAGCCTTACCTACTGCTTTAGTGGTCTACTTGGATGATTTCAGGCCATCTGCGATGATGATGCCCAAGTCTCTTTCTTCCCTTGTGACTGCCAGCAACTCCTCTCCCAACCTATAGGTGGCTTCAGGGTTTCTCTTCCCTATGTGCATGATCTTGCACTTCTTTGTGTTAAACCCCATTTGCCACTCTTCCGATCGTTTTGCCAGTTTATCCAGATCTCTTCTCATTCTGCCCACCCCCATCTGGATCATCTACTCTGTTGCAGATCTTGGTGTCATCTGCAAACAGACAAACCTTATCCTCCAGTCCATCTGCAATGTCACTGATGAAGATATTGAAGAGGACTGGCCCCAGAACTGATCCTGAGGTACCTCACTTGTGACTTGCATCTCTTCTGACTGTATATCGTTTACCACCACTCTCTGTTTTCTGCCCGCCAACCAGTTTACCACCCAGCTGACCAACTTCTGACCCACCCCGAGCCTACCCATCTTATTAACCGATCTTCTGTGCGGAACAGTATCGAAAGCTTTGCTGAAGTCAAGGTAGGTGACATCAACTGCACCCCCTTGGTCCACCACTCTGGTTACCCAGTCAAAGAAATCTATGAGATTAGCTTGACAGAACCTTCCTGCTGTAAATCCATGCTGTCTTGGATGCTGTGCTCCTATGGATTCCAGGTGTTGCACTATTCTTTCCTTAAGGAGTGCCTCCATAATCTTGCCCATTACTGGGGTAAGACTGACAGGTCTGTAGTTCTCTGCCTCCTCCCTGCTACCACTCTTGTGGAGTGGGATCACATCTTCTGGGACCTCTCCTGTGCTTACAGACTCACTAAACAGTTCTGATAATGGCTCTGCTAGTTCCACCCTTTGCTTCTTTAGTACTCTGGGATGTATGCCATCAGGTCCCATTGTCTTGTCCACCCAAGCTTAGCGAGCTCTTGTAGTACCTTTTCTTTTGTGGAGGGATTAGTGCACACCTCCCTCCAACCTGTGTCCATGGTGCTGAACTGTGGGCTCTGCCCTACCATCTCCTCAGCAAATACTGAGCAGAAGTATCTAGTTAGGATAGCTGTTTTCCCTTGGTCCTCCTCCACACACTTCCCCTTATCCCCTTTGATCTTAGCAATAAGCCTTCTGGACTTTCTCCTTTCACTTATGTAGCAATAGAAAGTCTTGTCCCCTTCTTTTACTGTTCCTGCTAGTGTTTCCTTGGTTTGGGCTTTTGCCTGCCTTACTGCCTTTCCCGCTTCCCTTGGGGAAGTTTGGTATGCCTTCCTAGCTTCATCCCTCTGCATTCCTTTATATTTCCTAAAGGTCAGCCTTTTGGCTCTGACCTTTTCTGCTACTGTTTTTGAGCACCAAAGTGGTTTCCTCCTTCTTTTGCACTTCCTTTTCTCTCTAACACAATGGGATGTTGCTTCAAGTATTGCATCCTTAATGCTTGCCCACGTTGCCTGTACCCCCTCACCATATTTCTTCTTGCCAGGGCTAGCTTAACTCTGTTGGTCATCTTATCAAAGTCAGCTCCTCTGAAGTCCCATATTTTTGCCTTGAAATGGGATGATTTAGTTCTAGTGGCCAAATTGAACCATATCATGTGATGGTCACTGGCCCCCAGGTCACCTTCTACTTGGAGATATGTGACCCTTTCCCCTTCAGTCAGTACTAGATCTAGGATAGCCCTGTCTCTTGTGGGTTGTTGTACCAGTTGTTTGAGGTCCCCCCCCTGTAGGGAATCCACCATGTGTCTAGTTCCGGTGGATGTTCCTGCTGGTATTGACCAATCTCTGTCTGGCATGTTAAAGTCTCCCATTATCAGAACCTCCCCTTTAGCTGTCATGTTTTGTATATCTTCTAACAGTAATGTGTCTCTGTCCTCCCCCTGGTCTGGAGGTCTGTAAACAACCCCAGTTCGTATGACTGTCCCAGTTCCTGTTTCCAGGGTGACCCACAGTTCTTCTGACTCCTTATGTGTATTCTGAATTTCTGTAGCTTTGATATTTTCATTGACATAAAGGGCCACTCCACCCCCCTCTTTTTTGCACCTTGGTCTCTTCTGAACAGTACATAGCCGGGTATTGAAATCTCCCAAGTGTGGTAACTGGTGAACCATGTCTCGCTAATGGGCTACTATGTCCAGTTTAGCCACTGTCATTGTTGCCTGCAGGTCTGGGATCATGTTTCCCTGACTGTGGGCATTTGTGTACATGATTTTCCATTGGCCAGATTTTGGTATGTTAGTTGTTGAGCGAGGTCCAGCATGTCCTCTGCGCACCGTATGGGGAGCCAGACCTTTTTCCTTACCTGGTGATGCAAATGAACTATAAACATGCTGAATTCTTGTTTGATCATTAGCTGAGGGGGAGGGGTGTTCTTCCCATTCAATGTATCGGGCGCTGCACCCCTCTTCCCATTTACTAGTTTAAATATTCTGCAAAGAAGTCAAACTTCTTCCCTAATGCACTGACTTCCTCCTTAGTCAGATGCAGTCCATTGAATTTAAAGAACTTTCACTCCCAAAACTGTTGCCAGTTCTCTACAAATATGTATTGTTTTTCCGGGCACAAGTCCTTGAGCCACATGTTTGGCTCCCCTCTCTCTCTCTCCTTCTCTGACCTTCTGTCCATCAGCCCCCTCTCCCAGACCAGCAGGATCTCAGAGAAGGAGATGCCAGATGAAATGGATGACAGTTTGTCTCCCAGCCTGGTCAGGTGTTCCTTGGTCTCCACAATTGACTGGCTGGTGAGATTGTTAGTCCCTATGTGTACCAGGACATCAATGTTTTCTCCTACTTCCAGCACAATTTTAGCAACGCAGTCAGTGTCTCTCCACACTGATGTACCTGGGAGACGTCTGATCATTACCACCGGCTGGAGGTAGGTATCAACTCCTCGAATCACGGCGTCTCCTATGATCAGAAGTGTTTTGGATTTCCTTTTTGCTTTTTTTTGTTTTGGTTCAAATCTGTCACAAACCCACTCAGCAGGTCAGCCCTCTACTCCCAAAGTACCAACCTCAGAGCGCAGTCTTGTGAACAGTTTAACAGAACAAGGTAGCTCTCTTGTCTGTTTTGTGAGTTTGGATCAACCTTTGGTCTCAAGTCTTGGAGGGATTCAAACTGTGAACCTCTTGCTAGAGTACCCAATGCACAGGCTCAGATATTTCTGTCTTCAGGGGGCCAGATATATTTGCCTACAGGCACCTAACCAGGTGTACAGAAATGAACCCTTAAAAACTTTAATAAAGACCTCAGATTTAAAATGTTTCTCTTTCCAGTTTGGTATCACCGTTCAAGCTTATGCCTAGTGTCTGCTGTAACCTTATATACTTTTCTTGCAAATGAACGAAAATCAAAGACAGAAAATACGCTCTAAAAAGAGTTTTTACTAAAATAGATAATAATATGTAAAACATACAATACAGAACTATTACATCACAAGACATACAAATCTATTAAAATAATGTTTTAAACAGTGCAATTCTTACTACAGTACTTAGTCTCTAAATACCTGCTTAAAAGTGCTCACAGATGTTTCTTTGTCAGCGTCTAGATAAAAGTGTCTCTGAAGGAAAACAGAATAGTAATTAAAAAGCTGGTTTTCCCCACCTATCTGCATGAGGTCACTTAGCTCCTCCCTGTCAGAATATATAAAAAACATATATCTATAAAAACAAGATGTCTTTTCCAAGTATAAATTCTGCAACCTCAGCATACTCGTGTTCTTCAAATGACAGTTCTTTGATCTTAATCAGTACTCTCTCTCACACAGGCATCAGAGGAACATTTACAACTTCACACCAGTTTGTTAAACCTGGTTTCCCCCTCTAACATCATAAACTTTTTTTTATGATTTTCCCTCTTAACAAAATTAACTTAGAAATGTCTGTTATTAGCTTCTAGCCTCCCATGCAACACCTGGTATCTAAAACCTGTGTGTATGTGTGTGATCTAACATGCTGTTTCAGCATTTTCTCATGGCTATCTTCTTTTCAGCTGAAACCTGGGAGGTGGGGGTGAGCGACAGATTTTCAGCATCTCTCATGACAGACAGTCCATAACCCATTTTGATATTACAAAAAATACTACAGCACTCAGAACTGGCTATGCACGTCACAATCCTCCCCACCTAGACTGAATTTGGGGGGTCAATTCCCTGCATGGGATGAGCTTCCCAAATCAGTTCACTCCTCTTAGACCCTAGACAGTCCATCTGAGTTCTGGTTTTTCGCTCCAGCCCTATGTACGATTGTCAGATCATACTCTTGTAAAGCAAGACTCCATCTTAGCAATCTGCCATTGTTTTTCCCCATCTGCATCAGCAAAACCAGGGGGTTGTGGTCAGTCTGCACCACAAAATGCTGCCCATACAAGTATGGCTCTAATTTCTTTAGGGCCTACACTATGGCAAGACACTCCTTTTCCACTGTGGAGTACGCTTGCTCTCTGGGAAGAAACTTCCTACTCAGGTACACTACTGAGTGATCTGTCCCTTGGCTGGATGTCTGACTCAGTACTGCCCCAATACCCACGTCTGAGGCATCAGTCTGAACTATAAAGGTATTGCTATAGTCGGGACTTGTCAAAACAAGAGCACTGCACAGTGCCTCCTTTAATCTGGTAAAGGCTTCCTCACAGGCTGGGCCCCAGGTAATTTTCTTGGGCATCCTTTTCTTTGTTAGGTCAGATAGGGGAGCAACCAGGGCACTGTAATTGGGTACAAATTTTCTGTAGTACTCTGCTGTCATGAGAAAACTCCTGTCCTGCTTCTGTGTTTCTGGTCTGGGCCACGCCTGGATCACCTCTAGCTTTACTTGGTTAAGATGGAGCTGTCCCCAGCCTACCACATGCCCAAGGTATGCCACTTCTCTCATGGCCACCTGGCACTTCTTAGCTTTGACAGTGAGCCCAGCCCTCTGTATCCTGCCCAGCACTTCCGTAAGGTGGGATAGGTGTTCCTCCCAGCTGGCACTAAAGATGGCAACGTCATCCAGGTATGCCACAGCGTACTCCTCAGCACCATTTAACACCTGGTTCACCAACCTTTGGAAAGTTGCAGGGGCGTTCTTCATTCTGAAAGGCATTACTTTAAACTCAGATAAGCCTATCATAGTGATGAAGGCCAACCTCTCCCTAGCTCTGTCTGTCAGCTCTACCTGCCAATACCCCTTCATCAGGTCAATGGTCGTAAGGTAGATCAACCCTGTTTTTAAAATATATATTTACTTCAAAATAGGTAACAAACAGTAAATACAGAACGAGATATCCCCCCACACATACAGTCTTAAAAACAAAACAGGTTTTAAAGTGCAAATTCCTACAATCCATGCACTCAGACTGGTTTTATCTAATGTATTCTTACTTAATCTTCCAGTGCTTCGATGTTCCTTTTTTCTCAGTCAGAAATGAATGTCACTCTGTAAGGTCTGCTCAGTATATTTAAAAGCAGTCTTGAGCCGGCCTTCTTTCTGAGGTCACCTAACTCCACCTTGGTGTATTAAAATTTATATTTTATGACACAGGATGTACTACTAAGATATTTAAAAAATAATAGGTGACATAAATGAATCTCCTCTCTTCATGTGACTTACCAAAACCGATCTGTGATCTGCTTCATACAGACATCAAAGCCTCTTTGATATAATTCTGGCTTCCTTAGACGACATCCCCAAACACATGCATATTGGACTTCTTGAACCAATCTGCAATCTGTTTCACACAGACATCAAAGACTCTTTGATGTAATTACTAGCTATCTTGGGAGATACCCCAACACATACACCTTCTCCTTCCTTCATGACACCTCGTGTAAATCAAAGGATTTCCCTGAGGACATCATGAATGGATATTTTATTTCCTGGGCTTCAAAGAAAACTTAAAGTAATTGCAGTTCAGATATCTGCAGTGTAAGCTACCTCCTGTTCTTTGAACTTATCCCTGGGGGGGTTTGATGTGTCAATTTCAGCAAGACAGTATTTTCTCTTGACAGACACTCCTTTACATATTTTATATTGCAGAAAAAATATCATATTGTAATCAGAACCAGCTGTCCACGTGCCACAGGTATCAACTCCTCAAATCATGGAGTCTCCTATGATCAGAAGTGTTTTGGATTTCCTTTTTGCTTTTTTTGTTTTGGTCCCTGTTTTGGGTGAATTTTGTTGCACTAGCTCCTGTGCTGCACTGTCCTGCTCTGCAGTGTTCTCTGCCCCTTTATTTGATGTTACCAAAATGCTTGCTACTGGAGTCCTATATAATGTTTACACTGGACTGATGAAATCATTGCCCATGCCAAATCGTCACAGCACCTTAAACAGGTAGTCCCATTCTATATGATCAAAAGCCTTCTTTGCATCCATGGACAACACATAAGTGTGTCTCAGATGCTGAGAACCCCTCAACACCATACTGAGCAACTTACGCACATTATGGTAGGATAAATGGCTGTACATTAAACTGGTCTGGTCTGGATGGATGAGACATGAGAGAACCTGTTCAGGTGCCTGGCTAGGACCTTGGCAATCATTTTCAGATCACAATTTAATAAAGAGATAGGGCAATAGGAACATTCTGCTGTATATAGGCATTCATAGAAGGTATGGAATGCCACCCTGATTTGGCCCTTCTCCCTCACCAATTCCCCTGCTCTGTTTTTAATAACTGGGATTTGTTTCATGCCTCTCCCGCTCCAAACCAGCCTGACCAACAAAGGGCCCAGCTTATTGCCCCATTCAAACAGACACTGTCTGGCAAAGAATCAGCTCAACCTAGCTTCATGGGTAAGAAGATTAAAGTGCTTCTTGCACTACTACTATTTGTTCCGTGGCATCATCATCTTGTCCCAAAGTTACTTGTTTCTCTAACACCTTTAGTTTACATTCTAATACCTTTCACTTTTCCTGTTTCTTGTTTTTATACTGAGAAACATAATTAATAATGACCCCCTGCATATAAGCTTTGCCAGCTTCCCAGTATGCCCTCTTGGATGGGGCAGTCTGGTAATTTGCCTTTCTATACATGTCCCAGTGTTCCTTAAGATAATTCTGAAATTCTTCCTTGGCCGGTAAATAAGTTGGGAACTTCCATGAGGGGGGTCCTTCTCAGGTCTCTGCCTCTCTCAAGGTGAGAATGACCATAGCATAGTCAGAAATGTGAATAGGGCTCTGCCAGGCATGGACTACCCAGTGGTAATGCATATGTGGCATGTATACATAGATAATTCTTGACCACATTTTATGTGGGTTGGAATAAAATGTATACTCTTTAACCCCAGGGTTGGCCATCCTCCAACTGTTCACCAGGTCCAACTCACACATACCCACTTGCCACTGCATCATAGCATTTTTATGATGACCAGTCCCTGAGGAGTGATCCACCTCTGAGTTCATCACTCAATTAAAATCCCCCCCTAGTACCAAGTTAGGGAATTGCTTTCTAGTACAGTAATAAGATTTAAAATGGATTGGTAGAACATGTGGTGAAAAACCACAGGGGCATATAGACTACCATTTATTACCATCCTCATACAGCTCTCCCTCAACAAAAATATACCAGCCCTCCTTGGGTTCAACTATTGTTCTGCAGACCTACAGGGAAAGACATTTGTATAGAACAATAGCGACCTCTCTTATGTGAAGAGTAGGACCGTGCAAAGCAGGCCCCCATCCATTCTTTAACCAATTTGGCGTGCTTTATGTCTGTTAGGTGAGTTTCTTGTAGTAACACTACCTACATTTGTTGGCACTTGAGGGACGTTAGCACTTTACATATTTAATGGGGGAGGACAATCCCTTAACATTCCAGGAAACTATGTGAATATGATTACTTTTAGCCATAATGTACCAAAAAAGATTCTATGATAGGCACATCTCCCACCGACCAACACAACCACCATGTTACCCCAAGCTATCCACCAAATAAATTTAAAGAAGAACAGGGGAATGGACCATATAACTCTACGAACCAGAAAATGTAACAAACACAAAACAAGAAACGTATGTCTTGCAACCCCCACCCCCCCCAAACTACCGAAAACAAATGAATCTCAAAAGGAGTTAACATTGGAGTCAAGCATCCAATGATCACTCAGCTTATCAACAATAACTTATAATCGATAAGAGAACAGCAGATAGACAAACCCGTAGTGTAGTCGAACTTCCCTTCCCCCTGCCCCCCAGAACAACTACTGTTGATTAAACACAGTACCAGTGATATTAGGTTCTAAGTAATATTGCAAGGCAGCCAGGAACAGTGCAAAAATGATCCCAAGTTCTGATCCCCACCATGGAGTCGCTGCAATCATTTCGGTGATCCACCTGAAACTACTCCCCAGCGCGTAGATGTAGACCAAACAAAGCGAGGGAGGACAGGAGGAGCAACTGCCAGGTGTGGCACCACTCACTCCCCCCCCAGCATAACATAAACCCATCCAGTAATAATACCCCAGTATCCCCAGTGCTTGCCATGTGAGTGAAATCTCTCAAACATTTTGTATAACAAGGTATATGATTAGACAGAGTGGTTGTTGTCCTAGCCAAAACAAAAGGAAAAATAACTGTTAGGAAAACAGCTAAGGCTCCAGAAAAATGCATCAATTCCCCTGGTGGGCAGGGTAAAATACAAAGCATTCTGCCAAGAGAAACCTACGATGGCGCACGCAGGCCCGCCGCCCCTCCCCCAGCCCAAGTCGCACTGGACAGGCAGCACTAGGGGGTGAGCTGAAACATTTACCATGCACCTCACCTTCCCCGTACATATTAACAAAGGTTGTTAAATCTGCAAATACAAAGCTGGGTGTTCTCTATCACCACCGACACTCAATGACACCTGATGCTTTGAAACTGGTCATGTGCAGCTTGGTATTATCTACCATTGATTATGAACAGGCAATCTATGGATCTGGCTCTGATACTGTGCTGAAAGGGTCAAAACTCTCCTTAATAAGGCCTGCCTACTGGTCCTTGGGGCCAACTATCTGACCCATACTGTGCATGTGCTTTATATAAAGAGACTAGATGGCTCCACCTCCATCTCAGAGCACAATACTAGACATGCCTGCTGGTAAACAATCAGTGATTGGGCTTATGCTTGAGTCCACCACTAGTTCCTTTAAAAATGCACAACCCACCATTAACACTAGAAGAACTAAGGGGGGACTACTAAGCGCATTACACTCGCTAAGCGATCTCTTTCCTACCGGGGACCCAAGTGGATCAATGATCTACCTACCACCCTAATCGACTGTAGCAAGATTAGCCAATTCAAAACTGGGCTCCATTCCCACCTAGCCAGCGAGAATGTCTGCTGTTGCTCTGTATAATCCTGGCCTAGCCCCAGATCAACCCATAGCAAGCTCCTCCCCCGCGCTACGTCCTACCCTCCCTCCCTCTCTCCCCTTCCTTCCAGTCTACTCTTCCTCCACCCCTTAGTACCACACCCTTCTGATACACCCCCAACAAAGGCAACTCTGGCAGCATATACTTCTTCCCTACTTAACACGGTAGCCTGGGATCTGTCTGACCCATGACTGTGCTCTGCACTTACCTAAGCGATGAACCGCACTCATGTAGTGTTGTTGTACTTGGCACTTCCTTACTGTAATCATGTAATCATATGCTGATTCTGTATCTACTGTATTTGTTGTTTCATTTTCACCAGTGTTTACCTGTAACCTATGTAATGTAATGTATCTGTCTGCCTTGGAACCTTTGTAAATGAGCCTTTGGCTCAAATATATTAATCTGAAGCTGAAATAAATACAAATAAATAAATAAATTTGTCCTGGCAACTAACCGACAAAAAAGACCTTGTAAGGTGCTCGAGGGTCAGCCCAGCCCTCCCAACTCTCCTGACTACCTGCCCTTCCCCCACTGACACCTCTGTGGTATAGTGCCTGCAGGTACATGCAGCCCTCTGGATTGTCCTCCCCCCTCCTCCCAGGTTAACAGTAATGAGTCCCCTTGAGCTTAGAAACACTTGTTGATCTGAAGATTTCCCTGCAACACACATCTGCCCCCTCCACCTGAAAGCACCATACTCCCAGAACCACTCCACACCCCGACCCTCAGACCCAGCACACAGAGTGCATGTCCTATCATAACAATATACAAAAAAGAGCACTGAATACATGTCAAACTTCTGAAGTGGCTAATCCCAGACCACCCAAGCAGAGACACGGGGAAGAGGCTGTGTGATTACCCTCTTCAAGGTGCAGCACCCATCCCCTGCCCCTCTCCCATGCCTACCTGACCAGCTCGAGGTGCTCTGGTGCCCAAACCCAGGTCCTGCCTTGGAGTTTAGCCTCAGACCAGCAAAGCAGAGCAATGTTGCAGTGGGTCTCTTGGGATCAAATGTTGCAACAACAGTGTTGTGTGGGGAGCCGTGGCCACTGCCCACAGTCCCCAAGGATATGTCCTTCCAAGGCTGCCAAGGTCACCATCCAGACTGAGATGCCTTGACACTATATTAATCTCAGGCAGCAGTCAATCCATATGTCAATGTCTATAGCGACCAGTTTAGGGGAGTAGAAATAATTTGATAAGGTAGTACAGGTCCAGTCCAAGCTGCACAAAGAGTGGAGAAGTGGGGTGGTCAATGGAAGAAATCATCTCCAGTCCAGTCCACATGGCAGAGCACTCACATATTTAGTGTAACCCCTAGGTGGCACTACCCCAAGGGATACCACTCCTGTCTGCGTAACTGACAGCAGGGTGAGGGGCCTGAGTTCTAGGAATGGGTGCCTCCACCCGGAGGACATGGTCAGTGGTAGCATAGCTGCCATGTGTACAGCCCTCAGGGACACTGTTACCCCTCTCTTTTCCCTCTAGTGGCCTAAATGGTTCACTGAATACACAATTGCACTTAACGCCTGACAACAGATTTAACCCCACACCTGTTGCACTTATCACCAGGGCTAGATCAGCTGGCTCAGCCTTGGAGACCCCCTGTAAAACAAGATTTACCACAACAACCAACAGTATTTCAATGCTGTCTGTACAGAGGTACACCACAAACAGTTTAAGTGCAAAAAGATTCAGATCTGATTTATTTGGGGGGCATGAACAAAGAAGGGGAGTAATCTGGTGCTTGATTCTATTACTAATTAAATCAGGTTTAAGCATGCATGCCTCTAAGAGTCCCTCTATCACAGTTATGCACACTCTGGGTACCCAGTTGGAGTTACAGGCTAGCCTGAAGCATTTCCAGGGGTAGGTTGGCATTGTAGCTGTTGTTGGGGTCCTTAGGAAAAAGAAAACACAAAATGCACTTTACCCAATATTTGTATTCTGGAACCGGAGAGCTCAGTTCATGACAATCAAAACAATTAAATTAGATAACACACTTTGATTACGAGGTAGTTGCAGGGAGCTACCCCTGTGATTTACTCACAATACCCAGACCAGGTTGCAGGAGGGACGAAGTGGAGATCTCAGGATGAAGTGCTGGTTTGCCAGGAGAAGCAGGGCCCACACGATTCACCGTGGTGTCATTCCTGTTCATTGATGTTGAGCAGGGTGCCGAATACCCAGGCAGGTCTCTCATTGGGTGGTTCTCTGCAGTGTGAGCAGTAATCAGGGCTGTGGTGTTGAGGCCCAGACAGGTTGAAGGAAATGGATTCAGTCCAGTCAGAGTTACTGGATACCGCTTCCAGCAAGCGTGACACATTCAAGCAAAGGGGGAACCAAATCACGACTCACTATTAGCATTCAGCACACTCATAGTAAAGGCAAGGAAGTACCACAGTTTGGATGACAGTCCAGTTGCAATTCACAGGATTTTCTGCGCAGACCGTAAACTCTGCGGTCATGGTGGAAGTCCTGAAAGGCCGATTGCTCAAAACAAGTCTGGTCCCTCTTCAGGCAAAATTAGTCACAATTAGATAGAAAGATACAAGTTTGGATAAAGTCTGATTCAGGTTCTAGTTCTCTTCACCTCGAAAGATGTAAGAAGGCAGGCCTGACACAGCCTTCCTGCCGATTTCCCCTGCGCACTACGCAGGAGCAGCTGCTCGAATCTCTCGAGCTCCTCTCACTCTCAAGTACTACTTCACATTAACTCACTGTACTCAATATTCAGGGCACAGCGAAATATTCGGAGAAAAGTCTGAATTACAGTTGCACAAATCTCTCCATGAGGGTGAGGTAGAGGTAGGCAGGCCAGACTCAGCCTTCCCACTGAATCCCCACGCTACCCTTAGGGCAGCAGCAGCTCATCAAGCTTGAGCTGTTCACTCTTCCAGCTTCAACTCACTTCTCCCTCACTGCTGCAGGCAGCTCTGGGACTTCCCTCTGATCCAAGCTGTTTGGTTGGTTGATACATCTGTCTGTCACAGCAAGGGCTCCCCCTCCAGGTCCATTTAAGTGCCAAAATGCAAAAACTACAATTCCTACAGAAACTCACTCTCACAAGACCCCTGGGAGCAGGTTCCATTTTAGGGCCCTCAAAGGTACTGATCAGTGCATACTGGCAGTCCAGAACCAAGATGGTGGTGATTAACATGCTGCAAAGAAGGCAGGTTAGACAAACTACAATATCATTATTAAGAAAGCAGATAATCAGCAAACAATTACAGTTCTTTACAGAGCTCCCTCTGTGCAATTAGCGATGGCAGAAAGAAGCAAAAGCACTGCAGCCCGGGCAGTACTCAAGCCTAGAAACACTCGGCCGCCAGCCAGACTAATTACACACTACGAAAATGATGCCTCTTGAAGAGACAGGCATGGAGGCCAGCTAGGCAGTCCCATGCAAACACTTTTAAACCTGTTCAGACACAGGACACCAGCCTGGCAGTGGGCATTTAGACACACCTAAGGAAGGTTTTTAGGAACCCCCATGTGTAGGGGGTTACATTAGTTTTTGAAGGAATGTGGTGACTTTATCTGCTTCCCCGAAAGAGTAGCTGGCGCCCTCATATTTGATTTTCAGTAATGCTGGGTAAGAGAATGTGAAGTCAGCCTTAAGCTCCCGCAATTTATTCAGGTCAGGATTAAAGGCTCTGCATTGTTTTTGCAGTCACAGGGAAAAACCTTGAAAAATGTGTAGTCGGCTCCCTTCATAGACTAGTTCTTTTCTATTCCAGAATGCAGACAAAATCACCTGACAATCTCAAAATTGGGGGAACCGCATGATAATTTGTCTGGGCGGCTGGTCATCTGCAAGCTTTGGCATCACAGCTCAATGGGCCCATTCAATCTCGTACCGCTCACCCTTCGGTGACAGGCCCAATGGACCGGGCAGGGTGACAGCACAAAACTCCTCCAAGCTAGCTCCTTCTTTTCCCTTGCTGGAGGGGTTTGTTTGTTTTTTATTTATTAAATTTTCGGAATTACAACCTTTGAGTCAAGGACTCCTTTGCAAAGGCTCCACGTCAGGACAAACAAACAGATTATGATAGACAATGGTTTACGGAAACATGTGCACAAGCATCAATGCTTAATGTTACAAAGTGTTGCTTTACAAGTTAACAACAGACCTTTACAGAGAGTTGCAATGCCTTGTTGTATACAGCCCTGGGCAGAATAAGCATCCACCAAATGGTGTGTGGGCAGTCTTTCCACTTTCTGAGTCTGCATTTGAGGATAAGGGAATACTAGGGGTTAATTAGTACCCTGCGTCGAGGGGGGATAGATACTCAATTGCAGCTGCATTTCTCTGAGGCTAAAAGGTGTCTCATGGTTTTGGTTTTAAATTGGCTAGGGTTGGCACCAGGGGTTATAGTAGATGGGAGTTCGTTAAGCCAGGTGGGTGCACGGTAGCTGAAGGATCTTTGGCCTAGAGCAGTCCTTCGGTAGGGGACATGGATAGGCACGTTTGTTTGGTGCCTTGGGGTGCTCCTGTGGGTGTTGGTTTGTGTTAAGGAGCGCAGGCTGAGGGGTGCAGCTTTCAGCAGGATTTTCTTAGCCTGGAGACAGGTATGGTATTTAAGCCTTCCTTTAAAGGTCAGCCAGTTCGCTAATTTGAAGAGGTCACAGGTGAGGGTTAGGTGGTGGCTTCCGGTGATCAATCGGCTAGCTTTGTTGAGGGCAAAGTCGATGCGCTTCAACGCAGTTGGGTCAGCTGTCCTGTAAATTATTATTCCGTAGTCAATCAAGGATATAACCGAGCTGGACACTGCCAGACGAAGGGCGTGCAGTGGGAGGCATTGTCTATGCCTATAGAGAATCCTTAGTCTAGTGTTTAGTGAGGAGGACAGTTGGTTGATGTGTGTGTGGTAGGTGAGAGATGAGTCTAAGGTGATGCCTAAATATTTGAAATCCGTGACCTGTTCAATTAGGAGGCCCTGGTTGTTGGTGATGTTTAGGTGGGCTCTTACATGGGGGCTTTGCCGGTGCCCAATGATCATGGATTTTGTTTTGGTGTGGTTTAGTATTAGCCTGTGGTTTGTGAACCAGTCTTCTAGTTCATGGAAGAAGGTTTGCAGCTTGTGTTGGAGGGAGTCAGGGAGTTGTCTTTCCAGAAGACTACTGCGTCATCTGCATAGAGCAGAAGTTTCCCATTGCAAGCTTTGGGGATGGAATTCAGGAAGAGAGTGAATAATAGGGGGCCTAGGATAGATCCTTGGGGTACACCTGATAGGACCGGGGTTTTAGTGGATAGGGAGGTATTGATTTTAACCTGTTGAGTTCGGCCTGTTAGATAGTTCTTGAACCAGGTTAATGTGCCTGGTGCAAGGTTGAAGGAGGGGAATAGGTATAGAAGTAGGTCATGGCTGACAGTATCAAATGCTTTGGTTAGGTCGATGAAGATTGCTCCAGCAATATCACCCCCATCAAGAGCCTCGTGCACATAGGATGTGAATTCTAGGAGTGCTGAGGTGGTACTGTGTCCGTGTCTGAAGCCATGTTGTTCTTGGCAAAGCAGGGAGTGCTCCATGAGGTACTCCGTGATTTGGTCTGATATGATTCTTTCTAGGGCTTTAGATAGAGGGGGGAGTAACGTGATGGGCCTGTAATTACCTGGATCCGTAGGGTCACCTTTTTTTAGGATAGGTGTAATAATACCCCTTTTCCATAGCGCTGGGAATTGCCCTAGGCGGAGTGAGAGGTTGAAGATCTTGGTGATGTGAGGGAGGGTCACGTCTAGTGTTAGATGAAGTATTTTTAGGTCTACAGAGTCACTGCTGTACCTTTTATTCCGTAGGGCATGTGCCAGATAGCGTTTGGCATGACTACAGGAGATTGTTTTGAACTGAAAAGGTGCGGGGCTATGACTGGGAATGGGGTTCGGTGGGACACTGGGGGTGGATCAAAGAAAGTGGGTGGGAGGATTTGGCTAAGGTCTGTGAAGGATTTGTTCAGGACATTGGCTATTGTAGTGGGGTTTTGAGAGAGGGCACCGTTTGAGAGTATTTGGGTGGGTGGTTGGTTAATGGTTTCCACGCAGAGTTCTTTGATATTGCTCCAGAATTTGCTACCGGTACCCCAGGTTGAGGTGAGGGCTTGATTGTAGTGGTTTGCCTTGGCAAGCCTTATGGCCCTGGTCAATTGTTTTCTGCCTCTGTATAATTGTCTGTCGGGGTTGTTTGGAGTGAAGAGCTTTTGCCAGAGGTTGTCTCTGTGGTGCATCTGGTCCAGCAGGGGCTGTGTGATCCATGGGGTGTTTCTGGATTTTAGGAACTTTTTTGCGAGGGGGGCATGTTTGTCACATACTGTGTTGAAAATTTTGATAAAGGAGGTGAGTGCCTCGTCCACGGATTGCGTTAAGTGGACAGTGGACCAGTCAGTGAGAGAGAGAGAGAGAGAGTGGAGTATCCTGGTTATTGCCCCTTTTTTAATTTGCCTTTGGAGCGAGAATTTGGGCGGAGCAGTAGGGCACTTGTTTGACCAAAGGCAGGAGAGGGGGGGAGTGATCACTAAGGACGTCTGGTAGGGCCTTGACATTGGTAAGATGGTTGGGAGCGTTTGTTAATATTAGGTCCAGGAGGGTTTGTGTTCCAGTCCTTGGGTCAAGCCGGTTGGGGGTCAGAACGACTTGGGTGAGGTCATGTGCTGTAGCAGTTTATGCTCCCATTTAGCAGCCCCTTTTCCCCTCCTACCCCCCCACGAGCTAGGGAATTTATTAGTGCTTTGGGGGTCAATACCTGCTGGATGCCTTAAGGTGGCAGCAGATGGTAGGTTAGGGAAGGTATATAAGGCTGGAGACAGGAAGTTTCGGGGCCTTTTCCAGCCCTGGCATTAGGCCTGGGGCTGGGGGGCGACTGGAGGAGCAATGTAGGCAGGAAAGAAGGGAACTCAGCAGTCTAGGTGGGCCTGTGTGTGGGGGGTGGGGTGACCCCCTCCCCAAAGTGTCAGTTAGGGATGGCCTCTGCAGCAACATGGCATCGAGGAGCCAGGAAGGAAGCTCTATGGGGAGGATGGTCAGCCAGGTGCCTGCGTCTTCGGGGTAATTGAGGTGCAGGTGGCAGTAGGAGGCCAGGATAGACAGGAGCCCTTGGAGATCCCATGAAGTAGTTTGCTCAACCTGCCAGGGCTGTGGAGACAGTGACAGGGTCCCCATGGGGGAGGACAGTGGCAGTGGCTCTCTTCCGTACCCGGTGTGGCAGGGTGGCTTGAGGGCAGAGGGAGCCAGGGAACCCTTCTCCCAATTCAGGGGACCCGCTTGGAGGGGCAGGTCCTGGGACACTAGCATTAAGGGCTGATTGGGTTGCAGGTCTTAGGACAGGCCTTGGAGGGTGGCCTCTGGCTGGAGTTTACTGCAAACCCAGGATGTGTTGATAAGGATCTGGGCCTGGGGCTGGATCCTCCAGAAGGATCATCTGGGAGTGGAAAAGAGGACTTGGGGTGCTATCTGAAGAGGTGGGCTGCTTGGAGGAGCCTGGGTGGTGGCAGAGCCCAGAGGCTCTCCAGTGACATGGCAGTCTATTTCAGGGTAGCTCAGGTACTGTAGCAGGGCTGGGTTTGAGGGCCACTGCACCAGTGGAAAGCAGTGCAGAGAGAGGGAAAATCTGAGTTGCGAGGAGGGACCGAATGCCATGAGGTTGGGAGCACCAGCAGGTTTAGGTTCCCTGTAAAGTGAGAAATAGAGGGTTACAGGGGCTGGGTCTGAGGAAAATATCCTGGTACCTCTTGAGATTTGGGCCAAGGTCCAGGGACCAGGTGGGGAAAGTAGCACGCTTTCCCGCACCTGAGATAGGGCAGCGACCAGTGCCAGACCAGACAGAGAATGTGTAACCCAAAATAGAAAAAAAGATTTGACTTACCAGAGTCAGTGATCCAGGAACCTGAGGGTTTTCTAAGTAGGGAGGTTCCTTGGGTAAATCATCCAAGAGGTGAGAGTGAAGAAGCCTTGCTTGTACTGCCTGAAAACAATTATTGCTGCTCAGACTGTCCAACCTGGGTATTTTGTAAAAAAGTTCTGATGGTCCCATGGAGCTGCTTTATTTATTCGATGAAGGATGTGACCCTTGCTCTCCTGGAATCATTTGGAGTGCAGGAGCTAAAATAAAGAAGCTAGCTGGAAAGAATCTGGCAATGATTATTTCTTTAAGTTTGGAAGGGGAATAAATGAAATGGAAAGCCCCCTCCCTTGCATCTAATTTATGTCATAAGTTGTAATTCCAGAAGGCACCCATCAAGCTGCATCAGGGATCAAAGGGTTCTGGGGCTCAGAAGAAGTCAGAAGGTTGCAGTTCGGAGATCCTGGTCCGGTGCTCAGTGTTTGGAGGACAAACAGATCCAGAATTAGAGGTGAGATCAAGAGAGCACCTGGAAATGAAGTTGACGAGAGGTAGGACAGTTATTTTTCCTTATCTTATCTGGGTGCACTGGCTCGGGTGTAGCACTTGATGTAGACCCCCCAATGCCCTCTGGAACAACTGCAGTGATGATTTATGCCCCTAGACGAGGGGGCCGGGGGGGGGGTTAAAATAGAAACATAGAGCATAGACTTTGACGACAGATAAGGACCGCTTGGCCCACCCAGTCTGCCCATTTCTCTGTTGTATTCTGGGTAAATACAGTGTAAACATGGGTCTAAGCAGGACGCCACTGAAAATGAGATACTGCATCTCAGCTGTGATATCCTAGGTAAATATATTATAAAACTATATAAAAGCAGGACCCTACAGCAGAACTCCACTGCCAAGAAGATACTGCATCCAAGCTTAACAGTCTTGGAAAAAAATGCATTGTAAAAGCAGGACCTCACTGAAAACAAGATATTGCCATTTCACCTCTACTATCCTGGGTAAATACAGTAAAAAAATGTGTAAAAGCAGGACACCACTGCAAATGAGATTTTGCATCTATTCTCATCTATCCTGTGTAAATATATGATAAAAGTCCGGAAAAGCAGAACAACAGTACAGCAGAACCCAAACAAACATACTGACTGTGTTAAAGCAGGACGCCACTGCAGCAACCTTTGCACCATGGAGAACTGGGCACCAAATTATTCAGAAAACATTCTAGATCCACCCCTGTTTGACAGAGTGTAGTAAACAGAAAATGAGGAAATATCTTCTTTCATGCACTGATGCTGCTGGTTCCTGAGCCAAGTGTGCAGTGCAGCAGGTTGTGGGTAACTTGATGACCAATCTGGAGGAGATTGGAGCTTGTCACTGGTGAGGTTGCAGGTTTGCAGGGTTCTTAAAAAAACAACAGGAACAGTAAAAAACGCCAACTGAATCCTCAGCTGAGCTGAGCCTCTAGCGCAGGCCTCACCAGTCGCCGTCACTTGCTACAGATAACTACCACCGCCAGTATGCCACTCAGTTCAACTCCTCCTTGTTCCGTCTTCCAGTCTGAATCCAAAGGCCACACTGACATTCCACTTCCTACTGTGTCTGGGAACAATCCAATATGTGAAGCTGAAAGGCCTCTCAATTTAAAGTCACTAAGACTGAGCGCTAGCCACACGCCCACCCACAGGACAACCAATCATGATTACTGTGGACCTAAATGAGCTCTGCTACTCTTGCTGCAACTTCCTGCCCCTCACCCCCCTCCTCCTGCTTGGAATTCAGCTTCCCAAGTTCCTGGTTCCCACCCTCTCCTCCCCTCTCCCCTCACGGAATGACTCAAACAAAAGAACAAGGATACCAATAGCCGCATGCTTTGTTTGTTTGCTCACTGTGTTGTAGGGCCATGCACAGCATAAAATCAAATTGTTGCCCCAGTTTACTGAGAATGTACACCACCGCATACTTGGCATATCAGTAGCTACACCCGTGACGGCAATGGCCGTGGCAGTATTAGGCCGGCAGCTGAACAAGGAGACAAGTTACAGTTCCTTGGCAACTTAAAAAAATTGAACAAAAACAGTCAGAAACAACAGTCAGGCAGTCAGCAGCCCCTTTTGTTGCCCCCTTGAGTTTTTAATTTTATGCTTGCGGTCCCTCTATGGCTGGGGGCCTAGGGAGTTGCCCCATTTGTCCCCTTTTAATCCAGCTCTGGTTTCAACTCAGAAAAGTCAAAATTGTTCATTTAAGGTGCAGGAATATTTTTCATAATGTGCTGTTATGCTGGCAGTGTAGTTTGTTTGGTAAAAAGCTGTGTTTATTTTACAAGAGATAAATTTGAAAGTTTGTGGTAGTAAAAAATGTTAGTTTTTTTTTCAATGTGGCAGCTACTGTACTTGGTTTTTGGAGGTAGGCTTAGTGATACTGTGTGGTAAGTAGGTTTTTGGGGGTAGGAAAATGAGATTCAGCAGCTGACCATGCAGTTAAAGGGAGTTAATGCATGGTCAAGTGACATCTCTAGGCCAATGAGATGTCTAGATTTTTTCTTGCCATTTTATAAACAGAGATGATGCAGCGATCTTTTGAAATGGGCAATATTGGGAAGATTTAACAGTGATTATGGCACTTCATTCAGACAAACAGTAGCCCTAACCAGAAAGGAGCACTGAGGCAGTTTTCTTCTCCAGCAGGGCAGCTGTACTGTAGAGCATTCCTAGTCATATTCTTGGTGTATCGGTTAGCAACGAAACAGAAGCAGTCTTTTAATGCCCAGTATGTGCCTTTTTATCTGCCAGGCAGGTTTGGCACTTTATTCTGCCAGATAGTGGCAGCCAGTTTGTTTGCATGTACAAGGAGCAGCTGTGGGCACATTTATCAGCCCCCAGCACAAATCAACAGGCCTGGTTGCAGATCATTTTAGCTCTGTTCGGCACAGTGTCACTTGCAACTGAGTAGATTGTGAGGTCATAATCAATGAGTGATACTACAGAACTAGACACAGTCAATCATCTAACATCAGCAGTGAGGTTAATATGTGCAAACCCCCCACTTCCATTGTCTAGGGGTATCCAGAAGTTAGCTTGGTGGGAGGGGGCAATGTATAACCAAAGAAAACACAGTCCAGAGAAAACAAAATATGCTCATTACCTGGTTCTTCTGTTGTTGTGAGATGGCTTCACAGATTGAGGAGCAGGTACATTACTTCAGTTCAGTGGGCTAACTGCAGGGGGCAATGTTCATTAACAGGCACAACATTCACAGCCTAAATCAATAAAATGTAATATCCACTCCAGAATCAAAAGTGCAAAACTGATTTAATATAAAACGAGAAACTTGATAAACCACTTCATGGAGCATGGGGGTAACAAGTGTTGTGGGGGCACTTCACAGGCAGAAACCTGACATTCCTTCTGCAACAATCTCCTTTTCCAAAAGACTGATTTCTTTGCAGACATCCCTTGAGCCAAAAAGGCCACATTCCTGACAGCAGCATTACATGGTACAGGCCGAAACAAGCCACACGTAGAGGTATTCCACACTTGCAGACTCTCAAGTCATGTTCTTTTTCCTCACACTCTTCTTTAACACAGGCACTTGCTTACTTCCATTTCTTTTAGTCTCCTCGCTGGGTAATGATTGTGACAGCATAAGACATTTCTACTGTCCCAAACGCATTTCTTACTTGTCTTTCTTTGACCTACTACACCAGGGATTACTTTAAAACAAATGGGTTGCTTTTACACAACAGAGAGCTACTTCTCTTTCTGAGAGGTCGTAAACTTCCAAACAGTGTTTCTTTTAGCAAGAACAGAAACCACCAAAGACCTACTCAATCGCTGATGATATGCCCCTGCAGCTGGGCTCTTCCAGGTGGTTATGCATACCCTTGGCCTGTCCAGTAACTCCAGACACTGTTCGATCATGCAGCAATTTTAATTTCTGGACTACCTTCATCCAGGGTACCGCTTGCTGTGCCACGCAGAGCACTGGACGGACTGCCACTCTTCTGGGGTCCCAACCAACCACTCCCCACATGGATCTCTTCATGCTGCCACAGGTTGCACCCCCTGGGAGCCCACACACTGTAGCGGCCACTTGCCCGGGGAAAAGAGGTAGGTTGCCACCGTACGCCCCCAACAATCCAGGCTACCGCATCTGGACCGTGCCCCCAAGCCCCATCTGCCAGAGCAGGCTCGACCACAGAAACAAATCACCAGCTCTCACAGGCTGCACTTACCCACAGGCAAGATTACTTAGAAAACAGAGCCCCCATCGGTGCTTACCCTGCCAAGGTGCCAGAGATCACTTAACGGGCCTCATACTCCTTGCTTCTATGGACTCCAGCTCCCAAACAGCACAGACAGGACCCAATTGGTGCTCCACTGCTCTCTTTCACTTACTGCCTGGACCACCACACTCTCATACATGGGTCTTTGAGGGAGGAGGGCGAGGTGACAAGCGGGCAACCCCCAGCCCCGCCACAGCCTTTCGGATGAAATTGTGGCCCCAAACCCTGGTTTCTCTTACTTCTTCTCCCCTTTTGGGTCTCTCCCTGATGGTGCCAAAATCCTCTTTTCATACCTCTATGGATGGGGCCCCCTGCCAGCAGCAAGCAGACCTGCACCCCAGACCTACCAACACCATTGATTTCATTGCCCAGATACTAACTAGTAAGCTCCCAGAGGGTGCTTACATATGATTTCTGTACAGAGCTCTTAGTCTCCTGTTAATTATTAGTATCAGGTTGTCCACATGTGGGGCAAAGAATAAGGTATCGTCTAATAGTACCCCAAGGTATTAAAAAACTAGAACTTGCTCAAGTTTTAGACCTTTGGCATTAAAGATGTCAAGAGAGGGAATCTTTTTTTTTCTTCAGTTGTGGGCAGGTGAAAAGTATGGATTTTGTTTTCTTAGAATTTAGGATCAGAGATCACGTGATGCTGTTTCTGAAGTAGCAGCGTAAGCTCCTTGCTCCCGCTCTACATCAACTTTAAAAGCAATTTTCTTAGCAACCTTGCATTAAAACACCAGCACTGGAACAGCTCATCTTACTACAGAACTACCTGAGCATCAGCTGATTGGAGAATTTGGGCCATCGGTTGAGGAAAAGTAAGGATTATGGAGGCAGACATGCTCCAGGCCCTCCCACCTCATACCCCACCACAAATGCCAAACAAAAGCTCTAAGCAGTCTAAGGGAGCTGCCTCAACCAAGACGACACCATCAGTGACCCCTGTCTCCCCTCTATCAGAGGAGAGATTTCTTGCCGAACTAACTCCTCTTAAAACAGCATTTAATGAGTTCACTATGGACCTGAAAACCATCCAAAAAGACCTTGCAGACTCTTTCCAACAGATATACGATGTCTCGGCCAGAACTATGTCCTTATAAAGCTGTCAAAAAAAAAACCTGACCCAGAACTTACCCTCCTTCGCCAGAGGCTATCCGAAATGGACCTGAAATTGAAGGACCTGGAAGGCCACAGTAGACGCAATAATTTTGTGGTCTTTGGTCTCCCTGAGGATGTGGAGGGCACCTCTTCTATCATTTTTGTTCAGAAATTCCTCACGGAGATAGCAGGCCCCTCTCCACACAACCCAGCATACGTGGTGGAATGAGCTCATAGCTCGCTAAGGCAATGGCCTCCACCGGTTCTAAACCTAGATCTTTTATCCTCAGGCTGTTGAATTATCAAGACTGCCAGCATGTCCTGCTAAAAATAAAAGAAATACAAGACATACAATGGGAGGGCATTCACCTCCGAATTGCGCAGGATCTCCCGGTGGCTACCAGGCAAAAGAGGGCTGAATATCGCCAGCAAGTAACGATGCTAATAGCTGTGGGCATTAAATTCTGCATGTCATACCCCGCATGGCTTTCTGAAAACCTATGAGTCTGCCCAACAAACAGCTCAGAAGCTGCCAAACATGTTTGCTCACCTCTTCAGCTTTCGCTGATTTGGAACTCACTGCCCTGTAGTTAGCCCCATGGGGTGAAGTTACCTGTTATTTCTGTGACTATGTTCATTTCTGTGGCTGGAGCCTGAACCCAATGTGATCTGTGATCCCGTGGGTATCCGGCGATATCTCCTGCCTGACTAGAAGGCCCCCTCACCTGAAGAGACTTGTATTTTCCCTTTTTGTTCCCATTTATCCCTCTTTTTGTTATTTGTTTTTGTTTTCTGCCCCATTGTGTGTATCCCCTTAAATTGGATCAACCTTTGACCCTTTCAGGTCAGGTCAGGTCACACCAAGCTGGGACTCCAGAGATAGCGCATCGCTGATCTACGGAACACAGTGGCTCTCCTTGTTTTTTTCCCCCTGCAGCCACCACATATGGCATTCTCTGCAACTTGACCCCTGCTTCTCTGATTCCCTTCTTCCTGACACAGAGCCAATTCTGGCTATGTAAATACCGTCACGAGATTCCCCCTTGGATACTGACATGATCACTGAATCTCCCCATGAATGTACGCACGTTTGAGGAGGGACTGTGCGATAGTGCGCAGGACCATGTGGATGCAACATTTTCAATGTACATGATTTGGGGACAATGCACCTTTTAATCCTTATCCTCAGATGATTTGAGGAACGGGGGGCTATTCTCCTGCAGCCCTAATGGATACTGTATTGGAGTGCACATGTTGATATAACAAACAGAAGTGACTATTTTCTTCGGGCCAATGACAGTTCCATTAATAATAACAATAATTTAATGCCTGCAGACAGGAGATTAGTCTATTCCCTGGTCGCTCTGTTTCCCTCCCCTCCCCCCCCCCTTTTGTTTTGTATTGCTTCGCTCTCTTCATCCCGGGCAGTACAGATTAATTGTTATTGTAATGGTTCCGGGTAATAACAAAATATTTCTCTTTATCTCTGTTTTATTGATAGACGGGTTCCTATATCTTAATTGACGTTTCCAGCCTAGTGCATATATCTCTCTATGGGATAGTAGGCTGTAACTAGCCAGCTTTGGAGTTACTATATGGCTTGGTTGCCTAACAAAGTCTGTAATAGTTAATCCAGTTAATGCATCTTGAGATGTTCTGTGGGGCGGGGATGTTTGTTGTTACTGTTAGAGATGGTAATCACGTGTTTGTGTTTGGTATTGGGACCCCTCTGCAACAGGGTTCAGTTGATACCTTGTTCTTCTTACTATTAGCTAGCAGGGGTCCAAGGGAGGGTATTGGGAACAGGTAACGATTTCATTTCAACTCAGAACCGGGGGTTGGAGGGGTTTGCTGAGGGGTGGGTGAGAGTTGACAATGCCACCAGACTGCATTTTAGCAGTTTCTTCCCCATTACGGGTATTTGGCTCACATGAAGATCATTGGTTTATGTCCTCTATACCAGGTGTGTTATGATGGCTCAATATAACTTTTTGTCCTGGAATATTAAAGGGGCACAGTCCCCCTTAAAAAGGACCAAAATTCTTCTCCACCTGCAATCTTTGCACATGGACATGGCCTTTTTACAAGAGACCCACCTGCCAGTAGCACAACTTTTTTTGTTGTGGAGACTCTGGGTGGGGCAGGTATTTGGTATAGGCCTAGATTCCCGTGAGAGAGGAATGGCCATTTTAGTTGCCCATAGGACCCCCTTTCGGCTCTTGCATGAAATTATGGACCCCCAGGGCTGATATGTCTTTATTCAGGCCATTCTAGGCCATACTGAAGTCATGCTGGGATCCGTTTATGGCCCTAACACACTCTTCTTTAACACAGGCACTTGCTTACTTCCATTTCTCTTAGTCTCCTCGCTGGGTAACGATTGTGACAGCATAAGACATTTCTACTGTCCCAAACCCATTTCTTACTTGCCTTTCTTTGACCTACTACACCAGGGGTTACTTTAAAACAAATGAGTTGCTTTTACACAACAGAGAGCTACTTCTCTTTCTGAGAGGTCGTAAACTTCCAAACAGTGTTTCTTTTAGCAAGAACAGAAACCACCAAAGACTTACCCAATCGTTGATGCCATGCCCCTGCAGCTGGGCTCTTCCAGGTGGTTATGCATACCCCTGGCCTGTCCAGTAACTCCAGACACTGTCCGCTCATTCAGCAATTTCAATTTCTGGACTACCTTCATCCAGGGTACCGCTTGCTGTGCCACGGAGAGCACTGGATGGACTGCCACCCTTCTGGGGTCCCAACCAACCACTCCCCACATGGATTTCTTCATGCTGCCACAGACTGTACCCCCTGGGAGCTCACACACTGTAGTGGCCACTTGCCCAGGGAAAAGGGATAGGTTGCCACCCTACTCCCCCAACAATCCAGGCTACCACATCTGGACCGTGCCCCCAAGCCCCATCTGCCAGAGCAGGCTCGACCACAGAAACAAATCACCAGCTCTCACAGGCTGCACTTACCCACAGGCAAGATTACTTAGAAAACAGAGCCCCCATCGGTGCTTACCCTGCCAAGGTGCCAGAGATCACTTAGCGGGCCTCATACTCCTTGCTTCTATGGACTCCAGCTCCCAAACAGCACAGACAGGACCCAATTGGTGCTCCACTGCTCCCTTTCACTTACTGCCTGGACCACCACACTCTCATACATGGGTCTTTGAGGGAGGAGGGTGAGGTGACAAGCGGGCCACCCCAGCCCCACCACAGCCTTCCGGATGAAATTGTGGCCCCAAACCCTGGTTTCTCTTACTTCTTCTCCCCTTCTGGGTCTCTCCCTGATGGTGCCAAAATCCACTTTTCATACCTCTATGGATGGGGCCCCCTGCCAGCAGCAAGCAGACCTGCACCCCAGACCTACCAGCACCATTGATTTCATTGCCCAGATACTAACTTTAACTAGTAAGCACCTAGGGGGGCTTACATATGATTTCTGTACAGGGCTCTTAATCTCCTGTTAATTATTAGTATCAGGTTGTCCACGTGTGGGGCAAAGAATAAGGTATTGTCTAATAGTACACCAAGGTATTTAAAAACTACAACTTGCTCAAGTTTTAGACCTTTGGCATTAAATATGTCAAGACAGGGAATCTTTTTTTTCCCTCAGTTGTGGGCAGGTGAAAAGTATGGATTTTGTTTTCTTAGAATTTAGGATCAGAGATCACATGATGCTGTTTCTGAAGTAGCGGCATAAGCTCCTTGCTCCCGCTCTACATCAACTTTAAAAGCAATTTTCTTAGCAACCTTGCATTAAAACACCAGCACTGGAACAGCTCATCTTACTACAGAACTACCTGAGCATCAGCTGATTGGAGAATTTGGGCCATCGGTTGAGGAAAAGTAAGGATTATGGAGGCAGACATGCTCCAGGCCCTCCCACTCACACCCCACCATAAGCATGAAACAAAAGCTCTAAGCGGTCTAAGGGAGCTGCCCCACCAAGACGACACCATCAGTGACCCCTGTCTCCCCTCTATCAGAGGAGAGATTTCTTGCCGAACTAACTCCTCTTAAAACAGCATTTAATGAGTTCACTATGGACCTGAAAACCATCCAAAAAGACTTTGCAGACTCTTTCCGACAGATATCCGATGTCTCGGCCAGAACTATGTCCTTATAAAGCTGTCAAAAAAAAAACTGACCCAGAACTTACCCTCCTTCGCCAGAGGCTATCTGAAATGGACCTGAAATTGAAGGACCTGGAAGGCCACAGTAGACGCAACAGTTTTGTGGTCTCTGGTCTCCCTGAGGATGTGGAGGGTACCTCTTCTATCATTTTTGCTCAGAAATTCCTCACGGAGATAGCAGGCCCCTCTCCACATAACCCAGCATACGTGGTGGAATGAGCTCATAGCTCGTTAAGGCCAAGGCCTCCACCGGTTCTGAACCTAGATCTTTTATCCTCAGGCTGTTGAATTATCAAGATTGCCAGCAAGTCCTGTTAAAAATAAAAGAAATACAAGACATACAATAGGAGGGCATTCACCTCCGTATTGCGCAGGATCTCCCAGTGGCTACCAGGCAAAAGGGCTGAATATCACCAGCAAGTAACGAAGCTAATAGCTGTGGGGATTAAATTCTGCATGTCATACCCCGCATGGCTTTCCGAAGACCTTTGAGTCTGCCCAACAAGCCGCTCAGAAGCTGCCAAACATGTTTGCTTACCTCTTCAGCTTTTGATGATTCGGAACTCACTGCCCTGTAGTTAGCCCCATGGGGTGAAGTTACCTGTTATTTCTGTGACTATGTTCATTTCTGTGGCTGGAGCCTGAACCCAAGGTGATCTGTGAACCCATGGGTATCCGGCGATATCTCTTGCCTGACTAGAAGGCCCGCTCACCTGAAGAGACTTGTATTTTCTCTTTTTGTTCCCATTTATCCCTCTTTTTGTTATTTGTTTTTGTTTTCTGCCCCATTGAGTGTATCCCCTTAAATTGGATCAACCTTTGACCCTTTCAGGTCAGGTCACACCAAGCTGGGACTCCAGATATAGCGCATCGCTGATCTACGGAACACAGTGGTTCTTCTTGGTTTTTTCCCCCTGCAGCCACCACGTATGACATTCTCTGCAACTTGACCCCTGCTTCTCTGATTCCCTTCTTCCTGACACAGAGCCCATTCTGGCTATGTAAATACCGTCACGAGATTCCCCCTTGGATACCACATGATCACTGAATCTCCCTGTGAATGTACGCACGTTCGAGGAGGGACTGTGCAATAGTGTGCTGGACCATGTGGATGCAACATTTTCAATGTACATGATTTGGGGACAATGCACCTTTTAATCCTTATCCTTGGATGATTTGAGGAATGGGGACTATTCTCCTGCAGTCCTAATGGATACTTTATTGGAGTGCACATGTTGATATAACAAACAGAAGTGACTATTTTCTTCAGGACAGTAACAGTTCCATTAATAATAACAATACTTTAATGTCTGCAGACAGGAGATTAGCATATTCCCTGGTCGTTCTGTTTCCCTCCCCTCCCTAAAGGGGCACAGTCCCCCTTAAAATGGACCAAAATTCTTCTCCACCTGCAATCTTTGCACATGGACATGGCCTTTTTACTAGAGACCCACCTGCCAGTAGCACAACTTTTTTTGTTGCGGAGACTCTGGGTGGGGCAGGTATTTGGTGTAGGCCTAGATTCCCGTGAGAGAGGAATGGCCATTTTAGTTGCCCATAGGACCCCCTTTTGGCTCTTGCATGAAATTATGGACCCCAAGGGCTGATATGTTTTTATTTGGACCATTCTAGGCCATACTGAAGTCATGCTGGGATCCATTTACTGCCCTAACACTGAGGAGCTGGCCTTCTTCACCTCTCTGGCCTCCTTATTAGTGGACTGGTCCACACTACCCTTGATCCTAGGAGGAGATTGGAACACAATCCTCTCACCATCTTAAGATAGATCTGGGTCTCAGAAGCACCCTCCTTCCCCTAGCTCTAGGGCCATTCATGATCTAATGTACTCCATGGGAGTTATTGATCCATGGAGGATCTTAAATCCTACAAAGAAAGAATACTTCTTTTATTCACCTCTCACCACTCATTCTCCCAGATTGACTTTTTCCTTCAAGGGAGAGATCTTATTGGGGGTAAACCTGTGCTGTTACACTTCCAAAGTTATTTCAGACCATCACCCTGTCTCTTTTCACCTGGAGCTCTCCCATCCTAGTAATAGAGAGAGAATGCGGAGGTTGAATAGTCAGCTCTTAAAATCAGAGGAGCTCAAACAACACATTCAATAGTTTATTTGCAACTACCAGCTTCTGAATGCTTCCTCCAAACCAAGACTGGACATATGGTGTGCCCTCAAATGTTCCCTGAGGGGGAAGTATATACATCTTGCCACCAAACGTAAATAGCAACTAGCTAATTCCATCTCCTCCATTCTAGCACAGATAAAGCATACTGAGGAGCACACCCCACTTGATGCTCCCATTGATCAATGGGAGCACCTTGAGTCCCTTAGAGCTCAGTATAACACGCTTGTTGGGGAGAGAGCGGAACATATAATGTTGAAGTCCAAAGCTTACTACTTTGACCAAGGGGAACAAGTAGGTAGGCTCCTCACCCTTCGTCTTCGGTCTCAGTCATCAGACAGAATTATAACATCTATCTGATCCCCCTTGGGTAACTTGCTCACATCTCCATTGGCTATTACTGAGGCCTTCAAGGACTACTATCAAGACCTTTATTCCTCTTCCCGAGTTCCAGTGTCTTCTGCGCAGTTAGATATCTTCCTCCATGATATTCCCCTTCCCACTTTACAGGACCACCAGGTGGCAAGCTTCAAGGCTCTGCTCTCTTTATCAGAGATCCTCAAAGCAATTGATCATCTTCCTCTTAACAAGTCGCCAGACCCTGACAGGTTTACTAACAATTTCTGTAAGACGTTTAAGGAACAGGTGGCCCCCATTCTTCTGGATACTTTCTAATATTTTTTTCATGAAGACATCTCTGACTCGTCTTTCACCACAGCTATTATAGTGGTCCTTCTTAAACTGGACAAGGATCCCACCCTGGTTATTAATTATAGCCCGATCTCCCTGACTAATACAGATCCTAAAATACTAGCTAAGATTCTGGCAAACCGTCTAGGACAGCATGGGATGCGCTTATTAATAGGGAGCAAATTGGCTTTGTTAGGGGCCATCTCTCTGCAGATTACCTCAGGAAAATTTCCTATTTACTCTCTGCATCCAGGGATGCCCATACTCCAATGGTTCGGGTCTCCCTGGATGCAGAGAAAGCATTCATTAGAGTTTCATGGGACTATATGTTTGCCCTTCTTCCTCATTTTCACATCCCTACAGAATTTATTAGATGGATCCAGATTCTATATACTTCCCCATTGGCTAGGATCCCTTGTAATGGTGTCCTTTGTCTCCTTTTCCTCTAAAGCAGGGTACTCGTCAGGGCTGTCCCTTGTCCCCTTATCTGTTTAATCTTTTCTTGGCACCACTAATTAGGAAACTGAAGCATCCCCCCCCCTCAAGTGTTAGGTATCCCACTCAGCAGCCATGAATATAAGCTCTTGGTGTACATGGATGATATTCTTCTGCATCTGTCCTCTCTGGTAGACTTGCTCCCAGCAACTCGACATATTATTGCTCAGTTCAGTTCGATTTCAAATGGCAAACTAAATTTGAGTAAAACTGAGGTAATGTCCCTCAACAAATATACCCTCCGTGTGGATATGGATCATCTGGGGTTGCAATGGAAAGCGGATAGGCTAAAATATCTAGGAATATTCCTTACACCTTCAATTACTAAATTTAAGCAGTTCAACTTAGATCCCCTACTAGCAGTAATGAAGGCTGATTTACTCAGATGGTCCTCGTTTCCTCTTACTCTATGGGGCTGCATGAGCATCCTCAAGATGAATATTCTACCCCATCTGTTATATCCACGGTTGATGTTTAATGGGGCCCTTCCTTTATCCTGGTTTTCCAAAGTTCACCATCTTTTTAACTCCTTCCTTTGGAAGGGAAAAAAAGCCAGAAGAAATTATTTTTATCTTACATATCTCAAAATGGACGGAGGGCTGCAAGCTCCTAATGTTCTCCTCTGTTATTTGACCATACATCTCTCACGATTAATACACTGGTTCAATCCTCGTCAGATGGCTGAGGATGATCCCTACTTCCCTCTCTGGGTGAAAATTGAATATGGTCTATGTTCTCAACATAATATTGAATACAAAGTGCTCCCCTTCCTAACTATAACGCGCCTCCCTAAAAATCTACAGGCTATCCCTCTTGGTTATTCTCTTCAAGTACATTCATAAAATACCTCATTTTGAGCAGTTGACCCTGTAGGGACACCTCCCAACCCTTGTCTGGCAATCTCAATTTTCTAATATCTGGAAAAATTATTAACCTGTCACTATTTGGCCTACTATGGGGGTGGATCATATTGACCTGTTGGTGATCAACTGGAAACTAATGCCCTTTTAGATAGCTAGCACCACTTTTGGATGGTCCCCTTCCGATATATTTAACTATTTTCAAATCTCACACATGATACACCATCATTTTGGCAATACTTTATGGGACAACCCTTTCTCTAACATGATTTACCCATATTTGGATTCTCTACTCACCTCTCACTTAATCTCTTACTCATATTGGTTCCTTATTGCTGCCCTAGCACACAAGGAGGGGAGTAGAACTTATGTGTGGGACTATTCTCTTCCATCACCTTCCTCTCCAAGACAATGGCCCTTAATCTGGGAACATCTATACCATACCAATAAATGGGACAGTTATAGATACATGCAATTCCAAATTAATCATGATCTTTACTATACTCTGGTAAAACTAAACAGGATGGGTCATCTTGCTACAGATCTCTGTCCTAAGTGCCACTTAGCTCCTGGGTCACTGCTAGATATGCTATGGTCATGTGCGAAGACTGCCCCCTTCTGGTCTCAGAGTCAATCTTGATTTGACCCCCTGCTAAACTTACAAGATAAGTTCACTCCCGAAATATGTATACTAGGAGAGTATTCTGGGAAGGTTACAGGGACTTCCAGGACCCACATAGCCCTAATCTTGGCTACGACCAAAGAAGTAATTCTAAGGCACTGGTTGGATGCACTTACTCCCAGTTACACTGAGTGATATAGAGAGATATTTTTTGCCTTGCAAGCCAAGAGAATCACTGTGGGGGTGCACCACCATACTGTTAGATACAAGCATGTATAGGAACCTCTTTACACTTTACTAATGGTCCACCATTCCCAGACCTCTTCTCCATAGGCCATATGACAGCAAACCTACTGCCCTCTATGAAACATAGAAACATAGAATTTGATGGCAGATAAGAACTGCTTGGCCCACCCAGTCTGCCCATTTCTCCACCTAACGGATAAGCTGTGGATCCTAGTTAACCAACAGCCTACTTCTTCCTACCCACACCCCCTAGAATTTCCTTATGACTGTCACATGCATTCTTGAATTCCACTGCTGTTTTTGACTCCACAACCTCCTCAGAAAGGTTTTTCCATGCATCCACAACCCTCTCCATGAAAAAATACTTCCTAACATTACCTCTGAGATGTCCCTCCTCTATCTTCAAATTATGCCCCCTTGTTCTTGCACATCTCTTTTTCTGAAATATGCTACCCTCTTGGACTTTGTTGATTCCCTTGAGGTACTTGAAAGTTTCTATCATGCCCCCCCTCTCCCTCCTTTCCTTGAGGCTATACATATTACGCTCCTTAAGTCTCTCTTCATATGTTCATATGAGACCTTATTAGTTTTTAGTTGTAGCTATAATCTAAGTTGGACATTAGTAATTAACTTACATGCTCATATTTACCCTGGTGGTAATGGGTGGGGTGGGTAGAGGGGCTACAATGGGGGGGAGGTGCGGGGGGAGGGCTGTTGGGTAGGGTTATTTGTGAAAAATTGTTTGAGTTGATTTTCTAACTACTGCTTTCTTATGCTTGTTAGTGTTGACTTAATAAAGTATATTGAATTAAAAAAAGAATTTAGGATCAGATTGTTGTCTGAGAAACCATTTCATATGCACTTGAAACTGCGTTGTAGGTTGGAAGTTAAGCTGCCAATGTCAGAATTTTTAATGCAAATTACCACATTGTCATCGTACAGTAGAACATTGGCAGACTGACAGGCATCTGGCAAACGATTGATAAACAGGTGAAATAGAAGGAGGCCTAGAACAGAGCCTTGGGGCACACCTATGGATGCATTTCTGTCAGAGGACGAGCTCTGTATCTTCACTCACTCTGTACAATTTGACAGGTAGCTCTGGGACCAGGCTACTGTGTCCAGAGGCAGTCCCAAGCTCTGTAGCTTGTTAAACAATAGCTTGTGGTTAACAAGGTCAAAGGCCTTCATCAGGTCAATGTAGATGGCCCTGATCCTGTAACCGCTGTCAAGAACCTCATGAACATAGCTGGTATACTCAATCAGTGCAGTATTTGTGTTATGTAGCTTTCTGAATCCATGCTGATGGACACACTGGATGTCATATTTTTCCAAGTAGGAAATGAGTTGGTCTGACACTGTTCTCTCAAGGGCCTTAGACAGAGGGAAGAGGATTGAAATTGGGCCTTAGACTGAGGGAAGAGGACTGAAATTGGGCCTTAGACAGAGGGAAGAGGATTGAAATTGATCTGTAGTTTACTAGGTTAGAGCGGTCACTGCACTTGAATACCAGTGTGACCTGTGCAGCTGTCCATTTCTCTGGGAACTGAGAGAGCTGCAGGGGGAAATTTAAAATTTTTGTTGTGGGGTAGTAAAGTTCATCCAGAGCCATTGCTAGAAGCTTCATGTTTTGCCTAGTACTTTTTAAATGTATTTTAGGTTATGACTTGCAGTGACTGGCCTGGGGTCCTGGTCGTTCAGCTGGTTGAAATCTACAGAAGAACAATTACAGGCTGCTGAGCAGGGCCATCTGGGGTAAAGAAGCTTAAGTCAGTGAAAGCTACATTAAAACTGGGGTGTGACTTAGCACCAAAGAGGAGCAGACGTTCCTGTGCTTAACTCCTGAGAGATTATTTTACATAAAAGATAACTGACTTTCAGCAATTCTTTCTAAATATTAATACTTCTACACCTCCCAGAGACTTAGCCGAGACTCATAATGGGTAAACTATGAAATACTGCACCAGCTGGAGACGTCTTTAAACCAAAGTAGATTCCGGCAAAATGTTCCACACCACAGAGCCACGAGGCAGGCTTCAGAATGAGTAGTGAAACTGGTGGCAAAGTCTCACTATAAACTATCAACACAACTTTGGGGCAACTGATTCGCACCATCAAAAGTATGAACAAAAAATTGGACAACCTACTCCCCCCAAGTTGCCACTTTGGAGACCCACAGAGACACGGTGGAGCAGATTGTCCAGCACTCAGAGGGATCGATATTGAAAACACAAGATGTGACAGTGGGCTTGATAAACTAAAATACTTTATTGAGGCAGAGGCTTGAAACATTAGACAACTAAGCCTGTGAAAGAAATATTAGGGTGGTGGGGCTACCTGAGACTGCCGAGGGGCAGGACCTGGTGGACTTACTGCAATTCCTGGGGCTACAGGATTCACAACTGAACTTCTCAAACAAGAAAGCCTACCAGCTGACCCCCCCCATAGAGCCCCAGTAAACATTGAGCTTCCCTATACTTTCATGTTAGTATGTATGGGAATCAGCAATCAGGATAAAGTTCTGGCAATTGCAAGAAGGATGCACCATCTGAGGTATAGGGAGGCTGATATGTCTTTGTTCCATGACCTCTCCAACAGCACTTATCTCTTCCAAAAGGAATTTGATTGAGTGTGAGGGTCCTTGCATCTCTACAAGAGTCAACATTAACCAGTGTTACTCACAAGGCATGGGTCTTGTGGAATGGGCACACACATCTGTATAACAATCTGAAAAATGCATACAGACTGGTACCAAAAATCGAAAGTGAAATGGGGCCCAACCTGACTGAAGATTCAGTTATGTCTGTGGACAGTTGAAGCACAGACTTCCCTAACATGTGGACTTGATGGCAGAAAGTCAGTGAGAGGGAGGTCGTTTCTAACATCTCTCCCCTATTTATCCCTATTCAAGGGAGCAACTATGGAACTACAGGTCTGTCAGTCTGACCTCCATCATGGAGAAACTAATGGAATCATTAATCAAAGAGGACCTCGTGGACTACATAGAGAGCAATGGGCTCCTGGATAGTAAACAACACGGTTTTGTGGCAAGAAGGTAGTGTCAGACTAACCAGATTTTTTTTCTTTGACTGGGTGATCGAGGAAGTAGACAAAGGCCACACTGGTTATGCTGTACTTTGACTTCAGAAAGGCTTTTGATTCAGTACCGCACAAAAGGTTGCTCAAAAAGATGGAAGTCCTGGGTGCAGCTAAAGCCATAGTGAACTGGTTGTGTCATTGGCTAGAAGGGAGGCAGCAGAGGGTGGTGGACAGTGGGGTTAAATCATAGGAAAGGGAAGTTGCAAGCAGGATTCTGCAGGGATCTGACCTGCATCTGGTCCTCTTCAACATTTTCATTAGTGACATTGATGAGGGATTCCAGGGCAGGTTGTATCTCTTCACGGATGACACAATATTATGTGGGAGGGTGGATAGTGATGCGGGAATAAGGGACCTACAAAACCTATAGGGGTGGTCAGAGGTATGGCAGTTAAAATTCAATGCCAATACCTGCAAGGTAATGCACCTTGGGAAAAGGAAACCCGAGACAGAGTACTGGATGGGTCGGGTGAGACGTAGCACTATGAAAGCACTATGAAAGAAGAATGAGATCTTGGAGTTATCATCAGTAACTACTTTAAAAAAATGAGCCAGTGCAACAAGGCCTGTAGCAAGGCTAACAGAATGCTGGGATGTATCGGGACTGGAACTGATAGCAGAACTAAAGAGGTACTACTTCCCCTACACAGATCCCTGGTGAGGTCGCATCTGGAGTCCTGTGTCCAGTTCTGGAGTCCTCACCTGAGAAAGGACAGGGATAGGCTGGAAACAGTGCAGTGCAGAGTAACAAAAATGATTCAGGACCAGCAGGGTAGATCCTATGAGGAGTGCCACAAGGCACAAAATATGTACTCACTGGAAACCAGAAGGGAGAGGGGAGATATGGTAGAGACCTTCAAGTTCTTTAAAGGAATTAACAAGGTAAACTGTGGGGAATTATTTACCCTGAATGCCAACTCGAGGTCATGTGGTCACGAGTGGAAATTAACAGGAGGGAGGTAAGGAGGAATGTGAGGAAGTACTTCTTTATGGAAAGGGTGGTGGAACCTTGGAACAGTCTGTAAGCTGAGGTGGTGGATGCAAACACAGTCAAGGGATTTGAGCAGGCATGGGTTAGAATAAAGGGAATAGTGGTCACCAAGGGTGACAAGATTTGGGAGGAGAATGGTGATAGGACACAGAGGATTAGTACCCTGGAGAAATAATAGGCTCCAGGAAAGGTTCCAGGGGTTATAGGGAATATGGGCAGACTGGATGGACCTTGGATCTTATTCTGCTGTCATGGTCTATGTGTCTAAGTTTCTATTTCAGCACATTGTAGTCACTTGTTTCATTCTTCCGTTATTGGATCCAGAGAGATCGCTGTGACTTTTATACTTTTCACCACCGGGTGGAGTACAGGGCTTGCTTGGACTGGACTTTGAAGAGACTGTTTCTTTTTGTACTCCTACAAGCTGTTTGTTCTACTCTATATCAGTACAAAACCTTGATGTAAATACTGTGAAGTAAACATGTTTTTGTAAGTTCACGTGGCACTGCTAGTGGGAATATGGTGGGATTTCCCCACTCTTTCTCTCATATATTTATTTATTGAAAGATATCGGAATTACAATCCTTTGAGTCATAGACTTCTGTGCAAAGGCTCCACGTCAGTAAGAACATACACTAAGTATCATAAGCTTAAACATTTGGTACAACTGTTATACATTTGGCACAGTACAAACTTAAACATTTGGCACAGTACTAAACTTAAACATTGATAGAGGATTTAAACATTTGCTACGGCGTACAATGTAGGCTTACATCAACTGAGAACTTAAAAAGAGGTCCTGGGTCAACACTTTTGTTCATATGACAGTACTTCAGTTTTGGAGGGTCTTACAAAAAATAGGCCCAGAGTCAAGATATGGTTAAAGTGAGATTGAGGATCCTAGCTTTGGGAAAGAGTAGAAAGTCCCTATGCCGGGGGGGGGGGGCCCATATTTGTAACACAGGAACCTGGTTGTAAAGTTAAATACAGTCACAAGTTGCAGAGTTGAGGAGTGTCTTAAGACCAACTTTAAACTGACCCAAACTGGATGTAAGGGAGATTGTGGACGGTAAGTTGTTTAGCCACAGAGGGGCACGATAATGGAAAGACCATTGTCCAAGAGAGGTTCTACAGTGTGGTACTAGTATGGGGGTGTTTTCAGAGTGTCTTGGTGCCCTCCTGAGTGAGGCTGTCTGAATAATAGGGTGGAGGCCTATCAGAGCTTGTTTGTGTAGTATCTTTCTTGCTAGAAGGCAGGTGTGATACTTTACCCTATCTTGGAAGTTTAGCCAGCCAGTAAGTTTGTAAAGCTCACAAGTATGGGTTAGCCTGTTACAATTAGAGATCAGGCGTCAGGCTTTATTGAGGGCGAGGCTGATGCTGCGGAGGGCAGTATGATCAGCAGACCCATAAATTACTATTCCAAAGTCCACCAGGGGTAGTTTTGAGGAGGACACTGCTAGATGCATTGCCTGGAGGGGAATGCAGTGCCTATGTCTGTATGGGATCCCTAACCTGGCATTGACAGAGGAGGATACTTGTTGGATGTGAGCATGATAGGTAAGGGAGGTGTCCAACATGATGCCAGCCCTTCAGATAACTCCTTTTTGAACATATTTTACGTCAAAAAATCAACTAAAAACATCCAAAAATGTACTATCTGGAGTCACTGACGTCCAGTAATATTTCTGTAATTTACTGCCGATGTCTGGTTTTCATGGTGTGGACGTCTTTTGGTTTACTTTTTCCACCAAGCTGCCATGGGAGTCAGAGGAGTCCCCCCTCCCTGCTCGCCAGCACATATCTTTGCATGCGCAGCAGCGTAATCACAGTTTGGTGCCAAAGTCATGAGGTGGGTTAGAGGGAGGGAGAACACGTGGAGAATAGAAAGTGTCTGACTGTCTTGCAAGTTGCAAGCAAGAGAGAGTAGGCCTGGTGACAGTAGGCTAGCAGACACAACAAGTCAGTCAGTACTGAAACTGTGGGAAGCTGATGAGGGTACTAGAGTAGAGAGTGGACAGAGAGAGTAACACACACAGCCCACCCTGAGCCAATGAGTGGAGTGAGAGCGATTCAAGCGAGAAGCAACTATTGAATTAAAAAAAAAAAAAGCCATGCGGCAGCAGTATGGTATCGGTACAGGCCAGCCAGGGTACCCAGATCTGATCATGTGGTGAGACGTGAGATGGTGAGAGACCATGAGAGTGTCTGTTGATTGAACCATTGGGACCTGCACTGCCTGGGAGTTGGGCTAGTGGTGCGGAGTCTGCGGACGTGCCGTGCGGTGTACTAGTAGTAGTATCTTTTAGCCTAGGTGCTGTGCTGACACAGTGACTCACTCAACTAGTCTCAGAACATCTTTTTGCCAGAGAGAGAGAGAGAGAGAGAGAGACTGAGAGAGGGAGTGACGGGCGAGTCATCACAGGCAGCCGGCCAGGCAGCAGCCTGGAATTAAATTTGTAACTGGAGGACTGTGTCTGAGACTGGGACTGAGAGTGCTGGCGGTGGACTGTTCATTCCGGGTAGCGTGGAAAGACGAATATATCGACTGGAGGACCCTGGGACACACAGACGCAGTCAAGTAGAGGTGGGAGTCTGAAAAAGGAGAGGAGAACGAGCGGGACTGCAATCCAAACAAGGTCGACTCTCAGCAAACAACAGGTACAGACTCAGTACAGTTTCATTAATGTCATTCTGATTGCTTGGCTCCAGATGTTGAAGTGTACCATGATCTGTGTGAACCAAAGCTCAAAGCACTGCACATCTTGCTGTTTTCGTTTGAGAAAAATGTTTTTGATTGTGTCTTTGTATGTGTGCTGGTCGGTGGGGGGTTGCGGGACAACTACAAACCTTAAAATAATAAATTGTTGTTTGATGCATGGGAATTAAATCACTGGGCTAAATGGGGTTTAATTTGAAGACCCCCCTTCTGTAAATAAAACAATGCCTGGGTGCACAACAGGCCCAGACAGGCCCCATACAGATGTGTACCATGATCTGTGTGTGTCACTGAATTTATTTAAACATCGCTATTGCTTTTCAGGTCTTCAGTGTACCATGTCCAGGGGAATAGCTATGGGTGGGGGGGAGGCCACTCAAGCCACCAGGTCAGGCTGGGTGCTGGGCTTTGGCTGTCCTGTCCGGGCAATTCCCTGTTGCATCTATGAAAATAGGGCCATAATGGGTTGCAAATGGCCCCATTGCACCATGCATGCCTAATGGCTTCATTTGCATGCCTGAGGCTGTGAATGGCTACCCCATTGGGTTCACAGCCTGATCTGGGGGATGTGCTAATACACTGTGGGCTGTACGCAACTGTGCTGTTCACAGAGGGGATGCGCTGGGGGCATTTCCCAGTGCATCATTGTCTGTGAATACCACTTTATTCACTCGTGGCAGTCAGGATGCACCAATTGCATCTTCTTTGTGAATTCTGCCCTTAACGTTCTAGGGGCCCAAGCTAAGCACACAAAGGACTGCCCAAAACTAAGCAAACAAAGCACCTATGTTATTTATTTATATTTTTTTTTTAACATTTGTCCCCCTTCTTTTTGTTTCCACTTCCACCACCCCACAGTGGCAGTGTGTGGGTGGGATGTGCTATGTGATAGGATCTGGGATATGGCAGGGGGTGTCTGTCTGATTGTGCTGGGGATGGGAGGGCCATTGGACAAGCAGGAATAATGGATGGGGGACACATCACCAGTCTGGCCGGGGATGGGGGGGGTCATCATACCGAGTGAGTGGGATCCTGCTTGCCATCTGTTCAGGGCTGCTGTGCCAGGGAGTTGGGGGGGGTCCACTATGCCACCAGAGCACTGTGCTGTATGGTAGCCGGAGGTGTGCTGTCACATGCTGGGAGGTGGGGTTCCACTATACCACCTGGGACCTTATTGGTGAGTGTGACAGACAGAGGTATAATGGTGCAGCTGGAATTGGTGAGTGCAGGTTGGACAGTCAAGTGCACATGGAAAGCAGCATGCAAGTTGGTATCCGGTCTGCTCAGTGTGTAAGTTTCCTTTTTCCCTGATGCAGGCAGCAAAGCATCTGACTGGCCAGCAGTGAGCTGACTGAAGTAGTCGCACAACACCAGTAGAAGAAACAGGGTACCCTAGGTAGCATGTGGTGATTGTACACGTATTCAGAGGAAGCCATCACCGACAGCATTTCATCTCCTTTAGTTACACATCTTAAGGTACTGTGACATGTCTTACTCTCAGTAGAGAAATGATAAAATGCTTGTTTTTTTTTTTGTTGTTGTTGGGTTTGACTTTGAGGCCAGGGTGCTGGGGGTGGTGGGTGGGGGGAGAAGTACTACTGTTGATACAGCTACCATAAATAAAGAAGATAATGCAGTGTAAGCAATAATACCCTCCAGGGTGGGTGGTATTGTGCTATACCGGACTGCCCACGGGCGTAATAAGGACAGATGTCTTAGCCCTGGAAGGTCCAATATAGTACAATACCACCAACCCTGGAGGTACTATTGCACTTAGAAAATGGTCACTGAAAAAAAAATCTATTGAAAGTTTTTAATAGAAAAAAATAATTTAAGGTATCTTTTGTAATAAAATACTTCCTCTGCCTGTGTATTTTAGTAGGGACTCTTGACCTATTGGGGAATCTGTTTTAAAAAAAGTTCCTCCTCAGCAGCTCTATAATGAAGTCCCTGGTTCATGTAGATATCAACAATGTGGCAGTTGGCCTGGTGGCGCTGAGGGCAGAGGCGCTGGTGGCAGGTGCAGCACCTCGCACCATGCCGGTGACCCAGTTCAGGAGCAAGCCCGGGGCGCCAGGGGCTGGCAGGGGAGGAGAGGGATTGCGCACCCAGAGGACTGCTCTACCTCTCCGGGAAGGGGGGTCCATGATGGTCAGTGCCCAAATGCCCCCTGGCGGAGGCTGGGAGGCAGTAGATGCACACTGTACTAAGGGCTTGAGTCGGGGGCAGATGCCTGGATGTGGGAACGTGCGGATGCTGGTGTCATTGCTCACCTGCTGGCGTCATTGTTTGCCCACCGACTCGGGGAATCTCTGAACAGGGAAAAAGTGGCACCTCCTACAGCTTGATGGCCGTTTATGAGTATTCTTCGGGATGCTGGCACCCGAGCTGGATCCATCTGGGTGTGGAGTTAGGGGGCTACCTGCCACCCTGCTGTAGGGGGTAAGCCGAAGGGGCTATAGGGGTGTCAGCAGTCCCGGTTGAGATGGACGGCGGCTGGATCCCAGCTGATGGGATGCGAGAAGAACAGCTGGGGTAGAGAGGTGGCCACAGGAGGATAAATAAGCATGTAAAAAAAAAAAGTGGCAATTTAGTTAGCGAGTAGTATGACCTGGGGGAGCACGTCAATTCGCTCCAGGCAATTCACTCCCTGACATCCTGCTCCCGACAGTTCGCTCCCTGCTAGCTCGCTCCCATTCCTTTTCACTCTGCATCTTTTCACTCCCACATTTTTACAGGGTTAAACACAATTGTAGATTGTAGATGGATAGAGACAGGCTGGATATGTTATGGCAGTGACATTCAAATTTTGAGACAATGTATCGTGTGCAATCGGACAAAGTTAGGGACATAATAAAATATCACTGCTCGCTTCAGCTGAGGCTGCTGATGAAAGCCAGAGAGGTGTTTGACTTGCAATCTTGCTGAAAATAATAGCTGAGCCTGAACTCCAGGCTAACATAGAAAACATAGAATTTGACGGCAGATAAGGACTGCTTGGCCCATCTAGTCTGCCCATCAGGCTAGTCTGTGGTTCTCCCAAGTTATGTCCTCACGGCTCCGTGCTGTCTGCAGGAGTTGGATGCAGACCTCCAGAGGCGATAGTGTCGCAGTACCAGTCAGAGAGTGAGGTGCATCTGTCCCCCGTGGTCGAGCACACTGAGGGATGATGAAAACCCAGATTATGTGGACTCCTCCTGAGCTGTTAAGCAACAATTACAAGTCAGTAAAAATAATTTTGTTCTAGGTCGGTAGCAGGTCTGTGGCATTCGTTAAGCTTGAGAGGGAAACCCACAATGTGTACATTGTCTTGCCATTGTGAGTTTTTCAGGGCATCCACTTTAGTACTTAGGAATTATAAGTCATGCACAAAAGAGGCATTCCGCTCTGCTTACTTATTTGATTCCTCCATAAGCCAGGTCTCAGCGTGCTACTTTCAAAACCTCTGGACTGCTCACGCATGTTATAAGTCCTAGCAGATTGTTTTAACTTAGCTACAGCACTGGGTTGTATCAGAGCTCCTTGCCTGGTGGATCCCTAATCTTCTCTATTTGATTTATGATGCTACAAATGATGCTACAAATAAGGGACTACCCAACCTGTTATCTTTGTTTTGCAGCTGCAGAGTGTTATTCTGGGCATCCTGGATGAACTATGGCATTATATCAACAAATTGTACAAAACAGCACAGCGGGAGCAAGCGGGAGTGAATTAACGTGGAGTGTGATTGTCGGGAGTGAATTGAGTCAGGAACAAGTGGTCGGGAGTAAAAAGACGCGGGATGAATTGCTGGGAGCAAATTGACATAGACCCATGACCTGGTCACGCTTATTAAAAAATCCATTGCTTGAAATTGCAGACAAGAGCAATAATTTCTTCATTCTCTGTACTGTAGATTGCCTATTTGCAGTACAGAAAATGAAGAAAGTACCACTGTGGGTTTTATCTAGATAGGTGGCATGGTGGGCAGCCATATAAACACTGTACATAAATGTAATGTATCCCCATACCGCTCTACACAGTTGGCAGTCTGGCATCCCTTATTTTCTTGTGTCATACATAGCTGCCATGCACTTAAACATAGAAATGGGTCCAACCCTAGCTTGGGTCAAGTGTACCATGCTCAGTAGGTAGAGTTTAAGGGGTTTGTGTTTACAGAACAAACTGTGAATTTACCATCAGGTCCAGCCAGGGGAGAGATTGATGAGGCCATGCTAGACCTATCTTCTGGAGGGGTACTCAGTAAGTCCAAGCATGAAGCAATAATGTAATGTCCAGACCTGCAAATGGAGTCGTACAGTGTGATTTTATTAAGATAAATTATCTTTAGAACAAGGGTGGTCTGGTCACCCAAAGGTTTACAACATAACACTTGGCAAATGTATTAACTTTCATTAACCCCATACATTGTAATGGGGTTCCATACTTGTTTTGTTAATATGTGACGAAAATCCTGTGTGATTGCTTCTGAAGTAGTATACACATGTTGAAACAACTTTTATAATTGCTTTAGATAACCTGCTGGCTGACAACAACCAACTGTGCATAAACAACACCTCGTGACACGAATTTTGGGGAGGGAACTGTCACGGTGACACCGAATATGTCAAGCTCAGGTCAAGCTGGTTTAAAGACCCAAAAGAGAACCACCACAACCACCACCACCACAAAGTCTTCATTAGACTGCTGGTTAATAAAAAGATGTCCCACAACTCAGTACCTTGCGACTGACTCTGGAGGGAGTTCATCTGTGAATGGACCAACTGCTGATTGTTCTTCCAATTCCGATACTGAAATGGACAGTGACAGCTGCAACCTTGCTGTAACTTCAGTTTGTAATTCTGATGAGTTTCCTACACTTCAGTTATCAGAAAGTGATGACTGTTCTTCTTCTTATGAGTGTATCCCACAATCTGCAGCTTCTCAGATTCACACAGAGTCATCAGTGGTTCAGAAATCATGCAGTGACACTAGAAGTAAGAACAGTCAGTTATCAGATGCTATGAAATCTGTTGTTATGCGTAATTACTGACATCAGCGGGAAACTGAAATTGATTGGCTGGAGGCAAGAGATGGGAAAATGTTTTGCTCTGTGTGTGCCATTCAGATCGCCGTCTCACAAACAAATTTGCTACTACAGGTGCAGGTGCGTTAATGTGTATGCAGTATGTCTGAAAGTAACAGTGCCAAGTAGCTTGACTGACTGTCTCAAAGTGGGCTTTGGCTTCTCCAGTTAACAGTGGTGGTGGTTGTGAATTAAGTGGTAAGGCATGGCATGAGTGACATCATGACCATCTAGAGAGAATTATGGTGTTAACAGCCCACCCACCTCCAGATGGTTTGAAGCACGAGGTGTAGGTTGCCAAGTGCTTCCACCACTCGAGAAGGGCCACCCATTACCCCACCATAAATACTGAGCTAATGAAATGTGCCCTTTTTTGGAAACCATTATGAATTTTTAAGCAGGTTATTTCAGCTGCGCTGTTGTGCTGTGATAACAGTCCAGCAGGAAGCATCTGTCTGCCAATCAGAATTCAGCATTTTCTACACATTTCATAATCTGATATTGAAATCGGTAGAAAGGATGCTGAATTCTGATTGGCAGACAGATGCTTTTGTATGGCTGGCACATAATCCCACCACAACAGCAGCCATAATAACCTCTTTAAGAAATTCATTACATTTCCAAATAATTACCTATTTTATTACCACAATACAGCACTTCAGGGGGTTTGTTACATAAGCAATAAGACACATTGACAGGGTGTGCATGGAACAGATTTTACCACATGACCAGGGGCATAATAAGGCATGAGGCCTTGACTGAGTACCTTTAGCCCCTGACGTGCAGTAAAATCTGTTCCATGCACACCTTGTCAATGTGTCTTATTGCTTACTTATAAAGTGGGACGCTAAAGCCAGCCAGGTTTTAGCTTCCCATTTTATATGGTGAGTTAATGGCCCTTCTTGAGTGATGGAAGCACTCTGCTACTTATTATTCCTCATGCTTCAACCCACCAGAGGAGGGAAGGCAGTTATCCCACTGTAACACTCCCCCCTCATGCCTTATTGCTTAATTCATAATCATCTTAGTTCATCTAGTAAAGGCTTGCTAATTTTATTAATAATTGTAACAGAAATGACAATTTATGCCTCAAGAATGCTGACTTTGTCACCTGTGTTTTGGGACTGCACTGTCCCTCCCCACACAGATGCTAATAAGTTTGATAACTTAGTTGTAGGCGAAGATAGCACAGTGGAGCGCAACTGATATAATCCTACAGTCTGTACAGAGAGTGTAATATTGAGTCACGACAGCAATATTTTCTACTTGTAGGATATCACAGAACATACATAGATCTTTTTGTGGTGATCTCGCTCATCAGGTAGGTATGGTACCAGTGTTGTACCAGTAAACATCATAGGAACTTCACTATCAGTAAATGGGAATCCACATGGAGGATTATCTGCAGTACATTGCTCCCTCCTCAGTTCTTTTCCACCATCGAGGTGCAAGCACATTCTCTCCACTGATGAGCTGTGCAGTGTTGGAGGATTTAGCACCTTTTTCAAACTAGGACTGACTGCCACTTGGAGTAACATAGACAGTAGTACCACACAATTGTTTCACCGAGTATTACTGTCTTGATATATTTAAGAGCCCATACAGATTTTGGCTGGGATGTGCTGCAAGGACTCCTTTTTTAATGTTTATGGAGTCCCAGGGCAGATTCAGTTGCCAAGGTCTTCTGTCTTGAGCTTAAGAAGATCCTTGGCTTGGCCATTTGTTCCAAGTCTCCTGTTTTAAGTTTATGGTGTCCCAGGCAGATTCAGTTGCCAGGGTCTTTTGTCTTAAGCTTAAGAAGATCCTTGGCTTGACCATTTGTTCCAAGTCTCCTGTTTTAAGTTTATGGAGTCCCGGGCAGATTCAGTTGCTGAGGTCTTCTGTCTTGAGCTTAAGAAGATCCTTGGCTTGGCCATTTGTTCCAAGTCCCCTGTTTTAAGTTTATATAGTCCTGGGCAGATTCACTTGCCAAGGTCTTCTGTCTTGAGCTTAAGAAGATCCTTGGCTTGGCCATTTGTTCCAAGTCTCCTGTTTTAAGTTTATGGAGTCCCGGGCAGATTCAGTTGCCAAGGTCTTCCCCAAGGCTTGCAAGTTGTGCTTTGATCCCTTCTTTACCAGAGTGATGGTGTGGAAGGTTTGTGGATGGAGTGTGTGAGTGACCACCCACAACTATATCGGGCTGGTGAGGTATTGCTGACAGTGTCACATGTGCGGTCAAAGTTGTACACTTAATGAAAATCTGATATGTTTAATGTCATCCCATGATGGTGAAGAGTTCCTATGGTGCACTTGGAATCCACCTGGTGAGTAAGATCCCTCAAAGATCTACTCTTTATGGTAATTCTATGTATCTGTTATTTTCTTATTTCATTGATGTATGCCATTTCATTATGTGCATAAAAGCAGACAGCAGCTTAACCTTTGCTGTTTTATTCTCCTCTTCTCCAATTCCATAGTATTTACAATAAAATAATTTTCCTATTTTAGAAAATTGTCGGAAATCAACCCTCAGGAAGCACAGTCAGACAAAGGACCATCGTACAGCACTGGAAGCAGAGATTCTTAGAAGGGGATTGTATGCAGTTAGCGACAATGATGAGGCAGAAAGTTCAGAAGATCACAATTCAGCTATTAAACTTGTAAAAGACAGTGAACGTAATCTGTCAGCGTGGCTCAGTTGGTAGCACTTCCGCCTCTGGACCAGAAGGTTATGGGTTCTCGTCCCACACCGGGATTGGTCTTGCACCTAAAAATCGCTGGCATCCGAGTGCAGTATTGGGGGGTGCTGTACTGCTGGGGTGTGCCGTCCTTCGGATGAGACGTTAAACCGAGGTCCCTTCTGCCCATCCTGGTGTTGTCCTGGTGGGTGTCCAGGTGGAAGCAAAAGAACCCAGGGCACTCTTTGCAAAGAGTAGGGAATATTCCCAGTGTCCTGGCCAACATTCCCATTCCCATAAACCGGTTCATGCAATTATCCAGGCTGTGTGTGGGTGATGATGTGCGATATGGCCACCACCACACATTCAGTCACTTCACTACCAGTCTAGCATTGCTTGTAAAGCTCTTTGGATGTATGAAAAGTGCTATATAAATGCTGATTCTTCTTCTTCTGTTTAAAGCGGTGTACTTTGCAGTACAGAGAGATATGGCAAACTGCAGTGTCAACCAGCTTTTAGATTTAATTCGCTGGACTGGAGGTCAATGCTCAGTACATGATATAAGTGACTACACTATTCATGATGTTCAGAGAAGTATAGTGAAAGTATTACATAGCAAAGTCATAAAAGAAGCATTAAAAAGTCTTGTGTTTGGCTTGCTAGTTGATGAATCCACAGATCTTTCAGTCCACAAAACTGTAATAATGTATATTCGATATGTCAGGGAAGGGGAAATGGAAACAAAACTAATTGGCAACATCAGGGTAAAGGATGGTTCAGCACATCACTTAACTGAGGCTATTGTAAACAGATGTCAGGCCCTGGGCTTCGTCATGAGTAAACTTGTGGGTTTAGGTAGTGATGGGGCTAGTGTAATGATGGGCAAGTCCAATGGCGTTGGTGCACTTTTGACTTCACTGCATTCACCTTTTATGGTTCATATCCACTGTTTGGCTCATAGATTGGCTTTGGCCTGTTCACAATCCGCTACTCAATTTAGATACCTACAAGACTTTCAGAGTAATATTAATGGTACATATGCCTATTTCAGTACATCTGCTGTTAGGCAGGCAAAGATAGAAGATATGCAAAGGGTGATTGGTACAGTAAAAGGAAAGCTGAAAGAAGCAATTAACATACGTTGGCTGTCAATGCAAAATGCTGTAAATGCTACCCTGCTATTCTCCCTATACTTAAAGAAGACAGGAATCATGCCAAAGCTCAGGGCCTTCACACGTTTCTCACTACTTATGTTTTTGCAGCTGTTCTATGTATGTTCTGTGATGTCCTTAAAGTAATGAGAACTCTTTATAAATCCTTTCAAAAGCAAGATCTGCTGTATGTGGATGTGAAACCACAAGTGTTCTGTGCAATTGACGAGGCAGAAAACATGAAAACTGAGCCAGGCCCAATCCTGACAGCTTTTCAAGAGGCATGTGAAATTGAGACTAGTGATAGTGGACAAATGACAGCATGTTGGAAAATACAGGAATCTCAGCAAGATGACATTCAGATTGAACTGAAGTGTTCACAGAAGATGACAACACAATTCTCAAAACTGAGGGAGGAGTATCTCAATACTCTTATAAGCAACATGAAGTGTAGGTTGTACCCAGATTCTAAAATGGAAGCACTTCTGGATGCCATTGCCAATCTAACTGACCCACAGTCTGTAGTAGACTCTAATACAGTCAGTGTTCAGAAAAGTTTAAAAACTGTTTGTATAACTTTTGGTTCCAACAACACAAAATATGACAGTGATCAAGATGATGATACTGAGACAAATATTCATGAATGTAAGCCTTTACTAGATGACAGTTGTCTCCGCTAAGACTGGGTAAAAGCAAAGTCAATGATGCTGGGCTGCTATAGGAACCTTAGTTCCAAATGTTTTACGAGAAGGGTAATTTCAAAGTACTCTGATACAATGCCAGCATATTCTACATTATGTAATATCGCTTTATGCATTCTGCTTACATCTGTAGAATGTGAGCGTGGTTTCAATGTGCAGAATAGGATAAAGACAAAATGTTGTTGTTCATGAACAGAAGATAGCCTAGAGCTACTAATGAAACTAAACATGGGGCCTGACTTCTCCAGTTTTGAAGTCGATAAATCTGTGCAGTGTTGCAAAAAAGAGAAAAAAAGGCGCTATATATCTTTGTGCCAAAAATCAAAAAGGAGGAGACTGGAGAAGCCAAAGTCCCAGACAGAGACAGTCAGGTTTAAGGATTCTGGTAGCAGCAGCAGCAATACTGGTGGCAGCTGTGCCATGCCCAGAGGTAGCCGCACATTAAACAATGATTATGTCAGTATGTCACCATGTATTAGCGGCAATACCTGTTGTGCCACTGCAGTTTATCATGGTAGCAGTAGTAACAGAAGTGCTTATGATGGGGGGAGGGCTGAAGATAGTGAATTAGGTGATGAGGATTTCCTGGAAATAATAGAGGACAAGGATGACAACAATAGCGAATAATTACATAACTTTCTGATTGGACTCATTTGATCCAGGCTCAGGTGCACTTTTTGGGCCAAATACAAGTTACTGTGAGACATACTGCTGCACATTGCACAGGCAGAAGCAATTATCTGAAAACCAATATTTTAAATAGTAAATTCACTTGAAAGCTGTGAAGTAAGCAACGTGTTTATTTTACTTTGTGTTACATGCTGCTGTGTACGGTACAGGGAGTTGATGAACACAATGGAATAGGGTAGGGAATTGGATAATGAAAAGTTAGTTGCTTATTGTTAAATGCAGACACAAATAATCTATTGTTCATATCACATGGTGTGCTGTACCTTGGTTGGTGGCAATATATGGTGGCACTAGCAGACGCACTACATCTACAGTAAGAGCACAACAGGTTGCATTGCCTCACATTGCTTGCAAGTTCTGGATGTGACACAGTCACATTAAATAGAGCAAGAAAGGGTTATAAAATGTATCATGGGGTCATACAGGGATAATTGCAGTGCTAAGGCTACTTCTCTGCATTACTCTGTCTCCCCCAAATCTATTCTCCATAACCAAAAATCTGGTTTGCATGCCCAGCAAGACAACCTCCTGCCAGGCCATTAGCCGCTGTGTTATATATTTAACACATTTTGGCACTGGCTGAAACACTGATTTTTTTGCCTTGATAAGCATCAACAATGTCATCACTGCAGGAATCAGTCACCCCATTTCTGTAAAGTGCCAACCAAGTGCCAGCACCTATGGTACCAGCAAGTTCACTTACAAGTTACAAATGTTTCTATGTTTCAAAGTATAAGAATTGTGACTTACCAGTTTGAATGTTATCATTTAACACTTTCATCTTAAGTAAGTTCAAGTTAGAATGGTAAGGTAGGTTTTAAAACAGCTGTTCCTTGACTGAGACTGTACAGGTAAATCTCATGGACGATGCATACTCAATGCCCTCGGGCATCGGCAGGCTGCAGCAGGCACCCATGTTGGACTTGACTATTTGTCCAAGATGTGTATTACCATACATATACACAACACCAGGCAGGGCCAGCCAAATACATTGGATAGATACATTATGTTATTTTGGGACTAATATTTCATTCTCACTTTATACAACATCATATATTTCACTATACTACAATTTAATTAACTTGGTATAAATGATGTTATTTCCACTTACAGTCTAGAAATGGAGCAGGAACAAAAACACACAGATAACAATGGGCCAGACAGGGAACTTACAATGGACAGAAAGGCAGCTTTGAGATAATACAAGGTGAAACACAAAATTAGTACCATACTGTAACAAACAGTACTGAACCATTGAAAATGGTGTTGTGCTATAGCAAGGACTACTGTTTTAAGTTTATGGAGTCCTTTGCAGATTCAGTTGTCCTTTTGTCAAGATCTTCTGTCTTAAGATTAAGAAGATCCTTGCAGCTGACTCAATATAGCATGTGGTGGTGAGCAGTGTATAGCAGGGACTCCTGTCTTAAGTCTATGGAGTCCCTTGCAGATTCAGTTGTCATGGTCTTCTGTCATACGTTTAAGAAGGTCCTAGGCTCTATATATCACCACACACCATTTGTACTGATTGTTACTGGTGTTTTATCTTGTTTTACCTCAAAACTTCCTTTCTTTCCTTTGGAATGTTCCTATGTGGCTGGGTAGCCCAATATTCTGAGTTCAATTTCCAGGCTACAAGTGGAGAAAACATTTTGTAATACGTTACATTATAAATTGTAATCTAACTGAAATAAATGGTGTTATAAGTGTGAAAAAAATATTTATGCAAAAATAGGATGATTTATTTAGCCAGTTTATTTGCATTGCCAGTGCCACTGCATTGTACAGTATTTATGATGCAGCACAGCGGCAGTTGGCAGAATAGCCCATTTTTCCAAAATGAGTTGTGATGGTAATAACAAATTACTAAATATTTTACTTTATAACTAAATAAACAATGGGTAGTAATCAATCAATGATTACCACACTATGAATCATAATGTAGGTGGCAGCAGCCTAGCATACTGCTAGCAGCGGGCATCTATCTGCAAGCAACTAAAAGAGCTGCTAACGTCAAAAGTGCTACATTGCAGATTCTGAATAAACATACTCCCAGTCAATCTCATACCAAAAACTCAATTTTTCCATTACTTGGTTTTAAAGTCATTAGACATTTTGTAACCTTGATTGCACTACCTGTGCAATAAAAGCAAGTGTCAGTGAAGAGCTGCTGATTATGTCATCTACGGTAGTAATCCCTGTCAGCAAGCTTATAGGACCTGTTTATCCAAAGTTAAGGTCATGTGCAATGGGTTTTCACAAGCAAAATAGACACCAGTCAGTAAACATTAATATAAAAACTATATATAAAGCAATGTTTACTGACTCATGCTGCCTGTACTTATGAAAAACATTGTACATGATCTTTACAAAGACACAGGTCCTGTAAGCTTGCTGACAGGTCCCCAGATGACATCAGCAGCAGATCTTCACTGAAACAGGCTTTTTTTGGAACAGGTGGAGAAATCAGGGTTACAAAATGACTAATAACTTTAAAATAAAGTCACACTACTTTTTAGTATGAGATTTACTGGGGATATGCATGCTTACTCTAATTCTGCAATGTAGCACTTTTGGTCAGATGATGTCTGTCAGTAGCTCTGTTTACACTAGATAATATTGTACACAGTACACAACTGATTATTACTAATCTATGCATAGTGATGATTTGAAGGTACTGATGGCAGGACATTGTCTACTGTACAAGAACTGAACAATTCATGAAATAAACACATTGTCTGAAAATGATTACTGTGTGCTTACGTTTTCCTTTCCTATCATTAAGAAATGTATTTATGTGGATGTAGCATGGATGACAAATTACTGTAAGGTATCCAGATGAGCAATGAGTTGACTTTGAAAACTAGAGAATTTGAAGCATTTTGACTTCCAAAATGTGGTGACTGGAATTATTTTGACTTACAAAAAATTGACAGCTGGAGTATTTTGACTCCAGTTAAACTGAAATGACTTCCAAATTTCAACCCATGGAAGTATTTGACTTTCACCCCAAAAAAATTATCTGAAGCCCTGCATGATGCCCAGGTATTTGAAACTGTAGACCTGTTCCAGAGCAATGCCATGGGCGTTTGTGATGATTAGTGGCATATTACAGAGTGGGTTTTAGTGGTGGGTGAAGATCATAATTTTTGTCTTCTTATAGTTAAGTATTAGGTGGTGTTCAGAGAACCAGGTTTCGAGCTCACCAAAGAAGGCCTGTAGGGCGGCTTGTAGTGTGTTGAAAAGATGATGTTTCCAAAAGACTACAGCATCATCAGCATAAAGCAGAAGCTTCCCACTACAGGATTTGGGGAGGGAGTTCAGAAAGTGGGTGAAAAGCAATGGGCCTAAAATGGACCCTTGTGGGACCCCTGTGTGGACTGGCTTACTGGAGGATATGGTTTCATTAGTTTTTACCTGCTGGGTCCTGCCAGTGAGATAGTTTTTGAGCCAGGAGGTGACCTCTGGGGAGATATTTAGTGATGGTAGGGTGTGGAGAAGAAGCTCGTGACTGACTGTATCAAAAGCTTTGGTCAGATCGACATAGAGAGCCCCCGCTACTGAGCCATGATCCAGGGCCTCATGTATATAAAGTAGCAGCCACAGACACTGCCAGCTATTTCACGAAATTTCTGTGATACTTCCAGAAATATCTCCTGCTTTCTACATTTCCACAGTAGGGGCAGCAGAGAGAAACTCTTCAGAAATTTCACGAAATATCTGGAAATAGCTGGCAATATCTGTGGCTGCTACTGTAAGAAGTAAATTCAACAAGGGCAGTGGAGGTGCTGTGACCCCTCTGAAACCCATGTTGTTCATGACAGAGCAGATTGTGTTAGGTCAGGTAGTCTGTGAGCTGGTCTGCCATAATTTTTTCAAGGGCCTTTGAGAGAGAGGGCAGTATGGATATTGGCCTATAGTTGCTGGCAGAGGTAGGGTCACCACTCTTTAATATAGGAATTATAACTGCTCTTTCCCAAGAGGTGGGGAGCTGGCTGTGGCATAAGGATAAGTAAAGTATTTTGGTGAGATGAGGCAAGGTCACATCCAAAGTTAGCCGGATGAGCTTGAGGTCCAAGCCATCGCTACTGTAGCGAGAATTTGTGAGGGCTTTGCCTAGGTAGCATATTGCCTCATTGCAGGAGATGATTTGTAGTTGGAAAGTGGGTTGGTTGACGTTGGTAGGAGAGTTTATGGGATGGTTACTGATCGGGTCAAAGAAGTTGGGGGGGAGAATATGGCTGAGGTCCGTGAAGGCAGTTTTGAGGGCATTGGTGATAGATTTAGGGTCCTGGGAGATAACCCCATCAATTTGAAGGTGCATTGGGGTAGGGGATACATTTTTCCCAGTTAGTTCCTTAATGTTTCTCCAGAATTTACTACCAGAGCCCCAGGAGGAGGTAAGAGCTTGGTTGTAATACTCAGCTTTGGCTTGCCAGATAGCCCATATGCAGCTGTTATGAGCCTCCCTGTAATTCTGTCTGTCTTGGGGGAGTTGTGAGGCAAGGGCCTTGTGCCAGAGGTTACCCCTTTTTCGCATGCTGTCAAGTAGCAACTGGGAAATCAAGGGGGTGTCCAGTGTTTTTACTATATGTCTTGAGTACGGGGCAAAGATGTCAGAAACAGAGTTAATGGAGGAAATAAAATAGGTGAGGGCAGAATCAACTGATTGGGCAGTGTGAGTAGGAGACCAGGCAAAGGAGGCAAGGTAAGATTTTAGGCATGTGAGGGCTCCTTTCCTTAAACGTCTTTGCACTGTGGTTTTTGGGGGGTTTGGGGGAATTTTATTAGACCACCAACTGGTAACTGGTGAATGGTCACTTATTGAGTCAGGGAGCACCTTGATATGGGAAAGGTTATTTGGGCGGTTGGTGAGGATAAGGTCGATAAGGATGGATGTCCCAGATTTTGGGTCTGACCTGGTTGGGGAGTGGACCATTTGAGTGAGGTCATAAGCAAGCACTGCTTCTTTGTATGAGGAGGACATAGCAGATAACCAGTTGACATTGAAATCACCCAGTAAGATGATTTTGCACTTGGAAGGAAGTTGGGAAATACTGGCCAGTACTGAGTCAAAAGCAGGCTTTTGGTTTCTAGGGGGAATGCAGACCGCCAAAAGCATAGTATTTTACCTGGATTGCCAAAGCTTACCTTGACTGCTAGGGTTTGGACTCCATGGGAGGGTTGCGGGATAGGGACTGAGAGGGCATGCAGGAAGGATCTAGTATACTGTAGAAGAAACATAGAGACATAGACTTTGATGGCAGATAAGGACCGCTTGACCCACCTAGTCTGCCCATTTCCCTATCTACAGGATAAGCCGTAGATCCTAGTCAACCAACAGACTATTTCTTCCTATCCCCCCACAAGAATTGCCTTATATCTGTCCCATGTATTCTTGAATTCTCCCACAGTTTTAGACCCCACAACCTCCTCAGGAAGGCTGTTCCATGCATCCACTACCCTCTCTGTGAAAAAATACTTCCTCACATTGCCCCTGAACCACCTCCCCTTGGCGCAATCTCCACCCCTCTTGCTTAGCCTGTTGGCTTGATGTATGGTGTAATCACTGAGGGGGATAGAACCATTAGTGACATTTTCTGACAGCCAGGTCTCAGATAAGGCAAGGACTTCTGGGGAGTGCTGTGCAATCCAACCCTGGAGGGAGAAGAACTTCCTTTGAAGGCTGCAGATGTTAAGGGAGGCCAGCTTTAGGCTTCCATGCTTGCCTTTTTGAGTGGCTCTGTAGGTAGGAGGTCCTGGGTTAGGATGAACATTCTCGGATAGGAGGAGAAGGAGGAGGGTACTTCAGAGTAGTGCTAGCCAGAGTAGTTTTGGCTTAGTTCGGGCAGCTGTGGGGGGATTAATTATTGTTGTAATGACTGGGATAGGGAGGGAGCGTATGAGGTGGACTAAAAGATTTGGAGACAAAGGAGTTTGTTTCCCAGGTGGGTAGCTGCAGACAGGGGTCAGAGCGTATGCTCCTGGTGGTGTCATGGTGGCAGTGCAGCGAAGTACATGTGCACAAGGGTTAATTTGTCTGCCTGGGTGGGCATAAATGTCGGCATAATAGTGGCCCAAGTGGTGCATTTTGAGGGGGCATGGTGGGAGATATCCTCTGGTAGATCAGCCTACAGACAATGCAGCAGCACTGGTGGAAATAGGTAGGGCTGTTGGTGTGATCAGGGTGGTGAGAAAGTCTAGCACTATGAGGAAAGGATTCATGTTTCGCTATCCTTACATTGTGTGTGCTGTCTGCGATTAGTGGCCACTAGTGGTGGTGTTGTATAAGCTGCAAGTGAGAAAGTGGGCTGACTGGTTATTTCAGCCACGTGACTCACCCTATATATTTCAATGTTCACCAAGGGAGGTGGTGGGGCAGCCAATGCATAGCATCGACGGGGCCAACAACACTGCCTAGATCAGTTTGGTCGCGACCTCGGGCACCTCCACGGCATTTCAAATGGGTCCGTACCTTAGCTTAACAGCTCCTGAGATGTGGGGGAGGGCAGTAGCAAAGCTCTCACAACCTCCTGCAAATTCGGTTCCAGTGCTGTGGAGAGGGAGAGGAATGGAACATTAAATAAGGTACTGGAGGGGAGGGACCCAGCTGGAGGGCTCAGTTTACAATTTCTTTTGTTTGTTTTTACCTTTGCCAGACCATTTAATTCATGCTTTAACTAACAAAACAGGCTTTTAAATTGGTGCTCTACTATGGTTGCTTAACTTCCGAACTGTCAAAACTACAGCACTTTACAGTATCCTTTTAAATCTACAATGAGTATTTGGCATGGAAATATTCTAAGACGTCGAGCAGAAAGGGAGCCTGGTTTACATTCACAAAGCCCTAGGAAGGTGATAGCTTAATTAACGTACCTCGTTTACAGCTCTAAAATGCAGCCTAAGTTCATAATTAATTTACGTCACTTACAGTCTCCGGTATGGCAAGGCAGCAGAGAGCAAGTTAATTTTATGGAAGAAAAACTATCTCACTTCTGAGCCAACATTTAAAAATCCCAGCATAGGAGAGAAAAGGTGCCAAAAAATACAGTCCCTTTGTTCCAACAACACTGCCTAGACCAGTTCGGTCACGATTTTGGGCGCCTCCATGGCATTTCAAATGGGTCCGTACCTTAGCTTAATGGCTCCTGAGATGGGGGGAGGGCAGTAGCAAAGCCCTCATGACCTCCTGCAAATTCGGTTCCAGTGCTTAGCTTAACGGTTCCTGAGATGTGGGGGAGGGCAGTAGAAAAGCCCTCATGACCTCCTGCAAATTCAGTTCCACCGCTTAGTTTAACGGTTCCTGAGACATGGGGGAGGGCAGATATATTTATACCTGCTTGTGAAGCAGGGGATGGACATGACTGGCCTAGAGTTACTTGTTACTTTAAATTACTATGTTAATATGTATTCTTACACGTCTGACTTTTGCTGATGTATGTGAGATTGTCTTTGTTTTTTTGTTCTTTTTATTCCTCCCTTCCTCCCAGTTGGCCCTCCTTCTGACAACTGCCCCAGCCCAGTCACCGAGATGTCTGCCAGGACTTAACTGCCGGTCGTCTTTCCCCAAGGCTTGCCCCTCCCAGCAGGGTCAGTTGGTTTCTCTAAACCCCACTGTAGAACATATCCAGTTTGAGCTGGTGTGCCAAGCTGGTCAGGTGCAGGGCCTGTGGGCTATCATTGTCATTCTGCTGCTAGATTCATTTTCTCCTGGTTTTGGCCCCCGGAGAGACGTGGTGTGCAGTGACATCATGGTGCACATCACACACTCCTAGGTGCCATGCACCGATGTCTGCCATGCCTCCCAACCTTCTTGGCCTGGGCTGTCTTTATCCCAGCTTCCACCAGGGGCCAGGCAAGCACTGGGCTCAGCCAACCCTCCCTGAGCTGGCCTGTAAGATTGTCTTTGTTTCATTGTGCCACTGTAGTACTGTATATTTATTGCTGTACTCCTCCCGGGTGATGCCCGAAAATAGGCATTGTATTTTCTAGTGCACCTACCTGGTAAACAAAAAATAACTAACTAAAAAAATAATAGTGTTTGGTCTCATATACTTCGCTTCCTGTCAAACTGCCTTTCCGGTCTGCTCACTCTTGAGTGTTCCAGACCAAAGTATATATTATTGTGGTGTGATTGATAGTTGCAATATAGTTATGAGTTGGCACTTTAATGTAAACCCTATTTTTGACAGCTTACAACTCAAGCATCCTGGGACTTAGGGTCCTGAAACTCTTTGTAGCTCCTGCCTCTAGTTGTCCCTGTTCTGATCAGTCCATCCAGTCCTGTCACCCATCTTCCCTAAGGCTTACATTTCTGAGAATCCCCCACAGATTAAACCCCCCTCAGTGGGCCAGACAGGGTTGCCCAGTCCCCTTTGAATCACAGCCCAGACATAGAGGTCTTATCAAGTTTGAGGAACCATGTCTTCATCCAGCTGCTGTAGGGAGTTTTACTACTTGTAATATCCTCCCCCTTGGGAACACATTGTGCAGTGGCACACAAGGCACAAACATGAGCAGTCATTCCAGTGCCGGGCTATGTCCCCACCAAACTTAAGTGGCACCAGTTGTGCTTCCACTTGACTGCATCCACATGACAGTATGCTGCAGAGCATACTGGCTTCCCTGCCTGAGGGAGAAGAGCTGTCCCCTGGACATTCAGTCCTTCTACCCCTGTGACTTCAGCTTTCTCTTGAACCCAGGACATTGGCGTCATGAGAAGTAGCTCTACCACTCCACCAACGAGCAAGCTCTGTTTTAACTTTTTTAATTGTTTTTATAGTAAAACCTTATTGTTCTACTGTGCATGAGGGGTTCTAGCCATTAAGATAACCCCTTAGAATGCCAGTCAGTCAGAATGCTCAATTCCCAGGCATTTGCTTTTATAATATACAACAGATTAGGCCCAATATTTTTTTCACTGTTTCACATCATCTTGAAAGACAATTGTCATTAGTACTTGGAACCATGGCCTTTGACTTAAAAAGCCTGAATCTTACATAGATTTACAAAGGATGAAAAAACAGAACCATGTACCAAATAGTAGCATCTTAAATAGGAATTCTAACAGGAATCCACTTGAAAAATAGGATCTCATGCCCTAATGTGTCTTTTTCTCTTGTATAAATAAACATATTCACTGCTACTATAACTGAATCTTAGAATTAAGAAGTTATGATGGATACACAGTTGATTCAAATTCCTACAGTTGTGTCATTTCAGTACTGTCTCCTTTTATACCAGCAAGTCTAATAGAGTCCAGCAGCAATTAATTCACCCTGTTCTGTATGTTATTCTAGGGGAATATACAGTAAGTGAATAGACACTGTGAAAAGTGATGCTGGACAGAGCCCTAAGAGGCTATCTCGTATGATCAAAGTACCTGCTGAATGTCAACTTTATCTAGCTATCAGTAGAATTTGGGAACTATGTTGATAAAAATAATATCAGTGAGGAAAAGTACTGCAACACCTGTGAATGTAATACAACAAAAATCAAATCAGGTCCTCAAAGGCCCAAACAGCATCTACAAGAAATCCCAGCATCCAACAGCTACAACTGGCATGGATACTTGCTAAGACTTAGACTTATGCATCATGCATAGAAACCTAGATTCTGTTTACAAGTGCCTGTTTTCCGGGGTGATCCAGAGGAACTGGGGGGTTAAGTGACTTGCTCAGAATCACACAGAATGCAAGTGGATGTCGTGGGAATCAAACCCAGGTCTACTGAATGTAATAAGCTCATTCATAGCTCATTACTCTAACCTCTAGGCTGTACTGCCAGCCTTAACCATCATAACCTTGTAAGAGGCAAATCTGGGACAACTCCAAAACACCTGAGAATCAACTGAACTTAAATATTTCTTAGCAGTATGCTCTAAATTGAACTTGTAATGTTTATAGTTTTTTGACCAACTGTACCACAATCTGGGGGAAAACAACAGCAAGTCGAAATTGTGTGATAGGTCATTAGAAAGTATATGCATGTGTTGGAGTAGTATCTCTGATTCATTTACAAATATCCTAAGTTGTTCTGGAATAGCAATGACTTTACAGCGATTTACAGACTAATCATTATCCAGTCAAAATTCAGAATTTTGATCAGCCATAATGTAATTAGGCAATAAAGTCTTTTAAGCTGTGCAGTTGGCTAGAAGCAAATTTAAAGGCTAAAAATATTTTATACAGGTTAAATCCAAGATAGACAGCTATCTTTAACATCATAAGCCCTTTGTAAGTTGTACCTCCTAATGTGACTTACTTTGAGCCAGCTGTCCCTGCAGCTAGGGTTAGAATCAAATCAAGGTTAAAAAAACAGCACTATTTATGCAAACTAGGGCTAAGGCATTCCAGGGCAAAATGCCAGCTGAGCCATCTCTGCCTATTTGCACTCGGTGGAATACCAGCTAAGACAGTGTAGCTAATCAGCATGACTGACAGGTTGGTAAAAATAGTTGATCGTTCTCTTTATCAGCCTAACATATCAACATACAAATTAGTGGGGATCTCTAGTTGACTTGAGTGTTGAATTGCCTTTCCAGACCAAGTGTACCTACAGCTATAGTTGGAGCATGGTACAATATATGTTTTATTATTTACTTATTCATACAACATGTGTTAAAATAAATTGTGCAACATAAATGTGTCATCTCAGCAACCAACGTATAGGATACCATGTTATCTTGCAATTTGGGTATTTTACAATCACTGTGTTGAAGGCTGGGTACATCAGAATAGACTATTAAACCAATCAGCCATGGGCAGCGCTGACATCAGCTGTTTAAATCACAGAAAAAAAACCTTTTCAAACAGCAGATTTAATAGTCATGACTAGTAAGCTGATGTTATATAAAACAAACACACAACTACCTGACTCCAGTTATGCAGATTATCATCACTTGTGATGGGACAGGACTTTCATAACTCACCTGTCACTCTGCCACTCATGAGTTATGGTCTTGCTCCATCACATTTGAAGAATAATTGTATATATTGGGTCAAACTATTGCATATCCGCTATTTACACGGAAGCATAGAAAGTGTTGGCAGAAAAGCACTAGTAGGCTCTTCTAGTCTGCTCTGTTTTTCCCCGCCTATTACTTCAACCTGGACCACACTTAGTCGCAGGTGTCCCTCCCTTTCCTGTACCTATTATGCCCATGTGCCTATCCCATGCATGCTTGACGCTCCCATTGTCATTATCCCCACCACCTCTTGCAGCAGGCTGTTCTAGGTATCGAACACCCTTTCTATGAAGAAGTATTTCCTCAGATCCCTCTTACATTCCCCCTCCCAAGCTTCAGAGCATTCCCTGTGTTGAGGTGCTCTTCCTCCTCTGAAAGAGACTCTCCTCTCCTTCACCTTGTTGACCTCCATGAGTTACTTATAGGCCTCAATCACAACCCCTCTCGCTCTCTTCTCCACGGAGTACTTGTTCAGCTCTTGCTGTCTTTCCTAGTATGACTTCTAGTACAATCCCAGACATTTTTGGTAGCCCTCCTGTGGTCTGCTTCCACCCTGTCTATGTCTTTGCAACAGTGAAACCTCCAGAACTGGACACAGTACTCTAGGTGGGGTCTCACTAGTGAACGATACACTGACAAAACCACCTCCCTTCTCCTGCTAGAAATCCCCCTCCCAATGCACCCCAGCATCCAGCTAGCCTTGCATACTTCACTGTTGTGCTGCCCTGCTACCCTGAGATCATCAGGTGTGATTACCCCAACGTCCCTGCTTGGTGACTGTAAGTACCTCCCTGATCTTACACACAGCCGCTGGTTTCTCTGCCCCAGATGCATGACTTTGCATTTTTTGGCATTGAAACCCAGCTGCCACATCCTAGACCGCTCTTCTAGTTTTCCCAGATCCTTTTTCATTCTCTCCACCCCCTCCTGGTTGTCCACCCTTTGCAGATTTTTCTATCATCTGCTGAGACACACCTTCCCCTCCAGTTCCACAACAATGTAACTTATGAACCATTGAAGAGGACAGGACCCAGTACTGATTCCTGTGGTACTCCACTGGTCACTCTCTTGTTCCCCAAGTGACTGCTTTCCACCACCCTCTGTCTTCTATCTTTTAGTCAGTTCAATACCCAGCTTACCACATTCTCCTCAACACCCAAGTTGCTAAGTTTCTTAATCAACCTCCTGTGTGGTACAGTGTCAAGGCCTCATTGCAGTCCAGATAGGCGACATTCACTGCCCTCCCCTGATCCACCTCCCTAGTTACCCAGTTAAAGAAATCTATGAGATTTGTTTAACATGACCTCCCCCCTGCAGCCCAATTGCCTCCAGGTACTCCATAAGTCTCTCCTTCAGCAGGGTTTCCACCAATTTCCCAGCACTTATGTGAGTCTGACTGGTCTCTAATTGCTAGCCTCCTCCCTACTGCAGTTCTTGTGCAGAAGGGCAACATTGGTCCACCTCCATTCCTCTGGAACTACCCCCATCTCCAGTGAGGTGCTGAAAGGTGTTGTCAGTGGAACAGCTTGCACCATGCTCAGTTCTTCTAATAACCTTGGCTGGATCCCATCTGGCTCCATCATCCTTGTTTTTCTTGAAGAAATGAAGATAAGAATGATATTAGCAGGTTAGGATAGCACAGAATACCCTTACAGTATTGATGGAATTGCATAGATATTGGGAGACATCACTTGAACGGTTGGGAGGGGTCATAAGGGTATTGATTGTATTGTATGGTTATTGGGAGGCACCATCTGCATAGTTGGGTAGGGTCCCAAAATTATTGAAGTACTATACAGAATTGTATCCTTTTCATTGATCGTAGCATTATTTACATGATTTTGCATTATTCTCTTTATTACAAGTAGTAGAAAACTATACAGTACTACAAGGTACCTTACTGGGTAGCGCAAAATGTGGTGCAGGAGCGTAGAACCAGCATGGCACAGGGGGAGGATAGTGGTAGGGGGTGGAGGCAAGGATGAGGGGAACATCAAGGAAGTTGGGGAACATTGTGGTCAGGACCAGTGGCAGGGGAGTGAAGAGATACACAGGAGAAGGGAGGAAAGCAGAAGGCATGGAGGAGAAAGAATAGTAGGTTGTAATAGATGCGGTGTGGTCATATTTATGAGCTCTCTATGGAGGTGGGGAGAGTGCCCAGTTTGTCAGAAATTGGGGGAGCTGGAAGCTGAGCTGCTATAGTTAAAAAGAGAAATGGGGAGGTGGGGAGGAGAAGGCCGAGAGGATGGGGAAAGGAGGCAGGAAAGCAGGAAGGAAGAGAGGATGGAAGGATATGGGAAGGAGAGAGCCAAAATAGGGGAATGCAGGGGAGGGGCAAAGCACAGGGGTACACAGGGACAAGAAACACCAAAATAAGATATAAAGGGGGAATCAAACAGGAACTGGCCCATATCTGGATTGAAGGAACAGGAGGGGAGGGGCAGTGGCAGGGGTAAGCAGGGAGCTGCAACAGGGAAAAAATAGGTAACATAGGGATCCTACAGGTACTGGCCCTTATCTGGGATCAAACAGGTACTGGCCCTTATCTGGATTGCAGGAACAGGAGGTAGAAGGGGGGTCAGGAGCAGAAGAAAGCAGGGTGCTGATGCATAGAAAACATAGAGATCATAAAGTAAAGGAAAGGCCTAGGCAAGCGCACAGGAGAGGAGAGACAAAAGTAGCACAGTAGTAGAGGGGGTAGAAATAAAAGGTGGGGAGGAAGATGGGAAGGGTAGGAGGGAGAAAGGATATAGGGGAGGAGGAGGAGGAGGATGCTGCAGAGGGAGGGGGAGACAGGGCAAGGTAAACAGCATTGGAGACAGGGGTAGTAAAAAACGCAGGGGGGAGGGAAGGAAGGGGGAAAGGGTATTGGCAACGTGAGGAGAAGTGAAGAGGAAGGAGACCAGACAGGACATCAAAGATGAGGACAGGGGGATATGGATATGGGGATGGTAGAGGTGGAAATCCAGAGGGACCAGCACAGTAACATAAGGAATTCAAGAGAGATTAGGCAGGGTAGAATTTCAGAGGCATACTCAGGGATAGAAAATGCAAACTCAGTAATGGTATATGAGGACTCAACCATAAAGGGGATCCACTGGTTGAGGAAGGGGCAGCATATAAGGGAAGGTCAGTCTTCTGTGACCCAGGGATGGAGACAAGCAGGGCATTACCAAGACTCAAGGAAAACACTAGGTTAATTGGAGTTAACCACACCTAGTCCTATACCTCAGAACAAATGACCTGGCAGGGGAGGAGGTGGAAGAGGTTCAAAGAAGATTCAGGGGGTTAGCCAAGGGGTGTAAGGGGATAGTCAGTTCCCTGGCTTTTTCAGAAGTCCTGCCGGTACACTGTGCAAGTATGGCCAGGCAGCTAAGAATCAGAGATTTTAATCACTAGCTAAGGCAGTGGTGCAGAAAGGAGGGCTATGCATGCATAGAGGAATAGGGGACACGTGGGCAGACATATACCTGTATGCGAGGGACAGACTACATATAAATAATGAGGGAGCTAGACTGCAGCAGTATACAGACAATATGCTGGGGAATGATTTAAACTAAGGAGGGGGAGTACGAAGCTAGGCATGGACTAGAGACAGTAGCTAGTGGGACTTGCCTAACTCGCACTCCCCTGCAAATGGGGGCAGTGAAGGACAGAAGAAAGGAGAATGGAGGAGGAAGGGATAGATGGAAGAGTCTATTAGCAAATGCTAGGAGTCTGGGAAATAAGATAGGTGACCTGGAGGCAGTGATGTGGGCAGAAGATCTGACCTGATAGCAGTAACTGAGATGTGGTTGACTGATAACCACAGCTGGGAAGTGGAAATACCACAGTAAAGTCTCTATAGGATGGACAGGAGAGGGGGAAAAGGGGGAGGGGTAACCCTATATATAAGGGATGGGATAAGAACAATGGTGAGTGATGAAGGACAGGGGAGCAGCTGAGGTCCTCTGGGTCACAATAATGAAGGGGACTGGGGAGGCAGTAAGGATAGGGTTGGCATACAGACCCCCAAATCAGGGAGAGGAGGTAGATAGGGAGCTGGCTAGGGAAATACAAAGGATGTCTGGTAAAGGAGAAATTATAGTGGTAGGGTATCTAAATCTTTATGATGTGAACTGGGAGATCCCAACAGCAGCATCTGAAAGGAGCAGGGAGCTGTTGGAGTCAGTACAGGAGGCATTTATTCAACACTAAAAAATGGCAATGGAAAATAAATGAATCTCATTGGTTGCAATGTCTTAGGAGAGATTCATTTATTTTTCGATAGGGCTCGCATAAAAACTAGGCCTATGTGGGGGTGTCCCATTACCAACTTAATCGGTGGGCACCCCGAATGTTAAGTAAATGGATCCACCACATTGCCTCACTCACTAAGGAATTGGAGGCTGTTCTCACCCTGCGACTGAAAGTACAAGCCAACAGGCAATTTCTGGGGCAGATTAAGCAATATTAGTGGCATAACTACTTTCTGGAGCAAAAACCAGCCAGTATTTAAAAGTCTGGTAGTGTGTAATGTGTCCCATAGTGACTAAACATGAGAGCATCGGTATTTTCTTACAATTCCATACCGCAGATGGACATCCATCTACAGCATGGAAGATGAAGAAAATACCGGTACTCTCCTATGGAGTTTGCCCCAGCTGTTTCCTGGGCACATCCATTCATCTCTGCAAGTTAAACACCGCACAGATCTCGCAATACAGTGTGGCATGAAATACTTATCTTCCGAGTGACAAAACGGCCAGATCCAGAACTCACACAGCATGTACCTAGCTCTACGGAGATGGAACATGAGAGCATAGTGTTTTTCATAAATTTCCATACCGTAGATGGACGTCCATCTGCGGCATGGAAGACAAAGTAAATACCGATGCTCTCCCAGTATGTCAGAGGTGACAGAATAGTTTTTTTCAAAAGTGCAAATTTTATCAAGTAACAAAACGGATCAGTCCCCGTAGTGGTTTTAAATGGCACAAAGTTTTAAAAACAGAGTGTTAAAAGCTACTGTCTTACCCAAAGAATTAAATTTTCTAAACATCACCATGCAGATTCAGCACCTTAAAAAAATGGACTACTTTATCTCAAAGCTGACAAAATATATAATAAAAAGTAAAATAAATTATTATAATGTTTAAAAACTGTTAAAACCTGTGTCTGGGAGTTTCTTTCCATTTTCTAAGCAATAATACTTGACAGGGTGGGCGGTATGGGCAATACCGGACCTTCCAGGAGTTATGAGGCCCTCTGCCTGCAGCATCGGGCCGCATTACGCCCCTGGGCGGTCCGGTATAGCCCAATACCACCCACCCTGTCAGGTATGATTGCTGACATTGGTCAGGGAACCAACTATGGGAGAGGCCATACTCTACCTGGTAATGACCAATGGGAATAGTGTTGAGGATGTGGAGGTAGGAAGAAATCTGGGAGATAGTGACCACAGGATGGTAAGGTTTAGTTTTCGGACTGGGTCGGATAAAAATAGGTCCATCATTAGGATTCTGGACTTCAAGAAAGTGGATTTTTAAAAAATAAAAGAAATTTTCAAAAAGGAACTAGAAGGGACAGAGAACCTGGAGGGAGTTGAGGAAATATGGGGAGCAATAAAGAGGGGAATTCTGATGGCAAAAGAACAAAGCATTAGGAGAGTGAGCAAATGCAAAAGGGGGAGGAAACTATTATGCTTTACAACAGAGGTGAAAGCAGCAGTCAGGGAAGACAAGAATGCATTTAGGGCCTACAAAGCTTCACAGGGGATGGTGGATAAGGAAGTTTACAAGGAGAAGCTGAGGAAGGTGGGGAAAATAGTCAGGAGAGCGAAAACGAATATGGAAGAGAAAATAGCAAAGGAGGCCAAAAGGGGGAACAAGAAATTTTTCTGGTTCGGAAGTGAATGAAGGAAAATCAAGCAGGGGATTATGAGGCTTAGAGGGAAGGGGGAACTCTGATAGAAGGAGATGAGGAGAAAGCAAATCTGCTGAATGAATACTTCACCTCAAGTTTTCACGACTGAGATAGAAGGAAAGGGGCCTAACCTAAGCAGCAGTGGAAGAGTGGGCAGGGAGATGCACACAAGCTCCTTTTCAGAGGGTAGGATGTTGGAGGAGTTAGGAAAATTACAGACGGACAAGGCAATGGGTCCTGATGAAATCCACCCCAGGGTGCTCAAGGAGTTAAGGGAGGAGCTAGCGGCACCTCTCACAAAGTTATTTAATCTGCCTCTAGACAAAGGGAGAGTCCTGGAGGATTGGAAAAGGGCTGATGTGGTGCATTTTCACAAGGAGGGAGGGAAGGAAGAGCTGAGAAACTATCATCCGGATAGCCTTACCTCTGTGATGGGGAAGCTGATGGAAGCACTTATAAAGGAGTGACTGGCACAAGATCTGGGGGAGGAGAGGCTCATAGACGAAACCCAGCATGGGTTCACAAAGGGTAGGTCATGACAGACCAACCTAATTAAATTCTTTGATGGAGTAATGGAGATATGTGCTCAGGGAGGGGTGGTGGACATGGCCTATCTGGACTTCAGGAAGGTCTTCAACACCGTCCCTCATAGGAGACTAGTAAGCAAGGTGGGTAGCTTAGGGGTGGGGAGCAAACTAGTAAACTGGGTGGTAAATTGGCTGGAGGGTAGAACTTAACGGGTGGTGGTAAACGGGGTGCACTCCATAGAGAGAAGGGTGGCAAGTGGGGCACCTCAGGGGTCATTGTTGGGTCCCATACTATTCAGCATATACACTGGGAACATTTCAGAAGGCCTGAATGAGAAGGTGTGTCTGTTTGCAGATGACACGAAGATCTGTGACAGAGTGGACAAAATGGGAGTGGTAGAAAAAATGAGGAAGGACCTGATCAGGTTGGACGAGTGGTCAGGGAAGTGGCAATTACAGTTCAATGCAATAAAATGCAAAATTATGCACATAGGGAGTAGGAACCTAAGGGCAAGATACTGGCTGGGGGGGAGGAACTAGAGATAACAGGGCAGGAAAGGAACCTGGGGATCATCATTGCAGATAACCTGAAAGTGGGGAACCAATGCAACGAGACAATGGGGAAGGCTAGCGGCATGCTGGCTTGCATAGGGAGGGGCTTTACAAGCAGGAAGAATGAGGTGATCATGCCATTATACAAAACTATGGTCAGACCACATCTGGAATATGGGGTACAGTTCTGGAGGCCACACTTGCAGGGGGACAGACAGGTTGGAGAGGGCCCAGAGAAGAGCAACCAAGATGGTTCAAAGGCGGCACAGGAGGTCATACGAGGAGTGGTTAGAGGAACTAAACTTATATACACTGGAGATGAGGAGGGAAAGGGGGGATATGGTGGAAACCTTCAAATATCTGAAAGGAATAAACAAGGTGAGGGAGAGTAGCATATTCAGGATGAGTGAAAACAAATCCATGAGGGGACATGCATTTAAGCTGGAGGGGGACAGATTTGGAGGAAATACAAGGGGGAAGTTCTTTACTGAGAGAGTGGTGGGCCCTTGAAATAGGCTGCTAGAATGAGTGGTGGGGGTTCAATGTGCCTGTGCAACTGGTTTCGTGCTTGTGTAACGTAAATAATCTTTGGCTGTTTGCTGCTCTATCCGTGGTATATGGCACCATGTAGGGATATGAAGGCAAGGAACCCTAGGGGAGGGGTTACACCCTAGAGGTGACGCGGGAGTGATTCCCTTGGCTAAAGGTACAGTAACTTAGGAAGAAGCCCACGGAAGAGAGAAGCATGCCTCTGGAGGCGGAGGGGTGGATGTAGGGGCAAGGAAAAAATGCTTGTGTGTGAGTGAGGACAGCAAACCTTAAATAAGCCAAAGGGGGTGTGGCCAGTTGCACCATCCCCTTGAACTACAGGCTGTAGCCTTCCAATTCAATGTGCCTGTGCAACTGAATTTGTGCTTGTGTAATGTAGATAATCTTTGGCTGTTAGCCTCTCTATCCATAGGATATACCACCTTGTAGGGGTACAAAGACAAGAAACTCTAGGGGAGGGTTCCACCCCTTGATGTGCCATGGGAGTGATTCCCTTAGCTAAAGGTACCTTAAGAAGAAGCCCAGAAAGAGTGTCAAGCAAAGCATACAAGGTAGTGAACACGTATCTGGGTCAAAGACCTGTACATAGGTCAATTGGTAGTACGGGTTCAGTTGGTAGCATGGGTCAGTTGGTAATATGTTTGAGTAGAGTAGGCAGGAAACAACAGGTGAACACTGACCCACTTGGAGGTCTGACTGTTAGGTATGGAGGCCTGACTTCCTAAGAAGAGAGAGAGAACATCGAAAGGGGGAGACAGGACACTTACAGGATGGCCACTCGCTCCATCCAACAGCAGAAACCTACCTAAGTGACCTAGGGATTATTGCCTAAAGCTAATTAAACATTATGACTTGTGGCACGGAGGAGAGAAAAAAAAAACCCTTTGAGGAGGAAATCTCTGAGGATCCAAGGCCTATGTTGCCTTCCCTCCAGGCTTGGGATGTTTTTGATTAGTGATAGCTCTGCTGTTGCAATTTGAAAACTCAATTAAAGGGGGTGGAAAATATTTCAATTTGGAGGAAAGCTCTCCTCTATCCCTGTAATGGGAATGCCATGAAGGGCTGTGAGGCTAACTCTGCAATACTGCTCCTCCAAGGCGAGAAGAGGAGGAGGAGAGCGACGACTGCTGAGGCGCTTAGCTGGCCTATCGATTTAAAAACAAACAAGGTGAACCAGGGGCAGTAATAGGGAGACTAGCTTTGAAGGGTGCCTCCAAACCTGCTCAAGCAGCTAAAGGGGCCCTTCATGAGAGCCCTACCCCTTCACTGCTGAAGTCTTAAAGCAACATTGAGAGGTGCCGTCGGTATGGTTGATGACTGAAGGTCCATCCAGAGCGAGGGCATTCCCAGCTATGGGCCAGGTGAAAAGGACCTCGCCCCAAGCTTCACATGCTCAAGATGCAGACATCGGGGTGCAGGGCGAGACCGTCGGCTGCAGGGCGAACCCTGCACCATGGTAGCTAATGGTCGAGGTTGGCATGCCTCTGCGAAGAGCTTAAAGGAGTGCTGAGTCTTGTAGACCCTCACATAAGTCAGACATGTTTTATAGCAAGCATGTAGCAGAAAATTTCCATGTAAGCAATGATTGAACCTGCACCTAGGTCTGTGAGGCTGAGTAAGCAATGCACATGGGTCAGAGAGCCAGTAATTTACATAACTTGCAGGGAGACAAGCCAACCAGTCCCATTAAAGAAGACAATTGGGGGCGCTAATGAGCAGCTAACTGAGAGGTCGCGTTTCCCGCTAGCTCCACCGAATTAGCCAGTAAATAAGCATTACTAGATGGAATTTCCCACCTCGGAGCAAGTAAAACGGTCATTTCGGGTGGCGGAGGGAGCAATGGATGAATATTTGACCTCGATGCCTTCTAAAAGTCAGCGGGTGATTGGAAAAACCAGCAAAAAGGGGATGGCGGGCCCTGGAAGGGAGAATGCAGGCCTGGTCTCGCTCTCGGCGACTGAGGTGGCAGCTCTGGGGAAGGAGCTGACAGGGCAGGTAATTGCAGCCCTGGAGCCACGTCTGATAAAGTTGGAGGATAAGTTGGATGGAAGATTGCAGGAGGTCTTGGAGCAGCAGGCGCAACAGAGCACTCGGCTGACTGAAGCCGAAGAAAGGATTTCTAGACTGGAGGACGAGGTGTTAATGGTCCCAGGGCAAGTTCGTGCTCTGCAGAGGGACCTGGAGGAGTTTATGGAGGCTTATGATTATCAAGAAAACTATCATCGGCAGTTAAATTTGCATCTCAGGGGGCTCCCTGAGGGACTGGAGGGAAATGATGCTCTTGATTTTTGCAGCAGAGTTTTACCTGAATTACTGGGGCTGAAAATGAAAAATGGCAAGGTTAAGTTAGAGTGTGCACATTGGGCTGTAATGCCACGGTCAGCGGTGGATCAGCCTCCTCGTCAGATAATTAGGCGCTTTCACAACTTCCAGGACCGAGGCGATATTAAGAGCATACAGATCCCAGGGTCCCCTGAGCTTTGAAGGCCATAGATTATTTATCTCCGCAGGACTATCTCGCTGCTCGCTTGTTGAAAAGCGAAGGCCTTTACTGGGCTGATGGCTCAGCTGAGGAGCCTTAAGGTGGAAAACTTTCTGGTCCACCCCGCTACACTCAGAATCAAGCATGAAGGAGCAACCTGCTCCTTCTGGGAGCTCGAGAAAGCGGAGGAGTTTGTAAAGGGCCTAAAGAGAAGAGTAAGCTGAACGGCTGTGGGGAGTTACGAAGAATCGGAAGGATGACTACAAGAGGTTTCGGTTTAATTGTTCTGGTGGAGTACTGGTTTCATGTCTACAGGTTATAAACTGAACTGTGTTAAGAGTGTTCCTTGTTGGCACCGTTGCACCCCTTATATCTGAGGAGGGCAGATCCTGGAGGAGGTGGATGTTGGCCTAGTCGAAGTTGAAGAATTGTGGACTAGAGGGGTCTGAACAGTTTGAAGACTGGGCCCTGATGTGCGTTCCCTTCCGCTTTCGTGGAGGGCTCTCTCCTATAGACTGGTGGTATATGAGAGTGCAGCTGGAGGCCTGAGGGGCCGTGGATATGAAGGAGTCCCTAGCGCCTGTGAGGTAGGGCGGGGGAGGGTCAGTGCCAGTGTTTTTCGATGGTGTGTTTAGCCCCCGCCCCTCTGATACTGTCTGATCCATGATGTTTCCATCTGCTGTCATTAATTAGGGTGTGGGGTGTATGTTAATAGGGGGGCGGGCTGAGGGGAATGAACTGTGCATCTGGACTGGGGGATGAAGAGGGTCCGGGGGTTTGTTAGAGGCGGCAGAAGGTGCGCCAGCCTAGAGCTGGAAGGTTTCTAGGTTAGTCTAAAATTCTGGGGCTTAGGGTCATGATTAGGACCCTCACCGGGTCGTGTGTGGCTGGGAGCACCGCCGGGTGTTTGGAGGGAAGGCCGTGGAGCTGGGGGGAGGAGTATAGAAGGGGTGGAGAGTGTTTGAGTGCGCCTGTAGACTGGTTTCCTTCTGGGTCTGGCGGTGCAAAGCGTTGGATACTGCTATATCCCGCTGGCGGATTTAGGATGAGGGGTTGGTAGAAAAGGTTGCGGTATAGCGACTGAAGACTGCATTATAGGTCTTTCTACTCGGGAAGGATGCGGGATGGCCCCCCCCAAGACCTAATGCTTTGGCCTGAGATGAGGAGGTGGGGGAGGAGTGCCCAGGTACCACTTCGTTGGGGAGGTTAGTAGTAGGGGAAGGGAGAGTAGGCTGAGACCTGATTGGTGCTGGGATGGGGATAAAGGTGGCGTTGAGGAGCGGTCGAGCCTGCTCAAGGGAGGGGATCCCATGGGGGGGTGGGGAGCTTTGACAATAAATGGGTAACTGGGATGGAAGTGGGATATGACAGGTTGGGAGGAGGCGCAAAGAGGAAGGTCTAGGGTGAATAGGAGATAAAGGGTGAGACAGTTAGATGAGACACAGATATGGATTGGGGGAAGGGGCGCGTCGGGGGGGGAACTCTCGAGATAAGAGCTGAGATGGTAGGATACTGCTCGGACTCGGGATGGAGATTGGTGGGGACTCCGGGGGTAGGACATTCCAGAAGGAGGAATCTGGCTGATGGTGGGGGCGGCGGGACACGCATCTCGGTTATGGAGGAAAAGTGTTGAGTGTTTGTTTTTTCTCATCTTTAAATCTACACTTGTGCTATGTTAGCAATTAGTGTAGTAGGGGGAAGGAAGAAGAGGAGAGTTTACAAAGGAGGGAAGGGAGGAGGGGAGGGCGGACTAGAGGGGTGTCTGGGGATTAGTTATAAATGTTAGAATAGATAGATTTCTTATTGTTTTGTTAGTAGTGTAGCCACCTGGTTGTATCTCAATTGTGGTAGTCGAATGTGCAGAAATCAAAGAAAGTATATGATGGTACCTGTGAGTTCTATGACAGGTCGGATGTGTGTAATGCAATGTCAAGTGAAAATGTCCCCTAAAAATGGAAAGCTTTATAGGATGGGATGGGTGACCTAGCAAACTTAAACATCATATCTTGGAATGTAAAAGGTATAGCGAGCCCAGTGAAGAGGACCGCACTCCTAACCGCGCTTAGACGAAAGGGGGCACATGTGGCATTGCTGCAAGAGACGCACCTGACAGATTTGGAGCATGCCAAACTGGTGCGGAATTGGGTTGGGAAATGTTTAGTGGCCTCTTGTTCCTCTCATAAAAGGGGGGTAGCAATACTCTTACATAAGAACTTGCTCTTCGAGGTGAAAAGAGTAGTGAGAGACCCTAAGGAGGGCAGATACATTTTTGTCATTGGAGTATGGCGAGGGGAGACACTTACTTTTGGCTGTGTCTACGCATCGGCAGTGTATGACCCGGTTTTGTATTCCTCTTTGCTAGGCCTGCTTGTCAGGGAGCAATTTCCGGGGCTCATTATGGGAGGGGATTTTAATTGGACAATGGACGCGAAGATGGATCATTCTGCAGGTAAGGGGCGGGCGACAGAGGCTATGGGTCAGTGGCAAATTGGAATCTCAGATTTGGACATGGTGGATGGTTGGAGGGCGGTTAAGCCCACTGGGCGGGAGTACATGTTTTATTCTAACCCCCATAAGACTTGGTCCCGGTTAGATTATTTTTTTCTACCTAGAAGTTGGGTGGGAAGGATAAAGGAGATAAGTCACAGTTCCATTTTCATCTCGGATCATCCTATGGTGGTGCTGAGAATCACAGGGGGAGGGGTTGAGAGTAGGTCTTCAACTTGGAGATTTCCTACATATTTAGCTAAGGACCAAGTATTCAGGGAATACTTGGCAGAACAATGGAAGCTTTATGAAGAGATGAATGATACAGGAGAGGTTTCCAGCGCCACTTTTTGGGAGGCGGGTAAGGCCTATATGCGGGGGGCTATAATAGCCTATGTGGCCAAGATTAAGAAACAGAAAAGGGGTAAAAGGGAAGAATTAGAAAGGCAGGTGAAAGAGTTGGAGAAGCGGGTAGGAGGAGGAGAAAGGGGAGAAGCCCCCAAGATGTTGGCAATGGTGAGGGAAGCCCTTAATTCTCTCTTAAGGGAAGAAGCAGGGAAGGCTTGGTTCTTCTGCCAGAGGAGGGTTTTCGAGTGAGGGAATAAGCCCGGGCCCATATTAGTGAGGCTGATGAAGGGGGGCAGATGCCCAACTCAGATCCTGTGGATTAGGGGAGAGGAGGGGCAAGTCATTACAAGTTCAAAGGCCACAGCAGAGCGTTTTGGGAGTTTTTATGAAAAGTTAAATAGGGCAGAGCACGTAGGGCAGGAGGAGTGTATCCAGGAGTTTTTGAAAGGGGTACCTTTGCAGAGGATCACAGACAAGCAGAGGGAGGTGCTGAGTCAGCCCATTTCAAGAATGGAAATCCTGAGTGCCATACAGAAGTTACAGGAGGGAAAGGCCAGTGGGCCCGATGGATTTCCCGTCGAGTACTACAGGATCCTGTGGGGGCAATTGGCGAATTTGCTGAGGAGGGTATTTGAGAGAGGGGAGAAGGGGCAGGTCCCGGTACTGCCTGACTCATGTTATGAGGCTAATATTTGCTTAATACATAAAGGGGGTCAGGATGAGCTTGAATGTTCCTCCTATCGACCAATCTCCCTTCTTAATGTTGATATGAAAATCTTAGCCAAAGTCCTTGCCACTCGTTTAGAGAACATCCTGCTGGAGGTGGTTCACCCAGATCAGACCGGGTTTATCAAGGGGCGGCAGTCTTACCACAATGTTCGTAGGTTGTTAAACATTGTATGGCGGGCTGGACAAGCTGGAGCCAAGATGGGGGTGATCTCACTGGACGCTGAAAAAGCATTCGACAGGGTAGAATGGGGATATCTATTCGATGTGATGATCCAGTTTGGTCTGGGGGACCCGTTCATAGGGTGGGTCAGGGCCATGTACCAAAAGCCAAGTTCGCAAGTGGCAGCGAATGGGTGCCTGTCTGCGAAGTTCGGGCTGGGTAGGGGGACGAGGCAGGGATGTCCTCTGTTCCCTCTGCTATTTGCCCTGGTGATCAAACTGCTAGTGTCAGCGTTACGCCAACATGAGGGCGTGGTGGGAGTGGGTGATGGGAGGGAAGAGTGCATAAGGTGGCGCTTTATGCTGACGACATGCTATTAATTTTAGGGGATATGAGTGGCTCTATGGGATGCCTAATGGATATTATTGTAAAGTTTGCAGGTTTCTCTGGGTATAAGATTAATGTTAGGAAATCTGAAGCTATGGGGTTCCCAGAAGTCGGCCCAGAGGTACGGCAGAGGGGATTCAGGGTTGTCAGGTCGGATTTTAAATATCTTGGGGTACGTATTGGATGGAGGTGGGAAGAGCTGTATAAGCTGAATTACGACCCCTTGATAAATTTGGTGTTGGCAGACCTGAGGAGGTGGATGCAATTACCAGTATCTTGGATTGGGAGAATAAATCTCATAAAAATGAATATTATCCCCCGCATCTTGTACCCCATGCAAATGCTGCAGATGAGGCTTACGCAGAGGGATGTGAAACGATTAGAGAAAGGGTTCACAGACTTCATCTGGCAGGGGAAAAAGCCCAGAATAAGCTTAGCAAGGCTTAAAGCGGATAGAAATAGGGGAGGGCTCAGCTTCCCGGACTTGGGCGCAAACTACAGGGCAATGCAACTCCGGGGCATAGCAGATTGGGTCCACAGGCCTGAGGTGGCTAGCTGGATAGGGCTGGAACAGGAGGGAACCCCTGGGAGGCTCACAGCATACCTTCATAGTAGGGGGGCTGTGAGCATACAGGGACTTGGGTAGCAGTAACCCATTAGTCTGGGAGACGTTGGAGGCCTGGCACCACTTATGACGGCGGAAGGGGGTGCCCCAGAGGGAGACCATCCTACTTCCAATTGTGAGGAACTCCTTCTTTGTCCCTGGGATGGAAGATAGGGGGTTCCTAGAATGGGAGAAAGGAGGGGCGGTGTGTGTAGGGATACTGCTGGAGAAAGGGGAGTTGAGTGAGTTTAATAAGGTCAGGCGAGAGATAAGGTTGGGATCCTCTCATCTATTTCAGTATCTGCAGCTGAAAGCATATGTAGGATGACTGGGCACAGGGGGAAGGCGTAGGCTGCATCCAAATAGAATAGAGTTGATGGTATGTCAGGCTAGGAAAGACACAAAAGGGTTTGTTGGGAAAATAGCCAAACAAGATAAGCAGAGCTTACCAGACCTGATGGGTCCCACGAAGGCCCTTTGGGAAAGGGATCTAGGGTTGCAGATATCGGAGGGGAATTGTGACTTAGTGCTAGGTATGCTGGAGGGAATTATGATATGCAATAAATTTAAGGAGGCCTTCTATAAGTTTTTGCATGAATTTGATATTTAGTGGCAGTGCATCGGCGCATCCTGCTGTTTCGCGAATTGTAGAAGGTGCGGAAGAGGGTTAGGCACTTTTTTTCACTGCTTCTGGATGTGCCCAGTTCTGGTAAGGTATTGGGGGAGTGTGGTCCAGGAGGTAAACAAGGGGATGGGTGGCGATTGGCCCATGACCCCTTAGTCTGTCTATTTGGGGTGGAAAGAATAGAAGGAGAAGAAGAGTGGCAAGTATTGCCTAGATGGGCAAGGGTCTCACTGGTGTTGGCCAGACATTGCATTCAAAATACCTGGGTTCCTGGAAATGGGCCTACGCTGGCTGATTGACAAAAGCTGGTTATACGCACGCTGGCTTTGGAGAGGATCACATGGGTAGTTAGAGATAGGGAGGAGGTGTTCTTGAGGGTCTGGGCCCCCTTTATGGCGACCTTGAGTTTGTCCGAAAATTTAGTGCTCCGTACAGGGTTGAATATATAGTTTCCAGGGGGTTGGACAGGTATAGGGGAAACACCCCTCTGGTGGGTGGCGAAGGGGAAAGAACAACTGTCTAACCCTGGTTTAGAAGGTTCTCTTTCTGTTGGCACTAACATTCTAGTATAATATAAATAGTTGTGGATCGGATGTTTGCTCTATGCACTGTATATAATAATAATGGGTTGTCATCCGGGGAGATCTGGATACATAGAAGATGTAGGGGTTATGCTGCACACTCGACTATACCTTAGTAAGGGGAATATGTGAAATGTATTAAGAAGATAACCAGGATTTGTGTGTGTCTGTGTTTGTACTTGTCTCTTGTTGTACGTAGCATGTATAAGTTCTTTGTGTTGCAAAACTTTTAATAAACAGAATATACAAAAAAAAAAAAAGAAGACAATTAAAGGTGAAATAAATACTTGGAGGATTTATGTGGCAGAGGTAGGATTCAAGCATAAGGAATTTGGACCACATGGTGCCATGATTTCACCACAACCCCAAGTCCCTGCCATAGGAAAAACACGGAAGCAACAGTAAAGTTTTTAACAACTGCCTCGCTGAGATTCAGGATTGGATGAGTGCGAACTGGTTGAGGTTAAATCCGGATAAGACTGAGGTATTAGTCGTTGACCCGGGTCATTATGCAAAGAAGTTGACTCCTGGGGTCCCCTCTGGTCTTTTATTAGGGGATACCCAGTTGAGACCTTCCGAACAGGTGCGAAATCTGGGCGTTATTTTTGACAGTGCGCTGACACTAAAGATGCAGGTGTTGGCCACTGTCAAATCTTCATTTTACCATCTGAGGAATATCGCTCGGATAAAACACCTTGTTCCACATGATGACCTTCCTGTGTTGGTCCATGCTTTTATTTCTTCCCGTCTTGATTACTGTAATGCTTTATATCTAGGGTTGCCGGGGGTAGATCTCCGTCACCTGCAGCTGGTGCAGAACGTGGCAGCTAGGTTGCTGACTGGGCTACCAAGAACTTGTCATGTCACACCTGTGCTGCGCGAACTGCACTGGCTGCCAGTGCAATGGAGAATCACCTTCAAGGTCGCATTGCTGACCTATAAGACCCTACACGGTCAGGGACCAGGCTACCTGCAAGATCTCCTTTGTCCCTACTGTCCTCTCCGCCCACTCCGCTCCACTGGCGAGGGATTGATAGAGATTCCCAGGGTTTGTCTTAAATCATCTGGGGCAAGGGCCTTTTCTTTTATGGCCCCAACCCTGTGGAATTCTCTACCTCGTCAGATTAGAGAGTGCCTGTCCGTGGAATCATTTAAGAGATCCCTGAAAAGCCACCTATTTTCACTGGCATTTGGTTAGTTTATTTTATGGTTATTTCATTGTTCTTATGTTTTTATTTATTATTGCTGATGTTTTATCTTTGTTTTGTATCAGCGCTTTGATTTTGTGAAAAGCGCTTTATAAATAAATTTTGATTTGATTTGATTGATTTGAAAGTTCTGTGACCTACATGCAAATTTTTAAACTAGTTTACAGCGACAGCTCTAGATGTGTTGTCCTCCAGAGTATAATGAAGCAGTATACTGTATAAAAGTAATGAGCAGCATCCAGCAGCAAATAGTTATAGCTTCTAGGAGCAGCCAAGCTAAACAAACAATGGAATTGTAGGGAAAGGCAATGTACTAGAGTATGTGGCAACCATCTTCCCTGGATCACTCCTGAATTGCTGACCTGTCTCAGAGAGAGTGAGAGAGAGAGACAAAGCATGGAGGAAACATGAGGTCACTCAGCCTTGTACAGATTATGTTTTGTACCGCATGCTAAGAAATGCCTGTACAAAAGTTACCAGATTAGCTAAGTCTGAATATTTTGAATCAGCTTTCCTCAATAATATTAATACCCCTTTCAAATTCTGGAAAGTGGTCCATGCTCTCTTCTCTCCCCATTCCATCTGCCCCCCTGCGCTTAAAATAAATAATACTATTGTGACTGACCAGATCCTGTGGCCAAGGAGTTAACTCTTGCTACACCTGATGCACCTCAGCCCTCTTAAAGTCCCTCCCACCTAACCTCCACTCTCCTCCTCCCTCAACCTCTGGTACTTAAGTCCCTTGTGCTCTCCCTTCCTTCTCTTTCTCAGTCATCTCCACCACTTTCGTCCCTACACTCTCTCAACCCTTCTAAAGGCTCATCCCAGGATGATCTTGATCCTAACCTTCTTTTCCTCTCTGCACCTGCTATTGCCTATCCTTTCTCCTTTCTCCTAAACCTTTCCTTTTCATCCTCATCTGTACCTTCATTCTGGAAATATGCAGTGGTCCTCCCTCTCCCAAAGGGCAGTGACCCCTCCTCCCCTGGCAACTATTGTCCAGTCTCTCTCCTCCCCACCCTTGCTAAGCTCCAAGAATACTTGGTTCTCTCCCCCAGCTCACCCCCTTTCTCTCCCACTCTTCCTTCTTCATCCTGTTCCAGTCTGGCTTTCGGAGGAACCACTCCACCACCACCTCCCCACTCAGGCTCACTGATTCTATCCTCACAGGGATGGATAAAAGCCTCATCACCACAGCCATCTTCGTTGATCTCGCCAAGGCTTTCGGCACAGTCTCTCATGCTCTTATCCTTTACTCCCTTATGGCAGCCGGTCTGTCTTCCCCAGCTTGCAACTGATTTCTTGCCTATCTCACAGGCAGAACACAATCTGTTAAGATCCAGGATGCAATCTCTCTCCCTTCCCCATTACCACAGGAGTACCACAGGTCTCTGGAGCTTATCCAGGGTGGGGAGGAGAGGGATTGGACGATAGTTTTAGGGGAGGAGGGGTCACCTTCAGAGCTTTGTGCTTGGTCCTATCCTTTTCTCCATCTTTCTCAATGACCTGCCCTCAGTTTTCTCCCCTTCCTCTTCTATCCACATGAATGTTGATGACACTGTCTTGTATACATTTGGCAAATGCCCTGTTGATGTTGCTACCACACTACAGCACGACTTCCACCAGGTTCAGCTTTGGTTTGCCTCACATCAGCTATTCCTAAATGCCAAGAAGACCGTCTCCATGACCTCTGGCACTAGGCAGAGACTCTCTAGGCTTCAGTCCTTACCCTCTTTCCATACCCTAGTTGGGACAGCCCTGGAGGACACCTCCTCATTCAGATACCTTGGGGTTTGGCTGGATCAGCACCTCACTTCTCAGGCCACATTGACGCCATCCTGAAAAAGTTTCACCCCAAGCTTGGTGCCTTATACAGGAACCATAGTTGCATCCCTCCTTCGGCCAGGCACGAACTTGTCCAGAAGATGATACTACCCACTTTTGACTGTTGTGATGTAGTCTATGATGCCACTCCCATATCTTTCCTGGTTAGATTGGACTCTCTGTTTAACTCCTTTTGTCACTTCGCTCTTGATGCCCCATCCCAAACTCATCATTGTGCCCTATACCATGTCCTGTCCTTTCAACCTCTTGCTAGCATGTGACTCGCTCATTGTGCCAAACTCACGTCTAAATACTGGTTAGGTGAGCTTCCCTCCTACCTCTCAAGCTCCATTTCTACCCCGCTGACCCCCTCCCACTCCCTCAGATCCCAGATTCTTGCACATTGGCTGTCCCCCACTGAACAACACTTGTTCAGTTTAGCTTCGCCTATTGCTTCCCAAAACTCTGGAACTCTCTCCCCTCCCAAATATGGCACTCTTACTACTACTACTCCCTTGCCTCTTCCTTACATAACTATCTCTCCTCTAACTGCTCCTGTTTTAATCCTCCTTAACTTCCTGTCATGTGCTCATATGAGCTGTTCACTGAGCTCCATGCCCTTTCCCCAACCCCCTCCTAGTTTCTCCCCTTGTCTTCTCCTGACCTACACCTGCCCCCTTCTCTTTCCATCCTCACCTACCAATTGCCTCCACCTGGCTCTGCCCCCTGGTAGGGTTCTCAGCATCCTGGTGGGGATAGTCCCAAGCTTCACCTCTCCTGTCCTCTCTCCCCCCCGCCCCTTCCTCTCTACCCCATCTGTCCCCTTCTACCTATCTTCCTGCCCTACTATTTCCTCTTCCCCACACATGCCCACCATTTTTTCTTCTTCTTTGCCCTCGTCTAGCTCTGCCCCAGCAGGGTTCTCAGTATCCTGGAGGGTACAGATCTAGGCACGCCTCCTCCTTCCCTACTAATCCTCCCTTCTCCCTTCCTACTCCCACCTTCACCGTACCCCACTGTACTGCACTTAATTAGGTAGCCCCTTTTACCCACTCCACGCAGTATGCTACATAACCTCTCCTCATTTGCCAATAACTTTTTTTAAACTGTCTGAGCCGTTTCCTGCATTCCCAAGGCCTGTCTACATCACACTTAAGTGCTTTTAGTAAATATTTTCTACTGGTTTGCCTAGGCCACCCTGGCTCCCTCTCGTTCTTCTTCCCCCAGCTGGCTCCTATGCTCCACCTGCTTTCTTCCCTAAGCACTTGATATTCTATTTGTATTGTTACCTGTTTCTTAATTGTAATGTCAAACCAATTATGTGTTGTGATAAGTGTTATCATTCTGTACCTAATCATTATGTAAGTGAACTGTTACTGTATGTATAGTCTCTGTTTTAAATCCACTTGTACCCTGCAGGTTGCACTGTGAGATGAGTAACTTGGTGTTCAATGCACCTTCCTGGTGAAACATTTCAATAAATAAATAAGAACAACAAGGATTGCTTGGTGTAATTGCATGAAAGCAGGTTTGAATGCCATGGGTTATCTTTGCAACGTGAGCCTGCACAGGTGCAAACAATTTAGGTGGATAAGCACTGAGGCAGCAAGAAGAGAAGCAGAAACTGAACTGAAATATACAGATAACAATTGCAATTACACTGAAGGTTTGCTGAAAGCTAGTGAGCAAATGGGAGCCAAATAGCACTAGTACAGGGTTAGTATGATACAAACAAGTGAACAGGAAGCAAGAAAACCAGAAAGCCCCCAAAAAGAAAATGCAAACAAAACTCAAACACAGGAGGACAGGAACATGCAACACAAAGAAGCACACAGCAGCCGGAGGCAAGCAATACTAACCAAAAAGCAGGAGAACAGAAAACAAGAGTCCAGCAGAAACCAAGCAGTCCACAACACAGCAACACGGGGGGAGGGGGCGGCAAGGTCCCAGCAAGCTCCAGGGGAAAAGACAGACCGACAGAGCCTCTGGCTGCAAGGAAAAAATGCTTGTGTGTGGCGTGAGGAAAGCAGCCCTTAAATAGGCCAAATGAGGGTGTGGCCAGTTGCACTGCTCCCTTGAACTACAGGCTGTAGCCTTCCAATAGATTAAGTGACCAAATTCAAGAAGGCTTGGGATGACTACATGGGGCTAAATAAAAGTAAAAATGGCTAGGAAAGGGGTAAGATGGGGGGTTTGGCAGACTGGATGGGCCAATGGGTCCTTTTCTGCAGGCAAATTTCTGTTTCTATGTTTCTATATCTTAACTCAGTCCATGCCACATTCAGTTTATACAACAGGTGTTTAGGTGGGGTCAGCCCACTGGCACAGTGGTAGTGCTACAGCTTACGATGCCGACGAACTGGGTTTGGAAATGAATCCAGACTATTGGAGGGCCAACAGGGGAGAAGAGGATTAAGTACCTGTAGGACTGCTCTCCTCCTCTGCGCGGGAGGGTGGACAGAGCCTAAAGCTTGTCTGGCCCCTGATGGAAGCTGTGGGAAAGGAAGCCTGGGCCAAGAAGGTCGGGAGGCATGGCAGACATTAGTGCATGTTGCATGGGAGGACATGGCATGCATTATGACCTCACTGCACGCCACCTCTCCCTGGGACTGAAAACCAGAGGAAAAAGAGTCTGGTGGGAGGATGACAATGAGATCCCACATGTCCTGCACCTGACCAACTTGGCATGCCAGCCTGAACTTGATCCATTATGCAGCAGGATTTGGGGAGCCCTGGGGGGCAAGCCCTGGGGAAGACGGCCAGCAGATAGGTCCCTGCAGACACCTGGGTGATGGGGCTGTGGTGCTCGTCAGAAGGAGGGCTAACCAGGAGGGAACAAAAAAAAAAAAAAACAGGCGTTTAGGTGATTTTATTTATTTATTTGAAAATTGGTAACTGGGACAGGCATACTGAGCCAAGGCTCGTTTGCAGGTGGGACCCCCCAAGGGAGGGGAACAATGGTGGAACAACAGTATAATACACAGCAGAAATTCAGATTGAACAAACATTCAGTAAATAAGTAGGTACAACAGTAAATAAACACAAAAATAGATTAGTACTGAGAATAAAATTTACTCGAGGCCTTAGACCTAGTAGACCACCCTTGCTTCATACTGAGTGCAAAGACCTTGGACTGGCACCTCCTGTCCTAAAATGGTTTACTAATTATCTACAGCACAAGCAACAGTAGGTCAAACTGGGCATGACCTTCTCTGAGCCTGCAGCATCTGTAGTTAGGGTTCCACAAGGTTCTATTTTGGGGCCACTTCTGTTCTCCATCCACATCAATAACCTGAATGACTGCCTTAAGTTCAGTACGCCAATACTCTATGCAGATGATCTTGTACTCCTAGTCAGCTCCAACAATACTTGTAATATAAATAGTATGCTACCCCATGACCTGCAGGCAGTACAAACGTGGCTAAATGTATCCAAAATGCAGGCAATGATAATTAAGAAGCTGTCTGTCACCCATACAAATATCCTGCAATTGTAGTACTTTGCTTGAAGCGGTTCAGGCCTTTAACTACCTTGGTGTTACCTTGGAGCCCTCTCCTGATTTCCATGTTCACATTTTATGAAGACTTGCAAAATGGTAAATTCTAGACTTGGTTTGGCCTACAGAATTAGGAATAACCTCACAGCACATGCCTGTCTATCTGTTGCCAGGGGATTATTATTCCCTAGGTTTATGTACAGTGTTGTGGTACAGTATACGCACCTTCAACCTCAAAGTCGGTACTCAGGAGATGAGACTTCACCAACAATAATATTTGCCACCTCACACTAGCAACCAATAAACTTGTACATCACTGTACTTTGTACATGAACTTAGGTTGGCTTCCCCCCAGTGATGCGTGTGAGCTAGCAATAGGTGGTACCACCTATAACATTCTGAAGACTCAACAACCCCAACACCTGGTTGAATTGCTTCAATCACAATGTGATTGTTACCCTTTAAGATCTTCAAATCTTGCCCTGCTTGCTGTCCCTAAATTAAGAACTAACCTTGGGACTGCTGCTTTTCAGAACTTCACCCTTAGACTGTGGAATACGATTCCTCCTGAGATACATGCTTGCACAACGTCTGTAGGTTTCCGGCATGCCTATTGCAAATGCCTTCTGAGTATTTCTGCATGTAACTGTTCTAATACAAGGTAAATGAACACCTAAGTACTACTATTTATCTCCACTGTGGACTACCCCATCCTGAAGTATCTCTTGCTTGTAGTTGCCACAAATTGCTTTTGCTGTGTTATCTTTCCATATCTGGAGTTACTCTTATCTGCTGTTTCCTTGATTGCAACTTGTCTAACTGTTGTAACCATTTACCCTTGTATATGTTGTATTGCCATGTGTGGCCTTCATTGCTGTGCCTTTGACTGTGATATTGTCTTTACGTCTGTATTTATTACCTATATAATTGCGTCCTTTATATGCTGATATGCTGGTCCTCTGATTATTGTTGTACATGCTTACTTTGTTTTGCTACCCTTATTCTTGTTCCTTGTTAATGCTGTATCCTTTGTTATACTGTGATATGTGTGATGTGTGTTTGGCTGTGTTTTTCTCTCCCAGGTCATACCTGAAAAAAGGCAGCTTCTGCCTAATGTTCCTACCTGGTTAACAAAAACTAGTAACTAAAAATAAAGTGTGGTCAAATCTCAACCAGATATGCCTAAACAAGTGCGATAGTAAAAGTGGCAAACATACATGGAATACAAATAGGATACTGTCAGCAGGTGACAGGTGAGGCCTGTAGGATGAACGTATGCCTTTTCTCATGGAGGAGGGAAAAACCAAGGTGGTGAGGTGTAGCCAGGAGGCAGGTAACGGGGACACAGCTGGATGCCCTACCATAGACAGCTGAGGCTAAGGCCAGGGAGATGTCAGGAGGTAGGGTAACAGGAGCAAGTGGGGGAAGGTTGGAGTTTCAGCTGCTGCTTGAGGGAGCCTAGGGAGGAAGAGAGGAGGAGTGAGGTGGAGAGTTGGTTCCAGAGAGAGGGAAGTCAATAGTTGAAGGCAGATTACTCAGCGGAGGACAGGAGAGGAGGAGTGGGGAAAGTGCAGTGATCTGTGGATTTCCTTTCCTGTCATGTGACCCTGTCCCTCCATTTGCAGGTTATCTCCCTCCACCGCCAGATGGTAGTGCTGAGCCACTCTTCTCTACTCTCTGGCTCCTCTGCCTCCCCTCTTCTGTCCACTGGCCATTTCCACCTGTAACCACTAGGAGTCAGTATTGTCTCTTGTTCCCTTTCTCTTTTCCTTACTGCCCAACACCACTTTCTACCTGCCATCCACTCTCCCCTCTGCATCTCTCCTCCCTCTTCCACCCTTTTCTACCTACTTTTCCATCTTCCCCTTCCCAGGCTTGAACCCTGCACCTTCTGCTCCGCAGTCGTGTTGCTTCCACTACACTAAATACCCAGCATCCGTGCTTGGTTTCACCTATCTCCTACTTAGCTGCTCCTCCCTCCACCAGCCATGGCCTTTCCCCACCTTCCTGCTCTGTCCATCTTTAAGTCCACACTTCTTGCTCTGATCATCTCCCTATCCATCCCCATAACTGCCCGTCCTGCTCCATGCCTGTCTGCTTCCCTGCTCCCCCCACTTTGTCAACACACTACCACCACTGTTACCCATCCCGTACTCCCTTCCTTCCCTTCCCCTCCTGCTGTCCTCTCAGCCGACCCCAACCTGCCTCCTCTCTTTTACTCCCTCTCCCTGCTATCTGCCCCACCTATCCCCACTTGCCCTGCCAAACCCCCAGCATCTCACCAAACCTCTGCCAGCCACTGATAGCAGCGGCGCCTTGCTCTGCTCAGAATTCTCTCCCTCCCCCTATTGCTGTCTGGTAATATTCATCCTAATCCTGGCCCTCCCGCCCCTTCCCAAGCCCGTTCCTCCTCCCCCCATGCTACGCATTGCATCCCTAAATCTATGTACCTATTGAAAAAGTTTAATGTTCTCCAGAGCTGGATCACTCAACACCAGTCTGATATCCTGTCCCTCATTGAAACCTGGCTCTCTAAGTCCATCCCTGATTCTGCCATCTCCATCCTTGGGTACACCCTGTTCCATGTGGACAGACTTGGGAAACGAAGTGGAGGATGTGCAATTTACCTCCGGGATCCCCTGCAGGGCCATGTCCTCCCCTCCCCCCAGCTAGAGGCTGGTGCCCAAGCTCTGTCCTTAAAAATCTGCACAGATACCTCCAGGGCTCCCCTGATAGTCACATCTGTCTACATTCCACCCCGCAATCAGAAACTCGCCAGTCTGTCATGGACCACCGCTCCAATTTTTCTGCCAAGTCTGAGAAAATAACCCTTGGGGACTTTAACATTAATTGGCTTTCTAGTTCAGCCTCCTCCTACAAAGATGCTACTGCAGTGCTAGACCTCATCCTGCTCATTACCTCTCCCACCCATATCAACTTCTCAAACGGAACTTCCACCCTTCTGGATCTGGTCTTGTCCAACCACCCCCATAAGATCGTAAGCAGCACAGTACTACCAGACATTGTAAGTGACCACTCCACTGTTCTCTGCATCTGGTCCTGAAAACGTAAAAAGTTGTCCCCTATCGCGTTCTATAGGCAATGCTACCAGGCAGCACGTAACAAATGCACTTGGGCCATTTGCAAGGCCAGAGCTGAATACTACACAACGTCCCTTGCCTCCACATGGGGCTCTGGGTGAACATTCTGGGACAACATTAAGAAAATTTATGGCAAGCCCTCATCTCCCTCCCCAACCCAGCTTAATGTTATTGGCTCCATCTTTACTGACCCGCAAACCGTCACTGATACCCTAAATTCCTCATTTTCCAACATAAGCTCAGTACTCTCGCCCAATTTCTTTGACCCCATCACAACCCCCAGCCTCCTTCCCTCACTCATCCACCCTTCTACTTCCACACCATCTTGGCCCAGGAAGCTAAACCCTACCTTCTTAAAGCCCTTCGTGGTACCCGCCACAGTAATGATACCGTGCTAGTCCTGGATGCAGTCATCTCCCCTCTCACATGCATTCTAAACTGCTCCCTCTGTCTTGAAAAGTTCCCTTCTGTGTGGAAAATGGCCATTATCACCCTTATCCACAAAAGTGGTGACCGTACCTCTCCTGGGAACTACCGCCTTATCTCCATCCTCCCCCCGCTCTCTAAAGCATTGGAAAAAAATCATCTCGGATCAGCTCACTGACTACCGCACTAAGTACGATCTCTGTGGTGAACAACACTACTTCCAGAGAGGTCATAGCACCACTACAGCCCTTCTGGAGTTCACTAGTTTTATCCACTCTGCCCTTGATAACAGTCATCTTGCCGGTTCAGTTTTCATTGATGTGTCGAAAGCCATCGACACTGTCAATCACCCCCCCTCCTCCTATCTACCCTCTCCCGTTTTGACCTCTCCCATGAAGTCACTGCCTGGTTCGAGGACTACCTCTCTGTCAGATCTCAATGAGTTAAAATAAACGTCACCCTCTCCAACTGCCTCCCCGTCCACCCAGGGGTATCTCAAGGCTCCATATGGGGCCCATTCTTTTCAGTCTTTTTGTTAAGAACCTTCCCAAGGCCTGCCCAGAGAAGATCATCGTGAATGCTGATGATGATGTCCTCTTCTCCTCTCACTCTAACCCCACTTCCCTTTATATGTCTCTGTAAGATTCCTTCAGTAAGGTGGAGTTGTGGTTCTCCAATCACAGGTTGGTACTAAACTACAAAAAAACTAACGTCATGCTTTTCTCCCACTACCAAAACAAACTCAAAGGTGTCCCCCTCCTTATCCATACCAAGCATCTCCTCCCTCTTGAGCAAGCCTATAACTGCAAATACCTTAGGACCACCCTTGATCCAGCGCTCACCTTCCATGAGCACACTCACCTCCTTGGCTCTACTGTGAATGCCAGCTCAGCCAGCTCTACCACCACCATAACTGTATACTCCCTGAGGCCCTCCAGCTTGCTGCCTCCTCCTCTGTTCTGTCCCTCATAGACTATGGGATCCTTGTCTATGGTTCTGCAGACAACACCACTCTACATAGTATAAGGGTTGCCTTGAATAAAGCCTGCCGACTAGTTACTTGTTGTAACAGACTCACTCATACCTGCACTCTCTACAATCTCACTAATTTGCTCAACCTTAATGAAAGGCTACAGTACCAGACCTGCCTATTTGCCAGGACAATTCTCAATGGCCTTGCCCCGCCGGGTGTATCCTCCCTCCTACATCCATCTCCCATGACTGTAGCTACCCATAGCACCTCCAAACCCTCCCTCCATGTTCCATATTTCAGAATGGCACTAGGGCAGTGGTCTTTCAGCTACTGTACTCCATCCTGGCTGAACTTTCTTCCCAACTTGTTGCTGTTGAGAACAAACTCAGTCACTTCAAGACCCTCCTTCGGGACCATCTTCTCAACTCTTGTACCTGTAACTGCCACTAATGTACTTCAATCCCCTAGTCAAGGCTCACCCACCTCTCTCTTGGACAAGGGGCCACTGTCCTGCTTTTCTCCCTCCCCTCTTGCCATCTCCCCTGTTCCCTCATACCCTCTCCTGAACAAGGGACTCCTATCCCGCCTACATGCTGGTTATCTGATTGAGTTGTATTAAAAAAAAATACTGTAGGGCCGGCCCGGTGGCGCAGAGGGCTGAGGCGTTGAACGCCACACCTCGCTCCACGCCGGCGACCCGGGTTCGGGAGGCGGACTTGGGTAGCGGTGGGTCGGCGAGGGAGCAATGGCGTCCGGCGACAGCTTCCGCCTACTCCGGGTGGGATCTGGCTGCATTCGGCGCTTATGCGACCCGGCGGAGGCTCGAGGAAGCAAGTCCTTGCGAGGATTGGCGGGTGGCCGTTGAGCAGAAGCCGGACGCCAGCGTAGCGTGCCGGCGTCAGGGGATGCGGTCTGCTCGGGAGGGAAAAAATGGGAAAGAGCCTGCGTCCGGGAGGAGCGAGGACCGGGACATGCCGCGATTTGCCTGCGCCCTCTCGACAGTCCACGGGGGCCGGCGAGAGCACTAAGTTACGTGGGTTGTCCCCTACCTCGTCCCCGCCCGGGGGCTAAGCCGCGGCTCCATGGGGGCCTGTGGACTGTTCATGTGGGGTTGCGGGTAGTGGGATGTTCGCGGGTCATCGCCGAAGTGTCAGAGGAGGCAGGCTGAGGGAGGAGGATAAATTACGATTTAAAAAAAAAAAAAAATACTGTTTGCTATGTAACCATCAACCTTTCTTGTTTGTCTTGTATAAAGCCTGCCAACTAGTTACTTGTTGTAACAGACTCACTCATACCTGCACTCTCTACAACCTCACTAATTTGCTCAACCTTAATGAAAGGCTACAGTACCAGACCTGCCTATTTGCCAGGACAATTCTCAATGGCCTTGCCCCGCCGGGTGTATCCTCCCTCCTACATCCATCTCCCATAACTGTAGCTACCCATAGCACCTCCAAACCCTCCCTCCATGTTCCATGTTTCAGAATGGCACTAGGGCAGTGGTCTTTCAGCTACCATACTCTATCCTGGCTGAACTTTCTTCCCAACTTGTTGCTGTTGAGAATAAACTCAGTCACTTCAAGACCCTCCTTCGGGACCATCTTCTCAACTCTTGTACCTGTAACTACCACTAATGTACTTCAATCCCCTAGTCAAGGCTCACCCACCTCTCTCTTGGACAAGGGACCGCTGTCCTGCTTTTCTCCCTCTCCTCTTGCCATCTCCCCTGTTCCCTCATACCCTCTCCTGAACAAGGGACTCCTATCCCGCCTACATGCTGGTTATCTGATTGACTTGTATTAAAAAAAAATACTGTTTGTTATGTAACCATCAACCTTTGTTGTTTGTCTTGTAACCAATGTACTCTCTTGATGTGAAGCCTTTGTAATTGAGTCTCTGACTCAAAGGATTGTAATTCCGATATTTGCTAATAAATAAATTCTTCTTCTTCCTCCTCCTCTTTCTCCTCCTCCTATTCTTCTTCTCCTTCTTCTTCTTCTTCCTCCTTTTCCTCTTCCTCTTCTGACTAAAATGAACAAGATCCATTTGGTGAAATGGTGGTGTGGTGTTCTTCAGGATATGAAAAATCATTCGACACTGTGTTGGCATTACCCTAGTATCGGCACCCTCTATGCAAGCATTGCTGTGTCAGTATTTTACTGTGGCTGACAAAACAATGCTGATCCAAAACAAAAATAAAGATTCCAGTTCTGTGACAATTCATCCTGTTATTAAGCAGTGGATCAGTTCACAGTCTGCCCTAGGTTGCTACGATCAGCGCTACAAAGCCAGAACAAGTTTAAGCCACTCTGAAAATCAGTGGTGAGAACCCCAGTTTAGGGCACTGTTATACTTATTTACTCATTCCAGTATAATACACTTTTGTAGGCAGAAAAAGAACAGTCAGTGAGGCAGGGGTGTCAGCAGGTTTCTAAAACTGGGTGGGTACACATGCCCCCATGAGTGACCTTTTACTAAAAGGGGGGGTCCGTGGGGATTTGCCCCACATAAGAAATGTTGATGAATTTGGTGCCAAATGGTGCATTTTAGAAGCCCAAAGATAGGTTATAAAAGCCTGCAAACACATGCAGCCCAGTGAGCTCTCGAACTGCCTGCTGCACTCTCTCTCTCTTCCTACCCTCTCTTAAAGACTGCAGTCTTTCTCTTTTACTTTTATGTTGCTTGCATGCATGTGCAAGAAACATAGTGCCATCATCCGAGTTTTCGGAGGTGTGGCAACCCTCTTCCAATTCAGTCAGTGTGTTTGCAGGTGCGGCCGCAGTTCTCCAATCAACGCTTCAGCTGTCTATGACAGCAGTTGAAAATGCAGTACCATACAGTTGAAAGGGAGAGCTATGCTTCAGTGAGCAGTGATAAGGTCACGTGCTCATGCGCGCTCCCCCATACACACACACGCACGCATACTGTGTGCTCGTCCACTGTGGAAACCTTCGTGTTTACTTGTGCAAAGTTTATGTTTGATTTAGCATCTTAGAATATTATAAATTTCTGTTTCAAAGTATGAATTCATGTGCTAGTCTGTGTGGGTTGTGCCTTTCCATTGAGGGATGGATGAAGGGCAGAGCAGTTTTTAAGGGTGAAATGCGGGACATCCCTTATAATCGGGGACAGTTGTGTGGTAAACTACAGTCCAATATTGGGAGGACCCAGTCCCACCAGGGCAGAATAAGCATTTTTGCAATAAAAACTCATTTCCAGCTCCTCTCCTTCTAACGCAGTGCTCACCTGTCACATCAATCAACACTTTACACCCACTGGGGTCGGCCGGCGATTTTCAGGTTCTCTCAAGACATCCTCTACTGATCCAAGAATATTGCAAAGCTCAGTGTGTGTATGTATGTATACTTAGAACACCCCCCCAAAAAAAATGTCAGTTGTCACAGACAACTCAGGAAAAATTCATGAAGACTGAAATGTGTCCATGTAACAAAAATGGAAAAAAGCACCGTCTCTATCTGCCTTACTATTCTGAGGTAAATTTGGTTAATTGCTTACCAAAACAAAACAAGGCACAGCTAAGATCAGTCTAATACAGAGCTGAGGTAAATCTAGGGAGCGATAACTAAAGGTAACAAACTAATTCATGGAGCGAAAAAAACAAAAGCTTATAATTCCGGCGCAGTTAGAAAGCAAATAATTGTCAATGCGTCTGTAAGATAAAGAGGGCAGCTGCGAATGACAATGACAGATTGCAAATTAAATTAAAATGCATCTTAAACAACGAAACAGCCTAAATAGGTTGTATGAAGTATAAGGGCAAATGCAGAGAAAATGTGTAATACTCAAAATGTTTGCTTATCCTTGTCTCAAGGTACTGGTGGAGAGAGTCCACAGTTATTACTGTAGCCAGAAGATTTGGGTCTGAAATGCTGTGTGCTTATTTATTCATTTGTTGCCCATTTTGATCCAAGAAAACTGCACACTAGCTGATCTGGGTCGAAATAAATGTTTTTTTCCCCCTCTTTGACAGAGACTTCTAATGTTTTTGACAAACAACACTACAACAGTGATCCTACTAAAACTGAGTAATCAATTAGGATTTTGTTTCGGGACAGAGTGGTATCTGTGAAAGGCATGCCTTGTTAGAAGTATTGCAGTACAGTATTTCCATGTTTAATTCGAAATGATGGTGTTCTGCGAAACTGAGTTAGTGTGGTGGGGAACAGGAAGTTCAAATCCCGCCACCGACGTGGACCTGAATTAAACCCCTTCCCTCCCCGTATATGCTGCGGGCCTGTCAATTTGCCTTACACAGCAGCTCCCCAGTAAAAGAGAGGGTGGGGCATTTCCATTTGGTATACTAGTGCCACGCTGGGAGCCCACCCCACTGTGTCAAAAGGTCCTATGGAAGACGGGGGTGCCCAATCCCCAGTCGGCTCCACGGCCACACCCCCAAACAGCCTTCCAGCTGCCTCGCTGGGAGCCCACCCCAGCGTGGCACAAGTCCAGCGTTGTCCAAGTAAAAAAAAAAAAAAACACCTAAAAGAAAAAAACTTTCCTCACAGACTGTCCTGACCCCCTTCCCCTCACCCACGCCCACCCTCTGTGCAACTACCTCCCCACACCCCCATGTCACCCCATACTTACCTCCGGAGTCCGGCGCAATGACCTTTGGTGGACCAGGAACACGTCTGCGCTCTTCAAAGCCGACCGCGAACTGAGGAAATACCGGTAAGCTGTATAATGGAATAAATAGGGTTTTTTCAACTTTACTGCATATCTCGGGCATTTTGGGGAACTTTTTCACCAAATTATCAACATGGGGTTTTTGGGACCCCACCTCATGAATTCTGTCACTGTCATGGTGTTAATCGGCCCGAAGGTGATTTCATGGTCTGGCGGTAGAGCCACCCTCTCGGGATCGATTATGAAATGACAGTGTCACAGTTCATGGTAGCCCCCCAAAACCCTTTTGTTGAAAATTTGGTAAAAGTTCCCAAAAATGACTGTTTTACAAGCATGCATTGCGCTGTTCCTACGCAAGCTCATAAATTTGCGAATTTTCAATATGTTCACTCCAGATTTTCAACATTGCCATTTTACCACACCTCCTTATGATCAGTACAGCTGTCATTTCTCACATCTCACCCAAAATGTGTTTCCACGCATGTAGCACACAATGGCGCAGTCGGTGTGCGAAATCAATGCTTGGGACAGATTAAGAAAATCACCATGACACAGTTTATGAGCAGATGTTTTAAAAACCCTTTGTTGAAAATTTGGTAAAAAGTTCCCAAAAATGACTGTTTTACAAGCATGCATTGCGCTGTTCCTACGCAAGCTCATAAATTTGCAAATTTTCAATATGTTCACTCCAGATTTTCAACATTGCCATTTTACCACACCTCCTTATGATCAGTACAGCTGTCATTTCTCACATCTCACTCAAAACGTGTTTCCATGCATGTAGCGCACAATGGTGCAGTCGGTGTGCAAACTCAATGGATGGGACACATTAAGAAAATCACAGTGACACTGTTCATGAGCAGAGGTCTTAAAATGGCTGTGTTGAAAATTTGGTGAAAAAATTCCTAAAAATGACTGTTTTACAAGCGTGCATTGCGCAGTTCCTATGCACGTTTGTAAATTCACTAATTTTTAATATTTGCACTCCAGATTTTCAACATTGCCATTTTACCATACCTCCTTATGAGCAGTACAGCTGTCATTTTTCACATGTTGCCCAAAATGTGTTACTGTTCATGTAGCGCACAATGGCACAGTCAGTGTGCGCAATCAATGTTTGGAACAGATTAAGAAAATCACAGTGACACTGTTCTTGAGCAGAGATCTTAAAATGGCTCTGTTGAAAATTTGGTGAAAAAATTCCCTTCAGCTGTTCTCCAATGTTACTAATGAAGACATTGAACAGGACTGGCCGCAGCACCGATCCCTGCAGCACCTCACTGGTCACCCTCTCTCCCTAGACTGCACCCCATTTACCACCACTCTCTGCCTCCTGTCTGTTATCCAGTTTCTAACCCAGCTTACCACCATTTCCCCCATGCCCAGCCTACCCAACTAGTTTATTAGCCTCCTGTGTGGGATGGTGTCAAAGGCTTTGCTGAAATCAAAGTAAGCGTTGTCCACTGCCCCACCCTGATTCACTTCCTTTGTCACCCAGTCAAAGAAATCAACCAGATTTGTCTGACATGATGACCCCACTGTGAATCCATGTTGTCTATGGTCTTGGGCTCCGATGGCTTCTAGATGCCCCACTATCCTTTCTTTAAGCAATGTCTCTATGATCTTCCCCACTACTGAGGTGAGGCTGAGTGGCCTATTGTTCCCTCCCTCCTCCCTGCTGCCAGACTTGTGTAGAAGGACCACATGTGCCCTGCTCCAATTCACTCGTGTTGAATGAGTCAGTGAACATGGCTGCCAGAGGCACTGCTATCTCCCTTCGCAGTTCTCTTAATATCCTTGGGTGTATGCCATCTGGTTCCATCGCTTTGTCCACCTTCAGTTTAGTGAGCTTCTGCAGGACTCTTTTGCCTTTGAATGGACTATTGTCCACCTCTTCACCCCCTTGGCAACTGCTGTACTGCTGTGGCCCTTGCCCCTCCCACTCTTCTGTGAATACTGAGCGGAAAGACAAAGTGCATGTCTTGGGAGGAAGGTATGGAACTATCACTTCCAAATGCCTAAACAGCACATACAAGCAAGCAACATTCGGCATTGACAAATGCTTGTTTTAACTGAGTTTTTTCCCCGATAAATGAATCTCAATTTCTTTCAGCTATAAGGTCAACCCAAGTTTACTATACTAGAGAGTTTGAGACATGGAGATATAAGTTCAGAACACTCTGGAGAGTAATATCATGCCCATTGCAACTATGCTGGACCACTAGATGTATGGCCATTGGCCACAGCCCTCAGTCATGACAGGATAAGCCAATCACAGTACTTTTTATTGAAAATGAATAGCATACCATACCATACCACAAGGTATTGGTATAAGTATGTCTTGGCCCTTGTAAGAAGGTGGTGTGTCAAACTCCTTTCCAAATTTCTAGCAGGAGGGACCCCAGATTACTTGTTTTAAAGTTACAAATTTCATTTTTTTGGGGGGGGGCACTAACGACCTTTCCACATGCCAGAAAATATTTCACTTTCTACTAGACCATATTATTTCACAACGTCACCACACAAACACTACACATCTAATGACAAATTAAATTTAATCTTTTTTTATCATAACAAAATACCTTGAACAACAATTTCATGCTTGCCTGAAGTGTGCTGCTCCTGGTGTAGATCTCCTGGCCTGTGTCCCATTCCTAATCTGGCTGAGACCTGCTCAGGAAGCTTTACTGCAACTAGCTGGCCACTGTCATCCGCCCTACTGTCCGCTGGCTGGCTCATTCAACTTCCCACTACTACTGCCCAGATCGGCTCAACAAGATTGGTTCCTAGCAGCCACAAAGAAACAAGCAAAGAAATCCCAGCTCCCAGAGACACAGAGCTAATGCACGGATCCCAAGTGGGAAACACAAAATCCAATAAACCAAAAAACTCCACACCTCCACAAACGATAGAATCCAGCACCTAGATGTGTGTAGATTTTAAATAAATTCTAGTGAACATGTACCAACTCACAAAGGCAGCATCCAGAAAAAAATCATATTTAAAAAAATGTATTAAATAAAATAGCCTATTGACTTCAAGGCAAAAAGAGTTCAGAAGAACAGTTGGTAATGCAGTCCACTCTGCTTATCCACATCCTCTGTAACGTGCTACATGAAACTGCATGAGTCAACATATTTGATGGCAAAGTTCAGTCATATGCCTTTTTGTCTTGCAAAACTGTTGAATTCATAAAAATCATTTTCAATAAAGCTGAAAAAATCAGTCTTGTTCAAACGTATGAAGTGCCTGAGAAAGTTGCTGTATATAAAAATCAAGTGATCAATAAATATTACCCAAAAAGGAGAGAGAACATATAGTGCCTTCAGTGTCAAAAGTCAGTGAACTATTATCACTCCAGGCTACAAAGTGTTCTTAAACAATCCAAAAGCAAGTGCTTCAGAATAAAGGGAAAGGGAGAGAAACTTGTTCAAATATCACCAAATGGCTAGGTGGGATTATGCTACAGCCAACTCAAAAGTCAATACCAACTCAGTCCAGTAGGGGATACACCTCCTCAGATTTATAAATCTGCTTGTGCCAGTCTTGGAGCTAATCTGCCCCACAGGCTATTATACTATGCTCAGGTCATGTAAGATCCTTTTGAAAGATGGCTAGAATTTCATTACTCACAGTCAGCCACCACAGCTACCGGCAGTGCTAGCACCCTGATCCCCAGGCAAGACTCGCACTTGCAAAATTAACATCAGTGGTTGCCGCCAACTTACCGCCCACCTCAATAATGAAATCCTCCTCCTCTTGGGTTCCCACACAACATTGCTTCAATCACCAATCATGGTCAGGCAGTCACCATCGATGGAGTAGCTGACTGCCGCAGGGTTGTTCAATTACTCGTTGCTAGATGAAATGGCGATAGGTGCCAATGCAGCAGCAACAGCTACACACATGAAGACTAGAGCCCTGGGAAATTTCAGCCAGTATTGGTGGCTGCACTGAACTCCTCTCCCTCAGTCAGTAAAGTAGGAGTGGAGGAGGTGCAGGACTAAGAGGCTCAGTGGCTCAGGCTGGTATGTGAGTGAGTGAGTGAGCGAGTGAGTGAGTGAGTCAGGTGAGCGTGATATATTTCCTAGTGTTGAGGGCCATGGAATGTGCCTCCACTTAAGTGGAACTTGTTTTTTGTAATTATTCTTTTTACAGCCACCAAAATATAAGCATTTTTTGTTCGATCTAAGGATTAACTAATTGAACTGTCTATCTATGATATATCTATTGAAAAATAGCTCACCCCAATATTTACTAAGAGACTATAATGTCAACCTATGATTATTAATTAGCACAATTCTGCATTGCTGACTGTTGGATTTTTTTTAATCTTATTTCTAATCTCTTCTGCTCTGTATATCTCTTACTCTCTTAAAAAGTTATAAAAATTAAAAACAATAAATTACTTTTCTGTGAGGGACACTAACTGTTTGAAATGAGAGGCAGTTCTGCTATTGGGGCATGTAACTTCAGCAGTACAAATTTGGATGACAGCCTGCAGTTACACATACCCAGTTGTAACCAAGGATTAAAATATAATTATTTAGCTATTAAAAATGATGGACAATAGTTATATAATATTACAAGTCTAATAAGTTTTTCATAAGGCAAACGCACACTCTGGTTGCTGTACTGGGCATTAATCACTTAGAAAGGTCAAGTACAGCTCAGAGTGGAGTGCACAATTGTACACTTTCTAAATAAAAGCCTTCCCCCTTACAAATTTGATTAAACTTACAATTGCAATAATGACCTCAAAGCCTGTCTTTTCTTGGGTATTGACCACTGGCTAAGGGAGGATTCACCCTCGGCTGTACCTTGGGCCACTTTTCCCCCAAACTGGTTGTTAATCTCTAGGAAATGACTGACTGTTTGGTCATTATTACTTAAATGAAAGTGCCCTTAATGGAGGTTCTGACCCCTGATTTTCAGACAGGCTGAAATTTGTCCTGGTTTTGACTGTTGTGGCAGTCATAATACCTTTGGGCTGATTATGAACTGGAAGACACTGCTAACATTAGGGTCATGCCAACACTGCCTCGCACGAATGTTCAAATCCTGAGAAACACCACACCACCAATTCGCCAAGATCCCAGGGATTTTTTACCCTGTGTTTTCATTTCCCTACTTTGTGCTCCTTTATCGAATAGGTGCAATAATATATTTTTTTGCAGTTTATTTCTGTACTTTTTGAAAAACATAGTATAACAACTGACACCTTTAGTGTCCCCCTTTTTACATCTCATGACAAACACTGCATGGTGACGTTCAAAGGCCAGAGCAGTAGCTTTCCTCATGGGTGGCCCCATCAATCACTGTTAAAGCAAGAGAATAGTGATGTGTACTGTGCCAGACCTGTAACTTGATTCATGAGTGGCCTACATAGGTATCTGACTTCAACTGCATATTCACAGACATGGCCTTGCAAAACTATCTAAATTTTTCTCATTTTCAGACTAAGTGCCACAAAAGTGAGGTGGTATCTCATAAAAGTGGTTTTGTAAGTCACAAACACATGTACACGAGTGACAAGCACGTGGCCTATTTTTTATGACACACTTCAGCCTAATTTCAACGTATTTGTTTTTTTTAACAAAGAAACACTTGAGGAATCACTCTTACATCTACACTGTCGACCACACAGGTTTTAGACTTAGCTTCCAGTTGACTTTCTTATTTTAAATGTGCAATGTTTTTTGTTAATTTCCCAGTTTATGAAATTGGGTTTGCGAGTCATAAAAGCAGATTCACAACTTACAAAAGCAGGGCCTGTTTTCATGAGAAGCAATAGCTAATATCAATACTATTTTAAAAACTATTGTTTTTCAGGGGAAAAACACTGCTGAAGAATCAAGGATCACAACTGAATAAAGCACCACTGTCAAGAAGAATTTACCTTACACTCTACACTGCTGACCAAATTTCTTTATTTATTCATTCAACATTTGGTAACTGGGAAAGGCACCATGAGCAGAAGCTCATTTCCAGGTGCAACCCGTGGGCAGGGCTATAAAACAGAGGATAAACAAGAAGTAGGTTACTTGGTAAATAAACTGTACATAGAAGCAATTTGTTCAAAAACAAGTACATGTGATGAACAAAGAGTAGTTACAATTATATACAATATAATGCTGTATACATATATACATATATATATATATGTACTGTATATGTATATATATGCACACACAATTAGGGGTTGCATAGATAAACCAGCAGGTGAACAGGAGAAGATAGGCTATACAGGGAAAAAGACAAAAGGGAACCTTTCAAATGTCATCTTTTACAGTATCAGGTGAATTATCTAGGTCACATTGTGTCTGCCAGCAGAGTGTCACCTGATCCAGAGAAACTAATAGCAGTGAAAGATTGACCAGTACCAATAACAGTACAAGACATCAGAAGACTTTTGGGTTTTGTTGGGTATTACCACCGATTTGCAAGGAACTTCTCCAAAATAGCATTACAGCTAAATGAACTCCTCAGAGGAACCAAGGTGGGACAAGTACTCAAAAAGCAGCCAGTCAAGTGGGCCAAAGAGCAACAAGAGGCTTTTGACCAACTAAAACAAATTCTTACACAAGTACCTGTGCTGGCGTACCCTGATTATTCCAAACCCTTCTGGCTCTACACAGATTCAAGTAATAAAGGGCTAGGCACAGTGTTAGCACAGGAGCAAGAGGGCATCGAGTGAGTCATAGCGTATGCAAGCCATGGATTGAGAGGATCAGAGCAAAATGATGTTCGGTACAGTTAATTTAAACTGGAATTTCTTGCCTTGGTCAGATACACATAAACTCATGTTGAGAGTGGTATGTAAGATGTTTTAAATTTAGATATTGATTGATCTCATCCTTTAATATTTCCTCCAATATTTTAGAGGAGATAGCAGTGAGGCTAATGGGATGATAGTTTGCGGGGTCAGACTTGTTCCCTTTTTTTAAAAATTGGAATGACTATTGCTGATTTCCAGCAATCAACTACTTCCCCTGTGTCCAAAGATTTTTGAAAAATATAAGTTAGGGGAGGGGCTATTGTTTTAGTCAATTCTTTCAATATTCTTGGGTGTAGACCATCAGGACCCGAAGATTTGTTAGGGTCTAAATTAGCTAGCCTTGATTCAACATAAGTGATTTTTAATACTGTTTTGCCTTTTATATAAATATCTTGTATTAATACTGGATGAGGATCACTTTTTTTGTTATATACTGTCAAAAAATAATTATTTGCTAAATTTGCCATTTCTTTGTTGTCTGAAGTTGTATCCCCATTTATTGTTTTAAGAGGTCCTATGCTGTTTGAGTTCTCTTTGATATTATTAATATAGGCGTAAAATGCTTTATAGTTTCCATTGACTCTGTTTGCTAAATTTATTTCATGATTAGTTTTAGCCCTCTTAATTTTTTTTTTATTATTGGATAGTTGTATATATTGAGTCCTAGTGTTATATGATTTAGTTGTTTCCCATTTCTTAAACAACCTATGTTTCCTATTTATTAATTTTTTGATTGTCAGTGTCCACCATTGTTTTTTATTGTGTTTTGGTAGATACTTTTGTTTAACGGGGATATTGTTAGCTATTTGCTGTTTGATATTAGTAGAAAATATTTCCCAAATGTCACTTATGTCATCTTGTCCAGAACTGTTCATCTAAGTGAAAATCCCTGTAATAAATTGCAGTCATAAACAGTTGTTTTCATTCTCCAAACAGGAATAATTTGTGAATATTGTTGCATTCCAATATTTTAAGATAAGTCTTTTAACTTGCATAATACTGGCTTTAACAACCCAGAATTTGTATTGTGAATGATTTATTATAGTTATAACCATCTAAAATTGTTGAATAGATATCTTGACCTAGTCTAGCTTTAATAATCTTATCTGTAAATGAGAATACTTCAGATTAACATTTTTAAATCAACTGATAGGACTCTAGGGAATGAGATAAATCAGTATTTTCTGCCTGGCAATGCAATTTGAATTATCTTTTAGATTTGCTTTATTTAATTTCAAAGGCATGAAATATGCTCTATTGACTACTTTAAACTGAACTGATCTATCTCTAGAAGTGGTATGCTTATCATTGGATTGTAAAATCAGATTCCATTGTTTCTGTGTCAAATGTATAACAAGTTCTTGTGATCATCTATTTTTACAGATTATCTTTTGAACAGATTCTCCTTTCAATGATACATTTTTGACATTAACCACTTAAAGAGTCCTTTTCAGTCTCTGGCTTTAGTCTCCCTATCTCCTCCTCTTCCATCCTACTATTGTTTTGAAAATGTGATGCTCTGTGCCATCATGTGTACTATATATATATCTCAGGTATATTTAGGTATTTATTTCTTAGATGTGCATATTTGAAAAAAAGTAATTGTGTAATCTAGCCCACATTTTCCTTTACAGTACTCCCAGACTGTGAACCTTTTTCTAGAAAACAGATCCACCCATCTGGAGATGCTAATCTGTTTCCAATTAGAGAAATGAATGACCTTACAATTCATGTTAATGTTTTGGATTATTCCAGAGCATATTTGTTTTGAATTTCTTAGTGTCTGTTTTGGTCCTGGTCAAATACTGTCTAACCAAAGCACTCACATTTTGAATTATGTTACTTTATTTTTTTAACTGTGTCAGTGCAAATCATAATATTTTTACTGATAAATCAGTATTTGTACCAATATTAACCAAAACCTTTCCTTTTCTCGTCTGCTAATAGTATTGCATATTTGACTAGGTATGTAATATGATAATTCCTTGGATTTGGGCATACAAAGCCTCTCATTTTTTTTACGTTAGCATAATTTTGGCCAGGCTAGTCTTGATTTCTTAAAGTTCCATATAAAGTCTTTGAATGCATTTATATTTTTCATAATTGTCTGGAATATGCACTAATAACACTTATAACATATAAGAAATATAGGGTATTGTAACCATTTTCAAAACTTTTATTTTGTCCCATGATGAGAGTGTTGTTGTTTTTTTTTTTTTTTGCCAACTCAGAATTTTGTTTTTCATATTTTCCAGCAGAAATATGTGATTATGTCTATGAAAATCTTGTAGTATATTGGTTAATTTGATTCTCCAGATATTCCATGTACTCTGATTAATTGTAGCCTTACATATGGGCAAAATGCCTTGCATTGAGTTTATATTAAATGACGCATCTTTGATTTAGTCTCATTTATAGCATAACCAGATACTAAAGAGAACTGAGCTATTACTGACTTTAGTTCTAACAGGCTTTCTTTTGAATTTTCTAATCATCTGCATATGTTGTAGTATAGTGATTTCTTCACACACTGCCACACCCTTTATTTGATTATTAGATCTGATTTCTATTAGAAGAATTTCCAATGCAAGTACAATGTCAGAGATAATGAACAGTCTTGGCTAACTCCCCTAGAGAGCTCACAACATTTTGTCAAACTTTTATTAATTTTAAGCCTTGACTTAGGGACATCATACAGGACTTTATTCATTCAATAAACATTACTGGTATGAAGAAAAGATACTCCCATTCTAAGAAATCAAATGCCTTATTGGCATCTAATCTTATTACAATTGCATCTGTATCCATTATTTGAAGATATTCTATAATATAATTAACTTTATGAATACTGCAATGAAGTTGTCTTCTAGGAATAAAGCCATTCTAATTATGTTGCATATTTTTCTGTAAAAATGGTAATATCCAGTTATTAAAAACGTTGGCAAATATTTTGTATTAATTATTTAAGATTGTGATCAGTCTGTAATTTTATACTCTTTTAATGCTTTGTCCTTACTTTAGTAATAACGCAAAAAAGCTGACTTAAAGGAGATAATCATCCTATTTTGTTTTTTAAATAGCTTCAAATAACATCTCTAGAAGGGAGTTGCTCATTCAGAAATATCACTGTAAAACTCTATTGTGAAACCATCATCTCTGGGACATTTCCCTTTAAACATTGATCTAATGGTATTACTAATTTCTTCTTGACTAGTAAGGGGCAATAAATGAGATGTTTCCTCCTGAGTTAACTTGTAACTTTGTAAAATGACTGTGTACTAGTTTAACTCCTCTCTAGAGGGGTTACTGTGTGATTTGTACAGTTCTTGACAGAAGTCTATAAAGCAACCCCAAATATTTCCCTTTTCTGTTTGTAATGCCTCCTGTTTATCATACATAGCTATTATCTTTTATTTTTGTTCAAGTATTTAAAATATTTTAGCTAAATACTTTCCAGGGGTCTCACTATAGAAATGCCAAATGTTCTTTTGTTTAAGCCAATTATTTTTAATTCCATATATTTTTATACTGTTTAATTTTTTCATGTTTTCATATTCTGCTTTTCTTGATACATCTCCTTCTTAACATTCTTGTCTAGATCTCATACATTTTCTTCTATTTCTTTTATCATTGCTTTCCTTTTTTTTATTCCTCCAGGAAGCTTCAGAGATAATACCACCACATAATGTGGCCTTTATGGCACCCCAAACAGAAATAACATTATTAGCATCCACTTTATTATTATATGTAAATTCTATAATAGTGCCTTTGCTCTTGTTTGTAATTCATTGATCTCTTAGTAAGTTATTATTAAAGTTCTATATACTGAACAGCACTTTCTGAGGTCAATTTCAACATACACAAGTAAACCACAGAGCTGTGATTTGATATACACATTTGTTTATTTCAGGACTGGTGACATGAATAGTCCAACAGCAGTGCCCATGAAACTAAGATATAATCAAAACTAGAACTTGTATCATACTGAGATAAAAAAAAGGCATATCGTCTGTCACTACCATGCATTTCCCTCCAAATAACCACCAGGAAGTTACTATCCCAAAAATGATTTAAACCATACCTTACCACAGGGTCAGACTGGGAAGCAAAGGACCCACCTGGAAATGGGTCTGAGGGGGCCTTGGTACTGGCTCTTGGGGGGGCCCACTACAAAGTCACAGGGTGGCCTTGGTACTGGTCCTGAGGAGGGGCCCCCACTACAAAGTCACGGGGGGGGCCTGGGCTTCTCCAATTTCATACTGAATGGCAAGGCTGTGTCACATATATCATGGACATAGATGCTTCATTTGTGCCTTAGTTGCAGTTCTGATGAACATTTTGCTTGTTTTCATGCTAAGTAAACCTTATTTTGCCAGGTTACTAGGGCCTGACTAGCCCTCATGGCCTTCATTATTCTAAATATTTTTACTAGTTTAATTGAAGACTGTCGATGTTAACATCTGGGCAATTATCTCTATTCACCTGCTGTAACCAATGTATTTGCTTTTTTCTGCTGCTCTTGGTGATACTTTGTTGTCCTGCCCTGTTCTCTGTGTTCAATAAAAATATATTTAAAAATGAGAGAAGTAGCTCATGATTTTACATGTGATGTGTTCAAATTCAGATCACATGTTGGACCTTCTTCTTTACAGCGGGTATTGGCACATAGACATATGTCAATGGAATGGCAACAGCCAATCCAAATACAGTATTTAACATGTCCATTTTCTAATTTGTAATTGTGTGCTATGTAACATAGTTTTTAACCATTTAATTGTGTCTGTAACAAGTGCTCCACAGGGTCTCCATTATAAATGAGTATTCTGCTCAATGTATCTTCCCAGAATAAAACTAAATTGAAAACTTAGAAACTGAACTGAATTCTGTTGGGGGCAGGGGCCTATTCCAGTGAAAGGGTGGGTGTTCCAGCAAGTGGGTTGTTATCCTGGCCCTTAATGTGGGTACTGAGGCAGACAGAATTTTCATTTCTGTCCTCAAGTGGTCATTCTGGCCTGGGGTGTCAGTGTGGCAGACAGGCTAGTCATTCCAGCCCTAGTTTGGGCATTCTGGGCCACTGGGTGGTCATTTCATTACCACAGTGGGCATTCTGGCCTGAGCCTGGTCATTCTGTCCCTCAGGTGAGGGTATTCCAACTCTAGGATGGCTATTTAAGCCCCAGGGTGGTAATTCCAACCCTAGGGTTGATGATAAGGCACAGAGGGTGGTCATTCCAGACACCAGGGTGGACATTCTGTCCCTAGAGTGGTCATTTTGATTCCAGTGTGGGCAATTAGGAACACAGTTGGCAATCTGGCTCCAGGGTGGGAACTTTTGCCTTAGGAAGGTCATTCCAGTACCCAGGAAGGGAATTCTGTCCACAGGGTGGGCATTGAGGCACACGGTATGGTCACTTCAGCCCCCAGAGTGGACTTTGCAGCACCAGTATGGGCACTGAGGCACAAAGAAGTGTCATTTTGGAAACCAGGGTGATCATTCCAGCCTCAGGGTAGGCACTGAGGCACAGAGACTAGTCATTCTAGCCTCCAGGGTGGTCCTTCTGGCCATAGAGTAGGTACTGAGGTGCAGAGGATGGTCATTCCAGTCACTGGAGTGGATATTCCAGCCCTAAAGGTGGTCATTCTAGCACACAGGGTGTTCATTCTGGCACTTGGGTGGTCATTCCAGCCCCAGAGCGGTCCTTCCAGACACCAGAGTAGGCATTCCAGCCCTAGGATGGTCATTCAGGCACAGGAGGTGGGTATTTTGGCTCTAAGGTGATCACTTCAGCCCTATGGATGGCACTGAAGCACAGAGAGTGGATATTCTGGCCCTATGCTGGTCATTCCTATCCTAGGCTAGTCATTCTGACCCCCCAATGGGTAAGCATTCTGTCTCTAGAGTGGTCATTCCATTCCCCAGGGTGGGCATTCCAAACCCTAGGTTAGTTATTCTGGGCCACTGGAGGGGGGTATGGGGGTCATCCTGGCCCCAAGAGTGGGCATTCTGGTCCTAAGGTGATCACTCTGGCCCCCAGGGTGGTAATTCTGGCCCTTGGGGGACATTCCAGCCCCAGGGTCAACGCTGAAGCACACAGGGTTTGCATTACAGCCCTAAGATGGTCATTCTGGCAACCAGGATGGTCCTTTTATAGTGGTCATTCTAACCCTGGGGTGGCATTGAGTCACAGAGGGTTGGCATTCTGACAAGAGTGGGCACTAAGGCTGAACAGGTATTCTGGTCCCAGAGTGGGCATGTCAGCACCAGGGTGGGTACAGAGGCAAAATGTGGTCATTCCAGCCCCCAAAGTGGGCATTCTGGCATAAGAGTGGTAGGTGAGTCACAGAAGGTTTTCATTCCACCCACCAGAGTGGGTATTCCAGCCCTAGGGTAGGCACTGAGGCAAGAGATTGTTCACTCCAGCTGCCAGGATGGGCATTCTGGCCCTAAAGTAATTATTCTGGCCCCTAGGGTGGGAATTACAGCCCTAGGTCATTCAAACATGTAGGGTGGGCATTCCAGCCCAGTGGGGGCATTTCAGACCTAGGGAGACCATTTCAGACCCAGAGTAAGCACTAAAGTACAGACTCTACAATGAGCTATGGAGCTCTCCCACCATTTCTCTCTCCCAAAATCTACCCCAGATTTAAATAAAAAAATCATAAGTCCCTCATACATGTAATACTAATAACCAGCAGTCAACTTTTTTCTTAACCATCATCTGCTTCTATCTACTCACATATGATGCAAAAAAAGGGATGGGTAGGGTGCAGGTGGACGAGACCTTGCTTTTGCGGGTAGAGGGAAAAGAACCAATGGTGTCATATTTCTATAATTAAGCTTCACTGGGCGTTTGGGGGAGGAAGTGGAAGTGGGAATGGTGGGGGAGATTCAATTTAAAAAACAAGTTGCATGGCGGAAGGGGTAACTACACATAACACAGAGGTGGGGGTCGATTAATGTTTTTCTAATAATAAAATTGTGAAAACCAGGGCTAGTTGGTCAGCAGTCAGAAACTTCATTAAGTCTTAATGAAGTACAAAGTTCCTGACTTCACATTAGCTTCACTCAAGAAGTAAAACTGTGCAACCTCTCTAACTTTGGGATTGGATCTTGCATCCGTAGTCTCAGAGGCAACAGCTCTAAACATTCATCTAAAGGGACACTGCAGTTAGAGTTATAGACCGTATGTGGCATTTTGTGATCTCAGCTTTGGCCATCAGATGGAACTCTGCATTGTCTGATTACAGATTGTATATTTATTTATTTTTTTTATTTAATTGTTTAGCCAGGTATAGCACACTAAGCTGGAAGCTTTTTTTACAGGAGCGACCTGGGAGCACAAGGAGGTTAAGTGACTTGTTCAGGGCTACACAGTATGCAAGTGGAAGCTGTGGAATTCAAACCCAAGTCTGGTCTGCTGGATGTCACCAGATCTGTAGCTCAGAGCCTTAGACCACTGCGCTATACTGCCTCCAATATTACATTACTTCCTCTTTTTCTTGTTAATTTTTACAGGTCAGGATCCAGTCATCATAATCAGTATAGTATTTGTAGCTTCTTAAATACTGAGACACACTGCTTAAATTGTTTCAGATACAGTACTTTATTTATTTGGTTATCAGAAAAGGATACTTGCACTGCTGTCAGTGTTAATTCTACTGAAAAAAAAAATGGCCTACACCTTACTCCTGGAATGCCCTTAGCGGTCTTAGCCTCAACCTTGACCACAAACTATGGACCAGACTCCTGAGATTGAATTGCATACATTACAGGTGCTCCTATAATGCATTTAAGCTTCTGAAGCCCAGTCAGTTATTACAATTGTAATTGTGGCAGCTGAAGGAATATCATAGCTGCCAATTGTTAGTTGGATTACTTGGACTCCCCCAACCCCCCAGATGCATTTGGAGACAAGATGTTACCAACTCACAGTATGTCTCATCTGGTAAAACATTTGAAATAAATAAATAAAACCATTACCCGGTGCCAACTATGGCAGATAATGCCAAAGAGAGAGAATACTATATGTTCCTCTAATGCCCCATTTCAACAAAATGCATTCCCTAATTTAAGGGAAAGAATGAGTGTTTGCTGAGAGTAATAATGGCCTGAAAACATTTTATTTTGTAGTGATATTGCATACTGCAGGTATAGGGACACAAATGACTAATGAGTCTGATGTTTGAACTGTTTACAATTTTACTTCATTTGGAACTGCATGCTTGGTCGGCTCGCCAGGCCTCCCCCTGACCCCCTCCCGAGTCCCAACTGAAAAGCTTTTAAATTTCTCTTTGTTTCTTACCAGACAGATGCTCCTCTAGGTCATTTTCGAATAATCTCACTCCAGCCTTCGGCTCCAGAGTCTTGAACGCTACAGGCCGCAGTCGGGTCCGGTACTATCTGTCGACTCCTCGAGAACTGCAGTCTGCGCACAAAGAACAGCTCGGACACTAGTCGGTCACAACACTCAGGATCAGGATCACTACCAGCTGGTAAGAGAGACTGCCGCACTACAGGGTACCGACTTTTGAGGTGCCTGCCGTCGCGCCATGTGACGTCAGTGTTGAGCGTCGGTTGGTGACTCCAGCCAATCAAGTACACGCCCCCTTTACTTGCCTAACCGGTTCCTCAATCCCTGAAACTGAAATCCCATCCGGTAGACTCACTGTACACAACACAAAGGGCCCAGCCCCACAGACACTATCACACTGACGCTGTCTGGATCTCCTGCTGTGCCTGTAACTTTTTGGGAATGTGGCGTTGTGCAGTAGGTATGTGGCCTTCATTCATTGACACGAACAATCTTATCCGCGACCATGATTCCTTGCCCCCCCATAACCAGCATCAGTACGCATGGGCTTACAGCTGGGGGGGGCTCACCCGGAAATTTCCGGGTATCCGGACAGGCCAGTCCGACCCTGCCTTACCAGGTAAGGAAAAAGGTCTGGCTCCCCATATGACACACCGGGGAAATGCCAGACCTCACCCAACAACTAACACACCAAAATCTGGCCAGTGGAAAATCATGTATACAAATGCTCACAGTCTGGGAAACAAGATCCCTGACCTGCAGACAATAATGACAGAGGCTAAACTGGACATAGTAGCAATTAGCGAGATGTGATTTACCAGTAACCACGCATGGGAGACTTCAGTACCTGGCTGGGTACTGTTCAGAAGAGACTGAGGTGCAAAAAGGGAGGGGATGGAGTGGCCCTGTATGTCAATGAATATATCAAAGCTACAGAAATTCAGAATACACATAAGGAGCCAGAAGAACTGTGGGTCACCCTGGAAACAGGAAATGGGACAACCATATGAACTGGGGTTGTCTACAGGCCCCCAAACTAGGGGAGGACATAGACACATTACTGTTAGAAGATATACAACATGTGACAGCTAAAGGGGAGGTTCTGATAATGGGAGACTTCAACATGCCAGATAGAGATTGGTCAATACCAGCAGGAACATCTGCCAGAACTAGACACATGGTGGATTCTCTTCAGGAAGAGGGCCTCAAACAGCTGATACAACAACACACAAGAGACAGGGCTATCCTAAATCTAGTAGTAACTAACACAGAAAGGATCACAGATCTTCAGGTAGAAGGTCACCTGGGGGTCAGTGACCATCACATGGTATGGTTCAATGTGGCCACTAGAACTAAATCATCCCATTCCAAGGCAAAAATATGGGACTTCAGAGGAGCTGACTTTGATAAGATGGCCAACAGAGTTAAGCTAGCCCTGGCAAAAATAAATACAGGTGAGGGTGGTACAGGTAACATGGGCAAGCATTAAGGATGCAATACTTGAAGCAACATCCCATTGTGTTAGAGAGAAAAGGAAATGCAAAAGAAGAAGGAAACCACTTTAGTTCTCAAAAACAGTAGCAGAAAAGGTCAGAGCCAAAAGGCTGGCCTTCAGTAAATATAACGGAACTCAGAGGAATGAAAATAGGGAGGCATACCAAACTTTCCTAAGGGAAGCAGGGAAGGCAGTAAGGCAGGCAAAGGCCCAAACCAAGAAAACACTAGCACAGACAGTAAAAGAAGGTGACAAGACTTTCTATAGATATATTAGTGAAATGAGAAAGTCCAGAGGGGGTATTGCTAAGACCAAAGGCAATAAGGGGGCATGTGAGGAGGAGGACCATGTAAAGGCATCTATCCTAAATAGATACTTCTGCTCAGTGTTTACTGAAGAGAAGGTAGAGCAGGGCCCACAGCTCAGCACCATGGACACGGGGGGTGGAGGGAGGTGAGCACTAGTCCCTTTACAAAAGAAAGGGTCCTACAAGAGCTCAATAAGCTCAGGGTGACAAGGCAATTTGACCTGATGGCATACATCCCAGGGTACTAAAGGAGCTAAGGGTGGAACTAGTAAAGCCATTATCAGAACTGTTTAGTGAGTCTCTGAGCACAGGAGAGGTCCCAGAAGACTGGAGAAGGGCTCATGTGATCCCGCTCCACAAGAGTGGTAGCAGGGAGGAGGCAGGGAACTACAAACCAGTCAGTCTTACCTCAGTAGTGGGCAAGATTATGGAGGCACTCCTTAAGGAACGGATAGTGCAACACCTGGAATCCATTGGAGCACAGGATCCAAGACAGCATGGGTTTACAAAAGGAAGGTCCTGTCAAACTAATCTCATAGATTTCTTTGACTGGGTAACCAGAGTGGTAGACCAAGGGGGAGCAGTTGATGTCACCTACCTTGACTTCAGCAAAGCTTTCCATACTGTTCCACATAGACGATTGATTAATAAGCTGGGTAGGCTCAGGGTGGCTCAGAAGCTGGTCAACTGGGTGGAAAAACTGGTTGACAGACAAAAAAACCGAGAGTGGTGGTAAATGGTATACAGTCAGAAGGGATGCAAGTCACAAGTGGGGTACCTCAGGGATCAGTCCTGGGGCCAGTCCTCTTCAATATCTTCATCAGTGATATTGCAGATGGACTGGAGGGTAAGGTTTGTCTGTTTTCAGATGACACCAAGGTCTGCAACAGAGTAGATGATCCAGATGGAGTAGGCAGAATGAGAAGAGATCTGGATAAACTGGCAAAACGGTCAGAAGAGTGGCAACTGGGGTTTAATGCAAATAAGTGCAGAATCATGCACATAGGGAAGAGAAACCATGAAGCCACCTATAGACTGGGAGGGGAGTTGCTGGCAGTCACAAGGGAAGAAAGAGACTTGGGCATCATCATCACCGATGACCTGAAATCATCCAAGCAGACCACTAAAGCAGTACGTAAGGCTAGGGAGATGTTAGGTTGTACTAGTAGGGGTATCACGAGTCAGAAGAGGGAGGTAATAATCCCTCTTTACAAGACACTGGTTAGGCCCCATCTGGAGTACTGCGTGCAGTACTGGAGGCCACACCTTCACAAGGACATTAACCAAACTAAGGCAGTCTAGGGAAGGGCAACCAAAATGGTGCAGAGACTACATCAGAAAACATATGAGGACAGATTAACGGAGCTCAATATGTATACCCTATAGCAAAGGAGGGAGAGAGGTGATATGATCAAAACATTCAAACACCTTAAGGGCATTAACAAGGTGAAAGAGTCTAACATGTTTCAATATAATAAAAATAGCAGGACAAGAGGACACAGCATGAGATTAGAGGGAGGCCGATTAAGAGGTAATGTGAGGAAGTTCTTTTTCACATAAAGGGTGGTGGATGCATGGAATGGCCTACCTCAGGAAGTGGTGGATATGAATACAGTGCAGGGCTTCAAACAGGCATGGGATAGGCATAAGGGAGCAATACAGATGAGTATGAATAGATAGGCCATTGACAGAGCAAAGGCCGATGGCACATTTATAAGGTAGAAAAAGAAATGGGCAGACTGGATGAGCCTTCCGGTCCTTATCTGCCATCAACTTCTATGTTCTATGTTTCTATGTAAATTCCTAATTTGAATTTCTCATGTTCCTTACTGGAAGCAATTTTGTCCAGGGACACATCTCTCAAGCTATTTATATACCCTCCTATAAGAATATACTCACATTTCCATTGACATAGTACACTGTTAAGAGTTGCAAAAAATGATTGAAAATGTTTACAGAGTGCATATATTCACCCTATAATACATAACAAATTATCTATTTCCACCTTTAATAGGATTCTACTACCCACCTGACTTGAAATTTAAACAATAACAACAGTGCCGACAAAGTGCCAAAAAGGCTATTGCAATCTTAGGCTGTATACATAGGCACATCAGAAGCAGGGACAGAGTCGTTATTATGCAGTTGTATGTTTCCTTGATAAGGCCACATCTGGAGTACTGCTCTCAGTTTTGGTCCCCAAATACTAGGTTAGAGATCTGGAGAGGGTACTGAAAAGGGCTACTAAGATGGTCTCAGGCATAGATAGTTTCAGTGAGGACAGATTGGCTGCATTGGAGCTATACTCATTGGAATATCAAAGACTGCAAGGGGATTTGTACTTATTGTTCAGATCTTCTATCCAGTAATGACCTTTGGGAGTGCCTGGGATTTGAACTTCAAGAGCAATCTTATAATACAAGAGCACATGCCCTGCAGCTCAAAAGGGAAACAAGTTTGACCAAGAGAAGCGCTGGATGGTATAGTCAGAGAGTAGTCAGTGTCTGGAATGGCCTGCCTATGTATGTTACAGGAAATGGCTCTATGACTGAGTTTAAAACTAGAATGGATAATGGATAATTACTTCATGAGGAAAAGAATCTCAGGCTATCCCTTTGTGTAAAGGGTAAGCTTTCTAACGGGCTTATGGCCTAATTACCTGGAACAAAACCTATGAAACCTCATCTAAAAAACAGTTTAATATTTTACCTCTAAACCCCTGCCCAATCAATATTACCACCCCACTACTTTTACCATTCCCTGTATGTGAAAAATAGATTTCTTTCACAGCCCCCTTTTCAATTTTAGAGATTCTCTGTTATTAAAAAATATTTATTGTTGTGCAGCCACATCTGTTTTTAATCTCTTAAATGTCAAGACTCTAAATCTCTTTATTAATTCAATTTACATTCCAAGTTACAAAAAAACATTAAAACTAGGCTCCATTTTGTGTAAACTTCAATTTTCTTGTTCAGAAACATTTCTTGTTGTGCAGCCACGTCTATTTTTATCTCTTAAATATTTCAAGACTTTAAGTCTCTTTATAGCAGTATTAATTCCATTTACATTCCAAGTTAAAAAAAAATAAACTAGTCTCCATTTTGTGTGATCTTCATTTCCCCCCACTTTTTCTACCTTAATTAAACTCACCCTGCCTATAGTAATTTCTAGCTCTCTAATCTCCTCTCTTTTTTCAGTGTTTCCTCCCCCCCCACACACACATATGGATTCCATGGACAAAGTCTGCCATCATGCCCCACATAGTTGGCACACCTGCAATAGCCATGACTGTTACACACCCTGCACCAAGAGAACAAAGATGAACATAGATAAGAAGGCAAAGTTCCATCTATTAACTCTTCTTGTCCAGGGGTTGATTTTAACATTGTTCTACTAGCCCAGGGCCTATTGCAAATTGAACAGGATTAGTACAGCTAACCCTCTACTTATCCATCTTGACCAGTGCAGGTTTTCCATGGCTGTTGAAGTTTACAAAGGCTCTATTTTAGGAGGTTGCAACTTTCATGCTAATCTTCCTCCGTGTTCCAGATTGTCTGGTGTGATTAACAGCTCATTAAGAGCTGCAATTGTCTTACAGTTCAAGAGGAGGAGCCTACAAAAGACTCAGTGTGAGTCATCATCACTCCATTGTTAGGACTTTCAGCTAGTGTCCAGGTTGTGATGAAGGGTAGAGTGCTGTTAAGTCATTAGCTTCCAGTTTTCTGAACTTGCCTGTGTCTGGTGATTTGTCCCACATTATTAAGACCAGTGCCCCTCAGTTCCCTACATGATTTAGTGTCTAAAAGGTATACAGGGTCTGCTCTGCAGGTGGTGTGTTTTATCCCAGCCTCACCATAATTGCTCCCACTCCCCTCTGAATTTCTTAGTTCTGTACTTTCCCTGGACACCACTGCAAGTCAGATTCTGAAATGATCATCCATAGACCCATAGCTGCCATTTCTGGCAGGTGTAGGGGGTATACCATTTGAACAGTGCTGAAATTTGTCACTGCAATTAGGGTGCTGCAATAAGGGTGACAATGACAGGAGTGATCTTGATCTTAGATTGCTCCTTAGTCATGCTGCCCTTTGTAGCCACACAATTTCTGCCCCCTCCGGGTCATGGCTGCCCCGAAGGAGGTTATATTTAGTTGTGGGGGGGTGGGACAAAGTCCCTCACAAAACATGACTATTTCCTGGGATGGAACTTTGGTGCTCTCCATCCTGGGAGCTGCAATGCTGGTGCAGAAATGCCAGGCGTCATATTGCCTGAGCCCATATTAGTGCTGACAAAATGACTGCCACACCAATATGGGTTAACTGTGCAGGGGTCCCCACCTCTTCTTAATGCAACATGCCAGTCAGTGCCATTCATGAAGTTCCACCCCTATTTCACCCTGCATATCCTTTCTTCCTAAAAACAATGCTTTGGATCCTGCATGGTACAAAAATAAACCTTAATAAAATATATAATTTCAAAGGTTAAAATTGGAATTCCTGGGGTGCATATAGCCTCCTACATAGAAACTGAGGTAGTATAATGAACATAGAAACATAGAAAGTGACAGCAGAAGGGAACGGCAAGATCCCTCTAGTATGCCCATGAGCCTCGCCCACCTCCCTTAACTGCTATTCAGTGTTATAATACCTTTGTGCCTATCCCAGGCCTTTTTGAACATTCCAACTAATCTAGCCTTAACAACAACAGCCCTGGTGGAAGGCCATTCCAAGTGTCCACCACCATCTCAGTAAATAATAACTTTCTTGTGTTGCTCTTGAACTTACCCCATTCCAGCTTCATGCATTGTCCCCTCATTCTTGTGTGATTCTTGACCTGAAACTGGTCCTGAACTTGGACCTTGCTTATTCCCTTCAGGTACTTGAAGGTTTCGATCATGTCTGCCCTTTCTCTATGCTGTTCCAGGGAATACATGTTAAGGTCATGCAGTCATTCTTCATATGTCTTGTTGTGGAGTCGGAGTATCATTTTTGTAGCTTTCATATGTGCCGTCTTCAGTTTGTCTATGGCCTTTCTAAGATGAGGTCTCCAGAATTGCACACTGTATTCCAGGTGGGGCCTCACCAATGATCTGTACAGTGGCATAATTACCTCCCTTTTTCTACTAGCAAATTCCTCTTCCTATGCAACCCAACATACCGCTTGCCTCTAATGCTGCTTTTTCACACTGTTTGGACATTTTTAGGTCATCTGTTATAATTACACCCAAGTCTGTTTCCTGCTTTGTGGTTTCCAGGTTTACTCCACACAGAAGGTATTCCTCACAAGAATTGTTCCTCCCTAGGTGCATGATTTTGCACTTTTTGGTGTTGAAATTTAGTTGCCAAGTTTTTGACCAACTTTCTAGTCTTTATAGGTCAGCCCTTGTCCTTTCCACTCCACCAGGAGTGTCGACCCAGTTACATATCTTTGTGTCATCTGCGAACAGACTCACCCTGCCTTCAAAGCCCTCCGATATCTCGCTGATGAAAACATTGATGAGGATAGGCCCTAGTACCGATCCTTGAGGCACACCGCTAGTTACCTCCCTCTCCTCTGATAATGAGCCATTAATCAGTACCCTCTGGATCCTTCCACTAAGCCAGCTCCATATCCAGTTTACCACTTTGTGCCCTATTTCCATGCTGCCAAGTCTGATCAACAGTCTTCTATGCAGGACTGAGTCAAATACTTTACGGAAGTTGAGGTATATTACATCCACAGTGCCGCCCTGATCTACTGTCTTGGTTACCCAATTGAAGAAATCTGTTAGGTTTGTCTGGCATAATCTTCCAGTGGTAAAACCATGCTGTCTTGGGTCCGTTCTGTCATTCTCTTTGAGAAAGGATATAATCATTTCCTTAAGCAGGGTTTGCATTGTTTTGTCCGCAATTGAGGTGAAGCTTACCGAGTGGTAATTGCCAGCACTTTCCCTATTGCCATTTTTATGGAGTGGGACAAATGTGGCCTTTCTCCAGTCCATAGGAGCTTCCCCAACCTCTAGAGAGAGGTTGAACAGCTTGGCCTGTGGTGCTGCCAGATCGTCCCTTAGCTCCTTCAGCAACCTGGGGTGAATTCCATCAGGTCCCATGGCCTTGTCAACCTTGAGTTTTTTCTAGTTCCTTCAGGACACTATCTCTTGTGAATGGTGCTGAACCCATATTGCTTATGTCTGTACTTTTCTCTGCCAAGGTGGGGCCACAACCTTCCTCTTGCCTAGTAAATATGGAGCAAAAGTATCTGTTAAGGATTTCTGCTTTGTCTATTTCATCCTCTGTGCACTCTCCATCCTCCCTCGTAAGTCTGACTATGTCTCCACTTATCTTCCGTTTCTCCTTGATGTATCTAAAGAAGGTCTTAGCTCACTTTTTGACCTCCAAGACAATCTTCTCTTCTGTTTGTCCCTTCGCTGCTCTGATTTGTTTGCCTGTTTCCCTCAGTTTCTCCTTGTACTTGTCCTTGTCTTTTTCACATCCCATTTGCTTATATCTTTTGAAGGCTATCCATTTCTCCCTGACCTTGGTGGCCACTTCCTTGGAGAACCAGAGGGGTTTTCTTCTCCTCTTAGATTTAATCACACTTTTCATAAATTGTTGTGATGCTCCTGTGATAGCTTCCTTTAGAGATGCCCAGTACTTGTTGACCCCCTCCATCCATGTTAATTTTGTTATGTTAAGTCAGAGCCCTTCCCTCATTTTATCGAAATCTGCATGTCTGAAGTCCAGGACTTTAGTTTTGATGTGCTTTACCATCTGGTGGTCACTAGACCCTAGCTGGCTCTGGATTTCTGTCCCTGAGATGTCTACTTCTAATGAAACTGATAGTTTTTTAATGCCATCTGTTACAGCGTTTACAGTATTTTGGTCGGTAATGCACTAAGTGCTTTAAATGAATTATTTTGTCACTGCCATTTTGGTATTGTATTCAGTAGTGCGCTAAATGCATTACAAGCTTAATCAAATGCATACTATCTTTTCAGGTTGATTTTAAATCTCCTTAATCAGGTTTGCTACATTATCCCTCTTTGGCAATTTTATTCACTATTTAGGTAGTTTTTGACCTCTGGATAGCATGTGCAATTGCTAACTGCAGTACAGGTTTTACTCACTACTTGCTGTGTTTCTCTCTCCTGGTCCTGTTCCCTTACTAAACCATTGAATGTCTGTTTGGGCAGCCTTTCTCTACCCCTCCATCTCAAGTTACTACCCACCCACCTGCATCCCCTGCCTGCTTAACCTTTATCTTTCTTTCTTTCCCCAGCCCACTGGAGCTCTATTCCAGTGCTGCTTGACTTTGCTTCAGGTTGCCAAAGGCAGGACAGAACTCCAGACCCTCCTAGCTCTCTTTCACTGCTTCAGAATTCCCCTTACCTTACCAGATAGCTCTGGCTGCTCAGGAAACTCTGATTCAGAAGAGTGGCATTGTGTGCTGACACCGCTTAGCACATCCCACCCACCCTCTAACCACCCTCCCACCTAAGCAGGCACTTGCTAAATAGCCAGTCATCTGGTGCTGAACCAATCAGCCCACTTTCCACCCCTACAGACCTTTTGCCTTGGTTTGCTCCACTCTCCCCTACCTCCCTGCTCATTTGGATGCTCCCAATTGTCTTACTCCCAGTAGCAAAGTACTCACCTCTGTGAAGACTGATGATTTGAGTTTCTGAACTTTTGCCTAGCCTAATTTTCGTGCAAACAGCGGCTGGCACATTTATGCTACTGTTTCTCCTTCTGACTTCTCCTTTTCTACTGTGTTGCCGATACTCTGTTTACTGCAGTTTCTGTGTCTCATACAGCCAATCCTGTCTGTTCCTCTTCCGCTGCATAGTGCGCATGATTCCCAGATGACCAGACAAGGGAATATCATGTGCAGTCTTGAGCAACTGCTCATGATACCCCTGAGGAATGACAAGCTGCCTGCCTAGCACCCATCCCTCTGTCTGTACTGCCTGAGTATACATAAGTCCATTTTCCCAATAAACCTTATGTCTGCCGTCACCTCCCTGTGTGCCGTTGGAGTCTGCCCAAGCTCTCAGCTTCTCTAAACTAGGGTCACTTCTCTGAGCAGCTGCAAACCCCTCACACATTCCCAAGGCATGGGACAGGTCCCCTTCAGTCGCTAAACTTGGATCCCTAACACTAGCATCAGGGCACTCAGGATCACTGTCGATCTCAACCCTCTGACAATGGGTCACCCCTCCCTCTTTGGAGTAACCCTCTGTAGCTGTGTGGTTACTTGCTACTGGAGAAATTTCTACCACCTTTTTGTTAGTCTCCCCATCTGGAGACACAGGCTGGGGAACCAGCCTCTCAGTGGTTTCCACAATGGCTTCCATGGGGTTCAGGGAACTATAATTTTCCCTTGCCACTTGGCTATGGGTAACTGCACATACCATCCCCTGTTTGAGATTATTGCCCAGGATCATATGCACTGCTAATGTTTTGGCTACTGCCACCTGTTGCACAGTTCCCCCTGTTTCATCCCAGTCCAGGAGAACACTGGCCAGTGGCAATGTTTTCTCTTCACCAGTGAACCCTTGTACAGTGACGTATTTATTGGGTATAAGCTGACCAGGCTGTACCAGATCCCCTTTTACCAATGTCAGGGATGCCCCTGTGTCCCTTAACCCTTGCGTCTGTACACCATTCGCCATGACTGGGTGCATGTGTTCCCTCATGTTCACATGCATGCTTCAAGGGACACACAAACAACCCACTTCTTTTCTAGTACCATTCTGCATATTATTGCTCATTCTTTTGGGACACTGCCTGGCAATATGCACAGTTTCTTTACATAACCAACTTTCACTTCTCTTTTCAGAGATATCTTTTCTCTGAAACTGGGGGCTAACTGGTTTTGGTGGAGGCAGTGAGGGTTTTAGCTGCCCTGAAGGTGCACTTTTCCCTTTCTGCGCTGCCATGCCTGCCCCATTCGCTTTCAGAGCAGGTCTGCTCTTGGCATAGCGGTCCGAGAGTTCAGCAGCCTCTTGCACTGTTTTGGGATCTCAGTCCTTCAGCCAGGTTTTTAGCTCTGCTGGGCATGCCCAATGAAACTGTTCTCACAAAATCACATTTTCAATTTTATCAACAGAGTTTGCATCAATTCCTTCCCACCAACATTTTAAAAACTGACGTTGTTTCGTGACTAGCTCCTCGTAGCTCATGTCAGGGCTTCTCCTGAGCTTACAGAATTTAATTCTGTATGATTCAGCAGTTAATTCAAATTTCTTTAACAGTGCAGCTTTAAGTTTGCTGTAATCATCACTGTCCTCATTGTCCATTTGACCAAATGCATCCTGAGTTTTCCCAGTAAGTAGCGGGAATAGCTGGAAGCTCCAGGACTCTCTAGGAATTTTAGCCTGAATACAAACTTTTTCAAAAGAATTTAAAAAGGCATCCATATCCTCCCCCTCTTTAAATTCGGCTATCAATTTGGAGTTCAATTTGTAACCCAGTCCTGCAGTCCCAGTTAAACCCAAGCCACTTACCTGCTGTGGTGCCACTGGTTGGTGTCATAGCTTCTCCGGTTCATGTTGCCTCTGGCGCTCCCACTCCTCACGGTCTGCCTCTCGCTGTTCACACTTCTCTTCTCTCTGGAACTCCAGCTCCATTTTGCACAACTCAGTTTGCAGCCTGAGTACTTCTGGATCCAGGATACTGGTGACCTTCCCCTGCTGCTGTGGCCCTTTGCTGACAGTGGCCCTGTGCCCTCCTCATCGTATCCGGACACTGCACTGGCCACTAGCTCTGCCATACTCGAGGTTTGGTCCTTTTCAGTCATGGTCTGTGACTTGCTGCTCTGGGTATCTGCTACCATCAGGGCATCCATGAGGTTATGTTTGCTAGCTTTCACCTCAAACAGGACTCCTCTGTCCCCGCACAACTGCTTTAAGTAGTCTACAGTGTGCCTGCTGTAGTTGGAAGCCATCTTCTTCCCTAACTATGGCTGCTTTGACTTGCACTTTAGAAAAAAAAAAATAAAATGGGTAGGAACTTGACTGTATGCCAAGTGATATAGTTCTGTCTTCTTTTTTTAAAAAATAAATCACTGCCTTTTTCTTTCTTTGCAAGTGAGCGGATGGTCTCAAGCTGACACATTGAACAATAAAAGCTTGTAATACCAAAATTTTCACACCACTGCCAACCAATCTGTCACAAACCCACTCAGCAGGTCAGCCCTCTACTCCCAAAGTGCCAACCTCCGAGCGCAGTCTTGTGAACAGTTAACAGAAACAGGGTAACCCTCCTGTCTGTTTTGTGGGTTCATATCAACCTTTGGTCTCAAGTTCTGGAGGGATTCAAACTGTGAACCTCTTGCTGGTGTACCCAATGCACAGGCTCAGATAATTCTGTCTTCGGGGGGCCAGATATCTTTGTCTACAGGCACCTAACCAGGTGTACAAAAATGAACCCTTAAAAACTCTAATAAAAGACCTCAGATTAAACTATTACCTTTTTCCAGTTTGGTATCACCATTCAAGCTTATGCACAGTGTCCAGAGGAGTAATTTTAGCGTAAAGGTTGGGGGGGGGACAACATCACTTTCAGCCAGCCTCGGATCATGAGTGCTATGTTACCCAGCAAGAAGTAAATTATCTATGGAAAAATACCATTATTTATATCAATATACCTTTCAAAACAAATACATAAATACATTATACAAGCAGAACAACACTAACGTAAAACCTCAAAGGGTGCCTTTGCTTTCTCTCACGCTGCCTTGAAGCACTGAAACCCTTTTCCCTTGCCATCTGTCACTAGCTGACTCATGCTATATTTAAAAAGGAGCTACAAAATTTCCTAACCAAATCTGTCCCTTGCTTTTGCTTTGATCCTACCTGGTCCTCCTCCTTCTAGTCCACTTACTACTGCCCTATCTTTACCCTGATTACCTAACCCATTCTAATTTTGCTTCTCTGACATGTCCTCCTACCTTAAACTTTCTGTTGATTTTGACTTTACCCGAATAGTTCCTCTCCCTTTTATCCTTCTGCTCATTTTCTTTGCTTACACTTACCTGGTACTAAACCACTGTGTGTCCCTGCCATTGTTTGGTTCCCTTACTATTTGAAAATTGTACTCCGCCAGACTGCCACTCATTCCTTATTGTTCATTACTGTGTGCACTTATCATTGTATTTCTGCTTAGCTGGATATCTTCCCTTTGTTCCCTTCCTCCTATTCATGCTACTGTTTGTTTTTACCTTACATTATACCCTCAGTGCTACTTTCCAATGTTTTATGTGCTTGCATTTTCTAAGAATTACATTGTATAACTAGGTCAAGACTGTATTTCCTATTATGTTATTTGTCTCTGCCATCATGGGAAATTGTATTATTTACCTCATTTTTTGTACTCTCTCTGTATTGTATATTCTCTACTTTGTAACCTCCCAGGTTGTGCCTGCAAATAGTCATCTCTATGGCTAGTGTGCCTCATCCAGTCAGCAAAAACTAAATAAAAATAAATAAAATAAAAAAAAACAAGATATTGCATCTCACCTCTAGTATCCTGGGAAATGCAGTAGACATCAGAACCCAATTGCAAATGACATATCACAGATTACATCTCATTTGGTCTATTTTGGTTAAATATATACTAAAAATGTGCACAAACTAGCAGGACCCACCAGCACAACAGCAATGCAAGTGGCAAACATTTTACAGTGACAAATGCTTGCTATTTTTTAATTTTGCACAGCTGTTAATTCATTTTAACACAGAAACATAACATTTAATAGCAGATTATGACAGCTTCACTTGACTTACCCAGTCTGCCCATTTTTTCCTACCTACATTATCACCATGGTCCGTAGATCCAACTTGATCTACAACTCTTTCTCCCTCCTCCTTCCTTTCCATAATGACTCCTTTGAACCATCCACCCAGACCCACCTTCAGGGTAAGGGTTTGATTTTTTTTTTATTGACAGCTGTGGGCTGGCTGGAGTTCAATAGGCAAAGCAACAAACCACTCCCCCAACCAGGCCTTAAAAGGCCGCCCCCCAGGCCAGTCCACATTCATTTTCTTTGTTGTGGCCAGAGGCTCTGCTCCTCATACCTTTTCTCCTGTTCTATTGCCTGTTCTTTGTTTATTGCATTTTAGCAGCATCTCTGACTGCCAGCTCCATTCCATTTCCCTGCTGTTCATGCTACTGCTTGCTACCACTGGCCTGAGGTCTCCTCCTCCCACCCTACCCCCATTCCCATGTCTCCTCCAGTCTGGTGTTCATTTTTCCTCACTTGTATATCTCATCCTGTTCCCGTCTTGGTCAGGTATGCTGAGTAGCACCTTTTGCCAGTTCTACCTCCCAGCCACAACTCTATGAGGCGCCCCCTTCTGTTTTCCTGTGCTCCTTTTCCTGTCTCACTGCTCAGTGGCTGTCTGTGGCTCCTTGGTTCTCCCATCCCTCCTCCTCACTTTGTTTCCCCTGTACCTTTTTCATAGTTTCATTGCCCCTTCTCTCTCTTTCCATTTGCTGCTCCTGTCTCTGTCACCTTCCCTCTTCTGGGTTTGTGCTGGTGTTGCCACTGCCAAGCTTTCCCTCGTACATTCCCTGCTTCTCCTTCTCCCTCGGTCCATCTTCTTTTGCTCTCTCTGTCTCTTTTATCCACTGTGTTCATCCCCACTGCTACAGAGGATGCCTCGCTCCTCTGCTTTAGTTCCTCTCCAGAGCGACTTCCTGTGCCCTGTGCTGTTGAGCTTCTCGGCAGTTCCTGTGAGCTGGGGGACAGCGTTTACTTTGCTCCTCTTGACTTCTGTTCTTCTCCTGGTCGATGCTCAACTCCTGATCTCTCATACCTGTTCCAGGACTTCATTTTCAATGGCCTATCTTGATGTTTGGACCACATCCACTGTTATTGCCCTGTGGTTCAGTTCCCGATCTCCCTTATTGGTTTCTGGTTCCCTTTCAAAGGGGCAGTTGCTCTCTGTGGGGACTGCGACTCCCACTTTTTGTTTCTTGTCTGGTCTCCTCTTACCTCCCCTTATACCTTGTTTTCTTCCTGGCACTCCTACCCTTCCTTTCCTCAACCTCAATCCAACCTGTTTGCCACCCATCCTGTTTCACATGATAGGACTATCAATCCGAATGGACTGTATGCCTGGCTGGAGTGCTCTGCAGCCTTTCTGTGGATTTGCCATTTGTCCCTGCCCCTGCTCTCCCTGGCCTTTGCCACTCATTGCTCTTGGTTACACCATGATGCGCTTTCTTAATTTCATCCCTGACTGTGCTTCCCCATGGTGGGTGCTCGCCCTCCTCCTCTCATTCCCTTCATCCTCGATTCCTCTCTTTCTCTGACCTCTGCTTTCTTTTGGGGGCTTCCCTATCCTGCCAACCCACTATACCACCATACCCTACTCATTCACATCACCTAATATTCTCTCCAGCATATCACCCTGCCTACTCGTCTCCTCCTCCAACCCTATTCCCTCATTCTAATCAAACCTATGCAGATGTCCTACTGGTACTACCTACCTCACCATCGGCTGACGGCCTCACTTGGCCACTCTTGCTCCTACCTTCATGCAATTTTGTCCATTCCTAATTTGGCTGTCAATGGACCCGGTTGGCATGCACTCCCATAGTTACCAATCACGAGTAGCTTCCTCATGATGTGAGTCTGGTTCTGCTTCACTCAGTCCAAACTCAGGGTCTACTCATTCACATCAATTAATTGAGCATACTTCTCATTGGTTCTTATGCTACCTTATCAAACTGCTCTCCATTCAGAGACATGCCTTCCATGTCCATTGCCTCTTGGCTCAGGGCTAACCTGTAGCCGACTGTCTTGCTCTGCACCCATGAAGTCTGCATCTAGAGCATGCAAAGCTCAGAGCAGGGTCCTTCTCCCTGGCCCATAGTGAGAATGTCTTCGCTCTGGGTGGACCTTCAGTCATCCCCCTTCTCAGCGACACCTCTGGATGTAGAATTGATGCCATCCATCTGTGAGGGGTGGGGCTCTCATCATCAGAGTCCCTTTGGCTGCCTGACTGGGTTCGGATGCACCCTTTATGCTATTCTCCTTCAGGACCATCCCTGGTTCACCTAGTCTGTTTTGTAGGCCAGTTGAGTGCCTTAGCAGTCATCTCTCTCCTCTCTTGATTTTCAGTGTCTAGTTGCAGAGGCATCACTCATAACCCTCAACAGTTGTCCATTTAGAAGGACAGAGCAAGAGCTTTCTCTGAATTGGAATGTTTTCTTCTCACTCTATCTCAACTCTAAATTGCAGTAGCTGAGCCATCACTAATCAAAACATCCTTCAGCCTGGAGGGAAGGCGACCTAGGCCTTGGATCCCCAGAGGTTTCCTCTTCAAAGGGTTTTTTTCCTCTCCTCCATGCCAATGGTCATAATATTAGATAGGGTTGGAGTTTCCTTAGGTTCCGTAGTTTAGTTCCGCTGTTAGATGGAGTCTGATGGTGGCCCCAGTTGTTCCCTCTCGCTATAGGAAGTCTGCCCTTCTGTATCTTGTCTGCTTTCATTTCATTAATCATCCTCCTCATATCTCATTCTTCTCCTGTCCTTCCCATCTACATCTATCACCTTAATTTTTGGTCTCGATATATTCTGATTTCTTGCCTCTTCGATGCTCAGCACCCTTTTGGGCATTCTTTTTGGGCTTCTTCCTAAGTTACCTTTAGCCAAAAGAATTATTCCTGTGGCACCTATGGGGGAGAATCCTCCTCTAGCGTTCCTTGTGTTGTACTCATACAGGGTGGTATATCCCTTGGATAGCGAGGTGAACAGCCACAATGTACTGAAGTCACACAAGCATACATCTCATCCAGTTGCACAAGCCCATTGAAACTGATGGCTGAGGGCTGGCCAGAGTTCAATGGGCAGAGCAACAAACCACTCCCCCAACCAGGTCTTAAAAGGCCCTCCTCTGGGCAAGTCCTCATTTGTTTTCTTTGTTGCCCCACCATCCAGCCCTCCTCCTCCAGTGACACATCTCTCTTTCCCGTGGGCTTTTTCCTAAGCTATCTTTAGCCAATTCAATTATTCCTGTGGCACCTATGGGGGAGGAACCCTCCTCTTGCATCATACTCCTATAGGATGATATATCCCATGGATAGAGAGGTGAACAGCCACAATGCATTGAAGTCACACAAGCATACATCTCATTCAGTTGTGCAAGCCCATTGAAATTACTTTAACTTTGGTAATACAGACAAAAACACTGGAGTTGCATGCTAGGCTAACCATATAACCCCACCTCCCAGCCAGCAGATCCCTGCCCCTACCAAAGCAGAAAACAGTCTGGCTCAGGTGGTACACAGGAGGGACACTAGCCAGCACAGCATTTTAAATCAGACACTGACTGTAGATAGTACAGACACAACCAACACAGCAAAGCAGAACAGACCACCAATAAACATAATTAAACAGAAACATCACCTACCCTTGTCTTTGGTAGACTATTAGAGCTATGTTAGCTCAAGTTGAGCAGTTTTGTGCTGATTGTTGATTGTGTTGGTCACAGTCTACTGGTAGAGCCATTGGCCCACTCCAGACACAACAGTAAAGAGAATGCCTCACAGATTGCAGCAGGCTTCTTTTCACAGGCACTCCCTGACCCTGACTGGTGCCAAATCAAATGGCCAATAGTGTGTGGCCCCTGCCAGTTTAGAACTGCCCTGTGCAAACTGGAATTCCCTTTCACCACCTCCTCTGTTTGTTTGCCAGTGTCTTGTTTTGCAAATTTGTGCACACAGCATTGTGAATAAATGCCCCTGCGGCATGATGATGATGTTGCTGGCTCACTGCACCCAATCACTACTCACCCCTGCCCACTGCACTGCAGCACCACCACTAGTCAATCCTACCTCCCAGGTAGTTGTTGCTTCACCATTGCTTGCAGCAACCTCCAGCAGTCCATATTTCTCTGTCCTCTGCTCTGCCTTCCAAACTTCCACTGCAGACTCAGACCAACTGATCCAAATGTCTGACCCCCACAGTCACTCACTGGTGCCCACAGCCCTGAACCACTCGATCCCAGGCCATAAAACCCCAGCCTCCCCCCCAAACTCCCAGGCTGGAAAGCAAAGTAGCAGCTCCTCCACAGGCATCATTGGAGGGCAGATGTGGCAGCAGGAGTTGCAGGAATAGGACAGTCACAGTCAGAAGGAGATGGGAAGTGAAGCAGCACCAAGTAGGCAAACACATCAATGGTAGCACCACAGTTTTTTCCCTCAATGCGAGCAGTCAGTCTCCCACCCGTTCCTCCTGACTCCTCGCTATTGATGGTGGCACACGCTTATGCTACTTCTGGGTGCCATGTGGTCCATCACTTTCTCCCTCCCTGCTATAATTCATTCTTCTCCTCCTGGTTCTGGCCAGGCCACTTGTGTAGCACTGGTCCCCCCTCTGCCATCTAACTGTCTGACTGCTGTAGCTTACTGCACTCTCTTGGGGCTCTTACTCCCAGGACCTGACCCAACCCACAAGTAAAATCCACCCCCCCACCCACAGAACAGCAGGCTCCTGTGTCCCTCCCAGCTCACCAGCAGGCAGCAACAGCATATGGCCTGAATGTTGGGGGTGACAAATGTGCTAACCTAAAATGTTGGTGGGGACTTGTGCCCCATCCCCCCATAATTACTCCCTTACAGTATCTGCTTTAACCATATATACTTCACTTGTTAAAGAAAAGAAATTAAAGACAGACCAAGTAGGCTCTAAATATAGAGTTTTACTAAACTAGATAAAAGTATGTAAAACATAAAATACAGAACCATATATCACAAGAACCGTACAATCTTTTAAAAGAATAAGGTTTTAACAGTGCAATTCCTACTACAGTACTTAGATTTTGTCTCTCTCTCTCTCTCTCTCTCTCTACCTGTATACTTGTTTAAAGTGCTCAAAGATGTTTCTTTGTGAGAGTGTAGATAGAAGTGTGTCAAAATGGAAAACAGAATACTGTTTAAAAGCTGGCTTTGCCAACCTATTTGCATGAGGTCACCTAGCTCCTCCCTGTCAGAATATAAAAAATATGTATCTATGTAAAACAGGATGTCTTATCAAAGGTAAATTCTGTGATCTCAGCACAATTCATTTTCTCATAGAAATTTCTTTGATCTTATAATCAGCTTCCCCTTTCCAGGACATTAAAGCATCTTTTCTGACTTCGCAGTATAGCGTCATAACCTGCTCTTCTTCCTCTAAGCGTTATAAAAGTTTATGATCTATCTTGGCAGTTAAAGCTATATTTAACTTAGATAAACAGGAGATCCTTGATTAAGGCCTGTTCTAGTCTGTAATTAGCTCCTGGCCTTCCAGGTAACACGTGGTATCTAAAACCTGGGTGTGTGCGTATGTCATCTCACATGCTGTCTCAGCATCTCTCATGAGAGACAGTCAATAACACATTTTTATATTACAAAAATTATACAGTGATCAGAACCAGCTGTCCAAGTCTCACAGGAGGCAGTGTGGGCCTATCTAAACTCCTCTCACATACTAACACTGTGGCTGGCCATAATGAAATTATACTGCTTGGTGACATCAATCTAGACTGGCTTTGTAAATCCAACAAATTCTATCAGACACTAGTGCAGGGACATAGCCTTCACCAACTTATTGTTGACCCCACTAGGCTTTCTATAAACACGGGCTTGCATACCCTAATTGACTGGATCCTGATTAACAGAACTGACAGGATTACTAGCACTGGCATCCTCTCAGATGCCATTGCCGACCACTCCCCTATCTACTGCATATGGTGTGTTCATGCTCTTCCCTCTCTTCCACCCAAAGTCATCTCTTTCCATGACTTTTCTAATCTTAACCCTACTGCATTTCTTGATGATCTAACAAGCATTGACTGGTCTTTTCTCTTCACCACATATAATGTTAATGATGCACTTGACTACTTCCGTACACACTTCTGTACTCTCTAGGATCGGCATGCCCCTACTATGTCTTGCAGGATTCAGGAGACCCCTACTAGATGGCTTGGCAAAGACCCCCTTGTCCAGCTAAAATCCAGAGATAACAGCCGGTCTAAGTTCAAAACCTCTGGAACTGATGTCAGACTTGTATGATTACTGAACCAAGAGGAATGCTTATAAGAAGGTTATACACCTTGTCAAAAGATCCTACTGTAAGAAGCTCCTACTTAATACCATAGGTCACTCAAACAAATTTTAGGCTCACATAGAGTTTTATGGGGGCTAAACATACTCAGTCCACCAATAATAAGGTGCTTGATGGCTTGCACTGTAACAACCCCATTACCACTGCTAACTCCTTCAACCAACATTTCACTGCCTTATCCAAATATACCTGTTCCCTCCCTATGCCCACTGCTACCATCCCTGACTCCACTAATGACTCACAAAGCACATCTCCTTGTTTCCTTTTTTGTGTGGTAAACAGACGAGAGGTTCATAAGCTTCTCAGTTCCATCTCTGACCATTGTAACATTGGTGCTGACAGTCTCGAGCCTAGACTCCTCAAGCTGGACACCCCTTTCCTTGCTTCCCCTTTGGCCAGAATTTTAAACCTGTCACTATGCACTGGAATTGTTCCCAATATCTGGAAGACTCCCAGGATTGTTCCTGTTTACAAGAAAGGTGGTCCCAAGTCCATCACAAACCATCAACCTATTGCTATCCTCTCTGTCTTAAGTAAGTGCCTGGAAAAACTTGTCTCCCTTCAATCTATCACTTTTCTACATGAGCAGTACCTTCTCTCAGCCTCACAGCATGGTTTTAGAAAAGGCCATAGCAGCTCAACTGCTCTTCTTAAACTCACCAATGACACTAAAGTTGCTGTGAACAATGGCCTTCTAATGGGTGCTGTCTTCATTGACCTAATGAAGGCTTTTGATCTTGTTAATTATTCCCTACTGAAGGCCATATTGCTCTCCCTTGGATTTCTCCCATGAAGTTGTTGCCTGGCATAACAGCTATTTAACTGACAGGCAGTAATACATCAAATATAACTCAGCTACCTCTGAACTCTCTACTATAAACATTAGGGTACTCAAAGGCTCTGTTCTTGGCTCTCTTCTCTATACTATCTTCATTAATGACATCTCTCTAAATGCCTCCACCTGCTCATCTCTGCTCTATGCTGATGACCTTGTTCTCTATCACTGCTCCAAGGATATTACTGACCTCAACTCTACTCTCTCATCAGACTTTTGTCGCATCCAAGTCTGGCTTTCAAATAACAAATTAATACTCAACTCCAACAAAACTCAGACTATGCTATTTGGGTCTGCTCCTTGATTTAAGAAATGCCCGGGGCAACTGTCAGTATCCTGCTGTGATGATTCCCTTCTTGAAAATGTCAACTCCTTCATATATCTGGGCATTACCCTTGACCCCCTCACTTGACTTTGACCTCCACATCAGCAACACCTGCAGGGCCATCAACTCTAAAATTGGGCTGGCCTACAGAACTAGCCATGCACTAACACTCTCTGCTAGAATTGCAGTAGCACAGGGCATATTTTTGCCTGCTCTCACTTACAGCTCCGTCACTTACATTAAAAGCTAGTCTTCACAAGTGGGACACTACATATATCAGTATTTGTTGCTTTGCTGTGGCCACACATCTCCTTACCAATCACTGCAGCTATACAATAGACGTCACTGGCTCTCCCCAGATGCTAACCTTTGCTTTTCTCTTGGTTCGCTAATTAACAGTACCTCTCACTCTGGTGTTCCCTCCACACTAGCATAAATGTTGATATGACCCAGCCTTCACTATGCCCTCGCACTGGGTATCAGAACCTTCTACAAGTACCTAGAGGTAAAACAGCTATGGGTGCTAAGGCATTTTCCCACTTTGCTCCTCTCTACTGGAACTCTATTCCTGCTGCTATCCACCTCACCTCTACTCACTCTAGCTTCAAAAGGATGCTTTGCAGTCACCTGTTACCAACTGACCCCTGCAATTGCTTCCTTTCACCCTGAACTCCCCTTGGCCCTGCTCTCGCATTGCTAGGACACTCCATTTCCCTTATAACCTTACTTCACTTGCACTTACTGCACACTGCCCTAAGTCTGTTCTCTCCTAAAACTCCTCTATTACAGTGGGAGTTTCGTGTTTTAATCGGTCCTCCTTCTTCTTTGGTGTATAACTTATTTCCTCATACATTGTTGCTACTGCTAACTGTGTTGTACTTGGTTCACAAAGAGTTGTTATTTCAGTTGTTTCTGCTGATGTTCATCTATGATTGAGTACTTATGTTCTCCTATGCTTGAGTATTTACCATTTTTATGCTGCTGTGTAATTGTAGATCTAGGAGCTGCTGTATATCGCTGCTGTGTAATACTTATTGCTATGTTCTTGATTTCCCAGACTCCTAGTCATGTCTCAATTGTAAATCCATGTGCCTTCCTTGCTCCAATACTGTTTGATTTTTTGCCATTTAACCTCTTGGGTCATGCCTGAAAATAGGCATTTTCTATGTCTAGCACACCTACCTGGTAATCAAAAATAAATAAATAGTGTCATGCCTGTGTACTGCTTCCCCTGGGCTTATGAAAAGACAATGCTGAAATCTATTATTGTTAGGGCAGAGCATGCTAAAATCAATACTTTTGTGCCTGGTATATACAAATAAATATGCCTTTGTTTTCCATTTCCTAAGCACCCTGGGTTTGTGTAGCCTTCTCCCCAAAGAAATCCTAGATCTGCTCCTGGCACACTTGGCACTGTACAAACACTTCCAGAAATGCAAGTCTCTGGTTGATCATAGGGTGGGTGCTGAGAGTGTCTTTCTCTTCCTGACTTTGTACATTACCCTGTGGATGGGGTGACAGTGTGGTGAAGAGCATGATGGTGTTGACTATTATGTGTGCAGAGCTAGGACTGCTTGATTGCACATTTGCTGTTGTGGTATCCTCTGGTTTAGGGGGTGCAGAAAGAGGAAGAGAGGGGACCATGGTACAAAACAATGGGGGTGCACACTATGTGTGATTGCACTGCAGTCTTTTTTTTTTTTCAGTGTGGGAGCAGGATAAATGTGCAGTAATCAGAGCATTATTGGCTTGCACTTTTCCTGTATAATTGATCAAAATATATCATTATAACTGTGGTCTAGTGCAACCCCCTGTGGGCTGGTGCAATTTTAAATCAACCTGTCCTGCTGCCTAGTGGGAAAAAAGGTTAAGGTTGACCCTCTTGTCTATTTGCCTCCCATTCCCAGAAAATCACACCATAAGACCCATTTTGTGATCAGTTTAAATATACCTCAACCATATGTCTCATGCTTCTCCTTAGAAAAGGTTAGCCAAATGTTTTTTCGGATCTTAAAGGCTTCTGTGTTATTTAATAAATCAGAATCTGTCCATTCAAAAACAGTCTCATAGTTAATGTGTTTGTTAGCCCATCAATGACATTTTCTTGTACAATAAACTTTCTAATATTTTCTAGCAATATATAGATATATAAATATAATTATACAATTGCTGTGAGAATAACATTTTGCAATTAAAGGCATTTAATTTCATATATGATTTGTATGTTAGGTTAGTCACAATAGAACTCCTTACCATAAGAACATAAGAAAGTGCTGGCAGAAGGGGACCATATGATCCATCTAGTCTGCCCATGTGGGCCCTCCCCCCCAGTCTTTTTCCTTTCTTTCCTTCCAATGGGAGAACAGTCTGCACGATGCCTGATGACACCACAATGGCATCTGCTGAAATTAAAAATGGAGCAATGAAATAAAATTGAAACAGCTACATCTTAATTAAAAGAATTAATCTTGCTGAGAGGCACTGTCACTGTATAAATGATATATGCCATTGGCTGGCTAAGAGTTTGACCTCTAAAGACCTCACTCGTGGGTCTGCTACTCGTGAGTTCATAGACATCAAAACCTGCATATAAAAATAAATGCAATATCTTTAGCCAGCCCATTGCATATGCCACGTATAGATATAGCTGTATTGCAAAACCTACAGTGTATTAGGGTTGAAACACAAGACAAAAAATATGTAAATAAAATGTTACGAGAAAAAGGCATTGGAGCCTTGGTGAATCTGTGGCATGCTGTTTCTCAGAGCTTGAATGATCCTACAATGCAGTGTTGCTGTTACCCTCCCTTTAACGCCCTCTGTCCAACGATTATTTTGTTAGTATTTACTTTGATAAGACAGTACTAAAGTTAGGGCAATGGTAATGCTGCACCACTTGATCCTTCAAATCCTGAGTAACAGCACACCACAGATTCACCAAGGCTCCCAGAACTTCTTCCCTTAACTTTTTATTTACATACATTCCATATTTTGTGTTTCAACCCTAAATAATACATTAATGTAATGTTTTGCAAATAATTTCCTTACTTTTTGGAAAAGATATATAACCCCAACACCTTAAGCTTTCTTGACATAGAGCCCTCAAGCAGCACACCCATCAGGCACAGTGGTGGACCTGTAGATTACTTTGCACTGGGCCCTGCAGGCCCTACATGAAACACCATAGCCATCTAGCACAGTTCTGGCCTGTAACATGTTTTGTGCAGGGCTCTGTGGGCCCTATGTGACGCAGCAGAGCCATCAAGCATGGGGATAGACCTGCAGCTTGCTATGTGGGTCCTGTGCATCCTACACAATGCAGCAGACCCATTCTGCATGGAGCCAAACATGTAGTTGGCTTTGACAAAGACTGAGGGACCTACATGAAGTACATTTGGAAGGAAAGAACCGCTGGCTCTGCATGGTGCTAGAAATCTCAGTACAAGAACTGAGGAGACAAGGGATTTAGCACTCAGGCTATTTCACATAGGACTGCTGCAGCACGAGAGGACCCAGTGGATTCTCAATGTAGTCAATGTTGTCAAGTATGCAAATTATGTTTGAGTGATTAGTATATTCTGTTCATATTTTACAGATACATACAAGTGCAGGCAGACAGGAAGGAACTGAAGCTTGATATTGATTTACTTCTGCCTTTTGCAATATTAATCACTGTATTTATCTATATTAGTTGCTGAGGAGAGTGATTGTATTAGCTTAATGCTGCTTTTTGTATTGTTTCCACATTGTGGTGGTCACTTTTAGCACTTTATTATATTTTTTATACTATGCTTTTAACTAGCCTGCTATACAAGGGCTAAACAATAGGAGGCACACATCTTGACAAAGCGCCAGGAGCGGGAGATGCAAAATGTTGAGGCTGCAGTGGGTCCTCTCATACTACAGTCTGGTACAGTGAATTGCTCTTTTGCACATTTGCACTTTTTAGAGTTATAATAAAATCAAGTGTTGCACACAGCTAGAAGTCCTGTATGTTATTTCAAGCCTGAGTGAAAAATCCCTTGTCTTCTCCCTACATGAAGCTGCAGTCCTGTTGTCACTGTGCCGGTCCTGTAGCTTACTTCATGCAGGGCAGGACAAGTGAAGTAGTTGACTTGCCAGGCGTAGCACTAAATGGGATGATTTGTATGGAATTGCACTTACTCTGTGGATGCTTGCACAGGGTCCTGTGGATCAATGACGTAGGTCTGAAAGTTTAAAATGTTAAAACATTTTAAATTTATAAGTGAAAGAAAAAGGAAACACAATTATAAAAAAACTTAAGTCCCTGTACAGGCACAGTTCATGTTTTTGTGACTTAGTTTTTTTGTGGGTGTTTTAGTTAATCACCCATGACTTCTTTTTATTCTGTAACTTGTTTCTTCAACTTTGAGGATCAGGGTGCTTACCCTTCCCCTCAAAATCATGTAAGTTTGAAGGTTTAATTTGGTCCAGAAATACATTTTCAGTGACACCAAATTCAAAAGTTTTGTTGTCAGTACCTGCACCTATACCTGTACCTGCACATGCACAGTAGGGTTTCTGGACTTTTTTTTTTTTTTTTTTTTGCAGTTTTTTTTAGATTACAGACAGAAGGCAAAATGCAAAGCAGAAGATGGTGACTGGCTAAGGTGGAGGAAGCAGGGTGCCTGTCACTCACCCTAGGATCAATCAAATAAGTATGTACCAGACTGGCAATTGGGGAGGAGGGAGGCATGGGTGCCAGAGGGTGAGGTGCAGTTTTATTTTATTTTCAGGTATCAGCAGCAATGGACAGTGCAGGACAAGATGGTGACTGCTCAGGCGGAGTGGGAGCTGGGCTGGCTGCTCACTGTGTGAACAACTGAAGCATGTACAGGGGTGGTCATGAGGGTGAGGAGGGGTGGATGAAGGTTGTTTTTTCTTTCTCTTACTGGGGGAGGAGACAGTATAAGCAAGCCACCCAGGTTGGGCACAGAGTGACTACAATGGTTTATTTTTATTTTTTTATTTTTGTAAATAATATCTGCCTAATACTGGTGTTAGGCATCCAGTGTTCGGAAGGGGCTGGGGGAACCTGATATCAGTACTGGGCACCTGGTGTTGGAAAACACAAGGGGGGAGTCTTACAGCATAGGAAAAAATGAAACAGATTTGTTATTTTTATTTGTGTTTGATACGGCACTTGGGACATTTCAGAGTCACTATGTTTGATATGGCACTTGGGAAGTTTCAGAGTCACTCTGATATGGCATTTGGGACGTTTCAGAGTCACTCTGTTTGATATGACACTTGGGACGTTTCAGAGTCACGCTGTTTGATATGGCACCTGGGAAGTCTCAGAGTCACTCTGTTTGATGTGGCACTTGGGAAGTCTCGGATTCACTCGGTTTGATATGGCTCTTGGGAAGTCTTGGAGTCATTCTGTTTGATATGGCACTTGGGACGTTTCAGAGTCACTCTAATATGGCACTTGGGAAGTCTCAGAGTCACTCTGTTTGATATGGCACTTGGGAAGTCTCAGAGTCATTCTGTTTGATATGGCACTTGGGACGTTTCAGAGTCACTCTGATTGATATGGCACTTGGGAAGTTTCAGAGTCACCCTGTTTGATATGGCACTTGGGAAGTTTCAGAGTCACTCTGTTTGATATGGCACTTGGGACATTTCAGAGTCACTCTGATTGATATGGCATTTGGGAAGTTTCAGAGTCACCCTGTTTGATATGGCACTTGGGAAGTCTCAGAGTCACTCTGTTTGATATGGCACTTGGGAAGTTTCAGAGTCACTCTGTGTGATATGGCACTTGGGAAGTCTCGGAGTCACTCTGTTTCATAAGGCTCTTGGGAAGTCTTGGAGTCACTCTGTTTGATATGGCACTTGGGACATTTCAGAGTCACTCTGTTTGATATGGCACTTGGGACGTTTCAGAGTCACTCTGTTTGATATGGCACTTGGGAAGTTTCAGAGTCACTCTGTTTGATATGGCATTTGGGACGTTTCAGAGTCACTCTGTTTGATATGACACTTGGGACGTTTCAGAGTCACCCTGTTTGATATTGCACCTGGGAAGTCTCAGAGTCACTCTGTTTGATATGGCACTTGGGAAGTCTCAGAGTCACCCTGTTTGATATGGCACTTGAGAAGTTTCAGAGTCACTCTGTTTGATATGACACTTGGGACGTTTCAGAGTCACCCTGTTTGATATTGCACCTGGGAAGTCTCAGAGTCACTCTGTTTGATATGGCACTTGGGAAGTCTCAGAGTCACTCTGTTTGATATGGCACTTGGGACGTTTCAGAGTCACTCTGTTTGATATGGCACTTGGGATGTTTCAGAGTCACTCTGTTTGATATGGCACTTGGGACGTCCCAGAGTCACTCTGTTTGATATGGCACTTGAGAAGTTTCAGAGTCACTCTGTTTGATATGGCACTTGGGACGTTTCAGAGTCACTCTGTTTGATATGGCACTTGGGAAGTCTCAGAGTCACTCTGTTTGATATGGCACTTGGGACGTTTCAGAGTCACTCTGATTGATATGGCACTTGGGAAGTTTCAGAGTCACTCTGTTTGATATAGCACTTGGGAAGTTTCAGAGTCACTCTGTTTGATATAGCACTTGGGACGTTTCAGAGTCACTGATTGATACGGCATTTGGGAAGTTTCAGAGTCACCCTGTTTGATATGGCACTTGGGAAGTCTCAGAGTCACTCTGTTTGATATGGCACTTGGGACGTTTCACAATCACTCTGTTTGATATGGCACTTTGGAAGTTTCGGAGTCACTCTGTTTGATATGGCACTTGGGAAGTTTCAGAGTCACTCTGTCTGATATGGCACTTGGGATTTTTCAGAGCTACTCTGTTTGATATGGCACTTGGGAAGTTTCAGAGTCACTCTGTTTGATATGGCACTTGGGAAGTTTCAGAGTCACCCTGTTTGATATGGCATTTGGGAAGTCTCAGAGTCACTCTGTTTGATATGGCACTTGGGACGTTTCCGAGTCACTCTGTTTGATATGGCACTTGGGAAGTCTCAGAGTCCCTCTGTTTGATGTGGCACTTGGGAAGTCTCAGATTCACTCTGTTTGATATGGCACTTGGGACATTTCAGAGTCACTCTGTTTGATATGGCACTTGGGACGTTTCAGAGTCACTCTGTTTGATATGGCACTTGGGAAGTTTCAGAGTCACTCTGTTTGATATGGCATTTGGGACGTTTCAGAGTCACTCTGTTTGATATGACACTTGGGACGTTTCAGAGTCACCCTGTTTGATATTGCACCTGGGAAGTCTCAGAGTCACTCTGTTTGATATGGCACTTGGGAAGTCTCAGAGTCACTCTGTTTGATATGGCACTTGGGACGTTTCAGAGTCACTCTGTTTGATATGGCACTTGGGATGTTTCAGAGTCACTCTGTTTGATATGGCACTTGGGACGTCTCAGAGTCACCCTGTTTGATATGGCACTTGAGAAGTTTCAGAGTCACTCTGTTTGATATGGCACTTGGGATGTTTCAGAGTCACTCTGTTTGATATGGCACTTGGGAAGTCTCAGAGTCACTCTGTTTGATATGGCACTTGGGACGTTTCAGAGTCACTCTGATTGATATGGCACTTGGGAAGTTTCAGAGTCACCTTGTTTGATATGGCACTTGGGAAGTTTCAGAGTCACTCTGTTTGATATAGCACTTGGGAAGTTTCAGAGTCACTCTGTTTGATATAGCACTTGGGACGTTTGAGTCACTGATTGATACGGCATTTGGGAAGTTTCAGAGTCACCCTGTTTGATATGGCACTTGGGAAGTCTCAGAGTCACTCTGTTTGATATGGCACTTGGGACGTTTCAGAGTCACTCTGTTTGATATGGCACTTGGGACATTTCCGAGTCACCCTGTTTAATATCTCAGCCCTCGCCAAAGTTACTAATGACTGGCAGCATAATCTTGAGAGCAGAAACTTTATTTGTGCTGTTTTCCTTGATCTAATCAAGGCTTTTGACACCATCGACCATAGTCTGCTCCTCTCCTCCCTTCAAACCATAGGTGTGGACCCCTCCTCTTTTTGCTGGTTTACTGACTATCTTGCAGGTCGCCTTCAACAAGTTAAAGCCAAAGGAGGCCTGTCCCCCTTAAAAACTCTGCAAAGAGGGGTACCTCAAGGTTCTATATTAGGGCCCTTACTTTTTGCAATCTACATTAATAACATCGACTACTCTATAAAAGAAGCCAGCAACCATGTGTTTGCAGATGATACAGTTCTCTACGTGAGTCGCCCAACACCTGAAGCTGGCTGCAATGACCTACAGTCAGAATGCAACCTTTTGCAAAGCCAACTCCTCAAAAAAAAGCTACTCCTTAATGCTAAAAAAACTAAAGCGATGGTCCTCTCCCCTTTCATCCATACAGCTAACCCTGTGTCCAGTGGGACAGTTCACCAAATTACCACAGTTCTAGGTGAAAAACTAGAATTTGTTACAAAATTCAAGTATCTAAGAGTTTGGATAGACCAAAGACTCGCCTTCATTGAACATATCGAGGACTTGCTAAAATTACTGCAGCAAAGACTTGGCCTATTTTTTAGAATGAACCAGATTCTCACCAGAGATGCCAAGAAACAACTGGTCCAATCCATTTTCCTATCATTGGTTGATTACGCTGATTTCCTCTACAGCCAATGCCCCAACTCTTACATGGCTAAACTGGACACACTCTACCATCAAGCACTGAGGTTTATAATGGGACTTCCCTTCGACATGCATCACTGCACCCTATATGCGACAGTGGGGTGGACATCACTAAAGTTCAGGCACCACAGAAACACCGTTCTCTGGACCTATAGAGCCATCTCTAATGAGCTGCCTTACTATATTTCCTGCTGTCTTCCCCTGAGTATAATTGGAAATATCGTTAAGAAGTTACTCAGCTATTACGCTTAAGGTACTGAGCAAAATCCTGCTTCAGCAGGCAGCCATAAGTCGCATACCCACCATGGAACGATCTACAAAACCTCAAATTAAGCACTCTAATCGGTATAAATGCCTTCAAGATGCTTTATTTCCATACAATCAGAGAAGTATGTAACTGCTTCACTAACTCAGACCCAGTACCGGTGTCTGCACTGGTATATAGCCACGCCTAGACCCAATTTTAAGTACTGACCCCCAGCTTGCTCCTCACAAGCCTAATTGTTCTCTCTCTTATCCCACTGTCTCATCAACACTAGGCCCGTCCATCCCCTTATCCTTCCTTTCCCAACCTCGGATAGGAGCTCACTACCCCTGGGCTGTGACATCCTACCATGCCCCCACACTTTATAGCATTCAATCCCGGGGTTCACACATACTCCTTTTCTCCATCCACCTTCTTTACATCCTGTTTTACCAACTTCTCTGTGTGCACTGTGCCCTCCTAGCCTTTCTCCCTCACCGCCCTACCTTCGCTTCTACCTGGTGTGTATATTTTTTTCTTCCATTACTTCCTCCTGCAACCTTAGATAACCTGCTTTATCTTCCTATAGACACTTCTATGTATGTAAATACCCTGTAATCTGTACAATATCTGTATAATTCTATGTACATATGAACTTATTTTTCTTCCTCTCTGTAAGCAGTATTATCTGTATTGCCTTTTAAATACCTGTGTTGACCTGTATATACAATTGTTCATTCTCCACCCAGGTCCATCTTGCAAATGAGCTTCTGCTCAATGATGAACGCCTGGTTAAATAAAGACTTGATTGATTGTTTGATATGGCACTTGGGAAGTCTCGGAGTCACTCTGTTTGATATGGCACTTGGGAAGTTTCAGAGTCACTCTGATTGATATGGCACTTGGGAAGTTTCTGAGTCACTCCGTTTGATATGGCACTTGGGAAGTTTCTGAGTCACCCTGTTTGATATGGCACTTGGGAAGTTTCAGAGTCACTCTGTTTGATATGGCACTTGGGAAGTTTTAGAGTCACCCTGTTTGATATGGCACTTGGGAAGTTTCAGAGTCACTCTGTTTGATATGGCACTTGGGAAATTTCAGAGTCACTCTGTGCAGAGAGGGGAATGCCCTTCAGCTGCCTGTGAAAACTAGCATCTAATGGAAACTATGAGTAATGACTGGGGTCTTGGACCAACATCCTGGGATTTTAGTAAGTTATGGGATGGAGCCTTGGAAATTCTGAACTAGAACTGAATCTTTATAACAGAATTTGGACCAAGCAGAAAACCTGTGAATGGCAATTGGACCACTTAGATTATAGAGAGGGGTCACTTTGTTCCATTTGTTTCTTTTGAGTTAAAGTACCCACAGCAACAAAATGAAGCTCTCAAGGCTTTTAGGGGATAAATGTGGGTGTGACCACTAGTGGAACTGTGGGACTGCTAGGGTTGTTGAACTTGTGAGGTTGATATAGTTTGTTGCCTGATTATCTGCTATCCCTTCTACTTTCCCCTTTCCTTACCCATCTCTTAAATCTGTTATTGATTTGTCTTGTAACTCTGAGTATTGGTAGTTCCTGTATGGATCCTGCATTGAGGTGCTGTGGAGTGGATTGTGTGGTACAGGAGGTCTGCATTATTTCCTGAAGGATAATTATATTGAGTTCTAGCAGGTATCCCAGTCACATCTGCAGATGGAGGCACTGTACCAATTAAACATCAAGATTACTATTCAGTACATCCCCCTTTTGTGAGTCAAGGCTGGCCCCCTCAGAGCAGTGTAAAGGTTTTCACCAAGGGTCCCCAACATGTGCAACATTGGCACTGTTGGGATAGTCTGTTGACCACACAGATAGTACCACAACTGTGACTCCCTAAAATGTTTATCCTCATCTGAAATTTTGAGATCCATCATAGTGCATGAAATGTTTCTCAGCTGGTGCAGGGAAGGGAACCTTGATCCCACTAAAGGTGCAGTAGATCCCCAAAGGACCAATAGGAAACACCTGAAGAGTATAATAGGAAACATAAATTGTCTGGGAAAGTGTTTTTTACAGGGAGAAGCTACAGTTCTGCCCAGCAAAATGTGAGTGTGATTGTGGATGCCACAAAAGTATGAACCTCTCAAAGGTACAGGATCAAAAGTTGCCTGATGGGGATGGCTTTACATCACACATAGTTACTCTCAATAGCCCAGACCCTCCATCCATGGGACTGCCTGAGTTTGAGAAGATATTTCAATCTCTCCTGTCAGCCAAAAGAAAGACTGCTCAGAATGTGAGACAACTGTTTAAATCTGATGCGTTATCACCTCCTGTGTCTGCTGGCAGACCCTCAGCAAGGACACAGGAAAAGGCAACCTACCCAATGATGCCCAATTGTGTACATTTTCTGTTGTCACCCCCACTACTGCTGGAGAGGATGACAATGAGAACTGGATAACCCAAGTCACTTAGAAGGTCCAAGACTAGAAGTGTTCCAATGACAGGAAGTGTAACAGGGTAGTAGAGAACCTTAGAGGCATGACTCTGGATGTAATCAGATCTCTGTGCACTGAACAACCCAACTGCCCAGTACAAGATTATCTAGCAATGATTAAGAGAATTTATGGTACTATAGAAAGTGGAGAAGACCTGCTATATCAGTTGAGAAAAACTGGAGGCATCACCACAGAATGCAGGTGACAGCTACATGTAGCTCAAGTGCAAACAAGAACACTGTACTCCTATTGAATGGTGATCTTACTCCAGTTAAAGGAACTCAAAGGTAGTTTCATGAATTTTCACCAAATCTTGGATTAAGTGCAAAAGGAGTAGTCACAGTAATTGGTTCTTTGTAAGTGCATAAGGGGACTGCTAACCACCAGCTGCTATGAGCCCCTATAGAGAAAGCTTAGAACACCTTCTTGGATGTAGGGGCTCAGATAAAAAAAAATGACAATCCAAGTGACCATGGTGATTCAGATCTCTAGCAGCCATGCTCAAGACCCTTTCCAGCGATGCCAAGAAGGGAGGAAGAGAGCATCCAATCTTTTATCTGCCCCATGAGTTGGACCCCGATCATCACCTTTGCCCCAGGGTATCAATTTTGCTACAAATGTGGGGAGGTAGACACATCACTTGGAAATGTCTCAATTAATCAGCAGCTGGTTGGTGAAAATTGGGGAAAACAGCAGAGGTAGCCAAGAAATGACAACAGAGCCCAGTGATTAAACAAACTGTAACTGCAGCAGTGCAAAGCTCCATACCATGGGCTGAGCCTTCCATGCTCACTAGATCAAATTTGCCACAGGGGTATTAGATCCAAAAGCAAACAACTCAATTTCTGTATAGGGATGCCTTTGCAAGGCTTTACTGGACAGTGGATCTTAATTCACATCATCTAGTAGTCCTCCTTCACGACATACCTGAGATATCTGTCATCAGTGTCTTTGGAAGGACTCACCATTTGGGGTTCAAGCAGTGCCAGTCACCCTGATGATTGTTACACTGTAGTACAAGCTGAGTTCCAAGAGACCCTAATGGGGGTGCCACAAAAGTTTGAGACCCTGACATTAATTGGCATTGATGCCTAAATCCTGGAGAAGACATCTGTGTCAATGTGGCTCAGTTGGTAGCACATCTGCCTCTGGGTCAGAACGTTGGGGGTTCTGGCTCCACACTGGGATTGGGCCCATACCATAAATGCTGTGGCCCAAGTGCAGTAAAAGGGAGTGCTATACTGTCAGGGTGTGCCATCATTTGGATGAGATGTTAAACCAAGGTCCCTTCTGCCCATCTCTGGTGCTGTCCTGGTGGGTGTCCAGGTGAAAGTAAATAAACCCAAGGTATTTTTCGCAAGAATAGGGGATTTTTTTCCAGTGTCTTGACCAACAGTCCACTTCTCATAAAACCAGTTCAGGCAATTGTCCAAGTTTGTGTTTGATGATTGACATGTGAAATGGCTGCCACTACATGTTAGACACGTCACTATTAGTCTTACTGCTTATAAAACACTTTGGGATACAATGTGTATGAAAAGCACTACATAATTGCTAATTCTTATTTTTCTTCTTCTTCTAAGGAAAGTAAGTCTGCAGTTGGAGACCCTGACAAAAGCTATGCCTGAGGAATCCAAGGGCATAAAACAGAAAGTTGACATCAAGGAATTGGTTTTGCCTTTCAGTGCAGAGTGCATAGTGATTAGGATAGCTGAGTTCACACAGAAAGAAAAGAGTCTAGCCCCAATAATTGATTCACCTGCTGTCAAATGTTTACCTTAGGGCCTGATAGTACAGTGAGGGATTTTGTCTGCTGCCACCATTGCTGAAAGAGACTATGAAGGTGAAGGAGACAGGAAAGAATATAATTCTGTAGAAAAGGAAGACTTTTGCACACATATACTGTGCTGATAGTGTCACCATTGTCCGCTGTCTTAACTAAATTAACCCTAGACTCATACATTTTAGAGACTTGCTGATATTTAGTCATTATCCCTGGAGCCTGAGCCACAAGTGTGACAAGAGAAGAAAAGTGCTCTCACTGAGTGAGTGGAATATGGGAATGTGTCATGGATGAGGAATACCATATCCATCTCAAAACTGAGCGACCATTCACAGAAAGATCCAGATATCTTGCTCCTGCTGATCTGGAAAATATATGACAGTACTTGCAGAAGCTGATGTCTGCAGGTGTCATTAAGAATTCCAGGAGTCCTTACACCGCTTTGACTGTTGTGGTTAGAAAGAAAAGTGGAGCTGTTAAGAGTTGTAGAGGATACCAGGCACTGAACAAATATATGGCACTAGAACAGTGTACCATGCTGAGAGGAAGATGCCCTTGGCAGTTTGATGGGGAGCAAGTGGTGTTTTGAACCACTGGAGTAGGTACTACTAAATCCCCGTAGCAGGGCAAGATAAAGAGAACACTTCTTTAATCTACCAGCGCACAAACAGAAAGTGCAAATCAGGTAGCTGCTAAAAAATGAGTTTACTTTCATGCATGCAGACTGCCATAAAAATGTTGCTTTTATCTGCCCACTTGGTTTCTACCAATTTCAACAGAGACCCCAAAGTAAATCCAGGCCCCAGCCACATGTTAACGGTTGACGGAAAAGCAGTAAGGGATATGAATTCACTAGAGGTGCTGGTATATTTGGATGACATGATAGTCTTTAGGAACACCTTCAAGGAACCCATTACCCATCCTATGAATTTTCTAGAATAGCTTGAGGAGTTTGGCCTGAAGATTTCCATCAAATGCCAGTTTTGTCAGTCCTCAGTGAAGTACATGGGTCATATTGTTTCAAATAAGGCTAATAACATCCCACTTACTTATGTCAAGAAAACAGCCAAATTGGATGCCACAGGGCACCAGTGGGTATAAGCCTTATCCACCTATGACTTCAGACTGGAGTATCAAAGTGGTTTGAATAACATCCATGCAGATGGCCTGTCTCTGCACTCCATCCTGATCAGCAGTCTGTAGATCTCTGGATCTCTTTTCCAGTCACTGAAGCAAATGCCATGTTTCAAGTTTGAACTTGAGGACAGAGTTGCATTAGCCAGTCCCCATAGCACCACTGATATGTTAGGAGATGCTCTAGGTGGCATCCTAGAGACATACTACAGTTTCATTGGATTGGACTCCTTTTTTTTGCCTTAGCCTAACTGGCCTGAACTAAAGCAAACACAAAGAATGAACCTTGGACTGAGTGAAGTAGTGACTGCCCAGGAGAATAAGCTGGATGTATCCAAAATATGACATGTACACCCTGATGTCCTGCTGTTGCTATTAAAAGTTTTTAATTTAAATATATAATACAAACATTCTGTACACTGCAACATATCCTTCTGTTCATATCCTACTACTTAAGCCAAAGTTCAGCATTTCTGTTTTAGTTGAGAATATATTTATCTAAAGAGCATATGTTCAAGTCTAATAAATTGACAACTATTTTATTTATTGTGTTTTGATGTGCTGGTAATTACTTTCTACTTTTATATGGTTAAATATTTGTTTGTACAGTCAACCAAATGGGTTTTCACCCTTACTTTTCACACTGCTAGTCAAAACAAATTCAATGGAATTCTGGTATTATGATGTCAGAAACTGCCAGCTACCTAGGAGCCCAGTGTAGTTCAGTAAGATACTAAATATACTTTTACTGTGTTTTCCAAAAGAAATAGACACTTCTTTTAGTAACAAACTTTGCCTTTTATATGTTTGCACTACTGGGGTCCATCTGTATGATTTAAATTTTTAAAACAGTAATTAGCTTGTCTTTTCTTCTAAATCTGGTTAGGAAGAAAATATTACCCGCTAAATGATAACAAAAGATCACAGCTTATGAAAAATCACAAATTTCTATCAAATTATTTTAGTGGCAGAAAGTATTATACCTCTATAAAAATCTGAAAACAGATTAGCAGTTCCCCATTGAAATACACTGCCAGCCTTGCCAGTAAAGATTGTTTGACCTTGTAATACAAGGATTCCATCAGATTATTATGCTTGCTTGCTAATCCTGTAGTTACTGTACATGTTTGTTGCCTGCAATGACATTGCAATTGCAATGCAGTTACAGTGTAGTTACACTGTGACTACAGTGTAAAGTGATACTGAAAGTGTAATTGCTTGCATGCATGTGCAAAGCAAACATTTTGTCTCTACTGGGAGAGTATGGCTGGAGAGGTGTGGCAGTATAACATCCGATGCAGGTGAGCCTTCTGGAGGCCTGTCAGTTGCATCCCATTAAGGAGCAGACTGATGATGCTGTTGTTCAGGCTACCTACTGGGAAAAAAACTGTGTGTAGTTGAAAAGAGGCAGCTGCACCTGTTAGAGTGTGACTGGATCCTTTCATGAACAAGAAGTCTACCTGGCAGTCAGCTGAGTAGTATCATCTTCACCCTGTTCCTCATCCTCTTGTCAGACCTACTTTGTAGATAAACAAAAAAAAAGCTCTGGCTCCTTCCCTCTGCATGATCTCCAGCCCCCACTCTCCATTTTCCAACCCTCTGGTAGGAAACAAAACCTCCTGCTCCCTCTGTCTGTGTGATGTCCAACCCCAACCCCGTTTCCTGGTCTTCTGTAAAAGAAGTACCCTCCCACCCCCTTCTTCTGCATGATCTCCAATACCCACCCCCATTTCTGGGGCCCCAGTGTAAGAGAAAAACCTCCTTATTCCTCCCTCTGTGTGATCTCCAACCTCCACCATCCTTTTATCTAGCCCTGGTGTAAAGGAAAACCCCTCATATTATTCCTCCAATGTGAGCCCCAGGTTTTGCCTCAAAGCTTGATTGGCATGTGTTTTGGGCAGCGGGGCTAGCCATTCCACCTCCTTGATTGGATGGGAGCCACTCCTTTCTGCATTTTCCGAATCCTGATTGGAGGAGAGAGCCGGCCAGTGGTACTTCATAGAACACATTCAGTACTGGGAGATAGCATCAAGGCCAGTGTCTCTCAGGGTGGACAGAGGTGGTAACCATTCAAAGTGAGACCTTGCAGGCAGCATTTACCCATATGTGCCTCAGGTAGGCAGGCAAGAAGGATGGCTGAGTATGAGAAGCCATGCTACCAAGCCAGAGGAACAGCAATGACAGCAGTGACAAGCAGACCCTGGGCTATGGCTACTTCTACAGTTATGGTACGTGAGTCAGTTATAGCTAAACCAAGGGCACCCTGCAGTGTTGCTGCAATTTTTCACATTTCACAAAGCCCATTAATAGTTGAGAAGTTCACTGGGATTAAAGATAGGAACAGTGTGACTGAGCCAGAGCAGCAACAGCAGCAGCAGTGGTGGTGAGTAGGCCCCAGGCTGTGGCTACTCCTATACTTACAGAAAGTAGAGTCAATCACTACCAAACCAGATGCACCCTGCAGTGCTGTGGGATTTTTCACATCTAGTGGAGCACATTAATAGTTGAGCAGTTTCTGGGATTTAAGATAGCTTCATATCTGAAAAGAGTTAAAAGTTGTGATATGGTCCGTCATTAAAAATACTTTGCCCAACAGACAAGCTACTTTTGTGGAGCTCCTCTGCTACAGATTAGAGAACTCGCTTAAAACTAGTGTAGTTTGCAATGTTAGCATTGTAAACCAGATAATTTATCAGATTCAGTTGTTTTGAGCAAACCGGTCAATAGTTAGTTAGTTAATTAGTTAGTTTTAGTTAAATTTTGGCAATGATGAGATGACTGAAAGGAGTTAAAAATAATAAAAACAATCACATGCTTCAAAGCATGGGGACCCACTACAACAACCACTCCTGGCAGACAGAGATCAACCTGTGGCACTCAAGATCCTGCATAAAGCCATAGCAGTATTAAAACAGTGGAATTCATGTACAGAACAAAAATTAGACTCTTATACAGACAGACGTTTTTACCTTGGAAAATAGAGCTGATGCTATGTCAGGGACAATAACTGACTACACTGCCTCTGTGGGGAAAGCCTTAGCAACTGATGCAACTACAGTTAAGGAGCAAAGGCTGATCTGGACCTGACCCAAGCAGCTGGAAAATGCAATTCATGCCCCTAGTGTAAGAATCCTGGTGGTACTGGAGGGCATGGATGGAAAAGATCCAGCCACATTTCTTGAACGGTGGCTTCCACAGGTATTGGAACTGGGCTATGTGTCTCATATTGTAAAGGCCTGTCAGATAAATCCTTGGAGGGCTTGGGCACAAACAGAATGTCCTTGTACCACTTAAATGATCAGTGGCTCTGGAAGGGGAAAGGGATCTTCTCCTCCAGTCTGCCTGTGAACAGTTATCCACAATTGAAGATTCAAAAATTTAGTTTTTTCTGGATTATACTTACAAGACCTGTCTCAGGTGCAAATTATTTGAAGGGGTAACTGCAAAACTGTGCGATGTCAGGGTACAGTATAGATTAAGCTTAAGCTTCCCAGCCTGACTTTAGTTCACTATTGCTGAAAAAATGTATTGCTTCACAGATCCAAAGTCAGCAAGAGCTTTCACTGGGAAGCTGAATCACAGACCGGAGATGGAGATGCTGGAGAGTGGTGAATCTGAAGATGAGAAGGAACAGTAAGAGACTTTTCTGGTTTCTCTTCAATAAAAGTGGGACTTTGTGGATGTAGCTGAAATGGACTGGCAAACAGTGAGTACTGATCTCAGCCCTCATCTTTTCTGATGACCGGGATATACTAACTAGTGAACTTACTGGCAAGTGAAACCCTCTAGCAGGAACAGCTCAACATAACTTTTGGCATGTTTCGACTATTTGGAACAGTAGGAAACAAAGTATGATCCTAATTAACAATGGGATTCCTCTAACAATAGTGTTGTTTGCTGTTTTGGGACTGTTCTAGAGTCTATTTCCAAACTTCATGAGGGTCCTGGGGGGTCTAACGGTTTTTGCTACTACCTAACAATGTCATACAAGCCTTTTGTTGTTAAATTATATGTTGCTGCACAATGCCGGTCCTATATGGAATTTATTCTCCAGTGCACAATGTTTAGCAGACCATATTGATTATAGATTGAGGGAGCACTCCTGACCAAGTGGAGCGCTCCTTTCCCCTGTGCATGAGACACTCTTATTCGGTGAAGAGCGACTTATGCGCAGATGCCCTGCAAATGGGCACATTCCAGGAACAGTTTTTTTTTAAATACATTATTGATCACTCTCGAGCAATAATATACAGTATTAATATGTCCCTCATCCCCACTTATTGCTGTATTAGAGTGTTTCACTTGCCTTCATCTTGAGCCAGAACAGCTCAGCTTCGCTTCGCTTTGCTGTTCTTGCTGTAGCCAAAGATGTGTGAAACCACTTTTATACAGCAACAAGTGGCTCCAGGGGATGTATTAACATATATTATATTGTTCCCCATTATGTCTTTTGTTCTCTACACTGGTTTTTGCCAGATGAAGATCTGCCAACCAAGTACAATGTGGTGAAGTCCTTTAAAATGGTGTCTCCCTCTGTGTGCTTCATGGCTTAGATAGTTGAGGTACAACCTCAGGTATGCCCCATGTACGGTGACACCAACACAGCGAAATACATCCCTGTCAGCAAAATTGACACTTTGCCAACATGGACCAGAAGACACACAGGAATCATGTAAACTGCAACTTGCGGTCGACATGATTCCTGTCGGCAATATGCCAGTCGACAATGGGTTGTCAAACCGGCATCATAGAGACACATCCTCATAATGCTCCTGTCTGCTGCTGCAACAGTGAACTGTGGCAGGCAGCAGGGTGCATATTGTATTAGCAGAGCTGTGGACACCGATCTTCTGTAGTCTTAAGGATAAATTACAAAGGTAGGATCTGCTTCTTTTGCAGGTTAGACTAATTGAAGTGGGACGTATGTATTTTACATTAATACTGCATTTTTTAAGTCAGTTTAGGCGTTATACATGGAGCTTTGCTGATCTTTTGAAATACCTCAGAAGTATCTTGTTGACAGGTTACAATTGTGCTAGTTTTATTACTTGCTGGTTTTTGTACAAGTATTGGCTGCACTATGGCTCCTTGTGAATATTGTTTTTTTGGACACTAACTAATGACGAGAGCACCAACATTGTCATACCACTTAGGAGTATATGGCAAATATTCTTATTAATTTGTATGGACATATGCTTACTCTGCCATACTGTCTCTCCCTGTAATACAATTTTGATTAACACTTTACGTTCCCTTAACTACAGCAGCACCAACCAGGATACAACACATTAATGCTGCATTATAGCACAAAATGCCGCAGTATACTACAGGGAACAGTGTTAAATTCAATGGCAAATAAGCCCTTTTGTCATGCAGTATTTTGTGACATGTTACTTACTGCAAGGTACTGCATTGCATCATGACTCGCTCCATTGTACACTGTAACTGCCTTGTAACTATGATGTAGTTACATGCAACAAACAATGTAATTTCCCCTGTTGCATGTAATTAATGATGACCTACCCCACAGTTACATTGAAATTGACACTTAAAATAAAGTGTGACCCAACTTTGTTGTACTGTGTCATTCAATATTACAATAAAGAAAAGTTAAAAAATACCTTCATGAACCATTTCTCATCTCAGTTGCCTCCAAAGGTCATGTAAGTATTAATATTATTTTGCTTTGCTGCTGCCATGTTTGTATTAAAACAGGTCACTATATTGGAAATGGACACCTTTGCCTTTAATTCTGCAACATTTAACAGTATTTGGTGACACAATAAAAAAAAATCCTTTGCCAAGTTTTATGTTTGCTTGCTGGCATATTGTGGTTACTCACAGAGTAGGGGCTGGAGAGGTGTGGCATTGTAGCAGCCAATGCACCCAAGCCTGCACGAGGTGTGCAAGTAACAGGTCAATGAAGAGCAGGCTGATGATGACCTGTTTAGCTGGCTGATGGGCAGAAACTTTGTATAGTTGAAAGGATATAGCCACACCTATCAAAGTATAGTTGCATCCTTCCATGTACATGATGCCAGCCAGCAGCTAGCTGAGCAGCATCACAATCAGCCTGTCCTTCCTCCTCCTATCCAAACTACTTTGTAAATGAAACAAAAAGAAACCTCCCACCCCTTCCTCTGCATGACCTCCAAACCCACCCTCCATTTCCCATCCCAGTGTAAGAACAAAACTCCCGCTCCCTTCCTCTGCATCATCTCCAGCCTCCACTCTTCATGTCCCATCCCAGTGTAAAAGAAAAATCCTCCTGCTCTCTCCCTCTGTGTGATCTCCAACCCCCACCCTCAATTTCCAGGGCCTTGGTGTAAGAAAAAAACTCCCACTCCCTCCCTCTGTGTGATCAACAGCCCCCACCCTCTGTTTTCCTGGTCCAGGTGTAAAAGAAAACCTCACCAGCTCTCCCCCTCTGTGTGATATCTAAGCTCCACTCTCTGCTTCAGGGAGACATTTATTTATAATTGCAAATGGAGGACTTGCACTCAAGAAATGGATGCTCTTAGCCTTTGAAGCACAGAGAAGTGAAGGAGGCAGCATTAGGTTAGGGCACAAACCCATGAAGCAAGTGACCATAATATTCAGCACTTACAGTGTGATAGTGATGAATCATGCTACAAATACAAGCAAGCAAACATACGGTATTAAAAAAAAAATTGTCAGCTCCCTGATCTCCCCTGCAAGTACTCAGCTCCCACCCTCACTGCCACCCCATGCCCAGGCTAACCCCCCTGGGCAGGACCACAAGGTGGGTGCCCCCCAAGGTCAACGGTAACTTGCCCTGACTTACTCCCCCCTGGTAGGGTCTCAGGAGTTGGTCCCCACCTAGCGGATACGGTAGGTAGTGGAAGTGGCAAAGCAGATCTTCACACTTCAGGGCCAGCATTTTTTGTATGCTGTATTGAGGGCAGGGACTTGCAGTGATGGCCAGTGTCCACCATGTCCCCCCCCCACTGATACAGCGCTAGCACTGTGGTTCCCCTGGTCTCTGCTAGGGGTCTGTAGCATGCCGGACACACAATTTCCCCACCCACCCACCGAAGAAGGAGAACAGTCCCTAGGATGCTCAACCCTTCTCTCCTGGCTGGCCCTCCAATATCCCTGGTCCATTCCCAAACCTGGGTCATTGGCGCCGCAGATGGACACCCTGCCTCTGCACCGGAGGGCCAGCCTCAGTATTAACAAATGCCTGCTTGTTAGTAGCTGGCAAAATAAAAATAAATTACTGAAAATGTATGTAAAGAAACAAATAAAAGCAAACAAAATGATTATCAAGGCATCTCAAGGCCTCAAATAGTCATTCTTTAAAATATACATGCAGTATATATCCTTACTAATATTACGGTGCAGAGTTGAAAAAAAGCTTGCAAATTTGCTGCAGTTCACAAAGTTAATCTGCCTTTGCGAAGTGCCAAATTGCAGTATAGGAATAACTTTGTAAATTGTAAATTTGATGACTTCATCAGTGAGGTGGAGCCTACAGGTGAAGTTTGCTATGTACTATGGGACTGGAGGTCACATGGTACTGACATGAGCTGTCTGCCATGCAGAGGCTATTTTTGTGTGTAGTCTTCTAAAGACAGAGTTGAAGAGAAATATGTCCTTGCTTGTCTGAACAAATACAAAACTGTAAAATAAATCTGAAATCTCAGTATTTTGAAACAAAATCACTCACGAAAAGATCTAGAGGGCCTTGTGCGGCTCGATCAGTGTTCTTTGTTTCTGGTTTTGCTGATTTATTTTGTTTAATGCAGTGTTTTCTTTTGTCTCATGAAGCAGTGCTGTGAGGGGGAGGGATTCAGTTAGCAAAGCAGCCCAGAAAGATTAGTGACTCTGTGCATTTTTATTGTGAGAATTAATCTGTGGGCAGCAGGTTGTGTTAAAAAAACTTTTAGTGGTTTTACTGTAGCTACTATTAACTCAGTAAACAGTTTTGTTCAGGTCACTCAGCTGATCACTCAGAGGTGGCGTTGTTTGCTGCTATTTCATTGTACAACAGGGTTTCTTTGATTTTTTTCCTCATAGTATTGTAAATCTAAATATACAAAATGACTGAGAAGAGATGCTCAAGTAAAAGGAGAGGTGCAGGGGACATGGCAAAAAAATACATAAGTTCTGTGGAGCAAAAGGGTGTTGCAGGTAAAAAAAAAGTCTGCAGCCTTGTCTCCTATGGGCTCCAGGGCTGGAAGCAGTAAACAAAGAGTTGGCGACAGTGACAGTGGTATTATTGTGGACACATTTTTCTCAGCCATATCTGTGGCATCCATGATGGTGGGGGTTGGGGGAGGTGGCAACAAGAGGAGCAGTCCAAATCTTTGGCTCAGGCACAGTGATCAAGGAGGCGGTTGACAGTGTACTCATAACTCCTGGTAGTGGTGGCACTGAGCCTGTTCTTAATAACAGTTTCTCATTCTCAAATGACAGTGTGGAGCTTAACCATAAGTCAGAACCTGAGGAGTGAGGTCTGACTGTTGCACAGTCAGAAGTGACTAAACTGAAAATGTTGTCTCCAGCTAAAGATGATGAAAGGGGCAGAGAGCCTAGAGAAAGTGAAGATGAGGAGGATAGAGCTCAGGAAGAGGAGGATATCAACAGCGGTGGGGATGATGATTTGGATCCACTATGAGAACCGAAAAAGAATTAGAGGAAGGGTGATGGTGCTGAACATGTGGGGCTTTGCACAGCAGAATGTCATACAACTACCAAAGTTCCCACCGTACCACCACAATTGCTCCTGTTACTCCCGTAGATGTTACACTGCATGAGTCAACCAGTGTTGAAGTGCATAAATCATCCAAAATAACACCCATTTCACCCCTCCTCTGTTCCCCTCCCACCACCATGTAAAATCAAAGGGTACCATATCAGTAGTTTGGAATATTTATATTCTGGATCCAGCCAATGAAACAGTTGCTATCTGTCAGCTGTGTTAACGGTGACTTAAAGAAACAATCTCTGGTCAGAGACACAACGGCTGCTAATGCATTAATATGATAAAAGATTTATTTATTTCAAAGGTTTTATGAAGAAAGATATACTGAACTAGTAACAGCTGTGTCCTGGGGGAAGGGGAAAGGGGAAAAGATAACAGATACAAAAATACAGAATATAAAATTTATAGAAATTGAATAAATGTAACAAAGATAAAGAGGATAAGTATGTCAGGCTAGCTTCTCTTCCCGCTGTCCTAAACTTTAGAACTCTCTCCCACTAACCATTCTTTCTGCCTCTTCCATATCCTCTTTCTACTCTCTGCTTCATGACCACACCGCTACCTCCTGTGCCTGTCCTTGAGTTATTGTCCTTCCCCACTCCTCAGCTTACCTTATTCCGTCTTTTTCCATGACCACACCGCTACCTCCTGTGCCTGTCCTTGAGTTATTGTCCTTCCCCACTCCTCAGCTTACCTTATTCCTTCTTTTTCCATGACCACACTGCTACCTCCTGTGCCTGTCCTTGAGTTATTGTCCTTCCCCACTCCTCAGTTTACCTTATTCCTTCTTTCTCCATGACCACCCTGCTTCCTCCTGTGGCTGCCCTTTAGTCATAGCCCTTCCACATGCCTCAATTTACCATCTTCCCCTCTTTTTTCTCCGCCTTGGCCCTTCACACACTTCACCAACTCTGCTCCCTTTTCTTCATCCCTCATTTGTCTGCACTTTTCCTTCTCCCCCCCCATCTGCAATCCTTCCTTCAGTGCCCCCTGGTGCCCTCACTGCTGAAAAGTACTGTTGCTTGTGCCCATGGGACAGATTACCTGCTGTGTCCTTGTAAACTTTTGTTTATAATTAGAGCTGTCTGATGAACCCTGCTCATGTTCATTTTGTACTGTTATTTTTGTTCTCTGTATGATGTTTTATTGTGTAAGTTATTGTTCTATGTTGCTCTTGCATCTCTCATCCCCCTCCATGCCCTTCCCATGGATGCATCTGGAAATTAGCTATTTTTCAGCTTAATATATATTTCCTGGTGAAACTTCTGAAATAAATAATACATACTGTGCATAAATAAGTAATGTAAAAGTCCCACATTTACACCACAATAGTAGAAAAATCAAGTCCATAAAAATCAAGGTAATGCAGTGAAGTGTTTTTGGTTCTGGACATGCACCCCCCTTGAAAATGCTGACAACACACAAACACACACGTACATACACACGTAGCTATTACAACATCTGTACACACACATGGGGTGTGAGTGTCATTAGTAGGATAGAGCAGCTGCAATATTTCATTTTCGTTGGGGTCCTGCTTTTACACATTTTTCCAGTATATTTAGTAGAGTTAGCACAGGTAAAATGCAGAATCTAATTTTTACTGGGGTCCTGCTTTTATACATTTTTACAATGTAGTTACCCAGGATAGGTCAGTTAACATGCAATATCTCATTTTCAGTGAGGTCATGATTGTACCTATTGTAACACTAACCAGTCTGGGATGCCCTAAATGAGTTGGCTCCATCACAGCCTGTATGTTTTCAGTGACCAGATACTGTACCTCTCTTTGGCCAGCAGGGGGATGTAAATTGTGCAGAATGCACCTTTTAGAGCCTCATTTGTGCTTTGGGGAACTATATTCAAACATGCTTGGGGCACTCACACTTTGCTCCAAACATGTTTGAGTAAAGCAAATTTAGTGAACTGTGCTAATTTGCACTAATTTTCCAGGAGGGGCATGTGAATTGTGCTGAGTGCACATTTTAATGCCTCATTTTTGCTTTGGGGGGGGCTATATTCAAACATGCTTGGGTCACTCGCACTTTGCTCCAAACATGTTTGAGTATAGCAAATTTAGTGAACTGTGTTAATTTGCACTAAGGAAAGGGACTCTGCAAAGGGCAGTCTGATACCTTTTCATATGGGGCCATTTCTCTGTGTAGTTCTGGTTTCCAGTTCTAGGTTTGTCTGCCTATTTCTGTTTCAAGCTTTTAGCTACTGAATTAATTTCTTTTAGCCGCTGACTGTCATGCCAGCAACCTGGGTTCAAGAACAGACGTGGGTCTCTTGGGGACTGGCCTGGGAAGGAGAATACACATCAGTAGGACAGGGAGAGGAATCTAGACGGCAGCACCATGGGATAGCATGGGAAGTGACCCCACACCTGGATGCCTAAGGTATCTCCATGGAGACTGAGTACACACATGTCTGGGCCAAATAGGGGAGAAAATAGGAGGAAAAGCCCTCCGACTGTAGAACAGTCATGGCCTGCCCTCTAGTAGGCCCCACACTGATGACTAGGTGCCTCTGACCCAAGGTCCTATTACAGGATAACCAGTAAAAGTAAGTCCCAGAGAAGGTGGGTTATGGGGCTAGGAAGACTGGCCTGGATAGGGGAAGTCACAGTGCTGAAGGAGATAAACAGCTTTGTCCCATGGACACAGTGGGGTGACGTGCCACTCATCATGGTTGTGTACTGCATGCTAGTGAATGGTAAGGGACTGCCTGCATGGAGGAGTGATGTGGAGAAGCAATGCAAAAACACAGTGGGGCAACATGATACCCATCAAGGTGGTGTACTGTGTGGTGGTGAAATGTGAGGTACTGCCTGCACTGTGGAGTGATGCTCAGAAGCACTGTATGAACAAAGTAAGGGAATGTTTGAAGAGGGGAGTGATGCTGAGAAGCAATGAATGAACACAGTGGGGCAACATGGCACCCACCACGGTGGTGTAATGCACATTGGTGAATGGGTAGGGTCTCTTTGCATTAAGGAACAATGCTCAGAAGCACTGTATGAACACTTCTGTCTAATTTATTTGAACTATGTGTGTTAGAGGTTTGATTTTAACTGGTGGGTGATGAGTTCATAGACTGTAATTCCATACAGCAGACCTGCTGTTTCTAGTACACACACACACACACACACACACACACTCTCCCAACTTACTTGCAGTAAGACATTTGGGCCCACATTTTCAAAGGAGATGCGTGATGCAAAGTGGAGATGTGCTGCCAATCTCAAAACATGCCCAGAACCATGATATTTTAAAGGGAGAAATACATTCAGATGTGCCACGGCACAAAGCTAATGTATGTGGCACTTGTACAGGGGGTGTTCCCATGAATATGCCACGCATCCCTATATTCAGCCAAAATGTGTGATGCATCTGCCGTGCATCTCAGAAATAAGCTGCTCAAAGTTAGGCATGGAAAAAGTATGCCTAAATCGGCCAGCCACCCATAGGCAGGCCGCTGAACTGCAGGCAGACTTTCTAGAGACAGCTCTTAGAGGTGCACCAGAACATGCTCCAGGCACCCACACACAGCTGTCATGCCAGGATGGACATACCCTGAGCCACAGATGCCATGTCACCACCAGCACTGTCCAGGGAGCAACCCCCCACACCACACCTTGGACATAGACACCCAGTGGTCACATGCCAGTGCTGTTGTGTTCCCCCTGGACACACCAGCAGAGTGGACAAGCACAGTGCAAGAACTGTACTGGGGGCCATGCCCTGCACCCATGTGGCCTGTGAGTTGCCACCTGGAGGTGGCATGCACCCAGGGTGCCATCTGGGGCAATGGTGCCCAGGCAGCCTGGTGGATGGGTGGCAGCCTGGCACAGGCCAGGGACTGACCTCTGGCACACACCCACGGTGGAACACCATAAGTGCACACATGTAGGACCCACCCACTCAGGTACCTGGTCACCCTCTGTACACTGCCAGTCCCTGCAGTCATCACCATGTTCCTCTCTTATGGAGTGTGTGCATGGCACTGCAGGAGACTGTACACTGCATATGGGCTGATGTATCACATGCATGTGGTATCCCAATCAGACTGTGTCACTCTGTGCCCTCCCCTGTTGCATGTCCCGGTGGGCTCCTGTGGTCACTGTCCAGGTGTACCCTCCTGTACCCCAGTCCAACCCTGTACATGGCTATGGGTAATAGCATTGTACCCAGGGCAATGAAGTCCACCCACACACACACACACACACACACACACACACACACATACACACACAAACAGTCCATCACACCTGCCTGATAGGCTGCAGTACCTCCTGTTCACCTTTGTGGAGTGGTGGGACAGCCCTGCAAAGCTGGAACTGAGTATGCCCAGGGTATGCAAATGGCCTGCATACATTCCAGTAATGAGCTGCGCATATGGGAGATGGGCTTGGAATGTGCAATGAGGTCATTTGCATATCCAGCTGAATACTGCAATTTTGCACACTGCGCAAGTGACTTTGCGCATTTCACCATGCGCCGCATATGGCTGAGGTCTCCTGTTGCATCGCGCATTTTTGGGATATTCAGCTGGACATGTGCAAGCACATCTTATGGCGCATCTTCTGAATATCTCATTATTTTGGGCCGATGTATCTCAGATGCACGGCGCAGGCACTTGTGTGATTTTCCAGGGGACTTTTGAATAGGGGGGCCTAGGTGTTTACTTCTATGAAATAACCAAATTATTATTTTATTTATTGTATTTTGATGTGTTAGCAATTACTTTCTACTGTTGTAATAAAATATGTGTTAGCGCATTGGAACAAGTAGGTTTTTGCCTTTATGTTTCACACTGTTAGTAAAAAAGAATTCAATAGAATTCTGGTACTGTTATGTCAAAAACTGACAGTATTTCAATGAAAAACTAAATATAGTTTTCTATCTTTTTCAAAATAAATAGATACTTTCTTTCAGTAATAAACATTTCCCTGTTATATGTTTGCACTATTGTGGTCCATCTGTATGACTTAACCTTTTTTTAAACATCAATTAGCTTCTCTTTCTTCTTCCGAAGAAAAATCTGGTTATGAAGAAAATTTATTGCAGGAACATTCCATTCTGTGACATTTGCCCCATTCCCTCCTATAGATTTCAGGGATGCTTCCTTATGTCTTTAGCTGTATTTCTTAACTAATTGCTCCTCTAATCTGTCACACTGATGTGTAAGTTTTTTTCAGTCTAATATTGCTCTAGGTTCTTAAAAGACAGCTCCTGTGACAGATAAAATGAGTAACTCATGTTCATGAACCAGTTTAGCTCTTCCTGGCAGACAGAGAAAGGGAGAGACAGTCAGAGACAGAAAACAATGAAATAACAGTCCAGATATAGTGCAGGCACAGTGACTTGAAATGGAGAAGGCAGAAAGAAACAGACCACAGCTATAAATGAAATAACCTGGACCAAAGCACTAAAGTATGTCCACTCTGAAGCACTTAAGGAAAGAACACAGTCATCATGTCCTGTCAGTCCCCTCTCTCTCTCCTAGTAATCTCAAAATGCCTGCAGGGGTCCACCCATGCAGCTGTAAAAAGGGTAGCCACCGAGGCACGGTGTACAACACATATACCTTAAGTCCAGGCACCTGCTATGTTGGATTCAGCACCAAAAGGAAGCCAGTGCATGGGGTCCCTCTCCCTTATCATCTGCATTTGCTAAAGCATCCAGAAACAGCAGGGAAGTAGTCCAGGTGGAGGGAGGGTTGACTGAGGAGGACTACTACAGATATGAGGAAGAGTCTTTGGAAATGCCTAGTGGTCATAGCAGTAGTGGTGAGTTGAATACCAATACCAATGGGGCACCACACCACAGCAAACCCAGTGCAGAAGACACCCCGAATCATTGCTTTCATTCAAGCAGCACCCCTGAATCTACAGGTGTCAAATACTGCCCTATCAGCCATGCCGTCATGCTGAGCACAGCAGTTTGGTAGCCAATACCTAGAAAGTCCCATCTATGCTGAACAGCATGTTTAAGTATCATGCCAAAAACCCACCCAGTCTTATCCTTGCACGTGAAATGACTGCAGCAATAGCTGAAATGCTGTCAATTGATTCATTGCCATTCTCTTTTGTGGAGAACATGGGATTTAGAAGGTTGACGGTGCGTGCTTGTCCCAAATGGCAGATTCACTCCAGAACTTAGTTTTCTATATGTGCCGTTCTTAAACTTCATGGAACAGTGTCGTGCACAGTAATCCATGCCCTGCTGCATTCAGCATCACCATATATATACACCTCAATATGGGTATGTGGACCAGTGACTAAACAGCTGGTTGCTCTGATCTGTACATTACAGCACATTGGGCATAGATACCTGGAGTAGTATTTGACTCTGACCAGGGGACAAATTGTGTTAAGCCCAACTGCAGTGGTACAAACATATGAACATGCCAGCAGAAGCAGGCCTTGTGGTCTATCGAGTCTGCTCGATTGTGCAGCTAGCCCCTCATCTTGCAGCTGTCCCATCCCCACCCTCCTCATCATTATCCCCTTATCCAGCATGTTGCTACGTGAGTGGTAGCAACACTGCAGGTATTCACCAGCATGCCATGTTGGCAATGAAGAGTGTGACACAGGTCATAAAATGCTAGAATTGCTCCTGACTAAAATTGATGAGTGGCTGCACCCCCATTCACTGAAAGCAGGTTTTATTGCATGCAATAATCTCTCGAATGTAATGAAATGCATTAGTGTTGTGTCATGTCTGGCACACTGTCTTAATTTTGTTATGAAAGAGTTTTTAGCATATCCTGATATCAAGTCCATGTTGACTGTAACCTATTGCATCTGTGCTCACTTTCCCATTCTACTAAGGCTGGTGACCATCTAAGGCACCTGCAGATCCAAACCAAATTACCTCAGCACTGTATGAAGCTGGAAGTTGTTATCAGACGGAACTCAACACTATACAAGAGCTAGCACATGTACAAGCAGTACAAAGCCATCTCTGAATATCTGCTGCTGCATACAAGCCGTGACAGTGCTGGAGTATCTATGTCTCTGACAACAGACCAGTGGTGACTAATGGATGACCTGATCATGATTCTAAGAACATTCAAATGTGCAACACAGGCAACGAGTGGCGACACTGCCCATATCAGTCAGGCAATCACATTTCTACAGGTGCTGAGGATGAAGCTGTTGAATGTACAGCAGGTGCTGAAGGCAGTTGGTGATATAGGAAGATGTGCCTTAATGCAACACATGCTCCATGTCTTGGACTGCAATAACCCTATTTCCAGCAGTCTGCAGATATTGGGATTAAAACAATGACAACAATACAGCTCCTCCGTGTTAAGAGGGTACGAGTGATAAAACGAAAATGCAAAACAGCAAAAACTGCACTCCTCAGTTGCAAAACTAGGCTTTAATGATAATAAAACAGGCCGCTGTAACCAAACAATGTGCTACATGCCTCACTCAGACCCCGACCGGTGTTGTATGCAGTACATCATCAGGGGGTTGTCTTTTCAGAGTGGTAATGGCTACTTATATCTACACCAGATTTAAAGTAACAGTGCATCTTCATTAAAAATTGTAACCTTATTACCACTATTATAAAATACTGCAAATAAGGAATATATATGTGAACAGTATATATTTTCATTTATAAAAGCATATATGAACAGTGATATTGGGATTGCCACCATACTGGACCCACGTAATAAACAGCCTGTCATCAATACTTGAAGATGGGCATTTTCATGTCCAAAATTTAACAGATCTAACAGGACAGGTATGGGGCATAGAAGTTAAAGTCACAGTTATCTAAGGCACAATATGCAACTGAACAGAGACCAGGTGTTGCTACCACCTTGCAAGGTAAACAGGCTGATAAAACATGCAAGGTAACAGAAAAAATAACCACAAATCCTCTGGCATGTTTTGTACCAGGTGGGAATTGAAGATGTGTAGGAAAAGGAGGAAGAGGCAGATGAAGCAGCAGGATTTCGGGCAGTGCAATGCATGGTAGATGCATATTTGGCAGACACCAAACACCCTACCATCACAGAAGGGCCCTTACTGTACTGGAGTAACAAGGCCACTGATTGGCCAGCACTAACCTCAGTGGTAATCAGATACCTGTGCTGTCTACACTCGAGTGTCATTGTGGAGCGTGTACAGTATTCAGTTCATCAGGGGCCATTGTGCAGAACAGGCATACAAACATGTCCCTTAAAAGTGTTGGCATGCTAATATTTGTTAAAATGAATGCAGGGCACATTGCATGCAACACAGTCATGCCGGCATTCCTACCATATGAAGGTGCCAGTGGTGGTGAAGATGAACCTGAAGAGCCTGATGCTGTTGGCATTGGCAGATTGCCTTCCCCTATGGTAGGTGAAGCATGGATGGAGAAAGACTTCTCATGTGGGGACAAGTCCAGTCTGGAAGACTGTGAGGGCTGCTTCCTTGACGAGGATGATTGAAGCATAAAAATAATGCATTCTATTTATCCTGTTATCCTCATCAGCTGAATCTTTTTTTTTATGATTCAGTTTTGTTTTCCTGTCATTGTATTTTTCCCTAAGTTGTTCTACTGTTCCTTACATCCATCTGATTACTTGCCTCTGCACTCTTCTATATGATGCCTACAGACAAACTAGAAAATTAGTGAACACTGCATCATTAAATGCCTGGTTTGCCAGCAATAACACTGGCCACCGCTGGCTCCACCACATTCATCCAGACTGAATAACCTGGACTCTTAAGCCCGTGAAAATGAAATTGCCTGCCATGCAGACCATGCATCCTCCAGCAATCAAGACACCGTTCCTCCTCCCCCTTCTCTGGTCTGCTTGTGTCCTCCATATCTACCGACAACATGAACCACTGCCACCTTCACCGCATGCATCCAGACTGAGAAACCCAGAGTCTTAAGCCAGTGTAAATGCATTTGCCTAGCAGATCTCCAGCCAGCCAGCCCTCAAGTCAAGCCACCAGCCAGCCAGCCCATCAAGACAGCAAGATCTGAAGTCCAGCAAGGCCCAGCTTTGTCTGCTGTGATGGTAAGTTACTTTCACCGTTGTTCAGACTCCATATGCTCACTGGTGGTGGTGACTCTTGTCACACAGGAACAGGTTCCACTTTGCTTGCAAGACAATAAAATGTGATCTTTCTTGCATCTTGCTTTCACTACAGGTCTAACCATTCACAGGGGTGATTGGCAAGCCAGTTGCAAAGTCAGGCAGCCCTCAAGGCACAGACATAAGTTACGTCTTCCCCCACCACCCCTCTCTGTTGCACCATCATCTCAGTACATGGCATGGCCCTCATTAATTTGACAGTAAGTATCATTGTATGATTTTTTTTTTCTTTAATTTTTTATTTTAAGTTTTACTTTCACAGATACACAGTGACACAGTGGCTCAGTGATGCTAATAATTTCTATTTTTTTCTTCACAGCTGACAGATATAGTAAGACTGTGAGTGGACAATGAATATGTCAGGCTATATAATGCAGCCACCTTAGAGGGCAAGTCAAGCTAAATAATTTCTCTTTTTTATTCACAGATGACATGTACAGTAAGACTAGGAGTGAACAACGGATATGCCGCTTGTGCGGTCACCCACAGTGGCTAATTGAGCAGTCTAAATAATTTTCTTTTGTCTTCACAGGTCTCCTGTCATGTCACTTTCTCATCCAAAAAGCAAGACTTCCCCTCCTCCTCTTCCTCTGCCTTCTCTGTCTGGTCCCAACCTTGTCTGCTGCGATGGTAAGTTACTTTTACTGTTGCTTATACTCCTTATTCTCACTGTTGGTGGTGTCTCCATCCTTGCACACTAGGGTCTTCCACCTTGCTTACAAGATATTAAAATGTGTTACTGTCTTTCCTTTTGACTTGTTCTAACTATAGGTCTAACCATTCATTGGGACAACTGACAAGTCAGCTGCAAAGCCAGACAGTCCACAAGGCACAGTCCTAAGTTGTCTCTTCTTCTACCATGCCACTTTGTTGCACCATCATGCCAGTACACAGCATGGCCCTCACAAATTTGATGGTAAGTATCATTATATGGTTGTATTCTTTTTTATATATTTTAAGTTTCCATTCTCAGGTATACAGTGACATAGTGGCCAAGTGAGACAAAATAATTTCCCTTTTCTTCTCAGGTGACAGGTATAGTAAGACTGAGTGGACAATGGATGCAGCCACCATGGTGGCCAACTCAGGAAAAATAATTTGTTTTTCTTATTCATAGATGACAGTTATAGAAGGACTGGGAGTGGACAATGTATATACCGCCTGTGCTGTCACCCACAGTAGCTAATTGAGTAGAGTCTAAACAATTTTCTCTCGTCTTCATAGATCTTCTGTCCTGCCGCCTTCTCATCCAGCAAGCAAGACTTCTCCTCCTCCTCCTCCTCCTCTATCTGCGTACCTTCATGCCATTTCAAGGAATGCTCATTACAAATGTGCACAAATGTGATGGTAAGTGTCCATTCCCAAAAATATTTTTTCTTTAAATTGTTTCATTATTTTGTTTCTTTTCATAGATGCGTCACACTAGGGAGTGCACTAGAGTCTAAATAATTTATTGTATTCACAGGCCTCTTTCCATTCTGTCATGTATGCCTCCTCCTCCTCCACCATGCAAGCCATCACTCTCCTCCACCAGACTAATGACATGATCAACATTGTGGTCTCATGCTTGATTCTCCTCCTTCTCCTCCTCCAGCTTCTCCATCACTGTGTTTGGTCTTATTAAAGTTAGCCTGTCCTCTGTATTCAGCATAAATACCCATTATCAGCCTGATGCTGCTGTTGTCTGATTCTACTGGTTACACAGCTGTAAAATACCTGAAATGAGAGAAACAGGAGCATAAAACGGTATACACACCCGACAGCGACAGTTTGACAGAGGGGTCCCCTACAGCGACAACAGTACCATGTCACTGTAGGGAACCCACTGGAACCTGGCACTGTCTGGGAGATCTGCACCCCGCCGAATCAGCTCCGACCTGGAGTTAAGAATTTTAAGTGACGGGGTGCAGGGGGCAAAGCCCCCTGAAGAAAACGCTTGTGCTACACAGAAACCAGCAGCCAACTGCAAATTGTGGTTGACCTGCCGGTTTTGCTGTGTGGTTGTTAGACAAAAGTTTTATTGACGACTAGTCATGGATCCACAGAAAACAGAAAGTGACATATGAATAATATTTAAGAATTTAAAAACAAAAATGGGAAAAAAATGACTACTTACCTTCCTTGGTAGGAAACACTGCTAAACTAAATTCCAGACCCATGCAGCAACAGGATATCATCACCCTAGTGATAAATACCTGTAATCAGAGAAACAGAAACAAAAGGTGGTTAGAAAGACACTGTTCCCCCCCCCCCCACTCACAGCCAAAAAGTAAAAAAAAAAAGTTATAAATAAATCTTGCTTTTGGTGGTAGGACACACAGAGATGCTCAGACATCATTATCTGGATCTGCACACAAACAGGCACTAACATTCCATGAGAAAACATCCAGACTTTCTGGTCACTACAGTTAATCAGAACAGGTGCTATGATGGGAGACTTATGAAGCGTAGAAGCAGCACATTAATTCAGGGAGCCCATCTCATTCCATTTCCTCATGTGAAAATTTCTCACACTATCAGCCCCCTTGCAACTGTAGTGTCTGCGGTGCACTGTTGCATGACCTACAGTGTGACGGTTGCATGCAGCATCACCACCACCACCCGTTCCTATGCTGTGCTGTCCCCTGGGGTATGTTATGCTATGGTATGCTGTACTGTTCACATGTAGCCTGCAGCTATCATCATGCACTGCCTGACTGACATACAGATGGAGCTGTGGTCGGACCTGGCCAGCCCCTGTACTTCCAGACTGACCTACAGGTGGAGCTGTGGGACCCTGCAGTAATGCTGGGCAAACTGCATGCAAATCAGGGCATGATGAGATACTAATGTGGCTGTTTGCCCAGAGGCTATCTAAGTAGGCTCCTTTGCATGTCACTTTTGAATATGGCAAAGTTTAGTGCCGAGCTCATGTGTTTGCACTGTGCAACCGCTTAGCTCCACGCTAAAGCTATGCTCGTGTTAACCATGTGCTTCGGTCGTATATTTTACAGATTCCTATTACTGTTCTGTCACATCTGCTGCTGCCTGAAGCTGTACTGGGTGCACACATTTGCTGGCACACACATTGGCCCCATAGTTCCTCTCTACCTACCCTCATGTCGTTGTGCACTGTGCTGTTGTTGTGGTTTGCACTTCCTGGTTGCTATATTCAGTGCTGCTATATTCCAGGGCTATGGTTGCCCTGCACTCCCAGCCCAGTTTGGACGGCCTCTTTCCCATGCTATATTCAGAGGCTGTTTGCCCCGGGCTATTCCTTTTGAATATAGCTTGCTTTGTGCTCCAGGCTACGTTTGCCTGCCAGGCAGTGTTATCTTGGCCCAGGGGCAAAGTTTTGAATATCTGGCCCAAAATGTGTGGGTTCCTACAATTATTCTCATTCAATCCCACTCAGAGAAGAGGAAGAACATCGGGGAGACTTACTATTGTAAAATCTAGCGGGATGAAAGTCGGGGAGAAAGTTGGGGTGTGGGGGATTTACTAATATTAATCCTGGTAGGGTGACAGTCAGAAGGGCATGGCAGTGTGTGTGTATGTGTGGGGGAGACTTTACTAATACTTACCCTGAGAGGTGACAGTTGGGGTGCAATAACATCCTGACTCTCTTTTGTCCCATTCACTGGTTTTCCTGATGCGATTTTTGTGGTGCAGTTTTTGCAGTATGATTATTTCCATGCTAACTTGACCAGATACCTAATAGCTGGTTTTCCTGATGCGATTTTTGTGGTGCAGTTTTTGCAGTATGATTATTTCCATGCTAACTTGACCGGATACCTAATAGCTGGTTTTCCTGATGCTATTTTTGCAGCATGTTTTTTGTGGCATGACTATTATATTGTAGGGTCTCGCACTGATTTAACTTAAGACTTGCCAAATAAAAAGCCTTGATTGAAAATGCCAGATGTTATTCCAATGCCAATCCTCAGTACATTTACAGTATCTAATTATATTGACTACCAACTACTGTTTTCAACAGAAGACCCTCTAACCTCATCTATAAGTGCTTTATAGAAGCAACTGTATACATTTTTGGCTCTATTTACATGCATCAAATAAAATCTTTGGTAGCTTCTGAGACTCCAATTATGTTTGCTAATGAACCACATGTTCTCAGGATACTGTTCTTAAGAAGCAAATAAAAATTGTTGTCTCCTAACAAGATTATGGATTGTTTCGCTAGATACTCAAAGGAAATAAAATAATTTTGTTGCACTATATACTTAATCCTTTTCCATTGTGTTATAATATATATATATTTTTTTTAATAGAGGTTGTTCCATTTATTTGTTTAAATTCATTTGTATAAGATTAGACACGCATATGTGCTGTCGCTTTTTTGACCGGATACCAATTAGACTACTGTGAAATTTGTGCTGCTGTCCGAAATATTTTAAGGTGCTTATCAACAGCATTGCCTTCAGATCCATAGCTAATTGGGTTAGTATATCTGATTCAGTTGTGAGCCATTCTGGAATATAAGCTGTGGCAATGCTAAAAATTATTGAGCTCTGCATGCCATACAGTAAAAATAAGTCGGAGGTCTTTAGTCTTCCTTTTTCCTTTGATCTAGTGAGTTTGTTATAAGCAGTTCAGCTTTTGTTTAATCTCCCAAATGAATGATGAAATCAGAGAAAACAATGTGGTTAACCATTTCTTAGCCATACAAAACAGTAACATAAAAGACATAAAAAGATAGTTCTGGAAGGTAAATTCATTTTTATAGTATCTGTGTAACCCCAATGGTAAATTATTCCACTTTTCAAAATACTCTTTCTCTGTAGTTTTGAGTGAGGTCAGGTTAGTCAAAATTGTTTTAGATACTGTTCTTATTTTTATGCCCTGATAGTCAGTATATTCTTTTTCCCAGGGAACTCCCATGTATGTTATCTCACCTTAAACACATGTGTTGTTAAGTGTAGAAAAACAGATTTTTTCATTATTCAATTTATTTCCCAACAACATTCCAAAAATACTGTAGGTTGGTTATAAGCTTTGGGAATTTAATTTTGGGTTCAGAGGTTGAGATTAGCATATCAAACAGTTAGTATCATGCACTCCACAGAAAAGATCCACACCAGCTTCTTGGTAATCCCAAACATTTATTTCTTTTAAATTGTACAATACCATGTCAGTGTCAAAGACATGCTCATTGGTCACTCTAAAGCCCCTAAGAGATTAATACATCAATTGGTAAAGTATACAAAGACATTCCTTTCCATAAACCTTAATCCCTTTATCCTTCTGTCATTATAGCTTCCTAATGAATCAGTCTATGATAAGTTAAATAATAAGGAAGGGGGAGACAAAGGACATCCTTGACAGGTTCCTCTATCAAGTTGAAAACAAGGTGATGTTATATCGTTTGTAGTTACAACACATAATGCTTCACTGTTTAATAATTTAATCCAGTTTATGCATTTATCTAGGAACTGATAAATGTTTAAGATGTCGAACACATAAGACCAGGAGACAAGGTTGAAGATCTTCTTGGCATCTAAAGACAGAAGGCTCATTGAAGTTGAAGCTGTTTCTGCTACAATAAGTACATGGAAGATTTTCCTGATATTGTCTGATGCTAATCTTGACTTCGTAAATCCAGTTTGTTATGGACCTATTTAATAATGAATTGTTTTTTCAAGTCTGCTAGATAATATTTTAGTTAAGATTTTTGTATCTGGATTAATTAAAGAAATGAGTCAATAACAAAGCTGGAGAAAGAAAGGGAGTTTTCCTGTGCCATCCCAAGAAGTGAACCACCTGTTTTATAATTAAGAAAAACTGTTATACGTATCCTTTTAAGAGCCTGAGGTAACACATTTTGGTCCCGTGCTTGTCCATTCTGGTGAGCAGGACTGAGTCTAGTGTGAAGAGACTGGTTGAAACACTGTTGAAGGAAAGCCAAGAAGGTGCAGTGGAAAGTGAACTCCTGAAAAACATATAGGATGGGGAGAGACTTAATGGCTTGACTCGATGGCAAGACAGCATTGTGGTAAGAAATGAAAGCTAGGAAGCTTACAAGCCTTCTCAAGAGACCAATAACTCTGAGCCATAAATCCTTCTTGCAGTTGGGTTCATATTTAACAGCAAACCAGATACATTTCACAGTTGCCAATCTATTTATTCTGGAGTGTGCCACTGCCACCCAAACTGTAAACAGAAAGACCAGAGTAGACCCCAACTGTGAACTGAACCATGAAGAGATGTATGACCTGTGCAAGTCTTTCAACCAGTGTGCAGCACAGGACCCGGGATTGGAAACTTGTTCTAGAACTGTGAAGTCTGATGTGAACTCTTACTGTTTGAACCCTGGAGTCAAGTGGCTAACCTACATGTGCCAGAGATGAAAGGATGCTCATGACAGAAACACAGAACATAGAAACATAGACAATGACAGCAGAAAAAGACCAACGTCCATTTAATCTGCCCAGAGTTCTGTATCTGCACCAGAACTTACTGAGAACAATAATATTCAGGAGGAGAAATTCAGGCTCACTTGACTCCTCCTTCACTGTCAGTGGCTTCCAATTCAAGCTCTGAGGACTATGTCCCTCACACTGGAACAGATATAGTGTGGGTTAAAAAAAGTATGAGCCAGACTCAAGGTGTTTGTGTGTTAAGTGCAGTGTTGATGATATGAACTTTTTCATGCTTCTATTGTTCTTGATGCTGAATTAATTAACATTTGATTGAGTTACATGTCTCCATTGTCACATCTGTATCCATTACATGTAATGAACTTCCTGTTGTTTGTCACTGAGTCAGTCACCATTGCTGAAGTACTCATGTAAAAGGATCTGTAGGGGATTCACCCTGATATTTGTTCAACCAAGATTAATTAGCTATCTGCCCTACAGCTGCCACCTTCAACATTTCTACCAATCATCTGAGCTCACCAGCAGGGATCATACTTTCTCACTTGGAATGGCTGGGCAGATTCAAGCTCAACCCCTGCAGTCAGTGACCAGGCTGAGATGACTGGTATAGTCCAGCTGGCATAGTTGCCGTGCAGGCCACTCCTCTCTCCTGATCACAATTGTGAGATGACTGCCTCACAGCCCTCTAGCTGTAAGCTGACAGTTCAGGATCACTCAAACAAATCTCAGTGGTTCTGTATGAAGTAGCTTCCATAGCAACTGAAATAGCACACTTTTCCCTCTCCAAGAAAGTCTGTGCAGTGCTGGCTTTCACTCATAGACAGTAGGTCTGACTCCTCAGGAAGGCAGGAACCCAGTCCCTGAGCTGGACAAGATCTGCATAGCAGATGAGCAGATAGCCTCCCCATTGGACAAAGATGGGTGTTAATCACAAGGGAGGATCTGTCTGTTGGCTGCTTGACAGCTGATTGGGCCCTTTTAACCTGGGTAAATTAATAAAGTCCTCCAGTAGCCCATTAGTCCTCTGATGACTCTGGAGTAGCCACTACAGTCAAATTGGTTGCTTGTTATCCTCTTACCCTGGTTGTTAGACTGAAAGGGGCTTAGAGGGGCAAAAGATGGCCATCAGTCCCAAATATGCAACCTCCAAGAGTCCCTTTTCAAGAGAAACAGGATCCTTGCAACTCACTCTGTGCCCCTTCCACTGTTCAGCATGGGGAAATGCTAATGACTGGTCATGGCCACCATTTGTGGTAATTCCCCACTTGTTGCAAGCATTTTCCATGCTCCCCACTGGCGGCAGAAAAAAAAACACTTAAGGCACTTAAATAAACAACCTGTCCAGGCACAAGAATCACCAAAGAAGCAGCAATCCTCTTCAATTACTCCATGACCCCCAGTGATGGATCCACAGTCTATGAAAATATTGGGGAGCACCAAATGTCCACATCACAAAAGGGCTCTATGTGCTACAATACAAGTAAGCCCCACTAATGGGGTGGGGGTTTCATGTAGATGAGTTGCAGAAAGTGTTAAACAAAAACATGAATAATTAAATAATCAGAATGTTCCACTAGGTGGAAAGGTGAGAAGCTCAACCAAATTACCTAATTTTGACACAGAAGGAAAAAAATTAAATAGTACGCTTAAACTGCTGCTATGATCAGTTTTTTTTTTCCTGTGGTATAGGTACTCCCTGGACAAAGACACTAGATATGAGGTTGCTTTAGCAAGGGTTTATTTGGAAGACTTTAAAATAAATCTGTAAGTGGATATGCTGTCAAAACTAACTTCAGTCCTAAAATAAACAAACCAGAGAGTACCACATCATTTCAAAAGCTTTGCATTTATGTAGATGTCCTGACTGGGAGATGCATGACTGCATGCTGACATCAGCAAAGGTTTGGTATGATTACACCATAATCAGGGTGACAGTGACAGCCAGGAATATGGCTCTATTATTACACACAGAGGGGAGCATACATCTGCAATTGTCCATCTTAACATTTCCACCGTTCAAGCTGCACATGCCCCAGCACCCAGCACTTACAATCAGTCTTTGCACCCCTATCACCTTACCTGTCATATTCCCTCGACAAGGCCCCCTGGCTGCACTGTCTCCCCCCCTCGCCCACCTCCCCCTCGTATCTCCACTCCTGCCCCTGCCCCAACCACTTCCTGCATCTCTTAATCCCTGCACCTCCTACCCCGCCTGATCTCCTACCCTCACTCCCCACCCACCCACCCCGCTTCCCTTGTCTTGCTTCATAGCTCATGTCTTTGTACTGGTTATTACATGTCTGTAAGTCAATGACTAAATGTTTGTAACTAAAATGATGACTGTTGCACACGCTGACGTGGAACCTTTGTAAAAGAGCCTCAGCTCAAAGGTATTGTAATCCTAGATGGATGAAATAAATAAATGAATAAATAAAATACATGAATGTATTCTTAAAGAGAATATAAGGGCCTTCTCTGGGAGATTATAGAGACAATCATGATTGCAAGTGACAGCAATAAAAAATACTCATGTTACAGGAAATCCAAGACCCAAAATGAAATTAATAAACAGATCTGAAAAATAAAAGAGTAACGTTTATCTGCTACAAACTAAAGGCTACTAACATGAGGAAAGAGGCAAGTGTGCTGGGAAAATACAAAAAAGTGACAGAAGTGCGAAGAGTGTGACAAGTAAAGGAGAGGGCCTTCACCAAGGGTGCAAGCGGCGTTACAGTAGAGAATGTGTAAATGGGAACTATAGCACATGAAAGTGGAACAAACAATGGCAAGTATTAATCACAGGTATCAGTATTTCTGCAGAAAATGAGAAACACTACCGACACTGCTGCTTTTAGATTGTACTCCTGCTCAATGGATAGCTGCTACTCAGCAAAGCCAAGATTTACTAATATAGTAAGTATGGGAATTGTGCTTTCACCATCTTTGACTGTTTGTTTTATGATAACACTACAGTGAAAAGGAACTCTGGACATTCCATACGTTCTTGAGGAAGTCACTGGATCATCAAGGAGGGGGTTATGGAAGGGATTGTCTGTATTGTGATGTAATGTCTGCAGTGCTGTGTTGTACTGTGTGTTTTGTGATTACGCCAAAACTTCAATAAAGCACATTAAATTTCAAGAAACTATAGCACATATGGGATAACAAGACAGACAATACTTAATTTAAAAAAACAAATGTATTATAGAAGTTCATCACATTAACTTGTCCATCAGAAAAGAAACAAGGTTACAAGAAGCAGTTCAGTGGCATTCTTCATGCATCCCATCAGCTTGCAGGGAGTCTCCAGTGTCATGACCCTGAATGACTCTCACTGGAGCAATTTAGCAGCAGATCTCCACCTCTTGGATTCAAATCAACTTTCTTAACGCCCACAAAATGTAATGTGGATGCTGCTCCATGGTTTCTTTCCACATAATGCTTGTGCTTACCCCACCATGCAGCTGGAAAAAAGCTATCACAGCTCAGTGTGCCCTTCCTGGTCAACAATGTACAAATTTCCATTTCATTTAATTTTATTGTTTACCCCGGAAAGGCATGTTGAGCAAAAATTGCCCTTTTTCAAGTGCGACCAGCATTTACAAATAAATACCGTACATAATAAAAACACAGTGTTATAAGATTATTTACAACAATATGAAGGTTGTGCCTCTAAAATATTAAAAAAAAAATGTTCTCTAAAACAGGTACTGATTGAACAGACTTAAGTAACTGTGGTATTCAATTGTGTAAGTTATTGTGGTAATCGATTATATGTGTTTGGACCAACATAATCAAAGACTCTTTGGCCAAAACTCTTCTTGCAAAAAAGAACATGGAACAGAATTTATTCTTGAGATCTAGTACAACGGGTTTTGTCCTGTAAAGTGAATAATTCTCCAAAGGAGAGAGGAACTTTGACCAAAATAACCTTGTGAAAAAAAGAGTAAGATTTTCATCTTTACTCGGTCTTCCAAAGAAGGTAACCGAGCTGTCTGATATAATAAACAATGGTGGGTTTTGAAAGAAGACCAATTATGAAGCGACAGACTGCATTGTAAACTACCTTTGTTATTGCTCATAAAGGCATGGGTTTCAGGTAAAAGATTGTTTTGGAGCCGATATAAAGAACCCAGGTGGTGGTGGTGTATGGTTTTTATCATACATTCAATGTGAGGTTCAAAAATCATAGCACTGTCAAGTATAACTCCCAAAAATCTAAACTGATTCACTGCTTCAATTGATTCTCTGCCAAGAACTTTCAAAAGGAATTTGCCATTTACAGTTTTTTGGCTCTACTGAAAACCATAGCTTTAGTTTTCTTAATGTTGTGACTGGGAGCTCCTGCCATTCTTGAGGACCGACCTTTCCTTAAATCTGTTGCAACAGTTCTTCTATTTCTTAGCCTAAGCACTCCTTTACAATTTCTAGTCCATAAGGTTGGCCACCCATGGGCACCCCTTCCCTTTCTTGACTATGTTATAGTGTCCTCTTTAATTTTCCTTTTCCCTCTCAGGTCCTCATACAGGGAGGTTACTGTGGTGACCTCCAAACATGTGTAAAACAGGTTGTCTTTATCGTTTGTTGGATTTAGTATGTAATTGCACTATGTCATAAAATACCTTGATCTATATACCTTCTGTTTATGAAACCTGTAAATGTTGAAAATAACATGCCACTAGATGTTTTTGATAATGGTAAAAAGTACTAGGTGACTGTTATAGAAATTAAGTTAGTTGTGCTATTTAAAATACATGTAAATTGCTGTAAACTGAACAAGTCTTAAATGTCATGGTGATTTGCATATATTCCATGATGCTTTGTATTATGGAAGTATGTATGATGTATTTCTTTGAAACTTGATTTGTTGCCAATGCCCTTTGGAGTAACCCATGTTTCAGTGTTTCTGCACTGATGTTCTTTGTTTTTAGCTTTTTCCTTTTTTCTTTTTGAGCTCCCACTACCCAAGCAAACAGGACCCACACAGGGATGAAGGGTTTTCACTGAAAAGTGGTTAGATCAGAGATCAGTGTTAGTAGGTGCTGGCTAAGTGCAGAGAAAGAACATACATAGTTTGTTGCTACAAACTGATGTACTGAAGAAGGAATATGACATTGCTGAAGTTTATTTTCTGTATTTTGAATAAACATCACACAGAGATTGTGTGTTGAACCTGAAGTTTGGTGTCTGGTCCATCTGTTATCCCACAACCCTTCCACAAATGTTAAGCACCATCCCTCTGGCAATGAACCAAAGTTGCAAGTTATTGAACTCTTTTTGAAGAGTATCATTTAAGGCCCCCCCATAACAGTACCACTACTAAAAATGACCACATCATCAGCATATAGCATCCCCAGGATGCATCTGGAATTCAGTGTTGCACCGCTCAGTATGCCTTCCTGGCAAAACTTTTAAATAAATAAATATACAGTAAAAGCATTTCTAAGGAAGGACAAGCTGACTGCAGGTAATTTAAAACAGTGAAAAAAGTATGGGCCCCAAAATATTGAACTCTGTGGGACACCACAATTCAATTAATTTAAAGCAAACTAAAATGGTGTGCCTGATTAATTGTTCTGTGTTCACAGCCCAAGAGATAATCCCCAAACCATTTGATTACATCCTCTGAAAATTGCAATGTGATAGTGAATGAAGAAGTAGTAAGCCATGATCAACTAGACTGAATGCTTTGGTGAGGTTCACAAATACAGAGGCCACCATATTTCCAGCATCTATGGCCTGACGGATATAGTCCATGAACCTCAGCAAGGCAGTCTCAGTATTATGTAATAACTGGAAGCCATGTTGCACATGAGTCAACAAATCATAATTTGACAGAAATTCAACCATTTGGCCCATTATAAATCATTCATAAGGTTTCAACATGGAAGCCAACAAAGAGATGGGTCTATAGTTAGAAACTGTTTGTTTAGAACCTGATTTTTGTATAGCACAAATAATGGCTTGTTTCAGTTCTGTGGGATATACTCCCTGGCACAATGAAAATTTTAACAGTTTAGTGAGAGGGAAAACAATGCTATCCGTAACCAATTTAATTATCTTAAAGTCCAGACTGTCTATTCCATTCGATGGGTGTGAATTCAGTTTATCTAATTAACTCCATGCCAATTCAGGTATGAGTATTTTTGAAAAGAATTTGAGTTTGGATGATAAATTAGAAACAACGTTAACATTACCATCATGAATGTGATTACCAACCTCTGTCTTGTAAGAAGACAGATCATTGAAAAATTCATTACATTTTTCAGCAGCTACAGAAGGATTGCTTATAATCACATCAGTTGAGAGAATAGAAGAGGGCTCCTCCTCTATCCCGTGACCAGTAAGTTCTCTAATCATCCACCACAAGTAATGTGAATCATGAGAAAAATTCCATTGCTTTCCCATATAATATTCCCCTTTTTGCTTTATGAGTAAGATTTTTACATTTGTCTACACTTGACTCAGACAATGATATCAACCAAGCCCTGGACATGTTCATCAACCGCTTTACTGCGGCCTATGACATATATGCACCTGTGAAGAAGTTTAAGGTCAAAGAAAGGTAACCCCCGAGCTCATAACACATCTCAAACATAGGGACCACCTTGGGCTCCGTGCTTGATCCACATCTACTTGGGGATATAATTAAATATAAAATATTCTGAAATGACTATACACGCGCATACAGAATGCGAAAAGCAAATATTTCGGGACACACTCTCCAACACATGGGGGATGGGAAAAATTCTGGAGTAACATGAAAGACCTCACAGGGAAAGACCCTAAATCTCCACCCACCATGCTAAACATCGATGGAACTCCTACACTTGATCTTGGTACTATCACCAACACCTTCAACAATGCATTTTCAAACCTGGACAGTGTACTACCACCGGACTTTTTCAATGCCCCTTCCACAAGCACTCACCATGACACTGCTGGCAACAATTGCTCACTTCCAAAATTCTGCTTGAAAATTATCCCAATGCACTTAGCCTGTACATATATTCACAAAGCCATCCACACTTCAAAGTACAGCGGTGACTCCTTCGACCTGAAGCTGATTGCACTTGTCCTAGATGAAATCCTTGAAACCCTGACAAAGATCTTCAACCTTTCTCTAAGGCTGGCCTAATTCCCATCTCTCTGGAAACAGGCAACCATTACACCTGTACACAAAAGCGGTGATAGGTCACTGCATACCAACTACAGACCCATCTCCATCCCCCCATCTAAAGCTGTGGAACGAATCGTATCGGACCAGCTAACCGAGCATCTGGTAAAATATGATATCCAGTGTCCTGAGCTACATGGATTTAGAAAAGAGCACAGCACTTCCACTGTACTACTGGAATTTACAGTATTCATCCACACCACCCTTGATCAAGGAAACTGTGTGGGTGCAATATTCATTGACCTTACGGAGGTATTTGATACCGTCAGTCATCCACTCCTACTCAGGCAACTGTCAACTATTGGGCTCTCCAAGGATGCCCTGCTCTGGATAACAAGCTACCTTGAGGGAATGGTCCAGCGAGTTAAGATTGCTGATGTCAACTCTGATAAGAAACCGGTCCTCTCAGGAGTGCCACAGGGGTCCATCCTTGGACCCTTATTCTTTAGTCTCTTCCTGAATGGCCTCCCTAGCATCTGCCATCAGAAAATACTTCTCTACGTGGATAACGCAGTCCTGTTTTCTAGCCATCGCAACACCAAGCATCTAGAAGGGCAGCTACAGCGTGACTTCAAACGCATTGAGAAATGGTTCAGCTCACACAAACTTGTCATGAACTACAGCAAAATGAAAGTTTATGACTTTCTGCAATGCAAGGAGCAAACATAACTTTCTACCCTTCATCATCACTAACCATTCTGGGGTTACACTGGAGCAGGTTCCACAGCTCAGATACCTCGGCGTTACTCAGGACAGTTTCCTCTCCTATGCTCAGCAGATTGACAATGTTGCAAAGGCCGCTAACATATGGATTGGCCTGCTCCACAGGCACAGACACTGTATGACCACAGAGACCCTTTAGACTGGTTATCTACAGTTCTGTCACCTCCATCATAGATGATGGGCTCATCATCTACAGCTCTGCTTCTCCTACAGCCCTCCATAGGATATCTGTGGCACTCAACAAAGCATGCAGACTTCTTATGGGCGCTGCCTGCCTAACACATACTTGTGACTTGTACGCCCAGTCTGGGTGGCTCCCTCTCATCAGCAGGATCAAATACCAGGCCTGCCTCTTAACCAAAAAGGTTCTCCTTGGGCTCATGCCACCTGGGGTTGAAAAGCTTCAGCACTCAACACACCCAAAATATGCTAAGTCAAACCTTCCAGGTCCCCAGATGCCAGACCATTATGGGCCAGAGGTCATTCACCCACAGGGCCCCCCAGTGGTTTAATTCACTCAACAAGGAATCCCTTTCAGCTACTACACTTAGCCCATTTAAAAGGCAAATATGACTTCACCTCTCTACTACCAGCCAATGTGACTGCTTCTCCTAACTGGTCAACCAGACGTGGAACCTTTGTAAATGAGCCGTTCTTGCTCAAGTAGTGTCAGTGGCTCAGTAGGCAGCACACTCGCCTCTGAGGCCGGGAGATCAGAGGGCTGTGGGTTCAGTTCCCACATCTGGCAGTTGGGGTAATATCCTAGTACTGACCCTGTAGTGCAGCATGAGAGGGGTGCTGCACTTCTGAGGTGCCGTCTTTCGGATAAGACATTAAACCAAGGACCCATCTGCCTGGATTGGTGGTAGTTCAGGTGGATGTTAAAGATCTCATGGCACTTATAAAAAAGAGTAGGGGAACTTTCCTGGCCAAATTCCTCATTCACTAAAAATACCACCAACAGCTTAATCTGGTTCAAGGTCAGTTGGCATTCATCTGTATCCCCCTCCACCGGGTCGTGCCTGAAAATAGGCAGGATTTGTCTAGTGCACTTACCCAGTCAACAAAAACTATATAAATAAATTAACCTCTACACTCACGACTGGCATTGTGTGGTCCTAAACTCCCTCTGGCCAATTATCCTTGTCCTCCACTTTCCTCCCTCTCACCTTACTCCTCCCCCCCATTCCTCCCCTACCTCACTCACACCCTCCCATCTTTTAGCACTTCAGATTTCTGTCCCCTCTACCTTGCACTTCTTATATCAACCCCCCCAGACAATAGCCCTTCAGCCTGCCCACTCCTTCCTGGCTCCCAACCACCCTCCCCACCCCTACTGGTTGCTCATCTGGCCTTACTATCCTTTTGCTGTCTCTCCGCTTGAAATACAGTATTTTGTTTTTTGAGACTCTGTATTAATGTTTACTTTTTTTGTATGTTAACTTTCCATCTTTTGACGTGGAACCTTTGTAAACGAACAGTTCTTGCTCAAAGGTATTTGTAATCCTAGAGTTTAATAAATAAATAAATAAAACATAAAATAAGTAATTTCTTGCTTGCTTATAGGCCTGCAAAGTAGGGGGGTCGAACATTTTCCTATAGTGGGCCCATTTCCTGTTGCGCTTCCAAAAGTATTTAAGTATTTCATGAGCAATCCAATCACTTCTACATCCTTTAACGCAAAATGTTTTTGAAGGAGCCAAAACATCACAAATATCTTTGAGGATATTACAGAAACATTCATAAGCAATATTTATATCTGAAATAGGGCCAGATATTCAAAACTTTGCCCCAGGGCTAAATTAGCACTGCCCGACGTGCTAAATTAGTTCAGAACCAATAGCTCGCTAGATTCAAAAGGGATGACCCAGGTGCTAAACCTGCTGAATATAGCATGCTAAGGAAGCCGGGCAAACTGGGCTGGGAGTGCAGTGCAAAAGTAGCCCAGGAAATAAGACAGCTCTGAATATAGCAACCAGGAAGTGCAAACCACAACAGCAGCCCAGTGCACAGCGACGTGAAGGAAGGTAAAGGTGAATTATGTGGCCAATGTGTGTGCTAGCAAAGGAGTGGATTCATTAAAGCTGCAAGCACCCAGAGTATGTGAAATTCTGCAGAAATGTACCATGTTTCCAAAATGTTTGTGCAGTGCGGACACAGTTGTGCAGGTTTTACTTGGAGCTAAGACATTTGCCTGGTGCTATCACGTTTGCCCGGGCCAAAAATTTGCTATATTCAAAAGTGACATGCAAATAAGCCTACTTAGGCAGTCTGTGGGCAAACATCCAGATTAGCATCTCATTATGTCCTGATTTGCATGCAGTTTGCCCAGTGCTATTGCAGGGTCCCACAGCTCCACTTGTAGGTAAATCTGGAAGTACAGGGGCTGGCTGGGTCTGCCCAAAGCTCCACTGTAGGTCAGTCTGGAAGTGCATGGTGGTAGCAACAGGCTACATTTGTATAGAACCGCATAGAATATTGTGCCCCAGGGAACTACACAGCACAGGTGGTGGTGCTGCATGCAATAGTCAAACTGTAGTTCCTGCTGCAGTGCACAGCAGACACTACAGTAACAAGGGGGCCAGTAGTGTGAGGGACACAGCAATGCCTATGGTGTGTAGGGCATCAATGACTGCTGCACTTTACACAGTGACAGGCCCATCTTGCAGGTGTGTACTGACAATGGACATTACTGTTATGCTGTTGTGTGACCCACAGACACTGCACCACTGGCATGGGATACTCACAGTGACATATACATGGCTGGCTGTGTGTGCTGTGGTGTCTGTACAGATATGCAGTATGTGGCTGGGGGGGCACATACCATAAGACAGGCACACTGGTGTTGGGGTATTCCTTACATTGAACCATTTACACTGCATGGATTGTCCCAGCCTTGTGGCAGCACCCAGTATGTGGTGCAGCCTGGCCACCTGTACACCCTCCCCTCAACACCCTCCATGCCCCCAGTGCTGCATGTGGGTGCTGGATTCTGTTGGTGTCCACCAAACGGTGGTCTGCAGGTGTGTGTTGTATGGACACACTTCCATGGTGTCCACTGGGTGCTGGGTCACCAATTAATGCCTGGCATGGTTGGGACTGGTGGCAGATGATGGCAACATAGGAGGTGCCATCTGTGTGTAGCATGTTTATACCCTGTCTGGTGCCTGTCTATGTTTATTTATACAATAGGTGTGAGTGATAAATCAGTGTGATAAATCCTGTTATTTTCACCAGAGTGTGATAGATGTAAGAAATGACATTTTTCACACCGCGCAAACCCATGCAAACCCACGCCATCCCACGCAAATGATAACTTTTGCAACAATAGGTGCCCCTATTGTATAAATTGGATACATGATGTGCACTCATGTGATATGGACAATATTTTCACTACTGCACAGTGACCTCTGGATACTCACAAGTGACTTCACCACTCATGAATATAGAGAGGTTACTCTAAAGGAGTGAAAATATTTCCATATCACATGAGTGCCCATCATGTATCCCCTATTTATCACCTTGTTGTCTGGGTAAGTACATTGGGCCAGAGTCACAACATGTATGGCTGGGATGATACAGTGTACACTAAACTCAGACCATTAACACAACACACAATTCACACTGTGTAACATATTGTCACACTGCAAACCATTACTGCTGCAGGTGCTGTTTCAGCATAGTTCTATCATTGACTGGCTGGTTGGCTTCTAAGCAATATAACTGCATTGTATTCCACAGTTTGGGTGCCTGTGCATATGGAGTGGCCTAGGGAGGCAGTCTGCCCACACTGCCTCCTCACTGGCTGCAGACAGCTTTGTTCCCTGTTGCTGCTGTGTCTATGCCCCCCAACCTTTGTTTGCCCGGAGTCAAGACTACCTTTTCCTAGGTGGTAATTTGCACCATGCAAAGTGTCATGCTTAGTCACACAAAAACACTTTGTGCGGCACTAATGCACTGAATATAGCATTGCCCCTGTATTCATGTACACATACCCTCTTTTCGTCCCTTGCATACATTATACTTTTGCCCTGCACTAATGCAGTTTGCCCATGCTATTTGGCCTTTTGAATATAGTGGACCCACTCAAACCTGGCACAAACCAAGCACAAACAGTTTGCGCCCAGTGCAAAGTTTTGACTATCTGGCCCACAATGTCTAAAAATGACCAGTTGGTAGATGAAATGGCTATATTTAACTTGCTGACATCCAACTTTCTATGGTTTCTGCAAGTAAAATAAACAGGTTTAGATCTACTTAATTTTGCTGACCATTTACAGTAGACTGGGCTGTGGTCACTCATCCCGTCAGGCAGCACACTGACTTCTTTAACTTTGTGCGGGTGAGTGACCATAATCCAGTCCAATGTTGATTGGTACCCTGTATTGTAATAACATCTAGAGGTAGCTTCAATGGCCTGGAGCAAACTAAGCAAAAAGAATAATTCTCAGAAAATATCAGATGATTTACCCTTCCAATTTGTATTAAAATCAACTAAAATAATCCACTCACGGCCCTTGGGAAGCAGATTATCAAAATTTGAGATCAGTTCCTTACCAATTTGAGTAAATCCTGGAGGAATGTAGATAATACTAACAGAAATTATCTTATTTCTCTCTAGTATTAAATTTAAGGATAATAAATCGTAAGGGCCACTATCATTGTCTGTAAGTAATTTAGCTGTTGTAAATTTGACAGATATGTAAAATAAACAACCCCCACAATTTTTTCTAACTCTTTCCTTTCTATAGGTCCTATATCCATATACAGAAATTTTGCTATTAAAATAGAGCCATTTAACCAAGTATTGGATAAAGCAATCACATTAAATTTATGATCTGTGACCCAAGCTTTTAATTAAGCTTTCTGAGAGTAAATTCCTGATATTCAGGTGAGCTAGCATAAGCTGAGTGTCAACCTTTTAGGAATCTAAACTGTTGTTGGTTACAGTAATAAAGCCAGGTTGAAGTCGGACATTGCCTGATATTAATAAGAGAAGCAAAATCATTTGTCTACATTTTTTTATTTTACTATAGTATGCCCTGTTTGACTTATTTATCACAAATTTTAGATGACAAGTTTTTTTTAATTAACCTTAGTGAACAGTTAAAGTTAAGTAACTCAAATGCAGCAAACGTGGCTTTAACATTAATATCTAAAAAACTAAAATTGTTAAGCATAAAAATTGACTGTTCATAATTAGTGGCTCTACTAATCCAGCAGGACAAATTTTGTAGACTCTTACTATGTATCCCACTGTACTTAGCAACCTGTCATATCCTTACATTATTATTGTTAAATATCGAGTTCCCCCGAACATAGCTATCAACCCGATTATCAGTGTTCTGAACACATAAATCAACACTGTTTTTACCATGAATGATGTATAGCAGCACAAAATATATGGCCAGTGCAATATTCATTTTTTCAATAAAACTTTAGCATGTTAATAACTTAGAAATAACTGTTATTACTTGACTTTAGACCAAGTACTCCCTAGCTGCTTTTGTAACACTCCACCACTGATTATTAAGCAATACAGTACAAGTCACATTAAACTGTTCCATCAACTCACTGGTGTAGCATTTTTTTTGTGATTCTGCTGAAGTGGCAACTTGAATTGTTGAAGCTTTTAATTCTTTTCCAACCGTTCTTCACTGCCTATTCAACTCACTTGTACCTGTTTAGTGATATGGCAGTAGCGGTTTTGCAGTGTTTATACAAAGCATTTTCATGACATTGTTTATAAATATCACAGCATTCCTTAAGAGCATTGTTTATAAATATCACAGCATTCCTTAAGAGTTGTTTAGTCTGCCTTCTGAAATGAAACTCATAAGCACTCAGCTGAAGATGAAGCTTATAATCCTAACAGCTAGTTGCAAGCCAATACTAACCTTTTACTAAGTCATTGAATTAAACACTGCACAGGTTAGGAAACTCAATGAACAATGCTACACCAGTGAGTTGAGGAAACAGTTTAATGTGACTTGTACTGTAGATAAATAACAATATATAGTACTGCTAACTTTGCAAAAGACTGAATGTTATAGTTCCACATCCCGGCTCAGGTTATCTTCTGGTAGACTTCAGTCAGACTCCAGATGCTATACTTCACATCCGTACTTAGCTGCTGCTGCTTGGAAGCCTCTGTGTCTAAAGAAGTTGATGATTTAAACCAACTAGTCCCTCCTCCTCCTCACAGCACTGCCACCACCATGACTGGGACACGGACAGGCAAGTCAGTACAGGTAACAATCAGGGGCAACACAGGTGTGCTTGATAATAGGCTGTAATGCAGTAACAACAGTCCCAGAGAGACACAGGCACACATGCTGTTTAGAGGTGTTAAGTGTTGCCCGTGGTAATGGTGCTCCACAGATGGAATAACAGCAATGTACAAAGACAGGGAATACAGCAGTTTGGTCAGTCAGAAAGGGAGGCCAAACAGTTTAACCGCAGATGACTCGGCTGTGGAGTCAGATACAGAGCCTACTACCCTCCAGTCAGACACCAGACACTATACTTCCCCTCTGTACTTAGCAGCTGCTGCTTAGATGCTGCTGCATCTAAAGAAGTTGATGATTTAAACCAACTGGTCCCTCCTCCTCATAGCGCTGCCATCACTGTGACTGGGCCATGGACAGGCAAGTCAGTACAGGTAACAATCAGGGGCAACACAGGTATGCTTGATAATAGGCTGTAATGCAGTTACAACAGTCCTGGAGAGACACAGGCACACATGCTGGTCAGAGGTGTTGAGTGTTGCTAGTGGCAAAGGTGCTCTGTAGATGGAATAGCAGCAATGTGGAGTTCCAGTGCAGCGGCAAGTGATTTTGCTCCATGGTGGGTCACTCGCGGTTCGAGCATTTGTCTGCAGCAACATCTCTCATCTCCCATTTCTACCCATATTGGATAGTGCACTAACGCCCTGGTATTGAAATATTGGTTCCTTTTTTAGGTTTAGGATGGAGGATCCCGTGTCAATGGATCTGATGCCACTTGTTACTTCTCCTCTGAGTCCCAACCAACAGAAACCACCGAAGCACCACAAGATTTATTTTGGAAAGTGCAACCTTCCTGACATCCCTGAACACTTGGATGCTGAGCCAAATGCCTGCATGACTGAGTTTGCCTCTATAAAAGCTATCCTGGTGGAACTGGTCTCAGGTACAAAATCCATTCAGGCATCGGTGGAATCTTTATCTATCCAAGTTGGGGATGTTGAAATGTGGGTGAGCTCGCTTGAGGACTGGGCTTACACCAAGGAGAAGGAACTGGTATCCATGGGAAGGCAGCTCACTAAAATGGAGGAAAAGGTGGATGATCTAGAAATTAGGTCTCGGAGGAACAACCTGTTGCTCATTGGTATTCCGAAGGGTGCAGAGCAGTCGAACACTATCACTTTTCATAATGTCCTCTTTTGCCAAGTTGCTGGCCCGCCAGACTCTGGGAGTGCATACACTATAGAGAGAGCCCATCGCGCCCACCATCCTAAATATAGCCAGGGAGAGCTTTTGCCAATTCCTGAACTTCCAAGATAAGATGAAAATCTAACAGGCAGCATGTTCACAACCAGCTGTATACTGGCAGCAACACCACTTCTTTATCTTTGACAATGTCAGCCAGCCAGTTAAAGAGAAACAGTGGGTTTATGAGGAGATCAAAAAACAGTTACCACCAAGAAGGGACTAAATTTTGTATTCAGTACCCAGACAAGTTGGTCCTTCAGCTTCCTCAAGACTTCTTCTCTTTTGGTTCTGCAGATGCCTCAAACCAGCAGTTACTGATTATTCTCCCTGATTTGTTCTCCAAGCAAGCTGCTCGTACAACAAACCGCTACTCTTATTAGAATCTATATCTTTAGTCATCTGGCTTCTGTTTATTACTGGTCTTTACCTTCGGTTATGCCCTGATTTGTGGCTGTTTTTTTCTAGCCATTGGACTTACTGTAGTATGGTGGACCCCTGTCTAATATAGCATGGACTTATTGCAGTTGGATATTAGTGTTATTTTAATGTTAGCAAATGTTTTGGCTTTTGGCAACCGTTGGTATGGCTTGAGTCAATGCCCGATATTAATGTGCCTTGCTTTTCTTTGTTAGTGCCTTTGGCCTTTCTATTTTTATGATCACTAGTTTGGGTTTTTCCTTTGTTTGCAGTATACCCTTGTTTCATCTCTTGGCCTTATGTCTTATTTTGTTTTGTGTCATCTTGGCTCCTCTCGAACGTTCACACATTCGAGTAGTACTGGACCCTCTCTCTTGCGTTTGTATTTTCTAGTTTCTCTTTCCTCATCTTCATATTTTTCTTTGTGCACTTCAGTTTTGTTGGCTCCGGGTCCTCTTTTCAGTTGAATTTCTTTTCTGTCTCATTCCCCTTTTGTTATGTTGGAGACTTTCTTTTTAGTTCTAACTAATGTTCTGGCACCTCTTTGACTGTATGTAACTATCTCTTTCAGCATTTGTGGTCTAGCTAGTTGTGTGTCTATTTGTCATCTTTTAACTATCTATTTCTCTGGGCCGAGCTAATGCAAGTTTCTAGGTTTTCCTCTCGCACTATTGTTTGATAGCTGGACTATGCGGGAACCCATTTAGTCAGTGTCAGTGGCTCAGCAGGTAGCACACTCGCCTAAGAGGCTGGGAGATCAGAAGGTTGTGGGTTCTATCCCCACACTAGGCACTTGGGTTAATATCCTAATACTGACACTGCAGTGCAGCATCAGGGGGATGCTGCACTCCTGAGGTGCCGTCTTTCAGGTGAGACGTTAAATCGAGGTCCCATCTAGTGGTAGTTCAGGTGGATGTTAAAAATCCCATGGCACTTTTCGAAAAAAAAGAAGGTGAATTTCCACGGTGTCCTGGCCAAATTTCCCCCATTCATTAAAAATAAAAAATGCCACCAACAGCTTAATCTGGTTCAGTTTCAGTTGGTTGCCATCTGTATCCCCCTCCCCCCGGTCTCTCCTGAAAAAGGGACTTCTAGTCTCAGTGGGCCTACTGGGTCACCAAAATTCAATAAATAAATTTTACCTTTTGCAGCTGATTCTCCTGGACCAGGCACTTATTCAGTGTATTCTTTTGTCTCCTCAGCTGCTGGGCTCCCACCTTACTAATTTCTTGTTTTGCAGTCAGTATATCATTATAACAGCCCTAGCCCTCACTCTTATGGCCTGGTATTTGGGAACCATTATTTTGTTTTGTTTTTCTTCTTTATACTGGGGTTCCTCTGGGCAAAGGTGTTATGGTGCATTCTTCTTATGGTGACCTGCCCAGACTACCCTTGCAGTAGCTACCTATGGTGTCACTCTGGTCATAATTTTGGGGAAGGGGGGTTCAGGGGTGTTTGAAGAGTTCCTTGTTATTTTTGCTTTCTTACTTCACCTTGTCAGATTTTGTTTGTTTTTCTTCTACATTGTATAGGAGGGACTGGGGGTTCTTGGGGTTGATACAGCTGGGCTTTGGTATAAATTATTTAATGTTATAGCATACGGAACTTAAGCTATTTGCTATTTGTCTTTCTGTGGAGGTCTGTCATTTGGATTTCCTGGCTTCTCTGGATTTTCTTCCTTTCTTTAGCAGGGGTTAATGCCTTCAGCAGTCCTGATCTAGCTAGCTGTTATTTTGGTTTTCTTTTATCTGTGTCGATTCATTTTTTTTTTCTTGGAATGTCAAAGGTGCTAATTCCCCCATAAAACATTCTCAGATTCTTACCCTCATGCGAAAATAAAGCCAAGCCGTGGCTTTTTTCGCAGGAAACCCATTTATTAATGGCAGATTTGCCCTCTATAAGGTACCAGTGGGTTAGTCAGGTTTTTGGGGTGGGCACAGACAAGAAACGCACAGAGGTGGCCATTTTAGTTGCTTGGAAGGCAGATCTTATTATGCATCCAGTGGTAACTGATTTCAGCTCCAGGTATGTTATTATCTGGATTGCAGTAGACTGTACTGAGATAGTCTTAGCCTGTTCTACGGCCCTAACAAGGATGACCTGCAACCTTTTATTGATGTTTTGTTATATTTTACCACAGTAAGTGGCCAGATTTGCCTTGCATTATAGCGGAAGATTGGAAAATGTTCTTACCTGGTGATATGGATCGGTCAGGGCCCCCAATCTTTTCCCTTTCCTGCAACCAGAGAGCGGTGTGGTAGTTACTCAGCTCTCACTTTCAGGTGAATCCCTGGCAGGCGCTCCATCCCCATGCTAAGGAGTTTACATAGTCTCCCCTCCCCATAAAATTAAGTCCAGAATTGATTATTTCTTAACCAGCTCTTCTTTACTGGTAGGACTCGTCAGGGCTGCAATTCAGCCTTGAGTTCTTTCTGATCACTCCCATGCAGGTTTTTCTGATGTTACAGCCCAGCATTCAGATTGACAAAGTTTGACACATGAACAATTACTTGCTCAGGGATGATCAAATAGTAGCCCACTTAGAAACCTTCATGTAGTGCTTCTTTCAGGAAAACTGTGGTACTGTAACCAGGCAGGCTATTCTGTGGGCCACTTACAAATGTGCTGTTCAAGATGAGATCACTCTCCTTGCCACCAAGGTTAGGAAGCATCATTTGTCCCACTCACAGGATCTTCTTCCGCAGACTAGGTCTTTAGAGCTCCAGCTGCCCTCTGGTTAACCTGAGGGTGCCCTTACGGGTTCCTGTGGCTCACTATCCTGACATGCACCTGCCCGGGCTCTATTGCCCAACAAATACAGTGTCCCAGTAAAGATCATCCCAACCAATACATGCCCAATGGTGTTGCAGAAAGGTGTAAGGTAGTGGAAGTGGCAGGTTGCTACTGTACCCTTAAAAACATGGTCAACTCCAGAAGATGGCTGAGCTGCCCCTGTGGTATGGAGGGCTAAAGCACAGGCAGCTCAGCCAGCGTGCACCGTTGGACCTGGGTTCTGGTCCAGCCACGTCCTTTTGCCCCCCACCGTAACTAATAGGTTTTTACTCTGGGGTCCACTCCCCCTCAAAGTTAGTTATTTTAGTTATGGGGATGCGGGGGTGCAGCCCCCTGCATTGTAACAATTAGCATATGTTGCTGTGTTGCCCGACAGTATATCGGGCAAGTGGCGCCTTCGGGTCTGTGGATTTTGGTCATCTGTACTTGGTATCCTGAGCATCAGGATACTGAGTTTCCAGATGCCATAATATGTCCATTCTGAGCCGGTGGCATTACAATTGCATGCTGCTAGGGAATGTTACCATGAGCTTAACAAGGCCCAAGCGAGTTGCGTTACTGAAATCTAAAACTAATCATGTCTCTTTCGGGAAAGTGCTGGTAAGCTCCTGGCTCTGTGTCTCAAACAGCAGGCAACTTCTCACATGGTTAAGCATCTTATTAAACCAGGGACTCAGCATCCTATCACCACCCCCGTGGATAGTAGAAGAATTTTGGGCTTATTACAGTGCTCTTTATAATTTGGGTGGTTAGGTCACTGACCAACAGGCTATAGATGAATATTTAGCCCAAAGTCACCTACCCTGCCTAGGTTAAGGGGAGCACAATTTTTTTGCACAGCCTCTTCTGGTCTCTGAGATTCAGGAAGCATTGCAGTCTATGGCTTCCGATAAAAACCAGGGCCATGACAGGCTCTCTGTTCCTTTTAATAAAGTCTTTTTGGCAGAATTATTACCACAATTGCTGGAGGCTCATGATAGCGGTAAATTGGATGCCTCTACACAAGAAGCTCTTATTTCAGTTCTGCATAAGCCTGGCAAGGATCCAGCTCTGGTGTCTAACTACAGGCTCATTTCTTTATAGAATGTTGATTTGAAAATTCTGACAAAAGTGTCAGCACTTTGGCTGCAGCAGATCTGGTCTGCTTTGGTTAGTCCTGAGCAGGTTGGTTTTATGACTGAGTGATTTTCCACTGACCATCTGCAGAAACTCCAACACTTTATTTCTGTGTCCAGGGATGCCATGACTCTAGCGGTCCTGGCCTCCCTGGATGCGGAGAAAACATTTGAAGGGTGTCCTGGCCATACTTTTTTTGAACCATGGAGCATTTTGGTTTGCCCAAGCTGTTTCTTCGTTGGTTAAAACTGTTATACTCTCACCCCTCAGCACAGGTTCACTGTAATCAGGTTCTTTCATCTTCTTTTCCACTCCATAATGGTACATGTCAAGTCTGTCCCCTCTCCCAGTTTTTATTTAATTTATACCTTGAGCCCTTAATCCGGGCATCAAATTAAGCCCTTTGATTCAGGGTGTGGTTATTGAGTCGCGGCAATACAAGCTATCAGCGTATGCTTATGACATTCTTTTGTACTTAATGAATCCTGTTGTTTCTCTATCACATGCCCTGGATGAAATACACACTCTTGGTTTGGTTTCTTTTTATAAGCTTAATGTTGGGAAAGCCCAGGTTCTTCAATTAAACTCTGATATCAGGAAGGGGGATTTTGTGGGTATGAACCTTAGTTGGACGTCCACAACCTTAACCTACTAGGGTATTCAGCTTACAGCTTCCACTGCTAAGTTTATTTGCAGTAATTTCACTGCCCCCTCCGTAACATTAAAGCAGATCTTGATAGGTACTCTTGATTGCCTTTATCCTTATGGAGCCGGGTTAGCATTCTTAAGATGACTATTTTGCACAAGGTGCTTTACCCTATGAACATGTTAACGGTCAAATTTCCAACCTGAGTGAATGCTATACAGCCCAAAGCATGTACGTCCACTGGCGTGCACTACTTGGAGGTACAAATTTCCATACCGATGGTTCCAGGATCTCCATACTATGCTGGACACTTTCCTTTGGAAAGATTGTAGACTGAGGCCTTGCTATCTTAGGTTGGAAGCTCTGAAACAGTTAGGAGACCTTGGTGCACAGATTTCTTTGGTTATTTTCTGCCACCCAGAGAGTGAAGAATTTCTGCTGGATACTTGGAGAGAAGGGGTTTATCCTCCCTATGTCCCTCTTTGGTGGTACAGAAACACAGAAATTGACAGCAGATAAGGACCATAAGGCCCATCCAGTCTCCCATTTCTTTTCTACCTTACGAATGTGCCATCAGGCTTTGCTCTGTCAATGGCCTATATATTCATACTCATCTGTATTGCTCCCTTATGCCTATCCCATGCCTGTTTGAAGCCCTGCACTGTATTCCATATCCACCACTTCCTGGGGTAGGCCGTTCCATGCATCCACCACCCTTTCTGTGAAAAATAACTTCCTCGCATTACCCCTTAATCGGCAGGCGCCATTTGGGGGAAGGGCAGTCACCCCGGCATTGCAGGCCATTGTTGTTTTTTTTTTTTTCAGCTCCTGGCTCCACCCCCACAGCCCCTCTGACCAGTTGTTACCCCCTTCCCCGGTGAGTGCTGAAATGGACCCCCATTAATTGGTCTCCCTCTAATCTCATGCTGTGTCCTCTTGTCCTGCTATTTTTCTTATATTGAAACATGTTAGATTCTTTCATCTTGTTAATGCCGTTAAGGTGTTTGAATGTTTTGATCATATCACCTCTGTCCCTCCTTTGCTCTAGGGTATACATATTGAGCTCCATTAATCTGTCCTCATATGTCTTCTGATGCAGTCTCTGCACCATTTTGGCTGCCCTTTTCTGGACTGCCTCAATTTGATTAATGCCCTTGTGAAGATGTGGCTTCCAGTACTGCATGCAGTACTCCACATGAGGCCTAACCAGTGTCTTGTAAAAAGGGATTATTACTTCCTTCTTACGACTTGTGATACCCTACTAATACACCCCAATGTCCCCCTAGCCTTACCTACTGCTTTAGTGGTCTACTTGGATGAGTTCAGGTCTTCTGTGATGATGATGCCCAAGTCTCTTTCTTCCCTTGTGACTGCCAGCAACTCCTCCCAGCCTATAGGTGGCTTCAGAGTTTCTCTTCCCTATGTGCATGAGCTTGCATTTCTTTACGTTAAACCCCAGTTGCCACTCTTCTGACCATTTTGCCAGTTTATCCAGATCTCTTCTAAGGGTGCCATTATGCCTGTAGCTTGCCAGAGTGGGTTAGTAAGTGGCTTACCCATTAATTGAAATATAGAGCAGCCTTTGTGTCAGCAGTATGGGATTACCTTGCAAGCTCTCCCATATTTGAAATTGGTTATGTTACCTAGAACTCCGAGGGACACACAGACTGACATTTTCCTAATGAATTATAGCCAGTTACTTCGACACCTAAAAACAGCTCTTACGAGTCTTTGGACCAGCCTCTTTGGTCCAATCCTAATTTTCAATTAATGGGTAAGCCACTTACTAACCCACTCTGGCAAACTACAGTCATAACGGCACCCTTACAATTAACTAGCAGTTCCCAGTGGATTCCTTTTGTTGAATAGCCACACATTTATGCCCTGGACAATAAAGTGTTTTTAAATACCAAATTCGCCACTTGCTTTTCTCTAAACTTGGTAGGCCTGTTCCAATGAACATCCCTCTCCAACATTGGTATCTCTCTTGGGATATTGACCCTGGAAAGACATGCCATATCTTGGCTTTATCAGGCTGTCTCTCAGGTCTGGGTTCATAGATATGGCTCAGTCTCAAGATACTGGTTTGTGGCCCTTGACTGGGAGCAGTGATACTCAATTAACCGGTATGGCGTAATATCCATCATTATATCGAGTTTGATGCAACAGGTACACCCAGTTTACAATTTTATATGTGATGTACCACACTCTGCAGAAGTTGTTTAAATGGGGATGTCTGGATTCTACTATATGTACTCAATGTCAACAAGCAGAAGGTTCTTTACAGCACATTCTTTGCCACTGCTGTAAGGTTCAGCCCCTATGGCAAAAAGTCAGGAGCATATTGGACCTGAGTTTTGGTATTGCAGATGCCTTCACAAAGTGAAATTGTATTTTGGGGTTGGACATACAGATCCTGAGGGGCCCCAGGCATGTTTATTTTATGTTGATGAATTAATAAAAAGATTATATTGTGACATTGTTTGGACCAGCAGGCTCCATCCTTTTCCAAATGGTTCCTGGAGATGCTTCAACTCTTGCATATAAGCGAATGCTGGTCTCTAATGCAACACCTTACTGATCTATTTGCAACATTGGGGCCCGTGAAGTCTGGCTGTCCACCTACTTCAGAGAATGACAGGCTTTGTTCTTTTCTGTTTTTCTTATAACTTTGTATACTCACGTGATGCTGTATTTGGTTCCCCTATGCTTTTATGTCTTGTGGGTAAGGGTGGGATGGGATGGGGGCAGGGGTGAGTGGTCACTAGCTCGCTGGTTTCGCTGTACTCTTTTCACATTCTCTTTGTATGGCTCACTTTTGTAATGATTGAAAATCTTAATAAAGCTTCTTTCATTTAAAAAGAATAGCAGCAATGCACTAAGACAGGGAAAAGAGCAGTTCAGTCAGTCAGAAAGGGAGGCTAAACAGTTTAACAGCAGATGACTTGATTGTGGAGTCAGACACAGAGCCTGCCACCTCAGATCAGACTCAGACAGTATACAGTACTTCACCTCTGCATGTAGCTGCTGCTGCTTAGATGCTGCTGTGTCTAAAGAGCATGATGATTTAAACCAACCAGTTCCTTCTCCTCACGGCTCTGCCACCACTGTGATTGGGCTCTAGACAGGCAAGCCAGTACAGGTAACAATCAGGGGCAACACAGGTGTGCTTGATAATAGGCTATAATGCCATAACAACAGTCCCAGAGAGACACAGGCACACATGCTGTTCAGAGGTGTTGAGTGTTGCCAGTGGCAACAGTGCTCTATAGATGGGATAGCAGCAATGCACAAAGACAGGAAAACAACAGTTTAGTCAGTCAGAAAGGAGGCTGAACAGTTTAACAGCAGATGTCTTGGCTATGGAGTTGGACACAGAGCCTGCCACCCACCAGTCAGACTGCAGACACTATACTTCACACCTGTACTTAGCTGCGCTGCTAAATAAATGAATAGTGTAACAACATCCTCCTACAGTGGAGGGTTGTTCATCAAGATGGGCAAGCTGGTGACTGATGTTGTGGCATCATCGTGAGAGAGATAGACTAGAGGAGGAGTTTGGTAAATTAGATAAGTAGGGTGTCCTTGTGGCAACAAGGGGATGGTGAAATAGCGATAGAGCGAAAAGTGAGAGGAGGTGCTTGGCAATGTCAGGCTGTGTGGGTTGATGAAGTTCAGACACCTTGATGGTTTGAGGGCGTGAGAGACTGTTTCTCCCTGGACTCTGGTAGCCTTCCAGGAAGGGACCTTATGCACCAGGGACAGATCCTTGGGACCTAGGTTCTGGGGGGCATTTTGTGTGTGCTTCACCCATTATGAGGTGCAGGAACATCAGGAGTTTTCCCTCAAGAGAAACAACCCAGTGGTTGGCTGATCTGTGGAGGGTTTCCCTGAAGTCATTCAGGGAAATCCTGGTGTGAGGGGTGGGGGGAATGATCCTGGAGACCAGCCCATGTAGAGACAGTGCACTTGAAGATGGTCAGAGAGTCCAGCGGCAGAGCAGAAAGTGTCCAGATAACGTAGTAGAATCACCTCCTGGATACATATGTAGTCTCCTCCACACGTCTAAGGGTATGCTGGTGGAATCAAAGAGAAGTAAGAGGGCGGCGGCCAAGGCCAACAGGATGCTGGGATGCATCGCTAGGGGGATCACCTCCAGAAGGAGGGAAGTGATACTCCCTCTGTATAACTGCTTGATGAGGCCGCACCTCAAGTACTGCGTGCAGTTTTGGAGGCCACACTTAAAGAGGGACATTGAACTCCTGGAGAGGATCCAGAGGAGGGCAACCAAAATGATCTGGGGCTTGGGGGACAGGACCTATGGGGAAAGGTTCGAAGAGCTAAATTTGTACACATTGGAAGAGAGAAGGGACTGGGGGGACATGATAGAGGTCTTCAGGTACATGAAGGGGTTAAATAGGGAGGAGCAATCAGGGTGCTCCAAAGGAAGGGGCAACTAGGGGGCATCGGTAGAAGCTGGGAGGGAGATTCAGTGGAGAAAGGAGGATGTGCTACTTCACTGAGAGGGTGGTGGAGCCATGGAATGTGCTGCTCAGGGGCTGGTGGAGGCAGAGGCGGTGGAGGGGTTCAAGAGGGGTAGGACAGGTACAGGAAGGGTTCTGGAATCAAAGTCCTATCGTGGGAATATCCAGGATTGGGAAGGGAGAAGCCAGAGGGTGAGGGGCAGTAAGGTCAGCTCCCAGGGTGGGGACTGACCAAACAAGCAGACACAAAAGACTGTTAGGCCTATTCTGCTGGCATTTTAGTATATTAGTATGAAGTGGAGCATACAAACAATAACGTGCACTTACTTGACCTTTCAGGATTGTGAGGACCTTCCAGGTACACAAACACTCTCAGGGCAGTGCAGGGCTGCAAAGAAAGGAGTTAGAAATGCAACTTATCCCACAAGAACTGAAGGGCCACACAATGTGTAAAGCCTAAACCTGGATCTATTTAATGACCAAGTTCATGAGCACAACACTTCCAGGTAATCATGCATGTTTCCACATCATTGTACATTTTCCCCAGTTCATTTGCAATGTCCAAATTCAACATCCCTTCTTAAATTTATTATTCCCATTGGGGAGGTACATCTTTTTTTAATTTTTTTTTTAACTCTGTTTATACTCGGTACTCATGGGGAACTCTCTCAGGCATCCACCTCTCTGCGTCACTCTACCTCCCATGCCTGAAACTCTCCAGCCCCTGGCAGCAGCCTGGCGATCCCCAGCTCTGAGCCCCCTGAGGTGGGCCGCCCTTTTCCTCCCAGGGCGCTCTATCTACAATTTGGTAGACTGGGCGGGGCTTGGCCCGAGGGTGGAAGGAGTCCAGCAGCTGGAGTGTGGCGATGAGCGATGGTGCCGTCGCCTATCCCCATGGACGTGGATTTTCTAGCTTTTTGTTGCCCCTCGGGGAGGTGACGTGCTATGACATCTGCGCACGGCTGCCCTGCTGATGTCTGCCACATTCCCCGCCCCCTTATAACTCAAGCTGGTGCTTCTGTAGAACCTCCGAACTGCATCATGGGTCACTCGGACACCAAGCTGCCCCAGGAGCCCTCCCAAGGGAGAGGAGAGCCATCCTCCGGATGCTCGATCCTCTCCTCCCAGGCCGACCCCGGCTCCCTAAGCTTGTTCCCGAACATGGGTCGCCGTGTGGCATGAGGTGTGGCATCCAACTCCTCAATCCTCAGTGCCACTGGGCAGGCTGGGGAGGTACATCTTGAACCTCTAAACATCCAATCCTCCCAAAATCACCCTTGTAGGAGTCCAGAATTAATTTAGGGGCTTCAAGCAACCCAGTGGTGTACAACTCTGAAATCTCTTATAATGACACAATGCTGAGATATCATGGGCTGGCAGTATAGCCTAGAGGTTAGAGTAATGGGTTGAGACTGAGCTTGGTACATACAGCAGACCAGACCTTGGTTTGAGTCTCACAATCTCCACTTGCATACTGTGTGACTCTGAGCAAGTCACTTAACCGCCCAGTGCTCCCAGGTCGCCCCTGAAAATAGGCACTTGTGCCTAGTGGGCCTAACCCGGTTACCAAAGACTAAAATAAAAACATTTTATCCTCCCAAAACAGATGTCCCTTGATCTGCTGTGGCACTTGTGACTGTAGACTGAAAGGGATTAGCTCTACCCTCTTGTAGCCTTTGAAGGACATTCATCATGACCCACAGAGCGTCTCCTGAAGGGGAAAAGCTACTTAATTTGTGTGTCTCAGAAACATCCATTCTTGCAGCCATCCTGACATAGTAAGGGGCATATGTCTCCATAGAGCTACCCAGGGACATCCACCCTTCCATCCATCCCATGGCATGCAGACCATTGCTGTCTGCCTGCCATGTGTGGTCTTACCACAGTCAACTACAACCCTTGGAGCTACAAATGCTCCACCAAATATCTAGCACCAACTTGAAGGTCTGAAACATATGGGATGGCCCAGCAATTCAGAGTTGGCAAGGAGAGCTGTCACTCCATGGGACTCTGTGTTTTGCCAGAGCTCTATCCTCTCTCCATCTCCCAAGTATTGACCCCATGGGCAGAGGTCCAGAACCTATTTAGTTACACATTCTGTAGCACTCCACATTGTCAATGGGATTCATCACAAATTGGTAATGTGCACCTTACACAGAATGGCTGGACAGCTGCAATCAACATAGAATCCTGGGCACATGAGCATTCCAGACAACAGGGACTCTCCAGCGTTTGCTGTGCCATTGAAAGAAGCAGCATAAGAATTCCTCTGAAGAAGAATATCCTTTCTTTTGGTGTTTTCTTTCTGGGGCTGCAATTCTGCAGAAGCGGGTTGTTGCTACCTGATGACAGAGAGCGCCACTAAATTTAAAATCATGCTTGTTAAGCTGCAGCTTTCCAACTGGCTAACCTGCCCTGTTTTTTCCCCATTTCCACTGCCTGTTTGTGCTTGGATTGGGGGCCACGTCTGCCACACTGGTTAATAGGTGTTTATTTTTAGCAGGTCTCTGATTCCTTCTGTTATGGTGCATCGGGTAAGTACCTGTTCTTGGGGTTACTCTTTGGATCTAGATTTTAGGGCTTTCCCTGTGTCTCCCTTCCATCTAGTTTGACACTGGGCCCCTGCCACCCTCCCAAGGATCATAAGGTAATATGTGTGTGCATATATATGTGTGTGTGTGTGTGTGTGTGTGTGTGTGTGTGTGTGTGTGTGTGTGTGTATGTGTTTTACTTTTCCTTCACTGCAGGTGCTTTTGAGTGCTCATTACTTGTAATAAAAAAGTCAAGGAAATAGCAGAGGACTTCTGCTTAAAGTCTTTCTCAGGTATTTTCTTTGGGGGGAGGTCCATTTTCTACAGTTGATGGGATTTTTTCTTAACAGCTCTCCTGAGCTGTGCGGCTTCCTGATTTTTTTTCTGAGCCCAGGCCATTGTGCTCATGCAGTGTTTTATCCCTAGGCTTCTCTAAGCCTGACTGCATCTTTTTTCATGTGCCTGGGCTAGCATGCATGCCCCCTTGATGTGGTGATGTAATGTGAAGTATCGCGACACCACTCATGTGCTCTTTTCCATGGGTGCATGCATGTCAGCACTTTTTCTGGTGCTATCCACAGCAGCAGAAGCTTTGTTTTCTTCCAGCTCAGCACTGCTGGCTGGGGCGGATTGTCCCTACTACAGCCTTGGCAGGTTGTAGGCTGGTAGAAACATTTCTGTATGTGCTTTTCTCCCTGTAGAGGGAGGTGATGATTGTGGCAGCATTCTGTTATTGGTTCTTTTTACAGTAGCAACTCCAGATGGTTTCTTACTTTCATTCTTTGTCCTGGACTGCTGTTTTTTGGCACCCTGGCTTATCGAATACCTCTAGTGTTCAAAAGATGTAAGATCTGCAAAAGGGTAATGCAACCCTCTCCACTGGGTTCCTACTGCCCCATTGTATTACTCAAAGAAAAACATCTCTTACAGTTTCCGCCAGTCAGAACTCTGAGTTGGGGGGGTACCTGGGGTACTGACTGGCAGCAGCAAAGTGGAATTGTGTAAATCTTTGTGGTTGCTCTTAGAGAGCTTTTTGAGCCCAGTGTTCCTCAAGACATCCTTTTAGACATACTCCCACCCTGCCAGGCCCCTCAGGTCAGGGGGGGGCCCATGCAGCCATGTCCAGGTGCACCAGAGCATTACAGGTCTACTGCATAGATCTGCAGACATACCCTGACCTTGACCAAATAAAAGGTCAGGATGAGGATGTTGGGGATCTTGGGGAAAATACAGACCTAAAGAAGTTACTTGAGGATGAGGAGGAGGAGGAGGAGGAGGGGAGAGGATGGAGCTGAATATGAGGATTCCTATCCCTCCCCGTTTGATACCAAATCATTGTCCTATCTGATAATTGGAAAGGCATTGCCTAGAGTTCAGTGGCCAAGCAGCCAGCCTTCTGAGCTATATAAGCTGTTCCTCTCAGCCTCATTGTGAAACATTTTTTATTTGCAGCCAAAGGCTCTGTCGGTTTGTCCTCTGAGCTGGTTGGGTCTCCCTGGCTGGATGGGGCCTGTGCCCCCCCCCACCTTGCTGCTCCTGCTCATCTCTGCTGGGCTTCTGTGTTTGTTCTCCTGCTTCTGGTTTGTATTTTGCCTTCCACTGTGTGTGCTTCCTTCTGTTTTTTTATTCCCTGTTTTCTGTGTTTGTGTGTCTTTGGTTTTGTCTTTTGGGGGGGCTTTGTTTTTAAGCTCCTAGCATACTGTTACTCCAAAGCGCATACTACTTGCTTTCAGTTACTCACAACTCTCAAATTACTTGCACTGCAGCTGCAAACCTGATCTGTGTGTTTCAGCTCAACTATAGCTGCTCCATGTTGCATTACTTTCACCTAACTTAGATTTACTTTGAACCTAGTTATACAGCTCACTCATGCTTGTTCTAATTACCTCATTGTAGCAGTCTTATTGCACTGCCTGGTGACAGTGCTTTCAGAGCACTGTGCCTCCTTTTATTTTGTTTATTGCAGTTAAAACTCTGTGTACTCAGTTGTTTTCACTACTGCTGCACAGGTCTAATTACTCACTGATATTGCTTCATTTACTTCCATTGCTATTGTACCTGTTCTACTCTGAGGTTAGCTAAAGCTCCTGCTGAGGCTATTAAATTAGCTTTAATATCTGCATGTGGTTCTCTACCCTTCCATTGCTTCCTTGTTTGTCCTACAGCGGGGACTGGGAGGTGTTTGGGGGGCCGTGGCCAATGTGGCTAATTATTTCTGTTCTTAATCCTGTCTTTGCCACCAAAAATCCTCAGAGTTAGCCATCTTGATTTGGCTTTGAAATGTCTGGCTGGCTTGCCCCACTATTCAGTGTTGTTTGCCCTACGTTATGCAGACCTACGTGCAGGTCCACTTACTACTACTCTGTTTACTGACCTATGTGCAGGTCCACACTTGCTTACACAGTCATTGCTCCTTGCTTATGCAAACCATTGCTTCATGCCTACTGCCATCCCCTTGGTTTCAGCCTCTGGGATTCTGCTGCACTCCATTCTGCATTCGACCTTGCAATGTCTCATCACTCAATGCTCATTACGATCTCAGCACGCTGTGCTCATTCAGCTCACCAGCTTTTCAGCTCTTAATCAATTTCTGGGACATGCCAGTCATTATATTCTGGTGCAGGGTTCCTGCGACTAATGGTCTTGCTCTGCATTTAGTCCACATCTCAAACGTCTCCAACTTGGGGTGGGATCCTTCTCACTTGGTCCATAGCTGGGAATGTCCTTGCCCCAAGCTTCGCTTTAGCTGCCTGCTACATGACAGCAGCTCCTGGTGTAGAATTTAAGACTAATGGTGAAGGATGGAAAAGTTACCTCCTTTGGCTCTAGTGTTCCACTATAATGGTTAGCCATTGATTTTAGTGGTTTCCCTAGCAAGGCACCTTCCTGCATTCTCCCTATGACTGCCTGTAGTTCACCTGGTTTGATTTTAGGGTGGTAGGCCAGGAGAGTGCCTCAGCAGTCATTGCTCTCCTCCTGCACCTTGGTTGCACATATTGTTGCAGAGTTTTTCATAACCTTCCATGGCGTTCCGCTAGAGAGTTTGAGTGAGAGCCTTCCCACATTGGAATATTTTCCACCTCCCTTTAATTGGGTTTTCCAAATTGCAGCTGCAGAGCCATCACTAAATAAACTATCCCAAGCCTGGAGGGAAGGTGACCTAGGCCTTGGATCCCCAGAGATTTCCTCCTCATAGGGGTTTTTGTCTCTCATCCATTGCCTCAGGTCATAACTCTTAGTTAGTATAGTAGTGTCCCCTAGTTTCTTTAGCTAGGTTCCACTGTTGGATGGAGGTGGAGGATGTCCTGCCATTCCCTGTCTCCTTAGGGGATCCCCTAATCTCAACGCAAACCATTAGTATCATGCTATGTAAACCTGGGCATTTAATTATGTTATCAAACTGAGCATCTCATTACAGTATCAAACTGTCTATGCTTCTCTACTGCTATGTCACAGTTCCTGCTACTACATCACAATTACTGCTTGCTCATATGCTTCGTGTTGCCTCCTTCTTTGGGGATGATTGTACTACATTTCTTTTGGGGATTCCTAAGGTACCTTTCATCATGGGAATTGTCCCATGGCACCTCTAGGGGTGGAGCTCTCTCTGAGGGTTCCTTACCTTTCGTACCCCTACAGGGTGGTAATTCCTCTGGAATAGAGTGCGAATGACCAAAACCAAACTAACACAGTTGCACAAGCATAACACTATACTGGCTGCGTAGGTCAGTGAATTGGAAAAGCTTCTGAGCTATATAAGCAGTTCCACTCAGCCTCATTGTGAAGCATTTTTCCTTTGCCCCACCATCCTCCCCTCCTCCTCCAGCGGCAGCACTTCTCTCCATAGGGGGATTCCTAAGGTACCTTTAGCCATGAGAATTGTCCCTTGGTAGTCTAGGGGTGGAACCCTCTCTGAGGGTTCCTTGCCTTTCATATCCCTACAGGGTTGTAATTCCTCTGGAATAAAGAGTGCAAGTGGCCAAAACCAAACTAACACAGTTGCACAAGTGTAACCCCCCATACAAATGAGGGTTCCTGAAAAGTCTTCCTTGAGCTTGCCTAAATACTCACTGCCAGGCTAATGTTCTGTGTTTTAGCAGTTCAAATGTATTGCCCGAGAGTGCCTGTATAGCCTCCACGTACTGTCTCTTTAAGAGCTGCCTAGATTGCAGTTATAATTGATCTGAGAGGGGGCTGAGTGTTTCCATGCTCGAGTCCCGCCCGGCTCTCAGATAATCGCTCTGTTCTGCCATCGCTATTAGCACAGAGGGAGCTCTATTAGAAGATGTACTTATTTGCTGATCATTTGTTAGAATAGTAATAATATTGCAGTTTGTTCTAACCTGCCTTCTTTGCAGCATGGACAGTTCTGTTTATTTCCACCATCTTGGTCCTGGACTGCTGAAATGGGCCAATCAGTACCTTTGGGGACTTTAAAATGGAGTCTGTCCCCAAGGATCTTGTGGGAGCAAAATTCTGTAGAAATTGTAGTTTTGGACTTTTGGTGCCTAAATGAACCTGGAGGGGGAGCCCTTGTTGTGACTGACAGACAGATCAGTCAACTGAACCTTTTGGATCTGGGGGAAAGCCCCAGGCTGCTTGCAGCTTCAGACAGATCTGAGTTGGGAAGTGAAGGAATAACAGCTCGAGATAGTCGAGCAGCAATCTTGCATGGATTCAAGCGGGAGAACTATGAAAGGGCTGAGTTTTGGCCTGTCTGCTGTCCCTGAGAGGAAAAATAGAGTTGATTCAGACTGAATCCAAGTTGGGAGAACAATTTAAGCCACTGGAACTGTGACCAGGCTTTAACCTGAAAAACACCGAAGATTTGCTGAATGCGATCGGCCTGTCAAGATTTCCAGCCACCTCTGAACTCCCGGTTTGTACAGACTCTGTAATTGTGACTGGATAGCAATCAATCTGGTACAGTAGAAATTTTTGCATGTAAATGTTCTGCTAGTGGGTCGTGATTTGGTTCCCCACTGTGAGCTGAACTGCGTTCTGCTTACTGGAGGCTGCAGCTAGCACCAACAGACTAAATCCGTTTGCATCTCTCTTTGATCTGGGCCTTGCTATGCTGGCCCAGCCAGACCACCCACTACACAGAGAAAGTCATCGACAAGAGACCAACCTGGGGGTTAGCCCCCTGCTCAATGCCTTGAACAGGAATGATGCCTCGGTGATTTGTGTGGGCCCTGTTTCTCCTGGCACTCCAGCTCAACAAGCTGCAGTCTCAATTTCATCCTGCCTTTGTCCTGTATTGGGTATCATGAGTAAACATCAGGGTAACTCCCTGCAACGACTGCTAAATCTAAAGTGTTATCATCTGATTGCTTTGTTATCTTTTCCTTCATGAACTGAGCCCTCTGGCTCAGGATTACAAATAGTGTGTGTTGTGCATGTTGCTTTCTTCCACCACAGGGCCCCAACCAGCTGTGATGCTGGCCTACCCCGGGCAATGTTCCTGGCTAGCCCACCTTTTTCCTACCTGGGTACCCAGAGTGTGCAACTGTGTAGGGACTCTGAAGTGCATGCATAACTGTCTGATTGATTTAGCCTTTAAGCCAATCAACCTGATTACGCCTCTTCCTTGTTCAAGTCCCCTGAATAAATCAGATCTAACTCTTTTTGCATTTAACCTGACTGTGGTTCCAGTTTGTGCCAAGAGTACTGTACTGTTGCTATTTGCTGTACATGACCTTGTTTTACAGGGGGTCCCCAGGGTCAAGCTAGAGGAATCGGCCCTGGTGTTAAGTGCAAACAGTGTGGGTAATTGCATGGTAAATAAGGGTCATTGTGAAAGTGATTATTGTATATTGTTCAGGCCACTAGAAGGGAAAAAGGGGGGTTACAGTGTCCTGGAGGGCTGTGCCCAGGTTAGCTAGATCACTAACAACTCTGACTCCCGTTTCAGTACCCCGGCCCCTTAACCTGCTACTAGCCATGCAGGCAGGGGTAGTAGTCCTTGGGATAGCGCCACCTAGGGGTTACACAAGCATAACACTATACTGGCTGCTTAGGCCAGTGAACTGAGGCTTGTAGGACATTACAGCTGAAGGAGATGCAATCTATGGAGGTCTCAGATGTGAATCCTATCCTGTTCACATCCTGCTCCTCTGCTCCAAAGTGTTTTCCAAATTCTATTCACTTTGACTAGATTATTGAGCAAGAATGGGCAGGTGTGGACCAGAGAAAATATCTGCCAAAATCCAAGGTATGGTGTTTCCCCTTTATGGAGGAAAATATCCGCAAGTGGGAAACCCCTCCCTTGGCTGATAAAACTGTACATAATTCCATACAGCACACGATTATCCTATTTGAAGGGTCTTTGACCTTAGCGGATATGCATGACAAGTGAGTGGATGCTTCATGCAGAAGAGCCTTTGCCTCCAACAGTGCAAATCTCGCACCTCCTATGCCTCCTTTATTGATGCCAGAGCTCTGAACTGTGCGTATCAATGCTGGGTAGCTTTGTTCCACTGGATTCTGAGGGGGCAAGCATTTTACAGTTGATATCCCTTTCTAGGGGATGCTATGGTGGAGAACTTATGCATATCAACTAGCTACGCTTACCACATTTTGTCCGCTATATGAGGGGTGTGACTTTGGCATTGGATCGCTGACCAGGCATCAAAGACCAGGTTGCTTAACTTAGCCTTTGAGGGAGGCTTACTAGTTTTTTTTTAACATATCACTATTTTCTCTCCTACCTTGTGGAGCAGTCCCAGTGATTGTCTGGTTGCCGGCTCCCACACCCCCGGACCAGATCTGGCATGCTGATCTATATGTTCAACCCCACAGGCCAGCCAGTTGGCAGGTCCCCCCCGACAGGGACCCACAGCGCAGACCTGGGGGATGCACCCCTTGTATCCGGAGGTACAGGGCACGGCCATCAGCCACCATGCTTGCCCCACAATTTCCACCATTTATTTTTTTACATACCCCTTGGAGCCAGATGTGCAATGGTGTCAGCGCACAGTCATGCAGACACCTTCTGTGCTCCACCCATAGAGTGTGCTCGCTACCTGCAGTGCATCTGGCCTCCACCAGTCACTGCTACAGAGTGATGCAACTTATCCTACCCATCCCAGAGGGAGGAGAGTAGTCATGGGATGCTCAATTCTCCCTCTCCCCTGCCAACCCTCGGCAATCTGAGTCCGTTCCCTAACCTGGGTCACCAGCATGGCACAAGGTGTGGCATTCAGTGCCTCAACCCTTAGCACCACCAGGCTGGTGAGGCTTATTGTTTCAATCTTTCCCTCAAAGGGATGTTTTCTGTCATCTCCTGTACCAAAGGACCCTGAGAAAAGGCAAGCAGTGTTGCAGACATTGAATCATCTCGCACAGGTTGGGTCGATTGCTCCAGTGCCTCCTAAGGAACAAGGCCAGGGATTCTACTGGATTTATTTTGTGGTTCCCAAGAAGTTGGGGTGTTTCAGACCTATTCTGTGTTTGAAACACCTAAACAAGTTTGTTTGCCACGCAACCTTCAAGAATGAGTCCTTAAGGTCAATCATCTGGGCTGTCCAGCCAAGGCATTATTTACAATCTACAGATGCATATCTCCACATTCCCATCCAGCAGTCTCATCAGAGGTACCTCAGGTTCATGGTCCTGGGGTAACACTTCCAGTACAGTGTACTCCCATTTGGGCTGGCAACCGCCCCCGGAGTGTTCTCTAAGGGGCTTATAGTCCTGGTAGCTCAACTCTGACAGGAGGGATATCATGTCATCCCTACCTGGACAACTTACTCATTCAAGTGCTGTCTACTCCACTGGTGAGGAAATCAGTGACTAGGACTCTGGAGGTTTGAAGTCTCACAGCTGGGTATCAAATTAGGAGAAAGGCTCTCTCGAGCCAGCGCAGACTCTGGATCACCTGGGAGTGGTGTTCAAGTGGACGAGGAGAAGGACTTCCTTTTGTCAGCCAGGAAGGAGACCCTGTTGAGAGAGGTTCAGTGGCTGAAGAGCCAATCATCAGCTTCAGCTTACAGCCTACTGTGGGTTCTGGGCCTCATGATGGTGACATAGTACTGGTTCCGTGGGCTCACCTTCATATGTGACCCCTCCAGATCGAGTTGCTGTCAGCCTGGGATTTGACCTCAGAGGATTATTAGGCCAGGATTCCAATTTCCTCACTCCTGGGTCAGTCCTTGAGTTGGTTGCTGAGTTCAGAGAATCTGAATGAAATGCCTTGCATATATTCATTTTCAAAACTGGGTGCAGCAAAAGCAGTGAAAAAAAGATCAGACAACACTGTCACGGTGGCATAGATAAATAATCAAGGGGGGTACAAAGAGCAGAGATATGCTAAAAGAAGCAACCACTCTCCTACTGTGGGCAGAGGAGAACCTTCTCTCTCTCTGTCATGAGTTCACTTGGTGAGGGAGCTGAACATTCAGGCCGATTCGCTAAGCCGCGACAATGTCCACCCAGGTGAGTGGATTCTGAACCCGGAGGTGTTCGAACATGTGTGCAAAAGATTCGTTCCTCCACAGATTGACCTGTTCACCTCCAGTCAGAATGCTCAAGTACAGCAGTTCTTCAGCCTCTACCAGTGTCCACAGCTGGAGGCAGTAGATGCTCTGTCACAGAGGTGGAATTTCAGCACAGCGTTTGCCTTCCCACCTCTGCCGCTCTTCCCACGGTCATATGCAAAATAAGGTCCTCAGGAGGAAGCTTTCTTCTAATAGCTCTGGAATGGCCCAGAAGGCCATGGTTCTTGGACTTGGTGAACCTAGCTTAACACGCACCATTTCGATTCCCAATATGGGGGGGACCTTCTCTCCAAAGATCCCATTCTGCATCCAGATGTCTGTTGGAGCACCCATACTACAGTCACAGCAAGTAGCAGAAACATCCTGGAAGCTCTTCAGGGGGCAGCACTCAGACAGCTAGTTGTAGAACACACCCATGAGGGCAACATTGGACCTGGTGCTCACCAACAGAGAAAGGGTGATGGATATAGAGTGGGAGTTACCTGGGGTCTAGTGATCACAGTACAGTATGAATTATCGTGAGGATAGTACAGAAATCCAGCCACACAAAGGCAAGGGTCATGGATTTCAGAAGGGTCAGTTTTGCAAAGATGAAGGTATGTCTGAAGAAAGCCCTAGGGGGTAGAGTGGGAAAAAGGGATGTAAAGGAACAATGGGCATATCTTAAGGGAGCCATAATGGCATTAGGCAAATAAGTAAAACAAAGGGGAAGAAAAAGCCATTCTGGTTCTCACAGGAGGTGGCAGGGAGGGTGAGGGGAAAAAAGGCAGCATTCGGAAAATACAAAGAAACACAGGGGCAGTAAGATAGAGGAATGTATCTGGAAAAACTAAACAAGGTGGGGAAACCAGTCAGAAAGGCCAAGGCACAGACAGAGGAAAGAATATTCAAGGCAATTAAAAAAGGAGACAAGACCTTTTTTAGATTTATTAGACAGAAGAGCAAAAACAGGGGTGGGATTGTAAGACTAAAAAGGGAAGGGAGGGGTCAGCAGAAGGGGACCATGAAAAAGCAGAAATCCTGAACAAATATTTTTGTTCAGTTTTCATTGTAAATGGGGATGGGAAGGGACCACAGCTATGTGTAAGAAGTACCAAGGGGAGGAGTGCAGATACCAGTCTGTTCACAGTAGAGGGAGACCTGAAGGAAACAGAAACACTGAAAACAGATAAAGCAATGGGGCTGGATGGAATACATCCCAGAATTCTAAAGGAACTAAGAAAGGAGCCAGCAGAACCCCTGACAGCCTTGTTCGACAAATCATTAGAAATGAGCGTGGTTCTGGCAGACTAGAAGAGGGAGAATGTTGTCCCTCTCCATAAGAGCGGGAGCAAGGAGACGGCTGGCAACTATAGGCAAGTCAGCCTCACCTCAGTTGTAGGAAAATTGATGGAATCATTACTCAAGGAAAGGATTGTGACATACCTTGAATCCAGTGGACAGCAGGATCCGAGACAGCATGATTTCATGGAGGCAGGTCTTGCCAAACAAACCTGATAGATTGTTTCGACTGGGTGACAGAGAGATTGATCAGGAGGGCAATAAATGTGGCCTACCTGGGTTTAGCAAGGCCTTCGATACTGTCCAGCATAAAAAGCCAACAAACAAATTGAGCAGCCTGGAAGTCAGATCCAGGGTGGTTAACTAGGTTAGGAATTGGCTGAGTAGTAGGACACAAAGGCTGGTAGTGAACGGAGTTCAGTTCGTAGAAAGGGAGGTGACCAGCAGGGTGTCTCAGGGATCAGTGCTAGGCCCAGTCCTCTTTAATGTCTTCATAAGCAACATTGCCGAGGGGCTAGAGGTCAAGATATGCCTCTTTGCAGATGACACAAAGATCTGAAATAGGGTAGACACACGGGGGGTGGGGGATGAGAAGGGACATGGGCAAGCTGGAGGACTAGTAAAATGTATGGCTTTTGAGATTCAACACGAGAGAGTGCAAAATTATGCAATTAGGTCATGGGAACCTGAGAGGAGTTCTTAATGGGGGGTACTGGCAGACACCAAACAGGAGAAATCTTGGAATAATTATATCTGAGGACCTAAAGGTGATCGGACAGTGTGAGAAGCGATTAGAAGGGCCAGCAGGATGTTGGGGTGCATAGGGAGAGGCATCACAAGCAGAAACAAGTATTTATTAATGTCAAATGTTTGCTTGCTGGTATTGGCATTGGTAGTGCAGGAGTTAGAGGGTGCATAATAGGAATGGCAGTGAAGTACTGAGTAATCACCAACCTCACCCCCACCTGCAGAGACGACAGGCATTGGGGTGTGCCTTTGGGTTGTCGGCCATAACATTTATGCCATTCGACCGCACCTCACCCTGCAGACACCGACAGGTGTTGCAGTGTGCCTAGAGGTCTTTCAGCCCTTACGCACACCCCATTCCATAAGGAAATAAATTGAGATGGGTGCAGTATAGGAGAATGGGGCAAACGTTAGGGCTGAAGATCCCAAAGCACACCTCGATGCCTGTCAGTGGCTTCAGGGTGGGGGTGGTGATGGAATGGGGTGAGCATTATGGCCGACGACCCCAAGTCACACCCCCGACACCTGTCAGTCTGTACAGAGTGGGTGTTATGGTTGGAAACCCTAAGGCCCTGGGCATTTGTTAGTATTTTTGCTCCAGATTTTCAACATAGGCTTTTTGGCACCCCGCCTCATGAACAGAGGCAGTATCATGTCGTTACTCAAGCCCAAAAAGTGATTTTGCACAGCGAGTGTGCCATTCAGTGCCACAGGTGTGAAAACACATCTCAGGAAGGATGTGAAAAATGACAGCTGTACTGTCCACGAGGAGGTGTGAAGAAATGGCAATGTTTAAAATCTGGAGTGAAAATATTAAAAAGTGGTGAAGTTACAAGTGTGCATAGAAACTGTGCAATGCATGCTCATAGCTCAGTCATTTTTTTGAATGTTTTCACCAAATTTTCAACTTTTTGAGACCTCCCCTTATGAACAGTCACACTAGGATTCCATTAATCTGTCCCGAAATTTGATTTTACACAACGACTGTGCCATTCTGTGCCACAGGTGCAAAAACACATTTCAGGAAGGATGCAAAAAATGACAGCTGCACTGTTCAAAAGGGGTGTGTGAAAAAATGGCAGTGTTGGAAATTTAGAGTGAAAATATTAAAAATTGATGAAGTTACGAGCATCTGTAGAAACTGCAAAATGGACGCTTGTAATGCAGTCATTTTTGGGTTTTTTTTTCAGCAAATTTGCAAAAAGAGCTTTTTAAGACCCCTCCTCATGAACAGTGGCACTGTCACTTTGTTAATTGATCCTGAATGGTGATTTCCCCCAGTGACCATGAAATCACCTTTCAGGACCGAGAAACAAAATGACAGTGACAGTGCTCATGAGGTGGAGTCCCAAGAACCCCATTTTGAACGTTTGGGACTAAAACTCTGAAAATTGGCTGAGATATCAACTAAATTGACACCCCCATTTACTGCCATTATAAGGCTTACCATCATTTCTTCAGTTTCAGGTTGGTCTTTGAAGAGTGCAGATGTGTTCCCAGTCCACAGAAGATCACTGCTCCTGACCTCCAGAGGTAAGTATGGGTGGGGGGATGCAGGGAGGTGGGGTGCACTAGAGGGAGGTGTGGGTTGGAACAGGGGGCTGGCAGGAATGACAAGGGACCGTTTTCTTTTTCAGGTTTAAAATAGTACAAAATGAATTTAGGCACACTGGGAGGGTTCCCAGTGTGCCAGAATCTGGAAGGAGGAGGGATTAATGCCGACCTGTGGATTGGGCACCCTGGGGTCAGCTGAGAATGTAGGGGTATGGGGGCAGTGCATCTGACACTGGCAGTGGGCATCCAGGTGTTGAAAACATCAAAGAAGTGTTTTATGGTGCACTGGGGTGGGCTCCTAGTGTGCCACATTAATGGGGGGAGGGAACACATGCTGACACGGGATTGAGCACCCCGATATCGACAGGGGACAGAGAACAGACGATGCAGGGTGGACAGCAGCAGTGAGAGGGAGCTAATTTATTGTCCTTCTGTGTGACTGGTTGGGAGGGAGTGGGGACTGCTGCTGGAATGACAAAACTGACCCTTATTGCAGTGGCAGATTTCATGGAGGGTGTGGGGTGGGCAGCAGCAGTAGGAGGGAGATAATTTGTTGTCCTGCTGTGTGACTGGTTGGGAGGTAGGGGGGACTGCTGCTGCAATGATGAAACTGCCCCTGATTGCAGCGGCAGATTTCACGGAGAGTGCGAGGCGGGCAGCAGCAGGAAGAGGGAGCTAATTTGTTGTCCTGCTGTGTGACTGGTTGGGAGGAAGGGGGGACTGCTGCTGCAATGAAGAAACTACCCCTGATTGCAGTTGCAGATTTCTTTCAAGTGCAACGCTCGCTCTGAAACTGCCATCATCGGCAACTTCAGCATTAATTGGTTGCCGATGGACGTGTCCATTAAAGTGTTTGCTAGATTGGCCACAACACTGCCACACCTCTGCAATGCTCTACTACCTCAATATGTTTCTTGTGTGCTGTGCACACAAGAAAATATAAAAAGGAGGTGGTGATGCCACTATACAGATCATTAGTGAGATCTCATTTGGAGTATGATGTCCAGTTTTGTAGGCCGCATCTCAGGAAGGACATAGACAGAGTGGAGACAGTCCAAAGAAGGGCTACAAAAATGGTACAGGGGCTGCACCAGAAGTCATACGAGGAGAGGCTGAAATACCTCAATATGTATTCTCTAGAAATATGAAGGGAGGGGACATGATAGAGATGTATAAATACCTTAAAGTATACAATAAGGTACAGGAGGGTAGCATCTCCCAGAAAAGAAGATGGGCAAGAACTAGGTGACATGAGATGAAGTGGATGGAGGATGAATTTGGGGTAATGTGAGGAAGTAGTTCTTTACAGAGAGGATGGTAGATGCCTGGAACAGCCTCCCCGCAGGGGTGGTAGGAGCAAAAATGGTGGAAGAATTCAAAAATGCATGGGACACACACAAGAGAACCCTAGAAAAAGGGAAGAGTAGCAAAGATGCAGATCAACTACAGTCTGCAGCATAAGTTAAAGGTAGAAAAAAATGAGCAGACTAGATGAACCATGTGGTCCTTATCTGGCAACAAATTCTACATATCTATGTAAGGCGTGTTTTTTTTCAGTTGCTGTGTGTTCAGCCAGAAATGTACTACAGGTCTTGTCCCAAAGAACCTACCTTGTCATTCATAAGGACAAGGTGGTTCTAAACAGTTCCATCTTTCATTCTGAAGGTCCCTATGGCCTTTCATGTGAACCAGGAAATCTGCCTCCCATCCTTCTGTCTGCAATTAACTCACCCTAAAGAAAGAGTTGCATAAGTTGGATTTGTGACAGGCAATTAGGACATACAGTGGCGTGAAAAAGTATTTGCCCCCTTCCTGATTTTCTCTATTATTGCATATTTGTCACACTGGATGTTTTCAGGTCTTTAGAGAAAATGTAATATTAGATAAAGGGAACCTGAGTGAACAAATAACACTTGTTTTTTTTAATTTCACTTATTTAATGAAAAAAAGTTAACCAACACCAACTGGCACTGTGTGAAAAAGTAATTGCCCCCTTACACTTAATAACTGGTTATGCCACATTTAGCTGCAATGACTGCAACCAAACACTTCCTATAATTCAATATCAGTCTTTCACATCGCTGTGGAGGAATTTTAACCCACTCTTCCTCACAGAACTGCTTTAATTCAGTAACATTTGGTAGGTTTTCGAGCATGAACTGCTCGTTTCAGGTCCTGCCACAGCATCTCCATTGGGTTTAAGTCTGACTTTGACTAGGCCACTCCAAAACTTTAATTTACTTCTTTTAGCCATTCTGATGTGGACTTGCTTTTGTGTTTTGGATCATTGTCTTGCTACATGACCAACTACACTTCAGCTTCAGCTGAGACGGAAGGATGACTGGACATTCTCCTTAAGAATTTTCTGGTACAGAGCAGAATTCATGGTTCCTTTAATTATGGCAAGTCATCAGGTCCTTAGGCAACAAAGCATCCCACACCATCACTACCACCACCCTGTTTGACTGTTGGTATGGTGTTCTTACTGTGGAATGCTGTGTTTGCTTCACGCGAGACATTATGGGATCTATGTTGTCCAAAAGTTCCACTTTGGACTCATCTGTCCATAGAACATTTTCCCAAAAGGCTTGTGGATCATCCAGGTGCTTCTTGGCAAATGAGAGGCGAGCATTTATGTTCTTCTAGGTTAGCAGTGGTTTCCCTTTGCTACTCTCACATGAAGCCCATTTTGCCCAGTCTCTTTCTGATTGTGGAGTCATGAACACTGACCTTAGCTGAGGCAAGAGTAGCCTGCAGTTCTTTGGATGTTGTTTTAGGATCCTTTGAGACTTCTTGGATGATTTTACACTGCGCCTTGGAGTAATTTTGGCAAGCCGCCCTCCTGGGAAGGTTCACTACTGTTCCAAGTGTTCTCCATTTGGAGATTATGGCTCTCACTGTGGTTTGATGGAGTCCCAGAGCCTAGAAATAGCTTTGTAACCCTTTCCAGACTGATAGAGGGCAACAAATTTTTTCTGATCTTTTCAGGAACTTCCTTTGATCATGGCATAATGTGCTTTTGAATCTTTGTGCTGGCAGCGTGACTCTGATGGTAAGGGCAAAATAAGTGAGGTTTATATTGAGCAGGGCTGGCTGTAACCAAGCCTGGCTGTGTTCAATCAGCTGACTCTAATTATCCCTTTAATTGGGTTGATTTAACTAGGGGCAATTACTTTTCACACAGTGCCAGTTGGTGTTGGTTAACTTTTTTCATTAAATAAATGAAATAAGTAAAAAAAAAAAAGTGTTATTTGTTCACTCAGGTTCCCTTTATCTAATATTATATTTTGTCTAAAGACCTGAAAACATCCAGTGTGACAAATATGCAATAATAGAGAAAATCAGGAAGGGGGCAAATACTTTTTCACGCCACTGTACTTTAGACCATGGGTTTTCAATCATTTTGTGTGCGTGGACCACCCTTCTGAAAGTCAGTAGTAGCGGGGACCCCCTACTTGAATTGGCAGACAGAGAGTGCGTGGGTGTGAAGGGTGGAAGTTGTTAGTTACCAATATAAAAAAGCTATTTACCAATACTGTATATTACCAATATAAAAAAAAGTTATTTACCAGTACTGAATTTTACCAATATAAAAAAGTTATTTACCAATATATTACAAATATAAAAGAGTTGTTTACCAATATATTACCAATATAAAAAAGTTATTTACCAATATATTACAAATATAAAATAGTTATTTACCAATATAAAAGTTATTTACCAATACCAATACAAAAAAGTTATTTACCGATATATTACCAATATAAAAAAGTTATTTACCAATATAATACCAATATAAAAAAGTTATTTACCAATATATTATCAATATAAAAACACTTTTTATTGATTTTTCATTTTAATATAAGCATATCACTCATTTTAAGAGACTAAACGAATGCCAATGTATACACTACTGGTGGCTATGAGGTATCTATTTATATTTATCACCTGAAGTCACCAGAGGAAATGATTAGAACAGAAATATTAAGGCAGTTGCAGATGGATAATTTTAACAACAGTTAAGCTGTCAATAATGGGCTATGAATTTAAAAACAGTGCAACTCATAATGTGTGTGATTATGTGTCTAGGGTGAAACATTATTGTGGGGCACAGCAGATCTGACAACAGCACAGACAGACAGAGAAAGGAATTCAATTATGCTCTGATGTACACAAATTATTAGTGATGTTACTGGAGAACTGATTAGAACAGAATTGGCCGAAGTGTGAAGCCGTCAGTCATGAATAATGCGTTGTATGTGCTTCAACATTACAGCTTCTCTCCTCTATTTTTAAATGCATGCCTGACAGCACGCTAGGAGAAACGTTAGTTGTTTGATTTTTGCCAGTTTATCGTTCAATACTTTTATATTAAAGACCGCACTTACTAATAGCCTGTTTTTGTGTGGTATTTGTTTAGTGTTAAGTAATGTAGCAGGTGCTACTAGCCTTTTTCAACATACCTTTAGTCATTGCATATACTTTTCGTTACCTAGTGTCCTGGTGCTTAGTTTCTTCGCTCTTTTTATGCCTCAAAGGTGGACAAGGTGGAAGAGGGCATGCGTTTCCAAGGCTTATGTCACAGAAAAAAAGAGGAATCCTGTTCTCATCAAGGCTCACTCCACCAGAGCTATGGACACCTCCTGGGTGGAGAAAGGTGATGCACCTGTCTTAGAATTGTGCAAGGCAAACTACGTGGTCATCCATCCACACACTCACCAAGCACTACAGATCGGATGTTCAAAGTTTCACTGATGCAGCGTTTGGTCACAGAGTTTTGCAAGTAGCAGTTAGCAGGTAAATTCCTTTTCCCTTTTGATTGGCATATGGGACAATATTCTCCTCACCCATTTTGTGATGAGTACTGCTTCTTATGAATCCCATTGACAATGTGGAGTGCTACAAAAGAAGAAATTTCTTCATATCGTAATTTCCTTTTCTGTTAGTTCCAACAATGTTAATGGGTCCCGCTCGAACCTTGATCCTCCAAGAGAATATTGTCCAATATGCCAACACTGGATATTTGTTGTTGTATAATAAATTTCTGATTGTAAGTCTGCCTGGACATCCTTCTGTAATTTACCTGCTGTGTTTATGTATATAGATATGTGCAAAAAAGAAATATATATATATATATATATATATATATACACACACTTAAATATTGGCTACTGGCGCACATAATTTACAGGTTCCAGTTTGATGATAGATAAGGGTGCCTCTTATTGTTACAGGTGAGTGCTTACACTGTTTATAGTCTTTTTGTTTCCAGTGTTATCTATTTGATTAATTCCTTTGACAAGTCCTTCTAGTTGGCTTGGTACCGCAAGGAATTTCCACAACATTAGAGAACTGGAAGACGAGCCTTATTCCGCCCCCCCATTAGCCTGATGAGGTAGGGAACCATTTACTGTAGCTTATTCTGGTTAAAGTTCTGTCTGTGTAGACAGCTTATAGGCATTACTTCATGACGAGATGAACAGATAAGAGATATGTAACAGGGACCTGTGGAATACATGATTTATTTTCACAAGAGCTGTTTGACCTTAGATAACCTCATGAGTGGTGTATGTCATGAATGATGTGCCCAAGTCAAACAGCTCGAATGAAAATAAATCATGTATTCCAAAGTCTCTATTACATTTTTACTTTTGCAATAAGGATCCTTTTGGATAGTGCAGGAGTTTTGTTTCAGATCATTTACATATTCAGTTTTAATGTAAACTTAACATGAACATGTTGTGACTTTCCCAGTATAGCTCCACTTAGCATAGTAGTTGCTGAGTGGTTGCGATGGATGCTCCAACTTTACATTATGGCCAGTACACAATAAAAAAGTTTGATGCACAAGTCTTTTGTTTTTGCTTTTTTTTTTGGGGGGGGGGCATTTGTTCATCAAAAAAGCAAATAGAAACAGATTTTTCTGCCATTTTTTGCTGATTATAAAAAATGTAAATGGTAGCTATAAATGAAACACCTCTCATTTTATAGACATGTTTGTGTTGAACAACTTTTGTGCTCAAAGTACCATGCTATCATTTTTCATTTTAAAGTTATTCGCATTTGTTTGTCAAAACCCATGAAAAAAAAATGTCTGTTTTTTGCTAATTATTAAAAAATTGAAAGGTCTCTAAAAATGAAACACCACTTATTTTGTAGATATTTTTGTGCTGCACAAACTCCATGCTCACAGTACCATGCTATCGGTTTTTGTTTTAAAGTTATTCCCATTTGAATATGGTTAGTACTACTACTTAGGCTGAACATTCTAAATGAGTGCTGAGTGATTGACAGCTTGCATATATCACACATATATGTGATAAATTTTGGGTTCTAAAATGTATCACGCATATGTGGAAATAAATGGATTTATTACATGGCTTTTGGGTCCACGCCAATAGCATAATATAATTTATATGGATCTGTTTTCATGTACTTGGAGGCACTGCATAGACAAAAGTGACTGGAGAGCAGGGCCACTGGAAAATTGTGGAAAAGGTTACCCAAAATTGCAGAGCATTTTGCAAAAATTGAGGGATTTCTACTATAGACTCTGAGTGCTTCACAATAAATCTTTTAATGTTTTCTGCAGTATATATATGGTGTTTATGCCTGGTTAAGTAAAGTGATTGATTGGTATTAGTCAGTATAAATTGCTAAAGGAATACACTGACACATGAATATGTTTAAAATATAAAGAAAAATTTATGTTCCTAAACAGAATACTAAACTAATAAACCAGGGTTTCTCAAATGGTGAGGCCCCAACCTGTTCCAGCGGAGGCTCGAGCAACCAGCAAACAAGCAAGCCTGAAAAAGTATTGTATTTAAACATTCAACTTTTGATACATTGGTTGAAGGGATGAAACAAATTGAAAGAGCATAATAGTAGGTGAATTAATGTATTTGTTTACAAATCAGCGATCAGGAAAGGCGCACTTAGTAGGGTTCATTTCAGGTGCACCTAGGGAAGGGTAAACAGTAAATAAAATTCAAAAGGTAACTGCAGAACAGTCAAGCAGTATAAAATGAACAACAGGGCAAACAAATAGGAACAATAAACTAATAATGAGAGATAACAATTGACCAATTAGATTGGTGGCAGAACAGCAAAATGAAAAGGTTAACAGAGAGGTACTAGGAGAAAGAGCAGGAGGGAGCAAGAGGATCCCAGAAAGTTGCTTAAGAGCAGGGCAAGATGTGAAGGTCAGCAGTGGATAAGAAGGTTATTCCAGCTTGAGGGGAATAGGAAGAGAAAACAGTCTGGCCCATGAAGTTACTACAACTGGTTGGACGACAGAAGACAGAGAGTGTTGGTCAGGGGTATATATTCTGAATTAGGTATGGTGACAAGTGGAGTGACTCAGGGTTCGGTGTTGGGGCCATGCATGTTCAATGCCTATATATCAACTTTAAAAATGAATATCTCAAATATTTGGTTATCCAAATTTGCAGATGATTACAGATTAGGAACTATTGTAAGAAATCCATTAGACGTATCAATCTTACAACAAGCAATTACAAATATAGTATCTTGAACAGAAGCAAACAAATTAGAATTCAACATTGATAAATGTAAAATGCATTTGGGTAAAAACAATCATAAAGCATTATATAAAATCAGATCAATAAATTTATTTGATACTATTGAGGAAAGAGATCTGAAAATTAGTATCACCCCAATTTTTCATTTAGTTATCATCGTTCTCTTCAGATAAAAAAAGCAAACCAGAACTTAAACTGTATTCTCAGACACATATCTAGTAGGGAAGCTAAAGTTTTAGTATCACTGTTTAATTCTTTGGTTAGACCAAATGTTGAATATTGTATGCAGGTGTGGTCACCATATAAACGTGAAGATATAAACAAAATTGAGGGTATACAAAGAAGAATGACAAAAGCCATTACTGGATTACACAATAAATCCTATAATGAAAGGCTAAAAATACTGGGAATTTACTCTCTTACATATCAAAGATTTAGAGGTGATATGTGTATGCTTTACATAATATTAGGTGATTACAAATTACAGGATGAGTTAGGCATAAAATTTAATAATGACAGATTAAGTACAAGAAAGCATTCAAAACAATTGTTTCTGCCAAGGTGGAACTTAAATCTACGGAAAAAATGGTTCACCCAAAGGGTGATGACATCCTGGAATGAATTATCAAAAGCAACAATAGATAGTCCAAACATGGAAACATTTAAAACAAGATTGGACTTGGAATTTAAATCAAGTGTTACTGATTTTTGATGAATTAAATTGGTATAAGGCAAGCTATAAGGATTCATATCCGTAAATGCTTGAATTTTTCCTATGAATCCTATGAAAAAAAAAACAAGGGTAACAATGGTTCAACGGTCAAAATAGAGGAGCAAGTAGGCTAGGCTACGGGGGGTTACAAGGGGGTTGCAATAAGCTGAATAAAATGAGAGCCAACTACTTAAAGGAGTTTCATTTTATTTCTGGTGTATCATGCAAAGTACAGTATGCTATTTTTCTATGGGGAGGCCCAAGATTATTTCATCATATAGGGGTGCTCAAAATCTTTCCATGGTTTGGGGCAGGCTCACTATGACAAAGTCTGATAAATAATGTGATACGCCTATCATAACCATTGCCTAGCTTCCAAAATTTAAAAGCATCTGCCTCATACAGTGCTAAATAGATTCTATAAAGTGAGCCACAGTAAATCTATATTAAATAAAGCCAGAAGAAATATATATTTTTGTTTCTGGCTGTAGAATTATGAAGCTTAATCATCAGCTGTTTACAGTGCTCTGCCAGCTATTCGTCCACTTTGGTACAAGAAAAAATAAGCAGATAAGGGAAGCAGGTAAGGCAGCAAGGCAGGCAAAGTCCCAAACTGAGGAAACACTAGCACAACAGTAAAAGAAGGTGACAAGACTTTCTATAGATACATTAGTGAAAGGAGAAAGTCCAGAGGGATGCTAAGCTTAATGGAGAAAAGGGAGCATGTGAGGAGGAGGACCCTGTAAAGGCATCTATCCTAAATAGATACTTTTGCTCAGTATTACTGAAGAGAAGGTAGGGCAGGGCCCACAGCTCAGCATCATGGACACAGGGGAGGGAGGTGAGCACTCACTCCCTTCACAAAAGAAAGGGTCCTACAAGAGCTTGCTAAGCTCAGGGTGGATAAGGCAATGGGACCTGATGGCATACATCCCAGGGTACTTAAGGAGCTAAAGGAGGAACTAGCAGAGCCATTAGCAGAATTGTTTAGAGAGTCTCTGAGCACAGGAGAGGTCCCAGAAGACTGGAGAAGGGCTCATGTGATCCCACTCCACAAGAGTGGTAGCAGGGAGGAGGCGGGAACTACAGACCAGTCAGTCTTACCTCAGTAGTGGGCAAGATTATGGAGGCATTCCTTAAGGAAAGGATAGTGCAACACCTGGAATCCATATGGGCACAGGATCCAAGACAGCATGGGTTTACAAAAGGAATGTCCTGTCAAACTAATCTCATAGATTTCTTTGACTGGTAACCAGAGTGGTGGACCAAGGGGACGAGTTGGTGTCGCCTACCTTGACTTCAGCAAAGCTTTTGACACTGTTCCACATAGAAGATTGATAAATAAGCTAGGTAGGCTCGTGGTGGGTCGAAGTTGGTCAACTGGGTGGCAAACTGGTTGGCGGCAGAAAACAGAGAGTGGTGGTAAATGGTATACAGTCAGAAGAGATGCAAGTCACAAGTGGGGTACCTCAGGATCAGTCCTGGGGCCAGTCCTATTCAACATCTTCATTAGTGACCTCCAGATGGACTACAGGGTAAGGCTTGTCTGTTTGCAGATGACACCAAGATCTGCAACAGAGTAGATGATCCAGATGGGGTGGGCAGAATGAGAAGAGATCTGGATAAACTAGCAAAATGGTCAGAAGAGTGGCAACTGGGATTTAATGCAAAGAAGTGCAAAATCATGCACATAGGGAAGAGAAACCCTGAAGCCACTTATAGGCTGGGAGGGGAGTTGCTAGCAGTCACAAAGGAAGAAAGAGACTTGGGCATCATCATCACTGATGACCTAAAATCATCCAAGCAGACCTCTAAAGCAGTAGGTAAGGCTAGGGAGTGTTAGGGTGTATTAGTAGGTATCACAAGTCGAAGAGGGAGGTAATAATCCTCTGTACAAGACATTGGTTAGGCCCCATCTGGAGTACTGCGTGCAGTATTGGAGGCCACACCTTCACAAGGACATTAACCAAATTGAGGCAGTCCAGAGAAGGGCAACCAAAATGGTGCAGGGACTGCATCAGAAGACATATGAGGACAGATTAACGGAGCTCAATATGTATACCCTTGAGCAAAGGAGGGAGAGAGGTGATATGATCGAGACATTTAAACACCTTAAGGGCATAAACAAGGTGAAAGAGTCTAACATGTTTAAATATAAGAAAAATAGCAGGACAAGAGGACACAGCATGAGATTAGAGGGAGGCCGATTAAGGGTGAATGTGAGGAAATTCTTTTTCACAGAAAGGGTGGTAGATGCATGGAATAGCTTACCACAGAGTAGTGGTAGCTGAATACAGTGCAGGGCTTCAAACAGGCATGGGATAGGCATAAGGAGCAATACAAATGACTATGAATAGATGGGTCACTGACAGAGCAAAGGCCGATGGCACATTTATAAGGTAGAAAAAGAAATGGGCAGACTGGATGGGCCTTGCGGTCCTTATCTGCCGTCAACTTCTATGTTTCTATGTTTCTATGTAGATAGGGTGGTAAATAATTGAGTTTTTGTAAAATGTTGTTAAACTGTTTAATGGTCATAATTTGTACTGTAGGTACTGTACACTATTTTTGAAATCACATATTTAAACATTAAATCTGAGGGTTATTGGGTCTGGCAGGATTCTCTAGAGGATAACGTAAGAAACTGTGAATGAACTGCCAACATCTAGCAGACCTGGGTTTGATTCCCACAGCCTCCACTTGTATACTGTGAGAGTCTGAGCAAGTCACTTAACCTCCTCAGTGCTCCTGGGTTTTACCTGAAAACAGGCACTTGTGTCTAGTGGGCCTTATGCGGTTACCAAAAAATGTAAAAAAATATCAATTTAGTTATGCATGTGATAATGGGAATATTAGAAAAGTATGAGGTCTACACAGAAGTGGAGTACAAATATGCACAGTTTCATAAGAATGTGCTCAGAGTGCAGGCAAATGTGATATGCAGGTTTGTTTTACAAATAGGTAAAACTAGCAATACATACAATTAATAGAAAGACAGATAATTACATAGACTTATAGACAGGGAGCGAGAGACAGACAGACAGGCAGAATAGGAATGGCAGTGAAGTACTGAAGTGACACCAACCCCACCCCCACCCTGCAGACATGGATAGGCACTGGCGTGTGCCTTTGGGTCATTGGCCATGACACTCATGCCATTTCACCTCACCCTACCCTGCAGACACAGACAAGAGTCGAGGTGTGCTTTGGGGTTTTCAGACTTTATACTTATCCCATTCTATACAGAAATATGCTGAAATGGACACAGTATAAGAGAATGAAGTTAACTTTGGGGTTGAAGAGTCAAAGGCACACCTCGATACCTGTCACTGGCTGCAGGGTGGGGGTGGGGTGGAAAGATTTGAGTATTACTGTTGACAATTCAAGTCACACCCCAATGCCTGTCAGTCCCTACAGTGCAGGGTGTTATGGTCAGAAACCCTAATGCCCTGGTGTTTCTTGGTATTTTCACCCAAGTTTTCAGTATGGGCTTTTGTGACCCCACCGCATGAACAGTGACACTATCAGTTCATTAGCTCAAAGGAGATTTTGCACAGCGACTGTGCCATTTGGCACCACAGGTACAAAAACACATTTTGAACAGGATGTAAAAAATGATAGCTGTACATGTCTTACTTCAGTAACCACTCAGCACATCTGTTGCATGGCCTGCTTATTGACATTTTATATCTGCTATGCAGTGTACTGCTGCTATGGCTGTATGGCTGAGAGGGATCTGGGGGTGGTGGTGGATGTCAAGATGAACAACTCAGAGACTTGTAGGAGGGCACCGGCCAAGACCACGATGCTGGGATGCATCGCTAGGGGGATCACTCCAGAAGAAGGGAAGTGATACTCCCTCTGTATAACTGCTTGGTGAGGCCACACCTTGAGTACTGCATGCAGTTTTGGAGGCCACACTTAAAGAGGGACATTGAAATCCTGGAGAGGGTCCAGAGAAGGGCAACCAAAATTATCTGGGGTTTGGGGAACAGGACCTAAGGATAGAGGTTCGAAGAGCTGAATATATACACATTGGAAGAGAGAAGGGACGGGTGGACATGATAGAAGTCTTCAAGTACATGAAGGGGTAAACAGGGGTGGCAAAGTCATGGTGCTCCAAAGGAAGGAGGAGGGGCAACTAGAGTGCATGGGTGGAAGCTGGAGGGGGGGATACTCAGGGGAGAAAGGAGGAGGTGCTACTTCAGTGAGAGGGTGATAGAACCATGGAATGTGCTGCCTGGGGGACTGGTGGAGGAAGAGACTGTGGAGGGGTTCAAGAGGGGGTGGGACAGGTACAGGGGAAGGGTTGTGGAAGCAAAGTCCAATGAAGTGAGAATACACAGGACTGGGAAGGGAGACACCCGAGAGGGTGGGGGGTAGCAAGGTCAGCTCCCAGGGTGGGGACTGACCAAACAAGCAGATATGAAGGCCCACTAGGCCTATTCTGCTGGCATTTTTGTATGTTAGTATGTTGGTATGCTTACTACACCAACATCATGAACCATAAAACAGTTGACTGCTATAACTAGGGAGGAAGTATAGTACAGTGGTTTAAGGCTCTTAATTGCAAATCTGGAGATCTGGGTTTGAATCTCACAGCCCCCACAAAAAAAATGAAAATGTTCTTACAGAGCAAATCAGCACGAACTGTTCATAGAATGCTGATACCTACATTTATAGCTCAGCAAATACTTGAAATCTGAGTGGGGTTTCTGTAAGAAAACAGCTAGAGTTTTTATTAATTATAGCATTGATGATCTGGGCAGTTTCTGTGCTTTTATGGTTGTGTATAGTTTGATAAAATGAAAGGTTTTAAAATTGAAACACTCCTGCTAGCTAGACCTGACACACATAGAAAACAAAATAGTGAATTAAAGCTATTTAGTAGCTGTTGTCTTACAGAAATCCCAGTTAGCTAGCTCTCCCCTAGACTGGGAATGGAGAAGCCCAATATGGCAGGGGGGCAGCAAGGTCAACTCCCATGGTGGGGACTGACCAAACAAGCAGACACGAAAGCCCGCTAGGCCTATTCTGCTGGAATTTTTGTATGTTAGTATGTTGGTATGCTTACTACATCAACATCATGAACCATAAAACAGATGACTGCCATAACTAGGGAGGTAGTATAGCACAGTGGTTTAAGGCTCTTCACTGCAAATCTGGAAATCTAAGTTTGAATCCCACAGCCCCAACAAAAAACATGAAAATCTTGTCATAGAGGAAAATTAGCACTAACTGCTAATAGAAAGCTGATACCTACATTTACAGTTTAGCGCATACTTAAAATCTAACTGAGTGGGGTTTCTGTAAGAAAACAGCTAGAGTCTTTATTAATTATAACACTGATGATCTGGGCAGTTTCTGTACTTTTATGGTTGTGTATAGTTTTAAAAAATTAAAACTTTTAAAATTAAAACACTCCTGCTAGCTAGACCTGATTCACATAGAAAACAAAAATAGTGAATTAGAGCTATTTAGTAGCTGTTGTCTTACAGAAACCCCAGTTAGCTAGCTCTCAGGTATCTGCTAAACGTAACTGCTGATGTGTCAGTGACTGGCAAAACTACACTTAAAATCTCACAAATAAATAAATAAAATATCAGAATAGCATTTATTTTAGTAGTATCTTCTTTCTTTTCAGGTGCCCATGACACTAGGTAGATATATATTTATATATTTTAACTTCAAAGCACTAAATCTATTCAAATGCAAAAAACACATGACTTTATTCTCTTCACACATTATTGTTAAACTTTAGATCCCAGAATGGCCAAGAAACAATTTAGACTTCACTCTGTACCAGTTAAAGCAGATGGAAGTGGGTAAGGCAGTCAGAATAGCAAAGGCCCAAACTGAGGAAAAGATAGCTAACTCAGTTAAGAAGGGAGATAAAATCTTTTATAGGTACATTAAGGAGCAAAGAAAGACTAAAGCAGGGATACTGAGGCTGAACAAAGAGGAAGGTGGTTGGGCAGAGAGCGACAGTGAAAAAGCAGGGATACTGAACGAATACTTCTGCTCAGTATTCACAATGGAAAAGCAGGGGGAAATATCTAATCCAATCAATAGAAGCACTCTGGATAGGGGGGTTGATATTAGTCCTTTCACAGAAGAAAGGGTTCTGAAAGAACTCTTAAAACTGAAGGTGGATAAAGCAATGCGACCTGATGGGATTCTCCCCAGAATTCTAAAATAATTAAGGGAAGAACTAGTAACACCACTGACTACCCATTTTAATAAATCATGGGAGGATGATGTGGTATCTGAGGACTGGAGGAGGGCAGATGTGATTCCTCTTCACAAAAGTGGGAGCAAGACAGAGGCAGGAAACTACAGACCTGTTAGTTTGACCTCAGTGGTAGGGAAAATGATGGAATAACTTCTGAAGGAAATAATTGTTGAGTACCTAGAGGCCAGTGGGGCACAGGACCCAAGGCAGCATGGATTCACAGTGGGAGGGTCATGTCAGACAAATCTAATTGATTTCTTTGACTGGGTGACCAATGCAGTAGACCAGGGAGGGGCTGCGGGCATGGCCTACCTAGACTTTAGCAAGACATTTGACACAGTCCCATACAAAAGATTAATAAACAAATTAGCCAGCCTGGGAGTGGGTCCCAGGGTGGTAGCCTGGGTAAAACACTAATTGGACAACAGGACACAGTGGGTAATGGTAAATGGAGTCCACAGTGAAGAAAGGAGGGTTACTAGTGGGGTACCACAGGGTCCAGTACTGGGGTTGGTCCTTTTTAATGTCTTTATAAGTGACATTGCAGAGGGACTGGAAGGAAAAGTGTGTCCCTTTGCAGATGACATGAAGAGCTGCAACAGGTTGATACACAAGGTGAGGCGGAAAGGATGAAAAGGGACTTGGCAAGGTTGGAGGAATGGTCAAATGTATGGCAGCTTAGATTCAATGCAAAGAAGTGCAAAGTAATGCACCTGGGAAACAAAGACCCCAGGGGAAGAGTACACAATAGGGGGTGAAATACTAACAACAACAAAAATGGAAAGGGACCTGGGGTAGTCATATCAGATGACCTAAAGGTGAGCCTGCAATGTGAGAAGGCAGTAAGGGGGGGGATACTGGGAGGCATAGGGAGAGGCATCACCAGTGGAAAACAGGAAGTTCTTGGCCCTCTGTACAGACAGTTGGTAAGACCACATCTGGAGTACTGTGTACAGTTCTGGAGACCCCATCTCCCCAAAGACATAGACAGGGTGGAGGCTGTCCAGAGGAGGGCAACCAAAATGATGCAGGGTCTGCATCAGGAGACATATGAAGAATGACTGAAGGAACTAAAGATGTATAGCCTTGAGAAAAGGGGGATGATAGAAACTTTCAAATACCTCAACAGAATCAACAAAGTCCAAGAGGGTAGCATCTTTCAGAAAAGAGATGTGCAAAAACAAGGGGCACAATTTGAAGATAGAGTGGGGACAGCTCAGAGGTAATGTGAGGAAGTATTTCTTTACAGAGAGGATTGTGGTTAGGCGGAACAGCCTTCCTGAGGAGGCTGTAGAGTCAAAAACAGTGGGGGACAGACATAAGGCAGTTCTAGTGGGGTTAGGAGGAAGTAGGCTGTTGGTTAACTAGGATCTGCAGCTGATCTATTAGGCAGGGAAATGGGCAGACTAGGTGGGCCAAGCGGTCCTTATCTGCCATCAAATTCTGTTTCTATGTTTCTTGCATGCTACTGTCATGCCCACTTCTCATGTAAACAACATTAACAGAAACCCTTTCATTTCTATACTATGCACTCTTATTTCAGAGAGACATAAATCTTATGGAACTCATAAAAAAACAAATTTATCAAGACTGGATTTCTGTAAGAAAACAGCTGCTAAGTAGCTCTAATACATTATTTGTGTTTTCGTGTGTGTCAGGTCTAGCTAACAATAGCATTTTCATTATAAAATGTTATTTCATGAAACTACTCACAACAATAAAAAGCACAGAAATTGTCCCAGATCATCAAACTGTGAATAATAAAGACTGTCGCTGTTTTCTTACACAACACCTACTTAGCTTTCAGGTATTTGTTAAACTGTAAATGTAGGTACCATCATTCTACTAGAAGGAACTGGAGTTAGGGTTGATTTTGCTCTGTGACATGCTTTTCATTTATTTATTAATTTTTTGTTTGTTTTTTGTTAAAATGTGGAGTATATTTTTAATAAAGTATAAACTATGTATGTGTGAATTATTTTGTTTGGAGAATATTTGTTTCATTAATTGAAAAAGTATGATACACTAAATGTGTAGTGCAGTGAACCATTGTAATATGGAATCAAACATGTAGCTGAAATAACTGCATGATTGTTGCCATTTATGCTCACTGGATAAGAACAGTTGCATAGCTCTACTGTTGTAAAATGATTTTAAAGCAGTGCACATGCTAAATCCTACTGCCACATTCAAAACACCATCCCCTACCTACTTGCCACATATAAACTCAGCTATATTAAAAAAATAATTCTAGGCACTTGTTTTGACCTGGAGAGGCACACTAAGCTGAAACCTTGTTTACAGGTGCGACCTGGGAGCACAAGGAAGTTAAGTGATTTGCTCTGGGTCACACAGTATGCAAGCTGGGCTGTGGGATTCAAACCCAGGTCTCCAGGTTTGTAGCTCAGAGTCTTAAACCACTGTGTTATACTGCCTCCTTAACCTACCTACTTGCTTACCCATTATCCATTCCCCCAGTCCCATTTACAACACGGTTACACTTATATATAATACATACTTCTCAAACTTGAAAGAAAAAATACACTTTATCATCAAAGTCTGTTTACCAAGTACTGTGCCCATGATTACAATAATTTGAACCCTTCCCCCCAAAAATGTGCCCTGACATGAAACTGCATGTTTAACTGTAAAGGCGATTAAAAATGTTATTTCTAAATGCATTACTAACACCAACGCTTCATGATTAAAACTATTTCAACTCCCTTCACCAAAAAAATGTGCCCTGACAAACTGCATTCTGGGAAGATTACCTGGGACAAGATGCAATAAAAAAAATGAATAACAGGTTTCATGGAGTAAATGTTGACATCCTGTTTCTGGTGTCCATGATAAAATAAAAAAATATAGTTAAGATTTTTTAATGTCTGCTCTGATCAGAATAGCTTTTAAAATCACCAATTGTTTTCTTGTTCAATGTTTTCTAATACATCTCAAACTTAAAAGAAAAAACACACTTTATCATCGGTCTGTGTTCGCCAAGTATTGAGCCCATTACTAAAATAATTTGAACCCCCTCCCTCCAAAATGTGCCCTGACATGAAACTGCATGTTTAACTGTAAGGACAATTAAAAAAATGTATTTTTAAATGCATTACTAATGCCAATGCCTTCAAAGTTTTGAAACTACTAAAGACAAATGATATATAAACTATACATATATAAAATGTTTAAGAAAAACATGTATCTCTTACTGTAAATTAGAATATTTGTCTAGGTCTCCTTCTGAGGCCCCAGGTGGCTCTGATAATCATTTGTTTCACAGGTTTTTAAGTTCATTTGAAGGCATTAAATATCTTCTGTTCTTCTAATCCTTAATAAAGGCATTAAGTATCTTCTGTTCTCCACTGCACAGACTTGTTCTGTTGGTTGATACAGGTCCCAAACTAGTGTGTCCTGTTATAGCATGATAGAGCCATCTCATGTCCCTCCCACATGAATCAGAAAAAAGTTTGGGGTGGATCTTTAGGAGCTTCTCGGGTGGAGGCGGGGGTGGATCTTACTCCCCTCCCAAAAAAAAAACTAATGCAGCGTCCCACTACTCAGGTTCCGGTTCTTGTATCACCCATTTAAGAAAGCAAATAGTACCCTGCAACCATTGACTAACATGAAAGCATATTTATTTGAGGTCAGAAAACATTGCTTGGAAGAGGGTAAGGTGGATGAAAGTATTTATACCTTCAGTCAGTTCCACGGACAGAAAACATGGCATCACTCCTTTTGTACATGCAAAACGTCTGCAGGCTCTGCCTACTGCAGCTATAAAAAGGCTTCATAGTTAGCACCCCATTTAAGCCGAATGGATAATTTGCACCTTTGCTCCCATCTTTTGTTTCAGTCTGTGTGGCAACAAAAAGTTTTCTGATAGCAACACAAAACAATTGTTAAGTGTTTAAGTGTACTTATGCTTGGCCAGTGGATTTTGAAACCAAACAAGACAATGATTAAAAAGAAATCAGTGTCACATAAAACCCTTGCCCTACCTTGCACTGCATCGTTTTGGTCAAACCCAAGTCTGAATGCAAAATTGTCAATATATTTGAGAGTATTTTATTACAAATGTTAATACTTTTTACACAGCTCAATACAAAAACTCAACAATTGCAAGAAATTGGGGGACATGTCAGTTTTTGCAGAGAATGATGAAAATTGTGGATTCTGCAAAAATATTGCGAGTGTAATTTTCCAGTGGCCCTGCTGGAGAGTTATTGCTTTCCTGAATGTTCATGTGCCCAGGATTCTATGCTGATTACAGCCTTGGGTGGTACCATTCCTCTAGTAGGGGTGCACATTACCCATTTGTGATGAATCTCATTGACAATGTTGGAGCAAGCAGAAAAGGAAATTGTAAGTATGAAGAAGTTTTTGCTTTTATAGCTATGACCCCACTATTGGGACTTCATGAGGATTGCTACACAATTTAGAAACGGGCTAGGAGAGGTAGCAGCCCCCCCGGGGTCCAGGTTTGCCACAGGAATTGCCTACCACCCTCTCCCAAGCACTGACCCCTTGGGCACAGTGTCCCTTGGCCAAATCTTCACTCAGAGGGCCATACACATACCTCTCATGACTGGATTCTAGTTCATTTTAGTCACCAGAAATGATGTCAATCAGTGTTCAGAAACAATGCATTGAGAATACTGATGAAAGTCTATGGCATGTTCCTTTTATTTCGTTATTTATTTTTATTCTTTGGTAACTGGGTAAGGCCCACTAGGCCCAAGACCTGTTTTCAGGTGCTACATGGGAGCAATTGCTCAGGGTCACACAATATTCATGTGGAGGCTGTGGAAATCAAACCTAGGTCTGCTGGATGTATCAAACTTGTTCATAGCTCCTTACTCTAACCTCAGCACTGGAACCATAGCCTAAAGCATCGGAAATTCTAAAACAGTCTCAAAATGAAGAAGAAAGGCTGCAGTATTCATTTCAGAGTGGGGGATTGGGACTAGTGCCACGCAGTTTTCAATTTTGACCCAAATATAATGTTATGCTTGTTAACGCATAGCATAGCTATAGAATTGTAACCATGCTGGTTGTAACATAACTGGAGAACTGTGGTGGGTACAGAAGTAATGGCATCTGGGGTAAGGCTTCCTGACGCCTGGAATAACTGGGAAGAACAAACAGGTCCAGAACTAACTGTCTCTACGGCTTTTGCAACCCTGTACATACTAATGCAGAAGTGAGGATTAGGGTTATAAAGAAAGAAAAGAAAATGGGAAAACATAACCTAATGATAAACAGTAGTTTTATGTTTACAGAGAAGCATGAGCACCACACTTTAAGCTATTTCTTAGACCCACCTTTCTCCAGTTATGCCAGGAAGTTGGATAGGTCAGATAGTTTTGTGTGTGAGGGGAATGGTGGGGATAAAGTCCACTAATTTTGTTTATAAACCATCTTTATTAAGAAGACAATGATCTGATCAGTAAGAACGCGGAGTCCAATAATGAATGCAGGGAGAGATAATCTGTAGATATTCCGGTATTTTGTGTGTGTGTGGGGGAGGCGGGTTGTGTGTGTACAGTATCTCAAATAGCAGCTGACATACTCCTAGCAGGCAACTGGTACTAAAGAGCTGGTTGCCCAAAGAGGTAGCTTTAAAAGAAATCTGTGCCTTAACTTGCCTGTCATGTAACTTCATTGTAAGAGCCATGTGGCTGCCAAGCACTGCAGCAGCCCTGCCCCTAAAATAAGGTAGCAGAAAAATTCCCCTACCCCTGAGCAATCAGCTCGAGCTGGAACCCACACGCTGGGACATCTGTCATACCCAGGGCGTGGTGCATTTGTTAGAGAATCTTAGTGTAAGGAGCGAGGCTCGGGGTTCGCAAATTAGAACCCTAAGCAGTTTTTGAAAATGAAAAACATTTTCTGGAGAGTTGGTTTTTGGTGTTGAGAGGAGGAAGATGCCAGAAAACTGGGTGGGATAGTTAGGGCTTACCTGAGGGGTGGAAGCCTTTGCCTGGTTGTCTGGCTGCCTCGACTCCTGCTCCACCATAGAAGAAGACTACATAGATACATAGACAGTGTCGGCAGATAAGGGCCTATGGCCCACCCAGTCTGCCCATTTGAGCTTGTAAGTTCAGTTTATGTTTTCCTAGAAGTCTGTTGCCCCTTACCCCTGACCTCCAGAATTCCTTTATGTCTATCCCATGCGTTCTTATATCCCATGATTGTTTCAGCCCCCACCACTTCCTCTGGCAGGGTGTTCCACTTGTCCACCACTGTTCTGTGAAGAAATTCTTCCTCATGTTTCCTCTGAATCGTCCTCCCTCCAACTTCATCCCATGCCCTCTAGTCCTGGAACATATTTTTTGCTTAAAAATAGTGTATTCCTGCACCCTGTTCCTCCCTGTAAGATACTTGTATGTCTCTATCATATCCCCTCTCTCCCTTCTCTCCTCCAGGGAGTACATGTTCAGTTCCTTCAACCTGTCTTCATAGGACTTGTGATGCAATCCATGCACCATCTTTGTTGCCCTCTTCTGAACCTTCTCTACCCTGTCTATGTCCTTACGTAGGTATGGTCTCCAGAACTGTACACTGTACTCCAGGTGGGGCCTCACCAGTGTCTTGTATAGCGGAATTATGACCTCCCTTTTCCTGCTGGTGATGCCCCTGCCTATACATCCCAGCATCCTATTTGCTTTACCTGCTGCCTTGTCACACTGTTTCCCTACCTTGAGGTCATCAGAGATGATAACCCCAAGATCCCTTTCCTGCTTGGTGCATGCTATATTCTCACCCCCCAACCGATATATTGTGCCAGGGTTTTTGTGCCCAATATGCATTATCTTGCACTTCCTTGCATTGAATTTCAACTGCCAAACCCCTGACCATTCTTCAAGTTTCTGCAGGTCCCTTCTCATTCTGTCTACACCCTCTGGTGTGTCTACTCTGTTACAGAGCTTTGTGTCATCAGCGAACAGTGAAATTCTGCCTTCTAGGTCCTGAGCAATGTCACTGACGAAGATTTTGAATAGGACCGGTCCCAGCACTGATCCCTGTGGTACCCCACTGGTCACTCTTCCCTCTGTGGAGTGACAGCCATTTACCACCACCCTCTGTGTCCTTCCACCCAGCCAGTTACCTACCCACCACACTATTGTCCTGCCCACATCCATATTCCCCAGTTTGTGTAATAGTCTTCTATGTGGCACAGTGTCAAAGGCCTTGCTTAAGTCCAGATAGGCCATGTCCACTGCCCTCCCCTGATCCACCTCCCTAGTCACCCAGTCAAAAAATTCAATGAGGTTGGTCTGATATGACCTCCCCCTGATGAATCCATGCTGCCTTGGGTCCTGTAGTCCATTGACAACCAGATGTTCCACCAATCTCTCCTTCAGTAGTGCTTCCATGATCTTCCCACTACCGAGGTGAGGCTGACTGGTCTGTGAGTTCCCTGCTTCCTCTTTGTTCCCCACTTTTGTATAAGGGACTACATCTGCTGTCCTCCAGTCTTTGGGTACCTCCCTGTTTCCAGTGATTGGCTAAACAGGATAGCCAGAGGTTCAGCTACCACCTCTTAGTTCTTTAAGGACCCTGGGTGCACCCTATCTGGCCCTATTGCTTTATCAACTCTTATTACTTCCAGTTCCTTCAGGACCCTTTCTCTGTAAAGGGACTTGTGTCCATTTCTGCACCATTCTCACCTTGTACCCCTGTAGACCCATTACCCTCCCTCTTCCTCAGTAAAGACTGAGCAGAAATACCTGTTCAATATGTCAGCTTTACTGTTGTCATCCTCCACTCAGCCCCCATCCTCCCCCTTCAGTCTCACTATCCCTCCCTTTGCCTTTCTTTTTTCACTTATGTACCTGTAAAAGGTTTTGTCCCCTCTACCCACTGATTTTGCAATGTGTTCTTCTGTCTGAGCTTTGGCTTCCCTTACTGATCTCCCTGCCTCCCTTTGTTTCTCCTGGTACTTCTCCCTATCCCCTTCTGCCTGTGTCTTTTTGTATTGCCTAAATGCAATCTTTTTGGCTTTCACTTTCTTTGCTACCTCTGTGGAAAACCATAATGGTCTCCTCTTCCTTTTCCTCTTGCTAATCTTCTTAATGCATAATTCTGTTGTTCTTGTAATCCCCATTTTAAATACTGCCCACTGTTCCTCAACCCCTGATTCCTGTCCCATTCCCCTTAATGCCTCTTTCAAGTATCTCCCCATTTTCCCAAAGTCTGCCCCCCTAAAATCCAGGATACGTGTTTTTGTGTGGTTTGGTTCTGCTCTTTCTGTGATTTCAAACCACAATGACTGGTGGTCACTGTTCCCCAGGTGCTCCCCCACTGTTACCCCCATCACACTGTCCCTGTTTGTGAGCACAAGGTCCAGTATTGCCTTCTGCCGAGTTGGTTCCATGACCAGTTGCTTGAGGAAGGCACCCTGAAGGGAGTCCAGGATAAATCTGCTCCTAGTTGATGCTGCTGCTGGGATGCTCCAGTCCACGTCTGGAATACTGAAGTCTCCAACCAGTACTACCTCACCCTTGTCTGCCATCCTTTGGATGGCTAGCATCAGCTCCCTATCTGTTTCTTACTCCTGGGCTGGTGGTCTATAGACCACACCTGTGCGGATGGCTGGCCCCATTTTCCTTTCCAGCTTAACCCACAGTATCTCTCCCCCCATTTTGTTCCTCCTGGATCTCTGTGGCCCTTATGTAATTTTTCACATACAGTGCCACTCCTCCTCCCTTCCTGCCTGCTCTGTCTCTTCTGAATATGTTGTAGCCAGGTATGGCCATCTCCCAGTCGTGATTATCATTACACCAGGTTTCAGTGATGGCCACAATGTCCAGGTCTGACTGCACCATGACAGCCTCCAGATCTTCCATCTTGTTGCTAAGGCTCCTGGCATTTGCACACATGTCTTTTCATGATTTGACCTCCCTAGACTGTTTCACTGTTCTACTCCAGCCCCTTCCTTGGTTGTCCTTTATCCCTAGTTCTCCTTGCTGTCTGCCCTTCTGCTGAATTTTGCCCCTTTTCTGCCTATCCACCTCTTGGGCAATACTCTTGAGCAAGACTGCTATACTCCGGTTGTCCTCTCGTTTGTGGTCAAGTCTGGCAGTTCCCCTTCAAGTCCTGCCCCTGCACTTGGTGTGGGCTCTGTTCAGCCCCATTTATTGTTTTCAGTCCCCGTTGCCTGTAATTTCGGTCCCTTGTCAGTGGCAAAAGAAGAACTGCATCAAAAAAGAAGGAGCCTCCCTGGGTCCAGAAGTCTTGTAAGGCCCCCCTACTGGCCTGCATCTGCCTGAGACTCCCTCCCTCCTCAAGCAGCACCTCCTGCCTACGTTTTCTTCCTCCTGAGGTGTGGTGAGTCGTCGGCAACAGATTGCTACATGTTATAGGGGCCCAGCAGTATTAGTGACCCCATATGGTTAAAGAGTTTAGCTTGATTTACAGAACCGCAGTAACAGGAAGAACCCAATTTAGTCAGAGGGACCCCTGATAGTTTAGGTCCACCAGTGCTAGGATTCACAAAGAAAAGTGATTTGCCTGTATATTTGCTGTGGTCAGGACACTGTGACTGATCTATCGACCACTGAAATAAGAACTAACACTTGATTGAGATTGCTAATTTTGCTACGAACATTTACAGCGCTAGAAGTAATACTTTGTGGTCAGCATTTTGTGTACAAGGGATGTGAATCAATCTTCATTTAGTTCTCGGAGTCACTTCACCATTTACAGTTTGTCCCAACACAGACAGTGGGTCACGTCGGGGACAAGTTGAGACCATTGAGGGCGGTCAGAAGAGGGACAGCGCCATAGCAGTTTGCCCCAACACAGACAGTGAGTCACGTTGGGGACAAGTTGAGACCATCGAGGGTGGTCAGAAGAGGGCTGGCGCCGTAGCAGTTCACCCCAAGGCAGACAACAGGTCACATGGGGGACAAGTTGAGGCCATCGAGGGTGGCCAGAAGAGGGCTGGCGCTATAGCAGTTGCCCCACCACATACATTCTTGGCTTCTGGGTCAAGAATTTGGCAAGCCCAGTGCTTGTGATGTGCTGCTTCTCCCAGCCATTGACTCTAAGACTCTTTTGTATCTTGTTGAAACCTCCCTCTTTCTTGGAATCTAATATTTTGTGCTACCTTTCCTTCCCTGTGGAGTATAGGTCTCTTCACTATTCGTTGTTTGTTACTGTCTACAAAAATTCAGTAAACTGTTGTTCTAACTGACTCTCTTATGTCTGTCTCTTTTCTGCTGATCACCCAGTGGCACCCACTTAGGGGAACAGAGCCGACCCTTTATTCCGTCTCTCTCTAAACTTTCCATTTGCCAGTGCTGGTTGGCCTGTGTTTAAATCTGGGTGAGTCACCCAGCTGTTGGGCCAAACAACCCAACAAGGCTCCTGCCCTTCTCCTTGGTTATTGGCTTTTGAATCCCGGGCAGGGACGGTTACTATAAGCTAATGAGGACACAAAGTAAGGAACAGGCTGCAGGTGGGCTACAGTATGTAGATAATAATAGGATACATGGGATGGGGACTCTTCAATGTACTTGCATTACTTTTTGCTGGAAGTTCTATATGCTATGGGTCATATCAACCCATACATGTAGAACTGCCAGTGAAAATAATGCAGCTAGGTTTAGACAGCTCCCTACCCCCACCAATCCTGTTAATACTGTTTCTACATCGAGCTCCTGCAAACCCCATTCCCTAGTTTTTGTCATCATTAAATGTATTTTAGAGGCGGGGCTGCAACTGCAGCATTCTATGGCCACTCGGCTAATGCACAGAAGTTATGAGCCTAGCAAATTAGGGTATGTATTTCTTATTACTATATTTAGGGAGAGTTGGCACAGATGTAAACACACCTCTCTGAACTAGTTAAAAGACCAGAAAACAGTGGTACACCATGAACCATTGATGGTAGTATCACCTCCCCACAGTATTGATAACATGACTTCTGAGACTGTGAAACTGTCATATCATGATATCATTCATTCTGATCTCACAGTTTTTGAACCACTCCTCTGCCCATGCTAGCCTTTCCCTCTGCCTTGTCACATGAACCAGCTACCTGTAGGTCAGCAGATATGATGACCCTGAAGATGTTTTCTTGCTTAGTGACTGTAAATACATCTCTCCCCCCCCATTTTATAAGCAGCTCATGGGTTTCCCTGCCCCAGGTGTAAAACCTTGCACTTTTTGGCATTGAAACCCAGCTGTCATACCCTAGACCACTTCTCTAGTTTCCCCATATCCCTTTGCCCCTCCATCCCTTCCTGAGTGTTGACCCTGTTGCAGATTTTTGTATCATTTACAAAGAGAGACACCTTCACTCTAGCTCCTCAGCAATGTCACTTATGAAGACATCAGAGAGGACCGGTCCCAGCATAGATGCCTGTGGCAACCTGCGCTAGTCAATTTCCTGTCCTGAGTATCTGCTATGTACCTCCACCCTCTGCCTCCTTTCCTTCAAACAAATACCCAGCTTATCACTTTCTCCCCCGCCCCAGGCTGCCTAGTTTCTTAACTAGCCTCTTGTGTGGTTTAGCCTTACTGAAGTCCTGATCGGCTACATCCACTGCTCTCACTTGATCCACCTCCCTAGTAACAAAGTCAAAAAAATCTGTGGAATTTGTTTGATGTGATCTCCCACCTGTGAAACTGTGCTACCTATGGCCATGCACCCCCTTTTCCTCGAGGTACTCCATGAGCCTCTTCTTCAGTAGGGTCTGCATTAATTTCACCACCACTACTGTGAGACAGACTGGTCTGTAGTTGCTAGCCTCCTCCCTGCTGCCACTTTTGTGCAGAGGGATGACATTAGCCCTCCTTGGGTCTTGTAGATCTATATAATGAGCCATAGCTCCTTACAGGAGCTACTCATAGATTCTCTCAGAGGTGACACCGTTGGCCTGCCCTGCAGGAGAAGGGGTCTATGTGGACCCATTGATGTTTGGCATGAAGTGCACATGGCTGTGTGTGGATATAATCAAACAGACCATAGCTTGTATTAGAGCAGAAGGAGAGTCAGCTGGTGATCATACAGAGTGAGAAACCGGGCCCATATTGTCTCTCTTGACAGACACGGAGCTCAACAGTGGGGCATATGCCTTCATGGTATTGTATCAGAAAGAAACCTTGAGATGTACTGTAGTATGGGAAAGCTGCAAAGAAGAGATATGGAATTCAGTAATGGAAATATAACAACATCAGGATTAGAGGTGGACACATACTGTTTGAACATTGCCAATTGCAGTTACTGTGGGGATAGAGAAACAGGACTCTTATCAGAGCCATGCTCTGGCAGAGATGGATAGGACCATCCATGGAATATGTGCATAGGAGAAAGGAAGACAGAGATTATTATGGTAACAACTGAATATTAGGATGAACTGAGAAGTGCTGGGATCAGACAGTGTTACAATAAGTTCCAGCAAGAGGTTTTGTAAGACTTGGGAGACTTCAGTTCCTGGCTATGTACTTTTCAGAAGAAACCGAGGTGCAAAAAGGGGGGGGGTGGAGTGGCCCTGTATGTCAATGAAAATATCAAAGCTGCAGAAATTCAGAATACACATAAGGAGCCATAAGAACTGTGAGTCACCCCGGAAACAGGAAATGGGACAGCCATATGAACTGGAGTTGTCTACAGGCCCCCAGACCAAGGGGAGGACATAGACACATTACTGTTAGAATATAGAAAACATGACAGCTAAAGGGGAGGTTCTGATAATGGGAGACTTCAACATGCCAGATACAGATTGGTCAACAGCAGCAGGAACATCTGTCAGAACTAGACACGTGGTGGATTCCCTGCAGGGGGAGGGCCTCAAACAACTGGTACAGCAACCCGCAAGAGACAGGGCTATCCTAGATCTAGTACTGACTAACAGGGAAAGGATCACAGATCTCCAGGTAGAAGGTCACCTAGGGGCCAGTGACCATCACATGGTATGGTTCAATTTGGCCACTACAACTAAATCATCCCATTCCAAGGCAAAAATATGGGACTTCAGAAAAGCTCACTTTGATAAGATGGCCAACAGAGTTAAGCTAGCCCTGGAAAAAAGAAATACAGGTGAGGGGGTACAGGCAAAATGGGCAAGCATTAAGGATGCAATACTTCAAGCAACATCCCATTGTATTAGAGAGAAAAGGAAGTGCAAAAGAAGAAGGAAACCACTTTTGTCCTCAAAAACAGTAGCAGAAAAGGTCAGAGCCAAAAGTCTGGCCTTCAGGAAATATAAGGGAACACAGTGGGATGAAGATAGGGAGGCATACCAAACTTCTCTAAGGGAAGCAGGGAAGGCAGTAAGGCAGACAAAGGCCCAAACCGAGGAACACTAGAACAAACAGTAAAAGAAGGTGACAAGACTTTCTATAGATACATTAGTGAAAGGAGAAAGTCCAGAGGGGGTATTGCTAAGATCAAAGGAGATAAGGGGGCATGTGAGGAGGAGGAGGAGGAGGACCATGTAAAAGTATCTATCATAAATAGATACTCCTGCTCAGTATTTACTGAAGAGAAGATAGGGCAGGGCCCACAGCTCAGCACCATGGACACAGGGGAGAGGGAGGTGAGCACTAGTCCCTTCACAAAAGAAAGGGTCCTACAAGAGCTCGATAAGCTCAGGGTGGACAAGACAATGGGACCTGATGGCACACATCCCAGGGTACTAAAGGAGCTAAGGGTGGAACTAGCAGAGCCATTATCAGAACTGTTTAGTGAGTGTCTCAGCACAGGAGAGGTCCCAGAAGACTAAAGAAGGGTTTTATGTGATCCTGCTCCACAAGAGTGGTAGCAGGGAGGAGGCAGGGAACTACAGACGGTCAGTCTTACCTCAGTGATGGGCTCAGTTTCTTTGACTGGGTAACAGAGTGGCCGGATTAAGGGGGAGCAGTTGATGTCATACCTTGACTTCAGCAAAGCTTTCGATACTGTTCCACATAGAAGATTGATTAATAAGCTAGGTAGGCTCGGGTGGGTCAGAAGATGGTTAACTGGGTGGCAAACTGGTTGGCGGGCAGAAAACAGAGAGTGGTGGTAAATGGTATACATTGAGGAAGAGATGCAAATCACTAGTGAGGTACCTCAAGGATCAGTCCTGGAGCAGTTCTCTTCAATATCTTCATCAGTGACATTGCAGATGGACTGGAGGTAAGGTTTGTCTGTTTGCAAATGACACCAAGATCTGCAACAGAGTAGATGATCCAGATGGGTGGGCAGAATGAGAAGAGATCTGGATAAACTAGCAGAATGGATGGAAGAGTGGCAACTGGGGTTTAATGCAAAGAAGTGCAAGATCATGCACATAGGGAAGAGAAACTCTGAAGCCACCTATAGGCTGGGAGGTGTGTTGCTGGCCGTCACAAGGGAAGAAAGAGTCTTGGGCATCATCATCTCCGACGACCTGAAATCATCCAAGCAGATCACTAAAGCAGTAGGTAAGGTTAGGGGGATGTTAAGGTGTATTAGTAGGGGGTATCACAAGTTGGAAGAGGGAGGTAATAATCCCTCTTTACAAGACACTGGTTAGGCCCCATGTGGAGTACTGCGTGCAGTACTGAAGGCCACACCTTCACAAGGACATTAACCAAATTGAGGCAGTCCAGAGAAGGGCAACCAAAATGGTGCAGGGACTGCATCAGAAAACATATGAGAACAGATTAACGGAACTCAGTATGTATACCCTAGAGCAAAGGAGGGAGAGAGGTGATATGATCGGAACATTCAAGCACCTTAATAGCATTAACAAGGTGAAAGAGTCTAACATGTTTCAATATAAGTAAAATAGCAGGACAAGAGGACACAGCATGAGATTAGAGGGAGGCCGATTAAGGGTAATGTGAGGAAGTTCTTTTTGACAGAAAGGGTGGTGGATGCATGGAACGGCCTACCTCAGGAAGTGGTGGATATGAATACAGTGCAGAGTTTCAAACAGGCATGGGATAGGCATAAGGGGAGCAATACAGATGAGTATGAATAGATAGGCCATTGACAGAACAAGTGCTGATGGCACATTTATAAGGTAGAAAAAGAAATGGGCAGACTGGATAGGTCTTGCGGTCCTTATCTGCTGTCAACTTCTATGTTTCTATGTTGGTGGAGGTCCGCCAAGCTGGTACCAGACTGATGGCAAGGTTTGAGACTTAGGCTGGGACCTCAGAAGAAACAGTGTAAATAGCTGTGAAGACGTGTGGGGAGAAAATACAGGAATTCAGAGTTAGGACTGAATGCCTGAACCTACACCATGATGCATCATGATCTTTGAATCTGTGCAATGAGTGTAACTGAACTTACACAGTTTATTCACCTGTGAAGGGACAAGAGCTACTGTAGAAGCTTTTATGTCCTTGGTTTATTTACTTAAAACACCTGAGAGGGCCTCAGCGTGTCCCAGAAAACTCCAAACCTGACTGTGACTGTATCACAAGGAAGCGAACTCCCAGTGGGCTTAAGAGTATTCCTAGATATGGAAATTCCCAGGGCCATGCCCACCCCTCTCCCAGGGAGAAAGGGAGAGAGACCAGAGGATGTTGCACTTGGTGATTGAATTTTGCAAATACTCTGTCTGTATGGGTGTTTTGTGTTCAGAGATGTCTACCTTATGAATCTGCTGCTCACCCAGGGTTCTCTTTTTATTTCAATCGTTCCCCATTAGGATCCTGGAGGCTTTATGAAAAAAGGTGCAGGGGGACATTATTAACTTTACCTGGGGGACAAGAGGCCCCAGGGTACAGAGGACTCTGCTGTCATCTCCAAGGGAATGAGGGGGGCTGGCAATGGTGGACCTTAAAATGTATTACTGGGCAGAATAGAGGGCAGCCCTGATGAAATGGACAAAGCAGCGGGTACAGTCATAGTGGTACAATATGGAAAATAACCCGGAAGGGGGATCACTTCATCCTCATCTCCAGGACCTTAGACAGAGAGGTAGGGGCCAAATATTAAATAGGTGGGTTAAACACTTACTAATGGTCCTGCAGCAGCTTTGCAAGCTTACAGAAACCTCCAAAGGGCTGGACCCTTAGCATTGATAAGACATTGGGATACATTTCTTCCACCAAGAACAGATGGGGGTACCTCAGATGGGAAATGAGGGCTCACCTATTTCAGCCAGTATATTTCTCAAGGAAAGATGGTGAGTTTTCAAGAACTGAGACAAAGACATTCACTACAGCAGGCTGACATGTTTGTAAACCTATAAATAAGACATTTCATCATCTCAGGCAATAACATACAAAAACTGACAAGAAACCTTTCAAGATTGAAGGATTCATTTTATTGAGGATAACATTACGAACAAAATTTCACTACATCTCAGATTTATACAAAATTTTGGTAGATGGGGCCCCTCCCCCCAGAGAGAACTAGGCAAAAGTGGGAAAATGAAGTAGGGGAACAGTTAAATCAGAAGGAACAGGAGAAAAGACTGCAGAGGGTGTGGAATACAATGTCATCATCAGTGTGGAGAGAATTTCTCTGGAAAGTCATGGCTTGCTTTTTTAGGACAATAACAATCACAAAAGCTATAGAAGCACCAGGCCGGATTTATGTTGAAGACACTGCGGGGATAGAGGCTCGCATTTTCATGTATTTTTGGGGATGTCCAAGGATTCAGATATATGTGCAGGTGGTACACCAGGCTATACAGACAATGTTGGGAATGTTCTTTCCAGTATATGGTGTTGGAATTCTGTGGGTGTTCCTAAACAAAAACACAGAAAAGGGTTACTACAGGATTATGCAAAGCATGTCCCTAAAGGGAATTACTCTACGCTGCTTAACAGATGTTACCCCATATATATCAGACTGGATAACCTGAATGCAGGCTGTCTGAGAGATGGAGAGCATCACAGCAGACATCAACATCTGAAGATAGACCTTCCTGGAATTTTGGAGGCCATGGGACAATAACAGCAATGCAACCCCTCTGGAAGGAACACAAGGCAATAGCCAGGACTTCGAATCGCAGGACTTAGGTAATGGGTGCCCTGGGGCTTTGACTCAGGGTACTTATTTCAAGGGACCCCCACCTCAACAATGGTCAGTAATGGACTTAAGTATATGTGACAGACTTTGTGACTTCGCAGCCAAGTTGACCCTGCACCAATGGGACATGTTTGCCCTCCTGAATTTTGTGCAGGGGTTAAGTGATTCTGTTCTAATAATGTTTACTTTTCTTGATATTTTTTATAGTTACACAAACACAAGGAAAAAGGAAAACAGTTCTTTAGAACGTGGAAAAAGGTAAAAACGTGACAGTTAGCTCTATGATATCTGATGTACTGTATGGCCTTAGAGCTGTATATAAAATATAGGGTATGTTTGTGCACATGTCATGTAATACAGTCCTAAATGTCATACTTGCTCCACTGCTTGGATGGTTGAACACTTTAGTTTTAATAGGTATGGAACACTGCTTATATTTTGGATTTTTCTTACCTCACATCATATTCCCTACGTTTGATGCTTTATGTTGAAACACTAACTGATAACATTAACATAAATATTTTTGTGAAGAATATGAAACAAGCTAAATTGGTGTGCTTGTATTTTTCAGTGCTATCCTGGCGGTGTCATTGGATCCTTAAAGAACCAAATGCACATACAAAAAGTTATTTAAGGCAGTGGCAATAGCTGGCCTGTCAAAACACATGGCAGCTTGAGTTCAGTGGAGCAATTTGTTCTGTACTATTATTAAACCAAGACATTTTTAATCTGTTCTAATACCTCAAGTTTTACAGTTTGATGCAAGCTTTTATCCTTGAAGTGGAAGTTGACCTTTTCAAATTTTATGGTTTGTTTTCTTTGGAATGACATTTTAGGGCTCTTAGCTCAAGAAACAGGACTACAGTCTGCTGAATATGGTGCTGTTTTCACTGTAATCAGCACACTCTGTGGAAACTGTCACCATATGTCAAACTGTATCTCAACATTCTGTACCTTCTTTGAAACACTGTGATTTGGTAACAAAATTATGTTATTAACATAGAGATTCTCAGACTCCATGTTTAGTGGTTTAGCTACCTTTTGAACCCAGACTCCACTGTGTGAAGCCACCTGTGCTCTGTTTATGACTTCACCCTGGTATGTGTACACTTCAGCATATGTGAGCTACCAGTTTTGTGCTTGGTGGTCCTTAAAGAACCAAATGTACTTACAAAAAAGTTATTTAAGACAGTGGCAATCGCTGGCCTGTCAAAAATCACATGGCTGCTTGAGTTCAGTAGAGCAATTTATTCTGTACTATTATTAAACCAAGACATTTTTAGTCTGTTTTAATCTCTCAGAAGTTTTATGGTTTGACTCATATTTTTATCCTTAAAATATTTTGCCTTGGCATTGTAAATGAATGCTTTGTATGCGTTCCTTAGTGTTTTGTAATAGAACTAATCACTACGTAACCTAGAAGTTTGGCCTTTGCTCACTGATTATCTCTGTGCAGTAGGTGCACTAATCTCTGCTGACACTCAGGAAAAGTGACTGCCTTTTACTTTCATATACCTAGACAGAACATAGGCATCAGAGACCTTAGAAAGCTCATCATAAAAGTAAGCTTGTGCAGAGTCAACATCTGCAATACATTTAGATGGCATCAGTGAATGAGATCTGTCATAAGTACAGTATTTATTTTATTTATTTATTAAATTTTGTTAACGGGTAGGCCCCTGGGCCCTGAAGGTCCCTTTTTCAGGGGTGACTTGGGGTTAGTTACATATCTTTTGCATATACAGGCAGGTAATACAGTGAAGGACATATCATCATACAGGATGACAAAGACAGTATACAGTTTTGTGGAAGAGGCGTAGGTACATTACATTACTGGATACAACAGTACAGTGTTGGACATATTGTCCAGAGTATAACAACAATATAAAGTTTAGTGGAAGGGCAGTAGGAACATTACATCTTAGAATACAGTACAGATGGCAGATGGATGTGGGGTGGTAGGAGTTTTAGGTGCACACAATAAGTTCAGCATAAGACAGTGTAGCATTTTAAGCAGACATTAGACAATACCATAGTGGGGAACAGTATTGTAGTAGCATAATTGACACAAGGTAGGCTAGCCGTCCGAGCAGAGGCAGGGACTAGGGTTAAGGAGTTGAGCGTACAGCCCCTTTTGAACTATGGCTAGGGTGGGTGCCTCCTGAAGGTGGCCGGGAAGATTGTTCCATGATACAGGAGCTAGGTGAGCAAAGTTTGCTCCCTGCAACGGAGCTGGCAATGGGAATTTCTAGTAGTTTTTGCTCACAGAGGCGGGGTCGTCTGGTCTTCTTTGGGGCAAGTAATCTGGTCAGCCCTGCTGGGAGTTGGGCATCGAGGAACTTGTAGGTCCAGCTTAATAGGGGGTACTGGAGTCTGTTATTCTAGGAGGGCCAGTTGAGGGCTGTGAGGGCTACACAGTGATGGGTCCTCGGGTGGGATTTGGATGCGATTCGTGTAACTTTGTGGTATAAGGTCTGTAGTCTACAGTGATCCGATTTGGAGATGCTGAGTAAGAGAGGGACTGCTAGGTTAAGGTGGGGAGTAGGATGCTTTGTGCAATTTCAAGTCTAGTCTCTGGTATCATGTTGTGGCTTAGACGATAGAGGAGGCCCAACTTTTGGTGGATACTTTTTGTTACCAGGTCCACATGGGGCTTCAATGTGAGCCCCTGGTCTAGTGTGAGCCCAAGGTGCTTTATGGTTTTTAGTACCTCAATCATGGAATCAGACATGGTGGTGAGTGGAAGAAAGTGGGCATGAGAGGGACCCAGGGATTTTGGCCCAAATAGTATTGCTTTCGTCTTGGTAGGGTTTAGAACCAGGTGATTCTTGGCTAGCCAGACCTCGGCTTTGGTGAAGTCTGCTTGGAGCAGGGGTCCTAGGATGGATGTGTTCTCTCCCAATCTATAGAGCACTGCATCATCAGTGTACTGTACTATGGAGCTGCCCCCACAATGGCCATGAAGGTAATTTCTGAATAGGGAGACTAACACCAGGCCTAAAATTGAACCCTGTGGGATCCCTTCAGTTAAAGGTAGGGGATCGGAGGTGACCCCTCTCCACTTGACCTGTTGAGAGCGATCAGAGTGATAATTATGGAACCAGTTGATGGAGTGCTAGTCAAGTCTGAATTGTCTAAGTTTTGTAATCAGGAGTGGGTGATCTACCAGATCAAAGGCCTTGGAGAGGTCGATGAACATGGCCCCGGTGGGGGTTCCCTTATCCATGGCGGCTAGAACATCAGAGGTAAATCTTATGAGGGCAGTATTGGTCCCATGCTTTGTTGAAAGCTGTGTTGCGAGGGGGCCAGGAGTCCATTGACTTCCAGGTAGTCCTTAATTGGCAGTATACCAGTCGCTCCTGGATCTTTGCCAGATGGCATAGGGTGGAGATAGGTCTATATTGGCCAATCATTTCTCTAGCTCCACCCTTGTGAATTGGAACTACATGGGCGGCCTCCATATTGTTGGAACTGTTCCTTCCTGCAAGGATCTGTTTATTAACAGGGCTACAGGCAGGGCAATGGCTGGGGCAGTGGCCCTGAGTAACCTAGGGTCTAGTCCCTCAGGTCCTAGTGATCCGTTAGGTTTTAAGGATTGTGGGAGGGCCAGCACTTCTTTGGCTTCACTGTCTGCAAGTGAAAATGGACAATCGGGGAGTCCTGAGATTCAGTGACCAGAGTGCCCTGAAGGCAATGTGTTGGGCTAGATCAGAACGCCCCCAGATCAGTGAAGAAGGGATTAAAGGCTGAGGCAGCTTCCTCTCAATCCGTAATAGTTATGCCATTACTTATTATGTTACCCTGCTGGGGTGTATTTGTACCTTTTAGCAGGGTGTTGATGCTAGACCAGAAGGATTTGGGGTCAGACAGATTTTGCCGCTGGAGGGAATTTATGTAATCCCTTTTGGCTGACTTGGAGATTTTTTGGCACTGGTTCCACAGCAATCTGTAGGCAGCAAAGTCTGCGGGGCTGGCTGAGCTCCTAGCCTTTTTTCTGGCCTTGTCTCTAGCTATCATTAGCGATTTTAACTAACGTGATATCCATTTGTGGCAATAGCTTTTTGCTCGTCTCCTCCTAACCGGGCATGTAGGTTGGCCACTGCAGAGAAAGGTACACTGAAAGTACTGGGCAGCATCGTCAATACCAGGAGTTTAAGCTGTGACCTGTCTGTTTCTCAGGGAGCTCTGGAAGGCCTCGGCAGAGAATCTAGAGAAGTTCCTGGTCACTATGAGCCTAGGTGGAACCCTGGGAGGCAAATTTTTCCATATGCAGAAGGTGGGTGAGTGATTGCTTATGGCGTCTGACATCATGCCAGTTGCTTGTATGTTAGTAGGGTTGGAGACCAGTATCCAGTCAAGGATGGAGTGGTTCCCTGTTTTTGGTTGTGCCTTGTGACCTCAGAGATGATCTGGGTCAGGTTTGCATCAAGTGTGGCCTTGTAGGTTTGTTCAGTGGTGGATTCCCATTTCAAGTTAAAGTCCCCAAGAACCAGTATCTCTTTGAGCTGTGCCTCGCTAAGGAGTGGACTAGGTTCTGGAGTGCTGAGGTGCCACCAGTAGGGGGTTTAGATACAGTCTATGGTCAGGTGTTTTGCCGTCCAGATACAATTCTTACATATAAAGATTCTAGTGCTGTAGGGCCTGGCATGTTGACAGGGGACAGGGAGGCTGCCAGGGAGGAGCTCACATAAACAAGAATACCCCCTCCTTTTTCCTCTCTCTATCCTTTCTAACGGAGTCACAGTGGTCGAGTGCCACTTCATGAGGAGAATGTGAGGTTTCAGCCATGTTTCAGATATAGCTAGCACGTCAAACCTATATGTGTCTACCCAGGATTGTACCTCAGGCATTTTGGGTTGTAGGCTGCACACATTCATGTGAGCCACCCGCAGGTTTTGTATGGCACCATGGGGTCAGTGGAGGCCCCAGTATGGAATTAATGAGTGGTGGTCCAGGGTTGGGCTGTATGTCATCTCCATGCAATATCAGCATTAGCAGGATGAGGCAGAGGACCCTCAGCCCAGTGAAGGGATGAGGTTTTGATCGTTTATCATGCATGCAGGAGAAGATGAGGTAACAGGCTCCCTTGCATGCTAAGCCATACTTTAGGGCCAGCGAGTGCAGGACTTCTTATCCAGGGCATTCTGTGAGGTGGGGTAGATGACTGTCCTGTGCCCCTAAGCAGCCTAGGGTCTTGGCAGTCACTAATTTTGCATCTACCCACCCTAATTGTAGCTGCATACAGAAGTAGCAGTACCTGGTACTCTGAAAATGGCAGGATTTGGGTACAGCCACGTAGAGCTATCAGTGCTAGTGGTAGAGTTGGGCTGCTTTGATATGGTGCATTTCCACCGTGCCTCCGGACCTTAGAGTGGTTCTGAGGGTGCAAGGTTCCCTATCCTTGAGCTGTTCAATTGATCTTGTGAGTGTTGGTCTCTCTAAATTGTTTGTTTTTTTCCTTGGGTAAGATTACTGCTATTCTTTTCACAGCAACAATAGAAGAGGCAGCTGGCTAGGGGCCGGGGCTAAACAGGGTACCTACTGCGGAGTTAGTAGCAGTGATAGTGGGACAGGCAGCCCTGCTAGGTAGCCTCTAGTGGCAGCCGTTGAGAAGCTGCAGATGGAGAAGTGAGCTGATAGGCTTAGGCGCACACATGACCTACATGATATTTAGAGGGGAGAAAGTACTGTATTTAGAGGGAAGAAAATTCTTGAAAGATCTTCTCAACAAGAAGTAAATGGAAGACCTCATCCTGTGATGCCCACCACACAAAACATAAAATTGTGGTCACTGGGACCATTATTTATAGAACCAAATGTGAGGCTCTAATGTGACTCATATAAAAAAAATCAAATCTAGTATGGTTTCTGTGTTTTATATACAATGCATACATGTGGGAGTCTGGTTACATGAAGTAGGTTAAACTGTATTAGGACCACTCTGAGTTTTAACCCCGGGGGAGGTTTTCAATTAACATTAAAGTCCCCTACAATGGTGAACTGATATGAGCAGTTCAAAGAGTCGGTACAAGAAAGCAGGACATCACATTTAAAGAAATTAACACTTGGGAGAGACTATACACACCCAAATAGATTATTTTACCTTTTGTGTTTGCATATCTCAATACTGAACCTAACAATGGCTTGCCTATAAGAGTGTTGAATGCTGATAATAATGGTGATCTTACCTGACTGTATCTTGCTGGTTGATGCATTACCTCTTGATGTACCCTAACCACAGTCAGTGCTCCTGCTCACAATTCGATATGTCCAGTTTGCTTGTCATCAGTAATCAGTCCTGACTGGATATTATGTCTCTCACCCTCACCTAGTGCTGAGAATTTCCCAGGTCATAAAAAGACTCAACTGGAGATCTTTCAGTGTCCATAAATGCCCCAGGTTTTGCTATATTATCTTCTTGGCAATGATAATACTTCTTGTCACAGGTGATATTGAACCTAACCTGGGCCCTATCTCTCGTGCACCCACCAACTTATGCCCACCTCCTTGGGTCTGGGATTAAAGTGCATAAAATTGCCAAGTTATATATTGTAAATCTGCTCACTAATCTTCATTACCTACTTACTTGGATACATCACTGTCAGCCTGATGTATTGGGGATTTCTGAAACTTGGCTTAAACTTAACATTTCAGACAATTTTTTTTTGCCCTACCTGGCTACATCTATTTTAGGCAGGATAGACAAAGCTCCAAAAGGGGGGGGGGTTACCTTGTTCTACATTAAGGACCATTTAAATGCCTTGATAGTGTCTTGCCTAACATCCCCTGATGTGGATCTGGAGTACTGTCATGTAGTGCTATTAGAAAATATTAAAAAATTGCACCTGTTCTGTGTATACATACCTCCTTTTGATGGCCTCAATACTCTTGCTAAACTAACTGAGTTAGTAGGTGCCCAGATCAGGGTAATGGGTTAATTACGGTGGGTGATTTCAATGTTGACTGGCTTGGTAAAATAGAACCACTGTTGATCACTATTTAAGTAAACTGAATGCCACACTAGGCTGACAAAGGCTGGGGGAATGGCTACCTTGCAGGATTGGATCTTAATATCTAGGATGGATAGAACCTCCTTTCTGGCATGCTCCTGATTCGGTCAGTGACCATTCCTCCACCTATTCTCTGTGGAAGGCTAAACTTTGACTCCCCACCAAGAATGATTCATTTTAAATACTTCTCTAAACTTGACCACATAGCCATTAAGGCTGACCTTGCAGTTATGGACTGGTCTTATCTGTGGGCTTCTGATAATGTTAACAATGGAGTCTCATATTTTAGTAAGGTGTTTAAGACCCTACAGGATAAACATGTACCTATCACCTTTAGAAGAATTAGGGGCATTGCTATCAAGTGTCTTGACCAACTGTTGTTTGCGTTATTAAAAGGCTGAGACAAATACTGGTGGAGTTTAAGGCTTCTGGAAGAGTCTCTGACCTGGCAAAATACAGTCAACTTTGATCCCAGTTAAAAAGTCATAAAAAAATAAGTGTACCTACCTTAGAAATGTCCTCTGCCACTGTGGATATTCCTCGACATTACTGGAAACATATAAAACAAATGTTGGGCCAGAACAATAACTCCATGCCTTCTGATATGGTCATAAATGATATAAACTGTAATAATCCTTCCATTATAGTCAATGCATTCAATGTGCAATTCAGTGATCTAGCTATGTACATGGGTTTCTTTCCTTTAATGAAATCCTCCCTTGGTAAAGCTGCTGCCTATCCAGTGGATAAGCAGGATGGCCTCCCTCCCTTCTATCTATGAGTGGTCAAGGTGACGAAAGTGTATGAATTACTCAAAAGGATTCCTGTATCTAAATCTGCAGGATTGGATGGGTGAGCCTAAACTTCTCCGACTAGCTGCAGTGGAAATCACACTTGTGGTGACCAGATTATTTCATTTGTCCTTAATGAAAGGTATTGTTCCTTCTGCCTGGAAGCTGCCCCATATTATCCCTGTATTCAAGAAAGGGAACCCAAAAACCTTAATAATTACAAGCCTGTTTCCATTCTACCTGTGCTGAATAAAATCCTCAAAAAATTGATCGCTGCTCAGCTCACCAAATACATGTTAAATCATAATCTTCTATCTCCACACCAACATGGCTTTGGCAGTTGTCATAGCACCTCCACTGCATTACTAACGCATACCAACCATACAGCTACTGGTATGGACAGAGGTGATTACTCTGGTACTGTGTTCATAGACTTAACTAAGGCTTTTGACCTTGTCAACCACTCCTTACTTAATTGCCCTTAATTGGTTTAATAATTATCTCCAGTATAGGCAGCAGTTGGTCACAACAATAACTCCATTGCGATGTCCTCACGACCCTGGGGTGGCTTCCATATGAATCAAAGTTATGCCTATCCACCCTGTGTCTCCTGCACAAAATGGTCCACCATTATACCCCCCCACCTCACTGACTTAATTAAACTTAAGCACCTGTCAAGGGCTCTTCGTTCAGCTTCCTTCCCTTTAGTAGATACTCCAAAGCCCTGGCTAACAATTCAAAGGAGATACTTTGCATTTGCTGCTCCCACCCTCTGGAACTCCCTCCCTCATGCATTCCTCACCACCACCTTTCCTCTCTACTCCATCACTCCCTCTCATTACCTTTCACCTCCTCCTCCTGCACATGCTCCCACTGACACCTTACCCTGGGCTGAAGGTCCTAGATCTGGGCCTGGGCCACTCTACCTTGGCTGTCATGCAGTCCATGTATCGCACCTCTTCTTGCATGTTGCTCTTTGTTAGTCATGCCTAATCTCTGTCTGCTTCTTATTTACCTCCCTGTACTTGTATCATGCTCTTCCCTACAATAATGTATAGCTATCTTTCTTAAATGACTGCTTGTACCACAGTATATACTCATTGTTATTTATGTATAGCTCCCTTACATATTGCATAGTTCATATTGTTATGTATAGCTCCCGAACATATTTATTGTTCTGCACCAAGCAGTTGAAAACCTTGTATGTTCCAAGCTGATGCATAGATATCAAGCACTGTTTCAGAACTGCCTACTTTGTATCATGTGTATGTAAAGTTCTACAACCTCTGTAACCTTATATTCCCCTGGGCCGACCCGGAAAAAGGGACTGTACTGTTTCAGTGGGCCCACCTGGTTATCAAAATTCAAATAAAATAAAATAAATCTGGCATGTCTATCTCTGAGCCTGTGGCATCCATTGCCAGGGTCCCCCAAGGCTCTGTACTGGGACCACTTCTATGCCCCATACATATTAACGAACTGCATGAATGCTTGAAGTACAGTATGCCAATACTATGTGCAAATGACTTTGTACTTGTTGTTAGCTCTAATGACATCTGCAAAATAAATAGTATGCTTTCTCATGACCTACAGGTAGTGCAAAACTGGTTACTTCAAAACAGACTGCTCTTAACCATGTCTAAAACACAAGCTACATTTTTTGGCTCGCCTCCCAGACTTCAATTCACATTTTCTGTAATGATAGTACATCGTTTGAGGTTGTGCAGTCCTTTAATTATCTAGTGTTGCCCTGGATCCCTCCCTTGATTTTCACCTGTATGTCTCAAAGACATGTAAATTCTACTCAGTTTAGCCAATAGAATCAGGCATAATTTCACCTCATGTTCCTGTTTATCTCTTGCAAGGGATTTACTACTTCCTAAGTTAATGTACAATGCAGCTGTTTATGCAGCCTCAGCTTCAAAGTTGGCATTAAGGAAATGGGATGTCACCTGTAATGACATATGCCACCTTGTGTTTGCAACAAATAGGTTTGCCCACCATTGTACATTGTGTAAGAGGCTGGAGTGGCTTCCTCCCAGAGCACTGCATGATGTAACCACAGAAGGTACTGTCTATAACATTTTGAACAGTCAATGTCCTCAATATCTTGTTGCCTTGCTTCACACACAGAATAACCCTTATCCCTTAAGGTCTACAGATCTTGATCTGCTTGTCATTCCCAAATTAAAGACTAATCTTGGAGCGGCTGCATTTCAGAACTTTACAGATGTGGAACAAATTGCACCCTGAGATTCGAAGATGTGCAGCTCCTTGGGGCTTTTGCAATGCATTTTGTTAGCATGTACTAAGTACTTATATGTGCAATTGCCTTTCCAAGTTGTAAGCTGATGTTTGTGGACATAATCCTGTTCCCATGTAGTGAATGTTATAATATGCTGACTCCTCCCTTTCTTGCTGTGTTCCATATCTGATGACGCTTTGTACAAACTGTTGTAATTTTTACTCCTGTAAACATTGTATTTCTGTGTATTTTGTGATATATATGCTCATCCCATTCCTTTGTAATCTCCGAGTCGTGCTTGAAAATAGACAGTTCCTGTCTAGTGCACTTACCCAGTTAACAAAAATGAAATAAATAAATTACCTGAAAACTGTGCAAGTGATGGAAATTGTCTCTAATGCTAGAGATCCAGAATTAGCACAATATACTTGACGTTTGGTGAGCCAGAAGGCAGCTTGTGTTGCCCACCATGTAATGACAAGAATAACAATGAATGAGCTCAGAGAGGAAGTACTAATAAACTCTCAGTCTGCATAACTTAGTAAACAGAATGCTAACCTTTATTTGTTTCTGAAAAAAAAAAAAAAAAATTAAATTACCTATTAAAAACTGGGATTTTTTATGCTACTAAATTACTGTAATGCAAAAAGGACAAAGAATAGCAAGAGATATGGCACAATTTGATGCTTGTAAGAGCTAGAAAGTATCTCGCCCAGCCTCTTGACATAATGAAAAAAAACAGCTGAGTTTCCAGTCAATCCAAGTAGCCTGGCAAGGTACTAGGAAAAGAAAGGGGGGATCAGTTGCTGGAGGAAGAGTGGGCCAGGGAAAGGCAATTGTAAAACAACTCTTAGCCAACATAAAAACATACTAACATACTATTTGCCAGCAGATTAGGCCTTATGGTCTATCAAGTCTGCTCGAACCTAGATCCTTAGTTGGGTGCAGAGACCTCCCATCCCTTGTGCTCCAGAAACCCCTATCATCCATCCCACACCCCGGACAGGCCATCATCTGATACATCCACTTTCTGTGTCTGTCCCACCTCTCTTAAAGCCCTCCACTGTGGATCTCTGAACCAGCTCACCAGGCACAGCATTCCAAGGGTCCACCACCCTCTCAGTGAAAACCTCCTCCTCTTTTCCCCTCACCCTTCCACCTTCCAACTTCAAACCATGCCCTCTGGTGATGCCTCCCTGCTTTAGTCTAAAGATCCCTCCATGTTTACCTATTTATTCCCTTGAGGTACTTGAAGACCTCAATCATGTCCCCCTCTCTCCTCTCCTCCAATGAAAACAGGCAGAGCTCCTCAAGTCTGTCCTCGTAAGTCAAATCCTAGCCCTTGTATCATCTTTGTTGCCCTCCTCTGTACCCTCTCCAGGAGCTGTATGTCCCTCTTCAAGTGTGGTCTCCAGTACTGTACACAGTACTCAAGGTGTGGTCTAACCAGTCCATTGTACAGCGGCAGAATCACTTCCTTGCTCCTTGAGGTGATCCCCCTTGCGATGCATCCCAACATCCTGTTTGCCTTGCTAGCTGCTCTCCTGCACTGCTCAGAGTTATTCATACATGTATCCACCATGACCCCTAGGTCTTTTTCCCCTGTTGAGGCTTCCAGCACCTCCCCTCCCAGGGTGTACCTGTGTTTAGGGTTTCCCCGACCAAGATGCAACACCTTGCACTTGGTGATATTGAAATTTAATTTCCATGTGTGAGCCCAGCTTTCCAGGGTGTCCAGGTCCCCTTGCAGGGCCAACCTCCCCTCTTCTCCCTCAACTACTGCTCCCATCTTGGAGTCATCAGCGAAGAGACTCATTTCACACCCTATACCATCCCTGATGTCTGATATGTATGCATTAAACAGGATTGGACCCAGGACCGAGCCCTGTGGTACCCCACTACCAACCTCTGTAGGGTTCGAGAGCTCCCCACAGACCACTACTCTCTGAGTGCGTCCAGCTATCCAGTTTTTCAATCCATCTGACCATCAAAGGGCCTACTCCTAACCCCATCAGTTTCTCCACCAGACCATTGTGGGGGACAGAGTCTAACGCCTTGCTGAAGTCCAAGAATAATACATCCACAGGCTTACCCCTGTCCAGTTCTGATGTTACCCATTCATAGAACTCCACAAGGTTGGTTTGACATGATCTACCTGGCACAAACCCATGCTGCCGACTATCCAGACCTCCCACCTCCCCAAGTAAACCCCAATCGTTCCTTTAGTATACTCTCCATTAATTTTCCCACCACGAGGTTAAACTGATGGGTCTATAGTTTCCTGGTACTTCCTTGACCCCCTTTGTGGATTGGTACCATGTGCCTCTCGCCAATCCCTAGGTACCCTCCCTGTCTCAAGTGACCTGTTGAAAAGCTCCGCCAGGGGTGCAGCCAGTATGTCCGCCAATTCCCATAGTACTCTCGGATGAATGCCATCCGGCCCAGGAGATTTGTCTTTCTTTAGGGCCTTGAGGGCAAACCACACCCTTTTGGTGGGGATGGCATCATCTGTCCCCTCCACCTTACTGGTCTTTTTATCCTTATCCAGATGTGACACCCCTGGGGTACCTTTCCCTCCCTTTTGCTCCATTTCTGTTGCTCCCCTGATCCCACTCCTTGCCGCTTCTATCCCCTTTGTGCCTTGCTTTGTAGATATCCCATCCCCCTCCCTAGTGAACACAGAGGCAAAGTACTGTAAATACCTCTGCCTGGTCCTCGCCTCTTCCACCCACCCTTCTTCTGATCTCAATCTGCTGAGATGGCCCTTAGTTTTCTCCGCTCCCCAATGTACGGAAGAACCCTTTTCCCTCCATGTATCCCTGTGCCAGCCGTTGCTCTTTACTGGACTTTGCTCCCTCACCATACGGGTGACTTTTCTAGATGCAAGCTGGTACATTTCCTTATCCTATCCCTCTTGTTGTTTATATTTTTGTAAGCCGCCTTCTTTCTCTGACTGCTACCTGAACCTCACTGGACCACCAGCATGGTTTATGTGACCTTGCTCCCTTACGTTTCAACTTAGCGCAGATCCTGACGCCTCATGAAGTCCCGTTTTTATGACCTCCCATCTCCTTTCCACACTTGTCGTTGAGGTAATCCCTTCAAGTGATCCTTGAGAATATTTCCCATGCCCATAAAGTCTGCCCCTGAAGTCCACTGCCAGTGTCCTAGATCTCCCCCAATCCCCAATGCTTATTTGAAACCAGACAGTATTGTGGTCACTCCCAGTCAGGGGTCCTGTACAACCATGTCCCTTACCAGATCCCCATCTGCCAGAACCACATCCAGGACATGCCCCTCCCTTGTGGGCTCCATCACATGCTGTGTTAAGAACACATCCTGAAGCCATCCAGCAGCCTCTGCTCCTTGGCCACCTTAGAGGACATGGTTCCCCAGTTTGTACCTGGCATATTAAGGTCCCCATCAACACCACTCCTTCCCTTTTGGACCACACTGGGCAATGATGTTGTCCAGCAAACCATCCTCTAGAACATCACTCATCCCGGGGCCCTATGCTACTCCCAGCTTGACCTTATCTCCTGCTGGGGATCGTAAGGTGACCCATAAGGCCTCCACGTTTCCCTCTGCCTCTTCTACCATAGCAATTTCTATGTCATCTCTAATGAACATAGCCACTCCACCCCTCTGCCCTCCTTTCTATCCTTCCTAAGCATAGTGTACCCCTTGCATTTAGGTCCCAGTCATGGTTTTTGTTGGCCCACGTTTCCGTGACTGCCGCCACATCCACCCCCGAACAGCATGGCCTGGAACTCTGGCAACTTGTTTCCCAAGCTCCTGACATTTACTAACACTAACCCCCACCCCTTATCCCTGATCCTTTTGTTGAACCCCACCCAGATTCCTTATACTTCCATCCTCCCCCTGCTCCTCCTGAAACCTCCACCTCCAGTCTGTTTCCCCTCCCCCCTTGGGCTTGAAGGCTACTCCCTTCATCTGGAGGGGAGGGCTTCTGGTCAGCCCCTCCCTTATCCCTTCCCCCCCTTACAAGTTTAAACCCCACCTTTCTTGTATGTAGTCAGCCATCCCTGTTTAGGACTTCCTTCCTAATGGGGCAAGATGAAACCTGTCCTTGGCATATAGTCCCTTATCCTCCCAAACTCCATTCCAGTTCCCTAACACCCCCAACCCATTCTCTTCACCCCACTTCCTGAGCCAGTCATTAACCTCTGTGAGCTTCATTTTTTTCTCCACTGAGGCCTTTGGTACTGGCAATATCTCCAAAAAGGAAATGTTGCATCCATTATCCCGACAGACTCTGGCAAGTTCTTGGAACCTTGCTTGGATTTCCAAAATGCTATTTCCCTCTAGATCATTAGTTCCCAAATGCACCAGGAAATCCGGTTTCCCTCCACAATCCCTAACCATTTCATACACCATGAACTTTGCTCTGTGCACTGTCAGCCCAGAGATACTCACTACCTTCACCTGGCTATGGCATCCATCCCCCTGTCCCTCCCAATGGATACCCTTAATCATCGAGTCTCCCAGTAACAGAACCTTGTTTACCGCCATCATCCTTATGGTTACCTCCACTATGCCCTCTCAGCCCCCTCCCCCACTTTATTCATGATCGCATTTCATGGGAGTCTTCCTGCCTTATTAGAGACCCCTTGTCACCCTCCCTTTCTGCCTCCCTTGCTATTTTGCCCACTTAACTCAAACCCCTTCTGAATAGGTGTCCCTTTAACCTCTCTTATCTGAACCATTTATCCTGGTCCTGATGGTTTCCCTTCCCCGCCCCCATCCCCCTTGTAATAGTACCCGTCTCCAGAGGCTCTCTGTGGGTCCCCTTTAGCTAGGGCCCCATCCTTGGTACTGACCTTCCTGCTGAAGGGGCTCCTCTCCCACCTCCTTGTCTCCCAGTTTCTCTCCAATCATGCTCTCCTCCTCATGTCTGGAATATGTTGCATCTCCCCATTTGCTTAACATATATGTTTCCTTCTCCTCTGGGACTATGTCTATCCTTTCCATAGCTGTTCTGTGATGCCCTATGGGTATCTGACTCCCTCCCCGGCCTCTGTATAAGTTTCCTCATTTCCACCAACCCTTCCTCCCCTCTAGGATGCTTAGTATCTCAAATTTATTGTGACACTCTATGTCAACCTCCATCAAGTAACCGAGTTTCCCCTGACTGCATCTCTAAACTGACCTCTTCTTCCTCTCTTGCACTGTTCACCTTAGGAGCTCCTTCCCACAGTCTGCTGTTTTAGGCTTCCGCACAACACCCCTCCTGACTCTTCCCTCCAGTCTCCTTGAATTCAGAATTTTCACCCTGTACGCTTTCCCTTAGCATCAACTTCCCTATCTAAGGGTCCTCTGTCCCTAATATCCCCTTCTGCTTGCTGTAGCATAATGTCCTGTAATTTCAGGCGTTGCCCCAGCCTCCCCTCAGCCCCACCCTTCTGCTGCCATATCCACCCCTTATCCTTGGACACCCCCCCCAGCTCCCACAGCTTACTCCTTAACCAATATACCTCACTCCTGATACAAGATAGCTGTCTACAGAGTGGGCAGCCTCCCTCTCTCCAGGCCCAATTTAGAATTATTGCCATCCCACAGCCTGTGCAGCCTACAACCCTTCCGAAGATGCCTGCCATGGTGGAATATGGCCACCCTGATTATCCCCTTCTGTTTATAATAGCACACCCCCTTTTCTCAGTCCCTTTCCCCTGGAGTACAGTTTCTCTCTATACTGACTGTAGTTATTTACAAACCCAATTTCAATCCCACCAACAAAGTTCCCAAGTCTCACAAACACATACAGTCCAGTATGTGCTCAGTCCCACTAACAGTGTGTGTAAGCAGACACCAGGTACCCGTATGATGTCACAGGCCCACCAACTTCTGTTGCTTCAAATTTCAGTCCCAAACAGAAATACTCACCCTTCAATCCCAACCCCAGTGGCTTTTCAGTATTTAAGAAAGCCTACAAAACAGGGTGGGTGGGAGGCTCTTACCAAACACCAGGCAAACAACACATTTAAATTACCTTCTAATTTTCCTGCCAAACATCTATCCCCAAACCTACAATATCACAGCCCAAGTATCAGTTCAAATTCAAGGTAATAATTTTAACACATAGAACTAATTTCACTTACAACTATTCAAATATTTCAAATATTTCAGTTTAAAACAAAATATAACTCCTGGCCTCTTTTCTACCAACCTGTTGCTTAAGCTCCCAAGTGAACAACAGTTTTAATCTTTTCACCATGCTTACTTACAGAGCATAATGGGGCCAGATATTCAAAACTTAGCCCCGGGGCTAAATTAGCACTGCACTGCATGCTAAATTAGCCCTGAACCAGTAGCAAGCTATATTCAAAGGAATAGCACTGGGGTTAGACCTGCTGAACATAGTATGCAAAGGAAGCAGTGCAAACACAGCTGGGAGTGCAGTGCTAAAATAGCCCAGGAAATAAGACAGCTCTGAATATAGCAAAAGGAAATGCAAAACACAACAGCAGCTCAGTGGACACAGAGGTGGAGTAAGGCATAACTGAAGTTGATGGACAATTTGTGTGATAGCAATGAAGTGTTGCACAACAACTGCAAACATTAATTCAGGCCACACACTGCAGAACTGTGCTATGCCTTTGAGAGGATCACCCGGGTCTAACCCGATTGCATAGTGCTAACAAATTAGCCCAGGGCAAATCCATTAGCCCAGGGCAAAAGTTTGATATATTCAAAATTCCTATGCAAATGGGCCTACTTAGGCAATCTGGCCCAGATATTCAAACTGTGCCAGGCTGTGGCACAAGCCTGGGGGCAGCTCAACTTGGTTGCACAAGGGTGTGGCCTGGGTGCGATATTCAACGGAGCTGCACTATGGTGCAGCAGCTTGAATATCACACCAAGCCACCCCACTGTGCGTGGCGCAGTGGCACTGCGCCAGCGCAGAATGGCCAGAGTGGAGCATGGAGATGCGCTAGTGCAAGTGCCATTGCGCCATGCACATCACCTGCGATATTCAAAAGGGGACATGCAAATGGGGCCATAATTTATGCAAGGTGCACATGGGACCATTTGCATGTCATTATGGCCCCATTTGCATCCCGTCGCATGCAGGTGCACCGATCCCCGATGACTTGTGCCTGGCGCCCTGCCAGGCAGCAGCCGTCAGGGACCGACGCCCCCTGCAGCCCAATCGCTGGCATTTGTGTAAAACAAAATCCTCATCTAATATCCCTGGTGGTCCAGTGGACCGAGTGCTGCCCGAACACGGGCATCTGGTTAAATAAACCCCCCTGTCCTATATCCCTGGTGGTCCAGTGGACCACTATGTTCCTGATTGCGGGCATTTGTCTACCAAAAAAAAGCCTAGTCTAAGATCCCTGGTGGTCCAGTGGACTGATCGCTGCCTGATCACAGGCATCTGTGTAAATCACCCCCCACGCCAATATCCCTGGTGGTCCAGTGGACCGATCACTGCCTGAGTGCGGGCATCTGTGTAAATCACCCCCCCGCCAATATCCCTGATGGTCCAGTGGACTGATCGCTGCCCGATCGCGGGCATCTGTGTAAATCAACTCCCCCAGCAATATCCCTGGTGGTCCAGTGGACCACACTCTGCCCGATGCGTGGCATCTATAAAACATAAAGTGACCTATTACCCTGGTGGTCTAGTGTGCTCCCTCACCCACCCACTGAGCCCCAATGCCCCGCTCCCCGGGTCAGCCGGCGAGCAGCAGCACCCCACCATACCTGCCGCCCGCTGACTGACTGCTTCGGTAAGACTGCATGCCCATTAGTTGACAAGCGTGAGCCAATGGGTGTGCAGCCCATACCATACTACACATTCCAGATATGTGATGATTTGTTCACATATCTGGAATGTATATGTTATGAGCTGCGTCTTTTCGATGGCTCACGCTGTCAGGCTCAATGGGCGTGCGGTAACCCGGCTTGTCGGTCGGCGAACGGCGGAAGTGGGTGAGTGCGACGGCCGGCAGAGCGAGCGGTGGGGCTCCGGTGGTGAGTGAGAGAGAAATCACTGAACCACCAGAGGCTGTCGTCATCTTTATGTTCCTGATGCTGCGATCGGTAAAATGTCCGCGTTCCACCAAAGGTTTGATATGCCGATGCAGCGGCGATCCGAACTCTCTTGATCCACTGGACCACCAGGGATATTAGGCGAGGCTATTTATTGTAGACAAATGCCCACGATCGGGAACATAGCAGCCCACTGGACCACCAGGGATATTGGACGGGGGTTTGTTTACACAGATGCCCGCGATGGGGCATGGGGGTGTGCCGCCAGGTATGGCAGGAACTCGGGAGGCCACCCACAGGTGGCAGCTGCCATGTTGCTCCCTGCAGTGTGGCAGCTCACCTGTGGGTGGCCATCATTTATTCCTTTTTTTTGGCTTAACTTTGTGCAGGCACAAGTAGGGGTTGCACATGTATGGCTCTGCACATCCCAGGCTGAATATCAGGCTGTGCAGGTTATGCATGGGCACGCTCCCCCCACCTGTGCCTGCATACATTACTGATGCGCTCCGGTGCATCAGGATTTGTGTAGCACACTTTTCCCTTTTGAATATTGTGCCGGGCGCATTAGTGGGTAGTGCATGGCGCAACACTGTTGCGTCATGTGCAACCCTTTTGAATATCTGGGCCTCTATGTGCAAACAGCCACATTAACATCTCATTAAGGCCTGCTTAGCATACATTAGCATGAAGATTGCCTGGTGCTATTCCATGGTGCACACAGCTCCACCTGTAGGTCAGACTGGAACTACAGGTCAAAAACTGCAGGCTCAATGGTGCCCATAGCCCCACCTGTAGGTCATTCTGGATATACAGGCTAAAAGCCGCAGGCTGGGGTGTATACACAGCTCCACCTGTATGCCAGCCTAGGGTTGCCACCTATCTGGTTTTTGACCGGATAATCCGGTTTTTAGGGTCCTTATCCAGTCATCCGGTTTTGATTAAATGCAGTCCAGTTTTTGGGCCATTTAAGTGCTCATATACTGTACTCTTAAAACTGATGTATCAAATCAGTCACTGTTTTGGCTGCATTGCATGTCCAGGTTACAAAGAAGTTCTGATGTCACAGTCATTCAGACCTGCCTTTGTTTGTAAAACCAGACTGTCTGAGAGGTGTAAAGTATGGCCATTAAGATAATTTGCAGTAAATTAACCTAATCTTTTCCACTCTGAATTTTCAGTATGGTCTTTTACCGCTATGACAGGGAACAGCTTTTACACTTTTATATGCCCTCATGTGTTTCTTTTTGTTTGTCATATATTCTGATATGTTTTAGACCCATTTTTGTTAAATTAATAATCTAACTTTTATTGCCTTTATCACCACATTTACTCTATTTTTTTGTATTACCTGAACATTCTATGATATTAGTTACACTTTTACAGATCATACAGACAAACAGCATAGAATGGTGTATCTGAAATTGTGGAATGTCTTAGAAATATGAAAGGAAACAGTAGTAGCTGCTGAGCTAAAGGGGAACATAGTGCAATATTAAGGGTACCACAAGCATCGATAATTAAGTTATCAGAAAATCTGTCAAAGCATCAGAATACATGACTGATATGGAAAGGAAAATGGGAGAGCGTTTAACAGAGAGCTGAGCAATAAGCTGTGGATCAGCTTGGCACATCCAGCAGACCTGAGCTTGATTCCCACAGCCTCCACTTACATACTGAGTGACCCTGAGCAAGTCACTGAACCTTCCTGTGCTCCTCGGTCACTCATGTAAAATGGGCCATGTGGCCTATGGAAGTTAACCTGGTTGTCAAAGAATAAAAATAAATAACAGAATAAACAAATCAAATAAATAACAGTATAAAAATGATTTCCTATCACTAGTAATGTCTATTCCAACATTACAAATGGCTTTGAGGAGGAGGAGCGATATACTACCCAGTCATAAAGGGGTGGAGTTTGGGGTGTGGTTTAGCATCCAGTTTTACCTCATCCAAAGGTGGTGACCCCATGCCAGCCTTCAGAAACAGTTTGTTAGCTGCAGCCATGGATGTCAGCAGGCATATGCAGTGCATACCTCTCACTCAGTCAGCACTGGAATGAGGAACACAGACACTCTGAATGTGGAAGAAAGAGAGGACACTGATCCCCATAATGACAGCTACATCTGCAAACATGGAGACACAAACTCAGGACACAATGGAAACCATTATCTTTGTATGTACACAGGGTAAGAGTCATGCAGCACCGTAGAATAATATAACTCTGTGCTTGAAAGTCTGGATGTACAGTACAGTCTCTGTGTGTGCACCACTGTTCAATGCAGGTCAGAGCTATATTGAGAGGAACACAGCAGGCTGTACACTGTACTGAAGGACACTGTAGAGGAGTGTATAACTGTGTGTGTGTGTGTGTGTATATATATATATATATATATATATATATATATATAGATGGTATATTTAGGGGATACATGATGGGCATGAGTGTGATATTGCAAATATTGTCACTCTTGCAGAGTGAGCTCTGGATATCTCACAAGTGCCGAGTGACAATATTTGCCAAAGCACACGATCTGACCATTATGTATTCGATATATACAATAGGGCCAAGAGTTTTAGAAGTTTTGTTATGCTGTCTTGCGTTCTGTTCCTGTTTAGGTGTAACCCCCTGCAAATGGGGGTTCCCAAAAGTCTTCCAGGAGCTTGCCTGAATGCTCCAAGTCTGGTCGGCATTCGGTGTCTGAGCTGTTTAAATGTGGTTTCAAGTGAGTGCTATTTGAGCCTCCACGTACTGTCTCTTTAAGATCTGTCTGCTTGCAGACTTAATTAGTTTGTGTATTTAATGCTCAAATCCTGCCCGAGCTGCTGCCAATTCACTCCGATTCTGCCGTTGCTATGTGTGCAGAGGGAGCCTTGTTGAAAGATATAACTGTTTGCCATAAATCATTTAGAGTGACTGAGAAAATGTAGTTTGTCTAACCTGTCTTTATTTCATCACAAACTGTTTCAGTGTAGCTCTTTCATTTTGGTCCTGAGTTGCTGACTTGGACCAATCAGGATGATAGGGAGGCCTTAAAATGGATCTTGTGGATGATTCAGAACTTGGACTCTCACTTTTGAGCCAGCCACAAGGGGATTGTATGAGCAGTGACCCTAGGAAATGTAGTTTTGATCTTGGTGCCTTTTTTCACCAACAGAAGGAGTCTTATTGTGAGTGACAGCCGAACCAGCCAACAGAATGGTGTAGAGCTAAAGGAAATGCCCTGCTCTGTGACTGGAAAGATCAGATCAGTTCTCTGTGCTTCTGCGGTGTATAGTTTCATGCAGGAAGAGCGTGTGAGGCTCTGTGTTTCGGTCTGCAGCCTTTGTGAGTGCCAGTTTGGACTGAATCTGAGTTGTGAGAAGAAAGAAGCACCAGAAGTGTGGAAACCAGGCTCACCCTGTAGAAGACTGGAGAAATTGCTGAATCGCACTTGGTCTGTCAGGAACTGAAGCTGCTGTGTGAGCGCCCAGGTATTTTGCAGTAAGTGCGATCGGGATCGAGGAGCAGCCTGCCTGTTATAGTCCTTTTCTTTTACATATGAATGTGCGTAGTGCTTGTGGGGAATCACTATTTCCAATCCCAAGTGCTGTGTGCTGTGTGCTGAAGCTGGAAGCAAACCCCAGCTTGTCTCGGACTAAATCCATTTGCTATCAGCTGCAGTGGGGTCCAGTCACAAGGACTTTGTCTCCATGCCTTTTGTTCTAACAATCCAGAAGAACATCCACCATCAAGTTCTCAGCTTGGGTATTGTGAGTACAAGTCAGGGTATTCCCCTTCAGCCTGTTTTCAATTACAAGTGTGTCATCTAATTCTTTGTTGTTTCACTGCTTCATGGACTAAGCCATCTGGCTCGGATTACAATTGGGTATTGTGCACATATTTTCTTCTACAGGACCCTATCCATCTGCACCTGCTGGCCAGCCCAGGGCAACAGACCTGGCTAGCCCCTCCCCAACCTGTGTACCCAGAGTGTGACTTTTCAGACCCTGTATGTGTGCACAGTACTGTGATTTAATGCCACCAATTAACTTGATTTTCCCCTTCCATGTTACTGTCCCCTAAATAAATCAGATTTGATGTTGTTAAACTTTAAACTGTCTGAAGTGTCAGTACCTTCATGCCAAGCACTGTATTGGTTTGTGTATGCTGTTTAACCTTATTTATCAGGGGTCCTCAGAGACATGCTGAGAATCAGTCTCGAGGGTAAGTGGTGCTTTATGAGTGAACAGTGTGTATATGTAGGGTATTGGGGCTGTAACTCCTGCGTACTGTGTGAGCCACTAGAGGGAACCAAAGGGGGTCACGGTGTCCCAGAGGGCTGTGATCAAGCTAGTCTAACCACTAAAAACCCTGACTTCTGGGTGGAGGCACCTGCCATAGAACCTAGGCCCCTCAACCTGTCAGTAGTCAACAGGCAGGGTAGTAACCCTTGGGATAACCCACCTGGAGGTTACATATGTGTTTGCTCATTCTCTGTGTGAGCTTTTCTGAATGGGCTGGCAGTGTTATAAACTCTGGGAGACACATTAGTGTGTTTTGCAATGCTAAATGAGTTAGTTTTAGGTAGGAATGAGAACATAATTTTGTGAGACTGTATTGTTTGGAAGTCTGGCTGCAGTGAAGCTGAGAGCATCACAGTAATTGTAATGAGCTGAGAGGCAGAGCGTCAACATCTGATACTGTTTTCATTGGTAATTAAGTTAGCTGCAGGCAGAGTGCTGAGTGTTATGTGAAATTGTGCTCTTTAGGATTCTGGCTGCAGTCAAGTTCAAAGTATCACAGTAATTGTAATGGGTGAGAATCAGAGTTTGAGGAACAACGTGAGCGTGTGTTTCAGTGGTAGTTGAGTTAGCTGCTGGCAGTAGTTTAGACTGTTCTGTGAAGCTGTGCTGTTTAGAATTCTTGCTGCAGTCAGGCTGACAGTAACACAGTAATAAGATGGAAGTTGTGGGATAGGTGTGTTTTGTAATGCTCACTGAGTTAGCTGTAGGCAGCAGTGAGACCTCTGAAGTAGTTCTGCATTTGTGTCTATGGTAACAGCACAGGTGTTTCTTGCATGCTGAGGGGAAAGCTGCCTAGAGTGATGACCTTTTGTGACCTGTGTGTGTAAATGGCTGATATCATCGTGCAGAGCAGAGGATAAAATATCACACTGCAGTGGATGATACACTGTTTCATCTCACTCATTTACCATTCATCCTATTGTGTATATAGGAGATACATGATGGGCATAGTGTGATATGGCAAATATTGTCACTCCTGCAGAGTGAGCTCTGGATATCACATAAGTGCGAGAGGCACGAGTGAGATATCCAGAGCTCACGATGCAGGAGTGACAATATTGCCATAAGCACTCGATCTGCCCATCATGTATTCAATATATACAATAGGGCCAAGAGTTTTGAAGTTTTGTTATGTTGTCTTGTGTTTTGTTCCTGTTTATGTGTTTGCTCATTCTGTGTGTGAGCTTTTCTGAATGGGCTGGCAGTGTTATAAACTCTGGAGACACATCAGTGTGTTTTGCAATGCTAAATGAGTTAGTTTTAGGTAGGAGTGAGAAACATACTTTGTGAGACTATATTGTTTAGAAGTCTGGCTGCAGTGAAGCTGAGAGCATCACAGTAATTGTAATGAGCTGAGAGGCAGATTTTCAGAACAGCTGAGACTGTTTTCCGTGTGTAATTAAGTTAGCTGCAGGCAGAGTGCAGAGTGTTTTGTGAAATTGTGCTCTTTAGGATTCTGGCTGCAGTCAAGTTGAAAGCATCACAGTAATTGTAATGTTTAAGAATCAGAGTTTGAGGAACAAGTGAGAGTGTGTTTCAGTGGTAGTTGAGTTAGCTACAGGCAGTAGTTTAGACTGTTCTGTGAAGCTCTGCTGTTTAGAATTCTGGCTGCAGTCAGGCTGACAGTATCACAGTAATAAGATGGAAGTTGGGGGATAGGTGTGTTTTGTAATGCTCACTGAGTTAGCTGTAGGCAGCAGTGAGACCTCTGAAATAGTTCTGCATTTGTGTCTATGGTAACAGCACAGGTGTTTCTTGCATGCTGAGGGAAAGCTGCCTAGAGTGATGACCTTTAATGACCTGTGTGTAAATGGCTGATATCATCGCAGTAGAGCAGAGGGTAAAAATATCACACTGCAGTGGATGATACACTGTTTTATCTCACTCATTTACCACTCGCCCCTATAGTATGTGTGTGTGTGTGTGTATATATATATATATATATATATATATAATGCAACAGTTAGGGTAAATAATATAGTGACAAAAGCAGGGAAATTAGGTATTAGAGTTTTCAACCCTAATGCCCCCCCCAGGGTTCCCACCTCTACCACTCAACCCCCACCCCTCCACCCTGTGCACTGGGGTCGACAACCTAACTCTCACCCCATTCCATGTATAAACAAGATGAGGTGGTGCAGTACAGGAGAATGGGGTGAAGTTAGGCTGACAACCCCAACACATACCCAGATGCCTGTTGGTGTGTGGAGGATGGAGTGGTGGGGGTGGAGTAGTAGGTAGGAACCCTGGGATGGGACGTTAGGTTGGAAACCTAATGCATAATTTCCCTGCTTTTGTTCACTATAATATTCACCCTGATGCATTAACGGAGTTTCTGCAATGAATGTCTCCTTCTTTTCAGGATAGTATAATTGTATCCTCATTTTGCTGTGGGAGAGCAGGGTCCTTCGGACCCTACACTCCCATCCCTCCATCCAGATAGTGCAACAGTATTCATATGTCACAGTGAGAGTGCAGGGTCTGGTCCCATCCCTCCACAGATGCACATATGCATCTAGCTGTGGAAGCACAGGGGTCTGTGGCCCCTGCGCATCCACATATAAAGTTACGAGCAGGCGTGGCAAAATCACAACAAATAATCGTAACCATGCCATCTTAAATAATTTTCACCCCAAATGTTCAACATAACCTTCTTATCACCTCACTGCAAGTGCCCAGTACAGAAAACCTTCAAATCCTTGTGGAACTATAGTCCTGTGCAACTGTAACGTTGTTTTGCATCACAGGTGCAGAAAAAACATTTTTGGCAGGATTTGAAAAATTGCAGCTTTACTGTTCATGAGGTTGTGTGAAAAATGGTAATGTTGAAAATCTAGAGTGAAAACATGGAAAATTGGTGAAGTGATGAGTGTGCATAGATACTGCGCAATGCACACTCGTAGCTCTGTCATTTTTGGGGATTTTTTCACCAAATTGTCAACATTGGTTTTTTGGGACCTCCCTTCATGAACAGTTGCACTGTAATTTTTGTTAATCCATCCTGAAAGTTGATTTCACACAGTGACTGTGCCATTCTGCACCACAGGTGCGAAAACACATTTTAGGCAGGATGTGACAAATGACAGCTATACTGTTCATGAGGAGATGTGAAAAAACTGCAATGTTGAAACTCTGGGGTGAAAATATTAAAAAATTGGTGAAGTTACGAGCATGCATGGAAAATGCACAGTGCCCACTCGTAATACAGTCATTTTTTTTAATCATTTTTCCAGATTTGCAACACGGGGTTTTTGGGACCCCACCTCATGAACAGTGGCACTGTTTTTTCTTTAATCAGTACCGAAAGGTGAGTTCGCACAGCAACCGCAAAATCACCTTTTGGGACTGAGTAACAAAACAACAGTGACAGTGTTCATGAGGTGGGATCCCAAGAACTCCATGTTGAAAATTTGGGGTCAAAATTCCTAAACATGGCTGAGATATTATCATAAGTTAAAACCCCCATTGATAGCCATTATATGGCATTTACCTTTGATTCTTCATTTTGTGATTCAGCTTTGAAGAGTGCAGACATGTCCCGGTCCTCAGAAGATGATAGCGCCAACCTCCGGAGGTATGGGGTAAGGGGGGGGTGGAGGTGGGTGCTCAGTGGGATGGTGGGGTGGGGAGGGGACTGGGAAGATGATGAGGAATCGTTTTCTTTTCCAGGTTAACAAAACAAATAACATGTCGGGGATGGTTGTCTTTAATTACAGGAACAAACAATGAATAATTAAATGTGGGCACACTGGGATGGGCTCCCAGTGTGCCACATGAATGAGGGATACATGCTGCTGACAGGGGATTGGACACCCCATTTGCAATCTAAGTGGGCTGTGGGGTTGGCACTAGATTACCAGGATTGGACCTGGTGGTAATTAGAAGTTACACTTTGAATTACTATGGTAGTAAGTCAAAGTGTCACTTTGAATTACTTTGGGTTCCACCGCCACTTACTGCATGCTTTTGCAGGTGGTATTTAACACTGCACTACCGGTGGTGTAACAACCTGTTGCACTGCACTACTATTTTGAATATGTCAGTGCGCTGGCATTCATAGCCTCTCCTCTCCCTCCCTCACTCCCCTGCATACATTAACTTTTGCGCATTGGTTATCACACAGTGCTGGCGCTAAAGCGGCTTTTGAATATTGCAGTCCATCAGCGCCATTCCAGCACTACAGATTTGCACTGGGCACAAAGCTTGAATATCTGGCCCATTACATCCAGCCTACACAATGTCATGCATGCTCACACTGCTAGTACATTGAAAACTGTCATTAAAAAAATGTTATGAGCTGGCCCTGGCTACAGTAATTTTTTTTCTTATCAGTAAAACAGGCAAGAAAAAAAAGACTGTGATTTTACATGTTGCTACATTCCATAAGGTAAAAATACTGGATCCCCTTTCTTTATTTAAAAATTAGCTATAGACATTAGAAATCTTTCTGTGCTTATAATTACTTAAATTGAACAAAACCAAGTGTATGCCCAAAACAGTAAGGAGTTAATCAAATTTATTTCATGTAAAATATATTTTACTTGAAAGGACAGAGCACAATTAGTTTGCAGTCTAGTACAATCAACAGGAACATCACTACACATACTGGTGCTGTTTTAGTAGCTTCCATAACAAACTCCGGCCAGAGCCAATAGGGCTGCATGGGAGGAATTTGGGTTAAAAATATTGAAAATTACCAAAGTTACGAGCCTGCATTAGCAAAATGTAACATAGGCTCATAAATTTGTTGTTTTATAATATTTGTACACCAGATTTGTAACATAGCCTTATGACCCTGCCTCATGAAGAAGGACAGAGCAAATGTGCCACTGCTGCCCGAAAGATGATTTTGCAAAGGGACTGCAAAAGCAACTTTTAGGACACAAAAACACATTTTGGGCTGGAGTTGAAAAATGACAGCTGTCACATTCATGAAGTGCTGTAAAGAAATGCTTATGTTGTAAATTTTGGGTCAAAATATTGAAAACTACTTAAGTTACGAGCCTCCGTTCACAAAATTCAACGTAAGCTTGAAACTTTGTTGTTTTTTAATTTTTACACCACATTTTCAACATAGCCTTCTTATGACCCCACCTCATGAACAAGGGCAGAGAAAATATTTAACTACTGCCCAAAAGGAGATTTTGTGCAGGGACTGCAAAATCACCAGTCAGGATGTGAAAAAGCATTTTGGCCACGATTTGAAAAATAACAGCTGTCACATTCATGAAGTGCTTTAAAATATCACTTATGTTGTAAATTTGGGGCCAAATATTGAAAATGATCAATGTTATGAGTCTGCATTCGCAAAATTCAATGTAGGCTCATAACTTTTATGTTTTTAATATTTTCACCAAATTTCCAACATAACCTTCTTATGACACCACCATGAATTCACCTTCGATGTGAAAAACATTTTGGCCAGGATATAAAAAATAACAGCTGTCACATTCATGGGGTGTTGTAAAGATATGGTTATGTTGAAAATTTGGGGTCAAAATATTGAAAATCAAAAATGTTATGAGTCAGCATTTGAAAATTCAACTTAGGCTCATAGCTTAGTTGTTTTTTAAATATTTTGACACCAAATTTTCAACATTGTCTTCTTATAACCCCACCTCATAAACAAGGGCAGAGAACATTTTCAACTCCTGCCAAAGCGGCAGTTTCACACAGGGACCATGAAATCACCTTTTGGGACAGATCTGCCTAATGACAGTTCAATTGTTCATGAGGTAGGGTCCCAAGGAAGGCATGTTGAAAATCTGGGCCAGAAATACAATGTATGCAAAAATGCCCAAGTTATGCCACTAAGTTCAAATCCCTATTGGATTACATTGAACTGCATACCTGTTTCTTCAGTTCGCAGTCCAGTATTGAAGAGTGAAGATGTGTCTGTGGACCAGAAATGATTATGTCATTGTACCCATGATGGGTAAGTAAGGATTTGGGAGGGTGCAGGGTGGAGGGTGCTGAGTGGGAGGATCAGGTGGGGGGGAGTGCAACAGCTAGAAAAGACATTGATGGACTTTTTTTACCTGTAGAAAACAAAATTGTGCACCCCAGTGTATAAGTACTCTGCGCTGTATTTAAGTTCTCGTTCCTTGCATACTGCTGTATCTGTCTCCTTCTTGTAACTAATTCCAGATCGCCCCTGAAAAAGGACCCATGGGCTCAGTGGCCCACCCAGTCATCAAAATTGAATAAATAAATAAATAATGTTACTATTACATTTCTGAGGGTGTGAGTGCTGAAAGGAGGGTAGGATGGGGGAGGAAACTATAAATAAATTTAAAAATGCAGAAACAACCATGCATGCTGTGTAGTGGACAGGGGGTATGACGATTTTAGATTGGGACACTGGGGGATTGGGCATCCTCAGTGTCACTATAATGTTTCTGGGGAATGGGATGGTGGGTGCTGAGAGGGGAGGGAGGGTTGGGTGGGGGAGAAAACAATAATTAAAGTAAAAAAAAAAAGCTGCACAAATAACCGCGCATTCATGGTAGTGGACGGAGGGGCAGTACAAGGATTTCAAATAGTGCAGTGCAACTGCCTATAGAGACAGCGAGCAGAGTGCTTCACAGACACAGAAGCGACTGTGTTCACACTCCAACCTGTTGTTCGGTTGCAAAGAATGTGGGAGTGCTTTTTACATAGCAAGAGGGCTGCAGTAGAGGTATGCAGGGTTCTGCCCACTGGAGCCCTAAAAATGGGGCAACAGTGAGTGTCTGTGTCCACGCCCCCATCCCTGTAACACAAGAAGCATCCAGCCAGAGCTGAACAAGGTTATGAAATCAGTGAAGGGAAAGCTAGTAACATTCAGCCAAACAGATGAGAAGGAGCAACAACAAAACAGTGAGTGGAGGGTGGAAAAAGTGGTACTCAGCTCCTGGGTAGTAAAATGCTGTTCTCTCCATACCCATCTATTCAGGTTGCAGTGAGGGTCTCAGACACTGCAATGGCTACTTGGGGCTATTGCTGCACTGCTTGAAGTTACGGTGTCCAACCAAGCATATATGGGACTAAAAAGAAATATGTCCCCTCTCCTAGCTACCCGATGGATCCTGTGCCCATACCAGCCACCAGGTAATTTTTTAAAAAAGTAGTTACGTAAAAACTTACTATATCAGTAGATCTTCAAGAGGAGCTCTTACAGCAGGCAATCACTATTTTGGATGCCTAGAACATGGACGACTAAGCCACCTGGCACCAGGACCACACAGAACCTTTCTAGCTAGCAGTGTACCACAGGGACTACCCACCTCTGATGTCACTCCACCGACATCAACCTATCCTATAAAGGTGGGTGATCCCCCACACCCTCCTCTGTTGTCCCGCCACAAACCCAAAATGGGCAGAGGAAGAAGAAACTGAGATTTTCTGAGAGCCAGGAGAAAGAAAAAAGGAGAGGAAGCAGAAGACTCACTCGCATGGAAGGGGAGAAAAGCAGACAAGGAGCAGGGGGGAAAGAGGAAGGGAAAATTAGAGCCTGCTGCAAGAGCTCCTCTCGAAGATCTGCTGTTACGGTAAGTTCCTGTGTAACTGAACTATCTTACTTCAAGGGAGGATCTTGCAGCAGGCAATCACCGGTAGGACTGAGTCTCAAGCAGTTTCAGGAACCCAATGAAACAGCAGCGAGAGGAGAAAAAACAGCAGCCAGAAGCTCAGCTGCTGTCATTCAGCGAGTGTACTGTATATGGTTGCTGATCATTGCGAGTTCAGTCGATGGCCAGCTGTGGTGGTGAGAGGAGGGCTGTGCTAGCCGCTGGCTGTCATTTGGGTTTGGGGAGGTGCAAGGTGGTCGGACAATACCTGACGGAGTAGGGAGGCAGGGGGTCTACTAGATCACCAGGGATAATTACACACTACGGCAGTTATCATGGGGAGGGAGGGCAGTGTGCTGTTCCTGGGTGGGTCTTTTCAACCAGATCAAGGGTCCATGAGACCATCAGGGCTAGGGGTTTATGACATATGGGTGTCATCAGGGAATGAGGGTGGATATGTGCAGAACATTGTGCTACAGTATATGGCACACGCACACCAACAGGTGCTCTTTTTGAATGGCCTTATTTCCCAATGACCACACTGCCACCTCTACGGCCCCTGGTATGACCCTGGCACCCCAGCTTACTGTTTCTCCCCTTCCCCACTGCCCTGGGCCCTCCAGTGTTGCATCAATTGAGGCAGGGAGGGACGTCAGACTCCTGTGCCACATTTCACAGATGTGGCCAAGTCTTTGGCACCTCTTGCAGTCTGCGGCAGGCCCTCATGTGTAAGGAGCCTTATTTGGTTTTCACCGATTTCCAAGGACCCCTTAGAGTGATGCAACTTGCGTCACTCTAAGGGTTGTGGAAAACCTGGGTGTTTGGCTCTGGGACCCTGCAGATTCTAAAATGTGGCTCAAGGTCGCTGCCATAACTAGGTTTTGCCACAACCCTTAGAGTAATGCAAGTTGCATCACTCTAAGGGGTCATTGAAAATCGGTGAAAACCAAATAAGGCTCCGTACACATGAGGGCCTGAAGCTTGGAACTCCGAGCATAAATAACAGCAATTATAAAGAGTGCTTTTCATGACAGATAGTGCAGTTTCCAACTCGAGACTGGTTCAAGAGAGGTAACGAAAGCTTATGCAACACAAAATTGAGGTCCCAAGGAGGGACCGGGTCCCAAATGAGAGGTTCGAGATGCAAAACGCCTTGCAGAAAAGTGCAAGACACATCAAGGTGGGCCACAGCCCTGCCCTCGACAGGTACATGGTATGCAGAGATGGCAGAAAGATGTACCTTGGTGGAGGAGTACCTCAATCCAGAATCAGAGAGGGACAGGAAATACTAATGCTTGATCCACCAGGCAGGTGAAAGGATCCGACTGGTGAGAAGTGACCCAAAGGAAAAACGCTCCACTTTGTGGCATAGGTCGCACTGGTGGAGGCTCACTGGCAGCCACCAGGATGTCAATGACCCTAGGGAGACTCCAAACCAGGCAATGGCTACATTCTTTGGAGCCATGCATGGAGATGCAGAGATATGAGATCTGGATGGACGAAGGTCACCTGCTTCTGGGAGAGGAAGCCAGTGCACAGGTGCAAGGGCACTGGGGGTTCTACTGCCAGCTGTTGCAGCAAGGGGAACCAGATCTGATGAAACCAGAAAGGTGCCATAAGCATTATTTCAGCCCACTCCATTTGAGGCTTCAGCAGGACCTGCTGCAGGAGCTGGAAGGAAGGGAGGGAGGGAAGGTGTACAGAAACCTCCCCTTTCAGGAGAGGGACAATGGGTCTCAGCAGAAAACTCCAGACCTGAGACTGAGCAAGCAGAAAAGTGGCTGTTTTGCATTGTGTGTTGATGCAAAACGGTCCAGCTCTGGATGCCCCCACCTGCTGAAGAGGTCTTCAACCACTGAAGTCAGAAGATTCCACTTGTAAGCCCATGAGCAGGAGCAACTCAAGCTGTCCATCAGGATGTTTTGGATGCCTAGAACATGGACGGCCGAGAGCTCCAGACCATGTTCGATTGCCCAGTACCAAACCCTCATTTCCTCCCTGCACAGGGGGCAGGAATGTGTGCCCCCTTGCTTTTTTATGTACTAGACCACGCCATATCTGTCTGCACCAAGAGCAGACCCAGGAGGCGATGAGTCTGGAAGGCCTGAAGGATGTACAAGACAGCCCGCACCTCCAAGACACTGATGTGGAGGCCCTGCTCCATGTCTGTCTACATGCCCTGAGTCTGATGAGACCCTAGGTGGGCTCCACAGCTGAGATCTGAGGCATCCAGTGTCACTACCTGGTGAGGGAGAGGACCGGCAAAGGGAACCCCCTGACAGAGTTTGGATGGTTCTAGCCACCAGACTAGAATCCATTGGACTGGATCAGAGACCATGACCAGAGAGGTCAGCTGAGCATTGGTCCCATTTGACCTGCAATGTCCACTGGGGAATCCTCATATGTAGCTGGGCTAGAGGCACTGTGGCAATAGCCACTGCCATGTGACCCAGCAGATGCAGGAAAACCTGGGTTGGGACCCAACAGCTGGAAGAGATCAGACGGGCCTGCTCAGTCATATGCTCCACCCTGTCCATGGGAAAGAAGGCCATGCCCTGGGCTATGTCCAGGATGGCCCCTTTGTACTGGAGCTGTTGGCAGAGTATCAGGCAGGACTTCTGCACATTGATAGTGATCCCCAGGGCCCAGAAAAGACTGAAAGTATGCTTCAGGATCTGGAGAAGGCATTCCCAGGATGGGGACCATTAGGAGCCAGTTGTCCAGGTTAGGGAATATGTAGAAGCCCTGCCTCCTGAAGGCAGCTACCACCACTGCTAGGCACTTGGTAAGGACCCTGGGGGCTGAGGACAGGTCAAAAGGAAGGGCTGGAACTGAAAGAGAGCATCCTGGAAATGGAAGTAGCGGAAGCCCTTGTGAGAAGGAACAATCTTGATGTGCAGGGAGGCATACTGCATGTACAGAACAGAGCAAGTCCACCTGGTGCAATAGGGGCAGGAGTCCCTGAAAAGTGCTTGTACTCTATGAACAGGTTCAGATTGCTCAGGTTTAGAATGGGCCAGAGGTTCCCCATTTTTTTAGGGACCAGGAAGAAGTAGAAGTAGTATCCCCTGCCCCCCTGAGCCTGAGGGACGGGCTATGTGGCTGTTTTTTGCAGCAGAGCCTGAATTTCTTCCCAGATGAGAGGCAGATGATCTGGGAGGTAAAAGAAATTGACCAGAAGGTGGTTGGGAGGCCATTCAATGAGTTCTAGGGTGTGACCATGCTTGATTAGCTGCAGGACCCAGTCATCTGGGTGATTTCCTCCACCCGCCGAGGTGAGGGAGAAGTGACCCCTACCACATCCCCCAGAGACTCTACTGGAGGGGGTCTGGCAAGGAGTCAGGAAGTAGGAATAGGCACCTGAAGAGCCAGTGTGGCTGCCCGGGAGGCCCTTAGCAATGGCACCTACTGGAGCCGACGCCTGCTTGCACTTGCCCTGGCCTTTAGCCAGAGGACAGGATTGCCTGTGGGAACAGTGACAGAAGGGTGGCTACTAGTCAGACTTCCGCTCGGTATGATACAAGGAATGGATGGACCGGAGAGCCCTGCATGATTCCTGGAGGGAGGAGATCAAGTTCTGCACATCACCCCCAAAGAGGACCAAACCTCAAAAGAGGGCATCCAGGATTTTAGACTGGACATCCTCAGTGAAGCTGGACACCCTAAGCCAGGAGTGGCATCAAAGAAAGATGCCTGAGGCTGCTGCCTGGAGGCATCAACGGCATCATAGGCAGCCTGCAAGATGTGATTGCCAATGTCCGAGTCCACCTAAAGCATCTCAGCTAGTTGCTTCCTAGAGGGATCATCTGGCAGGGCCTGAACTAGGTCTCTAGCCTGGTCCCACAAGACATTCTGGTACTGGACCATATGAGTCAGATAATTAATGGCCTGATAGCCAGAGTAGCTGAAGAGTAGACTCTCTTTCCCAAGTGATCCAACTGCCTGGGATAGGGAAGCACCGGTAGTCTGCAGCGGGCATTGCCTGGCAGGACTGTTTCCAGCCCCCAAGAAGGGGACCAACGCAGATAGTGCCTTGACCAGGGGGATGTCAACTGAAGGACCGGTGCCCAAAGAACCATCACTGGCCAAGGTACCTGGCTGACAGCCTGCAGAGGAAAGGGGCCTGAGCATCAGGGGCTTGGGGGCAGGAGACGAAGTCCCCTGCCTCGAGGAGCCACCACCCACCACTGAGATAAGAGCAGGCAGCAAGGCCACCAGTAGCCCAGAGGAGTTAAGGACTGGTGGAGCTGAAGTGGCCGACCTCCCGTGGAAGGAAGACCCAGACACAGTCGAACGTTTATGGGGAGACTGCGAGTGGGAAGCAGACCAGGCTCGGTCCCGGTCCTGGTCCTGGTCTTTATTTCAGTGTCTGTGCTTCCTGCTAGACTTTTTACTGGGACTAGAGGAAGAAGAAGCACCAGAGGACTGAGGAGAAGTCGAAGAGCTCCTGGGCTGCAGTTACTGTTCTATCGTGACAAGCTTCGACTTTAGGAGATGTCTCTCCAGAATTTTCAGGTGGAGTCTTTTTGTGGCCTGGTTATATTTCAGGCAAATCTGGCAGGCTTCAGTGTTGTGGCTGGGAGCTAGGCACAGGATGCAAACAGAATGTCTGTCCTTTTCTGGAATCTGTTTGCCGCAGACATGCTTCATGGAGCTGTCAGAAGACAAGGCAAGTTGAGAAGACGTAAATGTGAATGCAGTAACATTGAAAAATCAATGTTAATACTTAAAAGAAAGGAAAATAAAAAAAGATGTGAAGCACGGGAAATAGCAGTTGACTGTAGCTGTGGTGGTGGTGTCAGTGGTCGGCATGGAGTCACAATGTCGCAAGACAATATGTTGCAGCAATATACAGTGCTGCCAATACAGGCAATATATTGCACGTGGCATAAGTCTTGTTTTTGCAGGAGACTCTGCCCCATGCACCCCAGTTACGGGAAGCTGTGCCCCCCCGTACCCCACCCAACTAAAATAACTAACTCTGTGGGGGGGATTTAAAAGTAAATATCACACTGCCTGCCTCCCTTGCTGCCAGTGGCTCATCCGGTCCAGCCATGGCATATGCTCAGTGGATCCCCATCCCAGCAGAGATCAGACCCATTCATGGTATTGCACCCTCTCGCTGTCCTATACTGCACTGTTTCTGTTTCGGGTTTTGTCCGATATGCTAGTAAGCATATGACATATTGACCCGGTAGGTCAGTGGTCTGATGTGCATGGATCGATGGCAGGAAAGAACTGAGGAGGATGTGGGGACCGCCCACCTTTATAGGATATGCCAACGCTGGCAGAGTGACGTCGGTGGTGGGTGGTCCCCTGTGGTACACTGCTAGCTAGAAAGGTTTCTGTGTGGTCCTAGTGCCTGGTGACTTAGTCCTACCAGTGATTGCCTGCTGCAAGAGCCTCCCTCGAAGTAAGATCTGTACACATCCCCAGCTATCTGATGGGTGCAGTGCACAACCTGGCCCATCAGAGAATATAAAAAAGATATGTCTACCTCCCCCAAATACCTGACAGATGCAGAACATGACCCACTGGTGAATAAAAAAAATCTGGCCCTGTTCTCAAACTACCTAATGTGTTCAGAGCCCAACACGGCTGGCAGGCACTAAAAAAAAAAAACGGTACACCTCCTCCAGCTATGTGATTGGCCTGGGGCCCAACCCAGCCCATCAAATAATAAAAAATATGTTTGCTTCCCCCAGCTACCTGACAGATACAGTGCAGATCCATCAGTAAATAAAAAATAAAATAAAAAAAAAAACCTGACGCTGTTTTCAAACTACCTGACAGATCTGGAGCCGAACTGGCCAGCCAGGCAATAAAAAGAAAACTGTACACCTCCCTCAACTGTGTGATGGGTCTGGTGCACAACCTGGATCATGAGGAAATTAAACAAAAAACTGTATCCTCCTGCCCATAACTATATGTACAGAGCCCAGACTGGTCCTTATGGGAATAAAAAATGTCCCTCTCCATTCAACAACCTGACAAATCTGCCAGCCCGCTGGCACAGCAGTAGTGCAACCATTTGCGGTGGTGATGACACGGGGTCAGAAGTGAACTTGGTGTGTCTGAGGACCAGTTAGTGGCAGAGGACTGAGAGTCCAAAGGACTGCTGTTTTCCTCTTGGGGGGGAGTTGTTTGCAAAGCCTGGTGATTGTCTGGCCCCTAGCAGAATTCTGGGGGCTAGGCACCTGAAACAAGTCCAGGTATAAATAGCTTTTTTGTGGTCTGGGGTGGAGAAGTGAGGCCAGGGGCCAGGTGGGGGTGGGGGATGTTTCCTGGCCAAAACCCCTATAAAAACTGAAATGTTAGATAGATTGTTGAAAGTATATCCGAAAAGACAGGCAAAAGCACTGCAGGAGGGTGTTCAGAGGGGTTTTAGGTTGCACTACAAGTGTCCACGGGTCAGAAAGGAAATGGATAACCTGAAGTCACTGGCAAAGAATCCAGAGATAGTGAGGAAGAAAATTCAGGAGGAGATACAGACAGGTAGGGTGGAGAACCATTTTCCCAGCTACCTTTAAGTAACCTTAGGGTATCACCACGGGGGCTTATCCATAAAAATGAGCAGGGAAAAATCAGGTTAAAGAGAAGGTTCCCTCAGCCTTTTATTCTGTTTACCTTTGTAATTTGTAGGCATGAACAATGATTGCCTCTATTGCACCGTCCTACTTTCATCAGGATTTAAATGTAAATGAAGGTACTTAAGTCTGGTGTGAAAACCTGCTTGACTCCATTTCAAAGATCATAACCTGACTCATGTAAGGCATCCTGGAATTTCATAATGTTCTAGTACTAAAGCCTGAAGTAGTTATAATGTATCAGTCAGTGCTGTTGCTGTTCTAAGCAGTCCCTATGATCTTGCCTTATGCTAACCATAACATTTTTAAAGGAAAGTCCAGGTCAATACAGCATGGAGAGAAATGCATGATCAATCCTCACACAGACAAACTGCAGACGAAAAAACACACATCAGCAATATAGCGTAAACTGATGACCGCGCATCCGGGGCACGGAACTTGGGAAGGGAGAAAGTCATTGGGGGATTAACTTTTCCAAACTCCCGGGGATGCAACCGGGGATTACTATCACTAACCTCGGAGGCTGACAGTTGGGGTTGCGATAGTCAGGGGGTGGAATTTATTGGTATTAACCCCGGAGGGTGACAGTCGGGGCAATAAGCGTCTAATGCTCTTTGTCCCATTCACTGTTTTTGCCAATGCTATTTTCATAGCGCGGTTTTTGTGGCACGATTATTTCGACGCTAACTTGACTGGATATCTTTCAAGGTATAGTAATTGCCCTGCTGTTTTCTGTAGTTTAAAATGTATCTGAGCTATAATAAAATGCTTTTAGAGAATATAGGAACTTCACAAGACATGTAACATAGCTGAATGAGAATATAACTTCAGCTGGCTTGTGCAGGTGCACATCGCAACTCCCATGATGTCTTGCATGAATGAGGTCCTGACCTTTGCAATGGAGACAAACCAGTTTTCACGCCAGGGCAACACAAAGTGACACAACCTCATTTATATTTAAAATTAGGATGAAGTTAGGGGATGCAAGAGAGGGAATCATTGTTCATGCCTCAAACTACACAGGTATAAAGAACATAGGTTGAGGTACTTTAATTCACCATTTGTTCTATCCAGAGAGTGTATCAGTAAATAACTATATATAAGAAAAAAGTGTGCCACGTGTTTTAGTTTGATGCACAAGGCCACATAGTTTATAAGGACCACCCACTCACTCTGCCTGACCCCTCTCTATCCACCACCCATGTCCCTATCCTCGCTCACTTAGCTAGTACCTGTTATATTAGCCTCTGTATATTCCAAACCCACTTTTCTTCTCCAATTCCTGATTGCTTGTACCTGTTCTGTTCCATTCCTCAGTATTTGTCAACCCCCCAACTAACTGCACTAACAATGTATAATACTGTAACTGACATTTTTAGCAACTGTGAAATACTGCTTCCTATCTCTCTGTATATGTTTTGCTGACTTGTTAGCAATGCTACTCAGTGCACTTTCCTCATGACATTTTTTAAATAAATAAATGAGGACAGTGGGAAGGGGGGCTCTGTTGGCTAAATGTGATATTCAGTCAGCCTTTAGGCTGCTACCGGTACACCGCCTGGATTGGGACTTGCTAGGTTTTTGAGGGGGACTATTACTTCACTAAGGCCATGCCCATGGGGTGTTCAATGTCCTGTGCAACATTAAAAAAATGTAGTAGTTTTCTGGAATGGGTAACCAGGGAAGTTTCAAGATGCAAAGGCATAATACATGGCTGTTAGAGGTTTCCGCTATTTTGGCAGCCATTAGGATGTGGGGAGAAGCATGGACTAATAAAAAGGTGTGATTTTTGCCACCCAATTTTTTAGCTCAAAGCGGCCTTGCAGGAACTGCAGCATTTTGGCACTATTTCTCTATATAAGCTACATTTGGAGAAAACCCAAGTGCTTTCATTAACCATCTCCATTCAAAAGGTCGATTTTGCATCCATGAGGGTTGTTGGGTGACCATAGAACTCATCTATCTGGGCATAAAATTGACTACCTCACTGAGCTGGCTGATTCAAAAGAATTTTACAGACCTGTTGTGGGCCATAAGGGCTAACTTAGACCACTGGTCTGGGCTTCCTCTCATGCTATGGGGTTGGGTAAGTATAGTCAAAATGATTGTCCTTCGAACTCCTGTACCCTATGAACATACTAACAGTTCAGCTTCCTTTAAAATGATTTCAAGATCTTCATGCTGTGGCTTCAACTTTTGTCTGGAAAGGCCACTGACCTCGGCTTCACTATCTTAAATTGGCCACTCCCAAACTTGATGGAGGTTTAAGCGCCTCTGACTTTTGGGTTATTATCATGCCCATGGTGCCAAATAAGTTCGGTGGGTCCCACAGGATGGCGCCCTTTTCCTATATTCTGCAATGGTGGACTATTGATGACCTCTCCTGGCAACAGGGTATAAGCCTCTGAGCGCTCCTTTATACAACATATGCCTCTTTACCCTTGTTCTTAAAGGATACCCCGCTAGACAGCTCCATTATGATCTATAGTCAGCTCAAATGACTCCTGAAGTTCTCATAAGTAGCCTGTTAGATCAACCTTTGTGGCTGAATCCCAATTTGACAATTCTGGGTAAGCCCTTCCATAAAGATGCATGGCAATGTAAGGGTATAGATCAAGTCTCCCATTTGTGGCAGGGGTAGACCTGGTCCTCTTTAACTGTCCTTCAGCAAACCTATGGTTTGGACCCTAAAGACTATTTTTTTCACTCTTAGCTCCTTCACCTATTACTGAGGATGATGGGGGCTGCGGCACCCCCAGATTGGCCTAGACTTACCCTGGTCAAGCTGGGGTGACTCAGCACCAATCGGTATGCCTTCTCTACAATCTATGGGGCTCTTCAGCAGGCCTGGCCCCACCATTATGGTTCCCCTTCTACATATTGGCCTTGAGTCATGGCCTGGGGACCCGATCGGCAGCAGTAGCATGAGGTATGGCACAGTATAAATTGCTATCTTAAATATGATGGTTTTCAGTTTACCCAGTATAAAATTGCCCATGCTATTTTCAACACATGGCGAGGGCACTCTCCTTCATATTCTGTGGGATTGCCCCAAAACTCAACCTTTGTGGCATTGCATCTGGGAATTATTGGATCCAGTTTCCAGTTTTAGGCCTCACCGAGGCCTTTACATCAGAGCGATATATTTTGGGGGTGGGCAATCAAGAGCTATTGGGGGGCTGCTGCTATCACTTTGCATTAATTACTATGTTTGTTAAGAAAATTATACTTTGCCATTGGGTGGACCAAGTTGTTCCATCTTTTACTGAGTGGCATAAAGTAGTGTTAGACATGCTACGGGCTGAATGCATATTAGCATCTTTGAGACATTGCTTTCAGGAGTATCTTAAGGACTGCCCCCCCCCAACCCCGGATGCCTGTCTGTCCACCTTACACTGCTAACCCCATTCCCATTGCCTATGTTCTCCCTTTTTCCTTTCTTCTTGCTTACTTCTGTGTTTGTTACTTTCCTTCCTGTTCCAGGGCCTTCTGTATGGGGGTGGGGGGGGTAGGTGGGAGGAGATCATGTTCTTGTATTTGTGTGGTTTGCTCGTCACAGTTTTGTAGCCTGTTTGCTTGTTATATTTTTGAAACTCAAAGTGTATTCAATTTAAAAACAAGAAGGTGTGGCTTTGGTGTGACAATCAGGCAGTAGTTGAAGTTCTAAACAGGCAGACAGCCAAGTCGCCCTCAGTCATGAAGGTGCTGCACATCCTAGTCCTAAGATGTTTGCAACTAAATGTTACATTCAGGGTGAAATACATACCAAGTTACAATAACATAATTGCTGATTGTTTTCTCATTTACAGCTGAAGAACTTCAGGAGATAGCTCCCTATGCAGAGACAGAAAGAACACCAGTGCCACCCATAATGTGAGAAATTGGGCTGAAAGAGCTGGGTTCCTTTTCACAAATTTTTGGGCACCTAGTATGCTGAGGTCATATGAGTCATCCCTCAAGGTATTTCATGAATTTTGGGGAGGGCCCAGCTCTCGTAAGTTAGCCAATGCCAGTTCAGCAGGTAATGCAATTTATTGTTCAACTAGTGGAGGACAGGATGGTGCAGTCCTGCAGCTACCCACCTGGCAGCCATTTCAATGGGCAGCAATCTTAGGGGCACAGAGAAATCCATGCAAGATCAAAGTAGTGAAGGGATGATGAAGGGATGGGTCAGACTGAGGTGGAGGGTATAGAATAGAAGGCAGCCCATGACCATTAGTTTAAAGAAGATGCAGTCAGAGTTTTATCCTCAGTATGTTCCACAGGTTATGAGGCTAGGCTATTCATCACTACATTCAATCTGCTATTTTTTGGAGTATTCCAGATTAATTAGGTGGCTGCCAGGGCAGCATTAGATCAGGACACACAACGGATAGTTCAGAGGAGGGATATGCAGATGCGGGAGGAAGGGATGAGCATACACATTAAAAGATCTAAGACAGACCAAAGGGGAAAGGGGGCGTGGGTGCAGATAGCCAAAGGCACGGAGTAGCTACTGCGTCCACTGAGGGGCAGTTCAGGGATTTGCTAGAGGTCAGGCCAGCGGAGAGGGTATTCTTATTGCATGGTAATGGTAGGCCAGTGACTAGGTACCAGGTAGCGGCAGTGTTAAAGAAGGCAATAGCCTTATGGGTTTGAATCCAGCTGAGTCCAATACACATTCATTCAGAACTGGGGTGGCATCAAAAGCAGCTGTGGCAGGTATTTCTGGGTGAGGCACTCAGAGCATTGATAGGTGGGCCTCTGGCAGATACAGGGCATACATACATACACTGCAATGCAATTGACTTTGTTCCTTTTCTCTTGCAGGCAGGGGCGCTACACAGTAAGTGGGAGTGTGGACAATCATCCATGTATTGGGTAAAGAGAAGAGCGGCAGTGATACTGGGAGGATGAAAGTTGGGCCTGAATGTCAACAAAGGGACAGTGTTCCGATCTGGGTTGAGGAACATCTTGGCTGGGCGACAGTTGCTAGCCTGACCGTGGCATCTTGGAAGAGTGGGGAGCAATGCCAAACATCCTGGTGATATATTTGTGAAACAACTTTGCACAGATGCCTTAGATAGAACTCCTAAGAAAGATAGTAGAGGACATTGGCAGCATTCAAAAGTGTGGAATGGGGTAAAGTGATCTGGTCAGCACAGGGTCATGACATCATGGTCAAAACCACACAAATCAACAATGCGCACGCAAAGCAGCGTGAGGCAAAATAACATCAGAACAGCACGCCAAACACCACAAACAAAGCTCACACCAGAGAATATCTTATATCCAATGGTGTTCTTCCCCAGTATACCACCCAACAGCAACAGTTCGACAGCAAGGTGCTTACAGCAACTACAGTGCCATACACTTATGGGGACCTGCTGAGACAGCTTACTGTATGTTGGTCCTGCACCCAAATCAGCTCCAACTCGGAGTTGATAATCCTTAGTGGGATGGTGCGGGGGTATTTGGGGGGCAAAGCCCCCCCGAAGAAAACACTTTGTGGCATGAGAAACTGGCAGCCGAATGCTAAATGCAGTTGACCTGTCGGTTTCGCTGTCGGGACATTCAATGAGAACTTTGTCGATCACCCGTTGTGGATCCCTTCCCCCACACTACCCAGACTAATGATAATCACTCCAGGTGGTTGTGGACTTCAGGGGAAAAAAAATAGGATTGGTACCATTTTTTTTTAAAATGCCGTAGCATAGTGGGACCTGGGGAGAACCAAACCACAGCCCCAGGTCCCCGACACCACCAGAGGCAGGTGCTCTAGCTACTCCATCACGGGAATGGCTCAACCAGGCATCACCCCGTCAGCATCCTTTACCTTCACTACTGGCAGCATACAGCGACTGGGGCAGTGGTTCTTACATAAGATGAAAAATCCTGTTCCGTAGAAATATTTGCAGATTCTTACAGCACTGTATTTCATTTAGCGGTTCTCTCAGCGTTATATTGACCCGGTACTGATCTGGCCAGCTATGATCCCCAGGTGGGTTTAGAGGAATGAGGTATCACAAAAGCATTGGACCTGGCAAGAAAGGTTATGAATGGAGGGGAGGCGAGGGCACTGGCTCAGACAGTGAATTTTATGGTAATGTCACACACAGAAATAACAGTGGACTGCCCAAGGTTGAACAAGCCAGACAGAGTGCATTTGTCAGATGTCAGCATACACATCTTCAATGTGCAAATAGGAGAAGCTGTCAAGACAGCAATGGACTAAGCCATGGGGGTAGAAGGGTTGGCAGGGCAAGGTCACCTTCCATACCAAGTGGGAGGTGGCTTGGTGGCCAAAAGATGGAGATTCAGGGTAACAGGGACCAAAAAATGTGGTGACCCAGGTGCAGGGTAGCCCGCTGGGGAGAGCATGGTGCAGTGACCCAGGTGTGGGGTAGCCCACTGGAGAGAGCATTATTGGTGACCCAAGTACAGGGGTAGCCTGTTGGGGAGAGCATGGTACAGTGACCCAAGTGCAGGGGTAACCTGCAAAGAGAGCATGGCCGGATTTACATTGGTCATGTGGGCGTGGCCCAATTTACATTAGGCATGCCTTAGTTAAGGGATGGGGTGGGCACAGTTTGATTTACATTAAGTGGGCCCTGAGCTGGCCAAAAGGGAGTGGCAGGACCCAATTTACTTCAGGCCTGGGTAACTGGAGGCATGACCAGATTTACATTGGGTATGCAGCCAGGGACAGTTGCTGACATGAAAGGTAATAAAGACTGGGACAGTCGGACAGCATGCGCAAGGGTGGGAAAATGTATATATACTATAGATACCATTATAAAGTCTGACAAATTGAACAAATGCTGTTAATATATAGAGAGCAATCAGAATTTAGAGTTGCAAAATGAGGATTTTTGAGTGCAATAAAGTTGAAGGCAACAACAATCAACAACAGTTTGTCTGTCAAGTTCTTTGGGGGGAGTCACTGACAATGGAGTTCGATGCTCACCAGCAGGAAAAATCATCGGTAAGATGATCCTGCTGGTGGGTCAGAGCCGCAGCCGACAGTGCACGGAGATGGCCCTTGCCCCTCCCCGACTGCCTGGCTGTGCATGTGTGTGGATAGCAAGAGCATGTGCAATTGCCAATAGTGCCAAAACAAAGGTAGTTAAGTTGGGGGGAGGGTACACTAGGCATGTAGCAATAGGAAAGGAAGGAATGGGGGGGAGAGAAAGAGATCAAGGCAACAAGGAGCCAGGGAATTGGCTGGGGAGGGGGGGTAATTTAGGCCAGCTGGAACAGAGGGAGAGCTTCTTCGTTCCAACTGATTTCAGGACACCCACCCAGCCACCCTAACAATAAGAGGGGTGAAAGATGTTCAAAAAGATGGGGGGGGGCCCAGGGCAACAGGGACATAAACAAAACACAGTGACCCAGGTGCAGGAGGAGCCCACTGAGAAAGAGCCTAGCTTGATTTATATTGGGCATGCAGGCATGACTCAATTTACATTAGGCACGCCTTAGTCAAGGGACAGGGGAGCACAACCTGATTTACATCATGTAGGCCCTGAGCTGGACGAGAGAGAGTGGCAGGACTCGATTTACATCAGGCCTGGGTAACCGGAGGCATGACCTAATTTACACGGGGCATACAGCCAGGGACAATTGCTGATATTAAGGGTAATAAAGACTGGGACAGTCAGACAGCATGGACAAGGGTAGGAATATGCATATATAGATACCATTATAAAATTTGAAAATTGGACAAATGCTATAAATATTATATAGCAATCAGACTATACAGTTGTTAAGTGAGGATGTTTGTGTGCAATAAAGCCATGGGCAACAGCCAACAATAACAGTCTGTCTGTCACGTTCTTGGAGTGGGCAGTCACTGGCAAGATGAGATGCCATACATCTCACGGTGCTGTTTCTGACAGTTCTATACAGCTACCTGAGGATGCTGTTTAACTCAGACTTGACATAGTTTTGGAAATTAAGGCTTGTTTTTTTGTTTTCTCTGAGGCAGTCAAACTGATTCACAGCCCAATTAGTCTGTATGATTAACTTGCTTTATTAAGATTCATTTCAAGCAGTGACAGGTCTGTTTCTGAGGCTGTCAGATAATGATTTATAGTAGTGCTGGTATTTCTTACTTCTGTGGTATTTTCACTTACTGTGTCAGGATGTTCTGTTTCCAGTACCGTTTCCAAATTGTTTTCTTCTTTGTTTGCTTGTGTAACCCCCAGGTGGCGCTATTCCAAGGGCTACTACCCCTGCTTGCTTAACTGCTAACAGGTTGAGGGGCCTAGGTTCTATGGCGGGTGCCTCCACCCAGAGGTCAGGGTTTGCAGTAGTTAGACTAACTTGGTCACAGCCCTCTGGGACACTGAGACCCCTTTTTATTCCTGCTAGTGACCCACACAATACACCATGAGTATCTTCACTATTTACACTTACCCCCAGGACTGGTTCGGTCAGCTTGACTCTGGGGACCCCCTGTAAAACAAGATAATGCAATACGATAGCCACAGTACAATACTTTAACATAAATGAATACCTCAGTCAGTGTAACTTTGCAGAAACAAATAGATCTGATTTATTTAAGGGGCTGTAACAAGGACAGGGGGAAATCAGGTTAATTAGATCAGACACATTAATAATCACAGTACTGTGTGCATGTTCAGAGTCCCAAAATGTCACTTTACTGGGTACCCAGGATGGTGGGGGCTAGCCAGGATCGGTGCAGCTGGTTGGGGCCCTGCGATGGAAAAAACACTTGCACAATATCTAGTTGTAGTCCGGAGCCAGTTGGCTCAGTTCATGAAGAAAGGAAGAAAAGAAATCAGATGAAACACTTGCAATTTGATAGACAGACGGCAGGGAGCTACCCTGATTTGTACTAACAGATTCAATGCTGAAAGCTGGATGGGATGCAAATTGTCCTGGGTTGCCAGGAGAAACAGAATAGCTGGTCCAGCCCTTGTGGCAGGGCTCACTTGCACTTAATGCAGGTGGATGCAGTCCAAGTGATGCTGGCTATGACTTCCAGCTCACTGCACATTTTATATGTACACAGAACACTACCAGACAAGCAGCTGGTCACTTCAGGAGATTGAGCCTGGCAACTGAGGCATTCTTCTCTGACTCAAACGTGGATTCAGTCCAAACCTTGCTAGGGAATCACACTCCCAGCACAGCACACAATTGCAAAATGGGGAATTACTCAAATCTCAATCTCCACAAGCACTACACACATTTATATGTAAGGTCACTTACTGTACCAGACCACAGAGTCCTGACAGGCCGATCGCAATTATGCACACTTTTGGTCCTCCTCAGGTTAAGTCTGGTCCCAAAATGACTTTGGCTTCTTCTTTCACTCTGACAGCTCAGATTCAGTCCGAACAACGCTTATTAATGGCTGCAGGCCAAATTTGTGGCCTCACCGTAGCACCACGTGAACTACTACGCACTAAAACATGAACACTCAGTGGTGGTTCCCCCTCAGCTTCCAGCTCAACATGGTTCTCTTCTGCCCCCAAACCTCAGGGCACTTCAGCATTTGCTTCCTCTCGGAGTCGCTGTCCGAAAATTAAGGTTCCTCTTGGAGTTGCTGTCCGAAAATAAAGGATCCTCTTCTTCACTTCCTCTCCACACTTGGTTGCCCATGATCTAGGCCTCAACGGCTTTCCTTTTTCTCACATGTTCAGATTCTTGGTCCGAGAAAACACAGTCCTTTTCTCTCCCTTCAGGAGAGCTGATGACAGACAGGCCTTTTTTAGGCCTCCCGCGCGGTTCCAGCTCTGCTGCGTGGGCAGCAGCCCCACGAGCTGCTCACTCTTCCAGCTCCATGCTCAGACTGACTCTCTCAGCAGGCAGTCCGGGCATTTCCCCCAAATCCAAGAGGTTTCCATTGGCTGAGCCTCCTTGTCAGTCACAACAGGCTCCCTCTATTGGCGAGAAAAAGCACCACGGTCCAAACTACATTTCCAAGAGGCTCTCTTTATACAAGCCCCCTTGTGGCTGGTTCCACTTGAGAGTCTAAGTTCTGATTTGCCAGCAGGCTCCATTTTAAGGAACCCCTCCCTATTGGTTGGACCCCTTTAGCAGTTCAGATCTGAAATGGAGGGCAAAACACACAGTCCCAGCTGCAAGAAAGGCAGGTTAGACAAACTGTACTGTCATTATCACTCTAACAAATTACCAGCAGATAGTTACATCTTTTGAAAGGGCTCCCCCTACGCATATAGCGACTGCAGAATGGAGCGATCTGCTCAGTGGCCCAGGTGGGACTCGAGTAGGGAAACACACAGTTCCCCCAGTTCACATTAATTATACTGCAGTTTGGCAGCTCTTAAATTGACAGTACACAGAGGCATTAGGCACTCTCACTAAATTATTTTTTAAATCAGCTGAAATACAGGACACCAGCTGGGCGGAGAGCATTTAGGCTCACCCAAAGAAGGCTCTCCAGTGACCCCCATTTGTAGGGGGGTTACACCTGTAATCAGGAGATGTATCAAAGTTGGTGAGCATTTTCACTCTTCCTGACAGTGAGGTACTGTACAGTAATGGCTGGCAAACTAGCATGTTGCGTTCTGCGTGGTGTGCAGTGATTTGTGGTGATGTCATTTTAGGGCCTGCATGCTGTTGTGTTGAGATAATGGTCCTGATCATCTAGCTGACTGACCAATCAGACTGCAGTAGTTTTAATGTCCATTTCATAATTTATGTTATTGTAACCCCTAGGTGGCACTATCCCAAGGGCTACTACACCTGCCTGCTTGGCTAGTAGCAGGCTAAGGGACTTGAGTTCTGAAGCAGGTGCCTCCACCCAGAGGTCAGGGTTGGTAGTGGTCAAGCTAACCTGGGCACAGCCCTCAGGACACTGTAACCCCCTTTTTCCTTACTAGTGGCCGGAACAATACACAATAATCACTTTCACAATACCCCTGATACACCACACAAGTACCCACACTGTTTGCACATGCCACCAGGGCTTTCCTCTGGCTCGGCCCTGGGGACCCACTGTAAAACAAGGTTATACACAGCAAAGAACAGCAGTACAGTACTCTTGTACAAACTGGAACCACAGTCAGGGTAAATGCAAACAAAAGTTAGATCTGATTTATTTAAGGGACTTGAACAAGGGAGGGGTGTTCTCAGGTTAATTTGCTTAAAGGCTGTATCAATCAAACATTTATGCATGCACTTCAGGGTCCATAAACAGTCACACACTCTGGGTACCCAGATGGTAGTGGGCTAGCCAGGAATGTTGCAGCTGGTTGGGGCCCTGTGATGGAAGAAAACAACATGCACAACACACACTATGTGTAATCTGGAGCCGGAGGGCTCAGTTCGTGAAAAGAAAACAAAAAGACAATCAGATGACACACTTTTAGATTAGGCCATTGTTGCAGGGAGCTACTCTGATGATTACTCACGATACCAAAGACTGGACACAGACTGGATGAAATCGAGACAGCAGGTGGCTCATCTGGAGAGCCAGGAGAAGCAAGGCCCACGATTTGCCAAGGCGTCTTTCCTGTTCAAGCATGGAGCAGGGGGCTGACCCCAGGCAGGTCTGTCATCGGTGGCTTTCTCTGTGCAGTGGGGTAGTCTGGCAGGGCCTGTGTGACATGGCCCAGGCTGAATAGGGATGAACGTGGATTCAGTCCGAGTAGGCTGGATAAAGTTTCCAGCAAGCAGAACACAGTTGGGGAACCAAATCACGACCCACTTTTAATACACAGCACATTTACATGTAAGGAAATTCGACTGTACCAGGCAAACCGCTCTCCGGTCACGATTGCAAAGTCTCTGCACAAACCAGGGTTTCAAAAGTAGCTGGAAATCCTGACAGGCCGATTGCAGTCAGCAAAATCTTTGATCTTCTTCAGGTATAAGCCCGGTAAAAAATCAATGGCTTACATTGTTCTCACAAACTTGGATTTAGTCAGAAATAATTCTCTTCTCTCCCTCTCATGTGCAGCAGGCAGACATGCAGGCCACAATGCAGGCCTTTTCACAGTTTTCCATTGCAAAACTACACAGAACTAATGCCCAAATCACTTGAGATGTTCTCATTTTACTTCCCAGCTCAGAACTAACTGAAAATTGCAAGCTGTCTGGGATTTCCCCAAGAATCCAAAAGGTTTGGTTGGCTGATCTGTCTGTCAGTCACAACAAAGGCTCCCCCTTCAGATGCAAAAATGTGCCAAAAGCCCAAAACTACAGTTCCTACAGATTTTGACAATGGTCAGACAGCTCCTGTAGTCCGGTTCCATTTTAGGTCCCACCAGAACTGATTGGTCCAATTCGGCAGTCCAGGACCAAGATAGTGGAGATAAACAAAACAGTCCTTGCTGCAAAGAAGGCAGGTTAGACAAACTACATTATCATTATCACTCTAAATGATTTTCAGCAGATAGTTACATCTTTCAACAGAGCTCCCTCTCAGATTACTTATGACTGCAATCCAGGCAGCTCTTGAAGAGACAGTGCACAGAGGCTATACAGGCACTCTCTGGCAATCACATTTAAACTGCTAAAACACAGAACACCAGCCTGGCAGTGAGCATTTAGGCAAGCTCAATGAAGACTTTTTGGGAACCCCCATTTGTAGGGGGGATTACATTATAAAATAGCAAGAAAAAGTCTCTTGGCCAATAGCACTCACCTAACTGTGCATTAAATATCTGTAATATATGGATTTTAAAAATAATACCCCCAAAAAGCATACAAAAAAAACCCTGTAATACCTTAGTCAGTGCCGTAATACTATACTTCCGGTCCCCGTAATACTATACTTCCGGTCCAATAATACTATACTTCCGGTCCTCGTAATACTATCGTTGGGATCACCAACTTTTCTAGTGTCCAAAGCATAGTTTTTTTTGTTTCTTTTCTTTTATTCCTGAGAGAGAAGCAGGACTCCACGCGGGAAGGGGGATGTGAATGAAGAAGCGAGAACAAGCAGCACGGAACCATCCCACAAGGAATCAGAGGTAAAACCTCGTCAGCATTTAAGTATCCATATTACAAAAAATAACAGTTAGGTTCAAGTGAATCACTTGGCTGTAATTCCATCTCGAGGTTCTGGGAACGAGGAACCTCTCGAGCTTCGCTCTCGAGGTTACCTATGTCCCCAGAACCTCTCGATGGAATTACAGCCTTGTAATTCACTCAAACCTATCTATTATTCTATTTATAAATGCACAGTCAGGCACCAAATCTCATTTTCCTCCCAAAAAAATCTACTTACAGCCATTTTATAAGTGTAATAAGCCCCTCCAGGGTGTGCATCATATGATTTTAATACACTTCCCAGCGGTGTAGGGACACTCTGCCTTCGACCTCATGCTTTATTACACCCTTGGAGTATGCATTAAAATCCTATAATGCACATACTGGCATGGCTTATTACTTATCACACATAATAACCCACAGATTCTTCTCCTCCTTTGTCTGCTCTACTCTCAATCTACCCATACTATATTTCGTTCTCAGATTCTGCGCCTGTGTGCATGACTTTACACTTCTTTGAACTGAACCCCAGCTGCCATATGTTGGAGGACCACCTCTCTAACCTCTTCAAATCCCTTTTATTACTTTCCTTCCATCCTCGTTATCCACTGTCCTGCAGACTTTTATGCCACCATGAAGAGCAAATCTTGCCTTGGATATGTTAAGCCTATGTCACAAAGATGCTAAAAAGCATCAGCCCCAGGACCAACCCTTAAGGCATCCCTTAACCATATTCATCTTTGAAAATTCCCCATTGAACACCACCCTCTGTGCACCCCCTAACAGTTTCCAATCCAGGTACTTAGTTTCTCCCCTACAGCTATGTCCACCAGTTTCTGAACTAGCCTTCTATGTGGAAATCGAATGCTTTTCTATCATCCAGGTGCTGTACATCCACAGCCTGATGTATGTTAGCAGCCTTTGTTACCCCCAATTATAGAAGTCAATAAGGTTCATCTGACAAGATCCACCCACCAGGAATCCATGCTGTCTATTGTTCTGTAACCCATTTACCTCCAGGAATTCCACAAGCCTTTGGGATTCCTGTCTCGTACCCATTACTGATGTCATGCTGACAGGCCAGTTGTTCTCAGGTCATCCCTACTGCCATTCTTGTAAAGTGGCAATACATCTGATACCCTCCAATTGGCCAGTAGTACTCCTGTCTCCATTGAGCGTTTGAAGAGATCAGTCAACAGTGCCAAGAGCACTTGGTCCCTCACTTTTAGCAGCTTCGGGTTCAGACCATAAGAATCTGAAGCTTTGTCTATCCCCAAGTAACCCTAAATTACCTTCTCCTCTGCAATAGCCCCTATGTCAATGCCCTGGCCCTTCTCCTGAATGGGCCTGATTCCACACTACAGGAGAGGGTCATTCTCCTCTACCATAAAGGCAGAATATAAGTATGCACTGAGTATGTCTGCTTTAGCCTTATTAATTTCCTCCCACCCCTCCCATGTTTTCAGCCTGACAATCCCTTCCTTGGTTTTTCATTTCTTCTTGATGTAGAGACAGAAAGACTTGATTTCCTCCTCCTCTCTTGCAGCTGTTTTAACCAGACATCAGCTTTAATTTTCCTCTCTATTCTATTCACCTCCTTCAGGCTGTTTACATCTCCTGTTCCCATCAGTTTGATTATCTCTCTGATTGCCCTTAGCACTTCTCTTTCATTCCTCTTAAAGGGGCACTGTCAGCTTTTCACTCGTGTTTTTCAGTAATTCAAAAAAGTGTACTTGTTGGCACACGCCAATGAAATGTGCACCTTAGAATGTTCCCATAGAACTAAAAAGTATGCAGCTCTACCTGTTTTTATAATATTTAATGAAATTCCCTTTTCAAGTGTCACGATTATACTTGACCCGCAACCGGAAGCATATGGAGGTTAGGAACTCACATCATGAACGAGTACAGTCCTGAAGTGCAGTTTAATAGCATGCCCACTCTAAAAATGCATTGCCTTTGTAATTTGTGTTAAAAGGAACTGCTCCCAGTGCTTATGAACACAAGCTGAGCACTACAAGGCTTACATTTTTCAGTTTTAGACCACAGCTGAAATCCCATGCATGTACAAAAGTAACACAGCAAAGATCTCATGCATGCACAACAGTGTCTGCCCTTGCGCATGTGCAGGATTTGGCTGCAGTTTAAAGCAACCAAGCTGTAACTGTAAGCGTGTGCTGCAATCTCAGTATTTCAAGCACCGGAGCAGTTCCTTTAGCACAAATACAGAGGCAATGTATTTTAGAGTACGCATGCTGTAAACTGCATTTCAGGTCTGTGCTCATTCATGATGATGTCTCAACCTCCATATGCTTCCGTGGTAGGTCAATTAAAGCTAGGATGCTCAAGAAAGGAATTTCATTAAATATTACAAAAATAGGTAGGGCTGCATACTTTTTAGCTCTATGGGGACATTCTAAGGTGCACATTTCATTGGTGTGTGTGCCAACAAGTACAGTGTTTGGAATTACTGAAAAATGAGAGTGAAAAGCTGACAGTGCCCCTTTAAACCATATAGGCTTTATTCTCTCCTCTCCTCTCCTCTCCTCTCCTCTCCTCTCTTCTCTTCTCTTCTCTTCTCTTCTCTTCTCTTCTCTTCTCTTCTCTTCTCTTCTCTTCTCTTCTCTTCTCTTCTCTTCTCTTCTCTTCTCTTCTCTTCTCTTCTCTTCTCTTCTCTTCCCTTCTCATTCTTCCTTCCTTCCTACCACAGAGTTTATGACCTCTTCTAACCCTTCCTTGATTATATCTCCCTTTCTGTCTACACTTACTGCCAGCTTTACCCCCTCTAACCTATCCCTGAGTAATTACTGCATCCTGCTAAAATCAGCTCTCCTGAAATCTAGGACTCTGGCCACTAGCAAATCCATCTGTGTAGTGAAATAGCACCGTTACCTCAAGGAATCAATAATGTCCAAGAGGGTAGCATCTTTCAGAAAAAGAGATGTGTAAGAACAAGGGGCACAATTTGAAGATAGAGGGGGACAGCTCTGGGCAATGTGAGGAAGTATTTTTTTCACAGAGAGGGTAGTGGATGCATGGAACAGTCTTCCTGAGGATGTTGTGAGGTCAAAAACAGTGGGGGAATTCAAGAATGCATGGGACAGACAAAGCGCTTCTTGTGCGGGGTAGGAGGAAGTAGGCTGTTGGTTAACTAGGATCTGCAGCTTATCCAATAGGTAGGGAAATGTGCAGACTGGGTGAGCCAAGTGGTCCTTATCTGCCATCAAAATCTATGTTTCTATGTTTCTCCTTCACACATTCACCAAGCACTACAGATTGGATATTCAAAACTCTGCTAATGCAGCCTTTGGTATAGAGTTTGCAGGCAGCAGTTAGCAGGTAAATTCCTTTCCTGTTGGCATTTTTTCAGTTCCATGTCATCACATGACAATGATGTTGTCAACGTGCTGACAACAATGGAACAATGCCAACAGTGGCATTGTACCCATTGAAATTAAGTGTTTTTGCAGGGGCTTCACCCTACACCCCCATCAGATAACCAACTCCGAGCTGGAGGTGGCTCAGGTGAGGCGCCAACACCAGGAAGAAGAAGAGCAGCGGTGTGAAGCGAGACCATCACAGTGACCTGTCAAGATTTATTGCTGTGGTGGTCTTTGCTGATGAAATGTCATTCCGCTGTTTGTGGCGCAGGTACCGAGGTCTTCCCGATGACTCATCCCACTTGGGTGGTGTTATGCAATGCTAGATTGTCGAGGAACAAGACAGCTATTATAGCTGATCTTGTTGGGACAATCAATCTGGCTTGCATCACCGAACCTGACTGAATCAGAATACAGTCCCTGTATTGGCCTCTGCAGTTCGGCTGGGTACTTTCAGTGATACACACTTAAGGTTGGTTCATGAGGGGCAGGGTGTGGCTATTATATTTAAAACTGAACTTGACCTTGTGGATGTGCCACTGGAAGTACCATCTCCTTGAGTATATCCTGGGTGAGTGTGCAGGTTGTGGGATTCTCCTCATCTACCATCCACCAGGGGATGGTCGAGAATTCCTGCAGGAGATTGCAGACTTCATAGTCGATATGGTGTTAAGGTCCCCAGATTGTTGGTTCTGGGCTACTTTAATGACTCAATGATGAACTCTCACATTTGGCCAAGATCTCCTCAGCTGATGTCTCGCTGGGCCTGACACAGTAGTTACCTCCTTAACCCATATAGGGGTCACTCATTGGATCTGATCTTCCTACTGGGTATGGAGATAGCTGATTTGGGGTGGAACCAGTCTGCTGGTCAGACCATTATACCATAAGGTTCGGCTTCAGAGCACCCCAAATGGGTCTGCCCCAGGAGATGGTCCATACACCCTTTGAGGGAGTTGTCCCCGATGACCCGTCAGTGGTGCTGGACCTATTGGGTTTGTCGAATGTATGGTTGAGTCCAGGTGATCTCGTATTAGCTTATAATAAGGTGGCGGGAGATGCCCTGGACAAGATTGCTCCTGTTCATGTTCGACCTCTCACCCTTCGCCCAAGGCGCCCTTGGTTTGATGGCTCCTTGAAGGATATACGGCATGTTAGTAGAAGGATGGAGAGGGCGTGGCATTAGTCTGGTCTCGATGCCAACAGACTTAGGTTGATGGCACATTATGATGGCTATCAATCAGAAATCACCCGTAAGAAGGCAGAATTCCTGTCCATGGAGATTTCTGCTGCACGGACTTGACCAGTTCAGCTTTTTTGGACTGTTGACAGACTATGCAATCCAGTCTGTCTCCAGCCCAGAGAAGCATTTACTAAGCTGAAATGTGAGGAGTTTGCTCGATTCTTCACAGATAAGATTGCTGACATCAGGTCTGGCATTGCCTCGTCTTCTCCTATGAGGAATTGTGATGATCGGCGGGAGGTGACATTCACTCGGTCTGTCTGGTCAGGCTTCAGCAGACTGGAGTTCATGGATATTGTTGAGATCATCCAAATATTGCGTCCCACTAGTTATAGTTTGGATCTGCGCCCTACACCCCTTTTAGTAGGTTGTGTAGATGTTATCTGCCCGATCCTTGCTGAGATTGTCTGGCAGTCCTTGGAAAGGGGTATCTTTCCTGATACCCTTAAGGAGGCGGTTGTTCGACCACTCCTTAAAAAATCTTCCTTTGACCCAGACTGCCTAGCTAACTACTGACCTATCTCTAACCTGCCATTTGTTGTTAAGGTTATAGAAAAGGTAGTGGCACGGCAATTGGATGATCATCTTACAACTCACAATATCTATGGTACTCTCCAATTTGGTTTCAGGAAGAAGCATAGCACGGAGACTGCTCTGGTCCAGGTATTAAATGACCTCCTAATGACCAGAGATCAAAAGGCACGTTCCATCTTGGTCCTTCTTGATCTTTCTGCTGCATTTGACACTGTAGACCATGGTGTCCATTTAGATCGCCTGCGGCTTTTTTGTGGACTGTCTGGTACAGTCTTCAGGTGGTTTCATTCTTACCTCATGGGCAGATGGTAGAGTGGCCACTGATTTATTCCTCTGGTGCTCAACCTTTGCTCTGTAGAGTCTACAGGGGATCCATTTGGCCCCTTGTTGTTTACAGTGTACATGCTTCCATTGAGAGATATCATCAGGTGATACAGCTTGAGTTTTCACTGTTCTGCAGATGATACTCTGCTGTCGTCTTTTTCTACCTGGACAGAATGATGCACTCGCCATGCTAAATAATTACTTGCTGAGATCAGATGTTGGATGAATACCAGTTCACTAAGGCTGAATCCTGATAAGACTGAGGTGCTGGTGAGTGGACTCTGGTCATCTCATGGCGGGTATGAGGGCTGGACAAGTATCGGGTTTGTTCCTTGACAGCGTCCCTCATTACCTCAGGCCAGGTGCTTAACATGGGTATTATTTTTGATGAGGGTTTGACACTTAAGTCTCAGGTGTTGGCCATCATCAAAACCTCTTTACCATCTTAGGAATATTGCCCAGGTGAAACACCTGGTTTCCCTGATGATTTTCCAATGTTAGTCCATGCCTTTGTTACTTCCCACTTGGATTATTGTAATTCCCTCTACCTAGGGCTACCTGCGGTTAACATCCACTGCTTGGCAGCTAGTGCAGATCGCAGCAACCAGGCTTTGACTGGGACTTCTCAGTCTAGTCATATTACACCTGTGCTCGTGAACTGCACTGGCTGCCTGTTCAGTGGTGGATCACCTTTAAGTTAGTTACTGACCTTTAAAGCCCTACATGATCAGGGACCGGTTATCTGCAAGACCTCCTTGTTTCCCTATTGTCCCATCCGTCCCTCAATCCACCGACAAGGGTTGCTGGAGATTTCGGGTTTGCTTGAAGACATCTGGCCCTTGTGCCTTTTCTTTTTCTGCACCAACCCTGTGGAATTCTCTACCTCGTCGGTTAAAAGAGTGCCTGACCATTGATAGTTTTAAAACTGAATTAAAACCTATTTATTTGAGTTAGCATTCCCTAAGTTCAGCTAATTCTAATTCTGTTGTAATTTTATTGTATTTTATTGTATTAATCTGTTTTAGTGCTGTTTTATCTAATATTTGTTTATTGTTTGTTCAGCGCTTAGGTTATGAAAAGCGCTTTAAAAATAAAATTGATTTGATTTGACTGCATACAGTTTTTTTCATGGATACTGCTTCTCAGAAACCATCTGTAATTACTACCCATTGATGGTGTAAAGTGCTACAAAAAGAAGACATTTCTTCATACTTACCATGATTTCCTTTTCTGTTAGCTCCTACATTGTCAATGGGGCCCTCACGGGAGCCTCGCCCTGTGGGAGAATATTGTCGGTATGCCAGCATTGGGATGTCCATTGTCCTGTTACAACCTCTGTTTGTAAGTCTGTCTGGGCAACCCTCTATAGTTTAAGTGCTGTGCTTGTGTTCATATGCAAAAAATAAATAAATAAGGCGCAGTTCCACATTAGAATGTTGGCTGCTATCATGCAATTTTAACGGGTTCAAATTTGTTGCTAATGGAGGGTGCCTCCTTTGTTGCAGGTGAGTTCTAAATCTGCATGCAGTTCCTTTGCTGTTTAATAAATCTTTCTTTCAAGTTGCTTAAGTTTTGCAAGTCCTTCCAAGGCATAGACTTTTGGAAGATGAGCCTCGATCACTCACTTGTCCGTCATCTGAAGATGTAGGCCACCGTTTATTATATTTTATTCTGGCTAGAGTTATCTGTGTAGACAGATATTGTATGTTTTTGCATGTCAAGTCAACCGGTATGATTGTTATTTCCATATTTAGAGGCACTGCGAGGACAACAGTGACTGGAGTGTTGCTGTTATCCGGAATCCTCATGTGTGCAACATTCTGAGGCTGATTTAGCCTTTGGACTGTGCTATTTCCCCAAGTAGAGTTTACAGTATCCATCTGTAATCACTACCTATTGACAATGTACAGTAGGAGCTAACAGAAAAGAAAATTACAGTAACTATAAAGAAATGTCTTTTTCCCTACTGTGAGCAAGTTCACCTTGCTGTTTCTTCATGGCCTCTTGTGACAAATAAATGCAGGGCTCTGTTTCCACAGCAAAGCCCATGCTACTTCCGCCAGCCGGGCCTTAGGGACATGGCATCATCTGGTAGGGTTCCGAGAGGGTCCACCTCTATGATTTCAGCAACTGTGAAGTACTCATTTGGCTGGATGTGTCTATCCTCACTACCTGCTTCTGGGTGGTCCCTGGCAGACTTATGGGGCAGCTCCTGCATTCTTGTTGGGGTTCTGAATTTAGACATAGGAAATGGGCAGACTGGGTGGGCCAAGCGGCCCTTATCTGCCATCAAAGTCTATGTTTCTATGTTTATTTATTTATTTTTTGAAATTGTATTTTATCCTCCCCGTCCTCTCCAAGCCCTTTTCATTAGGACCACCAGTGGAGTCTGCCCGGCTTCTGCCACTTACCTTGGCCATCCAGCCCCCCATGGAGCAATGGTTCTTTCTCCAGGTGGGGATGGGGGGCTGCTACACTCCAAACAATTCTGATTTTGTCAAGAACTTGGCTGGCCAGGCAGATGCGAACCATAAGAGGTCTGCTCCAGTGCTCTGTCTTCTCGGAGCCTGGAGAGCATTTTTCCCTGTTTTTCTGTGGACATGACATACGCCCTGGACATCAAGGCATGACCTCCAGTGTCCATCATGCCCTCCCCTTCTGACCAACTGGGCACTTGCTGTAACCCAGGCCTCTGCCAGACCTCTGCCTGAGGCAGTCCAGTGCCGAGCCACCACCCCTCTCCCTTCCTGGAGAAGGTGAGTAGTCCTTGGCTGGCCCTCCGACTTCCCGGGCTCATTCCCTAGCCTGGGTCATCAGTGTCACGAGAGGTAGTGCTACCGCTGCACCAGTGGGCCAGACTATTTCTATGTTTCCATGACTGCCTGGAGCCCTGACTCAGTCTCCTCTGCTGATGTGGCAATTGCATTGTTCTTCTAGCTACATCTTTTTCTTTGGCTCCTGATAAAATGTTTTGCACTTTCCTCTGCTGTACAATGAAGCTGTCTGAGCTACCTGTGAGCACACATCTTCTGAGCCCACACGGGAGAGGGAGGCCTTTTTTCTGCAGATTTGGTGCCTTCCCCTACACCGAGGAACCATGCAGCCAGTCATCCAGTGAAGCCTGCTGGGGGCTCCCATTCCAGCACTGGTGCTGTTTTTCTGCCAGTCGGCAGATGGAGGCATCTCCAAGGCAGAGCAGGGAGAGCACACCTCTCTTTATAAAAGTATACATGCTCAAATGGCCTCCCACTTGCAGCCCTCATGTGAAGGACCCGTGAAAAGGACATTGAGAGTCTGCTAGGAGTCAGCCAAGGGACACAGCCAACAGCCAGGAGCACTGTACATCACATCCCAGGTAATTCTGCATTGTTTCTGGGAGAAGGGGCAAGAGAGAGGGACTGACCTGTCCTAGCTGAAAGCTGACTGGGTGGTTCTGCAGAAAAAAAAAAATCTGCCACACACAAGTTAACACTATTGGGATAGAGGAGAGGAGGGAAAAACAGTTATATTCATACCTGTCTGTGACATTGCTAGGATGGTTTTGGTTACAGGGTTGTTTTGTACAAACATACAAACACACAAACTGCCAGCAGATATCAATCAATCAATCAATCAAATCTTTATTTATTCAGGCGATCATCAGATATAGGCCACACAAGCTATCAAGTCTGCTTGCGTGTGCAGCTACCATCCACTTACACTGCAGCTGCCCCTTCCCTCCCCGCATAATGGCAACCCTCCCCCTCACTTTGCCTCATCTCCTCTTAAAACTGCCCACTAACGTACAGGAAACCATTTCTTCAGGCAGCGTGTTCCACATGGATACCACCCTTTCTGTGAAAAAGTTCCTCCTCATTTCTCTCCTGAATCTTCCACACTCCAACCTTATCCCATGCCCCCTTATGTCTCTCCCTCCCTTTAACTTAAAATCCCCTCTGTACCAGTCTTGTTTATACCCTTCATATATTTAAAGGTCTCCTATCCCACCTATCTTCCATGGAATACATGTTCGGTTCCTTCAGCCTCTCCTTGTAGTGTTTGTCTTCCATTCCCTGGACCATCCTTGTTGCTCTGTGCTGTATCCCCTCCAGTAACTTAATATCCTTCTTCAAGTATGAGAAACCAGTACTGCATGCAGTACTCCAGGTGCAACCTCACCAATGACCCGTACAGTGGCAGGATCACCGCCCCCCTCCTGGAGGTGATACCTCTAGCAATAAACCACAGCACCTTATTGGCTTTTGCTGCTGCTTTCCTGCACTGTGCTGAGTGGTTTATCTGTCCTGTTATTATCACCCCAAGATCATTCTCCTCCTCTGTAGTAGTTATTTGTACCCCTCTCAACTAATAACACCCCCTTGGGTTCCTTGCTCCCAAGTGCATGACTTTGCACTTCTTTGCATTGAACCCCAGCTGCCATGTGCCTGACCAGTTCCCAAGTTTTGTCAGATCATCCTGCAACCCCTGCCACCCTACTGTGTCATCCACCACTGTTCCGATCTTTGTGTCATCCACAAAAAGGCTAATCTTGTTCTTAATGCCATGCGAGATGTTGGCTATGAAAATGCCAAACAACACCCAGACAAGTACCAAGCCCAGAGGCACTCCAGTTACCCTCAGAGATGAGAATTCCCCTCCCACCACTACCCTCTGCTTCCTCCCCTGCAGCCAGTTCTTGATCCAATGCACCATCTTTGTCCCTGCTCTCTGGTATTCTACCTTGTTAATCAGCCTCCCATGTGGCACCAAATTGAAGGCTTTACTGAAATCCAGATACAGGATATCCATAGCATGGCTCTTGTCAAGTGCCCTAGTCACCCAGTCATAATAGTCAACCAGGTTGATCTGGCAAGATCTTCCAGAGACAAACCCATGTTGCTTATCATCCTGGAGCCCATTACCTTCCAGAAAGGTTACCAACCTCTCTTCAAGGATAATGTCCACTATCTTCCCTACAATGGAGGTAAGGCTTAATGGTCTATAGTTGCCTGGCTCATTCTTAGGTCCACTTTTGTGGAGGGGTAAAACATGAGCCATCCTCTAGTCCTGGGGTATGCACCCTTTCCCAGAGAGGTAGCCTGTAAAACATTGGCTGGACAACAGGACACAGAGGGTAATGGTAAATGGAGTCCACTCCAAAGAAAGGGTTACTAGTGGGTACCGAGGGTTCAGTACTGGGACCAGTCCTCTTTGTTTTTTTGTGAACAGTAAACTTTACTGGTGTAGGTAATAGTACATACCTACATACATGCTGTTACAGCAGTAAGGTGTACAGAGAGAAAAGCACATGACATAATTTAGATTAATGTAACATGGTAAAAAGCATATACAGTACAAAAGATCAGTGTGCTTTGTGACACAGAACTACCTCCCCTCTGCCAGCACCCAGGACAGAGGCTGGGTATATCCTGCTGAGGGCTTCAGATGCGTGCATCTGTGCATGTCTGGTCTCTGATCGGGCAAGAAGAGGGGGCCCTGGAGCCCTGTGCATGACTGAGCTTGGCTGGACTGATTTTGACCAGTTACTCTATTGACAGTAATGCTTCCAGTGGTCCCCATCTGTCCCGGTAGGCCTCCGGCAAGTGGCACATGTGGTATATATATTTTTTTCCATGCGAGGGCCTCTAGTTTTGTGTTATGCCATTCCGCATATGAGGGACCAGTTCATCCAGCCAGTATTTCAAGATTAATTCTTTGCCATAGCTGCAATAAGGAGATGTGGTACTTTCTTCTACCCAGGATCACCTCCATGTTGATTCCCAACAGACACGCTTGGGGTAAAAGCGCTATCCAGCCCCAACAATGGGTTCATATGGGACGTTATGTCTTCCCACAGTGGTCTAGCCTTAGGACAATCCCAGAGGATATGCCTAAGGGAGCTCTTTAACTTGTTTGCATCTGGTGCATGTGTCATTGGTGAGTTTACCCATTTTGAAGAGCCTAACCGGGATGTAGTAGAGGTTGTGGGTTATTTTGTATTGCATCAGTCTCAGGCCATGAAATCTGAGGTATTGGTGCACTCCCTTCCATACTGGGGGAGGCTGGTTGTGGGGTGTGTAGTTCATTGAACTCCAAGTTCCAGTATGCACTAACCATGGTGTGTGTGTGTGTGGGGGGGGGTATCAATAGAGACTAGTTATTTGCATAGTTGGGAGATGACGTGTCTTTTGGATGCCAGACCATGGAGCTCGTCCCAGTTTTCAAATCAGCTTGTGCTCCAGGGTCTGGGTCTTAAGGCCGCGGACACCATGTACTGAAGCTGGAGGTAGGGAAATGCGGGGACTCTGGTGTGTTCTGTCATTTGCTGGAACTGGAATAAAGGCTAAAGCAAGTTCCCTTTCATCAGCCAACGGGGCCCAGGTCCAGGGTTCCTAGCCAGCGCATTGGGATTGCTTTGTTTTGTATTATAAAGTTTGGGTTTCTGGTGAGTGGTTGGGTTAGGTCTAGGCTGGGGCATGTGCCTAGGAGGTTATGTAGCTGCTTTCTGACCATATGGGCCTTACTGATTGGGGTGTTTTTCAAGGAGGTTGGGATGGTAGAGTGGGGTATCGAGGTGACAGCTTGCATGCTGAATTTGGCTCTGTCACATAGATGCCTTTCCATGCTTTTCCACTGGGAACAGGGACCGCTCGGTCTCAGTGTGTCTCGTTTCCTCCACCATAGAAAGTGGGTGACATGGGCTGCCAGGTAGTATAGCTTAAAATAAGGATGCTGTAGGCCGCCCTGTTCCTTGGAGGTGGTGAGTCTGTGGTAGGTTCTATGCGGTGGCCTACCATTCCAGAGGAAGTTGGACAGGGTAGTTTTTAACTTAACAAACCAGTCATTGGTGAGTACACATTCTGTCATGGTTATGGCGTATAATAGTCAAGGGAGTATATTCATCTTATTGATGTTTATGCATGCTCAGAGGGTAAAGGGGAGCGAGATCCAGTGATTTAGATCCTGTGTGATCTGGGCTGGAGAGAGGTGAGGTTAAGTGCAGTCATAGTGTTTTTGGATTGGGATATATGAATATCCAGATATTTCAGAGCGGTGGGCACCATGTGCCCCCCCCATTGTGTCGTTTGTGGTCTGAACGTGTGTCAGTTAAGGGGCATAACATATGACTTGCTGAGGTTAATTCTGTAGCCAACCACCTGTTTAAATTCTCATAGGATTAAGAGGGCGGGGGAAATGGAGTGTGTCGGGCCATCTAGGTGCAGTAAGATATTGTCTACATAGGTGGAGATTTTATACTCAGCCTCTCTAACTCCGATCCCCTGATACTGTGCTCCTCCAAGATTCTCCTAGTGAGGAGTTCTAAGTATATGTTGAATAGAAAGGGTGATAAGGGGCAGCCTTGTCTAGTGCCTTTACATAGCTCAAAGGGGGCTGAGAGGGACCCGTTACAGAAAATTCTAGCCGTAGGGTTGGAGTATAGTAGTTTTATCCACCCTATGAGGAAGGCGGGGAAGTTGAATGTCCATAGGGTTTTGAATAGGAATGGCCACATGACTCTGTCAAGGCCTTTTCTGCATCCAGGGACAGCAGGGCGGCTGAGGTCTTGGAGTCTTTTGCTGCTGTATGTATGTAAGCGAACTTCCTTGTCTGATCCGATGGTAAGCATCCTTGCATGAAGCCTACCTATTGGGTTCCTATGAAGGGGTCTCAGACTTCTGAATCGGGATGCCAGGATCCTGGCCATTATTTTGAGGTACGTGTTGAGGAGAGAGATTGGCCTATAGCTGTCCATGAGGGTTGGGTCCTTGTGGGGTTTTGGGATCAATGTGATAAATGCTTCCTGTAGGGAAGGGTCTAGGTGGGAGGTATCGTACTCTTCGTTGAAGAGGCGTACCAGGGGTCCCTCAAAGCTTGGTGCCACAGCTTTGTAAATATTTGTGAAGACGCTATCTGGGCCAGGGGCTTTATCCAAGGTCAGGGTGTTGATGGCCTTCCTGACCTCCTCTATGGTTATGGGAGCACCCTGTTTGTTTTGAAGGGTTGGGGCAAGTTTGGGCAGGTTTGCTTTTTGTAAGAACTGACTGGTAGCGTTGGTGGGTGCTGGTGCATCTCTGGAGTATAGGTCCGTGTAGAACTCCCTGAATGCTGAGGCTATGTCTGTGGGGTGGGACAGCGTGATCCCCACTTCGGAACGGATCAGTAGTATGGCTCTTTTGGTTTTTGCTGTTTAAATCGGAGGGCTAGGAGTATCCCTGCTTTTTCCCCTGGTCAATATAGTTGGATTTTGCTTGAAAGATGGTGAATTGCACATGTTCCCTTAGGAGTTCCCCGTATTTTGCCCTGGCTGAGTTCAGCTGGAGGTGAATAGGGCCTTAAGCCCCGCCCGACACCACCCTTTTAGGGGTCTCGGATAGTGTGCAACAGTGACACACTTGGCCTCCCTCTTTCTTTCCTGGTGGTGGCCAGGCATATTAGCTCCCCTGTGGGGTGCATTTGAAAGCACCACAAAGGAGTTAGTGTCGAGAGCAAAGTAGGACTGGACACAGTTCTTGATTTTAGCAAGACACGTTGGGTCCTTAAGCAGGTTATTGTTGACCCTCCATATTCTATCATTATGTGTCTGGTTTGGGGGAAGGAAAACTAGGGTGACAGGTGAGTGGTCTGAGATGACCCTCAGTCGGATCTCGCAAAGACAGGTAGAATTGTGTATTGTTTGGTTTACGAGAAAGAAGTCTAGTCTAGAGTGGGTGTTGTGGACAGGTGACCAAAATGTGCAGTCTCCGGAGGATGGGTGCAGTATTCTCCAGACCTGCACCAGCGATAATGAATCCTGCAGCTCCCTAAGTGCTCCTTGGAAGTGTGCGAAGTCTATGTTTTTAGGTTTGGACTTGTCTACCTCGTTATTCAGGACCACGTTCCAGTTCCCGACCAGAATGGTGGGGAGAGTGGGCATAGCTGACAGGATGGATAGGAGCCTCATGAAGAACTATGGGTCATCGGCATTAGGACCATAGATTGATGCCAGGATGACCTCTGACTGTCCCAGCCACCCTCTGATAATTACGTACCCAATGGCTGGATCTAGATGTTGTTCACTGACCTGAAACTGGAGCTGCCTGTTTATCAGAATGGCTATCCCTGCTTTTTGTTGTTCGCTCCTGCTGAAAGACCTGTCCCACCCACTCTTCTCTAAAGTAGTGCCTGGTAGGTGATAGTATGGGCCTTCTGCAGAAAGGTGATGTGTGCTCCCTAGGATATGAGGTGTTTGAGTATTTGATATTGCTTTTGTTTTGTTTGAGCCCCTTTGATATTCCAGGATATGCTTATGTAGGGATTAGCCATCCCTTTTACTGTAAGTTGGTTGTAGAAGTGATTGGGAGCACGGATGACTCCAGTGAGTCAGTTTGTGGAGTGTTGGGACCGCTGTTCTGGGTTTGAGAGAAACACATCTCGCTAGGTTGGTCCTCAGCGAGCTGAGGTGGTACCCTGTTACTGTTTTCCAGTGCAATTCTCTGGTATAAGACAGACATAAAACTAGTCTAACAAAACATGCTGTCTCTACCAAAATTAATTCTAAAAACAATGTACAATCTGTTAACAACCTATGTGAGGACGAGAGGGCTTGGGGGGCCTGCTTGAGCTCGCTGCCCAAGCCACTGGGAGCTCGGGGTTAGTGGGTGGTAGCAGGAACACAGTTCCAAAGGTCCAGAAGGGCTCCAAGCACTCCATGCACCTTTGTCCATGGTATCTTGATTCATTTTTAGAGTAATTCTTTCAACTATATAATTGATTGTCCTGCAGACTCAAGCCATATTCCTTCATGTAGGGTCACAGGTGTTAAAGAGTATTGACATGTGGGGGATGGGCCTCCAGGTTGTGTGTTCCACACCGTAAACCCTGTCCCCATTGGTAGCACAGTGACTAATTGGAGCCTTGGGGGTATGCACCCCTTCCTGAATGTCTCATTCTGATCCCTGGTGCAGCTCTGACATCTCTAGTCAGAGTTTCAGGCTTCCGCTGATAGGCTAGCGTGGCTAGGGGTCGCAGCACCACTAGGCACAGGTTTGAGTGTTGGCCCATCTTTGGTGATTGGGGGTTGGGTTTTGGGTGCCCTGTGAGATGGGGAGGAGCTGGTGAGCTTGCTACACAGACCGATAATGTTCTACCCCTCCTCGCCCCCCCCATGTCCCAGGAGCCCTCCTGTTGGTTGTGTTGGTGTGTCTTTGCTACCATGGCTGCTGCCATGGTGTGGTATGCTATGGGGGGGCTGCCGGTTACAGAATAGTGAGGGGGAGAGTCCCGTAGAGGTCTCCTCTTTTGCCTGGTACTGTTAACTGGTCAGGGCTGTGCAAGATGCACAGGTTTTTCTGCCATGTCTCATGCTTGGTTATGCCCATCCGTAGGGATGTGGCTATGTGTTTAGTGGGGATCTCCCTAGGACGTCCATAGGGAATGTCTGCCCAGTTGCCCTGCTTGCCTGCGGTGAGCTGTCTGGTGATTGTGGGTGCTGGGCAGGTGTGTTCGCTTATCCCAGCTGTGTGGTGATCAAGGAGTTATTACCTTGTGCCAGCTGGGTGGCCCGTGTTCAGGCCTAGTCTAACCTTATATCATCCCATTCCTACCCCTCCCCGCTAGGTCACTTTGCTTTCATTACGACCCCTTTTTGGACACAGGAAGAGTGGTGGGTTGTGGGTTGCAAATCAACCACCGCCGCCAAGAAACACATCATGCATAGTATGAAAGCACAAGTATCAAAAGCACATTATTAAGGGCACCATAGTAAGTGTCCGCCGGCCCACCCCCCACAGAGATACACATTGCCATCAGACAGTCAATGCCTGCGAAGGGCTTTGGAGGTATCGGGTCCCGGTCTTGGCAACAGTGGGTCCCGGGGGGTGGGGAGTGGGCACCCAGCAGTAATCCTCACTGAGTTTTATCTGTGTTCGCTGCTGCCTGGTGCCTGCATTCTCAGCTGCTGTGGATTCCAGCCAGCACTCTGTGTTAACTACAGCAGTCCGAGGCAGGATGTCCTGCAGCCAGTTGTATCTGTACAGGTTCTCTTAAGTGTAGATATGGGCTTGGGTCTGAAAATTCCATCCTATTACTTGGCTCCTAGATCAGTATCATTTTCTGGATTATCTGGGAGGGGCAGCTCTAGGGCTTCCCCTGAACCATGCCATACTGTGAAGAATAGTATCAATAATGTGGTAACCACTTACAAATAATTATGTTTACAGGCGAGTTTAAACAGTCTGTTCCTCCTTAGGCTGGTTAGGAGCAATCCATCTGTCCGATGTCTCTGCAGTGGCTCTGTCCACCCCCAGGACTGTGTCTGCTGCTGCACAGCTGGCATTTGAAATGTTAATAGACTAGCTCTGTGCCTGTAGGAGTCAAGAGTCATGCCTTTCTCTGAGTGGGCATCTTCCGGGTTGATGTGCTGATGTCCTATGGGCGCTGTTGTCTGGTCGGCGTTGGGTTAGTCATTCATCTGGGATGCTCAAGTGTAAGCCAGGGTTCTCAGAGGATGTGGGCTGGCAAGTAAGTAAGGCATTGTTGTGGTATGAGTGGGCCTCAGGGGTGGGAGGGGAAAAGGATCACAGATCTCCATGTAGAAGGTCACCTGGGGGCCAGTGACCATCACATGGTATGGTTCAGTTTGGCCACTAGAACTAAATCATCCCATTCCAAGGCAAAAATATGGGACTTCATAGGAGCTGACTTTGATAAGATGGCCAACAGAGTTAAGCTAGCCCTGGCAAGAAGAAATACAGGTGAGGGGGGTATAGGCAAAATGGGCAAGCATTAAGGATGCAATACTTGAAGCAACATCCCATTGTGTTAGGGATAAAAGCAAGAGCAAAAGAAGGAGGAAACCACTTTTGTTCTCAAAAACAGTAGGAGAAAGGGTCAGAGCCAAAAGGCTGGCCTTCAGGTAATATAAGGAATGCAGTGAGATGAAGATAGGGAGGCATACCAAACTTCCCTAAGGGAAGCAGGGAAGGCAGTAAGGCAGGCAAAGGCCCAAACTGAGGAAACACTAGCATGAACAGTAAAAGAAGGGGACAAGACTTTCTATAGATACATTAGTGAAAGGAGAAAGTCCAGAGGGGGTATTGCTAAGATCAAAGGGGATAAGGGGGAGTGCATGGAGGAGGACCAAGGAAAAGCATCTATCCTAAATAGATACTTCTGCTCAGTATTTACTGAGGAGAAGGTAGGGCAGGGCCCACAGCTCAGCATCATGGACACAGGGGAGAGGGAGGTGTGCACAAGTCCCTTCACAAAAGAAAGGGTCCTACAAGAGCTCGCTAAGCTCAGGGTGGACAAGGCAATAGGAACTGATGGCATACATCCCAGGGTACTAAATGAGCTAAGGGTGGAATTAGCAGAGCCATTATCAGAACTGTTTAGTGAGTCTCTGAGCACAGGAGAGGTCCCAGAAGATTGAAGAAGGGCTCATGTGATCCCCCTCCACAAGAGTGGTAGTGGGGAGGAGGCAGGGAACAACAGACCAGTCAGTCTTACCTCAGTAGTGGGCAAGATTATGGAGACACTCCTTAAGAAAAGGATAGTGCAACACCTGGAATCCATAGGAGCCCAGGATCCAAGACAGCATGGGTTTACAACAGGAAGGTCCTGTCAAACTAATCTCATAGATTTCTGTGATTGGGTAACCAGAATGGTGGACAAAGGAGTGCAGTTGATGTCACCTACCTTGACTTCAGCAAAGCTTGATACTGTTGCACATAGAAGATTGATTAATAAGCTGGGTAGGCTCAGGGTGGGTCAGAAGTTGGTCAACTGGGTGGCAAACTAGTTGGTGTGCAGAAAACAGTGAGTGGTGGTAAATGGTATGCAGTCAGAAGAGATGCAAGTCACAAGTGGGTACCTCAGGGATCAGTCCTGGGGCCAGTCCTCTTCAATGTTTTCATCAGTGACATTGCAGATGGACTAGAGGGTAAGGTTTGTCTGGTTGCAGATGACACCAAGATCTGCAACAGAGTAGAAGATCCAGATGGGTTGGGCAGAATGAGAAGAGATCTGGATAAACTGGCAAAATGGTCAGAAGAGTGGCAAATGGGGTTTAACACAAAGAAGTGCAAGATCATGCACGTAGGGAAGAGAAACCCTGAAGCCACCTATAGGTTAGGAGGGGAGTTGCTGGCAGTCACAAGGGAAGAAAGAGACTTTGGCATCATCATCACAGATGACCTGAAATCATCCAAGCAAACCACTAAAGCAGTAGGTAAGGCTAGAGGATGTTGAGGTGTAATAGTAGGGGTCTCACAAGTCGTAAGAGGGAGGTAATAATCCCTCTTTACAAGACACTGGTTAGGCCCCTATATGGAGTACTGCGTGCAGTACTGGAGGCCACACCTGCGCAAGGACATTAACTAAATTGAGGCAGTCCAGAGAAAGGCAACCAAAATGGTGCAGGGGCTGCATCAGAAAACATATGAGGACAGATTAATGGAGCTTAATATGTATACCCTGGATCAAAGGAGGAGAGAGAGTGATATGAATGAAACATTCAAACACCTTAAGGGCACTAACAAGGTGAAAGAGTCTAACCTGTTTCAATATAAGAAAAATAGCAGGACAAGAGGACACAGCATGAGATTCGAGGGAGGCTGATTAAGGGGTAATGTGAGGAAGTTCTTTTTCACAGAAAGGGAGGTGGATGAATGGAACGGCCTACTCAGGAAGTGGTAGATATGAATACAGTTCAGAGCTTCTAACAGACATAGATTAGGCATAAGGGAGCAATACAGATGAGTATGAATAGTTAGACCATTGACAGAGTACAGGTCTGTAGCACATTCGTAAGGTAGAAAAAGAAATGGGCAGACTGGATGGGCCTTGTGGTCCTTAACTGCAGTCAACTTCTATGTTTCTATGTTTCTGTGTTGGTGCTCATCCTCATGGGGTCTGTGATGGGTTGGATCTTGGCTGATTTGTAGCTGTACAGCAGACAAAGGGTTGGTGGCAGTAGCACAGGGGGTTTTGAGAAGAAGAAGAGCCATAAATCCACCAGGTGTCCTTGGCCATTCACTATGTCCCAGAAGGTAAAATAACAGGGATAAGAGAAAAAGAAAAGGAAAAAAAAAGTGGGTGGGGTAGCTGCCTATGACCTTCTGCTTCTGCTTAACTGTGGTGTAAAAGCGTCGTCACCCTCCCTCCAGGGTCGGTTTCCTACCTTGTTCAGATGCTTTAATGTGGGGTTTGACTGTCTGTCAGGGCTATTGGAGGGTTTGAGGGTTCTTCCTGCTTGAGCGACCAGTTCTGTAGTTATCCAGCTGGGGAAAGTGACTGGGCTTCAGAAGCTGTTTCTGGATAAGGTTGTTGATGTTGTTTTGAGGCTGCCCCTTCACATCCTGTGTGCTGCCCTTTTGTTATTATGCGGGTGTTGGGAAGACTTTGGGGAATAGTTGTGTCAGCTCCTTACAAGCAGTGTTCGCGTTTTGAAATTCATTGTCCCCAGATGAGGTAGAGACTATCAGGCAGGCAGGATGAAGCATTCTGTAAGGAATGCCAGCTTGGTGGAAGGCTTTCTTCATGCCTTGGTAGGCTTTTTGTCTGTCCCTGATATCTGGCATCACATCGCTGTAGATGTGTATGCGGTGCCCATTCCAATGAAGAGCACCTTTTTTCCTAGCCTGGTTTTGTATGAGTGCCTTGTCTTGTAGGCTCTGGCAGCAGGCGATGATAACTCTTGGTTTCTCTCCCTGGAGTGCTGTGGATCTGAGCAATCTGTGTGCGTACTCCAGATGTATTGCTGCTCCTGGTGTTGGGAGTCTGGCTACGTCCTATAGCAGGCTTTGAACAAATGTGCAGGGTCGGAGCCTTCTGATCTTTCCGGTACCCCGACGATGACCAGATTATTTCTCCTAAGTTTACTTTCTTGGTCCTTGATTCTGTCCTCGAGTTTGGCTAGCTTTTTACAGGTATCCATCAGTTCCTTATTCTCCTGGAGCTGTTGGTCTTCCACTGAGCTGACGCTTGATTCAACATCCGATACCCTTCTGGATAGGATCTCCACTGCCAGCTTGAACGATTTAAAGTCTGTTGCTAGGTCGGTCATGGATAGCTTCATAGAGGCTAGTTTGGCGAAGAATAAGTTTTTCATTTATCATTTCAGCCACCAGGATAGTGGGTGGTGAGACTAAGGGAGCTCTTGTTTTGCTCACTTGCAAGGTTGGCTGCTGGTTTTGTGAGGGCGGTTGTACAGACACTTTCATTTGTTGTTGTTCTGAGATGTTCATGATTCGTTCTCACTCTTGATTTCTTTTCTGCTGTTGTTCCCCAAACAAAATCTTTGTTTCTTGTTTCCAAAGCTTTAATTAAAAATAGTTGAAAAGATGCATTTTAAGTGGTATCCACGGAGCTCAGAGGATTGCTTCCATTCAAGTCGAGCACATCACATGACTCAGGACCAGTCCTCTTCAATGTTTTTATAGGTGACATTGCAGAGGGACTGGAAGGAAAGTATGCCTCCTTGCAGACGACACAAAGATCTGCAAGAGTGTTGATACATAAGGGGGTGGAAAGGATGAGAAGGGACTTGGCAAGGTTGGAGGAATGGTCAAATGTATGGCAGCTTAGATTCAATGCAAAGAAGTGCAAAGTAATGCACCTGGGAAACAAAAATCCAGGGGAAGAGTACATAATGGGGGTACTAACAACAACAAAAATGGAAAGGGACCTGGGGTAGTCATATCAGATTACCTAAATGTAGGCAAGCAATGTGAGAAGGCAGTAAGGAGGGCTGGGGATACTGGGATTCATAGGGAGAGGTATCACCAGTAGAAAACAAGAAGTTGTTATCCCTCTGTACAGACAGTTGGTGAGACCCCATCTGAATACTGTGTGCAGTTCTGGAGACCTCATCTCCACAAGGACATAGACAGGATGGAGGCAGTCCAGAAGAGGGCATTAAAATGGTGCAGGGTCTGCACCAGAAGCTATCGAAGAGAGACTAAAGGAGCTTAATATGTATACCCTCAAGGAAAGGAGTGAGAGGGGGACATGATAGAAACATTTAAGTATATCAAAGGAATCAACAAAGTCCAAGAGGGTAACATCTTTCAGAAAAAGAGATGAGCAAGAACAAGGGGGCACAATTTGAAGGCAGAGGTGGGATGGCTCAGAGGCAATGTGAGGAAGTATTTTTTTATGGAGAGGGTTGAGGATGCATGGAACAGCCTTTCTGAGGAGGTCATTGGGTCAAAAACAGTGAGGAAATTTAAGAATGCATGGGACAGATATAAAGCAGTTCTAGTGGGGAGTAGAAGGAAGTAAGCTGTTGGTTAACTAGGATCTGCAGCTTATCCAGTACATAGGGAAATGGGCAGACTGGGTGAGCCAAGCTGTCCTTATCTGCCATCAAAGTCTATGTTTCTGTGTTTCTGTATAGTGAGCAACTCAGTTAATGGCTCTGCTAGGATCTCTGCCAACTCCTTCAATACCTGGGGGTGTATGCCGTCTGGGCCACATCAATACAGCTCAGTCTCACTGACATTAAACAACTGCTCAGGGACCAGACCCTCCCCTTCGATTGTTTCCAGCTGCTGTTTAATGAATGGCTCAATTTCGTCATCTGCGGCACTGAGACATTCGCCTCACAACTTCAGCTGTCTGATTCCGTGTCTCCACTTGAAGCAGTCCAATCACCTCTTACTTGCACAAAATAGACTACTGCTGCCCAGGCATTGGTGAAATTGAAGCACCTTTTCTTTTAGCAGTGGTCCAGAAATAGGGGACCACTTTTCTCTTTCTTGCCTGAACCACAGATATATAGCGGCATCTCTCTGTTCCTCTCTACATGTCCGCATGTTCTTTCTGTCCTCAGATCCTGCCACAGTCTCCATACACACTGCAAAGTCCCGGAGTTTATCGTTAGCTGCTTTTGTGTCACCAACTGTGGACTTTCCCACACCATATTCCTCAGCCAGAACTACTGCTTACTCATCGTTTCAAGCCGCTCAACAATACAGATTTTTGAGCAATGGTAGATACAACACGTCTGAGCTTGCGAGATGGGGATTCCATTGTTTGTTGCTGACACCAATACCAAATGCAGCATGACACAGCAAGGAGAAAGCAGGCATACTTAAGAAATATTGTCATCTGCATCTCATTAGCGCTGTCATTAGCATTGTTTAATACTGGTAGCTGGCAGCTGCGATTTCCATTTTGTAACCTTAAACACTGACAAACGGCTGTCAGTAATACCTCTGGGGGACACAATTGCAGTTTGTTAAATAAGGAAGTTCAGATTTTTGGGGTGCAGATAATCAGGGTTGGACTGTATATAGAAGATTATGGAGTGATGGGAACACAGGGCCCAGAGGGCTCTCCACTCCCACAGGGAAATAAATTACAATCTCTGAAAAATTATGGATGGTTGGTAGTGCAGGGCCCAGTGGGCACTGTGCTCCCACAAGCAAATGAGCCTGCAATTACACTTTCTCAAAAAGTAAGGAAATACACTGCAAAAAACTACATTAATGCACCGTTTTGGGTAATATGACAAAAGTAGGGAAATTATGCTGTCTCAAAAAGTAAGGAAATTCTCTGCAAAAACTACATTAATGTACAGTTGGGAAATGTGGTCTTAGGATTGCCAGCTCTAAGACCCCATCCTCACCCTCAGTTTCAGCCCCACCACCACCCTGCATAGAGAAACAGATGTGGGTGTGGTTCTTGGTTGTGGACCTTAATGCTCACCCCATTCCATAAGTAAGTAAGCTAAGATAGGTATAGTATAGGAGAATGGGGTGAGCATTAAGGTTCACAAACCCAAGGCACACTATGTTGACAGTTTGGGGTCAAAATATTAAAATACAAAGAATGTATTTATTTATTTAATTTTTGTTTACCAGGTAAGTGTGCTAGACAAGAATGTTGCCTATTTTCAGGTACAACCCTGGTGAGTTACAAACAATGGAACATTGTACAGACAGGAAATACAATGGGCATCTCACAACAGGAATTAAGCAAAATTTGAACAACAAAGCAGTGTTCACAGTTGGAACAAAAACAGTTAAAATGGCAAGAAGAACAGAAAAATACATTAATTAAGTGCACTAGACAAGAATGCTAACTATTTTCAGGCAACAACCAGGGAGAGAGACATGCAGTGGTATTGGCAGGAGTACAGTATCCAAGTCACAAGCTGATTTATGCAGCAGTGGGTCCACAAGACAGTCTATTCAGTGGGTCAAATAACATTTTGATGTACTATTGAGGAGAAAGTACTCAGGCAGGTGATACAAGCTCAGATATGAGAGTATGTGCCATTTAGTGAAGCAGTTAAAGAAACTAGTTGGGAGACACAATAATTAACTAACATTGCTTACAGGAATGTCCACTGCACCACTGGGGAACACGCTACCTAACTGCACCAGCCAGCTGAGTTCAGGTGTAAACTCATTAAGCCAGTTTATTGGGACAAGGCTGATGGGGAAGGTGCTGCAGCATGCAGCACTAGCCCTGTCCTGGGTAGGGATGAAGCAGTGTTTTGGTACAGATGCCACGCCTTGTGGTGGGTAAAGGACCCTCACCCATGAGGTATTGACTTGTGTGCCGGGGCCTGCTGGGCCCATGCAATGGGTCAGGACTGTCTCCAATATTGTATTTATTCAGTTTTGCACAGGTCCCAGGGACCTGCACAATGAGGATGCAATTCCTGAGGTGCCATCTTTCGGATGAAATGTTAAACCGAGGTCCCATCTGCCTGTTCTGGTGGTAGTTCAGGTGGATGTTAAAGATCTCATGGCACTTCTCCATAAAGAGTAGGGGAATTTCCCAGTGCCTGACCAAATTTCCCATTCACTAAAATACCACCAACAGCTTAATCTGGTTCAAAGTCAGTTGGCATTCATCTGTATCCCCTCCCCGTGTCATGCCTAAAAATAGGCAGAATTTGTCTAATGCACTTACCGGTCAACAAGAACTAAATAAATAAATTCCACTATCAGAAAAGAAGGAAATTTATTGCAAAGCACTACGTTAATGCAGACATTAGGGTTTGCAAATGCAAGCACACAAAGAAGGGAATGAAAACATAAGGGATTTGAGTCTGTGGAGTATTGGCAAATCAGTGGTGGGGTCTTACTTGGGGTTGTCAGCCCTAATGCTCACTCCTCCCTGATCAGATGAGATCAAGTGTGATATCTTAATGAAGAAAGCTCTGACAGATTATATTGACCATACTACATCACTATGAGGCACTCACGTTGCAGCTGTATCTTGTGCTTTGAACAGGAGGCTATGGACTGGGAGTAGGGGGTGGGCATTAGATTGATAACCGGTAAGACACCACCACTGATTCACCAATATTCTGGAGACCTAAATCCCTAATATTTTTCATTTGCCTTCTTTGTGCGCTTTGCATTCTACAACCCTAATGTCTGCATTAACATAGCTTTTTGCAATAAATATATATATATTTATAAAATGGGTAGGGACGTTGCTGGGGATTTATTGGATATTGAGCATTACATGACTGTGCGTATATCAGAGCGCAACCGCACACCTGCACTTTTACCCCCCTCCAAAACAGTTTTGACATTTTATAAGACAGATAAACCACTCTGAGGTGTGCGGTCACTCTCTGATATATGCATGTCTTGGGTGGTTGACGCTTGGTCCATCCTGTGGCCTCGTGCATAACAACGCAGACCAAGGCATGCATATATCAGGCGTGACCGCACCTCAGAGTGGTTTATCTATTACATATATTATACTGGCACAGTAGTGCCAGTTATGCACCATCTGGTACCATAGAACATTGTATCTAATAGATTTCGTTCCGGTCAGTTGTGCAGTTGCGGAGCTGTGGAGTGCCAAAAAATGTGAAATTTACCATTTGCATGCAAATTCTTTGCTTGGGCATAAGTCTGAAATGGTTTGGGGGTCTGGTCTGAAATTGTCAGGGTATATGGTGTCTGCATCACTGATGTATCTTTTGGTTTGGTGAAAAAATATTAATCCATTTAAAAGTTATTAAAGATTTAAGTTTTCCATTATAGCCTATGGAAAAAATAGCTGTGCCGTACAAAAGCACTTTTTTACATTCGCAAAAGCACTCTGTAATGCTGCAAATATGTTCAATAGTGTGGTGCAGCCACCATCTTGTTTTCAGTTAGCAACGCGGCAAAAACTATGTAGTTACAAATCGGCTGCCCCTTGGTAAACACCAACAGTTGTATTTACCTAATCGTGGCCTGAGGAACACGATCCTACCAATAGTTTTCAAAATTAATGGTCTGAAATATGTTTTTGATATTTTGCCATAGGAAGTGTCGCAAATTTGCAACACTGCATTTATGAAAGTTTTGCAAATTGCAGCACTTCAGCAACCATGGTATCGCAAATTTACAATACTTTTTGTGAACACTGCCACAAATTTGCAGCACTAGTTGTATTAAAAAAACAATGGCCCCTGGCAAAAAACCAAAAAAAACACTTCTGGCAATTTTTTCAAATAACTAATGCCAGAATCGGATTCCTCATCTCCTGTTTAGGTAAACAGCTGTTGGTGTTTGCCTAAAAAAAGCTGTTTTTCCCATTTTACAGCCTATAAGAGGAAGGGGGCAGAGGAATCTTAACATTCATTTCATATAAATATCAGTCCCAACATCAGGGTGCCCGATCCCCATGCTGGGAGTATAAGAACACCACACAACCCCTTTGCCATTGTGGGACACTGGGGAGCCCACTTCCAGTGTCCCAAAACATACTATCTTATCATTATTTACCAACAACGGGTGTCCAGTCCAAGTGACAGTAGCCCCCAGTGTGGGGCACTGGGGAACCCATTCTCAGTGTCCCCATTCTGTCCTACCTTCCCAGTATTGTGGGATACTGGGAGCTCACCTCAGTGTCCCAAACATTTATAAATTTGACCCTGTACAAAAGAAAACAGTCCTCCAAGCATCTTTTATCCTGTAAAAATAAAACGGTCCCTCGTAATCTCCCCAACTCCCTCCCCCATCCTAACTCTTCCACTGAGTACCCACCACCCCACACACACACCCTTGCCCTATACTTACCAGTGGAGGTCGGCGGCTGCCATCTTCTGTGGACTGGGACACATCTGCACTCTTCAAAGCCAAACCATGTACTGAAGAATCAAGGTAAGTGCCGTATAATGGCTGTCAATAGTGTTTTGAACTCATGTTGATATCTTGGCCATTTTATGGTATTTTCGCCCAAAATTTTCAACATGGGCTTTTTGGGACCCCATCTCATGAACTCTCCCACTAACGTTTCATTTCTTTAATTGGACAAGTAAGGTGATTTTGCGGTCACTGAGAAGAATCACCTTTCAGGACTGAGTAACAGAATGACAGTGCCAGTGTTCATGAGGTGGGGTTCCAAAAAGACCATGTTGAAAATCTGGTACAAAAATACCAAAAAATACTAAGGTTATGAGTGGTCATTGAAATTTTTCTTCTCACGCTCATAACTTCAGCAATTTTTTATATTTCCACTTTAAATTTTCAACATTGCCATTTTGCCACACCACCTCATAACAGTACAGCTGTCATTTTCCACATCCTGCTTAAAATGTGTTTTTGCTCCTGTGGTGCAGAATGGTATGTTTGCTGCATGAAATCACCTTTTGGGACCAATTAACAAAATGACAGTGCCAGTGTTCATGAGGTGGGTCCCCAAAAGGCCATGCTGAAAATCTGGTGAAAAAATTCCTAAAAATGCCCGAGTTATGTGTGCCCGTTGAATTTATTTTGTGCACATGCATAACCTTGGTACTTTTCAATATTTTTCACACCACCTCATAAACAGTACATCTGTCATTTTTCACATCCTGCCCAAAATGTGTTTTGCTCCTGTGTCATAAGATGGTGTTGCCATTGCACATAATTACGGTTTTGCCTTGCATTTCACAATTTCTCTGTACTGGGGTACATGGGTGGGGTAATAATAAGATGGCTATGCTGACAATTTTGTCACTGTTGTTTGAAAATGGAAGCACAGGGGCTCAGAGGGCCCTGGCGCCCAATACCCTATGTACATATGCACAGCTACGGAGGGATTGGAGTGCAGGGTCTGAAATACACTGTGCCCCACAGTAAAATAAGTATACTATTATACTATTTCAAAAGTAAGGAATCATTGCAAAAACTCTAATGCATCAATTAGGGTACCTATTACAGTGATAAAAGTATGGGAATTCAGCATTAGGCTAACTCTCCCCATTCTCCTGTACTGCACCATCTCAGCTTCCTTACACATGGAATGGGGTGAGAGTTAGGCCTGACAAACCCAAGGCACACCCCATTGCTAGTTGGTGTGTGGAGGGTGGGAGGTGGGGTTGGGGTGGGGTGGTAGGGTTGGGAACCCTAACACTGAATTTCCATACTTTTGTCACTGTAATAGGAACCCTAACTGATGCAATAACTGAGTTTTTTTGCAGTGAACATATATATATATCCCCCTCCCCAATATCACATCACTTACCATATTCAGTAAATGGAAATGGGAATCATTAAAAAAAGTCTCATCTCTTTACTGACAAAAGGCTTAACTACATCTTGACTGCTTTTGACACTGGTATTGTTGTAACCCCTACAAAACTGGTTCAAAAACTAAGCCTTCTGGATGTGAACCACATGATAACCCCAGGCATGGAATGCGTCAGGATGTTGACAGCTACAAACTGTTTGGAAAAGCTGGCTTCCAACCAGCAACAACTCAGGAATCAGGAGCCGATTACAACCCCCTCGACCGACCAGACCGAGTTCAATGAATTGTCCACATAGGTGACAATGCTGTGTGTTCAAGTGACCTCAGTGATGCAGAACTTGCAGCCATGGTAACGTGAAAGGGAGGTCTAGGGGGACCACAAGTGAAGAGGAGGAGGCCAAGGAGGTTCCAAATGTTCCAACTAGAGCTGAGGTCCAATCCTGCCTGAACAAGCTATGCTGCTATTTGGAAGTAAATTCAATCTCTACAAAGGATATTAAAGCCTACTACAAGATCAAGGGCATTGTTTTAAAAACAGTCATATACAAGCAGAGACAGGATACGATCAGTGAACTTTTTATGAAATTACAAGAATAAAATGCACATTATGTATATGATTTTACAGTACTGAGCATTTTATTACATTTAATGCATTGAATATCTGTCATTGCAGCAAGACATCTGGTCTAACTTTGTGTAGTACACTACTGTACCACAAAACAGCACTTAGGCTCTGTTATTGCACTTGCTGGCTTATAAGAATAGCCCACTTAAATAGTTTCACAATCAACTATGCCTATTCATTTAAACAGGCTGCACTGTACTAGCAAGTATAGACTTTTCAGCCTTTACTGCCACCAATCTATTGTGTACCGTTGTTGCCCCCTTTCTGCCCTGTCCAACTTATACATGTGCACACACAGCCGAAGGCCTGAACGTAGGCACTCCAGTTCACTTCAGACATTTCTAATCCTACTCGTCACTTGAAGCAGCCTTGCTTTGATTTGTTTGTCTGCTATCAGAGATGGAAAACAACATGAATAGTAATGAAACATTTCACACAAACACATTACACACAGTTAATGTAACACCATACTCTACATGTCAAGAAGTCAGGGGTTCCATTTAATCAAAAGAAGGAATACTTATAAAATATTGCCAACCAGATCAGCAATATAGGTGGTATAGGAACCTGCATAACAGTCAGTTTGCCACAACCACTCACTTGTTGTTTAACCAATACTAAACCATCTTTAAGTGTTAGGTAACTGTGGTACTTCAAACAGATGCTCTGAAGCAGGCACACAAAATAAACGACAGGCCCTGCTGAGGTAAACAGCCAGCTGATATGCACAACACTACAATCACATGTGGGAAGATTAAACCATGTAAAGTTAAAATACTTGAGTCCTGTGGGAATTTTTCACTAAGTAATGTCTAAAAAAGTCAAATAGCCCCACAAAACTTTATAAGGCAGAACTAAATTGCAGTGCAAGAAGAAAAAGAAGTAAGATTACTCACCGGAAACAGGTCAGTTTGTGCAGTTTGTAGTGTGTGCCATCACAGCACCTTGCCCACTGTCCCAAACTAACAGCATGTGCATCCACCATCTTGCTACCTCAAAGGAACCAAGCATATGTGCAAAATGAGGAATTAGTTCAGGAATGTATTCCTAAAAAAACAATCAGATACAGTATACATTGGGCAACATGGAAACTAGTCCAGCACAATTAGAATCTGATTCCCTATCTTCTGTCATCTTGGATTCCCGTCTCACTTGTAGTGCTCCTGACCAGTTGCTGGATTCTTTTGCCATCTTCTCTGCCCATCTGCCAGCATCTTTACTGTTTGAAAATTGAACTTGTTTCCCCAAACTTCGTTCCTCGCACACCTTGCAAGGTATATCCAAGATACAGCCTTAAAACAGATTGGAGTTTCACATTCATTAGTTTCACTTTTCTGCCTGCAGCTATAATATACATCAGTTCACATATATGGTGAAATGTTTGTGTTTCAATTTTGATAATAGTTTCTTGTCAAAAATGAGCGACAGGAACTGAGCTGCATATTAACAAAGTAAACTACTGAACTAGTGCTATAACAAAACATATGAACTAGTAATGCAGAAATTGCGTATCAACCCGTATTACTACATAAAGTGTATTGGTTCTCAGTGGTTACATCTGAAAAAAATAACAATCGGTGGAGTAATCATAATAACAAATATATAACAGTTCCAACATTAACAGAAATATACTTGTTTAGTTAACCGTTTACTTTTTCTGGCTGGAAGTGTTGACACTGTAAAGGAACCCAGCACTGGCGTTTAGTGAAATCAATCTACTAAGGAATGCAAAAACTTTTGGGCTTAGCTCTTTGATGAGAAGGAACTACTATTTAAATCTCAGAATTGAAGTGGGGATTATTTAAATGCTTTTGTCTCTAATTCAATTCCAGTAACTAGTTTGGCAAGCTCTCATAAGAATCAGGAACATAAATGTATTGGTAAAGTTCTGTGTCTGAGTAACTATATGTCACAAAACACTTATGCCAGCAATAAGACCACGATAAGGTGTAGGTTGTGGCCTGATAAGAAACACACCCACGTCTTTGAATTATGAGGCATGAGGCAACAGTGCCTTTAGCACCTAGGAAGTGCTCTTATCAGGACATAACTCACACCTCGGAGTGTCTTATTGCACTTATAAAATGGGCCCCCATAGAAATTAAAAGTAAAAAAATAGAAAAAAGCTGCAAAAATGGAAAATATTAGGAAAAATAGGTTTTCCAGTTACATTAGTTAAAATAGTCCCTCTATTTCCTATGCTGTACTGTATAGTGTGTTTAGCTTTGTCAGCTGTAGATTCCCCAGCCCCTCCCCTTTTTAGGTTAAGTTCCCCCACTGACACACACACACATACTGTAGGTGCTTTTCATAATAGGAAGCGAGCGTGTCCCCCTTCAGCCAGCATAGTGTACACTGTACAGCATGTTTCCCTTCAGCACGTCTGGCAAGGGAGTGCATTTTTCAAACAGAATGAAAAAGTCAGTGATTTTCATGTGAATCTGTCTACAGTGGCTTATACTTGTGGTAATGGTTGGGCGGAGCAGCGAGGGCTGCCTTACCACTGAATGTAGTGAGAAGCTGAAGAACTGGGTGATAGATCAGGGACTGTAGACAAGCATTTATTTGGGTAATTTTTAGTAGCAAGCATGTACCTTTCCAGCCACCATACTAAATGCCTTCCCCACGAGTGCGGCAAATGTTTTCCTGGGTGAGTGGTTGACAGCAGTTCATGCAGGGTTTAATAAAAAAGCTAAGATTTGATTTTGAGCACTTTTGAAATTTTTTGTACATGTTTGAAACAGCTGGTGGAGGCACGCTTGTCGGTTTTCATTTAAAAGCCATTTCTCAACAGCACGCGCGACAATGCTCAGTGGATCTCAAGTGGCTATTTTCTGAAATTGATATTAATGGCAGTTCTTTCTGAGCTGGGGAAAGTAGAGGTCAGAGATTTTATTATGAATTGTTTTACTTTTGTTGACTGGCTTGGGCAATATATTTGAATCCTATTACTGGGTAAGCGGGTGGGGTGGGTAGATTGGCAACTAGAAAAGGCAGTAGTTCTCGCTGTAGCTCTTGGAGTTCCATACTTAGTGTGGAGTTGCAGCAGGACAGCCTGAGACAGTGATTTCAAAGAATACTGTGTTTTGGTTGGCATAAGTAGTGCCAGTTTCCAGTATATGTTCTGATAAGGACAAGGCAAATGGTAGCTCTTAGCCAATCAAAACACTGAAATGTTCTACCCATTTTATAATTATTGTCAACAACAACAGCTAATTGCAGCAGCTGTACAGTTTCAGAAATTGTGAACTTTTATTGTGTGTTTTAATCGACATGCCTTTCTTAAAGTTCCTTGATTGCTGGGGGTTAGTTGGTATAGACCTCCTAATTGCTGACAGACTGCAGTAAGAGTGCTTGACGAAGTTGAACTCAGGACTGTGTCCTATTACAGGTTGCCCTGAGGATGTGGTATTCAGATGGCACCAGTCTGTGATGGAACAAGAATACTCATCCCTTTGGGGCTCTGAAAAAGTCTGGAAGAAGACAAAGGAGCCCATTACAGAAAGTGTTAACCATAATTTTCCCATTGAGGCTCGACTGCCTGCCCACAATCAGGGACCATAGTCAGATTCTCGACTAAATGAGACTCGACAACTATCCTCCCCCCACTGGCTTCATGGGGGGGGGTGGTAAGCAGCAGCAACTAGTGAAAACAATGACTAATAGTATCATTATTATTATCATCATTATTACTGCTATCCTCCCCTCATGCCTATACCTGTGGCCCCGGAGCAGTGCCAGTGCACAAGACAGGGCCTGCTCTAGATTGGCTGGCTGAGTGGGGTTCTGCAGTCACTCACGAACGATCAATGAGCTGTACTACAAGGCAATAATTATGTCCTGGATGGGTAATTACACAAACAGATTGCCGCCTGCCCATTGAGTTATCAGTGACCTGTCAAAAGGAGTAGCATAGGAATTTGGAGATGGCACTATATAGACAGGGGAGAAAGAGTAATGGACCTTGTTGCTAGGTGCTTACCATTAACTAGTACCTAGAAATGTTGGGAGGGGGGGGGACCTTACATTTGACTGTTGTGTCAACTGCAGAATGCAGACTTGGGCCTGGCTCCTAATTGTTGGTGTCAGTCGAATGTTCCATAACGAGTTTCAGATCATTTTTAACAGAAGGAGACAGATGTTTTTACACCATTATCTCATTGAACCATAAAAAAAGTCACAGTTATTGAATGTCTTCTGATTAGGAGATCAGACCTCTCAAACCAAATCCTGTCCTGCTACACACTGTACTAGAATTTACAATTTGAAACAAAAAATATATTAGCCTTGCTTCATGTTCACATGTGCTCAATAAATTGTCTGTGCCCTGTGGAGAATATTAACTTCTTAAGTGACAGTTCTTTTTTTTTTTTTGAAAATAATAAACTTTATTGAAAAATTTTCACTATTCTACAATACTACAATAGAGATTTTACAGTTTCAGTTGGAAGTTCTCACATCTCATTAAGCGTTCAAGCATTACATCCCATCAACATTCAGGGATGAGCTGGTTTGGACAAAGAGATACACATTTTTTGACAGCAGTCATGTTGTAGCCCTGAGGTGGGTGGGTATACTAGATATACACTGTGTTCTTACGCACCCCTTCCCAGGGTCATCTGCGCATTGCTCAGATCAGTACTCTGCTTTGAGACAGGAGCTACTCTCGATTGTAGCAGGTGGGTTTCTAACCAGCTCCATCTGCTAAGGTACTGTTTAGGATTGTTTCTCGTGTAACAGATCATTTTCTCTATTCTAAGTGCCTCCAGAATGACATTGAGCCATTCATCGTAGGTTGGCAGTTTGTCATCCAGCCAATGTTTTCAGATCAGCTTCTTCACCATTGCTGAGTGGAGTGTAATGTGGAATCTCATGTTACCCATTAGCTTGTCTAAGCCTAGGCCCAAAAGGCAGGCCCGGGGAGAAGGCTTCCAGACCTAGTAAGGGATCTAAGCTTGATTTCACCTTCCCCATAGTGGTTTTGTCTTTGGGCAGTCCCATAGAATGTGCTCCAGTGTGCCTGTGTCTGTCTGGCATTGTGAACATTTGTCAGAGTTTAGCTTCCCATCTTATGGAGCTTGACTGGGGTTAGGTACAAACTGTGGTTGATGTTGAATTGCATAAGTCTAAGCCCATTGAATTTCAGGTATTTGTAAGTTCCTCTCCAGACAGCGGCTGTGATCATGGGTGATTCGAGTTCTGGGAATTCTGGCTGCCAGTATATACATGTTGTGCTCTTGTCTGTGTAACATAGAAACATAGAATTTGATGGCAGATAAGGACCGCTTGACCCACCCAGTCTGCCCATTTCCCTACCTACTGGATAAGCTGCAGATCCTAGTTAACCAGCAGCCTACTTCTTCCCCCACCCCTAGAATTGCCTTATGACTGTCCCATGCATGCTTGAATTCCACCACTGATTTTGACTCCACAACCTCCTCCGGAAGGCGTTCCATGCATCCACAACCCTCTCTGTGAAAAATACTCCTTAAATTACCTCTGAGCGCCCCCTCTATCTTCAAATTGTGCCTCTTGTTCTTGCACACTCTTTTTTGAAAGATGCTACCCTCTTGGACTTTGTTGATTCCTTGAGGTACTTGAACATTTCTATCATGTCCCTCCTCTCCCTTCTTTCTTCGAGGCTATACATATTAAGCTCCTTTCGTCTCTCTTCATATGTCTTCCAGTGCAGACCCTGCACCATTTTAGTTGCCCTCCTCTGGACAGCTTCCATCCTGTCTATGTCTTTGCGGAGATTGGATCTCCAGAACTGCACACAGTACTCCAGATGGGGTCTCACCAGCTGTCTGTACAGAGGGATAATAACTTCCTGTTTTCTACTGGTGATGCCTCTCCTATGCATCCCAGTACCCCCCAGCCCTCCTTGCTGCCCTGTCACATTGCTTGCCCACCTTTAGGTCATCTGATATGACTACCTCCAGGTAGGAGTAGGAGTTCTTTATAGATGAGAGAGACTGCATGCCTTTGGGTTGATAATGTTAGTAGGTTGTCCCATTTGGCAAAGATACTTGTGTTCCATGGTTTGGGGCTGAGTGATGGAGCATGTGTTGTACTTGTAAAAGGGAAGGGCTGGATTCAGGTTGGTTTAATTTTTTGTTGAAAGGCAAGATGAGTGAGGATGGTGTCATTGTCCAGTAAGATGCCGAGAGCATTTAGTTCTACGTTGCCCATAAAGCTGGATGGTAGGAGTGCTCTGTTTATTTTAAAGTTAGGATTTTGGTTTATTGGTTGGGTTGGGTCCGCTTTTGGGTTAGAGCCCAGGAGGTTGTGTAGTTGTTTGGAGACCAGGTTCAAGATGCCAATGGGCAAGTTCTTCAGTTTGTTGGGTAAGGCCTTGTGTGGTAGGCAGGATAGTGCTTTTGTGCTAATGTCTGCAGATTGGCATAAGTCTGTTTCTATTACCTTCCACAGCGGGGTGTATGTGTTCCTGTGATGTTCTAGGGCCTGCCACCATAGGAATTGGCTGGCATGGCTTGCTGGATAGTAGAGTTGAAAATCATTGAGTTGCAGACCTCCCAACTCCTTCCTCTGGGTTAGTTTGTGGAATGCTCTAGGCAGAGGTGTACCATTCCACAAAAAGGTGGTTAGTGTGGATTGGAGTGTTCAGAACCAGGTGGTTGGGAGAAAGCAACCTGTCATGGTAATGGGATAAACTAATCTGGGTAAAACATTAATTTTAATAATGTTGATTAGGGCCCATAGGGTTAACGGGAGGGCAGACCAGCATGTCAGGTCTTGTTTGATCTGTGTTTGTTTGGTGTCTAGATTATTTTTCCTAATTGACCTTTTGTCAATGACCCTTTGTCAAGAGATACTGCTATTCCCAGGTAGTTCATGGTGGTTGGGCACCAGGTGCCCCCCTCACTGCGTTACATGTGCTTTGTGTATGTGGTGATTGAGGGACATGATGGTAGTTTTAGATATGTTTAATTTGTATCCCCCTATCCTTTCAAATTCTTGAAGTGCACTCAGGGAGGGAGGGAGGGATGGTTCTGGTTTATCTAGATGCAGGAGAATGTTATCTGCAAAAACAGAGCATTTATTTATTTATTATTTTTGTTTATTTAGCTTTTGTTGACCGGGTAAGTGCGCCAGACAAATCCTGCCTATTTTCAGGCACGACCCGGGGGAGGGGGATACAGATGAATGCCAACTGATCTTGAACCAGATTAAGCTGTTGGTGGTATTTTTAGTGAATGAGGGAAATTTGGCCAGGACACCGGGAAATTCCCCTACTCTTTTCGATAAGTGCCATGGGATCTTTAACATCCACCTGAACTACCACCAATCCAGGCAGATGGGACCTCGGTTTAACGTCTCATTCGAAAGACGGCACCTCAGAAAATGCAACACCCTCTCATGCTGCATTACAGTGTCAGTACTGGATACCCAAGTGCCAGATGTGGGAACTGAACCCACAGCCCTCTGATCTCCGGCCTCAGAGGCGAGTGCTACCTACTGAGCCACTGACACTGACATTTGTATCTGTGTTTCCATATGCAGATGCCTTGTATGGTGTCTTCATTGTTTGTTGTCCTGATTAGTGGTTCTAGGTATAGGTTAAACAGGTAGGTGGATAGTGAGCATCCCTGTCGGGTTCCTCCTCTCAGTTCCAGAAGTTGAGAGGAACTTTATTACACAGGACTCTTGCTGTGGGTTTCGATTATAAGAGCTGGATCCATTCAACAAAGGGGGGGGGTAGACCATGGTGGTTTAAGGTTTCAGATACAAATGGCCAGGATACTCTGTTGAATGCTTTTTTGGCATTGAATGAGATGAGGGCTGCTGGTGAGTTCTCATCCCTGGCTGCTGCTATGATGCGGTTCAGTTTCCTCATCTGGTCTGTGGGCAGCCTTCCCTTCATGAAATCCACCTGGTCTGGGCCTATGAGTTTGCCCCCAGACTTGGCTCAGCCTGGTTGCAAGCATCTTGAAAGCATTTTTAAATCAGTGTTGAGGAGGGATATTGGTCTGAAGTTCCCCATTAGTGACGATCTTTCAGTAGTTTGGGGATTAATGTTATATGTACTTCCTGCAGGATTGGGTCCAGGTCAGAGTTGAGTTTGGCTTCGTTGTATAGTTTGGTTAGAGGTTCTATAACATCGGGTGCCAGGATTTTAAAGAAGTTTGAGGACAGACCGTCAGGGCTGGGGGTTTTGTCTATAGGGAAGGTTCCTATGGCTAGCTTCACCTCCTGTGTTGTTATGGGCACTTCAAGGTCTTTGCCAGATTCACCATCCAGTTTCGGTAGGCGGGCCTGTGACTGGAATACACGGTATTCCTCTAGCATTGGGGGGTGGGAGTCTGGGGTGTAGAAAAAGTCCTTAAAGGCCGTAGCTATCTCCTTTGGGTTGGAGAGGGTGTTACCCAGTGTGGATCAGATGGTCATAATCATTTTGGGTGCCTCTTGTTGTTTAATGAAGAGTGCCAGTAGTTTCCTGCTTTTTTTCCTTGGTCGACATATTTAGCTTTGGCTCTAAAAATGGCAAATACGGCTTGCTCCCTGAAGAGCTCGCTGTATTTTGCTCTAGTTTTACTAAGTTGGGAGAGGGTAGGGGAGGATTTGTCCCTAGCTGTCTTTTTCTCCAGATCTCTGATTTCCTGCAGTAGTATTCTGCAGGCCTCCTCTCTCTTTTTGTTGTGTGTTGACGCTATGCATATAAGTTCCCCCCTTATCATACATTTGAAAGCTCCCCATATGTTTCTCTGCCCTTGGATGGAATTGTTATTAAGTTCAAAGAAGCATTTGATCATCTTTTATGCTGTCTAAGGTGGTTGGATCTTTGAGCAGGTTATTATTTTTTCTCCAGATGAAGTCTTGGTCCATGGACTCTGGAGGGAGAAGTGAGTGGGTTACTGGAGCATGATCAGATATGACCATAGGGGAAATCTCACAGGCCTGGGTAATGTGGAGTGCGGATTTGGATGTTAAGAAGTAATCTATCCTAGAGTTGGATTTGTGGACGGTTGAGTAGAAGGTGTATTCCCTATCTGATGGGTATATGACTCTCCACATGTCAATGAGGCTGAGTGAATCCTGTAGTTTGTTGAGGGATCTCTGTGCTGGGGATAGGCCTGGGCATCACAACTGGGATCTGTCCATTGTGTTATCCAGCACTAGATTCCAGTCCTCAGCTAGGATGATAAGTTGTGTTTGCAGTGTTGATGGTGTGGTGAGTACGGTGGTGTAAAACGGTGGTTCATCTATATTTGGGCTGTATATGTTGCTAGAGTTACTTTGGTCTGCCCTAATTTGCCCTTTAGAACTAAGAACCTCCCTTTGGGGTCTGCGTGTTCTTTGGTTTCAAAGTGGATTGATCTGTGTATCAGTATTGCCACATTGTTGTCTCCTGCTGTGAATGCCTGTCCCACCCAATCTCTTCTCCATAGCTGGGCTTGTTGGGATGTGGTATGTGTTTCTTGTAGGAGGGAAATATTGGTTCCTATGGATCTTAAGTGTTTAATGACCTGGTATCTTTTTTCTTTGTTTGTGCGCCTTAATATTCAACGTGGTGTAGTGATGTGTATTAACGATTTGGAGACGGGGTGTATGTTTGTATAGGTGTGAATATGCCAAAGGATAGAGTTCTTTACTCATCGGCCAGTTTGTAGTGTTCTGGTTCAGAGCTTTGGTGGGCCTCTTCCTGGTCCCCTGGGGATTGGGTTTGCCTTGTGGCAGGTGTGATCCGAGCAAGCACTTACATGCTAGTGTTAATTGTACAATGAGGGGCGCTGTTGATATGAGAACATTTGTGGTACACACTACTAATCTAAAAGAGAAAAAGTACATAGAGATGTAAATATCAAAACTAATAAAGAAACTAAAAACTGTTTGGTTGTAGTAAGTTGTGTTCCAAGGTGGGTCTCGTTCCTCCCCGCTGGGTATCTGGCATGGGAGCAAGGGAAGGACCATTGCCTCTTTACATCTGGTCCATAATATGCTGCCATGGTGGTGGATCCTCTCTGTCCACTGTCCCTGGTATGACCCTAGCCCCATTTCAGGGTAGGTGCATGCCTTAGGTTTGGGGCTTGGGGAGGGGACTCTGGGGGTGTGTGGGTCAATGTCCTTCCAGATGATTTGGGGGGGGCTGTCTGATTGGGTGCTTTCGTCAGCTGCCCTTGGGATGGGGGGGTTGGATTTGACTAATCTCCCTGTTGGTTATTCCCCGTTCTGCTGCGGGGTAGGGTGTTGGTTGATGATGCTGAGGTTTGGTTGATGTGAGGGATTGGAGTTGGTGGAGGGGATAATGATGTCTACAGCAGTGTCTGGGTCGCAGTACTTTTCAGAGAGCCCCCTTTGACTGTGATGGCCCACTCATTAGTAGTAACTACGAGCTGCTCCCCTAGAGGGTACTAGGGCTCACCCTGCCTGCACGCGATTATCTGGCATGTATAGCCAGGGCTGTTGGTATAGGACGACAGCAGCGGCAGTTGCTCTTGGATGGCAGGTACTCACATGAGATGTGTGTATGACAGCCCAGGTAACAGTGCAGTGAATATGTGTCTATCCTGAGGTGGATGGGGGGAGGGATGGAATCACCCATGGATCTTCTTGTAGTATCTTATAGGTATAAATCCCACCTCCTTTCTGGGCATCTTTTGGGGCTGTGTATGGGTTTCTCGAGGGTTTCTGTTATTCTAACCTTTGTGAGAGATGGGCTAGTGGGTCCCTAATTATGGTCCGAGTTACAGTGTGATCATTCAAATTGATACTTTTAGTTACATACCTCCCCCCACGCACATACATGCACACACACACACACGTTCAGGAAACAACCCATTTTTGATTTTCGGTTTGATAGATTATTCTGCCCTGCTTTATAATTATCTGAGTCAGTAGCATTTACCTTTTACCTTACTCAGTGCAGTGTTGTCTGAACACAAAGTCTTAGGATCTCTGTTTTGTCCATTTCTGAGTCTAAGTTTGCAGCCCTCATACTGGTTGCACTGTTCAAGTCTGTGCCCATGTGTTGCATTTAGTCTGTACGGGCTCTGGGGCTTGTGTTTTGGCTCATGTTCCCAGCTAACTAGATTGTCTTTCCCTGAGAGTCCTGTCCCTGCTCGTGTTGGTTGTTGATTGTCTAGTGGCTGCAGGGAGAGGCGGGGGGAGGTCTCTTAAAGTGTCTTGTCCTGTTTTCACTCTCCCTGCATCCTCCTTATGAATGGTCATTTTAGCTTAGGCACCCTGCAGTGTGTTTGGATTGTCAGGTGTGTATAGGGCTGTGGCTATGAGCTGGAGGCATTCCCTTAGTCCTTCTTTTGTCTTTGATGTCTGGTCCTGCTGTTAATCACTATCCCCTTATCAGTGAGGAAGGCAGGGGTGGATTTATTTCTGATTGGAATTTGCAGATGTATGTTGATTGTTGTGGGACAAAGAGAGTGTTCGAGAGGTGGGAGAAACTGGGAGTGTTCCAGGACAAGAAAGGCGATAAAGATGCTCCGGCCATGTTTGGTCTCAGATCCTTCATTGATTCTTGACTCCTTTGACAGAGACTTTGCAGCAACATTTCAGTTCATGTTCCATTACTGAGTGGTTAATTCTAGGGCTGGGCAGTCCCTTGTGAGGATCACATATTGGGATTGCTGTGTAGTTTCCCTGTGGTCCAGAAGGAGTGAGTAAGGGGACATTATGTTTTCTACCCCTCTTTAAAGAAGCCCTCCCTTTTTTTAACAAGGAAGAATTTTAAAGAGAAAACAATTGGGGTCTACAGTACCTTTGTGAGAGAATTGGGTCTGTTAGCCTTTTCCCCGACCCTCCTCAGATCTGGCTGTGATTGCCTTTGGTTATGTGTTGGGGTGCGAATACTTTGGGGAACAGCTTTAAGTCTCTTCGAGCTGTTTCTGCATTGGGGAATTTATGGCTCTTGGTGTCAGTGGTTATTACTAGTCTAGCTGGGTGTAACATCCTAAAGGGTATTTTCACTTCATGAAGCTTTGCTTTCATTTCCTGATATTCCTTTGTCTGTCTCTCACAGCTAGTGTAACATCACTGTAGATGTGCACTCTCTGTTCCAATGCAGAGTACCTTTGAGTCGGGCTGGGTTTTGTATGTGTGTTTTATCCTGAAGGTTTGAGCAGATGATAATTACTCTGGTTTGGCCCTGCCTCTGTGCTTGCTTGAATGATTGGTAGGTAGAATCCAGGGTGTATGTATTACCATTCTGTGGGGATCTGACAAGATCCTGCAGCAGCCGTAAACTGTAGTATGTTGGATCCTTCTGCAGTTTCTGGTATCCCTACAATGAGCAGATTGTTTCTGCGTAGCCTGCTTTCTTGATCCTCCAGCCTATCTTTCAGTTCCACCATTTGTTTCTTAATTTCTGATAGCTCTTTGTGCTCTCTGGTTTGCTGGTCCTCCACTGAGCTCTCCCTGGCTTCCACATCAGAGACACACATGGTAATGTTCTCTAAAGCAGGTTTGAAATTTTTTTTAAATCAGTGGCTATTTCACAAATTGCTCATTTCATTGCAGTCAGCTCAATAAAGAATGTGTACATAGTGGTTTGAAAATGGTTGGCTGCTAGGAGGATGGGTGGGGAGCTTTCAGATGAGTACTGCTGCTTCTGTCGTTTATTCGATTGTCCTACCATTTACTGGGTGGCTGAGGTTTGTAGATCTATTTGTTGAGTTTCTGGTTCTCCCATTCTCTGGCTTCCTTTCACAGTTCATTACAGTTCATTTTCCCCTAACGAATTCTGTAGTTTAAGTTGTTATTGGCACATTATTTAATTAAAAAAGCTACATTTTTAAAGTTCGGACTGCAGAGCGCTAAGAGAGGCTGCTACTCAGGGCAAGCACATCACGTAACTCCTCAAGTGACAGTTCTTAATACAAGTGATGTTTGAGCTGAGCAAAACAGTATGACTCACATTCATCACACGGTTCAACCCTAAGTTAAAATTTTGCAGAATACTGTAGTAAGCAATCAAAATACATGCCTCAATCACATTCAGAAATTGCCTTAACTATCTCTACGGGCATGTGTTTAGTTTAATGTCAGCATCCATGTTGTAAACAATAACACTAGACTGCCAGCAGTATATTTATAAAATAACTCAGTAATGCTACATGGCAGAATTAAAAACATATTTAAAATGCCAATGCATCCGCATATGTGTTCGAAACTGGAAATCGGCTAGTTCACTTTCTATGACAAGTATGAAATAAAATAAATTGCAGTTTTATTGAAAAGGGAAACCATCTTTAACTTCTCCAGCAGGGGGTCTCTGGGCATTTTTTGTGCCTCATAATTGCTTAAAGATACGTGGCATATTCTATTACTGTAATTACCATCAAGCTCGGGGCTGTTGAAAGAAGTTAGTCCAGATTTGAGGCACTGTTGTATGGGGGTCTTATTACCACCAAGGCAGAGATTAGAGGGACAGAGACAGCGAAGGTCACATATTTATAAGAATGGCAGGAGAACAATGTTCTTAAATTTAAAAAAAATCAAGTCAAGGCTAAAGAATTAACGTGTAGTAAAACCCCTGCTGTAACCAAGTGCTCAATGTATTAAAACAGTGGGATTTTAATGTGAAGTCACAGCATTCATTCATTTGAAAGAGACCAGTTATGGAATGGCATGTCATTTAGACAGGACAATAAACAGTTCTTATCCATGCAATAATTGTTGAGGATTTTTTTAAATATGTTCTACAGTACAACCATATTTGCTGTGTGTTTGATATATGCTGTTTGATGGTACCATATCTGAAAATAATCTGTATTTGTTGTCTGCTGTTGAAATTGCTTTGTTGGGTGGAGTTGAACCACTTTTGTATGTTTCCTATCACATACATGGCATTCTGCAAAGTTGTACGCTATATTTTCTCTGACTATGCAATGAAAACTCAAAAGTTCAGAATTTAGCTCATTCAACTACAGGAGTGAATGTATAAAATGATTTTATGTTTGCATTTTGTTTGTGACAAGACATGTATGAGCATAACCAGTGTGTGATGTGTCTGTATCTATCTGTCTATCTATCTATCATCTATCTATCTATCTATCTATCTATCTATCTATCTATCTATCTATCTATCTATCTATCTATTCATCTGTCTGTCTGTCTATCAGTAGGCTATAACAGTTGACTTTGAATTATATTGTTTTAATCCTCATTACTTAAACTTTAACTATGGTCCACTTCCTCACTTCTTCCATGATTCACATCTTTACTTCTAATGGAGAATACTTTCCCCTTTGGCTATCATAGCCACTCTTGAAGCTCAGCCCATTGCAAGTGTCCACCACCCTGTGTGTGAAAAAAGTGCATTGTCAGATTGCTCCTGTATATCGGTTAAACACACACCATGTTATACAGCACATTCCAAAAGACTTGTTCCCTTGTACTAACCAGTAAAGAATTTTTCTGCAAGTTTTATACCATGTTTTTTCTTTTTCTTAACAATTCATTCCATCAGTGGTACAGCCTGAATGAACTTCTTCTTTGGGAGCTACAGTAGCATTCAGCATCTCACCCGCTCTCTTACTATGCACCTATTTCTACCTGAAGCAGCTGCCAATAAAATACTTTTTTTTCTAAACCAGACAGTGGGTAACCAGCTGCAGTACTGTGGGATGGAAAGGTCACAAATATGAGTTGCGTGGCTCAGATAAACAACACAGATAATGTGCAGCAATGTTAAGCTTTTCACTTCATGTATGCTTGATTTGAAAACAGATATACCTGAACACTCAAACAGCTCTTCAAGCAATCCACTGTTAAAGTGCCAATGTAACTGGTTTCTGGGCTTGTTTCTTTCACTGGTTAATGAAGGGAAGGTGAAGGAGGGCAGCTGCAGAATAGGTGCTAGCTGCACATCGAGCAGACTTGATAGACCTCTAGGCCTTTATCTGCTGGCAAATTTCTAGATGTTCGTATGACCACCATTGGGTCATGATACATTCACCACAGGGTATAATATATTTTCTCTGTTTGTCGATGGCAGCCAATGGATGCAGGTCATAAACCAAATTTAATGAGTTTGGTTTGATGAAAAATTGTTAACATCAATTTTAGCCTGCAGAGGACCCTGAGCTGAGGGCAGACAAACTGGCAGAAGATTATTACTAACACCTCACAATGGCAATGCAGGCCTTCAAATAAGTGAACATACAGAAGACACTGGTGCGACACGATGAAGGAAATGTTTTGCTTGGTAATGGTAATTAGAGCTGCAAATCTTGATTCCTATATGGAGAGCCAGTAATTAATTGTGGCTAACAGCAGACTGAACTCTTTGCTTTAAAAGTCTACATAGACTCACTTATATTGCACTGCAACTCCATTTCTATCTGCACCCTCTGTCCCTGGCCCTGCAGTGCATGAAAAAAAAAACAAAGGACAAAAATCTGTGCTAGAAAATAATCCACTTGCTCCCTCCCTCTGCATGTTCTCCCACCCTCATTAATTTATTTCCTCCTGTTTCCCAGAGATGCTTTTCATTTATTTTTGCCCAACCAAAATTATTTCACTCCTTTCCCTTTTCTTTGGTCAGCGTTCATAGTTCTTTTTAATTTCTTCACCACTTTGCCCTCCATCTTTACTATCAGCACCCTTTCTTAGCATCCAGGTTTTGTTCTTCTCTTACTTGCCCGGCCTCTTTTAAAATAATTTATTTTTCAATGGTTTGTTGTGGTGCGGAATGGGGGATGGCTTCTGTACTTCATAAGAAGCTTTGTCCCCTCTCCACTGCTGCTGTATAATAAGATTGTTTTCATGGCTGTGTAGTAGAAAACAAGGTATTAGCATTATTGCCATCAATTCGGATATTCAACAGTCAGTGCTTCGGTAGCAGGATTAGCACCCTGCTAATTGGATATAGCGTGGCTGACAGCCTGTTAGCACAGCTGCTGCTATATTCAAAGAGTCACTCAACATGTTGCTAAGTTGATAGTGTGATCATGCTAAATATATCACTATGTCCCTGCAAATGAGGGGAACCTCCTGCATACTGGGCACAGTGGCATATGGAAAGGGTTTAGAAGTACTGGAACACACTGCTTGGGCAGCACTGTTAGCACTTTGAAAACCCTGCTTTTAAGAGTGCACACAGTGGTGCATGACTTCCCTGTCCCACCAGTACTGGTGCCATGTTTTTTATATCAAACAAAATAAAGGGCCTCTTCCTCAGTCCTGGTCAGAAAACAAATACAGTTCCCTGATGTCCAGAGTTACAAGTCACCACTAGTGGGGAGTCATCAACATATCAGTAAGGTAACAGAGGAGGACAGGGAGCAGTAGAACTGGGTATTTATACAGGGGGAAATGGAAGAGTATATCAAAACTTTAAAGTCAGGGAAATAACCAGGTACCTATGTGTAAGCAGCCCCTTGACTCACCTTGGTTGTTCTGGGGCCCTCGGGTCTCACCTGGACACACCTCCCAAGGAGGACAGTGTGGGTTCACTAGATGGCAGGAGAAGCACAGGTTAAATGGCATGGTGCCGCCGCCTGGGGTGGTGATATGGGGTACCTGTTGGATAAATTCCAGGTTATCACTACCAGGAAAATGGAATAACTACCTTCACAGGCACTCCCCCACACAATAACAGTATCCCCTTTGCAGTAATCCACAATGACAGATATAACATGAACCAAGAACAGTTTTTATTAGGGAGGGGTAAAGGGAGCTAGCACAACAACACAGTTTGCAAACTGGCAAACTGACTGTACCCCACGCCGTCTCCCATACCTTTCACCTGTGGGTGGACCCAGATTTTACCTTATGGACGTTATGCAGTTCACAGTTAGTTGTGGTGCCTACCTCACCAGGGTGATGTTCTAAAGGCTGGGATGCTAGGGGTTCAAACACTCTTTAATGTGAACAGAATACCTTCATTGGGGCCCAATAACTTCCAAGAAAGACAACTATTAACTTGTCTGCTTTGGCATAGCGTGAACTTCAGCACATTCCTGCCCAGGACATAACCCCCTTGTCCGCACTTACAGTTCTGAAGCAGGGAGTTTCAGCAGATTTGGTTCATGGCACCGTTATGGTATCAGGAACTGCTGGTGGTGCACCATGATGCAGGTTAGAGATAGACAGCTGCTGGTCTTCACCTGTCAAGCCTTTCAAGTCTTTGCCTCTCGCAGATTAGGTGGGCCAAGCAGTCCTTTTCTGCCATCAAAATCTATGTTTCTATGAGGCCTTTGTATTCAGTGTTCACCTATCAGGCCTCCCAATGTCTTTCTCTCTGCCGTCTGTGGGACTGGGAAAGTTCGGTGTCCCCTAGACTTGCTGCTTAGCACAGTTCCAAGAGCAACAACTGCAGCTGGGCTTTTGCAGTCTGTAGCCCCAGCTCAGACAACTTCTCTGAATCAGCAGTTGTGCTCTTAACTTTGGCATAGTCTGTAGCCCCAGCCCACACACACAAAGTCTCATAAGCTATCCAGTGAGGCAGTCACAGCTTCCTATCCTTCTTCGGGAACAACATCTATTCCTTCCCAGGGGCTTACAGGGTCAAAGTCTCTGGGTTCTCAGCTTCAGAATCTCCTCACTCTTCACCTGTGGCTGCAAAACCTCTGCACTGTCTGCTGCGACCTTCCTGTGCTCCGATTCTTGCCTCTCATGCTCCCTGGTGGACAGACAGGCCGTTAGGCTGAAGAAGCAGGACTTGGGACTGGGCAGTCTCTTCCTTGCTCTCCTCAAATCCTCTCCAAATGAATCTCTCTCTGTGGGGGCAACCAGTCTCTTTTATAAGTTTTCAGTCCTCCCACTCTAATAGGCTGCTACAGTCCTGGGCAATTCTGGTGCTCCTTGAACTTTTTGCAGCAGCCCCCCTGCTGCTAGAGTCCTATGAGGATGCTATTATTATTTCCATTTTGCCTCCCAGACACTCTGCCCCATAACTTCTAAATAAAGCCCATTTAGGGACTAACATTTATTTGTCCTGGCTCTGCTTGGCCAGTGGGAGCCAAGACACCCTTTGTTTCAGTTGAGGGAGCCCCTTTAGCTCATCAGGGCTCCCAAAACATATTTTCCCCTTTGTGCCCTTTTTCGGTGCTCCCAGCATTGGAGCCACTGCTCCTTTAAAAATGATGGCCCCACCAACTGAGCATGCTCATAAAGTGCATCGCAGCTATCTTTATTATTTACATTTGTTCAGTCTGTTCATCACAACTCCCCAGACTGAGTGAACTGATTCCCCAGCACCCAGAGGTGCAGAAATAACTTTTGAACCTCAGCCCCTTCTTGCTCTGGGGCCAAGGAATGAGCATTACAGTGCCCATAGCCATGGAGATCAAATGGGTGCCAATGCCCGAAACCCACCATAGTCACTTGCAGGGGATACCAGTGGCGGCAAATGGGCTGTAGCCGCCCGGTAGGCCCAAAATCGGGGCCTTACATATGGAATGGTGGCAGACTTCATAAAACCATTAGAGAAAGACTGACATTATTACTCACCAGGGTGTACAGAGATGTACTGGGAGGGGGGGCTTGGCCCTGGTCCCTGGCTCAAATCTTAGTTTTATATAAATAGGAAAAGACCTGGGTTTTGAAGTTCATAACGGCCCATTTCCTCCTCAAACTGATCTTCACCTGATCGAAATGGGAGTGCCTCACCTGATCAAATGGGAGTATCAAGAGGCACCATCTTCTTGACAACATTAGGCAGCTGCTTAACATAGTCAAATAGCAACACTCAAAATAACTAGCTACAGTACTGTTTTTGGAGCCACATAGAAAACTGTAGAGACCTCACAAGCAGTTGGTTTGACCCTACCCTTATAGCTGTTTGTTTTTCATTGTTTTGTTCTGTCTTTATAGAAACATAGAAACATAGAACATAGACTTTAACGGCAGATAAGGACCGCTTGGCCCACCTAGTCTGCCCATTTTCCTACCTACAGGATGTGCCGCAGATCCTACTTAACAAGCAGCCTATTTCTTCCTACCCCACAAGAATTGCCTTATGTCTGTCCCATGTATTCTTGAATTTCCCACAATTTTAGACCCCACAACCTCCTCAGGAAGGCTGTTCCATGCATCCACTACTCCTCTCTGTAGAAAATATATCCTCACATTGCTCCTGAGCTGCCCCTCTTAAATTGTGTCCCTTGTTCTTGCATGTCTCTTTCTCTGAAAGATTTTGCCCTCTTGGACTTTGTCCTCAAGCGTATATATTAGGCTCTTTTAGTCTCTCCTCATATGGCTTCTCTTGCAGACTCTGCACCATTCTAGTTGCCCTCCTCTGGACTGCCTCTATCCTGTCTATGTCCTTGCGGAGATGGGGTCTCCAGAACTGGACGCAGTACTCCAGATGGGGTCTCACCAACTGTCTGTACAGAGGGATAACAACTTCCAGTTTTCTGCTGGTGATGCCTCTCCCCATCCATACCAGTATACTCCAGCTCTCCCTACAAGGGTTGCTAAAAATGTAGGGTGGGGTGCTTGCTGTGAGGTGGGAGCCTAAACCTGGAGGGGGGCTGCTCTAGGTCTAAATCTGTGGGCTATTCCTCTGTTAGGGATACACCCCACGCATAATAATTTTCTAGCCTCTCAGTCTGACTAGGCTGTAAGCACCCATTGAGTCCACCCATCCCCCAGTAGCCAGCTACCAATAGGTGCATTGCTGCATGATGATCCTGAAAAGGGAAAAGTATTTGATATAGCTTCCACGCTTGTACTCGGTGAGACCATCCCAGGCAGATTGACTCTTCCCAGAATGCCCTGTGTGTCTGTATTTGTTCACGCAGATCCCAAAGGGTCATGTGTGAATGAGGATACAATTCTACTGTAACCCCTAGGAGGCGCTATACTATGGGCTACTACCTCTGCCTACATGACTAGGTACAGGTTAATGGGCCAGAGCTCAGTGAATGGGTGCTCCACCAGAAGAATGGTTTTGGGTACTGTAGCTGCTGTTGGAATAGCCTCTGTGATGCTAAAACCACCCACCAACCCTTCTAGTAGCTTAAACAGTACAGCAAGAGGACATTCAAAATTACCATATGACAGTATGGTTATGCCTGCACTACTTGCACTTATCACCAGGGCTGGATCTTTGGCAATTGCCCTGGAGACCCCCCTGGAAAATAAGACCAATGGTGCAACAATATAAAAGTAGTACAATATCCCCACCAAGAAGGTACACACTAGCCAGGATAAACATGAACAATCACAATCTGATTTATTCAGGGGTATGTGAACAAGGGTGGGGCATGAATCTAGCAGGTGATTAGCAGATCTGATTAAATTCAGGTTGAACAAGCATGCACAATGAGTTCCTTTAGCACACTCCTCACAACCCTGGGTACTCAGTATGGAAAACAGGCTAGCCTGAAGCATTGCCCAGGGTAGGCCGGCATTGTAGCTGTTGTTGGGGCCCTTAGCAAGGAAAACAATTAGCATGCACACAAACCAAATATTTGTAATCTGGAGCCAGATAGTTCAGTCCTTTGCAATAAAACCCAAAAGAGCAAATCAGATGACACACACAATGATTGTAGCTTATGTTACAGGAGCTACCTTGTTTGCACTCATGCTACCCAGACCAGGATGCAGGACAGGATGGTGGAAGACTAGGTTTGCTGACCAAGGCACCTAGCTTCACCTGAGCTATTTTCTTCTAGGTTGCTTGAAAGGACAGAGCAAAGAACCTTACCAGAGCAAGGATAAGGATTAAGGCTTCTTTTGGCCAGGCAGATTTACTTGTGTTGTTATTTTATTTTCACCACAGGGATTGTTACTGTTTGATGCTAACATTTTATTGCTTTATTTTTCTCTGATTCAAATTTTCGCTGTTGGGTATACCTTCTGCTGCATTATTACAGGATGTGCCTACAGGTGTGTGCTTACAGATTACTGCTGTAATCTTCTGATTCAAATTGTCTTTTGCAGGGTATATCTTCTGTTACTGCTTTATTTTTTTCTGTAGCAAAGTGTTTCGTACAGGGTATATCTTCTGTGAAATTATTACAGGTGGTGCTTACATTTTTGTGACTTTTTATCATTAGGCTAAGCAAAATTACTGTTTGCCACTATTTTATTTTATTTTGTGTTTTGCAAAAGGTTTTTTGTTTGTCTCACAGGTGTTGCAGTCTCCTCACATTGAAGGAGCTAATTGCTTTCCTCACGCAGCTCTTCCAGGGGATTAGGTGTGTATCTGGGGTGAAGTTGACAAACTGTCAGTAACTTCCAACAGAGGAAAGGGTTAAAGGTCAGGCTAGTTGATATCTTGGAGGTGGAAGACTAGGTTTTCTGGCCAAAGGCACCTAGCTTCACCTGAGCTATTTTCCTCTAGGTTGCTTGAAAGGACAGAGCAAAGAACCTTACCAGAGCAAGGATAAGGATTAAGGCTTCTTTTGGCTAGGTAGATTTACTGTGTGTTGTTATTTTTATTTTGCACTCACGTGGATTGTTACTGTTTGTTGCTAACATTTTATTGCTTTATTTTTCTCTGATTCAAATTGTTGTTACTGGGTATACCTTCTGCTGCATTAGTACAGGGTTTGCCTACAGGTGTGTGCTTACAGATTACTGCTGTAATCTTCTGATTCAAATTTGTCTTTTACAAGGTATATCTTCCGTTACTGCTTTATTTTTCTCCATAGCAAAGTGTTTCTTACAGGGTATATCTTCTGTGAAATTATTACAGGTGGTGCTTTACAAGTTTTACAGTTTTATCTGTCATTAGGATAAGCTTTCAGGGCTACTGCATTTGTTGCTGGCTGATTGTTTCTGCTCTTACCTCCTTGTTTCTTTCATCCATGGTTCTTCTTTTTTGGCAGGTGAAGGGCCCAACCACCCACCCCCATCCCCAACCACCTCACAGTACACTCCTTTTATAGGGTAGCACAGTTGTGACATGTCCTGTAGCAAAGCAGGAAGGGGTGGATCAGAGGGGTATCCACATAGTGACCTCACTTACAGGGGCACTAGAAATGTAACTTGTTATAACAAGTTATATAAAACAAACGAAACACAAAATCAAACTTTGCTTTCATTTTCTTCCTTCTAATTACTATGACCAGGTTATAAACCCAGCAACTTATCTGGAATGGATATCATTAACTGCAGGTACTGCTGAACATATTTCAGAAGGACAATTTTACAGGATTTAGGATACTGTCCACATGCTGGGCCATTGAGATCTAAGTGTAACCCCTTGCTACCCGGGTTACTAGAATCCCAGTAAGACCTAGTGGTAGGCAGGGAGGCAGCTTAGAAACTCCAGTTAAATGGGTTTCACACTGTCTCACTCTGTCCTCAGTCACAGCTGAGACTTGAGAGATGACATCACCATAGAACTGTCGCAGCTGCATGAGCCACATTGGAATCTACAGCTCAGGGAGTGAGTTTAGAACTTTGGGAAATTTCAAAGGCATTCTTCTTCAGTTTGTCCTAAAGCAAACAGGAAGGAAGTCGGTCAGTCTTCAGTTTGTTTCAAAGAAGAAGGAAGTGTTCCTGTGTTTACCTTTTTTTTTAAAGTGGTGGAGACCGCTCCCCTGGTCTCAGTGCCCCCTTCCTTCCGGGGGGGGGAAGGAAAAGTTCTCTGTGGGTTCCAGGGGTAATCCCTTTCTCCCAACATGGAAGGAAGCTGCCTGGTTTTATTTAGTCTGTTCTTGTATAACAGCAAAGAAAGTGTTACTTTGCCTGTGGGGCACCTGCAATGAATGGGTGTTTGGCTCCATTTGAAGGGGCAAACAAATTGTTTTCTTCAGTTGGGAAATGAATGTGGACTGCTATTTGAGAGGACTATGTTTACTAGGACAAACAAATGGAGCAGTCAAACAGTCTAAAGTTTTAAATGGATTTCAAGTAATGGGGACTGCTATTTGGGAGTACTGTTACTAGGACGAACAAATGGAGCAGTCAAATAGTCAAAAGTTTATTGGATTTCAAGTAATGCTGTAGAGGGGTGTTAGGTCATCCACCATTCAATCTACATTTTAAAGTTCTAAAGTTTTCTGTGTGTATCCAGAGAAATGGCTGGTATGGGCTGGGAGCTGGAGGTGGAAAACCCCATCTTTAATAACCAGGTCCACCTCTATGGATTTCTTCTGTGTTTTGCTACTTGCCTCATGCACTTGGCCAGTGATGGGGTGGGTACCCAGATGTGGGTGCAACTTGAAAATCTCTAGGAGTCACAGACTCTAAGTGGTGGGGAGCCACAGGAAGGGAAAATTCCTTGTTGGATGGGAGTCTCCTTGTTTGATGGGAGTTCGATTGGAAGTAAGAAAACAAATCTCTCTAGGAGTCACAGACTCCTAAGTGGTGTGGGGAGCCACAGTTTGTGAGTCTCCTTGTTTGCTGGGATGTCTTTCCAAGTAAAGTTTGGGTTCATTCTTCAAGTGGACAGTCAGTCAAGTCGCCGGCAGGGGAGCCGGGCCAGTCGGGCTATGTATCCAAAGCGCATGCAAAGTCCGGGCTGAGTGCCTGGTGTGTCCAAAGCCAGACAACAGTAGTAATGTGTTCATTCTTCAAATGGACCATTTGGTTAACCTCTAATCTGCACATACAGTGAACATAGCCCTTTGGGGGACCATGCAATGCTTTGTTTATGTTCAGTTAGTTAATAAATAAAGCCACACTGAAAAATCCCAATTCTGGTTCTGGACATTACAGTTATTGCTTCCTGTAGTTGGATTTACTTGGGTGCCCCTGTGCAGAGTAGCCAAACCTAGGTCCCTTGTGCCAGGTAACCTCATCCTCCCCGAACCCAGGTCCCCCCACCAGGTATTGCTGCCAACGCCAACAGCATGCCACCTGTCATTTTAGTAAAAAGACAGGGGTGGGGTCCTTACATAAGGGCTCAGTTCCAGGCAGCATGCGCAGAGATTGTGACCTCAAATTGCATATTCAAGATGAAATATATTATAAGAACCACCTGCCATTTCCCCAGCATCAAACAGAAGCACCTCAACTGCAGAGGGTAGTTGGTCCGGGAGGTTGGCAGGTGGTTAGGAGGGGCAAATTGGGTGCCCCATCACTCGGTGCTCTCCAACATATTACCTCCATAAACCATATAAAAACTACAAACAGGTATCTGCCTCTATCTCTGAAATCAATCAAAGGGGCAGAGGACACTGCAGAACAGGACAATGCAGCACAGCAGCTAGCACAACAAAACTCGCCAAAAACAGGAACCGAAACAAAAAAAGCAAAAAGGAAATCCAAAAAATTTCTGATCATAGGAGACTCCATGATTCGGGGAGTTGATACTTATCTCCAGCCAGAGGTAATGGTCAGATGTCTCCCAGGTACAGCAGCATGGAGAGACACTGACCGCATTGCTAAAATTGTTCAGGAAGCAGGAGAAAACACTGACATCCTGGTACACATAGGGACTAACAATCTCACCAGCCGGTCAGTTGTGGAGACCAAGGAACACCTGACCAGACTGGGTGACAAACTATCATCCATTTCATCTGCCATCTCCTTTCTGAGATCCTGCCAGTCTGGGAGAAGGGAACAGATGGACGGAAGGTCAGAGAAGGAGATAGGGAGCCAAACATGTGGCTCAAGGGCTGGTGCCAGGAAAAGGACACCAATTTTAGGAACTGGCAACAGTTTTGGGAGGAAAGTTCTTTAAATTTGATGGACTGCATCTGACTAAGGAGGAGTCAGTGCATTGGGCAGATGTTTGATGTCTTTGTAGAATATTTAAACTAGCAAATGGGGAGAGGTGCAGCACCCGATCGTTGCATGGAAAGAACACCCTCCCCCTCAGCTAGTCAAACAGGAGTTCAGCATGTTTGTAGTTCATTGCATCACCAGGTAAAGAAAAAGGTCTGGCTCCCCATACAATGCACAGGGGAAACGCCGGACCTCACCCTACAACTAACACACCAAAATCTGGCCAGTGGAAAATCATGTACACAAATGCTAGTAGTCTGGGAAACAAGATCCCAGACCTGCAAGCAATAATGACAGAGGCTAAACTGGACATAGTAGCCATTAGCAAGACTTGGTTTACCAAGAACCACACTTGGGAGACTTCAGTACCTGGCTATGTACTGTTCAGAAGAGACCGAGGTGCAAATAGGAGGGGTGGAGTGACCGTGACCCTTTATGTCAATGAAAATATCAAAGCTAAAGAAATTCAGAATACACATAAGGAGCCAGAAGAACTGTGTGTCACCCTGGAAACAGGAAATGGGACAACCATATGAACTGGTGTTGTCTACAGGCCTCCAGACCAGGGAGACGACATAGACATGTTACTGTTAGAAGATATACAAAACATGACAGCTAAAGCAGAGGTTCTGATAATGGGAGACTTTAACATGTCAGATACAGATTGATCAATACCAGCAGGGACATCTGCCAGAACTAGACACATGGTGGATTCCCTGCAGGGGGAGGGCCTCAAACAACTGGTACAACAACCCACAAGAGACAGGGCTATCCTAGATCTAGTACTGACTAACAAGAAAAGGATCACAGATCTCCAGGTAGGAGATCACCTGAGTGCCAGTGACCATTACATGGTATGGTTCAATGTAGCCACTAGAACAAAATCATCACATTCCAAGGCAAAAATATGGGACTTCAGAGGAGTTGACTTTGATAAGATGGCCAACAGAGTTAAACTAGCCCTGGCAAAAAGAAATACAGGTGAGGGGGTACAGGCAAAGTGGGCAAGCATTAAAGATGCAATACTTGAAGCAACATTCCATTGTGTTAGTGAGAAAAGGAAGTGCAAAAGAAGAAGGAAACCACTCTGGTTCTCAAACACAGTAGCAGAAAAGGTCAGAGCCAAAAGGCTGACCTTCAGGAAATATAAGGGAACGCAGCAGGATGAAGACAGGAAGGCATACCAAACTTCCCTAAGGGAAGCAGGGAAGGCAGTAAGGCAGGCAAAGGCCCAAACTGAGGAAACACTAGCACAAACAGTAAAAAAGGTGACAAGACTTTCTATAGATACATTAGTGAAAGGAGAAAGTCCATAGGGGTATTGCTAAGATCAAAGGGGATAAGGGGCGTGTGAGGAGGAGAACCATGTAAAAGCATCTATCCTAAATAGATACTTCTGCTCAGTATTTACTGAAGAGAAAGTAGGGCAAGGCCCACAGCTCAGCACCATGGACACGGGGAAGGGAGGTGTGCACTAGTCCCTTCACAGAAAAAGGGTCCTACAAGAGCTCGATAAGCTCAGGATGGACAAGGCAATGAGATGTGATGCCATACATCCCAAGGTACTAAAGGAGCTAAGGGTGGAACTAGCAGAGCCATTATCAGAACTGTTTAGTGAGTCTCTAAGCACAGGAGAGGTCCCAGAAGACTGGAGAAGGGCTCGTGTGATCCCGCTCCACAAGAGTGGTAGCCAGGAGGAGGCAGGGAACTACAGACCAGTCAGTCTTACCTCAGTAGTGGGCAAGATTATGGAGGCACTCCTTAAGGAAAGGATAGTGCAACACCTGGAATCCATAAATCCAAGACATCATGGGTTTACAAAAGGAAGGTCCTGTCAAACTAATCTCATAGATTTCATTTTTTTTATCATACAACACTTTTTCTGCCTGTGGTGTAGCTGACCCCCGCAATCTCCGGGCACCGACGCCTGTGCCCCTGCAACCAGGTCATGCAAAGGACACACTTGAACCCACAGAACCAGGGATGGGCCACATCACACTTTGCCCTGGACAGGCACCTCTCTCCGGGTCGAGGGTGCAGGAACGCGCCATGAGCTGCTAAGATCACCCCTGCTATTTTTCCTCCATTAACTTTCTGCTTCAGAGAGCGGACATGTAATGACATCAGGGCACAGTGTGCCGACATCCGCCACGCTCTGCCCTATACTGTCATCGCGCCTAGTAGTGCCCTGATCATCACCAGGGGCTGCTACAGAGCAATGAAACCCTGATCCCTCCTCAGGATAGAAGAGCAGTCCACTGGATGCTCGATCCTATCCCTCCCCTGCCAACTCCTGATGACCCGGCTCGTATCCGAACACGGGTTGCCGGTGTGCCACGAGGTGTGGTGTCCAGTTCCTCAACCCTCAGTGCCACTGGGCTGGCAACTTATAGACTTCTTTGACTGGGTAACCAGAGTGGTGGACCAAGGGGAGCAGTTGATGTCGCCACCTTGACTTCAGCAAAGCTTTTAATACTGTTCCATATAGAAGATTGATTAATGCTGGGAAGGCTCAGGGTGGGTCAGCGTTAGTCACTGGGTAGCAAACTGGTTGACAGGCAGAAAACAGAACGGTGTTAAATGGTATACCGTCCAGAAGGAATCAAGTCACAAGTGGGGTACCTCAGGGATAGACTCTGGGCAAGTCCTCTTCAATATCTTCAACAGTGACATTGCAGATGGACTGGAGGGTAAGGTTAGTCTGTTTGCAGATGACACCAAGATCTGCAACAGAGTAGATGATCCGATGGAGTGGACAGAATGAGAGAGATCTGGATAAACTAGCAAAATGGTCGGAAGAGTGGCAACTGGGTTTAACGCAAAGAAGTGCAAGATCATGCACATAGGGAAGAGAACTCAGAATCCAGCTATAGGCTGAGGGAGTTGCTGGCAGTCACTAGGGAAGAAAGAGACTTGGGTGTCATCATCACTGATGATCTGAAATCATCCAAGTAGACTACTAAAGCAGTAGGTAAGCTAGAGGGATGTTGGGTTGTATTAGCAGGGGTATCACAAGTGAGAAGAGGGAAGTATAATCCCTCTTTACATGATACTGTTTAGGTTCCCCATCTGGAGTACTGCACAGTACTGGAGGCCACACCTTCACAAGGACATGAACCAAACTGAGGCAATCCAGAGAAGGGCAACCAAAATGGTGCAAGGACTGCATCAGAAAACATATGAGGACAGATTAACGGAACTTAATTTGTATACCCTAGAGCGAAGGAGGGAGAGAGGTGATATGATTGAAACATTCAAACACCTTAAGGGCATTAACAAGGTGAAAGAGTCTAACATGTTTCAATATAAGAAAAATAGCAGGACAAGAGGACACAGCATGAGATTAGAGGGAGGCTGATTAAGGGGTAATGTGAGGAAGTTCTTTTTCACAGAAAGGGTGGTGGATGCATGGGACAGCCTACCTCAGGAAGTGGTGGATATGAATACAGTGCAGGGCTTCAAACAGGCATGGGATAGGCATAAGGGAGCAATACAGATGAGTATGAATAGATAGGCCATTGACAGAGCAAAGGCCAATGGCACATTCGTAAGGTAGAAAAAGAAATGGGCAGACTGGATGGGCCTTGTGGGCCTTATCTGTTGTCAATTTCTATGTTTCTATGTTTCTATGACAGGCAAAATGAAGACCTTTGTATATTGTACCTAATTGCCAGGGGAAGCAGGGCCTACACGACTCACCGTGGTGGTCGCTACCTGTTCAGTGGTGTTGAGCTGGGGGCAGAATCCCCAAGCGAGTCTTTTGCTGAAATGTCTCTGAATCGGGAGCAGCGGCCTAGGTTGAGATGACAGTGCCCAGGCAGAGCAGGTAGTTTGGATGAAGTCCGAGATAAAGTGCTGGAACAGCCTCCAGCTGGTGTAACAGAACTCGTTATGGGGAACCAAATTGCGATCCAAGATACACATTTAGCACACTTATAAGCACTTGAATATTTTGCCACGGTTCAGATAAAAGTCAGTTTGCAAATCGCAGGTTCTCTGCTCAAACCTTTGATCTGAGGCTCACTTCTGTACCTGGTGGGCCGATTGGCTTGGAGCAAGTGTTCGTCCACTTGCAGGCAGCAATAGCTCACTTTTTCTTCAGGTTCAGGTCTCGATCCAGTAATCAGATAAATCTGACTCTTACTGTCAAAGGCAATGCTTCTCTCTGGAAGATGTGACAGGCAGGCCGGCAGAGCCTTCACACCGATTCTCTGTGCTCCTAGCAGGAGCAGCTGCTCGAAGACTCGAGCTTTTTACTCTCCAAACTCCAACTCTTGATTGACTCACTGCTGCAGGCAGTTCTGGGCTTTCCCAGTCATCCACAAGGTTCAGTTGACTGAGGGAGCTGTCTGTCACAGAAGGGGCTCTCCCTCCAGGTCCATTTAAGCGCCAAACCCTTAAAACTACAATTCCTAAAGAATTTCAGTTCCACAAGACCTCTGAGGACAGTCTCCATTTTAGGTTACCTGAGGTTTGATTGGTCCAACAGTGGCAGTCCAAAACCAAAATGATGTCTCTTATGGAAAATTTCAAGCTGCAATGGAAAGTAGGTTAGACAAACTCTTACATCATTATTATTATAGCAGATAAACAGTAAATAATCACTTTTTCTAACAGAGCTCCCTGTTTGCAAGTAGCGACTAAAGAATAAAGCTGAAACAAGGAAAGTCTGGCTGGCTGTGAGCCTTAAATCTCTTGGACACAGCCCAGACTAATTTTCTCACACAGCACAGTTGTTCTCTTGAACAGACAGGCATGGAGGCTTACTGGAGCACTCGCATGCAGACTATTAGAACTGCCAAACACAGGACACCATCCTGACAGTGGGCATTAGGCAGCCCAGGAAGAAACTTGTAGGAACCCCTATTTGTAGGGGGGTTACACTCTTCCCTGCCTGGAAAAACTTGGCATCCCCGTCAAGTCTATACTTACTATGACATTCTATAGAAAACATTATATGAAAATACACGCATGTTTCATGATGGCATTTCCACAGTAACACATATGTATACACTTTCTTAAACATGTTAGCAGAGTCAAACGGTCAAACACTTTACACTTATACCTCTTGTTTGTGCTACCCCCCGGTTCAGTAACCCACCTGGCTTAGGGCTCATCCCTATTAGCTACACTAGGGTGGCATGGGGCAAGGGTACCAGTACACTGACTGAAGCGTTTCACTGTTAGCTTAGATGTGGCAGAATAGCCCAGTTTTGGAAGAGAGCTTTCAGAAATATACACTCCTTTGTGGACTACATGTAAGGGAGATCCACTGGCAGGCTGGAGGAGTCATAACTGAGGAGTACCATTGGCTTTGAGGCTTTTCCAGACTTTCTAGGAGGAGCAGGCACAAGTTCTGTTCTTTCACAATTTGCATTTGCGTCTGCCTCTGAAGAAAGGGGTTCCTCTGCACTAGTTTTCTGTTCTGTATTGGAGGCACTTTCAGCTCCCTGTTCTGTTAACTTTGGTTCCACAACATTGCTCTCAGTATTGGGGTCGGACAGAGGCCTAGATTCATCATCCAGGGGAGAATTCCATAGATTGTAATATTGTAACACTTTACTAATACTCTCAACATCATTTACTTCATCATTGCCATTTGTTATAGCAGGTTTTAGATCACTGATTGCGCACAGTTCTGTAGTTTCTGGTATGTCACCAGTGATGCTTTCTGTTGCAGGCTCTCTTTCTGGCTGTTCAAATAGCTCTAGCAGACACAAGGAGTCAGCTACTTCAGAAGTCACACTTTGCACCTCAGTTTCAGGGGGCACAGGGTTTGTGGAGAAGGCTGGAGGGTTAGGCAGTCCTGAGGATCCAGCTTCATCTCCGGAGTTGTACATGGGATTACCTTGAAACAGTTGACTCAATTCATAAGATGGGTAATATGAGGCTTCACACTCACTGTTATCACACCAGACTGGCAATCAATATCATGCCTGGAGGGAGGCACTGAACCCTTGACAGCTGGAGAAGGGGTAGTCTGTCTCCTTTTAGCTGCAGCTCTAGTTACAGGCCCAGAAGGGGCAGTGTCTGCAGGTACAGAGTCAAAGACTACTTGACTAATGGGCAGCAGAAGATTCTAGTGCATTGTCTTGGTGGCCTGGGGGTTGTTTTCAGGGCGCACTTTATAGACTGGCAGATCTTCCAGCTTACTGACAACAACATAAGGAAGGTGGTGCCACCTGTCAGCAGTTTCATGCTTTCCATGCAGTCCCAAGTTATACAACAAAACACGGTCTCCAGGTAGCAGTTCCTGAGCTTTGACATGCTTGTCATGCCTTTCTTTATTTGCCAAGTTTCTTTTTGCTGCCATTGTTTGTGCCAGTTGGTGGGCACGATTTAACTGGGCCTTTAACTTTTGAACATGTTGTAGATAGTTCTCATCTTTGACTCCATCCGGGGACACCCCAAAACAAATGTCTACAGGCAACCGGGCCTCCCGACCAAACATCAGGCAGTAGGGTGAAAACCCAGTGGCATCACATTTGGTGTAATTATAGGTGTGTACCAAGGTGCTGATCTTTTGACTCCATCTTGACTTGTCCCAGGGATGAAGTATGCCTAGCATGTCTAGTAGTGTTCGATTAAACCTTTCAGGCTATGGATCCCTCTGGGGGTGATGGGGGTTGTTTGGTATTTTCTCACTCCCCAGAGTGAGAGCATTTCCTTGATCAGATGGCTTTCAAAATCTCTCTTTCCTGATCAGAGTGATTTCTCTGAGGTGCGTCATTATGGACAAAGAACTTTTTGACTAAGACCTTGGCCACTGTGGATGCTTTTTGGTCCTTAGTTGAGTAAGCTTGGGCAAAACCTGTGAAATGATCAGTCACCACTAACACATTTCCTCCATTCTTCTGGTTGGCTTCCAGGCACAGGAAATCAATACACACCCGCTCTATGGGCATGCTGGTTGAGATATTGACCAAAAGGGTGCAGCCCTCTGGGGCGGCACTTTTCTTTGGAGACAACGGCTGCAAGTCTTGATATGGGCCTCAATGTCAGCCCCATCTTTGGCCAATAGGACCGAGCACTGGTCAAGTCTGTGGTTCAGTCACAACCCAAATGTCCCATCTGATCATGGAGGACCCGTAGAACCAAAATGTTTGAAAGCTGTGGGTAACACTAGTTGCTGTTTGTCAGGTTGACTGTGTCAATTTATGGTTTCTCTGTAAAGTAGCTGGTTATGCAGTTTAAGCCTGGGACCCTCTTTAAACGACAAAGAAGTCCACGGATCTGAGGAGTGGAGTTTAGACACAACCTTTCCAGCAAGTAAAGCATCAAGCACAGGCTTAATCATGGGGTCTTGGGTCTGCACCCACTGTAGAGTCTTAGGGTTTAGTTAAGGCAGGGCACCAAGGTCTAAGGCTGCAAGATGGCAGTAGGTAGCGGGAACATAAGTGTCTGGAGGACCTAAACAGTCTACTAGGCAGTCAATCATTTCAGAAGAGGGATGCTCATCTTTGTCAAATTTCAGACAGAGGGATTTGACAGACTGCTCAGACATTTTCACCCATTTGGTATTAGAGCTAGGTCATCTGGAAAGGGCATCAGCATCAATGTGGTTCAAGCCCAGATGATACTCCACTGAATAAGTGGAAAGTGCAGATAACCAGAGATGCCCCATGGCATTCAATTTAGCTGAGGTTTGGACATAAGTGAGGGGATTATTGTCAGTTTTGACCAGAATCTTGGCACCATAAAGATATTCATGGAATTGGTCCATCACGGTCCATTTTAATGCATGAAATTCTAGCTTGTGTACTGGATAATTTCTTTCTGAGGGGGTTAGGCTCTGGCTGGCAAATGTCACAGGGCATAAGCCTTCCTCATACTCTTGGTACAGAATAGAACCAAGTCCCTTCAAGCTGGCATCAGTGTGTAACACGTAGGGTCTGATAGGTCGGCATAGGCAAGCACAGGGGTGTGGGTGAGTTGATGGATGATTTCATAGAAAGCAGCTTCACACTCAGCAGTCCACCTGACTCCAAACCGTTTGTGTGTCCGAAAATAGACTTTGTCTTCCTCCTTGACTGTGCTTTTTTTTATACTTCTTGTTTGTAGGGCAGTAGCCTTGAGTTAGGTTTAGCAAAGGGCGAATGACTTTGGAGTAGTCTTTTATAAACCGATGGTAGTAATCGCAGAACCCCAAGAATCTTTGCAACTCTTTTAGGTTGTTAGGCTGAGGCCAGGTGGTCAAGGACTCCACTTTGCTTGGGTCTGTCTGAATCCCATCCGCCGACACTATGTGCCAAACATATTTCATAGATGTTTGAAAGAACTGACACTTGCCTATGGATAGTTTTAGTCCAAGGCCCTCCAGTCTGTCAAGAACCTTGAACAAGCGAGCTTCATGTTCCTCCAGAGTCCGTCCAAACACAATGACATCATCAAGATACACAAGGCATTCTAAAAAGTTCATGTCTCCCACCGCTTGTTCCATCAGCTGCAGGAAAGTGGCGTGTGCACCCAAAATACCTCAGGGCATATGTAGAAACTCGTAGAAGCCCAGGGGACAAATGAAGACTGTCTTTTCATGGTCCTCCTGAGCCATCGGGATTTGATAGTACCCACTCTGGAGACTGAGTACTGAGAACTACTGGCTTCTGTTCAGGCAGTCAAGGGCATCCTGGATATGCAGCATGGTGTACTAGTCCAGAACAGTTCTCCAATTTAACATCTGGTAGTCCACACACATCCTCACGGATCCATTCTTCTTTCGAACTACCATGAACAGGGAGGCATAAGGGCTTCGAGACTCTTGAATAATTCCTGTGGCCAGTATTTCTTGAAGGTGCCTTCTAACATCATCTATGTCAGCTGATGCAAGGTGACAGGACCTCTCTCTGAATGGCCTCTCATCATGAAGTCAGATGCAATGTTCAGCCCTGGTGAGACAACCTATGTCCCATTCCTTCAAGGAGAATACTTGGCTTCTCTGAGACAACTGGCTAATCATGGCTTACCATTCAGCAGGAAGGGAGGACCTCCCAAAGTCAAACAGGTCAGGGGTCACCTCATCACTCTTGCTGGGGCACTTCTTGCTGGGCAGCACAGTGGTATCCGCACAGTTCACAGTGGCTAGGGTGCACCCTCAATTTACCCGAACCTCTCAATCCAACATATTCTGGACCTGCACCGCTACCCACTGATCATAGGCATAGGCCCGAGCAGGTTGGATGCTAGGCTTGCCCAACAGTCCTTCAGGCAGTTTCCCCTCTTCTGGGCATCCAGCATAAGGAACTTATTTTTAACATCTGTCTTGAGGCACACTTCACCACTGATGGTGCACTGAACATTGAGCGGTAGTACCAGTGAGTCAGGATCATTTTTCCAGACTACCCCCATGGGTTCATCCTTCTCCATCTCCTGTAAGTCATAGGCTTGCTACACTAGGGACAAGATGCGCAGAGCCCATCCAGTCCACTTGGCCCGCTTTTCTTGATAAAGTTGAGCTAACCACCCAAACATATGGGCATTGGTACCAATTAGTAGAGGGACACCATCATACAGTCCAGTTAGTGGGCACACCAAAGCCAGGGTCTCCACTTGCTCATCCACCACCACCACAGCAGTAGAAAAAGACAACCACATTTGTACATATCCCAAGTAAGGATAGGATTTCTCACTCAACCCCCATATATGCAGTCCTTCGAGAGACTGGAGTGGAAGGTCAGATAAGTGCTGGTCATACCAATCGAAAAATATAATGGTGACCTGTGAGCCACTGTCCAACACAGCTCGAGTGGAGATGCCATTAACTGTCACTGGAGTTTCCATGGATGGGCCCACCATTTCAGAACAGTCCGGGGGAACATTAGCAGGAACTTAGACAAATGACTTAGCCATGAAGAAATTGGATTTGGGATTGCCTGAACCTCCACTGCGATCATTTTCTGCACCCCTCTGCAGTTGCCTAGTTTTCTGGAGCTCCCCTTGTAGTTAGTTCACCATGTTTTCTAAGTCCCTTTGAGACCAGATGTCTCTTTTCATATGCCCATCTTTTCCGCAATTGTGACAAAACATACTTTATTTGGTTTGCTTTGGCTGCAACATTACATTGTGAGCTAGTCCCCATTCATCACTTGGGGTAGTGAGGAGTATGCATTTGGCTCCGGAGCCGAAGCACTGGCCATAAGGGGCCTTGACTGTGTCTCTCTCTCTCTGTCTCTGTCTCCCAGCCATGCAGCAGGCGGCACAGCATATCTCATGAATTCTCTTAACGTGGCAGTCAATTCACTTATTTCAGCCTTTAAGCAGCCATTCTCGGGGGGGGGGAGCACCTGAGCTTGCTCTCCCAGTCCCATAGCAGATGCAATTTGAGGGGGGGGTCATAGTCCTTATCACTGATGGCCCTAGTAGGGGCACTAGGTTTCAATTCTCTGACTTCTTTCAGCAACAGTTCTGCCCAGGGAGAGGTATCCCTAGCAATCCCTCTCTCAGTGAACTCCCTGGGGCTGGCACCTGCGTTGCAGGGTTCTTGAAACTCAGAGCCATCCAAGACTGACCCCTTCCCAAGAGCAGGAACTGCTGTCGCTACAACTGCACATGGTTCCTGAGAGTCTTCCTCCTCCTCAGCGTTGCATACCTCTTTCATCAGCATATGGAAATGCAAGGCATCAGTTTTCCTTTGGTACAGTTGCAGTTTAAGCAACACCAGCTGGAACGTTGAGCAGAGCGAAGTATGTGATCCAGTCTTATCTGGTCCAGTTCGCTAGAGGGCCATCAACCTTTTTGGAAAATTGTTTGTAGGAGTTCCTCTAATCTACTCAGGTAGGCTGATAACAATTCTCCTGGCTGTTGTCTTACATATTTGAGTTTCCACTTTAAGACTTCGACACTAGAGGTACCCCAAGCACATTTTCAAGGGCAACTAAATACTCTTTCATGGTAGCATTAGGTTTAGAGGACCACAGGGCCCATGGAGGCTTTCCACCAAGCTTGCCCTTTTTTTGGCCTCTGAGCATTGCCAGTCTTGTACTAGAGCAGCAGCTGAGTCCATGCAGGTCTCCAGATCGACTTCCTCATTAAGTGTGGGGAGGATACCAGAAAACATTTTAAGCCTGCGGTAAGAGTGATAACTTGCTGGGTTGGGCACAGGTGCAGGAGCCAGGAAAGGACACCCTCAGGAGGCTTGAATAACTTCTGTAAGTCCTCGATGTTCCAGCCCTCATCCAGTGGAAAGCTAGCCAGTTTCTCCTCAAACCTGTCAGACATGGGTGGAGGGTTGGGTTCTGAGAGATCCTCACTATATTTAGTTACCACACTCCATGCAACCGGAGACCCATCAATGACAATAGTTTTGGGCACCTTAGTGCTGTTCATGGGGTTGCCGCACTCCACTAAAGCCATTAGGATTTGGGCAGTCGAATCAGCTTGCCAGCCTACTACTACTACAGCCCTTCCCAGACATTCAGTTTTTGAGAAGGCCACTTCTATAGTGTCTTTGCTAGTGCCTAAGGTAATATCTAGTATTAACAAAGCATTCTGGGGGTCAATTACATGCCCAGTATACCAACTGACTAATTGATACACAGCCATTTTCTCAGTGGTACCCATAGAACTTTCAAGTGCAATTTTTGCTTGCAGCCACTAGGGAGTGCAAATCCCAGCAGTGCTTCCAAGATCTAACCCCTAGGTGGCACTGTCCTATGGGCTACTACCCCTGCCTGCATGATTAGGCACAGGTTAAGGGGCCTGAGCTAGGTGAACGGATGCCTCCACCCCGAGGAATGGCTTTAGGATAGTGTAGCTGCTGTTGGTATAGCCCTCCGGGATACTATAACCACCCACCAACCCTTCTAGTGGCCTAAACAGTTCAACAACAGGACATTCACAATTACAATATGACAGTCAGATATGCCCGATCTACTTGCACGTACCACCAGGGCTGGATCTTTGGCAATTGCCCTGGAGACCCATCTGGAAAATAAAACCAGTGATGCAACAATACAAAAGTAGCACAATATCCCCACCAAGAAGGTACACACTAGCCAGGATAAACATGAACAACCACAATCTGATTTATTCAGGGGTATGTGAACAAGGGTGGGGCATGGATCTAGCAGGTGATTAGCAGATCTGATTAAATTCAGGCTGAACAGGCATTCACAGTGAGTCCCTTTAGTGCAGTCCTCACAACCCTGGGTACCCAATATGGAAAACAAGCTAGCCTGAAGCATTGCCTGGGGTAGGCCAGCATTGCAGCTGTTGTTGGGGCCCTTGGGAAGGAAAACAATTAGCATGCACTCAACCCAAATATTTGTAATCCAGAGCCGGATGGTTCAGTCCATTGCAATAAAACCCAAAAAGGGCAAATCAGATGACACGCACAATGATTGTAGCTTATGTTAAAGGGAGCTACCCTGTTTGTACTCATGCTACCCAGCCCAGGATGCAGGACAGACAAAATGAAGACCTCTGGAAGTTGTAGTGGATTGCCAGGGGACGCAGGGCCTACACGACTCACCGTGGTGGTCATTACCTGTTCAGTGGTGTTGAGCAGGGAGCCAAATCTCCAAGCGTGTTTTTCGCTGGAATGTCTCTGAATTGGGAGCAGCGGCCTAGGCCGAGATGACAGGGCCCAGGCACAGCAGGTAGTTTGGATGAAGTCTGTGATAAAGGCCTGGAACAGCCTCCAGCTGGTGTAACAGAACTCATCATGGGGAACCAAATCATGACCCACAATACACATTCAGCACACTTATAAGCACTAGAATATTTTGCCACAGTTCGAATAAAAGTCTGTTTGCAAATCACAGGTTCTCTTCGCAGACATTTCAATCTGAGGCTCAATTCAGTACCTGGTGGACTGATCACTTCTTGAGCAAGCCTTTGGTCCACTTGCAGGCAGCAATAACACACTCTTCTCTGCAGGTTCAGGTCTTGAGCCAATAATCAGATAAATCTGACTCTCACTCTCAAAGCAATGCTTCACTCTGGAAGATGTGACAGGCAGGCCAGCAGAGCCTTCACACTGATTCTTCCGTGCTCCTAGCAAGAGCAGCTGCTTGAAAGCTTGAGCTGTTTACTCTCCAAACTCCAACTCTCGACTGACTCACCGCTGCAGACAGTTCTGGGCTTTCCCAGTCATCCACAAGGTTCAGTTGGCTGAGGGAACTGTCTGTCACAGAAAGGGCTCCCCCTCCAGGTCCATTTAGGCACCAAACCCTTAAAACTACAATTCCTACAGAATTTCAGTCCCACAAGACCTCTGAGGACAGTCTCCATTTTAGGTTCCCTGAGGACTGATTGGACCAACACTGGCAGTCCAGAACCAAAATGGTGGCTCTTATGCAAAAGTTCAAGCTGCAATGGAAAGCAGGTTAGACAAACTCCTATATCATTATTATTATAGCAGATAAACAGTAAATAATCACTTTTCCTAAAAGAGCTCTCTCTTCACAAGTAGCAACTAAAGAATGGAACTGAAGCATGGACTGTCTGGCTGGTCATGAGCCTTAAATCACTTGGACCCAGCCCAGACTAATTTTCTCACAGAGCACGGTTGTTCTCTTGAACAGACAGGCATGGAGGCTTACTGGAGCACTCTCATGCAGACAGTTAGAACTGCCAAACACAGGATGCACGTCAAGGCTACTGCATTAGTGTTATTTGGAGGGCTTGCACTTATGCAGCCATACCTGTGTGTATATGTTGTACAATATGTATAAATACATCTGGGGTACTGCATTTCTGCTGACAGAGGGCCCCATGGGGCATGCGCCTGTATAGACACAGGTCATCACGGCTAATGTACGAGGTACCTCACTAGATAGCATGATCTGTTACTGCAACTCAAAAACTGCTGCCTCCTTGAGTAATTTGTAGATCCACTGCTGAACCTATGATACACATATTGCAACTGTACCTCTGTCTGCATAACAGTTGGCCCCATGGGTGCCTGCCCTTTTGGAACCACTGCTACCTCCTTGAATAATTTGTAGATCTGCTGCTAAACTTTAATACATGCATTGCAACAGTACAGTACTTCTGTCTGCATAATGGTTGGTCCCATGGGTGCCTGTCCTTTTGGAACCACTGCTACCTCCTTGAATAATTTGTAGATCTGCTGCTAAACTATAATACATGCAATGCAACAGTACAGTACTTCTGTCTGCATAATGGTTGGTCCCATGGGTGCCTGCCCTTCTGGAGCTAGACATCAGTGTGTATGTATTACACCTGTGACAGAAGAGACACAGGCCACTCAGGGGTCTACACTTCTGCAGACAGAAGTACTGTCACAATTTTGTTATCATGAATTTTGTGGCTTCAGTGTTTCTGCAGCCAAAGTCACTGTGTATGTCTTACACCTTCGGCTGAAGAAGGGAAGGCCCATCAAATGTGTGTATGTATTACAATGTGCATGAGTACCTCAGGCTACATAAGTACTAGCCCCTTACTGGACTGCACTTTTGCACACAAAAGATCTCTTGTAATTTGGGCATCATGGATTTGTATCTGTGGCTGCGTGGGCCTGTGCTTCTGCTCACAGAAGCAGTGTTGTGATTTGAGTATCATGGATTTCTATCTGTAACATTAGTTGGTGTGTATGTCTTACAGTGTGCATGCCACAGATACAAACATATAAAGGTAGCACATCACTGCTGCTGCATTTGTGTCATCTGGAAACAGTTGTATTTAGTTTGTCTTACCTGATGATGGCTGTCTGTGGTTACTTGTGTGGTCTTGTCACAAAAATGTTGCAAGTGCGACACTACATTGCAACACTACTTTTCCCCAAACTTTTAAAAACATATTTCTGGGGTGTTTAACTCCAAAATAAAGACATGTCTAGCATCCTCAGGGCTCAGCTAGGTAAACACAAAAAGAACTGTGTCGCTAGATGGTCCCAATTTTAAATGTCAAGCACTTCTGTGATCAGTAACTGAAAACAAAATGGGGGATTTGCGTCACTACTAGGGTCATTTGCGACACTAAAAACAGCATTTGCAACACTGTCGAACTTTTTGTTAACTTTTCCCATTGACTATAACGGGAAACTTGTTTTTTGAATAACTTTTGAACCGTTCAATATTTTTTCACGAAATCTTCAAAAGGCACATCGAGGACCCTGGCCACACATCCCCAGAAGTTTTCAGACTGGTCGCATAAACCATGCGACCTGTAGGCACAAGCAAAGAATGCACAAAAAAATGTAATTGCACCCCGGAATGTCGCTTAATAACTTCTCAGCCATATATCTGACTTGTACGAAAGTTGGCCGATCCCAAGATCTATGGTTATGCCTTGTGTCTGCCAAATCTCAGGCAAATTCATTGAATGGTGGCAAACTTATTAAGGTGCAAAATTTCACCATTTAACCTTAAATGGGGTACTCAACCCAACTATGGTAGCACTACCATGCTATATATATATATATATATATATATATATATATACAGGTATGTATATATATATATATATATACACATACACATCTATGGAGTGATGGGTGTGCAGGGTCCATCTGTAAATAAGGTCAGATATGCAGATTTTATGAGAAGGGGCACTTCAGGCCATGACTAGTGCGGGACAAAACATTGCGAACAGGAACATTGCGGCAAGAACATTGCTGACAGCAACAGCGCAGGCACTACCGAAAGCAGTCGGGAATATTGCAGGGATGCAGACCGCCTGGGCAAACAGCGACTGCCAAAACAAGGGTGGAAAACACAGCACATGCCCAAATGCTGCTGGTACAACCAACGGGGCCTGGAACAGTGCAGGGGATGCAGACTGCAGGAGCAATCGGCAAATGCCCAAAGGTGGACAAATCAATGTATGCCTGACATGCTGCTGCACAACATGAGGCTGGGAACAACAGTGTCAGGCAGAACACCGCAGGGGGCAGCAATGACCTCGGCACACCCAAGGTCACCCACACAGTGGGGGACACCGGTACTCACGCACAGCACAGGGTGTCTGAACCAGGTATGGCAACAGGGGTTGGGCACCCCAGTGGGAGGCCAGCATGTCCCCCTGAATGCCACCATGCACGGATGCACATGGGGAGAAGGCTCCGGATAGCAACCCCCACAATGTCGACGGGGCACTGAGGCCAGGTGTGCTGACTGGTGAACCTCCAATTGCCGCAGGACTGCCATGCAATGGTGTGGCAGCCAGATGCAGCTGCAACCCAGTACAATGCACACACCCCATGGAATATACAACAGTGTGGCAGGAGGGGGATACAGCCATAACACTGTGGTGGGCATGCGCCCCCAGGTGAACATGTCCGGCTTTAATGCACATGGGCACACCCATGGGGGACAGCATGGCTCAGATGAGCCACAGGTGGACAATACACTTTGGACAGTGAAGGTGGACACTGCCACCCACACAGGCATGCACATATGTGATTCCCACAGACAAACATGGTCATGGGATGAGTAGGGACCATATACAGTGCCGGCACACCCATTTGAACATGGGCTGCACGGGCCCTAACATATGCAAGCCCTGCTGGAATACAGGGACAACATGCGGCTGATGTATACCCCAGTGGCTGAGCCACAACTGATGTACCACTAGCTGTGGGGACCACGATGCACACAGTGTCCGATGACAGTGCCAGGGGCCCATGCCAACACAAGACACACGGTGCCCCCACCAGCAGACACCAGACATGACCAACACAACACCTGTGGCTATGGCACACACATGCCACCAATGCACAGCCAAGTGGTGCACAGGACAGTGACCTGCGCAACATGCAGTTCCTGCATGGCGCAGATGCAGACATGCACTGCACGGAGCACACACCCCTGGGTTGGCATACCGGTCCTGCACATGGCATTGTCACGGCACCACTGCAGACACCACATGCACCCACAGTGGCAAGGACCACCTCACACTGCACCACAGCCTGTGTGCAGACATCCTCAGCACCTGGTGCACACCCCCTCCCAGTGGTGCACAAGCCCCATGGTAATAGAGACATCGCTTCCAGCACAGACAGCATAGGAGCGCAACACCTTCACAGCCATTCCCCCTTGACAGAGTGACACCCCAAAGCAGCACAGTCCCCCTCCGTGACAGAGCATCAACTCTAGTACAGGACAGTACCCCCACCCTAACAGTGCATCAACCCATATCGGCACAGTACCCCCCCATTTGCAGGGCAATACCCTGATAACAGCACAGTACCCTCACCCTGACAGTGCATCAACCCATATCAGCACAGTACCCCATCTGCAGGGCAATACCCTGATAACAGCACAGTACCCCCACCCTGACAGTGCATCAACCCATATCGGCACAGTACCCCCCTAGGCGTGTGCGATAGCACACTGTACAGGTTGTCTACAGTCACTGGCACCCTCATATGGCATGGTGCTAGTCAGTCCGTGCCCAGCAGCCGCAGCCACTGGCATGGTCCGGGTCAGACCTGCAGCTGGAAGTTATGGGCAATGCCGCATAGATAGTCATACGTGGGCCTGGTGCCGTACCCCCCCAATAATGTGCTGTATGCAGTCCGTTGAGTCCCTGAACTGCTTCCTTGATGGTGGTGCATTGCACCCAGTGATGCTTTGCTCGATCTTCAGCTCATTGAGTTGCTGCTCCAACTTCAGGGCATCAATGAACTTCCACAGGCTGGGGTGGCATGCACCTATTAGTGTGCTGAAGGCACAGTGCCACCCTTCCACAGAGTTGTTGGTGCAGGCATTGCCAGTCCTGGCTGCATCATAGCAGCTCCACAGGTCGACGGGGAATGGTGGGCACCTGCAGACACCACCATGGATGGGGCACCCCACCCATGTGTCCTCGAAGTAGTCTATTGTTGGTGCCAGCAGCTCATCATGTGTGATGTAGAAATTGAATGACCTGAGAACCTCGAAGACGGTGGACACCTCCCCTGGTGGTATGAAGGCAAATGCAGGCAGTAGGCGCACATGGAGTGCAAAGTCCTTATCCTCTGTGTAGTGGTGCATGGCCTCAAGAACCTCCTGGACCTTCCTCCACAGGGCCTGGCACAGGTGGAAGAAGCAGCCATGCTGACTGGCATCCAGGAATACAGTGGCAAAGGACTTTATTGCAGCCTGCTTGAAGTCCGTGATTATCACAGATGGCTTGAGGTCCTCTTGGAGCTCCCTCACTGTGGTGAACGCACTAGTGTACATCACATCTGTCTTGTTTGGCAGCAGGAGGTTCACAGTGGGTATTATGGTGCAGTATTGCTCCCCATGTATAGTGTATAGCTGTGTGAAGTGTGGTGGTGCTGTCTTGAATGTGCCATCTGCATACCATGTATGGCACTGTGACAGCAGCTGCAGGTTTCTGTCCGTGGTGTATATCAGTATTCGAGATGCACCACCACTGTCATGGAGCAGGAACTGGGCTCCATCATGTGTCACTGTGTACATGCCTGGGATGGTGAAGTCCTCTAGTGAGGTTGACAGGGGTGGTGGCTGGCTAGCGGCTGTACATGCATAACAGACACTCCTTTTCAGGAGGTATATGCTGGAAAGTCTACCGGTACAGTGGTGGTTATGTTGCTACTGCATGCTGGCCCCACCTGGTGGGGTGCCTCCATCATTTGTAGGGCCCTCTGCTTTATGACTGTAATGGCCTCCCAGACACCTATGACCCCATGGCTAGGTACATGATTGTGGCTGTTCACCACCCTGATGACCTCCTCCCCTGTGGTGTGGATGCACCCAGGGCATTTCGCCCTGTAATACTCTGAGCATTTCCAATATGTTTTTTCTGCCAGGTTCTGCTTCTTGCATTGCAGGTAGCCCTCATGTTGTAGTAGGGTCTTCCCCTTTTTGGCTGGTCACAAAGTGCAGTGGCATGGTTCTGCAGACCGCTCACACTCCTCCCACACAGTGTTTGTCCTCTGCACGACACTCCCATGCACCTTAGTGTGGTCTGTGTGCTGTGCTGCCTTATGAGGGTGCCACTGGGTGTGGGAGTGACAGCACCTGCCCTGACGGCACATGCCCAGCTCACAGGTGTGCCCTGTTAGCCCTATATCCATGTTGTGGTGCCACGCCCCACCCCCTGTGTGTTCTGCTGTCTGTCAGCATTGTGTGTTTCGCTCACCTGGGTTGGTGCGGGAGCATTTCACATGCTGTGGTGTTCCCCCTGTGTGGCCCTCAACCCTTACTGTTGTGTGTGGTGCATCGCTGGGTGCAGGTGTCCTGTCCTGGGAGTCACCTCCTGTCCTGAGAGTCACCTCCTACCCCTTTGTCCTTCTCTCTACATGCTGCATGCCCCTTGTGTAGCTGTGTCTCCCTTGTAGCCCTGTGGTGGCATTTGGATTATCATACCCCATGTGTGGTCTGGCTCCTTACCAGTCGGCACTGTGGCTTGCTTGCCCCCCCTTCTCGGGGTCCATCCACCATGCTGTGCTCCTTTTGCCTCCCTCTGTGCTCCAGGTGCATTTGATCCATTGTGCATGTGCTGTTGTCCATCTTGCCGGCCCTGTTGTGCTGTCCTGCTGTCTGCCTCACAGTTTTGCTGGGGCTGGGTGTCCCTCTCCGTGCGGTTCCTTGTGCACGCCTCCATTACTGCTGCTGTGTTGAGCTGCTTTGCTTGTGGGTCGGCAGCATTTGTGCTCAGTGTTGTTGGGCCCACTGCAATGTTCTTGTTTGCGGCATTACTTCCACGTTGTTCTGCCCACGTTGTTTCCTCTGCGATGTTCATTGGATGAAACAGAAGGGGCGAGCATTTTATTTATTTTATTTGGTTTTTGTTGACCGGGTAAGCGCACTAGACAAATCCAGCCTATTTTCAGGCACGACCCGGGGGATGGGGATACAGATGAATGCCAACTGACCTTGAACCAGATTAAGCTGTTGGTGGTATCTTTAGTGAATGAGGGAAACGTGGCCAGGACACTGGGGAAATTTCCCTACTCTTTTCGATAAATGCCATGGGATCTTTAACATCCACCTGAACTACCACCAATCCAGGCAGATGGGACCTCGGTTTAACTTCTCATCTGAAAGACTGCTTTTGTTTGAGAAGCTCAAGGCACCACCCCACACTTGCTCTTCTGACTGGTTTGGGAGGGTGGGGTGTTAGGGAAGCCTTAATGCCTCATTTCCCAACTTGTGTCACTTTGACCCTAACTGGAGCATTGACAAAGTTTTTTGCAACTTATATATAATATAGAGGTGTGGTAGCACCCCTATAGTTAGGGTTCAATGGTCTCTTCTATGTTAAACCTAAACTCAAACTTTTACACTTTAATAACCTTATAGCCATTCAACTGATTTGCATGAAATGTGTCATGCGCCATTAGAGACCAAAGATCTCTTGATGTGGCAAGTTTTATTTCAGTTGGTTATGTGGGTGCAGAGATACAGAGTGTCAAAATAATCTGAAAATGATCATTGTTGTGTAAATTCTCTGTCATGCTGTTGCACAAAAACTGTGTTGAACTGTGGTCTGAAACTTTCAGGGTAAACAGGTCTTGGGTCACAGAGGTGCCTTTTGAAGGTTTGGTGAAAAATATTAATCTGTTCCAAAGGTATTAAATTTTTCCATTATTTTCAATGAGAGCAGTTAGACATCCCATGTGAAAAAAGATCCTTTCTCGCAAATGGGTAATCCTTTGTTACAAATGGGTACTCCTTTCTTGTAAATGGGAAATCCTTTTTCATGCTGCAGCCATTTACAGTTATCAAGGAAAATAAGCCCGCCCCCCCCAGCATGTAAAAAAACACAGCCCTGCTCTGAGCAGCATGTTATCCACAAAGTAAAAGTAAGGAAATAAACCAAGGCAAGGGGTGAGAGTTTTTCCAATGCCTAAAATGTGTTATTATTGTAGCCTTAGATATAATGTAAAAAATGTGTTTACCATTGTGTGGTTCAGGCATGAAGAGATCAGAAGGATCACATGATTTTTGGTATTTTGGTGTTTTAACATTATGTCACTTTGGTAACATTCCTATCGGTTTGAGCTGTCTTTTTACCTTTTACCATACTGAATCTTCTGTCGGTTCTGCTACGCTGTGTTCATGCTTGTAGCTCATGACACACTGTTGGGCACTGAATCCTGACTGAGACATTCTGATGCACTAGTGATTCAGGACATGCTGACTAGATACGTACCTCCTTCTATATTTTTACTTTCTTACTTAAACTTCATTTCAATGAAGCTTGCAATTGTAATGCAGTTTGGGACAGTGCATACTTTGCCAGACATGCTGACACACTGGAGGTTTTATGATTTTATTTTATACAGTTTTGTTGACTGGGTAAGTGCACTAGACAAATCTTGCCAATTTTCAGGCACGACCCAGGGAAGGGGGATACAGATGAATGCCAACTGACCTTGAACCAGATTAGGCTACTGGTGGTATTTTTTTAGTGAATGAGGGAAATTTGGCCAGGACACTGGGGAAATTCCCCTACTCTGCTTCCCTTGAGGAGGGGGGACCCATTTTCCTGTGGGACCAAGATGGTGGAGGAGGAGGAGGAGGAGGTTGTGTGTTTGGTGTAAGGGAAGGCCTCACTTTTCACTGCATCACAAGAGGAGGTCCTTCAAGATGGTGAAATCGAAACAGAACAAGAAGAGATTTATCATGAAGCAATGGGATTTTCAGAGGATGATTGTCACAGTGAGCATTTTATTTTCCAAACTCAATCTGTTGTTTAAAGAGAAGATGCTGTAATTGCTGTACCTGGACTCCCTGAAACTTTAAACGAAATAAGCTTTCAGAATGTAAAAATCTCTCATGAGGAAAACCTATTACCTGGTAAAAGTGATGTCTCAGGAATTGATTATGTCAGTAAAACAGAGAGTCAAAGGCCTAAAATAAGCCTGCAATCAGCAGGATTGTCTAACACTGTTGACTCAGTTACAACAACTGAAAAAGATGTGGAAACTAATAAAAAGGCTGGCAGGAGTATCGCACAAGACAGCGAGTGCCTAAAGCCTTCATTGCCTAAAAATGTGATTTCACAGAAAAATATTCCTCAAATGGGAGGGGAAAGAGTTGATTATGTCAGTAAAATGGAGAGTCAAAGGCCTAAAATAAGCCTACAATCAGCAGGAGTGTTTAACACTGCTGACTCAGTTACAGCAACTGAAAAGGACTTGGAAACTCATGAAAAGGCTGGCAGGAGTATCGTACAAGACAATGGGTGCCTAAAGCCTTCATTGCCTAAAAATGTGATTTCACAGAAAAATATTCCTCAAATGGCAGGGGAAATTCTGAACAAAGGATCTACGAACCCTCTGAGTGTCAACAGTACCACCTTTGGAGGACAGCAGAAATTGACAAAACAAGCTGGCTTCTTGTTTAAAATACCAGTACAGCGAGACTGGCCTTTAACAGCTGATAGCGTGGTTATCTATCAGAAGGAAGCAGTGCAACAAGCAGGAGTGACAGAATTTTGTTTTACTCAGCGAGATAAATCTTTAACTCAGACTACTGATGTTTTTCCTATTGCACCGCCTAAAGATCTGCAGTCACAGATCCTGGATGTAAGAGTGGAGCCTAAAGATAAACAGAGACTTGCGAATTCACTGCTTTACGATGGAAACTGGTCACCACATAAAGCGATCCTAGAGGCAGGCTGGCAGATGACAGCTTCAGGATCCTGGACACCAGACCCATTATGGGATCCCTCCTTTAATTTAACTTCTACTCCAGACTGGAAAACAAATACTAAGGATAAGCACATTGTTAACACTGCCCTAGAAGTTAATAATAATAATAATAACTTTATTTTTGGAGCGCCTTTCAAAATACCAAGGCGCTTTACATATCAAAACCACGATATACAATGCCAATTTTAAACATATAAAAAATAATTTCATTAAAACATCACATAATTAAAACAAACCATACAATCATCCATATGATCAACAAAATATTTACAAACAGCTTCCATTAATCATCCAGATAAGTCAAGTGCCATAAATAAGTTTTTAAATCTTTCTTAAATACCTTCACGGAGGTGCACTCCCTTAACCGGTGTGGTAGAGAACTCCAAAGAGTGGGTGCGGCATAAAAAAATGCTCTACTAGCAGAAGATTTTAAATTCACTCTTGGAATCTCTAACAACCCCTCGTCGGCCGAGCGGAGCAATCGACCGGGGCAGTAAGGCACCAGAAGTTCTTTCAGATAGGTCGGACCCTAATCATGAAGGGCTTTGAAAGTCAATAAAATGACTTTAAAGGTGATCCACCACCGTATAGGAAGCCAGTGCAGTTCGCGCAGCACTGAGGTGATGTGACTGGATCTTCTTGTCCCAGTCAAAACCCGGGCTGCAGCATTCTGCACCAGCTGTAGGCGACGGATTTCAACCCCAGAAAGCCCAAAAGAAAAGGCCATTGCAGTAGTCCAAGTGCAAGGACACAAAAGCGTGGACCAACATTGGTAGAGAGTCAGACAGAACAAGGTGATGCACCCTGGCAATATTTCTAAGATGGTAAAAGGAAGTCCTGACAACGTCCAACACTTGAGATTGAAGGGTCAGCCTATCATCTAGGACAATCCCAAGGTTGCGCACCTGTTCAGAGGTTGGAAGAGACACGCCACCAAGAAAAATTCCAGAGGGTGTGCCATCATGCGACCTCTCTATCTGACCACCCGGGTCCACCACTAACACCTCTGTTTTCTCTGAGTTTAACTTTAACCAACTAGAATTCATCCACCCTTGTATTTCTTCCAGACAGTTATTAAACACTGAGAGTGCTCCATCCTGGTCAGGTGCAAAAGACAAGTATAGCTGGGTATCATCTGTATAGCAGTGAAACATCAGCTCATACCATCTTATAATGTCTCCAAGGGGCAGCATATACACTGCGAATAACATGGGTGACAGCACTGAACCCTGAGGCACCCCACACAACAAAGGAGTTGAGCCGGAGGAATGAACCCCCGACACAACTAATTGTGATCTCCCAGTAAGGAATGAAGTCAAGCATTTTAAAACAGTTCCCGACATTCCACAGATTAGCCTCAGGCGTGCTAACAACACCAGGTGATCCACAGTGTCAAAAGCTGACGAGAGATCAAGAAGAACTAGAATGGAATGTCTCTTCTGATCTCTCACCCTCAGAAGATCATTAAGCACCCAAACCAGCGCAGTCTCAGTGCTGTGTCTTTTACGAAAACCGGATTGGAAGGATTCGTAGACATTATGGATGGTTAAATGGTCTTCAACTGGCCTGCCACTACCTTCTCAATAACCTTCCCAATAAAGGGAAGGTTAGAGATAGGTCTGTAGTTTGAAAAACAGTCTGGGTCCAAAGTAGCTTTCTTCAAGAGGGGTGTCACCACTGCCTCTTTCAGGGAGTTAGGAAACTCACCTGACTCTAAGGAGCACCGGACTATTTGCACCATAACTGGACCAATGGCCTCAAAACAACCCAGAATTAGGGGAGTTGGTCCAGGGTCCAAACTACAGGTCGTAGGCCGCACACTATGGATGATCCTCATGATATCCACGACTTCCAGTCGGCAAAAGAAACTCTAAGAGAAATGAGGTATTGTGAACTTGCACTGTTCCACAACATCACCCTTAGAGATTGCCGGATGCAAGCCCACCCTGATGTCAGCCTCCTTAGTTGCAAAGAACCGAGCGAGCTCCTCATACTCTACTTGTAAAAAAGCTTTTCTGCTTCCAGACAGGCTGGGTTGCACAGTCTGTCTACAGTCTGAAACAACTGAGCTGGTCAATTCTGTGCAACTGCAATCTCCCTGGACAGGAATTCGACCTTCTTATGGGTGATTGCAGATTGATAGATAGAATAATGTTCTATCAATCTAAGGTGGTCGGCATCAAGGGCGGATTTGCACCAACAATGCTCTAACCTTCGCCCCGTCTCCACAACTTCCTCAGTGTCCCATCAAACCAAGGGGACCTGGGGTGAAGGGATAGGGGGCGCTCACAAACAGGAGCAATAAGATCCAGAGCCACCGTAATGGCCGTATTATAGGCCGACACCAGTGCCTCTGGGTTACTGCTAGTCAACACAAGGGATGAGAGGTCAAGGACCGCTGCAAGGCCCTGGGAAGTAATATTCCATAATGGGTGGTACCGGACCATCTCCACAGGGGAAGGCCTTCTCAGGGTGGTGTAAAATTGAACCTCACGGTGTGGTGGTCAGACCAGGTGACTGGTTCCACCCCATGTCGGATGAATCAATCCCTAAGAGGAAGACTAAATCCAAAGAGTGCCCAGATTTATGTGTAGCAGTGGAAACTACCTGTGTGAGGCCCAAAGAAGACATAAGTTGGAGGAAGTAATTACCAAATTGTGAGAGTTCATCGTCAACCCAGGCATTAAAGTCACCCAGAACCATCAATCTGGGTGACTCAAATGACATATTGATGAGGAAGTCTGCTACTTCCCGTAAGAAGCGTTTCCCATCTCCAGATGGACGGTAGATGAGAATGATTCGAACGCCTACACCTGCTACAACTGTGCACTCAAAGGATTCAGCCTCACCTACTATCACATTCATGAGGCCCAATTTAGTTTTAAAACAGACTGCAACCCCCCACCCCTGCAGTCCAATCTCGGGCAGTGTATCACCGAGTACCCGGCCAGAATCATGGCCTCCAATATGGGGCCTGAATTTTCATCCAGCCAGGTCTCGGTGATGTAAGCCAGTTCAGCCAAACTAATAAGATCGGCTTTAATAGCGGTTTTATTCCTAACAGACCTGGCATTGCATAACACCGCCCGAGTTGGACAAACCTCGGAAGCTGTCCAGCCTATCTGCCCACCAAATTCAGTAGTGCCCTTGGGTATGGGCGCCAGACATGGGAGACCCCGGTCTGGATTCCATTTCACCCCAGGGTGCCTTCTGGACTTAGTAACTCAATATGGTGGCTCCTGCTTTCATCCTCCTCTCCTGTTCTGCCACCCCACCCTCCTCCTCACTCTCCTACGAACAATCCCCAGCACTCTGCAGTGCTGGTAAATCTCAAACTGCAGTGAAGGAGTATAAAAAGGGTGGAGGGCACGAAGAGAGGAGGATGAATAGCGCACCACCATGGAACCTGCAGGCCAGCACATGTTTTAGCTCAAACTAAACAATATACACCAGATATCTAACTAAACTAATCTAAAAACTCTAAATGCCTAAAACAGAATTACTAACAATTAAAATCCTGAAATCCTCCAAAGCAATAATAGCTTAAACAATAAACCCAACCCAACAAGACCTGCGAAACCACCCTCCTCCCCGACTGGATAGAATTCAAGCCCAGAAAAACAAAATATAATAAAGTAAAATCCTCTCTCACAGAATAGAATACATATACGAATACAAATTCACCCCCCAACCCCTCTCACAGCCGAGGGAAAGGGAGAATTCTGGGCACTCCCACTACCCAGAATACACACAATAATCAAACAAAATTAAAAAATAAACATAAACAACACAAAAAAACAAAAAGATAAAAATAAATACAGATGTCCTGGTCCTCTCACTAACCAGGGGACCGAAAACAAATTAAAAAGTCTGGGAAAGAAGTCAACCAATGGTAGGAGAAGTCATAACAAATCCAACAGCAGCTTCAAATAAACCAATATAAATCCAAAGGTCATGAAGGATCGAGGACCAGCAGACTACCGTTCAAATTACCAGTACATTTCTATTCACAGCAAAAATTCCTGGTATCAGTAATCCAGCCCCTATGGTTCTTATTTACAGTTCTTGTTAATAAAGTTAAAGTGACAGAGGAAAAACACTTTCACAGTTAACAAGTGGAGATAAAGCTCTCTCGGTTCAGATAAAGCCAGAACCAAGTCAACCTAGGGCAGGTCATGGTATATACAACTGCTCATCCCCACTTGGAATGCAGGAAAAAGACCAACCTCTGCCAGGCAATTCCGGCAACTCCTGGAGGCCCTGAGAACACAAACCCTCCAGTAAGCACACCCAACCCTCCCAGGGACAAACGGCAGTACCAGCACCCACCTCTAGGTCAGCTGGACTGGCTGAACCTCTCCTCCTTCTCCAAAACTCCACAACATGATAGATCAAACAGAGCTCAAGCACAAGCCAAATCCAGACAGATGGTCACTCAGTTTTTCCAAAATTTGCTATTGTGGCCAAATAACTCCCATGTATACACAAGAGTCTTCTACACAGCAGTGACCAGACTGACAAATCCACTGGAACGCTATAATCAGGCTAAATTCTCCCCCTTATGGACTCCCATTTTAGTAATCCCCCTTACAAAGCTTCTGATTAAATCTGTTACAGTTATGTTTAGGAATGAGGGAGTCCATGTGGAGGACATAACTTATTGGTTGGGACAAGAGTGTGAGATATTGAGTGAACCTGAACCAGTTCAAGATACTGAACAATTTTGGATGGGAGGGTGGAAGTACAAAGTTAAATTATGACAAACGGACACAGGAATAGAACATATTCCCAATTTCTTCCTGTTAGGCAGGGATAGGGGGGTTTGTTTTTATGGGGGTCAGCCAAGAGCCTGCTACTAATGTGGTTCCAGAACTCATTTTCAAGTATTTGTGATCAGCCACAGTGCGATAATTTTGGAGAAATAGGCCATGTAACTATGCAATGCATGAATCATACTAAATGTGACCTTTGTGAAGAGTTTGGACATGTTTTTCGAGAATGCCCCTAGGCAGCAAAAAATAAAGCTTCTTGCATAAGCCCAAGTCTATTGATTCAGCAGGCCCAGGAGGCCTCTTCTAAACAGGAGAAAGGCCCTGAAAGTATGGATGTAACCCAACTGCAGGATGTTGTGAGTAACATGAAAACTACTACCCCTCCATACAATTGATCTAGTAAAAGATGTTACTGTGGATAAAAAAAACTGATCAGGTGGTAAATAAAACAGAATTGACAGAAGGTTCTATCAATCTGGAGGTTCTTATTCCTGTTTGTTATAGTGAACCTGAGAACTCTGATAAGTCTGACAATCCCCTTATTGAAAATGTTCCACTCTCTCCTTTACCACCAAGGAGATCTTCTCGGAATCAGAGACCAAAATCCTCTCCCTCAACTACTAGTAGTGAAACTCAGAATTCTTATGCAGCATTATTCACTAACTGGGGTGATTCAGAAATGGATATAGTGGACTCTGATTCTCAGAAGTCAGTGCCGGAAACTGGTGGTTTAATTGCAGAAGAATATAAGAGAAAATAGAAGAAAAAAAAGGAAAAAATAAAATAGTGTGATTTTAGTCACTTCATGATCATGGTAGCACACAAATGGGAGTCTTTGAATACTCATAGTATTCTGAATAATATTAAACGTCAAGCATTGTTTCAGTTTATTCATGAGAACAAAATCTCAGTATGTTTTTTACAAGAAACATGGATGTTTTCCTTAGTACAGATCTACTTTTAAAAGGGATTGGCCATGGGGACCATCATATTGGTCTTTTGGAAGGGATAATGCAGATGGAGTGGGCATTTTTTTAATTCTTTTCTTTTTTCATTAGATAAATTGATAGATCTAATACCAGGAAGGGTATTGATTCTGGATGGAAAATGGGATACTTGGGACTGTAGATTTATTAACTTATATAACCCTCAAACAAAATCAGAAAGAATTAATTGCATGAAAGCAATACAGTCATATTTAATCACATCAAGAATAATCCTTTGGGGTGGGGATTTCAACTGTAGTTAGATAGAAAAAGGGCTCACCAATAAAAAAATTTACTGTGATCCGCATTTATTAGAGGTAATAATTAAAACCTCAGGGCTCACTAATTGTTTGTAGTATGGGCTTTCTGGGCCTAGTGTTACCTACATGAAAGTAAAATATAAAACCACTATTGATTATCTATTTATTTCAGTTGAAATCCCTTTTGGAAATTTTCAAATAATACCAGTTGGATTTTCAGACCACTTATTATTACTTTATTCATTTGGTAATTTAACTTCAGTACCAAAACAATCACTTCGATGGAAACTAACTACCTCTATACTAGGTAATGGTTTTGTGAAATTTGCAGTGTCACAACTTTTAAAAGCAAGACTATCAGTTGCATTTTTATATACTGATATGGGAGAATGGTGGAGGGAAACTAAAACAGACTTAAGTAGGTGGTTTAAGAAATATGGATCGCTAAAAAAGAAAATACCTTTTTTTTTACATATTTAAAGCTAAGACAACAATTACAGTTTCTAATATCAAATGCTAGTACCTCCAGGTATGACTACTCTGACCAAATAGAGAATCTTAAATTCAAGATGAAACAAGTACAATATGATAGGGCAAGAACATTACAGGCCCTGTTCTCGAATAATACTCAAAAATTTAAAATAGGGGACCCTTTCAAAATGTGTAAGAACTTAAAAGAAACTACTCATATGGAATTCTTAGTATCAGAAGGTAAAAAAGTGGTATCTGAAGCAGAGATTAATTCCATTATAGAATCTCATCATGAAACACTGAACCTTTCTTCTCCAATTAAGATAGAAAATGTCAGAACTTATCTAGACTAAATTAATTTTTCTCCTTCACAAAAAAAAAGTTAAAACATTACTGGAACCCTTTTTAGAATCAGATGTTGAAAATATAATCCAGAATCTCAAAGAAGGAGTTTCTCCAGGTATAGATGGTCTTCCTTACGCATTATATAAAACTTTTAAAAAAGAATTTTCAGCCTGCTTATTTTTAGTTTTTCAATACATTATGATAAGTACAAAAGTGCCTTCTGAGTTTACAGATGGCCTAATTATACACATTTATAAATCAGGAGATAAAGGGGACATATTTGGAGGCCCATAACAATGTTGAACTCAGATTATAAAATATTCACAATGTTATTAAAGAACAGAATGAAAATGTCTGTAGAAAAAATAATGTCACCTTTCCAATATTGTAGTATTCCTAACAGAAGAATGCAATCAGCCCTTATGATTATTACAGATGTTATTGAGTATCTTTCATTAGAAGGAAAAACTGGGTATCTGATATCTGCCGACCTGGAGAAGGCTTTGATAGGGTTAATCACACTTACTTATTTCATGTTTTGCTTTTTTTTTGGATTTTTATTTATTTATTTTTTATTTATTTAAATTTTGGTGACCGGGTAGGCCCACTGAGACCGTAATGGTCCCTTTTTCAGGGGCGACCTGGGGTTATTACAGTCAACAGTACAATAAGAAGTAGGAACAATTCAAGGGAAAGTGCGCATATACAGACATTAAAATCAGAACATATAGTACAATCACAGGCAGGTTAGGTAACGTTTAGAATAACATGGAGTAAACACTAGTTTCACAAGAGTGGCAGTTACATAAGGTTCTTTTATCAGGTCAGCTTTACGGGTTACAATTACAAGTGTTTCAGAAGTGACAAGATTCAACTGAAATAGGATACCAACCAGTTAGGCAGCAGGTTTTTAGTATCAGAGGTGGAGTGCTGTTTTCTATCCTCAGCGGTGGCATGCACAGAGGCTTAGCTCTAGAAGGTACATCTTTTTCACAACGGATTGTCAGTATTATTAAATCCTTATATACCTCAGCTACAGTGTCTCCCTTTATTAAAGGAAGTACAACTAAAGGGTTTACACTAAAATCAGGAGTTCATCAGGGATGCCCACTAAGCCCTCTGTTATATGTTTTATCATTAGAACCACTCATTCGATCTTTAACGGTAATACCTAAGTGGACAGGAATTGGTAGAGATCATCCTAATTCTCATCTTCATATTCAAGCATATGCAGATGATGTATGTATATTTTTCAACAATTATGAATCTCTGCAGATTTTCCTAGCAGAATTAAAATTATTTGCAGCAGTGTCTAATGCTAAAATTAATCTACTCAAAACTGGGGATTTGATTATGGGGGCTGGATGTCATTAGGCATTTCAGTATAACAATATTATATTATCTCCAGAACCCCTAAATATATTAGGTATTTCTTTTGGCCCTCAAAACCTTCCTGAAAAAAATTGGGACAATGCATTAGTTAAAATAGAACTTAAAGTTTCAAGATGGAAAAGTTAAAAATTCTCCAAAGCTAAACGTATACAAATTATCAAACAGTTTATTATTCCCTGTTTGCAATATGTGGCTATGCTTTTCCCTCTTCCTACACAGTATGAGACCAGACTTTATAGTAATTTTTTTCAACTATTGTGGGGTAATAGACTAAATCCAGTAAAGAGATGTTTTACTTATCTAAACATCACTAAAGGAAGATTAGGTAAGATCGATCCCATACTTTTTTTTTATTTCCTTTTTCTTACTCAATCTATAAAACAATTAATCCTGAGACCAGAGAGTAGAGAAAGTATTTGGACTTTATTAGTACTAGGTCGATACTTTAAAGCTTGGGTTAATCTGGCCCCTATATTAAATCCCCATATACATACGCCAATATATTTTAAACCAGCAATTCAAAAACTATACAAGTGGAAAATCACTAAACAAACCATTGTTTCTAATACAGTGAAAACCCTATACAAAGTGATTATGAATTCAATTTACCCTATTGAACCTAGTTTTAAAAATGGTCCCTTAAGACAAAACTCTTATATACTAGACCAGCTGAATAATGATAGGGTACCTGCCTTTATGTGGGAAACACAATGGTTGATAACGTATGGGAGATTAAACATAAGAGGCTCAGCCAAATACAAGGCAAAAGAAGAAAGGAATTGTCCTTATCCGGAATGCATTAAGCAAGAAGAAACTATGGAGCATTCTTTTCTACGCTGTTCCTATGTAACGAAATTATGGGTATATGCTGCCAAAAAGTGGGATTTATCATGGCTGAAATGTATGAATTATGATATTCTGGTTACACGTATATATCCCCCAAGCATGACCCTTCTTAGTAAAAATACTCTAGGAGTATTGTTTGGATGTTTGCGGGGTTTTTTTGGCAGGTGAGGTGTCAATGGGTTATTTATCAAAAGAGGGTTCTATATGAGGGGTTTTGCCAAATGGTAGCTAAGGAAATGTATACGGTGTATCTCAAAGATGTCCAAATGTATAACTCAAGTAAAGTATTAAAATGGTGGAAAGGATTTACCCGTATAAATAAATTTAAATAATAGTTCTTTGCTTGATCCACACAATATGAATACTTATAAGCTTTTGTTTATTTCCTTTAATGTTTCTTTAAAAGATCTCTGTATTTGATTGTATTATGATATTACTGTGAATTTGTTATCGTTTGAGTTATACTGTATATTTATTTAGTTTATTTTGTCAATAAAAACTCCCCCTACTCTTTTCGATAAGCGCCATGGGATCTTTAATATCCACCTGAACTACCACCAATCCAGGCAGATGAGACCTCGGTTTAACGTCTCATCCGAAAGACAGCACCTCAGAAGTGCAGCACCCTTCTCATGCTGCACTACAGTGTCAGTGCTGGGATAGTAACACAAGTGCCAGATGTGGGAACTGAACCCACAGCTCTCTGATCTCCCGGCCTCAGAGATGAGTGTACCACCTACTGAGCCACTGACAATGTTTGTGACGTGCCTACCAGGACTACAAACAACATGGCAGCAAGTTGGCTCTTCTTAGTTATTCACATCTATCTGTTATATAAAATTTATTATAAAATTGCTAGGGTCATTCCAGTAATCTGATTGGCTAGTGGACATGCATGAAATATGTTTCATGAATGGGTAAAAAAAGTGCTGACAGTAAACAGACCAGAATTAATGAGCTTTAGAATGTTGCCATTTTTGGTGGCAGCCATCTTTTTATTTGTCCAGTACTGTAAACACATAGTCATTTATTTATTTTTTATTTATTTTATTTCAGAAAAATCAGAAATACCTTTGAGTCATAGACTCCTTTACCAAGGTTCCACATCACATATAACAAATCAGTTACACAAATACAGTTAGTACAGATACAGATACAAATACAGTGATTATTACAGAGTAAGGTTAAGTTATAACAGGAATGCTAGGCTAGCATTCAGCATCTTAGTGCAGTTTGAGACAGTTAAAAGAGACTGGAAACTTAACATCCCTGAGTTAGTCCACTGGACCACCAGGGCTATGTTCGGGGGGGGTGCTTATGTATTACATCCCGCGATCGGGATTGTAGGTCCACTGGACCACCAGGGCTATGTTCAGGGGGGGAGGTGCTTATGTATTACATCCACGATCGGGATTGTAGGTCCACCGGACCACCGGCTATGTTCGGGGGTGCTTATGTATTACATCCCGCACTGGGATTATTGGTCCACTGACCACCAGGGCTATGTTGGGGGAGACATTGCTGCCCGCGATCGGGCTGGTGGGGGGGGGATTTAAGCTATGCCCGCAATCGGGCCAGTGGGGGTGGTAGTGGGGATTTTACAGTCTTCTGTCCGCGATCAGGCTGCAGGGGGTGTCAGCCCCCGATGGCTGCTGCTTGGCAGGTGCCAGGCGCAAGTCCTCGGGGATCGGCGCACCTGCATGCTAATGGCATGCAAATAGGGCCATAATCAGATGCAAATGCCCCCCCTGCACCTTGTATGAATTATGGCCCCATTTGCATGTCACCTTTTGAATACCGGGATTTTGCGCATGGCACAATGATACTTGCGCCACCGCAAGTTGAATGCTCCACTCTGTCCACTGTGGTGGCGCTAGTTCCACTGTGCCATGCATGTGGCTGTGGTTGGGAGATATTCAAAGGAGTTGCTCTAGCGGCCAACTCCTTGAATATCGCTCTGGCCACACCCCTGCGCAACTATTTTGTGCAGCGCAAGGGCTTGCTCCACAGAATAGCGCAGTTTGAATATCTGGCCCTTTGTATTTACATAAATAATCTGGGTGTAGGTGTCTCTGTTGGAACCTCAACCTGTTAGAGTGACATCACAACATCTTAATAAGATTTTTGATTTAATTAGTTAGTACTTGAGCAGGGGGCACACTCCAGGGGTGGGGGGTGGTTAATGGGGGGGATTACAGGGATGATAGAATGTAGCTGCCGGTATTTGATGGAAATGGGCATCTCATGTTTTCAAGTTCTTCTGTATGATATTGTAATATTTGAGATGCCTAGGAGGGGTTGTCCCCTCATCACGATGTAACTGTATATGGGTACTGAGTTATTTGTATCCTTAAGCTCAATAAAGTGTTTAAATTTCAAAAAGTTTGTGGTCAACTTTTGAAGTGTGCAGACATGTTCCCGGTCCACCAAAGATGGCTGCTCCCAACCTCCGGAGGTAAGCATGGGTGGGGGAGGTGCGGGGATGTCGGGTGTGCCGAGGGAGGGTGCAGGTTGGGGGAAGGGGTTTTGGGCCCTGAGGACCCTGCACTCCCACAAGCAAATAAGGCTATGATTATGCTATCTCAAAAAGTAAGGGAATTCTTGGCAAAAAATGTTGTTACTGCATCAATTAGGGTTCCCGTGACAAAAGTTTGGAAATGTGCTGTTAGGGTTTCCAACCCTAACACCCAACCCCACTGTGCAGGCAGGAACAGGCATGGAGGGTGTGCCTTGGGGTTGTCAACCCTAACACTCACCCCATACTCCTTCATGAACCATCTCAGCTTACTTACACATGGAATGGGGTGAGCATTATGGCTGACAACCCCAAGACACACTCACTACACCTGTTACTGCCTGCACAGTGGGGGTGGGCTGTTAGGGCTGGAAACCCTAACAACTCTAACTGACAGATGGTGTGAGCAGCTGCCTATTCTTCATTGGGGTTGATAAAAGAAAGGGGTAACCTCAAATGATACATGACTTTTGGGCTACTTTTATTTATGATTCTAACCAGTGTCCCTGTTGCCTGTCAGTAATTTTGTGGTCTCTTTTGCTGACTATATGCACTGTATGCTGTGTTTCTTATTTGTGCCTGTGTTCTGTGCCTCGTTTTGTTGCAGACAGCGTGCTGCGATCAAGATTGCTAAATCCTAAGTTTATTTCTAAGTGAGTATTTTTATATTGCTAACCCAGCTCAATGATGTTGTGTATTCTGTCACTTGAGCACTATAGACATCATTTGTCCCCGTAAAGCCTCATCTTTTATCTGTCCTTCTAGTAAGCAATACATATATTTTCTATGCATATTTTATTCCTCTTACAATCACTTGTTTTTTTACTCTCAATTTATACAGGTGGCTTACTTCTGTTTGACTGTGTTAGCCCCCACATACACACACACATACACATCTATACTGTCATGTATATGACTAGACATTGCCCCTGGAGGTTGGTATTTCAGAATAGTATTATAATGTTTATTATAGTACCATACTATGACTTCTCAATGTTGTTGGGTGTGTTGCATCAAAGATAATTGTGATCTGTTCTGCTTTCCTGCAGTTTTGAAAAAGACATCTAGCTGTACTACTACTATTGGTTACCTTGCTAATATTTTTCTCTGTATTGCCTTAGTACTGTTATTGTAGCCCAGTGTTATAGATAAAAGGGTTAGTCAGCACCTAGTATTGCTTTTAATTGTGACTGTACAATAAAACATCTACCTGTCCTGTTTCTGTGTCTCTCATTGTGTGTTTATGAACCTGTCATTCATTAATAAAATATATACTAATAAAATATCTAATTGTCTTTTTTCTGTGTCATGCTTCTTTATCATTGTAAAATGCCAAATGTTGTGTAGTGGGTGGGTGCAGCAACACAAATGCTGATAAGGTTAGCCTGCATTGTTGGCCAAAAGACGAGAGGTTGCATAAACAATGGGATTGTTTTGTGGGATCCACACATAAAATGTGGGTGACTGGTTCCAAAACCAGTGTGATATGTGATACACCAGATAATTTTGTGAACTACAATATGTTGGCCGTGGGATTTAAGCATAAATTAGACCTTGTCCCAACTGCTGTCCCCAGGCGTAAGCCCAGACTGAGTTCTCATGACAGTGGCAGTCATTCATCCACTTCAGGTGGTGTTTGGCCTGGTCACAGTAAGACTACGCTGAAACTAAAAACTCAATGAGTAAGTGTTACTTATGTGTGCTCTGGTCCACATGATAAAACAATTTATGGGTGAACAGAAATGTTTATCATTCAGTGTCTATGTGTCCCTGCGGGTGAAACAGTGTCACAGATCTACAACAAGGGCATTCATGGGTGTATGTTTGTACGCCACCTTTGTCTGTGCCCGGGGGGGGACTGTAGAAGTACCATAGTAGTTACAGTCCATGGCAGCACAGTCACTGATGTGGTGCTGGCTTTGTCATACTTATTCATACTGGCGTCTGTAATCAAACCATGTACTAGCACCTTTGTGTATTGCTGACATCTGTGTTGTACCTGAATAAGGAACACTGAGAGATGTGCTTACTGCTATAGACCTTGTATCATGTCATGCACCACAAGACAGCTTTTAAAAGTGCGCTTCAGATGCTCAGATATATTTATGATGAAATGACTAATAAGAAAGAATTATGCTGTTCTGTGTATTCAGAGTCCACTGGTGATCTCACATCTGCAGCTTGTGTGTCAATGCTGGTCAACATACAACCCACTTCAGACCTACCCTATGGATCAGTCATCAAAGGTCCCAGAAACTTTGTAGTGTGTACCTGATGTCACCCATATGACATTTGGTACATGGATAGCTACATGTACATAATGTTGCACTGTGCCCACATAGGGTATGTGGTGTAAAACTGTCCCAAATACTAATTGATTCATGACACACCTACTGTCTCCCAAAGGCAACTGTACTCCACAATTTGATTTTGCCCTTATTACCTTATGCTGTCTGAATATTTGTTGCCGTCTACAGGGGGTACTGCTTCACGCAGAGGGTGGTAGGAAGTTCATGTGCTGTGCCACATTTGCTGGTGCCACTACAGAAAAGTCTGCAAGCTAAACACATGCTTGCATATTCATTGCTAAATGCAGTGGCCATGACTGTGTTGGATGGCAGGTGTTGGGAGGGTTACCCTTGTCAAAAGTGCACTTGATAGAGACACTTACAGTGTTCATGATATCGGTCCATGCTTATGTGATAATATGGTTTACAGGACTAAACAGGGAATGCAATCCACTATTGCACACCCAGACAAAGTATATAAATCCAGTACAGGGACTGGCAGGGTAGCTTAGCACATGTCCATGTATGTTAAGGTAACATAACATAACATTGTGTATCATAACATTGTTCATCCGAAGCCCTGGTTTACACTGTCTGGCCCAATATATCCTACTCTATCATGCATTGTTCCATTCCTAACAGTTGGAAAGTTAACACAATGACCTTAGGGTGGGGACCCAGTGAAGCAAGGTAGTGAGTGAACTTAACAGGATGATGGCATGCATAGGGAGTTAAAAAATGTAATTAATCAAAGGTCAAATGATGACTTGCCATTGGGCAAAAAGTGTCACTTGATCACTCAATAATGCTCCGGTAGACCAACAGCTGGCATGCTGATTGTAAAAAGCTTTTCATTTTTTGCTTTTTACAATCAGGTAGCCCGTTTTATAAGTGCGATAACCCACTCCAGCCCCATGGGTGTATCGGGGCATTATTGCACTTCCCTGCTGGTTGAAGTCACTCAGGCAAGCCCTCATGCCTCACAACGCACCCAGGGCATACATTAATGCCCCAATACACCCATGGTCTGTTGTGGGTTATAGCGTACATGGATCACCTGCTGAGTGATGGAGGTGCTGATGTCAATTTACAGTTTCATGGTTAGGCAACAATCGTAGCATGTGTTACATATGTGGAGGCACAAGCCATGAAAAGACATAGATGGCATTAAACTGGTGCACAGAATGTCCTCTTAGATGGTTCATGGTGTAAGTGGAAATACATATGAGGAGAGGTTGAACAAGCTTGATCTGTATCCATTGGATACAAGAATGGAGAGAGGGGACATGATCAAAACATTCAATTATGTCACGGTGATTGATAAAGTGTGTGAAATATAATTTTCATGGAAGTTAGATACAAAAAATGGGTGGTGTGGATTTAAAGTGGAGGGTGGGAGGTTTAGGTAAAATGTTGGGAATTATTATTTCATGGAGATAATGGTTGAGCCCTGGAATGGACAACTGGCCCACGTTGGCTTGCTTTTGTGAACCAAACAGTTGTACTAGCCAGTGGCCAACCACCCATGCATCCTGGACCCTGTGCCCTATTTGTAATTGTACATTGTCCCGGAGCATCAGTCCAACAAAGGGTGCAGCCTCCAAGAATGCCGCAAGCCATGTGATGGGCTGGTGACAGATGCGCATGCAGAAGTGAGCCTGGCTGTGTGTTGTGCACTACCCCACATGCCCAGATCCACAACAGAACTGGTAATGGAGCCCATGCTATCACCTCCCCCTGTCAAGAACACCATCTTGAATAATGTAGAAGCCCTTATGGGCTATTGGAGGCCCCCCAGCAGCCCGATCACAAATCACCTTTTCATGCCACCACCCCAGAATATATACGTTCAGTGAATGACAGCTGCTGTCATTCACTGAGCTCATATGTTTACAGTACATGCTCAGAGTCAAGCTGAGTTGGCTTCTGTCCATGGTGGTGAGAGGTGGGCTGTGCCAGTCGACGGATGGGTATGGGTGTGGGGGTGAGCAGGGTGTGCTGTCACTACTGGTTGGTCTGGTGGGTGGCCACTACACTAGTATGGCTATATTGGGCATGTTGGATTACACAGTTGTTTATTTATTTATTAAATATTGTTTGCTGGATAAGTACACTAGACAAGGAATGCCTATTTTCAGGTACGACCCAGGAGATTACAAGACCATGGTTTACAGAACAGTGTAAGGGAATTACAACAATGTGAAATACAATTAATGAGCAGGGTGATACAAATAAACAGGCACAGGATGAAGAGATAAGCATATACATCAAAGGTAAGAACAAGCAAACAATAATTACATTTTGTGGAAATAATACAAGTGCAATTTGTCCCATTTTGAGGATAGTGAGTGTTGAGATGAAGGGCATGCAGAGCAGATAATTCCCCTTACTAGAGCTCAGCGGGGTTAGGGGAACCAGGGAAGTGGAGGGTGCACAACAGGCTCCAAGCAGGGGTAGGGGATATCAAGCAGCCTTGGAACAGTTACAGGCTGAGGCAGACTTCAGGTGCAACCAGAGGAAGCTCTTAAAGATGAATGGGTGGGGGTACATCTGATGGTTGCAGGTAGGGTATTCCAGAACCTAGGGGCACAAACAGCAAAGGCACAATTGCTTGACAGTGTACAGGTTTTTGGGACAAGGAGAGGTTGCAAGTCAGCTGACCTTAGCCGGTAAGATGATTGAGCCAGTTGAAGTAGTTTGGACAGGGGGGTGGGGTGGCATTGCGGACGATTTTGTCTGTAAAGCAGCCCAAGACAAATGAGTGATAATTACCCAGGGACAGCCATTGTAGTTGATTGTATAAATCACAGTGATGGGTAAGTTGAGGGACAGCAAGGGCAAAGTGGCAAATATTATTATAGGCCACACCCCATTTAGCAAGGCTAGTTTTTGCAGTGAAGGTAAAGATTGTCAGTCCATAGTTGAGAGAGGGAAGGAATAAACCTTTAGCAAGGGCGAGCCGTGCAGTAGCAGTAAGGGACCCACGAGCCTGGTATGCAAGTCCAAGCTTGATATTTGTTGCCCTGCAGACACTTTAAGTGTACAGACAGGTCTAACTGGGGGTCAAGAGTAACTCCCAGGTATCTAAAGGAGCATGTAGTGCCAACTGGGACACCATCAAGGGTTAAGATATTGAGTGAGACAGGACACTGTTTGAGTTTGGCAGAGAAGCCACAGAGCATGAGTTGAGTTTTCTTTAAGTTCAGCATAAGCTTATTTGTCAGGAGCCAATATTGCAGTTTACTGAAGTGAGCTTGTAGGCTGTGACTTTGTCTTATGGCACAGACATTACCTGAGCTAGCTAGGAGGACCAGGTCATCAGCATATAGAGTTGTGGTGCTATGGGTGTGGATGGTTGGGAAGTCATTGATGAAAAGAGAAAATAGGATAGGTTGTGAAGCTTGGTACAGAGTAGGGAGTGATTCACTAGATCGAAGGCCTCTGAGAGGTCTATGAAGATAGCCCTAGTCAGCATACCCTGGTCCACGGCAATCCTTATATCAGATGTAACTTTAGTAAGGGCTGCACCAGTGCTATGCCCTTTATAAAAAACATGTTGTTTGGGTGACAGTAAGGTATGTTTAGACAGGTAGTCCATCAGCTGCAGTTCCACCACCTTTTCCAGTATCTTGCTAACAGCAGACAGGATGGCTATAGGACAGTAGTTTTCTATGCATTTCCAGTCACCCTGCTTGAAAACAGGAACAACTTTTGCTACTTTCCAGATTGCAGGAGCAATTCTAGTGGTGAGGGAGAGGTTAAGAATATGGGATTTTGGGAGCGCAAGCAAAGGGGCCCCAACCTTTAGGAGTTTTGGTTCAAGGTCATCGTGACCAGCACTCATATGAGGAGAAAGGCCAGCGAGAAGCTTGTAGGTTTCTCTCATTGAGAATCTTTTAAGATAGAAAGGTGGGAGAGACAAAGGTTCTAGAGGGGAGGAATGGTTAGAGGTAGATGACTCATCAATGTTAGTAGTAAACAGGAGGGTGAATGCCGAGAGATCAGAGAATTGCTTGTTAAAGGCACTGGTGATGGTAGTAGCATTATTGCAATTTCTACCATCGACAATCATGTCCGTAGTATCACACCGGCTTACTCTATAAGTTCTATATTCTATTAGTCATTCTATAACCCCAGACTACAGTTTTAATAGTGTACCAGATGTATTGTGGGTCCCTGGCAGAGGACAAGAGGGCAGTCTTGCAGTATTCACTCTTGCCATTACGTATGGCTTTTTTGCAGATGTTGCGGAGCTGCCGGTATTCATGGTAATCAGACAATTCCTTAGAGGCTTTAAATTTACCCTAGTGCTTATTGTGGGCTTTCATGAGGGAGAGCAAGTCCCCATGCAACCATCTAGTGATAGTGCCTCTAAATCTCTTTCTGATGTGAGGTGCATGCTTATCCTGCAAAGAGGGGAGAAGCTTGTCAAGAGCATTTGTGACGTCCATGGCACTGTGTCCCAATCTGTGGTTGCAAGATCTTGAAGAAGAGAGTAGAGTTAAAGTGGGAGAAGTCTCTTACTTGTATAATTTTGTAGGGCACTTTGGGATAGGAGACTGTCCAAACACAGTAGATGGGGGAATGGTCAGATATGGAGTCAGGAAGGACTCCAGATGCTGAGACCCTATCAGACCTGTTTGTCAGAATCCAGTCGAGGAGTATTCCTCAGCTCCCATTGGGGTGGTTTTGTGTGGGCTCACTGATGAGCTGAGTAAGGCCCAGGGCCCCCAGCAGTGGTTCATACTGTTTAACATTGTCATCAGACCAGTTTAGATTGAAGTCACCACATATAAGTACCTCATTGACTAATGGGACGGCATTTCAGTGGCATGGAAAGGGGATTGGGGATGGGGCTTTGGGGGGTGTCCAATAGTCTATAATTGTGTCTCTGTTATGCCAGCTGGGTTTCTGGACCAGAGGAGGTGATAGCCAACACGGTCTCCTCTACCAGTTCTGTTTGGGATCTGCGTGTGTGGCGGCAAGCCATATGGGCTTCATGTGATACAGACTTTGTGGATGAGGCTGTTGGGGGGTGTAGCCCATGAGGTGTATATCTTCTGCAACAAGGGGGGCACATTGGCAACCACCAGTGGACAGTAAAGAGTAATAGCTGATGTAAATGTTCTTTTATGGCTGTCCACCGGGTATGTTTTGTGAATCCCAGTTTTGGGACTTGGCAGCTGACCTTCATGTATAGGGTGCAAATTGTGCCGTAAACCCACTCGTGCCACATCGCAGGGTTTATGGTGCAACTGGTGGCTGCTGTCCACCTTGCCACAATCAGCTTGCGACATGTTGCATGCTGCTTTAATGAATCCCAACTGTCGCAACACATGGCGCAAACTGCTACTTGCACCATTTTTTGTGTGCCACACATGTCTGCTTTCTGTATCAGCACTTGCAACATATACTCCCAGTCACATACATAAAGTGTGTACCTTTCAGATGATACATTGCAGGAGTACTGTTGAGGCACAGCAAAATAAATATAGTGTATGGTATAACGTTATTGTGGGCAAAATTCAGTACAAATGCACAGCTGTTGTACCATCGTGGAGACATCACAAGGGTGTTGTACCTGCCTGAGAACGTCACCACGATGGTACAACAACATGGAACATCCCTTCGCATGAGCATTAGGTAGCACTCAGCCGCGCAAACATATCCATTGTGATCACAGGGAAATGGCCGCTGAGGTGAGATTTTTTTAAAACGAAGACAGCAGTGCTGATGAAACGACACAGTCCGGATCTTCTGCATCGGTGGGTAACGTCATATTTTGTTTAAATACTTTATTCTGTGGCAGTTGGACAGTGTGGACAGAGCGAGGTTTACACAGTTGCCATGGTAACCTCTCGAAGTGAATACAGGGTTGTTGTTAACTGATGCCCATACATTATCCTCTATGTTGATTTCAATGACTCTGTCATCAGGAGCATTCTGAGCTGAGAAGAGTGGCACTGGTATCCAGCAATGTGATGGATGTGACCGAGGCGGACTGTCGGATGGAGGTGATTGAGGTGGACTTTGGCATGGAGGTGAATGGTGTGGACTCTACGTGCTCTCTTTTTTTTTTAACTTTGTATTTATTGGTTTTACTGCATAACATATACAGCAATTGTATCTTATAGGCAGGCTTACAGTTGATAATTAGCACACATCATACAGTACATGCAATACGACAGTTTCACAGTCACACATTTGCATAGCCCCTATGTCATGCTACCTCAGTGAGGGGTTAGATACAAATACAGATTCCTACATCCACTAAGGTAAATGGCTTTTCACAGCCATGAGCAGAGATTAACTGTTACATTGTGTTATAGAAAAATGCTAAGAATCCCTATCAATAATAGAGATAAATCTCCAAACTACATCAGTATAACTTGCATCAGTATATCAGCTTTCTGTGAGGCTCTTCTACATAGCTTAAAGGGACACTGTCAAGTTCCTAGCCTCAGATTTTACCTACTCTGGAAAACACACTGCTTGGTTGCACACGTTGTGCAGAAGAGGCTGGTGCAGCCAGTAGTTTATTTCGGTTATGATTTTGTCATATATAGCATAAATTCAAAATCTGTGCAGTCGCTGCAAAGTCGCTGGCGCTAGTGGGGAAGTCGTTCACATTTCTAAATGGCACGAAGTACCTGGAGGCTTGTGCATGCCACTCCCAATACCGAGTTCAGCTAAAGAAGCAGTTTTTGACATGAGAAATGAACTCTGGGAGAGTGCTCTATATTAATAGCGAGGGCTGTAACTGGCACAAATCACAGTGGGAAAGTCGAGGCAGTGATACTGGGCATGCGCACATACTGAGCAGAGGAATGCAGTTTGGCCTAGAGGTTAGAAGAGTATGAGCACATGCCCAATATCACGGCTCGACTTTCCGATTGTGATTTGTGCCAGTTACAGCCCTTGTTTACACATAGGAGCAACTTTCCCGAGTTCAGCTTTCATTTCTCTGTCAAAAACTGCTTTTAGCTGAACTCAGGTATTGGGAGGCATGCACGAGCCTCCGGGTGCTTCAGTGCCATTTAGAAATGTGAACGCGCTTCCGGATCAGTGCACAGCTTTGCAGTGGACCTCATGGATTTCAAACTTATGCTATATATGACAAAAAACATAACTGAGTCAAACTACTGGCTGCATCAGCCTCTTCTGCACAACGTGTGCAACCAAGCAGTGTGTTTTCCACAGTAGGTAAAATCTGAGGCTGGGAAGTTGTCAGTGTCCCTTTAAGGGTTACTTAGGCAATGTACCTTAAATCATATTATTAATGATAAGTCCACTAAAATTTAGTCCATAATAAACTGTAGCATAGAGCCTATTTATAGATCATGGTTCCGGCGTATGAAACTCTAGCCTGGCGAGGACTTAAAGGTACCTCCCCGACTAACCCAACAAAGTGCATCTTTTTTGTTAAACATGAAAAAGAAAACACAAATGGAACATTTATACAGTTGTTTTAGAGGCTGTTGCTTCCATTTACTAAGGGTGATAATTCAAATTCGCCCTCATAACATTCACTGAGTGCATATATTCACTGTATGTGCTCCTGGCAAAGTTCAGTAGGTGGCTGGCCATGGTGGTTCAAAGTGTGCTGTGCTAGTTGTCAGCCTGGTGTTTATTGTGGGCGGGGGTGTGGGGTGGTCTTGCACTGGCTGGTTGTGGTAGGGCTACTAGACCATCAGGGCTATATTGGACAAGTGTTGTTTATCTGGATTTTCTTATGTACTGTGATGGTCATTTTGTGTCGTGGATACGGCAGTGGTGATCTGTGCTGGTGCTTTTTTCCAATGTACCATAACTGCTCTTCTGGGAATACCTGTCAGTGTTCGGTGGTGGGTGGTAGGGGAGCTGACACAGGCTCATCTGTCACTTTTATTGTGTATCTAGGCATGTGTGGCATCTCTGGGCATGTGGGGTGGGGGGGATCTGGGCATGTGGCTCTCCTGTGCCCCATTCAACTATAGGTACTCAACTATTCTTTCTTTCAGAAGTGATTTCATCATTTTACATACTACTGATGTTAAACTAGCTGGTCTTTAGTTTCCTGCCTCTGCTTTGCTCTCACTTTTGTGAATGGGAATAATATCATCCTGCCTCCACTCCTCAGGTACCATACCATCCTACCATGATTTCTTAAAAAGGGTAGTCAGTGGTGTCACTGGTTTGCCCCTTAGTTGTTATAAAATTATTTGGCGAATCCCATCAGACACCATTGCTTTGTCCATCTTGAGTTGTAGGAGTGCTTTTAGGACACTATCTTCTGTGAATGGACAGGTATGCCCCCCCTCCATTCATAGAGTTTCTATTGTTTTGTTTCAGTACGTGCTCGTCCTCGTCTGTGAATACTGAGCAGAAATATCGGTTCATTATCTCTGCCTTTTCACTGTCACCCTCTGCCAACCACACCCTCACCATCCTTTGGTCTTTCTTTGCTCACTAATGTACATATAAAATATTTTATCCCCCTTCTTGACTGAGTCGCCTATCTTTTCCTCTGTTTGGGCCTTTGCTATTCTGACTTCCTTCCCCACTTCATTCTGCTTTAACTGGTACAGTTGTCTGTCATGCTTCTGTGATTCCTTATACTTTCTGTATGCAGCTTTTTTCACTCTAACCTTCCCTGCCACCTCTTTTGAGACCCACAGTGTTTTTTTTCCTTAATTTTCTATATTTGCTTCACACAAAGACTTGTTGCCTCTCTGATGGCAGTTTTGATTTTTCCCCATTGTTCCTCCACCCTTCCTTCCTCCCTTTTGTTACTGCATTGCTTAGGCACTGTCCCATTCTGCCAAAGTCAGCCCTCAAAAAGTCCAGTACGCTTACTTTTGTATGGCTTGACACTATGGATGTGTTTGTTGTGAACCACACTGTGTGGTGGCCACATGTTCCAAGATGGCTACCCACTTCTAAATCCAAGATCTTTGCACCGTCACATTCTGACATTACCAGGTGTAAGACTGCTACCTCCAGAGTGTATTCAAACACTAGCTGACTGAAGCATGCCCCCCTGTAGGTCAGAGAATGACTCCGCTGTTAGATGTGGCTGCAGCAAATGTGCTCCAGTTAACATCCGGCATGTGTCATAGGTCCACTTTGCCACAGGCAGAATGCAACATGTTGCTAAAAGTAAACATACTGTCCTTATCCACTTTACTTATCAGTGTCAATTCCCTATACCTCCCTATCATTTAATCTCTCCATGTATGGTCCGGAATGGACCATATGACCAGTTCACCCAACCTCTCCTGGTATTCCTTACCCGTGTCACCATCTATTGGCCATGTGTCCCTCATGTTTACCTTCTATAGCACTGTCTGAGCTGTTGGCACCCGTACTGAACTCCATAATCCAGATGCATGCTAATCACTGACTGGTACAAGCCAAGCATATCCGCCTGTCTCCCAGTCATGATTACATGAGCCATGACTCCCATCACCTACTTTTGTCTTGCCGCTGATGTGTTGCGCTTTGTGGAGTGCTTTAGGTGTGTGCTGATCATCATTCCACATTCTACCTCCTGTGTTGCACATACCGGCAGAGCATCAAGGCAGTACAGCTGCTGTTATTATATGCACCAATATGTTCAATTTTTCATATCCTGGTATAGGATCAAAGCTGCCAGATGTTTTTCCCACTCCACATCTTTTCATATCATCCTGTATGTCCTGTATCTCTTCACATGTGTCCACTGTCATGCTGACCCTGATTTGGCACATGGCTGTGTGTGTTTTTTTCCTATCATACCATCGTAAATATGATTAAGATAGTGCACGACACCGACCACACCACCAATCCCTGATTGACCCCTTGAGTGACCTTTCTGGTTCCAGATGAATCTAAGTCCAGAAGCTGGTTGTTCAACAATCTGCACATGTTCCACCCAACCTTTATATTTGGTGAATTCCTGATGAACCATTTCTGAGCCATACAACAAGACAGAGGATGACTACAGCATGGCCCTTGACTACTGTTTTGCTGACACACTTAGAGCACTCAATCAGATCGTTTTTACATGACATCACCACAGTACACTGTGGCTGACACGTTACCAGAATACAATGTTCTTTTGGTTATTACAGCAACAAGTGCTGTGCTATGGTGTACATGACCTTGCACACACTTGAGGGCACAGTGACTGCTCTGTTATTGAGAAATTCCACCATCTATGATTCTACCTGCTTTTATCTGTCAAAGGAAACTATGACATTTAAACAGCACAACAAATTCCAGCCCCAGACTTGGTCACGTGCACAGTAGCTTTATGGCAACAAGTGATCACTGTTCCATAGCTCCTTGGTCAACAGCAGATGCATAACCATATTTTGACACACAAGAGCATCAGGGTGATCCTCCTCCTGATGCTCTTCTAGGGTACAACTAGTTGAGGCATCTGTTGTTGACAGAGTTTCAGTGGCAGAATGATTACTTCTTTCAATAAAGCCTTTCAGCACTTTACCAACTACTGTATGGTGCCATAATTGATCCTGCATTGTTCCTTAATTACCTGTGTCATACTTTGGAACTGTTTTGTATGGGAGCATGTTTGAGGTGTTCTACACTCATGCACTACCACCTTTGACTGTACTTACTTCGGACATGTCCGCAAACACTTCCCTCACAAAAGTTGGACGTACTCTGTGCGGCCTTGGTTTCAACAGTTCACACAACCACCTTACTGTATAGTACACGGAAGACTGCCTTCATATATCTGTTGACTTCTGCATTGAGTACATGCTATGTATGATCATGTGTGTCCATCAGTAGTTGCATGACACCTGCTGCTGCTGTATCTCAGAGGAGGTTTGCTTGATTAAGATGCACCAACCACTCTCAGGACACTCAGACAGAGGCTTTAGATTTTCCCCAGTACAAAACTCCCTTTTTGGGGAACAAACTAAGGCATACATGAAAAAGATGGATGAGTACAGAGTGATCTACAGGAGTGCTTCAGCTAAAGATAAGGCTGCAACTCCTCAGAGACAGCAAAGTAGGGGAGGCAGGGGCAGACCTTACCAGAGTCTTTTTTACCAGGCCCAACCTTCCCTGCCTACCAGCAGCAAAGAGGCTTCTTTAGGGGCAGAGGCAGAAGAGGTGCTGGTCATGATGGACCTAGCCCTCAGCCCAAGACCCCTGCCAAGCAGACTCCCTGAGGTGATTGTTTGGTTCGCCTCCCCATCTCCAGTAGGGGGCATGCTGGCTTATTACTTCCAGGCTGGGGAAACCATTACCACAGACAAGTGGGTCCTAGAAGTAATAAGCCAGGGTCTTGCTCTAAGCTTCAAATCATTCCCCAAAACAAGAGCAAGACTGTTCAAACATGCCATCAAGTCAGAAATAGTGGTGGGCGAAGTAGCTAAAAATCTCTATGCAAAGTGATTCGCGAAGTAATGCGGAATCCGCAAAGTAATCCGCAATGCGAAGCGAAGTACTTCTCCTCATAATAAGGAACACAAAGTCCATTGATACCAATGACTTCACATTATTCTGTCTTCTCCAAACCACTTCCCCTCCAATTTTAAGGCGAAGTACATTGAAATCAATCTACTTCACATCACTTCGCCTTGTAATTGAGCTCCAAGACGAATTCTGCAGCGATTCATGGAATTGCAGGTCACATGGGCTCTAGATTGCTCTGCACAGCCTCAGTTCTGGGTACTGTGTGTGTAGTGGTAACTGGAGACAGTTTGCTGTAAGAGCTCTGCGATTCAAAACCTCTAAAAGCTGTTAAAAATGCCTTTTTGAGCCGTTTTGTTTCTCAAAATTTAGTACGTCGATTGTAGGAAACCCTTCTATGCTCATATTATTGAGTGTTTATTGTTTGTGTGTGGATTTTGAATGTTAATTTAGAACAGTCAGTCTGTGTACTGTGAAGAGTGCTATGGGGGTGGGGCATATCTGTGGTGTAGATAGACTAACTGGGAGAAAAAGGCAGCCTTTCTGTTTTGGTTATATTTTTCTTGTACAACTGTGTTAATGTACACACAGTAATATTTTCAGTAATTCTTGAAATTTTTTTTTGCTGATTGTTGTGGTGCAGCAGTGTATAATTTCAGTTTGTTTAAAACATTTGGTTGTATTACTAACGGTTTTCGATTTGCTATGCATTACTCTTAGTGTGTGTGTGTGTGTGTGCGATGCATGCCATTAAATCAGACACTTTTTATTGTGCCACAAAGTAATTGCAGCAGTGTGAACCTGCTATTCCCTGCACTTGCATGAATTTTTTGTATTGTTTTGTGGTATCTTTACTGGTAGTGAACTGTTACTGCTGTGCACTACCCCCCCCCCCCCCAAACCGGCAAGAAGTATTCTTTTCCAGATTTGGATTTGTGCTTTGAGAGCACTGGTTAGGTGTTGTGCCTTTGCGTCTGCATCTCTTGAGTGTGCAGTACAATCTTAATCTGTCTGTGCATTTGCAGTGCACCATTAATTCTGGGAGACTTTGCATTTCTTGTTATGCTCTCATTTGACTTTTTCAGCTCTGGGGAATTTTCTGGACACAAGACAGTAGCATTTTGGGGATGCGCATTAATTCTGGTGACTGTGTGTGACCACTGCGCACATGACTGAGCGCACCATTAATTCTGTGAGACCGCAGTTCCTGTTATGCTCTCATTTCACTTCAGCAGCACTGGGGAATTTTCTGGACACAAGACAGTAGCATTTTGGGAATGCACATAAATTCTGGTGACTGTGTGTGATCACTGCGCACATGACTGAGCGCACCATTAATTCTGGGAGACTTTGCATTTCTTGTTATGCTCTCATTTCACTTCATCAGCACTGGGTAATTTTCTGGATGCAAGATAGTAGCATTTTGGGGGTGCACATTAATTCTGATGTCTGTGTGTGTGGGGGTCTGCCAATATTGTTGTCACTTCACCTTACTTCGTCTTAAGGTGGAATGACACTGTGAAGTAATAATTACAAGGTGAAGTGAGCCTTTCATATTGGCCACTCCGTGTAGTGGAGTGACAATGCGAAGTGCTCACTTCGCAGGCACTTCTCTGGTGAAATTTAAATCCACTGCATCTCTAGTCAAAAACAGCCCTATTGGAGGCAGAGGTATCCACTCTGCTGCAAAACAGAGCAGTGGAACCTGTCCCATTCCCTTACAAGGGAAAAGAGTTGTATTCAAGGCACTTTCTAACCTTGAAGAAAAACGGGAAGTGATGACTCATTCTGCAGTTACAAAGAATGTACCAGGAACAGTGGTTTGAAAACCGTACTCGAGCCTCATTAACATTCCACTATTAGCAGATAGGCTTTAACTCTTTCATCTCCAGGGCAGTTCAACTAGAAGAGCTGTCTGCATTTGTCAGAATACAGTAAGACTTCCTGGGGTTTGAACACGTGCCACTATCATAACAAGTCTTACTGTGTTGTGATGTCCCTTGATATGAAATGATGAAACTCTGCAGGTGATTGCTGTGTGCAACCAGCATTGTGATATTGACATGCGTGCTGCATTCCATGCTTCACTTGATAACAGCATGACAGTGAATACAACAGTAACTTTGTTTTGCAGCTTTTATGAAGCTGACAAGTACGCACTGCAAAAACTTTAAACTGGTTCCATACTGTACCACTAACAGTGATGTACCACAGTGCTGCAGTGAAGTACTTTACAAGTACAGTACATGCTTGACTGCTCATGGCATGGACTCTACCACAACATAACCATCTTTGTGGATTGGACAACATGTGCTTACATGGTGTCAGTGATCACAGAAAGCTGTCATCAAATAGGCTAGAATGCTTGTCACATGACGATGTCAGTATTACAAGTGATTGTGGTGCTTCCTTTATACAGTAATTGTACTCATGTTACCATAACACTGTGCCCTCAATTATAGTTTCCACTATTGCTGTGTCGGTTCTCTGTGGCATGTGACAAGGGTCACTAGTGTGTAGGTGACATGCAGATCCCTCAGTTACCAAGTGTTACCCCAAATCATTAGCACATACATGACATTGTAGCACTGCTGCAAAATAAGACAAGCAATGAAACATGACAAACACTGCGTTATGTAAGACTTTATTGTCAGATGTAACCATGTCAGTTTATAACCATGTATTTTTAACGTTTATTACAAAGGTGTCCAAGTGAAAGCTCATGTGGAGGATAAGGCTGTCATGTGCAGTTTCATTGGTGGAAGCCTCATGGACATCCTGGGACACAAAAATTATCAAGTAAACAGTACCGGTTATGACTACAGTGACACAGACTCAGACATTGAAATTGATAATGCTGACCCTGAATACCATCCGAATGATAGCAGTTTGGATGACAATGATGCAGGCACTGCTGATGATGACTATTGATGGGTGGATCTAAAAAGATCCTGACCCTTATTATCAGGATTAGGATCCAGGCCAAAGTCCTGATTAGTTCTGATTTAAATCAGAACCTTTTGTAAAATGTGAGGAAAACTTGAAATCTGCCATAAAATTGCAAAAAATGACACCAACATTTATGACACACACACATGGAATTGTAAACTGCGTTTCAGGAAATGCGAACTGTGAGCTTATGGCACTAACGTGCTGGTCAGGTCAGTTCAATACATGGCAGTCATGCAGTTGACCTCTTAGTTTGATCCCTGCCTCTGCAGTGGTGTACCTGTTAACTGACAAGTCTGACCTTAGGAGGGGATCCCAGTCCCATTTGTAGGATCCAATGGCCATTTGACAGTTTGTCATATTACTTTTTGTCAGCCTTCTTGCTCTGAGTCCATCCTTCAATCAATGAAATAGCAGGAAGTTCCAGAATGCAGCCCCATGTTGCAATCAAACTGGCAGCTACAAGCTGTAAGACTATTTAAATAATGGTCTTACAACTTGTAACTGTAGCTGCTTGCTTGATCGCTGCTTGGGGCTGCATTCCAGAACTGCCTGTTATTCCATTGATTGAAGTTTGGACTCGGAGCAAGAAGGCTGACAAAAAGCAGTTCATCTTCAGGTTAGATATTTATTTTGTGTCCGGCAAGATCAGAGGAAGGTGGGGCCCACTAGACACCACAGAATGGAGGATTTGGATGGGGGTAAGGTACCTGAACCCAGGGGCTGATTTGGAGCCAGTGGATGATAGCAGGGGCCAACAAATCTTAAAATTAAGTACTTGTCCATGAACAAGTGACTGCAGTAAAAGTAGTAGTCCTGGTGCTCAAGGTGATAGTCAGTTAGAAACTGGCATAAAATTAACAAATTCTTCTTCTTAAAACATATATTTGTTCTCACTTAGCTTATACTTCTGGAGAGATTCCTCTATTACTCTTCTTAAATTTAAGTCTCTTCATACATTTAATTCAAACTTTACACAGATTGCAATAAAATCTTCTGATCTCTGAAATAAATAAAATAAATAAATAAAATGCTGTCTAGTTTGTACTTGTACGTTGCTCGATTTTACCAGCTGCAAATCATTATTTGTAAATCATTCAGATTTGTAACAAATGACAGTTCAACAGGACAGCATATCAAACTCTCCCTCCGAGTCTAAGATTTCACAGGTAGAATAAGAACATGGGACAAAAATAAACACACTACAGAAGGACTAGTAGGCACCCCAGCACTTACTCGGTGTAGAAAACTAATGACTACAACACAATGGGAAAACAGATCAGCGGACTTTGACACAACATATTTAATTGCTGATGAGGCAGTTACCCTCCAAAAAGTGAGAATGTCATAGGAAAATGACTAAAGGACTATCCCATCACTGCTCAAGCTGCCCAGACACTCCTTAGTGTAATGCCCCAAAGTTGGGCATCCCAGAAAAAAATAAAATAAATAAATAAACTAAGGGTTCACAGGTACTCAGGGTACCTGCTGCAGGTGTAGGCAGCAGGGTACTGTGCTAAGGGGCCCCTGAGCAATAAAGATTCAACCTCCTGGTAAAGAGAAACTGTAAAATAATAGTAGAAAAGTGCCCTGTGCACTTACAGCTTGGTCAAAAGTCAGAATTTAAAAGCAATATGTGTCATAATGGCCTGGATGGAATGCTGTGCTGGGTGGCTCATGCACAGCATTCCATTCCAGCCAATCTAGAACCCGGGGCGGTTTAAGTTTAAAAAAATATCTGTTCTTTTAGTCAGTTGATCCTGGGCAGAGGTTGAGGAGACAGGACTCAGAAGTCAGGGAGACAGTTTAGGGCTTACCTTGAGTTGAAGCCGTCCCTCGGGGCTTGCTGTGGTCCTGTGCTGCCTCCCCGGCCCGAAGACTCCATGCTCAGCATTGGTTTGTGGTCGGTGGTACCATCGGGGCACCACGAAGACGAAAAACGTCCGTTTATCGCGGTTTTGGGCTGAATAGCCCTTCCGTTTATTTATTTTGGCCCCCAAGTGTTTTAAAGAGGTAATTCCCGGTCCCACTCCAGTGGCAGAGAATCGCCGCATCGCCGAGTTTCCTGTCGGCTATCAGAGGCCCCCAGTAGTCCCCCCTTCTGCCTGAATCAGTCCCTCCCTCTGCCAGCATCCCTCCCGCTTCCCTACCACTCAGCAGCCCCAGAAGACAGCGAGGAGGAGTCGCGGCAGCACAAGAAGAGTGCTGACCGCCAGTTCAATTGAGACTGTGTCTTAGTGTGAAGCGCAGAAGGCGCGAGGGAAGGCAGCCGAAACAAGAGGGGGGGTATCGGGTCGCTAGGACCCTCAATTTAAATATGTAACAGGAGCGGGGTTATCGACGCCCATAAGGAGGGACCGACCACTGAGGCCTTTATAACGGCCTTTCAAATATTCATTTCAGGGCGGGACTCGGGCAGAGCCTCAGGACTGAGTGGCAGCAGGCTCTGGGAGCCTGCAGATTTAAAGGGGCCCTGCCACTCTGAGTATTTAAAAGGGCAAGTCAGGCCCAGATGCAAAGTAGGGCATCAGGCCCAGTGTAGAGAGGGGCACCAGGCCCAGCATTTAGAGGGGCACCAGGCCCAGCATTTAGAGGGGCACCAGGCCCAGTATTAAGTGGGGCACCAGGCCCAATGTGACATGGGGCACCAGGCCCAGTATTAAGTGGGGCACCAGGCCCAAAGTAATGTGGGGCACCAGGCCCAGTATTAAGTGGGGCACCAGGCCCAAAGTAACATGGGGCACCAGGCCCACTGTAACGTGGGGCAGCAGGCCCAGTATAAAGTGGGGCACCAGGCTCAAGATAATGTAGGGCATCAGACCCGAGGTAAAAGTAGGGCATTAGGCCCGAGGTAAAGCTTGGGGCAAAAAGGAGGCTCCAGAATAGCAGAATAGGGCAAGCCAGCCTAGTGGTACTATAGGGAGGCCCCGGCCTAGCAGAATAGGGCAAGCCAGCCTAGTGGTACTAAAGGAACTCCCCGGCCTAGCAGAATAGGGCAAGCCAGCCTAGTGGTACTATAGGGAGGCCCCGGCCTAGCGGAATAGGGCAAGCCAGCCTAGTGGTACTAAAGGGAGGCCCCGGCCTAGCGGAATAGGGCAAGCCAGCTAGTGGTACTATAGGGAGGCCCCGGCCTAGCGTAATAGGGCAAGCCAGCCTAGTGGTACTATAGGGAGGCCCCGGCCTAGCATAATAGGGCAAGCCAGCCTAGTGGTACTATAGGGAGGCCCCGGCCTTGCAGAATAGGGCAAGCCAGCCTAGTGGTACTATAGGGAGGCCCCGGCCTAGTATAATAGGGCAAGCCAGCCTAGTGGTACTATAGGGAGGCCCCGGCCTAGCGGAATAGGGCAAGCCAGCCTAGTGGTACTATAGGGAGGCCCCGACCTAGTGTAATAGGGCAAGCCAGCCTAGTGGTACTAAAGGGAGGCCCCGGCCTAGCGGAATAGGGCAAGGCAGCCTAGTGGTACCAAAGGGAGGCCCCGGCCTAGTGGAATAGAGCAAGCCAGCCTAGTGGTACTAAAGGATTCCTTAGCCACGACGTCCAGAAAGGGATCCTATTCCAGAAGAACCTACATTTGGAAACGGGTTCATTTAAGAGTGTTCGATTTGCCTATACTGTGAAACTACTGTGATTACTGTACTGCTTATGCTGAACTATTGCCCTAAGTACCTGAACTATTGTCCGAAGTACCTGAACTATTGTCCGAAGTACCTGAACTATTGTCCTAAGGACCTGAACTATTGCTCTAAGTACCTGAACTATTGTCCTAAGTACTTGAACTATTGCTCTAAGTACCTGAACTATTGCTCTAAGCACCTGGACATTGGCCCTCATCAGTAATAGTTACTCCTGAAGTTATAATTTGCCCTCCTCCAGCAAATTATTGTATCATTCCACAGTTCTTTGGGCATTTTTCAGTTATATGTTTACTACTGTACAAGAAGACGTCGAATCTCTGGACTCTTGTAATATCTGGACTCTTATGGAAATGTGTGATGCTAATTACCCTAATACAGTGCTGAGTAGCTTATGTAACCTGATTCTCATTTAGAGTATAGAAGTATAGACTAGTGTCAGAATAAGAGTGGCAGTAGGCCTAAAGTTTATTCTTGTAGTAATAACCTTAGAAGTGGTAGATAAAAGTATTTCCCTGTTTTATTGCCCTATTGTTCTCGGGCAACCCCTCCTCCTTCTTGTGACTGTGTCTGTCTACCCTTGGTACGGAATAAACGCTCTGCGGGCATCGAAGCACTAAGTTGACTCCTGCCTCTCCTTGTCTGGATAACAGTTATCCTATCCACATAATTCAGACCTTGGTGCCTCGCTCATCTCTTTTCACCACCTTAGAGTAGAGCACTCTTAACAGAGCACCTCTAGACCATTACATCAGGGCTAGAGCACCACATTAGCAACACTGATTGTTTTGTCAGCATTCACAATCTAAAGATCACAGGGCTGAGTTATAAATATAGCCAAAACTAGTAATGTAAAACCAATATGCTTCATGAGCTGTTACCAGTAACAAATACTGTTTAAAAAGTAGAGTTCACCTCCCGTCATGGATCAGATCCATTGCTACCACTGTCCATTGCCTAACATCTTAGCAATTATTATTCCTCAGGCCTCAACTAAAAGAGTAATGTCGAAGGCTGATGGCGATTACTGGGTCTCCTCTAATTCCTGACCCTTCCCAGTCCCTAGACCTCATGCAGCCTAACTGCTTGCTTTCCATTTGCTGCCTGTTGGCTCCCACATTGCCTTCTCCAGCCCAGAAGTACTCACCAACATAGTGGCCAAGAAGGGAGCCGGGACCCTGGGTATTTTTTTGTTTGCCATCCTGTCCCTAAAGCTGCTGCTGCTACATGTTGCACCATGGACACTTTCGGCTGCTCACTATTGCCATTTCAGTGAACTCCATCATGCTGCTTACTTCCGGCTCCCTCTGTCGCCTTGCTCTCTTTCTTCCTTGGCCACTCATTCCCGATGCTCTGATTCCCACCCAACTTGCCAACACAGCAATGTTCACATGATGCGTTGTCCAATGCAGTCAGGCACCCTAGTGGCAGATAGAACAAGGAAGACAACTGAGGCAAGTAAAAAAAAAAAATATGCATTCACTTTGTTTTCCTGCTTGTTCCAACTCCCACTCAGTATACGGGAGGGGGCACTAGACACACAGGAAATACATTTTTAATCATTTAGCTATACGTGGCTGGCAGACCTGGACTCGGGACACTTATGTAATGGGTTCTTATTGATCTAGGTCCATCGGGCCATATAGGATCTGGGGGGGTTCTGACTTTATATGGGTCAGTCCGCCCATCCCTAATGATGACATTATGTTATAGTTTGTGTCAACATACCTTCTCGCCCTACATTATGCATTCCTATCTTAGTACACCTTGGCACCAGTTTGACTGTGCTACTATTCTGAAAATGATACCAAATAACACATAGCCTGTTGTTGATATGTGAAATTCAGTAATACTGATATAGTATTTAAATGATGGCACACTATGTTGACATTTGTGAACCCATGACATTGTAGATGTTGAGGTGCTGGCACTTCAACTGATGATAGACACGCCTTGTGAGCGCATGCAGGGTTTTGTTGTCGCCAGCTTCTGTATGTGGGTCTGAGATTTTATGTTCACTTAGCCAAAACCAGCATCTGCATGGGTAATGGTACAAAGTAAAGCATCAATGTGTACCCATAAATTGCCAACACTGTAAGCTATACATTCTATTGTGTGATTAGTGGTGGGCGAAGTGGCCTAAATTTGCTCTGCAGAGTGATTAGCAGAGTAACGTGGAATCCACAAAGTGCCCACAACGCGGAGTGGAGTACTTTGTGTTATAATGAGGAAAGCGAAGTCCTTTGAAACCAATGACTTCATGTTATTCCACCTTCCCCAAACCACTTCTTCACCAATTTTAAGGTGAAGTACATTGAAATCAATGTACTTCGCATCACTTCGCCTTGTAATTGTGCTCCAAGGCAAATTTTGCAGTACTTCACGGGATTGCAGGTCACATAGGCTCTAGATTGTTCTGCACAGCCTCAGTTCTGTGTAGTGTGCGTGTAGTGGAGGATGGAGACAGTTTCCTCTCAGAGCTCTGCGATTCAAATCCTCTAAAAGCTGTTAGAAAAGCCTTTTTGATCTATTTTTTTGCTCACAATTTAGTACATCAATTGTAGGAAACCCTCCTGTGATCATATCATCAGGTGTTTATTGTCTGTGTGTGGATTTTGAATGTTAATTTACAACAGTCAGTCTGTGTACTGTGAAGTGTGCTTCAGGGGAGGGGCATCTGTGGTGTAGGTAGATTAACTGGGAGAAAAAGGCAGTCTTTCTGTTTTGGTTATATTTTTCCTGTATAACTGTTAATGTACACACAGTAATATTTTCAGTAATTCTTGACTGTTTTTGCTGATTGTTGTGGTGCAGCAGCATATAATTTCAGTTTGTTTAAAACATTTGGTTATATTACTAAAGGTTTTCAATTTGCTACTCATTAGTTGTAGTGTGTGTGTGTGTGTGTGTGTGTGTTTGTATACGATGTGTGCCATTAAATCAGACACCTTTAATTGTGCCACAGAGTAATTGCAGCGCTGTGAACCTGTTATCCACCACACCTACATGAATTTTTTATACTGCTTTGTGGTATCTTTATTGGTAGTGGACTGTTACTGCCATGTACTACCCCCCAACTGGCAAAATGTATTCTTTTCCAGATTTGGATTTGTGACTTGTGAGCACTGGTTAGGTGTTGTTGTGCCTTTGCGTCTGCATATCTTGAGTGTGCAGCACAATCTTTATCTGTCTGTGTGTTTGCACTTTACAGTGCACCATTAATTCTGGAAGACTTTGCATTTCTTGTTGCACTCTCATTTCACTTCATCAGCACTGGGGAATTTTCTGGACACAAGACAGTAGCATTTTGGGGATGCACATTAATTGTGGTGACTGTGTGTGACCACTGCATGCATGTCTGAGTGCACTATTAATTCTGGGAGACTTTGCATTTCTTGTGCTATCATTTCACTTTGTCAGCACTGGGGAATTTTCTGGACACAAGACAGAAGCATTTTGGGGATGCACATTAATTCTGGTGACTGTGTGTGTGAGGGGCTGCCAATATTGTTGTCACTCTGCCTTGTTTCACTTTAAGGTGGAATGACAATGCAAAGTAATAATTACAAGGCGAAGTGAGCCTTTTGCTTTGGCCACTCCACGTAGCATTCACTTCGCCAGTGGAATTTTATCTTGCTGCATCTCTATGTGATACAGATAATAATTAAATGATAACTGCATTGTTCTGTGGTATCATGGCCTTCTAAGGCAGGTGGCAATAATGCAATGCTCATGTCATGGTGCATGCAGTGCATACTCCTATTACTGGTGTGTAGACTTGTTCAGTTATTGGCACACTACTTCTGAAGCACAGTGCTAAAAATGTAACATGTTGGTGAACATGTTGCCATTGCTTGAACATGACACACAACTCCATGAAGTCATGGGGATGTGCGCATTACAGTGTGTAAACCAAAAGTGTGGGTTATTCATAACATAATTTAATATAACAGTACATCTTTGAGTGATGTTCTGTCACTAGGTCATTACATATTACACTGCACACCCTGGCATCAGGACCACATGAAAACTTTGGCTGGCAGATGACAGACCCCCACATCATGTGTATGATGTCATCTTGACACAATATAAAGGGCCATCTGCCATGCCCATTTTCCCAAACTTCACCCATTGTAATACCCAGAATAAGATGATGGGGAAAGGAGCAGGCATCTGTACCCCTGGCTCCTTTGCCCCAGGAAAACCAAAACAGCTGTAGAGAATTAGATGCAGAACCTTGGCGAAAGTGATAGTAAAAAAGGGGTGTTGACCGTACTGAAGGTGCAGAGGTGCATGGCGTGTTCCCCATAGTGATGTTCAACAGGCCTGGCATGGTATCATGCACAGGAATGTCAGGTGTTGCAATTGTCGACTGTGGACCCGACAGCACATGAGGTGGCGATATTATTCCAATGGTGGTAAAGAACTGGATGGTGGTCATGAGGAACATCCCCTTTATAGTGTCACAGTGACATCAGGCACGTGACGTTGGGTACCATCACCCACAAGACATTAGTCATTAATGTTTTCTGTGTGGTCCTGATGCAAGGGTAAGCAGTCCTGTATGTAATGACTGACTTCAGGAACCCTCTCTAAGTAAGATCAATATTTAGTAACCAAACTTCGTCATATGGAACATGGCCATTGCATACTGTTTAGTGACTATGGTGTTTTTTGTTCTGCAGTGCACAAAAATCAACACCAACTGATCCACTGTCACACTTTGATGAGCCAAAGTACATTGTGTACCAGTCTCAATGTTTACAGTTGTTTGCAATGTGTCCACGGTGCCTGGCTACTTTTACGGTGTGCATAACAAACAAGTGTGGAACTGCTATTAGAGTGACAGAGGTGTGCCAGGATTGCAGATATGAAGGCCAGTGGTACAGCCAGCCATATATTAGGCAGATGCCTGCAGGAAACCTGTTGATGTCTGCAGCAATACTGTTCTCTGGAAAATTTCCCAGCAAGATCATAAAGTTATTCCACTTTCTGAATGTGGCAAGCATTGCCAAAGATGCCTACTTCAAACATCAGCATTTGTACCTGGAGTGAACTGTGGTAACCACGTGGAAACATCAACAGGTGCAGATGATATCAAGACTAAAAGACATGGATGGTTGATTGGTACTGGCTGGTGACGGATGTTCAGATAGCCCCAGCCACTGTACCAAATATGGTGCCTTTATGGTAACAGAGCAGAGAATTAGAAAAGTTCTCGATGTTCAAGTGGTACAGGTATGTCATTTCACAGGCAGTTCTGTGTCAGTCATACATTTGCACTCCACAGTGCAGTTGCATGGTTAATTTGGCATGGACAGGGTGGTGGAGGAACCACTGTCAGGGAGGGATGACAACTCGGGCATGACAAAGATGGTAGAAGGAGTTGTTAAGGTTCATCTGGGGGAAAAGTAGTTCTAAAGAACACATAAGGAGATTAAAGAGTGATGGGATACGGTGGGTGGAAAGGGTGAAAGAAGAGGCAATACAGTACTTATGCACAGATCTCACTAAAAAGAAAGAGTGGAGTGGTACCTGGTACCCAGATAGAGTTGAAGGTTGTATAGGTGAGAGGGGGATGCGGGGAGGTGACAGATGTGGAAATCACACTGTTATGCAATGCCAGGCCTATTAAAAATAAGACCGCAGTGCTTGCTGACTTAGTAGCCTCTGCAGACCTGGCTTGCATCACCGAGACTTGGCTGGATAAAAATGCAGGGCCCATTTTGGCAGCTACGATTCCAGCCAGGTTCTCGGTGATACACCACCCAAGAGTGGACCGCAGGAATGGAGGAGTCACAGTCTGTTTTAGACAGAAACTGGACTTCAAGGAGTTGCCAGTGGAGACTACCAACTCTTCAAGTGCATGGGAGCTTTGGGTGCAAGTTTCAGCATCCTTCTCATCTACCATCCACCAGGGGATGGGAGGGTATTCCTGAAGGAGGTAGCGGACATCATCGCCGAAATGGTATTGGAGGCCCCCAGATGGTTAATTTTGGGGGACTTCAATACCTGGATCGATGATAAACTATCACAACAAGACCTTCTCCAATTGATGGAATCATTGGTCTTGACATGGGTTATTACCACTGCAACGCATCAGGGAGGGCACTCATTGGACTTGATGTTCCACCAGGGGATGGAAATCTCTGGTATGGAGGAGGATCCTATCTAATGGTTGGACCATCACACCTTGAGGTTTAGTTTCATGACCCATCTAAATAGGCCTGCCCCTCTGGAAATGGTACAGTACCATCCTTTAAGACAGGTGATTCCTGAAGGCCTAATGATGGTATTAAACCTTTCAGGAAGTCCATCAGATAGCAATGACCCAGGGCCTCTTGTGCTGGCTTATAATAAGGCAGTAACTGAGACCCTGGATGTCAATGCTCCAGTTTGGGTTTGCCCCCTTACCTCCCACCCGGATGCCCCATGGTTTGATGGGACATTGAAGGAATTGAAGAGGCAGGGGCAAAGGTTGAAGAGACACTGGTGGGAAACTCACCTGGAGGGAGAGACTTAGGTTGTTGGACCATTGTAATGTCTACCAATCAGCAATTTCCCATAAGAAGGCAGAATTTCTGTGCAGGGAAATTGTTGCAGTGAAGAACAGACCAGCCCAGCTCTTCTGATCCGTGGACAGACTGTCCATCTTTTTCCCTACCACTGAGGTCAAACTAACTGGTCTGTAGTTTCCTGCCTCTGCCTGCACGCACTGGGGGACATTATAAGGCAGTACGGGTTGAGTTTTCACTATTACACAGATGACTGTCAACTGTACATGTCCTTTGTACCCGACCAGGAGTTTGATACAGTCTTGATGTTCAACAACTGCCTACTGGAGATACAGAACTGGATGAGTGCCAGCTGGCTGAGGCTAAACCCGGAAAAAATGGATGTGTTGGTTGTGGTCCCAGATCTTAGGTTTGTCAGGTCATGGGCAGAAAAACCTTCCAGTCTACAACTTGAAGGGAGCCCACTCCTTGTCTCGGGCCAGGTATGGAATCTTGGGGTGATGTTTGATAAAGACCTGACCCTGAAGGCTCAGGTGTTGGCCATATTCACATCTGCCTTTTACCATCGAAGAAACATCACCAGAGTGAAGCACTTGGTTCTGTCCAAGGATCTTTCTACCTTGGTCCATGCTTTTGTCACCAACCATCTTGACTACTGCAATGCCCTCTACCTAGGGCTTCTGGGAGTGGATATTCGCTGATTGCAGCTGGTGCAGAACGTGACAGCCAGGCTGTTAACTGGAGCCCCTAGGTCCAGTCACATAACACCTGTACTGCGTGAATGGCACTGGCTGACTGTACAGTGGCAAATCACTTTCAAGGTTGCATTGCTGACCTATAAAGTCCTACATGATCAGGGACCCCGATACCTGCAATATCTCCTGACTCCATACTGTCACTCCTGTTCACTCTGATCCTCCAATGAGGGATTGCTAGAGATTCCCAGGGTACATTTGAAAATGTTTGGGGGAAGATACTTTGCCTTTATGGCTCCTACTCTGTGGAATTCTCTACCTCATCGGATATGAGAGAGCCTGACCATAGAAGGGTTTAAAAACTCCATTAAACGTATCTATTTCAAAATGCTTTTGAAGGAACTTTAGAGTTTATATGTTGTATTTGTAAGCTGAATCTAGTTGTACAATTTTAATGTGTTTTATACCTTTGTACTTTGTGTAGGTATGTTGTAAGGGCACCCTGAGCTATGGAAGGGTGCCTTGTATAATAACATTTTACTTACTTACTTACATACTGCTGGCTGTATTGAGATCATTAATGGTGTATGAGGCACCAGGTACAGATGCCATACATCTGATGGTACATAAGGAGGTGGCATAAGTCCTAGCAGAAGCATTGCCAGACCTCTTTATTGCCTACCTAGAATCACGGACTGTGCCTCATGACTGGATGGTGGTGCACATGTTTTCTGGAGGGAAAGCAGGAGACACTTTTTTGAAGTGAGTGTGATATCATGGTGGAACACATTAGCAGAGGATGGGGCATTTGGTTGAACTATGTGCTGCTTCAAAATAGGATGGGACAGGGTAAATGGGATGGTCACTGGAGGGGTGGTGGTGGTGGTAGGGGTTATTGCAGTTGCAGTATAAGGGCCTTTACAGGCATAATTAAGCAGACTTGATAGTACATATGGCCTGTATCTTCTCTCAAATTTGGATGCTTCTCATATTGTATATAATATATTGCGGTATTAGTGCACAAAGTACCATTTCTGTACTGCTCCCCTAAGGCCTTCATGGACTGTAAAGTGTGCTCAACATACACTGTATTACCTTGAGATATGCTGCTGGGAAGGGGTACGGGTGATGTAAGGATGGGCACTCATGGCCTTGCATCACCTCATACAACCACAATTTTATCACCGCACATAGGTGGGTCAATGAACACACATGTGTGCAGTGCTGTGTCACACAACATACATGAGGTGTGCTGTGGTGCAACACGAACATTGCCTGCTGTGTCCTTTTGCTCCCTTTACTGCCCATTTTGTATGGCCATGTGCAGAACCATGACTGCTTCCAGTGTAATGGTTTCAGTGTAAACACTAGTGATGGCATCGGTTATGTATGCTTCCCACCTATGTATTGTTTTTGTGCAACTTGTGATAATGGGGTACATAGGCAGCATTGCACTTCAAATGTGCCATGTTGTCTGCATTATGTACAGACAGTGGTATAACGCCAGTGCACAATAACGTTGTTCAATGATTCAGTGCATAAACAGTGTAGGTTGAGCAGTGCAGGGTAAAAAAAGGTGTTATATAGTCATATATCAGAACACCATAGGTCCTACAGTTGCACCACCAGTTTATGTTTTTTTAATCCTTTAGAGTAACAAAGTTAAAAATGGCACATGGTGCGAGCACGAGGGGCTCAAGAGGGTGATTTCTTTTCTGAGAGATGACAACGGCCTCCCCATCAATGCAGTGATCACTGATAAGCATCAACAAAATGAACAAGCTCTGGCTGAGCCACTATGAGTGTAAATGCATTAATTAGATAAGGGTGTTTCATGGGCTTAAACATAAACATCTATTTATTTAAAAAATATCAGATTTACAAACCTTTGAGTCAGAGACTCATTTACAAAGGCACCTCATCAAAACTAATACAAAGACAGCACAGTTAACAAGTCAAAACAAATGCTCGGAGAGCAGACAGTTATAATAATCATTCACTGGAGACACATGGGTAGCAGTAGATAAACAGATTACATAGTTTAGGCACACAGGAACCACATCAAGAAGACCAAAGCAGTTCAAACAATATACAATAGCTAAAGCAAATAGACATCAGGAGTCAAAGAGAAGCCCAGAGTGTTCACATGAAGGCTGTTGCATACACTAAGTGAATCAAACTACAGTATATTGAGAAAGGGCATATTTAAGCAGTAAGGCATGACAGGGTGTGTGTATTATCATGTAATAACATCACTTCTGGGGTTAGTTGAAGCATGAGGTGAAGCCGAGTGCTTCCACCACCCCAGGAGTGATGTTGTTACATGATAACACACACCCTGGAGTGCCATATTGCAATTATACAATGGCTTGTTATATACAGAATAAAAAATACATTTTAAACAATGTTTTTGTTAGTGTGGAAAAATATTTCTTAAGAGAAAATGCAAGGAATTATTCAAATCCAAAGCTACGGTGATGTTATTGTGTAATAGCATCACTGTTTCAATTGGTCAGCAGCCAATCAGCTTCTTATATTTTTCCTTGCCATTGTATAATTAAAAATAATGCCACCATCTGTATTACAGTTACCTATATGTTTCGCATTTTATTCTATGCACTGTTATAGCAATCAACTCAACAGAACCAGGCCATCATATGCATAAAGGTACTGTACCCTAACTGAAAACACTGCTGAGACAACGGTATGTTGTGACAAGGTGGAAGATAAACACAATGTTGAGACAAGTTTTTGAAGACATTTGATATGTTTAATTGTTTTTGTAGAGACTGATATACAGTTCACACACAAAATTCGTATAATATAAAAGTGCATATGCCCAAATGCAAATGTAAATTCGACACATTTTATTACAAGCTGTTCTCTTGAAGGAAGATATTACTATATAAGGCCTAAAAATGGGCATCAGGTAAATGTAAACTGGGGTAGGTGTGTTATAGAGGCTATTGCATAGTTTATCTTTTATTGCTGCTCCACCAGATCAGCAATATTTGTACAAGCTGTGCCCAGTACAGATTTTACAGCTTTTGCCTGGGTCTGGTGTTCTGGGTTTTACCCATACCCCACTGCATGTGGCTTAGTGATATACTGCACAGATGGCTACAGAGTCTAACCCATTGAAGGCAGAAGTTGTAGAAAATCATTATGTTTAAAATACCAAGACTCACCCCCATCACAATTAATCATCTACCAAAGTCATGCTTAAATACGGGCACTTTTACATCCATACCACTAAGCTTTTAATACCAACATGCCACTTCTGCTGTTATGAGCTCCTCCATCCGTGAAGTCCCATTCCACTTGTGGCAACCCCCCAGCCCCAAAACCAGGTAATTTTCCAGGGAGCAGCTCTTTACACCATATTAACTGCATTACTGCTAAACTCCTTACTGGTAAAAATTGAGTTGAGAAATTTTTGTTGTAATATATCCATGATCAGGAGAAATGAATTTGTAAAATAAACCAGAATCCCCATTTATCAGTTCATTGTATCACAATAAAGCATCTTATGAACTTATCAGATTCTATATGTAACCTACAGTAAGTCAAATAAAAATTAGACACACAGATGCCTACTTATTTGCAAGTGAAGCAAATGTGGTTACTATCATTCAGTTGTAAACATCTATAGTCACAAATTGCAAGTTAAAAAGATTCAGTAGAATATAAACAGTAGCCCAGCCCAGAACTGCCTGACTGAGAATGAAGTTGGTGTATTATTTGGAAAAGGCAAGGCTGGGACTCTTACTATGCAATGTCCTGCAAAGAAGCACACTGACTGCTCTTAGGATGATGATGTCAAATGGATTAATGAGGTGTTGTGAGAGGCCTATGGGAACTTTTTATGCAGAAAGTTCTGACTGCTAGAAGATAATGAGTTAACTTTCTGTGGGCTCCATTAATTCCTCAAGCCAGAGGAAAAATAGTGCTCTAAAACTTCCTATACACACACAGGCAGCGTAGTAATGAGGTTTCAGCGGAGGAATCTATTTTTAACACACTATTATGTTTTATTTGGTAGCAAAGATGAAATCAGCCCTTTTCTGAATGCAGTACTTTATTACTGCTCCACTGGATCAGCAATATTTGCACAACCTGTGCCCAGTGCAGATTTTACACCACTGGTCCTGGTCTGGTGATCTGAGTTTTACCCATACCACACTGCATGTGACTTAGTGCTATACTGCACAGATGGCTGCATCGCCTAACCCATTGAAGGCTGAAGTTTCAGAAAACCATTATGCTAAAAATATCAAGACTCGCTCCCTCCTTCATCCCCCCAGTCACAATTAATCCTCTATCAAAGTCATGCTTAAATACTCGTGCCTCTACATTCACACCATTAAGCTTTTAATACCAACATACTTCTTCTGCTGCTGTGAGTTCCCCATCTGTGAAGTCCCATTCTGCTTGTGGAAGCCCCCCCAAACCAGATAATTTTCCAGGGAGCATCTCTATACACCATATCAACTAAATTACTGCTAAACTCTTTATTTAAAAACATTTTGTTGAGAAATTTCTGTTTTAGTATATCCATGGTCAGGAAAAATGAATTTATAAAAGAAACCAAAATCCCCATTTATTAGTTCATTGAATCACAATACAGCATGTTATAAATTTTTCAGATTCTATGTGTAACCTACAGTAAGTCAAACAGAAATTAGACACACAAATACCTAGGTACTTGCAAGTGAAGCAAATGTGGTTACTATCATTCAGTTGTAAACACCTGTAGTCACAAACTGCAAGTTAAGAAGATTCAGTAGAATATAAACAGTAGCCCAGAACTGCCTGCCTGAGAATGAAGTTGGTATATTATTTGGAAAAAGGCAAGGCTGAGTCTCTTGCTATGCAATATCCTGCAAAGTAGCACACAGACTGCTCTTAGGATGGTGGTGTCAAATGGCTTAATGAGGTGCTGTGAGGTGCCTAGGGGATAGTTGTTCCAGTCTTTCTTTTCACTGATATAAACTGAGCCAAGAAAAAAGTAAGTAGGAAAATAAACAGTATTTTGTTTCTACAAGTAGTTGTTAATTGCAGCTGGTATTTTTAACATGTGCAAGTCAACTCCACTTCCCTTGCCATAGTATAATTGAAAAGAATGCCACCATCTATATTACAGTTACCTATATATTTTGTATTTTATTATATGCACTGTTATAGCAATCAACTCAACAGATCCAGGCCATCATATACATGAAGGTACTATACCCCAACTGAAAACACTGCTGAGACAACAGTATGTTGTGACAAGGTGGAAGATAAACACAATGTTGAGACAAGATTTGAAGACATTTGATATATTTAATTGTTTTTTTAGAGACTGATACACAATCACACACAAAATTAATATAATATAAAAGTGCATATGCCCAAATGCCAATGTAAATTCGACATATTTCATTACAAGCTGTTCTCTTGAAGGAAGATATTACTATATAAGGCTTAAAAATGGGCATCAGGTAAATGTGAACTGGGGTAGGTGTGTTATTGAGGGTGTTGCATAGTTTATCTTTTATTGCCGCTCCATCAGATCAGGAATATTTGCACAAGCTATGCCCAGTCCAGATTTTACAGCTCTGGCCTGGGTCTGGTGATCTGGGTTTTACCCATACCCCACTGCATGTGGCTTAGTGATATACTGAGCAGATGACTACAAAGTCTAACCAATTGAAGGCTGAAGTTTTAGAAAATCATTATGTTTAAAATACCAAGAGTCACTCGCCCCCCCATCACAATTAATCCTCTACCAAAGTCATGCTTAAATACTGGTGTTTCTACATCCAAACCACTAAGCTTTTAATGCCAACATGCCACTTCTGCTGTTATGAGCTCCCCCATCTGTGAAGTCTCATTCCACTTGTTGCAACCCCCTACCCCCAAAATGAGGTAATTTTCCATGGAGCAGCTCTTTACACCATATCTACTGCATTACTGCTAAACTCCTTATTTGTAAACATTTTGTTGAGAAATTTTTCTTGTAAAATATCCATGATCAGGAGAACTGAATTTGTAAAATAAACAAAAATCCCCATATATCAGTTCATTGAATCACAATAAAGCATCTTATGAACTTATCAGAGTCTATGTGTAACCTACAGTAAGTCAAACAGAAATTAGACACACAAATGCCTACCTATTTGCAAGTGAAGCAAATGTGGTGATTATCATTCAGTTGTAAACACCTGTAGTCACAAACTGCAAGTTAGGAAGATTCAGTAGAATATAAATAGTTGCCCAGAACTGCCTGCCTGAGAATGAAGTTGGTATATTATTTGGAAAAAGGCAATGTTGGGTCTCTTGCTATGCAATGTCCTGCAAAGTAGCACACTGACTTCTCTTAGGATGGTGGTGTCAAATGGCTTAATGAGGTGCTGTGAGGTGCCTAGGGGATAGTTGTTCCAGTCTTTCTTTTCACTGTTGTAAACTGAACCAAGAAAAAAGTAAGTAGGAATAAAAACAGCATTTTGTTTCTACAAGTAGTTGTTAATTGCAGCTGGTATTTTTAAAATGTGCAAGTCAACTCCACTTCCTTGCCATTGTATAATTAAAAAGAATGCCACCCTCTGTATTATAGTTACCTATATGTATCACATTTTATTCTATGCATTGTTATAGCAATCAACTCAACAGAACCAGGCCATCATATACATGAAGGTACTGTACCCAAACTGAAAACACTGCTGAAACAACTGTATGTTGTGACAAGGTGGAAGATAAACACAATGTTGAGACAAGTTTTTGAAGACATTTGGTGTGCTTAATTGTTTTTTTTAGAGACTGATATACAGTTCGTACACAAAATTCATATAATGTAAAAGTGCATATGCCCAAATGCCAATGTAAATTCAACACATTTCATTACAAGCTGTTCTCTTGAAGCAAGATATTACTATATAAGGCTTAAAATGGGCATCAGGTAAATGTAAACTGGGGCAGGTGTGCTATTGAGGGTATTGCATAGTTTATCTTTTATTGCTGCACCACTGGATCAGGAATATTTGCACAAGCTGTGTCCAGTCCAGATTTTACAGCTCTGGCCTGGGTCTGGTGATCTGGGTTTTACCCATACCCCACTGCATGTGGCTTAGTGATATACTGTACAGATTACTACAAAGTCCAACCCATTGAAGGCTGAAGTTTTAGAAAATCATTATGTTTAAAATACCAAGACTCACTTCCCCCCGTCACAATTAATCCTCTACCAAAGTCATGCTTAAATACTGGTGCTTCTACATCCATACCACTAAGCTTTTAATACCAACATGCCACTTCTGCTGTTATGAGTTCCCCCATCCGTGAAGTCCCATTCCACTTGTGGCAACCCCCCACTCCCAAAACCAGGTAATTTTCCAGGGAGCAGCTCTTTACACCATATCAACTGCATTACTGCTAAACATTTTATTTGTAAAAATTTAGTTGAGAAATTTTTGTTGTAATATATCCATGATCAGGAGAAATGAATTTGTAAAATAAACCAGAATCCCCATGTATCCGTTCATTGAATCTCTATAAGCATCTTATGAACTTATCAGATTCTATATGTAACCTACAGTAAGTCACACAGAAATTAGACACACAAATGCCTACGTACTTGCAAGTGAAGCAAATGTGGTTACTATCATTCAGTTGTAAACATCTATAGTCACAAATTGCAAGTTAAGAAGATTCAGTAGAATATAAACAGTAGCCCAGCCCAGAACTGCCTGACTGAGAATGAAGTTGGTGTATTATGTGGAGAAAGGCAAGGCTAGGACTCTTGCTATGCAATGTCCTGCAAAGAAGCACACTGACTGCTCTTAGGATGATGATGTAAAATAGCTTAATGAGGTGTTGTGAGAGGCTTAGGGGAACCTTTTATGCAGAAAGTTCTGACTGCTAGAAGATAATGAGTTAACTTTCTGTGGGCTCCATTAATTCCTCAAGCCAGAGGAAAAATAGTGCTCTAAAACTTCCTATACACACACAGGCAGCGTAGTAATGAGGTTTCAGTGGAGGAATATATTTTTAACACACTGTTATGTTATTTGGCAGCAAAGATTAAATCAGCCCTTTTCTGAACACAATACGTTACTGCTGCTCCACTGGATCAGCAATATTTGCACAAGCTGTGCCCAGTGCAGATTTTACATCACTGGTACTGGTTTGGTGATCTGGGTTTTACCCATACCACCCTGCATGTGACTTAGTTATATACTGTACAGATGGCTACAGAGTCTAACCTATTGAAGGTTGAAGTCTCAGAAAACCATTATGCTAAAAATATCAAGACTCACTCCCTCCCTAACCCCCCCAGTCACAATTAATCGTCTACTAAAGTCATCCTTAAATACTGGTGCCTCTACATCCACACCACAAAGCTTTTAATGAAAGCATGCTTATTCTGCTGCTGTGAGTTCCCCCATCTGTGAAGTCCCATTCTGCTTGTGGAAGCCGTCCCCCCCCCCAAAACCATATAATTTTCCAGGAAACAGCTCTTTACACCATATCAACTAAATTACTGCTAACTCTTTATTTAAAAACATTTGTGGCAGCTCCCCCAACCAGATAATTTTCCAGGGAGCAGATCTTTACAACATATCAACTAAATTACTGCTAAACTCTTTATTTAAAAACATTTTGTTGAGAAATTTTTGTTTTAGTATATACATGGTCAGGAAAAATGAATTTATAAAAGAAACCAAAATCCCCATTTATTAGTTCATTGAATCACAATACAGCATGTTATAAATTTTTCAGCTTCTATGTGTAACCTACAGTAAGTCAAACAGAAATTAGACTCACAAATGCCTACCTATTTGCAAGTGAAGCACATATGGTTATTATCATTCAGTTGTAAACACCTGTAGTCACAAACTACAAGTTAAGAAGATTCAGTAGAATATAAACAGTAGCCCAGAACTGCCTGCCTGAGAATGAAGTTGGTATATTAGTTGGAAAAAGGCAAGGCTGAGTCTCTTGCTATGCAATATCCTGCAAAGTGTCACACTGACTGCTCTTATGATGGTGGTGTCAAATGGCTTAATGAGGTGCTGTGAGGTGCCTAGGGGATAGTTGTTCCAGTCTTTCTTTTCACTGATATAAACTGAGCCAAGAAAAAAGTAAGTAGAAAAAAAACAGCATTTTGTTTCTACAAGTAGTTGTTAATTGCAGCTGGTATTTTTAACATGTGCAGGTCAACTCCACTTCCCTTGCCATTGTATAATTGAAAATAATGCCACCATCTGTATTACCGTAACCTGTATATTTTGCATTTTATTCTATGCACTGCTAGAGCAATCGACTCAACAGATCCAAGCCATCATATACATGAAGGTACGATACCCTAACTGAAAACACTGCTGAGACAACTGCATGTTTTGACAAGGTGGAAGATAAACACAATGGCCCAGATATTGAAACTGCACCCAAAAAGTGCACAATAGCAGGAGCAAGTGCAAGTCCATTGCGCCCATGCACAAGAGGCACGATATTCAAAAACTGAGCCGGCCAACATGCGCCTACAGCCGATGACTGAATATCGCACCACCTGCACCATAGCACAACTACGGAGGGGAAGCTGAGCAGATCTGATGTGCCATAGCGCAACAAGGGATGTTCAGCTGAGCAGTCCAGAGGTGCCATAGTGCAACCAGGGATGACCCCCAGCAGCAGTGCAGCAATGCAACTGCACAACCAGGGATGTAGTGGGCCCACCACCCATGCCACAGATGGGCAGAGGAACACACAGCAGAACAGACATCGTCCCCCTACACCCCATGCACTGCACAACTGGGGGAAGGCTGAAATAACCACTGGCCCATGGAGACAAACAGCCAACCCACAGCTGGGCCATGGTGCATACACCCCCTGGCAAGCTGTGACTGGCACACAAGGAGGGCCGACCACCCTGTGCCACACCATCCCCCCAATTCAGAGCACACTCTGCACCGTGACCCCCCAGACACCCTGCCCAGAAGCAGCGTCCACCACTGCAGGAAACCCCATGCATGTCACCACCCCCACTGTGAAAATGCAACCCTGTGCAGCACAGAACCATGCAAGGCAGCCCCACCATGAGCACCCATCAGTGGGTGGCAGCACACAGCAATGTAACAAAGGCATACACCTTACCTCCATGCACAACCCCCCGAGGTACAGCTGAGAGATCAACCATGCATCGGCACACGAGGTACCCCACATGGGACAGGGCATGCCCCGGACACCACCACCAGTGGTACAGCACCCTGCAGACCCTCCCAAGGACACACCCCGACCCAGCACTGGCCACAACAGCCAGTGCAGACACCCACAGTGGTGCATGGAAGCATGCACCACACCGGATGCCACACAGTGCATGGACAAACACCCACCCATACCCAAGGGCACAACAACACAGGGACGCAGTAGTGGGGCAACCAAGCCCCCAGCGTGGGCCCATAGAAACCATGTACACACAGCCTGCAGTCCTCCATAGCACAGGAGTGTCTGCCACCCTGTGCAGGCACTGTGGACCTGTACAGCACCATCATTTACCCGGAGCACAAGTCACAGACAGTGGTGCACATCCCCTGCAACACACACAAGCCACAGCATGGAGGTGGGACAACAACTGCGGAGGCCACAGTGTCACCAGAGGCAGACATACACCACACCAGTGACAGGAGGCAACCCAGCATTGTGACGGGTACAGTGGCTGCCCTGCATGGATAGCCACCACTGACATGCCAGCAGACTGTGCACATCACAGACATGCAAAGGTGTCAGCTGCACATGCCATGGAGAGGGGTTGACAGGGGCACCATGGACACAGAGCATGCACCATAGACCACTGCACATGGTCATCCACTGCACAGAGCACAACACACACACACCACAGACACTGACTGATAGCTACCCCCACACCATAGTCACCTCCCCATGGACACACACACATACCCATGACTGCACCACCCTTGACACCATGCACACCACTACAGCTGAGCACCTATAGCCCACTGCAAATCAGAGACCACCACAGTATTCATATGAAAAGATTTGTATTCAAAAAACATATCAAAAGGAACTATTTATAAAACTATGTAAAAATGTGGGGGGGAGGGCCACAAACAAGGTGGGAGTGGGTAAGGGGCAGGGGTGAACAAATGGGACAGGAAAGGAAGGGTGTGAGGGTGGGTCCAGGAGGTTAGGGGATATCAGGGGCAGAGGGATGATCAATGGGAGCCCTGCTCCCCACTCCGGCTGCTCTGCCTCCAGTGTCTTCTCAAGACCTCAAGCTGGTCAGTCCTTTGCAGGATCTCCAATGCTGCCCGGCCCACATTGAGGATCTCCTGCAATGCCTCCCTTATCTCTTGCAGCTGGCAGACACCTAGGACAAGGGAGCACAGTCAATAGGTGTGAATGCACAGCCCCATACAGCGCACCCACTGTGCATGGCATACAGCTGTGGGACATGCCTCTGTGATGGTGTGTGACCACCCACAGTGATCACGTACACAAGACCTGCCCACCCAGGTGCATACAGCCATACGGACTGCCGCACACACCCACTGGCCAAGTCATGCACAGCACCACCGTGGCCGTTTAGTGACATGGCTATGTGGTGCAAAGGCAGTGGCACAGCCATGTACCTGGTGCACGCATGGATGACCATCAACGCACTCCCAGACATGCAGTGCCACTGGACAGTGCTGACTGTAACAAGTTGTGTGCATGGCAGTGGTGTCAATGGATGTTGGCCATGCCCCACTGCCCACCCTGTTACACAGCATGCAATAGTAATCATGGAGGTATGGCACTCACCATCATCAGGCCGGTCCCTCGGGCGCTGTGGACCGTCGCCCCTCCTACCAGCCCTGTCGTCCTGCTGGTGCCGCATCTCCCTGGCCAGACACCTCTCCTCCAGCCCTGTGGTGCAAACATGGAGAGAGGAACATCAGTACAATCTGGTAGCAAAGTCCTCCTGCCCCCATGTGTGTGCACTCCCACCCAGCCAGACCCACCCACCCCACACCCTGATAACACCACCACAGCCAACACCAGACAGTCCCTTCCCATGTTCCAGACACATACAACAGTGATACCCATATGGAAGATAGAAGTGTGTGGATGTAACACCTACCTGGCCATGGCACCGTGCCCCTCCTGGCCCGTGCCTGCAGGCAGGTAAGCAGGTCCGGTTCCCTCCTCCACTGGTCACCATTCCTGTGGTGGCACTGCTCCACCATCTGCCCCCTTCCTGTGGCCTCCTCCAGAGCATTGGCCACCTCCTCCCACACCTGGTGGCCCTGTCCAGGGATGCCTCCCCAAACAGTGGGCTATAAAGTGGCTCTACAGTGGCCACCAGGTTGGCCAGTTCAACTTGGGTCCACTGTGCAGCCCTCCTCCATGCCATCTCACTTGCTCAGTCAGCTCAAAATGGCACTCAGCAGTGCGGCTCCACCACGTGCAGATGCTGCACAGTACAGCGCTGCCATTCCCTATCATACTGTCACTGAACAGCATGATAGTGGTGCACCCATGCCTGACGCATGGCACCTAGGGGGCAAAGGTTGGGCACAGGATCAACAGTCTGTGGCGCATGGACAGACACAGCGCCATTGGAACCCAATACATGTAGCGTGATTGGATGCCTGTGTGCTACCTCCAGTAGCGGCCTACTGCGCTGTTGCCCCAGTGTGCCTATGATGGCCAAGTGCCACAGTGCCATATAGGTGAACATCGCTGTAGCACCACTGGCATAATGGTGGCCGTGCCCTGCATTGCCTCCCATGCACAGCACATCAGCAGCGTGTCAGACGCCTGTGTCAGCAACCCGGGCGTGCGCAGTGAGGTGTGTACTGCGCATGTCATAGAACTGCACCCTTGGATCAGCACATTCAACACAATTGCACAAAGTGCAACAGTGCAATATTCAGTCGTCATATGCAGATCAGCTAATCAGCCATTCAATGACACAGCACTGCAAATTGCATCCACTTAAAGTTGTGCCTCACCTCATTTGCATGGGTTGCGCTATAAAAGTGCGACATTGGGCTACACTGGCCATAGTTGGTTACCGCAGTCTATTGGTGAGTTGCATGCTGTTTGGGAGTGTGCACTGTGGATTCTGGGACATGCATATGACTGCACAGTCATAGGTAACAACTTTCATTCTCACAGGCTAAATAATGACTGAGCGAGTTGTGGGAAAGGAGGAACATGGTGGTGGGAGGAGGAGGAGGCCTATTTTCACCAAGGCTGAGACTGATGCCCTGTTTGAGGCCTACCTGGATCAGGAGCCACTTCTCAGTGGACGGCAGGGAACACCACAGGCCCATGCTGCTGCATGGGAGGAGGTGGCACGTGCAGTGAACCTGCATGGCAGCCACCAGTGCTCTGTGCAGGAGTGCAAGAAGAAGATGGGCATAGACAGGAGGAGGATAAAGGAGAAGGTGGCTGCCATCAGGGCAGCACGAGCTGCGACAGGTGGGCAACAGCCAGAGGTGCTGCACCTGACCCCACAGGAGGAGAGGGTTGCTGGAAGCATGCAGCGTTGTGCCATTGAGGGTGTTCTGGGTGGTGGCTTCCAGACAGGTGGTAGCCTGTCACTGCATGGTAGGTCATGGTCTGTCTATTGGGGGGGCAGGGTAGGTCACATGCAGTAACGTGACTTTGTTTTCCCTTACAGATCATGAGCATCTGCATGGGTCAGTGGTGGTGGGCCTGTCCACTGAGGACAGTCAGATGGAGATGGAGGAGGGCCCATCCACCTCCACAGGTATACATGGCTCAGTGCGACAGTGGGCCCACCTGGCTGTCCAGACTGATGTTGTTCGAACAGGTGTGGAGGAGGCCCTGCCCATGTCCCAGCATGCCAGCTTCCATGGATGCCAGCATGCTGTGACTCAGGCTGGTGCCGGGTCCATCACCGATGATGATGTCACTAACGGCATGGACAGTGACACATGTGTGCCACGGGATGGCCACACAGCAGATAACATCATGGCCATGGCTGTGGGTGGTGCCACCGTGGAGGCCTGCATGCCTGCATGTCATCACAGTCTCAGCCTGTGCCTTTCAGCACCAGTGGGGCAGCACTGGTGTGTGTACAGGAGAGTGGGACTGTTGCAGCCACTGCGGTGGCACCAGTGAGCCCTGGTGAGTGGCAGCCAGAGGGGCAGCATCAGCAGTCGGCCAATGGGCTTGGGGTACAGGGTCAGAGGGTGGCATCAGGGCACCACCTGTGGACATGCCCAGACCTAGTCCTGGTGTGCAGCATCCACCCTCAAAGGGTGCTGGGCATCAGGGCTGTGCACACCCTGAGGGACAGGATGCCAAGGAGGCAGATGACCTCTTGGATGAGCACACCCACATACTGGAAGCATCAGTCAACCAGCAGATGCAGCTTGTGACATTGGTGGATGCACTGCGTGTGGCTCTGGAGTGGGCAGAGGAGTGTCACAGCAGAGACACCGCTCTGATCCTGGCAGGGATGGACCGGTTGTGGGAGGATGTGACCACTGCCATTGACAGGCAGACACAGGCATTCACTGCTGTCATGGCCACAATGGGCACACAGTCATGTACCCATGCGTCGCAGACACCACGCAGTGCACTATCCACCCCCCATTCCCGACGTCATGTGACACCCTCCTTGTTGACACCAGGTTCAGCTGTGGGCATCCCAAGCACGCCTGGCGCAGGCATGTTTGGTGTGCTGCAGACCCCTGCACGAACATGGTCATGTTCACACAGTGGAACCCCTGGAGGACCATTGGTGCCACCCCATGAGGCCAGTGGTCAACCTGTCAGTGCTGGCAGGTCTCAGTGGGGCTGCCCACGCATCCGTGGTGGCCGGGGCACTGTGGCACGTGACTGACCTGTCTCCCAATGTGGCTACTGTCTGGTGCTGCCCTGTGTGCATTGTGTCATTCAGTGGGCATTGCACGGGTGGGTACCCAGCCCTGCACATGGACACACAGTCCATCTGCATACCCTCCCCACTGCTGTCCACAGTTGCATGTGCATAATGATGCCTGCATTGCACTGTACACCAATGTGCAATGGTGCTCAGCATCTGACACATGCACAAGGACAGACAGTGGGCCTGGTGGTCTGTGGACATGTGTGTGGCTAGGGCTGGCATTCTGGGTCGGTGTGCCTCCTACCCTTTGTGCATGTGTGGTGCGTTTGTGTGTGTCTGTCCATGTGGCATGTTTAGACCTCACCCATCCCTGGTTGTGTGTGTGGTTCCATGCCCGGCCACTTCCCTTGATGGAATGCACCCCTGGTGTGTGTCCATGCATGTTTGTGGTTGTGCCTTAGCCACTATTGGTTGCACATGGCCCCATGACTTACCTGGGTTGGCTGAAGTGCTCCTCCGTAATGGTGTCCCAGTGCAGCTGTGCCAGTCGGAGCAGTTGGGGGTCCCATCAGCCAAGGGGGGCTGCCCATCACCATTGTTACCAGCGTCCTCATCGTCCCCATTGCTGTCCCCCTCTTCAAACTGTATGGCTATCCCACATTCATTGGGCATGTTGTGCAGGATGCAACAGGCCAGGAATAGCCCACAGGCCTTTGAGGGGCTGTACTGTAGGGCACCACCGGAGGTGTCCAGGCAACAGAAATGTGCCTTCAGCATCCTGAGCATCCATTTGATGACATTACATGTGGTGGCGTCTGCCTCATTGTAGCATTGCTGCGATGGGGTCGAGGGCCACCAGTAGGGTGTGAGCAGCCAGGGGCGGAGTGGGTATCCACTGTCACTTGTGTGTAGAGGGTGGAGGTTAGTTTGGTGATCAGCATTGCCCTGCCCCCGGGCCATGTAGGCCACTACCCATGTCACCTCTGACCATGCCCCCCCAGGCCCTATGATTGTCCATGTGGTTTGCATACTCACCCACTAGGTGGCCAGTGAAGATATCCCCACTCTAAAATCTATGGCACAATGCCGACTGGTGCCAGATGAAGGCATCATGTGCTCCCCCCGGGTGCGTGGCACAGACATTGATTATGTGCCCCTTGGCATCGCACACCACCTGGCAGTTGATGCTGGTATAACCCTTGTGATTTATATATGCAGCCCCGTCAGGTGGTGTGCGGATGGCCACATGGGTGCAGTCTATTGCCCCTAGCACACCAGGCATACATGCTACCCTGTGAAACTCCTGTATGTTTGCTGTGCGCTCCACTGGTGTGCTTGGGAAATGGATGTTCTCTGCAGCAAGTGGCAGCAGTGCACTGAGGAACTGGGTGAGGTGGCATGACGTGGCCGACTGGGTTATGCCTGTGGTGTCCCCAGTTGGTCTCTGGAAGGTACCCAAGCACATGCAAGCTGTCACTTTCATCTCTACTGACAGGGCATGGCTCCGTCATGTGGGTGCCTGCATCATATCACTGCACTCACTGAGTCGCGTCAGAATTGCCCGATTCAGGTGGTACTGGCCCACAATCTTGGTATCACTGTACACCTCAAAGCTGGTGCAGGCTCGTACTGCCTTTTTTTTTTGAAATTTTCTCTTTATTTCACGCCCCACGTCCATCCTCAGCCTGGTCACGGACTCCAGGATCCCCGGTCACCGGACATTGCCGACTCCCCAGTCATCCCTGGTTTCCCCCCCAGAGAGTGGGGCCGTGGTTCCAACCCCCGGTATCGGACCGTGGAACTAGTAACTGGTCGGGGAATGGCTCTGGTGACCAATCAGGGTGTCCCAGAGTAAAGCGTCATATAGACGCTGGTCGTTTTATACCCCCAGCTCACTCCAGGGAGGCGGGACGTGCAATGACGCGAGCCGCCTGCCCCTGCCTCACTCCCTCCCCTGATGTAAGCACAGCCGTGTGGTGATCTCAGCCTCCGCTAGGGGTCCCTTCATGCCGACTGCTACCCCAGCCCTCTCCCCGGAGAAGGAGAGCAGTCCATGGGATGCTCGATCCTTCTCCCCCCGGCCAGCCCTCCGATGACCCGAGTCCGTTTCCTAACCCGGGTCGCCAGCATCGGAAGTGGAAACCCAACCGCTGCACCGACGGGCAGGCAGGCTCGGTACTGCCTGTTGGGGGCATACCACTGATGGGTCCTTCCACGGACACACCCCCCACTGCCCGCCTTCTCACCCCCCCTCATTACGGCCTCCATCTGGATGGTGGCACTGGCCATGTCCCTGGCTTGTGTTCACCCCCCCGGTAGCTGTTTCTGTATTCCCCCGCTGTCCTGGCTGCTACTTCCCCTGCATCGGGAACACCTTCCTGTGCTGGCCTCACTGCTGTGTGGTGTACTTCCCCCTTCTGCACTGTGGCTTCCCACACCTTCCCCTGTGCCTGTTGCTTCCAGGTGCCCTTTTCTGGCCTGCCCTGTGTGTCCCTGCTGCCCAGTGTTTTCTGCTGTATTTTGCTCTCATGTGGCTTCCCTGTAGTGTTCTTGTGCCTCTCCCTTGCTTCCTTTTATTTTGGCTCATTTCCGCTATGGCACAACTTCAGCTGGCTCCCCTATTGCGCATGGTGCATGTTGTTGAATATCGCATTGTGCCATTTATGCATGGTTCCTCCCCTTTCAGTTGTGCATGCATTCATTATCATTGTGATGTTGCTCAGCGTGATTTGGGGGGTGCAACTGCCTCTTGCTGAATATCGCAGAATGGCGCATTTTCGGACTTGCGCAGGTGCAACCCTATTGCGCATGGCTTAGCTCTTTTGAATATCTGGGCCAATGTTGAGACAAGTTTTTGAAGACATTTGATATGTTTAATTGTTTTTTTTAGAGACTGATATACAATTCACACACAAAATTCATATAATATAAATTGCATATGCCCAAATGCCAATGTAAATTCGACACATTTCATTACAAGCTGCTCTCTTGAAGGAAGATATTACTATATAAGGCTTAAAAATGGGCATCAGGTAAATGTAAACTGGGGTAGGTGTGTTATTGAGGGTGTTGCATAGTTTATCTTTTATTGCTGCTCCACCGGATCAGGAATATTTGCACAAGCTATGCCCAGTACAGATTTTACAGCTCTGGCCTGGGTCTGGTGATCGGGGTTTTACCCATACCCCACTGCATGTGGCTTAGTGATATACTGTACAGATGGCTACAGAGCCTAACCCATTGAAGGCTGAAGTTGTAGAAAATTATTATGTTTAAAATACCAAGACTCACCCCCCATCACAATTAATCATCTACCAAAGTCATGTTTAAATACTGGTGCTTCTACATCCATACCACTAAGCTTTTAATGCCAACATGTCGCTTCTGCTGTTATGAGCTCCCCCATCTGTGAAGTCTCATTCCACTTGATGCAACCCCCTACCCCCAAAATTAGGTAATTTTCCAGAGAGCAGTTCTTTACACCATATCTACTAAATTACTGCTAAACTCTTTATTTTAAAACATTTTGTTGAGAAATTTTTGTTTTAGTATATCCATGGTCAGGAAAAATGAATTTGTCAAAGAAACCAAAATCCCCATTCATCAGTTCATTGAATCACAATACAGCATGTTATGAATTTTTCAGATTCTATGTGTAACCTACAGTAAGTCAAACAGAAATTAGACACACAAATGCCTACCTATTTGCAAGTGAAGCAAATGTGGTTATTATCATTCAGTTGTAAACACCTTTAGTCACAAACTGCAAGTTAAGAAGATTCAGTAGAATATAAACAGTAGCCCAGAACTGTCTGACTGAGAATGAAGTTGGTATATTATTTGGAAAACATTGACTGCTCTTAGGATGGCGGTGGTGTCAAATGGCTTAATAAGGTGCTGTGAGGTGGCTAGGGGATAGTTGTTCTAGTCTTTCTTTTCACTGATATAAACTGAGCCAGGAAAAAAGTAAGTAGAAAAAAAACAGCATTTTGTTTCTACAAGTAGTTGTTAATTGCAGCTGGTATTTTTAACATGTGCAAGTCAACTCCACTTCTCAAACTTAAAAAGAAAAATACACTTCATCACAGACCGTGTTTATCAAGTACTGTGCCCATGATTAAAATAATTTGACCCCCCCAAAAATGTGTCCTCACATGAACCTGCATGATTTATCTGTAAAGACAATTAAAAATGTATTTCTAAATGCATTACTAACATCAATGCTTTCAAGGTTTTGAAACTACTAAAAAGACAAACTATATATATATAGAGAGAGATAGAATATGGTAAACAAATATTGTTAATCCCAAAAGCTGAACTTTGTTTTTAGTATATAAATGTTTAAGAAATACCTGAAAGTTGTCTATTTTCCTTGGAAGCTGAATCCTTGGAAGGAAGCTGTAGTTTCAGACACTTCTTAGTCTTTCCTTTTCAGACACCAGGTGACTCCGATAATCATTTGTTCCAAGGGTTTTTAAGTCAGTTTGAAGGCTTTAAGTATTATCTGTTATCCTAGTCCTTAACAAAATGCAGGGACTCCACAGACTTGTTCTGTTCCTTGGTCCAGATCCCAAACTAGCAAGTCTTCTTTCAACATGATAGATCCACCTCATGCCCCTCCCACATGAATAAAAAAAGGTGGGGTGGATCTTTAGGAGCTTCTTGGGTGGAGGTGGGTTGGATCTTACTTTCCCCCCAAAAAACAATGCTGACTCCCACTACTCAGGTTCCAGTCCTTGTACCACCCATTTAAGAAAGAAAATAGTACCCTGTAACGATTGACTAACATGGAAGCGTATTTATTTGAGGGTGGAAAACATTTCTTGGAGGATGGTAAGGAGGAGGAGACTGTTTACACCTTCAGTCAGTTCAACGGACAGAAAACATGACATCATTCCTTTTGTACATGCAATACTCCTGTTGGTTCTGCCCACAGTCGTAAAAATGGATTCAGAAGAACCTAACCACACCATCTCATTTCTCGTTTCTCCCTCCTTCTGCAGGTGTTTCCAAAAAAAATTGATGTAGTATCCTCTCAAAAGGACATTTATGGAAGCAATCCACCGTAAACCATCTGTATTGGTCGGCAGTGTCAACTGAACAAGGCAATGGAGAGTTGATTGCTGGCAAGTGGCAGTCATTAATGCACCACATACTGAATGTGCATGACCATCTTCCAAATCAACTGTACACAAGATGAGCCCTTGAGCCACTCAGGGGCACCAGCTGTGACAAGAAGTAGTTAACACAATGTGAGCGAGTTGTGAATAACCGAATAGTCCATTTCACACTGTGTCAATGTTGATATTAAATGTATTTTCCTTACTTATGAGGCATTCATTCCACTGTTGAAAGGTCAGGGAGAGGAATACCAAAACATTGGCTGTGAAATTACATGCATAGACAGGATCACAGTGGGGTTTATTGAACAGATGTTATGTACAATGGCCACCGTCACACCGCTGACTGTTTTGGGACAAGTGTGTGGACATGCATTTAACCACAATTTCAGTCACAAAACATTTGGTCCACATAAGGGCATTTGTAAATGTCCTTTTGTAGAAGTAAGTAATGTGTACAAACCATGCTGGTAAGCAGTGCAACAACACTGGTTGGCATTGTTACAGTGTCCACCACTACCAATCACACTACTTCCTGATCACCCGCCTAACCTCCATTCAGTCCAATACACCCATTTGCATGTATGAGTGATCACACCTTGGTCCACCATCTCTGGATAAGTCACCTAGAAATCATTAGTTACTTTCCATATTGTGATATGCTCTCCATGCTCACCAGTCTATCGCCACCATTACTCATAAGAAGCAACCCTTATCTGTGAGGGTGGTGACATCGGCCAAGGAGAGGATGGAGCAGAAGTTGGCAGAGATTGGCAAAGGGGATCTGAAATGGGTAAAAAGGTTTCTTTAGGTATAGCAAGTAATAAGGAAAGTGAGAGGAGCACATTAGCATACTGAGGTCATGGATAGGGTGGGCAGAGTAGGCCGGGAAGCAGGCACTGGTACTTAATGAATACTTTGCCTCTGTCTTCACTAGACATGATGGATGGCCAACACCTTACATGTGGAGACGAGCTATAAATGAGGAGGGAAGGGAGGTCGCATATGGTATCATGACTGCCAACTCACAGCTGGGCATGATGGTGGATGGGGATTGGGGATGAGGGTAGACAAGCTATACAGTGGTACCTGTAGACTCTGGAGAGGTGGTCATGCACATGGAAACTGGAGGTACAATTCCAAGAAATGTTGTGCTCTCCACTTTGGGCTTAGGAACCCAGTTCATGAGTACTTGTTGGGTGGGGAGAAGCTACAGGTGTCAGGAGTGGAAAAGGATCCTGGGGTGTTTGTCGATGCCAAAATGAGTAACTCTGAGCAGTGTCAGATGGCTTGTGCATCACCAGGGTTGATCAATGAAAGTGGTGGAGTGTCCAGTAAAGTCAGTGTGAGTGGTGGTTTGAGATGCTCGGGCTTTGGTCGGTGGTTTGCACATTCAGACATTACAGTTATGCAAGTGCGCACATGAGGTGGTGTAAGACAAGGTCTGTCGTGCTTCACATGACCATTTTCAGCATTTGCATCAGTGCTTCGATCATCTAAAATGTGTATATCTGGCAAGGTATTGGCTGGTGTCTCAGGTTCATAGTTGTGTGCTGTGCTGTGTCATGTTGTGCAGGTATGTTCAATTTGTTTCTGACATTATTGCCTGACTCTTGCAGATAACTAAGTTCATGTTGTGCTGTGACTTCATTTGTGGCCATACCTTTGAGTGGTGATTGTGGCTGATTGTGACCATAGGGTGGGGGGGGCAGAGATTGGACCTGCTGTGCCTTTGGCTAGATTAATAGTGATTGCGGCATTGTGGGGAATTATGCCATGATTGTGGACAGAACAACATGGTCTGTTCAGAAACATAAAATGAAGATATGGTTTTCTAAATGCTATCCTGTATTGTTACTAGAAAGGATTCATGACTTGCAAGTGGATACCACTGTTATCTAGCATGTTGAACTGTAGACACTATGCTTCAGCAGGTGAAAAACAATATTCCGTACAGACTCGTGAAAATCTGTATGACAACACTGATAAGTGAAACGTACAGGATTATTTCAGGACAGTCAATTGTGACCGTGTCAAACTATGTACTTGACATATTTGTCATGGAAAACTGCAAACAATTATATGTGCCTTCACAAATTTATTGGTGCATGTCTAACAATCACCACTTGTAGTGGCAGCCATTCCCATCAGTGTCACAGACTGCATATAAGTTCACATGTCCAAATACGAAATGCCATACATGTAGCACACTGACCACAGTGGTGCCACTGCAAAGCTTGCATGCACAGATGTGCAACAATATCAAGCATTATTTTTCTAATGATGTCCACCCTGCTTTACTTGGATATCAACATCACTCCCTTAGTAAGTTAGGCATGAACAGTGCCATTGGGTGTTGTGAACAGCAGTGCAAACAGTGATCGATGAAACATGCATGGCACATAATGGTTGAGGATGGGTACAACTACACAAGTGTGGCATTATTTTCCATTTTCTACCTGTAAACCATCTGACATCGGAAAGGTTTATGGTTCTGAATGGCGAAGCTTCAAACTTACTCATGCAAGGCTGCACAGTGATATGCACCTACCACCTGTCACACTTGTTGATGACCTAGGACTGTTACTCAGTACATAAAAACCCACTGTTCATAACCACTGACATTTCAGATGTCAGTATTATTTGTCATGCAGTAATGGACACATCAACTCTTAGTTCTTGTGTATATCGATCCCCTATCATTATGTTATCATGATGTTAGCACTATTCACATCATCCAACAGCACCACACTACAAGCACCATCTGGAGCCCAAACCAAGCTTGAACATGATGCTTAAAGGGGGAGCATGTGCAGTCATTGATACATGCACTTTTGAGTCAACAGTCTTTACAGCTAACATTTATTTCTGGGCACATGAACAACAGTAGACATAATTACCTGTCAGCCCTTATTGGAACATAATAAGTAACCAAGAAATGTGGTGGTTCAATGTTTGTGGAATAGCAATGGAGTTATAGTGCTTGTGTAAGTTGCAGTACTTTTTGTGGCTTTACTCTAGTCCCACCCTTGAATAGTAGGTATATAGGTAGTAATTTGTAGGGAATAGAAGGCCCAGGAACAAGGGTGAGAAGAGCACCAGAAAAGGAGGGGATGGTGGTGGACAAAAAACACTCCCTAAGCAAGGGAGGTGCATTAGTGGAGAGCTTAAGTAGAGGTTGTGGGAGGAACTATTCCCCACACTGAACCTCAGGCCAAGCCCTCCCATTCAATGTTTGTGGAATAGCAATGGAGTTATAGTGCTTGTGTAACTTGTAGTACTTTTAGTGGCTTTACTCTATTCCCAACCTTAAGTAGTAGGTATGTAGGTAGCAATTTGTAGGGAATAGAAGGCCCAAAAAGATACCTCCTCCAACTCACAGAGTGTATGACCCCTAGCACTCAAGAGAGGACAAAACCCAGGTGTAGGAAACCTCTGAGGACCCATGGCCATAGGTCTGCCCATCTTCTGGGCATACTAAAAGGAGAAGGATAAGGTTCTAGTAACCATAACTAATTTAAGGAAGGTGAGCTTCTTGGAGAAATGATAATCCATCCTTGATCCATGTCTGATGCAGACTGAATGATGGTACAGAGTTTGAAGAGTAGGTCTGTGCTGCAGGAGTAGAGAATCCTAATTGTGAAGCAGATCCAGTTGAAGAAGGGCAAATGAAGTCCCGATTTACAAGGTGATGAAGAATACTTGTCCATAGGGGGTTGCATGGACATCATGAGCAGAGGGAGCATGCATAGATCAATAAAGTACTAGACAGTGGAGGGTGGACGTGCTTTGATGCAAGAAGGCATGGGTGAATGATCGAACTTGTGTAAGGTTTGACTTTCAAAGTAAGGTCTGGAGGCAAGGAATTCAGTAGAGAGCCTGGAGTTGCTAAGAAAGCATCCATGAAGTGAAAATGAGTAGAAGAGAGTCTTTGAATGCCTTGGAGATGATGGTCCATCCTTGATCCATGGGTGATGCTGATTGACTGATGATCCTGAGGATGAAGAGTCAGTCTTTTCTGAAGGAGCAGTAGAATCCTAAGTGTGGAGCACATCCAGGTGAAGAAGGGCAAATGTAGCTGGCCTGGTGGTGCTGAGGGTTGAGGCGCTGGACACCACACCTCATGCCACACTGGCAACCCAGGTTTGGAAGTGAACTCAGGCCAGCAGGGGTTGGTAGGGGAGGGAGAGGATTGAGCATCCAATGTCAGTGCTCCTCTCCTAGGGTGGGTGAGCATGTCATCCCACTCCTTGACTGCCTTCCAGTGGAGGATGGGGAGCAACACCAGACCATGGGAGACAAGTAGCATGGTAATGTGATGCGAGTGCCTCCATGCATGTGTGTTGATGGCTGTGAGGGGCAAGGGGACAAAAAAACAGAGAAAAGATGACTGCCAAATCTGTGAAGTCCCTGCCAGCTTTGTGGTGCGCCGCCCCCCCCAGACTGCCCATAATTGCCAAGTAATCAGGGCTTGAGGTCCGGAGAGGGAGGAGGTGACTGCCAGGTTGGAAAGGGGGATGGATATCATTGGGAGGCCACAGGAGGAAAAACATAATATGGGAAAAAAAAGAAGAAAAAAAAGAAGAAGGGCGAATGGAGTCCGGATTTCCAAGGGGATGAAGGATGCATGTCCAAAGGGATTGCAGGGGCATAAAAAGTAGGGAGAGCAAAGTCTGATCAAATGCTACCAGACAGTGAACGGTGGGACTTGCGATGATTTGTGCAGTCATAGGTGAATGATCCAACTTGTATAAGATTTCAATGTCAAGGTAAAATCTGGAGGAAAAGAATGTAGTAGTGAGCTATGAGTAGCTAAGTAAGCATCTGTACAGTAGAAATGAGTAGGGGAGAGTCTGTGCGTGCCTCATAGGAGGACTGCCATAAGTGATTAGTAGACAAATAGAGGAAGATTAGTAGATGCAGTCCTGATGGTAATCGAATATGTATAGAGACTGCTTGGAAGATCGGTTTAAGGATTGGATGACTTATTTGGGCATGATGTCATAACCATACTCATATATGCTCAGCTGGTATATTGGCTGAAGTTAATATAGGTATTTCTACGGCGTGATTGTCCATGAGATGCACTGTGATGGCTTATAGTTGGTTAGAGTTGCAGGTATTCCAATGCCGAAATCCTTGAGAGGAGCTTGGAGGTGGATACTGTATGTTGAAGAGCCTATAGGGTGAATTGGAAGTAAGGTCAAGTAGTGTTGAATGTTAGAGGAGCTTAGGGCTATGGCTGATTAAGACCGGCTGGGAGGCAAGACTAGGTTACAGAATTTACCCTGACGGTTGCAGATTTCTAGATGGCAAGAAGAAGAGCTTGTTCTCATTGATAGTCTTTACTGGAGAGATTAATGTAGATAATTCTTGAAGGTGAGGCTGGATGGTCCACTGGAATGGCAGTTAACTGGACTGAAGGTACTAGATGGAGAAGTACAGATGATTGTATTAGGAATGGTGATGTCCAGGAGCCAAGAACAATGATTTGGATGGTGTGGCATTCTTAAGAAGCTAGGCGGTGGAGGTCCAACAAGGAAAGCAGCTGGGAAGGTCTTAGAACAAGTAATGTCTGTTGAGGAAGTAGAGTCCAATAACGTGTCAACAAATTTGGTGATGATAGAAAGCTGCGGACTGGAAGTAGGTAATGTCTGAGGTGCTATGAGTTATCTTGAGAGTCCTGGGATCCAGAGGAGTGATGAAGGCGAGTAGTCGGAGCATTGTAGAAGAAGGTACATCCTTTCCTTGTAAGAGGAGAGCCTGTGAGACACGGTAGATGGGAAGTCCATGAAGACTGAATGGGCAAGATTTGTAAGGGGCATTCAATGGAGAGAGATGGAAATGTTTCTAGTGTCCAGATAAATGAGAGTCCGGAATGAGTGAGGGAATCTGATTGGGTAGTATGGAAAATGTTAAATTAACGTAAGTAGTTAGAGAGGTAAACACCAAGGTAGAGAAGTCAGTAGAGAGCAGGACAGGGGTAAATGCAGAAAAAGGCAGTAAGGCCAGGGATGGGGCTAAAAGGGGTAAGGCCATAAAAAATAAATGGAAGGTGATGAGTGCCAATGCCTGCAGTCTGTACAACAAGCTTCCTGAACTAGTGGCCTTGATGGAAGAGGGATGCCTGGATATTGTGGCAGTCACTGAATCATGGTACACAGAGGACCACGACTAGGATGTCAACATACCAGGATACACAGTCTACAGGAGGGACAGAGTGGGTAAAAGAGGAGGAGGAGGAGGAGGAGTAGCTCTCTATATAAGGGAAGGGATTAAAGCAACAGAAATAAAGAGTAAACAGGAAGTTGATGAGTCACTATAGGTCACCCTGGAGACAGGAAATGGCACCACAGTCTCCATGGGGGTTGTGTACAGACCCCCATCTCAGGGGGAGGAAACGGACACGGAAATGATTGGAGGCATCCTTAAAATGGCAGAAAAAGGGGAGATATTGTTGATGGGGGACCTGAATATGCCAGATGTTAACTTTGCTGCAGGCACATCCAAGAGCAGGCTCATTCTTGATGCCCTACAGGAGTGTGCCTCAGACAGCTAGTGTTGGAACCCACTCAGGAGGGAGCAATCTTAGACCTGGTACTCTCAAATGGGGAAGGAGAAAGGATCTCAGATTTAGAAGTGGGTAGCCATCTGGGAACAAGTGACCACCAAACAGTGTGGTTCACAATAAACACAGCCATAGTCAAGCCATACAAAAACAAGAGTATTGGACTTAAGGAAGGCTGACTTTGGGAAAATGAGAGAGTGCCTCAGAAAAGCACTAGCAGATGGGCAAGAAGGAGGGGTGCAGGAACAATGGGGAATGATCAAAACAGCCATAGCAGAGGCAACAAGCCTTTGTGTGAAGCAAATCAACAAAACAAAATGAAGGAAAAACCCACTATGGTTCTCAAAAGAGGTGGCAGGGACAGTTAAGGAGAAAAGTATAGCATTCAGAAAATATAAGGAAACACAGAAGGAGCAGGACAGAGAAATCTATCAGTTAAAGCAGAAGGAGGCAGGGAAGGCAATCAGAATAGCAAAGGCACAAACTGAGGGAAAGATAGCCAACTCCGTTGAGAAGGGGGATAAAACCTTTTATAGGTACATTAGGGAGCGAAGAAAGACCAAGGGAGGGATACAGAGACTTAATAAAGGAGGGGGGGAGGAATGTGGGCAGAGGGTGACAGTGAAAAAGCAGGGATACTGAACAAATAGTTCTGAGCAGTATTCACAATGGAATAGGAGGGGGAGGTACCTAAAACAAACAAGAGAGAAACTCTGAATAGGGGGGTCGATACCAGTCCATTCACAGAAGAAAGGGTTTGGAAAGAACTCTTGAAACTGAGAGTGGACAAAGCAATGGGGCCTGATGGGATTCACCCTAGAATTCTAAAAGAACTAAGGGTAGAACTAGTAACACCACTGACTACCCTCTTTAACAAATCATGGGAGGATGGGGTGGTACCTGAGGACTGGAGGAGGGCAATGAGTTCCACTTCACAAAAGTGGGAGCAGGACAGAGGCAGGAAACTACAGACCAGTTAGTTTGACTTCAGTGGTAGGGAAAAGATGGAATCACTTCTGAAGGAAAGAATTGTTGAGTATCTAGAGGCCAGTGGGGCTGCAGGACCCAAGGCAGCATGGTTTCACAGCAGGAAGGTCATGTCAGATGAACCTAACAGATTTCTTTGACTGGGTGACCAAAGTAGCAGACCAGGGAGGGGCTGTGGATATGGCCTACCTAGATTTTAGAAAGGCATTTGACACAGTCTCACACAAAAGATTAATATAAAAGTTAGCCAGCCTTGGAGTAGGTCCCAAGGTGGTAGCCTGGATAAAAAACTGGCTGGACAACAGGATGCAAATTGTAATAGTTAACAGAGTCCACAGTGAAGAAAGGAGGGAAACTAGTGGGTACTGCAGGGTTCGGTACTTGGACCGGTCCTCTTTAATGTCTTTATAAGTGACATTAGAGAACACCTGGAAGGAAAGTCATGTCTCTTTGCAGATGACACTAAGATCTGCAACATGGTTGATACACAAGGTGGGGTGTAAAGGATGAAAAGGGACATGGCAAGGTTGGAGGAATGGTCAAATATGTGGCAGCTCAGATTCAATGCAAAGAAGTGCAAGGTAATGCATCTGGGAAACAAAAACCCAGGGGAAGAGCACACAATGGGAGGTGAGTTAATAACAACAACAAAAATTGAAAGAGATCTAGGAGTAATTATATCAGATTACCTAAAGGTGGGAAAGCAATGTGAGAAGGCAGTAAGGAGGGCTGGGGGGATACTGAGATGCATAGGGAGAGGCATCAACAGTAGAAAACAGGAAGTTGTTATCCCTCTGTACAGACAGTAAGTGAGACCCCATCTGGAGTACTGCGTGCAATTCTGGAGACCCCATCTCCACAAAGACATAGACAGAGTGGAGGTTGTTCAGAGGAGGGCAACCAAAATGGTGCAGGGTCTGCACCAGAAGACATACGAGGAGAGACTAAAGCAGCTTAATATGTATACCCTTGAGGAAAGGAGGAAGGGGGGGACATGATATAAACTTTCAGGTATCTCAAGGGAATTAACAACGTACACGAGGGTAGCATCTTTCAGAAGAAGAGATGTGCAAGAACAAGGGGTACAATTTGAAGACAGAGGGGGGATGGCTCAGAAGTAATGTTAGAAAGTATTTTTTCACAAAGAGTGTTGTGGATGCATGGAACAGCCTTCCTGAGGAGGCTGTGGAGTTAGGAACAGTGGGAGAATTAAAGAATGCATGGGACAGGCATAAGGCAATTTTAGTGGGAGGCAGGAGGGAGTAAGCTGTTGATTAACTAGAATCTGCAGCTTATCCTTCAGGTAGGGAAACGGGCAGACTAGGTGGGCGAAGTGGTCCTTATCTGCCGTCAAATTCTATGTTTCTATGTAGAATGTAGGGTTTGAATGGAATGTTGCAATGCATCACTGCAATGGTGTAAAATCCAGGAGTTTCAAGGAAGGTTGCATGTATGGTTGCTTAAAATTGTAGGTGTGCCTTGGCAGCAGCTACAGTATCTGCACTGCCAGCAATGATCATGCGATGCATATGGGAAACAGGAAGGGGAAGCTAGCACAGAATGAAAGCAGATGGGACAAGGGGGAAGAGTGGGGATGCCTATAAGCATTGTCTGGGAGCTAAAGAATGCCAAAAAAAAAAGGTAAGGAAGGAATGGGGAAACCCCAAAACAAACAAATTCTGGCAGAGCCACTACGGCTGCAAATGCATTAATTAGATAAGGGTGTTTCAAGTGCTTAAACATAAACATAAACATGAATTGCATTTAGTAAGGCCGATGATACCATTCCACATGACTTGTGAATAAGCTGGGCAGCCTAAGAGTGGGTCACAAGGTGGTAAACTGGGTTAGGAACTGGTTGAATGATAGAAGATAGTGTCATGGTAAACAGTGCTCAATCTAAGGAAAAGAGTGTGACCAGCAGAGTGCCGCAGGGATCAGTCCTAAGACTGGTCCTGTTTAATGTCTTCATAAGTGAAATTGAGGAGGGGCTGGATGGGAAAGTGTGCCTCTTTGTGAATGACACTAAGATCTGCAATTGGGTGGACACTCTGGGAAGGGTGGAAAAAATGAGGCAGGACCTAGGTAAACTGGAGGAATGGTCTGAAGTGTGACTGCTGAGATTTAATGCACAAAAGTGCAAAAACATGCATTTGGGTTGCAGAAACCCAGGGGAGGATTATTTGGGGGGGGGGTGGAGAAACTGACGGTCACCAAAAAGGAAAGGGATTTGGGGGTAATCATATTGGAGGTCCTAAAGGTGGCTAAACAATGTACCAAGGCTATGGGGAGAGCCAGTGGGATGCTGGGGTGCATGGGTATCACCAGTAGAAGGAAGGAGGTGGTGATGTCACTGTACAGATCACTGGTGAGGCCTCATTTGGAATACGGTGTCCAGTGCTGGAGGCCGCATTTCCGTAATGTAACTTTAAATCACAAATGAGTTAAATGGTTCTACTTTAGATCTGTATCCCTCTCCCCTTCTGCTCCCACTGGTTAGGCTAACTGATTGCAACCTGAAAAAATCTAGGTTAGCATGATGATTCACCTGCACAAGTTGCTTCTCAGTCTACATCATTGTTTTTTTTTTATTTTAACTTCTTGTTGAAAATAGCAGCTTGCCACAGTTATACATAAGCTTAAGTGATGTCACCTACCAGGAGTTGTAAGAGATACTGTAGCTAGCTTGGCTTGAGGAAGGGTGAACATGGTCAGGACCCCATAGCAATTGAGATGAATGCGCAGCAAATAAGTCGAGCTGCACTAACTTACCCTGCAAGTGTTAAGTATCACAATCTGCTAATACACAAGGTTTACAGTGATGAATTTTCATATGATTTGGCTGGTTTGAGATCTACTGTTTATAACACAGGAATGAATAGCTAGGGAAGATATTTTTTTAATGACTGCCAAATGTGGTACAGTGACAGATGTTTTGCAAAGGTATAACAGAAATTATGTCTATGAGATGTTGTTATCCAAGAATTGGGTCACGTTTTCAAAGAGACAAACTACATTTGTAGTACATGGTTGTCCCTTTGTGAATCCCTGTTGAGCTCTGTGACTGAAATCACTTTTCCACATGTGGCTAACTTATATCTTTAAGTAGTGATTGTAGAATTTTATCCGGAACCTGTATTTATTAATTTTTAAAAAATATTTTTAGGGGGTGCCTGGTTATGGATTATCCCAATATTTAATTTCAGCATTTTAGTGGAAACTTTTTATTTATTCTGCATTTTTTGCAGCATGTTGTCTGTATTTATATTATTTCTGTTGGCATTCCTGGTAATGTACAGGGGCAGAAGACTGAGTTGTGATTGGGTTTGAATAAGGAACACAAATATGCTGCCCCTCGGAGACATTGTAAGACAGTATGGGCTGAGGTTTCACTGCTATGCTGATGATACCCAGCTCTACCTGTCTTTTGTGCCCAACCAGGAAATTGCCTTCTTGGTATTTAACAACTGCCTCAGCTGAAATCCATGATTGGATGAATTCGAGCTGGTTAAAGTTGAACACTGGTAACACTGAAGTTATTGTTGTGGACCCAGGTCGCAGGATAGAGAGGTTGAGGTCAGATCTGCCTTATGGTTTATTCCTGAGGGGAGATCAGCTCCTTACCTTTGAATGAGTGCATAACCTGGGAATTATACTTGACGATGGGCTGACCCTTCGTTATCAGGTGTCAGCAGTCGTTAAGTCTGCATTTTACCATCTTAGGAATATTGCCAGGGTGAAGCACCTTGTTCCGTCCTGCGATTTACCTGTGTTGGTCCACGCCTTTGTGACCTCTCACCTTGACTACTGCAATTCCCTTTACCTGGGGCTTCCTGGGGTTGATATCCGCCGCTTGCAACTAGTGCAGAACGCTGCTGCTAGGCTGTTGACAGGGGTATCAAGAAGGATGCATATTACCCCTGTCTTGCACAATCTGCACTGGCTGCCTATACAGTGGTGAATCACCTTTAAAGTAGGTCTTTTGACCTTCAAAGCCCTGCATGGACTTGGCCCTAACTACTTAAAAAAACTTTTGATTTCCTATATTCCTGTACGACAGCTCCGGTCGGCTGATGAGAGGTTGCTGGAGGTTCCGAGGGTTATTTTAAAATCATCTGGGGCTCGGGCTTTTATGTTTGTTGCCCCAACTCTCTGGAATTCTCTGCCTCGCCAGCTTCAGGAATGCACAACCATGGAGATTTTCAAGCACGAGCTTAAGACCCATCTTTGGACTCAAGCTTTTATGACTTGAGAGTGTTGTTATTCTGATTTTAAATATGCTCTTGGTTTTATGGTTAATAATTAAGATGGCTGTTATAGTGATTTTATATATGATTTTGTTTTATGTTCATTTTGTACAGCGCCTTGGTGCTTGAAAGGTGCTTAATAAAGTTTTATTATTATTATTCATTACGTTGGCTTGCTATCTCCACTGGATTTCTTACCATTTCCCCTTTAATATTGCTTATATTCTTCTTCTTTTTTTTCGGTTTGGGCTATTGATGTAACTGCACAATTACTTGTTGTTGCTTTTGTCTGCATCTGTTGCAAGTTTCAGTTCCATTTTCTTTTTGAAATGGTTACTTTTGCTTTTATGCTTCTTTTAAAATGTTTAATATTCTGCCCATGTGGTTATGTCATGGCTTTTGTTTTCAGATATTTGATTGCATGTTTAGCTTTTTTTTTGAGTAGCTTTCTTCACATCCTTATTTAGCCATCTTGCTTGCCATCATTTGTTGTTATATTCCTTGATCCTTTTAATGTAACTACTGCAAATGATAATAATTTGCCCTTTATAATCTACCAAATGTCATTCACTGTTTTGTTGTTTTGAATTTTATGCCAGTCAGTTTCTTTGATTTTTTTTGTTTTGTTGTTTTGTTCTTTTCTACTGCATCTAGGACCTTTTCCCTTCCTTTTTATCCTTTTCAACTGTTTTCTTTATTTAGGACCTATATTTTACTTGAGCTTTCATCCTTTCACAAGTATAACGGAAACACATTTCAGTGCTGCTCGCTTGCTTTACACATATTACACCCCAACCCCTGATTTGGCTTATTTTAAGCACACTTTTTCTTCTGTGTTTGTTTCCTTTTTTCCTCTCTTTTTCTTTATGGTCCTGACTTCTATAGATACACATATTTTTGATTTAAATTGGCAATAGGTTGATTCCATGGATGTTGAATATTTGAGCAGTACTTCTTAATGCATTGTGTTACTGGTACCATAGGCTTTATATCTAACATCTTAAAATTGATGTCAACATGAATGTATAATGCTCATGTACCAGCTATTTACTAACATAGAAGCATAGAAGCTGTTGGCAGAAAAGGACCTCCTGACCCACCTAGTCTACCCTAAGGTCCCTACCTTCTGTTCTGCAATGGACCATAACTGATCTCCAGCCTTAACCCCCGCAGCAGCCCTGTTACAAAGGTACCCTTATGGGTATCCCATGCATGTTTGAAACCTGTTACCATTTCAGAAACCATTACCTCTGCTGGCAGGCTGTTCCAGGTGTCCACCGCCTTCTCTATAAAGAAGTATTTCTTCACATCCCCTCTGTCTCCCTCCTTCCAGCTACATATCATGCCCCCTTGTCCTTGAACATTTCTTTCTCTGCAGAACTGAACCTTCCTGTACCTTATTGATACCGCTGAGGTATTTGAGTGCTTCTATCATGTCTCCCCTAACCCTCCTTTCCTCTAGACAGTACATATTTAACTCTCTGAGTCTTTTGCCATAGTGCTTCTGGTGCAGGCCATGCACCATTTTGGTTGCCCTTCTCTGTACTTATTTTTTTTTATTTTATTTAAGAACATAGGAATTACAACCCTTTGAGTCATAGAATCATTTCCAAAGGTTCCACATCAGGTACGGAGTAAAAACAAAAACAGCAACAGATTATGACAGTTGAATACAGTAAGGTGTCATACAAGTGTGTAAGATACATACAGGTAAGGTATATGCCTAGACATGTGGTAGCTAAGCAGAGGTTGAATCACAAAGGTTGCAGTCAGGCAACAGGGTGCTGCCTCCAGGGAGACATTGTCAGGCTTTCCTATAGCAGATATAAACTATTAAGCTAATATGTTAGACATAGGGCCCATAGGCTTCAGAGGTGGAAGATTGTGTGCTGCCTCAGTGGAGGCATTGTCAGTAGACAAGGTAAGACCTCTAGTAATACAGCAGAGTCTGGGATTAGGCTTAGCGGTCACACTGGCAGTTGTGAGTAGACAAAATGTGGGTTTTCAGGGCAGCCTTAAAGGGACCTAGTTTGGATATTGCAGCGATAGCAGGGGGAAGGGCATTATACCAGGAAGGGGCTCTGAATGGGAAGGATCTTTGAGCTAATGCAGTCCTAACCCTGGGCACCTTCCAAACAGTCTTGGTGGCCATGCGTGTGGCCACGGAGAGGGTGGCCAACTGAAGTGAAGCTGTTACCCCTGTGGGGGTCAAACCCAGGTGAATTTTGTTGGTAAGGAGGCATGTCTGATATTGCAGTCTTTCCTCTAGCGTGAGAACATTGGTGAGTGCATAGAGGGTGCAGGTATGCATTCGTTTGTCTGCACCAGAGAAGAGCCAGCATGCTTTATCGATTGCCAGTTGGATTTGGTGGAGCACGGTGGGGTCAGAGGCAGCATATATTGTGAGCCTGTAGTCCACAAGTGACAGGACGGAGGAGAGTACTTTGATGTATTCATGGAATGAGAGAGTGGTGTCAAAGGTGACGCCCAAGTATTTATATGTTTGGACCTGGTCCAGTGGGAGGAGTGAACTGGAGAGGATATTCAAATGGTAGCCCCTTGCCCTGTTTTGGTGGTGTGTGAAGAGCATGGTTTTAGTTTTTTTAATGTTGACAACTAGCCTGTGATCAGCAAACCAGTTTTCAATCTGTTTGAAGGAGTTTTGAAGGGAGAGCTGAAGGGTAAAAGGGTCAGGGTGGGAGGTGTGTAAAACTGCATCGTCCACATAAAGGAGACCATTCCCGGAGCAGAAGTTGGATAGTGCATTAAGATAAATGCTAAAGAGCAGGGGACCCAGAATGGAGCCCTGAGGGACCCCAGAGTGCACTGTCAGTGTGGTAGATAGGGTGTTATTAATTTTAACACACTGGGATATGGTGGCGAGATAGCTAGAGAACCAGGAGAGGGGATCTTGAGATACCTCAATGTGTTGGAGTGTGTTCAATAGAAGGGGGTGGGAGACCATGTCAAAGGCCTTAGACAGGTCAATGAACATGGCACCAGCAAGATGCCCTTTATCCAATGCAGAGTGAAGAGAGAGAATTCTGTAAGGGCGGTAGTTATACTGTGACCTGCTTTGAAACCATTTTGTTCCCTGCATAATAAGTTGTGAGTGAGGAGGTAGTCAGTGAGTTGGTCAGCCAGGATTTTTTCAAGGGATTTAGAGAGCGGGGAGAGAATAGAGATGGACAGGTAGTTGTTTGGGAAGGTGCAGTCACCACTTTTTAGTATTGGGGTTATTACTGCTGTTTTCCAGGAGGTTGGGAACTGTCCCAGGCACAGGGAGCAGTTTAGAAGGTCTGTGAATGGGGAGAGAATGGAGTCAAGTACCAGGTGAAGGATTTACATGTTGAATGAGTCTTTACAGTAACAGCCACTGAGGGCTTTGGCCAGGTAAGCTTTAGCTTCTGTTGGGGTGATGACTCTGAGAAAGAAGGGGGGGCACTGGAGGTTAATCACTGGGATGGGCTCTATGGGGTCAAAAAAGTTACTTGGGAGTACTGAGCTAAGGTCAGAAAAGGTGGAGTTGAGGCAGTTGGCAATGTACAGTGGGTCAGTGGAGATGGTGTCATTAATGTTAAGTCGGGATGGGGAAGGGGTGCTGATTTCCCATTAAGGTCTTTAATGTTGTCCCAGAATTTGCATGAGCTTCCCCAAGAGGCAGCCAGGATAGTTCTATAATGTTCCACCTTGGCCTTGCATATTGCCCAGGTGCATCTGTTGTGGGCAGCGTTGTATGCCTGCCTGTCTGCCTGTGAGCTAGAGGCAGTGGCTTGGTGCCGGAGGTTATCTCTTAGCTTGAGCTGATGCAGCAGCACTGGGGTGATCCAAGGTGCATTATGCTTCTTGGAGGTTGATTTGGTGAAAGGGGCAAAAGCATCACAGGCTTTGTTGAAGGTGGAGGTGAAATAGTTCAGGGCATCATCTATGTTCAGGGCTTGTGTAATAGGGGACCAGTCACAGTTTGACAGGTGCTGTTTTAGCTTGGTGAAACTGCCAGGCCATAAGCAGTGATGGGAGGTGATGCTGGGCAGAGGTTTGGGTAGCTGACAGAACCATGAGAAAAGGATTGGGGAGTGGTCACTCAGAGAGTTAGGGAGGACCACTAAGTCAGTGATTCAGTGAGGATGGTTTGTAAGCAGGATGTCTAACATGGTGTGAGTTCCATTTGAGGGGTTTGTCCTTGTGGGTTGGGATATCAGTTGGGACAGATCTAGGGCCATAAATGTGTCCTTGGCATGGGCTGCTGAGCTAGCTATCCAGTTTATATTGAAGTCCCTGACTAGTATCTGTTCCACTTTGTGGGGGAGGCTAGTGAGGTAGTCTGAGAGTGATTAAGTAGCAGCTAATTAGTTTCTAGGAGGGATATAGGCAACTGTGAGAATTAGTGGGGCTCTGTTATAGTCTGGGGTGAATTTTATTGAGAGGGCTTGGGCCCCATGGTCCAACGTAGGAAAGGGTAGGGCCTGGCAAAGTAGTAAGTCACACACATAAAAGGCACACCCACCACCTTGCTTTCCCTATCTATCTTCCCTTAGGAGGGAGAAACCAGGGAGAGAGATGCAGGAGTCAGGGGTGTTTTTGGAGAGCCAGGTTTCCGTTTATGCCAGAATGTCAGGTTGGTGCTGCACTAACCAGCATCACGGGGTGTATCTTTTTTTAGGCAAACTACAAATATTCATCGAGGCTATATATAGCCCAGGGGTGACTGTCGCTGGTTGTGTGCTACTGGGCCTGGGTTGGGGTGGATGTTGCCTGACATTAGTAGTAGCAGGGAGATTATCCTAAGGAGGGTGATAAGTTGTCAGTTTTTAGCTGGGTAGTGGTAATAGGAAGACTTAGAGGGGGGTGAGCAGGGGATGGGCATGTGGAGAAGGGCTGGGATGGCCAGGTGGAAAAGAGGGCAGGATGGCTGTAGAGAGTGTAGTGCTGAGGGGATGGCAGTGAGGGGGCAGAGGGGGCTGACACAGTGGATGAGAGGTGGTGGGGGGCGGGGTGTGTTTCCAGTATTGGGAGTGGATGCATAGTGGATGTGCTAGAGGGTTCTCTGTATTGCATGACAAGTAGTAACAACAGCAGTGGTATGGTACGTTTGTGGGGGTTGGTGTGGCCAGTCATCACATTAGGAAGGGAGACATCCAAGTGCGAGTTTAAAGGGAGCATATTGACAGGCCTGGTGGGATGGATGGTAGTGGAAGACTGCCAGGCAGTCTGAAAGTATTCTGTGGCACATCGGCCCCATTTCTCAGGGAAAATTGAGGGGGGTCAACATTGGGAAGAGCGTGGCAAGCTGAGTGAGGTATAAGAGTAGCATAGTTGGAAGGGTGGAGGGAAGCTTGTGGAAGAGCATGTAGCAGGAGCAAGTTAGCTGAGCTGCCTCTATTGGTGGTAGGATATAGGTTGCAAATGGAAAAAAGGGCTGATTGGTTAAAACAGCAGCCATTTTGCCCTATATAAGGGCGTGCTCACCAAGGGTGGTGACGGGGGTGGTGGGGAGCCAACAAGGAGCATTGGCGGGGCCAAATTCAGTTGGCCTAAGAGAGTTCACAGGAGTTGAACTCCTCAATCATAGTGTGGCAGCAAAAAGCTGTACCTTCAGGCTTCAGAGATGATTCCGGGGGGTGGGGGAGTTGAACTCCTTGATCGTAGCATGGTAGCAAAATGCCGTACCTTCAGGCATCAGAAATGGTTCAGGGGTGAGGGAGGGTGACTTCTCTACAGCCCTCTTGACCTCCTAGGGACCCTCAGGAGGAGCAGATTCAGGCCTCAGGCTTCAGAGATGGTTCTGGGGGGTGGGGGAGTTGAACTCCTCAGTGATAGCGTGGCAGCAAAACGCATTACCTTCAGGCTTCAGAGATGGTTCCAGGGGGTGGGGGAGGGAGACTTCTCTGCATCTGTCTCAACCTCCTAGGGACTCTTAGGAGGATCCAATGAGCAGATTCAGGTTTCAGAGATGGTTCCGGGGCTGGGGGAGATGAACTCCTCAATCGTAGTGTGGCAGCAAAATGCTGTACCGTCAGGCTTCAGAGATGGTTCGGGGGGGTGGAGGAGGGTGACTTCTCTGTGGCCCTCTCGACCTCCTAGGGACCCTCGGGAGGATCCAACAAGCAGATTCAGGCTTCAGGCTTCAGAGATGGTTCCGGGGAAGTGGGGAGTTGAACTCCTCGATTGTAGCGTGGCAGCAAAACACTGTACCTTCAGGCTTCAGAGATGGTTCCTGGTGGTACTGCCGTCACCCAATCTGTATCTTTTCTAAGATGGTTGGGACCTCCAGAACAAACGTTTGTAACAGCAGTGTCAAATAGGGGTCATAGTAATATCAAGAAAAGAGAAGCATAAAGAATATAAAGTCAATTTGTTTAACGTTGAACATAGAAGCTGTTGGCAGAAAAGGATCTCCTGGCCCACCTAGTCTGCCCTAACATCTCTTCCTACTGTGGTACCATGGACCATAACTGATCACCAGCCTTAACCCCCCCCGTGCACCAGCCCTGTTACCAAGGTGCCCTTATGTGTATCCCATGCATGTGTGAAACCTGTTACCGTTTTGGTACCCATTACAGTACCTCTGCTGGTAGGCTGTTCCAGGTGTCCACAGCCCTCTCTGTAAAGAAGTATTTCCTCGCATCCCCTCTAAGTCTCCCCCCTTCCAGCTACATATCATGCCCCCTTGTCCTTGAACATCTCTTTCTCAGCAGAATTGAAACTTCCTGTACCTTATTGATACCTTTGAGGTATTTAAATTCTTCCATCATGTCTCCCCTTTCCCTCCTTGCCTCTAGAGAATACATATTTAACTCCTTGAGTCTTTCCCCACAGTGCTTCTGATATTTGTATACAGAATGTGTTATTGAGTGTCTCTCACGAGACAGTCTGTGGGATGACCCCCCCCAGGTTTCAGTTAAAATGACAGGATATATGTTAAACAGCAGAGCTCTGTAATGTGATTAACTTCCAAGACATTGCATTTTATAACTTGTTGCTTCTTTGAAGCTGGGAAACTAAACTATACATTTTATGACGTCTTCAGAGGAGGAACAGTTAATTTCAACTGGTGTTAAAAAGGTATATGGCATCTAGGTGAAAAAACTGCAGAGTTGTAAAAGGTCTTTTTGATATATCCTTGGAAGCAGGAAACCACTCAAGATCATAGAGTCATATTGGGAAATTATTTTTTGCTGATGTTACCTTATTTAATATACCTCCTAATAGGACATCTTGTGTGTATTATTTTTTTATATTTAACAAGGAGGAGCTAGGTGACATCATTGAAGAGGTGGGGATAGAGACAGTTTAAACTATTCTGTGTCTGATCTTTAGTGACACACTAACTTTTCGACTTTGTAGAAACAAGAACTCAGATATAACTTAGGCACTTGTAGAGTTATACATTAGATAGAAAAAGTCTAACTGAATGTTGGTAGGAATTTTCACTTTTCCTTGTTTTCTTTTAAATGATTGTATGCTTCGTGATATAGTGTTCTGTGTTTACATTTTACATATTTTTATCCATTTTTTAGTAAATCTTATTTTAAAGAGACTGCCTGGTGTGCCTTCAAAATTCTTTCTTTTGAATGTCAAGTATAGATTGTTAAAGTTGACAACTGTTCATAAGCTTAATGGTGTTACTGAACTGGAAAAAGGCAGGAAATACCTACGGTCTTTCATAGAGTTTGAAGGGTTCATTTTGGATACCTGGTTAGGTGCCCTTAGGCAAAAGATATCTGGCATTCCCTGAAGAGCAGAATTATCTGAGCCTGTACATTTGGGTACGCTAACATAAGGTTCACAGTTTGAATCCCCCAGAACTTGAGACCAAAGGTGATTCGGACCCACAAGCAGACAGAAGTGTTACCCTGTTCTGTTACCTGTTCACAATACTGCGCTCAGAGGTTGGCACTGTGGGAGCAGAAAGCCTGACCTGCTGAGTGGGTTTGTGACACAGGCCAGGCACCATTTTGGTTGCCCTTTTCTGTACTGCCTTCACCCAATCTATATATTTTCTGAGACGGCTGGGACCTCCAGAACAAATGATTGCAGCAGCAAAAGCAAATAGGGATCACAGTAACATCAAGAAAAGAGAATCACAAAGAATATAAAGTCAGTTAGTTTAACATTGAACATAGAAGCCCTTACCCAAGCAGACTACTATATTAACAGTATATTAGCTTGCTGATGGCCTTCTGACTGCAAAACTAGAGTTCCTTAGCAGTATAAAAGCAGTCAATCAGTTTAACATTCAGCTTAGCAGTCATTCTGAGCTGAACTAATGTTAAATACTGCTTACATGTTTACTGTGATTTACAGTCATTAGCAATCAGAAGCAGTATAAAGATTCCACAGAACAATAGTAGCAGTGCAATGGACAGCAACCAAAAATAAATACAAATATTGTGACATGACTCCACAAAATCTTCAATTGTATACTGTAAAACACAAATATTTTTGCAAGAACCTTGTTTTCATTAGGCAAACAATTTATTGATAGCCATGTTGGAAGAGTTTCACAGAGCTGGAAAATATCTAGCATACTCCATGAGCACCTGTGCAGAACATAACTGAAAGATCAATAAAAGTTGTTGAAATGCTTGTTTAAACATTTTATCAAATTACATTTTTGCTATGCTTAAGAATAATTCAGAACAGTTTAGAGTAGATTAACAACATATTTTGTCATCTTTAAATGATTAAATGCAAACATTATGATAAAATTGAACATGCCAGCCCACCAGTGCAGAGGCATGGTGACCGTCTGCGACACTGATGACCCAGGTTTGGGAATGGACCTGGGACATCATAGGGCTGGCCAGGTGGGAGAAGGATCGAGCACCCTCAGGACAGCTCTCCTTCTCTGGGGGTAGGGTGTGGTAACATGACCAGCACTTGCTGTCCTCTGGCAGAAACCAGGAGAGCAGATGCAGTGGGCAATGACATAGTTCAGGGGCTGGGACAGACATTGGCATCAGCCTGTGATGTCATTGCATGTCCCACACCCTCGGGGAGCATAGCAGCAAAAATAGTCCACTGACTAAATTAAGTCACCTGGACCTTGCTGCACATCTCCCGACCCTTACCGCTGATACTGCTTAAGTCCCACCAGGAAGCTAGCAGCCCTGCCCTGGGGGGGGTAAGAGGGGGTGTTGGAAATCTTCCCCTCTGCCCAGTACCATTGTAGCAGTTCTGCTGAGGAGCCAGCAGCCCCACCCTGGGGGGAACACTGGGGTGCTCAGGCAGAAGGGGGAGCTGGTGGGATGCTTGGTGGGGTAGCGGTGGGTGGCGGGACAGCCTATGCGGGTCAGGTAGGACCCCCAAAAATAAAAAGATTGAACTACTTTACAAAGTTTAACAATGCAGGCCAGCATGCAGGTGCAGTGGTAGTGACTGTTTGCAACACTGACGATATGGGTTTGGTAGTGAACTCAGGCCATTGGAAGACTGCGCAAGGGTGTGTGGAGAAGGATGAGCACCCCAAAGACTTCTCTCTGTCTCTGGAGTATGGCAGGCACTGGCACCCGGGGCAGACACTGACCTCTGGTAATGGATACCTGACTAGCATCTCTCTACAACTTACCATCACAGAACTGATGCTAGAACACTGTGGGTGAGCTTCGAGGCAGGGTGACATCACTGTAGACAGGTCTGCTGCAGATACAGGATGGGCTGGTGACCTTCCTAGGCCACTGTCAGGCTCTGAAGAAGCTGATCTGGGGGGCCATCCCACCGGAACAGCAGCAAGTTGTCCTCATGCAATGCTGACATCCCAGGTTTGGAATGGACACACGTGTCAGAGGGCCAACTGGGTGGAGAAGGATTGAGCATCCAAGGGACAGCTCTCTTCTCCAAGGGAAGGGGGGCTAGCACCCGGCACAATAGAGACCCCTGGCAGAGGCAAACATGCAACATTATAAGATTGAACTACTTTACAAAGTTTAACAATGCAGGTCAGCACGCCGGTGCAGTCATAGCGACTGCTTGCAACACTGATGATATGGGTTCAGTAGTGAACTCAGGCCATTGGAAGACTAGGCGAGGGTGTGTGGAGAAGGATGAGACTCTCAAAGACTGCTCTCCTTCTCTGGAGTGCAGCAGGCACTGGCACCTGGTAGACACTGATCCCTCGTAATGGATAGCTGACTAGTGACTCTCTACAAGTTACCATTGCAGAACTGATGCTGGAACACTGTGGTAGAGCTTTGAGGCAGGGTGACATCATTGTAGACAGGTCTGCTGCAGATACAGGATGGGCTGGTGACCTTCCTTGGTCACTGTCAGGCTCTGAAGAAGCTGATCTTGGGGGTCATCCCACCGGAACAGCAGCAAGTTGTCCTCATGCAATGCCGACATCCCAGGTTTGGAAATGGACACATGTGTCAGAGGGCCAACTGGGTGGAGAAGGATTGAGCATCCAAGGGACAGCTCTCCTTCTCCAAGGGAAGGGGGGCTAGTGTCTGGAACAATAGAGACCCCTGGCAGAGGCAAACATGCAACATTATAAGATTGAACTACTTTACAAAGTTTAACAATGCAGGCCAGCACACCGGTGCAGTCATAGTGACTACTTGCAACACTGATGATATGGGTTCAGTAGTGAACCCAGGCCATTGGAAGACTAGGCGAGGGTGTGTGGAGAAGGATGAGCATCCCAAAGACTGCTCTCCTTCTCTGGAGTGCAGCAGGTACTGGCACCCAGTAGACACTGATTCCTGGTAATGGATAGCTGACTAGTGGCACTCTACAACTTACCATCGCAGAACTGATGCTGGAACACTGTAGTGGAGCTTTGAGGCAGGGTGACATCACTGGGGACAGTTCTACTGCAGATGGAGGATGGGCCAGGGACCTTTCTAGGTAAGTGTCAAGCTCTGAAGAAGCTGGTCCAGGGGGCCAGCCCACTGGTGCAGTGGGAAGGTGTCCGCATGCAATGCCAACATCCTAGGTTTGGGAACAAACTCAGGTGTCGGAGGGCCGGCTGGATGGAGAAGGACTGAACATCCAAGGGATGGCTCTCCTTCTCCAGGGGGAGAGGGGGCTAGTGTCTGGTGCAGCATAGACCCCTGGTGGAGGCCAAGGGATCTACTGCAACTGGTGCCTAGATGTGTGGGAGAAGGAACAGACAGGCTTGTCCCGTGGATGTCATTGCACGTCCCACCTCCAGGAGAATACTGCAGCAAAAATCTGCTACCCAGGCACAATGCCCCCACTCCACTGCCATTCCTGTTGCCCTTTTCTGCCCACTGGGGGGGTCCTGCTCCCATGGTCCTACCCTGGGTGGGGGTAAGACAGGGCTTGCCCTTTCTATCCATTGGGAGGGGGCACCCCACCCAGGGGGATAAGCCTTGGCATGTCAGAAGGTGCAGAGTGGGGACTGAGCTCCTGTGGCAGGGATTTGGGGTCTCTGCCAAAAAAAAAGAATCTGGTCCAGGCAGCAAAGACAAACTAGATGTCATCACCATTGCATTGCCTCCCATGGTCTCCTAGGTGGTCACCTAGGTGGCAACAGTGCAGTGGAGGCAGTGACCCACCCTTTGGGATGCTCAATCCTCCTTCCCCCAGCTGACCCTGAATGATCAGGCCTCATTTCTGAACCTCAGTCACTTGTATTGTGAGTGGTAGCACTACTGCCGTGCTGATGGGCTGGCCCTGAGACCATTTTTATGATTTCATTTGTTGTAGTAGGTTCATATATCTGGCAACAGCATTCCTCTTTTCTCCCATGACAGAAAAGTCCTTGGAGGGTGGTAGAGAGTGAAAAATGGTGGCATGCATTATCAGCTTGGCTCTGCAAAGTGGAAGGCAAGCATTCACACTTTTGGGGCATTGCAAAAGTGAAAGATACAGGTATCCCATTAAAAGAGCGAGCGCAAACCAGGGAGGGAACAAGAGCATTTCAAAAATAGTGAATGTCATTTTGGTGACCTTGTGTTAATAGCGCTGGTATGTTTGAGCGATGATAGTGTTGTTTAGCACTGTAGGGAGTACAGGTAGGGAGTAATGTAGTTGCCAGTATCTGGAGAAAAGCTGTACTCTCTCAGTTGCCTAGAGATTAGATTCACCAGCTTTGTGAAGGGTTGCTGCATGCAGACCTGAGTTCAGAACTCAGCGTTACTGATTTTGTTCAGTCTTGCATGCACCCTCCCTTCACATTCACTCCACATCTCCCTCCAGTGTAACTCCTCCATTCACAACCCAACACTAACTCTCCTCACCACATTCTTTCTCCAGCCCCCTCACCCTACAGTTTTCCCAGCACCATCAGTTCCTCGGTAGTCCCCTCCAACACCCTCAATTTCTCCAGATTCTCCCACCATGTATACCACCAGAAAATGAAGTTCCATCAGTGATACGAACCAAGAGAGGTTTTCACGGACAGCCTGGTCAGGGGCCTGGAAGGGGAATGCAGTGGCAGGGGGGTAGTCAGATGAGACAGTTCTGGTTACTGAGAGAGTGGTCAGCTAGAGGGATGTTAGAATTAGGGCTGGTCCAGTTGGAGGGAGCTTTGGGGGTGGAGGGTGGTCAAGCTGTAGAGTGGTGGTTCAGCTACCAGGAGGGTGATAAGGAGGCTAGTCCAGCTGCAGGGATTGTAGTTGACTAAGATGGGGAGGATGGTGTTGTGGGGGAGTAGAGCATGCAGAGTAAAAAAGAACTCACTAAGACCCATGACTTGTTGCCATGACAACCATCATAGAAATAATGTTGTCATCGTCCGTGTCTTACGCTCTTAACACAAATGTCACCTCAATGATGGCATGTTTACTCAGTCACTATAATTTGTGGCTCAGGATTGTCATCCAGGCCATTAACCTTATCCATGCATTCACACTAAACTGACATTTTTTCCTAGTTAGACAAACTCACTGGCTAGCCAGTACTGAGGTCAGCATGATGTCACAAACTGATATACATGTTTGCCAGTTATATAGCCATCCTATTGTACTCTTACAGCTATGCAGCAGCACAGATATCTTTGAATGTCTGCAAGCTGAACTGGAACATAAACTGACTGTGGACTATGCTCAGCTGGAGGAAGGACCATCTGAATATAAAATCAGGTATAATTAAAAAAAATTAAACAGCCACTTAGAATTCACATTGCTAAAAAAGTAATAAGGTACTCCCAGGGGTTGCATTATCCATATGTTAATCACCCTCTAGGGGCATGTGGCACTTGACTTCACCTTGTGCCACATTACACCCCAAGGGTGTGATTTACATATGATTAATGCAATCCTTGTTCATTCCTTATTGCTTAAATATTTCAGGTCTGCCACAGCAGCTTCTTGTGCTCATATTTGATCGCTCTAGGGTCTATTCATCTTCTGAAGAACTGAGCAGAAAAAGCAGGACTTCACTAAAAATGAGATGCTTCATCTTCATTGACAACCCTAGGTAAGTAAATAGTTAAATAAAATCAGTCCTCTAAGATGCACTCTCATGTACTGTAATCATCCTTATGACCCCCATTTTTTGTATAAATAATTTAGAACATCTTGAAAAACTGACAGATTACACTTGTCTGTTGCCTTAAAATCTAAAGAAGAAGACATTTCCCACAGCTCCTTGGCTTCTTGGCAGGATATGATACTGTCAGCGTGATTTACTTCCTAGTTCATTGCTGCTCTAAAAACAGGCTAGGCCAGTTGGAACTGGTTTGTGATTTGAGCTGGATACATCTTGTTAGAGGGTCTGTCCAGAGTCATTCTGCAAAGATTTTCAGGTATTTTTCTACAGTTTTGTAAAACTTTAACTCAGAAAAGAGCTTAGTAATCTAGGAAGAGTTGCAGAGAGAGTCCTTTATCTTAAATACATTGGGTGGGATATTCAGAAAGGTTGCGCATGGCGCATCACAGTTGCACCATGTGCAACCCACTGATGCGCCCGGCGTGATATTCAAAAGGGGAATGTGCCTGGCACAAATCCCGATGTGCTGGGGCGCATCAGTAATGTATGCGGCCCAAGTGGGGGGGCATGCCCCTGCATACCCCCGCACATCCCGATATTCAGCCCAGAATGTGCGGAGCCCATGCAGGCGCAACCCCTACATGCACCGCATACAATTGTTCCAAAAAATAAAGGAGCAACAGTTGGTCACCCACAGGTGAGCTGCCATATTGCAGGGTGCAACACGGCAGCTGCCAGCTGTGGGTGGCCACCCGAGCTCCGGCGGCATGGTTCGTCAGGTAGCGCCCCCCATTCCCAATCGCAGGCAGAAGTAGTAAAACAAACAGTCAAAAATCCCTGGTGGTCCAGTGGATTGCTCGCAGCCCAGTCACAGGCAGAAGTATAAAATAAAGTCTAAATCCCATCCCTGGTGGTCAGTGGACGCTACTTATGTCGTGGACAGAGGTATAAATAAAGACTAAATCCCATCCCTGGTGGTCAGTGGTACCCCCTCACCCTTCCACTGGAATCCCACCACCCGCTCCCCGGTCAGCGACAGTCAGCAGCTCCCCACCCACAAGCCGCCGGCTGCCCCCGACTGACTGCAAACAGTGCAGCTGCAATTAGTCCATTGGTCCATAGGGACAATGGGCATGCAGACTATATTGTACTATTACAGTCCAGATATGTTACAATGGATTCATCTACATATCTGAATTGGATAGTACAGGGTACAGTCTGCATGCCCATTGGGCTATGCTGTGGACCAATGGGCATACAGCTGTACTGTACGCAGCCAGTCAGTGGGTGGCTGGGTGGCTTTGTGGATGGGGAATTGCCACCCGCTGCTGACCGGGGGGAAGTGAGGTGGTGGGACTCAGTGGGAAGGTGGGGATGGGGGTACCACTGGACCACCAGGGATGGGATTTAGTCTTTATTTATACCTCTGCCTGCGATCGGGCTGAGAGCAGTCCACTGGACCACCAGGGTTATTGGACTATTATTTTCAGACACCTATGCCTGCGATCTGGCTGGAAGCAGTCCACTGGACCACCAGAGATATAGGACTTTCTTTTTCAATACATATGCCCATGATCGGGCAGTGGGGCACTGTGCTGCTTGTGCAGGGGGCGCCGGTCCCCTCCGGCTGCAGCCTGGCAGGGTTCCAGGTGCAAGTCACTGGGGATCAGTGCACCTGCATGCAAATGGGGCCATTATGATGTGCAAAGGCTCCATTTGTGCCTTGCATGCATTATCGCCCCATTTGCATGCGCAATTTTGAATATCACTGTTGATGCGTCTAGTGCAACGACACTTGCTCTAGTGCATCCCCCTGCCCCTCTCTGGCAACTTGCTCTGGTGCAGTGCCACTGCATCATGCACAATGTGGGTGGCCACAGAGTGATATTTAATGGTGCTAAGCCATGGCGCAGCACCGTTGAATAGCACCCTGTCAGTGCCCTGGCACATCCCAGTTGCGCTGTGCCCAGGCTTGCGCCACAGTTTGGTACAGTCTGAATATCCCACCCATTGTGTTTTTGTAACTAGCTTCCTGCTGTTCTGGGTTAGATTTCATTTATACTTTATTATTTGCTGTAAATATGTTTGATTGGTGCATTCTTTGTTTTTACTGCATTTTAAAGTTTTGTCTAACTGAAAATGGCCTAGTAGACTAAGAAATGTGTAACTACAGTTATTTTAAAGCACTAGATATTACAGCATGTGTCTGTGTATGGAGGAAGAGCTGGTTTGCATTTGAATACAGTATTTGTAATGCTGCTGGATACAGCAGATTGCAAGACAGGGATTGATTAAAATTAGCTGAAGAAATTGTGGCTGTGTGTGAATAGCATTTTTTGAAAGAGAGCAGTCTATGCCACCAATGTCTAACATGGATTTTATGCTTTTTATGAACTGTTAGTTTTATAGTGTACTTTTTAAATATTTTTTTATACTGAAGCCAATTGCTTAACCTGTAGTCCACTCAGCTGTAGAAATTAGTGTTTAGAAGCAGGATTACTCTAGAAATTATATCTATCCTGGGTAAAATAAATTACAGTATAAAATAAAAATATTTAAAATGCATAATATTCAGTAGGAGGGAATGTAAATTTTTTTTATTTTAATCTGCTCCCCCCAGCAACACAGGTTAAACTAAGCAGATAACAGCAGTCTGCAGGAGATAGCCCTCCCCCTGCATTCCACAGGCTTAGTTTCTGGAATGAAACAGAGAGAGAGAGAGAGAGACATACACACACACACACACACACACACACACACACACACACACTGCATTCCAATACAGTATATTTCTCTTCAGGAGAACTGCACTGAGCCTGTAAGTCATTGTTCACAATAGAAGCTGTTTTTTAAGTACTAGTTAAATTTCTAATGTTGTTCCATCTATAGTTTTTTTAATTTTTTAATGATATCTTGGAGAACACCTGTGAGCGGATGCTCATTTGTAGGTTCCACGTCAGTTACAAGCAGAAATTGAACAGGTACACAGCATTACATGCAAGGCATTACATTACAAGCAAGTACAAAATTACACTGCTACAAAACAATATGTTACAAGCAAGATAGACAATAAATTGGTGTGGATTACAAGATTTGGATAGCATTTAGCTTAAAGTATAACATTTAAACACTGCTACGGCATTGGTGAGAAATTGCCTGCATCGGAGAGTTAAGCCTACTTGTGTGGGGAGAAACAGAGTGGAGAACAAGCACAAGTGTATGCCTGCCTAAGAGGGTTAAGAAAAGACTTAAGCAAGGCTGGAGACAGTCAGCTAGGAGAGCAGCAGATGGGGGGCATGAGGGCAGGGACAGTGAGGGGAATGGGTGCCCATTGGGGAGGAGAGGGGTAGATGGGGGGACAATGAAGTGTTGTGAAGGTAGGTGCCCTAGGATTAGGTGTAGCACCAAGTGCTACTGCTTTATGGTGGTCCAAATGTAGGAAAGTTGTTTTGATCATCATGAATGGATAACGCAGTCACAGTTGTCATCTGTGGCAAGGTGCTGCCTAAGCTTACGGTTAAAAGCACCGATGGTTGTGGTATCAGAGATGTCTTAAAGAAGGGCGTTGGTCCAGTGCGGTGCATTGTAGTAGAATGCACATTGACCCTGTGCAGTGCGGTATCTTGGTTCACTGAACATTTGTCTGTGGGTGCTTCTGGTCAGCTTGGCATTTACATGGCGTATGAGCAGATTCTGGACTCCTGATGGCATCAGATTTAATGTGTTTTTTGGTCAGTAGACAGGTATGGTACTTAACTCTACTCTTTAGCTGGAGCCACCCTGCCTGTGAATAGAGCTCACAGGTGTGTGTAAGCCTTACAGCACCTGTGAGGAGTCAGCAGCCCTTATTAAGGGCCAGAGAGATGCGATGCGGGGCTGAGTCCAGTGCAGAACCATAAACTGCTAGGCCATAGTCAATGAGTCTAACAACTGAGCTGGTGATGGCCATGTTAAGTGCTTCATATACAAGGCTGTTCTTGTGGCGGTGGAGTATCCTGATTCTGGAACTGATGGCCTTGGCTGTGTTGTCTATATGCTGTGCATAGGACAGGGTGGAGTTAAGGGAGATACCCAGGTACTTAAAGTACTGCACGAGGTCCAGCACATCACCACTGTTGTTCAGGATGGAAAGTGGGAAGGTCTTGTGTTTGCTGTGGGTGCTAAAGTAGATCATAGTCTTAGTTTTCTTGTAGTTAAAGATTAGTCTATGCTTCTTAAACCATGTTTCAGCAGCAGTAAATCCTAGTTGGAGGTCATTTTGAAGTAGTTTGGGGTTGGGGTTGCAGGTAAAAATGAAGGTGTCATCAGCATACAATAGCATGTGACTAGTGCAAGAGCCTGGATGTTTATTTAAGAAAATACTGAAGGGGAGAGGCCCCAGTATTGATCCCTGGGGGACCCCTGAGTGAACAGGTTTGCTATCTGAGACAATGACCCCACTCTTGACCCACTGTGAGTGATTGCTGAGATAGCTGTTAAACCATAGAACTGTATCAGAAGAGAGACCGGTGTTAGCTAGCTGTTCAAGGAGGAGTGTGTGGTGAAGCGTATCAAAAGCTTTTGATAGGTCGAAGAAGGTATCCCCCACTAGCTGCCCTTGATCCAGGGCTTGGTGGATATAACCAGTGAATTCCAACAGGGTTGTGATAGTGCTGTGTCCTGATGGAACCCATGTTGTTCTGGGCATAGGAGTTGATGCATGTTCAGGTATTCCACAAGCTGATCTGCCACTATTTGTTCAAGTGCTTTGGAAAGTGGGGGGAGTATGGAGATCGATCTGTAGTTGTTCTGTAGTGCCCAGACTCCACTTTTGTGAACTGGTGTTACAGAAGCTGACTTCCAGAGCTGGGGGAACTGAAAGTGGTGGAGGGATAGGTTGATGAAGGTGGTCAGGGGGCTTAGTACTTCTGCAAGTGCCATAGTGATGAACTTAAGGTCCAAGGTGTCTCCACTGTGCCTCAGTTTGCCCAGAACCTTCTCAAGGTACATTCTAGCCTCAGTAGTGCTGACTTCTTTAAAGTAAAAAAGCAGATGGTTCCCCATAGCGGATTGATCACCTACTGGGTGATTCTGGACTGGAGAGTCAAAGTAGTCTGCTAGGAGCACTCCACTTAGGTCCGTGAAGACAGTATTTAGGGCATTTGCTATTTGGAGTGGATTCACTCTTGGTACATTGTTCACCAGGAGCATAGAGAGGGCTGTTTTGGGATCTTTGCCATTAATATCACTGAGGTTGGCCCAGAAGGATTTGCTGCAGTGCCAGGAGTTGGAGAGAGCTTCCTTATAGTAGGAGCATTTTGCTAGGCAGATAGCCTTTGTGCACTTGTTTCTAGCTTTTTATATAGTTAGATATTACCAGCTGTACCGTGTGTGCATGCCTTTATCCAGAGTTGGTCCTGAGCATTGAGTTGTAGCAGGAGTTCTGGTGTTATCCAGGGGTTGCAGGGAGCTTTAGATGTTCTTGTTTTCAGGGGAGCATGTTTATCGCAAGTGGCATTAAATTTTATGATAAAGCATCCAAGTACAATGTCTACATCATTTGTTTCATGTAGGTCAGACCAGTCAAGGCCTTGAAGGTCCACTTTGAGTTGTCATAGGTGCTCTTTGAGGAGGACATGGCTGGTTATGGTTCTGGGTAGGGGCTTACTGAAGTTGTTTTGCCAGGTGCAGGTAAAGGTTGAATGATCACTCATTGAATCAGGGAGGACAGTGGTGTTGGTGATGTGGGTTGGTCGGTTTGAGAGGATCCAGTCCAGCAGTGTGCTAGTACCAGTTTTGTAGCTGACCCTTGTTGGGGTTGCCACTATCTGAAAAAAGTGGGTAGTTGCTAGAGCGTCTCTCACCATGGCAGCTGTGGGAGTGGGCCAACTGATGTTGAAATCCCCTAGAAGAATGATCTCAGAGTTAAGGCGCAGGGTGGCAATAAAGTCCATGAGGTCACTAGCACAGGGAATTGTTGTTTTAGGTGGGATGTAGACTGTGAGGATTGTAAGCACCTTGTTGTGAGCGCCCAGTAGGATTTTGATGGGTAGGACTTGCAGATTGGTGCTTGTGTTTGGGAGGGGAAGGATATGCCCCTGAAGTGTGTCCTTTACATAGACTATGCAACCCCCTCCATTCTTTGAGGTACGGTCCTGCCTAAAAAGGGTGTATCCAGGCAGCACGATGGCAGAGTCTGGTACCCTGGGTGATTGCCACATTTCCATGATCAAGAGGATATCAGGGTTGTGTTTGGTAACCCATACCTTTAGGTTGTCCAATTTGGGCAGCAGACTGCAGATGTGTAAGGTGATAAGGGTGAGTCCTGCAGATTTTGTTGTGGGCTATTCTGAGAGTGAGGAGGGACAGGATTGAGGTGTATGTTTACCCAATAGCATTAGTAGTAGCAGTAGTAGGTGGGTAATGTAGTTCAGAAGGAGTTTGTAGCTTCTTGAGCACCGCCTTTTCCCTGATATCAGCATTTTAGAGGAGATGTAGTGGGCAAGGAATCCATGGATGCACCAGACTATGGAGGGATATTTAGGCTTGTGGTCTTGGGGACAACTCATGGGGTGCCCTTTCATAGAATATGAGCTTCTCCAGGAGTATAGTAATCCAGTTTATAGTGGGGCCACTAGTGGGCTGAACCCATGGCTGCTGTAACCGGCATGGTGTGCTGGACTTGTATTTACAAGGAGGTGTCACAAGAATAAATATTGTCTTGATCTTGGATAATTTGTCAGTGCTGGTTTCTTTGGATTATTATTATTATTATTGTAATTTATCTTGCATGTCAGAAAAGTATTGGAGCTGCTTTTAATTGGAATGGCATTGTTCCATCTATACAGGACTTTTAGGAACCTTAGTGGGTGTTTCTACTTTACACTCTGGTGTTAAGTGTCAGTTTAGAACTGTATGATGTAGTTTATGTCCCTCTCAGCCACAGAGTTCTATAGTAGAACACAAATGAATTGTAACAACAATAAAAGAGTAGAACAGGGGCATAAACTACATCATACAATTCTAAAGTGTTTTTTACCAGCAGCATGTAAATCAGAAATACCCACTAGGACAGCTGAAAAGCCTGGATAGCTAGAACAATAACACAATTTGAAGCAGTATAGAAAAAACAGCTTCTACTGGGGGAAACATTACCTATAGATTCAGTGCAGTTCTCCTTTAAACCTGGAAAGTAATAACAATGCATCCTTAAAAAGCCTGGAAATTAACTTAACACGGGATCCTAAAAAAATATCTCTTTAGAAGTGCCTGTGTTCCACTTTTGTTTCAAGTATGCAAATGAAGAGAAATTACAGCATAAACATGCAGAATATTTGACTTTGTTTTATTATGCCATTTGATAGTATGCAACTGAATAGATATTTAAAAAGCATAAACTAAAGATACTTTACATATGTACAGTACTATATCGTGTGATGTACATGTCATGCGATGGTACTGCGCCACTCTGAATAAAAGATGATGTCCCTGATTTTGGTCTTTTGTCCCTGATTTTGTTGGGGGAGTGTCCCTGATTTTGGTCCTAGCAGGTTAAGAGGTATGCCCGTGATGGTAGTCTGTACCTCCCTCAACAATGGCGGCAGCTAGGATATCACTTCATATCCAATTTTCCTGCTCTCTGGAACTTTTCACTTGTATTAACATAGTTCTCTCTCGCTCTCTCTCTTTTTTAAACAGGTCTACAGAGCCCCCTACAACCCATCAGATAAGTATTATTTACCTTTTTCTCCTGACCCATTAGTCTTATCTTTGTCAACAATTATGGATCCTTTCTGACCACTCTCTTTATTCTTATTTTACAGATGCATCATTTACAGTATGTTTTCTGGACCCCTTCCCTAAGTTCACCCAGAAGCAGGTAACTGCTACTTTAAATTACTGCCATTTCTAAACTGGGGTGAACTATAATGTGGGGATTTCTTCCTCATGCCCTACTTATACTGCTTTTGTTTATCCTCAAACCATTCTGCTCACACAAAGGGTAACCCTTTACAGGTCTTGACAAACATAATGCCTTACCTATTAGGTAAGTAGAGTTTGATTATGGTGTATTGGGGTTATGTGTGTGTAATTTAATTTAAGGTTGTAAGGAACTCTAGGTTCATTATGTCCCTGTAACCATCTCTTCATTAGCAGGGATGAATAAGTATGATGTCAAAATGTGTATTTTAAGGAGTTCCCTACCCACAGTACCACCCAGTAGGGGTGCTCAGCTTTTATGGAATCCATTCTGCCAGTACCTCAGACTTTCAGAATTTTCAGTTCAGAGTCTGATTCTGTTTTGCCTCCAGTTAAGGCACAGTAATGAAATCTGAGATGGAATCTGAAGTTCTGATTCTGCGCCTGACACTATTTAACCATAAAGTTAAACCTCCTCCCACCCAGTAACTCTCACCAAAACCCTCCCCCTACCAGCCAGCTGGGGTCCCTGGGGCTGAGGCAGGCAAAGGCAAAGGCAAGTTTATTTAAAAAAGACGCCCAATCCCAAAGGCTCTGGGCGCCGCACAAAACTTTACAGCATTTCATACCGCAAAAATATATAGATTAAAATTAATACATACAAATAATCAGCATTACACCCCGAAAGCTTGAAAAAATAGGAAAGTCTTCAGGTGAGCCTTAAAGGCAGTTATAGTGGGGGCCTCCCTAACTACAGTTGGTAAGGAGTTCCAAAGAGCAGGAGCGGCAACACTAAAAGCTCGGTCACCTGCAGATTTTAATCTCGCTCTTGGAACAGTTAGGAGGCCACCACTAGAGGAGCGGAGATTATGGGTAGAGGAAGAAGGTACCAGGAGAACTGACAGGTAACCAGGGCCCTGCCCGTGTAGGGCCTTATAGGTAAGAAAATCCACCTTGAAGAGTACTCTCCATCTGACAGGCAGCCAGTGCAATTCGTGCAATACAGGTGTAATATGACAAAACTTACTTTGCCCGGTCAAAAGCCGGGCAGCAGCATTTTGCACTAGCTGCAGTCTGCGAAGAGAACCCCCAGAGACCCCGAGATAGAGGGCATTACAGTAGTCAAGCCTAGAAGTGACTAAGGCATGTATCAGGGTAGGGAGGTCCAGAGACGGAACAAGGAGCTTAATCCTGGCAATGTTTCTAAGATGGAAAAAACAGGAATGAACCACAGAAGATATTTGAACCTCCATGGACAGCTTCCTGTCAAGAATCACACCAAGATTTCGCACCCAAGGGGAGGCCATCAATGATGCAGCTCCTAGCACAAGTCCAGTTGCAGAGTCAGAGGCCATCCCATCACGAACTCCGTTTGACTCCACTACCAATACTTCAGTCTTGTCAGGGTTCAGTCGTAGCCAGCTGGAGGCCATCCAGTCATTAATCTCAGCCAGACAGATATTTAACACATCCACTGCATTTGATGTTCCTGGGGCAAAGGATAAGTATAGCTGAGTGTCATCAGCATAGCAATGAAAACTCAGACCATACTTCCTAATGATCCCCCGGGCAGCATATATACTGCGAACAACATTGGGGCCAATACCGAACCCTGAGGGACTCCACACAAAAGGAGGCAGGGTGTAGATGAGAAATTTCCCATCACAACCCGTTGCCTCCTATTGGTGAGAAAGGACTCAAACCACTTGATGACAATACCGGTGAGTCCACATAACTCCCTCAGGTGGAGAAGCAACACACAATGGTCCACAGTATCAAATGCTAAGGAGAGATCGAGGAGAACAAGAATTGTCCTCTCCCCTCGGTCTCTAGCCCTGAGGAGGTCATTCTGCACCCGAACTAATGCAGTTTCAGTGCTATGTCTGGCCCGAAAAGCCAACTGGAAGGGATTGTACAACTCGTGAGTTGTGAGATGTTCCTCCAACTGAAGCGATACCACCTTCTCAACAATCTTCCACAAAAATGGGAGATTGGAGATGGGACGGTAATTTGCCCTGATCTCCCGGGTCCAAAGAAGATTTCTTTAAAAGGGGTCTTACCAGAGCCTCCTTCAAGGCATCTGGAAAGACAACCTGACTCAAGGAGCACCGGACAATCAGGGCAAACACGGGGCCAACAGAGTCAATGCATCTCATTAAGAAACGCATTGGCACTGGGTCCAGTTCACAAAAGGTATGCTTCAGATTGACTGCCACCTCAATAACCTCATGGACCTCCACTGGCCTAAACTCTCCCCCAACTAGGCGGAGTGCACTCAGAACACAACTGGTGACCACTGTCAGCAATGGTATTGCTGGCTGAAGAAACCTCCCACTGGATCAAAGACACCCTGTCCGAGAAAAACCGAACAAAATCCTCACAATCCTCATTTGAGGAAACTCTTCCGGGCTGGAGACAGACAGGATGGAGAAGTCTATCAACAGTCCAGAAGAGTGAGGCTGGTCAGTTTCTCCCGGCAGCAATCTCCCAAGACAAAAATACTGTCTTCTTTCAGTTGATTACTTCCTGATATGCGCAGTAATGCACACGCAGGACCAGTTTGTCCATCTCCAGATGGGACTTCCTCCAGCGGCGTTGTAATCTCCGATCCATCTTCTTCATTTCCCTAAGATCTCCATCATACCAAGGAGACCTCAGGTACGAAGTTCTGGGTTGTACACGGATAGGTGCGAGGGAGTTGATGGTGTCAGATAACACCTTATTATAGGTGTCCACCCCGACATCAACAGCTCCGACGCATGCATCACCCATACTAGATAAATCAGCTGCCGCCATAAAACCCTCAGGGGTAAGATCACGTAAAGGGCAGCAGCGAATCATCTCAGCAGGGGAAGAACTTACGGCGGAAGCCCCAAGTGTGAACTTCACCGTGCAATGATCAGACCAAAATACCTGATCAATCGCAAGATCTACAATCTCAAGCCCCAGTGAGAACACCAGGTCCAGTGTGTGGCCATCCCGATGAGTGGGTGCATCAACAAACTGCATCGGCCCCAACAAGGACATACTCTGCAGAAATTTGATGGTGCACTTTTGAACTTTATCATCGGCCCAAACATTGAAATCCCCCAGAAAAACACATCTGGGGGAATCCAATGTTTCGCAGGCAACAAACTCGGCAAATTCCTGCAGGAAACCCCCCATCAGGCCAGGGGGGCGATAGATGAGGAGGGTCCTGCAGCCAATGCCGAGTCCTCCACGAATGGCCACACACTCAAATGAACCTGGGATTCCCACTGGGTGCACGGTGAAGGTCAGGCTAGATCTAAAGCAGATGGCTACACCGCCACCCCTGCGATTTTCTCTGGGGCAGTGCACCACGGCATACCCTGGGGGGACTGCAGCCTCAAAAACAGGGCCAGCATCATCTCCCACCTAGGTCTCCGTAATGCAAGCCAAGTCGACCGATGAAATCAAGGCAGCAATAATTGCTGTCTTGTTTCTGATCGACCTGGCATTGCACAGCACTGCTGTCAGAGATGTAGAGGGTGGTGCAGCCCCTCGGGTTACCTGACCACTCGGTCTGGTGGTCTCCCTGGAAATGGGCACCAACCATGTCTGGCTTCTCCTAGATGCCCTAAATAATCCAGGGCATCTCCTGGACCTAACCACCTCTATCCTTCCATCAACCTGCTCCTGGTCATCCCATAGCCCACAGGCAGAGCAATCCCTTACAATCCCCACTTCCCTGCAATGCCTGATAGTAGTATCAGACACAGGGAGAGGGACAAAGGGACGCAGAGCGTGCAGCTGCGAGTTCCCATAGATGATCCTAGCCCCTACAAGTCGCCCTACAGACCCCCTACACATGTCTAATTAAATAAATTAACAAACAACAAATTAATTAATACAAAACTCAAAACAATTTAAAACATTCTTATCTTAAACAGCCTAACTAACACAGTTAAAACCTTCAGTAAACTAGCCCGCTTCCCTCCTCTCGTCCCAAACAGGGGAAATTCCAACACCGAGTGGCGCTCGCACCACTCACAACACTCGTGCTACGCTCGCCCTTGCGAGAGGTGCTTACATTTATGTAAAATCCTCCCCGCCCCCTCCATAACAGCGTTTACTCCCCCCACTCACTCCTCCAGCTCCAGCTGTAATCGCTCGAATTCAACACGGCCTCTCACGCCGTGTGCTTCAGCCAGTTAGGGAGGCTAGTGAGCAGACAGCCCACAGGGAGGGCAGCAGACACCGGGAGGGAAAAGGCAAGTCCAGACTCGAAATCCGAAACACAGTTCCAGCCGCTAATGAGCGGTGTCCCACAAATGCACAGCAGTCCAAAGCATACAGCAGCATAGAGGTTGTTTGACTGGCAGTCCACTCTGTCCACTCCAGTTCCATTTGTTGTCCTAATTCATTAGTGATACTGCCAGCTAGCAGCCAGTCCAAAAAAAATGATCACCTCAAATCCCCAGCCTGTTCAAAAGCCCCTCCACCAATAGCCCCGAAAGTTCCCAGACTGGCAACCAGCAGCACCAGCTCTATAAAGTTATAAAGAAGAGGCAGTTTATTTTATTTATTTATTTTTAACAGAACTATATTCAGATGTGAAATTGGATTCTGATTCTGCATCTGAAAATGGTTCCTGGATTTTTTTTCTTTGTCATAATACTGAAATCAATGGATTGGAATCCAGTGATTCTGTATTTGTCATCCGAAATTTGAGCAACCCCACAACCCATGGTGCCCTGTGATTTCCGTAGAAATATGACATTTCTTCAGACTTAAAGTGCCTTGAAGACTGTATGGTTTTCATACCTGCTGGTTTTGTTTTCTGCAGTAACATTTATAAAGAAACAAAACAAAGTTCCTCATTGGGTAAACACTATGCTGTATCAGAGAATACAGATATAGATATAGTCCCAGAATATAGCACAGTGGGAATGCATACCGAGCTACATTAGTGCATACAGTATTCATGAGCACTTTCTGTACTTCTAGGCTGCTCCTTAGGTTCTCCACCCTCTAAGAGAAGTAGCAGATTTTATTTCTAGCAGTAGTAGGTTTTATTTGTAGCAGCACCCTTCCCCAGAGGCCTAAGGTGTTTTACAAAAGTGCAGAAATTACAGACAATTAATAAATAAACAGGCATATACAGTAATTATTATACATCAGCAGATCAAACACATAAAACTCATAAGAAAACTGTGCTGGAAGAGGCCTAAAGGAGAAAATAGATTGATCCCCAATGGTTTGATTGAAATTGAAGAAAAAGGTCCTCAGACACATCTTCAAAGGCTGTCACCACGGGGGCCTGTCTGAGGACATTTAGGAGCTAATTCAGTAAGACTGGGCCTGTCACCTCAAAGGCCCAGTCTCCTGAGGTTTTCATCTTGGCCCTCAGTGAAGCGAAGAGACGATGACTGCACATAAGGGTGGCGGACATCTAATGTGTAACCAAGACCCAACCCATGTAGCATCTGATAAGTTTACAAACCAACTTTAAAAGTGAATCCTCACCTCCCCTGCAGTAATGTTGCAGGACCTATAGGTCCCAATAAGGAAAAACACAGTGAAAGGAATTTTGTTTTATGTATTTACTAATTTTTTTATCTGGTTGATCCTGTGACCCTCTGCCTGTAACCCCCTGCCTGTAATGTTTACCTACTATATGTCCCAGTGTCCCCACAGCCAGCCCTCTGATGTGACTGATGGACTGAGCCATGGGGCACCTCCGTATACTGACAAAATCACTTAAATCGAATCAAATCAAACTTTATTTATAACATACTCTTCAAATGCCAAAGCGTGAATACAATATAAAACACAAATAAACAATCAATATAAAACTTCTAAATTTAAAATACATCAAAATTTAAAATGTGAAAGAATGCATGATCATGCTTACTTTACAAGTACTGATCGCACTAAGCTTCAGGGTTCCTCCCCTGAGTTCTGCTGGAGGACCCCGGATCAGGGGCCACATATTCAAAAGTTTGTGCAGATGCTAAGGGGTGTTAGCCTGTGCTAACTGGGTTTTGCACCTGTTTTGTGGGTGGGATCTATATTCAGAGTCCCTTGTAGTGCAAGCTAAACCCCTTAGTGTACGAGCACTAACACAAACCACTGTCCATGCTAATAAAAGGGGTCCACCCTGCATGTGGAAATACTAGAGGTTTGTGACAGTGGTAAATGGCACCCAAAGGGGTGCTGTGTATTGCCTTTGCAAACCTAGTCTTAAATGAGCGCAAAGGCCTGACGGCAAGATGACTGTAATGCAGTCACCTGCCCCCCCCAACCTTCTAACCCCAGTCCCGGGAAAACAAAGTGCAGAAGCCCAAGGCACAATGACTGAAGCATGATGGGAGATCTGGAACATCAATATCATGGCTCTTCAACAAAGGCGTGCACATTTTGTAATCATTTCCTTGTAGTAATAAGAAAAACAGTACTGATAAGCAGGACACTATGGGCTGTATATCAACTTGTTTACATTTTAAGTAATGTGCAGGAATGTAGCAATTTCTATGCAGATACTGGAGTTTGAGACTGGCCATATAAAGCTATTTTCAGTTTAGTTCTAAAAAGTGTTATATTTTGGTCCTTCCCTTATTGACACTCATTGATTTTGGCAGATCGAGGTCTGCAATACCTCCCTTGAAGAAAACATTTAACATCCTTGAAGCACACTGAAAAAGGTATGAAGTCCTGGGATTTATGCATCTGGACTTACCGTGACTCTGGACACAGGAAGTAAGCACCATTTTATTTTCTTAATACTGGCAACTTTCTTGGGAGAAGCATGGCCACATTGAGGTGTGGGTTACTGCCTGATAACAGCACTTCCTTGCTCAATGAAGAATTCCTGGTGCAAGAGGTGGCACTCTAGCTATATATATATATATAATGCCATTGATCACATGACCTGATATCAGGGTGCTGAGACTGGACAAAATACTTTGATGTATTATCGATGCATTATTTATATATTGGGCCACATGTCCCAAGATAAGGTTGTGTCACAAAACACGTTTTCAGACACTATTTGTGTACAAAATAAGTTTAAGGTAAAATGTTATTCCATACTTTTTCAGCCTGTAAATGACTCATATATTTAAGAAGAAGAAGAAGAATCAGCATTTCTATACCGCTTTTCATACACAACATATCCCAAAGTACTTTACAAGCAGTGCTTGTCTGGTAGTGAAGTGACTGAGTGTGTAGTGGTGGCCATATCGCACATCAACACTCACACACAGATGCATGAACCGGTTTTAAGGTTAAAAATACTGCCTCGGACTGGGATGTGACTGTTAAGTGAATCGTAACATTGCCATTCACTTTACAGTCAAAGCCCAGTCCTAAGTAGTATTTTTAATCTTCAATATCCATTCAGTAGCAGTACTTTTAACCTTAAATATATATAAATCATTCGTAAGCAGTAAAAGGATACTCCTAAAAAGCAGTCCTTGACAATCATCCAGACTTCCATGACTGCTATGAAAATTGCTCTCTTAGGTTTCTGATTTAAATATTTCATGCTATAGGCAGCCTAACGGCTTCGGACTATGAAGGCCATCAAGATGGCCATTACTAATAGAATTCACTGTTAATATGGCAAAACAGTTGAAATGGCAATTCCATGCTAATGTCATGCTAAAATACTGCTAAGATGAAAATAGTCCAACTGCTATTCGAAGGTTAGGCAAACGCCTTCCATTTTGGTAAGGGAGCTGTTGGCAGAAAAGGACCTCCTGGCCCAACAAGTCTGCCCTAAGGTCCCTCCCTACCTACTGTGCTGCCATGGACCATAACTAGGGCTGTAATTATTTCACAGGGGAGGCACAGATTTCATGATTACTGTGAAATTTGTTAATTTTCTCAATGCCGTAAAATGAGTAGCCCCCACCATGAAAATCCCAAATAAAACACAAATGCCTTTTTTTCCTATTCACAGCTCTCGATGCTGATCTTACCCGCAACTATAATTTTGATTTACATTGCTCTGTTGTCCTCTTGAGTCAGGGTGAGCTTGCCTGAGGTCTGAGCAAGTGGTTGAGGGGTGGTCTCGAATATGCAACCAGGGCTGAGTCAATCTGAAGCACAATAGTGGCAGACTGGTGCACAACTCAGGATTGGACCGCGACAGTTGCAGCTGCAGTGACCTTTCTCCTCCAGTGTTCACTCACAAATGTGTGGCAGAGTCAAGGGGGGAGCAGCTCGAACAGCAGGGACAGGACAATTGCAAGTTTTCCCATCCTCCACCATGTTGATCCTCTTGCTAGCAATTAGTTAATTTAGGGGCTGTCATTGCTTGGGAGCATCGCAGGAAAAATAAATGAAGTAGCAGGCAGCCACTGGAGAGGTAGTAAAGAAACATATAGTGACAAAAAAGGAATGTTAAAATGCTTAGGTGCAATGGGTTATTGGGGGAGGGGTGTCCATGATGACCACTGCTGTCCCATCACCTGTTCGAATAAATACAGTATCAATTTTTGGCCTCGTGAAGTGCCATGAATTTACTGGGTTTTTCAGCCATGCATGTGCCATGAAATTTGTCAGTTTTCACCATGAAAACATTACAGCCCTAACCATAACTGATCTCCAGCCTTACACACCCCGCCATGCGCCAGCCATTACCAAGGTCCCCTTATGTGTATCCCATGCATGTGTGAAACCTGTTACTGTTTTGGTACCCATTACCTCTGCTGGCAGGCTGTTCAAGGTGTCCACCGCCCTCTCTGTTAAGAAGTATTTCCTTGCATCCCTCAAAGTCTCCCCCTTCCAGCTACATATCATGCCCCCTTGTCCTTGAACATCTCTTTCTCAGCAGAATTGAACCTTTCTGTACCTTATTAATACCTTTGAAGTATTTGAATGCTTTAGTCATGTCTCCTTTTCCTTCTTTTCCTCTAGAGAGTATATATTTAACTTTCAAAGTTTTTCCCCATAGTGCTTCTGTTGCAGGCCATGCACCATTTTGATTGCCCTTCTCTGTTCTGCCTTTACTCAATCTATATCTTTTCTGAGATGACTGGGACCTCCAGAACAAATATTTGCAACCACAATGGCATAGGAATCATAGTAACATCAAGAAAAGAGAAGCATAAAGAATATAAACTCAATTAGTTAAACATTGAATCAGTTCATGAGAACGTTGCTTCATGGTCTGCATTTATAGTTTAATGCACTTGTAATCATTTAAAATGTTGCATTCCCTTCTCTCTATAGATATCTTGTGAGTTTTTATACATCCCTGGCAGTATGTCTTCCTGTGGCTTACCCAGGCACTTAAAAACAAGTAAGACAAAACCCTTTTAAAAACAGCTTTGTTTGTTTAGACAGCTGTGGGGGGACAGAGAGAAAAAGAGAGATTTTCTCTGAGAGACAGAGGGAGAGAGAGAGAGAGAGAGAGAGAGAGAGTGTGTGTGTGTGTGTGTGTGTGTTTCTCTGAGAGAGAGTGTGTGTGTGTGTCTGTGTGTGATTTTCTGAGTGATATATTCTCTGAGAGGGAATGTGTGGGTGCACATATATGTGTGTGTGTGTGTGTGTTTGCAAATGGTAGTAAACTAAGCACTGACACTTAAAGAAAGAAAGGGCCCATAAAAGACCATGGAGGAGGTTAACTTCTCACAAGCCAGAGGAAAGACCCATAAAACATTATGGAGGAGATTTCTACTTGCAAAAAAAGGCAGTACTGGGGAGGGCTCAATTAACTTCTCAAGCAGAGGAAAAAATAGTGCTCTCCAGCTGCCATACACACACAGGCAGCGTAGTAATGAGGCTTCAGTGAAGGACACTATTGTTAATACTCTATCATGTTGTTTGGAAGGTAATTTATGCAGGGAGTTCTTTTTCTCAAAGCAAAACATCTGCAGGGCTACACCCATTGCAGCCGTAAAAAGGAGGGAGTGGTAAGGAGCAGAGAGGTGGCCAAGAGGCTGAAGAGAGACCAGAACTCAGCACAAGGGAAGGCACAAGACACAGGGGAAAGGAAGATGAGAGGGGAGCACAGAGAAGATAAAACAGGCAGCAGGAAGCCCAGATAAGCACAGACGCGCAAGCCACACAGGGAGCCAATGAAAAAACACTCCTTAAGCAAGAGAGGTACATTAGTGGAGGCCTTAAGTAGATGGTGTGGGAGGAGCTATTCTCTACATTGAACCTCGGGCCAAGCCCTCCCATTATGGTGACTGACAAATATGTCAAGGGGTGATTATCCAAAAACAAGAAAATAGAATTTGAATCAACATGTGTAAACAGTTTACACACACCATTACTCTTAAAAAAATCCGCCATCACTTTTCTTCATTGCAGATTTTGTCAATGTGCTCAAAAAGAAACTCCTGGACTCTTTCTACTATTGTCCAACTGAACTGGAAAGATCAATTGATGACCTAAAGACATCACTGCCAGCACCCCCATGTTAAATGATGGAGCACCCAGAGAAAGCATATGCTGTTGAGGAGTTTGTCAGTCACTTTAATAAAACTGTCTAAACAGAGTTAAGAAAAAACGCATTACACAAACTGGAAGCCTCTGTAGATGTTGCTCTCCTTGGGGAATGTAGAACAAATCTTAGTAACAGCACATGATGGGAGGGGAACCCGGTTGTGATGGCCCAACCATCTGTAGCACCAACTCACCAATTGTCAATAGGCAATGTATCTGAAATGGCTGAAAGGTGGAGAACAGAAAACATACTGTTGTTATGATTGCAGTGAATCTGCCTGACCGAGTTTAGCAATGCTGACTTACATGTCTACAGTGGTTGTTGGCTGCAAACAGACACACCAATGGCGTAGCACAAATGCCACTGACTGGCTATCAACCAGATGTATATTTACCTGTTGCATGCATGCTTGCTGCTATGGTTTGAAAAGGGAGTACGTACATGTATCAACATGCCACACTGTTTCACCCATGCAATGTGTCGTTATTAGGACAGACACAATGAGTGTTGGTCAGTTTATTTTTAAGAGCTTATTTTGTTAATTTTGTGCATGTGTATGCAAACATATGTAGTTATCTTGAAGGCATTGCAGCTCCAGCTCTGTGTTGTTAGATGCTGCAGGCGGTAGTTCAACACTTTCTTAGTTTTGTATTGAAAGTCATGGAACTATACAGTTGATCCATGTTGGTGATCATTCTTTATAATGTGATGGTTGAGGTCAATGTCAGGTGCCTGACATTGAAAGAGGATTAGCATAAATGCACTGCTTTGGCAGTTGATGTGGTCATACAGTCAGCATAAGTAAACTTCAAGTACATTAGCTAAACCGACATGAAAAGTTACTGAGTTTAAAAGTAGGTAAACATTGTACCAGTGCCTATATATACTGTGTTGTTAGTATGGCATACAAAACTGTATAGTAACATTATATGATGTTATAAGTTGTTTAATTGTATATTGTAACGGTACTGTTCTGTACAAAATCTTAAACCGGTAAACTGCCATGCACATGTAATGTCGATTCACATACAACAATAGAGACAGTAAGAATACATATTCTGCATGTTGTGCGACAAAGAAGGTGTACACTGTCGATCAGCATGTTATGCATTTTTTGGGATCAAAGCATGACTGTCACAGATTGTGGTGAACTGCCCATATTAGTGTAGCACACCTGTGGTGGCGGTTACTTCTATCAGCACGTGGATGTGGGCAACACAGCACTGCTGATGGTGTTATTCATTCAGCATGGCAACACATCATTTTGCAGCTTGGTTGTGTAATTGACCATTACAATCCTAAGAACAGTTGTATGTAATTTGAACATGTCCAATGTATGTTTTCATTATGAATTGTCAGGAATCACCCCTGTCATTTCATGATCACAACATGGGGCTTCAAATGGACTTGTGGTGCCAGTAAGGTCTGCATGTCTCTACATGCACAGAACACAGAGGAGAGTAGGAAGGCATCACTTCATGGATAACATGCAAATAACATATTCATATTCAGCTAAATGTTTTAAAAAATAAATTAAAATGCAGTAATGTATGATTTGTTCAATTAAGGCACAGTTGTTTTCCAGAAAGACTCCAGATTATAATACTGTTCTGTCTACTACATAATTAAGAAGAAAACAAATATTAAGCTGTATTAGAAATATGTGATACAGCATATCATGCATATTGGATTTTAAAATTTGGGCTAGAATGAGTTACAAGTCCCACTCAATTTGTAGATGTCACAAATGAGAGCTGGCATGTCACATGTGCAATGTGGTGCTGCAAGGGGTTGGCGGTGACAGTAAACAATGCATGAGTCCCATGCACATCACATACATGTGCCAGATGCAGCTGAGAAAACCATCATCTCAGTACTCTGTATACTTTGCAGCATGTTGTGCTGCATCATGGATGTCAATCACCGATTTGTAGATATAGGTTGCTCTGACTTGACAGTATGACAGTTACTTTGACACTCACTGACACCTGAATAAAGATACCATGCATAAAGAACATGATTTGAATATGAATCAGGATGGATGCATCCATCGTGATTCATGCAAGGAGCAACACAACCAGACCAGACAATCATGTGGCTGCTAATAGGTGCCCTCCCAACCACCTCTTCAGCACATGCAGACACATGTTTTGATTTTTCTTTGGGGATAGCCATTTTATCACCTGTGTCTGCCCCCAGCTGAACCCTTCTAACCGACACCACCAGCCCTGTCACCTCAGTATCATCTGGACTTACCCAGATCTTGCCCTGTCAATGGGTGTGGAGCCTGAGAGGGTTCAGTTGTCATCTGCAGTTTGGGAATGTTTTTTCTCCTGAAAGAGGCGGTGGTGACACCACTCTTGAAGAAAGCTACTCTGGACCCAGACTGTTTCACTAACTACAGCCCTTTTTCTAACCTTCCCTTTGTAGGGAAGGTGATTGAGAAATTAGTGGCAGCACAACTGGAGGACCATTTAACCATCCATGACATCTATGAACCCCTCCAGTCCGGTTTCTGTAAAAGACATAGTACCGAGACAGCACTGGTTCGTGTGCTCAATGATCTCCTGAGGGCGAGAGATCAGAAGAGATGTTCCATCTTGGTTCTTCTAGATCTCTCAACTTTTGACACCGTGGATCACATGGTATTGATAGCACGCCTGAGGCATTTATGTGGAATATCGGGAACCATCCTCTGATGGTTCACCTGATTCCTCACGGGGAGATCACAAAGAGTTGTGTCCGGGGTCTTTTCCTCGGGCCCAACGGCTTTATTGTGTGGAGTGCCTCAGGGATCTGTGCTGTTGTCCATGTTATTCGTGGTGTATATGCTACCCTTCGGAGACATTATAAGAAGGTATGGGCTGAGGTTTCACTGTTATGCAGATGATACCCAGCTATACCTGTCTTTTGCACCCGACCAGGATGTAGCTCTCTCAGTCTTTAACGACTGCCTGAAAGAAATCCAGGAGTGGATGGATTCTTGCTGGCTGATGTTGAACTCAGAAAAGACAGAGGTATTGGTTATGGACCCTAGTCAACAGATAGAGGGGTTGGGTGTTGGTGTGCCTTCAGGAATTTTTCTTGGTGGCATTTCTCTCCCAACCTCTGAATGGGTGCATAACCTGGGGGTGACCTTTGAAGACAGACTGACACTGCAGTCACAGGTGTTGGCTGTCATCAAGACCTCCTTTTACCATCTTAGGAATATTGCCAGAGTTAGGCACCTGGTTCCGTCTGACTACCTTCCAACACTGGTCCATGCCTTTGTGTTCTCGCGCTAAGACTACTGCAACTCCCTTTACTTTGGACTTTCAGGGGTTGAAATTCATCGCCTGCAGCTGGTGCAGAATGCAGCAGCCTGGGTTTTGATAGGTTCTAGTAGATCCTGTCATATTACTCCAGTGTTGCGCAAACTGCACTGGCTGCCTATAGGGTGGCGGATCACCTTTAAAGTCGGTTTACTGACTTTCAAAGCCCTTCACTGGCAGGGTCTGGCCTATCTGAAAGAACTTCTGTTTCCCTACTCCCTTTGTCGATCACTCCGCTCGGCCAAAGAGGGGTTGCTAGAGATTCCTAGGGTGAATCTTAAATCATCTGGCTCTACAGCATTTTCTTATGCTGTGCCTACCCTTTGGAATTCTCTACCCTGTTGGTTACAGGAGTGCACCTCCATGGAGGAATTTAAGAGAAGATTAAAAACTTTCCTCTGGCAAATGGCCTTTTTAGAAAACTGAATTGTATCTGGAATATGATCTTTTTATCTATGTTGAGACTTTGGATTTTAATGTCTGTTTTAAATTGTTTAACCTGTAAAGCGCTTTGGAATTGAAAAAGCGCTGTACAAATAAAAATGATTATTATTATTTTTCAACATAACATTTGATGGGTCTCACATGCAGGATGTGTGTATGTGGCGGTGTGCACATATCCACGGATGTCCCGCAGCACCCTCCCTTCCATGGCACCCACAGTCTGGCACTACCCTCCAGCCTACACCTGGGGCCAGTCGTTATGCATGAGCACCAGTCGTCCCTCCCTGGGAGTGGAGAGCTGTCCTCTGGATGTGTTGTCAGTGTAGTGAAAGGTGTGGCATCCATCACCTCAAACCTCAGTGCCACCAGGAAGGCTTCATGTTTTGAATTTTATAACACAGCACGACATGCTGTCATGATTGTTATGGTGAAGACTACCATTCACATATTTGGAAGACTACATTCATATATGTGTAAGAGTACATTCACATTTCAGTATGTTTTACTGTGTTTTACAGTGTGTGAGATTAAAGAAATGACAGTGTACTGCTGAGGGACACACACACTGGCGGAGTGGAGCACTAACTGTCATATCTTGAATTACAGAATGTAAATAACAACCAAAGATGTGCATGACAGACTTCAACATTCAAGCGGTGGGTGCAGGCACATGTGATGTTCATTACTGGACATCACAAAACATGGATGTATATGCAGGCAGGTTAGCGTGTGAACAGTTTCATGATGTTCATTGATCATAGGGTGATGCTAAAAACTCAGCACTGTGGAAGGAGTAGAAAATATTGCAGTATATCAATCCATTACACTAGATTTTCCATGTAGTGAAGACATATGTAGTGGTGCACTGAAAAACATACCTTTATACTCAGGAGAACGCATATTCGAAGGAGTTGCGCAACACATCTTGTCCAAAAAGGGAGATGTGCTACGCATCCCCATCAGTGCACCACAGTGCAACATTACAAAGGGCACAATGATACACTCACATGGGATGGCTTGATGATGCTGCACTGGTGGTGGTGGTGGAGTTTACATGCATATGCAGTGCAGCAACATATTTTTTGTAAATGCAGAGCTCCACCAATCTGTGCAGTGTACAAATAAGCCATGAAAAGCAGGCTTCACCTTTCCAGTCACCCATATATGGGCGTCGGTAGTACTCACGACTACTGTGCAGGCTGCCACTCACAGTGGTCAACTGCCAACACTAGCCCAAGCTCCAAACCATCAAAGGCACAAAAGTCTGCAATGCACCTACCTGGTACTGTACTGGATACACCACACCAGGCATGAATATAGTACATGATAGAATCAACACCATAGAATGTTGGTATTGGAGTGCTCCCCCCCCCCCCCCCCCATGGCATAACACCTAATCCAGTAGTACATATACTTCCAATACCAGACAGTGTTATTGTTTTGGACCCCCTGCCCACACCATCAGTGATACAACAACAATATAAGTATGGAGTTTTAGCACCGTTACACAGAGAAGAGGAATCTGCCACCACCCCACCATTCACAGCAAGTGGTACATCCCACCACTCCCTTACATGGACATCCACCAAGTGACAGGCACCAGGCAGCTGTCATAATATATGACACTGCCCATTCATCGTGTTTGGCAACCAATGAGCAGTGTCCTACACTCAACAGTCCTACAGTCAATGGTGTGGGTATGGTGGGTACAGGTTCTGCTTCAATATGGAATGGTTGTTAGACTCGATATTTCAGCTGTCGGGGGATCACGGATGGGTGGTGTGGGGGAGTGGTCAGTACAGTACCAGGGACTGTGATGTTTGTGATGCTCTGCCCCTGCTTTTGGTTATCTGTATGATAGTTATATTATAAATAACTGGTCTATGTATGAAATTGTCTCACACATGTTAGCTGATTTGGCCTGTAACTTTAAAGGTCAGTAGCTGAAACTACAGGATATAATAAAACTGACCAGGGGAACCAGCTAATTAACTGCCTTCCTTCCAGAGGGCATTTTATTACCATTTTATGACCTGCCCAGGCTTTTGAAGTTGAAACCAAACATAACGTTTATGACTAACAGTATGAAGAGTAGTTTGGCAGGTTCCTCTAAAATTTTAACATGCAGCCAAAAAATAGTGACAAATGGTAGGATTGTTAAGTTCAAAGAGAAATGTTTGATTAAAGAATGTCATATTTAGGAAATGTTTTTTTCTGATGTTACCATTGATTAAAAATACCTCCTGGTAGAAATTATGCTAGAATTAATTCTAAAAGGAGGAGCTAACTGAATCACCAAAAGGGGGTGGAGAGATAGAGCTTCACAAGAACGTCCATCTGGGAAAAAGTGACATATCATCTTGGGTTCTGAGACAGAAAGTTTTCTCTAACTTAGACGCACTTAGAAAGGTAATACTTAGAAAGAAGTCAATTCTTTGTGGTAGGAGTGTTTTGTCTGTAACTTCCTGTTTATTTTATATGATTGTACGCTGTATGATATATTGTTCTGTGTTTAATTTTACCTGTTTATCATATTTTTAGTAAACAACCATTTCTTTGAAATACTGCCTGGGTGTCTTCTCAGTTTCTTTTTGCATGTGAAGTGCCTGTATTTTAAGTCTGACAGCTGTTGAAAAGTTTGATTGTGTACCAAGCTTGTATGATAAGGTAAGAATATACTTAAGGTCTCTTACAGAGTTTTAAGGGTTCATTTTGGAAGCTTGGCTGGGTGCCCCTGATGAAAGATTGTACTGCAGTCCTGAAGAGGATACATATCTGAGCCTGTACATTGGGTATACTAACATAAGGTTCACAGTTTGAATCACCCCAGAACTCGAGGCTAAAGGTGATTCAGACCCAAAGCAGACAGGAGGGTTACCCTGTCTGTTACCTGTTCACACTATTGCACTCTGAGGTTAGCACTGTGGGAGCAGAGGGCCTGGCCTGCGGAGTTCATTTGTGACAGATTTGGTTGGCAGCGGTGGGATAAAATATTGGTAACAAAAGCTTTAAAAGTTCAGTGTATCACCTTAATACTGTACAGCTCACTTGCAAAATTAGACAGTGATTTATTTTAAAAAGGTAAACAGAACTATATAATTTTGCTTACAGTCAAAGTTCGTACCTGTTTTAGTTTTTTTCCAAGTGCAAGTTAAAGTAGCCATAGTTAGGGAAGAAGAAGGCTTCCAACTACAGTGGGTACACTGTAAACTTCTTGAGGCACTTGCGCCAGGATAGTGGAGTCCTGCATGAAGGGAAAGCCAACAAGCAGAACCTCATGGAGGCTCTGATGGCCGCAGATGCCCAGAGCCTCGAGTCAGAGTCTGTGACTGAAAAGGGACAAACCTTGAGCATGGAGGAGCCAGGGGCCAGTGCAGTGTCCAGATCCAGTAAGGAGGATAGCAGTGCCAGTGGAAGCAAAGGGCCACAGCAGTAGGGGAAGGTCACCAGCATTCTGGAGCCAGACATGATCTGGTTGCAGATGGAGCTGTGGAGGATGGAGCTGGAGTTCCAGAAAGAAGAGAAGTGAGAGCAGTGAGCAGCAGAGGAGAAGAGGGAGTGAGAACACTGAGAAGCTGAGTGAGAACAGTGAGAAGCGGAGCGTGAACAGCGAGAGGCTGACTGTGAAGAGTGTGAGCACCAGAGGCAACATGAACTGGAGAAGCTATGACTCCAACCCCCAGCACCAGCACAGGTAAGTGGCTTGGGTTTAACTGGAACTACTACAGGACTAGGTTACAAATTAAAAGACAAAGAACCTCTGTGCACAAACACTGAGCCAAGGGTTACCCCAAAGGGCATTTGGCTGGGAAGCCAAGTTTCAAGAAAATACAAAATCATACATGCCCACACACTGCAAAGCATCATGGACTGCATATGCAAATCACCACAGAATGTTATGCTGGTCCAACTTTAAGCAGAATTGCATGGTGCCGAAAGGCCTCTCACACAGTTTGCAAAGGGTGCTAGGGGTAACTCTTGCCTCAGTGTTTGCGCACTGAGGTTTTTTGTCTTTTAAATAGTTTTTTATTTTAATGGGTTCACCACAATATAACCCAGACAGACCATCCTTGGGTAGCTGGTTCATTCCACTGGGGTGTCAAACAGATGAGGCATACTGATGAGTCCTGGTAAGACGAAACACATGTCTATGTCATCTGTTAGCACCCTTTGCAAACTGTGTGAGAGGCCTTTTGGCACCATGCAATTCTGCTTAAAGTTGGACCAGCATAACATTCTGTGGTGATTTGCATATGCAGTCCATGATGCTTTGCATTGTGTGGGCATGTATGATTTTGTATTTTCTTGAAACTTGGCTTCCCAGCCAAATGCCCTTTGGGGTAACCCTTGCCTCAATGTTTGCGCACAGAGGTTCTTTGTCTTTTAAATAGTTTTTTTTTAATGGGTTCACCGCAATATAACCCAGACAGACCGTCTTAGGGTAGCTGGTTCATTCCACTGGGGTGTCAAACAGACGAGGCATACTGATGAATCCTGGTAGGACGAAACATGTGTCTATGTCATCTGTTAGCACCCTTTGCAAACTGTGTGAAATGCCTTTCGGCACCATGCATTTCTGCTTAAAGTAAGACCAGTGTAACATTCTGTGGTGATTTGCATATGCAGTCCATGATGCTTTGCATTGTGTGGGCATGTGTGATTTTGTACAAATTAAATTCCATATTGACAGCCAAATTTAAAGAGGGGAGGATATGGATGCCTTTTTGAATTCCTTTGAAAAAGTTTGCATTCAGGCAAATATTCTTAGAGAGTCCTGGAGCGTCCAGTTATCCTCATTACTTACCAGGAAAGCTCAGGATGCATTGGGTCAAATAGACAATGAGGACAGTAATGATTACAGTAAATTGAAAACTGCACTTTAAAAAAAGTATGATTTAACTGCAGAAGCATACAGAGCTAAATTTGTAAGCTCAGAAGAAGTCCTGACATGAGCTATGAGGAGCTAGCCACAAAACAACGTCAGTTTTTAAAATGTTGGTGGAAAGGAATTGAAGCAAACTCTGTAGATAAAATTTTAAATGCTATATTGTTAGAGCAGTTTTTTGGGGCGTGCCCAGCAGAGCTGAAAACCTGGCTGGAGGACTGAGATCCAAAAACAGTGCAAGAGGCTGCTGAACACTCGGACTGCTATGCGAAGAGCAGACCTGCTCTGAGAGTGAATGGGGTTGACGCAGCAGTGCAGAAAGGGAAAAGTGCACCTTCAGGGCAGCTAAAACCCTCACTGCCTCCACCGAAACCAGTTAGCCCCCGGTTTCAAAAAAAAGATTTTTCTGAGAAAAGAAACGAATGGTGAGTTTGCAAAGAAACTGGGCATATTGCCAGACAGTGTCCCAAAAGGATGAGCAATATGCAAAGTGCTGCTAGGAAAGAAGTGGGTTGTTTGTGTGTCCCTGAAAGCATGCCTGTAAACATGAGGGAACACATGCACCCAGTCACTAGGAATGGTGTACAGACACAAGGGTTAAGAGACACAGGGGCATCCCAGACATTGGTAAAAGGGGATCTGGTCGAGCCTGGTCAGCTTATACCCAATAAATTTGTAACTGCACAAGGGTTCACTGGGGAGGAGAAGACATTGCCACTCACTAGTGTTCTCCTAGACTGGGGTGAGACAGGGAGAACCATGCAACAGGTTGCAATAGCAGAAACTTTAGCAACTGATGTAATTTTCTGCAAAAATCTCAAACAGGGGATGGTGTGTGCATTACCCGTAGCCAAGTGGCAAAGGAAAATTGTGGTGCCCCAGACCCCATAGAAGCCACTGTGGAAACCACTGGGAGGCTGGTTCCCCAGCCTGGGTCTCCTGATATGGAGACTAATGAAAGGGGGGGTAGACATTTCCCTGGTAGCAGTTAACCAAACAACTACAGAGGGTTGCTCTGAGGTTGGAGGGCTGACCCATTGTCAGAGGGTTTGGGTTGGCAGTGATCTTGAGTGCCCTGATGCTAGGGCTAGGGACCCTAGTTTAGAGACTGAAGGGTACCTGTCCCATGCCTTGGGAATGTGTAAGGAGTTTGCAGCTGTTCAGAAAAGTGACCCTAGTCTACAGAAGCTGAGGGCTTGGGAAGACTCTGACAGAGCACAGGGAGGTAATGGAAAACATAAAGTGTATTGGGAAAATGGACTGATGTATATGCAGGATGCTAAGACAGAGGGAGGGGTGTTAGGCAGGCAGTTTGTTGTTCCCCAAGGGTACCGTGAGCAGTTGCTCAAGACTGCATATGATATTCCCTTGTGTGGTCATCTGGGAATCGTGTGTACTATGCAGTGGTTGGCTCAGAATTTCTATTGGCCCAACTTCACCCAGTAGGTGGCAGAGTATTTTAGGTCTTGTCACTGGTGCCAAGAAATAGGAAAGGCAGATAAGAAAACTCAAGCTGCCCTAATTCCATTGCCCATAGTGAAGGAGCCATTCCAGAAGGAGGGAATGGATATTGTGGGGCCTTTAAATACCCCCAGCTCCTCTGGGAAGAGGTTCATCCTAACTGTGGTGGATTATGCCACCCGATATCCAGAGGCAGTCGCCCTATCCTCACTGAGGATAGACAAAGTGACAGATGCCTTACTAGGGATTTTCTCCCGTGTTGGGTTTCAGCAAGAGGTTATCACCGATCGAGGGGGTTCCTTCATGTCGGACCTGATGAACTGTTTGTGGGAGAAGTGTGGGGTGGTGCAGAGATGCACAACACCATATCACCCACAAGCCAACAGGCTAGTGGAAAGATTTAATGGTACCCTTAAGTCAATGCTCCAAGTGTTTGCTGAACAGCATGGGAGGGACTGGGAGAAATACCTTTCCCACCTGCTGTTTGCATACAGAGAGGTGCCCCTAGAGTTGACAGGGTTTTCCCCCGTTGAGCTCTTATATGGATGCCGGGTACATGGGCCCCTAGACTTCATCTGGGAGGACTGGGAAGGCAAGCACACCACCAAGGGAACTCCCATAGTGGATTATGTCCTTAGGTTTAGGGAGAGGCTGAAGGAGCTTATGGGGACAGCCCAGAGCAACCTGACAGCTGCCCAACAAAAACAAGAAGTGTGGTATGACCGCAGAGCTAGAGCTTGCTTGTACACGGTGGGTCAGGAGGTTATGATCCTAATTCCAGTCTGGAAAGACAAGCTGCAAGCTGAGTGGGCAGGACCATACAAACTAGCCAGAAAGGTAAATGATGTGAACTGTATCATAGAGTTATCTGACAAAAGACATACAGAAAGAATGTACCTTGTCATCATGATGAAGACATATGCTAATAGGGCTGACTTGGTGTTTGCAGTGTGTAGTCCAAGGGAGGGGATGGATGAAGGAGACCCCCTTCTGGACTTGCTGGAAGAAAGCAAGCGGGAGTTCTCTGTGAGGCAGTTAAATTGTCACCCCAGTTGGCCTTGAACCAAATCCAGGAAGTAAGGGAGGTTTTAGCAGACTCTGCCCCACTGTTCTTAGCACCAAGTCTGGACTAACCTCCTTAGCAACACATGATGTGGAGACAGGGATGCAGGCGCTCATATGGTGAATGGCATATTGGGTGTCAGAGGCTGTCCAGAAGGACATTAGGAGGGAGGTGGAGGAAATGCTGAATTTAGGGGTAATCCAGAGATCCAACATCCCCTGGGCCTCACCCGTAGTCCTTGTGCCCAAGCCAGATGGCTGTATTCATTTTTGTGTGGACTGTCATGGACTAAATGCAGTCACAAAGTCAGATGCCCACTCGATGCCACAGACAGATGAACTCCTGGACCAGTTGGGAAGGGCGACCTACCTTACAACTATTGACCTGACAAAGGGGTATTGGCAGGTAGAGTTAACTGCCAGAACTAGGGAGAGGTTGGCCTTCATCACTCTGATAGCGTTATTTGAATTCAAAGTAATGCCTTTCGAAATGAAGAATGTCCCTGCCACTTTCCAAAGGTTGGTGAACAAGGTGTTAAATGGTGCTGAGGAGTATGCTGTGGCATACCTGGATGACAGTGCCATCTTTAGTGCCAGTAGGGAGGAACCCCTGTCCCACCTTAGGGAAGTGCTGGACAGAATACATTGGGCCGGGCTCACTGTAAAGTTGAGAAGTGCCAGGTGGCCATGGCTGAAGTGGCATATCTTGGGCATGTTGTAGGCTGGGGCCAGCTCTGTCCTAACTAAGTAAAACTAGAGGAGATCAAGGCATGGCCCAGACCAAAAACACAGAAGCAGGTCAGGAGTTTTCTAGGGGCAGCTGGGTACTATAAGAAATTTGTACCAAATTACAATGCCCTGGCTGCTCCCCTATCTGACCTGGTAAAGGAAAGGATGCCTCAGAAAATTACCTGGGGACCAGCCTGTGAAAAGCCTTTACCAGACTGAAGGAGGCACTGTGCACTGCTCCTGCATTGAGAAGTCCAGACTATAGCAGACCCTTTATAGTCCAGACTGACACCTCAAATATGGGTATTGGGGCAGTGCTGAGTCAGATATCCAAGAAAGGGAGAGATCACCCCAATGTTTACCTAAGTAAAAAGTTACTTCCCAGGGAGCAGGCATACTCTACTCTGGAAAAAGAGTGTCTTGCTATGGTGTGGGCCTTAAAAAAGTTAGAGCCATACTTATACGGGTAGCATTTTGAGGTACAAACTGACCACAAGCCCCTGGTTTGGCTGGCACAAATGGGTAAGACGAATGGTAGACTATTAAGATGGAGTCTTGCCTTGTAAGGGTATGACATGATGATCTTACATAGGGCTGGAGCAACCAGTCAGAGTGCAGATGGCTTGTGGTGTCTATATGAGGTATGAACTGATTTGTGGAGCTCATCCTATGCAGGGGATAGAGCCCCCACATTCAGTTTAGGCGGGGAGGAGTGTGACGCTCTGCCCCTGCTTCTGGTTACCTGCATGATATTTATATTATAAATAACTGGTCTGTGTGTGAAATTGTCTCACACAAGTTAGCAGATTTGGCCTGTAACTTTAAAGGTCAGTAGCTAGAACTACAGGATTTAATTAAACTGACCAGGGGAACCAGTTCATTAACTGCTTTCCTTCCAGAGGGCATATTATTACCTTTTTATGACCTGCCCAGGCTTTTGAAGTTGAAACCAAATATAAAGTTTATGACATAGCAGGATGAAGAGTAATTTGGCAGGTTCCTCTAAAATGTTAACATGCAGCCAAGAAATAATGACGAATGGTAGGATTGTTAAGTTCAAAGAGAAATGTTTGCTTAAAGGATGTCAAATTTAGGAATTTTTTTTTCTGATGTTACCATTAATTAAAATACCTCCTGGTAGAAATTATGTTAGAATTAATTCAAAAAGGAGGAGCTAGCTGACACACCAAAAAGGGATGGAGAAATGGAGTTTCACATGAACATCCATCTGGGGAAAAAGTGACATATCATCTTAAGCTCTGAGACAAAAAGTTCTCTCTAACTTAAACTCACTTAGAAAGGTAATACTTAGAAGGAAATTAAGTCTTTGTGGTAGTAGTGTTTTGTCTGTAACTTCCTGTTTATTTTACATGATTGTACGCTGTATGATATATTATTCTGTGTTTAATTTTACCTTTTTATCATATTTTTAGTAAACAACCATTTCTTTGAAATACTGCCTGGGTGTCTTCTCAGTTTCTTTTTGCATGTGAAGTGCCTGTATTTTATGTCAGACAGCTGTTGAAAAGCTTGATTGTGTACTAAGCTTGTATGATATGGTAAGAATATACCTAAGGTCTCTTACAGAGTTTTAAGGGTTCATTTTGGAAGCCTGGCTTGGTGCCCCTGGTGAAAGATTGTACTACAGTCCTGAAGAGGGTACATATCTGAGCCTGTACATTGGGTATGCTAGCATAAGGTTCACAGTTTGAATCCCCCCCAGAACTCGAGGCTAAAGGTGATTCAGACTCAAAGCAGACAGGAGGGTTACCCTGTCTGTTACCTCTTCACACTATTGCACTCTGTGGTTGGCACTGTGGGAGCAGAGGGCCTGAGCTGCAGAGTGCATTTGTGATAATTGTGATTCAATGTGGTACTGGATTTTGGGCTGTGAGATGGGGGCCGGGGAAACACTGGAGTACCAGGAACTGGGATTAGTGTACACCGGGAAATGTATTTGGGCCTGGTTGGGTGCAGTAGCATACCTGTCTTAGTGAAAACATACGGCTACTAGACATTGGGTATAGTGGCTGCGCAGGTGTGTGAGTTATGGATACCGATGGTGGTGAGGGATGGGGCAGGGTGATATGTTTGTACAGGGCAGAGAGATCAGGAGTGGGTGTGGAGTAACAGTACAGGAGCATCCACACATGCACAGTCTTCCAAATGTGACCATAATGAGCATGCATGTGTCTGTTTGGTCCATGCATAACTACCGTGCTAATTTCAATATTGTGGCTCACGATGTAAATTTGTGGAACATTGCCTGCAGGATGCACAGGCACAGCACACATAGCCTGCATTTATTCCATCACTGGGATATGCTGGGCACAGTGTCCTTCACAACCCCATGTGAGCTTCGCAACCGTGGTTCCACATTGAAACATGAAGCTTGTTGCAGTTCACTCACCCATCGTGTGTGAATATGGCATTCGGTTGCAGCACCACAACAATATGGGTGGCTCACCAGGATGTGCCATGCAACATCACACATTTGAATATGTGGGTGCATGACGAATAATGACATAGCAGAATATATGTTGTCAGAATAAAACTGATGTACTTACTCATGCTGAAAGTGTAAAGTGTCTTCTTCTGAGTACTGCTGTCGAAGCTGATAGTACATGGCTTTGAGGACCCTTCGGTCAAGGCATACTCCATGGAATCCAGGATGGGTGGTGATACAGGAGACATGTTGTTCTTCACCTTCAGTGTTGTATAGATCAATCTTTTGTTGAAATTGTTCAGACTGTCTGCAGCAGGTACTTGAGATGCCATCCATCATGGGAACACAGTTTCCACAGGTGCACCTAGAAAAGGGAATGGGAAAAAGTTAGAGGTACAGAAGGAAGACATTCACGGTTATGCCCACTGAGTGAAACACACAGCCCACCACGACCATCACAATGCAAACACTAGATGGATACTTCAAAGGAAAGTGTTGTGGTGACCATAACAAGACCTCTCCACACCCACACCGAGATGCCAAACTGTTTCTGTCCAGTACAAGATGCAGATAAAACACATCTTGACAGACATGCTGCATGCATTTTGAACATGACCGATAACATTTCATGAAATTCATACATAATGCTGCCATGACTATCTCAATGCTTGTATAGGTCACTGGTAAGGCTGCATGTAGAGTATGGAGTTCAGTATTGGTGCCTACACTGAAAAAAGGATATTAACCTGATGAGGAAGATCCAGAGGAGGGCTACAAAGATGATAGCAGGTCAGCAGGGTAAGGCATAACAGGAGAGGTTGAGGGCAGTGAACATGTACTACCTGGAAGACAGGGGAGAGAGAGAGAGAGAGAGAGAGAGGGAACATGAGTGGAACCTTCAAGCACTTGAAAGGGATAAATAACCATAAGACAATGTAACACAGTCATAAAATGGAGAGTGAGAGGTTTAGTAGAGCGGTCAGGAAGCACTTCCTCACAGAGTGGATGGTAGACACTTGTAATGCAATGCAGGAGGAGGAGGTCATCTCGTTACTGGGAAGCTTTAAAATAGGCTGGGATAGGCATAGAGGAAGGGAAGGATCATGGGAAGGGAGGATGGGAGGAGTGGGGAAACACAGAAACATAAAAACATAGACTTTGACAGCAGATAAGGACCACCTGGCCTACCCAGTCTGCCCATTTTTCTACCAATTGGCTAAGCTGCAGATCCTAGTTAACCAACAACTTACTTCCTCCTGCCCCTCACCAGAATTTCCTTATCTCTGTCCCATGCATTCTTGAATTCCTCCACTGTTTTTGACCCCACAACCTCCTCAGGAAGGCTGTTCCATGCGTCCACCACCCTCTCTATGAAAAAATACTTCCTCACATTGGCCCTAAGCCTTCCCCCCTCTATCTTCAAATAGTTCCCCCTTGTTATTGCACATCTCTTTTTCTGAAATATACTACCCTCTGTTACAAATGTACCCCACAGATCAGGCCCTCTGCTCCCACAGTGCCAACCTCAGAGTGCAATAGTGTGAACAGGTAACAGACAGGGTAACCCTCTTGTCTGCTTTGGGTCCAAATCACCTGTAGTCTCGAGTACTGGGGGGGATTCAAACCGTGAACCTTATGCTAGCATACCCAATGTACAGGCTCAGATATGTACTCTCTTCAGGGATTGTGGTACAATCCTTTGCCAGGGGCACCTAGCCAGGTCTCCAAAATGAATCCTTAAAACTCTATAAGAGATCTTAGGTATATTCTTACTTTTTCAAGCTTAGTAACACCATCAAGCCTTTTAAACAGTTGTCAGACTTAAAATACAGGCACTTCACATGCAAAAAGAATCTGAGAAGACACCCAGGCAGTACCTTAAAGAAAATGTGATTTACTAGAATATGATAAACACAGATAAAATAACATACATAACAAATATCACAAATCTCACAGTCATCTACAAATAAAAAAAGGAAAGTAACTGAAATCCAAACTCCTACCACAGACACCTAATTCTTCTCTAAGTGTTTCCTTCAAGTGGTTGTTAAATCAGAGAACTGTCTTTCTCTCAGAGTCCCAAGAATGATATCACAAATTTCAGAAACAATGATACATTTTCAACTCTATCTCCCCACCCCCTTGGTGAGTCATCTAACTCCTCCTTTTAGAATTAATTTTTACAAACATAATTTCTTACCAGGATGTATTTTAAAATTAATGGTACATCAGAAGAAAAAAAAATTCTTAAATATTGCATCCTTTAATTAAATATTTCCTTTTGATCTTAACATTCCCACATCTGTCATGTTCCTTGGCTGATTTCCTGTGCCATTGAGATCTGAGGTATTTATAACTCTTCAGCTAGGTGCTAAATAGAGAGGAACCAACCCAATTACCTTCCTCTTGAAACGTCATAAAATTCATATTTAAGTTCTAACTTCAAAAACAGCAGCACACAATAAACTGTCTCTGGAAGGATGTCTCAATTAACTATTTTCCTCCTGGTCTGTTTAATTACATACTGTAGTTCTCAGTCTCTGACACCTTGAAGTTACAGGCTAAATTCCTCACACACTGAAATGTCATACACAGACCATGTATTTATAATACCAATATCATACAATAATCATAAGCAAGGGGGAGAGCATCACAATCCTCCCCACCTAGACTAAATTTGGGGGCTCTATCCCCTGCATGGGATGATCTCCCTAAGTCAGTTCATTCCTCATATAGACATGACAAGCCATTTGCATTCTGGTTCGTTGCTCCAGCCCTATGTAAGATCATCATGTCATACCCTTGCAAGGCAAGACTCCATATTGATAGTCTACCATTTCTTTTTCCCATTTGTGTCAGCCAAACCAGGGGGTTGTGGCCAGTGTGTACCTCAAAATGCTGCCTGTATAAGTATGGCTCTAACTTCTTTAGGACCCACACCATGGCAAGACACTCTTTTTCCACAGTAGAGTATGCCTGCTCCCTGGGAGGTGACTTTTTACTCAGGTACACAATGGGGTGATCCTTCCCTTGGTTGGATGTCTGGTTCAGTACTGCCCCAATACCCACATTTGAGGCATCAGTCTGAACTATAAAGGGTCTGCTACAGTCAGGACTTCTCAACACAGGAGCACTGCACAGTGCCTCCTTCAGTCTGGTAAAGGCTTTTTCACAGGCTGGTTCCCAGGTAATTTTCTTAGGCATCCTTTTCTTTACCAGGTCAGACAGGGGAGCAGCCAGGGCACTGTAATTGGGTACAAATTTCCTATAGAACCCTGCTGTTCCTAGAAACCTCCTGACCTGCTTCTGCATTTCTGGTATGAGCCATGCCTTGATCACCTCTATTTTCACTTGGTTAAGACAGAGCTCTCCCCAGCCTACAACATGCCCAAGGTATGCCACTTCAGCCATGGCCACCTGGCACGTCTCAGCTTTGGCAGTGAGCCTGACGCTCTGTATCCTGCCCAGCACTTCCCTAAGGTGGGACAGGTGTTCCTCCCAGCTGGCACTAAAGATGGCAATGTCATCCAGACACGCCACAGCGTACTCCTCAGCACCACTTAACACCTGGTTCACCAACCTTTGGAAAGTGGTTGAGGCGTTCTTCATTCTGAAAGGCATTACTTTGAATTCAAATAACCTGATCAGAGTGATGAAGGCTGACTTCTCCCTAGCTCTATCAGTTAATTCTACCTGCCAATACCCCTTTGTCAGGTCAATAGTTGTAAGGTAGGTCGCCCTTCCCAACTGGTCCAGGAGTTCATCCGTCCTTGGCATTGGGGTGGGCATCTGACTTCATGACTGCATTCAGTCCATGATAGTCCACACAAAAATAAGTAGAGCCATTGGCTTGGGCACAAGGACTATGGGTGAGGCCTAGGGGCTGTGGGATCTCTGTATTACCCCTCAATCCAGCATTTCTTCCACCTTCCTCCTACTGCCCTTTTTGGCAGTCTCTGACAGCCGATATGCTGTCCGCCATATGGGTGTCTGTGTCCCTGTCTCCACATCATGTATCGCTAAGGGGGTTAGGCCAGGCTTGGTGCTATACAGTGGGGCAAAGTCTGCTAAAACCTCCCTTACTTCCTGGATCTTGTCCTGGGCCAGCTGGGGGTGACAATTTAATTGCCTTCACAGAGGACTCCTGCTTGCTTTTTTCCAGCAAGTCCAGAAGGGCATCTCCTTTGTCCGTCCCCCTTCCTAGGACTACATACTGCAAACACCAAGTCAGCCCTATTAGCATATGGCTTCATCTTGTTGACATGGTACATTCTTTCTGTATGTCTTTTGTCAGGTAACTCTAGGATATAGTTCACGTCATTTACCTTTCTGGCTACTTTGTACGGTCCTGCCCACTCAGTCTACAGCTTGTCCTTCTGGACTGGGATGAGGACCATGACTTCCTGACCCACCATGTACGAGTGAGCTCTGGCTCTGCGGTCGAACCACACTTCTTGTTTTTGTTGGGCAGCTGTCAGGTTGCTCTGGGCTGTTCCCATGAGCTCCTTCAGCCTTTCCCTAAACCTAAGGACATAATCCACTATGGGAGTTCTCTGGGTGATGTGCTTGCCTTCCCAGTCCTCCTGGATCAAGTCTAGGGGCCCATGTACCCAGCATCCATATAAGAGCTCGAAGGGAGAAAACCCTGTTGACTCTTGGGGCACCTCCCTGTATGCAAACAACAGGTGGGGAAGGTATTTCTCCCAGTCCCTCCCATGTTCTTCAGCAAATACTTGGAGCACTGACTTCAGGGTACTGTTAAAATCTTTCCACATGCCCATTGACTTGTGGGTGATAAGGAGTCATGCATCTCTGCACCACCGTGCACCTCTGCCACAAACATTTCATCAGGTCCAACATGAAGGAACCCCCTTGATCGGTGATAACCTCTTGCAGAAAACCAGCACAGGAGAAAATCCCAAGTAAGGCATCTGCCACTTTGTCTGTCCTCAGTGAGGATAGGGCGACTGGGTACTAGATGGCATAATCCACCACAGTCAGGTGAACCTCTTCCCGGAAGAGCTGGGGGTATTTAAAGGCCCCACAATATACATTCCTACCCTCTGGAATGGCTCCTTCACTTCGGGCAATGGAATTAGGATGGCTTGGGTTTTCTTACCTGCCTTCCCTATTTCTTGGCACTGGTGGCAAGATCTAAAATACTCCTTCACCTGCTGGGTGAAGTTGGGCCAATAGAAATTCTGGGCCAACTGCTGTGTAGTGATCATGATTCCCAGATGACCACACAAGGGAATATCATGTGCAATCTTGAGCAACTGCTCACGGTACACCTGGGGAATGACAAGCTGCCTGCCTATCACCCCTCCCTCTAACCTAGCATTCTGTGTATACATCAGTCCATTTTCCCAATAAACTTTATGTTTCCCATACCCTCGCTGTGCTCTGTCAGAGTCTGCCCAAACCCTCAGCTTCTCTAGACTAGGGTTACTTTTCTGAGCAGCTGCAAACTCCATACACATTCCCGAGGAATGGGACAGGTCCCCTTCAGTATCTAAACTATGCTCCGTAGCTCTAGCATCAGGGATCTCTGCAACACTGCCATCCCTAACCCTCTGAGGATGGATCACTTCTCCTTCCTTGGAGTAACCCTCCATAGCTGTTTGGTTAACTGCTACTGGGGAAATTTCTACCCCCCCTTCATTCATCTCCATATCATGAGACACAGGCTGGGGAACCAGCCTCCCAGTGGTTTCCACAGTGGCTTCTATGGTGTTCAGAGAACTACAATTGTTCCTTGCCACTTGGCTATAGGTAACTGCACACATCATCCCCTCTTTGAGATTGTTGCCCAGGATGAAGTCAACTCCTAAGGTTTCTGCTACAGCAACCTGTTGCACAGTTCCCCTTGTTTCACCCCAGTCTAGGAGAACACTAGCGAGTGGCAATGTTTTCTCCTCCCCAGTGAGCCCTTGTACAGTTACAAATTTATTGGATATAAGCTGACCAGGTTCTACCAGATCCCCTTTTACCAATGCCAGGGATGCCCCTGTGTCTCTTAACCCTTGTGTCTGAACACCATTCCCAGTGACTGGGTGCATGTGTTCCCTCATGTTTACAGGCATGCTTTCAGGAACACACAAACAACCCACTTATTTCCTAGCACCACTCTGCATATTGCTCATCATTTTGCAACACTGTCTGGCAATATGCCCAGTTTCTTTGCAAACCCACCATTAGTTTCTTTTCTCAGAAAAATCTTTTTTTTGAAACCTGGGGATAACTGGTTTTGGTGGAGGCAATGAGGGATTTAGCTGCCCTGAAGGTGCGCATTTCCCTTTCTGCACTGCTACCCCTGCCCCATTTGCTCTCAGAGCAGGTCTGCTCTTCGCATAGCAGTCAGAGAGTTCAGCAGCTTCTTGCACTGTATTTGGATCTCGGTCCTCCAGCCAGGTTTTCAGCTCTGCTTGGTATGCCCCAAGTAACTGCTCTAACAATGTGTCATTTTCAATTCCATCTAGAGTTTACTTCAATCCCTTCCCACCAATGTTTTAAAAACTGACGTTGTTTCATGGCTAGCTCCTCTTAGCTCATGTCAGGGCTTCTGCTGAGCTTATGGAATCTATGTTTCTGCAGTTAACTCATACTGTTTAAAAAGTGCAGCTTTCAGTTTATTGTAATCATTACTGTCCTCATTGTCCATTTGACCCAATGCATCCCGAGCTATCCAGATAAGTAGCGGGGATAGCTGGAAGTTCCAGGACCCTCTAGGAATATTTGCCTGAATACAAACTTTTTCAAAGGAATTTAAAAAGGCATACATATCCTCCCCCTCTTTAAATTCAGCTATCAATTTGGAATTTAATTTGTAACCCAGTCCTGTAGTTCCAACTAAACCCAGGCCCCTTACCTGCTCTGGTGCTGGGCATTGTAGTCGTAGCTTCTCCAGTTCATGTTCTCTCTGGTGCTCATGCTCTTCACTGTCAGCCTCTTGCTGTCCCCGCTCCCTCTTCTCATCTGTGGCTTGCTGTTCTCACTCCCTCTTCTCCTCTGCGGCTCGCTGCTCTTGCCTCTCCTCTCTCTCGAATTCCTGCTTCCATTGTTCGAACTCCAGTACCATCCTCTGCAACTCCATTTTCAGCTTGATGGCTTCTGGTTCCAGAATGCTGGTGATCTTCCCCTGCTACTGTGGCCCTTAGCTTACACTGGCCCTGCTATCCTTCTTACTGAATCTGGACACTGTACTGGCTGCTGGCCCCTCCATGCCCAAAGTTCGGCCCTGTTCAGTCAAGGACTGTGACTTGACACTGGGCATCAGCAGCCATCAGAGCATCTATGAGATTCTGCTTGTTGGCTTTCCCTTCATACTGGACTCCTCTGTCCTGGCACAACTTCCTCAAATAGCTATGCATAAAAACTGTACATACAGTAACATTACAGTGTACCTGCTGTAGTTGGAAGCCATCTTCTTCCTAACTATGGCTACTGTAACTTGCACTTTAGAAAAAATTAATAAAACAGGTAGGAACTTTGACTGTAAGCAAAATGATATAGTTCTGTTTCTCTTTTTAAAATTAAATCACTGCCTTATTTTGCAACTGAGCTGTACAGTATTAAGCTGGCACTCTGAACTGTTAAAGCTTGTGTTACCAATGATTTTAAATTGCACCGCTGCCAACCAAATTTGTCACAAACGCACTCCACAGGCCAGGCCCTCTGCTCCCACAGTGCCAACCTCAGAGTGCAATAGTGTGAACAGGAAACAGACATGGTAACCCTCCTGTCTGCTTTGGGTCCAAATCACCTTTAGCCTTGAGTTCTGGGGGGATTCAAACTGAGAACCTTATACTAGCATACCCAATGTACAGGTTCAGATATGTGCTCTCTTCGGGGATTGCGGTATGATCCTTTGCCTGGGGCACCTAGCCAGGTCTCCAAAATAAACCCTTAAAACTCTATAAGAGACCTTAGGTATATTCTTACCTTTTTCAAGCTTAGTAACACCATCAAGCCTTTTAAACAGTTGTTAGACTTAAAATACAGGCACTTCACATGCAAAAAGAAACTGAGAAGACACCCAGGCAGCATCTTAAAGAAAATGTGATTTGCTAGAATATGATAAAAACCGATAAAATAATATACAGAACACATAACACAAATCTCGCAGTCATCTACAAATAAAAAAAAGGAAAGTTACAGAACTCCAAACTCCTACCACAGACACTTAATTCTTGTCTGTTTAAATGTTTCCTTTATGTGCTTGTTAAATCAGAGAACTGTCTTTCTCTCAGAGTCCCAAGAATGGTTTCCCACATTTCAGAAACAATGATAAATTTTTTACTCTAGCTCCTCCTTTTAGAATTAAGTCTTACAAACATAATTTACTACCAGGATGTATTTTAAAATTAATGGTACATCAGAAGAAAAATACATTTCCTAAATATGGCATCCTTTAATTAAACATTTCCCTTTGATCTTAACATTCCCACATCTGTCATGTCCCTTGGCTGATTTCCTGTGCCAGTGAGATCTGAGGTATTTTATTACTCCTCAGCTAGGTGCTAAATGGAGAGAAACTAACCCAATGACCCTTCTCTTGAAACATCATAAAATTCGTATATAAGTTCTAACTTCAAAAGCAGCAGCAAGCAATAAACAGTCTCTGGAAGGATATCTCAATTAACTGTTTTCCTCCTGGTCTGTTTAATTACATCCTGTAGTTCTCAGCCACTGGCACCTTGAAGTTACAGGCCAAATTTCTCACACACTGAAATGTCATACACAGACCATGTATTTACAATACCAATATCATACAATAATCATAAGCAAGGGGGACAGCGTCACACCCTCTTGGACTTTGTTGATTCCCTTGAGGTACTTAAAGGTCTCTCTCATGTGCCCCTTCTCCCTTCTTTCCTCTAGGGTATACATATTGAGCTCCTTCAGTCTATTCTCATATGGCTTATGTTGAGACTAAAGGAGCTTAATATGTATACCCTAGAGGAAAGAAGGAAGAGGGGAGAAATGATAGAGACCTTCAAAGAGGAAGAGCAGGGCCAGTAGCTCAAGCTGTGGACACTACAATATGATCAGACTTGATGGACCAAATGGCCTTCCTCGGCTTGCTTCTTCATATGTTCATATGTATGTTCATATGCTAGCTTCCAGAAAGAGTGAGCACATGAATAGGATGTCCATAACAGATTTTATACCGCATGAAATAGCTATGCATAAAAACTGTACATACAGTAACATTACATGAGTGGCATGGCCATGCTGCTGACAATCAGTGACAAAAAACACTTCATACTTACCAGTCATTGTTGCCAACTCTGTTACCATGTTCGTCTACCTCTTCTTGGCTTGCAGGCGCATCTCCAACCCTTTGAGCTGGTGGTTCAGAATGGTAGGACTGTACTTCATGTGGGTTGAAGTCATCCACAACATGGGCAGAGGTTTTTGAGTCATCACTGTCAGGATCGCAGTCCTCCACTTCCGTGGTTAGATGGGCACCGTTGTCTGTAGAAACATTGTCATCCTCAGAGAATGATTCGTCATCTACTGATGACATTATCGACAACGTCCTAGAATACAGCACAAAGAGGCAAGTTCACAACACTTTACAGTTAAACGGATTCATTACCACCACACAAACCCAAATACAGACACATACACAGCTGACAAGACAATAACAAGTACACACACACACACACACACACACACACACACTGCCCCCCCACACCACAACCCACCACACAACAGAACCAGACATACACAACTAGAGACTGCAGTGGACCAATACAAACCAGGAACAGACAAGTATGTTATAACATAAGCACAGAAACAGATATGTATTTCCCATAAGTACATGACCACACATATGTTTTTAACACATCTGCACCACAACACAAATATATGGGCAAGCAGATGTAGCTAGACCTTGAAAGCAAAGTCATTACCAGTGCTAGACATGGAAGAAATAAACATAGCTACAGTAGGCACACAATGGCTTCTTTAAACCAAACTTTAAAAACTTACAGCTTCTCAAACTAATTACATAATTATAGCTGCTGGAACACCTGCTGCCCTCAAGGCTGCGACAGTAAACACAAAGAGAGCTATATAGTCTATGCCCATCACCGCACAAACAGGATTTCAAAAAGATGCCTGAACACAGCAATGACATTTAAGCCTAAGTGCAACATTACACATGAGGCCGGTGACAAGATTGTTACAGTCATTGTAAAGTAATAACAGCAGACATGTTACACCACTTACAGCTTGGAAGTCAGGGGACATGCATGCCTTGTCAAGGATGAAGTTATTCACACACCCACACGTGAACACACAGCAGCACTTGCTAAACAGTCCACAGTGTGTCACACACATGATCACACCTGTGTGTCCATGTACTTATTACACACATGTATACAATAACAAACTAACAGAAAAACAGCACTGTTTCAGAACATCACAATGGGCAGGGACAAAACACTGACATTGATGGCCACTGAAAGACCTAGGTGGCATATAGATAAACAGTAACCTATTAGCAGCAGTGGCAAACACAGAATCAGCAATGTGGCACAATAGCAAAGCAGAATAACATTGTACCTCAGGGGCATCAGTGTTGCTGGACATCAGCCAGGCACCAGTATTAACAGTGCCATTCATTTGTCCAGACAGCCAATGCTCAGTGTACTGTGCCACAGCTGTACAGAAGAACACTGTCACTGAGCCATGCCACTAGACCTGCAGATGTGCATGGTGCTGGTGTTACCACAACAAGTCAGACATGAAAAAGGCCATTAGAAAAGCACAGCTATCTAATCTATGGCAACATCATTGTGACACCTGGCCATCACTGAGCAGCACTGATAAGACACACAGGTGCAGCAACCCATCCCAGAACCATCCCAGTGACTCACACAGAGGATTACTGCCTGCTAGTGGCACAGTACTATTATGCCATTCACTGTTGATGCGCGGCATTGTGGATCCACAATTCTGGGTATGAACACCTCATCATGCTGCACTGCCACCCAGTCACAACACCTTACAGTTGCCAGAAGTAAGATACTACATGAGCCAGGGGCAGGCACCATTACAGACAAGTACAGTGATCATCAGCTGTGGACCCACATACCCCTGCAGCACTGTAATTATCCAAGTGCGCATAAAAAATTAAAAACCACATGGGAGCACAAGGATCATAGGCTCTTACTAGCACTCGCTTACACACAGAACATAATTCTGCAGTGTCAGCAAACATTTTAAAATTTACTGTGCTACAAGGACTTTCCTCCCAATTCTCCACTGAAACAACACTGTGTATAGGGAATTCCGGTTCCACTGCCATTCGTTTAATGATGTCACACTCAACCCAAAAACTCCAGCATCCTTCTCTTGGCTATCCTTGGCTTTTTTCCGGAGGACGATTGACTTTTTAAAAAATAACTTTTTAAAAATGGCATTTCGCATGAATTGTAACACAGGGCAGTCCATGATTTCAATACAAAAAGTAAGTACCTGCTCTTTAACAAGTTTTTTTGCAAAGGAAAAAAAATATATAGATATATATATATATATATATATATATATATATATATACTGTACAGATACAGTATATATCTGTATTATGTGCAAAAAAAACTATGTTATCACATCAGTTAGGGTTGAGGATAAAGCAACAAAAGTAGGGAAATATGACTTCAGGGTTTCCATCCTAAAACCCCTGTCCCACCCCTGAAGTGAATGAGGGGATGGGTATTCCTTGGGGTTCTCAGCCCTAATGCTCACCCCACTTAACTCTAGTGATAGAAACAAGTAGATAAAGCTGGAGATCTGCAGCTTTTACTGTAGGTAGGGAAAAAGGGCAGACTGGATGGTCCTAGCGGTCTTTATCTGCTGTAAATTTCTATGTATTATGTTCCATGTTCTATGCAACAGCAGAAAAGTTGAGATGTGATGGAGACAGATGTGTATGTTTCATGAGTGCATAGAATGGGGTGAGCGTTAGGGTTGAAAACAAGGGAAACTTCACTCCTCATTCACTTCAGGGGTGGGTCAGGGGTTTTAAGGTTGGAAACCCTAAAGTCATATTTCCCAACTTTTGTCACTTTATCCTCAACCCTAACTGATGCATTAATGTAGTTTAAAAAAAAAAAAGAATTTCCTTATTTTTTGAGAAAGTGTAATCGTAGCCTTATTTGCCTGTCAGAGCGCAGAGCCCTATGGGCCCTGTGCTCCCATCTCTCCTTAGATGCGTACATCTATGTCACTGTGGAAGGGCCCTGCGCATCCATTTATAGGACAACAGTGAACAAATTGTCAACATAGCCAGCCACCTTATTACCCTACCTCATGTGCCCAGTAAAGACAAATTTTGAGTCTTCACCAAAGCGTAATTCCACACAACTGCAATGCCATTCCATGCCACAGGTGCAGAAACACATTTTGTCCAGGATTTGAAAAATGACAGCTGTGACATATGTGAGGTGGGGTAATAAGATGTCTATGTTGAACATTTGGTGTCAAAATATTAAAAATTTCCAAAGTTATGAGATTGCATATCACAATTGCAACAAATGGTCATAATTTTGCCATTTTTACATATTTTGACCCCAAATTATCAACATAACCTTCTTATGACCATACCTTATGAACAAGTGCAGGAACATTTTCAAATCCCACCCAAAAGGTGAATTTGCCAAGTGACCATGAAATCACCTTTCAGGTAGGAGTTGCGTAATGACAGTCATGTTGTTCATGAGGTGGGGTCCCCAAAAGGCCATGTTAAACATTTGGTGTCAAAATGTCCAAAAATAGTTGAGTTACGCATGTAAGTTTAAACCTCCATTGAAATACACTGAACCGCATTTACCTTAGTTTCTCATATTGCAGTCGCTGGTTCTAGCAACAAGCCATGCCTTTGATTGGAAAGTGGATCTCAAACCTGGGACCTGTTCAGGTATGTGAGGGTGTGTAGGGTGGTGGGTGTTGAGTGGGTAGTGGGAGTGGAGAGGGCTTGTTGGCGAGGGGCATTTTTATGCTAAAAAACCCCATCAAGGATGGGTTTCTTTATTTCAGGTAATAGGACAGAATCAGCAGGTGGAGGGGGGTACCAGCAGATATCAGGGAATATCATTAAGCAAGGCAGACAGTGATAGGTGAGTGGGGGTGCCACTAGACACCAGGGAAAACTTTTTTTTTGTAAGGGGAAGACTATCGGCGGGTAGAGGTGCCACTAGACACCAGGGAAACAAAATAAGATAAGGGATGGAGATCGGGGGGTGGGGGGTGCAACTAGACACCAGTGAAATACACAAGAGTACCGGGGATGGCAGCAGAATTAAAGCCAAAGATTCTCCCTTCATGAAAAAGGATGCTGTTTTGTGACTCATGATATGAAAAGGATTATTTTTTTGTATCACGCGGTCATGAAAAAGGATTCCTAATAGTATAAAAAACATTTCTAGGGCATGTCTGTAACTGTAAAGTGCAGATTACACCTAAGGGGGTCCTGATCACCCAGACATATGTGCTGGTGTCTCTCAATTATGCCAGTTTTACGAACATAAAAACATATGAATGTGTCAGCAGAAACAGATCACCCGGTCTATCTACATCTGCTTGAGTGTGCAGCTAGCACCCCTAGTTTGCAGCTGTCCCACTCCCTCCCCTTTATCATCCCACTGCTGCCCCCACCTCCCCCGCCCTCACTCTCCCCGTTCCTGTCCCTTGCCCTTTTAAACCTGTTCACAGATTTACATGATACCACCCATTCTGGCAGTGCATTCTCTCAGTGAAATAGTGTCTCCTCATTTCCCTCCTACATCTTCCCCCCTCTATTCTTAGCCCCTGCCCCCTGGTGTCCCTCACCCTCCTTAGCTTAAATACTCCATCTGCCCTATCCTTATTGATTCCCCTCAGATGCTTTAATGTCTCTATCATGTCCCCTTGTTCCTCTATCCTCCAAGGTGTACATATTCAGGTCTCCCAGCCTGCTCTCATAGTCTCGCCCATCCATTCCACATATCATCTTTGTTGCCCTCCTCTGCACCCCCTCCAGTAACCTGATATCATGCTTCAGGTATGGCATCCAAAACTGCACACAATACTCCATGTGCAGCCTTACCAGCGACCTGTAGAGGGGCAAGATCACCTCTCTTCATCTGGATTAAAAACCCCCTCACTATGCACCCCAGCATTTTGTTCACTTTTGCAGCCACTCTCCTGCACTGGGCAGTATTATTTATGGTCCTTGTTACCATTACCCCCAGGTCCTTCTCCTCCTCAGTGATCCCCAGCTGAACCCCCGCCTCCCAGCCAGTATTCTTTCCTTGGGTTCTTCGCCATGAAGTGCATAACCTTACACTTCTTTGAATTGAACCCCAGCTGCCACCTCTCTGACCACTCCTCTAGCTTGCTTACGTCCCCCAGCAGCTGCTTCCTTCCCTCCTCTCCATCCACCACTGCTCCCATTTTGGTGTTGTCTGCGAACAGACTTACCTTGCTCACCACCCCGTGTGCAATGTCTGATATGAAGAGGCCAAAAAATACTGGTCCCAGCACAGAGCCCTGTGGCTACCTGCTCATCGCCCTACTCATCACCAGCTTTGGAGTTGAGGGCTCCCCTCCCACCACCACCCTTGAAGCCTCCCATTCAACCAGCTTGTAATCCAGTTCATCATTTTGGCCCTTACCCATACACCAGTTAGCTTCCCCCCAAGCCACCCATGAGGCACCGAATCAAAGGCCTTGCTGAAGTCTAAGTAAAGAACATCCACCACATGACCCTTATCCAGCTCACCTGTCACCCAGTCATAATATTGTATCAGGTTGGTTTGACAGGACTTCCCCAAAATGAACCCACGCTGCCTCACATTCTGGAGGCCTTTGTCCTCCAGGTATGAAACCAGTCTTTCCTTAGTATCATTTCCCTGAGTTTTCACACTATGAAGGTGAGACTTACCAGATGATAATTACCTGGTTTGTCCCTTGGTCCATGCTTGTGTAATAGCATTACATGTGCCATCCTCCAGTCCAGTGGCACACACCCTGACTCCAGTGAGATGTTGTACAGATCTGCCAGCAGCTCTGCCAACACCTCCGCCATCTCCCCCAGCACCCTGGGGTGGATACCATCCGGGTTTATAGCTTTTGAATTTTTTTTTTTGTGAAAAAACAGACACAAGATGGCAGCAAATGAAAAAAGAATATTCTAATATGAGATGGGATTCCTTTTCATTTCATACAGCTATCCTGAAGTGCTTACTGAGCATGGTCAGAAACTTTTTTTTCAGAATTTAAAAATTAAATAACTTTGGAACAGATTATTTTTTTCACCAGAACTAGCAAAAGGCACATCTGAGGGCTAGCCCCTTTTTCCCCTGAAAATTTCAGACCAAGATTCCAAACTGTCTGAGCTATAGGCAAGTTAAAAAAAACACACGAAAGCCAATGAGCGAAAAGTGCTTTTTTCACCTCTCCGGAACTCAGAAACTGCACATCCGACCAGAACGTAACTTGCCACATCCAGAGATCTACTCTGGGTGACAGTGTATGCAAATTTTCATACAAATCCATCTAACAGTTGCAAAGTTATTAAAGTGCAAAATTTGGGATTTAACACTGAAGTGCCTACTGAACCCTAACTATAGGGGCGTGACCATGCCCCTATAATATCTATCTATCTATCTATCTATCTATCTATCTATCTATCTATCTGTCTGTCTGTCTGTCTGTCTGTCTGTCTGTCTGTCTGTCTAATTCATTGCAAAAAACTGTGTTAATGCACCAGTTAGGATTCAACTTAACCCCACTAAAGTAGGGAAATGTGGCATTAGGGTAGCCAACCCTAACCCCCCCCCCCACACAACAAAAGGACAACAGCAATCGTAAGCTTAATTGAAATGAAGTTTAAGTAAGAAAGTAAAAATACAGAAGGAGGTACGTGTCTAGTCAGCATGTCTTGAATCACTAGTGCATCAGAATGTCTCAGTCGGCATTCAGTGCCCAACAGTGTGTCATGAGCTACAAGTATGAACACAGTGTAGCAGAACCAACAGAAGTTTCAATATGGTAAAAGGTAAAAAGACAGCTCAAACCGATATGAATGTTACCAAAGTGACATAATGTTAAAACACCGAAATACCAAAAATCATGTGATCCTTCTGATCTCTTCATGCCTGGACCACACAATGGTAAACACATTTTTTACATTACATCTAAGGCTACAATAATAAAAAAAAGTTTAGGCATTGGAAAAACTCTCACCCCTTGCCTTGGTTTATTTCTTTACTTTTACTTTGTGGGTAACATGCCGCTCAGAGCAGGGCTGTGTTTTTTTACATGCTGGGTGTGTGTGGCCTTATTTCCCTCAATAACTGTAAATGGCAGCAGCATGAAAAAAGATTTCCCATTTATGAGAAAGGAGCACCCATTTGCAGTAAAAGGATTACCCATTTGCGAGAAAGGATCTTTTTTCACATGGGACATCTAACTGCTCCCATTGAAAATAATGGAAAAATTTAATAACTTTGGAACAGATTAATATTTTTCATCAAACCTTCAAAAGGCATCTCTGTGACCCAAGACCTGTTTACCCTGAAAGTTTCAGACCACAATTCAACACAGTTGTTGTGCAACTGCATGACAGAGAATTTACACAATGGTAATTTTCAGATTATTTTGACACTCTGTATCTCTGCACCCACTTATCCAACTGAAACAAAACTTGCCACATCAAGAGACCTTTGGTCTCTGATGGCGCATGCAATATTTCATGCAAATCAGTTGAATGGCTGTGAGGTTTTTAAAGTGCAAAAGTCTGAGTTTAACATAGAAGAGACCGCTGAACCCTAACTATAGAGGTGCGACCGCACCCCTATATTACATATAAGTTGCAAAAACCTTTGTTAATGCTCAAGTTAGGGTCAAAATGATACAAGTTGGGAAATGAGGCATTAGGGTTTCCCCTAACACCCCACCCTCCCAAACCAGATAGGAGAGCAGGTGTGGGGTGTGCCTTGGGCTTCACAAACCTAATGTTCGCCCCCTTCTCATAAAGTCTACATATCTGACCTTATTTACAGATGGAATGGGGTGAGCATTAGGCTTGAGAAGCCAAGGCACACCCCACACCCCACACCTGCTCTCCTGCCTGGTTTGGGATGGTGGGGTGTTAGGGAAATCCTAACACCTCAGTTCCAACTTTTGTCACTTTGACCCTAACCGGAGAATTAATGAAGTTTTTTGCAACTTATTTCCTTACTTTTTGAGATAGTATAATAGTATCTTTATTTTACTGTGGAGCACAGGATCCTTGGACCCTGCACACAATCACTCCATAGATGCGTATATATATATATATATATATATATATATATATATATATATATGAGGCAAAAAATCCATATCTCACACTGTAATGCAAAGAGCGCTCTGAAAATATTTCTGAGCACCTTTGCATTACTGCTCATAATGCAGACAGTCAGCAACTGGCCATGGTGAGGAGATGGGATGTGTCAGTCGTCGGCTGGGGAAAGGTGGGGGTGTTGGATGGCACGGCTGGTGAAGTCACTAGACTACCAGGAAATATGAAATAATTATTAATTTTATTATAATGGAGGGAGGCCTAGACTACCAGGGATATGTACAGAGTGGATATTATTTCATACAGATGGGGGGGCACTAGACTACCAGGGATATTAACAGTACTAATATTTTTATACAACTCGGGGGGGCCACTAGACTACCAGGGATTAAAAAAAATACACATGGGGGTACTAGACTACCAGGGCATGAGACATGATAACATTATTTATTATGATGGGGGGACACTAGACTACCAGGGATATTTCATTCACTATTATTGTTATTCAGCTGGGGCAGAACGAAGCCTCCTGAGCAAAACCCAGCCTCATTTATGCCTGTAGGGCACCCCTGGGCTGAGAAAAGTAATTTTAAAATCTGGCCATCTCGTCCCTCACTCACGATGCATGATCGCAATCAAAGAATGTCACGATCAAAGAATTTGCAGACTCGCGATCAAAGAATTTGCAGGCTCATGAACAAAGAATTAAAACTGCAAGCAATCAAAACATTGAAAGAATTCCGGTAAACCACCACCACAGTTAGTTGAACGAAGCCCCCTGAGCAAAACCCACCCTCATTTGACTTCCTAGGATACCCCTGGGCTGAGAAAATTAAATTTTTAATCCGGCCATCTCATCGTTCCCTCACGATGCATGATCACAATCAAAGAATCTCGCAATCAAAGAAACTGCATGCTCACGACCAAAGAATGAAAAATGGTGAAACGCAATTTTTTTATCATTTGGAACAGCCCCCATACTAGCCCACCCCCCAATCGGTGTCGGGGTGTGTGTTGGAGCTCGTCAGTCTAACTCTCACTCCATTCTCCTATACCTCAGCTTGTTTATACATGTGATGGGTGAGAGTTAGGGTTGATGAGCCCAATGCACACCCTCGATGCCAGTTGAGGGGGCGGGCTAAAAAGGTGGCTTTCAACCCTAGCACCGAATTTCCTTGCTTTTGTTGCTGTGGAACAACCCTAACTGATGCATTAAATGGAGTTTTTGCCATGAATATATATATATATATATATATATATATATATATATATATATATATATATTTGCATTTCCAATTGCAGTACCATGACCGTGCTCGTTACGGTTTGCGTTTCCATACGCGCTTGCGTTTGCCTTTCCATTTCTGTTTCCTTTGATGTTATTTTTGCTGCTACCATTACCATTTGCATTTCCAGTTGTGGTACCATGACTGTGCTCATTACGGTTTGCGTTTCTTTATGCACTTGTGTTTGTCTTTCCATTTCTGTTCCCTTTGGTGTTATGGTTGCTGTAACACTTAACATTAGCGTTTACAATAGCGGTACCGTGACAATGCGTGTTACCAGTTGCATTTACCTATGCTCTTGTGTCTCTGTTTGCATCACTGTTCACTTTGCCGTCACTTTGCACTTGCGTTTCTATTAAAGTTTGCATTACCTTTTACATTTGCATCACCACATGCATAACCATTAGCACTTATGTTTGCATTGCAGTTACCATTACTATGTCACTATACAACATGTGGTGGGAGCATGGGGCCTGAAGGGCCCATGCTCCCCCACCACGTTATTCACTATTCATAGTCCTCATTCTCAAAAAGAAGGGAAATTCATGGCAAACAAATCCATTTAATGCCTCAGTTAGGGTTGTTCCACAGTGACAAAAGCAAGGAAATTCAGTGTTAGGGCTGAAAGCCCCTCTTGCACCCCCCAACCCATCTCCCCAGCTGGCATCAGGGTGTGCGTTGGGTTCATTGGTCCTAACTCTCACCCCATTCTCCTATATCTCAGCTTGTTTACACATGTGATGGGGTGAGAGTTAGGGCTGATGAGCCCAATGCACAACCCGATGCCGCTGGGGGTGGGCTGAGGGTGCAAGGAGGGTTTTCAAACCCCTAACACTGAATTTCCTCACTTTTGTCATTGTGGAACAACCCTAACTGATGCATTAAACAGAGGTTTTTTTTGCTCTAATATATATATAAATATATATATATATATATATATATATATATAGAAACATAGAAACATAGAATTTGACGGCAGATAAGGACGCTTGGCCCCCCAGTCTGCCCATTTCCCTACCTACTGGATAAGCTGCAGATCCTAGTTAACCAGCAGCCTACTTCTTCCTACCCCCCCCCAGAATTGCCTTATGACTATCCCATGCATGCTTGAATTCCACCACTGATTTTGACTCCACAACCTCCTCCGGAAGTCCATTCCATGCATCCACAACCCTCTCTGTGAAAAAATACTTCCTTAAATTACCTCTGAGCCGCCCCCCCATCTTCAAATTGTGCCCTCTTGTTCTTGCACACCTCTTTTTTTGAAGATGCTACCCTCTTGGACTTTGTTGATTCCTTGAGGTGCCTGAAAGTTTCTATCATGTCCCCCTCTCCTCCTTTCCTCGAGGCTATACATATTAAGCTCCTTAAGTCTCTCTTCATATGTTCTCTGGCAGACCCTGCACCATTTTAGTTGCCCTCCTCTGGACAGCTTCCATCCTGTCTATGTCTTTGGGAGATTGGGTCTCCAGAACTGCACACAGTACTCCAGATGGGGTCTCACCAGCTGTCTGTACAGAGGGATAATAACTTCCTGTTTTCTACTGGTGATGCCTCTCCCTATGCATCCCAGTATCCCCCAGCCCTCCTTGCTGCCTTCTCACATTGCTTGCCCACCTTTAGGTCATCTGATATGACTACCCCAGGTTCCTTTCCATTTTTGTTGTTGTTAGTATCTCACCCCCATTGTGTACTCTTCCCTGGTTTTGTTTCCCAGGTGCATTACCTTGCACTTCTTAGCATTGAATCTAAGCTGCCATACATTTGACCATTCCTCTAACCTTGCCAAGTCCTTCTCATCCTTTCCACCCCACCCTGTGCATCAACTCTGTTGCAGATCTTAGTGTCATCTGCAAAGAGACATACTTTTCCTTCCAGTCCTTCTGCAATGTCACTTATAAAGACATTGAAGAGGACTGGTCCTAATACTGAACCCTGCGGTACCCGCTAGTAACCCTCCTTTCTTCTGAGTGGACTCCATTTACTATTACTCTCTGTGTCCTATTCTCCAGCCAATTCTTTACCCAGGCTGTCATCTTGGGACCCACTCCCAGGCTGGCTAACTTATATATTAATCTTTTGTGTGGGACTGTGTCAAATGCCTTGCTAAAGTCTAGGTAGGCCATGTCCACAGCCCCTCCCTGATCTACTACTTTGGTCACCCAGTCAAAGAAATCTATCAGATTCGTCTGGCATGACCTTCCCACTGTGAATCCATGCTGCCTAGGGTCCTGTGCCTTCTGGCCTCTAGATAGCGACAATTCTTTCCTTTAGAAGTGATTCCATCATTTTCCCTATCACTGAGGTTAAACTAACAGGTCTATAGTTTTCTGCTTCTGCCTTGCTCCCACTTTTGTGAAGGGGAATCACATCTGCCCTCCTCCAGTCCTCGGGTACCACCCCATCCTCCCATGATTTGTTAAAGAGGGTAGTCAGTGGTGTCACTAGTTCTACTCTTAGTTCTTTTAGAATTCTGGGATGAATCCCATCAGGCCCCATTGCTTTGTCCACCTTCAGTTTTAAGAGTTCTCAGAACCCTTTCTTCTGTAAATGGGCTGGTATCAACTTCTGTATCCAGAGTGTTACTACTGTTTGTTTTATGTACCTCCCCTCTTCCTTTGTAAATACTGAGCAAAATATTTGTTTAGTATCTCTGCCTTTCACATTCTCCTCTTGCCCACCCTCCCTCCCTTTATTAAGCCTCACTATCCCTCCCTTGGTCTTCCTTTCTCCCTGATGTACCTATAAAAGGTTTTATTCCCTTCTTAACTGAGTTGGCTATCTTTTCCTCAGTTTGGGCCTTTGCTGTTCTGCTGCCTTCCCAGCCTCCTTTTGCTTTAACTGATACAGTTCTCTGTCCTGCTCCTGCTGAGTTCCTTGTACTTCCTGAATGCTTTCTTTTCTCTTGAACCTTCACTGCCACTTCCTTTGAGAACCATAGTGGTTTCTTACATCGTCTTGTTTTGTTTATTTGCTTCACACAAAGGCTCGTTACCTCTGTGATGGCAGTTTTATTATTCCCCATTGTTCTTCCACCCCTCCTTCCCGCCCATTTGCTAGTGCATTCCTTATATATATATATATGTGTGTGTGTGTATATATATATATATATATATATATATATATAGATATATATATATATATATATATATACACACATATATATTGTTACATGTAGCTGTGGAAGCACAGGGCCCATAGGGCCCTGCACTTCCATTTATAAGACAACTATGACAAAATTGTCAGCATAGACTTCTTTTTAAATCACTTTATGTACCCGTTACAGAAACATTTTGAATCCCAACCAAAATATAATTCTGTGCAACTGCAAAGCCGTTCCATGCCACGGTTGCAAAATCACATTCTAGGCAGGATTTGAAAAATGACTGCTGTGACATACAAGAGGTGGCATAAAAAGAAGGCTATGTTGAGAATCTGGGATCAAAATATTTAAAATTTCAAAAATTACTAGCGGGCGTAGTGAAATTACAGTGAATGGTCATAACTTTGGCATTTTTTGGTATTTTGACACCAAATTTTCAACATACTCGTCTTATGACCATACCTCATTAACTCCATAGGTGAAAATGTTCATATACATGCCAAAATACCAATCTGTGCCACAGCTGAGAAAAAATATTTCATAGAATTTGACGGCAGATAAGGACCGCTTGGCCCACTTAGTCTGCTCATTTTTCTACCTGATGGATAAGCTGCAGATCCTAGTTAACCAACAGCCTACTTTCTCCTACCCTCCACTAGGACGGCCTAATGTTTGTCCCATGCATTCTTGAACTCCCCCACTGTTCTTGACTCCATGACCTTCTCAGGAAGGCTGTTCCATGCATCCACAACCCTCTCCATGAAAAAATACTTCCTCACATTACCTCTGAGCTGTCCCCCCTCTATCTTCAAATTATGCCCTTTTTCTTGCACATCTCTTTTCTGAAAGATACTACCTCTTGGACTTTGCTGAGTCCTTGAGATACTTAAAAGTTTCTATCATGTCCCCTCTCTCCCTTGTTTCCTCAAGGGTATACATATTAAGCTCCTTTAGTCTCTCTTCATATGTCTTCTGGTGCAGACCCTGCACCATTTTGGTTGCTCTCCTCTGGACAGCCACCACTCTGTCTATGTCTTTGTGGAGATGGGGTCTCCAGAACTACACACAGTGCTCCAGATGGGGTCTCACCAACTGTCTGTACAGAGGGATAATAACTTCTTCTTGTCTGCTGTTGATACCTCTCCCTATGCATCCCAGTATCCCCCCAGCCTTCCTTACTGCTTTCTCACATTGCTTGCCCATCTTTAGGTCATCTGATATAATTACTCCCAGGTCCCTTTCCATTTTTGTTGTCATCAGTATCTCACCCCCCAGTGTGTACTCCTCCCCTGGGATTTGTTTCCCAGGCACATTACTTTGCACTTCTTTGCATTGAATTTAAGCTTCCATACATCTGACCATTCCTCCAACCTTGCCAAGTCCCTTTTCATCCTTTCCACTCCATCTTGTGTATCAATCCTATTGCAGATCTTTGTGTCATCTGCAAAGAGACATACTTTTCCTTCCAGTTCCTCTGCAATGTCACTTATAAAGACATTAAAAAGGATCAATCCCAGTACTGAACCCTGTGGTACCCCACTAGTAACCCTCCTTTCTTCACTGTGGACTCCGTTTACTACTGCCCTTTGTGTCCTATTGTCCAGCCAATTTTTTATCCAGGCTACCATGCTGGGACCACACTCCAAGGTTGGCTTACTTGTATATATAATCTTTTGTGTGGGACTGTATCAAGTTTCTTGCTAAAATCTAGGTATGCCATGTCCACAGCCCCTCCCTGGTCTACTACTTTGGTCACCCAAAGAAATGTAGTAGATTCATCTGACATGACCTTCCCGCTGTGAATCCATGTTGCCTTGGGTCCTGTGCCCCACTGGCCTCTAGGTACTCAACAATTCTTTCCTTCCAAAGCGATTCCATCATTTTCCCTACCACAGAGGTCAAATAAACTGGTCTGTAGTTTCCTGCCTCTGCCCTGCTCCCACTTTTGTGAAGAGGAATCACATCTGCCCTCTTCCTGTCCTCAGGTACCACCCTATCCTCCCATGATTTGTTAAAGAGAGTAGTCAGTGATGTCACTAGTTCTACCCTTAGTTCTTTTAGAATTCTTGGGTGAATCCCATCAGGCCCCATTGCTTTGTCCACCTTCAATTTTACTAGTTCTTTCAGAACCCTTTCTTCTGTGAATGGACTGGCATCAACCCCCATATCCAGAGTGTTTCTCTTGTTTGGTTTAGGTACCTTCTCCTCCTCTTCCTTTGTAAATACTGAGCAGAAATATTCATTCAGTATCTCTGCTCTTTCACTGTCACCCTCTGACCACATTTCCTCCCCTTTATTAAGCCTCAGTATCCCTCCCTTGGTCTTTCTTCGCTCCCTAATGTACCTATAAAAGGTCTTATCCCCTTCTTAACAGAGTTGGCTATCTTTTCCTCGGTTTGGGCCTTTGCTATTCTGACTGCCTTCCCTGTCTCTTTCTGCTTTAACTGATAAAGTTCTCTGTCCTGCTTCTTCTGTGTTTCCTTATATTTCCTGAATGCTATCCTTTTCTCCTTAACCTTCCCTGCCTCCTCTTTTGAGAACCATAGCATTTTTTTCCTTCATTGTTTTGTTGGCTTGCTTCACACAAAGGCTTGTTGCCTCTGTGATGGCTGTTTTGATTACTCCCCATTATTCCTCCACCCCTCCTTCTTGCCTGTTTGCTAGTGCTTTTCTGAGGCACTCTCTCATTTTCCCAAAGTCAGTCCTCCTAAAGTCCAGTACTCTTGCCTTTGTATGGCTTGACTGAATGGCTGTGTTTATTGTGAACCACACTGTTTGGTGGTCACTTGTTCCAAGATGGCTACCCACTTCTAAATCTAAGATTCTTTCTCCGTCCCCATTTGAGAGTACCAGGTCTAAGATTGCTCCCTCCCGAGTGGGTTCCAATACTAGCTGTCTGTGGCATGCCCCTTGTAGGGCATCAAGAATGACCCAGCTCTTGGATGTGCCTGCAGCAAAGGTGCTCCCATTAACATCTGGCATATTCAGGTCCCCCATCAACAATATCTCCCCTTTTTCTGCCATTCTAAGGATGCTTTCTATCATTTCCTTGTCCATTACCTCCCCCTGAGATGGGTGCCTGTATACAACCCCCATGCAGATTGTGTTTTGGACAGGATGTGAAAAATGATAGCTGTACTGTTCATGAGGTGGTGTTAAAAAATGGCTATGTTAAAAATGTGGACACAAAATATTGAAAATTACCAAAGTTATGTGTGTGCATAGAAAAATTTCAACAAACTTGTAGAATTCAGCCATTTTTAGGAATTTTTTTCACCAGATTTTCAACATGGCCTTTTTGGAACTCATGAACACTGGTGGTGAAATTTCATTATTCAATCCTGAAAGGTGATTTCATGCAGCAACCATGAAATCACCTTCCAGGCCAGATTAACAAAGTAACAGTTGCAGTGTTCATGAGGTGTGGTCCCAAAAAGGTCATGTTGAAAATTGGGTGAAAAAATTCAAAAAAAATGGCAAAGTTATGAACATAAGTTCAAAATGCCATTGAAATACATTATAAGGCAATTACCTTGATTCCTCAGTTCATGGTTTGGCTTTGAAGAGTGCAGACATGTCTCAGTCCCTGGAAGATGACAACCTACAACTTCTGGAGGTAAGTATGGTGAAAGGGGTGTGGAGTGGTGGGTGCTCAGTGGGAGGGTCAGGATGGGGGAGGAAGACAGTGGTACGATGAGAGACCATTTCTTTTTTTTCAGTTTAAAAAAAGATGTTGGGGGACTGTTTTCTTTTTACAGGAGTTAATAAAATACTTATTTTGGGACACTGGGAGTGGGTTCACCAGTGTCCCACACTGCTTGGAGGGCTGTAAATGCCAACACGGGGATCAGACACCCCGAAGTCAGTGAATAAATAAAACATTGGACTGCAGGGGGGGGGCATCCGACACTGGGGAGGCATCCTGGGGCCAGAAACACAGACAGTAGAGGATGGTAATCAGAGAGTGGGAGGTGCCACTAGACACCAATTAAACATCAGGGACAGTGATCAGAGGGTGGGGGGTGCCACTAGGTGCCAGGGAAATTAGTTGCATTACAGGAACTGCGATTGAAGGGTGAGGGGTGCCACTAGACACCAGGGAAAGTAGGGGAAGGGGTATTGGAGGGTGAGGGCTACTAGACACCAGGGAAAAACATTAGAGAACTGGGGAGGGCAGTGGAAGGGACAAGCAAGGATTCTCAACTCATAAAAAAGGATCCTTTTTCATGACTCGTGATGCAAAAAGGATTCTTTTTTTGTATCATGCGGTCACAAAAAAGGATTCATTATAGTTTAAAAAACTGCATTTCAAGGGCATATCTCTAACTTTGAAGTGCAGATTGCTTCTAATTGGGTCCCAATAAGCCAGCTAGGTGTGGTGGTCTCTATCCAGCATGTCATTTTTGTGACTTTTGAAAAAACATTTAAAAAAAACTGAAACAAGATGGCAGCTCATGAAAAAGGATTTTTCTCACACAAAAAAAGATTTTATTCTCATGAAAAAGGAATGGATCTTGCAAGACAGAATCCTTTTTCACGAGATCAAATCCTTTGTTGAACTTTCTCCCTCTATCCTAAAAATGGATCTTCCCATTAAAAACAGTGGGAAATGAAAAATTGAATAACTTTGCAACAGATTATTTTTTTCACAAAACAAAGCATGTCTGTTCTGTTACCCAAGCTGTTTCTACCATTAGAAAATGAGAAAGGGATAAGAATTTTTTGAAGTTTTGTACATGGAGTATATTATTGGGTATATTTTTTGATTCACTAGTCTTTGGCAAACCATCTGTTTTTGGAGTGGCCAGATAGTAGACTTATTACAGTATAGACAGAACACCATATTATGTATATGGTGCTGCTTTTATGTGCAGATCAGGGGCACAGAGCAAACGCTAACACCGTGAGAGGTATTTGTTTCCCGTGGTGAAGCGTTATGCTCCACACCCAATTCCTTGTCTATTTAATCATAGCACACAGTTGGCACAGCACCTCTAAATATGCAGAGAGAGTGAGAGGTCCTGCAATGTCATGATTAATTTGTATGAGTGTGCGTTTCACATGAAATTGACAATGTAAGTTCTCCTTAGTGTTTTATTTTCCATTTTCAGTGCATTATTGAATGAGATGTGGTGTGGATTTCAACAACCTTAATGTTTATTTTACAAAATGTTCATTTAATTCTGCTTGCAGATAAAATCACTATACAAGACTCTTAGTGACCTTTTGAGATATGCATATCCAAGTTAAGACACTAATATTTCAATGTTAGAGGGCATTCTGAAAACATTGTGTTTTAGGTAAGCGAGTGTGAGCTTCCAGACAGGTAATTATAGAAGGTCTGAACACTGTTAAAATAAGTGCTTATGTTTGTTTATAAAAAGAAAGAAAAAAATGTTTTTCTTACTTTATTTTAAGAGGTGATACTTTTACTGCACTTGCCATAGTAGTATATATTAATGGGGTGTAGTTCAACTTAAAAGACACTAAGAGCTGTAGTTATTCAGTTGGTCAGATCCATTGAGAAATGTATAATAGATTTGGGTATGAACTGGTGACTGAGATGTTCATTTAACTTAATTAACATTATTAATATTTGCTTTAATCAAATATTGGTAGTAAGATGTGAGTTACGAAGTGAAATAAATTGGTTTTAAATATCAGCATTTTATATTGTATGATGCACTTAAGTAATATGAAACCAAAAGAGTGCCTAGCTACATTCTAACACAATCATTTCTGTTAAAAATATTTTTAGGAGAGACTTACATATGTTGTACACTTTTTAAGCTGAAATTATAATGGCAAGCAGTTTTGCATAGAATTGGTGAGCGTATCTTTATTAGTTACGTCTTGTTAAATTTATACATTAAATTTATTATTTTTGTTATGTTAAACATGATAATAGAGTTTGTGAATATTATATTTTTAGATATGGTACTGTACTGAAGAAGGTTTATCCGAAACGTATACTGCTTATGGAATTCCACTGAATATTTGTGGAGTCCTTGTACTGTATCTGTATGTATGAGAATAAAAACATGTGGATATAATATAGATTTGGGTGGGTGGGCCTTTTTTCACCAATCTGCAGTTTTCTGGTTTCATTGAAATTGATTGGTGTGGGCTCCTCCCTTAATTAGTCTTTTTTTCTTTTATTAAGGTTAGCTGAACTGGACCCCTACTTCCTTTGAGTACCATTAAAAAATCACACAAAAACTCCATACCATCTGGATGCAAGGTAATGAGGGAAAAAAAACTGCAAAAAGTGGTGACTTTATGACTTTTTGCACTGTCCAGATCTCAGAATTTGCACATCCAAACAGAACAAAACTTATGACATCAGGAGATCTACCCCATGGAACAGCACATACCAAATGCTGAGCAAATCCACTGATCAGTTGCAAAGTTCTTAAAGTGCCAAATCTGAGGTTTAACATTAAACATGCTACTCAGTCCTAACCATGGCGGTGCTACTGCACCCCTATAATACGAATATGTATATGTATATATATATATATATATATATATTATATATATATATATATATACACACACACACACACACACACACACACACACACACACATTGCTAAATAACTTTATTAATGCATCAGTTAGGGTTGTTACTAAAGTGACAAAATCAGGAAATGTGGTGTCCAGGTTTCAATACTAACACCCCCCGCAGACACTGACAGGCTTTGGGGGTGCCTTGGGATTGTCAGCCCTAACACTCATCACATTCGATAAGTAAATAAGCTAAGATGGATACAATATAGAAGAATGAGGTGAGTGTTAGGGCTGATGATCCCAAGGCACACACCCCGATGCCTGTCAGTGTCTGCAGGGTGGGGGTGGGGTGTTAGGGTTGGAAACCCTAACCTCCCATTTACCTGCTTTTTTCACTGTAGTAACAACCCTTACTGATGCATTAACAACGTTTTTTGCAATAAATTTCTTTACTTTTTCAGACAGTATAATCACAGTGTCAGTGGTTCAGTAGGTAGCACACTCGCCTCTGAGGCCAGGAGATCAGAGGGCTGTGGGTTCAGTTCCCACATCTGGCACTTTGGTTAATATCTCAATACTGACACTGTAGTGCAGCATGAGGGGGGTGCTGCACTTCTGAGGTGCCGTCTTTCAGATGAGACATTAAACCGGGGTCCCATCTGCCTGGATTGGTGGTAGTTCAGGTGGATGCTAAAGATCCCATGGCACTTATTGAAAAAGAGTAGGGGAAGTTCCCTGGTGTCCTGGCCAAATTTCTCCCATTCACTAAAAATACCACTAACAGCTTAATCTGGTTCAGTTTCAGTTGCTTACCATCTGTATCCCAGTCTCCCCTGAAAAAGGGACTTCTAGGCCCAGTGGGCTTACCGGGTCAACAAAATTCAATAAAATATCCTTATCTGTCTGTAGGAGTGCAGGGCCCTCTGGGCACTGCATTCTCATCCCTTTATATAGTGTATGTATGTAGCCATGATAACTTTGTCATTTTTTCACATTTTGACCCAAAATTTTCAACATAGTCTTCTTATCACCCCACCTCATAAACCCCATAGGTGAAAATTTCTTAATCCATGGCAAAAGGCCGCTCCATGCCACAGGTGCAGAAACTCCTTTGAAGCAGGATGTGAGTACTGGCAGCTGTATTGTTCTTGAGGTGGTGTGGAAAAAATGGCTCTGTTGAAAATTTGGACTGCAAATATGAAAAACTGGCAAAGGTATGCATGTGTGTAGGAAAATGTCAACAATAGCACATAACTCAGGCATTTTATTTTTGTATTTTTGCTCCAGACTTTTAACATGGGCTTTTTGGAACCCCATCTCATGAACACTGGCACTGTCATTTCATTGCTCGGTCCCAAAAGATGATTTCATGCAATCACTGCACCATTCTGCACCACAGGTGCAAAAATATGTTTCGAGCAGGATGTCAGAAATGACAGCTGTACTGTTCATGTAGTGGTCTGAAAAAATGGCTATGTTGAAAATTTGGAGTGAAAATATTAAAAGTTGGGGTGGGCAACCCGGTATCAGATATTGTAACAAAAATGAATGGAAATGGGAGTGAGGTAAATTGGAAGTCTGCAAAAATATGCCATACTCCCTGCAACACCATGTGACCCAGTCCCAAAAACAAGATGCCTCTCCATGAAAACAAAAGTGTTTTCCCACAGGACATCTATTTGTTCCCCCTAGGAAATAATGGGAAAATTAAAAATGCAATAACTTTTGAATGGATTAATATTTTTTTTTTACTAAACCTTCAAAAGGCACATCTGTGAAGCAAAGGCTTTCAACCCTGAAAATTTCAGACCACTTCCAAAAGCCATTTCTTGGAAACAGCTGTCAAAGGAAATTGAAAAAACATGTAAATGTTGCATTTTTCACCACTTTGTATCTCAAAAACCACAAAAGGGATTCACATGAAATATGGTATGTCAAGAGGCCAAATTTCATGTAAATCCATAGACTAGTTACAAAGTTATTAAAGTGCAAAATTTGAGGTTTAACATTAAACTGCCTGGTCAACCCTAAATATACCGGCACTATCATGCCAGTATAATATATCTAAAAGACTAAGGTTCTTTGTCTTTTAGCTTGTTTTTTGTTTTTATTGGGCTCTCCACAACCCTAATTCGATAGATCAACTTAGGGTAGCTGGTTCATTCCACTGGGGTATCATACAGATGAGGAACACTGATGAGTCCTGGTAGGACAAAACACGTGTCTGTGTCTCCTGTTGGCACCCTTTGCAGACTGTGTGAGAGGCCTTTTGGCACCATGCATTCCTCCTTAAAGTTGAACCAGCATAACATTTTGTTGTGATTTGCATATATAGCCCATGATGCTTTGCATTATGGAGGTATGTATGATTTTACATATATACTGTGTATATAGATACATAGATACATAGACAGTGTTGGCAGATAAGGGCCTATGGCCCACCTAGTCAGCCCATTTGAGTTTGCAACTTCAGTTTATGTTTTCCTAGAACTCTGTTGCCCCTTACCCCTAACCTCCAGAATTCCTTTATGTCTATCCCATGCATTCTTAAATCCCATGATTGTTTCAGCCCCCACCACTTCCTCAGGCAGGGTGTTCCACTTGTCCACCACCTGTTCTGTGAAGAAATTCTTCCTCACATTTTCTCTGAATTGTCTTCCCTCCAACTTCATCCTATGCCCTCTAGTCCTGGAACATCTTTTTCACTTAAAAATAGTGTATTCTTGCACCCTGTTCCTCCCTGTTAGATACTTGTATGTCTCTGTCGTGTCACCTCTCTCCCTCCTCTCCTCCAGGGAGTACATATTCAATTCCTTCAACCTGTCCTCATAGGACTTGTGATGCAATCCATGTACCATCTTTGTTGCCCTCCTCTGAACCTTCTCTACCCTGTCTATGTCCTATGTAGGTAAGGTCTCCAGAACTCCACACTGTACTCCAGGTGGGGCCTCACTAGTGTCTTGTATAGTGGAATTATGACCTCCCTTTTCCTGCTGGTGATGCCCCTGTCTATGCATCCCAGCATCCTATTTGTTTACCTGCTGCCTTGTCACACTGTTTCCTACCTTGAGGTCATAGAGATGATAACCCCAAGATCCCTTTCCTGCTTGGTGCATGCTATATATCCTCACCCCCAACTGATATATTGTGCCAGGGTTTTGTGCCCTATATGCATTATCTTGCACTTCTTTGCACTGAATTCCAACTGCCAAACCCCTGACCATTCTTCAAGTTTCTGCAGGTCCCTTCTCATTCTGTCTACACCCTCTGGTGTGTCTACTCTGTTACAGAACTTTGTGTCATCAGCGAACAGTGAAATTCTGCCTTCTAGGTCCTGCGCAATGTCACTGATGAAGATGTTGAATAGGACCGGTCCCAGCACTGATCCCTGTGGTACCCCACTGGTCACTCTTCCCTCTGTGGAGTGACAGCCATTTACCACCACCCTCTGTGTCCTGCCACCCAGCCAGTTACCTACCCACCACACTACTGTCCTGCCCACACCCATATTCCCTAATATATATATATATATATTAAGGCAAAAACTCAGTTTAATGCATCAGTTAGGGTTGTTCCACAGCGACAAAAGTCAGAAAATTCGATATTAGGGTTGAAACCCCCTTTGCACCCCTCCAGCCCACCCCCAACTGGAATTGGGGTGCACTTTGGGGTCATCGGCCCTAATTCTCACCCCATCACATGTGGAAAGAAGCTGAGGAATAGGAGAAGGGGGTGAGAGTTAGAACCGATGACCCTAACAAGCACCCCGATTCCCGTTGGGGGGTGGACTGGAGGGGTGCAAAGGGGGTTTCAACCCTAACATCGAATTTCCTCACTTTTGTCACTGTGGAGCAACTCTAACTGATGCATTAAATGGAGTTTTTGGCCTCTAATTTTCCTTCTTTTTGAGAATGATAACGAGAAATAGTGAATGTAATGCGATGGTGCAAATCGTAATGTGCATGGTGATGCAAAGCGAAACAGAAAGAGAAACAGTACTGTAGACAGAAATGTTAAAAACAATGCAAACTCAACCGCAAATGAAAATGCAAAGGGTAACGCACATGGTGGTGTAGACGTGAACGGTAAGTGAAACGGGTACGGCACCGCAAACGGAAACGGTAATGGTAACAGTAACGTAAGCACACAGGCTGGTTTTCCTCAAAAGCTGCATAGAGAAAGACAGTGAGTACAAAGAATGTATGCAAAATAATGACTCTTGGAACAGAAAATGAGGACTTTGAATAGTAAATTGCTTATATCTCAGGAACCATACGACATAGAAACTTTTTTTAAAGTCATATGAATTATCACTTTCCTGGCTAGTTTTATGCTTAGTCTCTGGTAGGCGGCTAAGCAGTTTTCCAATGAAAAGTCCGTATCTTGCACCGTTTCCGAGATACGGGCCCTGAAAGGCGTGGCGAACGCCGTAATGTTATCCTATGGGAAAAAAACAGAAGTTCAGAGTGTCACAACTTTGCCTCCCTGTAATATTTTTTCACCAAACCACTGAAAGGCACATCTGTGGGATGTTGGCTGTCTTCCCTGCAAATTTCAGCACAAAAGACCAAACTGTTATTTTGAAGCAGGGTGCCAAATGATTGCTGCAATGCGTCGGACGCCGTAATGTTATCCTATGGGAAAAAGTGTCAATTTTGGACTACCGTAACTTTGCCACCATGAAATATTTTTTCAACAAAATACTGAAAGGCACATCTGTGAGATGTTGGCTGTGTTCCCTCCAATTTTCAGCCCAAAACTCTAAACCGTTCTTTTGCAACAGGGTGCCAAAGAATTGTTGTCATTTTCCCACAGCCTAGAAAAGTACTGTCGCAATTTGTGAAAGCTTTCGCAAATTCATTCGACAGTGTCGCAAGTGTGAAAGTACTTTGCGAAAGTACTTGTTCCAGAAATGTGAAAAACATATGTCTGGAGTGTCTTACCCCAAAATAAAGACATGGCTAGCATCCTCAGGTCCGACTAGGTGACTACAAAAAGAATTAGGTTGCTAGAGGGTCCCAAATTTAAACGCCAAGCATTTTTCTGATCACCAACTGAAAACAAAACGGCTGATTTGTGACAGTAAAAGGGCCATTTGCGAAAGTAAAAACTGCATTTGTGACACTGTCAAACTTTTTGTTAACTTTTCCCATTGACTTATAATGGGAACTTGTTTTTTGAATAACTTTTGAATGGGAACTTGTTTTTTGAATAACTTTTGAACCATTTAATATTTTTTCATGAAATCTTCAAAAGGCACATCAGGGACCCCATCCACATGTTCGCTGAAGATTTTGGACCGATCACACAAACCGAACGACCTGTAGGTGCGACCACAGAATTCCAAAAAAGCGTAAATGCACACGCAGATCACGCTTAATAACTCCGCAGCCGTATATCCGACCAATACGAAACTTGGCAGATCCCAAGGCATATGGGCCTTGATCATGTATTCCAAATGCCAGGCAAATCCATCAAATGGTTTCAAAGTTATTAAGTTGCAAAATTTTGGGTTTAACATGTAAATGGCTCCTCAACCTTAACTATGGTAGCACATATATATTACACTGGCATGGTTGCACCAGTATAGTTAGAGTGAAATGGCACTTCTATGTTAAAGTCCAAAGGTTGAGCATTGAATGAAATTTGGTACACTTAATTTATAGGAGGAGGTCTATTGCTCTGCCAAATTGCATGTGAATCTGTCAAGTGGTTTCAAAGATATAATGTGTTGCAAAAACAGAAAAATCAAGATTTCTTGACATTTCTTTGCTCACTTGTATATCAGAAATGGCTTTGTGTTGTGGGCTGAAATTTTCAGGATGGAAAGCTTTTGAGTCACAGATGTGCCTTTTGAAGATTTGGTGAAAATATATTAATCCATTCAAAAGTTATGAAAGTTTTTATTTTCCAATTATTTCCTATAGGAAAAGTTGTGTTTAGCATGACACTCAGATTTTTGCACATATTGCAAATGTGCGAAAACGAGACTTTTGCACACGCACTAGATTTTCACACACTTTGAGGGTTAATAACTTTGGAGCCATTTTAATGGATTTACAAGATATTTGGCATGCATACTTTCTATGTACAGATCTGTTCCCCTGCCAAGTTTGGTGGGACGTGTTGAAAAACAGAAAAATCAAGGTGAAAGTGCTTGACTATGTTACAATTCAGTTTGAAGGTTAATAACTTTAATGTGGTTATAAAGCAATATGTGAAATTCAGTATACATATTCTCTAGGTACAGATTTCTTGACCTGTTAAATTTGGTGGGAATCTGTTGAATGGTTTGTGAGATATAAAGTGTTGAAACAACACAAAAATCATAGGTATAAGATTTGTACAAATGTGCCAGATTTTTGCACACTTTGAGGGTTAATAACTTTGGAGCCATCTAATGAATTTGCATGATATTTCGCATGCATAATCTCTGGGTACAGGTCTATTAACCTAGTGAGTCTGGAGGGAATCAGATTAGTGATTTCAGAGATATAAAGTGTTGGAAAACAGAAAAATCATCAGTATAGGTTTGAAGGGTAATAACTTTGGAGTGGTTATAAAGAATTACATGAAATTTAGCATGCATATTTTCTAGGTATAACGCTACAGACCTGCCAAATTTGGTGGGAATCTGTTGAGAGATTTTGGAGATATAATGTGTTAAAAACACACAAATCATCAGTATAAGGGTGATATGCAAAATTTCCGCAAATGTGGGTACTTGTGCAAAAAATTTTACTTTCAGAAGCATTTTGAATTTCCAAAAGAATACATATTTGTATTGATATCTGGGCATGGTGTGAAAATATGTACTTCGCAAGAGATGTTTTTGATCAAAAGTAACATTTTCGGACATGTGGGTACATGTGCAGAAATTTTACTTTTGGAAGCATTTTAATTTTCGAAAGAATGCCTACTGTATCTGTATGGATATCTGGTCATGGTGTGAAAATATGTACTTTGCAAGAGCTGTTTTCGAACAAAAGTAAAGTTTTTGGACATGTGGGTACATGTTCAAAAATGTTACTTTCAGAAGCATTTCGAATTTTTGGAAGAATAAATATTTGTACGGGTATCTGGTCATGGTGCAAAAATATGTACTTTGCAAGAGCCGTTTTTGAACAAAAGTAAAATTTTTGGACATGGGGTTGCATGTGTGAAAATGTTTCTTTCAGAAGCATTTTGCATTTTCAAAAGAATATATATTTCTGTACAGATGTCTGGGCATGGTGCAAAAATATGTATTTCAGAAGCACTGTTTTCGAACATGAAGCCATTGTGAAGGTACAAAAAATATGTCTTTCAAAAATGTGGGTAAATGTGTGCAACTTTTACTTTTGCAAAGGTGTAGCAATATGTGTTTCATGAGTATCACTTTCTGTGTAGTGCGAAAGTATGATTTCCACAAAGTAGACAATGTGTGAAAATGTGGCTTTTGCAACTGTTCTAGTTGCAAATTGGAGACACAATTACAAAGTGCTGCCCTTCACTACACAACCTCAGTGGCTCAGTGGAATGGATGGGTGTAATGGAGACAGCAAGGTACAGGGGTCGATTACACTGAAAGTCTTTTTTTTTTTCATTTTTCAGTCAGGATTTTTATGATTACAACAGCAGTGGAAGTTTTTTCATAGCTGCTGCAGTTGCTGAGATATTGGCACATTAGCATTACAAGGGTTCCTTTAAAGCCCTGTAGGACTGCTGTATGGCTCTGTAGTTATGTGTAATTGGGAGCGCAGGGCCTGGAGGGCCCACGCTCCCACAGATGCATATCATTATGTACAAATGGGCAGTTTTGTTGGACCGTGGGGCCCAAATCCCCGTGCACCCACCAACACATACCATTTACTAGTCATATTACACTTTTTCAAAACGTAAGGAAATTCTTTGCAAAAAATGTCATTAATGTATCAGTTAGGGTTTGTTTCCACAGCAATAAAAGTGTGGGAATTCAACATTAGGGTTACCAAGTCTAGCACACCCTATGCTACCGCCCACCACCTTCCACACAACAACAGGCGTTGGGGTGTTTGTTGGGGTCATCACACCTCTTACCCCATTCTCCTACACTACAACACTTCAGATTACTTACAAATGGAATGAGGTGAGAGTTAGGCCGATGACCCCAATGAACACCCAGATGCCTGTTGTTGTGTGGAGGGTGGTGGACGGTAGCATATGGTGTGTTAGGTTTGCTAACCCTAACATTGAATTTCCACACTTTTGTTGCTGTAGAAACAACCCTAACTGATGCAGTAACAATGTTTTTTGCAAAGAATATATATATATTATAGTGGTGCAGTCACGCCTCTATAGTTAGGGTTCAGTGGTCAGTTACATACTAAAGTCAACAGTTTGGGCGTTAATAACTTTGGACCCGTTCAATGGATTTTCCTGAAATTTGGCACACACGGTGGGCCATGGTAGATCTCTTGATCTGGCAAATTGTGTGTCAGTCAGACTTATGGTATTTGCGTACAAAAGCACTGAAAAATGCAAAATTATCCATTTTTGGAGGCAGCTTTTGGGATATTGGATGTGGTCCTGCACAGCCATTGTGTGGTGTGCTGCTCTGTGATATGGCTCATTTGAAAGAGCTTTGGTGGCTGAACATGCCACTTTTTGTTTGGTGAAAAAATATTATGGCATTCAAAAGTTATGCCACTTTTAGGTACCAATTATAAATCAATGGGAAAATGTATATGTATGTTTTGCGAACAAAGAATGGGGTTCTGGCCATCTGGTCCCACCTGGGGATCAAACAATTTGCAGCCTCTCAGTTCAATATTCTTTGTCCCCGAGGATTTTCAAAATTCATTGATTGCGAGGTCCGCCATTTTGTTTTTTATTTTCTGATTGGAAAAACATAAATATCTCAGCTCAGGGGTCACTTCTGAAGTAAAACTTGGATAGGTTTTACTCAGGGGGCTCCAATCCATTGAGCCATGCCTTTGGTTTCATCCAAATTGGTCAAAAAATAGAATTATAAGCTTTTAAAAATCTTAATTTGCGGCTCGCTAACAATCTTTGATCGCGAGCCTGCAAATTCTTTGATCGTGAGATTCTTTGATCGCGAACTTGCATTGCTACCTAAAAGCACAAATATCTTGGCTCAGGGGTGGGCTAGGGACACAAATGAGGGCAGGTTTTGCTCAAGAGGGTCCGTTCTATCGATGCATGCCGTTGGTTCGGTTCAAATCAGTGAAAAATTTGCGTTTCACCATTTTTAATTCTTTGTTCATGAGCCTGTAAATTCTTTGATCATGAGATTCTTTGATCACGATCGTGCATCGTGAGTGAGGGATGAGACGGCTCAATTTAAAAATTAATTTTCTCAGCTCAGGAGTGTCCTAGTAAGTCAAATGAGGGTGTTTTTTACTCAGGGGGCTTCGTTCTGTTGAACCATTGTGGTGAAATACCGCAATTCCATCAATTTTTTGATTTATAAGATTTTGAATTCTTTGTTCATGACCCTGCAAATTCTTTGATCGTGAGATTCTTTGATCGCCATCTTTGATCGCGAGGGAAGGACAAGATGGCCAGATTTTTTATAATGGAATAGATAGGGAAATTTGACCAATCTTTAACATTGAATATCTCAGAAATGGGTTGGTCTTTTTACTTGAAATTTGGAGGGTGTTTATGACATGTCCTGCCGGAGAAAATTTTTTTTGTGGAGATATTGCATGATGCACTTTATGTGTTGCGGACAGTGTTTTGCTTGTGGTGGTGGCTTGAAATTGATAGGATACCTAGTCTCAGTGTCATGGATGTAGTTTTCAGTTGTTGTGTTTGTTAAATGTCAACAGGTGTGGGACTGTGCCAGTATGATGAATGAACATTTAAAATTTTGACATGTCATATCTTGGACACGGCTTTGTCTTTTTACTTGAAATTTGGAGGGTGTTGACGGCATGTCCTGTAGATGTTAACAGAGATGTTGTTCTACTAGATTAACATTTGTTTGGTGGCTGCCCTTGCTGTTGTGAATGTACTTTTTAGTCATTGGGTGTGTAATGTGGCTTGGCACTTACAAGTTGGGCCCCGCGCCCCCACCAACTTGCACAACTTTCTACTTTTCTATTCTTTCTTAAAATGTAAGGAAATTCTATGCAAAAAACTCATTAATGCATCAGTTAGGGTTCTTCTACAGTGAAAAAAGTGAGGAAATTCAATTTTAGGGTTCCCACCCCTTGCACCCCACCCCACCCCCACCACCAGGCATCAGGGTGTGAGTTGAGGTCATCAGCCCTAACTCTCACCCCATTCTCCTACACTGCACCACCTCAGCTTGTTTACACATGGGATGGGGTGAGAGGTAGGGCTGATGACCCCAATGTACACCCCGATGCCTGTTGGTGGGAGTGGGGTGGAGGGGGTTGCAAGGGGTGAGAACCCTAAAATTTAATTTCCTCACTTTTTTCACTGTAGATGAACCCTAACTGATGCATTAATGAAGTTTTTTTTTGCATAGAATATATATATATATATATATATATATATATATATATATTATTATTATACTGGTGCAGTAACGCCAGTATAGTTAGGGTTGAGTGTACATTTCATGTTAAAGTCAAACTTTGAACCTTAATAACTCTGGAACCATTGAATGGGTCTTCCTGAAATTTGACATGCATACTCTCTATGGGTAGGTCTCTTGAGCTTCAAATTTTGTGTGAATTGGTTTTGTGGTTTTTGAGATAGAAACCATCAAAAAACCCTTAATGTACCACTTTTTTTTTACATTTCTTTGTCAACCTGTATCTTAAAAAAAGTTTTAGATCTGGGTCTGAAATTTTCAGGGCAGAAAGTCGTTGGGTCACAGATGTGCCTTTTGAAGGTTTGGTGAAAGAATATTAATCTGTTCGAAAGATATTTAAGTTTAAAGTTTTCCATTTTTTTCTAAGGAAAGATTTATATGTCAGGCACAAAAGTTAGAATTTCCACACAATAACAGTACTTTGCACAAAGTTCCAGCTTCTTTTCACAAAGAAGATAGCTATTTTGTGCAAAGTTGCCCGTAGTACGACTGGTGGAGCTGGGCTATGTCTGCCATCTTGTTTGCCACTTAGCGAGGATCAGGAAGTACACAACACAACAAACACAATTGGAAATGGGAAAAAAATCAGAATATAGCTAAAGAGGCTTGGTTAAGCTGTATTCTGAAGTTTTTATTTTGTTGAAGTGGCCTCAAAGAACTTTTTAACTGGTTAATTGTAATGCGAACGGTGGAGCTGGGCTGTGCCTACCATCTTGTTTGCCACCAGTACACAAGCCGAGAAACACAATTGAAAAAGGAAAAAAAAATCAGAACATAGCTAAAGAGGACCTGTTAAGTTGTATTCTGATGTTTTTTCTTGTTGTAGTGGCCTTAAAGAACTTTTTACATGACCAGAGAAAAAAATGGTTGCAAAGGCTGTGTGCAAAACATACAGTGTAATGTGTGAAAGTTGAACAGTGTGTACATTTCACAAAGTGCACTGTATCTATCGCACTGAGCCACTGTACTTTTTTTTCCCACTTCAGCTACATTACATCACTATAAGGCAAAGGAAAAAAACTGTCTGTGCAGGTACTAATGCAATGGCGCAGTAGGCTAATGCTTTTGGCTAGCAGCTTTCCTGCCTCCAATGGTCCATGGTGCACATAGTGTGGGGTTTGAGACCATGGGAGGGTACAAATTGGTTTTCTCTCATTTTAGGGTGGTGAAGTAAGATTATCCAATTTCTCTATCCCCTTATATTCTTACAGTACTGATGTAACATGGTAGGGGGGGAAAAATGTTCAACCCCTCGAAATCCCAACCCACCCGTCCCTGAACCCAACTCCTACAGAGTCCAGTGGGGATACTAAATTTGAAGGTTTAGAGATTTCATAGCCATTATCATTCCAAACTTGGGATATCTATCAAAAGGCTCTATTTAGGAATTGTTGGAATCTCAAAGGTGGAGATTTATACAATCTGGGATTGACAGTAAGTGGTGGGTCTAGATTCACCAAATCGTACAGCCAACTTCTTGGGAATGGTATACAGAGTTTGAAGCTTGCCCCATTTTCTGTTAAAACTGGGTAGCTGGTGCGTTAGACACACTATCATTTTTTCAAGCTGCACGTTAGCTAGCAGCTCATTTAGCCATTCTGTGTAACATATAATGATAGGGTCCTTCCAGTGCCTCATGGCTAATTTTTTAACTGAGTGTGATATGAGGGACATACTAAATCTTCTTTCTTTAACTGAAACCTGAGAGTAACCTCCTAAAATACAGATTTCTGGCTTGAATAGAGAGTCTAGGCCCAACAAAGGATTTGCCTTGGACTATATTTCCATCCACAGGGGCCGAATCATCAGGCAGTCTCATAACAATAGATCAATGTGCCATCTGTCTGTCCACACCTGTTACACTTTGGATCCTGTAATTGACCCATTCCTGCTAGCTTGGCAGGAGTATAGTATAAGTTGTGCAATATATAGAATTGCATTATGCGTACCTTGTCATTAGCTGTATAAGAATATACCACTTGCCAAATTTTGTCCCATCTAAAATCATTCATAGGGAATTGGGATGCCCAATAATTTGACTTTCCTTGACTCTCTGGATGGATAGTAAGATAAAGAACAGAAACTATCTGGGAAATGGAATGGGTCTGCCATACCTTGTCACATAGTACATTAAGGAGTTCAGATTGGTCAGTGGACCATAATCCCTGTCCAAATCTGCTAATCAGAAGATGCCTGATTTGGGGGCCTCTAAAAATCTGTGTCCTTAGGAAATGCAAGGCTCAGTAGGTCAGAGGTGGGTTTGACCTTTCCTTGTTCTAGTAGCTTTGAAATTCTGACCTCAGTGAGAGGCGCCCCTTTAGTAGGCTTTAGACACTTATTGTCCAGCATACAATTAGGATTGAAATACAATGGTTGTGAGACATCCTTAGTGTTGTCATACTTAATGGCCCTACAGAATTGGATATGCACTTTAATTGACATATGTATTCGCTCATTGTCTATCAAATGTAAGATAGTTTTCGGGACCGTGTACAGTAAATTATAAAGAGAAAGATTACTTTGATTAATTACACAACACTCTAGTTGCAGCCATATAGGGAAATATTCTGGATCTTCCTCGGGAGGGAGGGGATAACCATCTTAGATATTTCACCATATGACTGGCCAAATAATAATGAAAAAAGTTAGGCAGTTTTAACCCTCCTAATTGCCTAGCAGCCCCTAACCGTACATAGAATTGCCTTGGAGGTTTCTTGTTCCATAGAAAATTGGAGATTATTTTGTGGAGATTTTGAAACTAAGACCGGGGGAGGTAAAAACTGAGCATATTGATGGGATAAAAAACTCGGGGAAGAATATTCATTTTGACAACATTGATTCTTCCCTATAGGGATGGATATAATTGAGCCCATCTTTCCAAATCTTGAGCAATAGCCCACAAGTGAATCCAGATTGAGTTTTTTCACTTGGGCCATGTCCAGGTTTAGCCTTAATCCCAAATAAGTGAGCTGTGTAGCCCAGGCTAGCTGCAGACCTGCAATATGCACTTTGTGGGTATGGAGGTTCAGTGGCATAACTGTTGATTTTTCCCAGTTTAATTTATAGTTTGAATAGATGTGTCTCCTGAAGGAAGGCTATATCAGCTTTGGTTTTATTCAAAAATGTCAGTACCTTTTTCCTTTTAATAGGGGATCCTAACCCTTTGATGTTCCATGAAACAATTGAGTAATTAATCATTATTTAAATCAAATTGCTAGGTTACTGCAACTGACAGTGACAAAACAACAATCTTATTTTGACTGAACGTATATCTTATCAGAGAATACTGTGATGTTAATCTTTTAAAGTAAATTAAATGTGAACACCAACCAAGTTTAAGTAATGACTATGATAACTAAAAAACTCTCTTAGCTTCTGACAGTCTATACAATAAATAAGTGCTACTTCTTAGATTCTGTAGTCACTTCTCAAAAATTAAAAGTAATATATATTACAGCATCAGTTGTCAACTCCAAATCAGCAATACTTAAAAAGCTGAACAAACTATAATCTAAGAAGTTGCTTAAAGCAGAAGTTTCAGTATTATCTATATATACTAGTAACAGTATACAATCTGATAGAAAGAAAAAAAACAGCAACCCCCCCAAAAAAAGGGCACAATAAGCAGTTTGTAAGGCTTCTTTGAATCTGTTTTCCACCAGATTAGCAATCCAAGGTGGTAAGGTTTGCAACATAAAGGTGAGACTTTAAACATCAGAGCACTTCCACCTTAGTCTGCATGGAATATGTTTGCTAGGTCATTTTAAGACATATAGGTTATTATGTAAATAATTCTAAGGGTTCGCTTACATAGGTAAGAGAGAATAAAATGTGTCTCCATACTATCTGTGGATTTATGCAATCTTCAGGAGCGTTATAGACATACAAGGTAATGAGCATATAGACATCAGGAGTGTCTTGAGGTGTGCCAAGTAAGTTTTAACTTTCACTTGTTCTGGACAGCAATGAGAGAGGCCTCCCTCCAGGCACAGTGTGAACCTCAAAACATGTTTTGGACAGCAGAATCATTCTGGGTGTGGATTCATAAAAGAAAGATAGGATAGAGTAATGAAGTACATCATAGGATGCCAACATTTAATTAAATAGCAGGAAATGGAATATGCTTGAGTGAATTTTGAGTCTAGTTTACTGACAGTCCTACCCAGACTTGTTCTTATGCTTAAGTTAGTGCAAGCATATGAGATCTGCCAAAAAAAAGCAGGTTCCCCTGCCAAATCTGACACTCCCCCATCTTGATAAGCAAACATCATTTATATTTATCTAGACGGCACCAGTAAATTGAATTCAACACAGCTGTATATGATGATTATTTTGGAATGTAGGATCTGTCAGTAAAAGTCCCAGCACCCTGAGAATTTCTGACACTCTTCCCACATGATAGATAATATCTTATGTTACTATCAGCTGTGGATTTAACTGCTACATTTAATAGAAAAGATAGGCTGCCATACTAGTGTACAAGATTTATCTTCCTGTATAGTTCAGCTCCCTGAATCATACATAATTGTAATCCATTTAGCTAGCCAGAGTAAGACAGAAAGTATATAGGAGTTGTCCTGACATGGAGAGTCATTGCCCTGGGGAGTTAATCTCTAAGGCAACTGTGCAGTATCTGTATTTGTATGTCACTAATCATTATAACTGGCAAACATCATATTAAAACATAACCTAATGCCCAAGACCATATTCATATATACATCAGCCAAATGACTAGGTAGCATAGACATTATCCGCTATGATAGTAAATATTCATTAGAACCATCTGGAAGAGCCTAGTGATTAGCTCAAAAAAGGGGTGTGTGGGAATATTCTATGGCCACATAAGTTAGAGATAACATCTAAAAAGTACTTTAAAGTATTTCCTTTTTTTACTTTAAAAGATAAGAAGGGATTCTTTCTTTATATTCATTCTGCGATTAGTCCCCAATGTCAGTCAGTTCAAAAGTCACATGGTCTGTGTGTTCTTGAAAAAGAGATCCTTCAGAGGTTAGTTCAGAAGAGCATAAAGTTTCTTCTTCTAAAACAGCAGTAGAGGGGGTGGCTCATCACAGTACTCACTAAGCATTCATGCAGTTTCCAGTTCCTGGTGAGTTGGAGAGCTCAAGGAGGAATGATGCTGTCTCTGCTCCTGCTGCATTTTTTGGGGGGATCCTGGTGGAACATTTTCTAATCAAGGGTCTGGATTTCCTACTGATCATCTAATGCCAGGTTAGACCTTTATTTTGTTTCAGGGCTGGAGAGCAATCTGTAGGAGCTGGAGGAACTTTTCCAGGAGACACTGGGGAAGCATTATGGCCTGTGCGAGAAACAATGTTATGTGCAGAGTCTCCACGAGTATTCCATCTAGAAGCAGATTTAGAGAAAGGTTCACATGACCTTTTTGAAAACTGATGACTGTTACATGTGGCAGTGGGTCTTGAAACAGATTTATTTTGAGACTTCTGGTACATAAGCAAATTGTCCCACACGTCATGAACACTGTCACAGAACAATAAGTTTCCCTTGGCTTCTCTGATAGTTAGAGAAGCTGGATATTTAAAATAATATTGCAGACCTAGATGTTGAAACTGCTGTTTAGCCTCCCAGTACTCTTTTCTTTTGATTATGAGAGCACCAGAGAAGTCTTGGAAAATAGATATTTTTCCTTATTATAAGTCAAAGATTTCTTGTCTCTGGCAACCTTCAGAATTTCCTCTTTCACTGAATAGCATAGGAAGTAAGCAATGATTGGTCCAGACTTTGAATTATTTAGTGGCCTAGGTCCTATGGATCTACAAGCCCTTTTAATCTGAAGAGCCGAAGGCCATTGGTATCTCAAAAGTTCTGGTAGAAATTCTATAGAAAGGCTACCATGTTGTTCCTTTCCCAGCCTTCCAGTATATGTATATTGTTTCTCCTCCCTCTGTTTTCCAGATCATCAACTTTGGAGTTAAGAAAATCAATTTGTTTTATTTGGTTATTATTTAATTCTTTAAGTTGTTTGACATCAGCTTGAAGTATAGATACTAATGATTCTGTGCCTAGCAGCCTGCTCTTCAGAGCCTCTGTGTCTAACTTTAAAGATGAGTTGGATACAGTGACCTCTGTGATGCTCAATTTAAGGTCTGCTAACATGTTTTGAATATCAGAGGTGCCACTTTTACTGGCAGATTTAAAGTATTTTGGAGGAGCAGAGGCTCTGTTGTAATTACCTGCCTTCATTAGATTTATGTCCCGGGTATCTTTAGACAAGGCCGTTGGTTTGATTGAAGCAGAACCATGGCACAGGTGATCAAATGTTGACAACAGGTATGTAAAAATCCAACAGTGAAAAAAGAAGTAAACACCCAATACACTGAAGTGACCTTGATGATTTGGTGATACAATTAGCACAAACTGACCGAGCAATAATGTAAAATAAATTTAAAATACAGACAGGGAAGTGCGAGCCATGCATTCAAGCAGCCATTGCATTCAGAGTGTCATGCATTCTCTTCACAGATAGTATGCTGTGACTGCACCAGATGTTCAGGTATGTTTGTGATGCATTGTGTAGGTTATTGAAGTGGAAGATGACATACTTATGCACATTCATTTGCTGGTTTTCTAGTGAATTGAATTAAGTATGTTTCACTTGCTGTAATACACTACTTATGTAAAATTGTTCTTTGATTTGTATATTTATCATGCCTAGCAGAATATTGCTGTATTCTAAGTAACTGTGATGTTTTGAATTACAGACTTTTCTACTGTGGTTAACTATAGTAAATGGAAGTACTTAACAAAGTGTTACATGACAATTATCTTGTTAGTGCAGAGGTTGAACTGTGAGATATTGAACTTAGCAAATATATGTTGTTTTCATAATGCTTGCCTTTTTGACTATTGTCAGTAATCCTGTGTTTCCTGTCATGCTTGTTTACTTTTTATTTAGTCATTACAAATCAGGTTTACAACCTTGGAGTCAGAGACTCATTTACAAAGGCACCTCATCGCAGGGAGACAGTTATTACAGTGCAGATTAAAACAGAGGATAACACTACAGGTGCAGTAAAAGGAACATTTAACATATATACACTTAGGTGACATAATGTAGTAGTTTGTATGTTACTTAGGTTACATAATATTACAAAACTATGAGTTACAGTCATAGATATAGTAGGTCCTCAGAGAAGACAGTGGATTACATCCCTATTTGGACCTAGTAGGGAAGGAGTGGGTCTGGGGGAAGGAGAGGCTGTCCAGTGGACGTTGTCGCTTCTGTGCATGTAAAACTTTGCATTCTATTGTGTCAGTTCATGCAAGTTGATCCTTTAGTCAGGAACTGCCACTTAAAATGAAGTTATGATGTCATTTACAGTATGTACGCAAACATGATGACCACTATGAAGTTGTAGTTTATATATATATATACAGTATATATATATATATATATATATATATATATATATATACAGTATATGGTAGTTTGTATTCGTAGTTGTGCATGCAACATTATTAAGCACTACTGAGTATATTTTTTTGGAATAGTATTTACTTGCCTTAACTTGATGTGTGCTAATGTTCACTTTGGCAATTTCTTTATATATATTAGTTTATTATTTTGTGCATGCAATGTAATTGACATTGTTGTGAACCGTTACATGTTTTTCTTAATACCTGGGTTCAATACAGTAATCTGTATGGTCACAGTTATCTGTTCTTTAACTCTGTACTATATTGTTTTATTATGTATTTGCTTGTGTATAATGATAATTTTTGTTCTGTACACTCAGGTATTAAGACTGTATTTTTTTATGAGTTTCTGCTTTTTTATAGGATCGCCTTAATTTAGGGGTCGGGAGAGGAATTTTCCAACTACACAGTAATTGATAATAAATAATGAATTGAAGACACATGATGTGGAGTGTGATCGTGTGTCTGTTGCAAATGCTAAAATGTACATATGAACAGTATGTCATGCAGCACTGGTGAAGTCTCTGTGACATTGCTTATTTTTCCTTACCAAGAAGTAGCTGGTTTTTTGCCCTCCCCAGGAACTCTGAGTTGTTCGACATAATTTAAATTTTTTTCTTCAAATAAATGGGTTTCACCCCAAAAGTAATGCTTGGTGTGTTTTGTCTTCTTTTCCATTTTCATTATAAATCGTATCTCGCTGTTGAAGGTAATTATGTATTCATGTTGTCATATGTGAAAATATATTGCCACAGTGGTAAACAAACAAATATGTCTTTCAAAGCTATAAGTGGAGATGTCGGGTGTTAACAGTGAACTCCACACAACTGTCCTTTCTGCATGAAAATTAGTCATGGAGACACTGGCAGTACATTTAGCAATCTTAGTGGTATTCAACAAAAGAATGGAAATTCACTGCAAAAAACTTCATTAATGCATCAGTTAGGGATTACAGTACAGCAACAAAAGTTTGGAAACTCAGTGTTAGGGCTTCCACCCCAACCACCACACCCCCACCCTCCACACACCAACAGGCATTGGGGTGTGCCATGGGTCTGTCAGGCCTCTCACCCCATTTTCCTATACTGTACCATGTTAGCTTATTTACATATGGAATGGGGTGAGAGTTGGCCTGATGATTCCATGGCACACCCAGATGCCTTTGTGTGGAGGGTGGGGGTGGTGGTGGGGTGGAAACCCTAACATTGAATTTCCCAATTTTGTCGCTGTATTATCAACCCTAACTGATGCATTAACACAGTTTTTTTTCCAATGAACATATATAAAGATATAGATATATATAAATATCTCTCTCTCTCTCTCTCTCTCTCTCTCTCTCTATATATATATATATATATATGTATATATACACCTTAATAAGTCCAGAACTGTTGAACTGTTCAAAAGTTTTTCATGAAATGTGGCATGCAAAATCTTTAGGGGTAGGGCTCACGAACTGCCAAATTTCATGTGAATCTGTTGTGTGGTTTCAAAGATACCGAGTGTTGAAAAACAGAAAAATCTGTGTTTTTTGCCATTTCTTTGTCCACTTGAGTCTCAGAAATGGCTTTAGAGTGTGGTCTGCAATTTTCAGGGTAGAAAGCCTTTGGGTCGCAGATGTGCTTTTTGAAGGTTTGGTGAGCAAATATTAATCCATTCAAAAGTTATTAAATTTTATATTTTACCATTATTTCCTATGGGAAAATGTATATGTCAGGTACAAAAGATTTTATTTTTCTCACAAATGATACTTTGCGAAAAATAAGGTCCATATTTTTGAAAAGAAGAGAGGTATTTTACGCAACGTATCAGGTTTAATCACAGGGGCTCTGCAGTATCCGCCATTTTGGTTTCCTCTTAGCGAGGACCATAAAGTATTGAAAATATGCTGAAATATAATGTACAGTAATACAAAAAAAGCCATCAGAACTTAGCTAATGGAGACCTGTTTAGTTACATTCTGATGGGGTTTTTTTGTGTCCCAATACAAGTTTATTGAGCTCCCAAAATCTCAGGTGCTAGCTTAACGAGAGGACTGCTTGTCTCCCATTCTTTGCATGAGAACAGTGGTATTTTCATGACTTCTGCAGTTGCAGCTGGAACTCATGCTGCTGGCTGCAGAGTTAAGTTTGAGCCACTCATTTCAGGCACCTCCCATTTTAGTTGCTCTGGTGTCTAGTGGCAGCCCAACCCTCCCATTACTGTTTTTTTATTTAGCCTCCTAACAGTATGGGACACTGGGAAGCCCACTTCCAGTGTCCTGAACATGTGACTCCCCTGTCCAGTGGTGTGGGACACTGGGGAACCCACTCCCAGTGTCCCAATGTATCAACCCCTTCACTTATGGGACACTGGGGAGCCGATTACCAGTGTCTCTAGATTCTTTTTTTCCCTGTAAAGAAGAACACCATCCCCAACAAGTATTTTTTCACCTGAAAATAAGAAAATGGTCCCTCGTCATTCCATGGGTTCTCCCTCCCCCAACCCTAACCCTCCAACTAAAGACCTGCCACCCCACTCCCCCTTACCATATACTTACCTTGGGGGGTAATCCACCATCATCTTCTGTGGACCGGGACATGTCTGCACTCTTCAAAGCTGAAACGCAAACTGAGGAATCAAGGTAAGCACCGTATAATGGCTGTCAATGGCATTTTGAATGTATGTTGATATCTCAGCAATTTTGTGGTATTTTGGCAATAATTTTTCAGCATGGACATTTTGGGACCCCACCTCATGAACACTGTCACTGTTATTCGTTAATCGGGCCAGTAGGGTGATTTTGCGGTTGCTGTGTGGAATCACCTTTGGGGACCATTTAATGAAATGACAGTGCCAGTGTTCATGAGGAGGAGTTCCAAAAAGCTCATGTTAAAAATCTGGTGCAAAGATACCAAAACATGCCTGAGTTGCGCATGGTCATTGAAATTTTCCTATGCATGCACATAACTTTGACAGTTTTTAATATTTTCCTTCCAAATTTTCAACATAGACATTTTTTATGCCACCTCATGAACAGTTCAACTGTCATTTCTCACATCCTGCCTCAAACATGTTTTTGTGTGTGTGGCACAGAATTGCACAATCATTGCACAAAATCAGCTTCCGGGACCAAGTAATGAAATAACAGTGCCACTGTTCATGAGGAGGGGTCCCAAAAAGCCCATGTAAAAAATTTGGTGAAAACATTCTTAAAAATGGCTGATGGGCTTTTTTTGAAATATTTCTATGCACACCTGCAATCTTGGTCATTTTTAATATTTTGACTCCACATTTTCAGCAAAGTCATTTTTTCACAGTACCTCATGAACAATACAACTGTCATTTCCCAAATCATGTTCAAAATGTGTTTTTGCACCTCTGGTGCAGAATGGCATTGCAGTTGTGCAGAATTATGTTTTGGCAGTGATTTTAAAATGTTCTTTATCGGGTACATGTGCTGGGGGAATAAGATGGCTATGCTGATAATTGTCATGAATCTACAGAGGGATGGGTGTGCAGGGTCTGAAGGACCCTGCGCCTCCACAGTAACATAAGGAAAATACATGAGCATGGGAGCGTAGGGCCAGAAGAGGCCTGTGCTCACATTGTGACATAAGGACAGTTATGGAGGGTGGCAGCACAGGGCCCATAGGGCCCTGCGCTCCCACACAGAAATAAAGATAGAAGTAAACAATCTGAAAAAGCAAGAAAATTCATTGCAAAAAAAATTTGTTAATGCATCAGTTAGGGTGTTTACTACAGTGACAAAAGCAGGGAAATGAGGTGTTAGGATTTCCAACCCTAATACCCCACCCCCACCTTGCAGACACTGACAGGCATCGGGGGGTGCCTTGAGGTCATGGACCCTATTGCTCACCCCATTCTCATATAGTGTATCCATCTGAGCTTATTTACTTATGGAATGGGTTGAGCATTAGGGTCCACAACCCCAAGGCCCCGCTATACCTGTCAGTGTCTGCTGGTCAAATGCCATAGCAACACATGCTCGCACTTTTGTCTGGGGTTCTGAAGTTGCCGACTCGCTCGCTCTTCTCTCAGTACTGTCAGCAGCTTCTTTTCTTAAAATAGAGGCAATATTAACAAAGGGGCAAACTTTTCTACACTTTACAGCACAGGCTCCATAATTAACAATTTCTTACAGTACCTCACATCTGAATCTTTTAGCACTCGGTCATGTTACATTTGACTGCATATTGATCACTCATACTGCATTACAGTTGGACCTGGATAAAACAAAGTTGCAGGATCAACCAGATAATGTATGTTTTTTAAACATATATGTGTTCAAAGATGCAAGCAGGATCAACCAGATATGTATTATTCAATGAGCTTAGAGTGGCACCATGAGACATTTTTTGTTAAGAATATATGTAATCTTCTGTTTTGAGGGACAGGCTATGGAGAGCTGTGTTGGGGTGGTCAGGGCTAGGTCAGCCAGAATCCAGACACATTTTTTGTATAATAAGTTTAAAGCACCAGGAACAACTACATATATTTTTTTAAACAACATATGGCATCTGTTGTGCTGCTAGACATACTGCAGATTTGTATTGAAACAGCCAACACCTCTATGTAGTGGAATGTATTAAGTGCACATTTGGAGCTTTTGTTGAATGCAGCCCAAAACATACATAATGGCCCAGATATTCAAAAGGGTTGCGCCATGCGCAATATGGTTGTGCCTGCATAAGTCTGAACTTGCTCCATTCTGCGATATTCAGCAGGAGGCAGTTGCGCCACAGAAAACAGGCTGAGCAACAGCGCAATGCAAATGAATGCATGCTGAACTGGAGGGGAGGAACCATGCATAAACTGCACAGCCGATATTCAACCCGGGCTGTGCAAGAGTTGTCAAGCGCAACCCCAACCCGCGCCTGCACAACTCTGAGCCAAAAAAGGCTTGAGTCGAGGGCCACCCACAGGTGAGTTGCTGCATTGCAGGGTGCAACACAGCAGCTGCACCTGTGGCTGGCCCCAACCCACCCCTTGCCCCCTGCAGCCTGATCGCCAGCAGATGACTGTAAATCCCCACCACCACCCTCCACTGGCCCGGTCGTGGGCATAGTTTAATCCCCCACCAGCCCGATCGCGGGCAGTGGTAACAAAACAACCCCCTCCCGAATTCATCCCGGTGGTCAGTGGATCAAAAAGCCCGATCACGGGCAGTAGTGTAATAAACCTCCAACTCATCCATGGTGGTCCAGTGGCACATCCCGATCGCGGGATGTATAATTCTGAACAAACCCTCCCGAACATAGCCCTGGTGGCTAGTGTCCCCCACCCCACCCACGAAGCCCCATCACCCTGCTCCCCCACAGCTGGCGGGCGGTAGCATCCCACCTGCCTGCCATCCTGCCACTCACCGACTGACTGCCCAGTAGAGCTGCATGTCCATTGGTGCAGAAAAAGAGCTAATGGTGTAGCCCATACCGTATGACAGTCCAGATTGTGAATGAATACATTCATTCATTCACAAATCTGGACTGTCATGTATAGGCTGCACACCCATTGGCTCTTTCTCTGCACCAATGGGTGTGCAGCCCACCAGGCAGCTTAGTCGGCGGCAGCGGGCGGCAGACGGTGGGATGCTGCCGCCCACCAGCTGTAGGGGGAGGGGGTGGTGGGGCTTTGTGGGTGGGGTGGGGGACACTAGCCACCAGGGCTATGTTTGGGGGTTTGTTCAACTTACACATCCCGCGATCGGATGTGCCACTGGACCACCATGGATGAGTTCGGGGGGGTTTATTACACACTACTGCCCGCGATCGGGCTTTTTGGTCCACTGGACCACCAGGGATGAATTCGGGAAGGGGGTTTATTACACACTACTGCCCGTGATCGGGCTGCAGGGGGCGTTGGTCCCCGACGGCTGCTGCCTGGCAGGGCGCCAGGCTCAAGTCCTCGGGGATCGGCGCACCTGCATGCTAATGGCATGCAAATGGGGCCATAATCAGGTGCAAATGGCTCCCCTTTGTGCCTTGCATGAATTATGGCCCCATTTGCATGTCACCTTGACTATAGGGATTTTGCACATGGCGCAATGGTACTTGCACCACCACAAGTTGAATGCTCACTCTGACAAATCGCGGTAGTTGTTCCATCACATGCACAGTGGTTGTGGTTAGAGGATATTCAAAGGAGTTGCCCAAGGGCACAACTCCTTTGAATATCGCTCTGGACACACCCCTGCACAACTATTTTGTGCAGCGCAAGGGCTTGCTCCACAAAATAGCGCAATTTGAATATACGGCCCAATATAAACAGAACATGACATGGCCTAACTGAAGATATCATATTAATCTTCACTCGAGGCCAATGACATCATGATATCTCACTCATGGCTTCCCAATCATGAGATATCATAATATCATTGGCCTCTCGTCAAGACAAATTTGATATCTTCAGTCAGGCCATATCATATCCCTATATATATATATATATATATTCTTTGCAAAAACTTCATTAATGCATCGGTTAGGGTTGATACCACACTGACAAAAGTGTGGAAATTCAACGTTAGGGTTAGAAACATAGAAACATAGAAGTTGACGGCAGATAAGGACCGCAAGGCCCATCCAGTCTGCCCATTTCTTTTTCTACCTTATAAATGTGCCATTGGCCTTTGCTTTGTCAGTGGCCTATCTATTCATACTCATTTGTATTGCTCCCTTATGCCTATCCCATGCCTGTTTGAAGCCCTGCACTGTATTCATAGCCACCACTTCTTGAGGTAAGCCATTCCATGCATCCACCACCCTTTCTGTGAAAAAGAATTTCCTCACATTCCCCCTTAATCGGCCCCCCTCTAATCTCATGCTGTGTCCTCTTGTCCTTATATTTAAACATGTTAGACTCTTTCACCTTGTTAATGCCCTTAAGGTGTTTGAATGCCTCGATCATATCACCTCTGTCCCTCCTTTGCTCAAGGGTATACATATTGAGCTCTGTTAATCTGTCCTCATATGTCTTCTAATGCAGTCCCTGCACCATTTTGGTTGACCTTCTCTGGATTGCCTCAATTTGGTTAATGTCCTTGTGAAGGTGTGGCCTCCAATACTGCACGCAGTACTCCAGATTGGGCCTAACCAGTGTCTTGTAAAGAGGGATTATTACCTCCCTCTTACAACTTGTGATACCCCTACTAATACATCCTAACACCCCCCTAGCCTTACCTACTGCTTTAGAGGTCTGCTTGGATGATTTCAGGTCATCAGTGATGATGATGCCCAAGTCTCTTTCTTCCTTTGTGACTGCTAGCAACTCCCTTCCCAGCCTATAGGTGGCTTCAGGGTTTCTCTTCCCTATGTGCATGATCTTGCACTTCTTTGCATTAAATCCCAGTTGCCACTCTGCTGACCATTTTGCTAGTTTATCCAGATCTCTTCTCATTCTGCCCACCCCATCTGGATCATCTACTCTGTTGCAGATCTTGGTGTCATCTGCAAACAGACAAGCCTTACCCTCTAGTCCATCTGCAAGGTCACTAATGAAGATGTTGAAGAGGACTGGCCCCAGGACTGATCCCTGAGGTACCCCACTTGTGACTTGCATCTCTTCTGACTGTATACCATTTACCACCACTCTCTGTTTTCTGCCCGTGAACCAGTTTGCCACCCAGTTGACCAACTTCTGACCCACCCCGAGCCTTCTCAGTTTATTTATCAATCTTCTATGTGGAACAGTGTCAAAAGCTTTGCTGAAGTCAAGGTAGGTGACATCAACTGCTCCCCCTTGGTCCACCACTCTGGTTACCCAGTCAAAGAAATCTATGAGATTAGTTTGACAGGACCTTCCTTTTGTAAACCCATGCTGTCTTGGATCCTGTGCCCCTATGGATTACAGGTGTTGCACTATCCTTTCCTTAAGGAGTGCCTCCATAATCTTGCCCACTACTGAGGTAAGACTGACTGGTCTGTAGTTCCCTGCCTCCTCCCTGCTACCACTCTTGTGGAGCGGGATCACATGAGCCCTTCTCCAGTCTTCTGGGACCTCTCCTGTGCTCAGAGACTCACTAAACAGTTCTGATAATGGCTCTGCTAGTTCCACCTTTAGCTCCTTAAGTACCTTGGGATGTATGCCATCAGGTCCCATTGCCTTATCCACCCTGAGCTTGGTAAGCTCTTGTAGGACCCTTTCTTTTGTGAAGGGAGTAGTGCTCACCTCCCTCCCCCCGTGTCCATGATGCTGAGCTGTGGGCCCTGCCCTACCTTCTCTTCAGTAAATACTGGGCAAAAGTATCTATTTAAGATAGATGCTTTTACAGGGTCCTCCTCCTCACATGCTCCCTTTTCTCCATTAAGCTTAGCAATACCCCCTCTGGACTTTCTCCTTTCACTAATGTATCTATAGAAAGTCTTGTCACCTTCTTTTACTGTTCGTGCTAGTGTTTCCTCAGTTTGGGTTACCACCCCTACCACCACCATCACCCCACTCCACACACCAACAGGCTTCGGGGTGTGTGTTGGGGTGGTCAGCTTAACTCTCACCCCACCCCATACATAAAGAAGCTGTGGTGGTGCAGTATAGGAGAATGGGGTGAGAGTTAGGCATGACCACCCCAATGTACACTCTGAAGCCTGTTGGTGTGTGGAATGGGGGTGGTGGAGGAGTGATAGGGGTGGTAACCCTAATGTTGAATTTCCAGACTTTTGTCTGTGTGATATCAACCCTAACTGATGTATTAATGAAGTGTTTGCAAAGAATGTCCTTTCTTTTTTTAAAAGTGTAATCTAAGTAGTAATAGAAATGGGCAGCTTGATGGGAGCAAGGAGACCAACAAGCTGCGGAAGTGTGCCAAATGGTATCTGTGTTTGTGGGAGTACGGGCCCTCCAGATCCTGTGCTCCCACTTACAGTTAAGTATGGTGCCATATAGCAGTTGTATAAAGCAAGGAGGCCTAGTTACAGTAATTTTCCCATATCTTGTGAACCATACACACTGTGAAGTGAAGTTGTGTCATTGTAATCGTGACAGTGAGTAGTTGTCACAGCAAAGTAATGACCGAGCATGTGTCATGCATCATTTGCTTGTTATGAGCACCAAAAAGTACTGTGAGTGTTAGCTGTGAAGCTATAACAAGCAGCCACGTGCATGAAAAAGTGCACATGGAACAGTAATTCACAAATTTCTCAGGAACCATACATGGCAGGAAAAAATTCAAATGCCACGGGTTTCATGGGTTTCTACACTAGTTCTGTGCTTAGTTCTCTCTATGGGGAACTAAGAATTTTTCAGATGAAAAGTCTGTATCTCAAACCGTTTTTGAGATATGGGCTCTGAAAGGCACCACGGGCACCGCAATGTTATCCTATGGGGAAAATGTGGAACTTTGGAATGCTGTAGCTATGGCCATGCTGAATGTTATTGCACCAAACCACCAAAAGGCACACCTGTCAGACAAGGCCTTTTCACTCTGAAACGTTCAGAGTAATACCGCAATCCATGTTGCAGCAATGAGGCAACAAAGAAAAACCTGTGCTGCAATGTTATCCTATGGGGAAATTTCCAAACTTCACAATGCTGTAAGTATGGCCATGTTCAATGGTTCTGAACCAAACCACCAAAAGGCACACCTGCAGGGGTGGGGCTTTGCACCCTGAAAATTTCAGGTCAATACCACAATGCACATAGCCACACTCAATTGCCAAAAAATGACTCCCACAATGTTATCCTATTGGAAAATTCATAAGTTGGAATGCCATAACTAGGGACATGGTGAACGTTTGTGAAGCACTGAAGGGCACATCTGCAACACTAGGGCTTGCCACCCTGACAATTTCAGGCCAATATCACAATCCAGCTTGCCACAATCAAGTGAGAAAGAAAACAGCATTTCAGAAAATGAGGTTGTGCACTGTTGCCACAGCAATTTAAAATATGATCGCAACATTCCTATCTTTATAATGGGAATGCAACCTCGAATGTAAAAATAGTGTCACGGTTGTATTTTTTATGGTCACGCATATTGCTGTGGTACTTTGTCATAGTGTCATGATCAAAAAATGGCAAAATGGTGGAAAAAATCTGAAAACCACATTTTCAGACCACCTGGTGAAAACTAATGCCAGATTCCTGTTCCTCGGCCCCAAATAGGTAAACCCAATGGTTGGTGTGTCGAAAACTGCAGTATTTTTTGAGTTATATTGTTTTTTTCTCTCTTGCTAACTGAAAATAAAATGGTGGCAGCATGACATTACTTTTGCCAAGCTCGACACTGAAAAATACGATCACGACAATTTTCGAGCTGTACATATACATTTTCCCATAGGATATAATGGGACACTAAAAATGCTATAACATTTGAACAGAACAAGATCTTTTCACAAAATCTTCAAAAGGCACATCTGAGACCCAGGAACCATGTAGCTCACCCAATGTGAACTCACTCACATGAATTCTTCAGTCCAAAGTGGACGTCTAAAGAAAATGGAATGTTGGGAATTTTTCACTTTTTGAGTGCACTGTAATCCCACAACTGTACATCCGATCAACAAAACAGTTTCCAGATATGGAGATCTTCCAAAACTCTTCCTATATTCCAATTTTTAGGCAAATCAGACAAACAGTTGCAAAGTTATTAAAGTGCAAACTTTGAGGTTTAACATAGAATTGGCTATGTAACTCTAACTATAGTGGCACTACCGTGGTACTATAATGTGTATATCTACTGCTCCTAAGTATTGGAACTTCCTTCCTCAAGCCATTCACCTTACTACCATGCATGCCTGTTTTAAGAATCTTCACCATAATCATTTCCATATATCAAACCTCTGCTCCTGTTTTCACCCACCTTAGATCATCCCCCTCCTCCACCTCCCCTACCTTGCTGTAGCCATTTCTCTTCAAGAACTTTCCTTCACCTCTCCTTCATGTCCTCATCCTAGTAAGTTTCTATCCCTCACCCATTTCCTATGCTATACACTTCCTCCTCCTGCTCCTCCTTCTTAGTCCCTTCTCTCCCTCCATGACTAATCCACTGAGTAGCTCATACCTCTTTTCCACTACTCTAATACTTCATATCTTTGAACAATCAGTCCCGGTTTGCTCACTAGTTGACTTACGGTGTTCCTACTCTCTCAAATCTTAATGGCACCATAATGGCACCTTAATGTATTCTGTACATGCTATTCCACCAATTTTGTGCTTTGTATATCATTGGATTTGCACTAGTTTATGTTATTTTGACTTTGTCTTAAACTGTATTTTCCTAACTACTAAGTTGATTGTATTTTTGAACCTCCAACTCTCTGTTTCACCCATTTGATGTACTGTTTCACATTGTTTGTTGTCATGTATTCAACTTGTATCCTTCTGGGTCATGCCTGAAAATAGACATCTCTATGCCTAGTGCACCTACCCAGTTACCGAAAGCACATATATATATATATATATATATATATATATATAAAGAAAATACTTTAGTTAGTTAGGGTTTACACCTTGCATACAAAAGTGTGGAAATATTCTGTTAGGGTATGTAATGCTAACTCAGCATCCAGCTGGGCCCCCATCTAACATATAGATAAACAGGGGTATTGTATGCCCCAGAAGAATTGTTTGTGTCATAAAACGTATGTATCAGGTAAGATACATTAGTATCAATGTATCACTATGCTTTTGGTATCACTCTAGCCTGTAGCACTGCATCACTCTGTATCACTCTCAGTTTTTGTCTAAGTGCAGTATTCCACAAATAATACAGTACATTTTAGGACACTGCATCCACTGTAAATTGTATTGTTTTTATTATGCTGAAACATATGAATGATTTCATAACAATTCTGCAGTTTCTAACAAATAAGAGACATGGTAAGTAACATACAGTACATGTAGTATACTGTATATGGTTTCTAAATGTTCTGCAAGTGTACATAGAATATCACAGTGTGCATTTATTAAATTTGTTAAAATATTCAAATGCATTTAGAGTGTGAATATTGCAAAAAATGAATACTTTAATCTATGATTTAAAGTTGTATATTACTGTACTACAGCAGTTGCACTTAATGTTAAGAAGGTAAATATTGTACATCATTGTTTGATACAAAACATGCATTACTGTGGTTCACTAAGAGAAAAGTATTTATCTCTCATGTACTTTACAATGCTGTCAATGGAAGTTATATTGAAATAGAATATTTATATTTATTAGAATGTCATCTATATATGAGATAAATTATCTATGTATTAGTAGGATAATCATTCTCCTTCCTTGACATGTTTACATTGTATCATTGTATCACTGTATTGATCAGAGATTCAAAATTAGGAGAGTAAGCAATAAGAGAAAACTATAATTATTACTATGAAACCTATAGAAAAGTTTTGAGACTTAATAATGTAAAGTGCATATATAAAGATAAATGATACATTCTTGAAGGAAAACAATATGCAGTATACTACAGTACTGGCATGCTATATAAGATGTATACAAAGATAGATTACATGTAAAGAAATGAACATTTGTTTATAAAAACTAATGCTGTATTTACTAGGAATGGGGAACCCAGCTGGATGGTGAGTTAGCATTACATACCCTAACAGAATATTCCACACTTTTGTATGCAAGGTGTAAACCCTAACTAACTAACTCATTAAAGTATTTTTTGTTACTAATGTCCTACATTTTTTAGTACTAACATGAAAATACAGTAAACATTTAAACTGTACTGTATGTACCAGTAACTCCTAATCTTTAACTATAGAATACAGACAATTTAATGATATTCAATTTGTCAAAAGTACAGTACATGACATTATGTAAGCAAAGTATTTAGCATCTATAAATAAATGTATTACAAAAATGTTACAGTAGTACAATTCTTTTAGTAAAGTGTTTGCTATCATTTCTTAGTTCTCTACTGTACTGTATATCCCAATAACATAGTAAGATATATGTTTATGAAAGTTCTAAAAATGGTTTTGAACTGTAAAATAAGACGTACTGTAGTTGTTAAAAACTGTATAAAGCTTATAGAAGACTAGCATGTTAAAGTTCTGTTCTAACCATGTAACACTATAAGTGCTGTTATTGTATGACTATATTACAAGACTTATTAAAGTGCATTGAAAGTAAATAAATGTACTTCATTCCATCTTTATTACATTATAGTACAACAAGTAGCAGTCATGTCTTTCAGTTAGAAAGGGAAACATTTTCTGGAAACATTGCAAAGTATTCCTTGACACAGACAGTATTTCATCACAAAAAAAGAAGAGGAGGAAGGGGCCAATACACTTGAGGGTTTCTGGAAGGTCTGAGACAAACACGAGCTGATGTAAATAGCAGGAGGCAGGAATCTTAGTAGGATGTATACAATTACAGGCAGCGTTTGAATCCTTAAAAAATGTGACAGAGGAAGTGAAAGGAGCTGGGGCACTGCATGCTTTCAGGAAGGTCTGAGTGAAACACAAGGTTTTGTAAATAGTAGGAGGCACAACTCTTAGTAGGGTGTGGACAATTACAAAAGGGAAATGTGCTGACTCAACAACCATAACTTAACACAGAGTTTAATATCTGAGAAAATGTCTCATTGGAGGTGGAAGAAGCCAGTGCACTAGAGAATTTCAGGAATGGCCAGGGCCAGCCTTAAGGATAGGCAAACTAGGCAGTCACCTAGGGTGCCCTGTAGCAGGGGGCACCATTGTGACAGAATGGGTATTTTTTTTTCTGTCCCTTATTTTTTCTGGAGCACTGATGGACGCAATTTTGAAAGCACCAAATCTTGCATGTTTTGGGGAGGAGGGTGGTGGCAGGATTGGGTGCCTTCAGTCTCCTCCAGACAGTTGTCTGACTATTTCCGTTTGGAAGCGACAGCAAAGCTTGTGCTGCTAAGCAGCAAACCAAGGAAGAACCTCATGGATGGTGAACTTCAGGACCCACCCATCACTGTAGCCCCTCCTACTACAATGCACCAGCCACTTTTATGCCACCCACCACTGTCACCAGGATCCCAGCCAGCCAACTGTTGGGCTTGCCTTGTGCGCACGCTGATGTGGAATCCTCCTCCTCAGTGACTCACTCTGCACACAAACAACATGTGGCAGACAGGCAGCTGGGGTCCTCAAGCCGAGGCTCGATCGATCATTGACGACCATATGAATCCCGATCTCAAACCACAAACTGGTGCCGGTGGTAGTCTGACTTTTCAGACTGTAGCCTTCCTGCTGATGTGACTGTTGAGTAATGTGCTGAACTGGAAGGAAGGGATGGACTCAAGGAGCAGCCTGTTGCCCCACTTGATTGCATCCCGATACCCCAGGGGCCCCGATTTAAGTACAGTGGGGATGGGCTTAAATTGATAGGCCAGGTGGGGGGTAAGGTCAACAAACTCAACACTGACAGCAGGGGCAAATTCATTCACGATGACGTCCACAATCCACGTCTACCACATCAGATTTGTTGATGGTGGGAGAAGCCGAGGAGAGGAGGACTAGTTCATCCAGGTCCAGACCAGATGAGGAGAGACCGAAGACTGTCATTGTTGTCAATGAGGACTGTCTGGACTGTTACTGTCTTTACACAGCCTGGAGGCTGGAGCAAGGAAGATGAGTGAGTAGGTTTTCACTTTTTTTTTATAAATTCAATTTCTTAACTGAAGTGTGTGTATTGTTGGCCATGCCAATTTGGGCCTCCACCTCAACTAACCTGTAGACACCCATCAGTTTTGTTCACTTGTTGTTGCTTCATGAAGTTGTCATTACCAGCCAGGCAGCCTCAACTATTATAGCCTAGTACTAATATGTTTTGTTGTTAAACAGTTACAGTCACAGACAGAGTGAAAAATTCATTGTTTGTTTGGCGGTCTCTGTCTGACTGAGTCTCAGGCTCTGGCTCTCTCACTTTCAGACAGCATCAGTACTACAGTACTGACTGTCCCCCTCTTTGTAGTGGTGTGATGTGATGTCTAGTCTGTCTCCTCCGGGTCTGGGATCCATCCCACTGCCGGCCATTTCCCATCCCAGCAGGCAGTCAGAGAGGAGAGGAGAGGTATCCATTCATCCTCCCAGGCACCACGCACATCATGGCAGTGTCCCAGGCCAGGTAGCAAGCTGACCTCATCCTTATTGTTATCACACAACACAGACACAGAGGGACTCAGGGGTGTTGTTCCCATTCAACTAGTTTCTTTTTTTGAGTTCTATGGTGTCAGCGCTTATGCCAGTCAGTAGGATGTTGGGCCGGACGAATCAGGAACCAGGGAAACTAGACTGGCAATGGCAGTATGTTTTGTTTAGCTTTTAAATCCAACTTTTGTAGTCATTCATTTTTTTTTCTGTAGTCCCAGGTCACACCTTTGAAAGGGGCCTGTATTGTTTCACTGAGCCTACCCGGTCATAAATAAATCTTGCTGTTTACTACTGACTTAAACTGCCAAATTTAAGAGGGTGCATGCCAGGACATCTGTTTAGGCAAATTCAGGAATATTGATATTATAGACAATAAAGGAGGGTTTTCAAGAATGTCCCTGCTTTGACACAAAAGTGTTCTTGACTTGGTTCTTCCTAAATTTATAAGTTCTTTAACTAAAGACCGTGGACAGATCTAAAGGAATAAAATAGTGTTAGGTAGAAGTTGAGACTTTGTGAAAAACAAGAATCAAGTCTTGAATCTGAATGCACCTGGTCCTGGAGGGATTCCAGTTTTTCTATTGCCCCCCACCCTCCTGCAAGCCAGCCTGCCCTGCCTTAGCATTGTGCCACCATGCCATGCATATGCTTGCTCCTCCAGAGTCCAGTCCAGCTGTGCGTGCCCCCCCCCACAGGCTACACCACTTTGTGAACCAAAGCAGATGTGCTGCGAGCCAAAGCTTAGTGGGGGTGGTGCTGAAACAAAGGGTAGCCAGCCCAAAACAGACAATAATCCAAAAATAGTTTAGCACACTTAGAGCCTATGTAGAGATGAATCCAGGTCCTGATGCAATAATAAGTAAAAATGATTTATCATGTTCCATACAATGAAAGGACCTTCAGGCAAACAAAACAAAAACAAAGCGCTTAATTATTATTGCGTCTGGACCTGGATTCATCTCTACATAGGCTCTAAGTGTGCTGAATTATTTTTGGATTATACACCACTTTGTGGGCTGGGCCCTACGGTCACCCATGGATGGTGACTTTAAGCAAGCTGCAGCAGCATTGCACATCACATCACAGAACACAGATCATTTATCTTTTCTTTTAAATACAAAAAATGCTACTGTATAATGTGAGGATGTCATAAAATGTTGTAGATACCAGAAGAGAAATCTCTGATATAGCCCAATACTTTTGCCTTCAATATTTAATATATTTTATTTATTATGATTCAGAAAAAGAATGCATGCAATTTTGGACACAGGGACCTCAACTCAAACGCTTGTTTGGTTCTTTGGGGATACAGACAGTATGTCTGCCTGACTGCTTTTAGTTATTCTGATCCTAATACATTTGTTTGTTTGGAGAATTATAAAATTCAGTAATACAATGATAACTTTATTTAGTACAAGCGTGGTCTCAATTTTTTGGATGACCTTATAGTATTGTCCTCCTTCCTTCCACCCAAATCTGCCTGTCCCATTCCCGTCCCATAAAATTTCTGCTGCTGGGACTGGAGTGGTGGGACCTGACAGGGCAGGGGGCTGCACAGGGGCACAGAATGGCTAAGGCTGGTCTTGACTAGTGCTTAGGAGTTGGACTAAGAGCGAGGTCTTAATTATTTTTTAATAACGTGATCTGCCATTAAGAATGTCATGGTTTGTGTTGGGGAGAGAAGACAAAAAAGGGGAGGGTCACCACTGGCAAGTTCACCTAGGGGTGCCATATACCCTAAGGCTGGCCCTGGGAATGGCTAAGACAAACACAAGATGTTGTACATAGGAGGAGGCAGCAATCTTAGTAGGATGTGAACAATTATAGGGGTGAAATGTGCAGTCTTAATAACCATTGCTTAACACAGCCAGTGTTTCTTTCCTGAAAAAAATGTGCCATAGCAGGAATAAGGAGCCAGTGCACTGAAGGATTTCAGAAAAGCCTGAGACAAACACAAAGTGTTGTAAATAGGAGGAGGCAGAATGTTATTACGGCATGGACAATTACATGGGGGAAATAAGCAAACTCAACAACCCAGGAAGGTATTTCACTACCATCACATAAATAAATGCAGGTGTGAATATTTTTGGGAAACAGGATTCATTGCTTCACAGAGTGTTTCATGTCTAAAATGATATGCTGAGAAGGTGGTAGATACCAGAGCACTAGAATGTTTCAGGAAAGCCTGAAAACCACACAAAGTATTGTCAAGCATAAGGTACTTTACTAGAAACACATAACAAAATGCAGAGGTGAAAATTTATGGGAAACGTTAGAACGCATTTCTTCACAAACACACTGTTTGATGCCTAAACTGATATGCTGGAGAAGATGGTGCATATCAGAGCAGTGGAGGGTTTCAGGAAAGCCTAAAAACAACAAAAAAGTATTGTCACGTTGAGGAGGGGTGAATCTTCCCATGGATACAAAAGTACAGAATAGATATCAGCAGACTCAATGAGCCAGGAATGTGTTTCCTAACAACACATGTATATACTGTAAATGCATGAATTTATTGCAACATATACTGTATAGCAGTACTACATATTCTAAAAACTTAATAGCGCACAGTCGCAATATGATGCAATGTACAACTGCAATATCTTTGCAAACTGCAGTAGTGCATACACTAACAAGTACATGTAACACAGTTGTAAATTTGAACTGCGAATTGTACATCGAGTTAACATGTCCCTACAATCTCATCCCTATATGTAGCAATCATTCTGCGAAACATAAGTAATACTACCCTTTTGCCACTTACTAACTATTCCGTTATTTTACTGGCAAATGGGAGAGCAGCCCATACAGTAGAAAGTACATATTACAAAATGACAGTTCAAAATACACTTAGCACTCTGAACTTTCAAATGAAAATACAACTTTGAACACTGATCTTCTCAATGAAATGTAACATGCACTTTGCACTGCATTCAAAACTCCCCCAATCCAGTCACAGCAGAAGGACAGTCATGAAATAGTAGAACTAAATACAAGAACTATAGTGCTATGGCTGTTGCACACCCCAAAAGTAACACAGTAAAGAAAAGGACAGCTCAATGTCCAATTCTCAACTGGAACTCTTACAGTTGCATTGCAATGAAATACCACCACAAAGTGAGAATAGCAATTCAAACAGAAGCCCAAAACCCAAAAGAGAGCATTCACAATACTACTGAGTGAATTTCTACACATAACATAAATTGCTAACTATAAAAGTGCCCTTTCAATTCAAAATGCGATTTGCAGTTTGAACTCCAAATGTTTCACAAAGAGCACTTAATCCAACCACCATTGAAATGCAATTTCAATACGAGGAAGAACCTAAATTCCAAGGGCAATACTAAAACATGCAAAATTGATACTGTAGAGGACTACAATATACACCACAAAGCAGGAGTTACACAATCTCAGTTCGAGACGTGAATCCAATGTTAAAATTTAAATTGCGACTCAGACCTTTATGTACAATTCTTTAGCATGTATACTTTCAACTGCATACCCTACCCCCCACTTCATATCAAAGCTCCACAACACTTCAGAACTACCACCAAAAAGGATCACACAGTATTACAACCTATAAAATAAACCTTCCTTCTCCCTCTCCTATCATTATAATATAATAACAGAAAAACTGAGCCAAACCTCTACCCACAACTATCAAGTTCGACTAACAATCCTACACCGAATAGAGAGTTCAATGTAGAATCCCCTGCTGTGCTAAGAATCTAATTTTTCCCATAGGAAATAATGGGAAATAAAAGTTGTTATATATTTACATATATAGTACCAGACCTGTATGCTAGCAAAAAAGATTACCTTAAATCTCCTACCTGCTGCACTACCCAGGGACAATGCTCCTTTACATACAGAGCCTCATCCTGGTACAACTCACTTCCAACTGCTGTTACCAATGACACTAACCTGGGCACTTTCAAGTGCTATCTGCATCAGCACCTTGGCACAACGGCCTCCTGTGAATGTTTCTCCTAACCAAACTTACTCTCCTTCCCTCTAATTCCCCCCTCTAAGTCCCTCCCACCTTTACCCTCCCACTATCTCCTATTTCATCTCTTTTTATTTCCCCAGTATTATCTACATTCTCTCCCCATAGCTTCCTCCACATATATCCACCATCTTTCCTAGCAGTTTCTAATTTATTCTAGTGAACCATATTACAACAGGTTTTTTTTTTATTGTACAATACATATGTTCTTGAATAACATACACAAATTACTGTAACTTAACATACATACTGTGAATCATTGCACATACTGCAGTAATTCCATATGAAAGCTTTAATGTACCCAACAAAGCCTATGGCTTCTTGCAACTACTGTATTTGTTCCTGTCCTCACTTTGTTCTGTATTGTTTCCCTGACGTGGAACCTTTGTAAAAGAGCCTTGGCTCAAAGGTGTCTTCCGAAATGATAATAATTTCCAATGACCAACTCTGTTTTCATACAGCCTACAAAAGGCACATCTGTGACCCAACAGGTTTCTGCCCTGTAGATCAAAGCACCATAGATTAAATCATTTCTGAGAGATGGATGGACAGAAAAACAATAATAAAAGCAGTCAAACCTTTTTTATATTGCACCCCCTGTAACTCGGAAACTGTTAAATCTATGAAAACAAATTTTATCACATAGAAAGACCTACCCAAGGTGACATAACATAGACAATTTGAAACACATAACTCAAATCATATTAAAGTTATAAAACCACAAACATGGCCCTTTACTATTAAACACCCTTAACAACCCCAACTATACTGATGCTACTGCGCCAGTATAATAAATATAATGGGCACAATTATGTCACTATAGTTAAGGTTAAATAGGGGTTTTAATGTTAAACCCCAAATTTTGCAACTTAATAGCTTTGCGCCCATTAAATGGAATTGCACAACATTTTGCATGCCCAATCCCGTGGGGTAGATCTCTTGATCTGCCACCTTTTGTTCCAATCTGGATAGTGAAAAAAAAGTGATTTTGGGGGGTTTCCTTTGTCCACCTCTAGTACCCAGACAGTTTGGAAATTTGGTCTGAAATTTTCAGGGCAGAATGGGCTTGGCCCGCAGATGTGCCTTTTGCTTGTTTGGTGAAAAAAATATTAATCTGTTTCAAAGTTATTGATTTTAAAATGTTGGTTCTGAGCATGCTCAGTAGGTGCTTTCAGGTTAGCTGCAGAGAATGAACCAAGAAGTGGGTCACACGAAAAAGGAAATTTTTTCATATTGGTTAATCCTCTTTCATGAAACAATCTTTTTGTCATATGCTGCCATCTTGTTTTCCGTCCCTCCCAAAAAAATGTCCAAAACCCACAAATATGACATAGAATGAGAGACCAATATATGCATCTTACTCATCTGGAACCCATTAAGTGGATTATGTGGTTATTAGTTGGAAAAAATCACTCTGAAGTGTTTTATTTTAGCATTTTCAATCCTTTTTTGTGACTCGCGTCCTGTTTCTTTGTATGACATTTTTTGTTCATACGAAAAAGGATTCATGCAGGTTCCCTGGTGTCTAGTGCCCCCTATCTGCCATCTCCAAATTTGGTTAGGTATCCCTGGTGTCTAGTGACACCACCAGCCCCTCTGATCACCATTCCCATATTTGCTTTAGTTTCCCTGGTGTCAAGTGGCACCCCTCTCCGATCACTGTCCCCATATTTTATTAAGTATTCCTGGAGTCTAGTGGTATATCCCTCCCTCTCCAATTGCCATCCCTGTATTTGATTCAGTTTATCTGGTGTCTAGTGGCCCCCTTCCTATTACCATCCCATATTTTATTAAATCTCCCTAGTGTCTAGTGGTATCCCTTCCCTCTGCAATCACCATCCCTGTATTCAATTCAGTTTCCCTGGTGACTAGTGGCCCCCCCTCTGATTGCCATTCACATATTTTAGTAACCTATAATAAAGAAAATTATCCCTCAGTGTCTTTTAAACCAGTAGGAAAAAAAGGTGCCTCACCGATCCAACCCCCTCCACCCTGACCTCCCACTGAGCACCCACCACTCCACACTCCCCTTCATCCCCCACACACCCTCACTCACCTGAACAGGGTGAAGATCCACTCTCTGGTCAAAGACATGTCTTGCTGTTGGAACCACTGACTGCAATATTTACTGATGGAATGGGGTGAGCGTTAGGGTTGGCAATCTTAAGGCACACCCCACACCTGATTTGTGAAGAGGCAAGAGAGGTGAAACTGTAATGGTTTTTCCTGTTGCTGCCTGCAGGGTGGGGTAGGGTGTTAGGGTTGGAAACCTGATGCCACATTTCCTACTATTGTCATTTTAACTCTAACTAGTGCATTAACAAAGTTTTTGCAATGAATATATGTATATATATATATATATATATATATATATATATATATATATATATATATATATATATATATATATATATATATATATATACTCACACACACACCTATAGTATAGGGTGCATGGTCGTGCCCCTATAGTTAACATTCAACAGTCACTTCTATGTTAAAGTCAAAATTTTGCACTTTAATAACTTTGCAATTTTGCATGCACCATCAGGAACCAAGGATATCTTGATGTGGCAAGTTACATCCTGGTCAGATGTGTGGGTGCAGAGTTATGGAGTGTCAAAAAATGTGAAATTTACCATTCTGGGTGAAATTCTTTGACACATCACTGCGCAAGAACGGCTTGGGATTTTGGTCAGAAATTTTGGGGTACAAAGGTCTCAGGTCACAGATGTGCCTTTTGATGGTTTGGTGAAAAAATATTAATCTGTTCCAAAGTTATTACGTTTTAAAGTTTCCCATTATTTTCAATGAGAGCAGTTAGATGTCCTGCTTGAAAAAGTATCCTTTTTCACAAATTGGTAATCCTTTTTCATAAGCAGGTAATCTTTTGTTGCAAATGGGAAATCTTTCTTCATGCTGCCACCATTTTGTTTTACAGTTAGTGAGGGAAACAAAATCAAATAACTGAAAACATTTATGCGTTGAGTAGAAACCAACACAAGTAGCTTGCTTATTGGGACTCCCTCAGCTGGATTCTGCACTTATCTGCCGAAGAAATGCCCTTGAATTTTTTTTCAGATTATAAAACTTTTTTCAAGCCTCATAAAATAAAAAATGATTCTGTTTTGTATCACGAGTCATGAAAAAGGATCCTTTTTCATGATCCAGTTAGGTCTGTTGCAGCTAACTGCACACAAGTGAGCTGGAATCACCTTTGGACAAACATAGTGTCACCTATTTAGGTTTTCAGTAGTGTAATGTGTTCAGCACTAACATCTGTGTTTTTTTGCTCATCCAACATACAAAAGAATTGGACACTCTCCATTGGACATCAGTCAGTATCTTCTATTTTTATGGCACTGAAGAAATGTATTTATTTTATTACTATACTGAATTCAGAGTGGTGCTTTATAGATCCAGGTGGAGAGTTCCTGATTCTTTTTGATGTTCGACTTACAGTGATCACCCCATCACAGTGTGGTTCCTTTGAAAGTGATCACTGGTAATTAATGTCACATTAAAAAATTTAATATTTATTAAATTTAAGCTCTACAGTCCAATTGTATCACGAATTAATCTTGTAACTTGTATTTTCAAAGTATCTTAAGATACCACTACACAAATCTCTTTCACAGTGTGGAAACTCATCCTTTGTGTGGACAGTCTACCACAAAAAAAAAATATGTTGGCCCATTTGTATCTCCTTTACACTGTAGAGTACAAGTAAGCAGGGAGCTTAACCTTTAACTACCATCACACCAAGAAGTGAATGAAATATGGTCTTATCTACACCACTTCCCCAACACACGCACAACCACTCACCTCTCATGGATGACAATTGTTAAATATGTTGTTCTAGGGGTATATTTTTCAAAACTGCAGCCCACTACCACACTCACCGTCTCTCTGCAAGTGAGCTAGAATCACCTTTTGACAGACATCCTAGTGTCACCTATTTAGGTTTGTGGTAGTGACATGTGTTCGGCACTAAGATCAGTGTTTTTTGTTCGGTTGTCACAATTCCTGCACATCAACTTAGGTAGGGTGCTATTACAGTACTGCATAGAATTCTGAATGTGAAAGTATACTAAAAAAAAAAAAATATCCAAAGCAGTCGGGCACTCTCCATCAGGTGACAGGCAGTATATTCTATTTCTGCCACTGAAGAAATGTACTTATTTTATTGCTATACTGGATTCAGAGTGGTGCTTAATAGATCCAAGTGGAGAGTTCTCAATTATTTTTAATGGTGTTGCACGATTACTTATAGGGATCACCCCATCTCTGTGTGGTTCCTTTGAAAGTGATCACTGTCAGTTAATATCACAATCAAAAATTTTATATTTATTAAATTTAAGCTCTACAGCCTGATTGTATCAAGAAGTAATCAAGCAACTTGTATTTTCAATGTACTTTATGGTACCGGGATGCAAATCCTTTTCACAGTGTGGAAACTCATCCACTACCGGCCTTTGTGTGGACAGTCTACTGCAAAAAACGAAACATGTTTGTACATCTGTAACTCCTTTACACTATAGAATGCAAGTAAGCAGGGAGATTAACCTTTAACTACCATCAAGCCAAGAATTGAATGAAAAATAATGTGACCATGCCAATGCTCATTCAGATACACATAGGAATATGGAAAATATATTGATTGCAGCATAGGTGAATCAGCACGGATTTGCTGATGGTTAATTCAGGTAGTCAAGAAAATAAAGTGAGCATAAAAAAAACATAAAAATGTAAAACTTCAAGTAAACATAACCACAATTACCAACTGGCTTGCCATTCTTGCAATTTAAAATGACCTCTCCGATGCACCTCCTAAGCACTGCATCAAAAGAGGATGTTTCCCTTCATGAAAAAGGATCTTTTTTTGTGACTTGTGATATGAAAAATAATTATTTTTTTCATAACACACCTCATGAAAAAAGATTTATAATATTAAAACAGTAATTTTTCAAGGGCATTTCTCCAACAGTGAAGTGCAGATTACACCTAACAGGGTCCTGATCAGCCAGATAGATGTGTTGGTCTCTCTCTCCAGGATGTAATATTTGTGGCTTTTCAAATTTTTTTGTTGTTGAAAAAAACAGGAACAAGATGGCAACAAATGAAAAAGCATTATTCCAATATGAAAAAGGATTCCTTTTTCATTTCATACAGCTATCTTGACGTGCTCACTGAGCATGCTCAGAATCAAATCTTTCAAAGCTGTAAAATTAAATAACTTTGGAACAGATTAATATTTTTTCACTTAACAAGAAAAAGGCACATCTGTAGACCACCTCTTTCTACCCTGAAAATTCCAAACCAAAATTCCAAACCGTCTGGCTGTAGGCAAACACAAAAGAAAAACTCAGCAAAACCAATGAGTGAAAATTCATTTTTTGCACCATCCAGAACTCAGAATCCTCATATCAAACAAAAACAAAACTTGGCATATCCACAGATCTACCACACAAGACCACACATGCAAACTCTCATACTAATCCATTAAACAGTTGCAAAGTTATTATAGTGCAAAAATTGGGGTTTAATATTAAAACTGTGTACTCCTTTGTGCTCCCACAGGCAAATAAGGATCCACAATCTATGGATGAATGGTAGTGCAGGGCCCTCCAGGCCCTGTATTTCCACAGACAAATGAGCATACAATTATACTATCTCAAAACATAAGGAAATTCTTTGCAAAAAGCTCCGTTAATGAATCAGCAAGGTTTGCCATTAAAGCGACAAAAGTATGGAACAGCGATCTTAGGGTTTTCAACCCTAACTCCACATCCCCCCCCCCCAAACAGCCAAAGAGGGCAAGGCAACACAAGCAACCACTGACATCCATCATCAGGTAAGACAAACAACATACAACTCTTTCCACATGACACAAGAGACATCCATCATCATGGTCCAGCACTTCTGTAGCCATACATACACATGTACACTTGCACACCACCTGGGAAGTGTAGAAAAATTCCCATAGGATCACACTGTAAACTGTAAGTAAGGAATAACACATGACAGTGTGGGCAGTAATGCTAAATTGCCACATACCCCAGGTGGGTTGTGAGGTATAAGGTATAGCTGAGTGCCTTCAACCACCTGGGAAGTATGGCATATGTAAGCAATAATACATGGCAGGGTGTGTGCCACTGCTAAATTTCTGCATGCACCAGATGGGTTGTGAGGCATAAGGCACAGCCACATGCCTTCAGCAACCCGGGAAGTACAATATAAAATTCCAATAGGATTCCACTGTAAATTGTAAGTAAGCACTAACACATGACAGGGTGTGTGGTAATGCTAAATTATCACACATCCCAGGTGGGATGTGAAGCATGAGGCACAACTAAGTGCCATCAACCACCTGGGCAGCGCAGATGTCTTCACTCAGATTTGGTGCTCACATGGATGACTGCATGCAGGTGCCAAGTGTTTTCAACCACCTGTGGCATGTATCCATGGCTAGGGAGGTCACGTGATAGCATCTAGCTGGGCAGCTGCTTGATTCTGAGCTCTCCCCTTCAGTCGCCATTTTCTGCCAGTTTTCTGTGTCATCTGGGCACCAAACTCTAAAATTTGCACCGGAGGTGTTTGGATACTGTGCCTACTATCAGCAATCTGATTTTGTCTACGAAGAAGCTGATTATTTTAAAAGGATGGAGGTGGATGGTAAGCAGGCCTCGGTTAAGCACACTCCCCCTGCATCCCCTGAAAAGCTTTCAAAGAAGCAGTGTAACCAAGGCCCTGCTAAATTAGAATGGTGTGGGGACAAACCGCAGCTGGTTACTCCTCTGACGGAGGATAAATTTCTTCAGGAGCTGACCCCTGTGAAAGATATCCTTAAGGAGCTGGGTGGGGAGCTGAAATCACTGCGTAGTGATCTGTCGTCAGTCTCCACCAGAGTTTCAGACATGGAAGCCAGAGTTATCTCATCAGAGAAATGGACATCCAGAACTGATGTTGAAGTTGCTGAGCTCAGGCAACAGATTAAAAAGCTACAGGCGAAACGGAGGATTTGGAGGACGAATCGCCGGAACAATTTACTAATTTTAGGCCTGCTGAGATGGAGGAAGGCCGGACCTAATGGCCTTTCTGCAGAAGTTTCTGGTGAAGATTGTAGGCCCATCTCCTATCAGTCCCTCCTATCATCTGGAGCGGGCCCATCATTCGCTACGGCCCAGGCCCCCATCGGGTTCTCCCCCGCGACCTATTATCGTTAAATTTCTAAGCTATATTGAGAGGCAACATGTCTACTCAAAATCCCATGAACTAAAGGAGATCCTTTGAGGCTCATCCAGAATTTGTGTCATGCAGGACCTTCCCAAAGAGACTAGAGAAAAAAGGGCAGCCTACCATCCGGTTGTTCAGAAGCTAATAGCAGCCTCCATTCCCTTTCGGATGACCTACCCGGCGAATTTAAAAGTCACGGTGGCAGGCTCGGTATACAGTTTCAACTCTCCCGAAGTGGCTTCAAAGGACTTAGCCTCCAGACTACCAGAGTTGTTTAAATCTGCCGGATGAATGAAGGACTTGTTATTTTGCTGTGCTATGGCATTCAGGTGATCCGGTGCTTAAATTTCACTGAATGGACTTGTTTATTATTATTATGTGGTTGGGGCCTTTCTTTTTCTCTTGGCTGGGCTGTATGGTTGGTAGGACCTGTGGGCTAAGCCTTCCCGGATTCTTTCCCTGACTTTACTATCTCGCCTAATCCATTCAATTTCCCTCTCTCGTTCCTACTTTCTTTCTTACCTTGGCTGTTTTCCCGGGTCTGGGCGGGTGGAGGTGTTCTCTGGGTGGTGTTGGGGTCCCTCTCAGTGGGCCTGGCCGCTCGTGCTGGAGGTGGAACTTTTTTTCTGTCTGTCCCTGTTTCCTGGGGGGACTTCCTGGTGGCAGGACCGTTCCCGGTCTGGCTGGTTTTCGGGTCCCCTCGGAAACAGCATCCCAATGTCGAGATTTTTTACCAGTTGGTGTTTTCGGGGTGTGGAATATTCCCATGGGCTGTGGCGGATATCTGGTAGGTGGCTTTTTCACCTTCTTTGCCTTTGGGCTGTCGAAGGGGTGTGCCTTTTATGGTATCTACTTCTGTGGATGGTGTTTTTCCTTTTATTGTGGAGGGGTGTTTTTTATGGCTCTTTTTGTTTCTGATTGTAGGTCTTCACTGCTTTTTCCCTTCTAATTCACCTCTTCATAAACTAGTCCTGTGTGCTGGTGACTGGCAGGGGGGGTGAGGGGCTCAGGTCCATGGTGCTGGTTACTGGATGTGGTGCTCATGAGCCAAGTGGGGGGTTTGCTAACCTCTCTCCTGGTGGGGCTACTATGTTTTCACTGGCCTGTTCTGGAGTGCATTTTTTATTGCTGTGTGCATCTTACACTGGGGTTCGGGGTTATAAATGGGGTTGGGGGCCAATGCCTCTGGGTTCCTGTTTGTTTAAAGGTACTTCTGTTCTGGCCTCCTGTTGTAAATAGTTACTTGTGGGTTTGTTTTTTTTTTATTTTGGGGGTGGGTTGGTGGGTTTTGTGAGACCTATTTGCTGGTGGGGCGTTAATAATATTGGACTGGGGATGTATAAAGGGGCCAGCTTAGTCTACCAATTTAGCTTAGTGTGTTGTTTCTGGGGGATTAAAATGGGGGGGGTTCTCCCTGTGGAGACTAAAGCTTGGTCTGTTTGGGTATTATAAGGTATTCCCAGCCTTTTCTTTTGGGGTGCACCTTTTTTCTTCCTTTAATCCTGAATGTGTCTGGATATTTGGTTTTTGTATACTGTATTTAAAGTGGCTATGACTACTCTCAAAATAGCCTCTTGGAATGTACGCGGACTTAGGGATCGGGTCAAACGCTTGCAGATGTTTAATCATTGTTCACTACTGCAAATTGACATTCTTTTTTTGCAGGAAATGCATCTAAGCCATGGTGACACCAAGCTATTATCTCGTTCTGGCTTTTCTCAATCCTATCTTGCGGGCAACTCTTGTTTTAGTAAAGGGGTGGCGGTTCTCGTCAAGAAGCATGTTTTATTTACCAAAGAGACGACTGTGTCAGACCCAGAGGGGAGGTTTATGTTGGTCAAAGGTACTCTTAATGGGGGCAATGTTGTTCTGGGCTCTATATATGGTCCGGTGGGGGGTGATCCGGGATTTTTCATGTCCCTTGCTGATAAATTGGCTAACTTTCTTCCTGCCCAGTTTATATTGGGTGGGGACTGGAACATTCCCTGTTCACCTATTCTAGATAGAGACCCTCAGGATAGGTGCCCCCCTTCCCTGGCTCATAGAGCCTTTTTGGAATTGAGATCGTTGCTGGGTCTATGTGACCCCTGGAGACATGCTAATCCTTCTCTCTGAGCCTTTTCTTTCCTTTCTCAGTCGCATGGTACCAAATCTAGGTTAGATATGGTTTTAGTTAGCACTTCCTTTCTCCCAAGTCTCTGTTTATCCGGCATTGACCCAATTATTCTATCGGACCACGCCGTCGTCTGGATCAAGCTTTCCTTAGCCCCGGATTTCTCCCGGGATTCGGTTTGGCAGTTGAATACTCAACTGTTGAAGGATCCTCAAAATGTGTCTGATATCAGCTCCATGATTTCCCTCTTTCTGGCAGATAATCTTAATTCCACTCCAAGGCTGGACATGGTCTGGTCTGCCTTGAAATGTTATCTCAGGGGTGAGCTTATTAAAATGGCTTCCCTTAGAAAGAAAAAGGGGCTTGCAAACTCCTTATCTTTGATGGGTAAAATCAGGGATTTGGAGCTAAATATTCCTCAACTTTCTTTAACTGATCTTAAAGAGCTTTTATCAGTTAAGAATGAATATATGGATCTTTTGAAGGAGAAACGGAATATTGCTTGTTAAAACTCAAGCCAAATATTTTGATCAAGGGGAGAAGTCCGGTAAACTTTTGGCTTTGCGTCTACGGGCATTGGAAAGCTCTAGGATTATTCCCTCTCTGCTCTCTTCATCCGGTGCAGTTGTCACTTCACCCAGAGAAATTGCCCATATTTTTAAGGAGTACTATCTGGACCTTTACAGTAAATCTCCTGTATCGCACTCTATTTCAGAGTTAAACGAATATTTGAGGGAGATTGATATTCCTTGCTTATCAGAGGCCCAGTAGGCTATTTTGTTGGCTCCTATCTCGTCGGAGGAGATTGAGAGATCCATTGCTTCCCTTGCTCCCGACCGAACACCGGGTCCTGATGGTCTCCCGGCCAATTTTTATAAGGTCTTTGCCAAGGACTTGATACCCACTCTCCTTAAGTTATATGAGTACCTATCTGTATCTCCAGATGTGGATCCCTCATTGTTTGAGGCTATAATTGTTTTAATCCCTAAACCTGATAAGATTCTCACTGACCCAGCCAATTATAGACCAATCTCTCTTCAAAACTATGATATGGAAATTCTTGCTAAAATATTAGCTGAAAGAATCAGGATGGTTTGGTCTGGTCTGGTGAGCCCTGAGCAGGTTGGTTTGTCCCTGGTAGATCGGCGCCGATCATTTGAGGACCCTAGTCGCATCTCTCTCAATATGCCCAATCCGTTTCATATCCGGTTGCTCTGGTCTCTCTTGATGCTGAAAAGGCCTTTGACCGCGTGGACTGGTCTTTTCTCTGGGCAGTTATGGAGAGAATGGGTTTTCCGCCTGCCTTTCTAAATAAGATTCGGGTGTTTTATAGTTGCCCTTCTGCTAGAATTTATTGTAATGGGGTGTTCTCCTCCCTTTTTCATTTATATACTGGCACCAGACAGGGATGTCCTCTTTCCCCTTTGTTATTTAATTTGTATTTGGAACCTTTACTCATAAGGCTTAAGGCTTCTTCCCAGGTTAAGGGGCTTAGGTTCCACCAAAGGGAACTGGTTCTTTCTGCTTACGCAGATGATATTCTTTTACATTTAGCAGATCCGGCTGAATCTTTTAAGGCGGTGATAGGTATTATTGAGCGGTTCGGTGTTTTCTCTCGTTATAGATTGAATATTTCCAAATCTGAAATCCTTCCTCTTAATGTATATACTAATAAGCACGAATGTTCTTCTTTCGGGATGAGATGGGCCCCTAGATCTATCAAATATTTAGGGATTTATTTTTCTACTGATCCTTCTCTTTTGAGAAAGTTAAATTTGGACAGAGTCAAGGACTCGGTTTCTCAGGATTTACAGCGTTGGTCAGCTCTTCCCATCTCACTTTGGGGTCGAATAAATATTCTTAAAATGAACGTCCTCCCCCGGATTTTTTACCCATTGAATTTGTTTAACCTTTGGCTTCCTATCTCCTATATTCAGCAGTTTCATGTGCTTTTTTCTAATTTTGTTTGGCGGGGGAAGGGGATTAGGCGCTCCTATGCTAAATTATCACCTCCTAGAGAGAATGGGGGTCTTAGATTACCTAATCTCCTGTTGTACCACTGGGCTGCTCACCTTTCTAAGTTGGGAAGATGGTTCTCTACAGAACCAGACTCATCCTGTCCAATCTGGCTTCAACTTGAATGCGCCTCTCTCTCTGAGATTAAACCAGACAGGTACGCTCTATTTTATGTATCCCCAAAGGTACTTTCATATTGGGTGCCGGATAGTGTAATGATGGTTGCTCTTAAGTCACTCGTGCAATGTTTAAAGTTCTTCCGTATCTCTGCTATTTCAGACATGGGACAACCGGTTGTTCGTAATCCCAATGTTAAACTGGGTACTTCATGGATTACCTCGGAGTGGCTCCTGCAAATCAGGGAGGCCAGACTTGAGCATTTTTTTAGCAGGGACTCACTTCTTTCTTCCAGCAATATTCTGGAGAAATTTGATATACCTAGGAGAGATATTTTCAAAGTCTATCAATTGAGGCATCTGATCAGCCGGAGATTTGGTACCAATTTTAGGGATTCGGTCGCTTATCCTTTCTTTTCTGGAATTATCAATCTCGCTTCCCAATCCCATCCTATCTCTTTGATATATTCCTTCCTTTTGAATTATAACTCGCTGGAGATGGTTGAAGGCTCGGATGTGTGGGCACACCTTCTACCTGATATTTCCCTGGATTGGTCTGGTGTTTGGAAAGATCTCCATAGATACCATACCCAGGATAGGTTGCGGTTAATGCAATATTATATTGTCAATAACCTCTACTATACTCCAGTTAAACTCTTTTCAGAGGAGCCTCTCATTCAAAGTGCTTTAGGTGTTTGCAAGGTGAGGTAACTTAATCCATATGTTCTGGGATTGTCCCAAAGTTGCCCCCCTGTGGTCTCTGGTCCAGGATTATCTTGATCCTCTTCTGGGTCTGTCCGTTTTTTTCTGTCCTGAGATATGTATTTTGGGTGAATTCTCCCATATAGATAGTGTCGAACGTAGATACTATATGGCTTTGGTGTCTATGGCTGTTAAAAAATTGGTTTTAAGACATTGGACTGACCAACTGGCCTTGTCATTTGCCGATTGGTTGACTGAACTGGTTTCATACCTTCAATCTGAAAGGTTGATTGCTAGTCTTAAATGTCATTTGGACCTGTTTCAGAGGAGATGGGGTAAACTCCAAGCCCTGTGTTTGACTTAATGTATATAATTCTGAGACCTGATTCCTCATGTCTGCCTTTTATTTTAAGATTTATGTTAATCCTTGTTTTTAAGATTGTCTTGCTCTTTTACAGATGTCAAGATTTGAAGTTTGTGGTGATATGTTGCTTTGTCCAGACGATGTTTGGTGTTTGTTGGTGCACTCCGGTGGGAGGGGAGGGAATGGTTTGTGGGGTTGAGCGTTCAATGTTGTATAATGTTTCTTGTATTTGTGGTTGGGTGGGTTGGTGGGATTGTGGGTGGATTGGGTCTGGGGTGGGGGATTTTGTGTAATTTTCTTTTTGTAGGGGGGTTGGGATATGTGGGGGGGAGGGTGTAGTTCTTTGGTTGTACCATTCACTCCAATGTTTTCTTGTACTTCCTTGGTGTGTTTTGTATTATGGTGTTGTTGTTTTGTTTTTTCAAACTCAATAAACCTAAATTTCAAAAAAAAAATGTATCCATGGCTACAGAAGCACTGGACCATGATGATGGATGTCTCTTGTGGCATATGGAAAGAGTTGTATGTTGTTCCTCTTACCTGATGATGTATGTCTGTGGTTTCTTGTGGTTGTTTGTGTTTCCTTGCCCCCTTTGGCTACTTGGGGGGATGCAGGGTTAGAGCTGAAAACCCTAACATCGTATTTCCATATTTTTGTTGCTTTAATAGCAACCCTAACTGGTGCATTAACATGTTTTTTGCAAAGAATATATTGTTTGTTTATTGAGAAATATTCAGAAAGATCTTTGAGTCAGAGACTCATTTACAAAGGTTCCACATCATACATCAGGTACAATACAAACAACAGGGCACAGTACAGGCAGTTGGAATACAAAAGAAAAAACTTAGGTGGTATTACAGGATTAGTAGCTAACTAGGAATTATATTACAGTTCAGGACATGAGATACAGAGTAGATCAGAAAAGTAGAAGGGTCCCGGTCAAGCCCAGCTGAAATAGGTGCAGAAAGGTCTGTACCTGGCTGTTTGTTGAATAGTGGGTTTGGAAGAGTTAGCACCAGGAGCAGGGATAATTATAGGGCATGGTCAGGTGCAGTCCCATACGTTAGCATTTTGGAGGAATTCCCTCAGTCTAGTTTTGAAAGAGCCTATCCTTGTTTCATTAGTTATTTGGCTAGGGAGGGAGTTAGTCAGAGCAGGGGCTTGGTAGCTGAAAGTTCTTTGAAGTTGGGAGGTATGTGGATGTGGAACCCGTAGCATCTGCCTGTTTGAGTTTCTCGTGGATCTGGTTGGCTTAGCTGGATGGATAATAAAGGAGAGAGAGGGAGGGGCAAATCCAAGGAGGATCTTCTTAGTTATAAGGCATGAATGATACCAGATTCTGTTATCAAGGTTTAGCCAATTAGAGGAGTTGTAAAGTGTGCAGGTGTGGGTGCGGTGATCGCAGCCAAGTATGAGGTGGCAGGCTTTGTTGAGAAGAAGGCGGAGACTGGTTAGAGCTGAGTTGGGGCAGCACAGTATATGGTAATACCATAGTCAAGGAGGGCAAGGACGGAGGAGTTGACGGTGAGCTGTAGGGCTTCCGGGGTGAGGCAATGTTTGTGTCTATAAAGCACACCTAATCTCGAGTTTAGGGCTGAGGCAAGGAGGAGAATGAGTTGCTTATAGTTGAGGACTGGGTCCAGAGTGATCCCTAAGTATTTAAAGTAGGTAACTTGCTCAAAGGGGGTGTGGTTGATGGTGAGAAAAAGGGGACAGTGATGCTTACGAGGGTTCTGTGGGTGGGAGAAGATCAAGACATTAGTTTTCTTATAGTTGATAGTGAGCCGCTGGGTGGAGAACCATTGTTCTGCTTTGTGGAAGCTATGTGGGAGTGTATGGTGGAGATTACATGGGTCAGAGTCAGAGGCGAAAAGTACTGCGTCATCCGCATAGAGGAGCAGATTACTGGGGAAGGCCACTGGGATGGAGTTTAGGAATAGGCTGAAAAGTAAGGGGCCAAGAATTGACCCCTGTGGTACACCAGAGCTGACAGGAAGACAAGGGGACAGGACAGTGCCTACCTTTACCTGTTGTGTTCTATCTGACAGGTAGCTGGTGAACCATTTTAAGGTATCACTGGAGAAACCACTGGAGGCAAAAGTGTTTAGGAGAAGGGCATGGTTGATGGTGTCAAAGGCATTAGAGATATCCACGAAGATGGCACCTGTGAGGTGACCGCAATCCAAGGCAGAGTGGACATGCGAGGTGAAGGCGAGGAGGGCAGTGGTGGTACTGTGACCCTTATGGAAGCCATGTTGTTGGTTGCAGAGGAGTTTGTATTTAGTCAAGTGGTCAGTGATTTGGTCGGTGACGATTTGTTCTAGGGCTTTAGAGAGAGGGGGAGAATGGAGATTGGACGGTAGTTGTTAGTGGAGGTGCGGTCCCCACTCTTAAAGATAGGGGTGATGTTGGCCAGTTTCCACTGGGAGGGAAATTTCCCTTGACAGAGGGAGTGATTTAGGATATGAGTGAGAGGGATGAGAACTTCCTGGAGAGTAAGGCAGAGAAGCTCCAGGTCCAGTGGGCCACTGAGGTTTGTAGAGTGGCTAAGGGCTTTATTTAGGTAAGGTCTGGTATCAGCAGGAGTCAGAATGTGGAGGCAAAAGGGAGGGGTAGTTTACCCAGGTAGGCGGTGGATCGAAGAAGATAGGGGGAGAATATGGTTGAGATTTGTGAAAGAGGAGTTTAGGGCTGAGGCTATGAAGTGGGGATCATTTGCAATGACTCCATCTATTTCTAATTGGTCTTGGGGCTGGTTTGTGTGTTTGCCACAGAGTTCCTTGATATTGTTCCAGAATTTCCAACCATCTCCCTAGGTGGAGGTTAAGGATGCTTTGTAATAGTCCGCTTTTGTGGTATGTAGGGACCACGTGCATTTGTTACGAGCCTCCCTAAAGTGTTGCATGTCAGCTGGACATTTTGTTTCATTAGCAATATGCCAGAGGGAGTCACGCAGTTTCATTAGGCCCAGGAGGTGATCAGAGAACCAGGGGACCTGGTAGCCTTTGGACAGTTTCTTGGTAAGGGGGCGGCGAACTTATCACAGATCCTATTGAAAGTGAGGGTGAATAGGTCAAGCACAAGATCAGGGTCTGGGGTGTTGAGGAGGGGTGTCCAGTCCCAGTTTCTAAGAAAGGCCTTGAGTTGGGAGAGTTTCCCAGGGCCAAGGGTGCGCTGAAAGGTAATTTTGGGGGGATGTTTTGATGCCCTGCAAGACCAAGAGCAGAGGATGGGGGAGTGGTCACTTAGTAAGTTAAGGAGTACTTGGGTGTTGGTAATTCTGTGAGGGCAGTTTGTGAAGACCAGATCCAGGAGGGAGGATGTTCCTGTGTGGGGATTTGTTCTTGTGGGTGAAGCCTGGCTGTGCCCCTATAGTTAGGGCTTAGTAGGTACTTTAATGTTAAACCTCAAATTTTGCACTTTAATAACTTTGCAACTGTAAAATGGATTTTCACAAAATTTGACATATAGTTTCACGGGGTAGATCTCTGACATGCAGAGTTCCTTTTCCAGTCAGATGTGCGGATTCCTAGATATGGATAGTGCTCTTTTTTGCAATTTTGTTCTCATCACCCTGTGTGCAGATGTTGTAGAATTTTCATGTCAAACTTGTATGGTAGAAAGGGCTTGGGTCATAGAACAGGCTTGTGCTTGTTTGGTGAAAAAATATTAATCCATTCGAAAGTTATTACATTTTTAAGGTCCAATTATTTTCAATGGGAATTTCACATTCTATGAAAAAGGATTCTTTTTTGTGAGCGGTCAATCCTTTTTATTCAGAAAACAAATTCCTTTTCATGAGCCGCCATCTTGTTTTCTTCTTTTTATACAACAAACTGACATAACACTGTCCAGGGATGTCTTTTACAGACATCCAAACATGTATCTTGCTCATCGGGAGCCAATGAGCTTCACTTAGTATTTTTTTATAGCTCCCATAGTCTCTGAATTTTTTTTTTTTTAGCTATTTGAATCCTTTTCCGTCACTCACTGTGATCCTTTTTTGTGAATCCTTTTTGTTCAAATAAAAAAGGATCATGAGTCTCAAAAAATGATTTGGGACACACAGAAAAAAGTCTTTTCCCAGCCTTTTCCTGTAATTTTCTATTTACATAGCGTTGTGGTCCCTCCCCTTCCCCGATCACCAATCCCATATGAAATATAAGTTTCCATAGTGTATTGGCCCTTCCCACCTTCCAGTCACCGATCCCATGTGAAATATTAGTTTTCCACAGTGTAGCAGTCCCTCCCCCCCTCTCCAATTGCTGACCCCATAAGAAATATTAGTTTTCTATAGTGTAGTGGTCCCTCCCCCTTCCTGGTCATTTTTTGTTTGCAAAACTGTCCCTCACTGATCAGCCCCCACCCCACCTCCCACTCAGCACCCACCACTCCACACCTCTCAATACACTCCCACACACCTTCACTCACCTGAACAGGTCCAAGGTTCAAGATCTGTTCTCCGATTGAAGACACGTCTTGCTGTTGGAACCGGTGACTGCAATATGAGAAACTAAGATAAATGCGGTTCAATGTATTTCTATGGGGGTTTCAACTTTTATGCATAACTTTGCCATTCTTTACATTTTGACCCCAAATTTTCAACATCGCCTTTTGGGAACCCCACCTCATGACAAATAGGACTGTTATTACACAACTCCCACCCAAAAGGTGATTTCATGGTCGCTTGGCAAATTCACCTTTTGGGTGGGATTTGAACATTTCTTCTGCCCTTGTTCATGAGGTGGGGTCATAAGAGGGCTACAATATGTTGAAAATTTGGGGTCAAAATATGTAAAAATGGCAAAGTTATGACCACTCATTGCAATTATGCTGTGCATGCTCTAACTTTGGAAATGTTAAATATTTTCACTCCAGATTTTCAGCATAACCTTCTTATTATCCCACCTCATGTATGTCACAGCTGCATTTTTTAAATCCTGTCCAAATATGTTTTCAAACCTGTGGTGAGGAATGGCGTTGCAGTTGTGCAAAATTACATTTTAGCTGCGATTCAAAAATTTTCTGTATCGGGTACATGAGGTGGGGTAATAAGATGGCTATGCTAAACGTTTGCTCACAGTTGTCCTATAAATGGAAGTGTAGGGCTCAGAGGACCATGTGCTTCCACAGCTACATACATATATGCATCTATGGAGGGATGGGAGCGTAGCGCCGAAGGGCTTTGCACTCCCAGAGACAAATAAGGATACAATTATACTATCTCTGAAAAAGTAAAGAAATAAATTGCAGAAAACTTTGTTAACACTCTAGTAAGAGTTATCAATCAATCAATCAATCAATCAAAATATTTATTTATCCAGGTGAACATCATTGAGCAGAGCTCTTTTGCAAGATGGACCTGGTTAGAACAAGGTCATGGTATCATTCATCATAAAAAAACATATAAATACATATACATAAGTATGTAAACACATTCATATTGATGCAATATGGGTGATTCAATGACAAAGGAAGAGAGACAAGGAAGAACCATAACAGAAGAGGATCCAAATTACAAGGGGTTAGGTCCACCATTGATAACTTAATTACATAAATATAACTTCATGTAATCCATGTTCACTGTAGAGAAATACCACAAAGACCAATTACCAGGGGCAATCACAGGGACCAGCCATGAAGATGGCATAAGGGAACCTCCAACCAATGGCAGATGGGGGTACCAGAAGGGGTATGTAATGTATGAATGAAGGATAACCTGGTGAGATGTGTAGTCCCATGGATAGGAGAATAAAATAGAGGCGGTGGCAGGGGCCTACAGGGAGGGGGAAGGGGCGGTAGGAATATTATAGTTTGATCACGTGTAAATGATGGAAATATCCTGTAAGGTTGTGGGAAAAAAAAGCTGGATAAAGCGGGAAAGTAGGCCAGCATCAAGATGGAGGACAGAGTCATCACAATGTTATAGATTAGCATGATGACAGACCAGGGTCAAGGAAAAAGGAAAAACAATTGCACTATTCATTTATGGTACAATGGTACAGGTTAGCATGATGACAAACCAGAGTCATGGAAAACAATTGCACTGATCATTTCTGAGACGAGAATATAGGAGCTTGAAGGATGAGATGCTGATGGGTGATCTTAATTTCTGCTTTTTTTGCAGTTTGTTCCACAAGGAGGACAGTGTAAAGCTTATAGCAGCCCTGCCAAATCGAGAGTTAACTCTGGGAACCTTCAGTAAGATAGATGTGCAACTTCTCAGGGCATAATTGCCTATTGGTTTTAGAGGAAGACAGTCTGTAATGTATTGGGGAAGTTTTTTGGAGATGGCTCTCAGGGTCCATAAGGCTGCAATTCTATTGCGCCTGTATTGAAGAGAACTCCACCCCACTGCTTGCTATAAGGAGCAGTGATGAGTGGAGTAAGGCAAGCCTGCAATGAACCTCAGAGCTCTAGGATATACTGTGTCAAGTTTGGTGAGGTAGGAAGTGGAACAATGACTATACAGGATGTCAGTATAGTCTAGCAAAGATAGAAAGGTTGATTGGACCAGCTGCAGTTTAGCATCTCTAGTTAAGAAGCGGGCTATCCTAAAGAACAGGCCAAGTTTCTGTCATAGTTTTTTGAGTAATTCTTCAATGTGCTCTATAAAGGAGAGCCTATGGTCCAGCCATACTCCCAGGTATTTGAATTTAGAGACGAATTCCAGTTTTTCACCAAGAATAGTAGTAATCTGTGGCACAGGATCTGATAAGGCTAGCTTTACCATTTGAGCAGAGGGAGAAAAGAGTATTGCCTTGGTTTTCTTGGCATTAAGTAATAGTTTTTTATCTAGAAGTTGATGTTGCAGCAGGTTGAACTCAGATTGAAGGTCGTTACATGCAGATTGTAATGATGGGTAACTTACATAAAGAACTGTATCATCTGCAAATAGATGTATGTTGGCCTTAGTTATGCTTTCATCAATGTTGTTGATGTAGATTGCGAATAAAAGGGGTCCTAAGATAAAACCCTGGGGAACGCCTCTTAGGAGAGGTTTGAGGGTCGAGAGATCTCCTTCCACTTTCACCCACTGGAATCAATCAGAGAGGTAGTTGTTGAACCACTGTAAAGATAATGGGTCTGCACCTAGTGAGGTCAGGGAAGAGAGTAGCAGCAAATGGTCGACAGTGTCGAAGGCCTTACTCAGGTCCAAGAACACAGCACAAGTGTAATGCCTGTTGTCAAGCTCTCTTTGCCAGTCATTTGTCACTTTGGCAAGTGTTGTGATGGTGCTATGTTTCGCTCTGAACCGTGATTGGACAGGATTTAGTAGGTTCTTGATTTCTAGATACTGCCTCAGCTGGTTACTTACAACTTTTTCCAGCAATTTCGACAAGACCAGGAGAATTTAAATTGGTCTGTAATTATTTAGATCAGAGGGATTTCCGGACTTGAACAGAGGTATGATGAGCGCTGTTTTCCATATTGAGGAAATGGATCCTTGAGTCAGTGATAGGTTGAATAAATGGGTTATGGGCACGGCTAGCACATGGATGGCCACCTTCAGAAAATATGAGTCCAGGGTATCCGCACCAGCACTTTTTTTTAAGTCTAATTTTAGCAACAGGTCTTCAACTTCTTTCAGAGTAGTAGGATGCAAGGAGAAGACTGAATCGGTGATGCTGGGATCAGCACATTGATTATCCACCTGGGAGCACATCAGATTCGCAGGAGAATTGTCAAAAGCTAAGCCTGCAGTTGCAAAATTATTATTGGAGGTATTCAGAATTTCCAATCTATCACTAGTGATGTTATTGTTAAAAGAGATTTCATCAGGTAATGAGCCATCGGATGTGTAACCAGACAAATCCTTGATGGTTTTCCAAAATTTAGTTGGATTTTTGGAGGCAGAGAGAAATTCAGAATGATAGTAAGTGGCTTTTGTGTCTCTAACCATTCTAATACATGAGTTTCTTGCCCTCTTGAACTGGCACCAGTCCGTAGAGGACTGAGTCTTGCATGCTTTTTTCCATAGGTTGTCTCTCTTGGTCAATGCAGAATTTAATATTGGTGTGAACCACCGACATGCATTTTTTGCTACTCGCTCCTTAACTATGGGGGCATATTTATTTAAGGCATCTAGGATAATTTTGCTGAATATGTCAAATGCTGATTGCGTGCTTTTTGCCAAGTAGAACTCTTGCCAATGCAAGGAGTGTTTTAGCTCATTGGTGTAGGCAGAGAGATCAAAGTACCGCCTAGATCTCTTAGCAGCAAACTTCGGTGTGACAGTTGGTTTGTTACTTGATCTTATGCAAGCAATAAAGGAATGATCACCATTGAAGAAGATGCCGGCATAAGAGAAAAGACGTGGTTTGTTCACTAGAATAACATCTAGCAGGGAGCTATTATCCATGTTCTTTTTATTTATTCGTGTTGGTTCGATGATGAGTTGTGATAATCCATGGGTGTCACAGAAGGCTATGAGAGGTGCGGCAGTTTTAGATAGCCAGTCTAAATTAAGATCCCCAAGAATAATTACTTCTGAGGATTGTTGTTCGAGGATATTACTTAGATGAGTTAACAATTGTAGATCAGCAGAAGGAGGTCTATAGCACCCTATAACAGATAATGATGAAGTATGTGAAATAGTGACTTGGCGTGACAGACATTCATAAGCATTTGCAACTCGTGATGAGCTCAGACAGGATGCCGTATACTTATCCTTGACATAGATGGCAACCCCTCTACCCCTGGAATGTCTATCTGCTCTAAATAGTATATAGTTAGGGATATTGACCTCCCTATCAGAGATGGTTGGTCTAAGCCAGGTTTCCGAAATCACTAGGATATCAGGTAGAGTGTGGAGAACCCAGGCCTGGATCATGGAGAACTTTTTTAACAGACTGCATACATTAATGTGGAGGAAACTCATGCCTTTCAGTGTGGCAAGGTCAGAGGGTGATGTGATTGCAGCTGGTGGCCCCAGATTGAGCTCCACATTTTCTGAACACAAGAGAAGAAGGAGTAATAATTTTCTTAGAGCAGCAACAGTTAGCTTCGTACTTTATAAAGTAACAAAAGTAGGGAAATGTGGCATTAGGGTTTCCAACCCTAACACTCCCCCACCCTGCACACACCAACAGGCATTGGGGGTGTAACCTTGGGGTCATCAGCCTTAATGCTCACCCCATTCTCCTATACTGCACCCATCTCAGCTTATTTACTTATGGAATGGGGTGAGTTTTAGGGCAGATGGCCCCAAGGCACACACCCCGATGCCTGTTGGTGTGTGCAGGGTGGGGGGTGGCGTGTTAGGGTTGGAAACCTTAATGCCACATTTCCCTGCTTTTGTCACTTTAACCTAACTAGAGCATTAACTGAGTTTTTTGTAACATATATATATATATATATATATATATAACAATCACCCAAGGTGTGCATATATCAGAGCACAACCACCCACCTCAGAGTGGTTTATCTATCTTATAAAATGTTAAAATAGTTTTTAGGTGGGTAAAAGCGCAAGTGCGTGCTCTCTGATATAATGCAAGGTCACCTGATGGTATTTGTCCAATGTTGTTGCTGGAATTGACTATTTATGTATTACCCATTTTATAAATATAATATATATATATATATATATATATATATATATATATATATATATATATATATATATATATATATAAAATGTGGTCCAGTGTACTGTATAACAAGTTGAATTTGTGTCCTGCAGATTTTGTGGTAATCAACCTGCTACACATATTCATGTGTTTGAATTAGCGCTGCTATGGTGTGTGTGTGTGTATATATATATATATATATATATGTATATATATATATATATAGAGAGATATATATATCTATATATATATATAAAATATCACAGGGGTGCGGACACACCCCTTTGGTTAGAGTTCAATAGTCACTTCTATGTTAAACTCAAATTTTGCACTTTAATAACTTTGCAGCCATTTAACCGATTTGCCTAAAATTTTGCATGCACCAGGGACCAAAGATCTCTAGATGTTGCATGTTTCGTTCCCATCAGATGTGTGGGTGGGGAACTATGGAGTGTAAAAAAAATGTGAAAATGCTCATGTTTTGCCAAATTCTTTGTCACACCACTGTGCAGAAATGGTGTGGAATTGTGGTCTGAAATTTTCAGGGTAAACAGGCCTTGTGTCACAGATGTATCACTTGAAGATTTGGTGAAAAAATATTAATCAGTTCAAAAGTTATTAAATTGTAAACTTTTCCATTATTTCCATTGGTCCCTATACACCAAGGGGTGGATAATATGTGCCTGAGGGGCATACCCCATCCACACAGCTACACATCTGTGGGAGATACATGGGTGGCCACATGCATAAACATTGGCCGCTGGGTGACTCCCGCATGCACCCCCCCGGCATCAGACCCATAAGGGTGGTTGGGTGCGGACCTATGGATCTGGGTGGGTGGCCAATCAGCTGCCTGACCCAGATCCCACAGTGGATCACTTGTGCCTCTGGGCACTTGGACTATAGCTGGCATGTACAGCACCACATGTGGTGTGTGGGTTGGATGCCCAGCTGTCCACCCACCAGCCCCTGGTGTGCCCCACATGCCGGGGCTTCCTTGGTGAGGATGCCCATGACCCTGCCTCACTGCCACAGCCCACAGCTATCACTCCCAGGGGGCTATGTAGCTAGCTCCCTGCCTTTACAGCTATCCCAATGTGGCAGTGGTGCCAACACCTGTGCCTGGAACTCCACATAGTTGTGCATACCATGGAGTGCTGTCATACCCACTGCAGCTCATCCAGTCTGCCCCCTGCTCATAGGTCTACACTTCACCGGGGATCCGGTGCAAAGGGGGGCATACCTCCAATAGTGCATGCCACATAGAGGGTGCAGTGGGCATGTGCTGGTACAGAGTGGGCTACGTGCCAGGGTTACATGGCATGTACCCACTCTGCACCTTCATGCATAGAGGCCAATGTCAGCAGTTAGATGTCAAGTGTGAAAAAAGATACTTTATCGCAAATGGGTAATCCTTTGTCACAAATGGGTAAACCTTTCTCACAAATGGAAAATCCTTTTTCGGGTGGTCACCATTTTGTATTGCAGTTAGCAAGGGAAACAAAATAAGAACATATGAAGAAGCCAGCACAAGAAAGTCATTTGGTCTATTAAGTCTGCTCATATTGCAGGGACCACAGCTTGAGCTAATGCCCCTGCCCTTCCTCCCCACGCCTCCCATCCTCCCTACCCATGATCCTTACCTTCCCCCATGACTATCCCAGCCTCTCTTAAAACTGCCCACTGCCTTCAATGAGATGACCTCTTCCGGCAGTGCATTCCAAGTGTCCACCACCCTCTCTGTGAAGAAGTGCTTCCTGACCGTCCTCCTAAACCTCCCACCCTCCAGCTTAAGACTGTGCCCCCTCATGTTATAGTTGCCACTCAGCTTAAAGAGACTCTCCTTAATAACCTTATTTATCCTCTTTCAAGTACTTGAAGGTCCCAACCATATCCCCTCTCTTTCTTTCTCTCTCTCTCTCTTTCTTGTCTTCCAGGGAGTACATGTTCAGTGCCCTCAATCTCTCCTCATATGCCTTACCCTGCTGACTAGAAATCATCTTTGTAGCCCTCCTCTGGACCTTCTCCATACTCTAGATGCAGCCTTACCAGTGACCTGTACAAGGCCAGTATAACCTCCTCTCTCCTACTACTGATCCCCCTAGATATGCATCCCAGCATCTTGTTTGCCTTTGTTGCTGCTTTCTTGCACTGCGTGGAGTGCTTCATGTCACTAGTGATTATCATTCCTAGGTTCTTCTCTTCCTCTGATGCAGATACCCAGACTTCACCCAGGTAATACTCTGTCCCGGGATTCTTGGCTCCGATAGGCATAACTTTGCATTTTTTGGCATTGAAGCGAAGCTGCCAGATCCCAGACCACCTCCCCTGCTTTTCCAGATCTTTCTGTAGATCCTGTATCCCTTCAGCTGTGTCCACTGTCCCACAGAGCTTGGTGTCATCCATGAATAGGCACATTTTGCCCTTAATGCCATCTCCAGTGTCATTGATGAAGACATTGAACAACACCAGCCCCAGCACTGAGCCCTGTGGGACACCACTGGTTACCTCTCTGATGCTAGATAACTCTCCCCCAACAACCACCCTCTGGGTTCTGTCCCTCATCCAGTTTTCCACCCATCTAGCCATCTTTTCCCCAACCCTGAGATCCACCAACTTCTTAATCAACCTTTTTCGAGGCACAGAGTCAAAGGCCTTGCTGAAATCAAGATAGATGATGTCTACCGCTTGGGCCCTGTCTACTGTCTTAGTGACACAGTCAAAGAAGTCAATTAGATTCATTTGACACCTCCCCATAAACTCATGCTGCCTCTCATCATGGAGATCATAATCCTCTAGATATTCAGCCAACCTTTCCTTTAGTATGGTTTCCATGAGCTTGCCCACAATGGAGGTCAGACTGACTGGTCTTGAATTCCCTGGGTCATCCTTGGGACCACTTCTGTGGAGGGGCACTACATGTGCTGTTCTCCAGTCCTGTGGTACCATGCCTGACTCTAGTGAACTACAAAATGTAATAACTCAAGAAAATGATGTCTTTATTTGAAACTGAGACATGTAGCTTGCTTATTGGGCCCCCCTCAGTTGGATTTTGCAGTTCAGTGGTGGCAAATGGCTTTCAAAGCTGTTGTTTTTTCACATAATAAATCTTTTTTGTGACTCATAATATAAAAAAAGATTCTTTTTCATACCACGAGTCACACAAAAGGATTCTTTTTCATGATCACGCAACCTTTTCCCTGATGTGTAGTGGCACCCCTCACCCTCCGATTATTGTCCCCATGTTGATTACTTTTCCCTGGTGTCTAGTGGCATCCCCACCCTCCAATTTATGCCCCCTTTATTTATTTCCCTGGTGTCTATGGGCACCCCCTCTTCTCTCTGATTTATGTCCCTCTTTTGTGTCTTTTGCTCTGGTGTCTAGTGGCACTCCCCAACCGCCGATACCTTTCCCATGCTGAAAAAAGAAAATGGTCCTCTATTTTTCCTTTTTTCCTAAAATAAGAAAATGGTCCCTTGCTGATCAGACATCCTCTGCCCTCACCTCCCACTCAGCACCCACCACCCCACACACCCCAGTACACCTCACACACCCTCATTCACCTGAACAAATCCCAGGTTCGAGATCCACTCTCCCCATCAAAGAAACATCTTGCTGCTGGAACCAGCAACTGTAATATGAGAAACTAAGGTAAATGTGGTTCAGTGTGCTGTACAACAGGTTGAATTTGTGTCCTTTAGATTTTGTGAAAGTCAACCTGCTACACATGTTCGTGCCCATTTGAATTAGCGCTACTACAATACCTGTAAATATGGACCCAGATATTCAAACTGCACCATAAGAGTGCGCAACAGCAGGAGCAAGCACAAGTCCACTATGCCCATGCACAATATGCACTATATTCAAACACTGCACAGGTCAAGATGCACCTGCGGCACACAACTGAATATCGCGACAACAGTGCCATAGCGCAACCAGGGATGTGCAGTGGCACAGGTCAGATGCACAACAGCACAACCAGGGATGCTAAGTGGAGCAGGGCAGCAGCACAACAGCACAACCAGGGATGTGCAGGGACAGGATGCAGGGGCCCACCACCCATGGTAGAGCTGGGCAGAGGAGCACACAGCAGAACAGACATCACCCCCCACACCCCATGCACTGCACAACTGGAGGAGAGCTGGAATAACCACCGGCCCATGGACACCAGCAACAAACCCACAGCCGGGACATGGTGCCCCAGCACACCCCCTGGCAAGCTGTGACCGGCACACAAGGAGGTCCAGCCACCCCATGCCACACCATCCCACCAATGCAGAGCACACCCTGCACTGCAATCCCCAGACACCCTGCCCAGGAGCAGCACCCACCAGTGCAGGACACCCCATGCATGCCACCACCCCCACTGTGACAATGCAACACAGAACCATGCAAGGCAGCCCCACCACGAATACCCTTCAGTGGGTGGCAGCAGACAGCGATGCAATGACTGCATACATAGTACCACCATGCACGTCCCCCCTGAGGTACAGCTGAGAGACCGAACATGTGTCGGCACACAAGGTACCCCACACATGACAGGGCATCCCCCGGACTCCACCACCAGTGGTACAGCACCCTACACACCCTCCCAAGGACACACCCCATCCCAGCACTGGCCACAACAGCCAGTGCAGACACCCACAGTGGTGCATGGGAGCATGCACCACACAGGATGCAACACAGTGCATGGACAAACACCCACCCATACCTAAGGGCACACCAACACAGGGACACAGTAGCGGGTCAACCAAGCCCCTGGCATGTGGCCACGGAAACTGTGTACACATGGCCAGCACCCCTCCATGACACAGGAGTGCCAGTCACCCTGCACAGGCACCATGAAGCTGTACACCACCAGCATGCGCCCGGAGCACAAGTGACAGACAGTGGAGCACATCTCCTGCAACAGACACAAGCGACAACATGGAGCTGGGACAACAACAGCGGAGACCACAGTGCCACCTGAGGCAGTGGAGGCCACAGTGCCACCCGAGGCAGACATGCACAACACCAGGGACAGGAGGCAACCCGGCATTGTGCTGGGTACAGTGGCTGTCCAGCATGGACAGCCACCACTGACATGCCAGTGGACCATGGAGGTCACAGACATGCAAGGGTGTCAGCTGCACAGGTCATGGACAGTCTGACAGGTGGTCCACTGCACACAGTCATCCAGTGCACAAGGAACAACACACAAACCACAGACAGTGACTGATAGCTACGCCCACACCATAGTCGCTTCCCCTATGGACACACACACATGCCCATGACTGCACCACCCCTGATGCCATGCACACCACTGCAGCTGAGCACCTGTAGCCCACTGCAAATCAGAGACCACTACAGTAGGCATAACAAAACAAATGTATATTAAAAGGTAGAAAACAACAATTTACAAATATGTACACAAAACTAACCAGGTGTGGGTTGGTAAGGGGCAGGGGTGAACAAATGGTAGAGGGAAGGAGGGGTGTGAGGGTGGGTCCAGGGGGTAGGGTTGAACCCGGGGCATGGTATCTTCAGTGGACGCCCCGCTCCCCGCTCCTGTGGCGCCTCACGCCACATCTCCTGACACCATCCTGGTCCATGCACTGCATATTTCAAGTGAGGCACATGCCACCTGTAGCAGCTCCTGCATGGCTCTCTCCAGTTGCATCATCCTCCATCCACCTAGGACAAGGGAGCAGAGTCAATAGGTGTGAATGCCCATCCCTCTGCAGCCCACCCATTGTGCATGGCATACAGCCATGGGACACTCCCCTGTGATGGTGTGTGACCACCCACAGTGATCGTGTCCACATGACCTGCCCACCCAGGTGCATACAGCCATGTGGACCACTGCACACACCCACTGCCCAAGTACCACACAACACCACCGTGGCTGTACATTGACATGGCTATGCGGTGCGAAGGCAGTGGCAACTGCCATGTACCTGGTGCATGCATGAACCATCAGCGATGCACATCCACACATGCAGTGCCACTGGACAGTGCTGACTGTACCATGTGGCATGCATGGCAGTGGTGTCAAATGGATGGTGGCCATGCCCCACTGCCTGCCCTACAACACAGCATGCACAGAATATCCTGGAAGAAAGGCACTCACCAACATCAGCCTGATCTGGGCGCTGTACTAGGATGTGACTGGCTGCCTGTGGCTGTTGCCCAGCTCTCCTACCCATGCCTCGGTGTCAGTCTTCTCAGGCTTGGCACTGCTCTTCAGGGCCTAGGGTGCAAACATGGAGAGGGGAATATCAGTACAATCCCGTATCAAAGGCCCCCCACCCCAGGTGTGTGCGATCCCGCACAGCCCAGCCATGCTGCAACCCCCCAACACCACCTCCACCACCAACACCACCAACACCACTGCCCACACTGGACATCCCACCCCCCTGTGTGGTGGACACATGCCCACTGAGATACCCGTATGGACGCAACCAGTGTATGGATGGGGTACTTACCTGGTCGTGGCACTGCACCTCTCCTGGCGTGTGTGCCCACAGGCAGTCAAGCCTGTCCAGGTCCCTCCGCTGGAGGTCCCCATATCTGTGGCAACACTGCTGCACAGTACGGTCCATTCCTGTGGCCTCTTGAAACGCCACCGCCACCTTCTCCCATACAGCACTCCTGGCCCTGTCCAGGGGTGCATTTCCAGACAGTGCCCCAGCATGGCCACCAAATTGGCCGGCTCCACCTGGTTCCAAACAGCAGCCCTTTGTCTTGCTGTCCCTGAAGCTGGTCAGAGTCAAAATGGCACTTGGTAGCGCAAGTCCACCACGTGCAAATGCTGTGCGGTACAGCGCTGCCATTCCCCATCTCGCTGTCACCGAACAACACGATAGTGGTGCACCCATGCAGATGCATGGCACCTGGGGGCAAAGGTCAGGCACAGGGTCAAGTGTCTCTCATGCACGGACTGCCACAGCACGATTGGTACTCCCTGCGTGTAGTGCAGTTGGGTGCCTGTGTGAGATGCCCTGTAGTGGCCTACCGTGCTGTGGCTCCATGGCACCTACTGCACCCCAGTGCAAGAGTGCCATACATGTGAACAGTGCACTAGCACCACTGGCACAATGGTGGCCGTGCCCTGCACTGCCTCCCACGCACAGCACATCAGCAGTGCAGCAAGCGTCGGCGTCAGCACCCCGGGCATGCGCCGTTCATGTCCACTGCGCATGTTACAGAGCTGCGCCCTTGCCTGAGCACGTTCAGCACAATTGCGCAAGGCACAACAGTGTGATATTCAGCCAGCATATGCAAATCAGCTCATCAGCGATTCAATGGCACAGATACTGCATTAGCATCCACTTAAAATTGAGCCTCGCCTCATTTGCATGCGTTGTGCTATATAAATGTGACACTGGGCTGCAGAGGCCATAGTCTGGTATTGCAGTCTATTGTGGTGAGTTGCATGCTGTTTGAGAGTGTGGACTATGGTGTGTGGGAGATTCATGGGACTGCACAGTCAGAGGTAACACCTGTCATTCCCACAGGATCAATGATGAGCGAACGTGAGGTGGAGGAGGAGGAACAGAGATGTGGGAGATGGAGGAGGCCAAACTTTACCAAGGCAGAAACAGATACCCTGTTTGAGGCCTACCTTGACCAGGAACCGCTGCTCAGTGGACAATGGGGAACACCACAGGCCCATGCTGCGGCATGGGGTGAGGTGGTGCGTGCTGTCAACCAGCATGGCAGCCACCAGCGGTCCGTGCAGGAGTGCAAGAAGAAGCTGGGCATGGACAGGAGGAGGATTAAAGATAAGGTGGCTGCCATCAGGGCAGCACGGGCTGCGACTGGTGGGGGAGAGCTGGCCGTGCAACGCCTGATGCCACAGGAAGAGCAGGTTGCTTGCAGCATGCAGCGTTGTGCCATCGAGGGTGTTCCAGGTGGTGGCTTCCAGACGGGTGGTAGCCCGTCACTGCATGGTAGGTCCTGATGTGTCACTGTGGGGGGGAATGCCACAGGGTAGGGCAGATACATTAATTCTACTGTGTTCCCTTACAGCTCCTGAGCGTCTACATGGGTCAGCGGTGGTGGGCTTGTCCACTGAGGTTGATACCCTGGACACAGAGGAGGGTCCATCCACCTCCATAGGTGTCCGAGGGTCAGGATGACAGTGGACCCACCTGGCTGTCCGGACTGATGTTGGTGCAGCAGGTGCAGAGGAGGCCCTGCCCATGTCCCATGGATGCCAGCATGCTGAGACTCAGACTGGTGCCCGATCCGTCACTGATGATGATGGAGCTTCCATCATGGACAGTGATATGTGTGGGATGCAGGATGGCTGCACAGCAGGTTACAGCATGGGCATAGCCGTGGGTGGTGCCACCGTGGAGGCCTGCGTGACATCACAGTCCCAGTCTGTTCCTGTCTGCACCAGTGGGGTAGCACTGGTGTGTGTCCAGGACAGTGGGGCTGTTGCGGCCACTGCGGTGGCACTGTTGAGCCCTGGAGAGTGGCGGCCGGAGGGGCAGTGTCAGCAGTCGGCCAATGGTGATGGAGGACAGTGTCGGGGGTGGCGTCAGTTCACCGCCTGTGGACATGCCCAGGCATGGCCCTGGTGTGCAGTGCCCAACCTCAAGGGGTGCTGCCCAGCAAGGCTGTGAACACCATGAGGGACAGCATGCCAATCAGGCAGATGACCTCTTAGATGAGCACACCCACATACTCCATGAATCAGTGGATCAGCAGTTGCAGCTTGTGACGGCAGTGGATGCACTCAGTGCGGTCCTGTGCCAGGCAGAGAAGTAGTGCAGCAGGGACACCGGTCTGCTCTTGGAAGGGATGGACCAGCTGCGGTAGGATGCGACCGCTGCCATTCACAGGCAGACACAGGCATTCACAGCTGTCATGGCCACAATGGGCACACAGTTATTTGCCCATGCACCACAGACACTGTGCAGTGCCATGTCAACCCCCATTCCCAGCATTGTGCAACACCCTCCTTGTCGACACTGGGTTCAGCTGTGGGCATCCCGAGCATGCATGGCGCAGGCATGTTCGGTGAGCTGCAGATCCCTGCTCAAGAACGATTGTGTTCCTGCAGTGGCACCCCTGGGGGACCGTCAGTGCCACCCCATGAGGCCATTGGTCAGTCTGTCACTGCTGGTGGGTCTCGGTGGGGCCGCTCATGCATCCGTGGCAGCCATGGCACTGTGCCGCATGACTGACCTGTCTATCACCATGGCTACTGTCTGACGCTACCTTGTGTGCAGTGTGTTGTTCAACGTGCAATGCACGGGTGGGGTACCTGGCCCTGCACACACACACACATTCCATGTGCACACCCTCCCAGCTGCTGGACACTGTGGCATGTGCATGATGATGCCTGCGTTGCGCTGTCTGCCACTGTACAATGTTGCCCAGCGTCTGAGACACGCACAATGACAGGCACTGGGCGTGGTGGTCTGTGGACGTGTGTGTGACTAGGGGTGGCAGTTGGGGTCGGCATGCCTCCTACTCTTTGTGCATGTCTTGTAGGGGGTGTGTGTGTGTGCGTGACTGCATGCCATGTTAGGCCTTGCCCATCCTTGATAGCATGTGTGGTTCCATGCTCAGCCAATTCCCTTTACGACAAGCACCCCTGGGGTTTGTTCATGCATGTTTGTGGGTTGTGCACTTGCCATTGGTGGTTGCACATGGCCCCAATGACTTACCTGGGTTGGTTGAAGTGCTCCTCTGTGATAGTGTCCCAGTGCAACTGTGCCATCCGGATCAGTCAGGGGTCCCTTCGACCAAGGGGGGGCTGCCCATCACTATCTGCACCAGCTTCCTCATCGTCCTCATTGCTGTCCCCCTCTTCAACCTGTACAGCTATCCCACAGTCGTTGGCTATGTTGTGCAGGATGCAACAGGCCAGGAATAGCCTGCAAGGCCTTTGAGGGGCTGTACTGTAGGGCACTGCCAGACGTGTCCAGGCAATGGAAACATGCCTTCAGCATCCCAAACACCCACTCTACAACATTGTGTGTGGTGGCATGTGCCTCATTGTACGTTGCTGTGATGGGGTCACGGGCTGCTGGTATGGTGTGAGCAGCCAGAGACAGAGAGGATATCCACTGTCACCTGTGTGTAGAGGGTAGACATTAGTTTGGTGATCAGTGTCGCCCTGCCATGGGATATCTAGGCCAGTACCCATGTCACCTTTGACTATGCCCCTCCCAAGATCCATGTCTTTCTGTGTGATTTGCATACTCACCCACTAGGTGGCCAGTGGGGATGTCCCCACTCTTGAACCTGTGGCACAGTGCAGACTGGTGCCAGATGAAGGCATCATGTGCTCCCCCAGGGTGCATGGCACAGACATTGGTTATGCACCCCCTAGCATCGCACACCACCTGGCAGTTGATGCTTGCATAGCCCTTCCGATTGATGTATGCAGCACCTTCCGGGCCAGGTGGCATGTGGATGGCCACATGGGTGCAGTCAATGGCCCCGAGCATGCCAGGCATACGTGCTACCCTGTGGAACTCTTGTATGTGTGCTGTGTGCTCCGCCTGTGTGCTGGGGAAATGGATGTACTCTGCAGCATGTGGCAGCAGTGCGCTGAGGAATTGTGTGAGTAGGCATGATGCGGCCGACTGGGTTATGCCTGTTGTTTCCCCTGTTGGTCTCTGGAAGGCACCCGTGGTGAGCAGGCACATGACAGCTGTCACCTTTGTCTCCACTAACAGAGCATGGCTCCGTCATATGGGTGCCTGCATCTCATCATTGCACAACTCACAGAGCCACCTCAGGATTGCCCAGTTCAGGCGGTACTGGACCACTATCTCGGTGTCACTGTAGTGCTCAAAGCTGGTGCAGGCTCGGTACTCCCTGTTGGGGGCATACCACTGATGGGCCCTTCCATGGCCATGCCCCCCTTCTGCCTGCCTTCTCATGCCCCTCATTACTGCCTCCATCTGAATGGTGGCACTGGCCATGTCCCTGGCTTGTGTTCCCCCCCCTGGCAGCTGTATTCCTGTTCCCCCTGCTGTCCTTTATGCTATTCCCCTGCACCGGGAACACCTCCCAGATTTGGCTGTCCTGCCCACTGTCACTGCCCTCAGTCCACTATGGCACTTCCCTTTTACTCCTGCACAGTGGCACAGGCTCCCCACTCCTTTCCTGTTCCTGGTAGTTTCCAGGTGTGCTCTGTCCTGCTCCTGCCCAGTCCTGCTCACTGCTACTCTCTGCCTAGTTGCAGTCACCTCGCTCCCACCTCTGGCTTCCCTGTAGCGTTCTTGCACCTCTCCCTTGTTCCTTTTTATTTTGGATCATTTCCGCTATCGCGCAACTTCCGTTTGCTCCCCTATTGCTCATGGTGCATACTGTTTAATATTGCACTGTGCTATTTATTCATGGTTCCTCCCCCTTCAGTTGCACATGCATTCATTACCATTGCGCTCTTGTGCATTGCGATTTGGGGGGTGCAGCTGCCTCCTGCTGAATATCGCACAATGGCGCATTTTCGGACTTGCGCTGGCACATCCCTGCTATCCATGTCGCAACCCTTTTGAATATCTGGCCCTTGGTTTTTAGTATCACTGTTATCATCAATCACAATCACAATTACAATTGGTATGAGCCTCTCTCTGGACTGATACACCCTACATTCTAAACTACTTCAGTGCACTTATCTGTTGTCAGTTTCAGTTTTCTTTAATAAGGCATGCACACTCTGTAGTTCATATTCATGTAACTGTTTAAATGGATAAAATGAGTTTCATGCAAACACAGCAGTTTCTGAACCCTTCCACCCTCCTTTACAGCCCAGTACATTCCTTTGCTGTTGTCTTGTAATTATTGCATTCCTATTATTTTCACTTTGATTTGCTGATAGTGAAAATAGCAAAAATAATCAGAACACAAAATATACCTGCTATACAGTATTTCAATGGGGATTTCACATTTTTGCAAATGTTGATATCAAATTTTCAACATGGGCTCTTGGGGACCCCGCCTCATGAACAATATAACTGTCATTATGCAACTCCTGCCCAAAAGGTGATTTCACAGTCAATTGGCAAATTCACCTTTCAGGTGGGATTTGACAATTTTTACTGACCTTGTTCATGAGGTGGGGCCATGAGAAGGCTGTGTTGAAACTTTGGTGCCAAAATGATTAAAAATGGCAGTTATGCCCATTTGTTGCTATTTTGCTTTGCATGCTCGTAACATTGGAAATTTTAGATATTCTGACCCCAAATTTTCAACATAGCCTTCTTATTACCCACCTTGTATATGTCACAGCTGTTATTTTTTAAATCCTGCCAAAATGTGTTTTCACACCTGTGGCACGGAATGGCATTGCAGTTGAGCGGAATTACATTTTGGCAGGGATTTGAACATTTTCTGTACTAGGTACATGAGGTGGGGTAATAAGATCATTTGTAACCAATGCACTAAAATTAAAGATTTAAAAAAACAGGATATCTGGGCAGGAATTAGCAATTAAAACGCCAAAACAATAGGTGAGACTAAATAAGGGGAGTGACAAAGAAATAGAAACCCTCAATAAATCAAGTACATACACAAGTAAAAGGCATAGCAAAAATGATGAAACTGATGACTGGTATTATATAAAAGGAAATGAGGCCCACAAAAAGAAAAGGAAAAAAGAAGGGAGCTTGAAGTTGCAGTGGAAGTACATAACCAGCCCACACACACACACACACACACACACACACACACACACACTAAACCTAACTGATTGCAGAGAAGAGCAGGCAGACAAATTCCTTAACATACCCTCAGACAAGGATCCAAAGGAAGTGGAAACTACAAACCAAAACATAGAACAGGACATAGACATAGAAGCAACATCTCCCAGGCAAATATATATATATATCTTAAGTGACGCCATGATTAAGTACGTAAACCAATATACAACTGTAGGAATTAAGGAAAATGTAGCAAATTGCAGCTACTCTGGTGTGACTATTAAAAATATCAGTGAGATGTTACCTAACATATTAAAGTTAGCAGGAGAAAAAACATTAGTAATTATACACGCTGACACTAACAATACAAAAACAAAGTGTTGATGAAATATTAACAGATTATAAACAAATAAGTAAATTAATTAAAGATAAGAATGGAGATGTGATACTGTCAAAAATTCTCCCAGTACCTAAAGCTGGGATCAAATGGACTAAGAAATAAAGCACATAAACAACAAACTAAGGCGGCGGTGTTTAGAGGAAAACATTTGCTATATCAAAACATGGGAGTGGTTTGATGAAATGTACAAGCTGTATGCCTATGATGGTTTGCATTTAAGCAGAAAGGGAAGTAGACAATAGGACAAAATTTTCCGTGAAACCATAAAGAAAAGCACTTTAAACTAGCATATCAGGGGAGCAGGTATCGGATGACACCCAGCTCAGGTCCTCAAACAGGTATAAGCAATCACAGAAATGGAAATACTGAGCCAAGTCAAACTAGCAAGACACCAAGGGGAGCCAGACCAGATGAAATTAAAGTGTTATTGGTCAATGCCAGAAGTATAATAAACAAAAAAGATGAGCTGCAGTACATATTACAAACAGAAAACATCCAGATGTGTGCAGTAACAGACATGTGGTGGCAGGTGGATGATTGGGGGAAGGTTATGCCAGGGTACTAACTATTTTGCAGAAACAGAATAGGGAAAAGGGTTGGGGTGGCCCTATTTGCAAAGATGCATATGAGACAAATGAAATAACCTCTAATATAGAAGGAGGAGACAGTGGAACAAGTTTGGAAAAAATTGCTACAACCTGGCAATAAAACAATTACAATAGGGGTTTCCTACAGAGCACCTGGATTAAACACCAAAGAAATCATGAGATTCCTACAGACCTTGGGGAGCATAGACCTGAGTGGAAGAACAATTATCTTGGGAGACGTTAATCTGCTAAATATAAACTGGAATGAACATAAGGGAACCACAGAGTTTGAAAAAGGGCTAACACACACTAATATGCAATAATATAGAACAACATGTGAAACAAAATACTTGAGGGCAGAACATATTAGATGTTGTTCTAAGCAATGTGGAGGAAGAAATATCTCAATGTGCGGTTAGAGAACCCCTAGGAACAAGCAACGACAACATAATGAAATTTAACATTGTATATGGCAAACAAGATGGCAGGGAAAAACTATAGTGATATGCTGGAACAAGACCAAATATGTGGAAATGAGACCATTTTTTTAAAGAAATTGGGATTGGGCAATAGAACTAACAGATTTGGATGTACGAGAAATGTGGGACATCATTAAACAAAAAATTAACTACTACACAACTGAATACATGCCTGACAAAATAAAATATAACACAAATAGTAACATTTCAGTTTGGTTTAACAATAGGATCAAGAAAGATATAAAGAAAAGAGCATATAGTAAATGTAAAAAAAATCCTTCACTCATAAACTGGAACAAATTCAAAAATATAGCAAAGGACTGTAAAACATCTATTAAAAAGGCCAAGTCAAACAAAGAACTAAGAATAGCAAATGAGACAAGAACGATAACAAAAAGACCTTTTTCAGCTATATTAGCAATCAGAAAAGGGAACTAACAGGATAGGACCAATAAAAGAAACAAACATAGTCATAACAAAAGAAGACACAATGGCAGAAACATTTAATAATTATTTTCTTAGCATCCAGCAGCCAGAAGAGTCAAATATAAGTGAAATACCCAAAACAAATTATGAACAAAAAGAAACTATTGTGTCTGAAGAAACAAATATTGCCAATAAACTGAAACAGCTAAAATGGGATAAGTCACCAGGACCTGATGGGTTGCATCCCCGGGTGTTAAGGGAACTTGCGGTGGAACTGGCTGACCCCATAGCAATGCTGCTCAGAGAATCTTTGAAAAGGGGAACAGTACCAAAAGACTGGAACACAGCCAATGTAATTCCTGTCTTTAAAAAGGGAGTGAGAATTGATTATCACAACTACAGACCCATATGTTTAACGTGCATATTGAGCTAGGTTATGCAAGAGTATATCAAAGAATATTTAAATAATCATATGCAAGTAAATGGACTGGAGGATATTTCACAGCATGGATTCACCCCCAGAAGATCATGCTGAACAAACCTTAAACAGTTCTTTGAATAGGTCAGCAGGGCACTAGAGGCTGGACTGGCAGTGGATGTCACATACTTGGATTTTTCTAAAGCATTTGATTTAGTACCGCACATGGGACTCATTAAAAGAATGCATGAATTTAAGGTAGATACAGTGTGATTATAATTAGATGGATAACATCATGGCTTAGAAATAGGAAACAATGCATATGTATCAGGGGCTTCATGTCCAAAGGGGGAGAGGTGACTAGTGGGGTGCCCCAGAGCTCAGTTTTGGGCCCTACCTTGTTCAACACTTCAGACATCAAACAACTCATGAATGACAAAGTTTGCTGATGACAGCAAAACTGGAGCAATTGCCAGTAGTGAGCAAGACATCATAAATCTTCAGAATGTTTTAAACGATATACATAGGTGGGCAAATGAAAATGAAATGCAGTTTAACATCAGCAAGTGCTGTGTCATGCACTTTGGAAAAACAAGTTTGCTAATTATACGTTAAATGACATATAGAATAACACATGGGGGCATATATAATGAGAATTTAATGCATCCCTAAGGTGTAGTACGCTACATAAACCCTGAGGGCAAAGCCTGAGGGGTTTATCAAAGCATCCCACACTGGGGGTGCATTAAATTTGAGTTTTCAACCACCCCCATGTGTTATTTTATGTAATTGCTGGTATTAGTTTTTTGCCCTTAGCTTTGCATTTTGGCAATTTGTGGTACTGTCTGGTCAGAAGATGGTGTTGCTGTGGAGACAGTCTCTAGCAGTGTAGACCCTCGGTTTTCATTTTATTTTAGGCTATTGTTGTTGTTTATTTTAACATTTACTTACTTTTGTCTATTCCAATTGTTCCCATTAGCTGTAGTGTGTGAGGCAGCAGAGAGATTAGGGGTGCGGCAAGGGCAGTTGTGATCAGGCTGAGGATGAGCTCCAGGTTTAGAGATAAAACCAGGAGATAAAATGAAAGGTCAGTTCATTTTATGGTGAATTAATGCTGGGAATAAGGTAGTGTCATTTTGGGAGTGTGCAGAATATATCTGTGCAGCGGAGAGTTTGGTCCATGCAGACTGCCGTGGTGAGAAAACAGTGATTTTAATTTCAGTGGAGTTGTCCGCTTGGGATTGTTCTGCATATGCAGACAGAGGAAATACGGTGCATGTTCGCTTATAATGGCAAATTATAACCTTGTTTTCCTATGTAAAAAAAATAATGCCAGTTATTGCAATATACTTAAATGTGCTGAGGGTGAAAGGGATCTGGGAGTATTTGTCACAAATGATCCATTGTTCATGCAGCACAGCACTGATGTCTTGAAGAGAGCAAATAAAATGATGAATTGCATTTTCAGAAACATCAAAAGTAGGGACAGTTCAGTACTGATGCTTCTATATGGCTCCTTGGTGAAACCACTGGTAGAGTTTAGCACCCAGTTTTGGAGTCCCTATCACAGGCGATATATAGGGCACTTGGAGGGGGTTCACAGAAGAGCCACCAAAAGAATTACTACACTGAAACACCCGACGGGAGGAAAGACTCTAGGAACTCGGGTTGTACACCCTTGAATATCGCAGACAAAGGGATGATCTCTGGCTTGTCTTTGCAGCATATAGAAATAGGGATATATGGGAATGTTTGGGTTTGGAAGAAAAGATACTGACCAAAGCAACAAGAACACATTGATACCAGCTCAAGGGAGAACTGTACAAAACAAACAAGAGAAGATCTTGGTTTACTCAAAGGGTGGTGACATCCTGGAATGAGTTCCCAAAAGAAGTAGTGGAAAGTGACACAATAACAACATTCAAAAATAAAATAAATGTACATTTAGGTAGTAGCTCTATCCATTTAAAAATTGCAAGTCCACTTGGCACAAGCTATAAACTTGAAATCAAACCCATGAAACCTAAGAAAGGTGACTATGCTGACAATTTGGTCACTGTTGTCTTATAAAAGGAAGTGCATGGCTCTTCCACAGCTACATACATATACACATTCCTGTGCTCCACGCACAAATAAGGATATGATTACTCTGTTTCAAAATCTCTTGATGGGTGGGAATGCAGGGCCCCCGAAGGCCCTGTGCTCCCACAAGCAAATCAGGCTACGATTATACTATCTCAAAAAACAAGCAAATTCTTGGCAAAAAACTTTGCTAATGTATCAAATAGAGTTCCAGCAACAAAATTTTGGAAATGTGCTGTTAGGGTTTCCAACCCAAACACCCCACCCCAACCATGTAGGCAGTAATATGCATGGGGTGTCTGCCTTGGGGTTGTTAACCTTAATACTCACCCCATTCTTCTATACTGTAACCATCTCGGCTTACTTACACATGGAATTGGGTGAGCGTTAGGGCTGACACATCCCCATGCCTGTTACTGTCTGCATGGTGGGGTGGGGTGCTAGGGTTGGAAACTCTAACACCACATTTCCAAACTTTTGTCGCTGGAACCCTAACTGTTGCATTAACAAAGTTTTTTGCCAAGAATATATTTTCATGAGATAGATAGATAGATAGATAGACAGACAGACAGACAGACAGATAGACTCCGCCTTGGATCGTGGGCACCTCACAGGTGCTATCTTCGTGGACCTCTCTAAAGCTTTTGACAATGTCAACCACACCCTACTGCTAAACACTCTCGCCTCCAGTGGCTTCTCCAATGATACTTTAAACTGGCTCACCAGCTACCTGTCGGATAGAACACAACAGGTCAAGGTAGGCACTGTCCTGTCCCCTTGCCTCTCAGTCCGCTCTGGTGTTCCACAGGGGTCAATTCTTGGCCCCCTACTTTTCAGCCTATACCTAAACTTCTTCCCGTCGGCCATCTCCAGAAACCTGCTCCTTTATGTGGATGATGCCGTACTGTTCGCCTCCAACTCCGACCCACTTAAACTCCACAAAACGCTCCAACATAGCTTCCTTGAAGCAGAACATTGGTTCTCCACCAAGCATCTAACTATCAACTACAAGAAAACAAAAGTCATGATTTTCTCCCACCCGCAGAACCCTCGCAAGAACCTCTGTCCCCCATTTCTCACTGTCAACCACACCCCCCTCGAGCAAGTTAGCAACTTTGAATACCTAGGGATCACTCTGGACCCGGCTCTCAACTATAAACAACACATTCTCCTCCTTGCCTCAGCCCTAAACTCGAGATTAGGTGTGCTTTGTAGGTACAAACATTGCCTCACTCTGGAGGCCCTACGGCTCACCATCAATTCCTCTGTCCTCACCCTCCTTGACTATGGTATTACCATATATATTACTGCCCCAAACTCTGCGCTAAACAGACGCCACCTTGTACTCAACAAAGTCTGCCGTCTCATCCTCGCCTGTGATTGCCTCACCCACACCTGTACACTCTACAACTCCTCAAAATGGCTAAACCTAGATAGCAGAGTCAGGTATCATACATGCCTTATGACAAAGAAGATACTCTTAGGTCTCGCCCCTCCCTCTCTCTCCTCTATTATTCGCCCAGCATCCCCAGGCAGATCCACATGAAACTCAAACAAGCAGGTACTATGGTTACCCCACCCTCATACCTCCCAACTTCAAAGGACTTTCAGCTGCCAAGCCCCTAATTGGACTAACTCTCTCCCTTTCCAAATAGCCAAAGAAACAAGGTTAGGTCCTTTTATAGCTAGACTAAGGGTACTCCTCCAAGACTCTGACCTATGTGATTGCTCCTGACACAGTCCTGCAGCATGCTGTCCTATTAGCGCCCATAACATTCTCTGTTTCTGGTGCAAATTCTCTCCTATCTCACTATCGGACTATCAGCCAGTTACAGTCTTTTCTGCAACTATGTGGCTGTGTTAAAATGCGACTCAATTACTATACTGACCTAGATCTCCTCCTGATCAACCCTTGACTGCCATGTAATGAAATGTAATGTAATTCTTCATTATGTATTATACTGTACTGTCATCTCTGTTAGCAATTGTTTGCTCTGTGCCTTAATGTATGACGTGGAACCTTTGTAAATGAGCCTTTGACTCAAAGGTCTTTCTGAATATTTCCCAATAAACAATAAACAGTACAAATATGTATGTATGGGTAGGTGTCTCTACCTGCCGGCATGTATGGCAAGCCCGTAGGGGATGAATATGCCCCACATTTCTTTCTTGAGAGCCCGCCATTGTTTGTGGGTCTGTGAAATAGAATTTCAGCACCTCTACATTAGAGGAACTATACTTTAATAGAACAAACCAAGTGGCTGTTTTCCTCGGCTGTTTCCTCATGAGGCTGAAACGGCTGCAAAAAATACTGTTAAGATTAGCTTCTGGGGGCATGAGGTTTAGCCAGCATGAGAAAAATAAGGCTAGCATCTGAGTTTTCACTCCCTTATAGTTTCCACACTGCAGCCTGATTATTTAATAACTATAAATGTGTTCATATGCTGCATGTGGTATGGTTTCCTCAGGAGAAGGCTGTCATGTAGGGAAGGGTTGTGCATGTGACCCTTTAGTCCCCTACCAACATGGCTTTGTCTGAATAGCACATGCACAACATGTGCTGCATCTGCCCTTCCTGAGTCCCATTACATGCCTGGGGCTTCATGGAAACATATCAGTAGCCCCGTGCTTCAGCTAAGAAGAATGGTGGTCCAGAAAGGCCGAGTTCTAGCTGGGCTGATGCTGGTAGGGAAGATAGTGCTGATGGCATCAGAGCAGTGTCGAACATTTAGCACTGGAGGTGAGCCTACTCCTCAAAAGCCTAAACTATAAGTTAGGAAAATCTAGTCTCTGTCACCCCATCCCAGATCATAAACAGTAGACATACGCATGGATCTGTGATATCACCAGCACATATTTGTTTTACTCCTTTATGCAAGCTACACCACGTCTGACACCATAGTTCCAGTTTCTGTCTGATCACCATGTCTGCCCAGATCATCGGCTACCTAGCACTTTACTGGCTATATAGCTTTGTACTTACAATTTGCACAAACTATTTATCCCTAAGAATGCAAGATAACCCATATCTGATACCTTGCTCCAATGTTTTGCTACAACACTAGAAACCATTTAGCTCCATACTTGTAATGAGAGATGGTTAAGCCTATAGGAGTCAGTCACCTGAAGAAGGGCTAAAGTTAGTGGAACCACCACACCCAGACCACCAACATCAGAATTCCCACTGAAGCATTGGGACAACATGCTAAGAATTTGGAGTAGATGAGCCATCTTTGAGTCCTCTGACTGCAGCCGCTAAGTGGGGGCTACATGGGTGCAGACACTGCTTCCACTCGAGGTGGCACATGACTAAAGTGTGAGAGTGTTCTGAGAGGCTTCAATATTGAACATCATTTGTAGGTGCTGTACAGCATGTATTTACAGTATGAGGAAAATTCCTAATAGAGAATCTGTAGTCCTAATATACAGGAAGAGAGATAGAGGATCCTGTCTATCTTATTAAGAGATGGGCCTCATTCATGCTAAGCCAAGTGTTGAAGTCTACACCAGCTGAGCCATTGGAGTAACTCTTCTGAGTCACAAGTTTTTGGAACTAGTATACATACTGTTAGATGGGTAAATCAGTAAGCTCCTGAGGATAGTCAATCTAATGTCTGATTCTTTGTTATAAATGCTGCCTGGCCCCCAACCCCCATGAGGCAGGTGAGAAACTGGGTCACTATGAAATCCCAAGAGTCTGAGTGCTGAGATTTAAAAGAGACCATCATAAGTCAATTCTGTACTATAATACTTCCAGTCTCTCTACTCGATGACACACACTGAGCCATAGCATTAATAGGGAGGAATGATAGACTTAGAATGTCTCCCTCCAATATGACTGCTAAGTTCTGCTTATCTCTCTTATTCCTGTACTTCCTTGGCCTACTACCAGTTATCTGTTAGATCTCTGGTACAGGCGGGGGGGGGGGCTACATGGATAGGAATTGCCAGCCTCTGTCCATGAACTTACTGTCTCTGAGTAGTAACCAGTGATTTTAATTTGGCTCATGCTTCTGAATGTCCCCCTAAGTCTGATGACATTTATAGGACCATGCCCCTGGCCACTGTAGTCTGTAAGGGATGTCCACTAAGATGGTGGTTACATGGGGGAACAGCCACCCAGATGTAAAAATGTTAGTATAAAATAGCGACCGATGCACTGGGGGTAAAGCCTTGTTGAACAGTGCAGGGCCAGACATAGCCAAGGTGGATGAGGGCCTCCATGTCCTGTAACTGGATGGGAAGAATGTAAGATCAGCCAAAAAAAAAAAATTACATTGCTGGCTGACAATAGTGATGGCCGCTGACATATAGTGATTATACTGGAGCAGTGGTAAAGCCGGTTGTGCCTGTGGGGCTGGTAAGTGTGGTAGCTTCCTCCTACTGTAGCTCAAATCTATTGTGGGAGAGTGAAAGCAATCATTCTCTCACCTACACCATAGCTGATAAGCTTGCCATTAGTTATGAACGAATGTGAACTTGATGCCTGACAGTACTTGGTAGCGGTGTCATCCATCCGCAGTGCCAAACTAGCTATTCACAGAACCGGCATTATGGACAGCCATGACAAGACAATCATTTGCCACTGGGTATAGCTGGCTAAAGAAAATATGACCACCAGATTGGAGGACGGCTATTGAATTTTGGTCAATTTAAGCAGCCAACATCCGAAGCTATTTCACTAAAACTGTCTACCCCAACATCAGGAGGAGATGGCAGTACCAGTGTATAGATAGTTTAGGTTCGCAGAGGCAGAGCAGCAAACTGTAGCTTCTCGAAGGCAGATAAAGAGAGTAGATAATGCAAGTTAATTGGGTAGCAAGCTGTAGCTCAGCAAAGGCATTAAGCATGATCTACAAATGAGCAGGCTGAAGTTCAATAACGCCATTTTGCATATAGCATGATCTACAATAGAGAAGCAAACTATATCTTCATGAAGGCAGTTAACAGAACAGCCTGATCTAGTTTCATAACAAAAGCACAGAAGAATTAAGAGTGTTACCTAGCAAGCTGTATCTTCACAAAGGCAGTTTACAGATTAGCCTGATCCGGTTTCATAATGAAGGAACAGGAAGAGAATTATAGTGCTAGCTAACAAGCTGTATTTTCATTAAGGCAGTTAACAGAACAGCCTGATCTGGTTTCATTAACAAACAGACAGCAAAGTTAGAGTGCTAGCTGGCAAGCTGTATCTTCCTAAAGACAGTTAACAGAACAGCCTGATATAGTTTCATAACAAATGAACAGCAGAATTAGAGTGCTAGCTAGCAAGCTGTATCTTCCTAAAGGCAGTTAACAGAACAGCCTGATATAGTTTCATAACAAATGAACAGCAGAATTAGAGTGCTAGCTAGCAAGCTGTATCTTCCTAAAGGCAATTAACAGAACAGTCTGATCTAGTTTCATGACAAACGCATTCAGAATTAGAGTACTACCTAGCAAGCTGTATCTTCATAAAGGCAATTTACAGACCAGCCTGAACTGGTTTCATAACAAACAGCAGACTTGGCATGCTAGCTAACAAGCTGTATCTTCCCAAAGGCAGTTAACAGAACAGACTGATCTAGTTTCATAACAAAGGAAAAACAGCCTGATCTAGTTTCATAACAAACAGCAGAATTAGAATGCTAGCTAGCAAGCTTTATCTTCCCAAAGGCAGTTAACTGAACAGTCTAATCTAATTTCATAACAAAGGAACAGCAGAATTAGTGTGCTACCTAGCAAGCTGTATCTTCACAAAGGCAGTTTACAGACCAGCCTGAACTGGTTTCCTAATGAAGGAACAGCAGTATGATCTAGTTTCACAAGAAAATAGCAGTACGCATGGAATGATAGTTTCATGGAACAGGTGAAAGTACTGTACCTAATGGATTGATCAAGGTTCATCTCCTAAGGGAGAATTAATTACCTTATATAGTTAGTAAGTAAGTAAGTAAGCAAGTAAAGGTTTATTTACATGGCGCCCAATTCCATACACTCTGGGCTCCTTACACAGTCAAAAACAGGCAGGGTAGTATTAACAATAAAACACAGCTGTACAGGGTATTTTAAAAAATGTTAAAATACAGACACAAACTTATTATAAATAATTAATAAATACTATGACAGTAAAACAAAGTTAAAACATTATGGGTAGTGTGGAAAGGTAATTTTAAATAGATGTGTCTTTAGGTCCCTCTTAAATACTTCCACTGACAGGGCCTCCCTTATAGATCTAGGAAGTAGGTTGCTGGGCTGTCCACCTCGAAATCACGATCACCAGAGATTTTTAGCCTGGCCCTCGGAACCTCAAGGAGGCCCCTTGTGGAGGAGTGAAGGGAATGGATCACAGTGGCAGTAGTAAGGAGCTCCACCAGATAATCAGGGCCCAATACATACAAGGCCTTGTAGGTGAGCATGCCCACCTTGAAGATGATCCTCCACCAGACAGGCAGCCAGTGCAGATCTAGCAGGACTAGGGTCACATGACATTACCTAGATAGGCCCATCAGCAACCTGGCTGCTGCATTCCGGACTAGCTTCAACTGGTGGAGTGTCCCTCCACAGCCCTAAAGTATACAGTGTTGCAGTAGTCAAGCCTGGAAGTAACAAAGGCATGTACTACCAATGGTAGGTCTTTGGGCAGAATTAGGGGTTTAATTGGGGTAATATTCCTTAAGTGGTAGAACCCATTTTGGGCAACAGATGACACCTGAGCATCAAGTGTGAATCTGTCATCCAGGAAGATGCCCAGATTTCTCCCCCTAGGGGAAGCCATCAATGGTGTGGTTCCCAGGACCAATCCTGTTGCCACTTCAGAGGCAGTCCCATCATGCCTGAGACCAGGCTCAATCACTAGGGCCTCCGTCTTGTCAGGGTTTATCCTCAGCCAGTTGGAGGCCATCCAGTCCTGAATATCAGCCAGGCAGCTGTCAAGCACTTTCACGACATCATTATTCCAGGTGCAAAAGACATGTACAGCTGGGTATCATCTGTATAGCATTGAAAACCCTAGCTGTACCATCTCATGAACACTCCAAGGGGCAGCATGTTTACCATGAACAGTATTGATGACAGGATTGACCCTTGAGGCACTCCACATGGCAGGAGCTTCAGGGAGGAGAAGAAATTCCACATCACCGCCTGTTGCTTCCTGCCCGAGAGATAGGACTCAAACCAGTTGATGACAGTACTGATGAGTCCACAGTATTCTCTAAGGTGATCCAAAAGCACAATGTGATCCAAGGTGCCAAATGCTGAGGCGAGATTGAGGAGAATGAGAATTGGCTGATCTTCTCTGTCTCTCACCCTGAGGAGGTCATTTTGCACCCTGACCAATGCCGTTTCAGTGCTATGCCTAGTGCTAAAAATGAACTAGAATGGCTCATAGATGTCATAGGTCGTGAGGTGCGCCTCGAGCTGCAGTGCCACTATTTTCTCAACAACCTTCCCAGAAATGGGAGGTTGGAGATAGATCGATGATTCACCAGGTTATCAGGGTCAAGAGATGGTTTCTTTAAGAGGAGCCTCACCAATGCCTCCTTCAAGACATCAGGGAAAATCCCCTCCAAAAGTGAATACCGAAGTATCCTGGTGAACACTGGACCAACGGTCTCGACGCATCCTACCAGGAGACAGGTCGGGGCCTGGTCCAGTTCACAAAAAGTGAGCCACAGCTTTGAGATCACTTCCACAACCTCAGCCACCTCCACTGACTTAAACTCCTCCCAGACAATTGGAGTGCCTATGCCACCACCAGGCTGACCACTGTGGTGCAATTCCTGCCCCACTGGGGAGATCCCATCCTGGATAGGGGACACCCTTTCAGAGAAGAACTGTGCAAACTCATTGCATAATGTAACTGAAAATGCTTTTTTTGCTGCAGACAGACTGGATGAAGTAGTCTATCTACAGTCCGAAAAAGCTGAGCTGGTATTTTCCTCCCTGCAGCAATCTCCCCAGACAGGAATTCTGCCTTCTTACGGTTGATTACCCCTTGGTACTCACGACAGCGAGCTCACAAGGCCAGTCTGTCCTTCTTGGAACAGGTCCTCCACCAGCAACACTCCAACTTCCAACCCTTGATCTTCATCTGCTTGAGAACCCCATCAAACCATGGGAATCTCAAGCAAAAAGATCTGGGTCATGTACAGACTGGTGCAACAGCACTGAGATGCCCAGAGATGACCCTATTATAGGCAGTCACTGTTTCACCCATGCCAATTGCACATGTAGTACTCACGCCAGATAGATCTACTACTGCCAAAATTCCCTCTGGGGACAATCCCTTCAAAGGGCGATAGCTGACCATCTCAACAGGGGAGGGACGATAGGGGGGGGCCCCAAATGAGAACTGTACCATGCAATGACTGGAACAAATGACCTGATCAGTCTTGAGGCCAGTGAACTCAAGCCCCAGTTAGAACACTAGATCCAAGGTGTGGCTGTGGTGATGGATCGCAGAACCAACTGCTTGTGACAAGCCCAGTGATGTCAACAGCTAGAGGAGGTCACATCCAAAATGGGAGGATTCGTCATCCACCCAGGTATTGAGTCCCCCAGAATTAACAATCTGGGAGACTACAACACCCTATCAATGACAAAATCTATGACCTCCTGCAGGAAATCCCCACGTCCTAGGAGATGGCAAACTAGGAGAATCCTGCAACCTGCTTCTGGACCCCCACACACTGCCACACATTCAAAGGATCAGATAGAATCCACTGGGTGCATGGCAAAGTTCAAGCTGGATCTAAAACAGATGGGCACACCCCCACCCCTGCATTCTCTCCTCAGGCAGTGCACCACAGAGTACCCGGCAGGGATGGCCACCTCCAAAACTGGCCTGGCATTGTCCCCTAGCCAAGTCTCCATAATGCAAGCTAGATTGACAGATGAAATCAAGACCACCATAATAGAGATCTTGTTCCTCATTGATCTGGCATTACACAGCACTGCCTGAAGGGGACTAGTAGAGACTGTGGGCACACCAGCTACCTGCCGACTCAGTCCGGTGGGAACCCTGGGAATGGACACTAAACATGTCAGATTCTCACAGCTGTAGAGCAGAAGCTGAGGTGAGTGCTGCAGCCTTCTTCAGTGCGCATGAGAAACTGAGAATTTGGGTAGGACAGGGAGCAGAGGAGGTCTCCAAGAGTTTGGAAGTCATGTGCTTTATCAGCCCATCAGTTGAACATAAACCCATTAGTAAGAATTGTGGAGTGCCATATAAATGTGTGCACTACAATGTTAGAAGCAATTGGAAAAATGTTTGAAAAGGGGGAGGTGTTGCTGGTGGAGGACACTTCAGAATACCAGATGCGGACTGGAGTCTTCTAACTGCAGCATCAGCTAGAAGCGGAGACATCCTAGACTCCCTGCAGGTGGTGTTGCTTAGCAACTAGTTAATGAACCCATTCGTGATGGGGCAATACTGGACCTGGTTCTCACTAGCAGGAACAGTGTTGCAGATATCAAGGTGGGAAGTCACCTGGAAATCAGAGATCATCGTACAGCGTCGTTCAACATATGGACAGCTGTGGAAATAAACCACACAATGATGAGGATCCTGGACTTCAGACGGGCAGATTTTATGAAGATATGTGAATGCCTCAGGGATGACCATATTGGGGGGGAGGGAATACCCTGTGGGGGTTAGAGGAACAGTGGGCAAAACTAAAAGAGGACACAGTAAAGGTGACAAACCTGTGCATCAAGCAAGTCAGCAAAAGTAAAATGAAGAGACAGCTATGGTTCTTGAATGAGGTGGTGGTAAAAGTAAAGGCTAAAGGAACTGCATTCAGAAGGTATAAGGAGATGCAGAAAGAGGGGGAGGATAGGGAGGCGTACCAGGGGAAACAAAGGGAAGCAGGGAAGGCAGTAAGGAGTGCAAAGGCACAAACTAAAGAAATAATAGATCAGGCAGTATCAAAAGGGAACAAGTCATTTTTTAGGTATGTAAGCGAAAAAGGGAAAACAAAGGGAGGGACTGTAAGGTTAAAGGGGGGGCTTATGGAGGGGAACCAAGTGTAACCCCTAGGTGGTGCTATCCCAAGGGCTACTACCCCTGCCTGCTGGGCTAGTAGCAGGTTAAGGGGCCTAGGTTCAGTAATGGGTGCCTCCACCCAGAGATTAGGGTTGGCAATGGTCAAACTGACATGGGCATAGCCCTCCGGGACACTGTGACCCCCCTCCTTCCCCGCTAGTGGCCCACACAAAACACAGTAATTACTTTCAGAATACCCCTGATATGCTTTACTTGTATCCACGCTTTTAGCACTTACCACCAGGATTGGTTTCTCCAACTCAACCCTGGGGACCCCCTGTAAAATAAGATTAATCAGAGCAAATGGCATGCAACACAATACTTTAGGCATAAACAGGATCCACAGACTGTTTAAAATGCAGAAAAAGTAGATCTGATTTATTCAGGGGGTTTGAACAAGGATAGGGGCAATCAGGTTATTTAGCTTACTCTCTCTAATAATCATACAGTTGTGCAAGAAATCAGACTACCTAGCACTGTCACACTTCTGGGCACCCAGGTGAATGGAGGGTGGGCTAGCCAGGACCGTTACCCAGGGTAAGCTGGCGTTGCAGCTGGTAGGGGCTCTATGATGGACAAAACACTTGCACAACACAGATTTGTAATCCGGAGCCAAATAGCTCAGTTAGTGAAGAAAAGAAACAACAAATAATTAGATGACACACTTATATTTAAAGATAGTTGCAGGGAGCTACCCTGATGGCAACTCACAATACCCCAAAATGGACACAAGAGGGAAGAGGATTGAGACAGCAGATGAATTATCTGGGTGGCCAGAAGAATCAGAGGGCTGACCCCTGGGATGGTCTCTCATCGACAGCACTTCTCTGTGCAGTAGGGTAATCTGGCAAGGCCCTCGTGGCAAGGCCCAATCACATGGACTGGCAATGGATTTATTTTGATGGGTGCTGGGTTCAGCATCCAGCAATCAGCATACAGTTCACACAACAGGAGGACTAAATTGCGACCCCCATTCAGTACACAGCACATTTACATACCAGAAAATATTACTGTACCAGGCAAAATGTTCCTCAGTCACGATCGCAAAGTCCCTGCTCTGACTGACAGCTTGCAAGTTGCTTGAGTTCCTGACAGGCTGATCACGTTCAGCAAAATCTTCGATCTTCTGCAGGTTAAGCCTGGACCCAATTCAGCAGCTTGCTCAAACGCACACAGTTCGGATTTAGTCTGAAACAATTCTATCTCTCTCTTTTCCTCAGGGTAAAGGCAGACTTGCAGGCCTCTACTCAGGCCTCTCTACAACTCTCCCGTTTGAACTACGTGGTTTTTACTGCTCGGCTACCACAAGCTGCTTCTCTCTCAACTGCCAACACAGATTTGGCTTGCCAGCAGACAGCTCAGGGGACTTCCCTTAGATCCACAAGGTCTGATTCATCAGATGAGCTGTCAGTCACAGCAAGAGTTCCCCCTTCTGTTGCAAAAAGATGTCAACAGTCCAAAACTACAAATCCCACAGCTTTGGGTCCACAAAGCCCCTGGAGTAGGCTCCCTTTTAGAGTCCCAGTTACTAATTGGTCCAGTTCGGCAGTTTGGGACCAAAATGGTGGAGCTAAACAGAACAGTCCTCACTGCAAAGAAGGCAGGTTAGAACAAACTACATTACCACTACTCTCTAAATGATTTCAAGCAAGTAGTTACATCTTTCAGCAGGGCTCCCTCTGCCCAATTAGTGATGGCAGAAACGGAGCACTTAGCAGGCAGCCCGGGTGGGACCCGAGCATGAAAACACTCAGTCCCCCTCCCAGATTAATTGTAACCGCAGAATGGCAGCTTTTAAAGGGACAGTACACAGAGGCCACGCCAGCACTCTCTGGCGACACATTTAAATGGCAAAAGTGCCGAACACCAACCGGGCAGTGAGCATTTAGGTGAGCTCTAGGAAGACTTTTCGGGAACCCCATTTGTAGGGGGGGTTACACCCTTCCCTGTCTGGAGAAAACTTGGTGCCCGCATCAAGTTAATACCATCACGCTAATTTCAATTGCCAATTACACAATACATCTATACCATTAGCAGATTAGGCCTATAACTTCTAAATCATCATTCAACATATTCAAGGCCCCTGGAATTTTGCGGTTCTGTGGTTGTGGAATTTGCAGCAGAATTTGCATCATGCCGCAGAATATTTATAGTGCTGCAGAATTCATTGTTTTTGGTGAATTTTCATATACTGTTTTTCCATAGTGTCAGGCTTTCTTTCCCACCTCATTTATCCTGAAGTCCCTCCTCTATGCTCAGCATATGATGTCATTGATGACATCACATCATATTTTGCCAATGAAAGGACTGCATTCTGCCAGGGAAATGAATAAATCATGCCGCAGAAATCAGAAAATGCTGCCACAGAAGTCAAGGAGCCCTGAACATATTCAACCTTTACTGTACACATTCTTTCCATTTCATAGTACAATATCGATTTTGAATCACATTATGCATATGTCACACAAGTAATTTACACATTACGATACCGAATTTAGGTAATAATTTCCTGTACATTGAACAAGGTGAGAGGGGGCCCTTCCCTATCAGCTCACCTGAGGTTAGACGGAGCAGGGGCACCATACCTAGAGGGCAGGACAATCATCCTGGAGTTGTTACTTAGGCTCAGTTTGGGCAGTGAGCTTTGAGAAACGTAATTCCCCTTGTGGACCACATTGAGGGGCACATCTACTGGCCTCCTAGGGGAATCATAACTGAAGTGTACTATTGGTTTGACAGCTTGACCAGTCTTCCTAGGGGGAACAATCATAGTCTCTGTACTTTCAACAACAGCCTGGGGACTTTCATCACTTGAGAGGGGTGCCTCTGCCTGGGCAGAAATGTCCAAAGTTGAAGCAGTGTCAGCTCCTTGCTCAGTAGGCTCTGTTTCAGTCAGACTTTGCTTATTTTGACAACACTTTGGCACTGGAGGGGAACTGTCATCACACTCAAAATACTCTTCAGGTTCTGGCACATCACCAGAGGGACTCACATCATCCACCCTTTCCCCAGGCAAATCATGCAGTTCCACCATACATAATGACTCAATGTTGTCAGACATGACACGTTGCACTTCACTGTCAGGGAGCATTGGCTCCAGGGATGAAGCTGGGGAGTTATGCAGTCCAGAAGGCCCAGCTTCACCCCCACAATTAATCATGGGATAACCTCGGAACAGCTGACTTAGTTCATAAGAGGGGTAATAAACATAGTTGCACTCACTCTTATCCGAAGTGGACTGACAGTCATTATCATTCTGGGCTTGTGGTGGGGGAACCCTTAAGTCTGTGACCACTGGGGTAGGTTGGCTCTGTCTTTGTTTGGCAGCAGCACGAGTCACTGGTCCAGGGGGAACAATCTCCGGGGGCTCAGCATCAATCATGATTTGACTGATAGGCAGCAAATGGTTATGGTGCATGGTCTTGACAGCTTTTGAATTGTTTTCAGGCCACGCTTTGTACACAGGTAAATCATCCAACTTGCCTGGATGGAAGCTGTCCAGAGGAGGGCAACTAAAATGGTGCAAGATCTGCACCTGAAGACATATGAAGAGAGACTTAAGGAGCTTAATATGTATAGTCTCGAGGAAAGGAGGGAGAGGGGGGACATGATAGAAACTTTCAAGTACCTCAAAGGAATCAACAAAGTCCAAAAGGGTAGCATCTTTCAAAAAGAGGTGTGCAAGAACAAGGGGCACAATTTGAAGATGGGGGGCGCTCAGAGGTAATTTAAGGAAGTATTTTTCACAGAGAGGTTGTGGATGCATGGACGGCCTTCCGGAGGAGGTCATGGAGTCAAAAACAGTGGTGGAATTCAAGCATGCATGGGACATTCATAAGGCAATTCTAGGGGTTGGGGGTAGGAAGAAGTAGGCTGCTGGTTAACTAGGATCTGCAGCTTATCCAGTAGGCAGGGAAATGGGCAGACTGGGTGGGCCAAGCGGTCCTTATCTGCCGTCAAATTCTATGCTTCTGTGTTTCTATGCCTACTACTATGTGGGGAAATTGGTGCCATCAGTCAGCAATTTTATGTTTACCATGCAATCCCAGATTTCACAACAACACACGGTCTCCAGCTCGAAGCTCTTGGGCCTTCACTTTTTTGTCATATGTTGCTTTATTGGCTAGGTTTCTCTTTGCAGCATTTGTCTGGGTTGGCTGGTATGCATGGTTCAATTGGGCTTTCAATTTTGGCACGCACTATAGATAATTTTCAGCTCGGACCCCATCAAGAGAGACCCCAAAACAAACATCCACTGGCGGCCGAGCCTCTCTCACAAACCTAAGGTGGTAGGGGGATAACCAAGTAGCATCATTTCTTGTGCAGTTATAGGCATGTACCAAGGTGCTAATCTGCTGGCTCCATTTGGGCTTGTCTTTCAGGTGGAGAATGCCTAGCATGTCAAGCAGGGTGCGATTAAAGCTTTCTGGCTGTGGGTCCCCCTGCGGGTGATAAGAGGTGGTTCTTGACTTCCACACCCCCATAGAGAGAGAGCATTTCTTTGATTAAGCAACTCTCAAAGTCTCTATCTTGATCAGAATGAATTCTTTGGGGGGCCCCATAGTGGACAAAGAAATTTTCTATTAGCACCTTGGCCACAGTGGATGCCTTTTGATCTTTGGTTGGGAAGGCTTGAGCATATCTTGTAAAATGATCAGTGACCACCAACACGTTACTGAAGTTTTGCTGGTCAGGCTCCAAACTCAAAAAGTCTATGCAAACTAACTCCATTGATGTGCTGGTGGTTATGTTAACGGGGGGGCAGCCATTTGGGGTGGGACCTTCCTCTGCAGGCAGTGGCTGCAAGTCCTTATATGATGCTCAACATCGGCCCCCATCTTAGCCAGTAGAATCGAGACTGCACTAGATCAAGGGTTTGATCGCTACTGAGGTGGCCCATGTGGTTGTGCAGGGAGCTCAGTACCAAGTCTCAGAAAGCTGTGGGAAGTACCAATTGTTACTTATCTACTTGACCCCCTCTATCCACTGTCTCTCTGTATAGTAACTGATTAATCAGCTTCAATTTAGGGCCTTCTTTGTATAATAACGCAGTTCGCAAATCAGAGGAGAGCAACTTGGACACATCTTTTCCTGCGTACAGGGCTTCAAGTGCTGACCGGATCATAGGATCTTGGGCTTGAGCCCACTGAATGCTGTCATTGTCAAGTTGAGGCAGTGCGCTGATATCTAGAGTGGAGAAGTGACAGTAAACAGCTGGTATACAAGTATCAGAGGGTCCCAAGCAATCTACTACACAGTCCACTGTGTCTGGGGACATCTGTTCATCTTTGTCAAACTTTTGGCACAATACCCGAATGTCAGGTTCAGATAGCCTGACCCAATCACTTTTTGAAGTGGGCCTCCGGGAGAGGGCTTTAGCATCTATGTGGTTTAGGCCCAATCTGTATTCAACAGCGTAATCATAGGTAGACAACACAGAAAGCCACCAATGCCAGGTGGCATCCAATTTAGCTGAAGTCTGCACATAGGTCAATGGATTATTATCTGTCTTTACCAGTATCTTTGCCCCATACAGGTATTCATGGAACTGGTCAATAATGGCCCACTTCAATGCCAAGAACTCCAATTTATGCACAGGATAGTTTTTTTCTGATGGGGTCAGACTTCTACTGCCAAAAGCCACTGGTCTCAGGCCATTTTCGTGCTCTTGATATAACACAGCCCCCAAACCTTGTAGACTAGCATCAGTATGCCACACATAGGGTTTAGCAGGATCAACGTAGGTGAGAACGGGAGCATGGGTGAGCTGATATATGATTTCATGGAAAGCAGCTTCGCAGTCAGGTGTCCATCGGGACCCAAAGAGTTCACCTGGGTGAAAGTATACCCTCTCTGTTTTGGTGGAGGCCACTCTCTTGTATTTTTTGTTCGTGGGAGGGTAACCCTGGGTAAAATTCAGAAGTGAGCAAATCACCCTTGAGTAGTCCTTTATGAACCATCGGTAGTAGTCAGACAATCCTAGGAAGCGCAGTAATTCTTTCAGATTGTGGAGCTGAGGCCAGGTGGTCAAGGCCTCAACTTTACTAGGATCAGTCTCTATCCCCTCAGTGGATACTATATGGCCCACATACTTCACAGATGTCTGAAAAAACTGTCATTTATCGATGGACAGCTTAAGGCCGAAATCCTCCAGTCGGTCTAACACTTTAAATAGTCTGCTCTCATGCTCCTTCAAAGTACTCCCAAACACAATAACATTGTCCAAGTGCACCAGGCATTCCAGTAGATTCATATCCCCCACTGCGCATTCCATCAATTGCTGAAAAGTGGCCGGAGCACCGGATATCCCTTGAGGCATCCTCATAAACTCATAGAACTCTAGTGGACATATGAAGGCTGTTTTCTCATGGTCTTCCAGTGCCATGGGGATCTGGTAGTACCCACTGTGAAGATCCAACACCGAGATCCACTTGCTCCCATTCAGACAGTCTAAAGCATCTTGTATACGGGACATGGTATACTGATCTGGGATGGTCCACCGGTTAAGGGTTCGATAATCGACACACATTCTTACTGTGCCATTCTTTTTCCACACCACCACAATAGGTGAAGTGTAAGGGCTTCTGGATTCTTGTTTCACACCAGCAGCAAGCAACTCGTAGGTGTCTTCTCACATCATCTATATCAGTGGGCGCTAAGCGCCGAGACCTCTCGCGAAATGGCCGCTCATCATGCAGGTGGCTGTGATGCTCCGCTCCCTGAACACATCCCACGTTCCACTCCTTCAATGAAAACACTGGGTCTTTCTAGGCAAGTTTCTTGCTGATTCTAGCCTTCCATTCAGCTGGCAATGGGGAGTCATCAAAGTCGAACAAGTCAGGGGTCACTCTATCAGTCACTTCAGAGTGCTTGTTACTGGGTAACACTGCAGTGTCTGCACAGTGTATGGTAGCCAGGGTGCAGCCTCTGTTCACCCGGATCTCCTGATCTGACACATTGTGGACCTGAACCATCACTCGTGCATAGGCATGAGCATGAGTGGGCAAGATGCTGGGCCTGACCAGTAATCCTTCTGGCAATTTTCCATTGCCTGGCGCATCCAGCATCAGTATCCTATTCTTGACATCTTTCTGTAAGTGGACCTCCTCTTGTAGAGTACACTGGGCGTTGGGGGTTAGCACCAGCGACTCGGGATCCTTCTTCCATACAACTCCAACTGGCTCATCCTGGTCCACCTCCTCAGCATTCGGCTGCAACTCATAGGCCTTCTTAATCAATGTGGGAATTGTCAAGGCCCTACCAGTCTGGTGCCCCTGTTTCTCGTAGCATAATTGTGCCACTCTCCCGAACATATGGGCATTGGTCCCAATTAGTAGGGGAACCCCATAATATAGTCCAGTAGGGGGACACACCAAGGCCAAGGTCTCCACTTGTACTGCCACTCCAGCCACTGAAGTAAGGAAAGACAGCCAGATCCAGATATACTCAGAGTAGGGATACGACTTTTCACTCAACCCCCAGACATGCAAACTTTCCAAGGGTTGTAAAGGCACATCAGACAAGTGCTTCTGGTACCAATCTTGAAACATTATAGTCATTTGAGAGCCACTATCAAGCACAGCCCTGGTGGACACTCCATTCACCTTTACTGTTGTCTCCATGGAGGGACCCACCACCTTGGACCATTCTAGAGAGACAACAGCAGGGGCCCGGACAGACGTTTTAGCCACAAAGAAATTTGAGTTAGGGTTTCTTGAACCCTCACTGCAGTCATTTTGTGCACCCCTTGACCACTGATTCATTTTCCGAAGCTCTCCTTGAAGCCGGCTCATCACTTTCTCTAAGTCCTTCTGAGACTGGCATTCCCTCTTCATATGGCGATCTTTTCCACAGTTGTGACAAATGATAGACTCCTGGGTTATCCTTGGAGAGAACATTGCCTGAGGAACTGAAGTATTAACAAGGGGTCGGGGTCCCATATCTGCTGGCAGCGGTGAGAGGTGTGCAACATGTCTCAGTAGTTCCTTTAGGGTGGCAGTCAATTCTTTGATTTCAGCCTGAGAGCCATCCTTGTTATAGGATGCCTGAGGGTGCACCCCAACCCCCATGGCAGTCACAGCCTGAGCAGAATCAGAATCTGGTTCCATGGGGAAAATTCTTGCAGGGGCGCCTACCTTCAGCTCTCAGACCTCCTTCAGTAGTTCGTCTTTCCAAAACTGAGCCCAGCGCGGGAAGTCCTTTCCTTCTCAGAGTGCTCACTAGGTGATGATCTTTGCCCCTGAACCTCATTTGGCGGACCACCCTCGGTCACTCGTGCAGTAGCAGCAGCTATTGGTGCAATTTCCCCATAGGGTCACCTTTGCTCAACCCCCCAAAATTCTCTCATTAGCTCATCATAGGAGAGTGGCAATTCCAGTCGGTTGGCCAAATGCAACTGAAGCAACAATAATTCTGAAAACAAGGAAGATTTAAGGACCCGGTCCAGCCTGGTTTGATCTAATTCAGTTGCTGGCAAACTACCCTTTCTGAGGCACTCTAATAGCAACTTTTCAAGCTGAGATACATACACAGACAACAACTCCTTTGGGTACTACTGGGCATTTCTTCCCCTCCACCACAGGTCCTCATCTAAATCCAGGCTCCCATGCACATTCTCCAATGCCTCAAGATAGTCCTGTGCAGTTACTTCAGGGTTATTGGTCCATTTGGTATGGATAGTAGCCATTTAACAACGATTCATAAGTTTGGCCACTAGAGAATGCTAATCCCAGTGGTGCCTCCAAGATGTAACCCCTAGGTGGTGCTATCCCAAGGGCTACTACCCCTGCCTGCTGGGCTAGTAGCAGGTTAAGGGGCCTAGGTTCGGTAATGGGTGCCTCCACCCAGAGGTCAGGGTTGGTAATGGTGAAACTGACTAGGGCACAGCCCTCCGGGACACTGTGACCCCCCTCCTTCCTCACTAGTGGCCCACACAAAACACAGTAATTACTTTCACAATACCCCGATATGCTTTACTCGTATCCACACTTTTAGCACTTACCACCAGGATTGGTTTCTCCAACTCGACCCTGGGGACCCCCTGTAAAATAAGATTAATCAGAGCAAATGGCATGCAACACAATACTTTAGGCATAAACAGGATCCACAGACTGTTTAAAATGCAGAAAAAGTAGATCTGATTTATTCAGAGGGGTTTGAACAAGGATAGGGGCAATCAGGTTAATTAGCTTACTCTCTCTAATAATCATACAGTTGTCCAAGCAATCGGATTCCCTAGCACTGTCATGCTTCTGGGTACCCAGGTGAATAGAGGGTGGGCTAGCCAGGACCGTTACCCGGGGTAGGCCGGTGCTGCAGCTGGTAGGGGCTCTATGATGGACAAAACACTTGCACAACACAGATTTGTAATCGGGAGCCAGATGACTCAGTTCGTGAAGAAAAGAAACAACAAATAATTAGATGTCACACTTATATTTAAAGATAGTTGCAGGGAGCTACCCTGATGGCTACTCACAATACCCCAAAATGGACACAGGAGGGATGAGGATTGAGACAGCAAATGAATTATCTGGGTGACCAGAAGAAGCAGAGGGCTGACCCCTGGGACGGTCTCTCATCGATGGCGCTTCTCTGTGCAGTAGGGTAATCTGGCAAGGCCCAACCACGTGGACTGGCAATGAATTTAGTTTGATGGGTGCTGGGTTCAGCTTCCAGCAATCAGCATACAGTTCACACAACAGGGGGACTAAATCGTGACCCCCATTCAGTACACAGCACATTTATACACCAGAAAATATTACTGTACCAGGCAAAATCTCCTCAGTCATGATCGCAAAGTCCCTGCTCAGACTGAGCTTGATAGTAGCTTGAGTTCCTGACAGGCCGATCACGTTCAGCAAAATCTTCAATCTTCTATAGGTTAAGCCTGGACCCAATACAGCAGCTTGCTCAAACGTACACAGTTCGGATTTAGTCCGAAACAATTCTCTCTCTCTCTTTTCCTCAGGGTAAAGGCAGACTTGCAGGCCTCAACTCAGGCCTCTCCACAACTCTCCTGTTCGAACTATGTGATTTTTACTGCTCGGTTACCACGAGCTGCTTCTCTCTCAACTGCCAACACAGATTTGGCTTGCCAGCAGACAGCTCAGGGGATTTCCTTTAGATCCACAAGGTCCGATTCATCAGGTGAGCTGCCATTCACAGCAAGAGCTCCCCCTTCTGTTGCAAAAAGGCACCAACAGTCCAAAACTACAAATCCCACAGCTTTGGGTCCACACAGCCCCTGGAGCAGGCTCCCTTTTAGAATCCCAGTTACTGATTGGTCCAATTCGGTAGTTCAGGACCAAAATGGTGGAGCTAAACAGAACAGTCCTCACTGCAAAGAAGGCAGGTTAGAGCAAACTACATTACCACTGCTCTCTAAAAGATTTCAAGCAAGTAGTTACATCTTTCAGCAGGGCTCCCTCTGCCCAATTAGCGATGGCAGAAACGGAGCACTTAGCAGGCAGCCTGGGCGGGACCCGAGCATGAAAATGCTCAGTCCCCCTCCCAGATTAATTATAACTGCAGAATGGCAGCTTTTAAAGGGACAGTACATGGAGGCCATGCCGGCACTCACTAGCAACACATTTAAACGGCAAAAGTGCTGAACACCAACCGGGCAGCGAGCATTTAGGTGAGCTCTAGGAAGACTGTTCGGAAACTCCCATTTGTTGGAGGGGGTGTACAAGAAAAGGCAAACATCCTGAATAAATACTTCTGCTCGGTGTTCACAGTGGAAGGGGAAGGGGAGGGACCATGAAAAAGCATAAGGAGCTTTGATGGGAGGGAGTCCTGAAAGCACTTGCTAACCTGAAAGTGGACAAAGTTATGGGGCCAGACAGGTGCATCAAATGGTGTTGAGGGAGCTCAGAAAGGTGCTAGCTGCCCTCTGACACTACTGTTTAACAGATCACTAGAGACTGAAGTGGTCCAGGAGGACTGAAGAAGGGTATATATAGTCCTACTTCACAGAAGAGGTGGGCAATTATAGGTCTGTCAGCCTGACACTGGTGGTGGGTAAATTAATGGAAACACTGCTAAAGGAAAGGATTGTGGAATATCTTGAATCCAGCAGGTTACAGGGTCTGTGGCAGCATGGATTCATGGGAGAGCTCGTACCAAACAAATCTGCTAGATTTTATTTACTGGGTGACCAAGGAATTAGATCAGGAAGGAGCAGTGGGTGTGGCCTACCTGGATTTCAATAAGGTGTTCAACTCCATTCCATGTAGGAGACTGGTAAGCAAGCTGGGTAGCTTAGGAGAGGGTCCAAAGGTGGCAAACTGGATAAGATTTCAGTTAGGGGATAGGAGATAGACAGTAATGGTAAATGGAGTTTGCTACAAGGAGAGAGAGTGACCAGCTGGGTACCAGAAGGTTCAGTGTTGGAACTAGTCCTCTTTAATGTCTTTATAAGTGACATAGCAGAAGACCTGCAAGGGCAGGTCTGCCTATTTGTGGATGACACCAAGATCTGCAACAGGGTAGACACTGAAGGGGTGGAATGGATGGGCAGAGATCTGAGAAAAAAAGTGGAGGAGTGGTCAAGTGTATGGCAACTGGATTTTAATGTAGAAAAGTGCAAAATAATGCACTTGGGGCATCGAAACCTGGGGGGGGGTGGAGTAGAAAATGGGAAGAGTGTTACTGACAATGACAAAGCAGGAAAGAGACCTGGGGGGGTAATCATATTAGACAATCTCAAGGTGGCCAGGCTGTGTGACAAGGCAGTCAGGAGGGCTAGTGGGATGCTAGGGTGCATAGGAGGAGGTATCACCAGCAGAATGCAGGAGGTGGTGTTGCCCCTATATAGCTCACTAGTAAGACCCACCTTGAGTACTGTGTCCAGTTCTGGAAGCCACAGCTCTCTGATGAAGGATGTGAAATCTGAAACATGTTAGATGCTACACTATGCTGCTGTGTGCTTCGAAGCTTTTAGTTTATTAAAAATATGGACTAAGTTCTTGATCCATGGCTTGAATATTTCTTGATGCATCCCAGCTTTGTGGTTTGTGTGTGCTGGAAACGTTTTTGGAAATCTTTATCTGTAGTTTCTATGCACCATGTCCCAGTGTGCACTCATTTGGCTAAAACCTCAAGAAAGACATAGAGTGGAGGTGATCCAGAAGAGGGCAACCAAAATGGTGCAGGGTCTGCATAAACAGCCCAACGAGGAGAAGCTAAAAGAGCTCAATATGTACACCCTATTTTTTTTATGGGAGGGTTATAGCCCAAGGTTCAATGTGGGGGAATAGCTCCTCCAACATCCCCTACAAAGGCCAGCCTCCTTTGGCAGTCCTCCACTAGGCACGTTGTGACACATACGTGCGCTGAGCTCCCTGTGTGGATCGTGGGCTGAGCCTCCTTCCCTTCTCTTTCTGCTCCCCGCTCTGTCCCCCCATCCTCTTTCTCTGTTTCCTCTTGGTTGTCTCCCCCCATTCTCTTCCTCCTCCCATCTGGTGTCTGCTCCCTCCTATTTGCCTCCATTCCCCCCCTTCCCTGTACCTCTTGTGTTGCTCCTTCTGTTTGGGGCCACCGCTCATGCCGCTTCAGGGGCAGTGCCATCCCCTGCACCTGCTTGGCTGCCTGATCCAGACCACTCCTCTGACCTCATCTTTGCTCCATGCCTGGGGGTTCTCCCGTGGGCTGCCTCTGGCTCCCTTTCTCCACATCCCACCTCATCGGTGGTTGGCTCGCTCTGGAGACCTCCCTGTCCTTCCCCAAGTGGATTCGCATCAGCACCCTTTCTGCTCTATTCTCCTGCCTACGCATCGAGCCGCCACCGCTGTTTTTGGAGATTCTGACATTGTTTCTAGTCAAACCCAGAGCTTTTCTAACATGCAGTTGGTAAGTTGAACTATAACAAATGTTTCTGCACTACCTTGACTTGCACATAAACTATGATAATTGCATATCGTACGCAGCTGACGATCTAGTAGTTGATACCAAGATGTCAGCTGTATTCACTGTCATACCAGCTCAGCTCCTTTACCACTACTTTACCTGTCTGTATAGACTTGGTGCGCACAGTGTTCATGTGATATTATCTCATTTGGTGCTTCATGGACTATATGTACTCACTTTTCATGCCCTGTGAGTCCATTTCCTGAAGTACATATTTGCGTCTGAACACTTTCTGTCCCAGTTTGGAGGCTTACTCAGGAGTACCCTACAGCAAACATTTCACCCTTTACCTTGAACCTGTGCCTCACAAGCCAGGGGAGGCACATTCAGCTCACAGTACCTGTAATGGGGTGGATACCCTGGGCCCACATTATTGATTTTGCCATGCAGCCAGTTCCCCTGCCTTGTTGCCATGCTGCCCTAATGCTTTGCATTATTGCTAGTGCTTTTTCATTGCCCTGTTTCCATTATTTCAGTATTCTCTGGTTTCTCCATTCTGTGACCTATCTCATGCCTGGTCTGCCGTTACCTACCATGGCAGCCTTCTTACTACTGTGCACTACAGCTGCCTACTCCCCTTCTTGTGGCTCTGCCCCACTGGATTTCAGACACATTAATCCCCTTTGCCTCCCTTGCACAGATCTCCATGTTTCTCCTCCCTACTTCACTACTGCATTTTATAAAGTCAGTCCTGTGTCCTGACTTTCTGCCAGATTCAGCATTTGATGTTGACCTCCCCCTTTCCCAGCCCTGCCCTTCCTTTCCCCCCCCCGGCTCCTCATCTGCCCCTGCTGTTTCTTCCTGGGCCTCCCCCTCCCTCTGCTCCCCCATACCCTGTTCCTTATCCTGTGCACCCCTGGTTTTCCTTTTGGGCCTTTCATTCCTCATACCAGCATTCTATCGCCCTTTATTCCCCTTCTCCCATTCTGTCCCATGCTACCAATACCCCTAGTCTGGAGCCTGCATCCTCTGCTGTTTTGCTCCCAGCACCTCTACCCTGCTAATTCCTGTTTGGTCTCAAAGATACTCTGCTTGCGGCCCCCTTGTTTTTCCCACGCGGGGGGACTGGGGCATCAGAGCGGGGCATTGCTGCTGAGATCAGCGGGAGCCTGCTTCTTGCCGGCCATGACCTACCCTGCCCTCCTGCCTCCATGGCTTCTGCTACCCTCATATGGATCATTACCCTTACAGCCTATTCAGCCTCAGTCATTTATTGCATTCCATAGCAAGCACCTTCCTGGGGGGGGAGTGGGCGTATATATAAGAGAAGATATTGAACATCTTCAGATAAAAGTTGAAAATGACTATGATAATATAGAAATATAGAAGTGGACATTATTGGAATATTGGGTAGGAAGATTAAACTAATAACTTTCTATAGATCACCGGATACTGATAATACTGATACAGACCTTTTTATAAAATACATAGTAGATATGGTACAAAGAGAGGATATTATAGCTACAGGGGGATCTAAATATCCCGGAGATCAACTGAGAAGGGGAAAAAGTCAATAGTAGGGCACATAAAATATATAGTGAGTTAACAGTAGTAACATAGAAACATAGAAACATAGAGGATGACGGCAGATAAGGACAGTAAGGCCCATCCAGTGGAACAGTGTGTCCGCATGGCAACCAAAGGTAGTAATATCCTGGATGTCATCTTAACAAATTTAAGTGATGATATTAACAATATCGCTATAATCCCCCCCCCCCGGATCAAGTGACTATGATATAATCACATTTAAGTTGGATAGACAGAAGAAGAGAATAAGAGGAAATACAGTTCATATACTTTATAATAAGGCTAATTATACAAAATTTAAGCAAGAACTTAGGAGAATTGATTGGGTAGATTCAACAAAAGAATTATCAGTGGGGGAATCTTGGAATGTGTTTATACAAATAAGCAATAATTTGGTGGAAAGATATATTCCAAAAAGAAAGTTTATAACAATAAAGGAAAAAAAGTGATTTGGCTAAATGGGATTATAGTTGGCTTGATCAGAAAGAAAAAGAAGCAGTATAAGAAAATGAAGAAACAACAAACAGAAGAGAATAGGGTGAAGTATAGAAAAATCTTACATCATTTAAAAAAAGAAATTAGAAAAGCGAAGATTCAAGTAAAGCTTAGTTAGCTAATTCTAAAGCCAATACAAAAGGGTTTTTCGTTTATGTCAAACAACACAAGAAATAATAATAGACAGGTAGGAGCAATTAATGTAGAAGGGGAGCTGGTGGGTGCTGCTGAGCAGCAACATGGAGGCAGCATTCTGAGAGAGATCCAGCTTCGCTATAGCAAAAAAAAGTTTAAAACAGAAGGAAAAATCTAAGATTTAAACTCCTTTTCAGTGGTGATGTATACCTGAACACTCCTACGCTAAGATGAGCCCTAAAAAAGATGGTAGACGCTCATCCCAGAACTTAGATTCATATTTGTCCTCCCACGGGGCGACGAGCAATGTAGGGCCTACCTCGACTAAGGAGCAGCTCTCAACCGAGTTACTGACCTCACAAATCCTCGCCATGCTGACAAAGATCCAAGCTACAGGCGATGAAACGAATAAACGCCTAGCAGTGGTCGAAGCCAAACTTTCAGAAAATGATCGCCGGATTCAGGAGAATGCCACGGCAATAACAGAGCTCAAAGCAGAAGGCGAACGCCAGCAGCAATATAACGCATCATGTGTAAGGGACCTAAGCTTGATGAGGGCAAAAATGGAAAACCTGGAGAATTCTCAACGCATGGCTAATATCCAAATAGTGGGTTTTCACAACAAATATGCTGGATCTGAGGAACTGATACCTGCTATTACTAAACTAATCTATTGAGACCTACAATTATTGCCACCAGACTTGGGGATTGCTGTTTTGAGAGCCTTCTCGATCCCTCAGTGCCAGAAGCCCAGAGATGGGACGCAGCAACAACGTACTGCGATTGCCACGCTGTCTAACTCAGATGCCAGGATTGCTGTCTTGCAATCCGCTCGTCTAGAGGTGAGACCTACTGGGAAGGTCACCATCTCTCCTTTTCCCAGATTTATCGGTGCAAACTCAAGCACGGAAAAAAGAACTGCAGCTGATTAAGAAGGAACTCCTTCAAAACGGTATTTCTGCGCAACTTAACTTTCGGGCGAGACTGTTGCTAAAACATTCTGCTAAAACGCATGTGTTTATTGACCCTGCTGCAGCTACTACTTTTGCCAAAAAGCTAATTCAAAGCCTAAAGCCGAATGAAGAGTGTTCAGATGAAGAGGGCTGAAGGTCTCATAGTACTATTTAGAGTTTATAATATAATACACTAAATGTAATTACCTAAAGGGTAGTATAATTACTTGTTGCTGGAGAAGTTGACAAAAAAAGTGTTCCTCCTGTTGCTAAATGTTAAAGTTGCTACAGTCAGTTATGTAGGTCTATGCTGTAATTTACAGATTGATGCAATATGCATCTCTCAGTTTGTGAACTTTATTAAGATCCTGTTTTGATATCTTCCTCCCCCAGAGTAGGATGCCATGCCTACCAGAGTCTGACGGAGGGTAATATAACTTAATTGAGCCCAGACAGTCTGTTTATGCTCCTGCAGCATTTAGGCCTTTTGTTTTCTTCACCCCCCACCCCCACTTTGAAGTTCTACAAGGGGGTTAACTTCTTGGACATTATGTTTATTTTAAACCGAACAGATTTAGGTGAGAGTATCAACACTCTACAAGAAGTTAGACCTGAACTTTACTCCTGATAAACTGATTAAGGGGGCTCCCTCAGGTCATAGATTAAAATATCCTGTCTCAGTCCATTGTTACAATATTTGTATATGACTTAAAGGGGTCTGCGCACCTCACCAAATGATGTGTTTTTTGACATGCAGCTGGCTGTAAATTAGAAAATCTATAAATAAAAAAATATAAAAAAAAATGTAGAAGGGGAGCTTATATCAAATCCCGAAGACATGGCTAGAGAATTTAATAATTTCTTTTGCACTGTATTTAATGGAGATCAGTTAGGACAGGTTAATGAACTACCACATGTTGTAAGCAACTTAGTTGGCCTAATTACTACCAAAATTGTTTTGATTAAAATTAAAAAACTTAAAGTGGACAAGTCGGCAGGGTATGATGGGCTACAACCAAGAATTATATATGAGGTGGCAGAGGAAATGGCTCCGATAATAGCTGACATTGGAAGAAGGTCATTATCTGACGGATATGTGCCAAGAGATTGGAGAGCAGCTATTGTGGTGCCTATTTTTAAAAAGGGATCAAGGATGGATGTGGCTAATCATAGACCAGTTAGCCTGATGCCGGTGGTGTGGAAAATAATTGCAGGAATAATAGTGGATGAAATAAGTAATTATTTGGAACAAAATAAATTATATGACAAAACGCAGCATGGATTTGTAAAGAATAGATCAAGTGGTACTAATTTAGTCACTTTTTACAACTATGTGATAGAGAAACTGGATGGTGGTAGGGCTGTGTAAGTGGCACTGCTGGACTTCACCAGGGCATTTGATAGGGTCCCCCATAGAATGATAATAACTAAGTTGGTAGAACAGGTTGTTAACAACATCATAGTGAGATGGATTGAGAAGTGGCTAACAGACAAGAATACAGGTGGTGAGAGTGAATGGTCATCTGTCTGGGAAGCGGAGAGTAACAAGCGGGGTGCCACAGGGGTCCGTTTTGGGCCCCATATTGTTTGGTATCTTTATAAGGGATTTAAATATCAGTAGTTCCAATAAAATTAGTAAGTTTGCGGATGATGTTAAGATTGGAGGGGTGGTGGATACTTTTGAGGAGACGCTTGTTTTTGGTCAAGATTTGTTAACCATTGGAGACTGGGTTATTAAGAATGGAATGATACTGAGTATGAAAAAATGTAGAATACTACATATGGGAAGAAATAATATCCATCAAGATTATTATTTGCAGGGAAGTAGAATGATAGAGTCAACTGGGGATAGAGACTTAGGGGTTTATATTTCAGAGGTGCTCCCACTAAAGGAGGGAGTGCCGCAGGGGTCGATACTTGGCCCACTCCTTTTTTCCCTCTTCACGAATGAACTGAGCCTCCACTGTGGGGGGAGCGTGGTGGTCCAGTACACAGATGATGCCGTTATCTACCATCCCTCCACTAATCTGCCAGATCTCGGCTCCTTGCTCCAAGATGACCTGTGCTCCCTTGAGAACTGGCTTGTCAACAACAGATTGGTCCTTAACATGGATAAGACCAAGGCCATGCTGTTCGGTCCAAAATCCCTGGGACATGATAGAAAACTACACTTACACATCACCGCCACGTCTGGTGCTAGACTAGAGGTAGTTAAGACTCTAAAATACCTTGGCCTTACCCTGGACCAGGGCCTCAGTCTCAAAAACCATGTGGACCAAGTCACTAAAACCTTACATGGGAAACTAGGCACCCTCTACCGACTGAAAAATCAGCTTATACTGGCAGCCAGGGTCTCCTTCGCCACCATCATCCTCCTACCGACAATTACCTATGCGACCCCAGTACTACAGAGAGTTGCTAGGACCAAGATGAACAAACTACAGGCCCTGTACAATAAGGTGATTCAGTTTGCCACCCAGCCAAACCCCAGAAATTACCACTGCGACATGCAATCGCAACTTAATTGGCCTTCACTGGAAGCCCGTCTCCAGTACTCTCTATTATGCCAAACCTTCAAATTAATTAGCCAATCCCCCCCTCCCAGCCTATCTGGACTCATTGCACAAAAGACCAACCCCGATCCCTTTACTCAATGGATCACACTCTACTAGAAGTCTCCAGAGTGAGAACCAAGGCTGGAGGCAAGTCCTTCACCCACACTGCACCCACCCTGTGGAACTCCCTCCCTCCTGGAGTGCAGGAAGCACCGTCAATTAAAACCTTCCGCACCAGGCTCAAGGCTCACTTGATCACAACCTCCAAATGCCACTGCTAGGCTCCGGGGACCACCTCACGGTCACCTGAAGACCATAATCCGACTTTCCCACCTTGCGTTACCTGCACTCCTCTTAGTAAAATACACTAGGAAAGTTGGTGCTCACCCGTCTCTGCCATCCTTCGCGCCTAGTCACTTACTATGCCTACCCCAGTACCCAACTCTGATGCAGGCTGATCTCAGCATTTACCACCAGTTATCTGTATATTGCCGTATAATCTGTATCATGCTGTATAATGTTGGCACTTTTACGGTGTTATCAGGCCGATTCCAACATATGTAACCAGCTGTCTGTACACTACTGTATAATCTGTATCATACTGTTTAATTTGTCATTTTGACTGTGTTATGCACCTTTGCCATGTAATCCCAGGTCACCCCTGAAAAAGGGACCTCCGGGGCCCAGTGGACTTACCCAGTCACCAAAATTTAATACATAAATAAATAAATAAAATAATAACTTAAAGAGTGAGACGCATTGTGAGGTTGTTACAAAGAAAGCAATGAAGTTGGTACACTGCATTCGCAGGAGTTTTTTTTCTCATAGAAACATAGAAACATAGAATTTGACGGCAGATAAGGACCGCTTGGCCCACCCAGTCTGCCCATTTCCCTACCTGATGGATAAGCTGCAGATCCTAGTTAACCAGCAGCCTACTTCTTCCAACCCCCACCCCCTAGAATTGCCTTATGACTGTCCCATGCATGCTTGAATTCCACCACTGTTTTTGACTCCACAACCTCCTCTGGAAGGCCGTTCCATACATCCACAACCCTCTCTGTGAAAAAATACTTCCTTAAATTACCTCTGAGCCGCCCCCCTTCTATCTTCAAATTGTTCCCTCTTGTTCTTGCACACCTCTTTTTTTGAAAGATTCTACCCTCTTGACAGAAGAGTATTATTACCAATGTATAAAACATATGTAAGACTGATTGTGGACTATTTCTCAGTAAGCTGGAGTCCTTTCCTAAAGAAGGATAAGATTCTGGTAGGAAGGCCACAGCGAGCCCTTACTAAACTAATTCCAGAATTAAAAAATATACCTTATGAGGAAAGGTTGTTGAATCTTAAATTATGGCCTACAGAACTTAGAAGAAGGAGAGGAGATTTGTTGTTATTTTACAAGATACTGCATAATGAAGAACTTAGAGAAGAACTGAATTTGAAATATAGGCTGCAAAAATATAATCTTAGGGGACATGAGCTTCAATTAATTGAGGATACGTATAGAACCGAACTAAGAAAGAATAGTTTTAAGACCAGAACTATAAGGGAATGGAATAAGTTGCCACAGGGTGTAGTAGAGGCAGAAAGTTTCAGTATTTTTAAGGTAAAACTGGATAGATATTACTCAGTTGGCATCTTGAATGCCTCCACTTTATAGTGGGAACAGCTTATATGGGCTTGAGCCTCCTGCTGTTCTAAAAATTCCTAGTATAATTCCTAGTATAACTCCCCTTTACTGGCATTCCTGCTGACTTCCTCTCCACGTTATCCTGCTCTAACTTGTTGCCTTCCCCTTTATACTGCCTCACTGTTCACCTACAATACCTATGACTATGCAGCCAACTGCCCTTTCCTTGCTCAGCCCATACCACCAGTTTTCTGGACTCTGTCCCTAACTCATATCTTTTGAGGTACTGAGCAAAGGTAGGCTTGCCCTGTCTACCGGGGATGGGATTCCATTACAATCACCACTCTACTACTTACAAACCTGACATCCTCCGTCCCTAACTCTGACTGGCGGCATTGAGTGAAGGTTAGCCCGCCCCAACAACCAAGGATGGAAGCCATGTCTGCAATCTACTGTTTCATCCTTATGTATTCTCTACCTGATACCTGGTTGCTGCTTCCCTTCAGGAATGGGACCACTTACCCCATTGCCTCCTACATCCTGCCTCTGCCTGGTGGCATTGAGTGCAGTTGATCTCGTCTTGACTACCAGACATGGAAACCTTCATTTGCAAATCAACTGTTTCAACCTTCTGCATACTCTACCTTATACCCAGTTGCTGCTTCCCTTTGGGAATGGGACCGCTGTACCCCATTTTCCTTCAACATCCTACCTCTGCCTGGCAGCATCAAATGAAGGACATCTTGCACCGACTACCAGGGTCCAAAGCCTGTATCTGCAACCTACTGTTTCAACCTTATGCATTCTCTACCTGATACCAAGTTGCCATTTTCCTTCAGGAATGGGCCCCCATACCCCACTTGCCTTCCACATCCTTCCTCCCCAGTGTCCATCCTGCACTTCCATGGACTTAACCTACTCATCCTTGCCTTGGCCTCCTCACACTCTCCATTTTGGACTCTGCCAGCTTGTTCAGTCTCTACCTCCACTCAGTTCAATTGTCTTCTGGACTTTCTTGCTTTTGGTCACTCCTTCCGACTACTATGCAAGTTCACCTTGTCCTTCAGAGATGGGAACGTTGTGCTTTATCGCTGTAGCACTTTTTGTCCTCTGCACTAGTTGTTCACCATCTTCTTCAGATGTGAGACCCTCGTACCTCACCTTCGTAGCACTTGGTACCTGGCTTCGCTTCTTGGTCTTCCATGGAACCACCTCTTGTAGCCTGCAGCAGCCTTTCCGCATCCTGATTCAGTTCGCTGTGACACTGATCCCAGTCCTGTTCCTTCCTGCACCTGTGATGTCAGTACAGCTTGGCCTATGCTGTCTTCTTCTAGGAATCCTTCCTCTGGTCCGTTGACATCCACTCCAAACTTTCCCCTCCATCCTTGGACAGCTGTCTTCTCATCACTGAGGTGGCAGCTCAGGGCTCCTTCTCATATGCTGTGGCTCTTTTGGGCATTTCATACCTATCACCAGCCAGTATTTATACCCAGTCAACTACTCCTCCTGTTCATCTATTTCATACTCCTGCCTTGGCCATCCTAACAGCTCCACTCCACTACTCAATGGAGTACTCATTCATTTCACCTGAGGAAAACTACTTCTAGCAAACATCCCTTGGATAACATGTCTCATAAGACTCTTACGTCACTATAGAGTTATCTATACTTCCCAATCATCTCCCTAGGATGAGTTCTGGAATCCCATTTGACTGGACTATAGAAAGATTGCATCCCTCATCCAACTCTACTGACTATTCCCTATGCATCCTGTTGATTCCAGCACTATGGCTTCCCTATCTATCATGTCTCATAGGATATCTTTTTTACATGGAAAAGTGACCCAGTTCCTTCTGTCATGCAATGACTCTGTAACCATCATTGCTATTACAGATAATGGGAACAGCAAGATACCTCATAGCAGTACTGACATCATCCATTTTACCTTTCTGTAAAACTATCCCAAGACTGAAAACTAAAAATTATGATACTAGGCTTAAGAAAACAGGACTCTGTTCCCTCTACCTAAGAAGACCTCGGGTGATATCTTATTAACTTACAAGCTTATGAAAATACCAGCACTAATGGAACAATGTGGACTATCATTAGCCAACAAGCGTACTGTGGGTAGAATGCACAATCAGCAACTCAAAGTTAATTGGGCAAATACTAACAGACACGACAACTTATTTGGCATTAGAGCCACCAAACAGTGGAATGTATTACCACAGGAGCTGATTAATTCTACATCTTCTGATACACTTAATTCTAAGCTCGATACATGGCTTAATCTTACCCACATTCAGTAGTGTCCCACTGTTGTGGGGGACAATCACGATGGGCCATGTGCCTTCTTTTGTCCAAAAACTCCAGTAAATCCAGTAGCTTCTCCTACAAGTACTGACTCTGTTGAACAAGTTACTTGACTTCTACTTCCTTAATAGCCATTGGATGTCCTAAGACCTTCACAGCTACCTTCCCAGAACTCCTGTTGTCAGATCTCCGGTGCCTAGCTGCCCTACTAACAGCATTCTTTTCAAAGTACCATTTTCTAGCTCTTGGATGTCACCATACTTCATACAATAATTTACATTCCTTCATCATATTACCATCAATCAGGTCAGCTGTCCATCCAGCAGTCCTTCTAGCTCATCCCTCAAGATTCATCTCCCATACTCCCTCCAGTGAAGATTTCCACTGAGAATAGGCTTCCATTGATTCTCATTCTGAATGTCTGCAACCTATCTGGCTGTCCCACTATCCCAGTCTTGCCTCCCAACAGACCTATATTTGACTACAGTGCTATTCACCCCTGGCATCCTACATCGCTCTCTACTTCCATTGCCACTTCAGTCTATAGACTCTTTCATATGCCCATTTCTGGGCTTCCCACAGTATTTAGACATTGGATTACCTGTAAGGCAAAACAGTCATTGCCACCTCAGCGCATGTCTTGGGCAATTACATCACAGAAATATCCATATCTACTTTTCTACCGGCGGACCAGCAAGAGCCTATGCAAGTATCATTACGACATCAATACCCAAATCAGCTTTCAAATTGCTCGTATTGAACTTCAAATTGTTCTATATTCATTCAGTTACCATCTCAACTGCATATACCAATCTTCCTTCATTGGTCTAAAATCACTTATGTCACTACTCCTACCAAGCACTCAAAGACTCTGTCTGACTACTTCATCTGCTTTATGGATGCTTACATTGCAATTTATCACTCACCGCTTAACTCCTCACCTCCAGACTCTAACTTGAACGTCAAACCATTTACAAAGTTAGATTGTTTACCTTATGATTTCATAAACATCATAGTTCCCACTGTTTAAAGTCTGGTAGCATATTTATCAAATCATGCTCTTCCTGCTCATTTGTCCCTGTAATCCCTTTGGACATCATCCATCATCACCTTGGAAACCTGGACTACATTTACCCTCCTTCGACTGGACCTACTCCACTCTTAGGATTCAGATGCTCCTTCAGAATAGACCTACTTCTTCAACCTTAGAATAATCCTTCTAGAATACATCTTACATGGATTCGAAGGTGGACTGTCATCTCTACAAGCAGCTCACCTTCCTCAGAAAAGTAGCTTATGGTTGCTAGAACTTAGGTTCATCTCCTCTTTGTTTGCCACAGGCCGGGTGGATCAGTAGCCATGGGTCCTCAGAGGTTTCCTCCACCTGGGGGGTTTTTCTTCTTGTGTGCTACTGGTCATACTCGCCATGAGTTGGAGAAGGTAATCAGACTCTTTTGAATATTCATTGGTAACTCTTTTGGGCTTTTTATTCCCTGCTTACTACCCAGCTTACTGTACCTACCAAGGGCAGAAATAGAGAAAAGCCAAAAGTAAACTACAGTTACATAAGCACTACCAACCCCATACTCTATTCACCCAAGCATTGAATCTTCATTTTTACTGCAGACCCTACTTGATCTATGGCACTTTCTCCTCTTCCCCCTTCCTTATCCCTACAATTTCTTTGTGTCTATCTCAGGCACTCTTGAACCCCTCCACTGTTTTTGCCACATCACCTCCACTGGATATGATCATGCAGATTCAGTCTAATGGTACTGGTAGACTAAGTGTGAAAATGTGATGTTACAGAGTATTAGCATACATTACTAAGTGTCAGCATAAAGACATCCCCTGTGGCTTAGCCTGTCACTCAAATCATCACAGGGCTGGCCACAGGGGACAGTGGGACTGTTAGTTTGGCAGCACGGCAGGCGGAGAGATACAGTATCAGCCAGAAAAAAAGGAACGTATCAAACCTGTCAGCTGCTTAAACAACTATTTCTTTAGGTTGTTTGTTTAATTGGGACCTCTAAGTCCTGCAGTATGAAGGCAGAGAAGCTGAGGATTCCTCTTTAAATATTCTGGGACTAATGATGCTTAATATTTAACCATTTTGTTTGGGTGTTTTAGCTTGGAAAGGATACTCTGAGTTCATATTTATGTGCAAAATAATGATCATGCAGAAAGTCTTGTGCCCCCTTGTTTTATCAAACAATAAGTCATGACAAGGGGTTAGGTTAGCAAGTCACCTCCTATGTGCATAATGTGGCATGAGGTGCATGGGAGTGATTGACTGTTAATTGAACTCCTGGTAGTTCCTTACTGCTATTATAAAAAACTAATTAAAAAAATGTTCATAGTGTACCTTTGAATTGTTTTCATGACTGAGAGGGGGATTTTTAATAAAAAAAAAAAGTCCATCAACCAACTATTTAGCAATGCTGTTCAGAATCAGAATTTATAAAATAGGAATGGAAAATCCTACATCCTGATTGGTTGTTGGCCGTGGATTGGAAGGGTCTAATGCATGGCTAAAAACAAATGCTGCCAGCCTGGGTGCATGATGTGAATGAAACCTTTGAGTCACCATAGAATTAAAAAAATACACCAGATGAGATGCCAACCCCCCCCCCACCACCATGAGATTGTTTCCAACACACTGCTTGTTATAAAGTAGTCTCTTTGTTTAGTAGAAGACAGTGGACAAACCAGTACTAACCAGTACTGTATATATTTTTTTATTTTATCTTTCTAGGTACCAACAAGCATAGCTTATAAGCTAGAGCAATAAGGTACCTGGCACCAACACACTGCAATGACATTACTGAACTAGAAACTGCTTTTACTTGCAGAATGAAGAAACAAGCATACCTTGTGTAATTATCCAAAAGTACTTTGCTTTATTGAATCCGTGATTGCAAACATGCTTCACGTATAAATGGACAAACACACAAACATCAAATTCACAAAACAATGAATATTTTTATCCCTTGACAAACCGCATTAGCATGAAATGCATCAGGTGATGTGGTGACATGTGGTGAGTGGAGGACAGGAAGACAGACAAGCTCCTTGTTTTTCGGATTTTGTACCTGTTTTCTGGTAAAAAGTATAAGCAATTTCCAGTTCAGTAATGTCATTGCAGTGTGCAGGAGCCAGCTACCCTATTGATGTAATGTAACTGTTTTAAGTAGCTCAGCACTGCGTTCCCAGGTGCATCTCCAAGTGCTTTTTTCTGTAACGTAGCTTATAAGTGTCTATTGTGGTCATGTGTACTCTTTTCTACATTTCAGTCAGGTTTAAGGAGATCTTTTGCATGAGAGATTTGCAGTGCATGAGTGATGTGCCATGCATTAGGGCAGACAGACAGCTCTGTCTACCCTGACGCATGGTACATCATTCACACTCACTGATATGGACAGTTTCATTCAACTTTTGTATTGGGAGAAATCAGTCCAGACAAAATTCCACCACAGCCAACTCTCCAGAACTGGAGCCAAACTCTGCAGCATTGCCTTGCCAGTACTATCAACCCCCTCCCCCCACCAGAGATGTGCTTGGCAGCATTGCCAAGCACTTTCTGCCTGCCCAGAACTAGAGCCATGCTCAGCGGTATTACCTTGCTGGCACTATCCACACCTACCCCTCCAAACTGGAGCTGCACTTGGTAGCATTGCCAGCTCTTTCAGTTCAACTCCCTCAGAACTGGAGCCATGCTCAGTGGCATTGCCAGCACTTTGTGCCCACCCATTCCCACGCAGAACTGAAGCCATGTTTGGTGGCATTACCAGCACTTCCCCCTGCCACCCTGAACTGGAACCATGTTCAGCAGCATTACTGGCCCTTTTCACCCTCCCATCCACCCTCCCTAAATCAAATCCATACTCAGTTGTATTACCAGCACTTTCTGCCCCTCCCCCCATGGAACTGTGCTCTGTGGCATTACTAGAAATGTTTCTGGCATGAAGATATTACCTGAGCAGGTACAGTGCACGGTTAAAGGAGCTGGAAGGTCAGTTCTTTGTGTGCTGCCTATTATGAATGGACACAATAATACACTACAGCCCAGTATTGCCTCTAGGTCAATTGATTGGACTACGTGGCTGAATTATACTTTTCCTTCGAATTCTGCCTCCACTGGAATTCCTTATACTGGGAACTTTGTCTGGTGTCCTGGTTGGGGGAATGTTTTATGGATTTGGGTCTAGTACTGTCTGACTCTTTGAAGTGGAAAGAAGTGCAAAGAAGCGGCTGGAAGAAGACTCCACAAGGTAAGTGTCCGTGGACTTAACTGTTGCTTTTTGAATCTTTTGTTATTAATTTTTAGTGGTCTATAGGGCTTTGGCGGTCCTGGCTAGGGTCTCACGCAGTGGGGGGGAGTGGGATTGGCTGGACGGCTGGTCCTTTCTTCTCTCCTCTATACTCCCGGGGAGGCTGGCCGAAGGGTCTTCCCTCCGCTGGTGTAGTAGTAGTGGGTCTCTATCCCTTTGGACTGGCTGGTTCTTGTGATTTGGAGCTTGTTTTAATCTTGTTTATTTAGGTGCTGATGAATTGATTTATTGTACTATTTGTATTTAATTTCTAGGATTTGTGATATTTTGTTATTTTGAGGAAAAAAAAAAAATTTTAAGCAGTGAGAGTGCTTGTTTTCAACTTATTTTCCACCCTTCGGTCCTGTGAGAGAGTTCCGGTGGGTGGTTTATATATATTTTTTCCCTGTACATATTTATTGTATTTTATTTTGGTTGCTATAGTTGTTTTATTATTTTCAGTCTCGTGGTCATGAGAGGACTGTGGGACTTAAAGTAACTTTTTGATTGTTTAACTGTTATATTATAATATTGTTTATTTAGTTTTTGGTGGGTGGTAGTGTCTTTTACCTGTTGTTTATTTGCTTTATTTGGTTTTAATTTCATAAGCAGCCTAATGTGCTTGCCAGTTCCACTAGTTGTCCGTTACTTGGCCTCCGCTCTCTGCACCCTCCGCCCCTTCCCCCCCTTACCACCTCAGGTTTATCATCGTTGTCGGGCTTTGGGGATTGTGCAAAAGGGGAGGGGGAGTCGAGGGGGTGTTGGAGGTTGTGGACAGCGGAGTGAGCGTTGCTCCCCCATTGGGGTGGTGAGGCCTCGAAGATGCCCTGGGGTGAAATGGGTTCTGGAATGTGGTAATTCCACTCTAGTTCCCATACCCAAGGGCACCTCTTCTCTTAGAGGGCAAGTGGCTGGGACAATTCGTCACCCTCGCCCAACTCGGGCGCTGTTGTGCAATGCCAGATTTATCTGCAATAAGACTGCCCTTATAGCGGACTTTTTTGTTAGGGCAGATCTGGCTTGCATTACCAAGACCTGGTTGGATGGGAATGCAGCCCCAGTTTTAGAGGCCACTGTTCCCACCGGGTTCTCGGTTATACATCGCCCGAGATTGGATTGCGGGGGGGGTAGCGGTCTGTTTCAAGACCGAATTGGGTCTAACTGAAGTTCCAGTTGAGGAGGCCAGATCATTTGAGTGCACTGTGGTAGCTGGGGTGGGGTGCAGGATTGCTCTCATCTACCGTCCACCCGGTGACGAGAAGCTTTTCCTGCAGGAAATGGCAGATTTCGCCGCTGACATGGCCTTGGAATCGCCCAGATTGATGGTGCTGGGCGATTTCAATGCTTGGGTCAATGACGAATCTTCACTTTTTTGGTCAACATTTCTTCCAGGTAATGTCATCTCTTGGCTTCACTCAGGTTGTTTCCACAGCTACTCACAAGGGAGGGCATTCTCTTGATCTGGTCTTCCTCCTGGGGATCGAGGCATCCAACTTGGTGATGAAACCAGTCGGTTGGTCTGACCATTACTCGGTTGGATTCAATTTTGTGGCCCCCCTGGGTAGGTCGGCCCCTGTGGAGATGGTCAAATACCGTCCATTGTGGGATGTTGTCCCTGAAGACCTGTTGGAGGTTATTGACCTCTTGTTGTGTGACGAATTGTGCTCTGATCCCGAGCAGCTGGTGGTGGCCTATAATGGGGCCATCTCGGATGCTCTGGACCAGATAGCTCCATCCCGTGTTCGCCCCCCTTCTGCTCTGTCCCATCACCCCATGGTTTGATGGGGTGTTGAGAGGGTTGCGGAGGTTGGGGCATAGGTTGGAGCATTGCTGGAGGAAGACTGCCTCGGATGCCGACCATCTTATTTTGCTAGAGCATTATAAGCTCTATCAAACAGAAATTTCCCGTAAGAAGGCAGAATTCCTGTCAAGGGAAATCTCTGTCGCTCGGAATCGACCGGCTCAGCTCTTCAGAACTGTTGACAGACTGTGCAACCCAGCCTGTCGGCAGGTCCATCGAGTTTTTACGCAGACTGACTGTGAGGAGATCGCTCGATTCTTTGCGAATAGGGTGGAAGACATTCTAAGGCAGTGTCCCCAACCTCACTCCATGGCTGTTGCAGTTGATCGGGGTGTTGTCCCAGAGCCCGGAGTTTCCTGGTGCTCCTTTGATCTTCCTGATCTCGTGGACACTATGAGGATTGTCTCTGAGATGTGCCCAACTTGTTATAGTTTGGATCCGGGTCCCACTTCCTTGATTATAGGATGTAGTGAACTTGTTGGCCCGGTCCTTGCTCGGATAATTCGGTGTTCTTTGGAGATAGGAGTTTTCCCCAGCTCTCTGAAAGAAGGGGTGGTGACTCTCCTCCTGAAGAAAGCTTCCTTAGACCCGAACGACCTTGCCAACTACCGTCCAATCTCTAACCTCCCTTTTTTGGGGAAGGTTATTGAAAAGGTTGTGGTGGCTCAACTTGATAACCATTTGACCATCCATAGTTTATACTAGCCCCTCCAGTCAGGTTTTCGTAACAGGCATAGCACTGAGACTGCTCTGGTTCGGGTGCTCAATGATCTCCTGATGGCCAGAGATCGGAGACACCGTTCTATCTTGGTTCTCCTTGATCTATCATCAGCTTTTGATACTGTGGATCATGGGGTTTTGCTTGAACGTCTGAGGTCCATCTGTGGGCTTTCAGGTGTTGTCCTCAGATGGTTTTCATCTTACCTCCTGGGGAGAACTCAGAGAGTGGTTTCCAGTTTACATTCATCCGGGGCTTTCTCATTTTCTTGTGGGGTACCTCAGGGTTCGGTGCTCTCCCCCATGTTGTTCGCAGTATATATGCTACCCCTCGGAGACATTGTAGGACAGTATGAGCTGAGGTTTCATTGCTATGCCGATGATACCCAGCTCTACCTGTCTTTTGCACCTGACCAGGTTAGTGCCATCTCGGTGCTGAATAATTGCCTCGCTGATATCCAAGACTGGATGAATATCAGTGGTTTAAAGTTGAACCCGGGAAAGACCTAGGTTATGGTGGTGGACCCTGGTCGCAGGGTTGAGGGTTTGGGGATAGGGTCCCCCTCTGGATTAGTTCTTGGGGTAGACCAGATCCCTACCTCTGAATGGGTGCGTAACCTGGGTGTGGAGCTTGACACTGGCTTGACCCTTCGTTATCAGGTGTCTGCAGTAGTCAAGACTTCATTCTTCCATCTCAGAAACATCTCCAGGATTAGGCACCTGGTCCCACCAAGCGATTTGCCAGTTTTGGTCCACGCCTTTGTGACATCACATCTTGATTACTGTAACTCCCTATACCTAGGGCTTGCTGGGGTTGAAATCCGCCGCTTGCTGCTAGTGCAGAATGCTGCAGCACGTTTGTTGACTGGGGTGTCTAGAAGATCTCATATTACCCCTGTGCTGCGCACTCTGCACTGGCTGCCTATACAGTGGCGGATCACCTTCAAAGTGGGTCTTTTGACTTAAAAAGCTCTACATGGGTTAGGTCCCGACTGCCTGAAAGAGCTTCTGGTGCCTTACACTCCTCTGAGACAGCTTCGCTCGGCTGACGAGGGGTTGCTGGAGATTCCGAGGGTGAATCTGAAGTCTTCTGGAGCCCGTGCTTTTGGCTTTGTGGCTCCCACCCTTTGGAATTCTCTGCCCCACCAGCTCCGAGAAAGTACAACTGTGGATAGGTTTAAGAAGGCCTTAAAGTCATTCTTATGGATTCAGGCTTTCCTTGCTGCATTTTAAATTGTTTATTTTATATATTTTATCTGTTGTATTGTTATTGCTTGTTTGGTTATGTTGACTGTAATGATGTTTGTACAGCGCCTTGAAATACTTGAAAGGTGCTTAATCAAATACATTTTATTATATTATTATTATTATTAATAATGGCGATGTTTTTGAATTTGACAAATTTGTAGTAGGGGAGCTCCAGAAAGCCAAGGGCCCCATAATTATTTGCCAAGGAAAGTACAGGGGAAGATATTGTTTGGAATGGAGCATATTCATTATCCATGTTAAACCAACACATGTAACAAATAAAATTAGTCCTTGCTTATGAGGCAGACAGTCTTTAACTTTGATGTGTTAGAGAACAGAATCTAAACACATACCATAATTAGAAATCACATGCCATTTTACCGTCAGCCCTCCAGCTCCACGGCACACAACAAGCAGCTCTTTTCTACTCATTGCAGTCTGACTTACAGTAAATTATTTCCTAGGTACAGTATTTAGAAGATGTATTAACTTGCTTACTCCCACTCATGTAAATGCAGCAATATTGTAATTTATGCAGTCAGAATCTGTTACAGTTACAGACCCAATTGGGGGAGGGGGCATCGGAGATGTCACCCAGCATGCAAATTCGGCATCTGGTTACTGGGAGCCACCATGAGGTTAGTATCAGACTTGTTACAGTGTATTGGAAATGGATTGGAAATGGCAACCTGAAACATTGATTAACAAGTTCCTTCCCACAGGAGTGCCCTTATCATTTGGTTACAGGGTTTTGTTGTGATGCTGGACTTCAGGCAGTTTCTGTGGTTGGTGATAATCCATGCTGAAAATGGAAAAATTCACTGGGGCAACCCACTACCATTGAAGTAGGACTAAACATACTTGACAGGGGTCCTGGGACACATTCCCTCATTATATATTGCATTTTTATACTGTATTTAGTCAGTTTTATACCTTTAAAGGGTTATGTATTGCTCTGCTCGAGGACTCCACCGTGTCTCGAGCTCTGCTTTTACTGTCAGTTCCGTGTATCAGAGAGGACTCTTCAGCCCTGTCTGCACTGTTGGGAAGTGACATTCCTTTAAGGACTTTGGTTAAACTTGGATAGAGTCTAACTGGAGTCATGACACATAATGCAGCTTGTTCTCCAGTTTTGTTGGGATTCCTTAACCACCCTACCTCTTCTATATCTTGATCTATTTGACTGCACAAAATAATTTTATTCCCTAGGGTAAAGACTTTCATAATCTCCAAAATCCCCTGATCTCTTGTGATCATGGTTGTGTGGAGTCGGACAATAATTATTACCTATATGTTGAAATATTCTTACGTGTATACTATCAATGGTTTGATTATTATGTCGAGGACAGTTAAAAATCCTGCAAAATATATCTTTACCTGAATCATAAAAACACCAACCCACAAATCGGTGTAAGTGAACAGCACACAGCTTGTCTTCACAGTTTAACAAATGTTTATAGCCCTCTACGGTGGCCTTCAGTATGCCCGAGTGGCCCAACTAACGATAATCATATTCAATCTTTCCTTTACGCAGAAAGTCTTTTGCCTGATAGCTTATAATGTCTTTAAAATGTGTATCTATTGAATCATCATATTCTATATCTTGTATTGGTGTGTGACTTGTTTCTCTAAATCTATTACTTAGATGAGCAGGAATACCAGAAAATGTAATTTTGCAATTATACCACTTTACTATTTCTTAATTAAAAACATTTACTCAACAGCAGTGCTAACAAAACAGTTCATACAATCACGACAGAGGAGCCCTCTTACGATAGATGCAATAGTAAAATAAATAAGCCAAGCATTAACTCTGTCCCTGCTTCTACAATAACAGAGATAAGGCAATTCTAGGGGTTGGGGGTAGGAAGAAGTAGGCTGCTGGTTAACTAGGATCTGCAGCTTATCCATTAGGTAGGGAAATGGGCAGACTGGGTGGGCCAAGCGGTCCTTATCTGCCATCAAATTCTATGTTTCTATGTTTCTATGAACCTTACCACACCACAAGTACCTAGATGTTCAAGCTGAGGTCCTGGGAGAGTGCGCTGCTCTGGCAGTCCTGCGTTTGCTCTCCTTACCTTGTCTGTGTTGAGAACTGACTTTTATATCTGACAAGGTGACTGCTAGACTTGCAGAAATTACTATAATGCTCCCAACTTAGAAGGGGACATTTCATGTAGCCCCTTCCATGCCATTGGTTGCAAGAAGGCTATTGATGTCACAGAGAATATGACAAAAATGCTTTGGTTTCCATAGAAGAAAAGAGAGAAAAAAATAATACTTGATGCTATTTTAACTTTTAGCATGAACACTCTGGGATGTGGTTTGTGGTCAGGCCCCAGATCTTATGCATAAATTCATTGTTTAACTGACAATGAAAACCTTTTTTAAACCTCTCTAAATCGTAGGAAACTTTTTCAACAAAATGCCGGTAATGTAGCTGTATACTTATTTTTAAAACATGTAACAGATTGCTTAATATTTAGGTTATAATCATTTGGTTACTAATACTTCAGAGGGCTAAATGTCTAACACCTGTCTCAATAGACCTAGGATGTGGCCTGTGGTCATAACCCAGATCTCACTTCAACTATCATAAGAATATAAACACTTTAAAACATTTCATATATAAAGTAATCAATTTTAAATGGCAAGTAGCTTAAACAACTGAGTTACAATGAATTATCTCTATACTTATTTAAAGCAGATAGTAGGGCTGTCTAAATAGCGAATATTATTTCCCGAATACCACGAATAATTAGCTTTTCGTTATTCAGATTCCGAATAACGAATAGTTCACTATTGTTCCGGTATTCGGGAAACTCATCTAAAAAAGCTAAAATTGTCTCCCACCCTCCTCCCTAGCCCAGATCTGGCAAGATAAGAAAGAAACTCCCTTCCCCCCACCCTCAGATAGCACCCAAACCCCTCCCCCAACCAACTCGTAATAACAAAAAAGAAAAGAGAAGCAAAATCCAATGGGTGACTGGCACAACCCCACCCACCTCCACGGCCGGCCCCCAAGTTTCAATGCTGTGTCTCCCACACACGCACACACCCCAGTAGCCAGTAGCGGCTCACACCCTGCAGCTAAAGAGAAGTTTTAAAAAATGGCAGCTGGTGCAGCCCACCCTCCTCCTTGGCCAGTTGCCTTCTTGTGAATTAAATCATTCACTTACTTGTGCTTATATAGTAGAACAGCTGATCACATGATCAGCTGTTCCTACTATAAAGCGCAAGCAAGTGAATGATTTCATCCTCAAAGAAAACAACTTGACGAGGAAGGAGAGAACTGCACCAGCTGCTCACCCTAAAACTTGTCTTGAGCTGCAGAAATCGTGACGACGCCGCCACTGGCTACTGGGGGTGGGGATGGGTGTGGGGGAGGCACAGTATTGAAACTTAGCAGCGGGCCATGGAGGCAGGTGGGGTTGTGCCGGTTGCCATTGGATTTTGCTTCTCTTCTTTTTAGTTATTACGATTTGGTTGGGGGAGGGGGGTTTGAATGATATCTGAGGGTGGAAAGGGATGTCTTTCTCTATCTTGCCAAATCTGGGTAAGGAAGGAGGTTGGGGGGGGAATTTTAGTATTTTTATAAAAAATTGGCAAAAGTGCCCGAATAGAATATTCAGCTGAATATTCGGACGCATGGGCTCCGAATACCGAATATTTGGCTGAATATTCAAAAAAAGGTACTCACTAGCCCTAGCAGATAGTCTATCAGCCTCAAGAAGGCAATGTATTCAACTTAAAGCGTATAAAAATCATTTAACTCCTTGCTTCAGAGCACTCTGCTGCTCATGGAAGTCTCTGCAGAAATTAGGACACTATGTACCTGGCTTTCGTAGCCCCAGGATGAGGCTTGTGGTTATAACCAAAATTTTGCCTCAACTATCTTAAGAATAGAAACACTTTAAAACATTTCATACATAAAGTAATCAATCTTAAACAGCAAGTAGCTTAAAAAACTGAGTTGCAAAGAGTATTATCTATACTTATTTAAAACAGATAGTCTATCAGCCTCAAGAAGGCAATTTATTCAACTTAAAGCACATAAAGATGATTTAAATTCTTACTTCAGAGCATTCTGGTGCTTATAGAAGTCTCTGCAGAAATTAGCACGCTAGGCACCTGGCTTGTGTAGCGCCAAGATGAGGCTTGTGATTATAACACAGATCTTACTTTAACTATCTTAAGAATAAAAAACATTTTAAACATATTACCCAGATTTTGCTTAGCTAGCAACAAGAATACTTCAAACACTTTAAATTTTGAATTGTAAGTAAAGTTAAGGAGATTAGATTAGAATTAAAGACATTAGCTTTGGAGATAATGTAATCATATGCTTATTCTCAAAAGGCCAGTTATAATCATTTTACATCTGGAGCAAAATGCTATTGTAATCTACAGTTCTGTTTATTTCTGATTTTGCAGTTCATTTAGCATTCCTTCTAGGCGGTCTGAATAGTCCATTTGATTAATAGGTGCAGGCCATTCTCGCATCAGTTGGTCGATTCTCTCATAAATATCTTGGTTTGGTTGGGTGACCATGTCGAGTTGTCCCATTTGGGACAATGGCAGGGTGCATGCTCTCTAGGCTCTGCAGCTTTGCACAGAATCATTCCTTCCCAACGGTACTCATGGAACTGAGTCAGTTTTTTAGGTGCCAACTAGCATAACTTGTAAGTACCTATTGTTGTAATGAAGACCCTTTTCTGCATTTCAGTCAAGTTTAAAGAGACCTTTTACATGTGTGAGTGGTATGCTGTGCATCAGCTGTCAGACTAAGAAGGCTGGTTAATCTGCCATACTGTAGCTCCGGCTGGCTAGGGAAGGTTAATTGACTGACTGACAGTTGGAGAATAGAACTCTGGGAGGGAGTCTTGTGGTGGGGAACAGTGTCTGTGCTGCACAAGCGTGGCCCAGTGAGAGTGCAACTTTCTCCAGGTGTGAAGGAGATTTCCGTGCTCCATGCTTATTCCAGAGTGATGGGAGTGTCAGTCGCTGGGAGAGGAGCAGGTGAATGTCCACCCAGTAAGTGAGCAGGTTGTCTCTTGTGCATTCTGCCCTTGGTCTTTGAGTGTCAGAAGCAGCACGCAGGCGCAGTGCACAATGGAGGAATAAAACCTGGTCCAGACTAGTGTAGACTGCAAAATGAAGGTTTAATAACCTGTTAAGTCAGAAGTGCAGAGCTGAGAACCCTTCTCTAACATAATTTTTCTCCCTGTCTCTCTCTCTCCCTCATCTCTCTATCCCTTCCTCTCCCCCTCTCTCCTCTCTCTTTCTCCTCTCTTTCCTCTCCTCTCTGTCCTCCCCCCATATGGATCCTACACTGGATATTAGTGGGAGACATGGGAGGTTTGCATCTACAGGTGTTAGTAGCAGATTAGCAGTTGGGGAAGTGCCACTCACTGCAGTGCATCAGGGCAGTGGCATTAGGGCCCTGAGTCACTACGGTGCCAAACCTTGAGTTTACCCCCACCTCCCCAAGGTCACCCCCAGGTTTATATATGCAACCCCTGCAAATGGGGTTCCCAAAAGAACTTCAGGAGCTTGCTTGAATGCTCCAAGCCTAGATGGTGTTTGGCATTTAAGCCATTTATCAGTGAGTGTTTTTAGAGCCTCTGGTACTGTCTCTTTAAGAGCTGTCTGCTTGCAGACATAATTAGTTTGTATGGGGGACTGTGTGCTTCTCTGAGTACCACTCGAGCTGCTGCCAATTCACTTCATTTTGCAGTCACTAGGGTGCAAAGGGAACCTATCTGAAAGATGTAACTGTTTGCCAGAAATTATTTAGAGTAATAATGAAATTACAGTTTGTCTAACCTGCTTTCTTTGCAGTCAGAACTGTGTCTGCTAGTTCCCCATTCTAGTTTTGAACTGCTGAACTGGACCAATCAGTGTGGGGTAAGCTAGCTCTAAAATGGTGCCTTGACGAATCAGAACTTGGACTCATAATCTGAGCCAGCCACAAGAGGATTGTATGGGCAGTGACTCTGGGAGATGTAGTTTAGACTTCAGTGCCTTTTTGGACCAACAGCAGCAGTCTATTGTGGTGACAGCCAATCCAGTCAAGAACTGGGAGGAACTCAAAGAAGTGCCCGGTTTTGTCGGTTGGAGTTTCAGTTGAGCTTTGGCAGTGAAGAAGGAAGGAGCCCTGTGCTTTTTCAGTGTGCAGTTTTAGTCAAAAACGTGTTAAGGCCCAGAGTTCCGGTCTGCAGCTTGTTGGGACTGAATCCGTCCTGTGAAAAGAATCAAAGGATCTCTGAAGAGTAGAAACCAGGCTCACCCTGTAGAAGACTGGAGGAATTGCTGAAAATTGCACTCGGTCTGTCAGGAACTGAATCTGCTGTGTGTTCTCCGGTATTGTGCAGTAATTGCGATCGGGATACAGATGCAGCCTGCCTGGTATAGTGCTTTCTTTTATATGGATGTGTGAAGAGGTTTGTGTACCTCAAGTGAGCCCTGCTGACATTGAAGGACCCTATCTTATTTGGAGGTCGTGAGTACTAATTCAGGGTTGCTCCTGTTGAATTGCCACATTAAATCCAAATGGAATTACTGTACTGCTGACTGTTTAATTCTCCTTTTCTCTGTGTGAAAGGGCCCCTACCAGCTGCCACGGTTTGGACTAGCCACTAGGGCTTGGGTACCCAGGGACAGTAACTGATAGGGATAGGCTGTGCACAGAGCCATAAATGAATTATTAGAGTGATAAGCTAATTAACCTGATTTCCCCTGTCCTTGTTATATCCCCTAAATAAATCAGAGCTGCTTGTTTCAGCAAAGTTATACTGCCTGAGGTATTTGTCTATGTTAAAGTACTGTACTGTGATTGTTGCACTGTATCTCATTTCACAGGAGGTCCCAGTGCGGAACCAGACCTGGGGTAAGTGTATACTGTGAAGGTAATTCTGATATATTGTGTGGGCCACTAGTGGGAAGAAGGGGGTTGCAGTGTCCCAGAGGGCTGTGACCAAGTTAGTTTAACTATTGCAAACCCTGACCTCTGGGTGGGGCACCGCCATTGGATCCAGGCCCCTCAACCTGTTAGTGGCAAATCAGGCAGGGGTAGTAGCCCCTGGGATAGCGCCATCTAGGGTTACATCTTGAGGCTCACCGCTGGGATTGTGTGTCCTCTAGTGGCCATATTCACGAACCACTGTTAAGAAAAAATGGGTACCCGACAAAGTGGCTGTGCACCGGCTGGTGGAGTGGTGTACTGGGGAGGAGATCGACCCCAAAATGCTATGCTTATCCTGGACATCCCCTGGGTATCAATACGGACACTGTGCAGGGAGTACTTTCCAAGGTGGAAGGTTTACAAAACCCTGTGGTGGTGGGTCGGCATGCTAATCTGCTCACCCACACTTTCCTGGCCCTAGTAGAGTTTAAGGATCCCATAGATAGCTCCAAAGTGCCACAGACCATTACCCCAGAGGAGCCCTCACTGCTTGGAGAGTGATAACTAAGGACAGTAAAGACCGAGAGATCAGCCCCACCACTATCTGAAACTTTTGAGGAGAAATTTGCTGAATGGTTGCTGGGAGAGGGAAAACTGTGGAGGACTTGAAGAAACTATTCTTGCCACCTGGGGTGTTCCTCCCCAACACCCTCTCCTGCTCCAGTGCCCGTAATGGTGGCTGAACCAATGCAGACTCCTATTTCTGCACCTGCCATTAGTCACGACTCTTACGAAGGTTGAGGATCTTCTCTGGCACCCTCCCACCCCCAAGGGGAGGATGACTGGGAGACCTGGATAGACTATGTTGCCCCCAAGTGCTAGAATGGCAATGCTCGGGGAAAGCGAAGAGGGTTAGTGAGAGCCTCCGAGGTCCTGCCCTGGCTACCATCCGTGCTAAGCGGGCCAGTAACCCTGAAGCGACTGCACAGGCCTATCTTGAGGCCTTGGAGAATGTGTTGGGAGCCCAGATTCTGATGAGGACCTATGGTGGAGAGTAAGAAATGCACAACAGTACCAAGGAGTTGTTGTCTGTGTATGTATCTCGGCTGGAAAATTGTTGCAAGAATGCCTCAGAAAAGGTAGTTTGCCAGCGATTGAACTGGACCGAACCAGGCTGGACAGGATCCTTAAGTCTGCCCCTTCTCAGAACTGCTGTTGCTTCAGTTCGCCTGGCAAATCGACTGGAATCCCACCCTCCTATGATGAGTTAATGAGAGAAATTCGAGGAGTTGAGAAAAAGCGACCTCGGGAGGTACCTGCACCAACAGCTGCGGCTACGACCCGAGTGACTGAGGGTGACCCATCAAGTGAAGTTCAGGGGCAGAGGTTGGCAGTCAATGAGTGCTCTGACAAGGAAAAAGATATGCCACAATGGGGCGAACTGTTGAGAGAGATCCGGGAATTCAAAAACAGTCCCTTTATGAAGGCCACGCCTGCAAGTACGGGCCCTGACCTATATCCGACTGCATCTGCTATGGGGTGGGGTACCCACCCATGTATCTCCTGCTGATAACAGCTCAAACTCATTCCTTGACCATGGAAGTGGAAAACAGACGAGATGTCTCCAAATGCTTATCACGCCGCAGACAGAGATGGCACCAAGGTTTCCAGTTAGTAATACCCCGCCCTGGCTCCCAGTGTGGCGCCTCGGCCAGCTCAAACTCCAGAAAGTATGTTTTGCTATAATTGTGGGAAAGATGGGCACATGAAAAGGGAATGCCAGTCCCCAAAAGACACTGACAAAGTTGCATATAGGCTACAAGGAGAGCTGCGGAGAAGAAATCAGTGGTTAAGAGGTGCACGACATGATCCCAGTGAGGGCACCAAAATGCTAATTCACGTCCTTTTGTGGCAAGGTCAGTTGCCCAGGCCCCCACTACCGCCTCTCAGACTGGTCCAGAATAGTGGGTCCCTCCATGGAGACCACTGTAAAGGTGAATGGAGTGTCTACAAGAGCTGTATTAGACAGTGGCTCCCAAGTGACAATTATGTTCCAGGATTGGTATCAGAAGCATTTGTCAGACGTACCCTTACAACCATTAGAAGGACTGCATGTATGGGGGTTAAGTGAGAAGGCCTACCCCTATTCCGGGTATATCCGAATTTGGCTGTCTTTCCCCACCTCCGTGGCTGGAGTGGCCGAACAAGTAGAGACCCTAGCCTTAGTGTGTCCCCCCACTGGACTGTATGATGGTGTCCCTTTGTTGATTGGAACAAATGCTCATATGTTCGGAAGGCTGGCACAGTTGTGTTATGAAAACAGGGTCAAAGACTAGTAGAGCTTTAAGAGTTCCGGCTTTAATTAAGAAGGCCTATGAGGCACAGAGAGATGCTGAAAAACAGAACCAGAGGAACGGTCGAATTGTATGGAAGAAGGATCCTGAGTCTCTGATCCTGGCGCAAATGCCCAGTGTACCTTACAGGGAGAGTCCGTATCAGAAAGGATGTTAAGAATAAAATATTAATGTTGGATGCACCAGGCGATGGAAAATTGCCAGAGGGACTGCTGGTCAAGCCTAGTATTTTGCCGCTGGAGCCCATGCTTATGCCAGAAGGGTAATGGTCCAAGTTCATAATGTGTCTGAAAGAGACATTCGAGAAACAGAGGTTGCATCCAGCTAATGTACATTAGTGCAGACACTGCACAGCTACCAGCAGCAAGAGTTCAAGGAAGAATGACAGAGTAACGCCCGACTTGTTTGATTTGACTACCGCTGCCAGCTGAATGGAAAGTGAGGATCAGTGAGAAGCTTGCCCAGAGAGACCAGGTGTTTTCTTTAAAGGAATGGGATGTAGGATGCGTGCAGGACTGAGCACAATATCGACTGCATGACGAACCATTTAGGTAGAGAGAGGTCTCGGCATACAACACCTGCTGACATAGATGATGTGAGGCGGCATCTACCGAAGATGTTAGCTGCTGGTGTAATACAAAGTCCAAAGCCATATGCTTCCCCATTGTGGTAGTGAGAAAAGAATGGAGACAGTAAGGATGTGTGTGGATTATACTTTGTAAACCGTGGACTATCCTGATCAGTACACAATGCCCCGCATTCAGGATACTTTGGACTGCCTAAACAGGGGAGCAAGTGGTTCTCTGTGCTGGATCTCACATGATGGCTACTACCAGATCGATGGCCCAGAGGACCGTGAGAAGACAGACCTTTATCTGTCCGCTTGGCTTCTGAATTCATAGAGGATGCCTCAAGGGATTTCCAGGTGCCCCAGCCACTTTTCAACCATTGATGGAGCGTGCAGGGGACATGAACTTACTAGAGTGCCTGATATACCTAGATGATGTCATTGTGTTTGGCAGCTCACTGGAGGAACATGAGAGCAGATTATTTAGGTATTGGACCGACTGGAGGACTTTGGCCTTAAACTGTCCATTGATAAGTGTCAATTCTTTCAAACATCAGTAAAGTATGTAGGACACATAGTATCCAACGAGGAATAGAGACCAACCCAAGTAAAGTTGAGGCCTTGACCACTACAGCCCAAAAAATCTAAAGAACTGCAAGATTCCTGGGATTCTGTGGTTATTATCGGCGCTTCATCAAGGACTATTCAAAGAGTGATCCGCCCTTTACTTAACCTTACTCAAGGGTATCCCCAACCTACAAAAATACCAAAAGTCAGCGTCCCTCAAGACTGAAAGTGTATTTTCATCCGAGTGAAATTTGGGGCCGCCTGGACTCCTGATTAAGAGACTGCTTTTCATGAGATCATATATCAACTTACCCATGCTCCAGTGCTGGCCTATGCCGATCAAGAAAACCTTACGTCCTGCACTGATGCTAGCTTGCAAGGGTTGGGGAACTGTGTTGTACCAAAACGAGAATGGCCTGAGACCAGTGGCCTTTGCCAGTAGAAGCCTGTTATCGAAAAGAAACTATCCTGGCACATAAGTTAAGTTCTAGCTTTAAGAGTAGGCTGTGTTGACCAATTCCATAGTATTACTTTTGTATGGACTAAAATACTAGTAAAACTGACAATAATCCTTTGACCTATGTGCAGACCTCAGCTAAGTTGGATGCCACTGGCCATAGGTGGCTTTCTGCATTATCTACATGATAACTATGCTCTCGAATACCGAGCAGGTCTGAACACATAGATGCTGATGCTCTCTCCGGAGCCTGTTCCCCAGAATGATTGGGTCGATTGGCAGAACCTGACATTGAACACTCTGCCAGAGTTTGACAGGGAGAACAAATGTCCACCGGGCATGATGGACTGCATAATTGGACTTCTTGGGAGCCTCTGAGAATTGCATACCTGCTGCTTTTGCACTTTCTGCAATAACATTTGATTGCACTGCCTCAGCTGGACAATGACGATATTAGAAAGTGGTCAATCCAGCGATCCCATCGATCAAATCAGCTTTAGAAGCCCTCTATGCAGGAAAGATGTGTCCAAATTAAACTCCCACTGATTTGAGAACTGCACTGTTATACAAGAAGGTCCTGAGTTGAAACAGTCAATAAACTGTTATACAGAGAAACAGTAGACAGAGGGGACAAGTAGACAAACAACAACTAGTGCTGCCACTGCCTTCGAGACTCAGTACTGAGGTCATCACACTTAACACATGGGGCACCACGGTATAGACAGAACACTTGACTTGGTGAGATCCAGATTCTATTGGCCTAAAGATGGGGGCTGATGTGGAGCAACACATTCGAACTTGTAGTCGCTGCCTAAGAAATTGCCCCAGAGGGCTGCCCCCTTGTTAACATCACCACCAGTGCACCCATGGAGCTGGTCTGTATTGATTTTCTGAGTTGGAGTCGGATCAAAGAAATATCAGTAATGTGCTGGTGGTCACTGACCATTTCAATGCAGATATGCCCAAATGCTTTCCCACAAGACAGGAAAGCATCCACTGTGGCCAAAGCACTAGAAAACTTTTTGTTCACTATGGAGCTCCACAAAGAATCCATTCTGATCAAGGGAGACTTTGAGAGTCGCCTGATCAAAGAGATGCTTTCTCTGTGGGGAGTACAGAAGTCCAGAACCACTCCTTACCACCCCAGGAGACCCACAGCCTGGAACATTTCAACGCACTTTGCTAGATATGCTAGGCACCCTGCACCCCAAGGACAGCCTAGATGGAGCCAACAAATTAGCACCCTGGTACATGCTTATAACTGCAATAAAAGTGATGCCACTGGATTCTCCCCTACGCCTGATGTTTCAAAGAGAAGCTCGACTACCAGTAGATGTGTGTTTTGGGGTCTCTCCTGATGGGGTTCAAGCTGACAACTATTTACAGTATGTGCAAAGTTAAAGGCCCAGCTAACTCATGCGTACCAACTGGCTCAAACCATAGCTGCCAAAAAAATGGCCAACAAAAGAAAGGTATGATAAAAGGTGAACACAGGAACTCAGGAGGGGAGATCGGGTATTGCTAAGAAATCTGGGACTGCATGGCAAGCACAAGATTGCTGGACAGATGGCACCATCTCCCTCACATTGTAGTGGCAAACTAGATGATCTGCCAGTGTACAAAGTAAGGCCTGAGAATAATTCAAAAGATGTAAAAACAATGCATAGAAATCATTTACTGCCCATTGGACAAATCTTAATTGAGTCTGAGCCCCTAGAAGATGCCCCTCTGACCAGTGACTAGAGCTGCTGCTAAGAAAAGATCAAGAAAGTCTGCACCTACAGAAGCAAAGTTAAAGTGTTCCCTCCACAAGTCCCAGTTGAGCATGACTGTCAGTCCATATCGGAAGAAAGTGAGAGTGACTTTGAATACTATCCTTCTTACGAACTGAGTCAATTGTTTCGGGGCAATCCCCTAGTCAATAGTGGAGACAAAGCTGGGCCTTCTGGACTGTCTAAGCCCCCAGCTTCATCCCTGGAGCCAATGCTCCCAGAAAGTGAAGTGCAAAGCATCAGATCAGATGAAATAGAATCATTGTGCATGGTTGAACTGTTTGAGCTTTCAGGGGAGGAAAATGATAGATTGGGGCAGACTGGTGATACACCCGAACAAGAAGAGTATTTTGAGTGCCCTGACAGTCCACTGCCAGTGTCCGAAAGCTCTCCATGCGAGCCAAATGTTGTGGACTCAGAAACTGTAACTCCTGGAGCTGAAAGTGCCCCAAGTTCTAGCCTCTCTACCCCCATGGAGACTCCTCTGACAAGTGAGGACAATGCTGAAAATGAGGCTCAGAGTGCAGAGACTGTAACAGTTCCCCCTAGAAAGACTGGTCGAGCTGTAAAGCCTGTGGTGCACCTCAGTTATGATTCCCTTGGGAGGCCTGTGGATTTGCCTCTCAATGTTGTCCATAAAGATGTATGTGTCCCCGAGGCTCATTGCCCAAACTGAGCGTCAGTGCTAACTCCAAGTTACTTGTGTTGCCCTCTAATATGGTGCCTTGCCCCATCCAGCCCCAAGGTAACTGATAGGGAAGGGCCCCCTCTCTTCAGGTTTCATGTACAAGAGGTAATAACTTGAGTTATGGTACAATGTGTATGTAATACTGTGTAAAGAGTGACGTACTGCAATGTTTCAGAAATGTGTTCTTGGTAAAATGATATATTGACTGATGATTACATGTGCGAGCCTAATGCAAATGTATATGGTTGCAGTTGAAACTTATGGGGGTACTTGCTTGACGCGGACGTCAAGCTTTCCCAGGCCAGGAAGGGTGTAACCCCCCTGCAAATGGGGGTTCCCAAAAGACTTCCAGGAGCTTGCTTGAATGCTCCAAGCCTGAATGGTGTTTGGCATTTAAGCCATTTATCAGTGAGTGTTTTTAGAGCCTCTGGTACTGTCTCTTTAAGAGCTGTCTGCTTGCAGACATAATTAGTTTGTATGGGGGGACTGTGTGCTTCTCTGAGTACCACTCGAGCTGCTGCCAATTCACTTCATTTTGCAGTCACTAGAGTGCAAAGGGAACCTATCTGAAAGATGTAACTGTTTGCCAGAAATTATTTAGAGTAATAATGAAATTACAGTTTGTCTAACCTGCTTCTTTGCAGTCAGAACTGTGTCTGCTAGTTCCCCATTCTAGTTTTGAACTGCTGAACTGACCAATCAGTGTGGGGTAAGCTAGCTCTAAAATGATGCCTTGGACGAATCAGAACTTGACTCATAATCTGAGCCAGCCACAAGAGGATTGTATGGGCAGTGACTCTGGGAGATGTAGTTTAGACTTCAGTGCCTTTTGGACCAACAGCAGCAGTCTATTGTGAGTGACAGCCAATCCAGTCAAGAACTGGGAGGAACTCAAAGGAAGTGCCCGGTTTCGTCAGTTGGAGTTCAGTTGAGCTTTGGCAGTGAAGAAGGAAGGAGCCCTGTGCTTTTTCAGTGCAGTTTAGTCAAAAACGTGTGTAAGGCCCAGAGTTCGGTCTGCAGCTTGTTAGGACTGAATCCGTCCTGTGAAAAGAATCAAAGAATCTCTGAAGAGTAGAAAACAGGCTCACCCTGTAGAAGATCAAGAATTGCTGAAAATTGCACTCGGTCTGTCAGGAACTGAATCTGCTGTGTGTTCTCCGGGTATTGTGCAGTAGTTGCGATCGGGATACAGATGCAGCCTGCCTGGTATTACTTTCTTTTATATGGATGTGTGAAGAGGTTTGTGTACCTCAAGTGAGCCCTGCTGACATTGAAGGACCCTATCTTATTTGAGGTCGTGAGTACTAATTCAGGGTTGCTCCCTGTTGAATTGCCACATTAAATCCAAATGGAATTACTGTACTGCTGACTGTTTAATTCCTCCTTTTCTCTGTGTGAAAGGGCCCTACCAGCTAATGGGTTTGGACTAGCTCACTAGGGCTTGGGTACCCAGGGACAGTAACTGATAGGGATAGGCCTGTGCACAGAGCCATAGGTAGATTATTAGAGTGATAAGCTAATTAACCTGATTTCCCCTGTCCTTGTTATATCCCCTAAATAAATCAGAGCTGCTTGTTTCAGCAAAGTTATACTGCCTGAGGTATTTGTCTATGTTAAAGTACTGTACTGTGATTGTTGCACTGTATCTCATTTCACAGGAGGTCCCAGTGCCGGAACCAGACCTGGGGGTAAGTGTATACTGTGAAGGTAATTCTGATATATTGTGTGGGCCACTAGTGGGAAGAGGGGGTTGCAGTGTCCTAGAGGGCTGTGACCAAGTTAGTTTAACTATTGCAAACCCTGACCTCTGGGTGGAGGCACCCGCCATTGGATCCAGGCCCCTCAACCTGTTAGTGGAAAATCAGGCAGGGGTAGTAGCCCCTGGGATAGCGCCATCTAGGGGTTACATATAGTTGGAGGGGCACAGCCTCCCACAAGGGGGTATGTGCAAAAAGAGTGGTTGGCGACATTGGCGATTGGCGCCGTAGTGACTCGGTGCCATAATGAAGGTGTATTCCGCTGATAGAACCAGTGCCGCTATGGTCAGATATTGTGTAACAGATGCCATGCTTAGGAAATGCCACTATTTGTGGAGCAGTGAAGGCAGCAGAAGCCAAAAGAAAAGTGATTCATATCAAGATCAAGGGCAGTATTTTGCATTAAATATGTTGTATTACAGCATATACACTGATTTGTATTTGACTTTTGCAGTTTGAGAATTGGGCAAGCCAAGAGGGCTAGAGGCACATGAACTGGTGTATGCGTTGGGAGGCAAAGTGATCAAGCACTGTCATAGTATATACAGTCAGCATTATTTATCCACCTCTCACTCATCCATCACACTCATTGTCCATCCCTGTGGCTGAACTACATTTGCTGTTTTTTATAGAATCCACATTCAAACACCATCACACTCAGACATACACCTGAGACAATGGGAACAGCTGGGGTCAGATATCTGAGTGCTGAATGTATAGTATTTGACTTGAGGTTTGCAGTAGGCAAGAGACACGTTGACAGTACTGAGCTGATGTGTGTATGTATGTATTCGAGTTTGGTGGTCATCTGGAAATTTGACCACATTCTTTAAATTTTAAAGCCCCTGTAGTGGGGGCAATTTTAGAGTTGCTCAAGGAGGGGGTTGATAGGCACTTGCGGTACCACAGACTTAGTGGACATATAGCCACTGGCAGTAAAACATGCATAGTGGTCTTGAATGATTTTTTTTTATGTATGTCCAATGGTCACCTGGTCATTGTTTTTTTCTTTAGGTGCCAACAACATGGTCCAACAGCTGTACAGAACAAAAGTACACAAACTTCCAGAGGTGTAGTAATTACTACCAGAAAAAACACATGTCTAACTTCCATCCCCTCTTCTAGGCAAATGAAAAATTGGGCACCGGAGTCCCCATAACATTTTTAGCACACTGGAACCTTCGAATCCCACATTTTAGCATGCACTGAACCCTTCAAATCCTACATTGGAGCACACACTGGATCCCCTGAGTCTGAAAGTTACCTGCAGGCATACGTTCCAGACCAGGAGGGAGAACTAAGTTACCTCCCAAAACACACTTATAAACAGATTCATCCCTCTGCAACTGGACTGAGTTGACAGCTCAGCCCTAGCAACAGCCAGATATCCTCTCAATTTACACATAAATACACACTTGCCCAGACACTGTGTGCCTGTTATCAAGTTCCCTTCAGTTCTGACAGAATGGAAAGGCTATGCCTGTGGTTCAATGGGTGGAGCAACAATATCACTCCTCCATCAGGCCTTAAAAGGCCACTCCTCCTGGACTGTTCCAGGATTAATTTCTTCGTTGTGGCTGGAGGAGCTGCTCCTCATTCTTATTCTCCTGTCTCTTCTCATTTCTTGCATTTTAGCAGCGCCTCCGTCTGCCGGTTCCACTCCATTTTTTTCCCTGTCCGTCCTCCGACTTGCTCCCCGCTCCCTCCTGCTGCTGCTGGCTTTGCGTCTCTCTCTCTCTCTCTCATTCCCCCCTGCCCCCTGTTCCCCTTGTCTCCTCCAGTTCCCCTTGTCTCTCATCATCTGAGTTCTTCATCTTTTGTGAGCTTCCTTCCTGTTCCCATCATGGTCTGGTCTGCTGCATTGCTCATTTTTGTTGTCCACCCATTAAGTCTTCTGAGGGAACTGGAAGTTAGTGGGTGCTCTTGTGCTGGTCATTGGCATCGCTCTGTATTATTCAGTCCCTCCTTCCTATGTACCTCTCCAGTCACCTCCCCCTCGTCTGCTTTCCTCCCCGTTCCTCATTTTCATTCGTCACCGCCTCCGGGCCTCAGCGCTCCTTTTCTCAGCCGCGCTGCCTGCCATGAGCTCTCCCTTCCTCAGACTCCTCCCCCCGGCCCTGCTCATTTCCTTCTCCTCTCCTGCCCTGTGCCTTACTTGCTGTCACGTGCTGGGGGGGTCTTTCTTGCTGACGGCACCTGCGTTCCACTCTGCTGTGCATCCTGCTGCTTGACCTTGGGCTTACTTCTCCACTGCTCTAACTTTTGCATTGCTGTATGATTTTTACCCTCGATTTCCCCTTGCTTCACATCAGTTCCCTGATTTCTTCCTGCTGTTAGAGCTTTTCTGGACCCGCAGTCTGTTCTGTCCTTGAGCTACATTACTCGAATATTTTCTTATTGTTTCCTCTTTGGGACCAGCTATTTCTGGCAACCCAATCCCTTCAATCATTTCACTCTGTTGTTGGAATCATTATTTATTTCTAACTACATGGGACCCACTATCTGTAGATGTTCTATTGTTTACTTTATGCAGGCTACACATTCTGGAGAGTATCTGCTGAGCCTCGTAGACATGAGGTCACTTGCTCCCCCATTCCACTTGGGTTGAGGAGGCTGACCTGCAGCAACCTTCTTCATTTCATTCCTCATTTTAAATTTCCTCAAGTTCTGTCTTCAGCTCTCTAGCCTCCACACCATCATTTTGCCCAATGGTGGGTGCTCCCCCCCCCAGTCCCTCCACCCTCCTTTCCTCTTCTTCTTTGACCTCTGCTTTCTTTTGGGGGTTTCCCTATCCTGCCATCCCACTATTCCCTCCTGCTGCCACCATACCCTACTCATTCCCATCTCCTAATATTCCTTCCTGCATATCGCCCTGCCTACTCATCTCCTCCTCTGACTCTATTCCTCATTCTAGTCAAACCTATTCAGATGTCCTCCTAGTACTGCCTACCTCACAGTCAGCTGACAGCTTTGCCCAGCAGCTCTTGCTCCTACCTTCATGTAATTCTATCCATTCCTAATTTGACTCTCAATGGACCCGGTTGGCATGCACTCCCGTGGTTACCAATCATGGGTAACTTACTCATGACACAAGTCTGGTTCTCCTTCGCTCAGTCCAACCTCAGGGTCTACTCATTCATATCAATTAATCAACCATACCTCTCATTGGGTCTTATGCTACCTCATTGAACCGCTGCACTCCTGTGGTTATTATCACCATCAGTCTCCTCATGACCACATCTGGGTCTCCCTCGCTCATCTGACCTCTCTGTGGGTCTATCCTTCACATCGACTACTCGAGCATAACCCTCTCAGGTCCATGCTACCTTGACTCGACCTGCTGTCCACTCAGAGATATGTCTTCCATGTCTATTGCCCCTTGGCTTGGGGCTGGCTGCATTGATCTCTCATCAATGGGGCCCCATTAGCTGCCTGAGTGGGTTCAGTGGCACCCTCTACACCATTCTCTATCTGACTACCTCTGGTTGACCTGGTCTGTTTCGTAGGCTCGCATAGGCCAGCTGAGTGCCTCAGCAGTCATATCTCTCCTCTCTTGCTTTTGAGCATCTAGTTGCAGAGACATCGCTTGCAACCCTCAACAGCTGTCCCTTTAGAAGGACACAACAAGAGCTTCCTCTAAATTGGAATATTGCAGTAGCTGAGCTGTCACCAATCAAAACGTCCTTCAGGCTGGAGGGAAGGTGACCTAGGCTTGGATCCCCATTGAGGAGGTTTCCTCCTCAAAGGGTTTTTTTCCTCTCCTGCATGCCAATGATCATAATCTTAGACAGGGTTAGTGCTTTTCATAGGTTCTGGAGTTAGGTTCCGCTGTTGAATGGAGTCGGATGCTGGTCCCAGCTGTTCCCTCTCTCCTTAGGAAGTACGCCTGTCTGAATCTTGTCAGATTTCCTTTCATTCATCATTCTCATCATATCTTGTTCTTCTCCTGTCATTCCTTTCTACGTCTATCACCTTAATTTTCAGTCTCGATATATTCTGATTTCTTGCCTCTTCGATGCTTGACACCCTTTTGAGTATTCTTTTTGGGCTTCTTCCTAAGCTACCTTTAGCCAAGAGAATCATTCCCATGGCACCTATGGGGTGGAACCCTCCTCTAGAGTTCATCACTGTCATAACCCTGTAAGGTGGTATATCCCATGGATAAAGAGGCGAACAGCCACAATGTATTTAAGTCACACAAGCATACATCACATCAAGTTGCGTAAGCACATTGAATGGGAAGGCTATGCCTGTGGTTCACTGGGCAGAGCAACAATGTCACTCCTCCATCAGGCCTTAAAAGGCCACTCCTCCTGGACTGTTTCAGGATTCGTTTCTTCGCTGCCCCACCATCCTCCCCTCCTCCAGTGGCATGTCTCTCTTTTCCATGGGCTTCTTCCTAAGCTACATTTAGCCAAGAGAATTATTTCTACAGCACCTATAGAGGTGAAACCCTCCCCTAGGGTTCCTCACCATTGTAAACCTGTAGGGTGGTATATCCCACGGATAGAGAGACAAACAGCTACAATGTACCTAAGTCACACAAACATACATCACATCAAGTTCAATAAGCACATTGAACTAACATTTTACTTTTCAAAGCTGCAGGGGTCCTTTTCTCTGGAACCCGTCCCACAGCAAGTCACTGAAGTAGACATACAGGAGTCCCCAGGATGGAGGGCTTTCTGGTTTAAAGTCCTTGAAGTGACAAAATCCAAACACTTAGCATTTCCATAACAGGATGCTTCTGATTTTAAACAAACAATTCTGGGCAGCTCTTTAGTTAAGGTGTTATGGTCTTTACCAGTGTGGGGATTGCCCCCAAAACTAGTCACTGTTACCAGTCACAGTTAACACATCTGTGAGAGCATTAAACCCCTCAGGGTATCACAGGAGATGATCGCCACCATGTCCCATGCACAGACCGGTTTGCTGATGAACTAGGGTGAGAAAAGAAACCGAGGGATCTCCCCTCAAGCAAGTGGTCTGCCCACTGGCAGAACACCAACTTGTTCATTCAAACTCCAACCTCAAAACTGATGACTGAGTCAAAACTGCAGCACAGAGAGCAAGGGGGCTTATGCTGCTGTGAGCATTCCAAATTCCACCGCAGCATCATCTGGCTCAGCAGGACTAGCCAGATGATTCTTAAAGGAGCCCTAGAGATATTTTATCCTTTTGCTGCCCAGCTTCTATCTTAGCTTACACTAAAAGGGTACTAGTAACCACAGGGGACCCAGGTGTTACACTTAAATTCAAATTCCATTTTTCCAAACAAAGCAAGCTAAACAGAACAAGACAAATGATTCAGAATATGTTTATATGCACAATTCCATGTCTCTTATGGTTATAAGAGTTTCTTCTAGGATCTGCCTGCTAGCACAGAGGGTGGATTTCCATCTGTGATGCCGATGAACTGGGTTCAGATATGGACTTGGACAGTCAGAGGGCCAGCTGGGAGGAGGAGGATTGAGAGTCTAGGGACTGCTCGCCTCCTCCTCCAAGGGGAGAGAGGGGAGTGTGACCAACTCATGACACAAAGGTCTGCAACAGGGTTAATACGCAAGGTGGGGGGAGGATGAAAGGAGACTTGGCAAGGTTGGAGGAAAGGTCAAATGTATGACAGCTTAGATTCAACTCAAAGAAGTGCAAAGTAATGCACCTGGGAAACAAAAACCCAGGGAAAGAGTACACAATGGGGAGTGAGATACTGACAACAACAAAAATGGAAAGGGACCGGGGGTAGTCATATCAGACAACCTAAAGGTGGGCCAGCAATGTGAGAAGGCACTAAGGAGGGCTGGGGGGATACTGGGATGCATAGGGAGAGGCATCACCAGTAGAAAACAGGAAGTTGTTGGCCTTCTGTACAGGCAGTTGGTAAGACCACATCTGGAGTACTGTATACAGTTCTGGAGACCCCATCTCCACAAAGACATAGACAGGGTGGAGGTTGTCCAGAGGAGGGCAACCAAAATGGTGCAGGGTCTGCACCAGAAGACATATGAAGAAAGACTAAAGGAGCCTAAGATGTATAACCTCAAGGAAAAGGGGGAGAGGGGGGACATGACAGAAACTTTCAAATACCTCAAGGGAATCAACAAATTCCAAGAGGGTAGCATCTTTCAAAAGAAGAGATGTGCAAGAACAAGGGGGCACAATCTAAAGATAGAGGGGGGATGGCTCAGTGGTAATGTGAGGAAGTATTTCTTCACAGAGAGGGTTGTAGATGCATGGAACAGCCTTCCTGAGGAGGTTGTAGAGTCACAAACAGTGGGGGAATTCAAGAATACATGGGACAGACATAAGGCAGTTCTAGTGGGGGGTAGGAGGAAGCAGGCTGTTGGTTAACTAGGATCTGCAGCTTATCCATTAGGTATGGAAATGGGCAGACTAGGTGGGCCATGCAGTCCTTATCTGCCATCAAATTCTATGTCCTATGTTTCTATGACTGACCCCTGGTGGAGGCCAGGGGGAATACAGCTGCCAGCGTTGAGCTGTCGGAGACATGCCGATGTCATGCATTGCACATTATGTCATTACACGTCACACCTCCCGGCGAGCCCACCATTAACTAAAACAAAAAATCACTGCGAACTCTGTTCATGACACCCAATATCTTCAGTTCCTTGCCACCCTCTGCGATGTTTGGCTAATGACTAAGTGAGAGTTTCCATTGGTGTGGTCTGATCCTGCAGCCTTGCCCTGGGGGTAAGCCAGGGAGACCAGTGGTATCCCCACTGGGATCCTTCTCCATTTGTCCATGGGAGCCATGGGGTTTATGTGATAATGGCGAACTCCTAAAGGCTATCACTGTTATCACACAGTCAGAGTGCAGCTTTTGACACTCTGGGCCTTAGCCTTACAGGTCAATGGTGCCAGAGTTTTTTAATACTTTCTGTGGGGCTGTACCCCACACCCCCCATGGGGGCTTCACCCCTCACACCCTTACTTATGATTCTCAACTCCAGGGGGTGTATGTTGGGGGGATGAAAGCATTAAAAGAAATAAAGGTTTGGGCCGGGCACAATAAAATTGCACCAGCTCCCGGACCAGAACCCGGTACCTCTCCCACCCCAACCACTAGCCAACCCCCAATGCCACGACTCAGCTTGGTCATCCACCGCAACACCACCCCCTACAGCCCCTCCTAGCCCATGCTTGCCCCCCCTCGCGTACACATAGTAACATCCTGTCGCCCAGTTCACCCAACCCCTCATCCAGTCACCCTACACTCCCATTGCCGGGAGGGATTGTGCCGGGAAGGAGTCACCATTACAGATGGCGCCCTTCCCCATGCGCCCGCCTTATGCGATACTGGAGCCATGCCTACCAGTCAGCCACACCCAGAGGGGGTAAGCCTGGGTAGATTGCCACTCCAGGAAAGTCCCAGGGGTGGGCAGAGGTTGGAAGAGTCAGGGGCTGAGCTCTCAGAGGTCTGGTACCTCAAAAAGCATAGTAAATAAAAAAAAGTTTCATCTCAGTTCCTTTGTGTGCCAGAGTCAGTCAACCAGAACTCTGCTCCACATGCAAAATTATGCTGACACCATCCACAAGGGCTGTCACCACCACAGCTGCATTGCACCATGCATAGGGTTGTCTTACATATTTTTAAACATACCTGGTAATTATAAGCTAAACATTTCAATAACTTTTTTTCACAGAGCCAAAATTCATGATGGGTACCAATTATGTTCCAATATTGCTCTCAGACAATGAAACTATAATAAAGATGTTGGCCCTGTGGCACTGAGGGGTGAAGTGCTGGACACCACACCTCACGCTACACTGGTGACCGAGGTTCGAGAATGAGCCTAGGTTATCAGGAGTCAGCTGGGGGAGCAGGATTGAGCAGCCACAAGGCAGCTGTCCTCTCTCAGGGAGGGTCCTTGTTACCTCCACAGTACAACTGCCCTGAGGTGGAGGCCTGAGGGATGTGCAGGTGAGTGGGCAGCAAAATAGGGAGGATACTGCGGAACTGCGGTGTGTACATGCCTCCATATGCATATGTGTGGCCATGGCATGGGGGTGGAAACAGCTGACAAGCTCCATGATGTCCTGGTAGCATTCCCAGTGATGGGGATACAAGCCGGGGATGGTGGTAAGCTCCCCCCAGGGGGGCCTGGAGCCTTGCCTGCCAGCTCCACGAAACAGGGGCCAAAAAATGTGGATTAAAAAAAATGTTAATAAAGTTAATACATGAACTTGATGGTGCCTCCATTAATTCCATATGTATTGGTTGCCAAGTGAAAGCAGACATTGAAGGTTAAAACCTTGATTAAATGGAGTCCATAATCATGGAACTGCAATCTTTTGATGGACTTGTTTCAGGGCTGCCGACATGTAAGTTCTTTCAAAAATAATTTCACATTTTCTGATATGAATAGAACTCAGTGTGATGCTTCTGCTTTAAAGAGTTAAATGACTAGAAATATTTTGTTTTGGTTTTTTTTTAATCCAAGTTTATTGCTGACATATGCATCAGTGTTCAGAAATTGACATAACTGTTGTTCGATGTTGTATTTATTCCTATGCCTGATGGTTTGCATGTAATGAATATTTAAAGACGTGCACTGGTTGTACAAGTGGTGGCAAATTATATTCTAATTTACAAACCCTGCTGGACAGGTATGGTCAAACTAAATTTTGACAAGCAGTATTACCAGAATATTTAGTTAGTTAGCTAGTTTGCAAGATGTATACATATGATTAACAACAACAATTAACAAGAACATGCTTTGCTGTAATTCAGGTATAGTTGGTGCCTCAATATGAATTAATAAAAGCGGAAAAGGGAACTCACCATCACATCTCTCACTAGTATTCATTAACATGATGAAATTAATATCAATCTGAAAAAAAGATCAAAACAGGAGACAGACCCATCAGAGCATGTCAATGAACCATCCAGTCACATCTGGCTGTGCCCACATTCCAAGATGTTCAGAGTGAGTTCAATCCTTCTGAAACAGTAGATGTCTGCCTTCCTCCAACTGAGGTCAGGCTATGGCACAAAAGTTGAGTCTTTTTTAATTACAAATAAGACCCTGCATCTCCATCGCAACTTGAACTTTGGATAGCAGTTATTTAAATTAGTTGTACATTTCTCCATAAGATAAATCATACACATTATATCTCTTCACATCTGTACTGTATGGATAGTTGGAGATACCCAAAGTTTAGTGATTACTTTTTTTGCCACTGTCACAGCAATGTTTAACAATTGCCTATCATTCAAAAGTGCAATGGCACTCCAGTGAGTCTAAAAATAGGAACATTCTTAAATTTGAGCCTGTGGTCCCCACAAGTCAATAAAGTCTTCTTGCAGATCCTGGAAAAATTCAATTCAATTCATCTTTATTCTTAAAAAGCACTATTCATGCTGATCATAGCGCTTGTACAATAAAACTCCATAAATATCATACTTAAAAACATAAAACAACTCACATAATCCTTCAACAAGTCAGTAAGCAGGAAAGGCAAGGTCAAACAGGTACGTTTTTAGGGATGTTTTAAAGCTCTCCACCATCAGGCACCCTCGTATCTAATGAGGTAGAGAGTTCCACAGGGTGGGGGCCACAAATGCAAAAGCCCAGGGCCTCAGATGTATTCAACTGAACCCTGGGAACCTCTAGCAATCCCTCATTGGCAGAGCGGAGTGGTCAAAGGAGGCAGTAGGGATGCAAGAGCTCTTGCAGGTAACTTGGACACTGTCCATGTAGAGCTTCAAAAGTCAGCAAGCTGACTTTAAAGGTGATCTGCCACTGAACTGGCAGCCAGTGCAGTCCACACAACACAGACACGACATGACTAGATCAGGACAACCCTGTCAACAGCCTGGCTGCAATGTTCTGCACCAGCTGCAAGTGGTGGATATCAACTCCAGGAAGACCTAGGTACAGGGAGTTACAGTGGTCAAGGTGGGAGGTCACAAATATGTGGACCAGAGTGGGTTGGTCACCAGGTGGGACATGGTGCTTAATTCAGGCAATATTCCTCAGATGGTAAAAAGAGGTCTTGATGACGGCCGACACCTGAGAACGCAGCATCAGCCCATCATCAAGAAAAACACCGAGATTCCGCACCCATTCAGAGGTCAACAGCTGGCTACCCCAACCCAAAGCTCAGAGGCTGAGCCAGCCACCAACCCCTCTACCTGATGTCCTGAATTTACTACCAGAACCTCAGTCTTATCCAGATTCAACCTCAACCAATTGGCATTCATCCAGTCTTGGATCTCAGCGAGACAGTTGTTAAACACTGATTCCTCACTGCCCTGCTCAGGCACAAAGGACAGGTAGAGTTGGGTACCATTTGCATAGCAGTGAAAACCCAACTCATACCACCTTACAATAGCTCCCAATGGCAGCATGTACACTGCAAACAACATGGGTGACAGCACAGAGTCCTGTGGGACCCCACACAGCAGAGAGAATGAGTCTGAAGAATAAATCCCCGACTCGACCCTCCGAGATCTGTCAGTGAGGAAAGAGTGGGACCATCTGAGGACTGTACCCGACAGGCCGCAGATCAACTGCAGCTGCTCTAGCAACACCATATGGTCTACGGTGTCAAATGCTGCAGAGAGATCAAGAAGAACCAAGATGGAATGGCTCTTCCGATCCCTCGCTATCAGGAGATCATTGAGCACCCGAACATGGACAGTCTCCATGCTATGTGTCTTCTAAACTCCTGACTGGAGAGGATCATAGATATCATGGATGGTAAAATGATTCTCCAGCTGCTGCATGACCACCTTCTCAATAACCTTCCCCACAAAAGGCAGGTTAGAGACTGGCCTGTAGTTAGCAGGACAGTCTGAGTTGAGAGAAGATTTCTTAAGGAAGGGCATCACCACCGCCTCCTTCAAGGAGTCCAGACACTCACCTGTCTCTAATGAACACCAGACAATCTCCACTGGTACCGGGCTGATGACTTCAACACACTCCACAAGGATGCGGGTTGGGTCCAGGTCCAAACCACAGCTGGGAAGCAGCATGGGACAGGGCCAGAGACTATGTCCCAATGTAGGTGGCTATGTCCCACATTGACGCCTGCAGCAGGTATCTCTGTGGTGCATTTGTTTAACCTGTCATGCAGGTGTAATGAAAAATCACACAATATTTTTCCATGAGTATTTCCTCCACAAGTGAGAGGAAATAACTTTATGAAGATTTAAAAGGCAGTCATCTCACTGTTTGTCTGTGATTGTAGTCTGCAAGTCCCATTCCCAGGCCCTCCTGATGTATTGGATATTAAAACCCTGCAAGGTAAGTAGCGCTTGGTATATTCTGGAAATAAGATGCTTCATAGTCTCTTTGCCATAAAGTGTTTCCACCACTAATTAAATGAAGTGAGGTGTATCACCCAATTGAGAGCTATGCTTGTATAAGGGAGTCAGAAAGGTCTTAACTTGTAAGTATCTATAAAAGTGGGTCCTAGGGATATGAAATCCCTGAGCCAGGTCCTCAAAGGGCATGAGCTGCTAATCCCTCACCGTTACCAGAATATTCTGCTTTATATTTTATCATCCTGATATACTTCTGATGTGACAAACTGTAGGAACTAGAGTATGATGTTACAAGAAGGTTGTAAATACATTACTCAGTGTCAAATGTTTATTTAAAATACTTTTTCACAAGAATAATTTTATTTAAAGGGGACAAGAAAGTTGTGCTAATTGGCAGCTGTTTATAAAGTTCTTATTTTCAGAAACTATATGCATTCTCCAAAAGTATCCATGTTTAACTGTACCTGAATAAAAAGTGACAGGTAAAACTGTAGTTTGCATTTGTGTTTTTATGGGCAGTATTCTGTTACAGTTCACTTCATGGAATCACTTATATTGAGTTTTTACTATGTCACGATTTGTGTACAGAATGCTGATTATGAGCTGCTGACCTATCAGAATCCTGTTTAGAGTTCTGTGCATAAACAATGACATAGAGAAAACTCCAAATTATTGGTTCCATGAAAAGAATTGTAACAGAATGCTGCCCATTAGTAGTAGTAGTAAATCTTTTTATTCAGCAGAATAAGGGAAAAAACATTCAATTGAGCATTACTCATTTTCAATGAAGTCCCATGTGTTCATAGCGGCAAACTTCTGTTACAGTATAAAAGGAATTTAAAAAATTAGGAAAATTGCACATAACATAACAACAAATACAAACATCAAATGCACAGTAAATAGCAATCAACAAACATCACATTCAGTACATTGAGAGAAGCAATTAAACCAGCATAAACACCAATCATTCAAATGAGTGATGCATATAGTTCGATTTGATTCACGTAGCCCTACTGGAATTTTATTCCACAATACAGCTCCCCCATAGGAGACAGATGACCTACCCATGTTTAAATTGCATTTATTAATAAAATATTGTAAACCATAAGCTGTCCTCAAATTATCTTTTACCGTTCTTATAGGAAACATCTCATGGATGCAAAAGGGAACCACATGTTTCTGGATTTTATACATAAATTTAAGATGTAAATTCTTGAGGGCCAAGGGTTTAGGTCAATTCAAGATATCATATAACAAGCATATCTGGGGGGGTACCTCCAGAACAAAACGTGCTAATCTGTGAAACATTATATCTACCTTATTCAATAGCATGCCAGTGGCTCCTCCATATAAAGTATTCCCATAGTCTAGGACAGGCATTAACAGCTTGTTGATAAAATCGTTTTTGTGGTCCAGGAGGCATGCAGTGCTACTGTCCCTGTGTCATCAATGCAACTTCTTCTACTGGATTTATGTCCCTACATCCAGATTTCGATTTGCGCTTAGTAACATGAGTGTGGCACACCAGACAGAAACATGTTTCCCTATGTGTAAAACAAAGCAATGCAAAATATAGCTTTTTATATCACTTTTTATTCAGGTACAGTTAAATATGGATAATTTATGTAAATGCATATCATTTCTGAGAATAAGAACTCTATAAACAGCTGCCAGTTAGAAATGATTTCCTGACCTCTTTAAATACTCTATGATATTTCAGCCAAAACAGCTGCATCTACAGCTCTTCATTTCCTGAATGGTGAGAAAAGGAAACAGGAGGTATCATCATTTCCAGACTTGTATAGTCTTCTTTCAAATATTGTCCATGAAAAGCAAGAGTCAGGACAAAGAGGTTGTGCTTTGAAGTTCAAAAAAGTGATTGAAGACTTAAAGGGAAACACCACTAATTTATATTTAACATTGGCATCTGACCTTTTTGCATTCTGTAGAGCATATTCCTTAGGTGGTTGTTCCCATTCTGGCATTCTGTAATTTTTTCTTGTCCTACTCTTATTCCCTCACCCAATGTTGAGCGCCATACTGTGCGGCTGTTGGTGGAAGCGCCAGACTGAAAAGTTAAACAAAGAGATCGCACATGTTAAAGTGCGGCCACACCAGCCATGACCAAGTGATGCGCACCTGTGCAGAAGCATGCACGCATTCATGGCCATGCTCCGCTGATGTATTCTGAGTGCTTGTTGATAAAATTGGTTTTGTGGTCCAGGAGGCATGTAGTGCTACTGTCCCTGTATCATCAGTGCAACTTCTTCTACTGGATTTATGTCCCTACATCCAGATTCCAATTTGCACTTAATAACATTAGTGTGGCACACCTGACAGAAACATGTTTCCCTTCATGTCTCTCATTCAGCTGCACAGATCCAGCATGCCAGCATCAGACCTGCTGACATTAGTGCCCCTTGTAACCAGTCACAGTGTGCTCCTTTGCTGGTCTGGTCCATGAACATTTTGTCACTTCTGCCCCTAGAACCTGAACTTTTCAAGCCCTCCTTAGATCTGGGTGTGAAGTGTAAATAAGGCTGTCTGTCTTGGGCTGTCTCAAACAGATACAGAAGAGATCTAGAGCACAGGAGAAGACAGTAGAAAAAGAAATTGCTTTGCTGCCATTCCCATGACCCTGAATCCAGACCTGACCTGCTGGCAGCCCGGCAACCACTGTGAATACCTGCAAAAGAGCTGTAATTCACTTCTTCTCCATATTCACAGTAATTGCTTAGACTGCCATTCAGAGCATTCTCCAGAGAACGCCCACCAGAGTGACTGCAAGTCATGAGCCATTCAGCTCTGACTGACAGTGCCCACAAATGGTGAGTGTTCAAGAAATAGGTTCCAGGCAAGCCAGTGAACGGTTATTTTTTTTGGTGTGTGCTTTGTGCCGTGTGAAGTTAGGAGAACTTCCTGCAGCAAGAAGTGAAGCAAAGTTCCATAACTTAGCACATCTCTAAGCCAAAGTAAATAAGGTGCAAAGGACAGGCATCCTGTTTTTATATTAATCTGCCTGCCATCACAGAAATGGGAAAGCTAAGAATAGAAAATATATTGATACAGAAGCGAACTTGTGGCTTAAAGTTTTTTTTCACCCTAATGAAGTTGTCAGCAAATGTCTATAACAGTTTTGCATACCAGGTGATGATGATGGCAGGAGTTGAACTCTGGTGGACCTTCAGTCTTTTTCTCATCTAGTCTTTTTTGTGTTCCTGGGAGGCAATATGTCATGAGATGGGGAGGCAGGGCATGTGGTAAATTCCAGCCACAGTACCTGTCCCTCAATTAAAATGTTGCCTGAATTGGGATAATGGAGGAGCATGTGGGCGAACTTGCTGGGAGAGTGGATTTCCAGTTCAAGGCAAGCAATCGGTGTTCTCGACTGCAGTGATAGTGTAAGAAGGGACATCTTGCAAGAATGTGCACGTGCGCGCAAACACATGCAAATGAGCTCAATACAAGGGGCGCACATTCAGCCACACTGAGAATATCCGGTGCAAAAAGGGCAAGCAGCGAACATGGTGGGCTGCACCGCGAGTGAGGACAGAGTCGTGGGGCAACAAAGGACGTGTAACCATACAACTGCAATGTAAGTCCAAGAAAATTACAGGGATGAAAGGGCATAAGCATGGGGACACTTTTAAAAGGTTAAGGAGCTGCCGTCACCAGTGTTCCCCTTTAAGCAATCAATCATCTAATAAAAAGAGAACTGCTTCAGGTAACTTATGAGGAGTGCAGTCTTTTTCTGTGCTACTTTCATCTATTTACCACACCTCCCATAATGTATTTTATCATTCATGTTTGCTGTAATGATCCTAGATCAAGAAAGGGGTGAGAAGGATTAAACATAGATTACTTCACTTCAAGACCACAGTACAGTACTTTTAGTAGTACCAGAGGAAAGATGTTTTCAGTCCAAAACACACAACGTTCAATACTTGTGCTTGTGTGAAGTAACAGATTTCTGTTTAATTATTATACTGTTTTGACAAAAGGCAAGACGTCAACTTTTAGTGACCAGAATAGGAACACTGAGCATAAGGTTTGATGTGTGTGAGTGTGTGTGTGTGTGTGTGTGTGTGTGTGTGTGTGTGTAAAATAAATGACTCTTTGATTGAACATTTTTTGGTAACCCATTTTTAGGGCTGCAGTGGGCAGAGCCCTGCAGTCCTTTTGCTTTCAGAAAAATGACTCTGTATTTTTTGCATTCTTTCCTACCAAGCAATAATTTAGGACAATAAAAATCTAGAGTTGCATCACAGTTCCCTACCCTATGCAGTTTCTGAAACCCTCTGCTATGTCAATGCAGTCTTCCCATTGGCACTATTTTTTGTTATGTGGGATGGGTGGGGGGTGTAGTTCGATTTTACACTGACACATTACTAAGATACCTGGCTTTCGTTCATGTTAAATGTCTGCATCAGTGGGTGGTGGGGGGCTTGGGCTCCTTTGGTGTGACATTACTCACCTTATGGACAGTTCAAGCTTTCTTACATCTTTAATGTCAAGTGTGCGTGGGGGGGAGTAATAACTATCTGATTTCAGTTTGGAAGGGTGGATAAGTTTGGTCTTGTGTGCAGCAGTTTGGTCTTGGGTGCAGAGGTTACCAAATTAGAATTCCTTATTTCTAGCCATTAGTGACTTAGGCTGCTTTCAGACATACACACCGCTCTCTCCAGCACAACTCACTCAGAGTTTGATAAAAGGCCCTGCAACATGTGCCTAGTTTTTTTCCCTTCTAATTTGCTTGAGACAGATTTCCTGGAAATCATCCACCAAACTGCTGCTTTGTGGGCCAAGCAAAGAAGTTTCAACAGCTACCTGCCTGCTGCTTCAGCTTGTTTAACTCTACAAACAAGTAGGGCCCCCCACCGACTGAGTCCAGACTGCTGTTGAGTCCTGACTCTAGATATTTCTTCATTTAAGCATGTAAGTTATAATTTAGTTTTGTTTTCTTTCATTCTCCCAATTTTGGTCTCTAATTGTTTTTAAATTCTACGTACACTATAGGTTAGGTTAACCTGCATCCAGTATGTAACAACCAGACCTGTTGCTCAAAGTTTTTTTTTGGGGGGAATCTAAACCCATTGTATGCACTGTATTTTGTCATTTACTTATACACTGTAAGTAATTAGTATCTGTGTGTATACTTTCTTTGTATTCCACGTAATTAATTCCTAGTTGCTCCTCAAAAATGGACAGCTTGTCTCAGTGAGCCTCCCCAGTTACCAAAATCCAATAAATAAATACATAAACATGCACTGCTGCTTTAACACAATAGTTTATTTAAAAAAACATGTGTTATGATTCATTACTTGAATGCCTGAAATGCTAAGTTGATTCCCATGTCATACTTCTGCTTTAAAATCTGTAAGGTGCCACGCTGCTACCACATTTTATTTATTTGGCTTGTATTTTGTGGCCTGGGGTTAGCCCTGCTCTTTCCTATAGTCCCATAAGGAGATGGAACAGTTGCATGCTAGCCTAACTCATCCAAGTCACAAAGTCACAAAAAAGTGAAACTATGGATGGGGACTTAAATTCAGTTGATAAAACAGCTTGCAGTATATACAGTATATATATATATATATATCTGTGTGTGTGTGTGTGTGTGTGTGTATGTGTGTGTGTGTGTATAATGTGGGTGAGAGTGAGGCAGTAGAAATATCTTCATGAGCTATACTTATCTCCTGATCTCAAGAGTTCCAAAGCCACAGATAAGATCAGAAGAGGTCAAATATAGTGAGTGAAGGCATTTCTTCTATCTCACTCTCATCCATGTCATATTTGATTTGTATGACTGGTGTTCTCGTGATTTTGTGACAGAAATGAGAAAAAGTTACAAACAGAACAAAGTACAAAATGTAAACTGTGACTCAAAACATCACACTTTCACCAGTGTCAGTCTGATTTGCACAACAGGGCCCAGATATTCAAAAGGGTTGCGCATAGCGCAACAGTGTTGCACCATGCACAACCCACTGATGTGCCCCGATACGATATTCAAATGGGAAAAGTGCATAGCACAAATCCCAATGCGCTGGAGCACATCAGTAATTTATGCAGGCACAGGTGGGGGGGGTGTGCCCAAGCATACTCTGCACAACCCGATATTCAGCCCGGGATGTGCGGAGCCATGCATGCGCAACCCCTACCTGTGCCAGCACAAAGCTGATCCAAAAAAAAAAGGAACAACGGATGGCCACCCACAGGTGAGCTGCCACATTGCAGGGCGCAACATGGCAGCTGCCACCTGTGGGTGGCCACCTAAGCTCTGGCTGCACCTCCCTGGTGGTGTCCCCATGCCCAATTGTGGGCATCAGTAGAAAAAGATCTATCCAAAATCCCTGGTGGTCCAGTGGACCGCTGCCCGCCCGATCGCGGGCTAAGTAAATAAATAAACCTCTCAATATCCCTGGTAGTCCAGTGGACCTGACCACCCGATCGCGGGCTGAGTAAATAAATAAACTTCTCAATATCCCTGGTGGTCCAGTGGACCTGTCTGCCCGATTGTGGGCTGCAGTAGAATAATAGGAAACCTATCATCCCTGGTGGTCAGTGGACCCCACCCCACCCGCCACTGAATCCCTGCCCCTCTCCCCGGTCAATGGCGGCGGCAGCACCCCCGCCTGTGGCCCCACCGCCCCGCCGACTAACACTGCCAGGCTGTACGCCCATTGGTCCACAGCGTGAGCTACAATGGATGTGCAGCCCATATAATACATTCCAGATATGCGAATTGGATCAAGACCTCAGGCATGTGTTTAGTGTCGCAGGGCTGACCCTGTGGAACTCCCTTCCATCCATTGTCCAGGAGGCCCCATTGGTCGAACAGTTCAAGCAGAGATAAAAGGCCCATCTGTTCCATCTGGCTTTTCCAGAAGATTTGGTATAATCTGCCCCAACATCTGATTAGTGATTTTAGACCTGCTGGGGTACTTCAGTTTTAATTACTGTTATGACTCTTATGTTTTTCTATTGTTATTTTAGCTGACTATCATAATGAGTTTTAATTAATTATAACTTGAATTATTGGTCTTCATTGTTAGGCACCCAGAGCCTCTGGGATTGGGTGCCATAAAATTAAAATTTGCCTTGCCTTGCCTCAGCCAGGTGGTTTGGCTGGATCTTCATCTTTTGGTGGGGCCTTTCCCATCACCTGCCCTGCCATGGCATCCACTAAGTTGGATTCTGTGGTGTCAAGAGCATGCACTCACCTCCCCTGCAAGAGTGACATCTCCACCCTTTCAAGAGTTAGATCCTCTTGGCAGGCTTCTCCTTAGCTGATGCTGGCCGCTACCCTGGACTGGCACCAGCACATGCCTGTTCCCTTGACGCCAGCTTCCCTGGCATTGATTTCAATGATACCCCAACCGTCATCACCAGACCCTTGTATGTTGCTGGTTGATGATAACATCTCCCTTAAGCTGACGCTAGATGGCTTAAAGTCCAGTCTGCCAATCCCTACCTCACTGGTGCCAGATGATCATACTCCAGAGGGACTGCTGCCAGCTACTGCTACTCCAAAAGAGCTACCACTGTCTCAGGGCCCAACGCTGGGACTGTCCACCCCTTCAGTACCAGGTAGCCCCTCTAAGCCTAGAATCACACTGTCAGATGTCAAGGAGCTTTTCTTCTTCTGGTGGAACACTATCAAGGGTGATCATCTCCTGAAGAGGCCTCCTTCACCCTCTCCTCAGGAACCTACTGTTTCAAAGGTTCCCCTCATACAGCCTGCGCCAACCCCAAGGGAGCCTACCCCACTATCACGAGAACCGACCCCACAGCCTGATGGCTCAGACAAGGATTGTTCTGCTCATAAGGGATGGAAACAGAGGCAGGAAACTACAGACCTGTCAGTCTGAACTCTGTGGTAGGGAAAGTGATGGAGTCACTTCTGAAGGAAAGAATAGTTGAGTACCTAGAGGCCAGTGGAGCACAGGACCCAAGGCAGCATGGATTCACAGTGATAAGGTCATGTCAGATGAATCTAACAGATTTCTTTCACTGGGTGACCAAAGTAGTAGACCAGGGAGGGGCTGTGGACATGGCCTACCTAGACTTTAGCAAGGCATTTGACACAGTCCCACACAAAAGATTAATAGTCAGATTAACCAGCCTGGGAGTGGGTCCCAGGGTGGTAGCCTGGGTAAAACATTGGCTGCACAACAGGACACAGAAGGTAATTGTAAATGGAGTCCACTCTGAAGAAAGAGAGGTTACTAGTGGGGTACCACAGGGTTCAGTATTGGGTCCGTCCTTTTAATGTCTTCATCAGTGACATTTGTAGAGGGACTGGAAGGAAAGTATGCCTTTTGCAGATGACACAAAGATCTGCAACAGGGTTGATACACAAGGAGGCATGGAAAGGATGAAAAGGGACTTGGAAGGTTGGAGGAATGGTCAGAAGTATGGCAGCTAGGATTCAATGCAAAGAAGTGCAAATAATGCACCTGGGAAACAAGAACCCAGGGAAGAATACACAATGGGTGAGGAGGTAGTAACAACAACAAAAAAGGAAAGGGACCTGGGGGTAATCATATCAGATGACCTTAAGGTTAGCAAGCAATGTGAGAAGGCAGTAGGGAGGGCTGGGGGTATTCTGGGATGTATAGGGAGAGGCATCAGCAGCAGAAAACAGGAAGTTGTTATCCCTCTGTACAGACAGTGGGTGAGACCCCATCTGGAGTACTGTGTCTAGTTCTGGAGACCCCATCTCCGCAAGGACATAGACAGGATAGAGGTAGTCCAGAGGAGGGAACTAAAATGGTGCAGGGTCTGCAAGAGAAGCCATATGAGGAGAGACTAAAGGAGCTTAATATGTATACCCTTGAGGAAAGAAGGGAGAGGGGACATGATAGAAACTTTTAAGTACCTCAGTGGAATCAACAAAGTCCAAGAGGGTAGCATCTTTCAGAAAAAGAGACTTGCAAGAACAAGGGGACACAATTTAAAGATAGAAGGAGGGCGGTTCAGGGGCAATGTGAGGAAGTATTATTTCACAGAGAGGGTAGTGGATGCATGGAACAGCCTTCCGAGAGAGGTTGTGAGGGTCTAAAACTGTGGGAGAATTCAAGAATGCATGGGACAGACATAAGGCAATTCTTGTGGAGGGTAGGAAGAAATAGGCTGTTGGTTAACTAGGATCTACGGCCTATCCTGTAGGTAGGGAAATGGGCAGACTAGATGGGCCAAGCGGTCCTTATCTGCCATCAAAGTCTATGTTTCTATGTTTCTATGAAATGTCACTCCTCCTCCAGGTCTTCGGACAGGCACAGAAGCTGCTCTCAGGGGCATCGATCCCGCTGTTCCTCCTCTAGGTCTTATGATTCAGAGGACTCCAGCTGCGGTTATTCCTCCTCCTCTAGATCCTCTATTTTGGGAGAAAACCCTTCCCCTCCAGAAAACGAGGATTCCCCCAGGTTCCCACCTGACGACCCTTCTTTCATGGATGTCATGAGGCATATCTAGGCCAATATGGGGTGGAACACAGAGGATCTGGACCCTGAGTGATGCTGGTTGACCAAATATATCCATCAGAAGGATTCTAGGCCCATTGTGGTTCCACCTTTAGTTAATATCTTCCAGAATGTCACCAGAATAGTTTGGAAGCACCCTTCTACCTCTTCGGCGGTGCCCAAAAAGTCTGACCATCCCTCCAGGGCTCCACGGAATGAACCCTTTTTGGGGGAACAGCCTTTGGCTGACTCGATGGTCATCACAGCTGCCCATGACAGGATTAAAAGGCCTAGGCACCTCAGCACTCAGCCTCCAGATAGGGAATCTAAGCAGTTGGACCAGCTTGGCAAAAGATCTATGTCTCTGCCACCTGCACTATTCATTCCCTGAATTTCTCAACACACATGATCCAATATCAGAATGCCCTCTGGGAGCAGGGCTTAGAGCTTGTACAGGCTCTGCCAGGCATTCCCCAGATGGTGGAGTTGCTAAACATTCTGAAGTCAGGCTCGGACATAGGCACTCATTTCCTGTGTTCCTCCTATGACTCTGCTGATACCGGGGTCAGCTGCCACAGGTGTCTGCATTTGCTGACACTCCTGGTTCCAGGTCTCAGGATTTTCCCCAGATGTTCAGACAAGCATTATGGATGCAAGGCTCAGTCCTCTTTGGCAAGAAATCAGAGAAAATTATTACTCACCTTCAGGATTCGGGCAAGGCAATCCGGTCAGTTCACACCATGTACTGGTCCAACCAGAAGCAACTCAGACATCAGTCCTTTCATAGGTCATCTGGACAGCAGTTCTGAGGACAACAGCAGCAATGAGATGGCTTCAAATGAAAGGTCACTTTTCAGACCCCAGGAGGTTCAGCTCCCAGAGCTGCCGAGTCCTCCTAAGCTGCTCTGCCTACTCCAGGTGCCTCTGCATGACTCCTTTCCCGACCCCCCCAGAAGAATCCCTGGGGGAGGCAGTGAGGGGGTCACTTTTCCCTCTACCTAGAAGGATAGAGCAAGATAACTACAGATCACTGGGTTCTACAATTGCTAGAGAAGGGACATACTCTGGCATTTCTAGAGACGCCACTGGAAAACCCTCTCCTGCCCTCCCATTATCCTTCATCCCATGTTGCCCTCATCCAGGAGAGAATCCAAGTGCTCCTGCACAAGCAGGCCATAGAACCAGTTCCAGTGGCCCAAAAAGGGAAGGGCTTCTATTCCCACTTTTTCTTGGTTCCCAAGAAAATCACAGTTTTGTGTATCACCCTGAGTCTTAGCCATCTGAACAAATATGAAGAATACAAGTGGTTCAGGATGGTCACCCTTCCATGCCTGCTCCCCCTTCTTCATCAAGGGGATTGACTTGGCTCTCTGGACGTACAATACTCATACCTCCACATCCTGGTCTTCCAGCCCCACAGAAGGTTTTCAAGGAAACCATTACCAGTTCTGAGCTCTGCCATTCAGCCTGTCCTCAGCTCCCTGAGTCTTTACAAAGTGCCTTGCAGTAGTGGCAGCAGTCCTAAGGAGGAAAGGTCATTATGTCTTCCCCTACCTAGATGATTGACTTCTAACAGCCCCCAGCAGGGAACAACTGTTAAGCACCATGGAAACCAGCTTTACTTTGTTTCATGACCTGGGGTTCACTCTCAGTCTTCCAAAATGCTCCCCATGGCTGAGTCAATGGCTCCAGTATTTTGGGGCAGTCCTGGACACTGTCCAAGGCAAAGTCTTTCTGCCACCAGACAGAGCAGAACATCTTCAGGCTCAGGCTCGGATAGTATCCTCATCTCGCCAAATCCCAGCCAGTGATTTCCTCAGACTTTTAGACCACATGGCAGCAGCCATTGCAACCATCCCACTGGCTCAGCTGCACATGAGGGTGTCTTGATGGACCCTGAGGGTCCAGTGGGATCAGCGCACAGATGACTTGGAACAATCCATGAGGGTCTCAGAGCCCATACGTCAGACCTTTAAGTGGAGGCTGGATCTCTCCAACCTTTCCAGGGGAATCCTCTTCCTAAAGGAACCCCTCACCATTTTCTGACTACAGATGCTTCAAGCAAGAGCTGGGGAGCCCATCCTGCAGGCCATCAGATTCAGGAAACGTGGTCTGCCCTGGAGCAAAATCTCCACATCAATGTGTTGGAGATGAGGGTGATCCTCTGTGCCTTGCAGGTTTTTCAAATGGATCTGATCCTGGGGCACCTTCTGATTCAGACAGACAATATGTCAGTGACCGTCTACATAAACAAGCAAATGTGGGACTCACTCTTATCCCCTTTGCTGGGAGCCTATGAGGATATGGTACTGGGCCATGGAGCATCAACTGGAACTTTCTGCTGTACATGTTCCAGGTGTCCAAAATACCTTGGCCAACAGCCTAAGCCAGTCATGATGCAAGGCTCACAAGTGGGAACTTCTGCAGTCAGTGGCGGAAGATCTTTTTGAAAGATGGGGATGTCCTGAGTTGGACCTCTTCGCATCCCCACTAAATGCCAAACTGACAAATTTATGGTCGCTAGATCCAGGGCCTGGAGTTTTCTGGTGAGACGTATTGTCCCTCTGCTGGACAGGGAGGTTTCTGTATGCTTTCTCTCCCTTTCTATTACTTCAGAGAATCCTTTTCATGTTGCAGTCAGAGGGAGTGGACATGATCCTGATAGATCCCTACTTGCCTTGATAGATTTGGTTCCCTCTGTTTCAACAGTTGGCAGTAGAACTCCCAATTCCTCTGCCCCTGAGCTAGCACTTGCTCTCCCTGGAGAAAGGGACCCGGGTCCATCCAGACCTCAAGTCACTGCACCTGCATGCATGGCTCCTGTACACTTAGCTGTGACCCGGTTTGGGGTTTCCGCTAGAGTGGCACATGTCCTAGTGGCCACCAGAAAGCCTTCCTCTAGGGCCACCTATGTTTTGAAGTGGAAGCGGTTTTGCATCTGGGCCACTGTTTGTCACCTTGACCTGTTTACCTGTCTGGTAAACTTTGTTCTGGAGTACTTTTCCCTAATGGACTCAGGTCTGAGCTACTACTCTGTAAAGGTGCACTTATCTGTCATCTCTGTGTATCATGCAACTATGCAGGGAAAAGCTCTACCCCAACTGGATTAGTCCTGCATCTTCTTGTGGGGTATTATACACTTTAAACCTCCCATTCAAGACCCTGTTCCTCCATGGGACCGTTTGTTTATTTTAGAAAAGTTTACATTACTTCCCTTCAAACTGTCCGCAAGCTGCGAGCTACACTTTCTGTCTTGGAAAGCATTATTTTTGGTTGCCATTACTTCTCCTTGAGGGATTTCTGAGCTTCAGACTCTGATGTGTAAAGGGCCTTATTTAGTGTTCTACAAGGACAGGATGTCCTTGCGAATGAATCCTTAGTTTTTGTCAAAAGTGGTATCCGAATTTACACTGAATCAGGACATCCTTCTTCCTGTCTACTATCCAGGGTATTCTATCTGGGAGAAGATTCTGCTTCATACTTTGGATGTTTACCGGGTGCTTCATTATTATTTGAGCCACGCCTGTGATATCAGGAAATCTGATCATTTGTTTGTTTCATTCATCCTGAGAACTGAAGGTGCTCCTGTCTCTAAGCAGACTTTGTCTAAGTGGTTGGTTGGTTAATTGTATTGTTTACTGCTATCACAACTATGACAAGCCTTTACCAGGACCGGGTAAAGGTCATTCTACCAGGGGAGTTGTCACCTTCTTTGCTTCCTTGAATAATGTGTCAGTGGCAGACATCTGTGCCGCTGACACCCAGAGTTCTGTCCACACTTTTATTAAGCACTACAGTTTGGACATTGCTTCCAGGCATAGGGTTGGCTACGTACTTGCTGTCCTTCAGGGCCTGCTCTCTTGAAGGTTTCAGTTATCTGTTACCACCTCCTGATTGTCAAGGGTTTGTTCTGTTATTGCTTGGGACTCAGTCCTTATGGTGTAGCCTGCTGCAAGAGCTCTCCCTCAAAGTAAGATAGTACAGTTTCATAAGAACTTACCATAACAGTAGATCTTTAAGAGGAGCTCTTGCAGCAGGTGCTTCTTTCCCTCCCACCTTCCCCCTGGTATCTGCTTCTCCATCCTCAGCTACCTTTTCTTCATCAGTTTTGAGGAACTTTCTCAGTTCTCCAATTTTTGTCTATGCCAGGGTCTCTGGTGGAAGAACTGGGGTAGGGCTGGGAGACCACCCAGTTTATACCACAGGTTAACGTCAGGGATAGGCCAATGTCAGGGGGTGGTCCCCCACTGTAGGCTACTAACTAGAAGCTTTCTGTGAGGTCTTGGTGCCTGCTGGCTTCATTACTTATGGTGTAGCCTGCTGCAAGAGCTCCTCTCGAAGATCTACTGTTACAGTAAGTTCTTACGTAACTGTGCTTCCTTATTTTTGAAGTTTTATTGCCATTGTTACTTATTTTCTTTTATTCAGTAGGAGCAAGGGTTATTTTTAGTGTTAATTACATTTGGTAGAACTTTAAAGACACTATAGAACACAGTAGGTGGTATTTTTAAAAGTAAAAAAAGATACAGTTCTGTCAAGATGTCTAAATTTGCATCATGCAGATGCAGCATATAATTGCACAATATTTTCACAGCTGCATCAAAATAACACTTATACTTGCATCATAATTGCATCATATTTGCAATATATTTGTGGGATGCATCACTAATGGGTCACTTCTGTGTCACTTTTTGCATCACTAATCTAGATGCAAGTGCAGGGGCAACAGATTGTGATACATCCATCTTCTGACGGTAGTGCACCCTTCTGATGTAGACACAGCTGTGATCAGTGGTACAAAAGTGATGCAACTTGTTGCTGCATTTGCAAAAAATCTTTGAAAACACAGGCCTGTATACTTTAAAAATACAGTATATTTACCCCCCACCACCACCACCTCTCGTAAACTCCAAACACTCAGCTACAGATATGGGTCCAGAATGAAGCACATACTGCACCTTGCAATACAGACATGCAACAGAGGAAAATAAGATGTGGCCTATGTCTTGCAACATCTTCTTTTTCCTCCTGAAGTTCAAGATCAGGAGAATTACAGCACAGAAGATGCTTCACTCCTTGCCAGTCCCACCTGTTAACTTAAAAGCACTGACTGCTGCCCAAATACTGTATAAACGTGTGTGCTGTTAACCACACCTTTTCTGAAAAATTATACCTTTACCAGCTGCCTTAGAATGAGAAGGAAGCAAGGAAATTCATTCTTCTGACTCCACCCTTTTAGAAACATTACAAAGATATTTAATCTAATTTCCTAATAATTTTAAAGATGAAGCGCTTTAGTATCTAAACTGGAAAATGATGTGTTTCTTCACAGATGTCTCTGCTATGAAAAAAGTCCCCATCATTATGACAAGAATAACAGTTTTTTAAAATGTCCTCTCCATCTAGCCAGGGCTATGAAAATGATTGCAGGACAGCAGGGTAAACCATACAAGGAGAGACTGAGGGCCCTAAATATCTACTCCCTGGAGGACAGAAGGGAAAGTGAGACATGATTAAGACCTTCAAGTACTTGAAACAGATTAATAAGGTGATCAGGGAGGATATCTTCAGGCTAAGCTGCAGCAAAACCCCAAAGGGGTACACAATCTACAGAAGGGACGGGGAGGGTAAAAGAGGAGGTGGAGTAGCTCTCTACATAAGGGAAGGGATCAAAGCTACAGAACTAAAAAGTAAAGGGGGAGGATAAGAGGCACTCTGGGTCACCTTGGAGATGGGGAATGGCATCACAATCCGCACAGGGGTTGTATACAGACCCCCGTCTCAAGGGGAGGAAATGGACAAGAAAATGATAGAGGGCATTCTCAAAATGGCTGAAAAAGGGGAGATACTGTTGATGGGGAACCTGAATATGCCAGATGTTAACTGGATGATATGGACTGCAGCCACATCCAAGAGCAAGGTCATTCTCGATGCCTTAAAGGGGGCATGCCTTAGACAGCTAGTGGTGGAACACACTCTGGAGGGAGCAATATTAGACCTGGTACTCTCAAATGGAGAGTGGATCACAAATTTAAAAGTCAGTAGACATCTGGGAACAAGCGACCACTGCACAGTGTGCTTCACAATAAATACAACCATGGAGACAAGCCATACAAAGACAAGGATACTGGACTTTAGAAGGGCTGACTTTGGCATAATGGGTGAATACCTGAGGAATGCATTAGCAAATGGCCAGAAAGGAAGGGTGGAAAAACAATGGAGAAAAATCAAAACTGCCATGATGGAGGCAATAAGCCTTTGTGTGAAACAAATAAAGAAAACAAAGTGGAATAAAAAAACACTATGGTTCTCAAAAGAGGTGTCAGGGAAGGTTAAGAAGAAAAAGGCTGCATTCAAAAAGTATAAGGAGTCACAGAAGGAGCATGACAGGGAACTGTATCAATTAAAGCAGAAAGAAGTGGGGAAGGCAGTCAGAAAAGCAAAGGCCCAAACCGAGGAAAAGATAGCCAACTCAGTTAAGAAGGGGGATAAAACCTTTTATAGGTACATTAGGGAGCATAGAAAGGTTAAGGGAGGGATAGTGAAAATTAATAAAGGAGAGGGGAGGTGGGCAGAGGGAGACAGTGAAAAGGCAGAGATACTGAATGAATACTTTTGCACAGTATTCACAAAAGAAGAAGAGGAGGAGTTACCTAAACCAAACAGTAGAAGCACTCTGGGTAGTGGGGTTGACGCCAGTCCATTTACAGAAGAAAGAGTCCTGAAAGAACTCCCAAAACTCAAAGTGGACAAAGCAATTTGGCCTGATGGGATTCACCCTAGAATCCTAAAAGAGCTAAGGGAGGACCTAGTGACACCACTAACCACACTTTTTAACAAATCATGGGAAGATGGGGTAGTACTTGAGGACTGGAGGAGGGCAGATGTGATTCCCCTTCACAAAAGCGAGAGCAAGGCACAAGCAGGAAACTTACAGACCTGTTAGTTTGACCTCAGTGGTGGGGAAAAATGATGGAATCACTTCTGAAAGAAAGAATTGTTCAGTACCCTAGAGGCCAGTGGGGCACAGGACCCAAAGCAGCATGGATCCACAGCAGGAAGGTCATGTCAGACGAATCTAATCGATTTCTTTGACTGGGTGACCAAAGTAATAGACCAGGAAGGGGCTGTGGATATGGCCTACCTAGACTTTAGCAAGGCATTTGACACAGTCCCGCACAAAAGATTAATAATCAAGTTAGCCAGCCTGGGAGTGGGTCCCAGGGTGGTATCCTGGGTAGCAAACTGGCTGCACAACAGGACACAGAAGGTAATGGTGAATGGAACACATTCTGAAGAAAAGGGAGGGTTACTAGTGGAGTACCTCAGGGCTCAGTACTGGGTCCAGTCTTCTTTAACATCTTTATAGGTGACATTGCAGAGGGTCTGGAAGGAAAGGTATGCCTCTTTGCAGATGACACAAAGATCTGTAACAGAGTTGATACACAAGGGGAGTAGAAAGGATGAGAAGGGACTTGGCAAGGTTGGAGGAATGGTCAGACATATGGCAACTTAGATTCAATGCAAAGAAGTGCAAAGCAATGCACCTGGGAAATAAAAATCCAGGAGAAGAGCACACAATAGCAGGGGAGGTACTAACAACAATAATGGAAAGGGATCGGGGTGTAGTCATATCAGATGACCTAAAGGTGGGTAAGCAATGTGAGAAGTCAGCAAGGAGAGCCGGGGGATACTGGAATGCATAGGAAGGGGCATCACAAGTAGAAAAAGGGAAGTGGTTATCCCTCTGTACAGACAGTTGGTGAGACCCCATCTGGAGTACTGTGTGCAGTTTTGGAGACCTCATCTATGCAAGGACATAGGTTGGAAGCAGTCAAGAGGAGGGCACCTAAAATGGTGCAGGGTCTACATCAGAAATCATATGAAGAGAGACTGAGAGAGCTTAATATGTATATCCTTGATGAAAGGAGGGACAGGGGGGACATGATAGAAACTTTTAAGTACCTCAAGGGAATCAACAAAGTCCAGGAGGGTAGCATCTTTCAGAAAAAGAGATGTGTAAGAAGAAGGGGGCACAATTTAAAGTTAGGGGGGACAGCTCAGGGGTAATGTGAGGAAATTCTTTTTCCGAGAGAGTGGTGGACACATGGAACCGCTTTCCTGGAGAGGTTGTGGGGTCTAAAACAGTGGGGGAATTCAAATATGCATGGGACAGACATAAGACAATTATAGTGGGGGGTTGCAGGAAGTAGGCTGTTGGTTAACTAGAATCTGCAGCTTATCCAATAGTTAGGGAGATGGACAGACTGGGTGGGCCAAGTGGTCCTTACCTGCCGTCAAAGTCTATGTTTCTATGTTTCTATGGAGGGAGGGATGTTTAAGAGGGAGGTTAGAAGACATTTCTTCACAGAAAGGGTGGTGAGCAAATGGAATGCACTGCAAGAAGACATGATCTCATTGAGGACAGTAGGCAGCTTCAGGAGAGGCTAGGATAACTATAGGGGCAAGATAAAGGAAATGGAAGGGGGTGTAGTGGAAAGGTAGGGAAGGGGGATCAGGGATACTAGCCTGAGCTAAAAACCTGCACAATGAGCAGACTAGATAGACCAAAAATCGGAATTCTGCTTTCTTCTTCATATGTTTCTATGTTAATATGACATTGCAGCCTTAAATAAAAATGTTAACTCTTTCAGAAAACAGCCTACTATTCTGTGTGATAAATAATCTATTCTTTTAACTATATAATATGGATAAATAAGAGATTATACCTTATAGCTGCAGTTTCTTATATTTTCTTGGTTGCTAATCAATACAAATCACAATCCTTAATGATCCTACAAGGGGCACAAAAAAATGCCCCATCCCCCTCAGTAGCGGTGGCGGCAGCAACCCACCGCCTGCCCGCACACTCCGCCACTGACTGACACCATAGGTAGGGCTGTATGCCCATTGGTCCCTGGCGTGAGCCAATAGGCATGCAGCCCATACCGTACTACACATTCAGATATGTAGATGATCATTCACATATGGACTAATGTCATGCGATCTGAGCACACCCATTGGCTCACGCTGTGGACCAATGGGCATAGCAGCCCTACGGTGTCAGTCGACGAAGTATAGTGTGCGGCGAGCGGTGCTTGCCACCTCCGCTGACGAGGGCGGGCGGTGGGGCTCAGTGGGCGGGTGGAGAGGGAGGCAGCCACGGACCATCAGGGATATTGGTCTCAATATTTTTAATACAAATGCCCGCGATCGGGCTGTGAGTGGTCCACTGGACCGCCAGAGATATAGAACTTAATTTTTTTAATACAAATGGCCCACGATCGGGCTGCGAGCAGTCCACTGAACCACCAGGGATATAGGACTTTTATCTTTTTTAATACAAATACCCACGATCGGGCTGCGAGCAGTCCACTGGACCACCAGGGATATAGGACGTGAATTGTTTTATACCTAAGCCCGTGATTGGGCTGACAGTGGTCCACTTGACCACCAAGGATATAGGATGTGAGTATTTCTATACTTAAGCCCGTGATCGGGCTGACAGCAGTGCACTGGACCACCAGGGATGTAGGACGTTATTTATTTCAACAGATGCCTGCGATCAGGCATGGGGGGCGCCACCACGGAAGTGCAGCCAGAGCTCGGGTGGCCATCCACAGGTGGCAGCTGCCATGTTGCACCCTGCAATACAGCAGTTCACCTGTGGGTGGCCAGCCATTGTTCTTTTTTTGGGGGGCTCACCTGTGTGCAGCACAAGTAAGGGTTGTGCATGCATGGACTCAGTACATCCCGGGCTGAATATCAGGATGTGCGGAGTATACATGGGCACGCCCCTCCCACCTGTGCCACATACATTACTGATGTGCTCTGGAGCATCGGGATTTGTGCCAGGCACAATCCCCTTTTGAATATCGCACTAGGGTGCATCACTGGGTTGCACATGGTGCAACACTGTTGCGCCATGCGCAACCCTTTTGAATATCTGGGCCTTGGTGCACAAAAATGACAAAATAACACATTAATGAGTCAACATTACATTTTGCAAACACAGGCTCCTAACTTTGCTACATTTCAATATTTTTACCCCAAATTCTTCACCTGCAGCCCAATCAGCTCTAGCCAGAGTTTGTTTTCTAAATTGACAGTGGTGGTAATTGTTTTTCCCATTGTGCCTGTTCAGTTTGTTAAAGCAGCATGCCAAGCAAAGGGCACTGTTCACCGTTGCTACTTACAGAACAAACATACCCAGCTCCCTGAAATTGCAGCCAGCACCAAGTGTGCACCTGCATGAGGGCATACCAGCTAAAGGACATCTTCTAGGGCAATATTACAGTGGTGTCTGTAGGGTCTGAAGGCCACTCTGCATATTAAGGGAAACAATCTCTAAGGCACTCCAAAACTTTACAGATTGGGCAAGGCACCTTCCCTCAGGGAACAGTTCCCAACAAAACTCAAAAAAGAAAGGAAAGCCCAACACAGCCACCAGAAACTGCCACCCTGCTCCTCCAAAACCAACAAACTACAAACACACTGATTCAGACACAGCATCAATTTATGATGACCATAATGCAGAGCTTGCAGAGATGACCAACTCCCAGGCAACAGTTAACCCAGAACCAACACCACCAAGACTTCCAGTGGACCCTAACCCAGCTGACCCACACCCAAATAATCATTATCACTCTGGCAAGGAATCCGGGAAAGAGTCAGAAGGAGAGGGAGAACTAATGAAGCAAGACCCACAATCCCTAACTGCCAAATTCTGCTTTCTGAACCAAATCCCCAATCTGGAAAAGGTGATAAAGTCCACATTGAGATTCAAAGAAGCACCACCACCAACAGCAGATTCCAAGCTCTTGTCCTCGATAAAAACATTGGCCAAAGTCTCAGACACATTTCCAGTATGTGACTCTGTTGACGAGGTGGTCTTCAAGGAATAGGGTGCTATCGAACCCACCAGGATTCCAGATCAAAGGTTCTGGAATAAGATATATCTCCTCCAAGGGGACAAACTCAAGTTAGGGTGCTCTGTGCCAATAGTGGATCCACAAATCACATCAGTCACTAAAAAGACAACAGAAGGAGTGACTGCCTTGAAAGACCTCACAGATAGGAAAGTGGAAGAGATGCTTAAAAACAATTTTGAGCTGGCAGGATTACTTATCGGGGCAAATATATGCAAAAACTGGGCACAAATCCTCTGGATGCAAAACATCCAGAAGATACTGACCCCAACACAGCAGAGACCATGTTGAGGGAACAGGCCATCCACTCAGTGAAGTACCTCATGGATATAGCAGTAGATTCATTTAGAATGAATACCCGGTTGTGGGCATGATCGACTGGGTAAGAAGAACCAGCTGGCTTAAAATATGGGATGCTGACCTAGAATCAAAAGTACACTTCAAGGGCTCCCTGTTATTCAGAGAAGGACTAGAGAAATACCTGAAGGGGAAGAAAGAAGGTAAATCAATGGCCAATATAAGGATCCAGGCATCACCTACCTACCATTCAGTGCAAGACTGAGAAAGAACTGTAACTTTTGTGCCAGGTGTGCTAATTTCAGCGCCAACAAAAACCACAATTTTCAACCCCAGTTCAACAGAAACTTCTAATACTGACCCCGTAATAGATACCAGTCCAACTGAGGCTGACCATATAATTCTTTCAAACTGAAACAAACCTCACAATGAGTACCCACAAGGGACGAGCTACCCCCCACTCATAGGGGCTCATCTTCAACAATTCATGGATACCTGGAGTAGAATGACAAGGGACAACAGTGTCAGGGAAATAATCCAAAAAGGATACTCCATAGAGCTGACAGAGATCCTACAAAGAAACTGGCTAATAACATCACTGATGTTATGAAAGAAGGCCACCCCACAACAGAACCAAGGGATCCTAGACGACCTAATAGTCACAAGAACAATAGTACTGGTCCCACAGCAGGAACAAGGGGTAGGATTCTATTCCATATTCTTTATGAATCCAAAGAAAATGTGAGACCTCCGGCCCATACTGGACTTATCTTAAATCACTTCGTATACCCCAAGCAGTTCAAAATGGAAACAATATGATTGACCATCAGAGCGATAAGACAAGGGCATCACAGCTGCTGAAAGTTCAGTGCACTCCTGTGGGAACTTACTCTTAATGGTGTCTACAAGGTGCTGCCAAGTGGCTACCTGAAATATTCAGTCCCAAACAACACCAATCCTTACAGTGACTGAAGAAACATCAACAGGCTGTATTGCTGTGTAGAAGAAGAAGAATCTCTTTATAGTGTATGGTGAAGGCTTGTTCTGGATGGAAATCCATCCAAGCTGAAATGTTGTTGTACCACAGTTCAAAGGTCGTGGAATGCAATAAAACCACACTGTGGTGCAACAACATTTCGGCTCATTTTGAAAGAGAATGAGCTGCACTGTTCCACAGAACAGCTGCGGGGACAGAAATGGCAGTATCAACCAGATAGTAAGTGGGAGTCAGCAGCACCAATCACTTGAACCCACAAGTTTATCAGGATCATCCAGATAAGTCTTCAAAATGCAGTCTATAACTAAAATACACCTACAGGATCAACCAAATATTTAAAAATTATTTACATGAAGGAAAATTATTCCTCCCTACTTAGTCCTCTCACTTAGAGAGAGATACCGCTGCCATGTTTTTTTTCTGCAAATCTCACCCACTTAAAACTTTCAACCAATAGCAGCTCACACCATAGACATAGGGACAGCTGGACCCCAGCAACCACACCACTACTGACACTAGTGACCAACATCAGAAAAACTGAATAAAACACAGCAGCAAAAATGTATTTTTCTGTTCGAAAACATATAACACTTTTTCCACTCTATTTTTAGGGGCATCATACACTATAAAAAATAGTGGATGTGCAACTCAATGCCAAACCAGTGTGTTATGCTGCCTCAGGGTTCTGATTCCCACAGACCTCTTGAGCTTCACTCTCGAGGTCACAGGGAATCAGAATCCTTCAGTGGCACATCATGCTGGTTGTGCGTAGTTGCCCATCCACTGTTCTGTATGTTATGAATGTTACATACAGTAGACGCAAATTAGAACCAGCCTGGCCACACTTGATCCTGTGTTTCGAGTTTCAACTACCCTTCCTCAGGAGCCATGGTCAAGGAGCGGTGATGTCACAGTTTATACACAATCCTTCAATACAAATCATCTTTCTATTTAAATGCACCAATCAGCAGTGCTTTCAAATAAAAATTAGATAGGTGTGCAGAGGTAAAAACAGTGATATGACTAACATGTAGAGCAGTCTTATTTGGACCTATCATAAAGCAAAATGCATTCATTTTTATTAAAACATAAGGCTGCTAAACAGCCAAATGAACCGGTCCAAACGAAATGTCATAGGAAAAGCACGGCAACTAATTCACTTTTCAGGTGTGACAGAGCCCATCCTAACTCACTAAAAACTCAATTCCTTATGGGTAATTTTTGAGATTATTTAGGAATTGCAGTAATAAAACTGATTTCATTGCATAGGCAGAACATCACTGCTCCTTGACCACTTGTAACATTTGTAATAAAGAATTCAGTTATGTACAACCTCATGGAAACTATAGTTAAGGAAGGTAGGCAGTATTGAGAGGAGCATAGTCTTCATGATGCAGGGCAGCTTGGGTTTATGGGATGGAGATAATGTGAAACAAATCTGATTGAATTCTTTGACTGGGTTACAAAACAGTGAATAGGAGGTCATGCAGTGGACATCCTCAACCTGAATTTCAGCAAAGTCTTTGACTCCGTACCCCACAAGAGGTTGGTAGGAATGTTGGTAGATAGTACAAAGGGAAAAAGAAAGGGCAGCCAGCCTCAAAATCAACAACTGTGAGTTGTTGCACATGCACAGAAACCTCCGGTGACCATCTTCAAGGCAGCGGACAGTGCTGTGTTCCTCCATCAGCTTGGCTGCAGCCATACCAGCTTTGGTCAGAGTTTGTTTTCTTAGGAATGTATCTATCACAAATACTGACAAATATGGTGCAGAAGCTTTCAAGGGAAACATTTGCATCAGTGATCGACTCAAGAAAAGACCATTCATTTTCTCTAAGGGTTAATTTCAGTCCATCAATATTAGAGGTATCCAACTTTTCGACATAGATGTAAACTGGGTGCCTATCATCCCTTTTAACTGTCCAATTACAAAAGACTGGGGAGTGGTCGCTCAATACATCCAAGAGCACCTCAGAGCTAGTGATCCTGGATGGATGAATAAAAACAACTCAATCCAGAATGGTACCATAACATGTCTTATAGTTAGGCCTCACAATTTAATTTATAACTTGTTGCACTCCTTTCTCCTGAAATAAATCCTGTGCCATATGTTTATTATCTCCCCAGCTAATATTAAAGTCTCTAATTAATATCCACTCAGGATTGGCAGGCAGGGATTTCTTAAAAGCAGAAACAGTTTCTAAACCAACATCACCTTTACCTGGGTGTAGGCAGTACTAACTGTCATGCAATTCCCTCTCCCAAATGTGATGTCAATGGAGAGAAAATTAATCCTGCTAGTAATAAACTGAAAAGGGTACTCCTTAGCTTGTAACGTAGAAGCGACATAAATAATATTGCCACCTCTTCTTTTCCTAACCCTGTCCTGCCTAAAAGAAGAGTAACCATTAAGTTTTACTTCATCAGAACAGATCTTGCTGCTCAACCAAGTCTTGGATAGTGCTATGACATCAAAGTTATTAGCGTCAACCCAAGCTTCAAACTGATCCCATTTGGCAAGGATGCTAACACTAACTATTTTAAATAGTTTACGTGTGCACTAGATGTGGGCTCTCTTGCCAAACTGTTTCCATTGATGGGGCCTGGATGAGGATGCACAGATTCTAGATGGGGGTGGTGGTGTCCCTGAACCCGAGAAGTCTCAGTAACAAAAAGGATGATGTGCAGGTTCTAGTAACAGAAGGACAGGTGGACATTGTGGCAGTTACTAAGAGTTGGGCCACACCTAACCATGAATGGGATCTCTCAATCCCTGGGTATACAGTATACAGGAGGGACAGAGCTGTAGGGAAAGGGGAGGTGATTGTTTATATCAGAGATGGTATAACATGTATGAGGGAGGAATCAGATGAAGGGAGGATGGAAGTAATGTTGAGTTCAGTTACTGTCCAACAGAAGAAGGAAAGTGAGGGTAGGAGTGGTTTATTGATCACCCATCCAGGAAGAGGAAAGGGCAGGGAATTAAATTCACAAATATTTAATTCTGCAGGAAAGGGTAAGGTGGTAATAGTGGAAGACTTCAACTTGCCCAAGACAAACTGAAGCGTACTGACAATGCAATGTTCCAGGAGTCAAGTTATCCAAGAAGTATTGCAGAATGAGTTCCTGACTCAGGGAGTCAGATAACCCCCCCCCTGGGAGGGGGCAATTCTTAATCTAGTGCTCACAAATGGGGAGCAAGTACAAGATATAAAGGGCAAGCAGCCGTCGGGTGGAAGTGATCATAACACAGAGTGGTTCCAGCTAGATATGGGCAGGAAGAACATTCCCACTAACACCAAAGTCCTGGACTTTAGAAGGGCAGGCCTTAGGAAGATAGGCAAATTGTTAAGGATGTGTCTCATGGACAACAGGGCAAATATAGGGGTGGACTAAAAGTGGTCCATTGTTAAGAAGGGAATAATAGCTGCAACAGAGGAGTGTGTGATGTTAGGGGAAGAACTCAAGGATCAGAGCAACCAACTGGTTGAGTAATGACATTGCCAGGCAGAAAGGATTAAGAAGTTAGCTTATAGAAAAATCAAGAAAACCAAGAGAGATGAGGACAGAAAAAAGTACCTAAATATTACTAGTGAGGCAAGTATAGCAATCAGGAGGGCTAAAGCTCAGAAAAAACTGCCATTAGCAGAGGGAATTAAGAAAAGAAAGAAAGCCTTTTTTCAATACATAAGTGAGAAAAGGGACAAGGAGGATGGTATTGTTAAGCTTTGAAAAGGGAATGGGTGGATGGAGGAGACTGGGGAAAAGCAGAGGTACTAAGTGAACACTTCTGTTCCGTCTTCACCAGGGAGAAAGATGGACTGGTGCCGGCAGGGGGAGAAGAGGAGCAGTGAGCAGGAATTGGCGATAAAGGGGGATACAATGTTGAAAGGGCTGCTAGCATTGAAGGTAGACAAATCTCCAGGCCCAGATGGAGTATATCCAAGGGTTCTGAGGGAACTGGCAGAGGAAGTTGTGGAGACACTGGTAGACTTGTTCAATAGTCCACAAGAATCAGGAGTGATACCAGAAGACTGGAGAACAGTATATGTGGTGCCCCTCCAAAACAGCAGTCCTAAAGATGACCCAGGGAATTACAGACTGGTCAATTTGACTCCAGTTGTGTACCATCTCATGGAAACTATACTTAAAGAAAGGTAGGCAGAGTATCTACAGCAGCATAGTCTTCATGATGCAAGGAAGCATGTGTTTATGAGATGGAGATCATGTGAAACAAATCTGACTGAATTATTTGACTGGGTCAGAAAAACAGTGGATAGGGGGTCATGCAGAGGATATCCTCAACCTGGATTTCAGCAAAGCCTTTGATTCTGTACCCACAAGAGGTTGGTAATAATGTTGGGGGATCCAGGGACTGAGGAGAAGATGACTGGATGTGTACAAAATTGGCTGGGGAACAGAGCCTAGAAGGTACTGGTGCGGGGCGAATTATCTAACACCAGAGAGGTCACTAGTGAGGTCCCACAGGACTCAGTGCTAGGGCCAGTATTGTTGAACGTCTTTATTAATGATACTGGAGATGGTATTAAGGGCAAAATGTGCCTTTTCATAGATGCCACCAAGATCTGTGGGAGGGTGGACTCGATCAAAAAGAATACAGGACTTAAGGGAGTATCTTAAAAAAAACTTCAGAGGTGGTCTGGGATTTGGCAGCTTGGATTCAATGCCAAAAAATGCAGTTATTATAATTATTTATTATTACTCAATACCGTGCAGGAAAGCAGCAGCAAAGGATAATAAGATATTGCAATGCACAGTCGTCTTGCAGTCTGCCGGACCAAAGAGGAGGACAAAGAGGTTCCGTCAGGTGCAGGGTGTTGCTCCTGAAACTTAACTTTTATTTTTGTCTTTTTTTTTTAGCTCCATTTCAGAGTGGGTTGTTAGGGGTACAGTCTGGGACTTTGGAGGAATCAGTGCAGATGTTTCTGCACTAACATCGGGTTTTAAAATCATGAATTCATTGATTACTCGACTTGTATTTTTAAAACTGTCCTTTTCCTTTGGGGTTTTGCTGACTTTATTTTAGGTACAAGGCAGGGAAGCTTGAGTTTGGGACAGAGGGTATTTGAGTGACTGGGTTGATTGTTTTTTCAGCAGATTGGCACCAGAGGATGCCAGCCAATCAGAAGGGAGGAATAAGGCACCAAGTTTAAGTTTTAAACAAAGAAAAGGCAGCTTTACCACAGGAGAGCATTGTCTTGCAGGCGGCCGGACTGAGAGGAGGATAAAGAAGCTCCGATGGGGGCAGGGAGTTGCTCCGGAAACTTAACTTTTCTTTTTTTTCCTTTTTTAGGTCCATTTCAGAGTGGGTTGTTACGGGTACAGTCTGAGACGTTGGAGGAGTGAGTGCAGAAACAATGGGTTTTAAAATCACTATTTCATTGATTACTCAACTTGTATTTTTAAAGCTGTCCTTTTTCTTTGGGGTTTTGCTGATTTTATTTTAGGTACAAGGGCAGGGAAGGACAGTTTAGACAGCAAAGCATGAGGTGACAGAGAGCAGAAGGGGAGATGCAGGGAGTGGTGCAGTGCAGTGGGTGCGGGGCAGCCATCTTCAGGAGTACATTCTGGGTACTGCGGTGCTGCCCCATAAGCAGGCACCTCTCTGAGCTGAGGGCAGAGGTGGGTAGTCTGCAGGTCAAGCTGTCAGGAATACTGAGGACCTTTGCCCCCACACAGAGGCCACCGTGTCCCCAACCACTGCTGCAATGCTTGCCTGGGTGGGGGGCTGGATGGACTACAGTGGGCTCAGGGAGGCTGAGGGAGGTGGGTCAGAGATGTATCGCCCATCTGGTCCAACTTAGAGACTCCTATGTTATCCTGGAGGAGTGGAAGGGACCCATAAGGGAACCTAAAGTTATGACCAGGGAGGCTGATCGGGTCCTCCAGGAGGGAGACCCAGGGATGGGAGGTGGAGGACCCCAGAGGGAAAGGAAGTTACTCCTGGTGGGAGACTCAGTTGTCCAGGAAATAGATTTGAGCACAGGTAGCGGGAAGGAAAGGGAGGTTAAATGCTTTCCAGGAGGCACAACTCAGAGAGAGGGGGACTGGATCCAGAGGATCACTAAAGTAGTAGTAAAGAGAGGGAGGCTGGAGGTCACTGTCCACCTGGGGCAAATTACCTAGCCAGGGACAAAGCAAGCACAGAGCAGATGCAGGAGGACTTCAAGGAGTTAGGAGGGTGCTGGGCGGGGTAGTGAGCTCTGTGACATTCTGGAAGGTGCTGCCAGTCCACAGCAGAGGGAGGCCAGAATTATCCACATCAGAAGCTTCAACACTTGATTGGCAGGCTGGTGGTGGTAAAAGGGTTATGGCTTCACTGGCGACTGGAGACCCACCTGGAATGATGTAGATCTGTACAATTGCGATGGCCTACATCCATCCAGGAAGGGGACAGTGGTCCTCAATGAATGGTTTAGACACTTAATTTGCAAGCATTTAAACTAGCCAAGGGGCTGGGGGTGATGGGAGCAGGGACAATCAAGCAGCCCACCTCCACAGGTTAGAGCAGCCAGCAAGGAGGATCAGTAGGGTAAGCTGATGACAGGTACACCTGAACCAGCTATAAAGGGTATGGCAGAGGAAGAGAGGCAGCAAAAGAAGGAAATTAGAGTTGGAGGGAAGAAACAAGAGGGCAATAATGGGAATAGAATGGGGGCAAGCAGTAAAACGCAGAAGGCCATGTATACAAATGACCACAGCCTGGTAAATAACATCCCAGACCTGGCGGCCTTGATGGCAGAGGCTGACCTGGACATAGTGGCAATAACTGAGACACGGTACACTGTAAACCACAACTGGGTGGTAAATGTACCAGGTTATGCTCTATTCAGAAGGAATAGGGAGGGTAAAAAAAGGGGGGTGACCCTGTACATCAGGGAAGGTATAAAAGCAACTGTGGTACAGGGTAAACAGGGAGAGCCTGAGGCACTGTGGGTCACCCTTGAGCCTGGCAATGGCACAGCAATTTGCACAGGGGTGATCTACAGGCCTCCAGCTAGGGGGAAGGAGGTGGATAGGGGGCTAGCGCAAGAAATACTTGAGATGACAACAAAAGGAGAGTTCCTGCTGCTGGGTGATTTTAATATGCCATATGTGGATTGCCTCAGCCTGGAGTCATGACATCTTGTACTTCCTGCAGAGGGCAGACCTCAGGCAGCTAATTCTAGAACCTACCAGAGACATGGTGATTCTGGATCTAGTACTGACCAATGGAGAGAGAGAATCATGGAAGTCCAGGTGGAAGGTCACCTGGGGTCCAACGACCACCACACAGTGTGATTTAACATGTGTACAGGGTCGCAGTTGAGCCACATAAAGGCAAGAGTCTTGGATTTCAGGAGGGCAGAATTTGCTAGGATGAGAATATGTATTAAAGAAGCCCTCGCGAGGAGGGAAGCAAGAGGGAGAGTTGAGAGTCAGTGGTCACACCTGAAAGGAGCCATAGGAGAGGTGACAAGCAAGTGTATTAGGCTGAGAAACAAGAGCAAGTGAAGAAAGAAGCCACTGTGGGTCTCAAAAGGTGTAGCAGAGAAAGTAAGGGCCAAAAGGTTGGCTTTCCGAAAATATAAGTAGACACAGAAGGAAGAGGATAGGGTGGTGTACCTAAATTTTTTGAAGGAAACAGGGAAAGCTGTTAGGAGTGCAAAGCTACAAACTGAGGAAAGATTAGCATAGATGGTGAAGAAAGGGAACCAGACATTCTATAGGTACATCAGTGAAAGAAGGAAGTCCAGGGGTGGGATTGTAAGACTCAGAAGGGATGAAGGGGAGTGTGTGGAGGGAGACCTGGAAAAGGCAGCTACACTGAATGAATACTTCTGTTCAGCATTCACTGAAGAAGGGGAGGAACAGGGACCACAGCGAGGCATCAGATACAAAGAGGGAAGGGAGAGAAGAGAGAGTCCTAGAGGAATTCACAAAACTGAAGGCAATGGGACCAGATGGCATACATCCAAGGATATTAAAGGAACTACAGATGGAGCTGGCAGCCATGTTCAGCGAGTCATTCAACACAGTAGTGGTTCCAGAGGACTGAAGGAGGGCACATGTAGTCCTTCATCACAAAAATGGTAGCAGGGAGGAAGCAGGAAACTATAGGGTGGTCAGCCTCACCTTAATAGTGGGGAAGATTATGGAGGTACTGCTTAAGTAAAGGATGGTGGAACACTTGGAATCCAGTGGAGCCCATGATCTGAGGCAGCATGGATTCACAGCAGGAAGGATATGTCAAACAAATCTGACAGATTTTTTGACAGGGTGACAAAGGAGGTGGACCGTGGGGGAGCGGTACATGTCCCCTACCTCGATTTCAGCAAGGCCGTCAACACCATTCCACATAAAAGACTGGTTAACAAATTGGGTAGTTAATGACTAAAAAGCAATTGCATTCCTGAAGACAATAATGTGCTCACTGTCATGTAGTTCACAAAAGCATCCCAGTCTGGAAAATTCCTTTAAAGATCATGTGCAACGGTTTTTGCATATTTTCTATAAAAGCTTGAAAAGCTGACATTCAAGTCCCTGTGTCATGATTAGTGTTTCCTGAAAATTTCATGCTGTTTGATTTTGTGGTTTTCTTTAAATCAGCATTTGTTAACTTGCTCTACAGTGGATGAAAACAGTGGAGTTATTTTTGTCCTCTCAGTCAAACTTAGAGTGTGATGACATCATTTTGGAGTAGCTTACTGTTTCAGATTCCCAATCAGAGCAGCACTCTGTAGAGTTAATGGTTTGCTGAGCTCTCCAAGTTTCTTACAAACCCAGTTTCTGGTTTGTGTTTAGATAGATCAACTTAAAACATATCATTATTGTCTGATAAAAAGCTAATCATTTTAATTTCAATGCTGAATTGAAGTGGTGGAAATCTTTCTCTGTGAGAAATCAGCTTGTCTGTATCAAAGCTTTCAGTTCTTTCTAATCAAAAATCTGATTTTTTTTCTAACTATATAGCACAGGGTCGCGATGTTTAATGAATATAAAATAAATCTAAATGTTCATTCACAGAAACAGTTTGTCTTTGATGTAACCTTCATAAATATGTTCATGTAAGAACATTTTTTTTTATGTCAGAGTGACAAACAGTACATGTGCTTGAAATACTGTAGCAGAGTATGACAGGCACCTGTCTGAACTCACAAATTTCAGTTCTTTGGTGGTTTCTGTGTGAAAATATATCATGTACGTGTACAACTAGAAACACTATGTGGCATCCCGATGCACCATGTCTCTGCCCCACAGTTGAGGCAGCTGCAGTCTACTGCCACATGTCCCTGCCCCACAAGCCCCCTGCCTTCTACTCAACATGCAAGACTGCTGCATCCTGCTGCCCACTGTCTTCTCCCACACAGCCAGGGATTGTGCACCCTGCTGCCTCCATCCCCTGCCTAAAGAATCAGGGCTGCTGCACCCTGCCACCCCCTGCCCAAACTATTGAGGATGATGCACCCTGCTGCCCTCTGTTCCTCACCCTCACAGTTAGGGAAGCTGCACCTGTTGACCCCTGTTCCTGTCTCCACAGTCAGGGCTGCTGTGCCGTGCTAAGCCCTAGTGTGCCAGGTCCCCTGCCTCCACAGCTGGGGCTGCTGCACCATGCTGCCCTAGCCACCAGAGGTGGGGCTTTTGCTACACCCTGCTACCCACTTCCATTGCCCCAAATGGGCAGGGCTGCTGCACCATCTGTACCCCATCTCAAAGTCAGGGCTGCTGTACCCTGATGCCCCCTGTGTTCTGCACCACAGTCAAGGCTTCTGCATCGTGCTGTCCTCTATCCCTTGTCACCAGAGACAGGGCTCCTGCACCCTGCTCCTTTCTACACAGTTGGGGTTGCCATGGCCTGCTGTGCTTTAGTTCCCCATGCCACTGTAGTTTGGGCTGCTGCACCATACTGCCACTTACCACAAGAAGCAGGACATTTGCTGCACCCTGTTGCATGCCTCCACAGTTGAGGCAGTTGCACCCTGCTGTCCCCTGCCACCAGAGTCATATCCTTTGCTATACCCTGCTGCCCACATGCCTTGTCCCAGACAGGCATAGTGCTGCACCCCATCCCACAGTTTGGGCTGCTGTATCCTGATGCCACCCCTATCTCCTGCCCAAACATTCAGGGCTGCTACACCCTGCTGCTCTCTGTCCCCACGATCACAGTCAGGGCCATGGCACCTTGTTGCCCCCTGTCCCTGTCTCCACAATCAGGGCTGCTGTGCTGTGCTACACCCTAGAATCTCATGCTGTCTGCATCCACATTTGGGGCTGCTGAGCCCTGCTACACATTTCCATTGCCCCAAATGGGCTGGGCTGCTGCACAACGTACTCCATGTACCACTGTCAGGGTTGCTATATCCTGATGTCCACCTGTGTCCTGCTCCACAGTCAAGGCTTCTGCACCATGCTGTCCTTTGTCTCCTGTCACCGTTGTGTCCTGCTGCATCACACAGTCCCTTGCCTCCACAGGAAGGGGACAGGGTGCAGCAAATGCCCTTACTCTTGTGCTGCACCCTTCCCAAACAGTTGGGGTTGCTGCACCCTGCTACCCTCTCTCTCTCTCACCCTCACAGTCAGTGACATTGCACGTGTTGCTCCCTGTTCTTGTCTCAGCAGAGTGTAGCAAAGGATCTGACTCTGGTGACAGAGGGACAGCAGGGTGCTACTGCTTCAACTGTGGAGGCATGCAACAGGGTGCAGCAAATGCCCTGAATCTTGCGGCAAGTGGCAGCATGGTGCAGCAGCCCTAATTGCAGAGGTATGGGTCTCTAGGGCACAGCAGGCCACAGCAACCACAACTGTGTAGAAAGGAGCAGGGTGCAGCAACCCTGTCTGTGGTGCTAGGTGATAGAAAACAGCATGGTGCAGAAGCCTCGACTGCGGGGCAGGACACATGGGGCGTCAGGGTACAGCAGCCCTGACTGTGAGATGGGGTATACTTGGTGTAGCAGCCCTGCCCATGGAGGCAGGAAACATGGCACTTTAGAGCCTAACGCAGCATAGCAACCTTGACCGTGGAGACAGGAACAGGGGGCAACAGGTGCAGCTTCCCTAACTGTGAGGGTGGGGGAGATAGGGCAGCAGGGTTCAGCAACCCCAATTGTTGGGCAGGGATCAGCAGTGTGCAGTAGTCCTGATTCTTTAGGCAAATGATGGAGGCAGCAGGGTGCACAATCCATGACTTTGTGGGAGATGACAGTGGGCAGCAGGGTGCAGCAACCTTGAATAAGGAGCAGAAGGCAGGGAGCTTGTGAGGTAGGGGACTGGTGGCAGTAGACTGCAGCTGCCTCAACTGTGGGGCAGAGACACAGTGCATCAGGATGCCGCATAGTGGCTCTAGTTGTACACGTACATGATGTATTTTCACACAGAAACCACCAAAGAGCTTAAATTTGTGAGTTCTGACAGTACATGTGCTTGAAATACTGTAGCAGAGTGTGACAAGCACCTGTTTGTCAATCTGACATGAAAAGAAAATGTTCTTACGTGACTGTTTTTATGAAGGCTACATCAAAGACAAACTGTTTCTGTGAATGAACAAAATTTAGATTTATTTTATATTTGTTAAACGGCCCTGTGTTATATAGTTAGAAAAGAACTGAGGTTTGATTAGAAAGAACAGAGCTGTGATACAAACAATCTGATTTCTCACAGAAAAAGATTTCCACTACTTCAATTCAGCATTAGAACTGAAATGATCAGTTTTGTAAAGGAAAATAATTATATATTTTAAGCTGATCCATCTAAACACAAACCAGAGACTGGGTTTGTAAGGAACCTGGAGAGCTCAGCAATCCATAAACTCTACAGAGTGCTGCTCTGATTGGGGAATGTGAAACAGCAAGCTACTCCAAAATGATGTCATCGCTCTATAAGTTTGACTGAGAGGACAGAAATAACTCTACTGTTTTCAGCCTCTGTAGAGCAAGTTAACAAATGCTGATTTAAAGAAAACCACAAAACCAAACAGCATGAAATTTTCAGGAAACACTAATCATGTCACAAGGACTTGAATTTCAGCTTTTAAAGCTTTTATTAAAAATATGCAAAAACCGTTGCACATGATCTTTAAAGAATTTATTCATGTTAAAGTTGCACACAGAGCATATCAGCAAGATTTGGGAGCATTCACTGCTATCAACTGCTATCCCAGAAACCACGGCACTTTGCTAAGTGGAGCTGCCTCATGTTGGGTAGCCTGGGCGTGGGCCACAAGGTGGTGAACTGGGTTAGAAACTGGTTAGGGGACAGGAAGCAGAGGGTGGTGGTAAACGGGATCCAATCTAAGGAGAGGGGTGACCAGTGGTGTACCTCAAGGATCAGTCCTGGGATCAGTCCTTTGTAATGTCTTCATTAGTGACATTGCAGAAAGGCTGGAAGGAAAGGTTTGCCTGTTTGCAGATAACACCAAGATCTGCAACAGGGTAGACACTCCAGATGGGGTTGAGAAAATGAGGAGGGGCCTAGGAAAGCTGGAAAAATGGTCCAAAGCATGGCAACTGAGGTCCAATGTGAAGAAGTGCAAAATCATGCACCTGGGATGCAGAAGCCCTGGAGAGAGCTACAGGATGGGGGGAAGTTGCTAATGGTCACCAGGGAAGAAAGGGATATGGGGTTATCATCTCAGATGACCTAAAGGTTGCCAAGCAGAGTACAAAGGCTGTAGGAAGGGCCAGTGGCATGTTGGCATGCATAGGAAGAGGTATCACTAGCAGAAGGAGGGAGGTGGTGATACCACTATACAAAACACTGGTCAGGCCTCATCTGGAATACTTTGTACAGTTCTGGAGGCCGCATCTTTATAAGGATGTGGAAAAGATGGAGGCGGTTCAGAGAAGGGCGACTTAGCTGGTGAGGGATAGCACCAGGAGACATATGAGGAGAGATTAAAAGACCTCAATATGTATACATTGGAAGAGAGGAGGGAATCCTACCTGTATTTAATCTCGCTCTGTCTCTGCTTCCTCCTCAGACAGACACTGAAGGAATCCAGGATCCGTGAGGGCTTAGGATGCCCTCCCCAACCCCCCCGAAACTCCAGGTATGGCTGAATCTCGATCGCAATCCTGTTAGTTCAGAAAGGACTCGGCCCCACCATTGCTGCGCTCCAGCTCCCCACCGCCCCCACCACCACTCTTGGTCATCTCTCCATTATATAGCTAGTAAAGTGACACATGACCTTCGAAAACCTATCAGTCCACTTCTCCATCTGCAAGCTATCAAATTCCACCACTAGTGGCCACTGCAATTAAATATCCTCCAAACTTGTAAGATAGCTAGCTCCACCACTAGATGCCACTGTAAAGTTTCCAAAAAAAAAAAAAATCCTTATTGACAATGTCACTCTCAGTATTAATTGTTCTAGCTCTACACTCCTGGATGCCATTTCACTCATCCCCCTCATGCTCTGACATCTCCACCCCCATCTCTCTCTCCTTACACCCACCCTCCCCTCTCCCCGAACCTCCCTCTGTGAACCCCCGGCACATCACTTCTACTCAAATCCACCCTTCTTCCCCTGCATAGAATCCCCCCTTTCCTCCCCCATCAACCCTCCCCAACCTTTCACCCTTCTCTGCTCCACTCACACATGCTAAACCTAGAGGCTCTTCTCCGGTGCCTAAACTTGCGAGCTCCACCCAAAAGGCACTCAAATAGCAGACGCAAAAAGCACACTCGCCTCTTCCTACCCCTGCTACTCCTACTCCTGGCAGGTGATATACATCCCAAACCCTGGCCCCACAACAACAAAAGTTCCCCCAGCGTCATCTGCCCCCCAACTCAGTTTCTCACCAAATTCGCTCCCAAAGGGCCTCCGTATATTCCACATAAACGTCAGGAGCCTCCTCCCCAAACTAGACACCCTCTCTGTCTGGTCAGCACAGTACAAACCAGATATACTTTGTATCACAGAGATTTGGCTCTCAGGAAAAATCTCCAACCTCTCACTCGCCATACCAAACTATATCCTGTTCCGCCAGGACCGTGGCAAGCGTGGTGGAGGGGGTAGCACTGTATATCAGACACTCCATTAAGTGCTTGGTAATTTTCAAAGAATCACGCCCATCCTCCCATGAATCCTTAGTTGCTCACCTATCCTTCCCCCATCCACCCCTCTTTATATAGGTGTTCTATATACCCCTCCAAAAACCCTCACCTGACTCCCTCATCTCAGCCATCTCCTCCATCTCTTCAACCTCCTCAAATGGCGAACTCATTCTATTAGGCAATTTCAACCTAAACTGGCTCTCCTCCTCCACAAAACCAGCAGCCCTGAGGATTGAAGCCCTAAATCTCACTCAGCTAATCCAGGAACCCACCCATCTAAATCACCTATCACAAAAACACACCCTACTCGACTGGATTCTAACCTCCCACCCCCCTAGGATCACCGCCTCAGGTGTCCTTTCTGATGCCCTTAGCGACTACTGCATAACCTATTGTATCCGGAAAATCCATTCACTTCACTCCGGCCCCAAATTCATCGCTGCCCGCCCCTTACACCTCCTTGACAAATCCGCCCTTCTACGCGACCTGTCAGACACAGACTGGCTCCCTGTCCTTGCCTCACCTGACGTCGACACTGCCCTCTCCCACTTCTGCAGTATCTTCCTAAGCATATGGGACCGCCATGCACCCCTCAGGAAAGCCAGAGTTAGGAAATACCACCACTCCTGGATCACAGCTGACCTAATCTCCCTGGGTCGCATCAGAGATAAGATCTGGAGGCGTTACAAAACCTCTTTAGCTTCCAGCGACCTGCTATCATAAAACTTTTAGAAACAACTACACAAAAGCTATTCGACTATCAAAAGCCCAGTATTTCAAGGCCCAACTCGCCGCTCACCAAGCCTCCCCAGTGTCTTTCTGGAAGGTGATAAACTCTCTTATCAATCCACGCTCCAAGCAAGCCAGCCCTAGCCTAAACAATTACAGTAATATAGCCTCCGATCCGGCCATTGTATCCGAACTCTTCAACTCATTTTTCATCTCCTGCGCCAAGCCCGACTCACCCCCCCTCCAACCTCCCAACCTCCTCCACAAATCCCCCACCCTCTCACCATGGTTTCCACTTTCCCCCTTTCACACCCCTGGAAGTCTACACTTCTCTCACCTCCCTAAACCTGTCAAAATCCAGCCCAGACGGCTTGCATCCCAGTCTGCTCCGCATCTCCGCAGCTGCCATTGTCACTCCTATTACCCACATACTAAATCTCTCGATCGACACAGCCACTGTCCCCTCCACCTGGAAACTTGCCAAAATCCTACCTCTCCTTAAAGGTGGTGACCCCTTCCTCCCTGGAAATTATAGACCCATTTCTCTCCTCCCCTCCCTTGCCAAAATCCAAGAATCCCTCATGCTATCAAAGCTGTCCCCTTTCCTCTCTACAAACAGCTCCCTCTCCCCTTTTCAATCAGGGTTCAGAAAATCTCATTCCACCACCACTGCCTTACTACAAGTCACAGACTCCATTTTCTCCGCCATGGACGCTGGGCATACCATTACTGCCATTTTTATTGACCTAGCCAAAGCCTTTGATTCGGTCTCCCACCCTCTACTGCTACGCAAATTGCACTCCTTCGGCCTCGCAAATCAGGCCATAAACTGGTTCCATTCCTACCTCCAAAACAGGATGCAGCAAGTACAAATTGGGGACACCCTCTCTAACCCTCGACCCATCCTCATGGGCATCCCCCAAGGCTCCATCCTTGGCCCTATCCTTTTCTCCCTTTTTATAAACGACCTCCCCTCAGTCTGTCTCACCTCAAATGTGCACCTATATGCTGATGATACCATTATCTACACCTCAGGCCCCTCATATGGCAGCGTTCACCCAAACCTCCAAAGTGATTTAAACCGAGTACAAGCCTGGCTCCAGAAAAATCAGTTAAAACTAAATGCAAAAAAAACTGTCTCCAAGGTTTTTGGCACAAGACAAAAACTCGCCTCCCTGCCTGCCCCCCCTCCGATCTACACCCTGGAAGAAATACCTCTTGAATCTGTACCCACTTTTAAGTACCTGGGAGTCTGGCTGGACACAAACCTAAATTTCTCCACCCACGTCGACGCCACCTGCACCAAACTCCGGCCCAAACTTGCCATCCTCTACCACCACAAAGCCTGCCTCCCCCTCTCTACTCAGAGTGAACTCATAAGAAAAACCATCCTACCGGTACTGGACTACGCAGACGTCATTTATGGCACAGCCCCTTCTTCCTCCCTTGCTAAACTTGATGTCCTGCTAAACTCCTTCATCCGCTTCGCCACTGCCTCCCCCCCACTCACTCATCACTGCCAACTATTCTCAACTCTATCCCTGATGCCACTCTCACATAGGCGGACAACCCACAGTGCCTCACTCATAGTGAAATATTGGCTCGGCTCCTTTCCCCTCTACCTCTCCTCCCGCCTCTCTCAAGCCAACCCCTCTGGCTACTCACTTTGCCACAGACATGCTCGTACCTTCCACCTCTCACGTCCCCTCTCAGCCTCTGGGCAAGCTGCCTTTTCCTACCGGCTCCCACTCCTATGGAACAACCTCCCTCCCAACCTCCACCTGGCCCCTTCTCTATCTGTCTTCAAACAGCTTCTCAGGCTCCTCCCTCCCACTCCCTGCCGCAGCTGTGCACCCAATCCCTCCCTACCCGGACCTAGTGTAACCCCAAGTTTTCGAGAAGTCCACTGCAGTAAATAATGAAATATACTCATATCTGAAATTTTAGGGAAATTTTATGGTCTAGAAATAAAATGAATAAATGTGTTTTTTCCACTCTGCTGCTCTTCAAAAAGTGTAACCTCACCACCAAACTCCATGTAATTTACTATACTGTACCATTTCATCTGCTACTTAATATTTTTGCTGTATTTCTATATCTATGTCTCTCTATTGTACTACTTACACGGGTCGCACCTGGAAATGAGCCTCGGCTCAGCGTGCCTTTCCCGGTCAACAATTTTAAATAAATAAAATAAATAAATAAAAAAAATGGGAGATATGATAGAAATCTTCAAGTGTCTTAAGGGCATAAACAAGGTGCAAGTGGGTGACATCTTTCAGTATAGCAGAAGTACAAGAACTATGGGGCTTGATATGAGATTGGAGGGGGTAGGATAAGGGAATATGTGAGGAAATTTTTTTTCACAGAAAGGGTGGTAAATGCATGGAATAACCCACCTCAGGAGGTGGTGGGAGCAAGCACAGTGGGGGGATTTAAACATGTATGGGATAGGCATAAGGGAATAGCCCACCCCAGGAGGTGGTGTGAGCAATCACAGTGGGGAGATTTAGACATGTGTGGGATTGGCAGAAGGCACTTTATGTGGTTGCTTTTTACTCCTCCCTGTAATGCTCAATGTGCTTACTTATTGCTCTAGTTGTCTTTGCTCACCATGTTTGATGTTTCTGAACCAGTGTAATTTGATGTACGATTAGTTTCTAATTTTGTTTCACTTTATTTGTAACAGCATGGGAGGGACTGGGAGAGATACCATCCCCACCTGTTGTTCGCACACAGGGAGGTGCCCCAGGAGTCAACAGGGTTCTCCCCCTTTGAACTCTTCTATGGATGTAGGGTATGGGGGCCCTTAGACTTGATCCAGGAAGACTGGAAGGCAAGCATGCCACCCAGGAAACTCCCATAATGCAATATGTCCTTAAGTTTAGGGAGAAGCTGAAGGAGCTTATGGGGGGTGGCGTAAAGCAACCTGTAAGCTGCCCAACAGAAGTAAAAGGTCTGGTATGGCCACAGAGCCAGATCTCACTCATACAGTGTGGATCAGGAAGTAATGGTCCTAATTCCAGTCCAGAAGGACAAGCTGCAGACCGAGTGGGTGGGACTATATAAGGAAGTCCGACAGGTCAATGATGTAAATTATATTGTGGAACTGCTTGACAGGAGACATACCCTTAGGATGTGCCATGCCAACATGATGAAGCCATATGCAAATAGGGCCAACATGCTATTTGAAGTGTGTAGTCCTGGGAAGGGGATGGATGAAGAAGACACCCTCCTGGACTTGCTAGAGGAAGGCAAGCAGGAGTCATCTGTGGAGGCAATCAAACCATCACCCCAGTTGACCCCAAAACCATCCCAGGAAATGAGGGAGGTTTTAGAGGACTTTGCCCCTTTGTTTACAGCCAAACCTGGATGAATCCACTTAACGACACACCATGTAGACATGGGGATACAAGCACCCATATGGTGGGCAGCCTACTGGGTGTCTGATGCCATCTTATAGAACATTAGGAGGGAGGTGGAGGAAATTCTGAATTAAGGGGTAATCCAGAAATCCCACAGCCCCTGGATCTCACCTGTAGTCCTTGTTCCCAAGCTGGATGGCTCTACATGCTTTTGTGTGGACTATCATGGACTCAATGCAGTCACAAAGTCTGACACCTGCCCAATGCCATGGACAGACAAACCACTGGACAAGTTGGGAGTAAAGATAAACCTTACCACAACTGACTTGATGAAAGGGCACTGGCAGGTGAAGTTAACTGCCAGAGCTAAAGAACGGTCAGCCTTCATCACTCCAATAGGATTATTCAAATTCTGGTAATGCCTTTTGGAATGAAGAATACCCCTGCCACATTCCAGAGGTTGGTCAACCAGATGTTACATGGTACTGAAGAGTATGCAGTGGCTTATCTGGATGATATTGCCATTTTCAGTACCAGCTGGAAGGAACCCTGTCCCACCTCAAGGAAGTGTTGGGTAGGATACAGAGGGTAGGGCTCACTGTCAAGGCTGAAAAGTGCCAGGTGGCTATGGTAGAGGTGACATACCAAGGCCATGTAGTGGGGCAGGGGCAGCTTCATCCTAATCAAGCAAAGACCAAGGCAATAGAGACATGGCCCATGCCTGAGACCAAGAAGCAGGTTAGTAACTCCCTAGGGACCGCAGGGTACTACCAAAAGTGTGTGCCCAATTACAGTACCCTTGCACCTCCCCATCTAGCTTGCTGAAGAAAAGACAGCCCAAAAGAGTCAAGTGGGAGCCAGCATGTGAACAAGCCTTTGCACGGCTAAAAGAGGCATAGTGCAGTGCCTCTGTGTTGGCCAGTCCAGATTACACTAGGATGTTTGTAGTGCAGACTGTTTCCTCAGATGTGGGGATGGGAGCAGTCCACAGTCAGGCATCTAATCAGGGAAAAGACCACCCAATAGTATACCTCAGTAAGAAGCTACTTCCCCAGGAGCAGGCCTACTCCACAGTTGAAAAGGAGTGCCTTGTGCTGGTATGGGCCCTGAAGACATCAAAGCCATACATCTACGGGAGATGCTTCAAGGTACAGACTGATCACAACCTCCTGGTGTGGTTAAATCAGATGGGTAAAACAATGAACTGTGATGCCAATGGAGTATTGCCCTACAGGCCTACAACATGACAGTTATGCACTGGGCTGGGTCAGCCAACACAAACACACATGGCCTATCTCAACAGTTAGAACAATAAACAGAATTATGGAAACTCTACCATATGATAGGAGCATGTTCCCATAAATTCAGTTTAAGAAGGAAGGGATGTTGTGAGTTTGCCAACTGCTGTCATATTGCAGACATTTTTTTTGTATATTTTTTCTGCGATTTTATTCATGCTTTAAAAGGGTTACATGCAGAGGATTTTGGTTATGTTTAAAATTTCCAAACAGGCCATAACTAAGGGCTGCCAAAAGAATGCCCAGTGTTAGTAAAAAGGCCACAGGAAAGAGAGAATGTCTTGCAGAATATCTGACATTCCTCTGTGATCTGAGAGCAGGCTGATTAGCCAGGAAACTAAGAGTCCATTTCAAAGGATGGAAGTCCCTGGTTAGCTAATTATAGGGAAACAGGTGTAATACAATCTCAGGATGGGAGAAACCATCTCCCCCTATCATAAAACTTTACACTTCAAGAGAAAATTACTAAAGTTCCAGGAACTGTCATGGTATATTGACATTTTACTAAGTGGCAAGAAGCTGGGCTGTAGAAAGAAAATAAAAGTTACTAATATTGATTACCTTGAAACTTGTAAAGAACAAGAGAGAGACCCCTGCTGTCCTAAAAAAGATAGGGCCATCAGCTAACCACAGACTGAAGGCCCAGGTATAGAAACCCCTCCAAACAGAAGGGAATTGCATGACAACTTGGACACTCTTCTGACACACAAGGGAAGACAGACTAAGGACCATTGAATGCAAGAGAGAACTGGGTCTTTGAAAACCCATTTATTTTTCTGGACTTTGATCATCCACAAACCAGACAGTAACTAGACAGTTTAAGTTTACAGTGTGTTTTTATGTATAATTCCAACTTTTGTTTTGTTATTTTGTAACCGGATTTCTGAAATCTTTTGTTTAGATTTAGTAAAAGCATTTTGCTTTTAAAACTGCCTGTGACTGAATTGTGTGTGTAGAGGTAAAAGATTTATTCAATTCTGAGAGCAGTCTGTAATTGCTAAAGTGCTACCATTTGCAACCAAGACTAAGATTCTGAGAAGGAAATCTGGGTGCCTTAAGTAGGGAAGATACATAGGTCTCAGGAGGAGTCTGTAAGGGGGAACTAGATGCTGCACATCCCGTGGGAGAGGACACAATCAGGTTTATGAGAGCAAATACCGAAGAGCTTATAATGCCTGGGTCATCCCCCCCCAGTACAGCAACTGAGGAGGGTTCTCACCTGGCTACAGACTTGAGACTGTATTTTGCCCTTAACCAGATTAGAGAGGAAGCCCTGGGATCTCGTGGCGAGTGTTCAGTTGTGAACTCAGTGAGCATTCTAGACAGACATATGGAGGGTATTCCTGTTCCCCCCATTACAGATTGCACTTAGGGGTGGATGCTGTGAGCTCAGTGGATCTGTCCCCCAGCAGTGGGTTTGTGACACAGGACTCTACTCATGCAGCCATAAAAAAGAGACATATGACCTTTTATAGATTCCGAAGATCAGCTGCATAGGAAATTTGTTACAGAAACTCAGAAATCAATGGCTGACTGAGTTTATGCTACTAATTACAATAAATGGAAATGCCTTCCTGTGCAATAGACAGAGTTTGAACTTGATGAACTGCCTCCCTTAAAAAAGAGAGGGAGAAAAATAAGGCTGTCATGCACTATGAATGTTCAATGGCCAGACATATTATTAGGCTCTTTATCAGAAAGAAAGAAATTCCTGAAATCTTTTACAAGGAAATGGCTTGATTAGTATGTGTAGATTATATGGCTAAGGCCAGTAACTCATAATTTGAAGCCTAATAATTCACGGTGAATCTCGCAATTCATGGAGAGAACATTGTCTTTTTTTTAACCTACTTCTTGAACAAAACAGATATAATTCTTCAATTCCCCTCAAAATACGTTTTTGCAGACCCTCCTCAAAATCATCTTTCAGACAGGATTTAAAAAAAGATTTTAAAAAATTGGTTCTATGTGATAATAGCAACTGCACAAAGGCAATCACTATTATCCTGACCTGCAATATTGCCGAAAACAGTTTTGGTGATATGGACATTAAGGCTACCGGGAATTGCACACACTTAACCCCCCCCCACACCACCATAAATAAAGATTCTTAACTCCAGGGGGGTGCATGTCAGGAAGGGGGGCACATCCCAGCTCCAAACAAAATTCTAAGTCCCACAGCTGCAGGAATCGCAAAATGTATACACCCGCCGCCAGTCCCAAACCCGGAACCTGCTCCATCGGAGCCATGCACCCTACCCACCACACCATACGGCTGGCTCAGCGGAAGCAGGTTCCCCATGGATCACATCCCTGTCCACTATCCCACCAAATCCTGTCACCCACCCTCCATTCCATCGCCTATACTACCATCGCCATGTAGGCAGTCGCCATTCCCTTACGGTCGCCCATGAGGAAAGTGCCATTATATAGGTCGCCCTTATGATGGTCGCCCATATTCGGTCACCTTCCTCACGTGCTACCAAAAAATTCCACTTGTCTTGATCATAAGGTGGGGTAATAAAAAGAATATTGTGTGCGTGTGCATATGTGCGTGCGTGTGTGGCTATTCACTATAATCCAACCCACACATTAATTCTATAACCCTTGTCAGACTAAGAGGTGGTAGAACTGAGTTGCTGAGAGCTCCTGCCCAATTTAACCACTGCTCATTCCATCATTAAAAACAGAAATAAACCTGAAATATAAAAATATATTACTGGTAAACAAAATGTGCAAACAAATACAAATACCAGAGCCTCAAGTAAAAATACCAAAAAATCAGTCTTGTGCACAGCCCTATCTTGAATTGTTGTAGTTATCTTTGATTTTTTTATTTAAGTTACTGGATTTACTGGATTTAGTTGGACAAAAGGAGGCTATGGAAGCCCATCTAGATTGTCCCCCCCAACACAAGTGGGTCAATGTTAACTGCCCACACCATAACTCCATTTTGTCAACAAATGCTCATCCAGGCCTGACTTGAAACCATCGATTGTGCTTTTATCCACCAAATCTTGGGGCAGTTTATTCCAAGCTTTTATGGTGTGAACCGTAAAGAAGTTGTCCCTTTTTGATGTATTTTCCCAAGGTACTATCAGCTGTTTATTATGGGAACATAGATTGTTATCTCTTGAATTTGATATAAGTTTACATAGAAACATAAGCACAGAATCTGACAGCAGATAAGGACCATACAGCCCGCCTAGTCTTCCCATTTCCCTACTCAGTGTTGAGAGCCCAGATCCTATCTGATCTGTGGCACGCATTCTCTTCCCATCTCCAGGATGCCCTTATGTCTATCCCATGTGCTTTTGAACCTCTGTATTGTTTTAGCCCCCCACCACCTCCGCTAGAAGGCTGCTCCACAGATTCTTCACCCTTTCTGTGAAAAAGTACTTCCAGACATTCCCCCTGAGCCTTCCTCCCTCCAGCCTCATATCATGTCCCCTTGTTCTTGTGCAATGCTTCCTCTGAAATATGCTTCCCTCCTGTACCCTATTTATACCCCTAAGGTACTTGAATGTCTCTATCGTAGCTCCACTCTCCTCCAATGAATAAATATTATGGTCCCTGAGTCTTTCTTTATATGGCTTCTGGTGCAACCCATGTACTATTTTCATTGCACTTCTCTGGACTGCCTCCATCCTGTCTATGTCTTTCTTGAGATGTGGTCTCCAGAACTGGATGCAGTACTCCAGGTGAGGCCTTACCAGTGATATATACAGTGGCATCACCACCTCTTTCTGTCTGTTGGTTATGTCCCTACCTATGCAGCCCAGCATTCTGTTTGCCTTCCCTACCACTTTTTCACACTACTTGGTCACCTTTAGGTCATCTGATATGATGATCCCCAGGTCTGTCTCTTTCCTCGTGGTGGCCAGAAACCCCCCCCCCCAATCCTGTACTCGTCTTTTGGATTCCTGTGACCCAGGTGCATTATTTTGCACTTTTTAGCATTGAAACTCAACTGCCATACACCTGACCATTCTTCCATTAAGCTTAAATCCTTTCTCATTCTTCCACCCCTTCCGGTGTGTTAACTTTGTTGCAGATCTTGGTGTCATCTGCAAACAGGCATATCTTTCCCTCCAGATGCTCTGCAATGTTGCTAACGAAGACATTGAACATGAATGGTCCCAGCACTGATCCCTGTGGCACCCCGGTGGTCACCTCCCTCCCTGTCTTCTGATTTCATGCCATTTACAGCCACCCTCTGAGTCCTGTCCCTTAGCTAGTTCTCAACCCATTTTACTACCATAGGGCCCACTCCCAGGTTTCACAATTTATTTAGCAATCTCCTATGTGGGACAGTGTTGAAGGCCTTGCTGAAATCCAGGTAGGCCACATCCACCGCCCCTCCCTGATCTACTACCTTGGTCACCCAGTCAAAGAAATCAATTAGATTTGTCTGACAGGACCTTCCCACTGAGAATCCATACTGCCTTGGGTTCTGTGCAGCGCTACTCTCCAGAAACTTCACAATCCTCTCCTTAAGTAGGGACTCCATTAGCTTCCCCACTACTGAGGTCTATTTATTATTATTATTATTTATTATTATCATCTAGGATTAACACCTGTGAGCTACAGCTCTTTACATAGATTCCACATCAGAGATTTATGTACAGGAGAAAACAGTCCATAGTTGGTAAAAGACAGAACAATAATTAAAATCAACAGTTACAAAGAGATAAGTAACAATCAGAGCAGTTAGGAAGCTTAAGCAAAACAATGCAATAAACAGCATACAATGGGCTCACAATAGTTTCCACAGGTACAATGATTAACATCAGGATTCGGGGAGGACAACACAACTTGGCACAGTACAATGGATGCCACGTACGTATTTACAAGCAAGGGGAGAGAATACAGCCCATAAGGCCAAGTCAAAATGGAGGACACTTGAGAGACAAGGAGAGGTCTAGGGAGTATGAGAATGGAGGAACAGCCAGAGTGGCCCATAGGGGTGGAGATAGGTAAGGATAGAGGAGACAAGTGGGGGAGAGATGGTAGAAAACAGCTCAGTGAGGCATAGTCAGGGGTGTGGAGGGTAGGTGAAGTGGGATGCAAAGCGGAAGGTGAGGAAGGTAAGGAGAGAATGGGGAGATGAAGTGGGGAATGAACATCCAGGTGGATTTTTCAAGGAAATTCATGCCCTTGCTGTTGCTAGTTAGCGGAAGCAGTCACAGCTGGCATTAGCAACCAGATGCTCTCTGAGTATATGTTTAAAAGGACCAAGTGTGGGTGAAAAGGAGATGTCAGTATGAAGGGAATTGAACCAAGCCAGGGCCCAATGGGCAAAATATCTTTAACCTTGGGCGGTACGACAATGGGGAACTTTGAAAACCTGGCAGTCAGATCTTGTGGTTGGGTGGAATTTAGAGTAAGGGATGAGGAATTCTTGCACACCAGGGGGCATCATACTAAGGTTTACTTTCTTAGCTAGCAGGCAGGTTTGGTACATTAGTCTGCCATTGAGATGGCGCCAATTGGCCTGGCCATACAGGTCACAAGTGTGAGTTAATTGGGCAGATCCAGTTAGCAGCCGGCAGGCTTTGTTGAGAGCTACAGTAATACAGCAGAGGGCAGTGTCCGTGGCTGACCCATAGATAACAAGCCCGTAGTCTGCGAGTGAGACCACTGAGGTAAAAATGGCTAGACTGAGGGCTTCTGGGGTCAGGCTATATTTGTGTCTATAGAGGAGTCCTATCCATGAGTTGACAGCTTTGGCAAAGGCTAATATTGTTGATATGAGTGGTAAATGACAGAGAACTGTTGACTGTGACCCCCAAATATTTGAAATGCTGCACAAGCCTCAGAGGAGAGCCAACTCCATTGAAGACAGAAAGCGAATAGGATCTAAGTTTGTTCTGGAGGCTAGAGAACAACATAGTTTTCATCTTTTTGTAGTTCAAAATTAGTTTGTGTTTGTTGAACCACCATTCTACCTCTGCAAAGTTGCTCTGGAGTTGCATTTCAAGCACTTTAGGATCAGGATCACTACTGAACAAGACATCGTCATCCACATGAAGCGGAGTACGACCATGGTAAGTACGTGGGAGATTGTAAAGAAAAACACTGAACAGGAGAGGTCCCAAAATGGACCCTTGGAGGACTCCTGATCAAACAGGCTTGCTGCTAGAGATGGTGTTACCTATCTTCACCTGCTGAGAACGGTTGCGTAGGTAGCTTCAGAACCATTCAACAGTGTTGTTTGAGAGACCAGTGGCAAAGAGCTGGTCAACCAGAAGGGATGATTCACCATGTCAAATGCCTTGGTTAAGTCTATAAAGGCTGCACTGACAAGGTAACCTTTGTCAAAGGAGTGGTGGATAAAGGCCATGAACTCGAGCAAGGCAGTTGTAGTGCTGTGCCCATTTCTAAAACCATGCTGTTCTGGAAACTGTAGTTAATATTTCTCCAAGTAGTCAACTAGCTGGTCAGCCACTATTTTTTCCAGGGGTTTTGAGGGTGGAGGGAGGATAGAGATTGACTGGTAATTCTTGTGCTGGGCACTGTCTCCACTCTTATGCACAGGAGTCACTATATCAGATTTCCACTTTTGCAGGAGTTGCGAGAACCTAAGTGATAGGTTAATTATGTGAGTTATGCATTAGCCAGAGCCAAGCAGGCACAAGAAAGCAGAGGTGACCCGAATCCACCACTGAGTCACACACCAGTATTCCACAGTTCACCATCATACAAGCGCTTTTAAAACACAGAATTTTACCTTTGTAACCCTCAATAGTTAAAGGTATTGTGTTAATTTGAGATGGACAAGACTGGGCAACCCAGTCCACACTACACAAATCAGAAGATCATTAGCAAACATTTAACAATGAACTTTAAGATATCAAACCATGAATGACAATATCAATGTTGGAAGTCAAAAATTTTAAACAGTGCTGGGAAGTCTGTTTTGAAACCTGTTTTGGCAGCAAGAAAATCATTTTACTCTTTAGTTCCTTCAGGAACCCATATCTTTAAGAGAGTAGGAAAGAAAACGTTATATAATAAATAAATAATAAATAAATATCTCAAGCCAGCCTCCCTGAGGTGCTTTTTAATGAGGAAGAAGGCATCACATCACGCTTGTGGATAGATTCGGGTGCCAGGTCATTAAACACTTTGAGTTTGCACCCCTCAAAAGAGATATTGTTTCTGTCTCTCAGTACTCGTTGAACATGAATGTTTGGCCGGAAATTGAGGAACCGTAAAACAAAGATCTCGGTCTTTTACCAGCATTCAGTCTGGGTTTCAGTGATCTGTGGGCTCTTTCCAAAACATAATATTTTGTGCCTGTATGGGGGCCAGCAATATTGATCAACAAATTGCTAGCAAAGGAGAGAGTGTCAGTCCCTTCAATCCCTTCTTTGAGTCCGAATATCCGAAGATTATTCCTCTTGTTCCTATTTTCCAGGTCTTTTAGTTTGATTAGTCTGCAACTGTTCATAGCCCTTTCCTTTTATTCTTTTGATACGGTGTCTTCAAGGCTGCTTACCCTGACTTCTGTATCTGAAATGCGAATAGTATGTGACATTAAGTCCTGTTTAACTTCTCTCAGGTCTGTGTGCATGTCATTAAGAGTTAATTTCAACTCTACGATGTCTGACACGATAAGATCAAAATGTGTTACTGTTAAAGCTTTTACTGGTGCAATTTTTATTTGCAGCATATTTCCCCTGTTCATCTGAACTACCATCTGCTTGGGGCAGAGATCTCTTCATGGCATTTATTTCACCCTTCATGTTGATTAAGTTTTCACCTGTATCCATCATTTAATTATGGGCTGTTTGCCTAATACACTTCAGGAATTTGCTTTTCAGTTTTAAGATTTGTTCGATGTTTTTTTAATATAGTTTTTATAATAATAATAAAATGTATTTAATTAAGTGCCTTTCAATATTTTATAGTTCAAGATGTCTTACTTGTGAACAGTGGGTGGTGAGAGCTGATTTAACTGTGCAGTGCAGTTCACCTACGCAGATTTGAGCTTCAGAGGTAACCCTGTGGCAGCACTGTTGCTTCAGGAAATTAGGAAAAAAAAAGAAAATGATGTTCAACAGACGCTGGCAGCTTAAGTTTGTTATCGGAGTGCAGCGAGAAAATAGCACTGGAGTTTATCCTTTCTTTTTAAATCATAAACTCGGTCACCAGATTTCTTGAGTTCTCAGATTTTTATGAAGGGAGGTGGGCTGCAGTGGAGCTCACAGCAGGACGTCTGCACCGAACGTTGCCATCCTCTTATTTATTTATTTTTTTATTACTGTGGCCCCCGTGCAGTTTATGGCTCATCTGTGACCAGGAGATTGATATAGTAGTTCAGCTCTTAACAATATACTTTGTTTTTTAAGCATACATTAATTTGGCCCCCTGATACTGGTTCTGCTCGAGGTTGTGACATATGATGTATCATAGCCTTAGTACTGCTTTACACTTAACTGTTCATTGCCTTAAATCACGGCAGGGTTTGTTTGGTAAAGCTCCCTGTAAACCGTTCTAATAGGCAGTGTGCTTACTGTGTCAAAGGAATTATTTGTACTATTTCTTAACTGAACAGAAGTAGGTAACAACGTAAATCTATTATACAATGGAGAGTGGTCTGCTGTAACTGATTTTTTATCTGATCACTTAGATGATCCTATATTACTAAATGGGGTTGCCACCGTTCAGTTAATGCCATTGTTTAGAACTACTATAGCCCTTTGTTAAAGAGAAATAAAGTGAACCATTAAGGGGTTACTGTTTTGACCAGGGCTAGCAGCAGATGGGGGGGGGAGGTCTAGGCCTCCTAGAGTCATTTACACTGCAGTATTAGCTATGAGGCTTGGTGAACACCAGGTACAAATGCACTATAAAAAAAAAAATGTTTTGCCATTTTCATCTACATACCTTTTGAATCCCTTAAAGTTCCATCGGCAATCACTTTGGACCACCCGCTCAGTGTGAGGTGCAGCAAGCCAGTTCCTTTGTGCTCATGCCGGCCAGCCTTCTGGAATTGTCGCTGCTTGATCTTTGTTCCCTGCTGGGCCTGCTGGGTAGTTGATGCTTCATGGGTTGTCATGGTGTCCTCTGTGCTACACCTCAGCAATGCTATGATGTGGGCTAACACAATCTACATTTAAATAGTGTCCGTGGGATGTTCTTTTTCTTTTAAAATTTAACTTGTTCATACGCAGACAATTCAGATTGCCGCTGGGTCCAAATTTGTCACTTATTGTATCAAATGAGTAGACATGATCCGCTATTTAGAAAAGTATTAAGCTGTCACTTTTTCAGTGATTTTGTTTTCTTTTCAAATGTTTAACTATTTGTTATGCGACCCCCAAGATGTCATGCTGAAGAGCTCATAGAGGAGCTGGGGAGAACTGAAATGTACCTAGACAGAGTGGTCAGGGTAAGACTGTAATTTTCATTTTCCTCATTTTTATGTTTGCTTGCACGCATGTGCAAGAAACATAGTGCCATCATCCGAGTTTTCCAGAGGTGTGTCAACCTCTTCCAGTTCAGTCAGTGTGTTTGCAGGCGCGGTCATAGTGCTCTAATCACTGCTTCAGCTGTCTATGACAGCAGTTGAAAATGCAGTGGCATACAGTTGAAAGGGAGAGCTCCGCTTCAGTGAGCAGAGCATATTGCGTGTTCATACGCTCCCTCCCACACACATTCTGTATAGCCGACGGGGGTGCCCAATGCCCCATCGGCTCGACGCCGCCCCCCAAAAAAGCTTTTCAGGTGCCACGCTGGGAGCCCACCTCAGCGTGGCACATGTCCGTATGGCCAATGGGGGTGCCCAATCCCCTGTTGGCTCCAGCCTCCCCCCAAACAGCCTTACAGCTGCCATGCTGGGAGCCCACCCCAGCATGGCACAAGTCCAGAGGACCAACGGGGTGCCCAACTTCGCCAGCCCAGCCCCCAAACAGTTTTCTAGTTGCCACGCTGGGAGCCCACCCCAGTGTGGCAAATGTCCCCATCGTCTTCTATAAAAAAAAAAAAGACCTGTAAAAGAAAACATTCCTCGGCGTCTCCCAGCCCACCAGCCACCCACTGTGCACCCTGCCTCCCACACCCCCTCACCCCATACTTACCTCCGGAGTCTGGCACGATGATCTTCAGTGGACTGGGAACACATCTGCACTCTTCAAAGCCGATCGCAAACTGAGGAAATGCCGATAAGCGGTATAATGTAATAGATAGGGTTTTTTCAACTTTGCTGCATATCTCGGGCATTTTTTGGAATTTTTGCACCAAATTTTCAACATGGGTTTTTTGGGACCCCTTCTCATGAATGCTGTCAATGTCATGGCATTAGTCAGGCCCGAAGGGTGATTTTGCAGTCACTGCATGAAATCACCTTTCAGGACCGATTAACAAAATGACACTGCCAGTGTTCATAAGGTGGGCTCTCAAAAAGTCTATTTTGAAAATTTGGTGGAAAAATTCCTAAAAATTACTGTTTTAGGAGCGTGTATTGCGCAGTTCCTATGCACACTCATAAGCTGGGGAATTTTCAATATTTTAAGTCCAGATTTTCGACATTGCCATTTTACCACACCTCCCTATAAGCAGTACAGCTGTCATTTTACGCATCTCACCCAAAATGTGTTTCCGCCCATGTAGTGCACAATGGCGAAGTCGGTGTGCGAAATCAATATACGGGACACATTAACAAAATCACAGTGACACTGTTCATGAGCAGAGGTCTTAAAATGGCTATGTTGAAAATTTGGTGAAAAATTCAAAATGACTGTTTCTGACGTGCGTTGCTGAGTTCCTATACTGCGCTCGTAAGTTTAACTAATTTTCAATATTTTCACTCCAGATTTTCAACACTGCCATTTTACCACACCTCTTTGAGCAGTACAGCTGTCATTTTTCACATCTCACCCACAATGTGTTTCCGCCCATGTAGTGCACAATGGTGCAATCGGTGTGCGAAATCAATGTATGGGACACATTAAGAAAATCACAGTGACACTGTTCATGAGCAGAGGTGTTAAAATGGCTATGTTGAAAATTTGGTGAAAAAATTCCCCAAAATGACTGTTTTAGGAGTGCACATTGCACGGTTCCTACGCATGCTGGCAAATTTGCGAATTCATAATATTTGCACACCATATTTTCAACAGTGCCATTTTACCACACTTCCTTATGAGCAGTACAGCTACCATTTTTCACATCTCACCCAAAATGTGTTTCTGCACATGTAGCACACAATGGTACAGTCAGTGTGCGAAAACAATTTTTAGGAGAGATTAAGAAAATCACAGTGACACTGGTCATGAGCAGAGGTCTTAAAATGGCTATGTTGAAAATTTGGTGACAAAACTCCATAAAATGACTGTGTTATGAGTGAGCATTGCGCAGTTTCCACACACTCTTGTAAGTTCATGAATTTGTAATATTTTCAGTCCAGATTTTCACCATTTTTCCACACCTCCTTATAAACAGTACAGCTGTCATTTTCTAAAACATGGCCGAAATGTGTTTTCACACTTTCAGTGCAGAAATACATGGTCGTTGTGGGAAATCATTGTTCGGGACAGATAAAGAAAATCACACTGACACTGTTCATGATCGGAGGTCCCAAAATGCCTGTGTTAACAATCTGCTGTAAAAAATCCCCAAACTAGTTACATTACAGGTGTGCATTGCACAGTTTCTCACACTCTCATGACCTCACCAGTTTTTTAATATTTTACTGCAGATTTTCAACATTGCCATTTTTTACACCTCCCATGAACAGTACCGCTGTCATTTTTCACATCCTGTTCGAATGTGTTTTGCACCTGTGGTGCCAAATGCCGTAGTCGCTGTGCAAAAGCAGTTTTCAGCTAACAAACTGATATTGCCACTGTTCATGAGGTGGGGGTCACAAAAAAACCATGTTGAAAATTTGGAGTGAAAATACCAATGAATGCCTGAGGTGTTAGGGTTTCCGACTGTAACGCCCCACCCTGTAGAGAATGACAGGCATCAGGGGTGTGACTTGGGATTCTTGCCTGTAATGCTCATACCATTCCACCCCCACCCACACCCTGCAGCCAGTGAGAGGTATCAAGGTGTGCCTCAAACTCATTGGCCCCAAACTTCACCCCATTCTCTATACAGCACCCATCTCACGTATTTCCTGATGGAATGGGGTCATATAAAAGACAAAACCCCAAGGCACCACCGATTGACACTCAGTGTCTGCAGGGTAGGGTGGTAAAATGGCATGGTCGTTATGCCTGACGACCCAAAGGCACACCCCAATGCCTGTCACTCTCTGCAGGGTGGTGGTGGGGTTGGCTTCAGTTCAATACTTCACTGCTATTCCTATTATGCAGCTCTCTAACTCCTACACTACCAATGCCAATGCCAGCAAGCAAACATTCAGCATTGACAAATGCTTGTTCTTACTGTGCTCTTTAATGTGCATTGGGGATACATGCTGTTCTCTTATTATTGAACTGGGTTCTAAGAATGATGTTAATATGCTCATTTCGTCTTAGGGGGTGCCCTTGGCAGATTGAGGCAGTAGAGCTGATAAGAGAGGGGTTGAAGGATGCACTTAAAATACTTAAAATGTACAGATACATAGTTTTTCTCATTAGTGGAACAGATCATTAATAACATTAATATATATCTCTTCTAACAAACATAAGGGGAGACTAATACTCTCACAGGATGGGGGGATTTGGATTGCTATAAAACATTTTTCTTTCTTTTTTTTTTTTTTACCTCTCTCATTTACAATAATTTACCCCAGTACTTTTAGACAAAGGTTTTCTCATGCAGTCCTGTGTATATTTCTCTCTTACAGAATTATATCTCCCCCTCCCAGCAGTTATATATAGTATTCTCAGTGCAGGGTTTTCCTTTTTTTTTTCTTTTTTTATCAAATAGACCAAATTATACTTGTAACTTGTATAATGGGTTCTATTCTGGTCACTGACGATGGAGGGGGAGGGGGCCATGTCTCCCATACATACCATTCAAGAATGTGCTGGGTTGTGTTTTTTTTGCACTACATTATTATAATGTCAGTATTTCTCTCCCACAAAAGAGTGCAACACTATGAATACAGTTTTTTTCTTGTTATGCTATATTGACAAAAACTCTTTGCATACATATGCATTGGTTCAACTATATGTACCTAAATTATCTATCTTTTCTCATGTGCACCTACTCTTCTTTCTATTTTGTTTCCTTATCTCTTCTTCAAAACAAGGTTGGTTTGGGATTTACTCTATACAGCAAAATATCTAAGTTGGTCAGTATTTAATGGGAATATCCACCCCCAATATCCTCATTATGGCTGGTGCTGACAAACTGCGATTGATAACTTGGAATATCAGGGGTCTGAACCACAAGATTAAGAGACATTCTGTGTTGAGACATCTGAAAAAATTAGATTCCTCAGTAGCCTTTCTGTAAGAGACCCATCTTAGAAAAGAATATTATATGCTGATGCAAAAGGAGTGGGTGGGGCAGGTGTTCAGGGCAGGAGACAACTCCAAGAAAGCTGGGGTAATGATTCTTACTAAACAAAACTTGAAATTTCATCCATGCATGGTCATAAGAGATCCCTTTGGTCACAACATTATGGTCAATGGTAAGATAGAAGATGAATGCTTTACCTTCGTTAATATTGATGGCCCCACCTCCCCCTCGCACATAATCTTCAGCACTATCTTTTCAGAAATAAGCAACTTCCTAGATAGCACCATCATATTGGCATGAGACACTAACAGTACACTTGATCCTGTTCTAGACAGAGCCACGTTCCGACCTCTTAAAAGTAGCTCAGACAAAGACTTCGGATATCTCGTGAATAACTTGCACCTGACTGATGCTTGGTGAGTATTCCACCCTAATGTAAAAGAGTACACATTTTGGTCACAATGTAATCAATCTGGCTCCAGAATAGACCAAATTTACACCTCAACAGATTTTATTAACAGAGCGGTTTGTGTTCCCATCGAGAGCCAGGTGGTATCAGACCACTGCCCAGTATCTATAATGTTCCATACAGCTCCAAATCCTAACAGAACACATAGATGGAAAGTGACCAATTTTCTATTGCATAATTGTTCACTTGGGAACATAAGCAAAAGGCTGGTAAGGACAGAGGTCAGGACAGAGGTCTGGGGTTATATTCTGTTTTAACTGAAATATTTGAATAGTTTTGTGAGTGAAATTAGTTCTATGTGTTAAAAATTATTACCTTGAGTTAGAACTGTTACTTGGGCTGTGATATTGTAACTTTGGAGGCTTGGGAACAGTTGTTTGGCAGTGATAATTAGAGTGAAATTTAAATGTGTTGTTTGCCTGGTGTTGGTGAAACCCTCCCACCCACCCTGTTTTGTAGGCTTTCTTAAATACTGAAAAGCCACTGAGGTTGGGATTGAAGGGCTGAGTATTTCTGTTTGGGACTGAAATTGAAGCAACAGGAGCTGGGCCTGTGACATCATAATGCACCTGATGTCTGCATACACACACTGTTAGTGGGACTGGAACATACACCAGACTGTATGTGTTTGTGAGACTTGGGAACTTTATTGGTGGGGTTGAAATTGGGTTTGTAAATAACTGCAGTCAGTATAGAGAGAAACTGTATTCAGGGAAAGGGACTGAGAAAAGGGGTGTGCCATTATAAACAGAGGGATAAACAGGGTGGCCATATTCCACCATGGCAGGCATCTTCAGAAGGGTTGTAGGCTGCACAGGCTGTGGGATGAAATAATTCTCAATTGGGCCTGGAGAGAGGAGGTGGGCCCACTCTGTAGACAGCTATCTTGTATCAGGAGTGAGGTATATTGGTTAAGGAGTAAGCTGGGGGAGCTGGGGGGGTGTCCAAGGATAAGGGGTGTGGATCTAGGCAGCAGAAGGGTGGGGCTGAGGGGAGGCTGGGGCAACACTCTGAAATTACAGAACGTTATGTTACAGCAAGCAGGAGAGGGGATATTAGAGACAGAGGATCCTTAGATAGGGATGTTGACACTAAGGGGAAAGCGTATGGGGTGAACATTCTGAATACAAAGAGAGTGGAGGGGGAAGAGTCAGGAGGGGCTGTTGTGCGGAAGCCTAAAACAGCAGACTGTAGGAAGGGAGCTCCTAAGGTGAACAGAGCAAGAGGGAAAAGAGAGGCAGTTTAGAGGTGCAGTCAGGGAAACTCGAGTTACTTGATGGAGGCTGACATAGAGTGTCACAATAAATTTGAGTTACTAAGCAACCTAGAGGGGGAGGAAGGGGTTGGTGGAAATGAGGAAACTTATACAGAGGCCGGGGGGAGGTCAGATACCCATAGGGCATCACAGACTGGCAATGGAAAGGATAGAAATAGTCCCAGAGGGAGAGGGAAACATAAATGTTAAGCAAATGGGGAGATGCAACATATTGCAGGCATGAGGAGGAGAGCATGATTGGAGAAACTGGGAGACAAGGAGGTGGGAGGGGCCCCTTCAGCAGGGGTCAGTACCAAGGATGGGGCCCTAGCTAAGGGACCCACAGAGAGCCTCTGGAGGCAGGGGTACTATTACAAGGGGGAGGATGGTGGTGTGGGAAGGAAACCATCAGGGCCAGGATAAATGGTTCTGATAAGAGAGGTTAATGGGGACACCTATTCAGAGGGTTTGAGTTAATGGGCAAAATAACTAGAGAGGCAGAAAGGGAGGGTGACAAGGGGGTCTCTAATAAGGCAGGAAGACTCCCATGGAATTGAGATCATGAATAAAGGGGGGAAGGGGGGCTGAGAGGGCATAGTGGAGGTAACCATAAGGATGATGGTGGTGTTAAGGTTCTGTTACTGGGAGACTTGATGATTAGCGGTATCCAGTGGGAGGGACAGTGGGGTGGATGCCATAGCCAGGTGAAGGTAGTGAGTATCTCTGGGCTGACAGTGCACAGAGCAAAGTTCATGGTGTATGAAATGGTTAGGGATTGTGGAGAAACTGGTTTCCTGGTGCATTTTGGGAACTAACGATCCAGAGGAAATAGCATTTTGAAATCAACAAGGTTCCAAGAACACTCAGAGTCTGTCGGATAAGGGATGCAACATTTCTTTTTGGAGATATTGCCAGTACCAAAGGCCTCAGTGGAGAAAAACGAAGCTCACAGAGGTTAATGACTGACTCAGGAAGTGGGGTGAAGAGAGTGGGTTGGGGGTGTTAGGGAACTGGAATGGAGTTTGGGAGGATAAGGGACTATATGCAAGGACAGGCTTCATCTTGCCCCATTAGGGAAGGAAGTCCTTAAACAGGGATGGCTGACTACATTCAAGAAAAGGTGGGGTTTAAACTTGTGAGGGGGAAGGGATAAGGAGGGGCTGACAGAAGCCTCTCCTACAGATGAGGGAGTAGCCTCAAGCCCAAGGGGGGGGAAACAGACTGGGGTTGAGGTTTCAGGAGGAGCAGAGGAGGATGGAAGTATAAGGAATCTGGGTGGGGTTCGACAAGAGGATCAGGGATAAGGGGTGGGGTTGGTGTTAGTAAATGCCAGGAGCTTGGGAAACAAGTTGCCAGAGTTCCAGGCCATGCTGTTGGGGGGTGGATGTGGGCGGTCACGGAGATGTGGGCCAACAAAAACCATGACTGGGACCTAAGATGCCGAGAATTTTATGCTTAGGAAGGATAGAAAGGAGGGCAGAGGGGGTGGGTAGTATGTTCATTAGAGATGACATAGAAATTGCTAGGGTAGAAGAGGCAGAGGAAAGCGTGGAAGCCTTATGGGTCCCTTACGATCCCTAGCAGGAGATAAGGTCAAGCTGGGTGTGGCCATATGGGCCCGGGATAGTGATGTTCTAGGGATAGTTTGCTGGACAACATCATTGCCCAGTGTGGACCAAAAGGGAAGGAGTGAATTGCGATGGGGGCCCTATATATCCAGGTACAAACTGGAAACCATGTCCTCTAAGGTGGCCAAGGGCAGAGGCTGCTGGACGGCTTCCAGGATGTGTTCTTAACTCAGCATGTGATGGGGCTCACAAAGGAGGCATGTCTGAACATGGTTCTGGCAGACAGGGATCTGGTAAGGGACCTGGTTGTACAGGACCCCCTGACTGGGAGCGACCACAATACTGTCTGGTTTCAAATAAGCATGGGGGAAGGGGGGTGAGATCTAGAACACTGGCAGTGGACTTCAGGGGGGCAGACTTTGAGGGCATGGGAAATATTCTCAAGGATCACTTGAAAGGGATTACATCAATGACAAGTGTAGAAAGGAGACTTCATGAGGCAGTCAGGATCTGCGTTAAGTTGAAACTTAAGGGAGCAAGGTCACATAAACCATGCTGGTGGTCCAGTGAGGTACAGGTAGCAGTCAGAGAAAAGAAGGTGGCCTACAAAAATATAAAACAACAAGAGGGGATAGGGATAAGAAGTACCATCTTGCATCTAGAAAAGTCACCCGTATGGTGAGGGAGCAAAGTCCAGTAAAGACAGCAGCTGGCACTGGGGATACAAGGAGGGAAAAGGGTTCTTCCGGTACATTGGGGAGTGGAGAAAACTAAGGCCATCTCAGCAGATTGAGATCAGAAGGAGGGTGGGTGGAAGAGGTGAGGGACCAGGCAGAGGTATTTAACGAGTACTTTGCCTCTGTGTTCACTAGTGAGGGGATGGGATATCTACAAAGCAAGGCACGAAGGGGATAGAAGCGGCAGTGAGTGGGATCAGGGGAGCAACAGAAATGGAGCAAGAGGGAGGGAGGGAGAGGTACCCCAGGGGTCACATCTGGATAAGGATAAAAAGGCCAGTAAGGTGGAGGGGACAGATGATGCTATCTCTGCCAAAAGGGTGTGGTTAGCCCTCAAGGCCCTAAAGAAAGACAAATCTCCTTGGGCCGGATGGCATTCATCCGAGAGTACTATGGGAACTGGCGGACATACTGGCTGCACCCCTGGCGAAGCTCTTCAACAGGTCACTTGAGACAGGGAGGGTACCTAGGGATTGGCGAGAGGCACATGTGGTGCCAATCCATAAAGGGGGTCGAGGAAGTACCAGGTAACTATAGACCCATCAGTTTGCCCTCGGTGGTGGGAAAATTAATGGAGAGTATACTAAAGGGACGATTGGGTGTACTTGGAGGAAGTAGGAGGTCTGGATAGTCGGCAACATGGGTTTGTGCCAGGTAGATCATGTCAAACCAATCTTGTGGAGTTCTCTGAATGGGTAACATCAGAACTGGACAGGGAAAGCCTGTGGATGTATTATTCTTGGACTTCAGCAAGGCGTTTGACTCTGTCCCCCACAATGGTCTGGTGGAGAAACTGATGGGGTTAGGAGTAGGCCCTTTGATGGTCAGATGGATTGAAAACTGGCTAGCTGAACACACTCAGAGAGCAGTGGTCTGTGGGGAGCTCTCGAACCCTAGAGAGGTTGGTAAGTGGGCAGCAGAGGCTCGGTCCTGGGTCCAATCCTGTTTAATGCATACATACGGACATCAGGGATGGTATAGGGTGTGAAATGAGTCTCTTCGTGGATGACTCCAAGATGGGAGCAGTAGTTGAGGGAAGAGGGAGGTTGGCCCTGCAAGGACCTGGACACCCTGGAAAGCTGGGCTCACACATGGAAATTAAATTTCAGTGTCACTAAGTGCAAGGTGTTGCATCTTGGTCAGGAAACCCTAAACACAGGTACACCCTGGGAGGGGCGCTGGAGGCCTCAATAGGGGAAAAAGACATAGGGGTCATGGTGGATGCATGTATGAATAACTCTGAGCAGTGCAGGAGACCAGCTAGCACGGCAAACAGGATGTTGGGATGCATCGTAAGGGGGTTCACCTCTAGGAGCAAGGAAGTGATTCTGCCGGTGTACAATGGACTGGTTAGACCACACCTCGAGTACTGTGTACAGTACTGGAGACCACACTTGAAGAGGGACATACAGCTCCTGGAGAGGGTACAGAGGAGGGCAACTAAGATGATATGAGGGCTAGGGATTTGACGATGAGGACAGACTTAAGGAGCTCTGCCTGTTTTCATTGGAGGAGAGGAGAGGGGGCATGATTGAGGTCTTCAAGTACCTCAAGGAATAAATAGGGTAAACATGGAGGGATCTTTAGACTAAAGCAGGAGGATATCACCGGAGGCATGGTTTGAAGTTGGAAGGTGAAGGGTGAGGAGGAAAAGAGGAGGAGGTTTTTCACTGAGAGGGTGGTGGACCCTTGGAATGCACTGCCTGGCGAGCTGGTTCAGAGATCCACAGTGGAGGGCTTCAAGAGCGGGTGGGACAGACATAGAAAGTGGATGTATCAGATGATGGCCTGTCCCGGGGGGTTGGGAGGGATGATAGGGGTTTCTGGAACACAAGGGGGGGAGGGCCTCGGCACCCAACTAAGGATTTAAGGTTCGAGCAGACTCGATAGACCATAAGGCCTAATCTGCTGGCAACTAGTATAATGAAGCAGTATTTGACAAAGTTAATCTAAGCATCAAGGAATTTCTGTCCTTCAATAAACCTGAGGACACCTCTTGGAAAAATACCTGGAACTGCCTCAAATGTTACTTGAGGGAACTACTAATCAGCGAGGCCTCTGCTTTTAAGAAAAAGAATGTGGCCAAACAAACATAAGCTCTTATTGAGCTTAAGGAACTAGAAGAAGCGTTACTAATAGCTAACACTTTAGACAACTGCAATGCATGGTCTAAGGTTAAAATAGAGTATAATGAGGCTTTAAGAAACGAGACCGTGTTTGCCATTAGAAAAGCTAAATTAAACTATATTGACTCTGGGCCCAAGGTGGCCAAAATCCTAGCCATTAGATTATGGCAAAACAATAGTTCAACTAACATCACGGCAATTAGAAGCAGAGGTAGTGGTAACATACTAGCAAGTCATCGACATACGAAGAATTCCTAAAGTTTTATAAAGAACTATATCATATGGATGGGAACATTAAAAAAGGGTCACTAGTAGATTTTTGCCATGATTTAAACACCATGTCTGTCCCAGAGGCATTAAAGGGAAATCTTGAGGGCAAAATAACAGAGAGAGAGAATTAGGAGATGCCATTAAATAAATGAAAAAGAACAAAGTACCGGGGGCCTGACGGGTACTCCTCTAATTTTTATAATAGATTCAGTAATAAGTTAGCACCAGTATTACTAGAAGTATTTAATAAAGCCCTAATTGGCAGTCATCTCTCTCAAGAAATGCCTAAAGATATAATAACGTTCATTCATAAACATGGAAAAGACCCATTGGACTGTGGCAATTATAGGCCCATTTCATTGACTAACTCAGATGTCAAAATATTAGCTAAGGTTCTATCAAATAGGCTGGAGACAGTAATTCAACTTCTAATATCTAAACAGCAAATGGGATTCATGAAGGGTAGAAGTTCAGCAGATAATACAAGAAAGTTATTTCATGTGCTTCAGGCTGCCAATAAACGCTTAATACCTGTGGACTAATTTCTCTTGATGCCGAAAAGACATTTGATTGAAAAGCCTGATCTCATTCGAGGTACTCAGCCTCTGTGGGTTCCCAGAAACCTTTAAAAAATGGATTCATACCCTATATCATAACTCTACCTCTGCTGTCATGACTAATGGGGTAATAGCATCCTACTTTGAGACTGGAAGGGGTAACAGACAAGGTTGCCCACTCCCCCCCCTACTGTTTAACCATACTATTGACCTCCTAATTAGGAAACTTATTAACAAAAGATCCATTAAAGGTATTAAGGATGGTCAAAACGAGCATCTGCTGGCTGCATACACGGATGATATTCTACTAATGGTCTCCGACCCAACTTCTACTTTAGAGCTGATTCTACAAACCATACAGGATTTTGGAGAAATCTCTGGTTACAATTAAACATGGGGAAAACAAAGTTTCTTGCTTTGAACAAGTACTGTACAAAGGAAGAGATTGACAGCACAGGGTTTACTTGGTTAAAAACTCCATGGTATATTTAGGGATCATTATATATAAAACCATACAAAAAAACAGTTGTAAAGAATACAACTAGTGTAAAACAAAAAGCTTTTGATGAACTATCCAGATGGAACAAATTGCCTTTGTGGTTATGGGGTAGACTGGAATCGGTCAAAAGGAACCTCCTACCCAAGATACTCTATTTATTTATGATGATGATCCCTTGCAGCTTAACCAGACTTTGGATACAAGGAATTTCTTCCCAGGTCACGCAGTTTATTAGGTGCTATAAAAGACATAGGATGGCTTACATGAAATTATGTAGATCCAAAATGAAAGCGCCTGATTGTTATCTTTATTTTCTAGCACAAGAGTTTCCCAGATGGCTAAATGGTTCCTAATAGGATCTGCACAGACTTACATACCTGACTGGGTCCTCATTGAAAAGGAAATTTTGAGCAAACAAGATACTGATTTAAGATCTCTTTTCTATGCTAAGCCCCTTAAATCTTTCAGTAACAAAATAGCTGCTGCTCTCTTAAACAGCTCAGGCAAATTTCCTGTCTGCTTAAACGTAACCTAAACCAATCTACTGCCCAACATATCTGGAACATTCCAAACTTTCTACAACACAGCAAACCCTTAAACAACATAATCTGGAAACACAAAGGTATATATGCAATTAAAGACTTGCTAAACAATGGTTCCTTCCTCTCCTTTTCTGACCTAGGAGAAAAATACAACCTAAGTCCGACATACTACTCCCTATATGACTCAATTAAACAAACTACTCAAAATAGGTTAGGCTTCTCTATAGAACTTAGTGACAACTATAGATCATTCCTTGAGAACATTAAAATATCTCATTCAATTTTCTCATTATACAGGCTCTTCACAGAACTGGTCAGAGGTTCAGCCCTAGAGTTGGTCAGGTGGTGGGCTCAAGCCCTGGAGAAGTGTATGGACAAATGGGAATGGGACAAAATATGGGCTTTGCCATTTAAGGCCATTGCTACAGTGGATCTAAGGACACTTCAAAACAATACACAGCCTATGTTATACTCCTTACCAGAGATATAAGATGGGCCTCACGGTCTCCCCTGTTTGCCACAAATGCAAATCAGTATCTGGTACCCTATTAAATATGTTTTGGGGTACTCTCAAGTACAAACACTATGGGCTGACATTGAGAAACTATTCAAAGATGTCCCCATTATCTACGATTATATCCAAGCAACTACTTGCATCCTAGGCCATTTTGATAAAAATACCTTTTGGTTGAACGAACAGTGCTATACCTTATTATTGCTAGGGGTTACAGTCAGACACACAATTTTGAAACATTGGCTGGAGGAATCAACCCCCACCATGCAAGAGTGGAGAAACAACATTTTGGAAATCATGAAAACTAGAAGCTTGCAATGTCATTAAGGGACAACTCCCAGATATTCTTTAGATAGTGGGACACCATATATCAAGTCCTGACTGTCCCTGCCCTTTTACCTCTGGTGACTATTCCCTTGGGTTCAGACCTTGCCTGATGTCTTCATCTATGAGTGCCTAGCTTTGTTTTTCATAGGTATTTCCCAGTATCTTCTCTTATTTTCTTACTCTCCAACTCCTTTTCTACTTCCGTATCTGTCTACTTTGTTTCCTATACTAGACCCTTCTCCTACAATATCAACCTTATGGTAGATACTAGTTTAAGTGTTAGTTAATTATATACATTAGAATATTAATTTGAAAAAAAATATGTCGGGATATAGCAGTTATCATAATGATTTTTGTGTATGATTGTTTTTCATTGAATGGATTTGCAATCTTAAGTATTTATTGATTTATTTATTTTTGGGGGAGGTGGATCTGTACAATTTGATATAGATTCTCTCTCTGACACAGATTCTCTCATTTTGAAGTTTGTACTCTTCTAGATAAAGTAATGAATATAACACTTGCATAGTTTTTTATTCAAATAGTTTTATGTAGGGTTGGCTGTTTTTACATTACAGTAATACTTTTACTGTGTATAATAACTTTCTCTGTTATATATCTTGTTATGCAGTTAATTATTTTTCCTATTGTACCCTGTATTGCTATAGATTATTATTGCAATGTATGGCTTCTGGATTTTAAAATAAAAAACACATTGACAAAAAAAAAAATTATGTGAGTTAGGGGCACTAGGATTTCATCAAGTGCAAGTGCAATAAACTTAAGGTCAAGGGAATCTCCACTGAATCTTGACTTCCCCAGCACCTTAAGGAGGTATTTCCTAGCTTCAGAGGTCAAGACAGTCCTGAAATAGATTGGTGGGCAAGAGGCAGACTGTTCAAAGCTCACAGAGGGATCATTTTGTTGGTCGAGCTGAAGAAGTCTGGAGGAAGGACCACACTTAGATCAGTAAATGCATTATTGAAAGTGTTTGAATGACGCTTGGGTTAAGGGAAGGTACGCCATCAATGTTTAGCATGGTGGGGGGTGTTTTGGGAGCACACCCTGTGACCTCTTTGAGGTTGCTCCAGAGCTTGCGTCCATCATTCCATAAGCACTACAGGGCTTCTTTGTAGAAATTGCTTTTTGCTAGACGGATAGCCCTGGTGCAGTTGTTCATTGTTGGTTAAATAGGATCTGCAGCTTATCCTCTAGGTAGGGAAATGGGCAGACTAGGTGGGCCAAGCGGTCCTTATCTGCCGTCAAAGTCTATGTTTCTATGTTTCTATGTTTTCTTGCTTGTTTATAACTCTGGAGGTCGACCTGTTTCCCAGTGGCCCAAGCTCTGAGCCATAGGTGATCCCTGGCTTTTAAAAGCTCGATGAGATCAGGGGAGATCCAGGGGTTGCATTGACTTTTGATTTTATGCTTTTTATGTGGAGCGTCCTTGTCACATACAGCATTGAAAAGACGTATAAAGTGCTCAAATGCAACATCAACATCATTGGAGGAGAAGACCAGGGACCAGTCTAAGTCTCAGAGGTCTGATTTCAGGTGTGCAAGGTGGCCTCAGGTGAGGACCCTGGTGGAGATTGTTCTTGCAGTGGGTTTGGTGAATTTATTAGCCCAACTGAAAAGTATAGGAGAGTGGTCATTCATGCCATCCGGGACTACTGGGGGTTTGAGATATGGTCAGAACAGTTAGAAAGCATCCAGTCTAAAAGGGTACTTGTACTGGTCCTGTAATTAGATCTTGTCAGAGACTTGACAAGCTAGGTGAAGTGAGTGGCAAAGAGCACATCTTTGAAGGAGGTAGCATCCAGGGAGAGCCAGTTGACATTGAAGTCACCAAGCACTATTACTTCAGAGCTGAGACTTAGGCTACTAAAACATTCCAGGAGAGAGTCCAGACCAGATGCTGCATGTTTAGGAGGGATATAAATTGACAACACAGTGAGCACTCTACTGTGTGCCCACTGCCCAGCAGGATTTTAACCCCAAGAGATTGTACAAAGCCACAAGTATTAGGCAATGGCAAGACAAGACCCTGAAGGCTGTCACTGAGATAAATGGCACATTTGGTGAGAAGATCCTGTCTACACAGTGTGTAGCCTGGGATTGAGATAGATGCATCTGGTATTTTCAGGCAGAGCCATGTCTGGACTAGAGAAAGGATATCTAGGTTGTGTTGGGTGACCCAGACCTTCAGATGATCAAGTTTGGGGAGGAGGATAAAGATATTGAGGGATCCAATTGTAAGCAACCCACTTTTCCTTGGAAGGGAGTCAGAGTTTGTAGGAGGGCCAGGGTTAGGGTGGATGTTGCCAGTGAGCAGTAATAATAGCAGTGCTAGTCTGCACAGATATTCCTTTAGATATTTGTTATTCAGCTTGCGCATATTGCATGGGGTGCATTGCAAGTAATGTTTTACCTGTGCAGAGAATAACCCAGAGATAAAGAGAGGGGAGCCTGCATGCTGCGGTAGTGGGCAGGCAGCCACCTAAACAAGTGAGGAAACATGTCCCAGAGAATGAAAGAGTTTAAGTTGTGGCCAGGTGAGGAGGTAAAGGTCCCATAAATGTAGAGGCAGTTGTCATCAAGGATTAGCAGCACTGGAGTTGGCAGAGAGTCATAGTCTAGGCTGGAGAGCATTATAAATGTAAGTATTATTAAGCCGGCAGGGGATAGTACAACAGTATGAACTCCCATTATGCTAGGGGTAGGGAAGGGAGGGAGTCAAAGAGAGGGATGGGTACTAGATGAAAGAATGACCAGGAAAGTCTATATGCGGTTAGACAAGATGATATTAGCACTGGGGAGAGGAGGGCACGGAGGAAGATGGTCCCATACAGTTGTGACCAGGGAGGATAGGGGACCACTGAGAGGAATCCACAATATGGAACACAGGTAGTAAGGAACAGTTATGGGAAATCACTAGACAGGGTGACTTAGGAGGGAGCTAAAGTTAAATTAGAGACTAGAGTGATAGCCCCTTTAAGTGAAACATTGATGATCACAGAATAGCCCCTTTAAATGTAAAGTTGATTGTCAGGGTGTTTCAAAAGAGGGTCCAGGCACTAAGGGAGGATGGAGTCTGGGCTAGGAAAGGGCATTTAATAGAGGCCGGGGTCGGGGAGGGTTGGCGGGAAAAAAAATTGTAGTTTAAAAATAAATATGGTCTCAGTCTCTGTGCGCATTCAAGCAGGTAGAAGCAGCTGGACCAATGGAAGGTGAACCGAGTTCAGTAGCAGCCTATAGGGGGGTAGCCACAGACCCAGGCTCCAATCGTATGCATTGCTTATAATCCCGAGGAAGCCAGAGAAATAGTGTACCTTTTCCAGCTGGGTAGGTGGCGGGCAGGATGAAAGCATTCAGCCAACAGGAGTGGAGCTGTGCCTCAGTGCAGGTCCATGGGTAGCCTGGACATGGGCTGTGCCTAAGAGGGGAAAGACAAGCAAGAGGATTAGTAAAAATATGCTGGAAACAGGGGACAAGTGCTAATGAGAGGGGAGGGCCGTGGGAGAACAAAAGGCAGAAGCAAGTAGGTGTGAAAGGAGGATGTAGTAAGGACAGAAATAGAGAGAGATGGGGGTGATGGTCTGGGCAATGGTGCCAAGATCTACAGGTTGAACAAAGAAGTTTGAGTTGGCTGGGAGTAGTGGGTGAGAGAAAACAAGGCTTAGCAGCTCGTAGAGCAACAGGATTTAGGGAAAAGAAATTGGGTGGTGATGGGGTCAGAGGACGGGAGGCAAGCAAAGTGTGGGTGAGACTGGAAGTAGGTGGCAGGAATTTAGCAGAGCACGGCTGAGAGGCAGCCAAATTAAGAGAATAAGACAGAAAGAAATCAAGCATGGCAAGCAGGGACAGATGAGCTAGGTTAGGGAGGGGATGGCACAAATGGTATTAGGAGAGAAAGAGCAGGATGGCAGGAGAGGCAGAGAGAACTAATTAGCAAGGGTAGGAAGGTCAGAAGCTAGCGAGGGGTTGACACAGGGTGGCAGTTCAAAATAGGACAAGAAAAAATGGAACTTAGGCTCTGTATGATTTCATGTTCATGAGACAAATGAAATCTAATCAGGCAAGTGTTTTTTTTTTAAATAGAAAGACAAAATTGAACAATCATCAAAGGCAAGCATAAACAGTAACCCACAGATGCAGTTAAAAATTACAGTTTAAAAATAAATATGGTCTCATTCTCTGTATGCATTCATGCAGGTAGGAGCTGCTGGACCAATGGAAGGCAAGCCGAGTTCGGTAGTGGCCTATAGGGGGATAGCCACAGACTCAGGCTCCAACTGTATGCACAGTTTACAATCCCAAGGAGCCAAAGAAATAGCATACCTTTCCCAGCTGGGTGGGCAATGGGCAGGATGCAAGTATTAGGCTGACAGGAGTGGAGCCAGGCCGCAGTGCAGGTCTGTGGGTAGCCCAGATGGGGACTGTGCCTAAGATGCCTATAATTGCCTGTCTCCTCCCTACTGCCACTTTTGTGGAGAGGGACCATCTCAGTCCTCCTTCAGTCTTCAGGTACTTCCCCTGCCCCTAGAGATCAGTTGAAAAGGTCAGTCAGTGGACCTGCCAGTATGTCCCTGAGTTCCTTTAATACTCTGGGTTGAATCCCATCTGGACTTCTCTGTTTTTATTTTCCCAAGTTCTTCTAGGACTCTATCCACAGTGAATGGGCTGGTGTCAACCTCCCTCCGCTGACTATCCCTCCTAATGCATTTTGGTCCCTCACCCTCCCCTTCTCTGGTGAACACTAAGCAAAAATATTTGTTCAGTATCTCAGCCTTTTCTAGGTCATCCTCCACCCACCCTCCTCCTTCCTTCTTCAGCCTAAAAATGCAATTTCTGATCTTTTTCCTCTCACTAATATATCTGAAGAAGGTATTTGTCTCTTTTCTTAATAGCCTGTGCTATACATTCCTCTGTCTAGGCCTTAGCCCTTCTGACTGCTTTCCCAGATTCTTTCTGTTTTTCCAGCTACTTCTCCCTATCCTCATCCTTCTGAATCTCCTTGTATTTCCTAAAGGCCTTTCTTTTTTCTCTTACTTTCTCGGTCACTACCTTCGAGATCCATAGTGGCCATTTCTTTCTTTTACTCTTACTATGCATTCTAACACAGTGTCTTGTTACTTCTCTTATGACTTTTGAGTCTAGAGCACTGTTCCTCCACATCTCCCCCTCTATCTTCTGCTGCTAGGGCACTTTTAAGCTGTCCCCCCATTTCCTTAAAGCTGGCCTGCCTGAAATACGGAACCCTAATCCTTGCATGGCTTTCCTCTACCACTGTGGTTACAATAAATCATACTATCCTGTGGTTGCTGGAATCAAGGGGATTGCCCACTTCAACATCTGTGATCCTATTCCCGTTGGTCAGCACCACATCCAGTATAGCCCCTTCCCAGTTGGGTTGTACTACTAGCTGCCTTAAGTTTGCCCCTTTCAGGGTGATCATAAAGTCCCTGCTCCTTGTACCAGCAGTCTGAGTGCTCCAATCTAAATCTGGCAGGTTGAGGTCTCCCATTAGCAGTAGTTCCCTTTTGGCTGCCATTTTGTGGATGGTCTCCACCAGAACTTCATCTGTTTCCTCCCCGTGCACAGGAGGCCTGTAAATCACTCCAGTGTGAATGGCAGTCTTATTTTCTGCCTCTAGGGTGATCCACAGTGCCTCCATTCCTTCCTGTAACCCTTGAGCCTCCATTACTTTAAGCCCCTCCTTCACATACATAGCCACCCCCTCCCCTTTTCCCTTCCCTGTCTTTCCTAAAAAGTGTGTATCCTGGTATAGCTGTGTTCCAGTCATGGTTCCCTGTGTGCCATTTTTCTGTAATAGCCACAATGTCCAGGTTTGTGTCTGCAATCAATGCCATTAGATCTGGGATTTTGTTTCCCAGACTGTGGGCATTTGTGCACATTACCCTCCATCCTGTGCACCCACCTCTCTTTTCCCATTTTCTGGTCTGTGCCCTGGGATGTGTTTGAGTCATATTTTCAGTTTTCCTTCCTATTGTGACCAATTTTTTTTCCTTTTTTTTTTGTGTCTGTCTACTAATTGTGTCTCCCTGTTTCCAGTTATGTCATGTGGGGGGCTACAGTAATCCCCCTGACTGCATTTGCCTCCCCCTTGGCTACTTTAAATGCCTGCTGAGGAAGCATTTAAACTTTTCAGTAATGATACCTTTACCCCCTCTGGATAGCTGTAGGCCATCAGGTGAATACAGTCCTTCATCCCTCCAGTTGAGGTCCTAGTCCCCAATGAAGCCACACTCCACCTCTCCACACCTTTTCTTCAGCCATGTGTTGAATTCCATGGTGCTGATATCTCGACCCTCCCCATGCCATGGACAGGTAGAACCTCCAAGAAGGTTGCAGAGAAAGTACTACTTGCCCAAGACTTCTCCTCAGTTCTTTGAATTCCTCCTGTACTTTACCTACATCTACCCCCTCTCCCGCCGGGCCATTTGTCCCCATGTGGATAATGACATCCAGCTCCCCCACTTTGCCACCGCCTTAGTGATCCTTAGGATCCACTTGCCCTCCCTCTGAATTGTGCCTCCAGGTAGGCACACTACCTCCCTTTCCCCACTGCTGCCTATCCCCAGATCTATCCCCCAATGATGGAGTCCCCAAACAGGATTTGCTTCCTCCTCCTGTGTGTTCTCCTTCCAGTTGCCTTCAGCGCTGCATCCTGGATGACCCCCTCATCCTCCTTGGTGTTCACTTCTGGAGATGCTGTGCAATCTTCCTGCTCCACCAAGGTGGCATATGAGTTATGATGTGTCACTGGCTGGGGGATGTACATTCATCCCACCTCCCTCACCCTTCCTGAGCCTACCGTGGTCCATCCATCCCTGAGGGAGTGGTGGTAGACATGGTGGTCCCTGTGTGGGGGGGGAGGCTGCCTGGATCCTTGTCAACTCTGCTCAGAGTCCTGCAACCTCCTCCCTCAACACAGAGAGGTGCCTGCAGATAGGGCAGCACTGCAGTGTCCAGAAGGTCTTCCCGAACACTGTTGACCAACAACCACTGCATTGCATGAAACCCATCATCTTTCTTTGCCAATCCTTTCCTTACCTTTTCTCCATCTTCTGTTCTTTATCCTTTTATGCACCAACCCTTTGCTTTGATGCTTTTTCCCCTTTGTATGCTGTAGCTTTTTTTCTTGTTTCTCTCCCCTTTTACAAAATTGCTTTAACTATGCCCCTACTATGATTATGGACTCTAGTTGCTTCAAGTGAGTGAGCTCAAATTCCTGTGATATCAATGAAATTCACCCAGAAACAGCTTCTTGTTAAAATCTTGTCACTGATCCATCAGATAATTTAGCCAGAAAAGACAGAAACAGCTTTATCAATTCACTGTCCTGAAAATCTTGACACCAATCACTCAGATAATTTTAAAAAGAAGGGAAACAACAACCAAAATGAGTAAAAATACTTGTGCATAGGGTGTGCATACTCCCCCTTATGCCACTCTTACGCCACAGCTCCTGCTATTCCCTATGCTTGGCTCCTGTCAATCAGATTTAACAGGGCATTTAATTAAGAGTTGGGTGGGGTGTGAGAGTGTGCAAAAGCACACCAAAATAGGTTTGAAATGAGAAGAAATAGATTTTTAATTTAAAGAAATAACAGCCCACTAAACGCACAAATTTAGTTTGGGAGAGTTACAAATTTTGTACAATAGCAAAAGGTAACCACGTTGCCTTCTTTCCTGTAATGAAAAGAGACCTGTCTCATTCAGGTTTTCTTTATAAGATTTGCTTTTCAAATGTGGTATCATCTTAGTGACGTGTTTCTGGATCCTTTCAATAAGAGTAATATCCCCTTTTAAGTATGGGCTCCAAAATGGGAAGCCATTGTCAAGGTATGGTCTTACGTAGCTTTTATATAGGGGTATCAGACATTGTTCTGATCTGGAGACAAAGGAACATTTTATCCTTTTTATTATACCAGTCTTTTTAGTGACCATCCTATAACAGTCAGACACTGTAACTTTGCTGTTTATCATAATGTCGAGATCTTTTTCAGATTCAGAAATTTGGATAGGGATGTTATTAAGGTGGTACGAGTAGTTGGGGTTATTTTTCCCATATTGCATTACCACACATTTGTACATGTTAATGGACACCCCTGTTTCTGATCACCCATTCTTCTATTGTTAATAGGTTGTTGGCGATATTTAGTTGAAGTACACGTGCACTTTAATATGTAACTTAAGTCAGATTCCAGGAGTGCAACAAATTTTCCTATTTTATTTATGTTTTGTTTTCCTTTTGAAGTGTCTTTTTTATTGTTTTATGATTTAGCAGTTATTAGGAAATCAAATACAATACTGTGGATAAGTTGCTTACTAAATTATATTTTCTAACCACTGTAAATTTCAGATTTAAAAAAAAATATTGCATCCTTCATTATACTTTGTTCATGTGTGTTTACTGGAATGAAGCCCTTTTTATTACTGAACACATACAAGTAAAATATATAAATGCATCTCTTTATCTACACATGTAAATTAAAACTGGAAGGGAGTGCATTAAATGAGAAAAAGAAATATAACAAAATACTATCAAATTTGGGAAATCCGCAAGTAACGAAGTGTAAAAATTCAGAAGTATAATAGTCCATACAGTAACAAAAATAATAAAATGTGAATGTGATATCTAGGATTCTTGGGCATACAGTCAGAAAATAGGAAAATCAGCAAAGAATTTAATTTTATATTGATGTGGACATTAACTGGGAAAAATCTCAGAAGTATGTACATTATATTATTGACAAGTTTTTATGTACATTGATGAACACAACAATTTTATATGTTTATTAGAAACAACTTGATAATTTTAGAAAATATATGATTTATGTACTAAAAAATGTTTATATTGCACAGTTACATCATGCCGTCAATGGTATAGGATAATAAAATTGTACTTAACAGCAAATAAATATTACATAATCTTGCTTGAATTTATGAATGATCCTGGAAGTCTGACCAGTATGCTTGGTTGCTTAACCAATGCTCAGACTTATGAACGTTTATGTTTTGGACCTATGCACTTCTGTAAACCTCCTGTATTGTATTGTACTAACCTACATTCAAACTTATGCTCAAATGTATGTACTGTATTAATATTTTCTGGACCTAAATACTTGAGTAAACCTCCTGTATCTTATTATATTGCTACTGCTGTCAACTATTTGTACTCTCCCAGGTCATGCCTGAAAATAGGTATTTGTTGTTCAGTGCACCCACCCATTTACCAACAACAAATAAATAAAGTGTTGACTTAATGTAAGATATCTTTACGAGTTGTACTTGACCTCTTACCTCATTAGTGGCAAAGCCACGAGTGTCATCAGTGAAGTCAAGTGCAACAAATCCCTTACTGGGATTGGTGAGAGGTGGCCTTGGGACTAGCCCTGGCCACCTGAGGAAGAACAGAGTATTATTATTATTTTTTTTTGCCTCTCCAAATATTTCTCCCTGAATACCCCTCAAAAAGGAAAAATATTCAGTATTTGGATCCATGTACCTAATGTAAGAGGGTACTGGGGACATATTATTCCTTACTCACACACCCTTATCTGTGACCTATGGTAGGTAATACATCATAGTTCCCTTTCAGTTCAGTCATTAAGAAAGAAAAGAATAAAATAACCACAGTAAACCATACAGTGTTTTATTTTCACATAGCATATTTTATCCAGTTGATTCAGAAAACCATTTAAAAGTACTATGATGAGAGGCTTCAGTGGCATTGTTTGTTAGTGTAATGGAACATTTGTGTGGGTTGCGTAGGAGGTAGAAGCAAAGACAGAGAAAAAGAAATGATTCATTTTTAGCTGACAGGGCAACACATGTGCATAAGTATACAGGAGTAAGACAAAATAGGCCCAGGCCCCATACATTTTCTCTGCTCTACTCAGAAGATACGTCAAAAAGAGTTCTTTCTCCATAAAGGTATCTAATCTATTTTTGAAAATATTTACACTTTCACTACTCACCACCTCACTTGATAGTTTGTTCCATATCTCAACCCCCTTTTGTAAAAACCATTTCGCTCTTCTATCTGTTTTTTATAACTCCCCTTTCAACTGGTAGTTGTGGTCTCTTAGGTTAGAATCCCATTCCTTAAGTCTTAGTCCTATTCCCTATAAAAAGTTATTATCCCTGGTTGCTTTATACCTAAGTATCGTATCTCCTTGTATTCTTATTTCTAATGAGAATAATTGAGGCTCATTCTTCTACTTGGATAATTAATTTCCCTAATACCCCCAAATCATTCTAGTTTTCCTTCCTTGGACTGCCTCCAGTCTGTCTACATCTCTTCTTCTTTAAGGACAGAAATGAAAAATATACTCCAGATGGGACCTCATATAAGAGCTAAACAGTGGCAGCATCACTTGCCTAATCACTACTTACAAAGCTCCTCCTTATGCAGGATAGTAATGTGTTTCTTTGTTTAATTACACTGTCACGTTGTTCATTGCATTTCAAAGTGTTTGAAACTAGTACCCTCAGATCCTTCACACACACACACACACACACACACACACACACAGTCATTCAAGGTTATGCCATTTAGTTTGTATGTTGCCATTCTGATTTTTGGCCCAAAATGCATTACAATGTATTTTAATCAAATGAAGTGCATTTTTCCCTTTTGTGCGCTGATGCTTAGGTGATTTGTCTCCCTCTGATGTTTCATTATTCTCTCCTCCTTAACCACGTTACATGCAATTTCCATATAATCTGTGAATTTTGACCATCCATCCACCCTCAGGGCATTGCATGTCCCCCACATACATGTTAAAAAGGACAGGGCCCAGTATTAGCACCCCCACTAGTTACTTCATCCCAATCAAATACATAACCTTTAATTCTAATGTTTTGCCTAATTTCTTGTAACCAGTTAGCAACTTCTCATATCACACTGGTGTCTGTCCCTATATCTATATGTTTGTTGATTAATTCCATATGGGGCACAGTGTCCAATGCTTTATTGAAGTCCATAACTACCACTGGTATATCCTTGTCTTACAGTATACTTATTGGTTTGAAGAACTATAATACTTTGGTAAGGCATGACTGACCACTTCTGAACCCGTGCTATGTCTTATCGAAAAGGCTGTTGTCCCTCAAGTACTGAGCTATTTCCTCTCTATGTTTTTTACTTTTTTTTTCACTCCAGTCACTGGGCCAAGGGCATCTCTCAGATGATGCCAGTTTAACCCGCCCGACCTTAGACCCCCCAACCCAGAGTCCCCCACCCTGGAACTCTGACCTGACACCCTGGCTCCACCAAATACCCCATGACTTGTACCCCCCAAGGTGGGGCTGCCCATCACTTACCTTAGCACTCCTTGAAAGTTAGCTACATATGGGCAGGATGAAGGCCAGAGGATATCGAGACCAGGGAGGGTGGGGTGTGATGGAGGCATGGGGCTGGCATGTCATCATCCCCACTTGGATCCAGGGCTTTTCCTTCTTTTGTGAGCACAATTCCCTCCCTTCAGAGGCATGGATGTGCAATGACGTCCACCATGCGATGGGTGTGCTCCCACCTCCGACCCATAGATGTCCTCCGTAATCTCTCCCCTGAGCCAATGTGACCTCTGCTGTTGCATTCCCAGTCTCCACCGGAAGTCATTAGTGGCTGGGAATCATAACCTTCCCTGGCCCAGAAAAGGAGAGCTGTCATTGGATGCTCAATCCTCTCCCTCCCTGGTCAACCCCCAGAAACCCAAGCTCACTCCCGACCCCGGGTCGCCAGCTTCGTAGGAGGTAAGGCGCAAGTCACAGTGTGGCCAGAATCATAACCCACCCCACTCCCACCCCAGGAGAGGAGAACTGTCATGGAATGCTCAATCCTCTCCTTCCTTGGCCAAACCCTGGCAACCTGAATTCACTCCCAACCCCGAGTAACTGGTGTGGTAAGAGATAAAGCACAAAGCACCTTAGCCCTCTGCACCACTGAGCCAGCTTACTATTTCCTGTCTTAGTATTTCTTTCTTGAATTTTTGCCACAACTAAAGTGAGGCTAACCGGCCCATAGAATTTTTTGTCCCCCTCTAAATCTCTTGTTTTTATATATGGGAATGATTACAGACTCCTTCCAATCCTCTGTAAGTGATTGATCCATCAAACTTGTGTTGAAAATCTGACATATTGGCCCTGCCAGAGGTTATGATAGTTCTTTTAACATGCTTGGGTGCAATTCATCTGGCCCAGAGGACTTATTCAGCTCCAGTTCTAATTTCTCTTGTCCCCTGTCCCTATCAATAATTAATGCCCCCAAACATGTGACCTGGCCTGACATGGCTATCTTGGAATTAAACACTGAACAGAATTATTGGTAAAAAAAAAAATGTTTAGTCATATTTGTATCCCTTCCTGTTTCTATTCCACCTTCCATAAGGGGTCCTATTCTTCTTGCTCTACCCCTTTTAGAGTGTATATAACTGAAGCAGGTTTAAGGGTTTTGCTTTGTTCTTACTGCAGTTGTAGTCTCTTGTGTTATTTGTGCAGTACTAAGTATGAATTTACATTCTATCTGAGATGCTTTAAAGCCCACTCAGTCTTGTTTATCATTATATTTCATATTCTTTTTTGAAAGTTTTTTTTTACCATTACAAAATGTATTCACCTTTTAAATTAGCCATACTGGCACATTTCTGTTCTTATCAAACTATCTTAATCACTGGGATGAACTCTGCTTCAAGGTTTTTAGTTTTATCTTCAAGAATGCCCCACATCTCACCTTTTCCTTCCCCTTGGAACTCACTTTCCTAATCCCATTCACTTACAACATCCTGCATTCCATGAACCCTTGCCTTGGCATAGTTTTCCTTGGTGGTGATCCTTCTTTCTATTAATGATGTATCGGGCCATAGAGTGGTCACTATTCCCCAGTGGCTCCCTTTAAATACAAGTCTTAATATCTCCAGAAATGTTTGTAGTCATAATCACTAGATCAAGTACTGTTATGTTGTCCTCTCTTGCCCCCCTCTATGACATGTTGGGTTACATTACATTCACACATAGCCCTCAGAAATTCCTCAGCAGTTTAAATTTCATCAAAATGGTGGGCCTCATACACAGTTGCAGTTTAGAGGCACATAGTTGTGACAGTGCCACTTTGTGCCACTGTTCCTAATTGAGTCCCTTTGTGACACATGGTAAGGGGTTGCAAGCCTTTTCTGGATTACTGTGTAAAGCAGCTCTGAAGAGGTGGTGCAGAGGTGCAACAGCACATGGAGGAATCACCTAGGGACTGAAATCAGGAGGGGCTGTTATGTTAAATTACATGCCTGGAGGAACAGAGCAGTAGAGAGCAGCTTTCACTTGTCAGTAGGGATAGTTTTACTTCACAAGACCATTTGGGGAATCTGCTGGACCCCCAGGAATGACCAGCATGTGACCTGCAAATTTAGTACCTCCACAGCCTAGAAGCATGTCTAAAGTACAGATTGGGTGAGTGTGGGGGACAAGTGAGGAAGCAGCACCTCATACCATGACCTTGAGCAAGGTATCACACTATATGACTAGTGTTATTTCCATGGTGTCCTCAACTGACATGTTTATGGCTGGAAACCTTCTTTCCATATGCATAGAAACATAGAAACATAGAATTTGACGGCAGATAAGGACCGCTTGGCCCACCCAGTCTGCCCATTTCCCTACCTACTGGATAAGCTGCAGATCCTAGTTAACCAGCAGCCTACTTCTTTCTACCCCAACCCCCCAGAATTGCCTTATGACTATCCCATGCATGCTTGAATTCCACCACTGATTTTGACTCCACAACCTCCTCCGGAAGGCCATTCCATGCATCCACAACCTCTCTCTGTGAAAAATACTCTTAAATTACCTCTGAGCTGCCCCTCTATCTTCAAATTGTGCCTCTTGTTCTTGCACACCTCTTTTTTGAAAGATGCTACCTCTTGGACTTTGTTGATTCCCTTGAGGTACTTGAAGTTTCTATCATGTCCCCCTCTCCCTCTCCTTTCCTCGAGGCTATACATATTAAGCTCCTTAAGTCTCTCTTCATATGTCTTCCGTGCAGACCCTGCACCATTTTAGTTGCCCTCCTCTGGACAGCTTCCATCCTGTCTATGTCTTTGTGGAGATTGGGTCTCCAGAACTGCACACGGTACTCCAGATGGGGTCTCACCAGCTGTCTGTACAGAGGGATAATAACTTCCTGTTTTCTACTGGTGATGCCTCTCCCTATGCATCCCAGTATCCCCCAACCCTCCTTGCTGCCTTCTCACATTGCTTGCCCACCTTTAGGTCATCTGATATGACTACCCCCAGGTCCCTTTCCATTTTTGTTGTTGTTAGTATCTCACCCCCCATTGTGTACTCTTCCCCTGGGTTTTTGTTTCCCAGGTGCATTACCTTGCACTTCTAAGCATTGAATCTAAGCTGCCATGCATTTGACCATTCCTCTAACCTTGCCAAGTCCCTTCTCATCCTTTCCACCCCACCCTGTGCATCAACTCTGTTGCAGATCTTAGTGTCATCTGCAAAGAGACATACTTTTCCTTCCAGTCCTTCTGCAATGTCACTTATAAAGACATTGAAGAGGACTGGTCCTAATACTGAACCCTGTGGTACCCCACTAGTAACCCTCCTTTCTTCTGAGTGGACTCCATTTACTATTACTCTCTGTGTCCTATTCTCCAGCCAATTCTTTACCTAGGCTGTCATCTTGGGACCCACTCCCAGGCTGGCTAACTTATATATTAATCTTTTGTGTGGGACTGTGTCAAATGCCTTGCTAAAGTCTAGGTAGGCCATGTCCACAGCCCCTCCCTGATCTACTACTTTGGTCACCCAGTCAAATGCAAGCATCTATTAGCCATCATTTGCATTGTGACGTAGTTGCTGGTGGGAGACTACCCCCCCCCCACCAGAAACTACAGCAAGTGTTATTTTTGATTTAATGGTTTTGCTTCACAGCTGTCAGCCCCCATAAGTCATTTCCTTCCCACAGCCTGAACACCTGTCTTCCCAAGGACTTGTATCATAGTTTGGGAAAACATTTAATGGATTTGGCCATCCAGCCAGGATTTACAAAGACCTCTTGTAGGTTTACAGATCCTTCGGGTATGCAGTTTCAAATTGCAGAGTGTTACTAATTATTTTGTATAACTGCACCACTGCCAGTCAATCACGTGCAATGACATCAGGCCTGTTATGTTTCCACAGGTGACTACCCACTGAAGCATTGAGAGCTCTCTATTAGATTAAAGGGTTTAAATACTGGTGTCAGTGGAGAAAAGGGCTGTACACTCCCATACTGGTAGGTATGAAATGCAACAGTACTGCACAATGAGTGGTATGGGGTAAGCACTGGCAGAGGACTGAGCCTGGAAGGGCCCTTGAAATTCAGCCTTGGTTTGGCTATGTCTAGAAGGGCATGGAAGAGAGGTGGTATGAAATGGGCTGGGTCTAGAATTTCATGGAAGAACCAGCCAGGGACTATGCTGTCTGTCACAAATTACCTAACCCTCTTTTCCCATTAGGGCCTTGCTGATACCCTACTAAAGTCCCTGTTATTTTGTCAGCAAGCCTTGACTGTCTTCATATTCAATCAGTCAATCGGTCTTTATTTTACCAGGCGAAACACCATTGAGTAAAAACTCATTTGCAAGATGGACCTGGGTATATTTACATGGCATTACAGGGAAATCATAATATAACACTGAAAGTAATACAAACAATAAATAATGCATCAGGTAGAACAAATACTGTACATATAGAACAATTTGCGGGTGGGAAAAACAATAACTACTGTATATACATAGGTATTATGTGTGCATTGGTACAGTGAGACTTGAGTGAGAAGAGGAAGGAATCAGTCAGGACATAATTGGGGAAAGGATCTGAGCAGTAAGGAGGAATATAGGTCAGTGCTGAAAACAATTACAGGTCTCAATTAAGAATCGTGCCAGCAGGGATTTAATAGGTAGTGCTATTTTTAGTGTCTTTTGGATGCTGTTCCAGAGAACAGGCAGGGCATGGCTTATGGAGGCTTTGCCTAGATGTGTTCTGACCCTGGGGACAACAAGTGTGATATGTGAGAGGCTCCTAAGAGAGTAGTTCCTCTCAGTGCAGGAAGGCAGGCAGTCCAGAATATACTGGGGCAGACTATATGTTATGGCTCGATATGCCCAGGTGACTGCATTTTTCTGACATCTAAGTATAAGGGGATAGCCACCCAAGCTCTGAGTAAAAGGAGCAGTGATGGGTGGAGAATGGAGCACCAGTAATAAATCTCAATGCATGGTGGTAGAGAGTGTCGAGTATAGCCAGAGCGATACTAGGGCCTTGGCCATATATGACATCCACATAATCAAGGAGAGGAGAAAGATGGATTGGACCAGAAAGATTTTAGCTTCATGAGTGAGCAGGTGCCTGATGTGTAGGAACAGACCAAGCATTTGCTTCAGTTTTTTCGTAATATCCTCAATATGAGCAGTAAAGGACAATTTATGATCAACCCAGAATCCCAGGTACTTGAGTTTAGTTACAAACTCCAAGTTTTCCCCAATTATAGTAGAAATTTGAGGTCCAAGACGGAGGCCAGGTGTTTCTGCAGGAGGTGATTTATATTTTCAAGAGGTGATATTGTTTTAGTCTATAAGTTGTATGCTTTGCTGGGATCATTACTGTGTTGAACTGGTTCCTGATTGGATTAATCCCGTGGGGAGACGGTAGTTACTGCATCCCAGGGGGCAGTACTTTACTTACACTAGGCCCACATAAATCTTTCTCTTGGTGGGGACACTGCACTATTTTACTCTAACCTTGGATACAAATCCCCCAATCAGGAATTTAATGGACCCAGGTTCCTCAACCTTGTCTGAGCCTACAATGTAGGGATAGCTACTGCAACACCTACACTAACTTGGTGGCTATCAATAATAAGACACAAAAACACTCCACAGCTGGATAATTGGTTTTTTTAATTATATTTTATTTTTTCATGATAAAAACAACAATATACAATTTTCTCATGCAAGAGATCAATAGGTGTCACAGACAATACATTCAGTCTTATAGTAAATGGTAAGTCTATGCATTCTGGATTAAGGAGTTGGGGGGTATTTCAATATAAATCAGATAATTAATAATATCCCACATAAACTGCACCCTATAGAACTTTGGGTGGTCAAACAGATAAAAAATAATTCCAGGTTTGATAACTCGACATCTAAGTTGATGTGACCCCCTTATCAAAAATTTAATTTCTTCATATCGTTAGTGCCACCAGCCACCAAGATTATTATTAAATTCAATACAATAACTGCAGCAATCAAATAAGTTCAAGTAACTTTTTTACTACTGTGTGAGTTATTACCATGCGGTAACTGCCATTCATCTAACTATCCCCTGACATTCTGTTTTAACCTGCTACAGTTATACACTACTCAATTCTACCCTACTTGAATTTTTTCAAATGTAATCTCTGATGAACCCATGCTGAGACCTAAACAAGTAAATAACCATTGCAGTAATTATTTTAATAACAGTTGGGTAGCTTAAAAGCTCCCTTGGTCCCCCACTGTACTAGCGTCTCTCTGATGAAATGAGAAAGGACAGCAAGCCCACGAGTTGCAGATTATAATGTTGTCTTGTAATGTTTCAGACAGTCAAAAGCAGAAAAGAAAAAAGAAAATACTGTCAAGTTCTTCTCAGGTTTCTTCTTCTGAGTCCAACAGGTCGTGGGCTTGAGACCTTTTAAATTCCTTCCCGATAGCTGCCACCTTCTTCCCCGCTTCTTCAGGGTCTGTAAATTGGAATGTGTGTCCGCCATAGTGAATTCTTAGTCAGGCAGGAATCAGCAAAGAGCTGAGCCACTCCTAGGCTTCTGAGCCTAGCATGAATGCCATCAAACTTTTTTCTCCTAGTCCGCGTTGCAAAGGAGAGGTCTGGGAATAGATGGACTGTTTTGTCTTGATATTGTAGGGAACCCGATCCTCTGGCTGCCTGCAGAATTGTGTCCCAAACATGAGAGTTGGAAGTTACTAGAAGGATCATACAGGGAGCATCACTTTGAGACACAGCAGTTCTCGGTGAGATACTGTAGGCTTTAATCAAATGATTCTGTGACTGTGTCGACTCTAAATGCAGGTTTTCCAGTAGCCAGCCCTGAAGAAAATCCAAGATACTTTCCCCTTCTTCTTCACAGTTTTCCGGTAGGCTGACAACATGGACATTTGAGGCCCACTGCGAGTTTTCCATCGCCTCCATACATATTGCAACTGCACATTTTCTTGGGTGAGTTTACTCGAGGTAGTCAATGCTTTAGTAGCCATTAGCTCTGCAGAAGTTGCTGCCTTAGAAGCCATTTCAATCTTAGTGTCTTGTTCCATGAATCTCATGAAGATTGACTCTATTTTATTGTCAATTGCCTGCATCAATTTTTGTAGTGCTCTCCATGGGGGCTCTGTCCCCCAGAGGAAGTTGAGATTTAGCCGCTGCATGTGGCATGGCTGCAGGCTGATTTTTCAAGCCTCCACCCTGTGCTTTGTTGATGCGTCCCATCATAGAAAATTATATGGATTGATTCAACTCAATGAGAGGAATTCAGTACTGTTCTTTAAATCAGGCTTACTGCAGTAATTAAATTAACTTTATCGCTTGTTGTCTACAGAGGTGCAGAGCTCTCCTCAGACACTTCTCATTGCTAGGCATGCTCCACAGCGCCCCCCTATAGCTGAATAATTGTGAGTAGCACTGACAGGCTATCATTGATTAGAAAAGAACAGTTACGTAAGAACATACTATAACAGTAGATCTTTGAGGGGATCTTAGTCATCAGGTTACACCGTAGGAACTTTCACCGTCAGTGAAGGGGAATCCACATGGAAGATTTTCAGCAGTACAACTGGGGCCTGATGCCGCTAATGTCCCTTGACATCACCAATCCTATACAGGTATGGGTGGCCCCGCTCCCTCCTCAGTACATTCCCACTGGAGGCAAAGGGAGTAAGGCTCACGCTCTGAGGAACCAAGGAGAGACAGAGAGATCCAGCTCTAAATAGACATGATGGAAACAGCAGATAGCCAGGTCCTGAACAGGAGCCCCAAGAAGGGGGATGGTGAGAGGGAAAGCATACCTGATGACCGAGATCCTCTCGATGATCTACTGTTACCATAAGTTATTACATAACTGTTCTGTCTTCTTTGGGTGTATCTCAGTCATCAGGTTACACCGTAGGAACTAATACCAAGTAGTGACAAAAGGAAACAGACAGTCTGGGAGGCTGGATCTCCATAAACTTAAGACAGGAGACCTTGTAGCACAGCCCTGCCAAAACCTGCATGGGCACTTATATCCAGACCATAATGCTTGGTGAAAGTGTGAACTGTTCTCCAGGTGGCAGCAGTACAAATATCTGTGGCTGAGACCCCTCTGAAGCAAGCCACCAAGGTACAGTAGCCATGTTTCTAGTGGAATAAGCTTTAACAGCACCAGGCAATTCTTTGTCATATTTGTTGTAGCAGAACACAATGCAGTTTGCCAACCATTTGGATAAACATTGCTTCAAAACTGAAGAGCCCTCTCTACCTGGGGCGAAAGAAACAAACAAGTGCTTTGACTTTCTGGGCTTCTTAGTCTGAAGCAGATAATATTTCAAAGTTCTGCACACATCTAGTGTATGGCTCAGTGCTTCCCCTGGATGGCACACTCAGGAAAATAAACACAATGGTGAATAGACTGATTAAGAGTGAACTCAGAGATCACCTTAAGGAGAAACTCAGGATTTGTGCTCAAAGACACCCTGTCTTTGTGAAAAATCAAATAAGACTCCTCACACCAGAGGGCCTGAAGCTCTGAAATTCTTCGAGCGGAAGTAATGGCAACTAAAAAACAGTGCTTTCCAAGGGAGAAAGTGCAAATCGCAAGTTGCAATTAATTCAAAAGGAGACAGAGTCATTTTTTCCAAAATAAAATTTAAGTCCCAAGCCAGGACAGGGGAGTGGACTGGGGGTTTCAGATGTAGGATACCTCTTAAAAAGGTACGAGAGACATCCAGCTGAGCAATCGTGCAGTCACACACTGGCTCATGAAAAGCAGAAATAGCCAAAAGGTGGACCCTGAGGGAGGAATACTGGAGACCTGAAATGAACAAAGAAATCAGGTAGTCCAGTACATGCTTCACAGGATGGGTGAAAGGGTTTAGGGAGTGCTTAGCAGCCCAGATGGCAACCCGCTTCCACTTCATGGCATAAGTAGCATGGGTGGAAGGCTTGCAGGCAGTCACTAGGACATCTGCTACTCTATTAAAGACCCCATACCTGGCAATGGCTATGTCCTCAAGAGCAACGCATGTAGTTGGAGGGACCTTAGGTTGGGATGGACCATGGTCCCCTGATCCTGGGTCAGCAGATTCCTGCAAAGAGGCAGGGGCACCAGAGGTTCCTCTGCTAGCTGCTGAAGCAGAGGGAACCATATCTGGCAAAGCCAGAATGGGGCTACCAGGATCATGTTGGCCCCCTTCATTTGCAGCTTGATCAGCACCCTCTGTATTAGTGGAAATGGAGGGAATGCATACATAAATCTCCCTCTCCAAGAGAGGGAAACCAAGTCTTGCTACAAATCTCCAGGCCCTGGATCTAGCAAGCAAAAACTGAGCAGTTTTGCATTGAGTGGGGATGCAAAAAGGTCCAACTCTGGATGACCCCATCTGTCAAACAGATCTTCTTCTTCTATGGATGAGAGAAGCTCCCATTCATGCATGCTGGACTGAGTCCTGATGAGGCTGTCCACCAAAGTGTTTAGGACGCCTGGCACATGGAATTCAGAAAGCGCCACACTGTGCTCCAGTGCCCAATACCACACTTGCATTGCCTCCCTGCAAATGGGGTATGAATGAGTCCAGCCCTGCTTGTTGATGTAGTAGACTACACTCAGATTGTCTGACTGCACCAGCAACAGGCCTGGAGCTAGATGCTCCTGAAAAGCCTGCATGGCATAGATCATCACTGCCATCTCCAGGACATTGATATGCAGGGCAGCCTCTCCCACTGGGACCAGAAGCCCTGGGTTTGAAAGGGACTCAAGTGTGCCCCCTAGCCAAGACCCAAAGCATCCGTGGTTAAAATCTGATGTAGGGAGGAAATTTGGAATGGGACCTCTTGAAGAAGATTTAAGGAGTCCATCCACCACTACAATACTTTGCATACTGAGGAGGAGACCAGGACTAGGTGGTTCAACTCATTCACAGACTGGTCCCACTGCACTCTGAGGGTCCACTGAAGGGTATGCATGTGGAGTCTGTCTAGTGGAATGGTGGGAATGGGTGCAGGCATAAGGTCCAAGAGCCTGAGGTATAGTCTGACGGGAATGTACCAACTCTGAGTGACTTCCTGAGCTTGAGCAATGTGACATTCTACCCTGTTTTGGGGTAAGAAGGCCTTTCCCTGCTCAGAGTCCAGAACCACCCCGATGTATTGCAGTCTTTGTAATGGTATAAAAACAGACTTGGGCAGGATGACTGTTATACCCAGAGACTGAAATAGCTGGAGAGTACACTCCAGAGTCAGCAACAGTTGTTCCCTGGACTGGGCCTTGAGAAGCCGATCGTCCAGCTAAGGGAAGACATGAAGACTCTCTCTTCTGAGAGCTGCTGCAACCTCTGCCAAGCATTTTGTAAAGACACACTGCACAGAGGATAAGCCAAAAGGCAACACTGAACTGATAGTGCTCTCCCTGAACAGCAAAGTGAAGAAACCTCCTGTGAGGAGGAAACACCGCAATGTGCATGTAAGCATCCTGCATGTCCAGTGAACAGAGCCAATCTCCAGTCTTTATGAGGGGTAGGAGGCCTGGCAAAGTTACCATCCAGAACTTTTTGTACTGGACAAAGATCTCCAGTCTTTCTGGGGACCAGAATGAACCTGGAAAAGAACCCCTGGTTTCTTTGCCACCTGGGCACCAGTTCTATCACCTGCTTGCACAAAAGAAACTGAACTTCCTCCTGGAGAATAGACAGATGGGCCGGGGATAATTTGAGGGTGGAGATGGGGTATCTGGAGACTGTTGGATGAGCTCCAGGGTATGACCGCACTCTGTGATCTGTAGGATCCAGGCATGTGAAGTTATGGTTCTCCACCGATTCAGATGGAGGGAGCACCAGCCTCCAACCACCACCTCCTGGGTCTGAACCAGAGGAGGGGGGTCTGGCAAGGAGTCAAGCTGAGGTGGGGCCAGCTGTGGAAGCTGGTCCCTTAGTTCTTGGGCACTTGGCAGCTGTTCTAGAATTGGAGGGGGCAGACAAAGAGGAATGGGCCCTACATTTTACCTGGGTGTGGTGGCTCGGGCTTGGTCTATTGGCTTGTCTACAAAAAGTAGACTGCCCTCTGCCCCCTGGCTAAGTGTGGTAGAGCAAGTGGATGGGCTTAAGGGCCATGCCTGAGGCCTACAAATCATTTATGAGGTCCTGGACATCTGGGCCAAAAAGTTTGGTGCCATTAAAAGGGTCACTAAGCACCTTGTTTTGCACATCAGCTGCAAAACCAGATACCCAGAGCTATGAGTGCCTATGAAGGCATATGCCAGTGGTAGCCGCTGTCAGGACATATAAGCCTCACTTTCAGGTTCTTGGCAATATTGGGAATGCAAGTAATCACAGACATGCTGCATAAGAGTAATAAACTTGTTTATTACTACCAAAAAGGATAAAATCACAGTTGCCCTAAGCAGTTCTTACAAATACGAACCGGGAGCCAGTGCTAATCGTTCCCTATACCTCGAGGTTTCTTTGTGTCTCTTGGGATCTCCGAGGTACAAGTCTAGTGCATCACATTATATACCTATGATAATTACTATGGTTACTGTAAGATAGAAACATTTCTAGTTACAGAGATGAGCCATATTAGCTAAATTAGAGGAGGCTCTATGGTCCAAGATAACATTATACAATTTTGTAGTAGTAATCAGTTTGTGAAACAAAAGAGTTCTTATACAGAGTCTTACATAACTCAGTGTAGTAGTACAAATCACCAAAAGGTGGCAATGCCAACTTACATATCATTATTATTCCAAGGACACAGGTGTCCTGGCATCTTACAAGTAAGAAATAAACAGAAAATACATAGAAGAATATATATGCATTAGCAAACAAAGTGTATTACAACAATATGCGTACATATCCTGACATCTACTCTTATACAGTAGATGCCCTTAGCCCTATATGTTAGTATAACATATGCCTAAGCACTAGCTGTCTACAGTGTACCTCTGAGGGTACCAATAAGGGTGCAGGGACCTTGTGTAACACCTCTCTGGCAACAGTATCAGACAAATCATAAATGGCCCTCAGGAGATGCCTGCCAACATCCTCAGTGGTTTGGAGGCACTGAAGCAACTCCTGCTTCTGGGTGCCATCTGGAAGGGCTTGAGTGGCAGCCTTGTCCTTTCTCCAGTTGGTATTCTGGAATTTTACCATGTGTGACAGGTAGTAAGCAATCCTAAAACCTAGGGTAGAGGAAGCATAAGCCCTTTTTCCCCAAAGGTCAATCCTGCAGGACTCCTTGTCTGGGTGAAGGGAGCTAAGGTGTTTAGGCACCTGAGACCTGTCATGTGCTGCCTTAATGACCACAGAGTCAGTTTCGGCCTGGGCAGCAAAATAAGGAAGTCCTTGAGGTGCACTGTAAAGTTTGTCCGCCTGATGGGGCATAGCTGGCACCATGTCGGGTCTATGCCAGGCTGCCATGGTAGCATTTTTAAGGGCAGGAAGCATAGGAGGGATAATCTTATGGGGAGATTCTGGGATCTCCAGGTAGTCTGCCAGATCCGTTCTGGTGGCATCCTCCTCATCTGTCTGAAACCCCAAAGTGGAAGACAGCTGCTTCATGACATTAAAAAAGGTAGCATCCTCAGGGGGTGCTTGACTGAGTCCTCACTGACTAAAGAGGCAGTGGACTTATCTGAGGTGATGAACTGGCCCTCCTCCTCTTCCACTTCTACATCTTCTGGAAGGGATGAGGTCAGGGTGATACACCTCCTCATTGTCGATCTCTTCCTCTGGGTCTGCCATCATATGTGACATGAACAGCCCTTGGGAAGGTTTCCTGGGCTGACAAACAGGTGTCAATGACAAAGCCATCGTTGACAGTGCCGGCCATGACAACTGGTTAAAGGCAGCAAATTGCTGAACCAGCACAATGGAGAATTGGACAAGAACTTAATTCAAGTCCAGCATCATTGACAGAGGAGCGGACAACGGCACAGAGGCCAACAACACAGCCTGCAGATGCAAAGAGCCTATAGCCCTTGGAGAAGAAGTGACAAATCTTGAAAGGTGGGATGATGGGTGAATGACCTGAAGGTCAAAGGTCAAGTACCCTGGGAGTCAGGCAGAGAAGCTGTCGGTATGGACCTAGTTGGAACTGAAACCTGGATAGCTGGTCTCTTCATCTTGGCAGCTGCCAACAATGAAGAGCCCCTCCCCCAAAGGAGAAGCCAATGGGGAGTGGTCATGATCCCAGTCTTTCTTATGACTTTTCCCCAAGGACTTGTCTTGGACCTTGGAGGCCTTGGAGCTCGTGTAACTTGAAGGCAACTGGGTTGCCAGTGCCCCGGAGGACCCCAGCTCAGAGCTAGCTACCTGTTGTTACATAAAGGTCTTTAGAGCCTTTCTGTGTCACCTAAGGGTGGTTTCATTAAACTTCTAGTAGACCTCACAGTCTGAGGCATCATGATCAGGCCCAAGACAGGAGACACAAACCCAGTGCTCATCGTTGGAGGCAATCTTCTTTCCACAGCATCAGTGATGGAAGAGAGATGAAAAAGGTTTAACTCTCAACATAAATGAAAAAGAAAAATCTCTGAAGAGATTTAGGTAAGGGTTGGTAGAATACATGCCATAGACCAAAAAAAGGTGCGAACACTGCAAAGGCTTTTCTGCGGAGACTGTGCTTGCAAGTCGATGGTGAGAAGGAACTGAGGAGGGAGCAGGACCACCCATGCCTATATAGGGTTGGCGATGTCAACAAATGTCGGTGGTGTGGGTGGCCCCAGTTGTACTGCTGAAAATCTTCCATGTGGATTCCCCTTCACTGACAGCGAAGGTTCCTATGGTGTAACCTGATGACTGAGATATCCCCAAAGATCTTTGCTAACTCTGTCAGCAACTATAGTCCATTGTTCTGTGTCTGGCACTGTGGGGTGTCACAAACCCACTCCTGGGAGCCAGGTCCACTGAGCTCATATTGCCCACCCCTAAGTGCAATCTGTGACAGGTGGCAACAGGAATACCCTCCACATGTCCATCTAGAGTGCTTGTTGAGTTCACAACTGAACACTCACCATGAGGTCCCAGGGCTTCCGCTTTAAAATCTGGGTAAGGGTAAAAATACAGTCTCAAGTCTGTAGCCAGGTGAGAACCATTCTCGGTTGTTGTACTGGGGGAAGACCCAGGCATTACAAGCTCTTTGGGGTTTGCCCTCATAATCCCTGATTAGTGTCTTCTCCCATGGGTTGTACAGCAACCTAGCTCCCCCTTTACAGACCCCTCCCAAGACCTATGTATCTCCCCTACTTAAAGCACTCAGATTTTCCCTTCCAGAATCCCATCTTTGGTAGCAATGGTGACACCTTGCATTAACCAGGTTGGTCTCAGATTTGAATAAACCTTCCACCATTTTACACACACACAAAACACTCACAGGCAGTTTTGAAAGCAAAGCACTTTTATTAATTCTAAATAATTATATAAAATTTACAGACAAAATATTTCATAGATCTGGTTACAGAATAACAAAATAAAATTGGAAAAATACAAAACCAAAATGGACTGTGAAATTTAACTGTCTAGTTTCCACTGAATCTGTGGAAAATCCAAATTCCAGAACATAAATGAAGTCTGCAGAGACCCAGTTCTCGCTTGCATTCACTGGTCATTAGTCTGTCTCTGTGTTGTGGCAGTCTCGCTCAGTGAGTCAGGAAGAGTGTCCCAGAAAAAAAGTGTGTCAAAATGCTGTGTTGAGGGTCTATATATACCCTGGTTCATGCAGTCTGTAACCCTTTGGTGGCCTTATCTTTTTGGGCCAGCAGGAGTCTCTCTTGCTCTTTCCAAGATTTTTAAGGGACTTGGTATTATAAAATTAATTTAGATGTCCTACAGTCCCAACAGCCTTTGAACGTCCCCCTGTCTTTCTTGACTTCTAATAAATGGAGATGAATTATAACACTTGAAGTGTAATCACAGTAGACTTCCATAGTAGATATTCCTCAGCTTCCTGACACTTATTAAAAATGTAAATAGACTGATGGTAATCTTGCTGACCCCTCCTACCTAAAATCCATTTCTCTTTGAGTTTAAAGTTTTATGACAGGGGCTAGCTTTTCCCATCTTCTTGACAGTTTATAACCCTTGTTTCACTTTGATTAGCTAACCAGGGACTTCCATCCTTTTGAAATGTAATATCAGTTTCCTGTTAAGTACGCCTTTCTCAGATCACAGCATGACAATTTCCTCTGCACAACCCTTTAAAAAAACACATGGGTATCGTTCTGTCAACTTTATCTCCAGACCCTTTTTGGGACTTTTAAACATAACCAAAATCACAGAAAATTATAACAGCAATATGTCTGAAATATTACCGCAGTGGCCAAATCACCACATTCTTCCCTCCTTAGACTGAATTTATGGGAACACGCCCCTATCACATGGTAGAATTTCCATAATTCTGTTTACTGTTCTGATGAGATAGGCCATTTGCATTTGTGTTGGCTGACCCGGCCCTGTGTATCATTGTCATGTCATAGGCCTATAGGGTAATGCTCCATCTGAGGAGCCGTCCATTTGTTTTGCCCATCTGATTTAACCACACTGGGGAGTTATCAGTCTATACCTCAAAGCACCTTCCATAGAGGTACAGCTCTAATTTCTTCAAGGCCCATACCAGTGCCAGGCATTCCTTTTCCACAGTGGAGTATGCCTGCTCCAAGGGAAGTAACTTCTTACTCAAGTACACTATTGGGTGGTCTTTTCCCTGAATAGATGTCTGACTGAGGACTGCTCCAATCCCCACATCTGAGGCATCCATCCATACTACAAAAGGTCAAGTGTAATCTGGACTGGCCAACACAGGGGCACTGCACAGTGCCTCTTTTAGCCATTTGAAGGCTCATTCATGGACTGGCTCCCACTTTACCCTTTTGGGCTGTCTTTTCTTCAGCAAGCTGGATAGGGGAGCCACCAGGGTGCTGTAATTGGGTACAGACTTTTGGTAGTACCCTGCGGTCCCTAGGAAGCTCCTAACCTACTTCTGGGTTTCAGGCATAGGCCATGCCTCTATCGCCTCAGTCTTTGCTTGATTAGGAAAAAGCTGCCCCCACCCCACTATATGGCCTAGGTATGCCACCTCTGCCATAGCCATCTGGCACTTTTCAGCCTTGACAGTGAGCCCTGTCCTCTGGATTGTGCCCAACACTTCCTTCGGTTGGGACAGGTGCTCTTTCCAGCTGGTACTGAAAATGGCAATATCATCCAGATAAGCCACTGCGTACTCTTCAGTACCATGTGACACCTGGTTGACCAACCTTTGAAATGTGGCAGGGGCGTTCTTCATTCCAAAAGGCATTACCTGAAATTCAAATAATCCTCTTGGAGTGATGAAGGCCGACCATTCCCTAGCTCTGGCAGTTAACTCCACCTGCTAGTACCCTTTCATCAAGTCAGTTGTGATAAGGTATGTCGCCACTCCCAATGTGTCCAGCAGTTCATCCATCCATGGCATTGGATGGGCGTCAGACTTTGTGACTATGTTGAGTCCACAGTGGTCCACACAAAAGTGAGTAGACCCACCTAGCTTGGGAACAAGGACTACGGGTGAGGCCCAGGGACTGCAGGATTTCTAGATTACCCCTAAATCCAGCATTTCCTCCACCTCCCTTCGTATGTCCTTTAGGATGGCCTCAGACACCCAGTAGGCTGTTCACTGTATGGGCACTTGTATCCCTGTGTCTACATCATGTGTCAATAAGGGGGTTCATCCAGGCTAGGCCGTAAACAAAGGGGCAAAGTCCTCTAAAACCTCCTTCACTTCCTGGGACTGTTCCAGGGTCAGCTGGGTGACAGCTTGATTGCCTCCACAGATAACTCCCACTTGCTTTCCTCTAGCAAGTCCAGAAGGGTGTCTTTCTCATCCGTCCCCTCCCCAGGGCTACACACTGCAAATACCATGTCAGCCCTATTTGCATATGGCTTCATCATGTTGACATGGTACATCCTATGGATATGTCTCCTGTCAGGCAGTTCCACAATATAGTTTATGTCCTTGCCATGTCAGACTACCTTGTATGGTCTCACCCTCTCATCCTGTTACTAGTCCTTCTGGACTGGAATTAGGACCATTATGTCCTGACCTGCACTGTACGAGTGAGCTCTGGCTCTGCAGTTGGGCCACCCCTATAAGCTTCTTCAGCTTCTCCCTAAATGTATGGACATACTCCACTACGGGAGTTCCTTGGATGGTGTGCTTGCCTTCTCAGTCTTTCTGGATCAAGTCTAGAGTCTCATGCACCCTGTGTCCATATAAGAGTTTGAAGGGGGACCCTGTCGATTCTTGCGGCACCTCCTTGTATGCAAACAACAGGTGGGGAAGGTATTTCTCCCAGTCTCTCCCATGCTGTTCAGCAAACACTTGGTGCATCAGTTTTATGGTACCATTAAACCTTTCCACAAGCGCATTGGCTTGTGGGTGATAAGGTGTCATGTGTCTTTGAACCACCCCACACTTCTCCCACAAACACTTCATCAGGTCCAACATGAAGTTACCCCTTGATCAGAGATGACCACCTGCAGAAACCCGGCACAGGAGAAAATCTCCAGCAAGGCATCTGCCACTTTATCTGCCCTAATTGAGGAGAGGGTGACCACCTCTGGATATCAGATGGTGTAATCTACCATCATCAGGATAAACATTTTTCCAGAGGAGCTTGTGGTATTCAAGGGTCCCACAGAATCCATTCCTACCCTCTGGAATGACTCCTCCACAATGGGCAAGGGAATGAGGGCAACTTTGGTTTTACTACCTCCCTTCCCTATCTGTTGGCACCAGTGACAAAACCTGTAATATTTCTTCACCTGCTGGGTGAAGTTGGCTCAATAGAAATTCTGGGACAATTGCTGCATGGTGCGATGATGCCTAGATGTTTGGGCATGGGGTTCTCATGAGCAACCTTGAGCAATTGCTCATGATACCCCTGTGGAATGCAAGCAGTCTGTCCATCACCCTTCCCTCTGTCCTCATGTCCTTTGTATGCAACAGTCCAGCATCCCAAAATACCCTATGTCTCATGTCACCTCCCAGTGTCCTGTCACATTCTGCACAAGCACTCAGCCTCTCCAAACTAGGATCCATCCTCTGAGCAGCTGCAAAATCTTCACATTTTACCAAAGCATTGGACATGTCCCCCTCAGTTCCTAAACTGGAATCCATAGCTCTTGCATCAGGGCATTCAGAGTCACTACCATCCCTAACCTTCTGCCCATTGGTTACCCCTCCCTCCTCAGAGTAACCTACTGTAGAAGTTTTTCTGGAGTTTATGGAATTTAACTCTGTAGGTCTCAGGAGTCAGTTCATACTTTTTAAGTAAAGCAGTTTTACGTTTCTCATAGTCTTGGCCATCATCATTGTCCATTTGGCTTAGCGCCTCATGCCCTTTATCAGTAAGCAGCGGGGATAGCTGAAAGCTCCAGGCCTCCCAGAGTATCTTGGCAAGGATACAGACCTTTTCAAATGAATTAAAAAATGCATCCATAACCTCCCCCACTTTAAATTCAGCTATTAATTTGGAATTTAACTTACAACCCAGCCCTGGGGTTTCAGATTCACCCCTGCCACTTACCTCCTCTGGTGCTGGTCATTGGAGTCTTAGCCTCTCCAAGTCAAACTCCCTCTGGTGCTGCTTTTCCTCATAGAAACATAGAATTTGTCAGCAGATGAGGAGTGCCAGGCCCATCTAGTCTGCCCATGAGCCCTACACTAGTATGCAGCTACTGACCCTACCTGGTCAGTGGCCTCCTCCCTCTCCTCTCCACCTCTAAGATTCCCTTATGCCTGTCCCAGGTATATTTAAATCTCCACTGTCCTCACTCCCACCACCTCCTGTGACAGGCTGTTCCATGCATCAACCACCCTCTCAGTGAAAAAGAACCTCCTCACATTTCCCCTTAACTTACCTCCTTCTAATTTCATACCATGCCCCCTTGTTCTTGTACTCTTTCTAAACTGGAAGATGTCTCCCCCTTCACCTTGTTTATACCCTTGATGTACTTGAAAGTTTCTATCATGTCACCTTGGTCCCGTCTCTCCTCCAGCAACTACATATTGAGGTCCCTTAGTCTCTCCTCATATGTTTTCTAGTGTAAGTCCTGCACCATCTTTGTTGCCCTTCTCTGAACCACCTCCACCCTGTTGATGTCCTTACAAAGGTGTGGCCTTCAGTACTGCACACAGTGCTCCAGGTGAGGCCTTACCAGTGTTTGGTACAATGGCATCACCACCACCCACCTTCTGCTTGTGATGCCTCTGTCTATGCACCCCAGCATGCCACTTGCCTTCCCCACCAACTTTGTAGTCTGTTTGGATACCTTTAGATCATCCAAAATGATAAGCCCCAGAACCCTTTCCTCTTTGGTGACAGTCAACAACTCCCCCCTTGGCCTCTCTCTGGTGCTGCATTTCCTCAGTCTCTCACTGAAGCTGTCTTTCTTGCATGGCACATTCCCACTGATGATGTCTTTCTTGCATCTCCAGTTCTCTCAGCTCCAGCTGCAGCCTGATCCCTTCCAGCTCCAGCTCTGTGGTGGACTTCCCAGGTGTTGTGGCTCTGGGTTCCCTCTGGTCTCACTGTCCTCCACCCTGGGACTGGACATTGCAATGTCCCTTGGCACTCCCACACCCCAGGTCTGGTCTCCTTCAGTCACTTGCCATGACTCGAGGTTCGAGGCAACTGCTTGCTCATCAGCTGCCATGGGAACCTCCATAAGGTTCTTCTTGGTTCACTCATCATACTGTACCCCTCTTTTCTGACACAACTGCCTTAGGTGATCTGCAGTGTATTCACAGTAGTTGGAAGCCATCTTCTTGCCTAACTACTGCTACACTTACACCAAAAAAAAAAAAAAAACAGCATAGGGAACTTTATACTGTAACCAAATTGTTTTTTTGCAAAATCTCTGCCCAATTTATGTGTGTATTGTTTTCAGTTTATCAGTCTGATACACTGGCCTCGAATCCAGCCACTATGCACGTGCCACCAATATCTCTCGAATCCCACCACTATGCCAACAGATCTGTCACGAACCCACTCCTGTGGACTTGGCCCGCAGTGCCCACCTCTAAGTGCAATTCATGATGGGGGGAACAGGAATACCCTCCATGTGTCCATCCAGAGTGCTTACTGGGTTCACAGCTGAACACTCACCATGAAGTCCCAGGGCTTTCTCTTTAAAATCTGGGTAAGAGTAAAAATACAGTCTCAAGTCTGTAGCCAGGTGAGAACCCTTCTTGGTTGCTGTACTGGGAGAAGACCCAGGTGTTACGAGTTCTTCTGGGTTTGCCTGTGTAATCTCTGATTGATGTCTTCTCCCATGGGTGGTACAGTGACCAAGCTCCCACTTTACAGACCCCTCCCAAGACCTATGCATCTCTCCTACTTAAGGCACACAGATTTTCCCTTACAGGATTCTGTCTTTTGGTAGTGATGGTGACATCTTGCATTAACCAGGTTGGTCTCAGATTTGAATAAACTTTCTACCTTTTTACACACACACAAATCACTCACAGGCAGTTTTAAAAGCAAAACACTTTTACCAATTCTAAATAATTATAATATAAAATTTATAGACAAATGATTTCATAGGTCTGGTTACAGAATAACAAAACAAATTTGGAAAAATACAAATATGAATTGCACTGTGAAATGTAACTGTCTAGTTTCTACATTATCTGTGGAAAATCCAAAGTCCAGAACATAAATGAAGTCTGCAGAAACCCAGTTCTCTCTTGCAGTCACTGGTCCTTAGTCTGTCTCTGTGCTGTGGCAGTCTTGCTCAGTGAGTCAGGAAGAGTGTCCCAGAAGAAAGTGTGTCAAACTGCTGTGTTGTGGGTCTATATATATCCTGGTGCATGCAGTCTGTAACTCTTTGCTGGCCTTATCTTTTTGGGCCAGCAGGGGTCTCTCTTGCTCTTTCCAAGATTTTTAAGGTACTCGGTATTATTAATCCATTAGATGTCCTACAGCCACAACAGCCTTTGATCTTCCCCTCATTCTTCCTGACTTCTTCTAAATGGAAATGAACGATAACACCTGAAGTGTAATCACAGTAGACTTCCAGAGTAGATATTCCTCAGATTCCTAACACTTATAAAAAATGTAAATAGACCAGTGGTAACCTTGCTGACACCTCCTGCCTAAAAACCTTTTCTCTTAAGTTTAAAGTTTTATGACAGGGGCTAGCTTCTCCCATCTCCTTGACAGTTTACAACCCCTGGTTCCCTTTGATAAGCTAACCAGGGACTTCCATCCTTTTGAAATGCAAATCTGGTGACATCCAGCAGACCAGACCTGGATTTGAATCCCACACCTTCACTTGTATACTGTGTGACCCTGAGCAAGTCACTTAACCTCCTTGTGCTCCCAGGTCGCTCCTGTAAAAAAGCTTTCGGCTTAGTGTGCTATACCTGGTTAAACAACTAAATAAAAAAAAAATGTGATGTCAGTTTCCTGTTAAGTAAGTCTTTCTCAGATCATAGAATACCAATTTCCTCTGCATGTAACCCTTTAAAATAACACATGGGCATCTTTCTGTCAACTTTATCTCTAGGCCCTTTTGGAAACTTTTAAACATAAATAAAATCACAGAAAATTATAACAGCATATGTCTGCAATATTACCGCAGTGGCCAAATCGCCACATGGTGTTCCTCCCCTTCCCCCCCAAAATTAATCAAATGCATGAAACTGTTGTCAGGCCAGGGCCTCCCCCTATGAGTGTTAAAGTCAAGTGTTTCAAAGTTCTCTATCATGAAACTGCTGTCTGTCCAGGCCCCCCTCCCCAGGAGTGCTGCAAGTAATGCTGCTGTTTGACTGTTTCCACTACAGTACTGTACCTGTGCCCCACTGTAAAACTGCATAGTAATATGCCTCAGATTTCTATACAGCACATGTGGCCAGATGCTGTGTGATGCCTCCCGCACAAAAGATCAATAAACAAATTAGCCAGTCTGGGAGTGGGTCCCAGGGTGGTAGCCTGGGTAAAACATTGACTGGACAACAGGACACAGTAGGTAGTAGTAAACAGAGTCTAGAGTGAAGAAAGGAGGGTTATTAGTGGGGTACTGCAGGGTTCAGTACTGGGGCTGTTCCTTTTAATGTCTTTATAAGCGACATTGCAGAGGGACTGGAAGGGAAAGTATGTCTCTTTGCAGATGACACAAAGATCTGCAACAGGGTTGATACAGAAAGTGGGGTGGAAAGAATGAAAAGGGACTTGGCATGGTTGGAGGAATGGTCAAATGTATGGCAGCTTATATTCAACACAAAGAAGTGCAAAGTAATGCACCTGGGAAACAAAACCCCAGGGCAAGAGTACACAATGGGGGGGTGAGATACTGACAGCAACAAAAATGGGAAGGGACCTAGGGGTAGTCATATCAGATGACCTAAAGGTGGGCCAGCAATGTGAGAAGGCAGTAAGGAGGGCTGGGGGATACTGGGATGCATAGGGAGAGGCATCACCAGTAGAAAACAGGAAGTTGTTGGCTGTCTGTACAGACAGTTGGCAAGACCACATCTGGAGTACTGTGTATAATTCTGGAGACCCATCTCTACAAGGACATAGACAGGGTGGAGGCTGTCCAGAGGAGGGCAACCAGAATGGTGCAGAGTCTGCACCAGAAGACACAAGAATAAAGACTAAAGGAGCTTAAGATGTATAGCCTTGAGGAAAGGAGGGAGAGAGGGGACATGATAGAAACTTGCAAATACCTCAAGGGAATCAACAAAGTCCAAGAGGGTAGCATCTTTCAGAAAAAGTGATGTGCAAGAACAAGGGAGCACAAATTGAAGATAATGGGGGGATGGCTCAGAGGTAATGTGAGGAAGTATTTCTTCACAGAGAGGGTTGTAGATGCATGGAACAGCCTTCCTGAGGAGGTCATAGAGTCAAAAACAGTGGGGGAATTCAAGAATGCATGGGACAGGCATAAGGCAATTCTAGTGGGGGGGTAGGAGGAAGTAGACTGTTGGTTAACTAGGATCTGCAGCTTATCTGTTAGGTAGGGAAATAGGCAGACTAGGCGAGCCAAGCAGTCCTTATCTGCCATCATATTCTATGTTTCTATGTTTCTAAGTGTTTAACATGTTTCAAAGTTCTTTGCAGTAAAATTGCTGTCTTTTCAGGGCCTCCCTCCCACTAGGAGTTTTACAATCTTTCTTAAGTTCTCTGCAGCAAAACTGTTGTCTGGCCAGAACCCCCCCTCCCCCTTGGAGTGTTACAAGAGTTTCAAAGTTCTCTGCAGTGAAACTGTTGTCTGGCCAGGGCCCTCTACCCATTGGAGTGTTACAAGTGAAGCTATGGTTTGGTTGTTTCCAACTACGGACCTGTACCTGTGTCCCACCACCCTAGGATTTCAATACTAAACCTGTGGCCAGATGCTGTGTGATGCTGTTAGGCAAGGAACCCCCAACCTCCCCCCCCCCACACTAGGAGTGTTACAAGTGAAGCACAGGACATTAATGCATAGTTACAAAGTGTGTGTTAGAGTGTTTATTGACCTAGATCAAATAGTCCCTGGTGCGCCTGCATGCTGCTGTCCCCAGACTATGCTCGAGGGTTATGCATACACTGTATAATGCTGAATAGTGACATCTGCAGGCCACCACAGGATCTTCTGTGTCTAAAAACTCCCGATGTTGGAAATAAATGGGGAAAAAAGCTGACAACACAAGTCCAATGCCCCGGAGCTATGGGACTAAATAATTGAAAATGGTAATACATACCACTGCACACAGCAACCATTCAAAGCCCACAGAATAACACAACAGAGACTCACCAAGAGTCAGAGGACTTTTTATCATAACATCATATTTCTTTATCTTTTAATGGTTATTGTTTGAACCCTAACTGATACGCAAATGTAGTTTTCTTGTAATGAACTGTGTAACTATGTTAGCAACACACTACCATCTTGAATGTCCAAAACAGTGAAAAAGTTCAGTTTAGGGGGGTCACTAACTGTGACACAAAAGGGATCATTTCCATTGCCAATTGTTCAAGTAGCTCCTTCTATGTGAGGAAGACCAGCCATAAATTCAAAACATGAGTGGGTGAGTATGTACTGTAAGTGCTAGTCAGTAGAATAATCTGGGATATGCCCCAGCACATTATGTGCACTATAACAAGGACAGTCCCCATGATGTGAGTTTACCGCTATAACAACGATACAGGGGAAAACATGAGAAGATGTTATTTTGGCTCTGATATTCTCAGAAGGAAATTATATTGGATTTCTCCTATGGAAGCTAACATGTGGTCATGAAGTGGGATGCACATAAAAAAGCTTTCAGATGAGAAGTGATGGGGAAGGGGTGACTGGGAGGAAGGACAGAGACTTTTTCTTTTCCTAGAAGAGAATCTTGGCACAGTGCAGATGCACTCTTCAATTATTTGTTTGTCACTGAATAAATGATTATTTATAATGTGCTGCATCTTTTAAATAGGACTTGCCATTTTCTTAAGTTAGATCTTACAATTTGCAATCATAAAGTATGAAATAATGTTAGCTGTATCTAAATATTTCATTTGCTTGACTGTTGTCCTCTACTTTGTAAATTGTTTTCTTATTTCAGGGCCCTCAAACAATGTTGCTATCTTGAATTAGTTTTACTTGGACTATTATGACATTTTGTCAGGGTGATTAATATTTTAATTACTTTTAATGTATATTTCCCTTTTTAATCATTGTTATTGCTGAGTAATGTTGCCATGAATTGTCTTTGCATTTAGAATTTGGTACATCTTTGCACATTTTCCCCTTGGAAATTAGTATAGATTTCCTGTAATCCATGTAGGCAATGCCTGTACCGAAATTGTATGTGCTACTTTGAACTGTTCCTGTAAAGACAATGCATGACCTGAAGGTATCACCCTTGATAAAGAGCTACAAAAGAACCCCAGAGCAAATGCACTGGGGCATGGATTATCCCAGAGGATAGTGGCCATATAGCTACATTTTAAAGAAAACACCAGTTACACATACCCCAATAACGCAAAACATCATGGGAAGCATATGCAAATGCTCATGATCTAATCTGGACTGGCTCAACTTTAAGCAGAATTGCATGGTGCCAGAAGACCTCACAATACAATCAGCAAAGACTGACAACAGCAGACACAGACATGTGTTTCATCCTCATTTGGACTCCTCAGTGGGCCATATCTGTATCTCAGCCCAGGGAGAGGGGGCCAGCCACCCTGTAGGGGATTATTTGTTTGGGTCATGGGCAGCCCAAAGTAGAGAGAGAAGAGGACTAGAAAAGAACCCCAGAGCAAATGCACTGGGGTATGGGTTATCCTGGAGGATTTTGATCATACAACCACATTTTAAAGAAAACACCAATTGCACACACACCAATAATGCAAAGCATCATGGAAAGCATATTCAACGAAGAGGTTCAAGGACTAGGGGACATGGAATGAAACTGAAGGGAGGGAGGGAGGTTCAGAGGAAACATAAGGAAGTATTTCTTCACTGAGAGAGTGGTGGACAAATGGAATGCCCTACTGGAAGAGGCAGTAGGGACTGGAACATTTGCAGGATTTAAGAATGCATGGAATAGGTATCAGGGAATCCTGGTAGTCGGGGTTGGGAGACAACCCAGTACTAGATAAACTTGAAGAAGAAAAGTTTAATATGCAAATGGACAGACTTAGTAGGCTGAAGGCCCTTGTCTGCCATCACTATCTATGTATCTATGTAGTACGAGTAAGAGTTCAGTTGCTCAGAAGTACAGGTTCAGTATATGACTTAAATGTCATGTCTTTGTGGTGGTCTTCTGTGCCTAATGGGATATCTGCAGGCTGGAACAACTACTGCTGCTGATGAAACAGGTGTTTCATTATTATTTGACACCAGCTCTTGCAGAACTTCATAGGTAGGAGCAAAGTCCTCTGTGTCACTGTCCTCATTTGGAGTGACGTCTCCTGCGGCATTTGCTGGAACCTTGGAATGAAGCCAGTGATCCACATGTACATGAACAAGTCAATGTCCCACGTGAACTGCATAAGTCAAAGACCCACGTGTTTCAATCACCACCCCCGGAATCCAAGAAATCTTGGGATGTCTACAGTCTTGGACCATCCTCCTCACCCCATGATGAAAAATTCATACGGCTTAGTCGACTTGTCATGACCCTTTTGCTGTTGTAGTTGATGTTTTGCAATAGTATCGGCCAAGTCTGATTTGAGCAATGATAAATGGGTATGAGATTGATGTCTGAGGAACAGTTCAGCAGGTGTTCACTCTGTGACTGTGTGAGGAGTGTTTCTGTAAGCAAACAGAAAATAAGCCAGCCTTTGAGCTTGCTGTGAATCTGGTTTATCCCAAGACTTTTTGAATTACTGTACAGCTCATTCAGCTGTGCCATTGGATGCTGGATGGTAAGGTAGAGTCAAAATATGTTGGATGCCATTCTGCTTTAAGACCAGTTTAAAGTCATGGGAAGAAAATTGGGGTCCATTGTGCAATACTAACTCCCATGGTAGTCTGTATGAGGCAAAAAGATGGTCTATACTGTATTTTGGACTTGTCTCTTGTGTACTTGTATTTTATGTATTCAATATATATTTTTTTAAATGTGTTTTATTTGTTCTTGTATTTATGACGTAGGACATTCCATAAATGAGACTTGTTTCTCATGGAACCTATCCTGTAACTCACTAACTATCAAATAAAAAAGAGGTGTCTCAGAAGGTTTACAGTCTTTTCAGTAGTTGAAACTTGTGCAAGCAACACTTCCAGCCATTGGGAATGGACATTAATTACTATCAAGAAATGTTTTTCCACTTCAGCATTGTCAACATGGATGCACTTCCACAGTGTGGTAGCTCAGGACTAAGGATGCAGGGATGTGGTTGATGGTTGGTTGTGGACAGCCACACCTCATACACATTGGTTGACAAGATGTTGGATACCTTGATCATGTCCTGGCCACCGCAGGTATCCTCTGCTCAATGCCTTCATTCAAGAGATTCTAGGATGACTGTCATGTAAGTCAGAAAATAACCTCTTGTGGAACTTTGGAGATATCACAGCTCCAGATCTCCACAAAACACATCATTGCTCTGTAGATAACTGGTCCTTCTTGTCACAGAAAGGTCAGAGAGGTCGGGTCTCTCATGAAGTTGGGCAAACCATTTAGGGTAAATCATGGACTTTAGAGAGGACAGGATCTCTCTGTGTCTATGCTGCAACATCCTGTGAAGCACTGAGTAATTGCTTGAGATGTGAAAGATGGAATACTGCCCCATAGTCTTCCATCTCTGTAGCATTGTTGCATGGTAGTCTCAATAATGCATCTGCATTTGTGTGATCCTGAGAACATCTGTAATCAATGTCATAGTCATAAACCAACAAAATCAGGGCCCATCACTGCATCCTGAGTGCTGCGAGAGTTGCTATGGCAGCCTTTAGCCCTAGAATTGTCAGTAGAGGCTTGTGATTTGTAAGCAAAGTGAATTTCCATCCATACAAGTACTTATGGAAGTGCTTGACACTGAATTATACTCAAAGCTTCTTTCTTAATCTGAGCATAGTTTGTTTCATTTGGAGACCGGGAAGCAAAAACAATTAGGTATCCCTCCCCAGAAGGTAAGACATGAGAGATGATGACCCCCCACTCCATAACTCCATATGGGGATGCATCACATGCCAGCCTCAGAGCTTTGGCTGGGTCATAGTGTGCTAACCACTTGCTGTTTAGAAGATGTTGCTTGCAAACCTGGATGCTTCTTCACACAGTGATGACCAATACCACTGAGCTTCTTTATGTAGCAAGTCATTCTGTAGCAAGTTGCAACAATGTGGACAGATGTGCTAGGAACCATCCATAGTAGTTCAAGAGGCCTAAGAATGATTTTAACTCTCTCACATTTGTTGGTGCAGGTGCCTTGATTATACAGTAGAATTCATATTGCTCTCTGTTTGGTGTAGGCCTTGGGTGTCGATCCAGTAGCCTATGTACTCAACATAATTTTGCAGAAATTGTTTTTTGGCGAGCTTCACAGTCCATACCACTGCAATCTGGGCAGAACGTGGTCCAGGATTGTCAGATGCTCTTCCACAGTGGGTGGTGTTATCAAGATATCATCCATAAAGCATACTACACAGTCCAGGCCATTCACTAAAGAAAGTATTGTACAAAAAAGGGCCTTTTTTCCCAGGACGGTTATGACACAATCCAGGATTTTAAGGTGAAGATCCGAGTGCATCTGGTCCATAGCATTCTAGAAAATTGCTGGTGCTGTGGAAACTCCATAGGCCAAGTGATGATATTGGTAAAGTCCTTTGTGTGTGTTGATGATTAGATACAGTTCTGACTCTGATTCCAGTTCCAACTGCTGGTGTGCAAAAGATAAATCCAACTTGTTAAAGAACCTGCCACCTGCTAGTGTGGCAAACAAATCCTCTGCATTCAGTAATGGGCATGGTCTGACTGTATACAATAGTTCACTGTAACCTTGTAGTCACCACACAGCCTCACTGCTTTGTCTAGCTTAGGTGCCACAATGATAGAAGCAACCCAGTCTCTCCTTACTACTAGTGAGATGATACCACAGCTTTAGAGGCAATCCAGTTCCTTCTACATTACTTCCCTTTAAGTGTAAGGTACAAGTCGAAGCTTGTGGGAAACTACAGTGGCTCCCAGTTGCACTCAGAACTTTGCTTTGAAATCCTAGATTGTGTCATAATCATCCTGGAAAATAGGACCATGTCCGTTCAATACTTTCTTTAGTGCATCTTACGGTGCTTTAGTCACAGTATTTACACTGAAGATCTTTTGCCAGTTCAACTTGATCTTTCTGAGCTTGTTTCTGCGTAGTAATGCAGGTCTTTCTCCTTGCACTACCACCAGAGGCAAGGTCCACGTTCCTCCCTCAAAGGAGACTGATACTTGAATCTCCCCTAGCACAGGGATTGGATCTCAAGACTAAAACGAGAGTTGAATATACGATGGTTGCAATGCAGACTTCTAAAGTTTCTCTCTGTAGATGTGATCTGGCACAAGAGATACTGATGCTCCCGTGTCAAGCTGCGCACCAACTGGGTTTTCTGCTACCTCAATTTGAAAGTAAATTTCCTCTCCATTTGTTCGTGTTGCACAAACCATGAATGGGGCAATACCTCATCTTTTGTTTCAGTGGCTGGAGTGCCATCTGTGACATACTGTTCAGCAGCAGTCGTGACGTACTTTTGCACACTTTCAGTATGTGACCCACTTTTCTGCTGCCGTGGCATTTCATGTGTTGAAACTGGCATGTGCTTTGCTGGTGGTTATCTGAACATCTGTAACATGGTTTTGACTTTGTGGAAGTGCTCTGTGGTGCTGAGTTCCAAAATGTTTGGGGGTGTTGATAAACAGGTGGTGCACCACTCCATGGTGTGGAATGTCCTCTGGATTCTGGAGTATGGGATGACCTTGTGGACTCCACTTCTTTGGGGTTCAGAATGTCCAGCTAACTCCTTGTTATCTTTCTGGGTGAGCTCCAAAGTGAGGGCAGTCTCACCCGATGTTTGTGAAGGTTAAGTACTTTTTTGACAACCAGCATTTTTGTTAAGCCTCTCCTCTCAGACCACAGACAAGGTGGCCCTGGAGGGCAGCCTCCAGAGACTGGCCAAAGCCACAGGTACTTGGTAGACACTTCAAAGCAATGGCATAGTTGACAAGAGCTTCCCTCTCCTCTTGGTTCCAATGATAAAATCTTAAGCATTCTGCAATGAAAATTGGCATGGGCTTGAAATGCAGTGAAAGTGTCTCTGTGAGTTGAGCATATGGTATGTCCACCATTTTGACAGGTGCAGTCAGACTTTTTGAGGAGTTGGTACACTGTAGGTCCCAAAACTGCTAGGAAGACCTTTGCCTTTTTTGCATTAGGAACTTAATTTGCTTGCAAACAGTGTTCAAAGCTTTCCAAGTAAGAATCAAAGTCCTCATTTGATTCATCAAATTCTGATACTCTGTCAGTTGCTGTCATGGCTGTGGCAGGGTGCTCTGTAACTGCAGGGTCCAGAAAAAAAAACTATTTTGGCTCTATTCTCAAAGGTTGGTGTGGGGCTTACTGAAGCCCTGTGCCAAATAGTGCAGTTTCCCCAAACTCTTTGGTGAACAGTGCACCCGACTCCAGTAGGTTGCGCATTTTTGAAGCAATGCACCCTATTTACGGTGGCTTGTACCAATTACTTGGTGCAAACCCCAAAAAAAGGTCAGCAAAGTTAGACCATCAAAAGCTGGTCTAACTCACCACTTGTGGTGCACAGAGGGCTAGGGGATGGAGAATCCCAATCGCAGCCCAATGTATGCTGCAAGCCCCATGAGCTGTGTGTTTGGTGCACCTAGGGCTTACAGCAATCTATTTCCTTTGAGAACAGAGCGCCTTGTCTTTTATTTCAAAACCTTTTCAGTATGTGTTGCAATTTCTCTATTATGCCACAAGAGGCTGCTGCTGAAATGCCTTTTGCTGCCATGGTCAGCCATGTTATTTTACCTCTTGAAAGTTGGAGGCATGTGACAGATTTATGTCTTGCTTAGGTTTCACATACAGTGAATTCCTCTTTCTTCCTGCTTGGAGCAGTGCTGGAATATCTGCTTTCTTTCTTTCTTTTTTAAACCCAGCAAGTTAAACAGACAGTTCACACTGGTGGTGGAGTTTTGTGTTTGCACTTGCTATAGATCTGTAGCTTAAGCAAGAGATTGCTGTTAACAAATTTATAGTGTTTACAGTTGTCTGGCAGGTAGGGAGAGATAAGCAAGCCCGATGAACCAAAGCGATTTAGCAGGTGGGGATTTCTTATGCCTTTAAAAAACATGCATTAGTTCAAGTAACCTTTTCTTTCACTTATGGGAGTTGTTTTGCACTGATTATCATCACTAGTGTAATATATTAGTGCCCTCAGCAGAAAAATGCAGACATTGCACATCTGTTCGGTAGCCATCTTTATTCAACTCATAGATAGTGGTCACATACTACTGGACATAGACAAGGAAAACTCCACTGGGCATGCCAGAAACTTATACATTAGATAGGACTACAAATATCCATATGCATAAACTGCAGCCATAATAGCATTCCTTATACTTCCTACCATCCTACCATATATTTATTTATTTATTTATTGAATTTTGTTGACCGGGTAGGCCCACTGGGCCCCGGAGGTCCCTTTTTCAGGGGCGACCCGGGTTAAAAAATAACATACAGGTAAGCAGAAAGTACATACAGGTAGGCAGAGCAGTACAAATTGGGTGAGTTCCATATTGTTTAACAGTGAAAGACACACATTAGGCAAAATCCATACTTTTTAATACTTTTTAACAGTGACAGACTTAATGGAGTTAACAATCCGATAGGTGGTGAGGGAGCGTATGGGAAGAGTTAGGCATATATAAGACGTTATTCATGCTCATGTCAGATAAACTAGGGAGAGTATGAGTTAACGACTAGAAGTAACCAGAGAAACAGATTACCTTCTTAGGGCTAGATGGGAGGGGGGAAAGTTGTTCCAAGAATACTCAATCCCCTGTGAGGGAGGGGCCGTGATGTAAGGTCAGTTCCTTAGGCATTGGCAAGTGCTCCTGTCAAGCAGGTGTGCTTTGAGCTTAGACCGGAAGCAGGGGCCCGACCCTGCCTCCCGTACCTCCAATGGGAGTTTGTTCCAGAAGGAAGGGGCTGTGAAAGCAAAGGACCTGGACCCAGCTTTAGTCTTTGTTTTGGGGACCACAAGGAGAGTTTGACCTGCGGTACGGAGACTCCTCAGATTGGATTTGACCCTAACTAGTCCTTTAAGACTAGGGGGAGGTGAGGGCCCCAGAAGCTTAAAAGAGAGACATAGTGTTGGGTAGATGAGGCGGGCTTCCAATGACGGCCAGCTGAGCTTGGATTGAGCCTCACAGTGGTGGGTCCTAGGGTGTGATAGTGTGGCAAATCGGACAATCTTATTGTATAAGGTCTGGAGCCTGCCAAGTTCCGTAGAGGCCATGCCTTGGAGAACTGGTGCCATGTAAGTGAGCTTGGGGAGAAGGACGCTAGTTGTGATGGCAACTCTGGCTTCAGGGATAATCTGGTCCTTTATTCTGTAGAGGATACCGAGTTTCCCATGTATGGCTTTGGTGAGTTGGTCAACATGATTTTTTAGAGTGAAGCCTTGGTCCAGGGTTAGCCCTAGGTATTTAGTGGAGGTAACCACCTCAAGTTTATCACCCCCTCTGGACTGCAGCTGAAGGAGCAGTGACCTCTCGGTTCCCAAGGATCTGGGCCCAAACAACCTCGCTTTAGTTTTACTGGTATTTAATACCATTTTGTTCCTAGTGAGCCAGTCCTCCATCTGAAGGATGTCCTCTTGGAGGGCATTCTCCAGTTCTCCTAAGTTAGGGGAGGCTCGGTAAATGACAGCATCGTCCGCGTATTGGATGATGCTGCTGCTCCCGCAATGTAAGTGCAGATCGTTTATAAACAAAGTGAAAAGAAGGGGGCCAAGTATTGACCCCTGAGGTACCCCTTCTTTGAGCTGTGCAGACTGGGAGACATAGTCCTTCCACTTGACCCTCTGCGTACGGCCCGTGAGGTAACTCGCAAACCATCCTAGGGCATGTGTGTCCAGGCCAAGAGAGCACATTTTTTGTAAAAGGAGGTTGTAGTTTACCAGGTCAAACGCTTTAGAGAGGTCTATGAAGACCGCGCCTGTGCTGACCCTTGAGTCATTATTGCCCAGAATTTCTGCCGAAAATTTAGTTAGTGCAGTGTCAGTCCCATGCTTGGCTCTGAAGCCGTGCTGTGACGAAGAGATTACCTGGTGTGTTTCCAGATATTTGCGTAGTTGGGTGTAGACTAGCTTCTCTTGTATTTTCGCTATAGCGCACAACAAGGAGATAGGCCTGTAGTTCCCAATAGGCATGGTAGACCCTCCCTTGTGAATGGGGATCACTAGGGCCTGCTTCCAAGGCTCAGGGACAGACCCCTCCATAATGGACCGGTTTATCAGCCAAGTTAGTGGCTTGGCTAATGCTGGGGCACCCTCCTTGAGGATTCGAGTCTGGATCCCATCAGGGCTCCCGGTGCTTCTCGCCCGCAGGGATTTAAGGATGAGCAGAACCTCCCTTTCCCTAACCAGCCGCAGATGAAACTGAGGGTGGTCTAGTTCACAGGGCAGGTGCATGTTAGGCTCGTTCCTGTTATCTATGGGTCCCACCTTGTAGGCATCCAGGTTTGTGAAGTAACCGTTTAGGGCCTCTGCGATGAGTGGCACCTCTTCGAGTACTTGCCCGTTTGCCTGGATCGGGCCAGTTGTTGATTTCGTATGTCCTTTTAAGAGTTTGTTAATGTGTGACCAGAAGTGTCTAGGGTTTCCCAGGTTAGTTTTTTGGAGATTGGTGATATATTCTTTCTTGGCTTTCTTTATGGCCAGTTTGCATTGGTTTCTGAGGGCCCTGTAGCTAGCAAAGTCCATAGGAAACTTTGTTTTCCTGAACTTTTTCCATGCTTTGTCCCGAGTAGACATCAGGGCTTTCAGGGGGGGTGAGATCCACTTATAACAGCTACCCTTAACCCTGTAGGTTTTCATAGGGGCAACGAGGTCAGTGACTCTAGTGATGGTGGCTTGGAAAAATTTTACAGCTTCCTCCAGGTTAGGTAGGTGTCTTATGGGATTCCAGTCAATGCTATTTAGGTAGCCTATGAACTGGTCAGGGTGGAAGTTGGAGTAGTCCCTAGTAATAAAAGATCTAGGAGGGACTTTGATAGCATTATTCTTCCAAATGGCAAATATAGGCGAATGGTCGCTCAAGGCATCTCCCAGGATCCCAGCCAACTTTACATTACTTGGGGATGAGGTCAGGACCCAGTCTATTGTAGAGTGCCTACCTGATTTATGGTTCATTCTGGTCGGTAGGGTAATAATTTGAGCGAGGTGGGAGTCGTGTATAATTTCATTGAAGGCAGGCTTCACTTCAAGTCCCCAGTTAAATTGAAGTCGCCTAATAGGATAATCTCAGATGCAGTGTCAACCACTGGGCTCTTCTGGAGCACATCCAGAGAGCCAAGAGCATTGGATGGGGGCTGTATACGCAGCCAATAGTGAGGTGTTTAGCCCCACCTATTTGGAGCCGAACGAAGATAGCTTCAGCGTCCAGGGACATGTCAAGGGGCAGCCTGACGAGGGAGGAAGAGATAGTGTCCTTAACATAAATTAGCACACCGCCCCCTCTTTTGGAGGGTCTATCCTTTCTGAAAAGGATGTATCCAGAGATTGCTACTTCGTGATCCAGAATGTGGGGTTTTAGCCAAGTCTCCGAGACCGCTAATAGATCAGGTTTGTAGACTGCCAGCCATGCTTGTACCTCTGAGATCTTCAGTCTTAGGCTGCAAATGTTCATGTGCACCAACCTCAGACCCTTGGCTCCATCCCAAGCCTTATCAAGGGGGGAGGAGATAGAGACATTAGTAGTCTCTGGGCCAGGGTTAGGTTGGATATCTCCTGCCATTAGTAGAAGGGCAGCTAGTGAGCTCAGGAGAGTGAGGGTTGGAGGTGGTATGGACAGGATGACCTGACAAGGGGTTGGGCTCCTACTAATGAGAAGGACCCTGTAGAGGACCCCTTTCCTGGAGAATCCGTGAGTTGCTAGGAGAAGGAAGTTACACCTTGGGGAGGGACAAACAAAGTGTCTGATCATCCCCTCTCTCGACCCCCCACGGGTGTCGTGGGGGCAGAAGGCATTTCTGGTGAGGGAGTCGGTCCCAAGTTGCACCAGAATGTAAATTATAGCCAGGATAATGCCCCAGTTCCAGTTGGGAGGTGGCATGATGGGGCTTATCTGTGCTTCTCGCCTTGATAGCAAGTGCAGGGCCTGGAGGCCAAGGGATTGTTACAGGTGGTAGAGCCTATGTCTAATTCCCTAGTACAGCACTTACACTGCTAGTGTGCAGAGGTAAGTTCAGCACCCAGTCTGATACATAAAGCAAGAGCAGTTCACGCCCTTAGTAACAGGTTCCCAGAAAGTAAGTACTAGGCGTAGGTCCTTTGGTGAAGAATCCACTAACTCAGGCATGCAGCAGGGGTACCACAAGCGGTTCCTGCCTCGGGAGAGAAGAACAAAAAACTGGCAGGAGTCACTTAGCGGCTAGGTTGCATGCGATCCTATGGCAACACTTTGTCTTACAACAGAAGAAAGCAGGATTAGAGCTTATAACACAGTACCACCTATAATGTGTAGGGTCAGCAATATCATATACTAACCGTTAGGCTGCAAATACAGAACTTAGTTTTTATGTATTATTCTCCACAGGCTAGCATTGTAAGTCCTTAGGCTATGTTATGAGAAGCCCTTTGGCTACAGTGACAGTGGAAGACAGTAGGCAGAAGAATAGTTTTGTTGCAGCTAGAATAAAACTAACCAAGGCTAACAGTACATAATGACCTTAGGCACAGTGACAGTAGGAGACAGAAAGAGCCAAGTTAAGTTTGTTACCATTGGAGATTATAGCAAAAAGTCAGGCAAAATTGTCCAGCAGGAGAATACAACTTAGAGGTTAGACTAGTGCTAATTTGAGAGTACTCAGACACAGAGGGAAAACTGGGCGCACTCTGATGTGCCTGGCATGAGAAAGTTACTTTGAGGATTGTCAAGTGCTTATTTGAGAGGCTAAATCTCAGGAGGAAAAGCAGGACACACAACGAAATACCTGGCGGTGGCAGGAGTGGAGAGAGCCAGGGAGTATCTCAGCATTAAGTCGTAGCAGACGAGCGTGGCATGGGGAGTATTGAGCTGGTGAAGTGGGAAGGTAGCTCCTCCTAGTGAAGTGAGTAAGTGAATTTGATTGGGGAGAGTCCGAGCCTGGGCAGGTCTACGTCCGATAGCAGCCTATTTAGGTCACCACTACCACAGGGCGGGTGGGCGGGAAATTCAAAATGACAAAGAAGCTTGATCTTCCCTCCGCTTGCTGGCTTGTACTGCAGGAGCAGGCAGAAGGTCCAGGGGAGGTCCGCCCGGCTTTGTGGAGCTGCCGGCACCTCGACCCTGGCAGACGAGCTGAAACGATCTCAAGGTTGGGGACCCGATGCAGCCAGTCGCCCACCCGCCCCAGTCTGTTGCAGGGAATCCAAAGAATTGAAGCAGGGCAACCTTTTAAATGCCCTCTGAGTCATCGCTGACCCTAGCAGCCAATGGCAACAGTCCTCCTCAGCGCGCCAACAGAGCCACGAAACGACCATGGACAAAGGAGCTTGATCTTCCCTCCGCTTGCTGGCTTGTACTGTGGGAGCAGGCAGAAGGTCCAGGGGAGGTCTGCCCGGCTTTGTGGAGCTGCTGGCACCTCGACCCTGGCAGACGAGCTGAAGCGATCTCAAGGGGGGGACCCGATGCAGCCAGTCGCCCACCCGCCCCAGTCCGTTGCATACTACCATATATATCCATGTACAGTATATGCTACACAGAGGATTCCACTAGGTAAAGAGCTATTCTGGACCTGGTCCTGTACAACTGTGTGACTGTTCAGGAGGTGACAGTGGAAAAGCCACTCACAGGTAGTGACCACCATGCAGTGTGATTCCACCTGGATACAAGTGGGGGGGATGGTCAGAACTAGGACAAAGGTTTTGAACTTCAAGGAGGTTGACTTTGTGATTTGGGTAGGATGGGAGAAACTGCTGAAGGCTACCTTTCTGGGATCAGAAGGGAAATGGATGCTGATCAGAAATGGGCAAAAATAAAGGAGGGACTGATGGAGGCCATTAACGAGTATCCCAAAATTAAAAGTAAGAACGCTAAGGCTAAAATACCCAGCTTGTTTGGGAAGGAGGTGGTAAAAGCTGTGAGTGACAAGAAGGCAGCCTTCTGGAAATACAAAGTACTCAAGAGGAAGATGATAGGGCAGATTACTTTTCTAAGACAAGGGAGGTAAGTAGAGAAGTTAGGGTGGCAAAGGCCAAAACCGAAGCGCAGCTAGCACAAGGGATGAAAACTGTGAAGTCTTTTTTCCAGTATATAAGACAGAAAAGGAATACCAGGGATGAAATAGTCAGGTTAAGTAAGGGGTGGAGGGTTGGCAAAAAATAATGCAAAGGAAGTGGAGGTACTTAAGTACTTCTGTTCACTCTTCATGAAAGAGAAGGACAGGCCAGTTCCATAGGTGAGTAGGGGAGTGAGGGCTGGGGGGAGTCACAGATGGGTACATTCCTGCTGACAAGGTACTAAAGGGCCTAAGGGCCTTGAAGGTAGATAAATCCCCAGGGCCAGATGGCATGCACCCAAGGGTGTTAATGGAGGTGGCAGAAGCACTCATGGATCCCAAGCAGATCTATTTAACACTTCCCTAGAGTCATGGATTGTGCCCCAGGATTGGAGAACTGCATGCATGGTGCCACTCCACAGAAGTGGGTCAAAGGATGAACCAGAAAACTACTGGCCAGTCAGTTTGACCTTAGTAGTAGGCAACCTGATGGAGTCCATCCTGAAAGATACACTAGTGGACTTTCTGGAGGATAATGGGCTCCAAAATGTCTGATAGCATGGGTTTGGGTCAGGAAGGTCCTGCCAGATGAACCTGACTGACTTCTTTGAATGGTTCACTATGGCAGTAGACAGGGGACAAGTGACTGATGTCCTGTACCTGGTCTTTAGCAAGGCCTTCAACTCTGCTTCACAGGAGACCTTTTCAAGAAGCTGGAAGACATAGGGTTGGGGGTTAAAGTTGCTGGGTGAATCAGAAGTTGGCTACAGAACAGAATCCAAAGGGCGGTAATGGAACAGGAATCCTCAGAAGCTAAGCCATTACCAGTGGGGTCCCACATGGCTTTGGTGTTTAACATATTCATAAATGATATAATGGAGGGAATTGAGGTAAGAAGTGCCTGCTCACAGAAAACACAAAGTTCTGTGGGAGAGTGGACACAGAGAAAGGGAGGCAGGAATTCAGAGAAGGCCTGGATAGGCTGGAGAAGTGGTCTAGTATTTGGCAATTGGTGTTCAGTGAAAAAAAATGAAAAGTTATTCTCTTTGGGGCAAGAAACCCAGGGATCAAATAGTGGTTGAGCAGTGTTGAGGTAACCAAGGCAGAAGAGAAAAGGGACCTGGGTATGACCTAAAACACTCGCCACAATATGGAAAAAATGTGGTCAAAGCAAATCAGATGGTGAGCTGCATAGACTAGGGAATTACCAGTAGAAAGGCTGAGATAGTTATTCTCCTGTACAGGTCCTTTGTGAGACCACACCTGTAATACAGTGTGCAGTTTTGGAGCCCTTATCTCAAGAAGCTTATCAACTTATCAGAGGTGGTCCACCCACAGAAGGGCACCAAGATGATCAAGGGCCAGCAAGGTAACAATTATGAGAGGCTCAGGGGGCTCGACATGTACTCTCTTGAGGAGAGACAGAAAAAGGGGGATGTGAGCAAGACCTTCAATTACCTTAAATGTATAAACAAGGTGAGGACCTAGGGACTCTTCAGCCTTAGTGGAAATAAGACCATTAGGGGCAATAGCCTGAAGCTGATAGGGAGAAGTAATAGGTGAGGTAGTAGAGGTGGGGGTACTTGATCAGGAGCAGGGTGACATGGGGACAGGGGCAGTTCCCCCCTGTAAACACAGTAGGAACTGTACATTCCAAGCAGACTTGATAGACCACAATGTCTTTATCTGCTGGCACATTCATTTGTTTGTATGTTCATATTATATGCTCAGTGACACAATAAGATAATGTGGTCTATCTAGTATATCCTCCTGCCATCTCAGCAGTTGCCCCCAGACAGAGATTTGTTTTACTGTACTTGTATTGTGCTTGAGTGTGGCAGGAACAAGCTGTTCCTCCCAGGTAAGCTACATTATTGCTTGTGTTGATCTCTGTTATCTCAGGTCTCATACCCTGTGATGTTATATTCTCTGAAGAGCTTATCCAAATGAACTTTAAATATATCTGTATTGCTTGACAAAGTATGCTCTAGCAGTTTATTCTATTTACTCTGTATTGGAGATATTTTCCTGATAGTCTCCTAAAAGGTGAATGTAAAAGCCACATTCTACCCATCATGTACAGGTATCATGCACCTTTTCCTTCACCCTTGTCCTACATACTTGCATTTGGTGGTCTTTCAAGTAATATTGGGCAGTTAGAGGGTGGATATTCATTATAACATATGTGAGTAATGGACAGCTTGAAGATTGCATTCTGATTGATGAAACTCCTTGAAAGACAGCAGACTCAGAGTGGCCAACTCAGGAAACTGGTTAGTGAATGTGTTGGATTGGGGAGCATGAATGGGATTAGTGCTTGTTTTATCATGGGACATAAGCCTGTGACTTGGGGCTGATAGAGGTGGGGGGATAAAACGTAAAATCACAGTGACTGCAGTGAAGAAAGCCATAAGTACAGGTTCATGATGTCAGTCATCTTCACAGGTAGTATCAGAATAGATTATTGTTCTGTTATCCACAGCTATAAATACAGGTGATGCATTTAATTTCTGTTTTTACAGATGAAGACCCATGTGGATACCAACAACGTCATCCTACTACAGGTTTTAAATGTGTTTTTTGTAGCTATTCTTTGCAGACACAAACTGAATTAATGCACCAGTAAGGGTTCAGGTTAATGCCACAAAAGTAGGGAAATGTGGCATTAGGGTTTACAAATGCTAATTCCCCACCCACACCCGCTAAGTGGCAAAAGAAAAAACATTAGGGCTGTGGGTCTCTAGAGACTTACAAATTAGTGGCTGGGTCTTCTTTGGGATTGCTCACAGCTTACTCATGTCCATAATCTCCAGTCTGAAGCTTAAGGTACTGGTCTGAGCCAGGGCCTCATAGTGATACATTTTTCAAAGGTAGGGAAGTATGTCCCACCAGATGTTATCAACAGAATCTGTTGTAGCTTTCTTCATGCAGGGCCCTCTGGGCTCTGCATCAAAATAGGAGAGCTTGTCTAACCTTGGTTGTTCAGGGGTGGTGGCAGGCATTACGGATGATAACCTCAAGGAAGACCCCAACACCAATTTGCCAAGACTGAAGATCCAAAACCCTAATATTTTTCCCTTTTGCTGGTTGGGGAGTTACGTAGAGAGTTTGGATTGGAAACTCTAATGCCACATTTCCCTACTTTTGTGCTATTAACTTGAATCCTAACTGGTGTATTAACACATTTTTTTGCAAATAATTTCCTTTCTTTTTGAGAAAGTGGAATTGTACCCTCATTGGGACCTGTGTGAACAGATGCAGACACCCATGGCCCTCTGTGCCTAGTGCCAAGGGAAGTCTCTGACTATGTATGGAAGTGCAGCAATAGATGTCAAGAATTCATGGGGCTGTCTGGTGGACCGTGGAAGTGCAGGACCCTCTGCATCCTATAATTTCAAGCAGCTGCAGACACAGACTCACCATGCAAAGAATCCACCTCTCAGCTGAAGCACAGGATGCAGAGGTGCAGGGCCCTATGCCAAGAGAAGAGTTTTCTTCACTATATGGTACTTGGGCCCTTGTGGGCAACCATATACCTACCCTTCCTAGGCTGGGGGATAGTGCCACATGACAGTGTCATCCCCAAGCCTCAGTCCATCCAGTTGGGTCACGCAGCTCACCCCCAAACTCAGCTCACTTGCATGGGATCACAAAGACTACCTGCTGGGAGTAAAGGCTGATACTACACATGACATTTCTTAATAATGTTTTTTTTTTTTACTTTGACCCACAATTTTCAAGACAGTCATTTTATGAATCCCCCTTCTAAATATTACATGTGGTATTTATAGAATACTTGCCAAAATGACATTTTGCACCACAAGCGTGACAAGATGTCTCAGCCAGTATTTGAAAAATGCCACCTGTCACATTTATGCGATAGTATGAAAAAAAGGGGTATGTTGAATGTTTGGAGTAAAAATATTGAAAATGAGCAAAGTTATGAGTGAAAGTTGAAATATTGCAATTATTTTGCTATATTTGTACACCTAATTTTCAACATAGCTTTCTTATGACCACACCTCATGAACCTGGTAGGTGAACATTTTCAAATGCTGTCCAAAAGGTGATTTTGCACAGTGACTGCAAAATCACCTACCAGGATAGATTTGAAAAATGTTATCTGCCTCATTAAAAAGGCATTGCTAAAAGTTTGGTGGAAAAATGTTCAAAATTAGAGAAGTTATGAGTGAACATTTAAATATTTCAATGCTCACTTATAACTAGGTTGGCTTAGTATATTTTTACACCAAAGTTTAAACATAGCCTTCTTATGACCCCACCTCATGAACCCCATTGGTGAAATTTGCTGAATCCCACCCAAAAGATAATTTTGTGCAGTAACATTGAAATCACCTTTTGGGATAGATTTGAAACATTTTACCTCCTTTGTTTATTAGGTGGGGTCCCAGCAAAGACCATGTTGAAAATTTAGTGTAAAATATTTAAAGATTACAAAATTATGAGTGAAAGTTAAAAACCCATTGAAATACATTAAATTTGACTTACCTTATCTTCTCATATTGCAGTCACCTTTTCCCACAGCAGGATGTGCCTTCAGTCAGAAAGTGGATCTACATCATGGAACATGTTCAGGTGAGTTGGGGGTCAGGGCAAGGAGGGTGGGCATCTGGGGAGTCAGATTGGTGATGGACAGTTTTCTTTTTTACAGGCTTAAAAAAATAAAGACATCGAGGGACTGAGTTCTTTTTTCTAGTTTTACTTAAATCAGTACTGGATCTGACACTGGGGATTAGGCACGCTAGTGTTGTTTAAACTCCATGGAAGCACCAGGCATGGGCACCCAATGTTGCCACCTATTCTTGGGGCGGGGGGGACAGGTGACCTGAAAGGGAAGGATGTTGACAAATGATTCTAGGGTGAGCATTCTGGTCCACGTTTTAAAATGAACACTTCAGGAAAATATGGCAGCGGTCTGACTGAGCTGGGAGGGAAAGAGAATTTGGAATAAGTGGAAGATTATATATTGAATCCCAGTATTAATAAACAAGATAGAGAGATAAATAGATAGATAGATAGATAGATAGATAGATAGATAGATAGATAGATAGACAGACAGACAGACAGACAGATATATAGATAGATAGATAGATAGATATAAAGAGAGAGATAAAGAGAGAGAAAGAGAGATTAATGATCATCATCTCACTGCTCCAACTAAAGCTGGCAGCACAACTCTAGCTGTCACTTCACAATTCAAGAAAGTCCCCCTGTTCTCATACTGAGAATGTGGGTGAATGGCTTCTCTTGCCAAGCTGGACACACAGGATATTCAGGTGCCCAAAAATTTCATTTCCAGGGTGAATTTAAAAGCTTAACATTGGACTCTAGCTAGCCAGGTCCTGTTTACCTAGGTTCAGGTGTTTGTTTATTGGAAATACATCATTTTTATGCATTTTCATTTTTTTTAAATTTTTGAAAAAAAAAAAACAAGAAGGAAGCCATCATGATCGATATTTTTTTCAAAATGGATAAATCATGAAAAATAAGCCCTTACAATCATTTTTTTATCATTTATATCAGAGGGTATCCAAAAATCCTAGTTAACATACTCAGAAAAACTTATGATTCTTGTAACTCTGGAACTGTTTAATATTTTTCATGAAACCTTCAAAAGGTACTACCTCAGCACAGACAGCTTGTACCCTGAAAAATGTTTGCACTGTCTAGGCTGTAAGTGCGACCAAAAGATAAAAACTTTGTTAAGTATAGAAAAAAACTTTCCCCCCCCACTTTTTGGTGTTCTGTATCTTAAAAACTGCATAAGATACCATCACACAATTTTTCACATCTTGAAACCCAGCAAGCCACACTGTGCATGCCAAATTTTGGGTTATTTTAACATTGCCAAAATTATTAAGGTGCAAAATTTGGGGGTTAACTTTAAACACCTTACACAACCCTAACTAAACTGGCACTACTGTGCCAGTATAATACAATTACACTTTTGTTTACTAATGTGTGTAAAAAATATAATTAAGCCTTTCGTCTCTGTGTGGGTAGGCAAATCTATAGCCCTTATTGCAGGACTCTAAAAGATAGGAATCTCAGTACAAAGCACTGAAGCAAGGGCAACCCTGAAAGGGCGTTGCCAATAAAGGAAAGTCTCAACACATAGCCTGTAATGCAAAGTGTCTGAGCAGTATGTTTAAATCACCATGAAGGAATTTTGCCTGGCTCAGCTCTAGGACTACGTTACTTGAAGCTACTTACATGTAGATTGCAGTTCTTATCACACACACTGTGCAATTTCACATGTACTGTACAGTACACCAGTAATAAATGTTAAGTAGCTTAACTATCTTACATTTTGGAAGATATTCAATTGAAGATTGCATTTTGTTTTTTCAATACATATTACTTCCAATATCCTTCAACAGTGCCCGTTTGAAAAATACACACATAGGCTATGATTACTTTTGTAATTATTAAGAATGATTACTCCTAGCCAGCCCAGTGGTGTTGAGGGTTGAGGCACTGGATGCCACACCTCATGCCACACTAGTGACCCAGGTTTGGGAAGAAGCCCAGGCTGTCATGGGTCAGCAGGGAAGGGAGAGGACTGAACGTCCGGAGGACAGCTCTCCTGTCCCGTGAAGGGAGGGCTTGCACTCCTGCTGAATGACTGCCTCCAGTTGGAGGCCTGGGGGAAGTGTGGGTCTGCAGGGCACAGAGAAGAAGAGGGTGCTGTGGGACTTCCGTGGACACATGCGCACCTCCACGCAAGCACATCTGGCATGTGTGGCCCAGCAATGGGGATTAGGGAGAAAAGTGGAGGAAAATGGATCCTCCAGCTGCAGGATGAAGCCTGACTTACCATAGGCTCTCTTCCTGGGCCAAGCAGAAAGGTAAACCCTGGTAATTCTGGGATGTCAGAGCTGGGGGGCGGCAGGCTGAAGGGGGCACCAGAGGACAGGAGTATAAACATAATATGAAATTCAAAAAAAGAATGATTATGCCTAATAATTCGATCAATGCATCAATAAATGAAATGACAGAAAACATTCTACTGAATGCCTTTATTCTCACATGTGTTCTCCAGGCAGAAATTAACATTATTCTTTGGAGATGTTTCACAATCTATGTTAACTAGAATAGTTATCTGATGCAACACAACAGCAGCAGAGTTCATTTGGGTATAAATGAAGAAAGGTTAAAACCATGTTACATATATAAGCAAAGAGAGCTTCAGAAGTCACCCTAGCAGGCCCTTCTTGAGATGATTATGAATAGGGAAAAGGAACATTGTTTAACCAAGAGTAGCACACTAAGCTAAAGCTTGTTTCCAGATGTAGCCTGGGAGCACAAGGAAGTTACTTGACTTGTTCAGAATCCCACAGTATGCACTTAGGCAGCTCTAGGTTCAAACCCAGGTCTCTAGATCTGCAGCTCAGAATCTTAACCCACTGTGCTATACTACCACAGAGACTAGACAGGTTTAAAGCTCTTAGGTATTATGAAGCAACAGTAAAAATTTTCAGTCTCAGTCCGTCTCTTCACCAGTTTTAGACTTTTTACATATCACTAGTGTTTCTGTGTCTGCAATATAAAAGAAATACATTATAATTATTACTCTTGTAATGATGCATTTAATAATTTAGCAATAATATAAAATAAGGCATAATATACACACTGGAGTATATTACTGGGATTATAAAATGACACACAACTGGGATAAGGCTAAACTTGATAATTTGTTCTGATCTGTGGTGTTATTGGTCAAATGTCACCTCAGCCATTTAGAATTAAAAATTTGCACTGTAAATTTTAGAAACCATGACAGTCGGGCGACAATTTAGTTGTCGACCGATGTTACAGTGACTCCTTTATGTCAACTGCATTTGTGGTTGGCATAAAAGAAGTCACAAGAAACATTGTTTTCTTCAGGGGCGCTTTGCCCCAAACCCCTCATGTGGGGGGGCTCTGCCCCGCACCCCTCACATTAAAATAATCAACCTGTTGAGTTGTTTGGGAGGGTGAAATACCCTCAGAAAACCGTGCGTAGCTCCTGCACCAACACTACAGTGACCTAGCACTGTTGTTGCTGTAGTGTCGGGAGATGTAAACTGTTGCGGTAGCATTGGTATACCTAAATTTTATAAGTCAGCTTAGATCAGGGTTGTGCAATCCAGGACAAATACACACCAGATTGGCACTCAAAATACAACTGCAAATATAACTCATATTTGTATTTGTATAACACCAAATAAGTTACTGTTAGACCTTTGCTAAAGCTGGTGTGAAAAAGATGTAACTACTACTGCTTGTAAATAAATGTATATTTAATTGATTACTCTGCATATGTTATCAATAGTTTTCAAAGCCTTGGTCTTGTGCCATCGTTAGCAACAGAAACAAATCTGTAATTTTCAATAATATTTTAGTAAACAAACATGCAAACAAATACAATATCAGATAACAAATGTCAGAGGCTGAAACAAATAGCAAAAATCATTCAGGCACATGGTCCTAGTTCAGATTCAGTTTGAACCAAAATCTGTAAGTACAATGAAGGCACATTTCTAGTAGCACTGAAAAGGCCACCTTCTGAAAAATAGAAATATATCTCTTCCTGCAGTAAAGTAAATTTAATTGTTGTCATTACCATAGCTTTTGCATGGCATCGAAGTAATACTTAGTTAAGCGATTAGGTGAACATTACTGAGCTCGTTTGCAGTGGGGTTCTGACATCAACAATAAAATAATGGTTGGCACCAGCAAAACCTAGTTGCTTGATATTTGACTAAAAAACGGAATGCCACATCATTCCATTCTTTATATAAAATGTATTTACATAATAACTGGAGCTTTGCCCCTCACAGTTCATTTACAGCAGAGACGGAGCCTGGACCCCAACACCCTAATAACCTGTATGTGACATCACAGTAACTTCCACATCAGCAAACTTTGATGTCACAAGCAGGGCATTATGATTTCAGCTCTAGACTCTGTCTCAGCTATAAGTTAAAATCAATTATAAGAGACAAATATACATAGATACATAGAAGTTGACAGCAGATACAGACATCTTGACCCACCTAGTCTGCCCTTTTTATCCCAACCTAGTAAGAGGGCTGATGCACAAACTGAACTCCAGAGCACTCCCTTACCACCAGGATACCCTTCTATCTGTCCCAATCCTTGAATCCTGTGACCGTTTTAGCCCCTACAACCTTCTCCTCTATATAACATAACATAAATAAAAATTATGTACCTACCGTAATTCTTGATCTTCCAGTGTATCTTCACCATTCATCACTGGTGGGTGTTAGCCATGAGTGCAGCACCCCATGGGAGCTTTTTTATTCCAAGGGGGGAGGAGGGGGCACCGATGGCACCACCCATGAGGACGACGCACAGCGTGGCACTCGTGGATTGGCCAGTAATTGCCATTGGCTCCTCTTCTGCCTCAGTTCTGCACACCAGAGAGACAGAGGAAAAGAGAATAGAGAAAAAATGAGTATGAGGTAAGGGAGCCTGCATGATACTAAAAGGAAAGGATATAAACTGAAAAAGGAATAGGCTGGTCAGAGGACAGAGGAGGAGGAGGATCTGGTGGACAATGGCCATAAGGTCCAGTCCCTGGATGGCCAGAGAAAACAGGAAAGGAGAGAAGGAGAGAGAGAAGAAAGGAAGATAGAGAGGCAGGGTAAAGAGGAGGGAAGGGGGGGACCCATCAAATATGTTCGATCAGCCCAGGAGAAGACCGAGGGTGCTTCCAGAGGTAAGCAGCCAGCTTAATCAATAGTTGCCTAGAATGCAACTAGCAGCTATAACTCCTCTTTAGCTAGAAAGGGAGATCAAGAAGGCCCCCCCACCCTGTTTAAACCAGGGAGGAATTGCCCCTGGTTGGAACTCCCCCCCAGCAAAGCCCACAGAGGAGAACCCACAGGGTTCAGGGGGGAAGTGAGGTCTCCACTTGTTCAACACCTCCTTCCCCGAGTTGGAGGGAGATTGAAGGGGTAGAGAGGGAAGTGTAAAAAGGGGGAGTCCCTGCCAGCCTTCTATCCCACCCCCAATCCAATGGACCTCCTAATGGGCCGGCACACAGAGATGGAGGTGAACCAATCCTGGAGTCTCCCCCGAGGGCAGAGGGAAGAGACCCAGCAGGAGTCCCCTTAAAGATCTCCCAAAGAAGAGGCCCTACTGGCCCTCCTCCCAATAGAGACCCCTCCACCAAACCTGGCAGAAAAATTGGTCCTAAGGCTGCAGGAAGATAAGAAGCCCTCTATTGGACCTAGGGGAGGACAGCCAGCAGGGTGGAGGACTGCCCAGGGACTGAGGCCTAATCAGGGGATAGTGGACGGGATTCAGTGAAGAATGATGAAGATGCACTGGAAGATCAAGAAATACAATAAGTACATAATTTTCATATCTTCCCAGTGTCAATCTTCACCATTCATCACTGGTAGATGAGTACTGAGACCCTCGAAGGGGGTTCAGTACTTCCCTGAGGAACAGACATGCCTCAGCCTCCCATGGGGAAAACACAGGAGGAGGAGGAGGAGACCCATTACAGACTGGTTAGGCCTGAAACTGGTCATGGTGAGGCAGAATCCTCCATTCCTTGTGGAAAGGAAGGCACCCCTGCAGTTCCCGCCTCACCCTGCAGGAGAAAAGTCGAGTCCCCCAGAACATGGAGGCAATCACTGTCACAAATGCACTCTGCAGGTCAGGCCCTCTGCTTCCACAGTACCAACCTCAGAGTGCAATAGTGTGAACAGGTGACAAACAGGGTAACCCTCCTGTCTTTTTTAGGTCCAAACCACCTACTAGCCTCGAGTTTTGGGGGGTCAGATGTGAACCTTATGTTAGCATACCCAGTTGACAGACTCAGATATGTACACTCTTTGGGGGATGCAGTACAATCCTTCACCCAGGGGCACCCAGCCAGGTTCCCAAAATGTACCCTTACAACTCTATAAAAGATCTAGGTATATTCAAGCCTTTAACAGCTGTCGGCCTTAAACACAGGTTCAGCACATCACATGTAAAATAATGGAGAAAAAAAAAGCACAGGCAGTATTTTAAACAAAATGTTGTTTACTAGAAAAAAGAATTATAAAACACGTAAAATCAAACACAGAACAATTATATTATTAACTTACAGTCACAATAAAGGAAAAATGGGAAGTTGTAGAACACAAACTCCTACCACAAATACTTCAGTTCTTTCTTATCTAGATGTTACCATTAAGCGCTTTCAAAAAGTCCAGAGAGAGCTCAGTCTCTCTTGAGTCCAGAATAATATGCCCTGTTTCCCTCTGATGTCTGTTCATTTCAGGATCCATCTCCCAACCCCTATTAGTGAGGTCACAACCTAGACCCTCCCAGCTTCAATTGCTTGACATAATTATCTACAAGGATGTATGTTATTATTGTGAAAAATCAGCACTAGCCATTTCTCAAATATGACAGCCTTTGATCAAAACATCCCCTTTGATGTTTTACAATCCCACACTCTTAGCACTAATTCTCATCCAGATGAGAAAACCCAGAGGATTCAGCCAAATTAGTTCCCTTCCTGCCATGTCATGAATGCATACATGAGAACCAACTTCAAAAGCAGCAGCAGGTTATAAAAGGTAATAAACTGTCCCTCTGGAAGGAAGGCTTGCAATTAGGTTTCCCTGGTCTGTTTATAACATCCTGTGGTTTTCCTCACACAGACATCTTTTGAGGTCAGAGGTCACTTACTGCAGCAGCTAGCTTGTCCTAGACAATCACATCCCATATATTTATATTACAAATATCATACATATAACCATAAGCAGGTGGCAGAGCATCACAGTCACCCTATGTCAGGCTGAGGGTGATAACCGAGATGGGCAAAGCCACTCTGTCCGCCTGATGCAGATCGCTGTCCCCACAAGCCTTGAAACAACCTCATTGGCATAATAAGATGCCCTTGTCTGGTGCCTTGCTAACTCCAAACCTATCATGGAGAGGGATGTGGCCTGCCTGGTAGCCTCCAAATCAGGCAGCAATGTCAGTACCTGACCCAGCATCACCCACAGGTGGCGGTTATAGGCAGTGTGGTGTACCTGATGTGATGCAATGCAAAGAACCATCCGTGCTGAGGAGAAAACTCTCCACCGTAGACGGTCAGACTCCACAGAGTCCAAATCTGGGGGCCAGTCGCAGACCGGGTGTCTATGCCCAGTAGGGGTATTCAATCGTGTCAGTCCCACAGAGGGAAGAGGCAAAGCACCCGGAGATCCCTGGGGTGCACAGTATCAAAGCTGGCAATCCAATGGGGCTGGAGCTGGGGCCAATGGAAGCTGTCAGGTGCTGTATGACACCTACTGGAAAGGACTAGATCAGGATGGGACCATCAAGTGATCTGTACTGTACTCGCTTAAGAAGACTCACATCATATGCTTGGTATTTCATCGAGTAATATAGGAAATGTGCAGGTCCTTGACCAGCCTTGTGAGGAAGCACTGATACTATGTCTGATCAGTGTCAGAGGACTGGTGGATGGAGGTCTCCTCTTGCTCAATGAAGCAAGATGAGGAGGCTGAGGATCCTGATGATTCAGACTCCAGCTACAGCAGGGGAGACAGGTGAAAGATCTGCTCGTCCATAGCCCTAACATAGTGGGGGAAATCAGCAGCCTGGGATCTGAATTGTTCCCAGGTCAAAGGTCCTGAAGGACCCACATGGCCTGGGAGAAGAGGGACTAGATGTAGAGGCAAGGGAGAAAAACTCTTCACAGCCAGTGAAGTACTTCTGCCAGGGTTGGGAGACTTAGCAGGTGATCCTGGATGACCAGGAGATCCACAGGTCGGTTCTGTCAATGGCCGCTCAAGCAGCTCAAAGTGGTCCAGACTATGCCCTGTAGGGGAAGTATCCCTACAAGGGGACTGGGGCCACATTAGTCCAAAAGGGTGGACCCCAATCTCACCCAACAAGGACCTCCTCGATGGAGACAAGGGAGAGAATGTGAGCTCAGTGTTACGGCTCCTCCCTGAGCCCTGAAGGACTACAAAGGAGCACCGCAGCCCCTCGCTCCATCCCCTCAACTCTGATGACTCTAAGGAAGACCTCATTCTCACACCCTGTGCCATGGAACCCCCCAATTCCCAGGTCTTCCAAGGAGAACTGCAGAGGAGGGGGTTCCAGTCCCAACATCAGGAAGGGCGACGGCACTGGGGATGGCAGCCAACCCTTCCCCTAATGCCTAGACCACTGCACCCTCAGCCCCAGGACCACTATCCTGCACCATGCCCCTGGTGCCATTGTCTGCATGGGACTTGGCACTAGTCATAGTCACTGGAGTTGCAGGAAAGGGCACCTCAGAAGGCACAAGGGTCCTGGGCCCCAGAGAGCCCACTTGACTCTGAGGAGTCAGGTCACCAGTCTGGATCAGCCTCTTGATCATCCAGCTCTGGAGAAGAGAAGTTCCCAAAGACTTTCAGACTGGCTACCCTGGGAGTTCTCCCACCCAAGGCACCTTGAACGGTTCTGCTGGAGGGCCCAATACCTCTCACGGGGCCATCTTGATCACTGGGACTGCGAACAGCTCCAGGATCTGAGATGGTGTTGATAGGTGGTGTAGAAGAATGCCCCGCATTGGACCCAGCAACCATGGGCCCCAACAATGGGAAAGCCTGCACCTCTGAGGAGGTGACTGCCAGGGTGATGCTCCTGACCTGGCCCTGGGTGGGACCAGACCAGCCCTCCAGCACCAAGGTAGAGACCTCCTCTGTGGCAAGACTGGAAGAGGAGGAGGAGGAGGAGGAGGAGGTCTCCTCCTCACAGGACAGTATAGGCCTTGGATGGGACCCAGAGGATAGGTAAAGAGACCTACCCTTGGACTGATGAGAGTGACAATGCCCCCCAGAAAATCATCAGAGCCCTGCTGACTTTGAACATGTGGTACTTGATAACACGGTGGCCATCAAGAAGTAGGCATCACAATGATTCATATCATGCTGGGGTCCAAGGCAGGTAAGGCAAACATCATGCCGGTCTGTCATAGAAAAATGTCAGCCGCAGGGACACCGATGCATGGGAGGTTGGCTTGCCTTAGAAGAGTGCGTTTTTGTCCCCCAAACTGGGCATGATGCAAACAGAAAACTAAATCACTAAAATAGAGAAGACTCAATGCCGTTTAGATAAAAAAGGAAAGATCTTACTGGGATTTCCAGAAACAGCATCGAGTAACTGGGATGGCAGAACCAAGACAAAGCTGAGAGGAACAGTGTTGATGGTATTGACAAACAGGGCCTTGAACTCAAGGTGTGGTGCCACGCCAAAGGCTAGGCTGCTGATGCAGAAGAAAACTTCAGAGCAGTTGCAAGGTGCTGTCTCAAATAGTAGGAGAAGCAGAACTGAGGAGAAGGAGGAGCCAATGGCCATTACTGGCAAATTCATGAGCACCAAGCCATGAGTTGGCCTCATTGACAGTGCTGTTGGTGCCGGCTCATCCCCTTGAAAAAAATAAATAAACAAGGCTCCCACGGGGTGCTGCGCTCACAGCTAACGACCACCAGTGATGAATGGTGAAGACTGACACTAGGAAGATCATAACATAACATAACAGAATACAATATAACATAATATAATATAACATAATAATTTCTGGTAGAAAAGGAATTCTAAGTCCAAAGCTTCGATGATGATGCTTGTTGGCATTGATACATAATCGCAATGCTACCACTAACTGTTGCACAGGCCAGCATGTTAGAGTTTGGAGACTCTTGATGGTTTGTTTGTTTTCCTGCTAAATGATGCAGCAATACTGAATTGGTTATGTGATGTTGGTACATTTAGATATTTAGATATTTCAGCATGTAGCCTGATTACCTATGAGGAATTATGTTTGTTCCCCCTATCCATGCCTAGAAACTTGATATCTGTATAGCTTTGGTTCACTGCCCTATGCAGCCAGTATAGTGTTATGCTTGTGCAACTGTGTTAGTTTGGTTTTGACTGTTTGCACTCTCTATTCCAGAGGAATTACCACCATGTAGGGGTACAAAAGGCAAGGAACCCTCGGAAAGGGTTCCACCCCTAGAGGTGCCAAGGGATGATTCCCATGGCTAAAGGTACCTTAGGAATCCCCCTAAGGAGAGAAGTGCTGCCGCTGGTGGAGGAGGGGAGGATGGTGGGGCAAAGAAAAAATGCTTCACAATGAGGCTGAGAGGAACTGCTTATATAGCTCAGGAAGAAGGAGTGGCTGGCTGCTTGGCCACTGAACTCCAGGCAAAGCCATTCCAATTCACTGTTCTATGCAGTCAGTATAGTATTACACTTGCGCAACTGTGTTAGTTTGGTTGTGGCCATTCGCACTCTCTATTCCAGAGGAATTACCACCCTGTAGGGGTACAAAAGGCATGAACCCTTGGAGAGGGTTTCACCCCTAGAGGTGCAATGGGACAATTCCCATGGTTAAAGGTACCTTAGGAATCCCCAAAAGAAATGTAGTACAAGCATATCCGAAAAGAATGAGGCAACACAAAGCATACGAGCAAGCAATAACTGTGATGACTGTGATGTAGTAGCAGTAACTGTGATGTAGTAGTAGAGAAGCGTAGACAGTTTGATAATGTAATGAGATGCTCAGTTTGATAACGTAATGAAATGCCCAGGTTTGTGTAGCATGATACCAATGGTTTGTGATGAAAATTAGGAGATCCTCTAAGGAGAGAGGGAATGGCAGGACATCCTCCACTTCCATCCAACAACTGAACCTACCTAAAGAAACTAGGCAGCACTACTATGCTAACTAACAGTTAGGACCTAAGGCAACAGAGGAGAGGAAAAAAACCCTATGAGGAGGAAATCTCTGGGGATCCAAGGCCTAGGTTGCTTTCCCTCCAGGCTTAGGATAGTTTATTTAGTGACGGCTCTGCAGCTGCAATTTGGAAAAATCCAATTAAAGGGAGGTGGAAAATATTCCAATTTGGAGGAAGGCTCTCACTCAAACCCTCTAGCAGGAACACCGTGGAAGGTTTCAAGAAAACTCTGCAACAATACATGCAACCAAGGTGCAGGAGGAGAGCAACGAGTGCTGAGGCACTCACCTGGCCTACCAACCCTAAATTCAAACCAGGTGAATGAGAGGCAGTTGTAGGGAGAATGCAGTGAAGGTGTCTTGCTAGGGAAACCACTAAAGTCAATGGCTAACTGTTATAGTGGAACACTAGAGCCAAAGAACATCATCATCATAACCACCCTTCACTGCTAGTCTTAAATTCTAGACCAGGAGCTGCTGTCACATAGCAGGCAGCTAAAGCCAAGCCCAGGGTGAGGACATTCCCAGCTATTGGCTAGGTGAGAAGGATCCTGCCCAAGTTGGACATGCTCAAGATGCAGACTAAATGCAAAGCGAGACCATTGGCTGCAGGAACCCTGCGCCAGAATTGAATGGATGGCATGCCCCATATATGATTGAGAGATGAAAAGCTGGTGAGCTGAATGAGCACGATATGCTGAGATTGTAATGAGCATTGAGTGCTGAGACCTTGCAAGGTCGAATGCAGAACTGAGTGCAGCAGAATCCCAGAGGCTGAAGCCGAGGGGATGGAAGTAGGCATGAAGCAATGGTTTGCATAAGCAAGGAGCAACAATTGTGTAAACAAGTGTGGACCTGCACACAGGTTAGTAAACAGAGTAGTAATAAGTGGACCTGCATGTAGGTCTGCATAACACAGGCAATGAAACAGCACTGAATAGTGGGGCAAGCCAGCCAGCATTAAAAAGCCAAATCAAAGTGACAAAAACTCTGAGGATTTTCAGCAGCAAAGGCAGGATTTAGAACAGAAATAATTAGGCACATTGGGCCACGGCTCCCCAAACACTTCCCAGTCCCCACCGTAGGACAAACAAGAAAGTGATGGAAGGCTGAGAGCCACATGCAGCCTCAGCAGGAGCTTTTGACTAACCTCAGAGTAGAACAGGTTGAACAAACATAGAATAAACAATTTGTATGGAGTACACAGAGTTGTAAAACTGCAATAAAACATAGAGACACAATGCTCTGAAAGCAAGTGTAGCCAGGCAGTGCAATGAAGCTGCAAGTAGAATGACAGCATGAATGAGCAGTATAGCTAGGGTCAGAGTAAGCCTGCGTCAGGTGAAAACAATTGAGTATGCAACATGGAGCAGCTATGGCTGAGCTGAAACACACAGATAATAATTGCAGTTGTATTGCAGTAGTTTGAGAGTGGTAAGCAAAAGTGCAAAAAAACACAAGCACTGGGTGCAATAGTAATTGGAGTAAACAGTAGCAGTGGCTGCAGCTGTAAGTAACTGAAAGCAGTAGTATGAGCTCTGAGTAGCAGTATGCTAGGAGCTTAGAAACAAAGCCCCACAAGACAAAACCAAAATACAGCAACACAAAAAATAGGGAACAAACTCCCAAAAACAAAAACAAGACACACAAAACACAAAGAAGCACACAGCCGGAGGAAAGACACAAACCAGAAGCAGGAAAACAAACACCAAAGTCCAGCAGAGACACACAGAAACAGCAGGCAGGGGGGTAGGCCCCAACCAGCTCAAAGAACATACCAACAGAACCTCCAGCTGCAAAGAAAAATGCTTCACAATGAGGCTGAGAGGAACTGCTTATATAGCCCAAGATGTGGGAGTGACTTGCTGCTTGGTCAGAGAACTCCAGGCAAAGCCTTTCCAATTGTATGGTCAGCATTATACCAATCATGCAGGGTGAACGAGACACATGTTAAAATTTTCCAAGGAGGGTCTTGTCAATAGGAAAAAGAAATGCTTAATAAACAAGCAATTGTTGGGATTCAAGATGGCATCCAGGGAGCAACATTTGATCAGTCTGATAAAACCACCTTTTTGCATGTATAAATCCTCAAAAATGACAAAAGAAAATAAAAAAAACATGAAAGAAAATCAGTTCTTTTCAAATGAGCATGAAGCACCTGTTAAAAAAGGCTCATTAGACTACTTTGTTTACCAGAATAACCAGGGCTCAGGTGAGACTGGGACACATGGCATCTGGCACAGTCCCAGTGATGTCAGAAGCAACCCCCAGCACAACAGTACCAACCAGAGTTCCGGGTGTGTCTGAGGGTGCACTCTCAAAGGTCAGACTTTCAACAACCTACGTGCAACATGTTAGTCGCCATCAGCAGGCTGCCAAAGATCTTTAGCTGAATCATTTACAAGATAAAACCTCACTTGATGCAGCAAATTTTCTCTAGTAAAAGATGTATCTTGTTTACAAATGTTTTCAAATACTGAAATGTATAAGGTTCAAGATGGTAGAAGATTAAAAATGTCTCTAATAATATGGGCATATTAACTAGCTTGTTTAAAAGCCCTGTCATAATGAATAAGAAACTAGACTCTTTTATTCAGTCCAGCTTACTGGAGAAACACATAATGGAAACTATAGGTGAGATGAAAAAACATTAAAGAGCAAATGAAAAAAAAATCTGACAACTGAATGAGTAAAACTGAATCCTTAATTGTGGAAGGGCTGGCTATGGCAAAGACATACAATGATAATCCTTCTTCAGAAAACGGAGTTGTTTTTTTAAAACACAATGACATACATCAAATTAAGGTTAGCTGGGTTACCAAATTAATTTGACTCAGAATTTGAACGTACTAGAGAGAAGGTTAAAACTATAATGATTGCATTACTTGACCTTCTATTGGAAAATCTACCATTCCTGATAAAGCATACAGGGTTCCAACTAAGGGAAAAATGCCAAAGGAGGATACCTAGGCCAGGATGTTGGAACCCAGTTGACACTCACAGAATAGGCTAGCACCTTGCAAATTGTGGTTAGTGCCCAGAGCAGGGGACTCACTTAATGTGCCATGTTGGAAGGCTTAGTTAGTGAAACACTACTCTGTGAGCAGCACTAACTGATGCCAGTGGGCCTATGCAAAGTAGCTGACTGCATGTGCATAAAGACACACTGGCATATCTGAAGGTTTAGAGAGGGGGTAAATAGCTATTAGTGCTATGCTATCTACTGCCTCCCCAAACCTAGTATTATTGCATGTACATCCCCTGATTCCTAGTCAATTTTGCTGTGCAACTGGTTCTCGACCCCTTTTTATTGTCCATCCTGTATATTTCAGAATATTCCTATATAACCCAGTAGTCCTCTCATCCCCCGCATGTCCATCCTGTATGATTAAAATACATCCTGGTAGTCTACTGGCCCTTCTCCCGCCCCCCCGAATTGCTGATCTCACTAGGTTTCATAACAGCCACCCCCAGCTGCTGCTCTCATTATTCATTGTACTCACTTGCTCCACAGAGCACTCCCCATACTCATCATACGCCCACTCCTGATTATCCATTGGTACAAACATCTTACCCCCAGTATTCCAGTTAACCCCCATTCCTGACTAGTGAGCCAAGCCGACCTCCTCTTCAACAGTGGCTGGCACGCCCCACCACTCACTGCCATTGCCAGTAACCACCTGCCTTGCACAGTCAAATCTTACTGTTAATGAGTGATCAGGACAAGTGGATATCATGGGTAGTGAGAGCGGTGATAGGGCTTGGTGGTATGATGGGTACTGCCGCATCGGTGGGGGTTGAAAGGACAACCAGACTACCATGGAACATTTTAAAAAATACAGGATAGGCAATCGGGGTGGGGGTCCACTAGAGTGCTAGGAAATATTTTAAAACAAATAAAATGGGTGATTTGGGGGCTGGTGTATGAATTGGGGGTGTGGGACCACTAGACTACCAGGGACATTTTAAAACATGAAGGGTGGGGAATGGGGAGGACCACAATACTACCAGTGTAGGTAAATAGCAAAACAGACAGGCAATTGGGGGCACAATTCAGGTTTACTCCTAGCCTATGATAAGGCATCTTACCTGTTCTATGGGGTCATTTGCATGTGGCTGTATGAATATAGCAGAATGCTCCACAGGAGCAGTCACCATTTCTGGGCCCTAACTTCACCCTTAGCTTGTAATATAGAGGTTCTTTAATCTATGAGATGTGAAATGAAGAACCCAATTGCAGCAAGCACATGATGCCAGGTCCCAGTGTACAGAATGCAAAATGTTTCTGTCAATCACACAGCCATGGGGCCCACTAGGTAAGGGGCCATTCTGGATCTTTTCCTCACAAACAATGACAGCGAAGAGGAGGTATACATAAGAGAGCCACTGAGAATGAGTGATCATAAAACAGTGGGGAGTGAGTTCAAAATTAAGGCTGAGATTCGGGACTTCAGAATGAGCAATTCTGGGAAAATGAGAGAGGTGTTCAGGGAAATTAAGACAGGCTGATGGAGTGGTAGGAGTAGACAGAAAATTGGACACAATCAGGAAAGAAACACTGTACTGGAGGCATCTGGTCTCTATGCCAAAATGGTTGGGAAGAATTGGTGTCCAAAGAACCTATAATGATTCCCAAACAGTGCAGCTGAGGCAGTGAGAGAAAAACAAAAGATGTTCATTAAATATAAGGTTAGTCACAAATGGATGAAGACATAAGGGCATATCAGAAAATGAATAGACTAGCCAATAAGGTAGTGAGGCAGGCAAAGACTGAAGCAGGACTAAGGCTAGTTGAGGAGGTAGGTAAGGTGACAAGGCATGCTTCTGTTATATTAGAGAGGAATGCTAAACAAAGAGGGTATGTTCTGGCTGAAAAAGGGGGGAAGATTGGTTCAACAAAGATAAGGGTAAGGAAAATCTACTTAATGAATAATTTTGCTTTGTATTTGTGGCAAATGACATGGAGCATCTACAAGACTGCAACACAGTGATCAGCAATGGACTGCTGGTGGTGATTAGTGAGAAGCTCATTACAGAGGAAAGAGAGCTGAAGGGACTTCAGACACTGAAGGTAACAAAATCAGTGAGTCTGGATGGGTGTTTGGGGGAATGAGGCATATACTGGCAGGTCACTGATGAAACTCTTCAACTGTTCACTACAGATAGACAGGTGCTAGAGGATTGGAAGATGGCATTTGTGTTCACCTCTACACAAAAGTAGGAGTAAAGGTGAGCTAAGCAATTACAGACCAGTCAGTTTGATGTATATGGTGGGAAAGATCTTATAATCCTTTGTAAAGGAGAGGCCTGTGGAATTCCTGGAGGAGAATGGGCAGCAGGATCCCAAGTAACATGGATTTGCCATCAGAAGGTCATGTCAAACAACTTGATTGACTTCTTGGACTGGCTGACGAGAGCAATAGACAAGGGGCAGACTGTAGATGTATTTCACCTAGATTTTAGTAAAGTCTTGAACTCCACCCCTCATGGAAGGCTGGTGAAGAAATGGGGTGATTTGGGGATTGAGGTTGGTATAAAAAACTGGCCAGGTGTGCAGAATTAAAGGATAGTACTGAATAAGGAGTCATCAAAGCTCAGGGAAGCCACTAGTGGGATGCCCCAGGGGTCGGTCAAGAGACTGGTTCTCTTCAGTATGTTCCTTTACAACATAGTGGCAGGAGTCCAAGGGAAGACATGCCTCTTCATGGTGAACTGGGGTAGAGTGGACTTCAAGGGGGCAGAGGGCTAGAGCTATGAAGAGAGATCTGGAGAAGCAGGCGGGCTCCATCGCTAGACTCCGAGGGTAAATTGAAGCCTTTTCTCGAACATATGCACTCCAGCATTTTGGAGTTTACGCTCTTTCTTCAGAGCTCTGAAGAAGGAGCGTAAACTCCAAAACATCAACATGATAGGTGGGGTTTGCAGTACCAGACGGAGAAGCAGGAAGTAGGAAGTAGCTCGCAGTGAAGTGCCCAAGTGCTAACATTAATGCTAAACGCTAACACTAAAATCAAGCGGATAACGGGAGAGTACTGGAGCGCATATGTTCAAGAAAAGGCTTCAATTTACCCTCGGAGTCTTGTGATGGAACCCACCTGACATAAATATTCCAGGAAAAGGGCTGTATCACTCGCATACCATGGATTAGGTAATTGAGCCAGGAAACAATGAAAAGAAAATGGAGAGGTGAAACAGTCGGTCTGGGAGCAACTGCCTACTGTATGGTAATACTATGAAAAAATGACTTTGCAGCATTTAAACCACTGACTTTAAATTGAAACCTGATAAAAGGAGGTGCAAGAGGACAATAAATTATGAATAATATTTTTATGTGAAAATTAAGAATAAAAATAATCTTTGTACTACAAAAAGGAAAATAAAAGTTGTTTCCTTTGTAGGCAAATCAGCTGTGCAGCTACAAAGCTTACTTTTTGTGAGCATACTTTTTCAACATTTAAAGCTTATCCTGACAACATACTGCTCTTAATGGAATACCCTATAACCAGTTTAACACAATTAAATGAAATTAGGCTGGATTTTCAGAGTCTTGGATGTAGCACTCCCATCCATATTTTGGATGCATGCTGTGTCCAGGCAAATGGTTGGGATGGTTGCAGTGGAACAAAGAAATTAAGAGTACTATCACAGGCCAACAATGGTGCATGGCATTTAAAACAGTAGGATGGTAAGTACGGTACATTAAATTGGACTTGCCTTATTTTCTCATATCTCAGTCACTAGTTCCAACAGCAAGATGTGTTTTTGATCAGAGAGTGGCTCTACATTGTGGGACATGTTCAGGTGAGTGAGGGTATGTGGGTGTGTGTGCAGTGTTGGTTGCTGAGTGTGAGGTGGGGCTGAGGTGGGTGGGGGTTGTATGGGGGTCAGATTGGCAATGAACCATTTTCATTTTTATAGGTTCAAATGCAAAACAAAATATCAATCAGGGATGATTTTTTTTTCAGGCACATTCCAACACTGAACTGGGTAACCCAGTGTAGGGCTAGTGTTTGGCAGCACTGGGGCTGAGCACCCCAGTGTCACAATGTATATAATGGGAAGAGGCGGGCAACCTGGAGGGGATGGGAATAGACAGACACAGACACACACACACAGACACAAACACACACACACACACCCAAACACACACACACACACACACACACACACACAAACAAACACAGAGCAGGGGATTGCCAGCTCACTGCTCCAACTAAAGTCAGCAGCATGACGCCAGCTGTGGCTTAAAATTTAAAGAAAATTCTGCTATTTTTATACTGGGAGCACAATTCTCAAGCTTGGATCGGCATGTCACAAGTTGCAACAAAAGAGAGATGTGCCAGACCGCTGTTGCACCAGGGACACTGCATCCAATTCTGAAAGAAACATGGCCCCTGCACCAAAAATTCTGGGTCTGCTGCAAATCTGCCACTGTGCCAAACAAATGGCACAACCTGCAGACAGGACGGTTGTATCCAGGATGCTCCCCACCTGGAGCAACACTACTGGGGCTGGGGGAGACAGATGGCACACTGGGAAATGCACAGAAGGAGGGCAGGGGGCAACATAAAGGAGTGGGTGGCATGGTAGAGATAGGGGTGATGGCTGTGCCACCCGATGGTGGTCCTGGCACCCAGCAGGGTGTATCTAACATACCATCCCACTGCCATATGCACCTATATGCAAATACTGTACTGTACTGTACCATACTGTGTGTGCATGTGGGTGCAGAAGTGCCCTGAATGTCACAGTAGATGCACCCCATTGGGTGCCAGGACCACCGTCGGGTGGCATGGCCATCAACCGTATCTCTGCCATGCCCCCCATCTCACCAGCAGCTTATTTTGAATCAGTCGGGATGGAGCAGGCAAGTTACACCACCTAATACAGGTGTAACTTGTGCCCACTCCCATGGCTGTGGCAGGGCTTTGAGAATCCAGAAAAAGGGGATTTTGCAGCCCCGCCATGGTGCACACCCCACTTGCAACATGGCGCAGCCAAACGCATGTTGCAAGGGTGGCTTAACTAGTGTTTGGTGCAATCCAGCTGTGTATGTCACAAGCTGGCTACTAGAATCTCAGCTTGCATAACTTTGGTGCAAGGTGCTACTTGCGTCATTTTTCTTTGGTGCAAACACCTTATGCCAGACATAACGCCTTGAAAATCAGGCCCCGAGAGTGCAAGTGAATGGCTCCCCTCACTAACTGGGCACTCAGGATTTTTGGGGACCTAGAAACTTTATTTCTAGGGCAACTTAAAAACAAACAAGCAACAAAGCTACTTAAATGGCTCTTGTTTACCTAGGTTCATGTGTTTGTTTTTTGAAACTACATCATTTGTATTTATGTTCAATGTTTTTAGTTAAAGAAGAAAAAAAAAACAAGATACTGTCAGCCACGTTCTTTTTTTTCTCACAACAAGCAAATCATGAGAATAAGGACTCATGATTGGTGTTTTCTTACTGGTCAAGCCAGAGGATTATCCAAAAAATGTACTTTAAGTCATTATAACTCTGGAACCATATAATAATTTTTCACAAAACTTTAAAAGGCACTAACTCAGTGCAGGCTGCTTCTATCCTGAAAGTGTCATGAAAAAATTATGCACTTTCTAAGCTGTGCATGTGAGTAAAAAAATATGTCAATTATAGAAAAAACAAAACACCGTTTTTTGCTTTTTTTTTGCTTTATGTATTTTGAAAACTGAACAAGAGGTATGACAAAACTTTTTATGACTTGAGAATCTTGCAGCCAGACCACACATGCTAAATTTTGGGCTATTTCATTGAACACCACCAAAGCTAAGGTGCAAAAATTGAGGTTTAACATTAAACAGCTTACTCAACCCTAACCATAGGGGCATGGTGCATATATGTTTACAGATAGAATCACTTTGCAAAATTACTGCATTAATGTACCAGTTAGGATTCAACTTAATGACACAAAAGTAGAGAAATGTAGTATTAGGATTTCCAACCCCAACTCCCCATCCCCACCACCCAAGCAGCAAATGGAAAAAACATTACAATTTTCACTCTCCAGAGTCTTGGCAAATCAGTGGTGGGGCTCTTCCTTGGGGTTGTCAACCTTAATGATCCCCTCCCCCCAGCCCATAGCCTCTTCTCTGAAGCACAAGATAGAGCTTGATGCCAATGCCTCATAGTTTGATGGCAATGCCTCATAGTGCTACATTCATCAAAGATAGTGATTAGGGTTGCCACCTTTGGATAAATCAAAAACCGGATCCTAAGCTCCGCCCCTAGCCCCACCCCTTTTCATGACTCACCATGCATTGTTCCTCCTAGAAGGCCATTTGTTATATCAGTAAAAGACAACACTTAAAGCAGAAGATAAATAAAAATGTTAAGATACTGTACTGTGCCTGTTAAAGTTACTTTCCAAGGTACTTCCTAATTATTTATTTAATGATGTATTTATTTATTGACATTGGTTAACCAGATAAATATCCAGAGGTAAAAGAAATCTCATTTACAGATATGATCTGGGAGGAGACAAGGGAAATACTGTAAATAGCATACAACAGTATACATACTTTATATCTTTTTCTGGCTCCATTTCCTGTTCTTGTCCACAGTACAATTTCAAAGCCAAAAAACTGACCATACTTATTTCTTGAGGAAAAAAATAATTTAAAACATTTAAAAATGCCTAAATTCTGTTAGAGATGAAAATGTTTATCAGCAAATGAAAGTGGAGGACAACTGGCTCTGTTACTGTTACAAAAGGTGGGGGCAGCTGTGCTGCTATGCCACTTTAAGATGCAGTGGAAAGATTAGGTTAAGTAAGTGCTAACGGTGTTAATGTCCATACTTTACACCTTCCAGGATGACTGCTTTCACAAACAAAAGGCTTCATTGACAACAGAACTTGTTTGTAACCTGGATATTTAGCTGAAACAATGAATGATATGACAAAATGTGTTTCAAAAGTATGTGAGCACTCAAAATGACTCAAAAACCTGACCAGCACAGAGCAAAACCAGATTACCTGATAGGGGCCCTGAAAACCTGATCACCAAGTAAAAAACCTGACAGGTGGCAACCCTAATAGTGAAGCATGTCTCATCACATGTTGCCAAAGTAATCTGTTGTAGCTTACTTCACACATGGCCCACAGGGATTGAGATGCCACAGTTCCCTACTTTTGTGGCATTAAGCTGAACCCTACCTGGTGCATTAAAGCAGTTTTTTGCAAAGCATTTCTTTTCTTTTTGAATTATTGGAATCATATCGTCATTTACTCAGGTTCCTTTGGGACCTGCATGAACATATGGAGATATGCAGGGCTCTCTGGGTGATGTACCAAGGAAAGACTCAGTCCACTTACAGAAGTGCAGGTCTCGGTGGGCTCTGCACTTCTGTGGAGTAACAAATGTCAAAAATTCATGGGGTTGTCTGGTGGACTATGGAGGCACAGGGCCCTCTGAGTTCTGTGCTTCCACGTGGCCACTGACACAGATGGATAGGGAAGAGACACCATTTCCCAGCTGAAGCACCGGGCCCTATGGCACACCCAGTGCTGCAGAGGTGCAGGGCCCTATGCCAAGAGTAGAGTTCTCTTGACTAAATGTAACTTGGGCCCATGTGGGCAACCCTGTACGTACCCTTCCAAGGCTGGGTGGTGGTGTCACATGACAGTGCCATTCCCTCAGCCTCAGCCCAACCAGCTAGGTCACTGAGCTCACTCCAAACTTTGCTAACCAGCACAGGATCACAAAGCAGTATATATTGGGGCAAAGGCTGGTACTACACATGTTTCTTAATTATTACTTTTTTTTCTATTTTGACCCCAAACTTTCAAGATAGTAGTTTAATGACTCCCCCCCATACAAATGAACGTGGCATTTATAGAATATTGGCCAAAACTTTATTTCACACCACAAGTGTCAAAGCATGTCTTGTCCAGGCTTTGAAAAATGACACCTGTCATGTTTATGTGGTGATGTGAAAAACATGGTATGTTGTAAGTCTGGAGTAAAAATATTGAAAATTAGTGAAAAGTGAACATTGATATATTTCAGTGATCACTCAGAACCTGGTCATTTTAATATACTTTAGCACCAAATTTTCAGCATAGCCTTCTTATGACCCCATCTCATGAACCCGGTAGGTGAACATTTTCACATCCTGCCCTAAAGGTGATTTCATGCACTGACCCTGAAATCACCTTTTGGGTCAGATTTGAAAACTTTTACAGTCCTTGTCCATGAGATTCCCCAAAAGACCATGATGAAAACTTGGTGTAAAAATGCCAAAAAAAAATGGCAAAGTTATGAGTATAAGTTCAAACTCCACTGAAATACATTAAACCAGACTCACTTTATTTTCTCATATTGCAGTCACTGGTTCTAGCAGCAAGACTTGTCTATGATCAGAGGGAGGATCTACATTGTGGAACATGTACAGGTGAGTGAGGGTTTGTGTTGGAGGAGGGGATGGTGAGTGCTAAGTGGGAAGGTGGGCGAACTGGGGTCTCAGAGGATCAGATTGGTGAGGGAATGTTTTCTTGTTTATAGATTTCTACAAACAGAAACAAAGACTATGAGGGATCATTTTCTTTTTTACAGCTTACTTGATCCTTTACAGTACAGCTGCAACAGGGGTGCTCACATATAAGGCTGTATATGACAGGGGCCCTGGCTACCTGTCTGACCTCCTCACTCCTGTCATCTTGGTTCACTCCCTCCTTTCCTCCACCCAGGGCCTCCTGGTGGTTCTGAGGACTAGGCTGGAAACCTCACGTGATCGCTTATTCGGGGTGGCTGGGCCAGTCCTCTGGAACTCGCTTCCAAGATATTTAAGGGAGGTTCCTACACCAGAGGTGTTCAGGAGGGGCCTAAAGACCCACCTTTTTAAACTTGCCTATCCTGCTGATGTATTTTAAAACGCTGATTCATATATTTATTTTGTTGATTATTTAAACTGTATTTTATTATTTTGTTTTATATACTACTGTCTACTATTGTATGGCATCCAAAGCCACTGGGATTGGACGTCTAACCAGATTAACTTTTACTTACACCACCTATACATTGGGGGCAGGCTACCTGGAGGGGAGGGGACTGGGCATGTGGCACTCCGGTCCACTTTTAATGTGCATATATATGGGGAATAGATGAGGGAGGGCTGTCTGAGCTGAGATGGGGGACGGAATTAAAAAACAAATAAGATAGACAGATAGACAGACATACAGACAGATAGAAAGCAAGAGAAAGACTGTGATTGCTGGCTCACTGCTAGCACTGAAGTCAGCAGGAAATCTTCATCTGCAGCTGTAGATGTCAGAAAAGTCCCACTATTCTCAAACAGAGAATGTGGGTGAATGGCTAGGATGTAGGTAAGAGCAAAAAGAAAAGTGTGTTAAGCATAGGAAAAAATGTAGTCATTAATGTAAAAATGACATATAGCACCAGCATAGTTCAGGTTGACTGAGAATTTCTATGTTAAACCTTAACTTTGCACCTTAAAAGCTTTAGCGATGTTTGATGAAATTGGCCAAAAGTTGACATACATTGTCCAGACAAGGGCCCAGATATTCAAACTGCGCCAGGCTGTGGTACAAGCCTGGGCACAGCTCAACTTTGTTGCGCACGGGTGTGGCCAGGGCGATATTCAGGAGCTGCGCTATGGGCGTAACTGCTGGTCTTCGCTGGCCACCCCCACTGTGCATGGCGCGGTGGCGCCACCGCCAGCGCAAGTGGTCAGAGTGGAGCATTGACATGCGGTGGCGCAAGTGCCATTGTGCCATGCACAACACCTGCGATATTCAAAGGTGGACATGCAAATGGAGCCATAATTTATGCAAGGCACACCGGGGGCCATTTGCATCTGATTACGGCCCCATTTCCATGCCATTAGCATGCAGGTGCGCCGATCCCCGACGACTTGCGCCTTGCGCCCTGCCAGGCAGCAGCCGTCAGGGACCGACGCCTGCAGCCCGATCGCGGGGCGTCCCATAAGGGACAAAGAATGCCCGTTATCCCTGGTGGTCCAGATGGACTGCCGCAGACCCGATTGCGGGCAGCATTCATCCCCAGTCCAATATCCCTGGTGGTCCAGTGGACCACGGAGACTATCGCGGCAGCATTCATCACCCCATGTCCGATAGCCCTGGTGATCTAGTGGACCCCACCCCACCCGCCCACTGGGCCCCACCACCCGCTCCACCCGTCAGCCGCGGGCGGCAACCTCCACCTGCCTGCCGCCCCACGCCGCCGACGACAGCTGTGGGCTGCGCCCATTGGTTCAGAGCATGAGCCAATGGGCGGCAGCCTACTCTGTCAGTCCAGATATGTGAATGAAGAATTCATTGCTAGTTATATCAGATTAGTCAGTCCAGATATGGAGTGAAGAATTCATTCACATATCTGACTGACCAGATGGAGCATGCATGCCCATTGGCTCATGCGCTGAACCATCGGGCATGCAGCCCTACCGAGCTGTCAGTCAGCGGGCGGCGAGCGCGGCGCAGCAGGCAGGTGGAGTGCTGCCAGCTGACGGGGACCGGGTGGTGGGACCCAGTGGACGGGTGGGATGGGGGTCTACTAGATCACCAGGGATATCGGACTTGGGGTGATGAATGCTGCCCGCGATCACTGTGGTGGTCCACTGGACCACCAGGATATTGGACTTGGGGGATAAGCGATGTCCGCGATCGGTCTCATTGCAGTCCACTGGACCACCAGGGATATTGGACTTTGGGGGGGTGACTGATGCCCGTGATTGGGGCATGGGGGGGCACCGCCAGGTGCGGCAGGAACAGGTGATGGCAACCCACAGGTAGCAGCTGCTGTGTTGCGCCCTGCAATGCGGCAGCTCACCTGTGGGTGGCCCTCAACTTGTTCCTTTTTTTTTAGGCGTAACTTTGTGCAGGCGCAGGTAGGGGTTGCACCTGCATAACTCTGCACGGCCTGGGCTGAATATCGGGCTGTGCAGGTTATGCATGGGCACGCCCCCCTACCTGTGCCTGCATACATTACTGATGCGCCCCGGCGCATCGGGATTTGTGTGGCTCACTTTTCCCTTTTAAATATCGCACCAGGGTGCATCAGTGGGTTGTGCATATTTGAATATCTGGGCCACGGTGTCAACATGTGGACAGTTTCATTATAGCAGCTTGTGCAGTTTCTGAGATCTTCATATGTTGTTTTCACAGTAATGTCTACATTTTTTCTAGTTAAATGTTTTACTGAATTTTCCAATAATACAAACAATACAGTAACACTACTGCTGTTTACAGGGTTGCAGCAATTGTACAGCAATGTGGGTGCAACAGTGCATTTAACACACCTATGTCTGGACTTGGCAAGGCTAATAGTGTACATACATAGCTAGAGCATTGATTTGCATATACCTGCCATAATGTTGTTTGACGCCTTAACCACGTAGGAGGTAACACTGTTGGATCCATGCCAAGGCTTCGTTAAAATCAGAGAGTCATTCCTTCCAGTGGTCACTTCCTGTTGGCCTATCAGTAATGGAGAAATATCACCACAGGGTAACACAAACTTAACATCATAGACAGTCAAAATGGACTATATACATCTGATTTGTGTGCAGTCCTGCTGCGGTTCCACAGCACTTTCATACCCTTGCCTAACTCGTACCATGCCATCCTTGTGATCCTGCCATTACCTCAATGATTCACTTACCCTATGCCTGCCTTTGGAGCTAGATTGCCAGGTATGGTGCCCAGCACTGCTGAAACTTCCCAATGTCTACATTTTTTCCAGTGCTTAAAACATATATTTTTCCTCTCACCTACAACCTATAGAGAATGACATTTTTTTGAAAATATTCAGGGTAGAGACAACTTGTGCCAAGGTAGTGCCTTTCAAAGATGTCATGAAAAAAATTAAATGGTTCAACAGTTATAAGGATTTAAATGTTGTTTTCTGAGCATGCTCAGTATGGTTTTGGCTAACCCTCTGACATGACATGAAAAATACGGGGTTGTGAGAGCTTTTTACTTTTTCAATCAATCAGTCAATCAAACTTTTATTTATACAAGGCGATCTTCCAATGCTCAGGGCGCCTTTACATTATAACATTAAAAACTCACCACATATCATAAAACACATATAAAACCATTAAAACACATCTGTATAAATTCAAAATTCAGTACAGTCCTGAGAAGGCATGGTTAAATAGATATGTCTTTAGAAGATTTTTAAACCCCTCTACAGTCTGGCTTTCTCGTGTCTGGCAAGGTAGAGAATTCCACAGGGTAGGAGCCATTAAGGTGAAAGATCTTCCTCCCGATGTTTTAAGGGATACCCTGGGAATCTCTAGCAATCCCTCACCAGAGGATTGGAGCGAGCGGGAGGGACAGTAAGGGCACAGGAGCTCTTTCAGGTAGCGGGGACCCTGCTAGTGTAGGGCTTTATAGGTCAGCAACGTGACCTTGAAGGTAATCCACCACTGTACTGGCAGCCAGTGCAGATCACGCAGCACAGGTGTTACTTGACTGGATCTAGAAGCTCCAGTCAGCAACCTGGCCATCACGTTCTGTACTAGTTGCAAGCGGCGGATGTTTACCCCTGGTAGCCCTTGGTAGAGGGCATTGCAATAACCAAGATGACTGGTGACAACTTCATGGACCAAGGTTGGAAGATCTTCAGGTGGGACCAGATGCTTCACCTGGGCTATGTTCCTAAGATGGTAATAGGAAGATTTGACTACAGCCAAAACTTGCACCCTCAGGGTCAGGCCTTCATCAAAAACAAGGCCCAGGTTTCACACCTGGCTAGAGGCAATAAGCAGGATCCCACCAAGATTTAATCCTGATGGTTTTCCCACCCATGCCCCTATCATCCTATAACCATGGTCCACAACCAATACCTCAGTTTTTTCAGAGTTCAACCAAAGCCAACTGGCACTCATCCAGTTCTGAATCTCCAGTAGGCAGTTATTAAACACCATAACAGAATTTAATTCCTGGTTGGTTACAAAGGACATGTACAGTTGAGAATCATCAGCATAGCAATGAAATCTCAAATTGTACTGCCTTGTAATGTCCCTTAATGGAAGCAAATTCACTGTGAATAACAAGGGGGACAGCACCAAGCCCTGTGGAACCCCGCAGGGCAGACCATGAGGGGCCAAGGAATAAATTCCCGGCACTAGTCTCTGAGACCTACCCTTGAGGAAGGCCTTAAACCAACTGTGGACCGCCCCTCTTAGTCCACAGAAAAACCACAGGTGCTCGAGCAGCACCCCATGGTCCACAGCATCAAATGCTGCTGAGAGATCAAGGAGAACCAAGCTTGAAGGGGGTCTCTGATCTCTCACCATCAGGAGGTCATTAAGTACCCTCACCAGGGCCGTTTCGGTGCTATGCCTTTTTCTGAAGCCAGACCGGAGAGGGTCGTGGATATTGTGGTTGGTCAAATGATACTCCAGCTGCAATGTGACCACCTTCTTGATAATCTTCCCAACAAAGGGTAGGTTTGAGATTGGTCTGTAGTTAGCTGGGCAGTCGGGATCAAGGGAGGTTTTTTTTAACAGGGGGCGAACTACTGCCTCCTTTAAGGGATCTGGAAAGATCCCTCTCTCCAATGAAACTTCCACTATCTCAGCAAGGACCAAGCCAATGACCTCTACACACCCCACTAGTAGGCGTGTAGGGCCCAGGTCCAAACTACAGTAGGTTGGCCACAGAGTCTGGATGATCCTCACTATATCCATGACTACTGGCTGGCTAAAGGTGGATCAGATCGGCTGGGCATTAGTACCACCCAGTTGACTAATGCAAGGACCAATGGGAAGGCACTGCTGATCTCATTCCTGATGTGGACAACTTAGCAGAAAAGAACTGCGCAAACTCCTCACACTGCTTTTGTGACAACGCTCAACCAGAGTGAAGACAGGCTGGATTACATAGTCTGTCCACCGTCCGGAAGAGCTGGGCTGGTCTGTTCCTTGCTGTAGCAATTTCCCTGGACAGAAACTCTGCCTTCTTATGGGAAATGGCTGATTGATAGACACTATAATGGTCCATCAATCTAAGTCTGTCCACCTCCAGGTGAGTTTTCCGCAAGTGTCTTTCCAACCTTCACCCCACCTCTTTAATTCACGGACTTCCCCATTAAACCATGGGACACCTGGATGAGAGGTAAGAGGGTGAACACGAGAAGGAGCAATGATATCCAGTGCCTCAGTAACAGCCTTATTATAGGCTGACACAAGAGGCCCCAGATCAGTGCTATCCCCTGGAAATCCCGAGAGGTCCAGCACCACCATTAGGCCTTCTGAGGTAACACCTCTTAAAGGGCAGAACTGTACCAACTCCTTAGGGGCAGGCCTATTTCATGGGGCTGCGAAACTGAATCTCAGGATGTGATGGTCAGACCATCTGACTGGCTCCACCTCCATATCAGAGGTCTCCATCCCCAGGTGAAATACCAAGTCCAATGAATGTCCTTTCTTATGGGAAGCAGTAGTAGCAACTCATGTTAGGCCCAATGAATCCATCAATTAGAGGAGGTTCTGTCCAAACAGCGAGAGTTCATCGTCAACCCAGGCATTGAAATCCCCCCAGATCAACCATCTGAGAGACTCCCACACCCTGTCAACAATGAAGTCCGCAACCTCCTTCAGGAAATCCCTCCCATCACCTGGTGGACAGTAAATGAGAAGAATCCTGTAGCCTACACCTGCTCCCATTATACATTCAAAGGTGTTGGTAACCTCAACTGGTACCTCCATGATACCCAGTTCCTGTCTAAAACAGACAGCAACCCCTCTCCCCTGCCCTGACGATCCACTCTCAGGCTGTGAATCACTGAAAACCCATCTAAAACTGCAAACTCCAAAATGGGGCCAGCATTACCATCCAGCCAGGTCTCTGTGATACAAGCCAGGTTGGCAGATGCCAGAAGATCCGCAACAATTGCTGTTTTATTTTTCATTGACCTGTCATTGCTTAACACCACCCAAAAGGGACTGGAGTCCAGGGGTGACCCCACTTCCTGCCTGATGAAATCAGAACCCTTGGGTATGGGCACAAGACAAGGAAAACCTTGTTCCTGTGTCCATTTCACCCCAGGGTGCCTCCTGGTCCTCACTATCTCAATCCGTCTGCTCCTTTCCCATCCTTCAAAGAGAGTTCCAGGGTTTCCTATTCCTTCTACTCCCTCGTCCCCTTAAAATATCAAGGGCATGACATCCGAAATAAACATCAGATGAAAGCAATGGATAATCAAATGGATAGAGACCCTTAGTCTCGAGAGGGAGTACTGCCTGACCGTACTCTTACTTCCCCAGCACATAACTTAAATGTATTAGAATTCACAGTATTAATACAATAACTTCCCCAGTTACCCCTCCCTCCTCCCCAATTTTTTTTTAAACTCATATAATAAAATGAAACCCTAATAAATTAACCCTTATATCAATATCTCCTCTTTCCCCCAGTACTCTCACTACTACAAAGCAAGCTTACAACCTCCTAAATAGTAACAGCAATAAAACAAATGCAAATGAAGTCTCCTCTAGTCCCCTCTCGCTGAATATGTAGAATTAGGGTTGTGACTCTCCCCCCCCCACCAGGCCCTCTCACAGCCTGGGAATAGAAGGAGTCAGGGCACTCTCACTGCCCAGAAATCCAAAGTCAGCTCAAATTAAATCAAATTGTTACAAATCCAAAAATCTTCTTGCAGAGTTAACAAAAGAAAAAATGAAACATGGATGCCCAGGTTCTCACCACTTACTTCTCACAACCCAGAATTACAAAACATGGAAATACATACAAATGATATATTTTTTCAAAAAACAAACCCCTGAAACTAGTTAAATGGGACTCATTTAGCTAGATCCCTAGATGGTTATATTGAACATTTGCAGTAAAAATATTGTATATTATCAAAGTTATGAGCCTGAGGGTCCAAACTTTAAAATAGCCTCAATGTTTTTTTTCAATATTTTTACAACAAATTTTAAAAATTGCCTTGTTATGACATCGCCTCATGAATAAGGTCAGAGAAATTTTTCAATTCCTGTCCAACAGGTGATTTTGTGCAGGGACCACAAAATCACCTTTCGGGATAAAAAAACAACATTTTGGCCTGGATTTGAAAAATGACAACTGTCACACTCATGGGGTGCTGTAAAGATGTTTTAAATTGGGGTAAAAATATTGAAAATTACCAAAGTTAAGAGCCTACATTCGCAAAATTCACCGTAGGTTTATAACTTTATTTTTTTTATATTTTTACACCAACTTTTCAACATAGCCTTCTTATGACCCCACTTCAGAAAAAGGGGCAGAGAACATTTTCAATTCATGCCTGAAAGGTGATTTCACACAGGGACCATGAAATCCCCTTTCGGGATCCATTTCCTTAATGTCAGTGCAATTTTTCATGAAGCAGCACTGCAAAAAAGGCATGTTGAAAATCTGGGCCAAAATATACAGAACTGCCCAAGTTATGCCACTAAGTTCAAAACCCCTTTGAAATACATTGAACCTCACACCTGTTTCTTCAGTTCATGGTCCAGCTTTGAAGAGTGAAGATGTGTCTGCAGTCAGAGAGGATTACAGCATTGGACCTAAACAAGACTCAGGTTCAAGACACACTCTCCAATCGAAGACATGTCTTGCTGCTGGAACTGTAGACTGCAATATGAGAAACTAAGGTAAATACTGTTCAATGTATTTTGTGGTGGGGGGGTTCAACTTTTATGCATACTGTAATCTTGCAATTTTTTGAGATTTTGACCCCCAAATTATCAACATGGACTTTTTGGGACCCCGCATCATGAACAATGTGACTGTCATTATACAACTCCCACCCAAAGGGTCATTTTGTGGTCAGTTGGCAAAATCACCATGTGGGTGGAATTTGACAATTTATCCTGATTTTGTTCATGGGGTGGGGTCATAAGAAGGCTATGTTAAAATTTGGAGTCAAAATATGTAAAAATGGCAAAGTTATGACCATTCTTGCAATTTCGCTATGCACATTCATGACTTTGAAAATGCTAAATATTTTGACCCCAGATTTTCAACAAAGGCTTCTTATTACCCACCTCATGTATGTTACAGCTGTCATTTTTCAAATCCTGGCCAAAATGTGTTTTCACACCTGTGGCATAGAATAGTATTGCAGTCAAAAAGAATTACATTTTGGCAGGGACTTGAACATTTTCTCTACTGGATACATGAGGTGGGGCAATAAGATGGCTAAGCTGAACATTTGGTCAGTGTTGTCCTATACATGGAAGGGCAGGGCACTGCCACAGTTATGTAAATATACACATCTATGGAGGGACGTGAGCGCAAGAAGGCTATGTTGAAAATCTGGGGTCAAAATATTAAAAATGTCCAAAGTTATGAGTGTGCACAGCAAAATTGCAATGAATGGTCATAACTTTGTCATTTTTATATATTTCGACCCCCAAGTTTTCAACATAGCTTTATGACCCCATGTCATGAGCAAGGGCAAGAAACATTTTCAAATCCTGCCCAAAAGGTGCATTTGCCAAGTGCCTGCAAAATCACCATTTGGACAGCAGTTGCATAATGACAGTCATATTGTTCTTGAGGTGGGGTCCCCCCACAGACCATAATGAAAATTTTGGATCAAAATGTCAAAAAATGACCAAGTTATGCATAAAAGCTGAAGCCCCCATTGGAGTATATTAAACTGCATTTACCTTAGTTTCTCATATTGCAATCACCGGTTCCAGCAGCAAGACATGTTTTCAGTCAAAGAAAGGATCTCAAACCTGGGACCTGTTCAGGTGAGTGAGGGTGTGTGGGAGTGTACTGGGGAGTGTAGGGTAGTGGCTGCTGAGTGGGAGGAGGGTTTGTGGGGAGGTCTATCAGTGAGGGACTTTTTTTTACAGGTTTGAAAAAACACAAAAAAATTGAGGCACCATTTTCTTTATTTCAGGTTTAGCCTGCAGTGTGAGGGTGGGGGGGGGGGGGGGTGCCACTAGACACCAGAAAATGTAAAACTGAGAAACAGAGATGACGATCGGCAGGTGAGGAGGTGCCACTAGACACCAGGGAGTTCAGAACAGTGATCTGCACATTGAAAGTGCCACAAGACACCACAGAATATAACATTGATTAACAGGGATGGAGATTGGTGGGTGGGGTGCCACTAGACACAGGGGAGATCAGAACTGTGATCAGTGGGTTGGGGATGCCACTAGACACCAGAGACATCCATCTCTCCTATCCTGTCATCTCCTTCCAGATTGTGGCTTGATGGTGAGCTGGGACCAGTGTTGCAGAAGAAAAGTGTCCCTCCTCTGGACAAGTGTGTTCAAGGAAAAAATGTCACAATAGCATTAGCAAGAAACCAGCACCACACGCTGCTGGCAATATAGAGCTTAGATAAATCTGATGTCTATATTACCAGCAGTCTTTAGTACCACTTTTTATATCAGCATTGTGTTAGTTACATGAATACCCCAAATAATAATGCAGCTGAATGGCATGGCCGTGGAGCTCACATTTATAATAAAGGGTATTGTTTTTAATAATGAAAACATAGGATCTCTTGTGCTTTTATTTTTGTTAATGTTGCACATATAACATGTAACTGTGTAATCACTGTCAGTCAATGACAGAGACAGCACAGAAAATTCAAACAGTAGTAAGGATTACTGCTTGATGACAGATAGAACTATAGACAAGGGTAGCTAGAGAGAGAGACAGAGACAGAGACATAGAGAGAATGAGAGTGATAGAAGCCGGAAAAGTTCAAATTTAAAACAACATTATTTATAACATCAGCACAGTGGGTAACTTTTAGGATGACTGTATGATAATGTCAAGAAAAAAGATGACTTGATACCTTTTATTGGACCAACATAGATGTTGCAAAAGAAAACTAGTGCTTAAGCTTCCGAATTACATACAATCCTTCATCAAAAGCTAATGACAACTGTTTTGGAAGAATACATCTTATTAAAGACCAGATCATACATAAACAAAACAGACAAAATATTTGTAAAGGATCCCATTGGCCAAAAAATTGCATTAAAAGTCAACTTAAAACCATATAGAGAATACAGGCTGTGAGTATCAGAGAAAAACATTCCAAGGTCAAATGTCACTGAGCAGAGAACTCCCTTCTAAGGAGAGCTCATAAAACATACTAGAGATTCAGTAAGGACAGGTAGGATCACATTCAAAGGAAATCATTATATGGTCAAGGTTGTAGAATGAATAACTCTTTATCTGAGAGAAAACACAGGACCCACTAAATTCTATTAAGACCTTGCCTGCGTGTTAGTGCATATATTTAAACATGGCTGTGGTTTTAAAACCAAGAAGGTCTAGGATAAGAAATCATAGTACATAATGCTAAAAAGTCTTTAAAATAAGAAACTACCTTTATGTATTGCAATTAGTGGGTTTAAAGAAAGGCTGCCCTAGCGTGAACAAAAACATATCCACTAGCTGTTCACACTTTCAGTGTTAGCCCTATTAGGAGATGCATGGCCTAACCCTCTGCTCAACTAGTCAATATTTTTCATGAATATTAAAACCAATATTGCCCAACCATGATCCCTCTGCAACTTTGCACCCAATGTCAAGTGTTTGTGTACAATTAAAAATCAAACCTAACAAGTACTCCCTTGTAAGACATTGTATCCTAATATGTTCATATTTCAAAATGTGTCAATGTATATTAAATATTCTGTTTATACAATAACAGCTTTAGCAATCTGAGACAAAAACTGAGGGAATCTACCAACCTGCCACCATGTCTTACAACCATACCCCCTTTTTTTTGTTTAAATCCGATGTACTGCCTAAGGAGGCAGAATTCCTGTCCAGAGAGATTGCAGCTGCTCAGAATCAACCAGTTCAGCTTTTTTGTACTGTGGACAGACTGTGCAACCCAGCCTGTCTACAGGTATGGAAAGCTTTTTTGCAATTAGAGTGCGATGAAATTGCTTGATTCTTTTCTAACAAGGTGGCCGACATCAGGGCGGGACTCCAGCCGGCACACTCTATGGACATTGCTATTGATCAGTGTGAGGTCACTCTACCTCAACTGTCTTGGAGTACCTTTAGCCATCCAGAGTTCATGGATGTCATGCGGATTATCCAGTGGGTGTGCCCTACATGCTTTAGTTTGGATCCTGGACCAACTTCCCTAATTTGGGGATGTATTGATGTTATCGTTCCGGTCCTAGCATGGATTGTCTGGTGCTCCCTGGAGTTTGGAGAGTTTCCTAGCTCTCTGAAAGAGGCAGGCGGTGGTGACATCTCTCTTGAAGAAAGCTTCCTGGGGCCCAGACTGCCATGCAAACTACAAACCTATCTCTAACCTTCCTTTTATAGGGAAGGTGTTTGAGAAAGAAGTGGCTGCACAACTGGAAGACCATTTGACCATCCATGTCATCTATGAACCACTCCAATCTGGTTTTTGTAAGATACACAGTACCGAGACAGCACTGGTTCAGGTGCTCAATGATCTTCTGATGGCCAGAAATCAGAAAAACTGCTCCATCCTGGTTCTTTTAGATCTCTCCTCTTCAGCATTTGACACCATGGACCATGAGGTGTTGTTGGGCCATCTGAGGTTCATCTGTGGACTGTCAGGAACAGTCCTCAGGTGGTTTACATTGTTCCTCATGGGTAGAACACAAAGAGTGGTATCTGGGGTTTGTTCCTCAGATCCTACTTCTCAGTTGTGTGGAGTACCTCAGGGCTCTGTTCTTTCACCCATGTTGTTTGCGGTGTACATGCTGCCGCTCGGAGACATTGTAAGAAGGTATGGGCTGAGATTTCAATGCAATGCTGATGATACCCAGCTCTACCTTTCTTTTGCACCCAACCAGAATGGAGCTGTCTCGGTCTTTAATAACTTCCTGAAAGAAATCCAGGATTAGATGGATTCCAGTTGACTAAAGTTAAACTCGGATAAAACGGAGGTGTTGGTTGTGGATCCGGGCCGTCGGATAGGGGGGTCGGGGGAAGGTTCGCCCTCGGGAATTTTTCTTGGTGGCATCTCACTCCTGACCTCTCAACAGGTGCGTAACCTGGGGGTAATTTTTGATGAAGGGCTGACCTTGCATTCGCAGGTGTCGGCTGTCATCAAAACTTCCTTTTACCATTTTAGGAATATCACCATGATTAGACATCTGGTTCCATCCGATGACCTTCCTACATTGATCCACGCCTTTGTCTCCTCACACTTAGATTATTGCAACTCCCTTTACCTAGGGCTTCCTGGGGTAGAAATCTGCTGTTTGCAGCTAGTGCAGAATGCAGTGGGCCGGCTTTTGGCGGGATCTTCGCGATCCTGTCATATTTCGCTTGTGCTGCGTGAACTGCACTGGCTGCCAGTACAGTGGTGGATCACCTTTAAAGTCAGTCTGCTGTCTTTTAAAGCCCTACACAGACTGGGCCTAGATTATCTGAAAGAGCTCCTGATTCCCTACTGCCCTGGACGATCACTCCGTTCAGCCAGCGAGGGGTTGCTAGAGATTCCAAGGTTATGTTTAAAATCTTCGGGGGTGAAAATTTTTGAATTTGCAGCCCCTACCTTTTGGAATTCTCTACCCCGTCGGATTCAGGAGTGCACAACTGTGGAGGGATTCAAACAATCATTAAAAACATATTTGTGGCATCAAGCTTTTAATAACTGAGCCTCTTGTTTTAGTTTATGGACATCTGTATGATTTTATTGAAGTTTGTTACATTTTATATTGTTATTGCTGTTTTTAAATGTGAGGCACCTTGGCTTTGGATAAGGTGCCATACAAATACATTTAATTATTATTATTATTATTACTGATATCTAATCAGAAGGAACCATACTGTATATCCATTATGTATAAGAACATATAACAATATCACAGTGTACCCCTGTTGTATGCCCATCTACTAAATGTCAAGTTTCTGTGCATATATAACAAATAAGTATAATGAGGACTCCCTAGTAATTGAGATACTGTCATCCTAACATGTCCATGTATCAACACGTGTCCCTATAAATGCCTTACCCCCATAACCCCCACCACCCCCACACACACACAACCCCTTCCACCTTATTGAATGTCCATGCATTGTTCCTAAAGCAGGTGGAAGTTTAGGCAGTGTAATGTGACATAAAACCCAAATCAATGTTCATCCTGTCTCTCACCATAGTAAGAAGTCAAAGGAGTTTGACCTCAAAATCCCACCTCTGTTGTGTATTTTTGAAATGTCCTTTCAAAACCAGTACTGACATATCTGAGATGGAGTGATCAGACTGAGAGAAGTGTTGTCCCACTGTTTTTTCTGTCATCTACATTTTAATAGCATGTCTGTGTGAGTTCATTCAGGTGCAGAGAGGTTGTCCCGTCTCTCCCACATATCCTGTGTGTGGACATCTCTTGCGCTGAAAAATATAGACAACATTTCAAGATACACATGTGTAGTTCCCCTGTATCCTGACTTGCCTCATTTGTGGAGTATTGATACAATCGGAAGCAGAAATGTGTTCACAAGTCTTACATACATAGATACATAGATACATAGACAGTGTCGGCAGATAAGGGCCTATGGCCCACCTAGTCTGCCCATTTGAGCTTGTAAGTTCAGTTTGTTTTCCTAGAAGTCTATTTCCCCATACCCCTGACCTCTAGAATTCCTTTATGTCTATCCCATGCATTCTTAAATCCCGTGATTGTTTCAGCTCCCACCACTTCCTCTGGCAGGGTGTTCCACTTGTCCACCACCCGTTCTGTGAAGAAATTCTTCTCATGTTTCCTCTGAATCGTCCTCCTCCAACTTCATCCCATGCCCTCTAGTCCTGAAACATCTTTTCGCTTAAAAATAGTGTTTTCCTGCACCCTGTTCCTCCCTGTAAGATACTTGTATGTCTCTATCATATCCCCTCTCTCCCTCCTCTCCTCCAGGGAGTACATGTTCAGTTCCTTCAACCTGTCTTCATAGGACTTGTGATGCAACCCATGCACAATCTTTGTTGCGTCTACATCTAGTGGAATTGTAGGGTCTTGTGCCATCTAGTGTTCTGTTATTTTGTTCTGGTGCACATTTATTCCTAACAATCAGGTTGGTTAAATTAGGTGGTTGCTTAAAAGACAGTAGTGGTAGTTCTTGAAAACTACCTTCCAGGGTCTCATCCTCACCGGTTATTGATTGGAGGTCCTTAACAATTTCACAAAGATGCTCCAGATCAGGATGATATGTAACTACTAAGGGTATTCTGTTGGTGGCACTCCTCTCCCTATACTGAAGCAGTTATTCTCATGGTATCTGTGTTGCATGTTCTACCGCCCTATCAAATTCTCTGAAAGAATGCCCCTGGGCAATAAAGGTATTGTTCAACTCGGCCAAATGTCTATCTCTGTCCTCCTCACTTGAACAGATATGGTAGTATTACAGCACTTGACTGTACATTCAATTTTTTAGTGTGCCTTGGGTGGTTCCATGTCATCTGTGTGCAAACAAATTCACTACGGCAAATGTACGCGCAGTCAAATCACCATCCACAATTAGCACGTAACACAGTTTCAGAACATTATATCTCGGGGCACAGGCTAAAATGTAAAATGAAGTCAAATCACTGCTGGCTACTAACTTGATACTGCTGCCAATAAAAAACAGCAGGTCTCCAGAATCATTGTCTGCCCTCTTAGAAAGTAAGCATCCTCAGTGAAAAGTGGAGCTCAAACCCATGTACAGTTTTTGCAGTTTGATATAGCTTGTACTGTAACAATTAACTCCCCCATTAAACACAAGTTGTCAGCTTGCAGAGTAGACCTTGTATAGAAAAGAATAAATACTTATTTTAACATCCCTTGCGATTTTAAAATTTACCAACATAACTGAGTGCTTATCTTCAGCTTGGACCCTTCAATATGCAACAAATAAACATTTAACTATAGTTCAAGTCTATTGAAGGCTGACAATTGGCCCATTTTCCCACCATGACCACTCATTGTCCTTGCATTGTAGCTGCCCCATCACCACAGAGGCTGGATGTACCATTGAGTGCATTTAAACCATGCAAGTTCTACCCAAGTGTTGATACTCTAATAGTATGTTTAGTTTTCTGACTTGGTTATATGTCAGTGGCCTATCAGCTTGCAAATTACAGCTAGGTGTCCTTTTAGATCCACCCTGATCCTAACTCTCTCTTCTCGCTGCCCCCTCCCCAACAACTTTTAAAGCCCCAGGCATACTTTAAAAACAGACCAGTGAAAAAGACATCAGATGATTGGGTGCATCCAGCATTGTGAAGTGCGGCCCCTCTGTGGCTGCTGTTTTGCTGTTAATGTAGGTTTCTGCAAGTGAGAGTTTTGTAAATGATTTTGGAGTCCTGCCTGGTTGCTGGATTAGAGTCTAGAAAGATACAGATGTACAAATTACTGATGTGTGTCATGCAGGCTTGTTTTTTTTTTACTTCATTAAACTCTTGTCATTTTTGCCGAAGGGGGCAGCTGTAATCAGAAAAAAATGCACAGGGGAACCATTCACTTTAATTACTTGTTATTTTCCATGCAGCCAGCAGCATATGATCTCATTGTGTTTTAACACTTGTGCTGAAAATGTTTCCAATCAAATTGTCCACATGCTAAAAAGTATTACACTATAAATGATGCACACTAATTCATGCGTAGTATTTTCTGCACAGTATTGACATGATACCACCTTGGGTGATTACTATTCCTATGGAAGTATCTTTGTCTCCCTGTGGGTTTCCTGCAAATGCATGTCTGTAAGGTTCCGTCTGTAAGGTTCCATCATTATTGGTGATGGTGGTGTCCAGAAAAGTAACACTGATGTCAGAATATTCCAAGGAATGTTTTATGAATGGGTGGAGGTTGTCAAGTTCCTGATGGAACTCTTTGAGCATGTCAGGATCCTCTGTCCAAATTATAAATAAATTGTCAATAAAAGAGAAATAAGCAAGTGGTTTGTGTGTGCAATGCTTTAAACAATCTTCCTCCAAACTGGCCATAAAAAGGTTGGTGTATTGCGAAGCCACCCATTGCTGTTCCCATAGTTTGAACATAATGTTTACCATTGAAGCTGAAGTTGTTGTGTGTCAGAATAAATTCAATAAGTTTCCCCATCACTTCTGGGTCAATGTGTTGTGCTGTCCTTCTTCATGTAAGTATTTGAGACTGGCTGAAATGCCATCTGTGTGTGGAATATTAGTCTAGACGGAGGTTACATCCATCATGGCTAATATGGTATTAGGTGGTAAGTCCTTATAACCCAAAAGTTTACACAGAAAGTGAGTAGTGTCCTGAATGTAGCTGTTGCTTTCCATAACCGGTGGCTTTAGAATGGTTTCTATAAGACCTGAGATACCCTCCGTCAGGGTACCATTGCCAGATGCTATGGGTCTCCCCAGATCTTGCCAGATTTATGGATTTTAGGCAGCATGTAGAATGTCCCTGGCTTAGGTTCAACAGGGATGAGGTGAGTTATTCTGTCTTGGACAAGCTTAGGAAAAGATCCAATCATGCCCCATAGTTCCCTGGTATATAGTGTAGTGGGGTCACTAGGCAATTCCTTGTAGTAGGCATGATCTGTTAGCCATCTGTTGGCTTCATTAACACAGCCCACGTGGTTTAAGATCACCACTGCAGAACCTTTATCAGCATTCTTTATGAAAATGCTGTTGTTTGATTTCAGTGATTGTATTACTTTTCTTTCCAATGGAGAGAGAGATTATAGCTGGTCTGTTTTTTGCTTATTAAGAATCTGACAGTTAACAGGCGAAAACAATGAATATAGTTGTCCAGTTTCACAGTATGTCCACTAGGGGGAGTAAAATCAGATGATTTCTTTTTCTTATCAATGTAATTGTTACGGTCTGTGATTTCTTCTCTGTTGTGAAAGGATTCTTTGAGTCTCGGTCTACGGAAGAATTCTTTTAGTTCCCCACAAAACTGTATTCTGCCAAGTGGTCTCGTTGGGCAGAATGTGAGACCCTTGGAAAGTGCAGCTAATTCCCCAGTAGTCAATGTGTGATTTGACAAATTAACAACTGAAAGGTGCCCATCTGCATTGCTTTGTTGTTCTATGACCCTATTATCTTCATCATGGTGGTTAGGAATTAAGGTTTGTTGAAGGGTAGCATGTGCTTTTTGAGCACTACTTACTTTAAAGTCCTCTGGTGGTTCATGTCTATCTCTTTCAGGAGGCCTGGATTAGGCCTACCAGAATTTCTCTCCGGTATGGCAACCATTCTCTCAAACTCTTTTTTTCAAAGAGGCATTATTGGCATATGTCCTGTGAATAATGTGACTTTTTACATACAGACTGACAGAAAACTGTACCAATTAAAGCAGAAGGAAGGAGGAAGGTAGTCAGAATAGCAAAGGCCTAAACTGAGAAAAAGGTAGCCAACTCAGTTAAGAAGGGGGATAAAAACTGTTATAGGTACATTAGGGAGCGGAGTGGAGAAAGACCAAGGAAGGGATAGTGAGGCTTAATAAAGTGGAGGGTGGGTGGGAAGTGGGTGACAGTAAAAAAGCAGAGTTACTAAATGAATATTTCTGCTCAGTATTCACAAAAGAAGAGGAGGGAGAGGTACCTAAACCAGTCAATAGATGCACTCTGGATCGGTGGGTCGATACCAGTCCATTCACAGAAGGTACCCGTTAACAAAAACTAAATAAATAAATAAATAAAAAGGATCCTGAAAGAATTCCTAAATCTTAAGGTGGACAAAGCAATGGGGCCTGATGGAATTCACCCCAAAATTCTAAAAGAACTAAGGGGAGAACTAGTGACACCACTGACTACCCTTTTTTTTGAATATTCTGTTTATTAAAAATTTTCCTTTACAGACAAACCTGGACAGTTGCACAATACACATGTAACATATAGTAACAAACAAATACAAAAACAAACAAACAAATAGATGCAATTGTGTGTGTATTCCATTATAGACAATTATAGACATTCAAGCATAAGCATAAAAAAGGAATACTGTTTCCAGTCCATTCAAGATACTGAATACCATTTCAATTTATATATTCAGCCCTGCTCCGAGCATCATATTTTCAGAAACACTCAAGGATGCTACAAAGGGTGACCATTCTCTCAGGAAAGCCTCCTCCCTGTCCCTGACTATCTGTGTCAACCTTTCCAATGCCAGGGAGTGAAGGATCGTCCTCCACTACTCCAGCACCATAGGTCTGAACCCTGAAACCCAGGTGTTCTGGATGCAGTGATGGACCAATACAAACAGGACCCTCATCCATCGGGGCAATGGTACCCACTCCTCCCCACCTCTTACTACCTCAACCCCAAATAAACATACCAAGGGGTCTCACGGCAGTTGCCCTCCAGTTATCCAATTCACCTCTTTAACTACATCCCGGCAAAACTTGACCAGGACTGGACAAGACCAGAAGCAGTGGATATTAGTACCTAACCCTCTGTTACGCCTCTGACACTGCGAAGATATCGCAGGGTGCGCTCTATGCACTTCTGTTGGGGGCCAATATACTCTATGCAAAAACTTATAGAAGGCCTCCTTAAGCTTATTATATACCATTATACCCTCTGGCATACTCAAGGCCAATTTCCAGCTCTCCTCCGATATTTGCTGACCTAGATCCCTTTCCCATAGAGCCTTTGTGGTTCCAGTTAAATCTGGCAGGCTTTGCTTACCATGTTTAGCAACCTTCCCTATAAAACCTTTCAGGTCTTTCTTAGCTTGGTACACCATCTGTTTGACCATAATCGGTTGCACCTCTTCCTTGCCCCCCTTTCCCAGCTTTCCCATAAATGCTCTTAATTGCAGGTATCTAAATGACTGGGATACCCCCAGCCTCAGGTCCCGCCTAATCTTATCAAATGTGCTGAGCTCTCCTTTCTCTAATAAGACAGCCACACAATCTATCCCTCTCCTTTCCCATTCCTGAAAGCCCCCATCTTCCATCCTTGGCAGAAAAAAAGGGTTCCTCGCTATCGGTAATAGTATAGTCTCCTTCTGTGCCAAATCTTTCTGCCTCCAAAGGTGATCCCATGCCTCAAATGTTTCCCTGACCAAGGGGTTACCACTTCTCAGCTCTCTATAGGCTCGGAGTCCCTTACTATGCAGGCAGGCCGTGAGTCTCCCTGGGGTCCCCCACTGTTCTAGCTCTACCCAGCTTGCCACTACCAGCCTATGTACCCAGTCAGCTATCCCCCAAGCTGCACCGCCATATAGTACATGCCCAAGTCTGGGAAGTTGAGCTCCCCTTTAGTCCTATCTGCATTGAGCCATTTTAAGCTAATTCTAGGCTTCTTGCCCTGCCAAATAAACTCCGAGAACCCTTTCTCTATTCTTTTCACATCCCCCATCGTTAATCTCGCCTGCAACATTTGCATGGGGTATAGGATATGAGGGAGGATATTCATTTTATCAGGTTGATCCTCCCTAACCACGAAACAGGGAGTTGCATCCATCTTTTAAGATCTGCAAGGATCGTCTTAATCAAAGGGTGGTAATTTAACTTATATAGGTCTCCCCATCTCCACCCTATCCTTACCCCTAAATACTTAAAATCCATCTGAACCACCTTAAATCACATTCACTGAACTTCTGGGCCAACATCCAGGAACCCCATGATTTCATATTTCCTGACATTAACCCTATATCCAGAGAAACTTGTGAACTCCTCAATAATAGACATCAAGTGTCCCATGGACCTTTGCAGGCCTCCCAAGAACAGTAGCATATTGTCAGCATATAATGCCACCTTATGTTCCCCCCCTCAACCCCACCAACTCCTACCACCCCCTTATGTTGTCGTATCACCACCGCCAGTGGTTCGATCGCCAAGGCGAACAGGAGGGGAGACAGCGGATACCCCTGTCTCGTGCCTCTCCCTAATCCAAATCGATCTGACAGGCACCCATTTACTATAACGCGTGCATTCGGCCTAAGGTACATAGCCCTTACCCAACCTATGAAAGAGTCACCCAGGCCAAACCAGGCCATTATTTCAAATAGGTAGTCCCATTCCACCCTATCAAATGCTTTTTCAGCGTCCAGGGAGACCACTCCCATTCTCTCTCGGGTTCGGCCTGCCCTCCATATGACATTGAGTAATCTCTGTACATTATGATAAGGACTGTCGGCCCCTAATGAACCCAGTCTGGTTTGGGTGAATCAAATCCAGGAGAATATTCTCCAGTCTGGTAGCCAAAATCTTGGCTAGGATTTTCAGATCCACGTTAAGCAGCGAGATGAGTAGATAGGATGTGCAATCCAGCTCATCCTGCCCTGCCTTGTGTATCAAACAGATGTCAGTATCATAACATGAGTCAGGTAATACTGGGATCTCCCCCATCCCAAACACCCTACTCAACACCCCGGCCAACTGGCCCCCCAGGATTCTATAATACTCAATGGGGAACCCATCTGGGCCACTGGCCTTTCCTTGCTGCAGCTTCTGAATAGCCCTTAAGATTTCCACTCTAGAAATAGGTTGCCCCAGCAGTTCCCTCTGCTCCTCCGTAACCTTCTGTAAGTTCACTCCATCTAGGAATTCCCGTATGCGATCCTCTTTTCCAGTATATTCAGCACTGTATAGCCGCTCATAGAATTTCCTAAAACATTCCGCTATTTCCCCTGAGCTAGTGCAAACTCTCCCCTCCTCATTCCTAACCCTCAGTATGCGTGTTGAGCACCTGCCTCCTCTCATCAATCTCACCAGCATGGGCCCTGGCCTGTTACCCCACTCAAAAACCCTCCTCTGGCAAAAGAATCAGGCTTTCCCCGCCTCGTCCCTCAGCAGTGTGTTAAGAGCGTCCCTAGCCATTAGTAATAATCTGGGGGCTTCCCCTCCTTCTCCTCCCCCAACCCACTTCTCCAGCTCCTTCACTTGCCTCTCTAACTCCTCCCTTTTGCACCCATTTTGCTTCTTAATTTTCACTACGTAGGCTATTATAGCCCCCCTCATATAAGCTTTCCCTGCTTCCCAAAAAATAGTACTAGAGATCCCCTGCGTGGAGTTTGTCTCCTCATACAGCTTCCACTGCTCCACAAAGTATTCCCTAAAGGTCTGGTCTTTAATCAGGTACATGGGGAATTTCCAGGCTGGGGGCCTTTCCTCAGATACCTTACCGATCAACTTCATCTTTACCATGGCATGGTCTGAAACGAAGATAGGACTATGAGACATCTCCCTTATCCTACCCACCCAACACCTAGGAAGATAAATATAGTCCAGGTGGGACCAGGTCTTGTGGGGGTTAGAAAAAAGTATATTCCCTCGCCACGGGGTTGACCGCCTTCCAGCCGTCTACCAAATCCAAGTCTGCTACCCCAATCCGCCACTGATTCATAGCCTCTGAGACGCGTCCCTTCCCTTCAGAATGGTCCATGCGTGCATCCATAGTCCAGTTAAAATCCCCTCCCATAATAAGCCCAGGGAACTGCTCCCTGATTAACAAGCCCAGCAAAGAGGAGTAGAATTGCAGCTCATGCACCGCTGGGGCATATACACATCCAAACGTGAGTTTCTCTCCCTGCATCAGGCCTGTAACAAAAATATACCTGCCCTCTTTCGGATCTCGCACCACCCTTTTAACCTCAAAAAGTAGATTTTTATGAAAGAGTATTGCAACACCTCTCTTATGAGAGGAATAGGAGGCGGCATAGCATTTCCCTACCCAACTCCACTCTAACCTCGCATGCTCTGAATCTGTCAGCTGGGTTTCTTGCAGCAGTGCCACCTGCGCCCTCCCCCCCTTTTTAAAGCGGTCAGAAGTGTTGTCCTCTTTACCGGGCTTGCTATACCTTTTACATTCCAAGAGATAACATTTAAACTTGCAGCGTCAGCCATATGTCATAATATAACCTGTCAAATTCTGACCTGTTTCCATTAGCCATTTCCCTGTACGTTTCCATTTTACCAAAGCACCTTTTAAACAAGCTTGCAGAGTGTCTTTATATTCCACATCATCGATTGCATCTATAGTTATCACAAGTACCTTAACAATGCTAACTGTTCTAACTATAATAATATTTTTAACTTTATGAACTCCCCCTCCACATCTCCAACCCCAAACCCCCCTCCCCTCTACAACTAACATACTGTCTCCCAAACCCAACTCCCCACCCCTACCAACACTAATTGCTAATATAGCACAAGTGTTTTTGAGAAAAAAGACAAAAGTACACACACCCTTCCTTAACTGAGATGCACGTCTCATCGCTCCACCCCACAGCCACACCCCTCCTCTGGTGGTGGTCCCCCCAAGCAGCACAAACAGGGGAAGGGAAGAGAAAAAGACATTAATCATTAAGACCTTCCTACTGCGGGTCTCCATTCACGCCCTTCCCTCGCCCTCCGCTCATTTATGTTCGGTGACTTAGCCCCCCCCCACTTTAGCCTGGGGTGTCTGAAGCTCCTTATACCACCCTCTCTTGCACCTGAACCCAAACATCAAATCACCCCCCCAGCTAGTATGCCGCTGTGGTGATTAAAGAGAGTCTGCGCCCATGTGGTCCTACAGCCTCCCTGGCCTTCTCCTCCTCCTCCCACCTTTACCTGGTTCTCACCCCCCTTTCATTCATCCTTACAGTCCTTGACGCCCTTTCGGGTCCCCTTCCCTTCCAGCATAACCCAGCCTCACTCCTATAAATAAATGTCCCCCCGTGCCAGCTCGACTCAGCACTCTACCTCAGCCAGAGGAAGCCAGAGGGGAAGCGCGAAACACTGCGACAGCCAGGCCACACCTGCCACCCTCCATGCTGAGCCTACACTCGTCCTTTCCCCAAAACGAGTCTGCCATCCAAATCCACACTATGCCACCCCACCCGATTTTTGCCCACTAGGGCTGCTCGGACCACCTGCAAGGGTACAGCAAGCCACGGAGTCCACTCCGAACATATTAAAAAAAAAAGAGGGAGACAGGAACCTGGCAGAATCGCTTACAGCCCTCTTTCCCATCTGCAAATCAACCACCCACCTCCTGCCTCAGCCTAGGAGCGCATAATAGAGAAAAAAGAAAACCCCTCCAACTGCCCTTCTCATCGACTGTGTCCCCTGTAAAGACTCGCCCCAGGGAGAAGGATGTGGCAAAAAAATTACAAAAGAAAGGCAAGCTTCCACTCCATATCCTCTCCCCCCCCCACTCTCCTCTATGCTATTGCTCAGGTAGGTTTCACACCTTCCCCCCCATTTTGTACCACTGCCCCACACATCCTGGAGAGGGGAGAAAAGAAAAATAAATACATGAGGAGACATGGAGGTTACGAGGGCTGGGCCGCACCATCATATCACACGCGCTAAGCCCGCCCTCACCCCTACCTTCCAGGCATCATGTATCTGGACTGAAGGCCCCACACTCCACGGCACCATCCTCAGTGAAGGCTCCTGGGACATGTGAGGAGAGGAGGGCATGAGGGAAAGAAAACATTAAGCTGTTGTTTCAACCAGTCACAGCCAATCACAGTCTAAATAACTCCAACGTCTTCAGGGCTAACAATTGCCCCTTTTGTTCTATGGCTTCACACAAGGGCGAACAAACAAGGTGGAAGCAACTTTAACTTAATAAGTTCCATAAAACAAAGCAAACCAACAAGAAGGCAGTACACTAGAAGGCCCCTTCGTGGCCTACACATCAGTCCCCTAGACATTCTTCCCTCTAGCTTTTCAGCCCACTTTCTTCTTCAAGGCCTTCACAAACTCCTCCGCTTTCTCTAGTTCCCAGAAGGAGAAATTCGCCCCACATGTTTAATTTTAACTGTAGCAGGATACACCAGGAAATTTTTGATCTTCATGCCTCTTAACTGAGCCATAAGCCCATTGAATGCCTTCCTTTTCTTCAACAATCTTGCAGAATAATCCTGCGAGAGGAATAGCCGACTACCCTCATAGCTCATTGAGCCCTTTGCACAATAAGCTTTCAAGGTCGCCTCCCAATCTTGGAAATTATGAAACCTCATAATAATTTGATGAGGTGGTTGATCAGCCGGCGGGCGTGGGAGCACCACACGATGGGCCCGTTCCAACTTCACCCTGCCATGCTTTGCATGTAGGCCCAACAGCTCCGGCAGGACTCTACTGCAAAAGTCCAGGACGTCACCCCCCTCTTGCCCCTCTGACAGCCCTCTTAGCTGAAGGTTTAAGTGCCTGTGATAGTTCTCCTGATAATCGCAGGCCTCTTTAAATTCCTCCAATTCCTTTTGAAGGGCTCTGACCTGCCCAGGCACTGTCAGCACCTCGTCCTCCAGACGCTACAGTCTCTCCTCTGCCTCTGCTGTGTCTGCTGCTCTAATACCTCCTGGAGTCTGCAATCCAGTTTATCTTTGAGCTTTATTAGGCGCGGTTCAAGCGCCATGATTACCTGGCCCATCAGCTCCTTCCCCAGCGCTGTGACCTCTGCTGCTGAGAGTGATACTAGGCCCGAGTTTTCTCCCACGGTGACCAGTGCACACTTCTTCCCCACTTTCCCTGCCGCCCACTGGTTCTTCTGGAGATGGAGGTTAGAAATTTGTCCATGCTGGTATCCTGCACCTCCAGTTATTGGCGTTTGTCCACTTAGGGGTAGTTTTCTCTTAATTTTACTGTTAATTAGTGGCTGCATGGATGGAGCGACTGAGAAATGCGACCACCCAGCTAGCTGCTCATTAGCGCCCCCCGACTACCATTTTTAACAAATCATGGGAGGATGGTGTGGTGCCTAAGGATTGGAGGAGGGCAGATGTGATTTCCCTTCACAGAAGTGGGAGCAAAACAGAGGCAGGAAACTACAGACCTATTAGTTTGACCTCAGTGGTAGGGGAAATGATGGAATCACTTCTGAAACAAAGAACTGTTGAGTACCTAGAGGCCAGTGGGGCACAGGACCCAAGACAGCATTGATTCACAGTGGGAAGGATATGACAGACGAATCTAATAGATTTCTTTGACTGGGTAACCAAAGTAGTAGACCAGGGAGGGGCTGTGGACATGGCCTACTTAGACATTAGCAAGGCATTTGACACAGTCCCACACAAAAGATTAATAAACAAATTAGCCAGCCTGGGAGTGGGTCCCAGGGTGGTAACCTGGATAAAAAAATTGGCTAGACCACAGGACGTAGAAGGTAATAGTAAACAGAGTCCACTCTGAAGAAAGGGAGGTTACTAGCAGGGTACTGCAGGGTTCACTATTGGGACTGGTCCTTTTTAATGTCTTTATAAGTGACATTGCGGAGGGACTGGAAGGAACAGTATGTCTCTTTGCAGATGACACAAAGATCTACAGCAGAGTTGATGCACAAGGTGGGGTGGAAAGGATGAGAAGGGACTTGGCAAGGTTTGAGGAATGGTCAGAAGTATGGCCACTTAGATTCAATGCAAAGAAGTGCAAAGAAGCCACCTGGGAAACAAAAACCCAGGGGAAGAGTACACAATGGGGGGAAGAACTAACAAGAAGAAGAATGGAAAGGGATCTGGGGGTAGCAATATCAGATGACCTAAATATAGGCATGAAATGTGAGAGGGCAGTCAGGAGGGCTGGGGCAATACTGGGATGCAAAAGGGAGAGGCATCACCAGTGGAAAACAGGAAGTTGTTATCCCTCTGTACAGACAGTTGATGAGACCCCGTCTGGAGTACTGTGTGCAGTTCTGGAGATCCCATCTCTGCAAGGACGTAGACAGGATGGAGACAATCCAGAGGAGGGCAACTAAAATGGTGCAAAGTTTACAACAGAAGCCTTACGAAGAGAGACTAAAGGAGCTTAATATGTATCCCCTCAAGGAAAGGAGGGAGTGTGGGGACATGATAGAAATGTTCAAGTACCTCAATGGAATCAACAAACTCCAAGAGGGTAGCATCTTTCAGAAAAACAGAAGTGCAAGAACAAGGGGGCACAATTTGAAAATAGAGGGGGTGATGGCTCAGGGGCAATGAGAGGAAGTATTTTTTCACATGAAGGGTGGTGGATGCATGTAACAGTCTTCCTGAGGAGGTTGTGGGGTCGAAAACAGTGGGGGAATTCAAGAATGCATGGGAGAGACATAAGTCAATTCTGGGGTGGGGGTAGGAAGAAGTAGGCTGTTGGTTAACTAGGATCAGCAGCTTATCAAACAGGTAGGGAAATGGGCAGACTGGGTGGGTCAAGTGGTCTTTATCTGCTGTCAAAGTCTATGTTTCTATGTTTCATCAATTTTTCAGAAGTCCTCCAGCAACGCTGCTCAGCATATTTAGAAGTGTGGGTGTTCTTTAATGGATTCTTAATGGGTATGCCATTAGGGATCATATTCTTTTTCTTGCACTGGGTTAGAAGATAGATGTTACAGTCCAGCTGGGCTTCCGACTTCCAGATGTTATGCAACTGCCATATGATACAGTGAATTTCAGTATCTTCCATGATAACACAGAAAAATATTTTTGTTGCCATATTGGTCCTTGTAACAAAAGATCAAGAAAAAAAGATGATTTGATACCTTTTTTGGACCAACATAGATGTTACAAAAGAAAACTGGTGCTTAAGCTTTTGGACTACACACAGTCCTCCATCAGAAGCTAATGACAGTTGTTTTGGAAGAATATATCCTATTAAAGACCAGATCATATACAGTATATAAAAACAGACAAAATGGACATAAAGGATCCCATTGGCCAAAAAAATTACATTTAAAAGTCAACTTAAAACCATATAGAGAACTCAGGCTGTGAGTATCAGAGAAAAATATTCCAAGGTCAAATGTCACTGAGCAGGGAACTCCCTTCTAAGAAGAGCTCATAAAACATACTAAAGGTTCATTAAGGACAGGAAGTGTCACATTCAAAAGAAAACATTACAAGGTCAAAGTTGCAGAATGAATAACTGTATCTGTGAGAAAGCACAAGACTCACTAAATTCTATTAAGACCTTGACTGTGTGTTAGTGCACACATTTGAAAATAGCTGTGGTTTTAAAACCAAGTTAAAATAGGATAAAAAAATCATAGCAAAATAGAATAGCACATATGGTTTCTGGAGTATTCAGATAGGATAGTGGACTTATTTGTCAGTACTGAAAGATGAGATTTACCTCGGGTAAACACTGATATAAAAATACCGCAGGGTTGATGATTTGACATATATTTGCACCATATAAAGTCAGTGTGTTTCATATTGGGATATATGTTGTCATGTGTCCTTTGTATCTGAATTGACTTGTTCGGTAATTCATTCCCCCTACATGCAACACACACACACACACACACACACACGCACACAGTATCCCCATCCACAACTATGTTGCAGTTCATTCTCATTCAAAATTAGTTATGTTTACATATTAAAAACAACCTATTGCCTTGTTTTACTCATGGATACAGGCTAAGTGCAGCAATCTAAAAAATAGATTTATAAATGCAGATATCTGCTTTAAAGCCCAAAAGGGACATCACAAATGACTGTACATTTTGAAGGTATGGGGGATCAATGATTTATTTATTTATTTGTTTGTTTATTTATGTATTTATTTATTATACTGGTGCAGTAGTGCCAGTATAGTTAGGGTTAAGTACAAATTTTTATGTTAATTCTGAATATTTGAACATTAATACCTTTGGAACCATTCAACAGAGTTGCATGAACTTTGGCATGTATAATCTCTAGAAGTAGTTCTCCTGACTTGCTAAATTTTGTGTGAATCCACTTTGTAATGTTTGAGATGCAAAGCATCAAACAATCCTAAAGTACCATTTTTTTGGCATTTTTGTCCACCTGTAGCTCAGAAACAGCTTTATGTTCTGCTCTGAAATGTTCAGGGTAGAAAGCTTTTGGATCATAGATGTGACTTTTGAAGGTTTGGTGAAAAAATATTAATTTATTTAGAAGTTATTAAATTTTAAATTGCTCATTATTTCCTGTGGTAAAATTTATATGTCAGGCACAAAAGCATTTTTGTGATCACAGGGTTGATTGCAAACGCCATTGTTTGCACAAATTATATGGTTTTTTTTCAAACACTTTTTTGCATGGAGAGTCACATTCAGCATTTTTTGCAAAAAAATATTGCCTTTTTGCATGTAGGGTCACCTAGAGCCTGTTTTACTTTGGCAGAGCTCTGTTGTGCGTGCTATCTTGTTTTGCCATTAGCGAGAGATAAAAAAAAATAACCAAATATGTGAAAATCAATTTAATACTAAAAATAAACATCAGAACTTAGCTAAACAGAATCCATTCAGCTACATTCTGATGTTTGTTTTTTGATTACTATGGCCTGAAACACCTTTCTTGGCACCCAAAATCTCAGGTGCCAAGCTTAGCGAGAGGATTACTTCTGACCACTTTATATGAGAACACTGAGGTTTTCTTGACTTCTGCAGACACAGCTGGAACATATGCTGCAGGATGCAGAGTCACCCTTGACCGTCTGTTTTCCCTGGTGTCTCATGGCATCCCCCAGCCAATTGTCCTTTATCCCTGGTGTCTAGAGGCAACACCCCCCCCAAGTTTATGTTGATCTAGTGTCTAGTGGCACACCCCACCCTCCCATTGCCAGAATTTAATGACTTTAATACAATCTCACACAGGGATGCCCACTCTCCATATCAGATGCCCCCCCAGTCCCTTTTGCTTATTATTTCCAGCACTGGGGAGCTCATTCCCCATGCCAGCATTGGAATCCCACCTGCCCCAGCATTTTGGGACACTGGGGAGCCCACTCCCAATGTCCCAAAATGTGTACTTAATGTTTGTCCTGTAAAGAAGAAAACTGTCCATCATCAACCCCATTGTACTCCTCCTTCCCAACCCTCCCAGTGAGCATCCCCCCATTGCCCTATACTTACCTTTGAAGAAAGTGCAATGTTATCTTCTGTGGACTGGGACAAGATGGTTGTGTTCTGTCAAATGGATATTTTATGTTCAAAAAGGTGGTATGTGTGCATTTTCACACATACAGTGCACCCTCTATTATCCACTAACTTTGGTGCACCAACGTTTTAGTGGATGATAGAGGGTGGCGGATATTAGAGGTGTGTTATGCTGCATTGGTAAAATATGTGAAAATTAGCATGGAACTAAACTTTGGTAATGACTATTCATTTTCTTTATTTGTGTACAGTTTGGGGAAAAAAATCACTTGAAAAACACAGTATGGCTATAAAAATCTAGTTTTGTTCATTTCTCATTTATCATCAATCAACTTTAAAGTAATCAGTGATGGACATCTGTTTGGCTTTATTTGCCATGATACATTTCATTTAAGCATTCAAATCCTCCTCTTTCTTCAGTCTGCAGTGGTGTCCAAGGAATGTACCGAGCTGGGAGACTGGGAGGAGAGAGGAAGAGGGAGTAACTATGCGGAGGCTGGGATAAAGACCCACCACCTGCATGGCAATCACTATATACCTCATAACATTTTATCAACAAAATGTTGGGCAGTTGTACTCAACATGTAGGAAAATAAAGGACAGTGGCCTTAATAATGTGGGGCACATCAACACACATGGAGATACAAACTCAGAACACTGGAAGCTAATGTCTTATGAGTGTTTCACCGCTGATCACAGCTTGAACACTAGCTGGAAACCCTAACAACGGGGTGACAATGACTCAGTTGAGTATTTTGTGGGATCCTCACCTTGCACTGCTAGGTGCCATGTAATTGCAGCTCTTAAAGAGCTGTTAATCATACCTAGCCATCTGAAACAATGAAAGCGATTAGCATGTGGGCTAGAGCCTGCTCTATTTTGACATCATAAAAACATAGAAACATAGACTTTGATGGCAGGTAAGAACCGCTTGTCCTACCTAGTCTGTCCATTTCCCTACCTAGAGGATAAGCTGCAGATCCTAGTTAACCAACAACCTATTTCTTCCTACCAACCCACAAAAATTGCCTTATGTCTGTTCCATGCATTCTTGAATTCTCCCACAGTTTTAGACCCAACAACCCTCCTTAGGAAGGCTGTTCCATGCGTCCACCACCCTCTCTGTGAAAAAATACTTCCTCACATTGCCTCTGAACCACCCCCCATCTTCAAATTGTGTTCGCTTGTTCTTTTTCTGAAAGATGCAACCCTCTTGGACTTTGTTGATTCCACTTAGGCACTTAAAAGTTTCCATCATGTCCCCCCTCTCCCTCCTTTCCTCAAGGGTATACATATTAAGCTCCTTTAGTCTCTCCTCATATGGCTTCTCTTGCAGACACTGCACCATTTTAGATGCCCTCCTCTGGACTGCCTCTATCCTTTCTAGGTCCTTGCAGAGATTTGGTCTCCAGAGCTGGACGCAGTACTTCAGATGGGGTCTCACCAACTGTCTGTACAGAGGGATAGCAACTTCCTGTTTTCTGCTGGAGATGCCGCTCCCTATACATCCCAGTATACCCCCAGTTCTCCCTACCGCCTTCTCACATTGCTTGCCATCTGATATGATTACCTCCATGTTCCTTTTCATTTTTGTTGTTTTTACTACCTCTCCTCCCATTGTGTAGTCTTCCCCTGGGTTTTTCTTTCCCAGGTGCATTACTTTGCACTTCTTTGCATTGAATCCAAGCTGCCATACTTCTGACTATTACTCCAACCTTGCCAAACCCCTTCTCATCCTTTCCACACCTCCTTGGCAGCCGTGAATGATGCATTAGTTGAAATGGGCAGGTAAAAGGTTGACTGCACTAGTTCAGGCCCCAGACAAGCAAAACAATGTTAAAATCCACCCTTGCTTCTAATATGAAATCTTCCTTTTCTCCACCCCTGACAGTTTCAATATTCTCTTCATAAACGATGTTGTTGAAAACCTCAACTCCATTTGCAAAAGTAACATAGTCCTCTGCAGTGTATTGTAAAATATGTCTTATAAAGACATTTAAAGTAACTAAAAACTCAGGACCATAATAAAGCACTGCATCAGTGCCAGGGACTTGGCAGATAATAGAGGGAGAATAACATGAGGAAGATACAGCCTGTACATCAGACAGTGCTGGTAGATGGCAGATAGAGAGGGTGGTGGATAATAGAGGGGAATTTCCATAGAGAGAGAACAGTACAGGAGGTCAGGCCAGTGGATAAGGAAGGTGGCAGATAATAGAGGGGAGGATAATAGATGGTGCACTGTACATTCTGCACTGCTTGCAGCTGGCGTAGAATGCAGAAGCTAGGCTGTTGACTGGACTACCTCATAGCTGTGATGCTACGCCGGTGCTGTGCGATCTGCACTGGCTGCCTATTCAGTTGCGGATCACCTTTAAGGTCAGTTTACTGACCTACAAGGCCCTACATGGACAGGGACTGAGTTATCTGCAAGATCTTCTTCACCCCATTGCCCCTCCCGGCCACTGCGCTCCACAAACGAGGGATTGCTAGAGATTCCCAGGGTTCATTTAAAGTCATCTGGGGCCTGAGCAAGATTACCTGTTCCTAACAGTAAATGCAAAATAAACTTCAAAGCAAAATGAAATAAACTGAAATATGGTGTGTGTGTGTGTGTGTGTGTGTGTGTGTGTGTGTGTGTGTGTGTGTGTGAAGAAGTAAGGAAATTTACAATCCAGGTTAACAGTGACACTTGAATCAATGCATAAGAAAACAATTCCATTACACAAGTTATTGAATTATAGGAAGTCATTGTACAGGCTTAATATCTTTGGATGAACAGTGAAATATTGATTCTTGTTCATGTTCCGGTGTAATTGACAGCTTATAATTGGCAATAACAGAGCTGCTTGAATGAGGATAACAAAGGCAAGGTCTATGGGGATCAAAAATATTTGTATTTGTAGGCAGGGATGTGTTTATTACAGGCAAACTGTGTCAGCCTTTCCATTGCATCATAAAACTGTGGTGAAGGCTCAAGCAGTTTCCTTACGAGTGGGATAACTTCATGCTGCTTCTTCAAAAGTATGCAGGGCTTGAACAGCTTCTCACAAAAAGACAGAGGCTAAATCATAGCACACATCCTGACTCTGTAACAAGTTTCTTTAACAAAAATAGCAGAACAATATAAGGAACAGGCAATCTTCCTTTAAGGGGACACTGTCAACCTGTTTTGCACCATATTATTTCTAGTAAAAACCCTACATTTTATGATTGCTTTCCTTCTCTAAAATTCAATGATGTTGCTATTTGTTTTGTCTGTCTCCTTGTTTAGTATAGCTGAAATCCATGCTAATGTGCAGTACATTTAATAACAACTTTGTTTTGTTTCAAATTCTGAATCTATTCTTATTGAATACTTCCTGAGCATTAGAAACACCCCAAACAGTGCAGTCACTCATGATGCAGTAGCCTCCTAAACTCCCACTGCATCATGAGTGGCTAGACTGTGTTGGAGGTGTTCCCAAGTCCAGGAAAGATGCAGAGGGAGTTGATCAAGCAATGTAAACAAACCTGTTTTTGTGTGGTAATACCAGTATCATGGGCAGTCTGTTCTTCATTTTTTAAAAGAAAAAAAGAATCAGAATCAAACTACTAGCTATATCAGTAATCTTTATGGAATAGTGTCAATCATAAAATGTGGTTTTTAAACAAGGGACACTTTGAGGCCTAAGGTGATTGACAGTGTCCCTTTAAAGGTTATTAAGTAAGTAATAATACCCGACAGGGTGGGCATTACTAGGATATAACAGACCACCCAGGGGCATAATGAGCCCCCTGGAAGGTCAGTTATATCCCATAACACCCACCCTGCAAAGTATTATTATGCTTAGAAAATGGGTATTGTAGAGGGAAAAAAAATTAATAAAAACATTAGTTTTAAAATAAGTTGTGTAATAATTTTGTAGTAAAGTAGTTCCACTGCCAGGATGGATTTTTGACCTGCTGGTGACTCTGTTGGAGGAGGGGGATAGATTCTGCTGGTGTGCAGTTTGTGGCAGAAACTGAGAGGTGGAGTAGGCGGAGAGCATGGCTGAAGCTCTCGTTTGCGTGTTGGAAGGCCACCATGAAAAGATAGGCATTGTGGCTGTATGATTTTTTTTTCTTTAGTCATGTGTGTGAATCAAGAAGGTACGGCTTGGAAAAAGTCCTAGAAAACATGTTCAGGATACTAGTCAGTGACAGCGCAGGTATTTTGAATCAGGCAGTGGTGGAATAGTGGTGGGCCGGCCCGAGCGTGGATAAGCTGCAAACCGACAGCTACAGTCAAGCTGATATCTTTTCTTGAGGTATGAGAAAAACAGAAAAGTAAGCCTGCATATATTTTGTGTGATATTTTTTAAAAGAGGAGGCAGAGGATTGGTAATGGGGGCAGGGGGATTGCTAATTGGGAGGAAAAAAATGATGGCTGCTCTATTTCAAAATTCAGGGTGCCTAATAATATTCTAAGTAATGGGACACCCCAAATTGGCACTTGTTTTTTATCAGACATTGTTAAGAAATAACAACACCTTTGGCAGGGTACTTTAGCCAATCAGAGTCAAGCTTTTGAGTTGCCCATTTTCTAACAATAAATAGATATGCCAGACTACTCCCAATGTGTCTGTGTTGGGCACAGAGTCCTCAATTTTAGCAGCTACTTGCATTGACAGTTGTGTTTCATGGAGTGAGCCAGCATGTCATCATACTGCAAATGAGCTGCTAACGTTTTTAGTTGCAGGTTCCGGGTGGTACCAGTTGGAGGTCAGGTCTGAAAGGCATTCTCACATGTAACAGCATTCCCTTTGGCAAGCCTAGTGACAGTCCAAAATTGTCTTTTGGAATGAAAAATGTATTGTTTCTTTCTATTGTGAGGTTTCTAAGGATCACTGTATGTTCATCAACTGTGTTTGTTACTGTTGAAGATATTTGTAGAGCAAGAGAATGGGCTGGCAATTGAGTCATGGAGGGGACTTGAACAAAATTATACACACCCCCATATGTATGCCAGCTGCAATTATTAACTGTAATACCAACCCCTTCCCACAAACACACACACACAAGCACACACACTGTCAGGATTATTCACACACACAAAAAGCATCACTCCACACACACACCGCACAGCAGTCAGCATTTCTTTTTAGGGCTGTGGGCAGAGCCTGCAGCCCTTCTGTCATTGATCAGACTGTAGCTCTAAAATGGCTTTTCATGGAACTCCATTTTTAGACATTTGGAGGTATTCCTCCACAGCTGCAAAGTGGTGCACTCCCCCTCTGATATTTGGTATTTGCTGCTCTATGTTAAAGGCATCTGAAGGAAGGGGGGATGTTACTGTATTGTGCCTCAGAACTTCTCAGGCTATTAACAAAAATAAAACTTTTTAAACTACTGTTTCTATCATCTGTTCAGCTCAATCTAATAGATGTATTCTATTTCTTTCAGCAACATAGTGGTTAACTCATTATATGATATCTGTAAAACACTAAACCTCTACAGTGTCAGATTACAGACAGCGGACCTGCAGTCTGTGAGCTATTTCATTCCCATGGGCACACATACAAACTGCAGGGTGAGGGAGGCTGTAGCCCCATCACTTTTTTGGGCCTGAAGGATCTTGCCCTTTAAACAAACAAACAAAAAAGGTAAGCATAAACTAGCGTGACAGATTTAATGAAGTCCACCTGCCCAGATACATATAGAACAAAAGAGGTGCTTCGTGCTTGTATGCTGTTTCTGGAGTCAGACATGTCAAGTGGAAAGTGTTTTAAAAGAGGGACTCTGGTCAAAAGTTTTACTTTGCAGAATTAGAATAAGCATACCCCCAATAAATCACATACCAAAAATTAGGTTTCTGTGTTACTTCATTTTAAAGTTATGAGCAATTTTGTAACCCTGATTTCACTAGCTGTTCAAAAAAGCCAGTTTCAGTGAAAAGCTGCTGATGATGTCATCTCCAGAACTCACTGTCTAGTCTTCCCTGTCAGCAAGCTTACAGGACCTGTTACTCCAAAGTTTAAAAATCATGTGCAGTGGTTTTTACAAGTAAAAGAGGCAGCAACATTCAAAAAACATTTCTATAAAACCTGTGTGTGTTTCAGATTTTGGAACAAAGTTGACAAATTCATATTTTTAATGCCTTTTTGATGTGGCCCATTTCTCCAGGGTTGCTAATGCTGAGTCAGCATGCCTCCAGGCTGCTGCTACCATTTGGGGTGCAACTCTACTGTGTCTGTTAGGAAGTTATAGTGCTACTAGTATTGCATAATGCTGGCAACTTCTCTGCTGTTTGTCAGTGTCTACTTTATGATAAGTTTTAAAAGAGTACCTTTCCTAGTCTTTTTGACTTTCATGCATAAATTACCCCATCTTGCATTGATTCTGGAATTGTATTTCACCACTGTCCTCTGCAGTTAGTTTTTGCATTCTGCAAAATGAATGAAATGCAATTCTAGAATCAGTGCAAGAAGGGGTACAATATGCATGAAAGTCAAAAGTACTGGGAAAGGTGCTTTAAATCTCAGTCTTTCTCTACCTTTCAACAAATTATTGTTCTGTTTTATAAGATGTATTTTCCTAACAGTTGAAATTCAGCCTCCTGTTCTTGTAAGTTTCATGTCCTGTATTTCACAAAATGGGGTAATTTTTGCATGAAATTCAAAAGGACTAGGAAAGACCTGACAGCAACTCTCATCTTACCTCAATCCCCATGTTTTGTTACCGAGGTAGAAGAAAGTCAATTTTACAAAAAAAAAAAATACTGGCAAGGCATTTGGATTTTGGCATAATGCATTGCTAACAGGGCATATTGGGGAAGGGGGAACATAGTATGTACATTGCATATTGGTACTGTAGTTTTCCCTTGCAAAATTGCTGTGACTGCACAGTACTACATAGTGTGAGTCACTCCTCTGCCCTACAGTGATGCATTCGGGAGCCAGCAGCTTAACAGTAAAGCAAGTGCAGCAGAGCTAAAGCAGGGCTCCAAAACAAATCCAAATTACGGAAGGCAGAGTAAACCTTGGCCAAAAATAACACATGCACACACCTTTTCAGGTCTAGTACTGTATATAATGACTACAAGATGTACCTTTTTGGACCAGCATGAAAGGTACTCTTTAACAGGGGCCAAATATGTGTTAATTCCTGCTCATGGCGAAAGTGTTAGCCCTGGTAAAATTATCATTTTAATGTGTAATATAACATAGATGAGTCTGAATGTAGGTTAAGTAACAACCTGTCAGGGAGAAAACACTAGGGACCAGATATTCAAAACTTTGTACCTGGCACAAATCAGCTGTGCCACATTTGCACCAGAATGGTATATTCAAAAGGCCAAATAGCGCCATCACAACATGATAATGTTAACGCTATGAGATAATGTATTCGTGGCACAAAGTGAGAGGTGGGGACGTGCATAGAGGTGCAACGGTATATTCAAAAGTATAACGCCACGCAACGTGCTTTAGCGCAACATGTAGCACATCGCAAATTATCGTCCATGAAAAGGTGGTCTTAATGCCAGGCAACCCCAGGATGTAGGGCGTAGACACAGCAGCAACAAGGAACAACACTGTATGCATCCAATGAGGAGGCAGTGTGGGTGGACAGCCACTCTGGGCCACTCCATATGCTCAGGCACACAAACTGTGGAATGCAATGCCCCAACGGTGCTGTGAAGTGAACACTCATGTAAATGTTACAACTGAGCTAGAACACCACTTGCAGCAACAAACTATTTGTACGGTATTATAATGTGTACCTAATGTGATATTTGCATATTGTGAGTTGTTGTGCATTGTATGTCTTTATTGTACACTGTTGCATCTCAGCCACACAGTTAGCATCTCTGGGTCATTTCTGACACTGGGCATTGGCCCAGTGTGCTTACCCGGTGAACAAGGTGATATAAAACAATGAACAGAACACATACATGGTAGAGACATGCTGCACACAGATGGCACTGCCCATGTTGCCATCATCTGGCACTGGTCCTAACCTTGCCAGGCATTAGTGGGTGCCTCAGCACCCAGTGGACACTATGGCAGTATGTCCATGCAGCACACACCTCCAGTTCCCCCATTGAGTTACACCAGCACAGTCCAGGAGACACTGTGAGAATGGAGGGTGTTGAGGGAAGGGTGTACAGGTGGTCAGGCTGCACCACATAGTAGGTACTGCCACACAGCTGGGGCCATTCACACAGTGCACATGTTCCACTGATGAGACTGCTCCTGACAGCAGTGTGCCAGTATGAAGGTATGTGTGCCACCCCCCTGGTCAAATACCCTACACCTGTCCAGGATCCCCACTCAAGGACAGCCATGTGTATGGATGGTAGTGTGGGGATCCCATGCTGCTGGTGCAGTACATGAGGATCACAGGATGGCATGACTGTGTAGTCCACTGTCAGACCACACCTTCCAGCTGTTCTTTTCACTATGTGGATGGCACCAGTCACTGTAGCCTGACACACCATAGGTATTGTTGTGTACCTCATAGTATTCCTGCTATGGTATTGTGCCATCTTATAAACACTGTGGCAGGAACAACGATTTGCCTCTGGCATGCAGCATGACCACCCATTCCTGCAGTGCTACTCCCTGGACCACATTAGTCTTTGCATCTGTGTCCAACCCAAGACTGCAGCTAATGTTCTGTGAGCTGTGAGCACACAATGAATGTGGCAACCAACCTGTAATACTGGTCAGACCTACAGGTGGAGCTGTGTGTACCACGTTATAGTGCCGGGGAATACACATATGCAAAGCAGGTTGTAATGAGATGCTAATGTGGCTGTTTGCCCATGGATTGCCTGAGTAGGCTCATTTGTATTGCAGTTTTGAATATAGCAAACTTTAGCACCCAGCAAATGGGGCTGGGCCAGGCAAACATGTCAGTGTCATGTAAATGTATTAACGCCATGCAATACTGTAATGTTCAACTACATGGTTCTGCAGTATTTGGCCTGCACTGTTTGCTGTTGTTGTGCTCCACTGCTTTGCTAGCACACATGTTGAACTTGCACCTCTGTGTGCACTGGGCCACTATTGAAGTTTGTACTGCTTTTAGTTGCTATATTTAGTGCTGTCTTATTTGCTGGGCTATTGTTGCACTGCACTCTCAGCCCTGTTTGCACGCCTTCATTTGTACGCTATATTCAACTCATTTAGCTCCAGGGATATTCTTTTGAATATGGTGTACAAATGGTTCTGGGCTAATTTTGCCTGCCATGCAGTGCTAATTTTGCCCTGGGGGCAAGGTTTTGAAAATCTGACCCTAGGTTGATTGGGTTGGCTACTTCATAGAGATGCATAGTAAGGTTTCAACACAGCATTACCTCTCCCACCCCCATTTACAGGGAGGTAGAATAATTGTTTTAAAGTGCCAGCCTGAGAAATCACCTCAACTGAATGACAGGTGTGAATGATCACAGCCTTCCACCACATCAGAACATTATTCGGTCAACAGGACATTTTGTTCACATGCCTTTCCAATATAAAAAATAAATTTAAACTAAACCTCACTTCAGTGTGTTATGAGTCAGCATTCAGCAACTGTGGAGAAAAGGACCACAACATAAAGGCACCAGAATAATTAAATAAAAATACACATTTATCAACTTTTGTACAAAACCTGAAACATTCAGTTTTTATGGTAATGTGTTTGAATGTTGCTGCCTGTGAAAAGCATTGCACATGAACTCCAACCTTTAAAGAAACAGATTCTATGAGCTTGCTGACAGGGAAGACTAGAGTTCTGGAGATGACATCATCATCAGCTCTTCACTGAAACAGGCTTTTTTGAACAGGCAGTGAATTTAGGATTGCAAATGACATAATTTTTAAATAAAGTAACTTGGAGAGTTCATTTTGGCATGAGGCTGATTGGGGCTATGCTGATCCAAATTCTGAAATTTACTGATGCCAGAAATTTTGACTGTAGTCCCTCTTTAAGTGTGTGTATGTGTGTGTGTGTGTGTGTACAACCCTGCTTTGGGATGGGCCATGTGACGCAGACTGCTCATCTCTTATCTAGGATTTACGGTCTGAGTGATCATTCCCTCCCATGCAGCAGTGTAAAAGTGTTATGTTTCCATCCTCCAGACAGTTTCAAAACTAAAGGAAAAAAAAAACAGATTTACAGAGAGGGATAGAGTAGTTAGATGGACTCTGATAGTAGCAGAGAGGTTGGTTCTTGCATGGATCTGGAATCTGTGTACTGGAGTTTAATGTCTGTTTACAGTTTATAAATGTAGAAGTTTAATAAAGATATATATATATTTTTTCTTTTGGTAACCAGGTAAGGCCACCTAGGCATAGCTGCTTGTTTCTAGGGACAACCCAGGAAAACTGGGGAGATTGTGACTTAATCAGAGTCATACAGTATGGAGGGTGTGGGAATCAAACCCATGTCTGAATGTTGGGTGTACAAGCTCATTTATAGCTCATTGCTCTAACCTCTAGGCTATACTGCCAGCCCCATAAGTAGTGAACAATTTAGACTGGGCTGTTAATATCTCAAAGGAAAACTACCTTGAATCAGCAAATATGCATTTTTGTAAAAGTAGATGTTATTTTGTAAAATATCAGTTCTCATTTTGTCACTGCTTAATCTGAACTGGCCTTTTGGTAAATTCAGTGTGTGTTTCTGATTCACACACTGCTGGCATTGACCACTTTAGAACAAATCTGCAGGTTCATGGGAACATAAACAACATCATACAATTCTTAGATGGTACTTTGCAGCAGTATGTAACCCATAAATATCCAATGGGTTAACTAAAAGGCCAGTAAAAGTATAACAGAAACAGAAGGGGACCCACTATGTGAAAAAAAGCTTCTACAGAAAACATTACTCACAGGTTCAGTGCAGTTCTCCTTTAACTAAGCTTGTAGGGAATGTCAGGTATTTTATCTAAATGATAAGGAACTCTATTTACAGGGACTTGGAGCCATCTACAGGGAAAATTCCTCCCATAAACTTGCATTAGTTATACGGGAAAACAGAGGAATTTGACTTCCGTTGGAAATAATGTAATCTACAGGAAAACATAGGAAAATTACCCTGCAGTTACAATAAAAAGGCAAACTTAATCTGGGAGCAGTCACACACACACACACACACACACACACACACACACACACACACACACACACCAGTAACATTTACTCTGACTAAATAAATTCAAGAGGACTGATTTAGCAGCATGGCAGTTTTTGATGATTGTGACTAAAAGCACTATATGGCACCAACAAGAAAATGACTCTGGTCATTTGATTGCTCTTCACAGCCCCATTGGCTCTGGCTAGAGTTTGTTCTTTGAGCTGACAGTAACACTGCTGCCTTTTTTTTTTTGCAATTTCTTTTCTGCCTGCCAGCCTACCCATGTGATGTGCAGTCTTCTACTGGTCACTAACCCAGACAATCAGGATTAGGCTCTCACCAGTTCTCTTCAGAACAGATTACAGTGAGCTCTACTCTCTGCATCTTCTTGAGAGTCTTGAAAGTTTTGCTGAGCTGCAGGCCATGGCCGGGCCAGCAAAAGGACTGCATTTTCCAGGTGGTCAATTTATCCATCTGTAACAGTGAGCCGCTCATCTACCCCACCCTTGCTGTGTTTCATGTCCATCAACTCAGTTCCTCTGTCATCTTGTTTTAGCATGATCAGTGAGCCAAAGTCTCAGAGTTCCCTCAGATTAGTATCTTTTTTTCCCCCTTTCTTGGTATTTTTAGTTGGTCTTCAGGGTTTCAAGGGCACCCAAGGCATGCAATACCACAGAGTTGTTCGGGTCCAGCCTCCATCTCCTGCCATCAGTCTTTCCCAGAGTTTGTTCCACACAGATGTAAAGGGCTAGATTCACGCACACACACACACACTTCTCAACTGTCCCTGATTTTCAGGGATGTCCTTGATCTTGCCTCAGACATTTCTTCTGCCCCTCCTACATTTTGGTATTTCTGTCACTGTAGAGTAAGGATTTGAATCACAAAATAATGCCAGCCATTGGTGTTGCAGTCTTTTTCATATTAAGAAATTACTATTCACACTAAGAAGCATGTCGTACACAGCTTCTGGAACTAATATTACAATTTTTTCAGATGTATCCCTGATTTTGGTCAGTTGTCCCTGATCATTTCAAGCCTTGTCCCTGATTTGTGATGAGGAAGGTTGAGAATTATCAAACACATACACACACACGCGCACACACACACACACACACACATGTGCACACTACTTAACACATACCCGTACACATGTACATAGTTTGAAAAATATTCTCCCCACAAAACTCAGTCCTTCAAGTTTGTTCTGATTTAAATTATTGAAGATGAAGACCAAAGAGTCCTGCAGCCTGCAAAGTGGGAACATGAACAAAGGAACCCCTGGAGTAACGTTTGTGCAAATGTGATGAATGGAGCAATATTGGCGCAAAGCGGGACAGTGGACTGAAGATAAATAGGCAATGCTGTGTGTTCTTGTAAAAATGGTATGCATGGGCAATGTTCATGCAAAGTCTGACTGTGAACAAAAAACTGCAGGGGCAATGCTTATGCACACAGTTTTATGGTGAGTGGCAGGCTGCAGGTACAATTCTTGTGCAAAGTGAGGCAATAAGCAGAGGGGTACACCCTGTGCCGTAATGCTCATGTGATAGTGTGTTTGTGAACCCAGATGTTTAGAGAAAATCCTCCTGCAAAAGTGATCATGAAAAGAGTAATGCTGCGTTAATGTTCCACAAAAATCTAATTGTGAACAGAAGGTTTCAATTTGCATCCCTCTGTTCACAATCACAGTTTGCAGCAACAGAGGGGTACAATTTGCATCCCTCTGTTCACAGTCACAGTTTGCGGGAACAGAGGTACAATTTGCACCCTGTTCTGATCACAATTTCAGGGAACAGGGGTACAATTTGCACCCTCTGTTCACAGTCACAGTTTGCAGGAACAGAGGTACAATTTGCACCCCTCTGTTCACAGTCTGATTTTCAGGAACAAGAAATTTAGTTGCACTCTGATTCACAATCTGAGTTGCAGGAACAGAGGTACAATTTGCACCCCTCTGTTCACAATCACATTTGCAGGAACAGAGGGTACAATTTGCACCCCTCTGTTCACAATCTGATTTTCAGGAACAGAGGGGTACATTTGCACCCCTCTGTTCACAGTCACAGTTTTCAGGAACAGAGGGGTACAATTTGCACCCCTCTGTTCACAGTCAAAGTTTGCAGGAACAGATGGGTACAATTTGAAATGCTCCTGAAAAATGTAGTTCCGAATGGAGGTGTACATTGGTAATCCTCCTGGGAAGTTATATATGTGTGTGTGTACGGAGATATATAAAGCAATGTTGTAAGTGTGTGTGCAGATGTGCAGTGGGCAATGTTTGTGCAAAGTCTGTCTGTGAATCTAGTACAGGGCTTAAGGTTTGCAAAAGGTGTGACTGAACAGACGAATGTAGGGGGTACTGCTTTTGACAAGTTTGATGGTGAAGAGTGGTGTAGGGTGTAATGTCACAGTAACATGTTGCTGAGAAAAACATACAACAGTTGACAATCTTTGAGAGAAGTGTGTCAATAAACAGAGTTGTTGACCACAATATTCTGTCGGTGTTAGTGAACAGAGAAGCACAGGAGGGAGCACAACTATTTCTGAATAAAAATCATACACTGAGTAGCCTGAGAGCAACATTTGTGTACCTGTGAACACTGATGCAGGTATAGGGTAGGTAGAGGAGGGCATAGAGTTGTAGCAGTGAACAGAGAGCTGCTGAGAGCAATATTTTTACATTGCTTGATTGACTGTTGGTAGAGAAATAAATCTGGTATAGTTTTTTATGGAGTTACTGTGACCAGAGTAATGGATGGGAAATTATTTGTGCAACAGTATGTGACTGGACAGAATGGGGAGGGGGTTGCAATACATCTGAAAATGTGAGTGATCAGAGGGATGCAAAGTGATGACTGAGGTGCACAGAAAAAATGCCTACACACCCGACCTATACTGGAGCTTATTTTGTGTAAAACACTATTATGTCATTATTGCAAATGGCATAATAACTAGAGACAGCTTGGATAAAATGTATAGAAATACAAGGAGTCCTTTACAAAATTCGGAGTTCTTCCTAATCTTCCAAACACATAGACGTGGCTCAGATGAGATAAAATTCAACTGAATAAGTCTTGGAACATACCCTAAAGTAATTGACTACCATAAAAAGTATCTCCTTGACCGTGCAGAGTATACATTGACCCAGAGTAGAATGCAATATTCAGGATAGGATGAATATACTGAACAGCAAAGTATAGAACGCAAGCCCCTTGGAGGTGGACACATCTAAGGGTTTCATATGCAGGGAAAAGAATGTCCCTTATGTTTTATTTAACCCCCAAATTAGATCCTCAATTGTAGGCACACCCATTGTATTTGCGTTTAATATAGTAACTGATGGTAGAATGCTACCAAAAGTAAAATACTACCTGTTGTGACTGCCAGAAAGCAGAATTCAATCAATTCCAGTTGTAGAGATTGGTAAATCATATTACTATTAACACGTAAAACATTGACAACAATCTCTAGCTGTACTAAAGAGAGTATTTAGAACTGGCAAAGCTATTTGAATTATCAAAATAATTGGATTTTGGCTACATTTGTCTGTGCTGGACCCTAATGTTCCCCTCCATCTCTAACAGAAAAGCCACAATCTGAGCATTTCTTTAATATCACCTTGCCTTTATAGTTGAGAGCAACTTAGACCTGAGGGTCTTGCACCTATTAAGAGTTGTGCCACTAGACCCAAGGAAAGAGTAGCTCATGGATCTCACTGCAGCCCACAGCAAGAGTTCCAGCTGTGACTGCAAAAGTCAAGAAATTCCCATTGTTCTCATACAGAGAATGGGGGGGAAGTGCTCCTCTTGCTAAACTGGGCACCTGGGATTTTGGGTATCCAGAAAACGTAGTTGTTGGCACCGTGTAAAGAAACAAATACCAGAATCTAGCTAAACAATACTGTTTAGCTAGGCTGTGATGTTTGTTTTTTAAAATCCCAATCACCTTTGTTAGGTCATGGAAAAAGTAACAAGATGGTAGTTGGCACGGCACAAAAATGTTTGGCACCCTGCCAAGCAAGTGGTGAGAAAGCAAAAATGCATATTTGCAGCATCAAATCTTTACTTTTGCCACAGAACATTATCTCAAAGCCCCTACTGTGCATGCACAAGTCCGAAAACTTAAAATTTGAAAGCCTTATAATTCAGGAACCCTTTAATATTTTTTCACCATACCTATCAAATGCACTACCTTGGGACATGACACATGTCCCCTGCAAGTTTGGGGACCAAATTCTACTCCACTTAGGCTGTAGGGGAGAGGAAAAAATATGTTAAGTATAGGAAAAAATACATTTACAAAAACTGACACATACAGATCTCAGAAATCGCACAAGCTGCCATCACAAAAATATCCACAGATCAAGACTTTGCCTCCTGGATAACCCATGCAAAATTTCAGCTCATTTTGTCAAACCAAGCCAAAGATATGAATGTACAAAGTTAGGGGGTTAACATTGAACAGGCTACTCAACCCTAACTATCATGGTGCTATATAATATAGAATCAAAAAAAAATAAAGCCTATACATACTAGTAATCAAATTTTGAAATTGTGCTGACCAAAAGCCCTAAAAACCCAAATTAATTCACTTAGCATGAAAGCTACTTAGTAACAGATCTCTGCACCAGACACTCAACTCTTAGAGCTGCAAACTGAAAGTGGATCCACACTCTCTACAAACTGTAGAGATGGCTGCACCATGTCACCTACATTCATACCTGTTTACCAAGAGCCTCTTTCTGGGATTCTCTTCAAAAACTTCACCTAACCTTCACCAAATGGTGAAATGTACCTCAAAATTCACACACGAAGTTCCGTGGTGAAGTGATCACAAAGTGGTGACAAAGTTAACGCAGAAACTGAAAGCTTCATTAAGTAATTCAACAAGGTGAATTTGGCTACCTTGCCCAATCTTTGGGAGAAAATTAAAATGTTCCTACATCCCTAGCCAGGATCCATATTGGATAATTGCCACAGTATTCTGCCAATGACTTTGAGCCTGTACTCATAAAAGGTCAATTGTCTCAATGTCAAACTGCATCATTACCATACAGAGTATTGCTCTCCTCCTCTGGCTATAGTTCACAATGAGAATATAGGCACAGAACCCAGGTCACAGTGCAGACCTTTTTTTCCCATAAAACTCCTTACTGATTTTTCAATATACATGTAGATAAAACATGACAATGCACACTTTTTGTTTTATTTTATTTTATTTTATTGAAGGTATCAGAATTACAATCCTTTGAGTCATAGACTCCTTTTCAAAGGCTCCACATCAAGTAGACAACATTTTGACATACATATAGTTGGGAATACAATGGTGGAATAAACATTTGACATAACATGCTGTTGGGGAGGTACAACTGTGGGTAAAATGTCAGTGTCAGTGGCTCAGTAGGTAGCTCACTCACCTCTGAGGACAAGAGATCAGAGGGCTGTGGGTTCAGTTCCCACATCTGGCACTTGGGTTAATATCCCAGTACTGACACTGTAGTGCAGCATGAGAGGGGTGCTGCATTTCTGAGGTGCCGTCTTTCGGATGAGATGTTAAACCGAGGTCCCATCTGCCTGGATTTGTGGTAGTTCAGGTGGATGTTAAAGAACCCATGACACTTATCGAAAAGAGTAGGGGAATTGTTTACTGTAAAAATCAAAAAACATTAATACAGGTACTCATTGTAAACAGAAACATCACTGTAGAGATATCAAACAAAGAAAAATAACAGAAAAATACAAGAGAAAAAACAGACCATATTAAATCCAGTAGACATGCTTCCAGTATTCATGAAATAAAGAATTCGGAACATGATGGTATTCAAAGACCTTTTGTGTCCGTAAAGCCGATTCAATTTGACTGATCACCACCATAGGTAAAGTATACATATGCTGTATGGAAAAAGAATATCTCACCTGCCAGAGATAGAACTTTGCAAGCAAATATTACATTTAGAGTACTAGTATGAAAATGGGAAAAATACCCCGAATATTACCCTAAAACCAAGCATTCATAGGTAATCTGACATGCCATCCCCCACCCCCATTTTGCAGACAAAGCAGACCAAAACTGTACTGTATACGAACAATTATGGAAAAAATAAGTCTGGGTTTCTTCTATGCCCACGCATTCAAAACAAATGCAGTTCCGTTCTGCAAGAGCCTTATGTTTTAAATTCCCTTTAACCCCTAGCCTCCAATGACAACTTAACCAAGTGACATCCCACATCCAACCAGGAATCCTCCCGTCCGTCAGCACTTTGAGGGCTAAGTGTGTTTTCGTGGGGTAACACCTGGGAAAATCAACCCGAACTAAAAAATTCAGAGACATTATACTCCGATATATACCTTTCTGGGAAAGACGATAAACCTCGTCTTTTGCCACACTCCACATATGAAGTTTAGTTGCCACTACTGGCAAAAAAGAAGGTACTTTACAATTAGTTTTCACGATAGGCACTACAGTGGACCACCGTGACAAAAAATCTTGAAGTGAAAGCAGAGTCCAGGCATCCCATGGATGTGAGTAATTTGACGACACCTCTTTAAATGTAGTTTTAATAAAAAAAGAAAAATAAAAAACAACCGGATTAATCATGCCGAGACCACCCTCCTTAATCGGAAGATATGTGAAATCTCGCTTGACCGGGTTCAATCGGCTTCCCCACAACATTTGAAAAAAAAAATACTGTATAAACGGGTTTCCTGGTGCCTAGGTAAGGGAAAAACCAAACTCAAATAAAGAAACAGAGGAAGTAAAAACTTTTTGATTATTAACACACGTTTCTGTTTAGAAAATGACCAGTTTTTCCATAATTGTACCTTCGTTTCACCCAGCACAATGTGAGATTGCCAATTAATATCATTTAAATCTCCTGTCCCAAAGAAACAACCTAAAATCTTGATGGGCCCTGTAGAAATGGTTATCCGCCCAATCATGGAATCAAAAACCCCTTCTCTTAAAAAAACACCAACACTTTTCTCATAATTCATTGATGTTCCTGAAAGCTGACCAAACTGGGCTACTACATGCAATGCAACTAGACCTTCAGCTGTATCATGAAGCAGAAAACACATGTCATCCACGTAGACAGCCAAACACTGTGGCAGAACCTCTGGAGATGGAGATAAACTTTGAATGTGAGGATGATGAAGGAGTTCCCGAACCAAAGGGTCCAAAACAAAGGTATATAACAAGGGACTAAGTGGGCAGTCCTGGTGTACGCCCCCTACAGAAATCAATCCCTTCCCTCACTAATCTATTAACAAGGGGAACATTTGGGGCATTACTATATAAAAGTGCCACACAGGTTCTTATTTTAGTGGAAAACCCATACTGCCGTAGGACTTCAAATAAAAACCCGTGCCCCACCTTGTTAAAGGCTTGAGCCTGCTCCAAGGAAAGTAAATAACCAGTCAGTTTCCCCAACTATCCAAATTCACACACATTCTGTAGTAGGGCCAAATTTTGATGGATGTGTCTACCCGGAATGGAACATGTTTGAACTGGATGTACTTAGAAAGAAGCAACATGTTGGAGCCGATGGCATAAAATCACTGAAAAAATCTTGTAATCTGTATTCAATAAACAGATCGGTCTCCGATTCTCAATGCAATGCTTAATCCCTTTTTTATATAAGAAAACAGTCAAGGCATCCGAGAATCCACTTGGCATCCTTGAAGAGTCTAGAATCTCATTAAAAACAGAAGTCAGGATGGTGCTGATATCATCTGTCATGATTTTGCATGATTCATTAATTAAATCATCTGGGCCAGGTGAGATCCCTGACTTGAAATGCACTACTTCTCATCTAACCTCATCCAGGGAAATGGGCCTATCTAAAATAAGAGAATCAGAGGAAGTAATAGTAGGTGGGAGAAAAGTAAACAAGTCCTCCCATTTAATAGTGGGCTGGAAAGCTTTACCATGTTGGGATTGCAAAAAAACCCAGGCTATATGCAGCATGTCAGTATCTGCTGTGCACAGTATCCCCCTATAATCATAGAGGCCATCCATAAGTTTGCCGTCCAATGCTTGTTTGCAAGCCGAAAAAGGGTCTGAACTTGCCGAAGATTTAAGCCCATAAGATAATTCATCATGAATTTTACAAGCCTTCCCATAATGATAATTCCTCATGCTTTGTCTGAGCACAGCTATTTGTTCCTGTATTTGAACATCAGAAACTGAGGGAAATGACATTAATTTATAAAACTGTGCTTTGTGTTTTAAGTAGGCAAGATAATCTATGGACTGGGTATTAAAATGATAAGCCTTAGAGGTCATACGAAACTCCATTTTAGTATCCATCCACCAATCAGCCCAGGAATCGTATATCCCAGCCACCGAACGCCTCCTGTCCAATGCCTAAGATAAACATAACTGGAACCACTCAGTAGCGAGAACTGCTGGGTTCAGTTTCCACCGAGCCGGCAAGGCAGGAAAAGACGGTGGAATCTTAGAAAGCGAAAATCTTGCTTTTAACAATAAATGGTCTGAAAAATCGCAAGGGGTCAAGAAAAAAGTGGAAGGTAGTAAATATCTGGAGGAAAAAATAAAATCAATCCATGTTGCAAGGTTGCCACGTTTATAAGTGGACCCTGAGTCGGAATGAAGTGCTCTATAAGCATCTGTCAAGGAGGCCGTCTGCAGTAATTTGAACAAAGCATGAGAATTACAATACATCTTACACTGTATTGATCCTTGAACCTAATATCCAAACCACAATTGAAATCCCCGATAATGTGTCTAGCGGTAGACAGGTATTGCTGTATTTCCGTAAATAAAGCAATCCTGGTTGATTTAACCTGGGGAGCATAAATGTTGATGATACGGAGGAAAAACCCTCGGCAGACACAGTCCAAGAGCAATACCCACCCAGGAACTATGTCTGCCAAACCTGTAACTTGAACAAAGGGATGGCAGAATAATACCCCCACCCTGTCAGCTACATCAGGACCAAAGGACCAAAAAAAGGGTCCTGAATGCCATAATTTCCTGGAGTAATTAATGCCTGTAAGGGTAGAGAGACACGTCTCCTGCAGCAAAATGATGTCTGCAGATAAGGATTTACAAAAATGTAAAAGCCTGAGACGTTTTTTTGAATTCTTGAGACTACAAGAATTCAGGGAAACTACCGTTAAAGAAGCCAGAGAGCAGGACTATGACTTGTCCTTTTTACGCTTCCATCCTGACTTCTTCTTGGTGTCCAGCAATTCAGAACCTCCTTCATCATCACACTCCATCCCAGACAAAACCCCAGAAGCTACCGATAGATCAGATTCAGAGTCCCCATCTGCATCTTGCAGAACCTGAAAAGTGTTATGCGTGGTGGTGATAGGTGATATAACGATCTTTTTAGCATGAGACCGAGTCACACGTCTTGGGTGAGGTGCCTGAAACTCAGGGGCGGGGGGGCTAGAATGGGTATGGTAGTAGCAATGAGCCCCAGACCCTCTAGTGGCGGGGCAGCCTTGGAAGGTATGCCAGAGGAGCCAGATACCTCTCCCTCAGGAGGAGTTGAAGCTGGAGGGTCCGGACCAGGAGGAGTAGGGTCATGGGGGGCCACTTCCTCCGTATATGGCCTAAATCGGTCCTGGGCATCCGAAATCAGGGTTTCCTTATCTAGGCCACCTGAATTGTTCTGGCCCGCGTATGGACATTGATGGTAAGCATGTCCCTGGGTATCACACAGATTGCAGCAGAAAACATTACGGCAGGTACCACTGTCATGATCTAATTCTCCAACAAAAGCACATTTGATTTTATCACATGCACTGCTGAGATGGCGTGGGCTCCCACATTTATAACATGCCTTGGGTTGGCCTGGGTAGAAGCAGACACCTCGATCCCTCCCCAAGAAAAAAATATTTGGAACATGTTGAACCAAATCCCCCACAATATGCAGTTTTACCTTGAACTTCCAACTGCCTGTCCAAATGCCCTCCCCATCAATGACTGGTTCAGGAGGACCGAATACAGTGTATTTACTCTCCAGCCAATACAGAATGTCCCCCACATTTACCCCTTCATTTCCAAACATAATATGCACAGTTTTAAACAGTGGTTTCTTGATAGGGATAGCCCAAAATGGAGTCCATAAGGGAGTAGCTTTAAGAGAATCATACTTCTGCCAGAATTTGTCAAGACCCACAAATGATTTGAAACCTTATATCAAAAGTTTCTTCCCCCCGAATGTTAATCAGGGCATAAGTGTCTGATGCCTGAAAGTTCACAGAGCCTTTGAGGAGCCTGCATGCCACAAAGAATCAATCAGGCTGTTCTTGAAGCCCCCCTCCATACCTAAGGCGGACAGCATTCTGTCTGGGGGTCTGTTCCAGGCGATTATTGTGAAATAGGTCTGAAAAGCATGGACCTTTGTTAAAATGTTCTCTCTGAGGAGAGGAAGGAGGGGGGGAACATTCAATGTCCCGGTAGGGGCTCCTGAGTCTACCCCTGCAGTAAAAGATTGAAAAGTCTCACCAACTGAGGTATCACCTGCCTCTACCTGCAGTTCCAATGGTTGCACTGTCTCTGAAGACTCCTGAACAGCCGTGTCCCCAGAAGAAAAAGTAATTCATTCAGAATCCAGTATCCACCGGCCGTCCTTTCTCATCCATCCTGCATCTAGCAGGGCAGATTCCTTGCTTCAGTCCCTGGCTGGGAGACCCCCCATCGCTGCCAGTAACTTCCGTAGTGCGTCTCGCTCCTCCCCTGATGCAAAAGGCAATGTAGCCACATCAGGAGTAATCAAACCCGCTACCACCACGGGCGGTTGCTCTGTGTGCCTCTCACATGCCTGCTCAGTTTCCGGGCCACCAGCCACCTCGGGCTGTGCTGTAGAAAGATCCGTAGTCTCGCTCTGTTTGCATTCCTCATCTCCCGACTCTCCCGTGCTGCGGTTCACTCCGCACTCGCCTCCGGGAAACTCCCCAGGTTTACTCGAAACAGTACTCACCATATCGCTCCCATCCTCCTCCATCTGTGTATCAGCAGCTGTCCTGCCCTCAGCAGGTAAGACGTCCAGCTCCATGCTAAGCCGTGCTCCAAGTGGAAAAACGCTGTGTCAGTCGACAGGTCCCCCTACTGCTAGCATGCAGTAGGGGAATTTCCTTGGTGTCCTGGCCAAATTTCCCTCATTCACTAAAAATACCACCAACAGTTTCATCTGGTTCAAAGTCAATTGGCATTCATCTGTATCCCCCTCCCCTGGGTCGTGCCTGAAAATAGGCAGGATTTGTCTAGTGTACTTACCCGGTCAACAAAAACGAAATAAATAAATAAAAATACATATATATATATATATATATATATATATATATATAATTTATATACATACATACATACAGATAAGTGGGTAAATGCAATAAACAATAAGAATATAGGCAGAAAGGAGATTAGCGTCATTGAACCATGGTTGATATCGCATTGACAGGATTAAAGAGAAAAGTAGGATAGCAAGTGGAGATAAGGCAGGATAAAGGTCCATTGTCAGACTCGAGTAGAAAGTAAGGTAGGGGTCAGCATAAGACAGAGGGTAAAGGATGGATAGGTAGGTGAAGAATGAGCCATACAGAGTCTGTTGTCGGGGGTTAAAGACAATTACATGAGCGGGAGGAGGGGAGGTGGGATCGGAACAAGGATTTGAACCAACCAAGCATGGTTTCGAGGGTTATGCGGGGGGGGAGGGAGTGGAACCAAGAGGGGGCTCTATAGAGGAACAAGCACTGGCCAAGGGAGGTTTTGAGACTATTACTAGGAGGGTAGGTTTGAGTGAGCTCTGGGTGGCCTTGGTGGCGGGTGCAGGTAGTAGGAGGGGGCGGAGAAGCCGGGGGCAGTTTGGTCAACTGATATCTTTCTGGCTAAGAGGCTGGTTTGGTCTGTCATCAAAGTCTGGCCAGCTAGTTTGGCTGTAGAAAGTGCAGGTGTGGGTGGATTTTGGGCAGCCTAGGGCAAAGTGAAAGGTCTTGTTCAGGGCAATTTTTACTTGGAGTACAGCAGTATTATCAGCAGTCTCATGGATCAGGATGCCACAGTCTATGATAGATAATATTGAGAATGAGATGGTGAGTTGGAGGGCTTCGGGGGGAGACAGTTCTGATGACAGCATAGTAGGCCGAGGTGGGAGTTAACAGATGTACAAAGGAAGCGAATATGGTCATGGAAGGTAAGGGTGGGGTCGAAGGTGACTCCAAGGTACTTAAAGGTATTCACTTTTTCAAGGGGAAGCAAGATGGAGGTGTTGATGTGAAGGAGGAGTGTTTAAGTCTGTTTTGATGGTGTGCAAAGAGCATGACTTTGGACTTTTTTTGGTTCAGAACAAGTTTAAACTTGGAGAACCAGGACTCAGCCTCGGTGTAGACATCCTGTAGGGAGAGTTCTAAGGAGGCTGGGTTAGTATGGGAGATAAAGACGACAGCATCATCCTCATAGTGGAGGATATTCCTAGAGCATGCCTTTGGTATGGAGTTTAAGTAAAGGCTGAATAGGAGGGGCCCAAGTATGGACCCCTGCGGGACACCAGAGAGAACAGGGAGAGGTTTAGAGAGGGTGTTACAGATTTTGACCTTCTGCGAGTGGCCAGATAAATAGTCAGTGAACCAGTCTATGGCTTCCTGTGCCAGACCAAGGTGGGAGAGGGTAGAAAGAAGGAGGTTGTGATTGACAGTGTTGAATGCCTTAGATAAATCTAGGAAGGCCACACCAGCCAGCCTGGCATTGTCCAGGGCAGAGTGAATGTAATTGGAGAATTCCAAAAGGGCAGTAGTGGTGCTGTGGCCTTGTCTGAAACCATATTGTTCTGAAGATGGGAGGTCATATTTAGAGAGGTACTCAGTAAGTTGGTCTGAGGCTATACGTTCGAGGGCTTTAGAGAGAGGGGGAAAGATGGATATTGGATGCTAATTGCAGGAGGAGAGGTGGTCACCAGTTTTGTGGATTGGGGTAATGACTGCCATCTTCCAAGTGGTGGGGAATTTGCCAAGGCAGAGCAAGAGGTTTAGGAGGTGGGGGGGGAACCTCTTCTAAAGCCAGGCCAAGGATCCGAAGGTCAAAAGAGTCACTGCTATGTCGAGTGCTACTCCTGGCTTTGATTAGGAAGGGTTTGATTGCCATAGGCGTAAGGACATGGAGGCGAAACAGGGGGTGAGATGGGGTGGGGGAGGGGGTAGATGTGTTGAAGAAGTCAAGGGGGAGAATAGAGCTAAGATCAGAGAAAGAGGTATTAAGTGTGTCGGCGAACATCTGTGTACCATTAGTGATGGACCCGTTTACATTGAGTTGGGCCAGAGGCAGGGAGGTGGCTTTGCCATTGAGAGATTTCATATTTTCCCAACATTTGCATCCCAAACCCCAGGAAGAGGTTAAAGCAGCTTTGTAGTGTTCAGTTTTAGCTTTGTGGATGGCCCAAGTGCACCTGTTTACGTGCAGCCCAGTAGAGTTGTCTGTCAGTCGGGCTACCAGAATCTAGGGCTTTTTTCCATAGTTCATCACAACGTTGCATTAGATCAAGGAGGGATGAGGATATCCAGGAGGTGTCATGCCCTTTGACAATCCTCTTAGTGAAGGAGCAAATATACTACAGGTTTCATTAAAGGTGTTAATGAAGTAGCTCAGGGTGCCATCAAGGTCCTGGGAGCGATACAGAAGGGGACCAGTCACATAGAGCAAGATAGGATTTCAGGAGTCTTAGCTTTCCTGGTCTGAGCAATCTTGTAAGGACAGTTTTAGGTGGTGGTTTCTTAACTAGACAGGACCAGGTGCAGAGAATAGTGGAGTGATTGCTAAGGGCATTGGGGAGGACAGTGACATCAGTGATTTTAAGAGGGCAGTCAGACATGACTAAATCAAGTAAGGTGGTGGCCTCACTATTGTGATTGAGGCATGTGGGGCAAGTAACTAGTTGGCTGATATCAAGAGCTGCTAGAGCATCTTTGTACTGGGATGATGAGGGGGAGAGCCAGTTTATGTTGTTTATGTTGAGGTCATCCAGGGTAATTAGCTCTGTTTTGGGGGGGAGCTAGGAGAGATAGTCAGTAAGAGATTTGAAGACAGGTTTCTGGCCGCATGGAGGTATGTATACTGCTGTGAGTATCAGAGGAGCCCTGTAGGGACTAAGGGAGATATTGAGAGATAGGGCTTAGGCACCACTTTCAAGCTGGGGGGGAGGGCTTGAGCTTGGAAGGAATCTAGTAGGTAGATAGCACAGCCACCCCCGTGCTTGCCAATTCTGTCATTGTGGTATAGATAGTATCCAAGAATTGAGATGGAGGAGTCAGGGGTGGATTTGGATAGCCAGGTTTCCACTAGGGCGAGGATATCAGGCTGGTGTTGGGCTATCCAGACCTGGAGGTCATTGAATTGTTTTGGGAGACTGCAGATATTGATTGAAGCAATCCATAATCCTTGGGCAGATGCGTATGATTGAGAGGGAGCGGGGGGCCAGAGTTGGGGTGGATGTTCCCCGATATAAGGAGGAGCAGGAAGAGAGTTCTAAAAAACAACCAGCATAGGGTTTTATTATGAGCAGTCAAGATAGTCCAGATTTTGGTGCGTCGAGAGAGGTAGGTAGGGAGCGAAGACATGGGGTGGCAAGGATGAGAGACAGCTAGATGGAGTCACAGGGAGGGGGGAAATGGGTCTTGGAGTGGGAGAGGAGAGGGTGTGGGGGAGGATAACAGGTGAGTGTAGAGTGGAGGTGATTGTGTGGTGGAGGGGTGTGTGTGTGTGTGGTGGTATATCTTGGGGGGCAAGGGACAGAAGTGTAATAAGAAGGAAGAAGATAGGTGCAAGTAGGATGGGGGGGCCATAGTGGGTATAAGGGGTAGGAGAGAGGCAAAGGGGGTCGATGGACACAGGTTGGTAGGGCAGTCTTGACCGCGCAGAGGTAGGGTTCCAGACTACCATGCAGAGAGTACAAGGTTTGAGACTCACATGGGGAGAGAAAATTAACAAAATCTGGAAAGATGTGGTGAGAAAACTAGGGCAGAGTTAAGTAGGGGCAATGGGGAAGGGTAAAAGCAAGAGGAGAAGAGTCTAAAAGGTAGGTAAAATGCTGCCTCCTAGAGGCCAGGTGGTGCAATTACAGGAGGAGAGAGAGAGAGAACTAGGAGAGGAGCTGGTGAGAAGAAGGAGAATGGTGCAGGGAAGGCACAAGAGCCCTCTCGTGGTAAGAGAGGATAACCTGCTAGGAGCAGTTTAGACACTTAGTCATGGGGAGGGGACTATAAATTAAGGGACTCCCTTGGGGTGGGTGGGGCAGTCGATGCACAGTGTTGATGGGCTAACACTCCCACACAAGATGCTGTGCCTAGGAAGGAGCCGGATTACCTTTAAAGGGGCACTGCCAGCTTTGCCCATCCGTTACTTCACTGTACGCAAGTAGTGTGCCTCTTGGCACACACCTATCCAAGACCGAGTCTTCTATGTCCTTATACCTCAGAAACATAATAAAAATTGCCAGTTTTGCTATTTTTTAAAAGAATAGTTGGTTGGTCAGGGCAACAGAAACTCACCCATCACCGGAAGCATTAGCTGGACAAGATCATACGTCGGCCACAGCCGGGTCCCAAAGTGCAGTTTGGGATATAGTGAAGACAATATTTCATTAGAGCATAGCGTCCTTTCGTTGTTGTTGGTATGTACCAACAAAAAGTCGAAGCACCAAGAGTTCAGTAATTTTCTTTTTTAAAACGGTTCCAAAATCTCGGGCATGCACAAGCGCTACATGAGTTAAGATCCCGCGCATGCACAAGAGCAAGCTGCACTTATGCATGCACACGACTTCAGGCCCATTTTAAAAAAGTAAATTATTGCACTCCCAGTGCTCAGTTTTTGTTGGTACATGCCAACAGCAATTCGGGGACTTGCTATGCTCCTAATGAAATGGATTTTCTTCACTGCATGTCCCAAAACCGCACTTCGGGACAGCGATTGTGGCAGATGTGCGGTCTTGTCCAGCTAATGCTTCTGGGTGGCAGGTGAGTTTCTGTTGGTGCAACCAACCAACTAATCATTCAAAAAATAGCAAAACTGGCAATATTTATTAAGTATCTGAGGTACAAGGGCATAGAAGACTCAGTCTTGGATAGGTTTGTGCCAAGAGGCACACTACATGCATACAGTAAAAAACGGAAGGGCAAAGCTGACAGTGCCCCTTTAAGGGCTCCACAGTCCTGCTCTGTCCCCAGAGAGTGAACTCAAGCATTAATATTGTGGTTATCCTAAGACATGGTATCTCTAAGCAGGAATCAGTTGATCCTAAAGGAGTGATAAGGAGTTGTCCTGTCCCACTCAATGTCTTAAGTATTGATGGTGTCCCAGTTGGCACTACTTGTTCCTTTAGATGCCTGGGAGTTACTCTTGACCCCAGATAGACCTATTTCTACATATTCAAAATGTCTGCAAGGCAACAAATATCAAGCTTGGACTTGTATACCGGGCTTGTGGGTCCCTTACTGCTGCTACACGGCTTGCCCTTGCTAAAGCTTTATTCCTTCCCTCTCTTAACTATGGGTTGACAATCTTTACCCTTCCCACAGAAACTAGCCTTTAAATGGGATGTGGTCTATAATAATATTTGTTGCTTTGTGCTTGCTGTCCCTCGACTTACCCATCACTGTGATTTAAGCAATCAACTACACTGGTTGTCCCTGGATAATTATCGCTCATTTGTCTTGGGCTGCTTCACAGACAAAATTGTCCACAATGCCCTGTCCAATCTCCTTCAGCCAGCTCTACCATCATACTGGCTAAGGCCAGCTGACTTGCAACCCTTCTTGTCCCAAAAACTCGTACACTGTCAGGTGATCGTGCCTTTGCTGTTTGTGCCCCTAGATTCTGGAATACCCTACCTGCAACCATCTGATGTACCCCCATCCATCCATCTTTAAGAGCTACCTCTGGTTGCACCTGAAGTCTGCCTCAGCCTGTAACTGTTCCAAGGCTGCTTGATATCCCCTACCTCTACTTCAACCCTGTTGTACACCCTCCACTTCCCTGGTTTCCCTCCCCACCCTGAGCTCTAGTAAGGGGAAGTATCTACCCTGCGTGCCCTTCACCTCTGCACTTACCATCCTCAAAATGGGACAAATTGCACCTGTATTATTTCCATGAAATGTAACTATTGTTGCTTGTTCTTACCCTTGATGTATATGCTTATCTGTTCATCCTGTACCTGTTTATTTGTATCACCCTGCTCATTGCTTGTATTTCACATTGTTGCAATTACCTTGCACTGTTCTGTAATCCATGCTCTTGTTATCTCCCAGGTCATACCTAAAAACAGGCATTCCTTGTCTAGTGTGCTTACCTTGTAAACAAAAGTTAATAAATAAATAAGGTCTGTTAAAATAAGCATTTGTCAATGCTGAATGTTGTCTTGCTGGCATTGGCATTGGTAGTGCAGGAGTTAGCGAGATGCATAATAGGAATGGCAGTGAAGTACGGAACTGATGTCAACCGCACTCCACCCTGCAGAGACTGACAGGTACTGAAGTGTGCCTTTGGGTTGTCAGCCATAATGCTCATGCCATTTCACCTCACCCTACCCTGCAGACTCTGACAAGTGTCATGTTGTGATTTGGGGTCATCGTGCCTTAGGCTCACCCCATTCCAGAAGAAAATACATTGAGATGGGTGTAATATAGGAGAATGGGTTGAACTTTTCTTTCTTTCTTATACTTCTGTTTATCACCCCTGGACACCAGAACTCTCTCAGGCCCGACTCATCCCCATTCTACCATCCGCTGTGACCTCCACCCACCTCAAATGCATTACTTTCTCATGCAGAGCCAGGGGGCAAGCCTCACAGGTGATTGAAGGGGTGGAGGTAGAGGTCCAGCATTGGGTGTGTGGCAGTGGACACTGTGGAGCCATCTCCTATCCAGGCCAGAGGGGTATTTTTCCCTTTGTACTGGTTGCTCGCTCTATCCACCTTCACTGAATGTGTGGGCACATCCTGATGTCTGGTGCACAGCAACTCTGCCAACGTCAGCCACACTGTACCTGCAGTCCATGTTCTGCAGCACCCCTGGTCTCCACCAGGGGCCGCTGGAATGCCGCACAGTCCCCAACCCAACCCCCAAGAGAGGAGAGCAGCCCAGTGGGTGCTCAATCCTCTCCCACCCCTGCTGACCCCCAGCACCCGAGCTCGCTCCCAAACTCAAGTCGCTGGTGTGGAGCGAGGTATGACATCCAGCGCCTCAACCCTCAGTGCCACCGGGCCGAATGGAGTGAACTTTGGGGCCGAAGAGTCCAAGGCACACCTTGATGCCTGTCACTGGCTGCAGGGTGGGGGCGGGATGGATTGCATGAGCGTTATGGCCCACAATCAATAGTCACATCCCTGACGCCTGTCAGTGTCTACAGGGAGGGACGTTACAGTTAGAAACCCTAACACCCCGGGCATTTGTTGGTATTTTCACTACAAATTTTCAACATGGGCTTTTTGTGCCCCACCTCATGAAAGCATTTGGGACCTCCGCTCATGAACAGTGGCACTGTGATTTTGTTAATCTGTCTCGAACATTGATTTCCCACAGTGACTGCCCCATTCTGCACCAGATGTATGAAAACACATTTTGGGCTGGATGTAAAAAATGACAGCTGTACCATTCATAAGAAGGTCTGAAGAAATGGCAATGTTGAAAATCTGGAGTGAAAATATAAAAAATTCTCGAAGTTACGAGCGTGTGTAGAAACTGCGCAATGCACGATCGTAACACAGTCATTTTGCGGAATTGTTTCAACAAATTTTCAACATAGGCATTTTGAGACCTCCACTCATGAACAGTGTCACTGTGATTTTCTTACTCTGTCCCAAACGTTTATTTCCCACAGCGACCGCACCATTGTGCCCTAGATGTGAGAAAACACATTTCGGGCAGGATGTAAAGAATGACAGCTGTACTGTTCATAAGGAAGTGTGAACAAATGGCAATGCTGAAAATCTGGAGTGAAAATATTTAAAATTCTCGAACGTATGAGCATGTGTGGAAACTGTGCAATGCACACTCATAACACAGTCATTTTTTTTTGTTTGTTCACCAAATTTACAACATAGACTTTTTGGGAGCCCACCTCATGAACAGTGGCACTGTCATTTCGTTAATCAGTTCTGAAGGATGATTCCACACAGTGACTGCAAAATCACCTTTTGGGATGGAATAATGAAATGACAGTGACTGAGTTCATGAGACAGGGTCCCAAGAACCCCATGTTGAAAATTTGGAGGCAAAAGTTGCAAAAAATGGCCGCGATATCCACCTAAGTTGCCCCCCCCGCCCCATTAATGCCATCATACAGCTTACTGTGATTTTCTTCAGTTCATGGTCAGCTTTTGAACAGTTCAGATGTCTCCCGCTCCAGTAAAGATCATCATGCCGGGCACTGGAGGAAAGTATGGGGTGAGGGGGGTGTCGGGAGGTGGGACGCACAGAGGGTGGGTGCGGGTTGGAGGAAGGGGAAGCTCCAGATGCAACGACAGACAGTTTTCTTTTTTTTAGGAATGGACATTGTGGGAATGTTTTCTTTATTTACAGGTGAAATAAACCAACTGTTGAGCACACTGGGATGGGCTCCCAGTGTGTCCCTTGACTTTGGCGGGGTTCTGTTGGCCACAGTGAAGTGGGTTCCTAGTGTGGCACACAATGGGGTTGGAGTGGGGCGGGAGCAGGAACATGCCGACCCAGTCAACTTTGGGGCGATAGTGGACAATACCAACCATGAGGCACACTGGGTTGGGCTCCCAGTGTGCCACACAATCTTGAGTGGGTGTTATAAACATGCCAACAGGAGGACTGGGCACCCCCACAGTTGGCTTTCTAAGGATTGTGAGAGGTAGACAGCGACAGCTGCTGCCATGTTTATTGAAATGTTTCAGCAGGCAAGGCACGCCCTGCAATGATGGGGTGCTCCCTCATTGCAGCGGCAAAATTATTTCAAGTTAGTGGCACGCTTTTCAACTGCTGTCATAGACAGTATGCGCATTCATTGGTGCCACACAGACCAGCCCAAGAAAGCAGTGGTGCCATTGGCCACAACGCTGCCCACACCTGCTCAACCTCCTACTCCAGCAAGCTGCCACAAAATGTTGCTTTTGCTGCACGAGCAAGACAACATAAAAACTAATTATAGGGTGTAACAATATGTACATCAAAATGGATGTTCACAGTAGCACAGTAGCTTAGGAAGTAATATTTCATTATATAGTGTATGGTTGAATGTGGTTGTGTATGGAAAGTTGTTCTTCTGCAGTGGTGACGTACCCACTAACGCAGAATGACTTTTTGTTCTGCCTTAGTGAGGACATCATAATGCAAGGGACTCCAGCAGACTTGTGATTCGTCCCTTGCTGTGTGAGAGTGGTACGTGGGTGTGCTGGGCAGTAGCAGTTTAATCAACGGCAGTCGGCAGAGCAGATTTAAAATATAAAAAAGTGAGTGTTTTTTTTTTCTTTTTTTGTCACCATACTGTATGCTATATAGAACAGTGTATGGTTACAAATACACTACTCGACTATTCTTTTACCTCATAGATACAATGCCAACTTGGAAACCTCTCGAGCTTTGTTCTCGAGGTCATCAGTCGGCATTATATCCACTCGGTGGAAGAATAGCCTTGTAGTGTATGGTTACCCATACATTATCCTACTGTACAGTATATATTCTACTATTCCTTGCTTTTGCTGCTATGATATGAAACTGGAGTTAATCTTGCAGCTTTGACACCTAGTGAGGACTCTGAGACAAAAAGCTGCAGGGGGGCTCAGGTTAGGAACACAGTAACCTAGAATCACGGAATTGGATGACAAATAAGACTGTTTGACCCACCCAGTCTTCCCATTTTTGCCCTGCTCATACTGTTACCACAGATCCTACTCTATCTCTGCTCACTTGCTTCCCTATAATATTCCCTTTGTGCATATCCCATGCATGCTTGAATCCTAATGTTGTATTCATCCCCACCACATCTACTGGAAGACTGTTCCAGGCATCCAGCCCTCTTTCAGAGAAGAAGTGCTTCCTCATAGCTCTCCTGAATTTTCTCCTTCCAACTTCATTGCACGTCCCCATGATCTCATGTACCTTTTCCTCAGAAAATACTACCCTCTTGTACCTTGTTTACCCTGGAGGAATTTATATATAGTAAACATGTACTGCACGCTCTCCAGTCTAATTATGTAGCCTCTTTGATGTTGACTCCACAGCTGAGCATAATACTCTATATTTGGTATCACCAGAGTTGTATACTGCACAAGGGGAGCAAAACATCCCTTCCTGTAACTATGTATTTTTTTTAAATGTTTGCAATGATCATATTACAGTTTTTTGACTAGGAGGCTGAAGGTCCTGGTGCAGGCATGTAATTTTATTCCTAAGTCTGCTCCCCCTGGAGTTCGCAATATTTGAGTTGGGGGGTGTGGGTGATTGCCCCCCACAAAGGGGGGTGCGGTGGGCACAGCCCTCTGCATAAAAATGTTTTTTTTTCATCCATATGTTTACAGTAGTTGGCCATCGCTGTTTGCGGCGGTCAGTCTAAAACTGCTTGCTTTTGTGACTTAGGGAGGTTTTTTAGTTGCTTATTGTGGTCCACGACTTAAAAAAATCTTGCCCAAGTCACATAAATCTATCATTACTATGCAGCAAATCACATTTTTATTGTATTTTTTGTATGCTTGACTAAAGTAGGGAGGCAGTATAGTGCAGTGGTTGAAGGCTCTGAGCTGCAAATCTGGAGACCTGGGTTTGAATCCCACAGCCCCAACTTGCGTACTTTGTGACGCTGAGCAAATCACTTAACTTTCTTATGCTCCCAGGTTGCACCTGGAAACAAGCTTTCAGCTTAGTGTGTCTCATCTTGTTAAACAATTGGGAAAAAAAAGTCATGCTCCAGTTTCAAAATGCCACACATCAGTACTGTACTTTTCTTATAATGATTGTATTAATTTTGATTAGCAGTTGATCAGAGAAACTTACATCTATTTTCTATGTGCAGTTTGTGTGCATCTGTTGACCACTGGCAAATCAAATGCCCATTCAATTTCACATAGTAAATAAGCATCCATTTTCCTCACCAAATGCTAAAAAAATATAGGGTTGTTATCTGTTTGGTTTCACCTGTACTTATCTCCCTAACTTGTTAATGTTCATTTTTCATTCCTTTCTTAATTTTGTATGTAGCCTTTTTTTTAGTCATTGTGATTTGTGATCAGTGTATTGTACATGCATTCCCTGTCATTACACACAACAGCTGGCTAAAGAAGTGAGACTGTGGCTGTGCCACTGATCACATCAGACCCTCTTCTTGGTATGGCTACTTAGCTATGGGGGGGGTTGTTGGGTGTTGTACATGGTGCAGTGGGCTGGTAGCCACCGTGGAGGTAGGGTGGCACCAGGAGAAGTGCTTGATGGATTGGGGAGTATCATTAGACACCAGGGACTAGCTCAGCATGTTGAGATGGGTGAGCAGAGGGTGGGAGGTGCCACTAGACACCAGGAAAACCAAGTATATTATGGGGCCATGTGAGCAGTGGGAGGGGGGTGACGTTGGACATCACTGTTTGTACAGGCATGGGCAGTCGGAGGGTGATGATACCTCTAGACACTAGGAACAACATAAATAGTATGGGAACAGGTGATTGGATGGTGGGGGTGCCCCTAGACACCAGGGAAGCCATACGTATTACAGGATGGGTGATCAAGGGGTTAGGGTGCCACTAGACACCAGGGGTGGGATTGTAAGATTAAAAAGGGAAGGAGGGGGACAGTGTAGAGGGGGAATAGGGAAAGGCAGACATCCTGAACAAATACTTTTGTTCAGTGTTCTCAGAGAAAGGGGAAAGAAAAGGGCCAAAAATGATAGAAGCTTTGGAAGGAATTAGGTGGATACTAGTCCTTGTTTAGAGGCAATAGTCCTGAAGTGATTTGTTAATCTGAAGGTGGACAAAGCAATAGGGCTAGATGAGGTACATCCAAGGGTACTGAAGGAGGCTCAGGGAAATACTGGCTATATCTCTGGTAATTCTGTTTAACAGCTCACTGGAAACCAGAGTGGTTCCTGAGGACTGGAGGAGGGCAGGTGTAGTCCCACTACACAAACATGGTAGCAAGGAGGAGGTTGGCAATTATAGGCCAGTCAGCCTGACATCAGTGGTAGGAAAGTTAATAGAATCAATGCTGAAGGAAACAATAGTGTAATATCTTGAATCCAGTGGGTTACAAGACCTGAGGCAGCATGGCTTCATGGTTGGGGGGGGTCATGTCAGATGAATTTGACAGATGTCTTTGAATGGGTGACCAAGGAACAAGATCAGGATGGAGCAGTGGACATGGACTGCCTAGGTTTTAGCAAAGTTTTGAACACTCTTCCGTACAGGAGTATAGTAAGCAAGCTGGGTAGCTTAGGACGGGGTCCACAAATGGTAAACTAGGTAATAAATTGGATAGGGGATAGGCAACAGAGGGTGACAGCAAATGGCGTTCTCTCTGATGAAGGAAGGGTGATCAGTGGGGGTGCTTCAGGGATCACTACTAGGACCAGTCCTCTTTAAATTGTTTATAAGTAACATTGCAAAGGAGCTGGAAGGGAAGGTCTGCCTCTTTACAGATGACACAGATTACACTAAAATCTGCAATAGGGTGCACAATTAGTGGGGAGGAAAGAATGAGCAGAGACCTGAGAAAACTAGAGGGCATGGCAGCTGGGTCTCCATTCGAAAAAGTGCAAAATAATGCACTTACGGCACAAAAACCTGGTGTACAGTTCAAAATGAGTGAAGTGGTACTGGCGACCACCAAGCAGGAAGGAGACCTTGGCGTAATCTTGTTGGATGAAATAAAGGTGGCCAGGCAGTGTGACAAGGCAGTAGATGGGGCTAGTAGGATGCTGGGGTGCATATGAAGTGGAATCACCAGTAAACAGAGGAAAGTGGTGTTAGTCCTGTATAGAGTGCTGGTAAGACCCCACCTAGAGTACTGTGTCCAGTTCTGGAGACCACATCTCTGGAAGGAGATAGACAAAATGGAGGCAGCCTGGAGGAGGGCAACTAAAATGGTGCAGGGTCTGCATCAAAAGCCCTATGAGTAGAGACTAAGGGACATCAATATTTACACCCCCTGGGAGAGAGGTGATATGATAGAGACCTTTAAATACCTCACAGGGGTAAATAAAGTACATTAGGGAAATGTTTTTCAGAAGAAAAGGTGCTCAAGAATAAGGGGACATGCTATGAAGTTGCAGGGAGTAGATTCAGGAAAGATGTGAGGAAGTACTTTTTCACAGGAAGAGTGGTACATTGCTGGAACAGCCTTCTAGTGGAGGTAGTGGGTGAGAAAACAGTGGTTGGGTTAAGAATTCATGGAATAAGCACAAGGGAATCATAGTGGAAAGGAAGGTGGTGGGAGAAAGAGCTATAGATCAGGCACAAGCTGTAGTAATAGTGTACGTAGGGATAAATGGGTAGACTGTATGGGCCAAACAGTCCTTACCTGCCATCAAATTCTATGTTTCTATAGAAGTCATTAATAATACAGGGACAGGAGATCTGTATTGGGTGTGCCAGTGGACACCAGGCAGTACATTCCCGTTGAGGGTCCAGGAGTTCAGGGTATGGGGGTACACCATCGTGCCTGACAGACACAGGATGGGTGTACACCTGCTGCCACTTCCCATGAAAATGAATCCATAATGGGCATACATATGGCCCTGTAGCACCCTGCATGCCCAAGTGGGCTGATTTGCATTTTTCTGTTGAATATCACACCATAGGCTCCTGGTGCTATCTGTTTTGGGGCACATTTCCCTATGGGATGCATACAGCCTGAATCAATGTTGGGGCAGCTCTAATTGACTTAGCTCTGAATCGATACAGCTCTATATTCAGTTGAATAGCACCAGTGCACTATCCAATTGAATACAGCAACCTGTTGATTTGGGTGCAAGGGCAAGCACAGCACAAACCACTGTGCTCTGTTTTGCCCATAATTGAATATCTGTCCGTGTGTGCGTGTGTGTGTGTGTGGTGTGTGTGTGTGTGCGTGTGTGTGTGTGTGTGCACGTGTGTGTGTGTGTGTGCTCGTGTGTGTGTGTGTGTGTGTGTGTGTGTGTGTGTGTGTGTAGAATCAGTCTGTGTGGAGGAGCATGTGTGTATGAACATGTGTTTCTGTGAGTATCAGTCTGAGTGTGCTTGTCTACAAATGTGCTTGTCTTTACCAGTGTCCGTCAATGAATAACTCTGAATCTGCCTTTGGGACCATGCGTTTCTCTGTGTGATTGTGCATCTATCTGTGCAGTTGCACATCTTTGTGGGCATCCAGGCATTTGTGTATACAAGTGTGCATCTCTGTGTACAAGTGTGTCTTTCTGTGAGAGCACCAAGCAAGTGTTTGTGTTTGACCATGTGTCACTGTGTGAAAGTGTAAGTCTCTTGTACAAACTTTCTCCACATACTGTAACCTAGAAAACAAAAACAATCAAAGTACCAAAAGTAGTACGATGGCCACCAAACTGCTGTAAAGTGTTAATTAATAGCAGGAAATGTGAGACATTCTATGTTCAGTTTCCAGCTAGCTGGTCAGCCAGAGAAGACTGTCATCTCCCCAGGCACTATCCCTCGGTTCATTACAGCATTTTGTCTCCACCAGAGGTATCCTGTATATAGATACCATAATTCAAAGGTATAGGGTAACAATGATAATGTTCTATATATACATATTACTTCATTTATTTCATCAGTTAAGTCTTGTCAGTAATACAAAGGAACACATTTCTGCTTAACTTCTTTTCCCAGTACAGAGCTTTAACTGCATAACTGTGAAATCAGAATTGTGGTTCTAGCCAGCCCAGTGGTGCTGAGGGCTGAGGTCCTTGTACCATGCCGGCGACCCATGTTCAGGAACAAGCACAGATCATCGGGGGTTGGCCGGGGAGGAGAAGGATGGTATGCCCAATGGCTGCTGTCCTTCTCTGGGGGGGTCACCTGCAAGCTCCCACCATGATACCACCACCTGAGGGTGCTTGGGCGGAAGGTGCAGTATTGGGAGGCAGCAGTAAGGGGACAGGGCAGAAGTTAGCAGAGGGGCGGAGCAAGAGGCACATCTCAGCATGGCTCCTTGCTCACAGGCCCTCATTGCATGCCAACATCTGGGGTTGAACAAGGAAACAACCCCCTGTCTCTCCTAGGTGACAACTCCTCACTGCACACCCTTGGTTCGCCGGGGCGGACTCCGTTGTGCAGGTCCACTTCAGCACAGTTGTTGAGAAGGTTTAAGGGGGGATTCCTCCTCACCCCACCAGGGGGTTAACTTGGCATCAATGATCATGAAAGTGTGACCAGGCACTCTGGGGCAGACTCCGATGACGAAGTGTGTGTATGGGGCAGTCTGAGAGAGTGGAGAGAAGGGGGTAGTAAGGCACAAAAAATACAAGTAAAAAAAAAACAGAAATGTGGTTCTGTATGCATGGGAAACAAAACTCTTTTATGCTATAGCCAGGTATGTGGGAACCAACTTTTACTTTTATACTTTTAAATTTAAGTCCTGCTATCTGACCTGCTGGGAAGGAAGTGATGTGATCGGGATGGGGGATGTAGTATGATAAGGGCAGTGTACTGGTGAGGTGTACTACTGTACTGCTAATCAGCTACAGAATCTGTATCCAGGAAATAGAACCCAGCTCCATTCATGCCACCAACAAATAGATTACATTATTATAATGTATGGTGGACTGTTGTTACAGATGGAAATCCATCCATTTCAAAATGTTGTTATGCTGCACTAGCTACTTCAGCTAGTTTGTTGTGCTGCACTAGCTATGTGGTTAGTGCAACATAACAACTTGAAGGTGGGTGCGCATGTGTGGTCGGGTGACCTGCGATCCTCGGAGAACAGCCGCGGCAGTGAAACAGTCCCAGGAGTTGAAAAAAGAGCAAATAGAACATCAAGAAATTGAGCACACCTCATTGTATGAGTGACCATACACTATAAAAGATTGTGTATGCTCATACACTCCAAGGACATTTTTCAACTCTCGAGGTTTCCATGGTAAGAAGACCTCTTGAGCTGCATTCTCAAGGTCTCCAATTACCAGGGAAACCTCTCAAGTGAAAAATACCCTTGTTGTGTATGAGCGATCATACACAATCCTCTATGAGTCTGATGCCTTTCAGTACCACTGGTACTTTGACTAAATATTGTTTCCAACCATTAACAGTACTTACTTGCTCATATCACTAGAATTCGAGGGGTCAGTTCTGTCAAACCCAATTTTGTCATGCTCATTACATTTCATTCCTTAGAGATAGGGACCTGATATTTGCAGGGATTATCAGCGTGATAATTTTTTATTTAGTAGCAAACTGAAATCATTTGAGTGTTTTCTGGAGTTTGACAGGTCCACACATATCTACAATTTCAGTTTTGCACAAAACAATTGTCTGCTGGTTTCTAGAAAACAGTTTGAAATTATAGTTTTACACCACTGTCTCCTGCACTGAAATGAGAAACATATTGGGGAAAAGTCGTGACAAGCAAGGTCAGTGGTCCCAAAGCACCCTTGGAGTCAGGATTTGGAAATGTTGCTTGAAATGCAGTTATAAAAGTTATTTGTGGACTTTGTCTAAGTTACTGTTTTTATATTAGGTATTGTATTTTGAGTAAGTGTGAGCCCTCAGTTTATACTAACAGACATTTGAATTCTGATTTATGGAGGATACAAGCAATTGAAGGAGGGGCTGGCTGTTTCAGCAAATGAAAAGAAGAAAGCCAGGAAGAAGCATGGTAAGCCAAGCAACTGAATTCATTTTTGTTTGTAGTACTAAGGTAAAAGAGTGTTGACTAGTAGGTTTACATAGTGGGCAATGAAACTTGACAGTTTGTTAGGGATTGGGGTTAACTCACTGTAGTTACCTTGAGCAGGCTTTTTGTACAGTGTCTCAAATTCGAATAAGCAAACTAAGTAGCAAAAAAAAAAGAGAAACGTGAAATTGAGAAACCTATATAAGACCACATGCACTGTGGGGGTTCCCTGGGATTGCATGACAAATTTACGGGTATGAATTTTGAAAATAAATAAAAATACTTACAGTTGACTTCTAGCACAAGGAGTGCATCCCCTGTGCTGGGAATCCCTCCAGATGCTAAAATCTCATCAAGCACCAACACATTATTTCCAAAACACAGACAAAATTCTGGCACTCACTTTACATACAAGAGGTTACCAGCCAGCTTATTGCTGAAAAAAATCAATGAATTGGTACATCATAGTTAAAAATCAAAACAGGGCATAGGCTCATCCTATTACAACAGCCATACCTCTCAACCTCTCAGCATTAAAAATCATAGCATTGGCCTTCAAAAATCATATCAAATGGCCAGAAAGTGTAGCACTTTCTTATTTTAAACAATAATATGTCTACAGATAGTGGGTCCCATACAGTTAGTGATAAGGAAGTTTCTAACAACTTAATTCAATGATTTCATAATTTGTGTGCCCAGAAATAGCTCTAACATTATGAGGAACATCAGTAAACCTATGTGAAGTAAGGGTAAATTTGAGTGTGGAAATTATAGCGCTATGCAAAGTTCATAGCAGTTGAGGTATGACAACAGCGTCTGCCTGACGAGTTTTGGCCTTCCAATTAGTCCTTTATCAAAGGATGGGGCTCTGAACAAATGGAGATGAAGATATAGTCACATAGTGATGATATCATAATGACATAACATCACCTTAATACATTAACACTAACATAAAACACAATCACACTTCATTTTTAACCTTTTTTTCAGTAATACATTAAAATGTCATAAGGGTAAGAAAAATATCTAGGACAGAAAATAAACAACTAGAGGCCACAAACAATGGGAAGCAAAGGGGGGGGAGGGGGAAGGAAGAATGATGGGACAGGGAAGAGGAGAGGAAGGAATAAAGAAAAGGTAATTAGTGGGGGAAGCCAGGAAGAAAAGAAGGGGGATTATAGAACAACCAAATACATAATGACATAATATCTATAAACATGTTAAAACATTTATTATTAGAAGGGAAAGGGGGAATTTTTAACCAGAAAAGACACACTAAGCAATAACTTGTTTCCAGGTGTGACCTGGGAGCACAAGGACATTATGTGACTTGCTCAGGGTCACACACTATGCAAATGGTAGATGATGGGATTCAAACCCAGGTCTCTAGGTTTGCAGCTCAGTGCCCTTAACCACTACACTATACTGCTTCTGAACTGTAATTTGGACCCCCCCATATTTGTCTAGAAATGAAAACACCTGAAAAACAGCAAAGCCATTCCAGTGCAAATAAATCACTCCAATACAGCAAAATTAATACACAGTGAAACTTATTTGTGTATAACAACCCCTAGAGTTTAACCTCTAGCATTAACTTTGTTCATCCAAATAAGGACAAAGCTCAAAACCTGTATTGAGATCTGGATTCCTGTAAGCCTTCACATTGAGAATCTAGAAGGTCTCATGTTTGTGGACCAGATCATTGTAATTTCCTTCTCTTGGGTTGGCACACACTATCTATAGCCACAAAGGAGAAGACGTGCCATTCTGCACTGCCCTTCATTTTAACATTGTGGGCTGCAGTAGCATATGTCATATCCTCTCTCTCCCTGTTACCCTCATATGTTCCCACACACGTATTTTAAACTGCGGGTTGTTTTTTCTACATAAAACCCCTGCATACACAAGTTGCTAAGTAGATAATGCCACTGCTGTTGAAAGAAATATATTGTCTGATATTAAATCTGGGCTCACAGCTTATGACATCACAATCTGAACCAGTTTTCACATCTTTACAAAATAGGCAGTTTCTACAGGGTGTAGTATCCCTTCTTACTGGGAAACCACTTTTTGTTTTGTTGATCATCTTTGAAATGACTATGGACTAGAAAATTCTTTAAGCTCCATGTCTTCTTATGTGACATTCTTGGAGGGGTTGAGGTCAAAGGTTTAAGATTTGGATCTGCTGCTAGAGTATTTCAATGTTTCTTAATTATATTTTCTAAACCCTGTGCCTGCATTGAAAATGTCACAAAGTTGAACCTGACATCACTGTCTCCTTGTTTAGTATTGCTTTTAAGTAGTGCTTCCCAATGTTGTTTTTTTTTGTTGTAGTCATGTTTTTACTGCTACACCCTCTTTCTAGCAGTCTATTCTCTAAATTACAGTGGTAGTTATCTAAATGTTTCCTACCTCGAAGTACCTCGAGGTACCACTGAGGCAATTTGCATTGACTGTAATGTGATCCTGCCTCATTCTGCCTCCATATACCCAGGTATACCTCATTACTGAGAAACTTTTCTATGACTACCACTGTAGTTGTGCTGCTCTCAAAACCCCTCTCTGAGCTACAGTTTTTTTTTTGACCCATAAGAACTTCCCTTTGGGTATGTTTTTCATTACATGGGGGGATGGCAGCTAGATGATAACAGAACTGTGTTTCTAGCAACACGTTTTCTATGAAGGTCTGTAGCTTTTTTCACACTTGATTTCTTAGTAAGATTCAAGTCTAAATATGTCACACATTCATTGTGGCAAGTATAAGTGCCCATAGATGTGTGTTAGTACTGTGTAAATAGTGAACAAATTCCTGCAATGCTTCCTCTGTGACCCTCCACATCAGTATTACATCATCTATAAATCTGTTCCAGAATACTGTTTTCTCATGGAAAGGATTTCTATTCGCATCCAAAATGAACTAATTTTCCCAGGACCCCACATAAATGTTTGCCACAGACAGGGCACATGTAGCCCCCATTTCTGTACCGCTTGTTTTGCAAAAATAAATCTTTATTGAAAAAAAAAACACATTGCCTTTTAGCATATGCTCTAAACATTCACTAGGAACTCCATTGGAGGATAATTCTCTGCACTCCTCATATTGAGAAATGCTGCTATTGCATCCAATGTGACATCATAGGGCACGTAAGAAAAGAGTACTTCAATGTCTAAAGTTACCAATAGGACCCTATCATCGAGATTTACATCTTTTACCACATTCAACACATCATATGTATCTTTAATGTAAGAAGGTAGACTTTCCACTATGGGTCTCAAAAAAGAATTGAGGTACTTAGATATGGATTCTGTGAACTACCCTATCCTGCTCACATTGGGGCACCCAGGTGGATGTTCGAACAATAAATGGCTATTTACTGTTCAAACAGTAAAGGTCAAACAGTAAATGACCACTTACCATTTGAATGGTAAATACCATTTACTGTACAAACAATAAAGCTGAAACAGTAAATGGCCATTTACTGTTCGAACAGTACAGTTCAAACAGTAAATGTTATTTACTGTTCAAACAGCCTGTCTTGCATCTATTACAAAAATCATTATAAATCAAAATGATAATATATTTTTTCACCAAACCATCCAAAGGCACACCCTTGGCACACACCCAATCACTCTTAAATATTTCAGAGAAAAATGTAATTCTGTGTGTGCTGTACATGAAGGCAAAAACTCCTGTGTTATTCTATGGGGGAGGACTTCCATTTTTGGCTTTTTGGCCACATTATAGCTCAAAAACCATAAAGGTTGCCATAACAAAACTTCCCCATCTTGCAACACAGACAAAACGACATTGCATGCTATTTTGGGGGCATTTTTTGCCAAAAAAAGACCTAAGTTATTAAGGTATAAAAATTGAGATTTAACATTGAAGTGCTGTACCAACCCTTGTTTGTCTGCCTGTTTAATAATTATAAACTGGTTGCTTTGAAGATTTTGTAAAACCTCTACTTTCTTTGTTACATTACAAAAAGGCAGTCTGAGGGGTTAATTGATAAACTGCTTGAAGCCCTGTTCCACGTGTTCTTTAAACACATTTACAAATACATTGTGGGGGGGGGGAGGGTGGATTTGGCTGAAAACAACCTGGGTTAATATCTGGTACAGTTTCCTCATTTTCATTATGTCTTTCCACAAAAGAGACCTTTAAGTTTTCTTTACAATATGCTAGATTTAGATCAATTAATGTCTGGACATGACTGATAGGAGTACAGGGAACAAAATTAAGTCCTTTACTTAGGTGACTTATTTCAGCAGCAGTGTTTAAGTCAACTGATGACAAATGTATGACTTGCCTATTCAAAAAGTCTTGTTCACTCACCTTCACTGGCCACTGTAATGTCTGGGGCTGTAGGGTTTTGTTCTGTAGCTTTGGTTGTACCCTCTACATTCTTGTAGCTCTCCTTCTTCTCCCCCTCCTCATCCTCTTCCTTCATACTGATAGTATTCTCTTCTGTTGTTGAAAGGAGTATTCCTCTGGAATTGTGGTTGCGGGGTGTGTTGCCATCGCTGTTGGAGAGGTTCCTGGTATAAAAAAGGCCCCTTTTTGTTATCATGATTCTCTGATTCACTCAGATCGGTACTAAAGTCGAACAAAACATTTTTATTCTATTTTAACATACTTTTGGGACCCTTCTTTTTCCATGTATAGACTCATTATTAAACAGGCCGACAAAGGTGGGGCAGTGGTTGTACAAAACAAGTAAGACTATTTAGCTGAAATAGATCAGCAGTTACAGAACAAAGAGTTTTATCAATTACTTAACTCTGATCCCACAAATGATTTAAAGTTTTTCATTGATGAGACTATCCAACAGGCACTAACAAAAGGTTGGAATGACAAAAAAACTTGTGACTTAATAACTGTTAATGACCCTGTCAAAGCAACATTCTATAGATTGCCAAAGACACATAAGACACTTCATCCACCAGGGTGCCCCATAGTATTGTGGAAGAGGTGTATCAATGATGTAATACTGACGTGGAAGGGCACAGAGGAAGAACTGCAGGAATTTGTTCACTATTTACACATCACTAACAAACATCTACAATTCACTTATACTTGCAACAATGAATGTGTGTCATATTTAGACTTGACCCTTACTAGGGAACCAAATGGAGAAATCACTACAGATCTTTATAGAAAACCTGTTGACAGAAACATGATTCTGTTAGCATCTAGCTGCCACCCCGCCCCCCTGTAACAAAAAAAAACATAACCAAAGGGCAGTTCTTATGGATCAAAATAAATTGTAGCTCAGAGATAGGTTTTGAAAGCAGAGAAAACAATTTAGAGAATGGACTGCTAGTAAGAGGGCATAGAAGTAAAAATGCAGCTGCAGCAAAAAACTTTACCAGAAATCAAATTTGGGAAGCGCTACTTAAAGGCAGTACTAAACAAGGAGTCAGTGATGTCAGGTTCAAATTTGTGTCATTTTCAATGCAGGCACAGGGTTTAGAAAATGTAATTAAGAAACATTATAATACTCTAGCAGTAGATCCAAGTCTTTAACCATTGACCTCAACCCCCCCAAGAATGTCATATGGGAAGGCACAGAGCTGAAAGGATTTTCTAGTCCATAGTCATTTTAAAGATGATTGACAAAACATAATGAGGCTCCCAGTAAGAAGGGATGATACACCTGTAGAAACTGCCTGTATTGTAAAGATGTGAAAACTGGTTCAGATTTTGGTGTCATAAATTGTGAGCACACATTTGATATCAGACAACATATTTCTTGCAACATCAGAGGTATTATCTACTTAGCAACTTGTGTATGCAGGTTTTTTTATGTAGGAAAAACAACCCGCAGTTTCAAAATACATGTGGGGCAACATGTGAGGGCAATTGGGAGAGAGGATGTGACAAATGCTACTGCAGCCCACATTGTTAAAATGAAGGACAGTGCAGAATGACACACCTTCTCCTTTATGGCTATAGATAAAGTGTGTGCCAATCTGAGAGGAGGAAATTACAATAATCTGGTCCTCAAATGTGAGACCTTCTGGATTCTGAATTTGAAGGCTTACAGGAATCCAGGTCTCAATACAGGTTTCAACCTTCGTCCTTATTTGGAAGAAAAAAGATAAGTTAATGTTAGAGGTTTTAACTCTAGGGGTTATTATATAGGAGGGCAAATGTGATTCCACTTCACAAAAGTGGGAGTAGGGCAGAGGCAGGGAACTACAGACCAGTTAGTTTGACTTCAGTGGTAGGGAAAATGATGGAATCACTTCTGAAGGAAAGAACTGCTGAATACCTAGAGGCCAGTGGGGCACAGGACCCAAGGCAGCATGGTTTCATAGCAGGAAGGACATGTCAGACGAACCTAATAGATTTCTTTGACTGGGTGACCAAAGTAGTAGACCAGGGAAGGGCTGTGGATATGGCCTACCTAGATTTTAGCAAGGCATTTGACACAGTCTCACACAAAAGATTAATATACAAGTTAGCCAGCCTTAGACTGGGTCCCAAGGTGGTAGTCTGGATAAAAAACTGTCTGGACAACAGAACGCAAATGGTAATAGTAAACGGAGAGAACAGTGAAGAAAGGAGGGTAACTAGCGGGGTACTGCAGGGTTCGGTACTGGGACCGGTCCTCTTTAATGTCTTTATAAGTGATTTTGGAGAGCACCTGGAAGGAAAGGTATTTCTATTTGCAGATGACACAAAGATCTGCAACAGGGTTGATACACAAGGTGGGGTGGAAAGAATGAAAAGGGACTTGGCAAGGTTGGAGGAATGGTCAAATATGTGGCAGCTCAGATTCAATGCAAAGAAGTGCAAGGTAATACATCTGGGAAACAAAAACCCAGGGGAAGAGTACACAATGGGGGGGTGAGTTAATAACAACCACAAAAATCGAAAAAGACCTAGGAGTAATTACTGTATATCAGATGACTTAAAAGTGGGCAAGCAATGTAAGAAGTCAGTAAGGAGGGCTGGGGGATACTGGGATGCATAGGGAGAGGCATCAACAGTAGAAAACAGGAAGTTGTTATCCCTATGTACAGTTAGTGAGACCCCATCTGGAGTACTGCGTGCAATTCTGGAGACCCCATCTCCGCAAAGACATAGACAGAGTGGAGGCTGTTCAGAGGAGGGCAACCAAAATGGTGCAGGGTCTACACCAGAAGACATACAAGGAGAGACTAAAGCAGCTTAATACAGTGTGCATACCCTTGAGGAAAGGGGGACATGATAGAAACTTTCAAGTATCTCAAGGGAATTAACAAAGTACAACAGGGTAGTATCTTTCAGAAGAAGAGATGTGCAAGAACAAGGGGACACAATTCGAAGATGGGGGGGACGGCTCAGAGGTAATGTTAGAAAGTAATTTTTCACAAAGAGGGTTGTGGATGCATGGAACAGCCTTCCTGAGGAGGTTGTGGAGTCAGGAACAGGGGGAGAATTCAAGAATGCATGGGACAGGCATAAGGCAATTCTAGTGGGGGTAGGAGGAAGTAGGCTGTTGATTAACTAGAATCTGCAGCTTATCCATCAGGTAGGGAAATGGGCAGACTAGGTGGGCCAAGAGGTCCTTATCTGCAGTCAAATTTTATGTTTCTATGTCTCACTGTGTATTAATTTTGCTGTATTGGAGTGATTTGCACTGGAGTGATTTTGCTGCTTTCCAGGTGTTTTCATTTCAAGATAAATATGGGGGGTCCGGGTTACAATTCAGTTTCTACTATTAAGTGTTAACATGTTTATAGATACTATGTTTTTATGTATTTGCTTGTTATATAATCCCCTTCTTTTCCTCCCGACTTCCCCTACTCATTACCTTATCTTTATTCTTTCTTCTCCCTGTCCCACTCCCTTCCTTCCCCTTTCCCCCCACTTCTCGTTATTTGAAGCCTCCAAATGTGTTTTTTTTTTCTGTCCTAGATATTTTCCTTTCTGCCGTGACATTTTAATGTGTTACTGAAAGGATTAAAAATGAAATGTGATTGTTTATGCTTTATATGTTAGTTTTAATGTATTAAGGTGGTGTTACGTCAATATGACATCATCACTAAATGACTATTTATTAATGTCTGTTTGTTCAGAGCCGCAGCCTTTGATAAATGACTATTTATGAGTCCGAAACATGTCAGCCAGCAGCTGTTATACTGGGTGAGAGCTTACATTTATTTATTTATTTAAAATTTGGCAACTGGGAAAGGCACACTGAGCCAAGGCTCATTTCCAGGTGCGACCCGGGGGACAGGACAAAGGGATTTACAAATGAACAGAACTTTACATCTTTTAGACAATCATGGATTAAGTAGAACAATATACAGACACTGACAAAATACACATTTAGATTACATTTGCAATGGACAGAAATGTACAACATTGAGACTGTCCTGGAATACAGTAGAACAGTATACAAGATTGGCAAAATATGCAATTAAGTTACATTGCTGAGGTAGCATTTTCAAAGTGCATAGTACATGAAGTCATTTGTAAACAGTGTTAACATTGTGCATTGTTCACATTAGAGTTTTGACAAAGACAATAGTTGCACATGCCAGGTATGAAACTGCACGAAGTAAATCACTGGAGGATGAAAGGAAAGCTGAGAGATATAGAGGAAAAACAGGATATGAGATCAGAGGGACCAACCGAGAAGAATGTAGGAGAGAGAGAGCAGAGGGGCACAGAGAGTCAGGAGGAAGAGAAAGGGGAGAGATAGGGGGAGGGAGGTGTTGAGTGAAGGGGTCAAGGGGGGCCAGATGGGGAGCAGTTGCAGGGGCAGGAGGGAGGAGCTTACATTGTTGTTTAGCATGTTAAGAGTGGGTGCAAGGCAGATAGAGTGGGGGGAGATGATTCCAGAGATCCGTGAGTCTAAAGGAGAAAGTGGACTTGTGTGCTTGCAAGTGAGGAGATGGTAGATCGAAGGTATGGGAATCACAGGTTCTAAGGGAGTACGCAGATGAACATGAGGGGCCTAGGAGAGTGGAGAGACAGGTGGTGGGCAAAAACAGTACTTGCTGATAAAGGCAACACAGTGTGTGTGAGGCAACAGTTAGCTAGGAAGGGGAGGGCATGGGTAGAGTACAATGAGCAGTGATGGGTGCAGTAAGGGAGGTTAGATGTGAACCGAGGGAAAGTGTTGAAGAGAGGATCTAATTTATACCCCATTCTGATTTTTAACTATTTTTAACTGTGAGGCAGCATGGGTTCATGGGGGGGGGGGGAGAGTGTGGCAAACAAATCTGACTGACTTTTTTGACTGTGTCACTAAGACAGTAGACAAGGGCCTAGTGGTAGACATCCTCTATCTTGATTTCAGTAAAGCCTTTGACTCTGTGCCCCACAAAAGGTTGATCAGGAAGTTGGTGGATCTCAGGGGTTAGGGAAAAGATGGCCAGATGGGTGGAAAATTGGCTGAGGGACAAAACCCAGAGGGTGGTTGTGGGGGGAGAGTTATATGGCACTAGAGAGGTAATTAGGGGTCCTGCAGTGCTGGGTGCTGGGGCTGGTGTTGTTCAATGTCTTCATCAGTGACATTGGAGATGGCATTAAGGGCAAAATGTGCCTATTCATGGATGACACCAAGTTCTGTGGGAGAGTAGACACAGCTGAAGGGATATAGGACCTACACAAAGATCTGGAAAGTTGGGGAAGTAGTCCAAGATCCAGCAGCTTGGTTTCAATGCCAAGAAATACAAAGTTATGCGTATTGGGGCCAAGACTCTCAGGACATAGTACTATCTGGGTGGAGTCCGAGTATCTGCATCAGAGGAGAAGGACCTGGGAGTGACCTGAAGTACTCCACGCAGTGCAAGAAAGCAGCAGCAAAGGCAAACAAGATGCTGGGATGCATATCTAGGGGATCAGTAGTAGGAGAAAGGAGGTTATACTGCCCTTGTACAGGTCACTGGTAAGGCTGCATCTAGAGCATGGAGTTCAATACTGGTACCCACACCTCAAAAAGGACATTAACCTGCTGGAGAAGGTCCAGAGGAGGGCTACAAAGATGATAGCAGGTCAACAGGTTAAGGCATACAAGGAGAGATTGAGGGCACTGAACATGTTCTCCTTGGAAGACACGAGAGAGAGAGAGAGAGAGGGGGGATGTGATTTGGACCTTCAAGTACTTGAAAGGAATAAATAAGGCTGATAAAGAGAGTCTCTTTAAGCCGAGTGGCAACCATAGCATAAGGGGGCACAGTCTTAAGCTGGAGGGTGGGAGGTTTAGACAGGAGGTCAGGAAGCACTTCTTCACAGAGACGTTGGTGGACAATTGGAATGCACTGCCAGAAGAGGTAATCTCATTGAAGACAGTGGGCATCTTTAAGAGAGGCTGGGATAGGCATAGGGGAAGGTAAGGATCATGAGTAGATAGGATGGGAGGAGTGGAGAAGGAGGTCAGGGACATTAGATCAAGCAGTGGACCCTGCAATACGAGAAGACTTTATAGACCAAATGGCCTTCTTCTGCTGGCTTCTTCGTATGTTCGTATGTACCAATAAATTGATCTTTTCTGCAACAAGCTGGCTGGTAGCCTCTTACATGTACAGTGAGCGCCCACATTTTTTGTGTATTTTGGAACCGTTCTGTGTTTGGGAAGCACTACCTTCCTTTTGCATGCCTGTAAGCTGTTACTTGTTTCCACCAAAAGATCATTCAAAATGAGGGAATCACTCCTTCCACATGGACAGTCTTGTCTAGGACTGGCAGCCAATCTTTGGTGTCAGGAATCCCTTCCACTCCAAAACAACACTTGTTCAAAACCTGGAGAGAAGATAGTTCAGGAAAGAGCAGAGAAGGGAGGGGAATAGCACATACAGAGTTATCCATCACCACAAGAAACTGTGGCATGCTAGAGCAAAACTGGAAGCTGGGAAAGCATAATTATGCAAGGCAATGGCTACCACTGTAGTACAGGGGGAAAGAAGAAAAAGGTAAGAGTTATAGATCACCCACTTATTAAGCTGACTAATAAGTCTGAGGGACAACATGTTGATAAAGGGAATTGTGGTTAAGAAGAAGATCTGATGGAGGGGGAGAAAGAGGTAGAGAAAATGTGGCAAGGCAAACCATAGTTCATGGGAATTTGACAGTATGATTTCTTGAAATTATTGTGTGCAGAGGTGATAAGAATAGAATTGTCTGCTACTTCCCAGGGTAAGAGGAGAGGACATTGAGAGTGCATGCTCCCTAGTAAACCCTGATTGGATGTAGCTGTAGCCAATCAGGGGTTACTACAGATCATGCTCTAGGTTCTATTCAATAGACTGCAGTCGACCGAGGTGGAGGGAGGGATGTTCTGGTTGCCTGCCATGGAATCACATTTCTTTCACTTTGGTATAGGAGCAGGTGAGACTGGTAATGGGAGGAGGGTGGTGGGTGTCAGAGGGTGCTGTAAGGGCTATCTGTTTTACAGTGTCCAGCTGAGGTGGTCACCTACCATTAAACCTCATTCATTTAGCTTTTTGTGTTGGAGTTGGTGAGTGCCAGGGATGGGAGGATTGAAGTGGGTGTCATAGGGTGTTGTGGAGATACTAGTGTTTTAAAGAAGTTTGGCAGGGAAAGGAGAGGAGGGTTGACTTGGCTACTACTGACAGCCCATTAGCCCTTATAATGGAGCCAGTGTGCTGTGGGGGTGGGGCTAACTAGGCTAGCTGAATTAGAACTGCTACAAAACTGCTTCACAAACTTAACCAACAAGGGTCAGGAGGGGAGCACCCACCATGCCTGTACATTGAATGTAAATTTTACGAGGAATTGCTGACAAGGTGAAATCTCATAGTTTAGGTGTGCATGTGGTCGTCAAAGTGCATTTGCAACTGGAAAATGCAGCCACCGTAGACAGACACATACTGCATAAAGAACCTAGGCTATTATTATATGGCTTTAAAGGTGTAATGTGTTATGAGAAAAAGTGCATATTTCTTTTAAAAAAGAAATAAATATGCTGGCCCAGTGATGTTGAGGGTTGAGGCGCCGGACGCCACACCTCACACTACGCCGGTAACCCAGGTTCAGGAATGGACTTGGGTTGCCAGGGGTCAGTGGGGGATGGAGGATTTAGTGTCCCAATGGATGCTCTCCTCCTCCTCCTCGGTTGGGTTACCAGGGGTGCCCTGAGCACCCGATGCTCCCGGAGCCAGTGGAAGCATGGGCTTTCAGGGGCAATGGTGGCTCTTCGGAGCCGGGGAGAGGAGGACTCTGTGGGCACTTAGCAATGGCATGCATCTACATGTCACCTGCCTGGGCATACGTCCTCTGTGCCAGTGTCCTCAGGGACAAGGGAGAGAAAAAAGGGAAAAAAATCCATACATCCCTGGCCCCTGAGCAAGATGAACCTGGGGCAGGAGCTGCCTAGAGGGATGCCCTGGTGGACGGAGTAGGAGGAGGTACGAGGTACGAGGCCTCCTCTGAAGTCATGGGAGCCAGACAAGTGCAAAAAGAAAAAAAAAATCTACAGTTTCTCATTAAAATATGTTGGGCCCCTAAGAGCACCAGTAGTTGTTGAAAAAAATGTTACTGTATGGATTCTTAGCAATAATGTGTGCTGGCAAAGACAACAGTGTATTCATTTTTCTTTTCAGTTTGTTCCATTCCTGGATTCAGATATGTAATTTTCAAGTTTTTAAATGTTTCTGCTGTCTTGCAACTCCCACCATGAATAAATTAAACATCTTCGTGCGATTCTGTGTTGTTTACCATCAGAAATATATACTAGCATCATCCTAATACAGACACAGTAAGAATGTAGTACAGCACATACAGTTAAATAGTAACCTTAAGAAAAGTGATTTTAAAAATTGACAGTGGCAACAATCTTTATTGACTTGAGACAGTAATTACAAAATTATAAATAAAAGCTTCTTTAAACATGTCTGAAGAAATTTAAAAGAACCAATGTTAAACCCAAAGCTGTCAGAAATTCCTTTTTGCTAAAAAAAATAAATTTATGATAACATTTTTTGTCTATTAACAGATACGGTTGTGGTAGTTGAGATTTAAGCAATAATGGATGACAGGGTGGGTGCCCTGCCAGGATAATGTCGTGACTCAATTGATTGGTCATGAGGCCTCAGACCAACTGCATCCAAACCCAGAAAAGTGATGGTATCCCTATGACACATTCCCTGAAGTGCATTATTGCAATTACAAAAGGTCTCATAAAAATTACCCTTTTGAAACATTTTTTGTTTGTATGTAAATGTGTAGATGTATTAAAGAAAAAAGTTATTTTTATTTGACCTCTAGGCAGTGCTGCTGGTGATTATTTGCTAGTAGGTGATGTTGCTGGATGCTCTCCTGTTTTACTGTGCCCCCCCCCCCATTCTCAGTCTCTTTGTCTCTTTAGCATGCCCAATCAAGTACGTAGTCCTCCCTCTTCCTGGTACAATAAGCTGTGTGCAAGTTCCCAGTATATAGTACTACCAGTATGAGAAGTACAAAGTGGTAACTGAGGAAGGTGACTTAAGATGAGGATGTACTCACATGCTATGCTTTTGAAAAGAACATTAACTGTTTATGGTCACATTGCTGGGGGGGGGGTACTGTGAAGCCAATCCCACTGATGGTTTCAATTTCAGTTTGATTTTTTTATAAATGCAAACAAAATCAAAGCTTATGAGTACATGCATGATTCTAGCACAGTTTAGGAGTATTCTTGATGTTCTTTTGCTTGTTTTGCCACAGTAAGAGGTAAGTATTTATAGTTAAAAAAATGTTTATTGGACTTAAAAAATGAAAGACATGCCAAATGTCAACAACATGGATTTTTTTTTCTGTCATGTAGTCATGTGCACCTGACTTTCATACAGTGTTGTTGTAGTGGGATAACAGCGCTTCTGAAGGTGGGCACTGACCAATCAGAACCCAGGATTTTTCTTGACATTTAGTCATTTTTATTATGCCAATACCAAAATGTTATTGAATTCTTTTTATTAAAAACATAGAAATATGGGGCACATGCGCAAGTGGGGAAAGCAGATGGTAGCTTAACCTCCACTGCATTGCTCTCCTAATTTTTAAATCTGAAAAACACTCTTCCAGCCAGTCCCCAAGCCTCCAGACTGCTGATACCAGCGTTGGAACATCCCTACTAACGAACAACTGGGCTCAAGGGTGTAGCTACCGATACGCCTGGCACGCCATGGTGTGCTGTGTGATCAGCAGGGGATAGCAGGAGAGCATTCTAGTCTCTCCGTATTCCTTTGTTTTGTTTTTTTCCACGGGCTTTCCCGGCTGCTCCTTGTCCTCTAATGTTTAAGGGAGAAGGGGGGGGGTGGGTATTAAGCTCACTCAGACTGACACACCTACTAGCCCCATCGGACGTGATTGAGAACTGTGTTGCTACCTCTCAATCAGGTCCTTTTGCCAAGAAAAGGGGTGGGGCGGGGAGCAGGCGGGCTCTTTAAATGCCCTGTAAAAAAGCAGCATGGTCTGTTGTGTCGGGAGTTGGGACTGGTCACTGGAGAAGACAACAAGAAGAGGGAGATCATTAGGAGAGAGTTGGAGCCTGGACTAGGATTTTCGACATTTGGCAAAGAGTTGCGCTGCCTGGAGAGGGCGACCGCTGACTGAGTGAATTTTCGAACACGAAGTCAACAAGACGAGAGCCGAGCCGCCGCACTGCAATACACACAAGACAGAGTGGAGGACTAGATTGAGCCGAGGAGGCAGACTGTCCGACCTGACTTGAGTCCTGACACTGAGCTGAGCACTGAGTTGCTGCTGCAGGGGTCGGAGTCCTTTAATCTTCAGACAGCGACAGTGAGGTATGTTGAGTTGAGTTGAGCCAGGCTTAGAGTAGTGTGGTCTATGTGTGGCTGGTTATTCGTCTCCTGCTCCAGTTCAGAGTCTCAGACTCCAGTGTGATTGTGACTGAGCGGGCACTTAATCTTTGACTCTGAGTTTTTTTTTACTCTTTGTAGTTTGTCCTGCTTGCTGCTTTTCCATCTTCCCTAGTATGTGAGACAGAGAAAAAGAAAATGAGGTTGTAGGTTATGAAGGGGAGAGGAGGCGCGAATGCGAATCAGAGCTGGAGGTTTTTATTTATCCTAATCTGCTGATTGTCCTGTCCTGCTTCACTGCACTGTAAGTTCCATTTCATCTGCTGTTCCCTGAGGAGTAGTGGAGCTTCAATTTCATTCTTTATTTTGCTGCTTGAATTCCCTTTCCTGACTGAGGGGATGAGTCGGGGGGGGGGGTCAAAGGCCTCAGTCAGATTTTGCCTAATATAGCCGATGTGTGTAAATTAGTATTTAGAAATAGGAAACCATCTTCTTTTATATATTAAAAAAAAACTTAATAAATTAAACAGTAGTAAAATAGTTTATTATACTCATTGTATACTAGGAGCCTCCAGCCTAAAGGTTTCACAGTAAGCATTTGTTTGTCAAACCTATCATTTTAATTTACAGTTCTGAGCAGTGCAGATCCTGAGTGGGCATGCCAAATGGCTTTCAACTAGGGAAGCATTTTTTCCAATAACCATGGAACTTTGTGTTCTCATTCCAACTGAAAAGTGACTTTACTGAGCAGTTGAAGGGGAGGGAATGATAATGTATCTATATGTTCCCTTGGAAAAGATAAGTCCTTGAACAAGGGATACAAATTTAGAATGAACTGCCCCTAGCTACAGTATATACAGTACAGGTTATGTTTAAGTTTAACCCAATAAGATTGGCAGAGAGCTGTCCGTTAAAAAAGAAACTTACACATTTTTTTTGTTGAATAAAACCACTGATCACTTACTAAAAAATTAAAGTGCAAGTGTATTTTTCTAAACCTGTAATACAATTGTTTTCTACTGTTGATGGCTCTCCCTATGCATCCCAGTATCCCCCAGCCCTCCTTACTGCCTTCTCACATTGCTGGCCTACCTTTAGGTCATCTGATATGACTACCCTCAGGTCCCTTTCCATTTTTGTTGCTGTCAGTATCTCATCCCCCATTGTGTACTCTTCCCCTGAGTTTTTGTTTCCCAGGTGCATTACCTTGCAATTCTTTGCGTTGAATCTAAGCTGCCATACATTTGACCATTCCTCCAACCTTGCCAAGTCCCTTTTCATCCTTTCTGCCCCACCTTGCGCATCAACCATGTTGCAGATCTTAGTGTCATCTGCAAAGAGACATACTTTCCCTTCTAGTCCTTCTGTAATGTCACTTATAAAGACGTTAAAAAGGACCAGCCCCAGTACTGAACCCTGCGGTACCCCACTAGTAACCCCCTTTCTTCACTGTGGACTCCATTTACTATTACCTGCTGTGTCCTGTTGTCCAGCCAGTTTTTTACCCAGGCTACCACCCTGGAACCTACTCCCAGGCTGGCTAATTTGTTAATCTTTTGTGTGGGACTGTGTCAAATGCCTTGCCAAAGTCTAGGTAGGCCATGTCCACAGCCCCTCCCTGGTCTACTACTTTGGTCACCCAGTCAAAGAAATCAATTAGATTTGTCTGACGTGACCTTACTGCTGTGAATCCATACTGCCTTGGGTCCTGTGCCCCACTGGCCTCCAGGTACTCAACAATTCTTTCCTTCAGTAGTGATTCCATCATTTTCCCTACCACTGAGGTCAAACTGACAGGTCTGTAGTTTTCTGCCTCTGTCTTGCTCTCACTTTTGTGAAGGGGAATCACATCCGCCCTCCTCCAGTCCTCAGGTACCACACCATCCTCCCATGATTTATTAAAAAGGGTAGTCAGTGGTCTTACTAGCTCTTCCCTTAGTTCTTTTAGAATTCTGGGGTGAATCCCATCAGGCCCCATTGCTTTATCCACCTTCAGTTTTAAGAGTTCTTTCAGGACCCTTTCTTCTGTGAAAGGACTAATATCAACCCCCCTATCCAGAGTGCTCCTATTGACTGGATTAGGTATCTCCCCCTGCTTTTCCATTGTGATTACTGAGCAGAAGTATTCGTTTAGTATCCCTGCTTTTTCACTGTCGCTCTCTGCCCAACCGCCTTCCTCTTTATTCAGCCTCAGTATCCCTGCATTAGTCTTTCTTTGCTCCCTAATGTACCTATAAAAGGTTTTATCCCCCTTCTGCTATTTGCTATTCTGACTGCCTTCCCTGCTTCCTTACGCTTTAACTGATACAGTTCTCTGTCCTGCTCTTTCTGTGTTTCCATATACTTCCTGAATACTATCTCTTTCTCCCTTACCTTCTCCGCTACTTCTTTTGATAACCATAGAGGTTTTTTCTTTCATTTTTGATCTGTTTATTTGCTTCACACAGAGGCTTGTTGCCTCTGTGATGGCGGTTTTAATGTTTCCCCATTGTTGCTCCACTCCATCTTCTTGTCTGTTTGCTAGTGCTTTTCTGAGGCACTCTCCTATTTTGACAAAATTAGTCCTCCTGAAGTCCAGTACCTTCACTTTTGTGTGGCTTGACTCTACAGCTAAGTTTATCGTGAACCACACTGTTTGGTGGTCACTTGTTCCCAGATGGCTACCCACTTCAAGATCAGAGATCCTCTCTCCATCCCCAGTTGAGTACCAGGTCTACGATTGCTCCCTCCTGAGTGGGTTCTAAAACTAGCTGTCTGAGGCATGCCCCCTGTAGGGCATAAAGAATGGCCCTGCTCTTGGATGTGGCTGCAACAAAGGTGCTCCAGTTAACATCTGACATATTCAGGACCCTCATCAGCAATACCTCCCCTTTCTCTGCCTTCCCAAGGATGCCTTCAATCATTTTCTTGTCTATTTCCTCCCCCTGAGACAGGGGGTCTGTATACAACCCCTGTGTGGCTTGTGGAGCCATTTCCAGTCTCCAGGGAGACCCTCAGTGCCTCCTCTCCTCCCTGTTTACCCTTTATTTCTGTTGCTTTGATGTTTTGATCCCTTCCCTTACATAGAGAGCTACTTCTCCTCCTTTTCTTCCCTCCCTTTCCCTCCTGTAGGTTGTGTACCCTGGTATGTTAACATCCCAGTCATGGTTCTCTGTGTACCATGTTTCTGTGACTGCCACGATATCCAGGCATCCCTCTTCCATAAAGGCCATATCTGAGATTTTTTATTTAGTGTTATTGCTAACTACATACCCACTTGCCCAGGTATATCTTATAAATGAGTTCTCCTCAATGATGTTTCAGCTGGTAAAATAAAGATTGAGTCATAGATTGTTAGGGTTGATGTGTATTGAGACAATGGAGTAACATATAATTTGATGGCTGATGAGCATTATGCATGACTGTGTGAATGGACGTCTGTGGGACTGGCTACCTTGATATGGCACAGAGGCTTGTTGCAATGCAACATTGTAACGAAGCCAATCGGGTACAGAGGTTTGTCACAATGCAACATTGTAACTAAAAGCTAGTCTGGTGGCTGGCTAGTGTGAATGGGCCTCTGTGGGACTGGCTACCTTGATATGGCACAGAGGCTTGTTGCAATGCAACATTGTAACGAAGCCAATCGGGTACAGAGGCTTGTCACAATGCAACATTGTAACTAAAAGCTAGTCTGGTGGCTGGCTAGTGTGAATGGCCCTCTGTGGGACTGGCTACCTTGATATGGCACAGAGGCTTGCTGCAATGCAACATTGTAACAAAGCCAATCGGGTACAGAGGCTTGTCACAATGCAACATTGTAACTAAAAGCTAGTCTGGTGGCTGGCTAGTGTGAATGGACCTCGGTGGGACTGGCTACCTTGATGTGGTACAGAGGCTTGTCACAATGCAGCATTGTAACCAAAAGCCAGTCTGTTAGTCTGATACCTGTTGGTGGTGGGATGGTGGTGTGCTGGCATACAACACAGAAAATGACTCTAGCATCTGAGAGGGCATGGATGGTGGGGAAGGGGTAGCTCACCCTAAGGGGGGGTGGGTAGTGGTAAATCCACTTGGTGTGCAGCTCAGAAATTCCTGGCTACACCCCTGACTGGGCTTTGGATTGAAACTCCAAAGGGACAGTAAGAAATTAGTTATATAGTCCCATGCCATGCTTTTGATCCCTTGGGTGGAATGGCGGGCGAAGCAGCAATGGCACAGCTGGGCGCTGGGGTCCCAAAACACTCGACAAAACTAAAATCACTCCTGCACCAAGTCCTGAATGAGATAACAAAAAATAAAGATGAAATCAAGACTTTTAAAAACCCAGTGTCCAGCCTAGAGGACTAAATGAAGGCTATTCATCATAGAACTCTGGATGCCAAAGCATGCTTGTCATGCATCAACAAGAAGGGCTCTCACCACAAGACATGGATCCAGGAGCTGTAAAGAATGCTGCAGCTCCTGTGGAACCATGCCAAAGACTCCAAGAACAGGAGTCATAGAAGCAACTTACATTTTGCAGGCTTCCTGAAGGGGTCTGAACAAAGAGATCTCATAGCCTTTCTTGAAAGGGAACTACTCAGGCTCCTGCAATATGAATGGAGACAGCCCCTAGAAACTGAGAGGTCACACCTTATACTAACCCCACTGCCAAAAGAACATGGTAGGCCAAGGCCAATTATTGCCAAGTTTCTCAGATACCCGAAGGAAGAGAAAATCCTTAGCCTAGCAAGAGAGAGGGGCACACCTATGTGGAAAAGCCACAGAATGTATATTTTCAATTACTATTCAGCTGAACTAGCATTTAGGAGGAAGGGCTACACAGAGATAAGGAAAGTGCTGCAAGAGGCTCAGGTGAAGTACCACATAATCTACCCAGCAAATCTGCAGATCCTCAGAAATGGGGTGAACAACACCTTTGAAAACCCTGACAAGGCATGCACTGGCCAGGGAAAATACCCACCTCCAGAACGAGCGGTCAGCCCTGGAGAGTCAGAGAAGGGCCACCTAGACCTGTGCTCATTGGGAGACCAAGCTACAGAGTCACTTCTCTAGCCAAAATTGACCAAGACAATGATATGGACTGGCAAACTGTTAAAACTGAATGGAAGCAAAGGGGGAAACAAAAACAACCCCTTCCACAAAGAGAACAGACCAGGGCTATGGAACCGCAGTTGTACTTCCTCCGCAACAGGGTCTGAATCTATTGGGGAGCCCACTCCCAAAAGGCAAGAGCAGGAGTCAGACCTCCTACCTGCACCAACAACCCCGCTAGAATAAGACCCAAAGCTTACACAGGAGGAAAGGGACACCATTAACCTCCAGCAGGAGAGCATAGAAACTTAGAAAGTGACAGAAGATGGGGAACAAAGACCCATTTAGTCTGCCCTGAACCCTACCCTCCCTTAAAATTTCTTTGAGACAATCCCCATATGTCTATCCCAAGCAGATTTGAATTGCCCTACTGTTTTGGAGTCAATGACTTCAGCAAGTAGGCCATTCCATGGATCAACTACCCTTTCCGTGAAGAAAGATTTACACATGTTGCCCCTGAATCTTCCTCCCTTAATTGCATGCTGTGACCTCTTGTCCTTGTGGAGCTATTGACCAGAAAGAGCTCCTGGGTTGGGACTCTGTTTATGCCCTTCAGCAACTTGAATGTCTCATTCATGTCTCCTCTGTCATTGCGTTGCTCCAGGGAGTACATGCTGAGTTCCTCTAACCTGCATTTGTATGGCAATTCATGGAGACCGTGTACCAGTTTTGTTGCCCTCCTCTACACTGTCTCTAATCTGTCTATGTCCTTCCTGAGATAAAGCCTCCAGAATTGGATGCCGTATTCAAGGTGGGGCCTTATCAGGGACCTGTGCAGTGGCAGGATCAACTCCCTCTTTCTACTTGTGATGCCCCTACTTATGCATCCTAGCATTCTGTCAGCCTTTTGTGCTGCTTTTTCACATTGTTTGGCTACTTTCTAGTCATCTGAAATGATATCCCCTAGATCCCTCTCTTGCTGAGTGGCTGCTAGTTCCTCCCTTCCCAGATAGTAGACCGTCCCTGCGCTACTCCTGCCCAGATGCATAACTTAGCACTTTTTTGCACTGAGTTTTAACTGCCACATATTGGACCATTTTTCCAGCTCGAGCAGGTCACTTTTTATTTGTTCAACTCCCTGAATAGTGTCCACTCTGTTGCAGAGCTTCATGTCATCTGCAAACTGACACACCTTCCCACTCAGCTCCTCAGTGATGTCGCTTTTGAAAACATTGAAAAGTAATGGTCCCAGGACGGACCCCTGTGGCACCCCACTGGTCACCTCCCTATCCCCTGATGTTGCCCATCACTGTTTGAGTCCTCTGTCCAAGCCAACTACTCACCCATTCTACCACTTACTGCCCCACTCCTGTTTGCTCAAGATTATTTAGTAGCCTTCTGTATGGAACTGGGTCAAAGGCTTTGCTAAAATCAAGGTAGATAACATCCACAGCTCCCCCCGGTCCACCGTCCTAGTAACTGAGTCAAAAACCTGATCATGCTTGTCTGACAGGACCTTCCCACTGTTGAGCTGTGTTGCTTGGTGTCTTGCTGCTCAATTTCCTGCAAGAATGCTATAATTCTTTCCTTGAGCAGTGTTTCCATCATCTTGCCTACCACTGAGGGATTCGATGTGATAACAGCGTTCGCAGAAAGGCGATCACCTTTAGGGAGAGTGTACATCGTCGAAAATCAATTTCAGCAATGTACACTCACACCACAGAGCAAAAGGACACTGACAACATAGATGTACTTGTTTATGCGGGAGGCTGTGCCTCTCCCTCGGCACCCCACATACCTCCTCTACTAAAGGATTCTCAACTCCAAGGGGGTGCATGTCGGGGGGGGGTGAAAACAAAACCAAAAAATCCTTGACAGTGCAAAAATACTAATGCACCCAGAATCAAACCCAGCACCCACCCAACCCCAGCTTTCCACAAAGCCTCCACACCACACAGCTAGCTTGACAGCCCACTGTCACACTACACCTCTAAAACCCTCCCTGCCCTTCTGCCCATGGCACAGCGTACTCCCCCCCCCCCGTGCATGGGTACATATAGTGACAGGATGTCGCTATATTCGTATTCACCCTCCCTATCCAGCAGCCCTAAGAAGAGGCGCTGTTATTGAGTCACCCTTTTTGAAAGCACTCAATAGCAGATGCCCTCATCACGGGATATCCCACTGAGGTGAGACTTACTGAGCAGTAGTTTTCCACCTCCTCACTGCTACCACCCTTATAAATGGGGACCACTATTGCCCTTTTCCAGTCTTGGGGAACTGTTCCCTCTCTCAGGGATATGCTAAATAGATCCACTAGAGGTGCTGTCAATTCATCACGAAGTTCCCTCAGTATGTGTGCGTGGATTCCGTTCAGCCCCATGACTTTATGTACCTTTAGTTTTGTTAATTCTATCTTTACCCTCTCCATTGTGAATGGGCTTGTGTCTACCCTCTTTTTGCAATTACTATCTCCCTTTGGGGTGTGCCCATTTCCAGGTTCCTCCTTCTTAAAGACAGCAAAAGTACTCATTTAAGACGTCTGCCTTTTTGTCCTCTTCAAGCCTCCTCCCATCCCTGCTTATGAACCTGACAATGCCTCCTTTGTTTTTCTTTTTGTCACTTATATACCTAAAGAAGGTCTTTCTGCATCCTTTTACCCCCTGCTCAATTTCCACCTCCGTTTGTGCCTTTGCTGCTCAGATCACCCTACCTGCCTCCTTCAAGCTGCTCTTGTATGCCTCCCTATCCTTGTCACTATTTGAGCCTTTGTATTTTCTGAATGCTAGTCTCTTTTCTCTTATCACAGCTGCTACCTCTTTTGTGAATCATAGTGGATTTTTCCCCCTCATCTTACTGACCAGCCTGGAACATTTTTCAGTTACCTCTGCTACTGCATCCCTTATGTTTGTCCAACATTCCTCCACCTCACCTTTTGCCTTTTTTTTTGAGGATATCCTTAAAGCATATTCTCATCTGATCAAAGTCCATTCTCCTGAAGTCCAGGACTAGTGCCTTAGAGTGACTCATTTCAGCCATTGTATTGACCTTGAACTAGACAGATTTATGGTAACTTGGCCCTAGATGGCACCTCATTTCCACCTCCTTGACCTTGCTGCTGTTTGTGAGCACCAGGTCAAGGACTGGTATTTTTCCTAGTGGGGGCTGTGAAGAGCTGATTGAGTGCAGCCCCTCACAGGGTGTCTAGGAAATCTCTGCTTCTAACTGTGGATGCTGTACCGGAATTCCAGTCCACATCTGGGAGGTTAAAGTCCCCCATTACCACAACTTCTCCTTTCTCAGCCATTTTTGTATGCTTTCAAGTAGTGCATTGTCTGCGTCTGCCCCTTGTGAGGGAGGCCTATGTATCACTCCCAGTCTGAGGGCAGAGCAGTGCCCAGTTCAAGAGTGACACAGAGTACCTCAGGTTCATCTTGAGTTCTTTGGACCTCCATAGCTTTTATGTCCTCTCTTATACACAATGCAACTCCCCCTCCCCGACAACCCTTTCTGTTCTTTCTGAATAATTTGTAACCTGGGATAGCAATATCCCACTCATGGGTCTCATTTAGCTATGTTTTGGTTACTGTGACCCAGTCCAGTCCTGCTTCCACCATTGTGGCTGAGACTCTTGGGATTTTGTTAACCAGAATTCAGGCATTTGTCATGATTGCCTTCCAGAAATTGGCATCCTTTTTCCTTTGTTCCTTTGTGTTTTGTTTCCCTTGTGCGACCTTACTGTGCTCCTTTTGTTTTCACCTTTGTGGCCAAAGGGAGGTGTCCTTTCTAGTCTCAGGGAGGGGGTCTGGAGTTCTGTTTTCTTGCTCCCATCTAGCTATCACCTCCCCATCCACTATTTTAAACAACTGGCAAATACGTTGAGTTTTTGTCCAAGTGCCCTTACCCCCTCCTTGGGGAGGTGAAGGCCATCGAATTTAAAGTATGCTCTTTCCCACGAGGATGATGCTAGCTATCGGGTTCTAAGGTAATTGACAGAGATGAATTTAGCAAAGGATCTGCAGGACAAAAGAAAGAAAAGTGGAGAACAAAAGAGAACAGAAGAAACTTAACCGTTCTAGGTATAGTTAACAGTCCCACCAGTTACTGCCAGTAGCTGGCCATGAGTAGCTAATATCAGCTGCTTGTTCCCTGATAAGAGTGGAATAGTGTGTTTGGCTGTTTGTGAAAGCTGAGTTGATGACCCGCTTCCTAGGAATGACCAGACATGCAGGACAATAAAGATGGGGATTTCCAAGGGAGGGTGTGAATAGGGGGAGTGAGGGAGGGAGGGAAGTCCAAAGGTGGCCCTGCCACCAAAAAAACAAAATAAGAATCAATAGGGTTTCTTTCAGGTTGGGTATGAGCCTTGAATTGCAGGTCAGCCCACTACCATTTCACCTCAAACAGGAGAAAATTGTGAGTGTCAGTCCCTCTCTTGCATCACCTTGCTGCTGTTCCAGGTAGGTGCCTGTGTTGGTGGAAAAAGAGTGATATTACAACACTTTTAAGATAGTGAAAGCCTAGTGGGAGGATTCACTTCTCAGTCCGAAGCACTGCTGATTGCAAGCTGTGTGAGAGAGTCTGGTATCCATGGAGCTATGTGGCGTTTCAGTGGGGGAGGAGGATCCAATCCTCTGACCGGAGCTCAACTGACGACAAGCTAATTTAGAGAGTTTGGTAGCCGTGGAGCTATATGAAATTTCATTGAGGGCGGAGGATCCACACCTCAGGGCTGATCTCTGATGTCGGCTAACCATGAGTGTCAGGGAAAGTGGATGAACCGCCTTCACAGGCTGGCACACAGCAGACAGCTAGGAGAAGGTGTTAGAGTTGTTGATAGCTTCCTTCCCCATAGCACTTGAGTGTCTGACACATCATCACATTGTGGGCAGAAGCAGAAGGTAAAGACACGAAGGACTGTCAACCAGCACAGCCACTTATGGTAGCTGAAGATCACATATGGCCACCAGATGTCCCATGTCTGGTCCTGTGCTCCAGGGCGGCACTTGAACAAGGAACCTAACAGACGGTCTCTCTCTCTCTCTCTTTCTCTCTCTGTTTCCTGCTATGCAGGAGAGGGCTCTCAGTTTTCCTGGACTTTTCACTATTTCTCAGAGAGTAACCAAATACTGTTTTGATTCACTGTAAGTACCCAGAAATAAAGGGCATTATGTAGACTTTGCTGTTACCCCCATCATCCTCATCCCTATCCTCCCTTCACTACAGACCACCTAGCTGTGGACAAGTTCACACACATTCTCCCTCCCCCCTTCTTTCCCTTCCCTTTAATTCTACCCTGTTTTTCTGTAAAATGTGAAAGTATATAGCTTAACTCAAATATTGCTGCACTGCTTTGATTTAACCTGCACAAGGATTTAGAATGCAGCAGCTGTTTTCAAGGGCGGAGGAGAGCGTAAGGAGTGACCCCCATCCTCAATAGGCAAAGACAGCCTAGAGGAAGGTGAAGGAAGGGGGCAAACTGTTTAGGTGGGCAAAGACACCTGCTCCTGCTGTTACCTCCCAATCATCCTCATCCCCTGTCAGCCCTTTCCTCCAGACCTCTTAGCTGTGGGCAAGTTCATACACCCCCCTTTCCCTTCCCTTTAATTCTCCCCCATTGTCCTGTAAAATGTGAATGTATATAGTTTAACTCAACTAATGAAGCACTGCTTTGATTTAACCTGCACAAGGATTTAGTATGAGGGGACAAACTGTTTAGGTGGGCAAGGATACCTGCTCCTGAACATGGGACCCCTCAGACAGCACAATACTGTCCTCCCCCCAGAGCCATATGATAATCTAAATTAAAAGCAGAGGGGACACTCACTCCCATTTCCACATACCCTTTTACTCTCTCCTCCACTATGGCTCAGATAATTGATAATGACAAAGGGGATTATAGACCAGCACCATACCACCTTCAACTCAGGATTAACCCAGAATGGATGCAGCACAAGCCCCCACAAAACAACTGAGGAAGAAAGCTAACTGGCATATCTTAAATGTGGTTTAAATAACTAACAGAAATATAGTTTGATGTTGGTCAGGATAGGGGGAAGGTTTCTCCGTGGACCTCATACAACAGTTGAAGGGACAACCTGGTATCCTAGCAGTGGCTTACAGCTGCTCTGGAAGGGAGCGAGGTGTGCTCAGAAGGCAACATTATGTGATGGAAGATTCCGTCTCATGACAGCAAGGCCACAGCTTCCTTCCAGCTGCAGACACTGCTGCACGGCTGTACAAGTATGCGAGGAATAGGATTTACTCCTCATAAGACCCCCCACTCCCCTCCACCTCCATCCCCAACCCTTGCAAGGAACCCAGAGTTGTGGGGGAAGTAGAGAGGTAGATAGTTGGAACGCAGGAGAACAAAGGAGACAGTTTAATATCCATTCACTTACCAGCTCCTCTTTTTGCCCGTAATCTCCAGGGAAATCGGTGCCTCCGTAGTTGTAAGGGGACCCAGATGTGACAAGCAGTAGCTCAACACACATGTCCCAAACTTCAGGGACAGCCATTTAAAGGGGACATAGGGAGGGAAAGGGCGAGACATGGGGCAACCAATTTTAGAATGCTGAGGTGCTGCAGGACACTAACAAGTGGGATAGCACTCTCTCTCTCTCTCTCTCCCTCCTCCCTCTCTCTCTCTCTCTCTCTCTCCTCTCCCTCCTCCTCCCTCCCTCCCTCTTTCTCACTACATTGACCTGAGCCAACAGACATCAAGAAGGGATCCCCAAGGAAGGGGCAGTAGCCCTGAAGCTCAGAGGCAGAGAGTGTATTGGAGCTTAAATTTGCACTGAGCATTAAGCATCATTATTTTGTTATTTACACTAATTTATTTATGTAAGTCTGTTTATTATTTTAAATTTTTATTAAAAAATCTCTCATTGAATTTATGGTCCAAAGTGCTGTTTTTTATCTATAACCCTGACCCACCCGTATGGTTGTACAATGGCACAACAAGAGATTAAATGGGTCTCATGGAATGTGAAGGGCATCCAAACCCCAGACAAGAGGAGAAAAATCCTAGCCCACCTAAAGAAGGAGTAGGCAGGGATAGCTTTTCTACAAGAGACCCACCTGACCCAGCACGAGATGGCCAAGCTAAAATCAGGATGGGTGCCTAGGTATTTAACACCTCCCATAATTCTAAGAGTAGAGGGGTGGCTATCCTGATCCACAAAACCAGTCCCTCCCAAGTTGTTAAAACCTTCTCAGACCACAAGGGGGAGATACACCATAGTCCAGGGGACATTACTGGGACAAGAGGTAACTCTCTGCAATGCATACAGTTTGAACAGTACCCTCAGGAACCTCTCTCAATACTTATTGGAGTTACACACAGACCATCTGAACGCTGCTGACCACGGCGGGTGCAGGAACAAAGGGAGCTCCTGCTCAGGAGCACGTCTCGGGACTTCAGCAGCTACTTCCCCCAGGCAGGTCACCCCCCCACCACAGAACGCTGCCGACCGCTGCGGGTGCAGGAACAAAGGGAGCTCCTGCTCAGGAGGCTGCCTCGGACTTCAGCAGCTACTTCCCCAGGCAGGTCACCCCCCACACAGAACACTGCCGACCGAGCGGTGCAGGAACAAAGGAGCTCCTGCTCAGGAGCGCCTCGGGACTTCAGCAGCTGCTTCCCAGGTAAAAGGCCTCCCACATCGTGGCTCTGGGCGGCTTAATGGCCGTTTTCTGGATAGACTCCTTAGTTACCTAGCTCCACACAGCCCACTGATTGTTTCCGTGGACTCGGCTGTGGGGTGCTACCTGTAAGGGTGACTGGGTCGCTAACAACTGTACCTAACCTCGGCTAGACAAGACCGCGCCTGTAACTGGACTGCTCTGCTGTTACACTGATGTGTTGCTGCCTACCATGTTTGCATGTTACATCCTAGGTCTATCTGCAGTATTCGCTGTTGAACTGATAATATACCGATCTATGCCTGATTGTACTAGTGATGCTATTGATTTGTTTTGCCTCTAGTGTAATGGCTGAATGTTATTGATGTGCAATCTGTCATTTAGGAGGGGATTTACCTAACTGCATTGCCTCTGTAGCATTATATTGTAGCAATCTTGCTATGTAAAGCTGTATGGATTTTAGCTTGAAAAAATCAGTATTGTGTTATAACAGCAGGGTGGGGGTTTACTGGGCTTTGCTTCATGCTTAGTTGACTATCACTGCACCTGTGCATGTTCAGTCTGCTGCCCTAGCTAGCCTTACTCCATTTTCCCGCTGCATACTAATTACGCCTTCTACCTTTTCAGGCAGGTCACCCCCCCCAGAATGCTGCCGATCGGGCGGTGCAGGAACAAAGGGAGCCCTGCTCAGACGCTCGACCCCAGCAGCTACTTCCCCAGGTAAAGGCTTCCCACATCGTGCTCTGCTGCATTTAATGGCCGCTTGATAGATCCTGGCTACTCTAGCCCACAGCCCACTGATTGTTTCCATGGACTAGGCTGTGGGTGCTAGCCCACCCACCCACCCCAACCACCACCCCCACCCAGGGGCGGCCCTTGTCTTATTGGCTCCGGACGCCTACGTCACTTCCTGTGTGGTCTCATCACCTAAGTCCCCACTTTCCCATTTGCAGATTATACTGGGTGACCAATAGGTGGTGCTTGACTCCTCTCATCCCTTCCCAGCTCTCTATCCTTTCCTCCCTATACTACCCCTGTGTTCGTCCACTGGGGCTCCAAGTCCGTTTCTGTGTCTCTCTGCAATCCCCTCCCACTCCTAGCATGTCTGTCATCCCTGGTCCAGCTTGTCTCTCCCTCTCCTCCTTATTATATTCCTTGCCTCTCCTAGGACTACCTTCTGCCCACTCACTCAGCCACACCTGTGTCCCCAGTTGCCCCCTGCCCTCCCCCAGCCCCCATCCTCCTTCACACACCCTACACCCTCCATTCATCACCACCATCCCCTTGGCCTCCCTCTACCACCCCCGCCCACTCTTGTATCATATCACGTTAGCATTCCCTGTCTGTGGTTCCTGCCCACCCCTTGTACCGCCTCCCCAACCCCTTCCCTAACCGGCGAAACTTCTTCCGCCACCTCCTTCCTAGGGCTGCTCTCCTCCTTCTGCTCCTATCTGGCAATATCCATCCCAATCCTGGGCCTGTCCCCAATGGCTCCCCTTTGAAATCGACTGGACTGCGTATTGCATCTATAAATATCTGTAGCCTCCTCAAAAAACTGGACTCCCTACAATGCTGGGTGACTGATCATAATCCTGATGTGATTGCTTTAGTTGAAACCTGGCTGTCCAGCTCCACCTCTGATGCCCAGGTCTCTCTCCCAGGCTACTCCCTCCACTGGCTGGACCGGATCGGTAGGAGGGGTGGTGGTTGTGCCATGCATGTTAAAGACCCGCTCCTTGGTCTAGCCCTTCCTCCCCCTATCCTTGATTACAATGCCCATGCCCTAACTCTAAAGGTGTCACCTGCCCCTCCAGGGGTCCAATCTTCCTGACTACAGCTTACATACCGCCAAAAAACCAAGCTCAGGCACTGGGCCCCCTAATTGACTACATTACCTCCCTACCTAACCCCTCTGACCAAATCCTGGTAGGTGATCTGAATATCAATTGGCTGTCTCCCAAGGCATCCACCTCCCATGAGGCATTCTCTGCTATTGATCTGACACAACTAGTCTCACAACCTACCAGATTAAATCCTAGTACGGGCACTGGCACTCTTCTGGATGTGGTTCTCACCAACAGGCCGAGCCGCGTCCACAACATTCAAATCCTCCCAGACTGCCTTAGTGACCACTCCCCAGTTCTTTTCTTCTGGGCAACCTCCCTGCCCAAGCCCTCTGTTCACACCACCCACTGTCATCGGCTTAGACCTGGTGGGCTAAAAGACTTAAAACACTATCTAGCCTGCACTGAGTGGTCCCCGCTACTAAACACCCCTGATATTGACAAGGCACTTGCCTTCTTTGTCTACACCTTTAACTTTGCCTGTGACATTTACTTAATCTCAACCCCACATAGATCTAGTAAGACACACCCCTTGGATTACCCCTGCCTTACGCACGCTTCTCAAACAGCGGGACAACTTGTGGCACATCGCTATTGAAACTGGCTGCCCAGCTGACAGACAGGCCTACGCAGCTGCCCGGAATAAGTGTACTTGGGCTGTCCGCAAAGCAAAGGCCGATTATTATCATGCTTCTCTTACCTCCTCCTGGGGTAACCCCAGGTCCTTCTGGGACAATATCAAGCAGCTAAATGGTGGAGCATGCTCGCCCCCCATCGCTCTCGACATTGATGGGACCACCACTGACCCTGCCCTCATTGCAACACACCTCAACAACTCCTCACTGACCTTAGTGCAGTGCCCCATGCAACTTCTTCGATCCCCCTCCCCCATGTCTGCCCCTCCCATCTCCCGCCCCCTTCCACCTTTGCACTGTCACCACCCATGAGGTTAGGCCCTACTTACTAAAAGCCCTAAAGTGCATTCTATTGGCAATGACTCTTGATCCCTGTCTCCTACGCCAGGTCCTGGATCAGGTCATCTCGCCTGGCCACTTGCCTCTTTAATAAGTCCCTCTGCCTAGGGCAATCCCCACCGTCTGGAGGGTCGCCACTGTTACCCCTATTCACAAAGGTGGTGATAGGATGCCCCAGGCAACACCGCCTATCTCTATCCTCTCCCCCAAAGCCTTAGAGAAAATTGTTGCCAGCCAAATCTCACATTACCTCACGAAATATGATGTCCTCTGTCCTGAACAGCATGGATTCAGAGTTGGTCATAGCACCAATACTGCTCTCCTGGAGTTTGCTAACTTCCTTCATAACTCACTTGATGCTGGCTCCCTCGCTGGTGCAGTATTTATAGCCCTATCAAAAGCCTTTGATACCGTCTCACACCCTCTCCTGTTAGCTACCCTTGCCAGTGTGGGCTTTGCCTCTGGTCCAGTCTCCTAGTGCGCCGGCTACTTAACCAACCGCTCTCACGTAGCGGATTGGTGGCACTCTACCAGTACCTGCCCAATCCGCTCAGTAGTTCCCCAGGGCTCCATACTCGGGCTCTTACTCTTCTCTCTCTTCCTCAATTCCCTGCCCAACGCATGCGCAGGAAATATCCCACTCTATGCTGATAATGCAGTACTCTTTGCCTCTGACAGTAACCCCGTCTCACTCCAAAACTCCCTTCAGCGTGCCTACACCTCAGCTGAAACCTGGCTCTCTGACCACCGTCTCGTCATCAACCTTAAGAAAACATAAATCTATGCTTTTTACACACCCTCAAAATAAGTCAAGCAACTTTTCTCTCTCTGTCCACTCCGCCCAGAATCACCCCTTAGAACTTGTACACTCCTATAAATACCTTGGCATAATCTTCAATTCTGCTCTCTCTTTTCATAACCATGCCTTCAATGCACGGTTGGGTATCCTCTACTGGCACAAAAAAATACCTCCCCGCAAACTCCCTCCGCTTGGCTGTCACCTCTTCGGTGCTATCACTAGTTGACTATGGCCTTCCTGTATATGGCGCGGCAGACCAGACAGCCCTCCACAAGGTACGCTTAATGCTTAACAAAGCATGTCGACTTATTACCAGTGCCCATAGACTCACCCATACCTGCCATCTTTACTCCATGTCCACCCTACTCAACCTTGATGAGCGCCTCTTGTTCCTAACCTGCCAGAGTTACCTATAAAGCCCTCCATGGTCTATCCCCACCAGGTCTTGCTAACTTTATTCACCGACTCATCTCCCACGGTGCGCATCAGCGCCCAGCAAAGCTGCCTGGTCTTCCAAGGCACGGACCACCCAGGTCAAAGGGCTTTCCCCAGAGCCCCCTCCTGGTACAATTCCTCCTGCTGGCATCACTGATGCCCCCTCACTCGCTAGCTTCAAATACAGCCTAAAAAATCACTTGCTCACTTCACACTCCTGCCACTGCCCCTGACCCCCCCCCACATCCACCTCCGTGATGACAAAAAATAAAAAAGATCGCTTTCCTAATTCTTTTGGCAGATAACGGTGTTATGACACGCATCACCTGTAACTTGACTGTGCCTATTGTTAAACTGTGTTGCTGATTGTCTCGCATTGCTTGTAACTTGCCTGTGCCTTATTGCTGTACTGTATTTCTGATTGTCTCATGTATGTATGTTTTTGTCTTCCTTATGACGAGGTACCTTTGTAAATGAGCCTCTGGCTCAAAGGTTGTTAAACTGATGTTAAAATAAATAAATAAATAAATCTAGTTGTGGGGGAAGGGTGGACATGAACACCACTATGGATGACCTCCTGGATAGGAGTAAACCTCCAGGAGGGCAACCACCATCCTCCATCCCCCTTCTCCAATGCCCTTTGGGCCTTGGTTGAGGATCTGGACCTGGTGGACATATGGACAATAGTCCACCCCACTGGCAGGGACCACTCCTTCTTCACCCCACACAAGACCTCATCAAGGATAGCTAACACCCAGTGGGCGAACACCACATGTTCTAGAGGGAACCATTCGATCCATTCTAATCTGCGACCACACGCCAGTGGTGTTTACTTGGCTTCCACCTCTAGCAGCACAACCACAGAGGGCCACATGGCAGCTTAACACTGCCACGCTGCAAGATGTGCACTTTTGCGAAGCACTCCGAGAGGACATTAGAGGTTTCCTCTTAGACAACAAACCAAGGGACACCTCAGTAGCTATTAGATGGGATGCCCTGAAAGCTTTCATAAGGGGGAGATGCATATGTCACACCTCATACCTATGGAAGATGAGGGAGAAGGAGTTAGAGGATTGTAGGGATCAGCTAAGGACTGCTGAGAGGCAGATGTATAACTCCAAGAACCCCTCCGTGGATTTGCTTGCGGGAGTCACAGTCCTTCAGTACTAAATTAATACGTACTTGAACCAAAAAGCTGAATACACATTGTTTAGCCCAAAAGAAAGCTTCTGGGAATCTGGTGGGAAACCGGGGAGACTTTTGGTCTACCAGTTAACTCACTGCCTCCTAGAAACGCCTGTAGGCGTCAGCAAATCTAACAACAGTGTTTCCCAGAACGCCTACAGAAATCACCAACAGACTTCCTGTGTGCCCTAGAAATGTCTGAAGAAGTCACTCACATGTTTTAATATTACTTGCCAGCCAGAATTGATTAGAATTGACTGCATAGTACCATTAGAAAGGTAATGTTGTGCTGAACAACTTTGTCACTGACACTTTGTATGTATCATGTTCACTTTAGGAATTCTTCATATTTGTTTATGACATTTTGTCCATCTAGAACCACCTAAGCACTTTGAAGAAAACACACATTCTGGGTATCTCAGCCAGTATAAAACAAAAACTGAATTGAGCACAGTTGATTGCATAGAACCGTTGGAAAGGCAATTTTGTGTGCAACAACTTTGCCACTGATACATTGTGTGTATCATGTACACTTTAGGAGTTATATGCATTTGTTTATGGTATGGTGTGTATGGTTCAGATTTCTCCCTCAAACCTCACCAACACATCTTGACTCAAATGGGGAAAAAATATGTTTAATACTACAGAAATGGCTGTTTGTTTTACAAACAAATTATTAAAATTACATCTAATGTCTGGATGCTTAATCTGGTGTTGATATGTTACATGTTCCCCAACAAAAAAAGGTTTATGGTGCATTTTTTAGTGGAAAAATATTTTGTTTTGCTGTTTTGACCAGCACAGAAATAAAACTAAATTACCTGCTATTCCTTGCATACCACCATTGGAAAGGTAATTTTATGCTGAACAATTTTGCCACTCATACTTTGTGTCTAGCACTTATGGTTTTTGTGCTATTAGCATTTGTTTGCGGCATGCCAATTATGGCTTGATTTTGCTTAGAAAGGCCCAGGATTAACTGTTAACAATACACAGGAGACAAGTGCTGCAACTTCAGAAAGCTCCTGTGGAGACAATGAGTTAAAAAAGCAACAAGAACACTCCAGAATCATGGCAGTGAAAACAAGCATTTGTCAATGCCGAATGTTGATTGCGTTGGTCTGTTGAGCTCGCGCAGTGGGCCTCTGTCAGTGGCTCAGTCTGTTAGTCCCAGTGCTGCAGGCTGCTCTTTTATACTGGGCTGGTGTGTGCATTGGCACCTTGTTCTGCCGAGGAAGGAATACGCAGCTGTTCCGAGAGAGCTCCATTAAGGTGGCTCACTCCCCTGTGTCACTCACTCATTCTGTGTCTCCTGGCACTGCAGGCTGCCTTTTTGTACTGGGCTCCTGCCTGTGTTGGTGGCTTTCTACCCATGAAGAAATCCACAGCTGTCCCGGCGGGGAATCCGTTGAGTCGCTCAGTCCGCCTGTCTCACTCACTCATTCCGTTCTCCAGGCGCTGCAGGCTTGCCTTTGTACTGGGCTCCTGTCTCTGTTGGCGCCTTTTTCTGCCCACAAAGAAATCTGCAGCAGTCCCGACAAAGCTCTGTTGAGCTCGCTCACTCCCCTTCTCTCACTTGCTCATTCTGTTCTGCCGGCGCTGCAGGTCGCCCTTTTCTACTGGGCTCCTGCCTGCGTTGCTGCCTTCTTATGACCATAAAGAAATTTGTAGCAGTTACAATACAGCTCTGTTGAGCTCACTCACTCACTCATTCTGGTTTTCCTGCCACTGCAGGCTGCCCTTTTGTACTGAGCCCCTGCATGCATTGCTGCCTTTTTCTGCCCACAAACAAATCTGCAGCAGTCCCAACAAAGCCCCGTTGAGCTCACTGACTCCCCCTCCCTCACGTGCTCATTCTGTGTCTCCTGGCACTGCAGGCTGCCCTTTTGTACTGGGCTCCTGCCTGCAGTGGTGGCTTTTTCTGGCCAGCAAGAAATCTGAAGCAGTCCTGACACAGCTCCACTGAGCTCGCTCACTGCCCGTCTGTCACTCTTGCATTCCGTTTCTGCTGGCGCTGCAAGCTGGCCTTTTGTACTGGGCTCCTGTCTGCGTTGCCTCATTTTCTGCCCACAAAGAAATCTGCAGCAGTCACACTACAGCTCCGTTGAGCTCGCTCAGTATCGCTCTGTCACTCGCTCGTTCTGTTTGTCTTGGCGCCGCAGACTTTTGTATGGGGGTCCTGGCTGCATTGGCACCTTTGTCTGTCCACAAAGAAATCCACAGCGGTCCTGACAGAGCTGCGTTGAGGTCGCTCAGTCTCCCTCTCTCATTGCTCATTCTGTTTATCCTGGCGCTGCAAGCTGCCCTTTTGTACGGGGTTCCTGTCTGCATTGGCCCCTTTTTCTGCCCACAAAGCAATCCCAGCAGTCCTGACAGAGCTCCGTTGAGCTCACTAAGTCCCCTTGTCTCACTCGCTCACACTGTTTGTCCCACTGCTGCAGTCTGCCCTTTTGTACTGGGCTCCTGCCTGTATTAATGCCTTTTTCTGCCCACAAAGAAATCTGCAGCAGTCCTGACAATGCTTTGGTGAGTTCGCTTACTCCCCCTCCCTCACTCGCTCTCTCGTTCTGTTTCTTCCAGTGCTGCAGGCTGCCCTTTTGTACTGGGCTCTTGTGTTGGGGCCTTTGTCTGCCCACAAACAAATCCACAGCAGTCCCGACAGAGCTCAGTTGAGCTCGGCCACCCCCCCCACTCTGTCGATCTTAATCTGTCCCAAACACTGATTTCCCAGAGTGACCGTGCTATTGTCCGCAGAAGTATAAAAACATATTGTAGCCAGGATGGGAAAAATGACAGCTGCAGTGTTCATAACGAGTTGAAAAAATGCCACTGTTGAAAATGTGGCGTGACAGTATTACAAATTTACGAAGTTACAAGGGTGCGTGGAAACAGTTCAACGCATGCTTATAACACAGTCATGTTATGGAGTTTCATCACCAGATTTTCAACATAGGGATTTTTGGACCTCTGCTCATGAACAGTACCACTGTCATTTTCTTAATCTGTCCCGAACACTGATTTCCCACAGTGACCATGTTATTCTGCGCCAGAACTGTGAAAACACATTTCGGTCAGGATGTGAAAAATGACAGCTGTACTGCTTATAAGGAGGCATGAAAAAATGGCACTGTTGGAAATGTGGTGTGACAATATTACAAATCTGCAAAGTTACAAGGGTGCGTGGAAAGTGTGCAACGCACACTTGTAACACAGTCCATTGATGGGCTATCATCACCAAATTTTCAACATAGCCATTTTAGGACCTCTGCTCATGAACAGTACCATTGTCATTTTCTTAATCTGTCCCGAACAGTGATTTCCCACAGCGACCGCTCTATTCTGCGCCGGAAGTGCGAAAACACATTTTGGCCAGGATGGGAAAAATGGCAGCTGTACTGTTCATAAGAAAACCTGGGAAAATGGCAATGTTGTATATCTGGAGTGAAAATATTTGAAATTACGGCGAGAGTAAAGGCGCTAACCGCGCAATGCACGCCATATAACACAGTCATTTTATGGAGTATCATTACCAAATTTTCAACATAGGCATTTTAGGACCTCTACTCATGAACAGTGTCACTGTCATTTTCTTAATCTGTCCTGAACACTGATTTCCCACAGCGACCATGCTATTCTGCGCCAGAAGTGCAAAAACACATTTTGGCCAGGATGCAAACAATGACAGCTGTACTGCTCACAAGGAGGTGTGACAAAATGCCAATGTTGAAAATCTGGCAGCAAAATATTGTACATTCACGAGATTCTACGGCGTACGTAGCAACTGCATAGCGCAACGCTTTCGTAAAACAGTAATTTTGGATTTTTCCACAAATTTGCAACATAGGCTTTTTGAGAGCCCACCTCATGAACACTGGCACTGTCGTTTCGTTAATCAGCCTCAAAGAGTGATTCTGCACAGTGACTGCGAAACCACCTTTTGGGGCCGATTAATGCCATGACAGTAAAAGAACTAAAGAGGAGGGATCCCAAAAATCCCATCTTGAAAATTTGGTGAAAAAATTCCCCAAAATGCCCGAGATATGCACTAAAGTTGAAAAAACCCTATTCATTACATTATACAGCTTACCAGCATTTCCTCAGTTTGCAGTCGGCTTTGAAGAGTGCAGACGTGTTCCCAGTCCAGCGAAGATCGTCACGCCGTGCTCCGGAGGTAAGTATGGGGTGAGGGGTGGGGGAGGCTAGGTGCGCAGTGGGTGGAGTGCGGGTTGTGGGGAAGTGCGGGGAGACTACGAGGACCGTTTCCTTTCTTTCAGGTACAAGAAAGCGTTGCGGGCGCTTTCCACATTTTGGGGGCATGGGCACGCTGGGGTGGGCTCCCAGCATGCCACCAGAGTCTGGGGCAGCTGTAGCTGACAGGGATTGGGCACCCCATCGGCAAACAAAAAAGTTCTTTCTGCCGGCGAAGTTGGGCACCCCGTCGACAAACAACAAAGGGGGATTTATTTCTGCCGGCCAGGGACTAGGCACCCCGTCGGCAAACAACAAAAAGGGGATTTTTCGCCGATGGGGAGTGGGCCCCCATCGGCAACAAACATTAAGAAGATATTGTTTAGAATATGGCGGCAAGCTGCCGCCATGTTCACAAACTATACTAGATGTTACATCCCGCTTCTGCAATGATCGGTCTACTCCCTCATTGCAGCAGATGGCCGACGCTGCAATGACGAAGGGGCCCCTGATTGCAGCGGCTAATTTGTTTTAAAGTTGTGGCACTGCTGGCTGAACTAGTGTCAGCAGCACCATGCCACGGCATTGGGGGACGGGGGACAAGCCTTTGCAGGCTGTGGGGGCATTGGGCACAACAGTGCCACGCCTTCACAACCTGCTTCTGCAGAAACCTGCCTCAACATGTTTCTTGTGCATGCGCGCAATCAACATAAAAAGGGATGACCAACTTACTAGGGCAGGGGAAGAAATAAATAAAGAATTTTTAGACTTTTACACCCAGCTCTACTCCTCAGAACTCCTCCCCACAGAGAACAATCTGCAAGCATTTTTCTGACAGCTGTACCTACCTCAGTTCAGTCCACAAAACTTGGAGTGGCTAGACAGACCCCTAGAGTGTAAGGAAGAGGCCTTAAAAACCACAAGTGCAGGCAAAGCACCAGGAGCAGATGGCCTTCCAGCAGAATTCCTGAACACTTTCAGGGAAATCCTGCTCCCCCTTTAATGGAAACTCTAGATGAAGCCACAACCACTGGCAGACTTCCACCTTTCATGAGGACAGTGCAGATCTCCTTGATACCAAAACTTGAGAAATACCACATGCTCTGTAGCAGCTACCAGCCGATCTCCCTAATAATGGCTGACTAGAAGGTTTGGGTGAAAGCCATGGCCAACAGGTTAAAAACCCTTATTGGATATCTGATAGATAGGGACCAAGTGGGCTTTATGCCTGGCCGCAAGGAGACAGATAACACCAGGCACTTCCTAAACTTGCTCTGGAAGTCAAAACAAGTTAACCCCTGGGTGCCTCTACAATGGTTGGTTGTACTTGGAAAAACTAATAAAATCTTACATGGTAAAAAAAAAAAAAACAGGTTAACCCACCATCGCTCTCCTCTCACTGGACAGAGAGAAGGCGTTCAACAGGGTGGAGTCGGGATACCTCTTGGGAGCCTTATCGGCTTTCAACATCTGCCCAACCTTCAAATCCTAGGTACAGGTGCTGTATAATAAGGCCTCGGCCAGGGTGATTACAAATGGCAAGGCATCCAAACCTTGCAGATTCCACAAAAGCACCAGGCAATGCTGCCTCCTATCCCTGCTCCTCTTTACTCTTGCCTTGGAACCCCCCCTTAGACCATCCACCTCAACCCAGATATAAAAAAGGGTCAGGATGGGGGGGGGACACAAGACCATGGCATGTGCAGATGACATCCTCCTTATTCTCTCAGATGTACACAGATCCATTCCCAATCTCTTAACCCTGATATCACATTACAGCCAGCTCTCTGGGTATAAGCTGATTGTGGCAAATTCTCAGTTCATAGCCTCAGATCCTAACATCTTGTTGAGCCCAGCATATCCTTGGGGCCTACAACTTTCACAGAAGGGGGTGGCATCTTTAGGGATCACGTTCCACTGGAATCTTTCCCAGCTGGGGAAGGAAAACCTCTCTGCACTGCTGGCAGATATTGACAGTGACCTCAGAAGATGGGGACTCCTGCATATATCACACTAGGTTAGGGCACAAGCTTTCAAAATTATAATAGCCTCCAAGATTCAGTACATTCTGGATAACCTACCTCTCAGAATGGACCCCAGACTCATACAGCAGATACACAAAAGGATGAGATCCTTCTTCTGGGACCCCGGACCCAAATGCGTGAGCTGAGCCAACCTCACGAGTGATCACAATCAGGGAGGACTTAAACTCCCAGACTTCAAATACTGCATTAGGGCTCACTCTGCTGCAATTGGCCAGATCAGTGCAGACAGGAAGGGCTTCCCCAATCCCCAAATGGGTTGACTGTGAAGAGTCTGTGGCAAAGGCAACCCTTCTACATCTGGTCCAATTCTCACTGGCCCCCAAAAACCCATGTGGCCCCCCACACTTACCAACACCCAACAGGAATACAGTCATTCCTCAAGACAAGTAAGTGGGCCCAAGGAAGAGCAAAATTCTACCCTCTCTGGGACAACACCCACTTACGCATTGACAACAAACCCATAGCCAGTGGAGGAATGGGCTCTGTCAGGTATAGCACATGCCCGAGACCTCAGAGATGAGGCTCGAGGCACCTTAAGGAGCTTTCTACAACTCCAGCAAGAGTGTATTATACCCAAGCAGCAACACTGGAAATACATGTAACTCCACCATGCCCTGCAGAAGGTGGTAGGCCACAAACAGTGGGCAGGGGAGTATAATGAGTTTGATGTCATCCTGTGGCCAACTTCTGACAAACCAGCTCACAGTAGTGCTATCTACCAGTATGTACAGTACTAGGACTGACACCGGACCCCACTGTGGGGACACGCCACAGATGGTCTGAGGAACTCTGTCTGGACATTAATCTCAGGACTTGGAACCTCTGCTGGCAATCCCTGAGACTGATTGCTAAAGATACACAAAACATCTGTGCAATTCAAGATTCAGCATAGATGGCACAGAACCCCACAAAAGCTACATGCCTGGAGCCTAACTCACTCGGATAGGTGCTGGAGGTGTCAGGAAGAATGTGGCAGAATCACACATATACTGTGGTCCTACCGCCTAGTGGAAACCTTCTGGAAAAAGGTCCAGGAGGTCCTTGACAATATACTGACTCTCAAAACAGCTCTGTCCATAGCACTAGTCATACTAGGCCTCTGTACTCTCACACCACTGAGTACTAGTATCAAGGGATGAAAGAAAATGGCTGATGGATGCCCTAACCATCGCAAAAAGAGTAATATTAAGGCAAATGAGATCACAGCAGGCCCTTCCCCCCAGTGACCGAGTGGCTACTTGAGCTGGGAAGATTCGCTAGCTATGAGAGAGTACTGTACATTACCAGGCACAGACTAACAGCCTGCCAGAAGATATGAGGGAGGTTCACATCATCCACCTACTGTAAACTCCCCCAGGGGAACCAACACCTCTCCCTAAATACAATCAGGAGACCTAGCAAAGACACGGCCAGGGCCCAAGAACCTTCCTCACATCCCACGCCCCCCATACCTAAGCAGATAAGGGTAGTCTAGAGAGTAGAGAGCCCCCCTGAAAGACAGCTGTACAGGGGATAAACCCCACATTTTTCACAGGGGCTGCAGTCTCCCTTTCACCTGAAGGTCAAGGATGAGCTAAGGCATTCTTTACCTAATGCTCGAGACAAAAGAGTTTTTTTAGCAAAACCTCCAAGAACAAGATTACAGTAATTTAGAATGCTTTATGTTAGCAGAATTTTTGAAAGCATAGTTGTACGTACTGTAGGTATGTAGTATATTGCTCTCTTTAAAATTTCAAATTGTTAGAAGGAACACCTTTTAGACTGTTCATCCATGGGTAAACACCCAACCAGGATTTTCTTTTAAATGTACTGACAATCTGCATGTTGTAAAAGGACCCCGTATTTTAAAATACAAACTTGAATAAAAAGTTAAATACAAAAAAGAAACATAGAAACATAGAAACTGACAGGAAGTAAGGACCACTTGGCCCACTCAGTATGACCATTTTTTCCATTCCTACAGCATCACAAAAGACACTACTTGATATCCAGATCTCTTTCCCCACCTTACTTTCCACTAAGAATCTTGACCCCCCACACACTCTTTTACCCCCACCACATCTACTGGAAGAATGTTCCATGCATCCACCACTCTTTCTGTGAAGAAGTACTTCATCACTTTTCTCCTGAATGTATCCCCAAGCCTCACTGCATGTCCCCTTGTCCTTGAACATCTTTTTTCCTGAGAAGTGCTCCCCTACTGTACGATATGTACACCTCTGTGAGGTATTTAAAGGTGTCTGTCATATCCCCCTCTCCCTTCTCTCTTCCAAGGTGTAATATTGTGGTCTGCTAGCCTCTCCTCATGGGGAATTATGCAGACTAGAAACACAAAGACAGGCTCACACTATGGCCGTGCCCTAGTAAAAAAATGTCCAGACAATCTAAAACTAAGTTCAGTAACCACCAGTAAACAATGGAGTCAACTAGAAGATAGTAGACGTCCAAACAAGTACATTGTATTATAAAAAATAGAATAAAAAGCAACTTAGAGACTTTCAAGCAGCAGTGTGAACCCCAAACCTCCTTCTCTAACATTTTGCACCAAAAATAGCACTTTTTCAAAGAGTAAACTGCAGCAACGCCCAACACTCCTTTTATGCTCTTTGACCACCAGTCAGATAATAATCATCACCTGGTGTATTGCTTTACTAAATGTGTACAAGCAGCATGTAGACAACAACATACATCAGTAAATTTATAATACCCCACTTAATTCAAACAATGCTCTAATAAGCTATATTAAATAGGAGCTCTGTCCTAAAGTGCTGTAAATCTTCATTTTAAGTGGTAAGGGAAATGTCCTCTATCCAATAATAAGATCAGCTACTTTACAAAAATGGGAGCTGCACTATATATGTACTGTGGTGCAAAGCCTGCCTGACCACTGAGAACGAGAAGGCTAATCGAGTACACTTATAGCATTAATATGCAATAGCTGACTTGAAGGCAATGCTCCACAGTGCTATAAAATGTTATTTTAAAGGGGACAGAAAATTTGTGCAAATTGGTGGAAGTTAGTAATGTTTGTTGTTAGAGAAATTGAAGACTTGCCTCCAAATGAGCTATATTTAACTGTACCTTAATAAGCACTGATGTGAAATGTTATGTTTCCAATAGTTTTCTTCTTATAGACAACACTGTGCACAGTTCTCTTCATGGAAACAGTAATTTGGAGTTTCATCTATGTCACAATTTGTGTAGAGAATGCTAAAAATTAGTTGTTGTCCTATCAGAACCATGATTTGAGTTCTGTGCACAAACCATATCATTAAAACTCCAGAAGCAGGATTCACAAAAAAGCTCAAAGTGCCAGGGAAAAGTTTGTGTTGCACTCGCCATTGCCCAGGTGGAAAAAATGCTATTCACATATGAATAGCATAGGGCACTATCTGACTGTGAATAGGGATAGGTAGAGGTAGCAGTGACCCCATTACAGCTACCTCTAACACCACTGGCACTGCCCTGACCTGCACTCCCTGAAATGACCCCTCAATGAATAGCACCAGTGTGCTATTTGATATTCCCAAAAGCAGCCATGCAAATAAGCCCATTGGGCATGCAAGGTGCTAGCTGGCCATTTGCATGCCCATTATGGGCTCATTTACATTGGCTGTGGGTGTCCTAGTGCTGCCCCCTCCGAGCTTCTGCCTGACTCAGCCGTAGTCACTAATGGTCCAGTGGTCCCTTCCCTGTCCCGAATCGCCATTCCCATATAAAAAAAAATAACTACCCTGGTAGTTTTGTGATCCCTCCCCCCTCCCGATTCTCTGATCAACATCCTGTAGGTTTAAAAAAATGTTTCCCCTCGCAGTCTAGTGGTTCCCTTCCTCCACCCCATTCTCTGATCGCCATCCTGACAGTTTAAAAACTGTTTCGCTGGCAGTCTAGTGGACCCTCCCCTGATCTCTGACTGCCGTGCCTGTAGCATAACAAAAATCACCCGGTGGTCCAGTGGTTTCCTCACCCTATTCCCAATTCCTCTTTGCCATAAGATGTCACATTACCCTGGTGATCTAGTGGTTGCCCCACCCATCCCCAATCTGCCCGTATAGGGTTGTTACCCTCGAAGCTCCGGGGAACCATCCGTTTGTTCATGCTGTAACTTATTAAAGCACTCATAGCCACAGTCCATGTGTATCGCTGTTTTTTTGTGTTGCACAGTATAGTTTTTCCTAGTATCTAGTGAACCCCCCACGCACTCACTCTGTGAGGGAATGTCAACCACCCTGCTCTCCCAACCCAACTCAACCACCCGGCTGGCAACCAGCACAGTCCTCCTCTCACCTCCATGTCTGGCCACTGACTAAGCTCTCAATGAGTTCGTACTGTCTGCAGTACGTGCTCATTGACAGCAAGCTGTCAAACACTGCCAATGAGCACATACTGTAGACAGTACGCGCTCATTGAGAGTTCAGTCAGCATCGGGGACAAGGAGGGACCACTGTACCACCAATGACATTTTCTTATTATTATGACTGGGTTGGTGCTCGGCAGTACCTCCGACAGCCACAAGGGTTGTGCGGAATACCTTAAGGTCTCTGTTGGCGGTATTTTCTCCAAGCAAGGGTAACCCGCAAATCACCCTTGGGTGGAGAAAATCTTTAATAAATGGGACTGCACCCATATACAGGTCCCCTCCCCCGCATTTGCATTATGGCCCCCAAACTTTTGTCCCATCACAAACCCATTAGGGAGAAACCCAGTTTGCATGATGCAAACTGGGTTTATGATGGGGAAAAAGTTTATGAATCTAGCCCCAGATCACTGATTCTGTGACAAGAACTGAAACAGAATGCTGCCATGAAAACAAAACAATGTAAAATACAGTTTTTCATGTCACTTTTTATTCCGGTACTATTACATATGGCTCATTTAGGCTTATAGATATTATTTCTGTAAATGGGAATATTACAAACAGCTACCAATTAGAAATCATTTTCTGTCCTGTTTAAGTACAAAAACGGTATCATATCCCCCTCCCTCCTTTCTTTCCTGTGTGTACATAGTGAGGTCCTTTAGTCTCTCCTTGTAGGGTTTCTTATGCAGACCCTACACCATTTTACAAAAGATTGACGATGCAGTACACCTGCTGCATGGGGGTGCTCTATCAGAACAGCCAGTCCCACACTAACACACATAAACCAAATTAGGCACCTCTTCAGAAAATAACGCCCAAACTCTCAAATACAATCCAAATGATTTTGTTCCTTTCAAATCACCTCTGTGGGGTCCGTCCCAGCGCTTTGCCTATTCAATTAGGCTTCATCAAAGGGATCATGATGAAGATTAATTGAACAGGTGAAGTGCTGGGATGGACACCACAGAGGTGATTTGAAAGGAACAAAATCATTTGGCCTACACCATTTTAGTTGCCTTGCTCTGGGCAGCTTCCACTCTGTCTATATCCTTTCCAGAGGATATCCCATTAAAAAGGCACAGTGATTAGGATGCCGTGATTTGGGCGTGGGAATTGGAGTGCTAATGACTGCAGCATCTGGGTGTTTTGGGTCCCAATATCTTTCTAGTAATGGGAAATGTGTCTCAAGCTGCTGTTCAGGCAAGAGCGCTTGCCGAGGAGCGCCTCTTGTTTCAGCTGTTTCCTTTATTGTTCTGCAGTTTTCAGTGTTCTGTCACTTGCCTCAGAATATTACCTTTCTTCTTTGCAGGTGCATCTCTGAGTTGGTTATGTTATTATCCAGGTGGTGTGGGGGGAGATGTGCATTGTACAGGTCTGTCTTGCTTATTATGGTGCAGTAGTCCTGCCGGTTTTACCAATGTCTTCAGCTGTATTTCCTCACATGTTAAAATTGGTGCCCTAAAGGACTTTGCTGTCTTTACCTGTACACCATCATGGGTGATCCGTTCCAGAGATGTAACCTCCAGAACTTGATATGGTACTCTAGGTGGGAATCACCAGCGATTTATACAGAGACAACACCACGTCGTTCCTTCTGCTAGTGACACCCCTTCCTATGCACTCCAGCATTCCACTGACCTTCACTACCGCATTGTCACACTACCTGGCCACCTTTAGTTCATCAGATACAGTATGACTGCCCCAGGTCTCTTTCTCTACCTCTTCTCCCATTTTGTACTCCGCCTCTGGGTTTCTGTGCCCTAAATGCATGATTTTGCAGATTTTTGCATTGAAACCCAGCTGCCATACCCTTGACCACTCCTGATGTGTTCCCAGGTCACTCTGCATTCTTTCCAACCCCCTGGAATGTCCTCTCTATTGCATATTTTGGTACCATCCACTAAGAGGCAGACCTTCCCTTCCAGCTCATTTGCAATATTATTTATAAAGACATTAAAGAGGACCAGTCCTAGTACTAAGCCCTGAGGCACCCTGCTGGTCATCTTTCCTTCTCAGAGTGATCTCTATTTACCACACCCTCTGTCACCTATCCTTTAACCAATTTCTTATCCAGGTTAACACCTTTGAACCCCCCCCAAGCTGCTCAGTTTCCTTATGAGTCTCCCGTGTGGAACGGTGTTGAAAGCCTTACTGAAATCTGGGTAGGCCATGTTCATCCCTTCACCTTGATTTTTTTCCCTGGTCACCCACTCAAAGACATAAATCAGATTTGTTTGACATGACCTCTATCAATGAATTCATGCTACCTGAGGTTTTGTAACTCGTTGGATTCAAGATACTCCACAATCTGTTCCTTCAGAAGTGTCTCCATTAACTTCTCCTCCACTGATGTCAGGCTGTCTAACCTATAGTTATTAGCCTCCTTCCTGTTACCACTTATGTGAAGCAGGGCTACCTCTGTCCTCTCCAGTCCTCAGGAACCACTCCTGATTCCAGTGAGCTGTTAAACAGGACTGCTGGAGGTGCAGTCAGTACCTCTCTGAGCTCACTCAGTGTCCTTTAATGCACCCCATCGCTTCGTCCACTTTCAAATTTGCGAGTCCCTTCGGAACTCTTTCCTCTGAAAAAGAACTAGTGTCTACCTCCCTCCAATGCCCTTCTCTTTCTCCTTCCTCTGTGAACACTGAACAAGAGTATTTGTTCGGGATATCTGCTTTTTCCTGGTCCTCTTCTGCACAGTACCCCATTTTTCTTCTTAACTTTATCTCGCTCTTTTCACTTACAATGTATATCTAAAAAATGTCTTGTTCCCTTCTCTTACCCCTTGGGCTATTCTCTCTTCAGTTTCCACCTTCATGCCCCTTACTGCTTTCTCCACTACCCTCTGTTTCTCCTGATACACCTCCCTTTCCTACTCCCTCAGCATCTCCTTATACCTTCTAAATGCTACTGTTTTAGTCTTTACCCCTTCAATCATTTACTTAGTACTATACTTGGTAGGTAGAAAGAAGAAGGCATTAGCATATTGGTTTTGTCTTCCGACTCAGTGGGGCCACCTTGTGAAGCCTTTAGATAAGGCCCTAGGCGGCCATTTTGAATAAGGTTAAACATAAAAGCATTCGATTCACATATGCGCTCCAGGGCTGGGTGAGGAGGTAATCGTCTACTCTGATTTTAAATGTCTATGGAATCAGCAGACACTAATTCGTAAGGCAGTGTGTTCCAAAGCTTTACCACTCTTTGTGTAAAATAACATCTTCTATTGTTTCTCTTTGAAAGTTCCATTTTGATCTGCTTGTTATTTATTTATTTATATGAATTTTGGTAACCGGGTGAGCCCACTGAGACATTGCAGTCCATTTTTCAGGGGTGACCAGGGAAGTGCAATGCATTGAAAGTACATCACAATTGACAGAGAAAGTGCTGATTACATTCATTTGGATTACAATTATTACAGGACTCTACAAGCTCACAATATTTATTTATTGAATTTTGTTGACCCAGTAAGCCCACTGGGCCTAGAAGTCCCTTTTTCAGGGGCAACAGGGTGGAGGGGGGATACAGATGGTAAGCAACTGAAACTGAACCAGATTAAGTTGTTGGTGGTATTTTTAGTGAATGGGAGAAATTTGGCCAGGACACCGGGAAAATTCTCCTACTCTTCTGCAGAGGGCGCTGAAGCACTGCAGGAGAGATGGAGGATCTCAGTAGACCTCGAGAGGGTGTATGGGGATGGTCGTGCTCTAGAAGCTATGGTAGAACCTTTAGAGCTGAATGCGGAGGTTTCTCATGTTATGCTCGAACAGTCTCCAGTCACTATTATGGATGTACCTGCAGAACCTTTAAAGTCATCTGGTGTGGAGTATTTCACTGAAGATGAGGAGGAACAGTTGCAGTTAGAAATGGAAATAACAAATAGCAACTTTTAACATCAATATCAGTGGCTGAGCAGGAATTTGAATTGAGTAAAACAAAACTGGATGTGGAAAAGAAAAAAACGCAAACGTTCTGTGGTGAGCCCTTTACAAAGTAAAAATAAATGTCTACCTGTAGATTTACCTGACCAGTCTCTGAAACTAGAGGGCATGCAGAGGGTGGCTCCTAATATGGAAGTGACAGATGGGAATACTGCTGAGGATTCAACAGACTGGACTCCTGGTATGGCACCGCAATGAGCAGGATGGAATTTACGAGGAGATGAATGGATTCCCGATCCTTCAATTCTACTTCCTGGCTCACCGAAAAGCTTTATTTCTACATCACAGGATACTTTGGTCGATGAACTGTTGATAGAACCGAAGTCCCTGCAGACGTTTGCTACAGCTGTGTGGGGTGAAGTTGAGGCTGTATTCCAAGGTGTTGCGACAGATGCGGGTTCCCTGGAATGGTTCTGGCAAGACTTTACAGCGATACCCATTACAAAACCCACAATTAAAATAGTAACTCTGTTGTTTCATAATGAGGGAGTTGATGTTTCAAACATTATTTTCTGGTTAGAAAAAAGATTTATGATTTTTGATCATCCTAAACCAATCATGGATAATGGATTCTGGACTGGGGGGTGGCATTTCCAAGTACAATTGAAGCAGACGGACACTGGGATACAAAATTTTCCAAGTTAATTTTTCTCGGGGCAGGATAGGGGCATTTTGTTTTATGCTGGTCAGCCAAAGAGCTGCTAAAAGTGTGGGTCACTGGCCCATTTAAATAATGATTGTGATTGTATCAAATGTTTCCATTGTGGTGTGCTGAGCCATTCAGCAGCTCATTGTACAGCCCCTCCTGTATGTAATTTATGTGGTGATGATCAGCATGCATTTCAGGACTGTCCTTGGGCAGCACATAATTCGACAGATACTTCTGACCATAATTTTATTCTTTCACAGGTAAGGCATCCCAGTAGGCAGCCCCCTAGAGCAGAAGGGTCTCCTTTTTTTCCTCCTAGACATAAGGGTAGGGATTGGGTGGTAATTCAGGTAGTAGAGCAGGAGATCAAAGTTCAAAGGGTGACTTTCCTGAGGTTCAGAGACCCCTTCTTTCTCAACCCCGAGTCAGTGACTTAGAACTGGTTATGAAGGTGATAGAGATGCTGTATGTTACCCCACAAGGCTCCCCTAAGAGAGTAGTAACTCAGTCCATATCACACCTTATAGAGCATGAAGTTTTAAGACTACACACAGCAGATGTAGGATTACTTTTTAGTACAGCTACTGCTGCAGTTTTCCCCCTTCCTACACAGTTAGAGGCTAGTTCTACTTTGCTTCGGACAGGCTTACCCCTGTCCCCTCTTCCACTCTCGAATCATTTCTCGATGTTTGCAACGTGGGGAGAGCAGGTTAATTTGGAAAACCCTATGGAAGAAGGTGATGCTTCCTCCTCACAACAGATACCTATTCAGTTCATAGCAGCTTCACAAAAACAATGAATAGAAGGACCCCGGAAAAGGATGACAAGATCAGGTACAAAGGTTTTTAAACCCCATCCCTGAGTTAAATCACTTGAAAGTAGATAGTCTCAGTGTCAATGATATAAAATCTCAATATAAACGTTTGACCACCTTCAGAATGTTACAGCAACTTGATTTTGATGTTTTTTTGTTGCAAGATACACAACCGCATACAAATGTAGAGGTAGCACAAGCAACAAAAGACTGGAAATGGGGTGATTCCTACTGGTCTATGGGGGCTGAGACGTGTTGTGGGGTGGGTTTCTGTTTTCGTTCCACAGAGGTTTTACTATTACGTTTGGTTGACATTGATCCTGGTAGAGCATGTCTATTGGATGTTCAGATTAATTCTTTCACATATCGTTTACTGAATGTTCATGGACCTCAAATGAAAGTTTTGAGGATTGCTTTATTGGCAATCGTTCAACCTTATTTATATACAAGTAGACAGATATTTTGGGGAGGTGATTTCACTATTAATTTTATGCAGCGTAGTGATGATGGAAAACAGTACTGTGATAAAACCTTTTTAAGACAAGTGCTAAAACTAACTGGCTTAAAAGATGCCCTTGACAGTGGGAAGTGGGCAGGGACTCCAACCTACCACAGGGGCATTTTGTCCTCGAGGATAGATTTCTTTTTTGTGAAACAAATGCTGCCAGTCTCTAAAACATTTAATATCCCAATTGAAACTTCTGATCATACTTTAATTGGAATACATATTGCAGTCCCTCCACAGAGAGAAGTGGACCAGGGTTTTTGGAGATTGAATGTTTCTCTATTGGAGAAGCCTGATATCTTGGAGGCCTTTAAAACTCTTGTACTAGATAAGGCCACTACCCTGTGCTTATATGACAATGTTGAAACTTGGGAGGATTTAAAAGATCTTATGAGAAGTTTTTACAATTTAAAGGGAAAACTGTGATGGCGTCATCTTATAGGAGATACTTAGCTTTAAGATGTAAATTAGGGTTTTTATTGACTAAACAGAGCTCTGAGAAAGTAGATTTGATGGAGGAAATTAATTTGATTAAGACTGATATGAGGCGTTATCAACATGACCATCTTCATTCCCTTCAAAGAGAGCAGTCATATGGTACACAAGGGAAATCAGCAAGTGTTAATCCCTTTGTTAGCTGTTTTCAGAGATGGAAAAGAAAACAAATTATGGGGCTCTGCTCCCCTCAAAGTTTCCTGGTTACAGGGAATGACAGGATAATGGAAATGCTCAGCTTACATGTTGAGAAAACATTTGGTTCTCCAGTTAAAGAATATGTTTCAGCACCCCAATTATTGGAGGCTGCAGCAACCCCTCATTTGGCTCCATGACAGGTTGGTCCCATAATTGGCCCCTTTATAGCACTGGAACTGAAAGTGGCAGTACAGGGCCTCTGAAATGGGATATCCCCAGGTTCGGATGGTCTCCCGGGGGAAATTTATAAAATTTTGTGGGAACTTACTCCCTTTGAATTCTTGACAATTTATAATTATTTTCTTGAGGACAGGTATTTGCCGACATCCATGTACAGTAGCAGCCACAGACATTGCCAGCTATTTCCTGAAATATCTGTGATATTTCCAGAAATATCTCCTGCATTCTGCATTCCCACAGTAGGGACAGCAGAGAGAAACTCTTCAGAAATTTCATGAAATATCTGGAAATAGCTGGCAATGTTTGTGGCTGCTACTGTATGAAATGTTTTTGATTTTTTTGTATAAGGCTGGTGACTCTACAGATATAATAATTGGCGCCCCATTACGTTGCTCAATACAGATTTTAAACTTTTTGCTAAATTATTGGGGAACAGATTGGCAAATGTAATGGGGGATTGAATTACTCCCCAACAGTATTGTTCAGTACTGAGGAGATGAATTACAGAAGCTTTATTGTTTCTCAGAAAAGTGGTGGAGGATGCGGTAGGTGGGACCCATACGGGGTTCCTGGTGAGTTTGGACCAGGCTAAAGTTTTCGATAAAGTTTCACACTCCTTTCTGTAACAATGTTTGGCTTCTTATGGTATTCTGGACACATTTGTTGATTGGATTAAATTATGTTATGATTTATCTTATGTAGTTCCTTATGATAATGGGAACTGTGGGGCTAGATCTCGGATTAAGAGAGGGGTACGTCAAGGTTGTCCTCTCAGTCACCTCCTTTATGTTTTTATGATTGATCCACTGATGTGACTGTTACATTTATGGTATAGCCGGGGGAATCTCCCAAAACTGTAAGATTGTGGCATATGCCGATGATTCATGTTTACTTGTTAGAGATGGTAACTCTTTTGAGATAGCAAATAATCTCATGCAAGCAGTAGGGAAAATCACTGGGGCTAGTTCAAACATAGTGAAAATGAAATGTATTAATTTACAAGGTTTACAGGATGTCCCTCGGGAGTTAGGGGGCTGTTGGGTAGAAACAACACTGATTAAAGTTTTAGGAATTCATTATGGTGGCTCAGATATAGCCTACTACAATTGGGATAAGGCTCTTAGTAAAGGGAAAGAGTTAGTGGGATGTTGGAATCACTGGAAATTATCAAAAAAGAAATGTGTGTATTTAATTAGAACATATTTGACCCCAGTTTTTTTGTACATTAGTGTTGTATTTTTGATTCCTAAACAATTGGAGGTAACTTTGATGGGGTGTTTCTTCTCCTGTTTTTGGGGGAGCAGACTGAACCCCATCAAAAGAGAAATTTTATATAGAGAGGTAAAAGCAGGTGGAAGTAACATCATCCATCCATTGTTGTTTTATTTTACGATTTTTGTGTATTCAAATCTACTTCCCTTGATGAAGGGTTTAGCTTGGGGATGGGGAGACAGAACTATTTTGCTACTCCAGGGGGTTTTTACTGAGTGGAAAGGGAATCGATTTCAACATAAAAATAAAAGGAAACCGCGTCTAGTGAAAAAATGAGAGAGCGTGTTTGATGGGATTAATAAATGGGGCATTGGTTATGATACTGTGCTCTGCCTTACTAGGAAACAATTGTATATGGAAGTTATGTTAGTACACTATGTGGAACACCCTTTTTCAGGTTTTTCACAGAATGACCAGGATTCTATCTCCCAGTACATTATGGATGATAGAATACCTGAACAAATATGGGATACGGTTTGGTTGGGGTTACATGCAATGGTAAATGTTAAAAATAATCAAAAGCATGAGCCCTTACAGGACAGATATTGCCCTAGGGAGGGTTGTGTTTTCAAACTGGAAATGATAAGTCATTTATATTATACATGTCCGTTTGTTGTACGGTTTTGGGATATTGTTAAAAACAGATGGAAAGGACATATACCTATACCACCAGATCCGAATTTATTGTTTTATGGCATAATCCCTAGATGAGCAAACCAGCCATATGACAGTACCCTTCGAGTTGTATGTGCACACTTGGTTTATTGGATATGGATTTGTCGGTGTTGTTTAGTTTTACAACAAAATTATATGACAGAACTGGAATCATTCCATATTTTAAGTACTCATTTACACGATTGGAAAGTGGCAGAATTTCACTGTTTGGAATCTAGACTCTGGACACAATGGTGGTCCAGTTTTTATTATCTTTAGAGTCACTACTCATTCAGTTAGTGTAATGGTATATGTTATGATATTACTTATGGGAACAAGGGACCCTCCTTATACCTCTTGGAGAGGTTTTTTTTTTTTTTAGATGGAATACAAGGTTAGTGTGAGTAACTAATAGTTTTCTTTCATAGGACTGTAAAGGAAGGGGGTTATATGGTATGCTATTCATCATCTGTAGAAATGGGACCTAAAATTACTCTACATAATTCTATTGTGTTTGAAGATTTCATTTTCTGTATTTCCATTGTTTTTCTTATTTGCAGGTTTTTTTTTTTTTGCATTGTTTTCTTTGAAGTAGAAAAATGCAGATCCTTCCCCGACTTATTGGGGGGGGGGGTTGTTTTTAGTTTAGGGTACTGTATGATGGAAATTTCTTTAGGGTTTTTTGGCATTCCTTTTCATGTGTATGTATGCTGTAGCACAAATTTGTAAAGGTTTTTGTTGGTTTAAAAAATGTAAAAATTCCCCTACTCTTTTATTGGGGGGGGGGGCTTTTCAGCATTAGGATATGATTTGGGTTTTACAGATTTATTTTGAAAGTGATTTAGACAACATGACTGTAATACTTATCTGATTTTTCTTATGATTTGTATCTTATTTTTGTGTTAATTAACACTGTTTTGTAATTATTTGATTTTGAAGTTTATAATAAAAAAAATTCCCCTGCTCTTTTTCGATAAGTGCCATGGGATCTTTAGCATCCACCTAAACTACCACCAATCCAGGCAGATGGGACCTTGGTTTAATGTCTCATGCTAAAGACGGCACCTCAGAAGTGCAGCACCCCCCTCATGCTGCACTACAGAGTCAGTATTGGGATATTAACCTAAGTGTCAGATGTGGGAACTGAACCCACAGCCCTCTGATCTCCCAGCCTCAGAGGCGAGTGTGCACAGATTCACACAAGTTAGACAGTTACAAATAGGCTGACATTGCATATATAATGATTTGTACAAGACTAAGACAGTGGGAACAGGTAGCAATCACTGTTTTACCAGCAGCAGCATAGGCAGATGAGTATAATAATTGCAGTATAATAATTGTAGTTTACACATTCAAGCAAGGTTGACACCCCCTAAAGGGGTTTGGGAATAGCTACACAACAGTAACCATAGACTTGGGGAAGCTGGAGCAACAGTCATCTGAAACAGAAGCAAGGAGAAGAGGCCGAGAGGTAGGATAGCAAAGAGGATTGAAACTTAGAAAGCGAGGAACAGGATAGTATGGGGTGAGGCAGGGAGTTCCAGCCAGGCACAGCAGAGTAGGCTGTTGCAGTTTATTTTGCCTATTAGAGAGTCCTATCATCCATTTTATGAGGGGACTACAAGGGGACTTGTTGCTATCTATATTGCCCTGACCTGAATCCGGAGAGAGCTGCTGGGGAGATTGGTGGTGTAGAGGACTGGGCCTGTGGCTGTCAGAGGATGAGCATATGGTGCGCGGTCCTCTTTGGTCTCGGGGGGGGGTCTGATGAGCCTGTCCCACACCGAGATCCACTTACACTCTGATCTCCTGGTGGCATTCTTCTTGGGGGATGGTTTGGTGGCTTGAAGTGGAGCAAAATCCACTGTGGAGGTCTAGATGAACTCTAGGAAGTTAACAGCTCAGAATGGATTAAAATCTGTTTGGATGCCCAGAGGTCTTTTTGAAATCTACAGCTGGAAGATTGTTGCTGGACACACGGTCAGACTATCCCTCCTTTTGTTCTTTTGCCTGGTGGGCAGTAAGAGTGCCCTGTTTTGTTGCAAATAGTTTAAAAACTGACCTGATGTACCCCCGACCTAAGTGAGAGATAGTTTTGGGGAGACATTTTTTTTTATTTCTCTGGTGAGGTGAGAGCTCCCAGAGGTTGTAAATCACTTGTTGGAGAGAACTGTGGCAATCTCTTTTTTAATTAACTCACTATTTTATCACCTGCTCTGTTTATTTGATATTCTATGTTTACTTATTGTATTGTTGTTAACATTTTTTCTTTAAGTATTGAATATTTTGGAGTTTGTATGGTGTGTGGTGTGTGATTGGAAAGTTGAGTGGTTGGGTGTAAAAGTGTGGTGTGGATTAGCGGTATTGGTGTTGTAGTTTATTTTGTATGCTCATTGAATGTGTGTGAAGATGTTCTGGGAAGGTGCTGGGATGGTCAGGCATTATTCTCCCTCCAGGCTTAAAGACCTCCACCCTTTTAGGTGTCCACCACTGTCCCCAGAGGTATATAGATGGTGCCGGGCTCTGGGGGATTGTGAGGAGGAGGATGGCGGGGCAGGGTCTGGTGGGGAATAGAAAGGAGTGGGAGGACTGAGACAGTGGGGACAAGAAGAGGCCCTGGGGTGAAATGGGTTCAGGAGAGGGGTCCTCCCTGCCTGATTCCCATATCCAAGGGGTTCTGCTTGTAGCAGGCAGGCAGCTCAGTCATCACCGGTGACTCATTCTACTCGGACGGTGTTATGTTAACGCCAAGTCCATTAAAAACAAGACTGCTATAATAGCTGATATTGTTGGGTCATCGGACCTGGCTTGCATCACCAAGACCTGGCTGGATGAAAATGCTGGCCCTATTTTGGCTTCAGCTATACCAGCTGGGTACTCAGTGATACACCGTCTGAGGTTGGATCATAGGGGTGGGGGAATGGCCATTTGTTTTAGATCAGAACTGAACCTGGTGGAGGTACCAGTGGGGACCATCAACTCCTTTTAATGGATCATGGGTGAGGGTGTGGGGTGCAGGATTCTTCTCATTTACTGTCCACCAGGTGATGGGAATGTTTTCCTGTGGGAAGTAGCAGACTTCTTTGTCAACCTGACATTGGGATCCTTCAGATGGCTAATCCTGGGGGATTTCAATGCCTGGGTCAACGATGAACTCTCGCAGTTTGGTCAGGACTTCCTCCAGCTAATGTATTCACTAGACTTTACATAGGTTATTTCCTCCTCGACCCATATAGGTGGTCATTCATTGGACTTGGAGTTTCTCCTGGGGATGGAGATATCCGACTTGGTGGTGGAACCAGTTGGGTGGAACTAGTTGGGTGGTCTGACCATCATACCATTGGGTTCAGTTTCCTGGCCCCCCAGTAGGCCGACCCCTATGGAAATGGTCCAGTACCACCCTTTGAGGGGTGTTTCTCTGGAGGGTCTGATGGCAATACTGGACCTATCGGGTCTACTGAGTGACTGCATGGATCCCGAGGATCCTGGTGCTTGCCTATAACAAGGCAGTGGTAGGGGCCTTGGATTCCATTGTCCCTGTTCATGTTCACCCCCTCACTCTTCGCCTCAAGTCTTCTTGGTTTGATGAGACCTTGAGGGAGTTGAGGAGAGTGGGCCGAAGGCTTGAGAGATGTTGGCAGAGGTTAGGCCTGGAGTGTGATAGGCTTAGTTTGAAGGACCATTATTGGGTCTATCAATCAGCAATTACCCATAAGAAGGCAGAATTCCTGCCCAGGGAAATTGCTGCCACACAGAATTGACCAGCTCAGCTCTTCCGGACCGTGGACAAATTGTGCAATCCAATCTGTCTTCAGCCCGGAAGTGTTTTTTCACAAGAACGGTGTGAGGAGATTGCTCGATTCTTCACGGATAGGGTTGCCACAATCAGGTCCAGTCTCTTCCTGACTGTCTCAAATGGGAGTTGTGGTGGTCGGCAGGAGATGTCGGACACCCGGTTTGTGTGGTTTGACTTTGACCTGCCCACAATCAGTGACATCACGATGGTCGTCCAGTCGCTGCAACCAACCAACTGTAGTCTGGACCCAGGCCCCACATGCCTTTTAGTATGATGTGTGGATAAAATTGGCCCAGTCTTTGCCAAGATAGTCTGGTTGTCTCTGGAGAGGGGGATCTTTCCTGATCCCCTGAAAGAAGCCATGGTCCATCCCCTTCTTAAGAAGTCCTCCATGGACCCGGACTGTCTGGCCAACTACAGACCTGTCTCTAACCTACCCTTCATGGGTAAGGTTATTAAGAAGGTGGTTGCATTGCAGCTAGATGATCATTTGACCAGCCACAATCTCTATGATTCTCTCCAGTCCAGATTTCAGAAGAGGCATAGTATTGAGATGGCCCTTGTCCGGGTATTAAATGATCTCCTAATAGCAAGAGATTGAAAGACCCATTCCATCTTGGTCCTTCTGGATCTCTGTGCAGCATTTGACACCGTGAACCATGGTGTGCTGTTGGAATGCCTGCGACTTATCTGTGGACTGTCTGGTATGGTCCTCAGTTGGTTTCAATCTTTCCTCAAGGGTAGGACTTAGAGGGTGGTGTCTGGGATTTTTTCCTTGGCACCGCTCCCCCATCCTGTGGGGTGCCGCAGGGCTCCATCTTGGCACCCATGTTGTTTGCAGTGTATATGCTGCCATTGGGAGTGCTTATTAGGCGGTACTGTTTGAGTTTTCACTGCTATGCAGATGATACTCAGCTGTACATGTCCTTGTGCCTGGACAGTGTGATGCTGTCTCAGTCTTTAACAATTGTCTCACCGAGATCCATGACTGGATGAGTGTGAGCTGGCTGTGGTTAAACCTGGAAAAAACTGAGGTGTTGGTTGTGGACCCAGGTCATCAGGAGGCGGGTTTGTAGGCAGGATCACCTTCAGGTCTTTGGCTTGGGGTGCTCAGCTAACTACCTCAGACCAGGTGTGGAACCTGGGCATTATGTTTGATGACTGCCTGGCCCTTAAATCACAGATGTCGTGGTTATCAAAACCTCTTTTTACCATCTAAGGAATATCAGCCGGGTGAAGCACCTGGTTCCTTCCGATGATCTTCCAACTTTGGTCCACACCTTCGTTACCTCCCACCTTGACTACTGCAACCTCCTCTACCTAGGGCTACTGGGGTTGATATCTGCCACTTGCAGCTAGTGCAGAATGTGGTGGCCAGACCTTTGACTGGTACCTCTAGGACCAGTCAAATGACACCGGTCCTCCGTGGACTGCACTGGCTGCCAGTACAGTGATGGATCACCTTCAAGGTCGGTTTGCTGACCTATAAAGCCCTACATGACCAGGGACCTAGTTATCTGCAAGATCTTCTTCACCCCTACTGTCCCCCTTCCCCGCTCTGATCCACCAGTGAGGGATTGCTAGAGATTCCCAGGGTCTGTTTGAAGACATCTGGGACCAGGTCTTTTAGTTTCATGGCCCCGACCCTGTCGAATTCTCTACCTCGTCGGGTACAAGATTGCCTGACCGTCCAAAGTTTTAAAGCAACCTTGAAAACTTATTTATTTAGCCTAGCTTACCCTGATTTTTAATACTGCTATGTTGACTGGTTTAAATATATTGTTTTATTTTTTGGTGTATTTTAACTATTTATTGTACAAGTACCTTGGTTTTGCAAAGGCGCATTTTATAAATAAAGAATGAGCTGAGTTGAGCTGAGTTGAGTCTAGAGGAGCAATCATTTTAATATATCAATTTCTCTTAGCGCACCAGGAATCCGAAACCACACACATAGTAAGAAAATGGACGGAAGGAATGGGGTCACACCTCTCAGAACTAAACTAGAGAAAAGTATGGGAGGGAGGTTTTAGGATTTCTTCATCACCCAAATGGAGGGAATTTCAGTGGAAAGTAAACACCAGCTATTTCATCACACCCCATATGAAGACAGGGTGGATGGGGGGGGAGAAAATACATGCGGGAGAAAATATGGGGAAATGTGAGCAACACACGAACACATCTTTTACATGTGTCCCAAAATACAGAAGGTCCTTAGAGAAATAAAAGACAGGCTAAGAGATATTTTTCAAATACAGGGAGAACTACATATACAACATTGCATATGGGGCTTGCCACCCCTAGAAGTTAAAGACCCCAATAGTAAGTACCTGTGGAGGATATGCATAACAGCATTAGGGAAAAGTATTATTAAAAGATGGTTAAACCATGAATCCCCCACTATTGAAGAATGGAAGAAGGCAGTAGAAGTGATACAAGAGATGGAAAGACTATCTTATCAGATATAGGACAGATACGAAAAGTTTGTGGAATGCTGGACGAGATGGATGATAGAGATGGAATAATAAGGGGAAAATCAAACCCACATATGGGGTCATACCGGGAGAGGGAAAAACAGAGAGTACTAGGGGTAGACAGAGCCTTTCAAAAAGAGCAATATAGGAACCAGAGGAGATGAGAACAAAGAATAGGGAATAATCCTAACTGACTCACCTAGATCCCACTATGAAACTAGAGAACAAAAAGATAGACAGGGAAGAAGAAAAATTCCCCGCCATGAACTCTGTATAGTGTAAGATAGTTAGAAAAGTTTATAGTTTAGAAAGGTTGTGCAAAAAATACCAGAATGTGTCAAACTGGAAAAGAAATGTACATGAAACCAATAAGAAATTAAGAACTGTACTAGAAAGGAGAGCAAAAATGTTTTGTTTGGAAATGGACAATTTTGTGACACAGAGAACACTGAAATGTAATAATGTCTTTAAAAAAAAGGAGGGATAGGGAAGTGGATCTGAGTGCTCACTGTGGTTGTAGAAGCTGAACAAGGTCACTGAGGCTGGGAGAAGTGTATTTATGGAACAGTTTGTGCATCAGGCAGAGGGTGGCATACCGTACTTTAGATTTGTGGGACATCACAGTGATGATGATGGGCATTGACAGCTAAGGCAAATCTACCCACCCTGTGATTGGCCTGTTTAAGGTGAGAAAGAACTGTTGAGTTGGTTGTGAGCAGAAGTGGAGCACTATAAGAAAGGAGGGGAAGGAGCGAGGCAGCCACGATCTTGTGACAGGAGAACTATGTGAGGAAGGGACAGATACAATATAGAAGGTGAAGGTTTTGGTTCAGAGATTTGGCAAGGAGGGGGACATGAGTACCCAGAAAAAGCGAGTTATCAAGGGTGACTTCCAAATACTTGAAGGATTGAACAGATTTAAGGTTATCACCATTATGAGAGAGAATCACAGGGGGGGTGGTATATGATGAAGAGGGTATATGGGAGAACAGCATGCTTTTAGTTTTTGTTTGTGTTGAGGACTAGTTGGCATTTTAGAAACCAGTTTTCAAGAGCACTAAAGTCACATGCTAACATATTGCTGATCCACTTGACGTCAGATGAGGAATGGTTGATAATGGCATCATCTGCATAGAGATGTACTGAGGCCCCTCAACAGTTATTCGGTAGCTCATTAATGGAGAGGGAGAATAGTAGTGCAACCAGGATGGAGCTCTGAGGTACACTATGGAAAACATGTCTGAGGTCAGAGAGAACCAGCCCATTTGACCCTTTGTGCACGGCCATAACCTCTGCACCCAAGTTAAGACACTGGCATTGAGACCAGTGAGATGTAGCTGCTGGAGCAGGAGACTGTGGTTGACCAAGTCAAAGGCCTTTGTCAGATCGATGAAAATGGCCCCAGTGGCATAGCCTTCATACATGGCATGAAACAGATTGGAGGTGACTTTGATTAAGGCAGTGAAGGTGCTATGATTTTTCCAGAACCCATGCAGGAAGGGGTAGAGTAGATGGTGAAGGACAAGGTAGTCCTGAAGGTGGTCATAGAGAATATGCTCCTGGATTTTTGTAAGCAGAAAGAGGATAGATATGGATCTATAATTCTGTACTGTAGTGTTCGGTCCACCCTTGTGCAATGGAACTATTGGACCAATTGATCAGGTCACGAATGGGATGGGCTAGAGCTGCAACCCGCAGTTTAAGAAATTTTGGTTTGAGGGTATCATGACCTGGGGAACCATTAGCTTTCAAATTAGCAAGAAGTTGACAGACTTCATTAAGGGTTGCAAGTTTCAAGTGAAAAGCTGGACAAGCTGCAGTAACCACTGTAGGTGGAGGGTCTAGTAGGAAGGGGAGTGAGCTGGTAAATTGTGAAGTATAACTATGAAGATCAGTGAAAAATTCATTAAAGCCTGTGTCAATGGATGATGGGTCAGTGAGGACAGTGTCATGGGTGGTGAGGGAGCTAGGGATCTCTGTGGTGTTTCCTTGGTCAGAGAATTCACCTGCTTCCAGAAGTTCTTAGGATTACAGACGTGCTCCATTTGGAGGGTCCTGAAATGGAGGTATTTGGCCTTCTGAATATTATTCTTGCACTTGTTCCTGAGCTCTCTGTAGATTTGCCAGTCGTTGGGTAACTTACTACGTTTGTAGGTCCGCCAGGCACGATCTCCAGTGACATGAGTTTCCTGTGCTCCTTGAAAAGCCATGGAACTGTGATAACTTTTGATCAGCACTGTTGTAGCGGGGCATGCGATTAACTATTGCAGTGACAGTGGAAATAAAGAAATTGAGGGCTTGATTGATGTCAGGGAGAGTGTTAATAGGTCCTCAGTTGGCTTTGTTTAATAATGCAATAAAACCACCAGGGTTGAAATGGGACATATCCTGGACCTGGATGATCCTTGGAGGGGGGGTTAGGGAAGTTATTTTGCCAGATGCAGAAAGTAGAGGAATGATCGCTGATGCTGTCCGAAAGAACACCAACTGATTTTACTTTATGGGCACAACTGGTTCATGGTGTGATTGCCCAACTTGGTGATAATTTGTGCAGGTTCATTGATGAGTTACATGGAAACATAGAGCTGGACCAGACTGCGATCAACAAGAGCGGCACGCACATTATCAGAGTTGGGATTCAGCCAATCTATATTAAAGTCAATCAATCAATTAATCAATCAAATCTTTATTTAACTAGGCGATCATCATTGAGCAAAACTAATTTTCAAGGTGGACCTGGCCGGCTTTGAGATCAGTGTACAATACAATTAAGACATCAAAGTTCACAATAGTTTCAGTATTCAGAAACAGTGTCAACTAGAAAGTGATAGTATTAGCGAGTACAACGCATTTGGTAAATGATGACAGAATATACACAAGAGCCAGCACAAGAAAAAGCATATTTACAGGCATATTACAGCAGATGTCCACAACATATCTCCAGCAATCAAAGATAATTAGTAGGACTAGAGGAGCACAGCAGGTGGAGTGGGGGGAAATTACCTTAAGGGCAAAAAGGAAGGTGGGAGGGGGAGAGCTAAAAAAGGTATAAGGGCAGTAAGGGTGGGGAGCATTAATGGGGGAGGGGCTGAGGTGCTAAAACAAGGGGTATATTTTTCAGCAACCATAGAGTACTGTTCCTGCCAAATTAGTAGTAGGTAGGGCGATGAAGCATGGCTGTGGGAATCAAAATTATTTAGGTATTAGCACAGTGATCAAAAATAAGGTATTTAGGAGCTAAGGGTGAGAAGATAGATGGGAACAAATGGGCAGAGATGGAAGCAAAGAAGCCGGATAGGATATAGAAGTGCATTAACTATAGCAAAACAGGAAGATTAGGGATGAGGAAAGCATTAGCAGGATTCCTTAAATGAACGAGCATACAGAGTCTTGAAGATAGACAGGTTGGTAGGAATGATGCGTTTCAATGTTTTCTGCAACTTGTTCCACAGAACGGGCAGCACATAAATTATGGTGGCCCTACCAAAGTGTATTTTTACATTTGGTACTTTCAGCAAGATATAGGCAGTACTTCTTAGTGCATAGGTATCTACCAAATTTAATCAAAGGCAGTCAAAAATGTACTGGGCCAGTTTTTTGGTAATAGCTCTGTAAGTCCAAAGTGCAGCGTTTCTTAGATGTCTATCTGGTAGGGAAGTCCACCCCACAGTCGCATATAGGGAACAGTGGTGTGCTGAGAAGGGGAGGCCAGTGATGAACCTTAGTGCTCTATGGTAGAGTGTATCAAGCTTGGTTAGCATTGTGGCAGGACACTGGCTATAAAGGAAGTCCATGTAATCTAGCAGTGAAAGGAAGGTAGTTTGGACCAACCTCATTTTGGCTTCTTTAGTGAGATCCTAAAAAATAGTCCAAGCCTCTGTCTTGTTTTTTTGTCAGTTCCTCGATATGGTAGGTGAAGGATAGTCAATTGTCAATCCAGACTCCCAGGTATTTGAGATGTGTTACATATTCTAATGGTTCACCAAGTAATGTAGTAATCGGGGGGGAAAAGATCCAAAGTTGGTTGGGTTTGGAGACTGAATATAGGACGAGAATAAAATTACTTCTGTTTTTTAGCATTTAAAAGCAGCTTTTGTTTTATGAGCTGGATCTGCAGCTGGCTGAAGTCAGATTGGAGGTCACAGTATGCAGCTTCAGTGTTGGTCTGCTTATGTACATCACTGTATTGTGAGCAAACAGGTGTATATTGGCCTCTTGTATGCTCGTATCAATATTATTGATGTAGATTGCAAACAACAAAGATCCCAGGATGGACCATGTGGCACTCTTCTCAGAAGAGGTTTGAGAGGTGAGAAATCACTTTCACCCTTTACTTGCTGTAGCCAGCCTGTAAGGTAATTGGCAAACCAGCTCAAGGAAAGTTGATCCAGACCAATGTACAGAAGGGAAGAGAGAAGTAAGCTATGGTCCACAGTATCAAAGGCCTTACTTAGGTCCAGAAATACTGCACAGACAAAGTTCCTATCATCTAGGTCCAGTTGCCAGTCATTAGTCACCTTGACCAGGGCTGTGATTATACTGTGTTGAGCTCTGAAGCCTAATTGCAGTGGGTTTAGCAGGCTATTGGATTCTAAGTGGTTCTTAAGCTGTGTACTCACAATTTTCTCCAGTAACTTGGACAGTATTGGAAGAAGAGACATTGGCCTGTAGTTGTTTAGGTCACATGGGTCACCAGATTTGAAGATAGGGATGACATGGCTGTTTTCCAAATGGGAGGCAGGGTGCCCAAGGATAGAGATAAAGAGATGTGTGATTGGCACAGCTAAAGCATGGCAACCAATCTTTATGAAATACGGGTCTACAAAATCTGCTCCAGCGCTTTTTTTGGGATCCAGTTGTAGTATGAGGTCTTCAACCTCTTTCAGAGTAGAAGGCTGAAACATGAAGGATGGTTTGGGGTCGATGAATTCATGGTCTTGTGCACTAAGTTGTGAGCGTAAGGAACAAGCAGGTGAGTTGTCAAAGGCAAGCCCTGCAGTCACGAAGTGATCATTAAGAGCAACAAGGATGGAGGTCTATCAGAGATAGTGGAATTGCCAGTCGTAAGTTTTGCAGGTAGACAGTTTTCGGTGGTATGACCTGATAAGTCCTTGATTGTCTTCCAAAATCTAGAAGGGTTGTTAGAAGCAATTTCAAGTTCAGCATGATAATAGCTAGTCTTAGCCTCTTTGATCATCTTGGTGCAGGTGTTCCGTGCCCTCCTAAACATACACCAGTCCTTTTCAAGCTTAGTTTTGCACACAGTTTTCCAGAGAGAGTCCCTTTTCAACATAGCATCCTTCAGCTCTGGTGAGAATCATCGGCAGGATTTATTCCACACCCTAGTTTTTTTTCTGTGGTACGTGTCTATTTAGTGCCTCAGTCACTATTTCCTGAAAAATGCCGTAAGCCCCACTCACTGTCTTAGATAAGTAAAAGTCCTGCCAACGCAAAGAATCTCTTAGCTCAGTGATGAAGGCCAAAGTATCAAAGTTACATCTGCATCTCTTAAGGGTAAACTTAGATGAAGGCATAGTCATGGAATTTGATCTTGCACAAGCAATAAAGCAGCGATTGCTGATATCAGAGAAAAAAGTGGCAGCATGTGAGAATAAATGGGGCCTATTTACTAAAATGACATCTAGCAATGAACTGTCATTCACATTCTTTTCATTAGGGTGTGTAGTTTCGTTGATAAGTTGTGACAATCCAAGGGAGTCACAAAGTGATTTTAGTGGTGTAGCCACATTGGAAAACCATTCTAAGTTGAGGTCTCCTAGTGTGGTAATTTCTGGGGGAACAGGTCCTAGGATATTATTTAAGTGCTTTAGAAGCTGAAGACCAGCAGAGGGGGAGCCTATAACAACCAACCACACACAGTGAGGTGGAAGAAGAGATCCCAACTTTTAGGGACAGGCATTAGAATTTGTTTGGGACAGAGGTCAAGTCCAGGATTATGGTTGAGAATTTATCCTTTACATAGATGGCCACACCACCACCTCTGGCCTTTCTGTCAGTTCTAAATATAGAGTAGTTGGGAATCTTCACTTCATTATCTGGCATGCCGGTTCTGAGCCATGACTCTGTGACTACCAGAACATCAGGTGTTGTATGACATATCCATGCCTGAATAGACAATATCTTCTTTAGCAGGCTGCAAACATTAACGTGGATAAAGCTCACTCCTTTAAGGCTAGGCAGGTCACACAGAGATGCGATAGCTGCAGGAGGGCCAGGGTTATGTTCAACATTGCCTGAGCACAATAATAAGAGGAGCAACAGTTTCCTGATGGCACAAAAGGATAGTTTACAATCCCTGCTCCTTACATGTTTGTAGGAATTAATGGAGATGGTTGGTGGAGCACCATGACATAGGCATTGTTGCCCTAGAGCTGCTCTGATTAACACCCGAACTGCAAAGATTAAAGTAGAGAGGCTGTCATATGCAGAGGGAGATGTAACCTGTATAGGCAGCTTGGTATGCGTTCCTGCATAGTGGGGTTTTTGAGCTGAGAGCTGGAGGGATGGAAGGTTATGGATGTATAAGTACTGTATGCTGGAACTAGAGCTCACGGGGCAGGCAGGTGAGGTATTGTCTTCTCTGATGTAAGGAGACTGCGTAAGCAGGTAACTGTCAGAATAAGGAAGCAGAATAAGGGTTGTGATAGAGAACCAGCAACAACCCCTCATATATAAGCCATGGGACCACATTCCCAGTATCAAGTGATGGCAATGGTACCAGTTCATAAAACTATTGTGAAAATATAGCCCTGTATTTTCACTTCTTAAACACTGTGTGATCTATGACAAGCCAGGAAGAAACTGAGCCTCCAATAAAGCCAGATCCCTATATCCGGACAAGGGTAAGAGAGTATATTAAATTTAATGAGCTTGCTATGTAGAAACACACAGCAACTTGTGATTGAGAAATGGCCCTGATAGTACAGGAGCCAAGAATGTGTAAACAGAGATAGCTTGGGGGAGTGTACTAGAAGGGATTGTAACAGGGACCAGTCTAATATGATTAGTTTAAGGCAATAGTTCTCAGACTTTGTCACAGTGAGCCTCCCCAAATCCATGGAAAAGATTTTGAGCCTCCCCCAAAAACTTAAATAATCTTGGGCCTCCCTAAATAAAAATAACATACTGTACTTTACGTAGTACACCATGAATAAATTGAAAACCCTTTGAGTGCTTGGCTCACATTCAGGTCTTTGTCTTATGCTGACTTGGAACTTTTGAAAAAAGAGCTCCTGTGCTCAAAGGTGTTATCTGAATAACAAATAAATAAAATAAACAAACATTATCATTCAGCTTATTGTACCCCCCCCCAAACAGGCCAGCCTACTTTCTCCACTATTTTCATTCTTGAACCATTGTCACCCCTTGTTGCAGTACCTTCATGAGTCAAACTACTTCCTCTGTTTCCTCTCCATATGAAATAACCTTCCTACATACTTTGCCTCTCCCCCTCCTTCCCTGCTCCTAAGCAACTTCACGGGGATTACTTTGCTCCTTCCTGCTATTGCTGTTAGCACTTCTATGGCTCAACCCTTGTATTTGGGCTGTTCTGCCATTAGTTTACAAATTGATCAATTACCACCACTCATTATTAATATATTGTTCATATTTGTTTGCACTATTGTTCACTATGTATTTCTTGACTGTTTGCAGTTACCCTTTGAAATGTATTCCTCCCTACCCTTCCCCGGGTATACCTGAAATGAGCCTTGGCTCATTCACCTTCCCTTGTCACCTATCAGTAAATAAATACATAAAATTCACCTGCTGTTATTATCCTCTTTCAGTTTGCTTCATCTCTTCACACAAAATATATGAAACTCAAAATTTAAATACAGTACTTTTTCAGACTTGCTTGAGCCTCCCCTGGAACAGGTTGGGGCCTCCCCAGGGAGGCTGGCCTCACCATTTGAGAACCCCTGGTTTAAGGAATATGCCAATCAGTGAGTGGAGCCAGGATCCAGCCAATCCTGTTGTGTCACCGGAAAAGGGGTGTGGTGGATGAGCATTTAAGGTGCCCTAGGGAGGGGGCGAGGGGGTGGGAGAAAAAGTCCAGGAACACCATGAATCCTGTGCAGCTGAGGTGCAAAATTAAATTCAGCACCAAGTGGGAGATTGCTCACACAAGGCTGCCGAAGTTAAGAGACCTGCACTTCCAGTGTAAACCAAGCTACAAGGCAGATGGTGCAAATGATCTTTACACAGGGAATAGGATTAAAAATCAAAGGGCTTCAGAACCAGTATGGACAAGGCCAGCAGGAGCCAAGGCTGTGTTTTTCATCTGTACCTGCTGCTAGTCTTCTGGACGTGGGCACTGGAAGGCTCTCAGCTCCATGGAGGAGCTGAACTGCAGAACCATCTGCTGCTTGAGGTGTGAGCCCAAACGGGCTACGAGGGTGCCTGCAGGAGAAAGGTGCAGACAGAGAGAAATTGGAAGGACTGCAGGATCAGTGGGAGAGTTTGTACCAACAAAAGGGGACACAAAAGGACTATAATTAGAAAAAATAAATAAATCATAGGGGCGGGTGCAGATACAATCAAGGCACCAGCTAGGTCTGTTGAATCCCAGGACTAGAGGTTCGGGGGGTTGGGACTGCAAAACTATAGCACTATTGTTCAGAATAAACTGTTTTACTGCATTTAAAAATGCTATTTAAATCGCATGTGAATTTGTGACCCCATCTTTAACTTCCGGGTCATATTACAGTTAAAAGCAGCCCTCCTGGAGCAGGGTCTTGTGAGAGCATCACAGAACAGCGCAGTATTGGCGCATGTTACGCGTGGTTACATTGTAAAGCGCCTTCGGGGGCAAGATTTAAAGATCATATAAATTGTAGTAAATTAGTAATCCCGTGTAGAGAAGATAGTTTGCATGATAAACGGACTAAACACCACCGGATTACTTTCTGAGGTAAAATTTTGATCACAAACTTTAGTTGGCCTACTGTTTGGAAATAAAAATGGAGAAAAACATAATTTTTGAAGGTAAAGCAGGGACTCAGTGCATTGAATGTGATATGTACCTGTTTTCAGATATACCTATAATTGACTTCCATTTTACCTGCTTAAAGTGTAAACAGAATGCAGAAATGAGTATTGAACTATCTTTATTTAGCACAAGGTTAAAGGCCCTAGAAATCAGCCAACAGAAATTAATAACGAAAATGGTTAATGAAGAATGTGACAACTTATGCTGTGAAAATGAGACAATGAATACAAAAGTAAACATAGCACTACAACAACAAATTGCCCAGCCATTACCCACCATAACTATTCAAAATAGCAATACATCAAAAAAAAGACCTAGAGATATGGACAGTCAAGATAACCTAGACAATGAATGGTATGAGGTCCAAACTAGAAGACCCTTAAAAAAAAGAAAGGCAGGAAAGCTGAATGCTTTACTATACCACTATTGAATAGTTTTGACCCACTGATTACACTAATAGATGGGGATATCATACCACAAACTGAATCAATTCAGATGCAAGAAAATACATCAAACAAGGAATGTTCCAAAAAACAGAAAGTGACAATGGCACCCAAATCAGCTGACAAAGCACAAACAAACGTAGGAACACACACTCCTGAAAACCCCTCTTCTAATAACGTTATGATTAATACAAAGATAACAGCTTCATTAGCTATACATCCATTATTGGGAAGCCAATCAGAACCAAATAATGAACAAGAATTACCAGCAATTGATATGGAATCAAATCTAGATCAAAACCCACCAGAACAAATATTCATTCTAAGTGACTCAATAATAAAGTACACAGATAGATACACAGCAAGAGGAAATAAAGAAAATGTAACTAGTTGTAGTTATAGTGGGGCATTGATAAAAGACATAACAAAAGAGATTCCAGGGATAGTGAAAAATGTTAGTGGGAAAAAAACTGTTATACTACACGTCGGAACAAATAACATCGGAAAGCAAGACGCACAAGAAATTATTTCTGATATGGAAACGCTATTAAATGTATCCAAGAGCATGATGCAACTCCCATTATTTCTGAAATTTTACCAGTACCTAGGGCAAGCCACTATAGAACTAGAAATATTAAATCATTTAACAACTGGCTACGCAGGTGGTGTTTAACAAATAATATATTTTGCATTAAAACTTGGGAGAAATTTGAGAACAAAAATTAGGTATATGGATATGATAGGTTACATCTAAACAAACATGGTTCAAGACTGCTGGGGTGTAACATTTACAATTCAATTAATGTTTCAAAAAACTAGTAGGAAGGGGGAACAGGGGATACCATTTTGAGAATAGATTAGAGATACAAAACCCAAACCAACTAAACAAATACACAAGAAAGTAAGTAAGCGTATATTGAAAACAGGTCTAAATTTTCTACTAACAAATGCAAGGAGTCTACATGGTGCAAAAATGACCGAATTTCAATATATTTTAAATAATGAGGAAATAGATAGAGCCGCTGTAACTGAAACATGGTGGAACGATAACTCTGAGTGGTGTAACAATATATCAGGATATACAACATATTTCAAAAATAGAAAGGATAAAAAGGAGGAGGTGTGGCATTATTTGTTAAAGAAAACATAAAATCAAAACAAACCGTGGATGTAATTAATAGTACATTAAGTGAAATTATATTGGAGAAATATTATGTGACAATACTCGAAACAACTGATTGGTCTATGTTACAGGCCACCTGACTCTAACTTTACAATAAACAGGATATAATAAATAGTATAAATGATAAGTCAAATTATAATGAAATAATTCTAATGGGGGACTTTAACTTTCCAGGAATAAATTGGAATGAAAACATTAGTAGTAACAATATTGAAACTCTGTTTGTGGATACATGTACAACAAATGGATTGTACCAAGTAATAAATCAGCCCACCACATAACAATAATATTTTGGATCTAGTATTGACAGACATACCTGATAAAATAACTAATATAATGGTTAAACCTCCATTACTATGTAGTGACCATATGATAATTACCTTTAATAACTCTACATGTTTTAAACCAGTTTTGGGTAAAACAGTAGTTAACGATTATAACAGAGCAAATTTTGTTAAGATTAAACAGATTCTATCAGAGTGGAAATGGGACAACAACATAGATTGCAGTAATGCATTATGGAACAAAATCAAAAATAAAATTATAAACTTAGAAAATAAATATATACCAAATAGAACCTTGTACAATAAAAGAGGTAACATTCCACCTTGGATGACCCCAACTATTACAAATTTAATTAAACAAAAATGTAGACTGTATAGAGCAATGATAAGAGACAGTAGTGATTATAATATCTGGAATTACAAGATCTCACAAAAAAAATGTAAATACAAAATTAGAATGGTGAAAAAAAATTGAAACAAAGCTTGCATGCATTAAAGATGGTGGAAAAAGTTTTTATTCCTACATAAATAATAAAAAATCAAACCCTAGAAATATAGGTCCACTGGTGATAGATAATAGTGAAATATCACTTCAAGATAGTACAGATGAATTCAACAAATACTTTTGTCCAGTTTTCAATACTAAAACATATCCATCAATAGTCAATAAAATTCCAAAAGATACTTTAAATGAGATAACTGAAAAAGAGATTATGGACAACCTAAACAAGCTAAACTCAAATAAATCACCTGGTCCAGACAAGTTACATCCTAGGTTATTGAAGGAAATTAAAGAATGGATAATTAACCCACTACATAAACTTTTTAACATGTCACTAAATACAGGGCATGTCCCAATGGACTGGAAAACTGCAATTGTCACACCAATTTTTAAAAAGGGAAATCGATCACAAATTTCAAATTATAGACCCATTAGTTTAACAAGTATAGTAGGTAAAATGTTTGAAACAATATTAAAAACTAGGATTGAAAGTTACCTAAAAGTAAAAGGATTAGAAGACAAATCCCAACATTGTTTTAGAAAAAACAGATTATGTCTAACAAGTAACATGGTTTTTTATGAACACATAAGTAAATGTAAAGAAGATAATAAAGCTATAGACGTAATTTATCTTGACCTATGTAAAGCATTTGATAAAGTGCCACACGGACTACTAATAGATTAAATGGACAAACTTGGTATTGACAATCGGATCACAAATTGGGTAACTGACTGGCTAAAAAATCATACTCAATGTGTTCGTATAAACGGTCATGTATCAGGCATGAGATTGATAGCCAGTGGGTACCTCAGGATCGATCTTGGGACCGATTCTATTTCTTTATATTTATATCAGATATGACATCAAATTTAAACAGTTTAGCCATAAAATTTGCTGATGACACTAAACTAACAGCCCAGGTAGATACTAAGGAAGATTACCAAGAACTTCGTAAATGACTTAAAAAAAATAGAATTATGGGCTGTAAAAATCCAAATGACATTCAGCAATGAGAAATGTGTTGTTATGCATTTGGAAAAAATAACTTACATCATGGTTACACATTAAAAGGACAAATAATAAAACCTGTAAATCAACAAAATGACTTAGGTATTATAATGAACTCGGATCTAACATTTCATGCACATTACAATAACATCATTAATAAAACAAACAGGCTAATAGGATGCATAAAAGAAGCTTTACATCCAGAAATAGAAAATGCATTATTCCACTCTATAGGGCCTATGTGAGGCCTCATTTGGATTACTGCTCCCCCTTGTGGAATCCATACCTGAGAAGGAATGTAAATAGAATGGAGGGGGTGCAGCGGAGGGTTACCAAAATGGTGGAAGACATATCGACCATGAGCTATGATCAAAGATTGGATGAATTAAAGATGTATTCCCTGGAGCAGAGAAGAATAAGAGGAGATGTACCTTTTATGCATAAATTATGTGGGGAGGAAGAGTTACTAACACTATTAAATCTATCTTATAATTAACATAATTGTAATTTAAGAAGCCACAGATATCAATTATCTCTAACATACCCAAAAAATAATAAAAGGAGATCCTTTTTTACCCAGAGAATAATAACCTTGTGGAACTCATTACCTAATTCCTTGTTTGATAATAGAGATCACAAAATCTTTAAGCATAAACTCGATTCAATCCTGTTAAAATAAACATGGAAATTGCCAGCTTGGCTGGAGACATGCCAAAATGGGCCTCTGCTTTCTGTATTACTATACCTCCTAGTATAACTCCTAGCATAACCCTATCACAAGAATTTGTACTTAACACACTTGCATCAATAATCAACTGTAAGATCAGACAACCTAACATAGCATTACAAAACACTTCTTTTTTGCAACAATTGCGCTCTATGAAAAGTCCAGGAACCCCACAAATCCTGTGCAGCTGAGGTACAGAATTAAATTTGCCCCAGGCAGGAGATTGCTCACACATGGCTGCCGAAGTTAAGAGACCTGCACTGCCAGTGTAAACCAAGCTACAAGGTAGTTGGTGCAGATGATCTTTATACAGGGAATGGGATTAAAAATCAAAGGGCTTCAGAATCAGTATGGGCAACGCCAGCAGGAGCTGAGGCTGTGTTTTTTGTCTGTACCTGCTGCTAGTCTTGTGGGCATGGGCACTGGCAGGCTCTCAACTCCGTGGAAGAACTGGACTCCAGAAATGCCCGCTGCTTGAGGTGCAAGCCCAAACGGGTTATGAGGGTGCCTTCTGCTAGTCTTGTGGGCATGGGCACAGGCAGGCTTTCAGCTCCGTAGAGGAGCTGAACTCCAGAACAACCCACAGCTTGAGGTGCAAACCCAAATGGGTTATGAGGCCCATGACCACAAAGTACGAGGTCATGGGAAGAGAGGTTGGTGGGGGAGGTCATGAAGGAGGGGAGGTAGGTAATGGCTTACTTGGGGGAAAGATAGACACATCATCCCACAAGCAGTTTTTTGACAGTACCAAGGGTCAGGGAGAGTAGTGATGTCTCTCCTGCAGGGGACCCGGGACCAGGTACAGGGAGTTCAGTGGTATCTAAGTCAGACCAAACATACATAAGGACTCCACCTACCCTTTTACCCACCCTATCCTTCCAAAAACATTATAGCCAGGTAGTGCTATCTCATATTGCCTGATGCTAGGCTTCAACCAGGACTCAGAAATACCTAGTATGTCTGATGTATGTTGACCAACCCAAGCTTCAAGTTCTGCCATTTTAGCATGCAGACTTCGAGCATTTATACAGTATGAGCAATTTTCAGTCCTTTGGGGGTTCTATGTGCACTGAGTGAGGTAAGGGGTGCTGAGGTGTGGCTTGTAGGTCCAGGATTGAGCTCAATATTACCTGCCAGTATTAGTAGAATGAGGGGGTAGAGGATGGTCCAGATCAAGGTACAAAGTTGCTTCCTACTGATCCTAGAGAGAGTGGTAGAAACATGCAGTCTTTTTTGCAGCCAATGCCCAAGATGAGCAGCATCAAATTTAGGGAGACAAGGAATGAGAAGATGCATGTGCATTGGTTCTAGTGTATTATGATGTGGTGGGGCATGCAGATTGCTCAGAGGAGTGTGTTTCAAAGGAAGGGCAATGACGTAGTCAGCAGAGCACAGGAGTAGATTACACAGCCCAACATTTCCATTTTAGGGAGTAACTAGGTAACTGAATTAAGTACAGGGAACAGGGGTTAACTAAAAATAGAGGTGTGGGCAGGGGGGTCACAGATATAGGTATATTTAGGTGTGTATTCGATATATTTGGGTGTGTATTAGAATACATGATACAGATATACTTGGCTTATTATAGCATCCTAGATTTATATCCCTTGTATTGTATTGCAATTCTAAGCTGTTCATTAGCTCATTATCCCTGTTAATTTTATACATTTGTAACAAATCTCCCCTTTCTCTCCTTGTATCCAGAGTATACAGCCCTAGTTCCTGTAATGCCTGTTCATACAGCTTTTCCTAAGTCTTGTAATCATTTTAGTAGCCCTGTGTTGCACCTTCTCTATGTTGTTTATATCCCTCCAAAGGTATAGGCTCTACAACGGGGTACAACAGTCTGAGTGTAGTCTGACATATGTTTTGTACGGTGAGAGTATACAACTTTCATTCCTAGAAACAAACGCCTTTCTGATACAACCAATAATTTTATTTGTTGTCTTGATGACCTCGCAACAATGTTTGCTGAAATTGAGGTTGTTAATAATTATTATTCCAAGTAGGGTTGCCACCTTTGGATGAGGCAAAAAACAGATCCTAAGCTCCACCCCAGCCCCACCCCTTTTCATGACTCATCAAGTATTGTTCCTCCTAGACGTCCATTTGTTATATCAATAAAAGGCTTAAAGCAGCAGTTCAACAAAAATGTTAAGATGCTGTACCTGTTAAAGTTACTTTCCTAGGTTCTTCCAAGTTATTTATTTACTTATGTATTTAGTTATTGACATTGGTTTACCAGATAAACACACAGAGACAAAATAAATCTCATTTACTGATGTGATCTGGGGGAGATAAGGGAAATATTGAAAATAGCATGCTATATAATAATATATAATAAAGGACTGGTTTCCTGTAATGTGTACTTTATATCTTTTTCTGGCTCCACTTCCTTTTCAGGTCCACTATACTATTTCAAAGCCAAAGAACTGACCATACTTTTTTTCTTGAGGAAAAAAAAATAATTTGAAACATTTAAAAATGCCTAAATTCTGTTAGAGATGAAAATGTTTACCAGCAAATGAAAGTGGAAGACAACTGGCTCTGTTACTGTTACAAAAGGTGTGGGGCAGCTGTGCTGTATGCCACTTTAAGATGCAGTAGAAATATTAGGTTAAGTAGGTGCTAATGGTGTTAATGGCCATACTTTACACCTCCCAGGCTGACTGCTTTCACTAACAAAGGGCTAAATTAAAAACAGAACTTGTCTGTAACCTGGACATGTAGCTGAAACAATGAATGATATGGCAAAATCTGTTTCAAAAGTATGTGGGTACTCAAAATGGCTCAAGAACCTGACCAGCACGGAGCAAAACCAGATTACCTGATACAGACCCTGAAAACCTGATCACCAGGTAAAAACCTGACAGGTGGCAACCCTAATTCCAAGGTTTATTTCACTGTCAACCTCCCTTAATATGTTGCCATTTAATTCATATCTCTTATTTTTATTTGGTGCTAGATGCGTATCAACAATTTTCTATAATGAAGGACGTACCATTAGTTTGTGTCCATATTTCAATAGTTTCCCTATCCTTCACTAGCTCACTTTTTTGTTCATCGGTATTCACTGTAGCCCCAAACTTTGCATCATCTGCAAACTTTACTAGCCAGTTGTCAACCTGGTTGTTCATGTCTGTTACGGAAAGAATAAATTGAGCTGAATCCAATATTGACCTCTGGGGAACCCCACTTGACACCTTTCCAGGTTCTGATAAGGTACCTCTTACTTGTACCCTTTGAACCCTATTACCCAGCTAGCTTGAAATAAACACTAATAGTTTATTATCTATTCCCATCTTATGAAGTTTCCTAGCAAGCATGTTGTGTTGCACTTTATCAAATTCCTTTTGGAAGTCTAGATATATTATATCCACAGGGGAATATTTATTTAGTACTTCACTTACTTTTTTGTAAAACACTAACGTATTGGTTGTGCAAGATCTGTTATTCCTGAAAGCATGCTGGATATTGCCTGTTAAGTATTTAGTGATCATATCCACACCAAGCATATCCTTAATTATGGTTTCAATTATCTTGTCTAAAATAGATGATAGACTTATAGACATATAATTTGAGCTGAGCTATAGCACTTTTTGAAAATTGGCATGACTATTGCCTTTATCCAATCTTCTGGAACCTTGCCTGTCTCCAGAGACCTTTTGAACAAGACCATGGTTTTACTATCCATTCCCCAATTTCCTTAAGTAATCAGGGATTGAGCTTGTCAGGGCCCGATGGCTTGGTAATGTTGATTTATTTAGGTGATTTTTCACCTCCATTTCAGTAATAACATGGTCTACGTTGCTGGATGTGGTCTCTGGCGTATCTTCCATTACGTTTTTTTATTTCCTGCATGTGTGTCACTAGATGTAATGTAAACTGTACAGAAGCACTTGTTGAAAACCTCAGTCATTAATTTTGGGTCAGTAATTTCCTTTTTTTCTCTCATTTATAAGTCCAACAGATCTAATGTTGATTTATTATTAACATAAGCAAAAAAGACTCCCCATTGTCTTTAATGTGAGATATTGTGAATTAAAGTTTTTTCTTTCTCTTCTAATCATATTTTTACTGACTTTTAGTTCTTTCTTATAGTTCTCCCCATTGTAACTGCTATTGTCCAGTTCCATAGCTTTATAAGCAGATCTTATAAGCACTTCTTTTGAGAACCATAGCAGTCTCGTTTTCTTCTTGCTTTTGCTCAAGTTGCTTTCCATAGTGATTTGTTGCCTTCACTATGCCCTCTTTTAGCTTCATCCACTGTTTCTCCATTCACCCAGGTCTTCCCAACCCCCCTCCCCCACGAAGTCATCCCTGAGACTTTCAGCTATCTTTTAAAATCTGCCCTCCTGACGTCCAGGACCCTCACACTTGTGTTGCTTGATTCCACTGCGATTCTTATGTTAAACCACACTGTACAATGGTCACTGACCCCCAGGTGGCAACCCACATTGACATCTGCAACACTGTTCCTGCTAGTGAGCACTAGATCCAGGATTATTAGTGAGCACCAAGTTCAGTATTGCCTCGTCATGAGTGGGATCCCTGACTAGTTGCCTGAAGAAATGCCACTACAAGGAGTCCAGCTGAAGCAGCATCTGGCAAGCCTCAGTCTACATCCTGCAGACTGAAGTCCCTACCAGCAGCACCTCCCTCTACTCTATCACTTTCCCAGTGGCTTCCAGCAGTACCTTAACTAAATTCTCCCCTCAGTGTTCAAGGTCTGTCAGTGTGAATAGTGTATCAGTTTTCTGTCTCCAGCGTGACCCACAGTACCTCCACTGCCCCTCCAGGTTTCCTGTATCTCTATCACTTTTATGCCTTCCCTTACATATAGTACCACCCCTCCTCCCTTTCTTACCAGTCTGTCTTTCCTGAAATGAGCATAGCCTGATATGGCCAAGTTTAAAACTAACATTTAGTAAGACTTCAAAACAAACTTAATAAAGTGTTCAATTGCTTATTTAATAGATGTGAACATCTGATAGTCTTCCTATAACATCACTTCCTGTCTCAAATTAACATTACATGGCAGCTTAGCTTCCTGGCTGATTTATATATGTATGCCTTCCTACTGATAATGTGGCTATAGTTAAGAACAGTACCATGTTTGAAAGACCTTTAAGCTAAACAGATTTAACTCATCTAAGCTTTCCTCAAAGCTAAATCCCTCCTGTTCTGCCACAAGTTTTGATGCTTATCTCTGAATCCTCTCAATCTGTACTATATCCATCCAGTAGTGTTTTGCCCAGAATTGTCCTCAGTACTCTTAATGAGGTCTCACCAGTGAGTTCTGCAAGGGTTAACAGCTTCTCATTCTTTACTAACAAAGTTCCTTTTCATGCACTGTAAAATATGATTACACTCCTTAGACATCTGCTCGCAATCTTATCCTTGCTACTTCAACATTCATATATTCCTCTTCCATCCAGGGACCACCAGTGCCACTGCCATTGCCTCAGAGGTTGCCAAGAAAGAGGAGCAGTTGGACCACTGTGGGCTCAGGGAGGGTGAGGGTGGTGGAACAGAGGTGCATCCCTCCAGTTGTACCTCTCCACAATTCCTATGCCATTCTGGCAAAGTGTGGTTCCTCTATGGAGGCACCTGCAGTGGAGACCAAGGAGGATGCTGGGAACCTCCACAAAGGAGACCCACAGGAGGTGGCAGGGGACCCGCAGGGAGGAAACAACTCCTGGTGGGGACTCCATTGTTAGGAAGGTAGAACTGGGAGAAGAAGGGAGGGAGGTAAGGTGCCTGCCTGGTGCCATGGCTTGGAGGGACAGGGAGCGAATCCTCAGGATTGCCGGAGCAGCTGCACAGGGGAGGGAGCTGGATGCCATTGTCCACCTAGGGACAAATGACCTGGCTAAGAAAGGGATTAGAGAAGTACAGGAAGAGTTTGTGGAATTGGGAAGGGGCCTTAGACAAGTAGTACGCATGGTAACCTTCTCGGAGGTGCTGCCCATCTATGGCATAGGAGAGGCTAGGGTGTTCTGCACCATGGGATTCAATCAGTGGTTGAAAAACTGGTGTGGAGCTCAGGGATTTGGCTTCTTTGGGGACTGGGGGTCCACCTGGAGTGATGCAAGCCTATACTGGCATGATGGGCTGCATCTGTCCAGGAGGGGAACCAGGCTCCTAGGTGATAGGTTTAAATGCTTCATTGGCAAGCATTTAAACTAGCCAAGGGAGAGGCACTGGAAAGGAGCAGAGAAATCCCAGCCCCCAAAAATCACAGTAGTAAGTCACAGTAAACACCAACATAGAGAGTCGATAGGGAGAAGGGCAGGGGTAAATGGAGAAAGTGACAAAGGCAAGAAGGACAGGGATGGGGCAAAAAGGAGTAAGGCTATCAGGAAATGGAGGGTAATGAGCATCAATGCCCGTAGTCTGGGCAACAAGCTCCCTGAGCTGGTGGCCTTGATGGAAGAGGGATGCCTGGATATCGTAGCAGTCATGAAAACATGGTAAACAGAGAACCATGACTGGGATGTTAACATACCAGGGTACATAACCTACAGGAGAGACAGGCAGGGGAGAAGAGGTGGAGGAGTAGTTCTCTATGTAAAGGAAGGGATAAAAGCAACTGAACAAAAGAGTAAACAGGGAGGAGAGGAGGCACTGTGGGTCACCTTGGAGACTGGAAAGGGTCCACGATCCACACAGGGGTTGTGTACAGACCCCCATATCAGGCGGAGGGAATGGACAAGGATATGATAGAAGGCATTCTTAGAATGGCAGAGAAAGGGGAGATACTGTTGATGGGAGACCTGAATATGCCAGATGTTAACTGGAGCACGTTTGCTGCAGCCACATCCAAGAGCAGGGCCATTCTTGATGCCCTACAGGTGGCAGGCCTCAGACAGCTAGTTTCTGAACCTACTAATGAGGGAGCAATCTTAGACCTCATACTCTCAAACGGGGGCAGTGAGAGGATCTCAGATCTAGAAGTGGGTTGCCATCTGGGAACAAGTGACCATCAAACAGTGTGGTTCACGATAAACTCAGCTACAGAGTCAAGCCATACAAAAGTGAGGGTACTGGACTTCAGGAGGGCTGACTTTGGCAAGATGGGAGAGTGCCTCAGAAAAGCACTAGCAAACAGGCTAGAAGGAGGTGTGGAGCAACAATGGGGAATAATCAAAACTGCCATCACAGAGGCAACAAGCCTTTGTGTGAAGCAAATAAACAAATCAAAATGAAAGAAAAAGCCACTATGGTTCTCAAAAGAGGTGGCTGTGAAAGTCAGGAAGAAAAAGATAGCATTCCAGAAGTATAAGGAAACACAGAAGGAGCAGGACAGAGAGCTGTACCAGTTAAGGCAGAAGGAAGCAGGAGGAAGTTAGAATAGCAAAGCCCAAATTGAGAAAAGATAGCCAACTTCGGTTAAGAAGGGGATAAAACCCTGAGCGAATATTTCTGCTCAGTATTCACAAAAGAGGAGGGAAGTGACTAATCCAATTAACAGAAGCACTCTTGATAGGGGGTCGATCCCAGTCCTTTCACAGAAGAAAGGGTTCTGCAAGAACTCCTAAAACTGAAGGTGGACAAAGCAATGGGTCCTGATGGAATTCACCCCAGAATTCTAAAAAGAATTAAGGAGGGAACTAGTGAAACCACTGGCTAGTGTTTTAATAAATCATGGGAGGATGGTGTGGTACCCGAGGACTGGAGGAAGGCGGATGATTCCCCTTCACAAAAGTGGGAGCAAGACAGAGGCAGGAAACTACAGACCTGTCAGTCTGACCTGTGTGGTGGTGGGAAGTGATGGAGTCACTTCTGAAGGAAAGAATAGTTGAGTACCTAGAGGCCAGTGGGGCACAGGACCCAAGACAGCATGGGTTCACAGCGGGAAGGTCATGTCAGACAGATCTAATAGATTTCTTTGACTGGGTGACCAAAGTAGTAGACCAGAGAGGGCTGTGGACATGGCCTACCTAGACTTTAGCAAGGCATTTGACACAGTCCCACACAAAGATTAATAGTCAAATTAACCAGCCTGGGAGTGGGTCCCAGGGTGGTAGCCTGGGTAAAACATTGGCTGGACAACAGGACACAGAAGGTAATTGTAAATGGAGTCCACTGAAGAAAGAGGGTTACTTAGTGGGCACCGTGAGGTTCAGTATTAGTCCAGTCCTTTTAATGTCTTTATAAGTGACATTGCAGAGGGACTGAAGGAAAAGTATGCCTCTGCAGATGACACAAAGATCTGTAACAGGGTTGATACACAAGGAGGCATGGAAAGGATGAGAAGGGACTTGGCAAGGTTGGAGGAATGGTCAGAAGTATGGCAGCTAGGATTCAATGCAAAGAAGTGCAAAATAATGCACCTGGGAAACAAGAACCCAGGGGAAGAATACACAATGGGGAGGTAGTAACAACAACAAAAAAAGGAAAGTGACCTGGGGGTAATCATATCAGATGACCTTAAGGTTAGCAAGCAATGTGAGAAGGCAGTAGGGAGGGCTGGGGGTATACTGGGATGCATAGGGAGAGGCATCAGCAGCAGAAAACAGGAAGTTGTTATCCCTCTGTACAGACAGTTGGTGAGACCCCATCTGGAGTACTGTGTCCAGTTCTGGAGACCCCATCTCCGCAAGGACATAGATACGATAGAGGCAGTCCCGAGGAGGGCAACTAAAATGGTGCAGGGTCTGCAAGAGAAGCCGTATGAGGAGAGACTAAAGGAGCTTAATATGTATACCCTTGAGGAAAGAAGGGAGAGGGGGGGACATGATAGAAACTTTTAAGTACCTCAGTGGAATCAACAAAGTCCAAGAAGGTAGCATCTTTCAGAAAAAGAGACGTGTAAGAACAAGGGGACACAATTTAAAGATAGAGGGGGGCTGCAGTTCAGGGGCAATGTGAGGAAGTATTATTTCACAGAGAGGGTGGTGGATGCATGGAACAGCCTTCCTGAGGAGGTTGTGGGGTCTAAAACTGTGGGAGAATTCAAGAATGCATGGGACAGACATAAGGCAATTCTTGTGGGGGCTAGGAAGAAATAGGCTGTTGGTTAAATAGGATCTGCGGCCTATCCTGTAGGTAGGGAAATGGGCAGACTAGATGGGCCAAGCGATCCATATCTGCCATCAAAGTCTAAGTTTCTATGTTTATCTTAGACACCCACTCACAATGTTATCTGTGCTACTTCGACATTCATTTAGCTTAGACACACGCTCACAATGTTATCCCTGCTACTTCAGCATTCATATATTTAGCTTAGACACCTGCTCACAATGTTATCCATGCTACTTCGACATTCATATATTTAGCTTAGACACCTGCTCACAACGTTTTCCCTGCCACTTCAACATTCATATATTTAGCTTAGACACCTGCTCACAATGCTCCTTATCTTTCTGTATATTTGTTAGGATCGCCACAGGTCCCTTTCCTGAGCTGTTACCCTTACTACTTCAACATTCAGATAGTATTTAGCTATCATGCTATTTTCAAAATGAATTAGATCACACTTGTCCTCATTTATTTTCATTTTGCATTTGTCTGCCCTTTCCACTAGCCTATCTAGGTTTCTCTGCATAGTAGCCACATGACACTTTGTTTCAACTATGCTACCTACTTCCATATTGTCTGAAAATGTTGATATTCTTCCTTCCTTATCTGCCTCCTTGTCCCTAACACATGGACTGAATATCATCTGTGCAAGTACAAATCCATGCTTGGCCCAGTGGCGCTAAGGTTTCAGGCGCTGGATGCTACACATTGCTCCACACCAGCAACCCTAGTTCATAAACAGACTTGGGTGCTGGGGGTTGGCAGGGGGCAGGAGAGGATCCAGCATCTGGAGGACTGCTGTCCTCTTCTGGGAAGGGAGATTGCTGCTCCATGCAGCTATGGCAGCCCCTGGTGGAGGCTGGCAGCTGCAGCATGCATGGAACACGTACAAGGAGTAGGGAGCATCAGCAGATGTCCTGCAAGCAGGTGCACGAGTGTGCACACATTGTGCTGGACATTAGTGCATGTCCATGCTCCCAGATGGGGGAAACAAGAAAATCCCCACTTCTGGGGATAGGTGAAGGCACCTCTGCCTCCAGACCACACTCCCAACACTGGGCCTTCTCCTTTCTAGCCCCAACTCACAAAGACCAACACTCTACACTATAAGATAGAGCACCCAGGGTGAATAGGGTGGCTCCTCCCGGGGGGGGGGTCTGATCTGGGGGCAGTGTCAGTCGGAGCGAGGGAGTGGGAGAGTCTCTGTTGGGAGGTAGAGCCCAGGAAGCTGGAGGATGCTGGAGAGAGTTTCACAGGAATGGTGCAGAAACAGAATTCGAAAAAAAAAGTACAAATCCATGAGGAAGTCCACTACCTCCTCTGAATCAAATGTGAACTCATTAATCCTGAATCTCTGCTGTCTGTTATTTAAAAGGGGAAGTAAACCTGGCAGGTCCCTCTCTCTATCAGTGTTTGTGGTGGTGGCGCTTAAAATGTGACTTGGTCCATCTCCCACAGCTGGTGTCACCCTCACAATGGTGAGTGTTGGAGACCCCTAACCACAACTGTGGCTCTGGGGCTCATCCCAGTACAGGTTGTACTGGAAGAACTGAATGGAATGGGAAAACAGTGACTAGGAACAGTGATCAGGTAAGATGCACTGAAGCATCAACTTGCACATGCCATCCATATGTGTTTGTGATGGAGGAGTGTGCTGAGGCTGAGGGGGGGTGGCAGCATTCTGAAAGTGACCGGAGTAAGGGGTTCATTAAATATTTAGTTTGTGTGCTGTGAGAGCCAGGTTTTTGGAAAAAAAAATGTTTAGCCTGAAGCGGCATATTCTTTTAAAATGGAGTGGCATTTGAAGTTGAGTGTGGTTGCTTAAATGGGTATGCGCTGTTGTTATCCCGCTGTCTAGTGAGAGAACCAAGAAGCCGAGGACAGCTGCTTTAAGTGACTTTTATTTTATAAACTGGGAGGATTTATTTGAAACAGTGGGCGAGGAATGAATACTGACACTGTGTGAGGAGCAGGGCATGGTGAAGCTGATTATGGCTTGTGGACTGATAGGTTTAACATTTAATGTGGTCAGGTGTGTGCTGGGACTAGATCCATGATGTTATGCTGGGATAGCACCATGGGTCCAGACTCAGACTGACCAATCTGAGCCCAGAATTCTTTCTTGCCCTTGTATAATATGGGTCATACTATAAAATTCACTTAGGTTTTGCATTTGGCCAGTATGAACAATTTGCAGATCTGATAGCGCACAACCCAAATTCATCATCTGTGCTAAAACAGTTGGCTACCTCACATAAGAAGAGTGCTTTATCTTTGGATACAGTATCAAGGTGGATCAGAGAGAGCACTATCTACACAACACTTGTTTGTACTCACGGCAGCAAGAAAACAAATTAGAGTTACACATGGAGTGAAAATAAATGCAAACAATTTGGAAGTCTTACAGTTTTGACCTTTAATGACCGCAGTTTTGCAAGGACAAAGGTTAAGGCAGTTTTACTTTTCAAGAAAGGGATGCTTAAACAGATATTTGCATAATTAAATTATCCAGTGATATAAATGGAATGGTGTATGGTAATACATCTGTTATGGCTCTGTAACACCATCAAGGGGTTTCATGATGTATTTATTTATTTAATTTTGGTAACCGGGTGAGCCCACTGAGACCATGACAGTCCCTGTTTCAGGGGTGACCCAGAGTTTTTTTACATATAGTAATGGTGCGATTATGAAAAGTAATTTAATATACAGAGACATTTCAGTGAGTTTCCATCTCTCTTTACAACATTCACTAGCGATATTATTCACAAACCAATGGCTACAGTCAACATTTGTTAGTCCACATAAGACAGCTATGGAACAGATAAAATACATAGTTTACATCAAGTGCTGCGTGGTGTCGAAGCAGAAGGCATCAGCGATAGCAGCTGCATTAGTTGAGCTCTGAAAGGTGTACCTTGAGCCCCTTTTTAAAGCCTCTGAGGGAGAAGCAATCCTGTAGGTTGTCTGGGAGTGCATTCCAGAGGGGTGGGAAGCTGGCTGGACATGACCTTTGCCCTAGGGATGATCTGACTTTGGACACATTACGGAGTTTGTGGCTTGGGGATCTGAGGGACCTTCTAATCAGTTTATTGGATAGTAATCTGGCCACATTTGGGGGAGCATTTTCCTGCCTTAGTGTGAAGGCTAAGCATAGAGATGGGTATTGTAATCACCCTTCTATTGTTGGCCGTGAGAGGGCATGTAGCATCTGGTAGTGATGTTCAAGTGGCAGGGCTCCTGCTGTGAATCAGCTGACAAGGCCATATGAGGTTCTGAGCTTTTGCATTTCTGTCCCTCTGACAGTTAGTAGAATCGGTGTACCATAAAATAGGATCTGTAGTATGGTGTCTGTGACTACCTGTAGCTGGGATTCATGTGTAAGGAAGGGTCCAGCACAGTAGGGTGAGAGATAGTAAAAGAGGCACAATGTTAGAGGGGAAGAGAAAACAGGGAAGGGGATCAGGACCAAGGACAACTATGGGGGGGGGGTGGACAGGTTCTTCTTTAGGTTGAACTTGAAGGCAGAAGTGGTGGAACATTGGATGAGTTTGGGGGGGAGTGAGTTGTAGAGTTTCGGCCCCATGTAAGAGAGGGTGCTTTTGAATTGGGAGGTGTTGCAGAAAGAGACAGTAAAGGTAAGGAAGGGGGAACTTCTGGTGGCCCTGAGGGGGATGGCCTTTGGGAAAAGGGATCCAATATTATCAGGGAGCTGACCTAGGGAAAGTTTATGAAAGAAGGTGGCAATTTAACCATTGAGTCTGTTCTCAAGGGAGGGCCAGTTAAAGAGACTGTACATGTCACAATGCTAAATTTGGGAAGGCCAGAGACAAAGCAAATGATGGAGTGGTAGGTGCAATGGAGTCTACTGAAATTTTTCTGAGCCAGTGGAGGGAAATAGACTAAGGCACCATAGTTAAATACTGGGAGAAGGAAAGCTGGTGACAATAAGGGACTTGGATGCCTTGTTAGGGAACTATTTGGCCCAGAAGAGCATGCTGAGTCTTTGGTGAGCTTTCTTTATGGTTTGCATAACATGTGCTTTGAAACTTAGGTGGCAGTCAAAGAGTAGACCAAGGTATTTGAATTCTTGGACTCTCTGTATGGGGTTACCATGGTTGTCGTAGAGGGTGAAATCAAAGGCAAGCAATCTGGGGAGCCAGTGAAGACCATGGCCTTTGTTTTTTGGGGGTTGATCATGAGGCCTTTAGACTCGAAGCAGGTGTGACATCTCTGGAAGTAAACTTGAAGCTTGTTTAGAGGAGAGGAAGGGTCTGTGTCCTTACAGACCAAGGCAGCATCATCAACATTGAGGATTATCTCAGTGTTCTTGCAAACATCGGGCAGGGAGTTAACAATGAGGGAGAACAGAAGGGGTCTGAGAATGGTTCCTTAGGGTACACCACATTTAATGGAGAGGGGTTCAGAGAGGACCCCATTAATAATAGTTTGATGGGACCTGAAGGAGTGGTAGTTATGGAACCACTTCTTTATTTCAGAAGAGAAATGGAGACTGGAAAGGGTGTGGAGTACAATATCAGGATCAACGAGATCAAATGGTTTGGTAATGCCCACAAAAACCAAGCCAGTGTAGAGACCATCATCGTTGGCCTTGTTATCGAAGGTGGTAAACTTGATGAGTGTGGTCTCAGTTTTGTGGCCCACCCTGAACCTATGTTGGGCCTCTGTTAGGAGGTTATGTTTTAGAAGAAAATCAAAGGTTTGCTTGTAGATGATTTTTTCTAAGATTTTGGAAAGAGGTGCCAGCAGGGAAGAGGGTTGGTAGTTGGGGTCTTCATCCTCAGGACCGGATTTGTGTGAAGGTTTAATGAGAACTCGTTTTCATTTAAGTGAGAAACAACCAGGGCAGAGGGAGTGGTTGAGGATGTCAGTGAGAGGGACGGCAAAGGCATCGCAGGCTAGTCTGAGGACCCTGTAGTAGATGTTGTCGGGACCAGTGGAGGGCTTGTGGTCATTAGTTTTAATTAATTTGACAGATTCAGAGGGGGAGAGATAATGAAAGAAGAAACTGGGGAGAGGGATAGGGTTGGGGGGATTGAGGGGAAATTTGGCTTATATTTGTCTCGGTCCCTGAAATACTGATTAAATAGTGATGCAACCTCGAGAGGACTTGTGATGGCTGTGCCTTTTGAGGAGAGGCAGGTTTGGATTTAGCTGTCCTGACAGTGGATTTGCATCTGTTATGGAGAATTTTGTAGTTTTGAAGAAAGGCTGGGTAGCTTGTTTTTTCTGAAAATAGACTAAGCCCAATCTCTGTCTCTCATGAGCTTACATACAGTAGATCAGATGAGGCCCATTCTTGACTGTTGCCTCTGAGCCTATTTTTTTTTATTTGGAATGAAGGAGTCACAAAGAGTGAGAAACTTCTTGCTGAAGTTTTCAAGGGCATCATCAGTGTCAGTAATAGAGTCAGTAAAGGACCAATCCTAGGAAAGGGCAGCATTAGAAAATTCAATATGATTCAGTTTTTTTTTAATTGCCTGGTATAGATGAATTTATGTGGATGATGGGGTGATTTAGCAGACCAGGAGCAGTAGGCAGCACAATGGTCACTGACTGAATCAGATAGAACCCCACAGGAGGTGACATGAGATGGATTAGTGATTAGTACCCAATCTAGAAAGTAATGAGACCCTGTTCTCTAGTTGGTCCTGGTGGTGGCGGAGATGAGCTGGTGAAGACCACGGCCGATAACGGCATCCTTAGTAGCATCACTCTAAGATGATGGCCAATTAAAGTTGAAATCCCCAAGGATTATCCATTCCCTTCCATGGGAAAGGGAGTTCTTGATGATAAGAAATGCTTTAAGTTCATTCGGTGGACCACCGGGTGGAAAATAGCAACGCTAATGGTTAAAACTTCATTGCTACCCAGAAAGAGATTAATAAGATAGTGATTCTAGGTTGGGTGTAGTGTGGGGTGGGTTAAATTTAGTAGTGGTGGTGAGGTGATTAGCAACCCAGAGGAGGCAGCCTCCCCTCTTTTCACTCTCCTGTCCTTCCTAAAGAGGTTGTACCCTTCTAGATTAATCTCAGTGGAAGGGATCTTGTTGATGAGCCATGTTTCTGTGAGGGTGATGACATCGAAGGAATTAACAGATAGCCAGGACTCGACAAAAACTTTTTTTTCGCAGTCAGATTTTGAACATTAAGGTGAACAAAACTGAGTTGTTTTGAGAGTTTGGGGGGAGAGTAGGGTTATTATCCACAGTGATTGCTGGACCGGGGTTAGGATGGATGAATGGAGCCAGAGATAAGTAGCAGAAGAAGGAGTAGCCTCCTGAGTCTGCTAGAAGCCAAGGCAGACAACTTAGGGGAGGTGCTCCTGGCACTGTGTTGTGTAGAGATAAGAATGTTGGAGAAGGAGGGAGAAAATTCATGCAAGAGGCAGAGTTTGAGAGGAAGGGAGGGAGGGGAGAGGTGGAGTTAAGGAGGTAAGACTTGAGCAGAGAAGGGGTGGTGGGACAAGTGGTAAAAAGGGAGCAGAGGTGGACTGCGTGGGAGGGCAAAAAGTGTGAGTGAGGTGAGAAGGGGTGTCGAGAAAGGAAGTGCATGGTTGTGGGTTTGTGGAGGGAAGATAGCAGCAAGGAAGTGGTGGTGTGTATGTGCGGTTACCCCACAGGGAGCAGAAGGGAAAAGCAAGGGACAGAAAAACAGCAGAAAAGAGAGGGAATCTGGGAGACAACATTTCTAGAGGATACAATAAGTTTGCAGGGGTGTGGAGTTAGGGAAAGTGTAGATGAGGAGAAGAGTGTGAGCAGAGAGTGATGAAATGCAGGAAAAGAGAAATTGTTAAGGGAAAGAATGTATGTGAGACAGGTCAGTCAAAAGGTAGCCTTGGGGTGCTAAAGGAGATTGATAAGATTAAGAGAGTAGTGCAGTAAGGAGAATCATCAATGGGAGGAGAGGAAGAAATTAGAGGGTTGGAGAGAGAGAGAGAGAGGTTAGTGAGAGTATTTAAAGAGTGTTGGGGGCAGGGTTGGGGGGAAGGAGAAAATTCAAACAGAAGGAAGAAGGATAAAGCAGAGTAAAAGTCTGAGCTTGGGTCCCAGCGCAGGCTTCCAAACACAGTCAATGAGGGCTCAGGCTGAGAGTCAGTGGCCAATCAGAGGGCAGTATGAGGAGATGGGATTCAAATGGGGCTGCAGAAGCTTCAGGTTGTACCATTGTTTTTTTAAGCAGGCAGGAGAGGGTGGGCGGTGGCTGCAGAAAGGCCGGAACATCAAGTGCAGGTTTCAGCTGTGGAGCAGAGCACCTGGTCAGAGGCCGCCAGCTGAAGAGAGACAAAAGGGGAGAGAATGAGGGTTATTAAGGTGGGCAGATGGAAGGCAGGGAGTAGACAGGGACAGGAGAAAGGAGAGATCCAGGAGATGTTGATTGCAGAAATTGGGGGTGGGCCAGGGCCGCTAGTCTGGTGGAGGGAACAGAAAATCAGGAGGGAGGTGGAGAAGCAGAGGGGAGAGGGTGGCAAAGAGGGAGGCAAGGGTAGTGGTTGGAGCAGAAAGGCAGGCAAAAGGAGAGGGAGAATCGAAACAACTTAAAACTTTAAAGTACAGCTCTAAGCATCACAATCCAAAACAGATTTAAATGTCCTAAGCATAGTAAAGTAGCAAAACAGACATGCAGGTATGGGATTAACAATTTGAGCAGAATACCAGGTTTATGGTAGACAGTGCACAGAAAATTCAAACAGAAGGAAGAAGGATAAAGCAGAGCAAAAGTCCAAGCTTGGGTCCCAGCGCAGGCTTCCAAACATAGCCAATGAGGGCTCAGGCTGAGAGTCAGTGGCCAATCAGAGGGCAGTTTAAGGAGCCAGGGTTCCAATGGGGCTACAGGAGCTTCAGGCCATACCTGTCTTTTCTTCAGTGGGCAGGAGAGGGTGGATGATGGCTGCAGAAATGCTGCATCCCCGAGGGCAGGTTTCAGCAGTGGAGGAGAGCACCCAGTCAGGGGCCGCCAGCTTTGTTTTCTTCAGTGGGCAGGAGAGGACAGATGGCAGCTGCAGAAATGCCATGTCCCCAAGGGCAGGTTTCAGTGATGGAGGACAGCACCCGGTCAGGGATGCCAACTTTGTCTTCTTCGGCTGGCAGGAGAGGACAGATGGCAACTGCAGAAATACCACAGCCCTAAGGACAGGTTTCATCTGTGAAGGAGAGCACCCAGTCAGGGGATGCCAGCTTTGTTTTCTTTGGCAGGCAGTAGAGGGTAGACAGCGGCTGCCAAAATGCCACGTCCACGAAGGCAGGTTTCAGCAGTGGAGGAGGGCGGCCAGTCAGGGGATGCCAGCTTTGTTTTCTTTGGTGGGCAGGAGAGGGCAGATGGTGGCTGCAGAAATGCCACATCCACAAAGGCAGGTTTCAGTGGTGGGGAAGAGCACTCCATCAGGGGCTGCCAGCTTTGTTTTCTTTGGTGGGCAGGAGAGGGTGGATGGTAGCTGCAGAAATGCCACATCCCTGAGGGCAGGTTTCAGTGGTGGAGGAGAGCTCCCAGTCAAGGGCCACCAGCTTTGTTTTCTTCAGCAGGCAGAAGAGTGCAGATGGTGGCTGCAGAAATGCTGCATCCTCGAGGGCAGGTTTCAGTGGTGCAGGAGAGCACCCAGTTAGAGGCCGCCAGCTTTGTTTTCTTCGGTGGACAGGAGAGGACAGATGGTGGCTGCAGAAATGTTGTGTTCCTGAGGGCAGGTTTCAGCAGTGGAGGAGAGCACCCAGTCCTCTAGGCCTATTGCTTTAAGATTTTCAATGAGTAGTTTATAGTCTACCAAGCAGAAGGCCTTGGTGAGATCAGTGAAGACTGCACTGGTTGAAAGGCCTTCGTTGAGAGCTGAGAATATGTCCGAGGTAAGGCTGACTAAGCAGTGTCAGTTCCATGTTTTTTTCTGAAGTCATGTTGCCTAGCTGTGAATATGTTGTGACCCTCAATATAGTCTATTAATTGGTTGTAGATAACTCTCTCTAGCACCTTGCTCAGAATAGAAAGTAGTAATATGGGCCAGTAATTCTCAATGTTTTTGCAGGGGCCACCTTTATTTATTTGTATAATCAGGGCAACTTTCCAGGATTCCATGTCAGAATATTGACAACAATGTTGTCGACATCCCGAACAGCGACGGGAACAATGCCGACTGTCAAACGCATTGCTTCCAATCGAGAACAGAGTGTTTTCATGCAGTTGAAAGCCTCCACACCCCATCTCTAAATATCCAACTCTGAGTTGGAGTTGGTGCGGGGTGGGGGCGTAACACCAGGAGACACAGTGCCAGTGTAGAGAGGACCATCACAGCGATCTGGTGAGATTTGTCCCTGTGATGCTCTTCACTGTAGAATTGTCATTGTGCTGATGGCTCACCATTTCCAGAGTGTTGGGACTTTCCCTCCTGGAATGGATCTATTAAACAACCATGCAACTGGGACCGCTATGACTGGGGCAGCGATTTTGAGCAGTCTCGGTTCTAATTTATTTTGCCCAGCAGATCCAAAGATTTTGATTTTCCTAAGCAGTTTAAGGACCTCTTGTTTTGAAGTGAGTTTGAAATGGAATTTTGTGGAGGGGTGGATTATGTCGGACTTAGTTTGCGTGGGAGGGGGTGATCCTGCATTGTGTGTCTTTAATTTGTCTAGGTCAGTGAAGAAAAGGTTGAATGTATTGGTGGCGTCGACTGGGTGTATTTGGCTAGCGACATTTATTATATCACATTCACCCTGGAATGGACAACCTTTGATGAGAGCAATTGTTTGCGACCAGAATATTTTGGGGTCGGAGAGATTTTTTTCTTGGAGGTTTCTAAGGTGCTGTTTTTTTTTTTTTGCTTCTCTTAACTCATTTTTACATTTATTCTGCAGTACCCTGAAAGTCTTCCAGTCTTGGAGCAGACTTAAAATGTCCCCCATGCCCTGTCTCTTTTCCTCATGCATTTTTTTTAGGTCCCGGGATACCCATCTTGCTTCCTGCCCTTTTACCCTAAGCTTTCTAATTGAGACATGTTTATTTGCGGCTCATAGAAAACTTTTCATAAAGAAGTCGACAGCTGTGTCCAAGTGTGGGGCATTTTTGACTTGTGTCCAGTTTACCTCAGCTAGTGTATCAAGAAAGAATTCCTCATTGAAGTTTGAGTAAATCCATGCCCAGAAGATTCTAGGAGGCAGGGTGCAGAAGCTATTCTTCCATATCCTGTATGTTGATGCATGGTCGCTAAGGGAATCTGAGAGGGATCCTACCGGTTTAAAGTTGTCTGGTTTGGAGGCCAGTATCCAAACTAAAGTGGAGTTATTACCTGTTTTTATGCTTAGTATCGTGTTTTCCAGATCAACTGTGTTAGGTTAGCCTCCTGTAGGAAGCTTTTTTAGTTCCTTGTTTATTTGAGGACTCCAGTGTATATTAAAGTCACCCAGTACTATTTTCTCCCCCCTTGAGAGGTCTGGTAGAAAGGTTATAAGGGAATTTAGGGCAGCTATTGCCACCTTGGGAGGGTTGTACACACATCCTATAGTCAGTGGTTTGGATCCAACCAATAGTATGGTTAAGAAAACAGCTTCACAGCTGGTATTGTGTAAGGCAGGCGTTGCCAGCAGAGAGGCGTTTAGAGAGGATTTAACATAGATTAGGACTCCTCCCCCTTTTTTCCTATCCTGTCTTGTCTGAAGGTTTTGAAACCATTTACTTCTACCTCTAGATCAAGTATGTGGAGTTTGAGCCAAGTTTCTGAGATAGCTCATACATCTGGGAAGTACAGACTCACCCAGGCTTCTCACTTATGTATTTTTGGCTTTAGACTGTTGATATCAATGTGGGTTATCCTTAACCCCTTAGTATAAGTCCATTCTGATTTTGTGGAGGAGGTAATATAAGCATTAATGCAGGGGGTCCAGGGTTTGTCTCGACTTCACCTCCAAGTAGTAACGTTAGTTTTTCTAGTATTTTGACCATGAACCCTGGTGTGGGAAGGGAGATCTTTAGTTTAGGATCTGTTTTATAGCACATTATTTTGTACAGATTTCCTCTTTGTGTAAGACCCTGTAGGTTGATTTCTGAAATGGGGATCTCTCTTAGAGTGCTGATATTGGGGTAATTGTGTTGAGGGGGGCTGGCTGACTGATTGGATCCATGGCATTTTTATTGCAGGATGTGATCTGAGCCTATGACCATCAGGGCATATAAGGTAACAATGATTAATCCCCTGGCCAGTTTAAAACTGATGTCTGGCAGGGGAGTGCAGAAATATGTTGTTCTCCAAGTTTTAAAACACTCCACAGTTACTTAAAATTCTCTAGATGGTTTTACTGTCTCAGACGAGTCAAGCAAGAGGCAGCCTCCCCTTTATTACAGCTTCAAATCACAGCTTCAGTACACCTGAGAGAAAAAATGGGTCTGTATCCTTATGTAGAGATTGCTGCCAATCGCTTTTACAATTGGCTGGTTAGATAAGATGTGGTGGAGCTTTAGGGCAGAAAGCCAATTTACTAGATTTTCGGGGCAGGGTGAGTGGGTGAGACAAAATTCAAAGCAGGTGTTAACAAATCCTCGGATGCAAGGCAGGCTGAAATTAATTCAGCTCCCTAACTTCATTAAATTACAAAAAAATCCCTGCATCAGGTCTGATAGAGTATTAAGCAATATTATATACTGTACAGAATTATTTTTTGAAAATCTGTCTACAAGTAGCCTGTCTTTGCAAGTCTATCTCACACATGGGAGAAATATAGTTCAAGTCAGCTGCTGAGAGAAGGGAGAAGACCCATTGTTACAGCCTGGGGCCAGCAGTGAATGAAAATGGTGCCAAGTTTAAAACCAAGAACCAGATCCACACAAAGAGCTGCTCTGGTGTCCTGGGGTACCTGGCTTGCAATGTGCTCCTGACTGCGGTGACGATGTCTCCCGGTGACCTTCAGGGGTGGTCAGGTCTGGCTTGCTGTGGGCTCCTGACTGCGGCAGTGATGTCTCCTGGTGGCCTTCGGGGTGGTCAGGGCTGGCTTGTGGTGTGCTTCTTACTGTGGTGTTGATGTCTCCCGGTGGCCTTCGGGGGGGTGGTCAGGGCTGGCTTGCAGTGGGTTCCTTACTGCAGTGGCAACATCTCCCAGTGGCCTTCAGGGGTAGTCAGGGCTGGCTTGTGGTAGGCTTCTGACTGTGGTGGTGACTTCTCCCTGTGGCCTTCAGGGATGGCCAGGGCTGGCTTGCAGTGGGCTCGTGACTGCAGCAGCGACATCTCCTGATGGCCTTCGGGGGTCGTCATCCACTTCAAGAGCGATGCTCGAGAGGTACTTGATGTCATGGAACCCAGAGATGCTGCTATAGTACCATACCTCTTGGATTGCCATATACTTTTTTTTGTAATACTTGGTGTTTTTTCTTAGATTTTCCATTGCAATTTACCTTTTTGCAGATGTTACTCACTGCCATGGCTTCTGTCACAAAGAGCTGGTTTTGGCTTCATGATGACAGTAGTCACCATGTCAACGACACCTTAACTTGAAAGTTGTTCACTAGGATATGCCAAGTAGTCCGAGATGGTCATTGGGAAGACAGAGTTGTCCATCCTACTCATCATGTGGTTGTTATCAAATGAGCATGCACTGGGACGCGGTGCTCAAGAACCAACATGAAATGGAAGCAGTAAAGGTTCTGGCACACGCTAACTCAGAGGAACGCATAAATAAAGGTTACAAAATAATTTATTTCACCAACACATACAACGTGTCCTGCCTGACATGTTTCAGACTGACTACAATCCTTTTTCAAAAATCCTTTGAAAAAGGCTTGTAGTCCAGAACCTTTACTGCTTCCTCATCATGTGGCTGCCGGATCATGGATTTCTCTCACATCATTATTTTATTTTTCTGACTGTTCAGGAAACAGAGCCACTCCTCAGCAGTAGACTTTGCAAACAAGCCTGCCATTTTAGTTATACAGAGCCAATTGAGGCTGGGATTTCCCAGCTGTTTTTGACTGCAGCTGCATGTACTGCTGTTTGAAAGGTTCCAGACCTTGTAGCATAAATCTGATGTCAGATTGACGCTCTCATGATTTGGAGCCTTTTAAAGCAGTACTATTACAAGTTTTCAGGCACTGTGATTGTCCACAGGACAATCACAGTGACTGAAAACACTCAAACCACGTATCATTATTATTATAATTATTATACTGTGATCAAACTGGCTACAGCACATTGTAGTGCCTCTCTCTTAACTAGAATCAATGCTTCTTTTTGGCTTATTATATAGGTCTATATAGAATCAAGCAATAAGTTGAAAAGAAATAAGGGAAAATATACTTGATAATCCTTTTTATGAGGGCTTGTACCCAGGGTGCAGTGGGATCCAAGCAAATCTGCATTTCAGACTTGAGTGTCAGGCTATGGGCAAGAAAAAAAAATGACAATTACACTTCAACATTTAGTGCCATTAAGCACATCTATATAGTACTCTAACAACCACCATCAGCAGCGTACAGGAAGTAAAAGTAACACTGCAAAACAATATTGCAGTTCAGATTAAAAGAAATGTTTCTTCTTGGAATACAACAAAAACTAAAATGTTTATTTCTTGTATTTATAAATTCATTTTTTTATCTTAAAATAAACTTTAAATCATGAAAACCCAGTCTTTGAGATATTCAGAGGTGCCCACAAATGATACCGCTGTGTGAAAAGTGTGTGAAATCGCATCTCAAATATGTGGTAGCATGTTTGTGTCATATTGTCATACTTGCATCATGAATGTTATTACATGATGCAAGTAATCAAAATTGAATTATTCTTGCATTACAGCTGCAGTAACATAAATTATGCAAAGTTTTGGTGCATGCACATAGTGCCACAGTGCCATGGGAGTCTGTCTAGCCATATTAATTCATACGAACATACTAAAATGCCAGCAGAATAGGCCTAACGGTCTTTCGTGTCTGCTCATTTGGTCAGCCCCCACCCTGGCTGCCAACCTTGCTGCCCCCCTCACCCTCTCTGGCTTCTCCCTTCCCAGTCCTGGATATTCTCACTGCACAGGACTTTGCTTCCAGAACCCTTCCCCTGTACCTGTCCCACCCCCTCTTGAACCCCTCCACCATCTCTGTCTCTACCAGCCCCCTGGGCAGCGCATTCCATGGCTCCACCACCCTCTCAGTGAAGTAGCACCTCCTCATCTCCCCTGAATCTCCCCTCCAGCTTCCACCCATGCCTCTAGTTGCCCCCTTCCTTCAGAGCACCCTGACTGCTCCTCCCTATTTAACCCCTTCATGTACCTGAAGACCTCTATCATGTCCCCCGGTCCTTCTCTCTTCCAATGTGTACATATTTAGCTTTTGAGCCTCTCCCCATAAGTCCTGTCCCCCAATCCCCATATCATTTGGTTGCCCTCCTCTGGACCCTCTGCAGGAGTTCAATGTCCCTCTTTAAGTGTGGCCTCCAAACCCACGCAGTACCTCAAGTCTTGGCCTCACCAAGCAGTTATACAGAGGGAGTATCACTTCCCTCCTTCTGGAGGTGATCCCCCAAGCGATGCATCCCAGTATCCTGTTGGCCTTGGCTGCTGCTCTCCTGCAAGTCTCAGAGCTGTTCATCTTGACATCCAGCACCGCCCCCAGGTCCCTCTCAGCCATTGAGACTTGTAGCATTCCCCCCCCACCCCCAGGGTGTACACTTGGCCCGGGTTTCTGGCTCCCAGGTGCAGTACCTTGCATTTCCCTGCATTGAACCTCGGCTTCCACTTTTTAGACCACCTTTCCAGAGCCTCCAGGTCCCCCTGTAGGGCCACCCTCCCCTCCTCCCCATCCACCACCGTCCACCGCCCTTTTTTGAGTCATCCGCAAAGAGACTCATCTCACTCCTGATACCCTTCCTTATGTCAGAGATGTAGGCATTGAACAGGAGGGGCCCAAGGACCGATTTCTGAGGGATCCCATTAATGACCCTCCTTGGGGATGAGACTATCCCGCCAACCACAACCTTCTGGGTCTGGTCCTGGAGCCAATTGCCTATCCATCTGATCATCTGGTTCTCCACCCCCATTTCTCCCAGATTATCCAACAGGCCCCTGTGAGGAACAGAGTCAAATGCCTTGCTGAAGTTAAGAAAGAGGATGTCCACCGGTCTACCCAGGTCCAAGGCACTCATCACCCAGTCATAGAACTCCACAAGGTTTGTCTGACATGATTTCCCCAGGATGAATCCATGTTGTCTATCGTCCAGGCACCCTGACTTTTTCAGGTCCTCCTAGCCTCTCCTTGACAATGCCCTCCATCACCTTGCCCACCACTGATGTCAGGCTGATGGGCCTGTAGTTCCCTGCCACCTCTCTTGATCCCCCCTTGTGGATAGGCACTATATGCGCCAACTTCCTGTCCTGGGGCACCCACCCTGTCCTCCGAGAGATGCTGAAAAGCTCCACCTGGGGTTTCGCCAGGACATCCGCCAGTTCCTTCAGCACTCTGGGATGTAATTTATCTGACCCCGGTGCTTTCTGTGTCTTAAGGGACCTGAGGGCTTCCCTCACTCTCTCTCCCATGATTTCCACCTCTGCTGCCTTGTCCCCCTGCTTTGCCTTCCTCCCTCCTGCCAGTGATGGCCCCCTCTCCCCAGACCTGCCGATCGGTAAGGGTCCCCCCCTCTTCAATTTCACCATCTCCTCCCATGTATGATACAGCCCCCACCCATTTTTCTTGGTGAAAACTGAGGCGAAGTACTCATTTAGTACCTCAGCTTGCTCCTCCGGGTCTTGTGCCCATTCCTCCCCTGTTTTAATCCTGCTAACCTGCCCCTTCACCCTTTGTTTTTCCCCAATGTATCTAAAGAACCCTTTGTTCCCTCTCCTAATTTCCCTGGCCAGGTTCTGCTCCTTCATTGCCTTAGCTGTCCTCACCACCCTAGTGGCCCTTCTGGCCATCAGCTCATACTCCCCTTGATACCTTTCACTCCTTGAGTACCTGAAATGCCTATAAGCCACCATCTTTTCCCTCACCACCTCCTGAACCTCCCTGGTCCACCAGCAGAGTTTACGGGCCCTACCGCATTTTCGTCTTACTCTTGCACAGGTGCTGGTAGCATCCTGCACCCCTCTCCTGATGATTTCCCACCTACTGTCAACGTCCAAGTCTGGACAAATCCCCTCCATATGCTTCTTAAAGATCCTTCCCATTTCCTTGAAATCCGCCCTCCTGAAGTCAGTAAACCCAGTCTTTGAGATATTCAGAGGTGCCCACAAATTATACCGCTGTGTGAAAAGTGTGTGAAATCTCATCACAAATAGGTGGTAGCATGTTTGTGTCATATTGTCATACTTGCATCATGAATGTTATTACATGATGCAAGTAATCAAAATTGAATTATTCTTGCATTACAGCTGCAGTAACATAAATTATGCAAAGTTTTGGTGCATGCACATAGTGCCACAGTGCCATGGGAGTCTGTCTAGCCATATTAATTCATACTAACATACTAAAATGCCAGCAGAATAGGCCTAACAGTCTTTTGTGTCTGCTCATTTGGTCAGCCCCCACCCTGGCTGCTGACCTTGCTGCCCCCTCACCCTCTCTGGCTTCTCCCTTCCCAGTCCTGGATATTCTCACTGCACAGGACTTTGCTTCCAGAACCCTTCCCCTGTACCTGTCCCACCCCCTCTTGAACCCCTCCACCATCTCTGTCTCTACCAGCCCCCTGGGCAGCGCATTCCATGGCTCCACCACCCTCTCAGTGAAGTAGCACTTCCTCATTTCTCCCCTGAATCTCCCCCCTCCAGCTTCCACCCATGTCCTCTAGTTGCCCCCCTTCCTTCAGAGCACCCTGACTGCTCCTCCCCTATTTAACCCCTTCATGTACCTGAAGACCTCTATCATGTCCCCCCGGTCCCTTCTCTCTTCCAATGTGTACACATTTAGTTCTTTGAGTCTCTCCCCATAAGTCATGTGCCCCAATCCCCATATCATTTTGGTTGCCCTCCTCTGGACCCTCTGCAGGAGTTCAATGTCCCTCTTTAAGTATGGCCTACAAACCCACACGCAGTACTCAAGGTGCGGCCTCACCAAGCAGTTATACAGAAGGAGTATCACTTCCCTCCTTCCGGAGGTGATCCCCCAAGCGATGCATCCCAGTATCCTGTTGGCCTTGGCTGCTGCTCTCCTGCAAGTCTCAGAGCTGTTCATCTTGACATCCAGCACCGCCCCCAGGTCCCTCTCAGCCATTGAGACTTGTAGCATTCCCCCCCCCCCAGGGTGCACACTTGGCCCGGGTTTCTGGCTTCCAGGTGCAGTACCTTGCATTTCCCTGCATTGAACCTCAGCTTCCACTTTCTAGACCACCTTTCCAGAGCCTCCAGGTCCCCCTGTAGGGCCACCCTCCCCTCCTCCCCATCCACCACCGTCCACCGCCCTGTTTTGAGTCATCCGCAAAGAGACTCATCTCACTCCTGATACCCTTCCTTATGTCAGAGATGTAGGCATTGAACAGGAGGGGCCCAAGGACCGATTTCTGAGGGCCCCCACTAATGACCCTCCTTGGGGATGAGACTATCCCGCCAACCACAACCTTCTGGGTCTGGTCCTGGAGCCAATTGCCTATCCATCTGATCATCTGGTTCTCCATCCCCATTTCTCCCAGATTATCCAACAGGCCCCTGTGATGAACAGAGTCAAATGCCTTGCTGAAGTTAAGAAAGAGGATGTCCACCGGTCTACCCAGGTCCAAGGCACTCATCACCCAGTCATAGAACTCCACAAGGTTTGTCTGACATGATTTCCCCAGGATGAATCCATGCTGTCTATCGTCCAGGCACCCTGACTTTTCCAGGTCCTCCTAGCCTCTCCTTGACAATGCTCTCCATCACCTTGCCCACCACCGATGTCAGGCTGATGGGCCTGTAGTTCCCTGCCACCTCTCTTGATCCCCCCTTGTGGATAGGCACTATATGCGCCAACTTCCTGTCCTGGAGCACCCACCCTGTCCTCCGAGAGATGCTGAAAAGCTCCACCAGGGGTTTCGCCAGGACATCCGCCAGTTCCTTCAGCACTCTGGGATGTAATTTATCTGGCCCCAGTGCTTTCTGTGTCTTAAGGGACCTGAGGGCTTCCCTCACTCTCTCTGCCATGATTTCCACCTCTGCTGCCTTGTTCCCCTGCTTTGCCTTCCTCCCTCCTGCCAGTGATGGCCCCCCTCTCCCCAGACCTGCCGATCGGTAAGGGTCCCCCTCTCCTCAGTTTCACCATCTCCTCCCATGTATGATACAGCCCCCCCCCCACTTTTCTTGGTGAAAACTAGGCTAAGTACTCATTTAGTACCTCAGCCTGCTCCTCGGGTCTTGTGCCCATCCCTCCCCTGTTTTAATCCTGCTAACCTGCCCCTTCACCCTTTGTTTTTCCCCAATGTATCTAAAGAACCCCTTGTTCTCTCTCCTAATTTCCCTGGCCAGGTTCTGCTCCTTCATTGCCTTAGCTGCCCTCACCACCCTAGTGGCCCTTCTGGCCATCAGCTCGTACTCCCCTTGATACCTTTCACTCCTTGAGTACCTGAAATGCCTATAAGCCACCATCTTTTCCCTCACCACCTCCTGAACCTCCCTGGTCCACCAGCAGAGTTTACGGGCCCTACCGCATTTTCGTCTTACTCTTGCACAGGTGCTGGTAGCATCCTGCACCCCTCTCCTGATGATTTCCCACCTCCTGTCAATGTCCAAGTCTGGACAAATCCCCTCCAAATGCTTCTTAAAGATCCTTCCCATTTCTTGAAATCCGCCCTCCTGAAGTCAGTTACCTCCATCTTTGTGCAGCCTTCACCCTCCTAGGACCAGGCAGAACCATACAAGCATAGTGGCACCCCCAAAAGCCGGGTCCCGTACCTCCAGGCCCCCCAATCTGGTCACTGTCTGCCAGGACCACATCCAGTATCCGTGCTTCCCTGGTCGGTTCCCCCACCTGCTGAGTTAGGAACGCGTCCTGAAAGACATCCAACAACCTCTGTTCCCTGGCCACCGAGGATGTCATAGTCTCCCAGTTCGCTCCTGTCATGTTTAAGTCCCCTAACACCACCACCCTTCCCCTGCTCAGTCTGCAATGTCTCCCAACATCTGCCACCAGACTTTCCTCCAGCTCCTCCGCCAGTGCAGGGGGTCTATACACCACTCCTATTTTTACTCTCTTGCCCCCCCTTGTTATCAAGGTGACCTAAATCACCTTCACAGTTCCCTCTGCCTCCTCCACTCTTCCTACACCAATGCAATTTTTGACTATTATTACTACCCCTCCTCCCCTTACCTCCCCCCGTCCATCCTGAACATGGTGTAACCCTCCAGGTTCAGGTCCCAGTTGTGCCCTGCGGTGGCCCAGGTCTCAGTGACTGCTGCCACCTCCACCTCTCCCTCAGTTAGCATCGCCTGGAGCTCAGGTATTTTATTGACTGAGCTCCTGGCATTTAGCAGGACTACCTTCCACCCTTTCCATATACTTCCATTTCCCCTGCTCGTGTTCCCATGGGGATTCCGTCTTCCCCTGGTCAGCACCTTACCAGTCAGCCTTTTCCCACATTCCTCCAGCTCCCCAGGGGGTGGAGACAGAGTCCCTTCTTTATTGGACCCCCCTCAACATCCTTTTCTCCCATCCCTCCCTCCCTCCTTCACAAGTTTAAACCCCACCTTTCACCAACGAACCCTCTATTTTCAACTTAAGGATTTCCGTCCCCTCCAAATTGAGATGGAGCCTATCTCTAGCATATAGCCCCTTATTCTCCCAGGTCTCCCCCTAATCCCCTATCAATCCATACCATCTGGTCCCACACCACTCCCTGAGCCACTGGTTTATCTCCCTAATCTTCCTCTTGTGTTCCACACTAGCCCTTGGCATCAGCAGGATTTCTGAGAAGGAAATCGCGCATCCTGTGTCATGACAGACCCTGGCAAGCTCCCTGAACCTTGCCTGTATCTCTAGCTTGCTATTTCCCTCAATGTCATTGGTACCCAGGTGGACTAGTATGTCCGGAGAACCTCCACAATCCTTTGCCAGCTGACATACCTCATGCTTGACCCTGAGCACCGTTAGTCCATGGAAGCATTTTGTTCTAACCGGGCAGGCTTCCCCTCCCTATCCCATTTGATACCTCTGAACATGGAATCACCCAACAGGAGACAAGGTTTGCTGGCCAAGGCACCTAGCTTCACCTGAGCTCTTTCCTTCTAGGTTGCTTGAAACAACAGAGCAAAGAACCTTACCAGAGCAAGGGAAAGGATTAAGACTACTTTTGGCTAGGCAGATTTACTGTGTGTTATTGTTTTTATTTTGTACTCACAGGGATTGTTACTGTTTGTTGCTAACATTTTATTGCTTTGTTTTTCTCTGATTCAAATTGCTGTTGCTGGGTATACCTTCTGCTGTATTATTACAAGGTGTGCCTACAGGTGTGTGCTAACAGATTACTGCTGTAATCTTCTAATTTAAATTGTCTTTTGCAAGGTATATCTTCTGTTACTGCTTTATTTTTCTCTGTAGCAAAGTGTTTCTTACAGGGTACAATATATCTTCTGTGAAATTATTACAGGTGGTGCTTTACAGGTTTTACAGTTTTATCTATCATTAGGATAAGCTTTCAGGGGTTACTGTATTTGTTGCTGACTGATTGTTTCTGCTCTTATCTTCTTGTTTCTTTTGTCCGTGGTTCTTCTTTTTTGGCAGGGGAAGGGTCCACCACCCACCCCCATCCCCAACCACCCCACACTACACTCCTTTTATAGGGTAGCACAGTCATGACATTTCCTGTCATAAAGCAGAACAGGACGGATCAGTGGGGTATCCACACTGTGACCTCATTTACAGGGGCACTAGTAATTTAACTTGTTATAACAAGTTCTACAAAAATAAACAAACAAAACACGAAATCAAACTTTAGCTTGCACTTTCTTTCTTCTAATTACTCTGACCAGGTTATAAACCCAGCAAATTATCTGGAATGGATATCATTAACTGCAGGTACTGCGGAACACTTTTCAGAAGAGCAGTTTTACAGGATTTAGGACATTGTCATACATGCTGGGCCATTGAAGATCTTAGGGCTCAGCTCCAGGCAGCATGGGCAGAGATTGTGTGCCTCAAATTTCATATTCAAAAGGAAATATACCATAAGAACCACCCACCATTTCCTCAACATCCAACAGAAGTACCTCGACCAGAGAGGGTAGTTGGTCCAGGAAGTTGGCAGATGGTTAGGAGGGGCAAATCAGGTGCCCATCACTCAGTGCTTTCCAACATATTACCTCCATAAACCATACCAAAACTACAAACAGGTATCTGACGCTATCTCCAAAATCAAACAAACGGGCAGAGGACACTGCAGAGCAGGACACTGCAGCACAGGAGCTAGCACAACAAAACTAGCCCAAAACAGGAACCAAAACAAAAAAAAGCAAAAAGCAAATCTAAAAAACTTCTGATCATAGGAGATTCCATGATTCAGGGAGTTGATACCTATCTCCAGCCAGGGGTAATGGTCAGATGTCTCCCCAGTACATCAGCATGGAGAGACACTGACCACATTGCTAAAATTGTTCAGGAAACAGGGGAAAACATTGACATCCCGGTACACATAGGGACTAACGATCTCGCCAGCTGGTCAGTTGTGGAGACCAAGGCACACCTGACCAGGCTGGGTGACAAACTATCATCCATTTTGCGCAGCATCTCCTTCTCTGAGATCCTTCCAGTCTGGGAAAGGGGGGGCAGATGGACAAAAGGTCAGAGAAGGGGAGATGGGGAGCTAAACATGTGGCTCAAGGGCTGGTGCAAGGAAAAAGGACACAAATTTGTAAGGAACTGGCAACAGTTTTGGGAGCGAAAGTTCTTTAAATTTGATGGACTGCATCTGACTAAGGAGGGAGTCAGTGCATTGGGGCAGAAGGTTGACATCTTTGCAGAATATTTAATCTAGCAAATGGGAAGAGGGCTGCAGCACCCCATACGTCGAATGGGAAGAACACCCCCCCCAGCTAATGGTCAAACAGGAGTTCAGAATGTTTGCAGTTCATTTGCATCACCAAGTAAGGAAAAAGGTGCAGCTCCTCATAAAACGCACAGGGGAAATGCCAGACCTCACCCAACAACTAACACACCGAAATCTGGCCAATGGAAAATCATGTACTCAAATGCTCGCAGTCTGGGAAACAAGATCCCAGACCTGCAGGAAATAATGACAGAGACTAAACTGGACATAGTAGCAATTAGCGAGACATGGTTTACCAGTAACCTCACTTGGGAGACTTCAGTACCTGGCTATGTACTGTTCAGAAGAGAATGAGGTAAACAAAGGGGGGGGTGGAGTGGCCCTGTATGTCAATGAAAATATCAAAGCTACAGAAATTCAAAATACATATAAGGAGCCAGAAGAACTGTGGGTCACCCTGGAAACAGGAAATGGGACAGCCATAAGAACTGGGGTTGTCTACAGGCCTCCAGACCTGGGGAAGGACATAGACACATTACTGTTAGAAGATATACAAAACATGATAGCTAAAGGGGAGGTTCTGATAATGGGAGTCTTCAACATGCCAGATACAGATTGGTCAATATCAGCAGGGACATCTGCCAGAACTAGACACATGGTGGATTCCCTGCAGGGGGAGGGCCTCAAACAACTGGTACAACAACCCACAAGAGACAGGGCTATCCTAGATCTAGTACTGACTAACAGGGAAAGGATCACATATCTCCAGGTAGAAGGTCACCTGGGGGCCAGTGACCATCACATGGTATGGTTCAGTTTGACCACTACAACTAAATCATCCCATTCCAAGACAAAAATATGTGACTTCAGAAGAGCTGACTTTGATAAGATGGCCAATAGAGTTAAGCTAGCCCTGGCAAAAAGAAATACAGGTGAATGGTACAGGCAAAGTGGGTAAGCATTAAGGATGCAATACTTGAAGTAGCATCCCATTGTGTTAGACAGAAAAGGAAGTGCAAAAGAAGAAGGAAACCACTTTGGTTCTCAAAAACAGCAGCAGAAAAGGTCAGAGTCAAAAGTCTGGCCTTCAGGAAATATAAGGGAACGCAGCGAGATGAAGATAGGGAGGCATACCAAACTTCCCTAAGGGAGGCAGGGAAGGCAGTAAGGCAGGCAAAGGTCCAAACCAAGGAAACACTAGCACAGACAGTAAAAGAAGGTGGCAAGACTTTCTATGAATACATTAATAAAAGTAGAAAGTCCAGAGGGGGTATTGCTAAGATCTAAGGAGATAAGGAGATGTGTGAGGAGGAGGACTATGTAAAAGCATCTATCCTAAATAGATACTTCTGCTCAGTATTTACTGAAGAGAAGGTAGGGCAGGGCCCACAGCTCAGCACCATGGACACGGGGGGAGGGAGTTGAGCATTAGTCCCTTCACAAAAAAAGGGTCCTACAAGAGCTCGATAAGCTCAGGGTGGACAAGGCAATGGGACCTGATGGCATACATCCCAGGGTACTAAAGGAGCTAAGGGTGGAACTAGCAGAGCCATTATCAGAACTGTTTAGTGAGTCTCTGAGCACAGAAGAGGTCCCAAAAGACTGGAGAAGGGCTCATGTGATCCCGCTTCACAAGAGTTATAGCAGGGAGGAGGTAGGGAACTACAGACCAGTCAGTCTTACCTCAGTAGTGGGCAAGATTATGGAGGCACTCCTTAAGGAAAGGATAGTGCAACACCTGGAATCCATAGGCACACAGGATCCAAGACAGCATGGGTTTACAAAAGGAAGGTCCTGTCAAACAAATCTCACAGATTTCTTTGACTGGGTAACCAGAGTGGTGGACCAAGGGGGAGCAGTTGATGTCGCCTACCTTGACTTCAGCAAAGCTTTTGATATTGTCCCACATAGAAGATTGATTAATAAGCTGGGTGGGCTCGGAGTGGGTCAGACGTTGGTCAAATGGGTGGCAAACTGGTCGACGGACAGAAAACAGAGAGTGGTGGTAAACGGTATACAGTCAGAAGAGATGCAAGTCACAGGTGGAGTACCTCAGGGATCAGTCCTGGGGCCAGTCCTCTTCAATATCTTCATCAGTGACATTGTAGATGAACTGGAGGGTAAGGTTTGTCTGTTTGCAGATGACACCAAGATCTGCAACAGAGTAGATGATCCAGATGGGGTGGACAGAGTGAGAAGAGATCTGGATAAACTAGCAAAATGGTCAGAAGAGTGGCAACTGGGGTTTAATGCAAAGAAGTGCAAGATCATGCACATAGGGAAGAGAAACCCCTGAAGCCACCTATAGGCTGGGAGGAGAGTTGCTGGCAGTCAAAAGGGAAGAAAGAGATATGGGCATCATCATCACCGATGACCTGAAATCATCCAAGAAGACCACTAAAGCAGTAGGTAAGGCTAGGGGGGTGTTAGGGTGTATTAATAGGGGTATCACAAGTCAGAAGAGGGGAGGTAATAATCCCTCTTTACAAGACCCTGGTTAGGCCCCATCTGGAGTACTACGTGCAGTACTGGAGGCCACACCTTCACAAGGACATTAACAAAATGGAAGTAGTCCAGAGAAAGACAATCAAAATGGTGCAGGGACTGCATCAGAAAACATATGAGGACAGATTAATGGAGCTCAATGTGTATACCCTAGAGCAAAGGGGGGAGAGAGGTGATATGATCGAAACATTCAAACACCTTAAGGGCATTAACAAGGTGAAAGAGTCGAACATGTTTCAATATAAGATAAATAGCAGGTCAAGAGGACACAGCATGAGATTAGAGGGAGGCCAATTAAGGGGTAATGTGAGGAAGTTCTTTTTCACAGAAAGGGTGGTGAATGCATGGAACGGTCTACCTCAGGAAGTGGTGGATATGAATACAGTGCAGGGCTTCAAACAGGCATGGGATAGGCATAAGGGTGCAATACAGATGAGTATGAATAGATAGGCCATTGACAGAGCAATGGCCGATGGCACATTTATAAGGTAGAAAAATAAATGGGCAGATTGGATGGGCCTTGCTGTCCTTATCTGCTGTGAACTTCTGTGTTTCTATGTATGTTTCTATGAGCACTCTGACCGCACCTTTTCCTCCATTTCCCCCCTTCCATGTCCCTCATCCTTTCTACCGGCCCTTCCCCCCAGCCAGCTCCTTGCTCCTCCCCCTATCTGGGTGCCACCTCGCCCTTCCTTATTTACCCTGGCCACCCCTCACCTTTGATCCTATCCTCTCCTCTTCCCAAGTATCCTTCTGTACCCCGCCACCCCCTTCACTGCTCGCGACTTGTCCTCCCCATCTGCTAAACCTGCCTGGCTCATCCTCCCTTCCTTCCTGTCTCCATTCACCCCCCCTTGCCTGTCATGCTCCCCTGGTCTAAACCCCCAACTCCCTTTACTGTATCCTCCTTGTACATCTGGTCCCTCTTCTTGCCCTTTCCTCCCAACTGGTCCTTCTCCTTGCGCTTTCCTCCCTCGATCCCCTTCTCCTCTTGCTCTAATCCCCCACTCCCCACATTTTCCAGCATTCCAAGTTCCCCCTGTTCTTCCTGCTATCCAGCCCTGCCTCCTGTCCCCCACTCCCTTTCCATCTGTAACCACCCCTGTCATGGCTACATCAGCCCCCTCATCCTCAAGCAGAAGAAGAGAATTGAAGCGGTTACTGAGCTTAAGGTATGATCCACCCCCCCTTGCTTCCTTCTGTCCAGCCCCAGCCATCTGCCTACTTCCCTGAGAATGTCCTCCCTTTGGCCCATCACTGTGAGGGTCCCCAGATACCTGCCTGCTTCCTTGGTAGTGTCCTCCTTTTGGGCCCCCTCTGTCAGGGTCCCTATGTGACCCCAGAGTACTCTCCTGCACTCTTTTCCCTATGCCCCACCCCTAGTGCTTGGTGAAACCCCGTGGGAGAGACCCTGCCCTATTCCCCAAGCATACCTCCCCCCTCCCTCCAGCTGTCTCCTAATCCCCTCAACCTCCTTCCTAAACTGTGCCAGCTGGTAACACACTGGGCAACCACCAAACTTCCAAGCCCAGTCCAGTATCATGGCCACCCCACACCCTGTGCACCCCACCACCCTCCCAAAGATGCTGGCCCTAATGATGTGTCGTCCCATCCCCCTCCAAGTAGGTTTCATTGGGTGAACCACCAGGTTCCCTACTAGTCCAAGATACACCCCTACCCACTAATCAGGTCACCCACTAATCCTAGATACAGTCCCACAGTAAACAGGTACCCCAGTTACTAGGTGCAGTACTACACAGTAATCATAACACTAATCCTAGACCAGCCTTTAACAGAAAGTTTACCTGATGTATTCCAGTCTAAGGCCTTCCACAATATCCAGCTGTCCCACTAAGCAGCAATCTACTGTGGATGCTGCACCCCTATTTGTGACCTACCTATGCCTTTCCCCTGCCCCGTGGCTGCATTATTGGGTAGAACTACATGAGCTGCACCTGAAGCCTCTTCCTCCAATCACAGGGCAGGTGTACCCTATAAATGAGTTGTGCTCTGGGGAGGGAGGGGGAGGGTGGGGTTAGGGCCCACATCCGACTCCCACAAGAGTGAATCAGCCCTGGCAACACACTCCCAGCTCACCTCTATTTAAACTCAAACAGAATTACCTCGAGCAGCAGTTCTTCAGAAGCTTCCAGAAGTGTAGTCTCTCCTCCCCCACTGCCAACTGACACATACTCCCAACTCACCTCTATTTGAACTCAAACAGAATTACCTCAAGCAGCAGTTCTCAAACAGAATTACCTCAAGCAGCAGTTCTTCAGAAGCTTCCAGAAGTGTAGTCTCTCCTCCCCCACTGCCAACTGATACACACTCCCAGCTCACCTCTCACCTCTATTTAAACTCAAACAGAATTACCTCAAGCTGCTATCTATAAATCACTCTGTGTCTCTCACATGTCACCTATTACTATGATTCATTTGATTTGGGGGGGGGTTGTTTTACTGCTTTAATTCCCTCCACTTCACTCACACCCCCATTTTAGTGGTCCAACATTTGGGTCATAATTGTGATGCCAATGCAGTAGTTGATGCGAATATTGGAAATTGATGTACTGGAAATTGATGTACTGCAAGTCATTTTTCACAAACAAATGTAGTGCAAGTCATTTTTCTGATGCAACTATGGTACAAACATGATGTAGGCACAGATACAGCAGATAGTGACACAACCATATACTGAAGGTTGCACCATATTCTGACACTGATGCAGCTGCTATTTGCATCTTAATACTGATGCAAATTTCAGTTGCACCATAATGTGGATCTCTTAAAAATCCATGCAAGTATTTGCACAGCAGCAGAACCACTGCCATCACAGCTGATAACATAAATCCCCCATGCTGGTCAGAGATACTTGTACCTTAATTATAAAAATGGCTTCAAATTTGTAAAAGCAGCTCCCTGTATGGCAATAACAGAAGTCACCTCTTAGGCTTTAGATGGGGAGTATGAGCAAAGCATTGCACCTGTAATAGAGTTCATTCAGTGCAGAGCAATATTGCAAGCATTCTTTGATGCTACAAGTAGCTGAAAAGTGAATATTCATTTCCACATAAAACTCCCAGCAGTTAAAATCAGTTGAAAACCATGCAAACTGGAAAAAAGAGAGCGCCCATCTCACTTCGCATCAGTCATGCTGTCCAGCAGATTGCATCAAGTAATGTTTTTTTAATCATATCACAGTTTCTCTCTCCTCTCTCATCCAGCATGCCCCATTCATTGACAACTTCCCCCAGCCCATTGCAGAATTACTGGGGCTTACCTTATGCTCTTGACCGGGAGTGGTGCCTGTGGAGGGTTGAAATCATCCTACCTGCCGGGTTATTTTCTCCTCCATTTTTGCCCCAATTACCTGAGGCCCCGGGAGTAGAGACACATGCACATGGAGGCACGCATGCACTCTACGGCCCTTGTAACAGCCCCTTCCACCCACTCATTGGCCTAGCGCCACTGCACCGTCTAGCTTGTACTGCAACCTGGCCTCCACCAGGAGCCAGACCAGAGTCAAGGGATGCAACCATACAACCCCAGAGAGGAGAGCTGCCTTTCGGCCTCTCTACCCAGCTCTGCGCCCTCTCCCCCACCAGCCTCTGATGGTCCATGCTCATTCCAGAACATGGGTCATCGTTGTGGCATGAGATAAGGCGTCCAGTGCCTTGGCCCTCAGCATCACCGGGCCAGCTCAAGTAATGTTTTAACACCATATCCAAAGTCTTCTTCAGGCTGTGACATGTAGTCAGCACTCTTTTATTTATGTATTTATTTATTTAGTTATGTATTTATTTATTTATTTGTTTATGTATTTGGTTATGTATTTATTTATGCATTTATTTATGTATTTATTTAGTTATGCGATTATTTATGTATATATTTATTTATGTATTTATTTATTTAGTTATGTATTTATGTATTTATTTTAGTTATGTGTTTATTTATGTATTTATTTATGTATTTATTTATTTATTTAGTTATGTAATTATTTATGTATTTATTTAGTTATATATTTATGTATTTATTTATGCATGTATTTATGTATTTATTTAGTTATGTAATTATGTATGTATTTCTTTATTTATGTATTTATTTATTTAGCTATGTATTTATTTATTTTGTTTGTTTGTAGATTGCATGGCTTTCAACTCATTTTAACCACTGGGAGTTTTTTTTTTATGGAAAGGAGTATCCACTTATCAGTCACTTGTAGTATTTAGGAATGATTACAGTATTGCTCTGCTTTGAATGAACTCTATTCCAGTCACAAGATTTTGTTTTTGATTGGTGACTAGTGTTATTAAAGGGCTGATGTACACATGCGAAGCCATTTTTCAATAAAGTTACCTGAATCCGTTACTGGGAAAGAGACTTTACTTTTTGTTATCAACTGTGTGGACCATGGTTCTGCCACCATGCAGATAAGACAATTGAGACTGACTCCATGATATGGTACACATGCTCATTTGAGATACTGTGCAAACTGTGTCATAAACTCTAAACTACAATTATGAAAAACTGAAAATAAATGTACTTACATGATCTGAATTTTATTACAGTGTGGTCCAGCAGAGATGAACTCAATGTTCTTAATTAAATTTACAGGAGGTGTTCTGGATGCAGTCATAATGCATCGGCAGTGCAGATGTTTTCCTGCAATATATATAGTGCATGCTAATCTATAGATTGTACATTGTTCACTTTGCATAGATATCTATATCTACATATTTATCTATATGCATTGCAGCAAAAAAAACTATGTTAATGCATCAGTTAGGGTTGTTATAAAAGCATCAAAAGCTGGGAAATTTGATGCTAGGATTTCTAACCCTAATTCCCCACCACCCACCCCGCAAGCCGCGAAAGGTCAAGACCACACAAGCAACCACAGACAGCCATCATCAGGTAAGACAAACAACATACAACTGTTTCCAGATGACACCAATGCAGTAGTACAGATATGCTACCTTTGTGGAATTGCATCTGCAGCATTCAAACTTCAAAATATACACATTCACTTGTCGCTGGAGATAGAAATTCATGATACTGGTGGACGCGCCTGGAAAATCCTCCCAGCGTATGTGCTCAGGCCAAAAACAGTAACAGGATTCAATAATACATGGGGTATGCATTAGGGAACCTTAGTGGTCAAGAAAGGGGTGAGTCAAAGATCAAGTAGGGTCTGTGATGTTACAGTAGGTAGGAAAATGGCAGACTAGGTGGGTAAAGCAGTCCTTATCTGCCATCAAATTATATGTTTCTCTGTTTCTATACTGAAATCACCACACTACTTCTGTAGACAGAATCACAGATCCCTCCAGCCAAATACAAACCCACTATATCCAAATTACAAGACTTCTTTTCTCTATGCCCCATGGGGCCAGCCTTTCTGCAGCAAAGAGGGTCCTGTGTCTCTTCAGCCAGAGGTATAAGACATACACCAACTTCTGGCTCCAGAACAGCAGCCCCCTTGCATACAAAAAACCTCTGAAGAGACACCAGAACCTCAGGGGACTTTGCTTCTGCAGACAGAAGTACTGCTGCACTTTTCATATCATGGACTTTGTGGTAACTGCACTTCTGCACCCAGAGGTCAGTGTATATGCATTACACCTGCAGATGCAGAAGCATAAGCCCATCAATTGTGCATATGTTTTACAGTGTCCATGGCTATGAGATACTACAAAAGGACTGCTTTGCCCACCTAGTTGACCAATTTCCTACCTACTGTAAAACTGTAGACCTTACTTGATCTAAGATTCTCCTCTTTCCTTACCACTAAGGTCCCTTTATGCTTACTTCATGCATTCTTGAGTTCCATTACCATTTTTGCCCCACCACTTATGCCGGAAGGATGTTCCAGGCATACACCAGTATTGTGGATTTCAGTGAAAAACAGTATGTTTTTTGTCTTTCCTGATGATGACTGCCTGTGGTTGCTTGTGTGGTCTTGACCTTTTGCTGCTTGTGGGGGGGTTGGGGGAGTTAGGGTTAGAAACCATAACATCGAATTTAGCAGCTTTTGATGCTTTAATAACAAGCCTAACTGATGCATTAATGTAGTTTTTTTTTGCAATTAATTTTCTTACTTTTTTAGAAAGTATAATCCTACTTTTATTTTGTTGTAGCCCATTAGTCCATAGTGTTTTGTGGGACCACATGACCCACCTGGCCCAGTGCTCCCATGCATGCATATTGTATTTGTCCCTGTTTTACATGCTTTACAAGTGGGAGAACCCTGCCCTCTTATCTGCTCAATGTTGAGACATTGTGATTAACCTTCATCTCCCAACACCCCAAAATGGTATGCATATGTGAAAGCACAGGGCACTATGGGCCCTGCAGTACCATCTATTCATAAGTGTAGAGGCATTGTAATTAACCCTCATCTCACTGGCGAAGCGCTTAGTCCATAATGGCACAGTATCACAGGCACCTTGGCCCCATTCATAAAAATTTCTCTCGAAGTTGTAAAGAAGAGTTGGAAACATACATGAGTGCTTACTACACCTAAATGTGTATTAAGCTGTCTTTCTCAGAAAATCCATTTCTCAAAGTGTTTTTTAGATATAGCTGCCAAAAGGTACCCCGACCATTATAGTGCTATCCTATGGAAAACTTCAAAGTCTTACAACTATGTGGCACAGTAATATTTTTTCATCAAACCACCAAAAGACACCTTCAAGGGGCACACCCTTTGTACCCTGAAAATTTTAGCCCTAAATTTAAAACTTTTTTTCTTTAAAAATGACAAATGTTTATTTACTTTTCAAGCAGTAAATGCTTATTTACTGTTTATACAGTAAAGTTTGAACAGTAATTGGCTGTTTACCATTCAAAAGGTAAATACCATTTACCATTTGAACAGTACAGTTTGAACAGTAAATGTTATTTACCATTCAAACAACCTGTCTTGCATCTATCACAAAAATCATTATAATTCAAAAATGGTATTATATTTTTGCACCAAACCATCCAAACCCTTGGCATACCTTTGGCACACACCCCATCATCCCTAAAAATTTCAGAGAGAAAAATTAAATTCTTTGTGTGCTGTAGATCCTATGGGAAAAAGCATTCATTTTTGGCTTTTTGACCACTTTATATCTCAAAAAACATAAAAGCTGATGTCACAAAACTTTTTACATGTTGCAACACTGACAAAATGACAGCACACTGTAAAAAAAATGCCAAAGTTATTAAGGTGTAAAAACTGAGATTTAACATTGAAGTTCTATACCAACCCACCTTTGTCTGCCTGTTTAATAATTATGACCTGGTTGCTTTGAAGATTTTGTAAAAACCTCTGGACCCGATTCTAGAAAGTAAATTATGCCAGACACAAGTAACGCAGTTGCGGAACTTACACAACAGCAACTGTGACATGCGAGTTATGGGCTATTCTAGAACCTGTGAGAATACGCCAAACGCAACTGCGCAAGTCATGACACGCAATATACACCATATAAAAGTATGTAACACGCAGTTGCGGCCCAACATACACCAGGGTTGAACCGGGGAGCACTGTGCATTGGGCACCTGATGTGTGTATAGAGCACCGTGTCAATAAACCTTTTTGCACCTTATCCCTACGATGTGTTGTCCTTTTGTCATCAATGCAGTGGTAGGGCCTTACTGGATACATGTTGGGTAGGACGTATCCCCCAGTTGCAACAATGCCCTGCGTGGGCCACTGCTGGTGGGCATCTGTCTGCCACTGACCTCCCCGGGGTGCACACACACACACACACACACACACAGCCCTGTAGGCACAGGTACTACACATGCAAGGGCACCCACACCCATTCTGCAACTGCATTGCATCCGCAGGGAGCACACGCAACTGTGTGATAACAGGCAGGCTGCAACCCCATATCACAGATGCCATGCCGCACATCGCTATCGCAAATCACAATTGCTGCCCGCATGCTGCATATGCGCATATGCAGATGACGTGACAAGTGACATGCATGACAAGCGAATTGCACGTGCACGTGCAGGTGTGTGAGTAACCAGGCCCAGGCACAGTGTAGTGGTACAGGGGCTGCAGACCTGGGTGTAGGAGAGAGCTGGAACAGAACAGTGCCATCCAGACCAGGACAGGGACAGACAATTAGCAGACTGGTGAGTACTGGGCCACAGCAGGCCCCCCCCTTACATACCCCTGCTCCATCTGTTACTGCCCTGAGGGACAGGGACAGGCATGCATACCTCTCAGCCTGTTGTCCCCCATATGTGGTACAGTGTCTGTCACAATGTGGAACACAGGGGCAGCATGTGGAACACTTAAACAAACAATATCTAGCAGCTCACAATACTGTTGAACTGTTGCATTTTTTTTCAGAATGTCTGTCATTAAGTGACTGATATAGTGACATGCATCATGTACAATGGAGTGTTGCTCACGAATGTTGACTATGAATGTGAAACAGGTCCTCACGATTTGGCACAGGCAGCCTCTGTGAGGTACAATGAGGAACGCTCCTCGTACTGTGGTACGGGTGAGAGGTATGCAGGCATGACCCTCCCAAAGGTGGACAGTCAGGGGATCTGATATGATATGTGCAATGGCTGTGGTCAGTACCAGGGGCTGTGCTGTGGGAGGGTGCCCAGGGATATGGGGGCATGATACGGCCACACACCACTGTGTGGCAGGCGGTGTACTGGACATGCCAAATATGTGTGGTAACATGTTACCTGTGTGGTCCATCACTCACCCACGCAGTTAGGCCAGGCCAAACCACCCCCATGCCTGCAGTGGGGGCAGACATCCTATGGATGTGTCCTCGCCCTGATGGCACCAACAAGCCCCCCTCCCACTTGTAGGGACTATGAGGGGCAGTGACCCTCAGGATGGGAGTCACTGCCCCACACAGTGGGGCACATATTCAGACCGCTGTGGCCCCCATGGAGTTGAGATGTACGCTGTGTACTGTGGTGTTGGGTGTGTTGTGTACGTGGCATCCAGCCAGTGGCCTGCAGGCACTGCACAGTGGCTGTGTGAGTGGCACACTGCACATGCGGGGCGGCTGTGGACCAGGGCTCTGAGGCGGGGCATGGGGTGGGAAGGCCCCTGAGCTGAGAGGCACCTGAGAGGTACGTCCCCATACCTCTGAGCCTCTCAGTGGTACTTCCCATGGCACAGGCCAGCATACCTGCATGGCACAGGCCCAGGCCACACCCCTCAATGGCCCCTGTAGTACAGGGTGGCCCACATGTGGTATGCACAGTTGCCACAGCTGGGTGGGGTTGGCACCCACACCGTCATGCTAGCATTGGGCATGGCCATGTAGGCCACAACAGGGTACTGCAGTGCACCCCCAGTGGCATGGTGTACCTAGGCCCTGGCACAGTTGACACTGGTCCGGTGACTGGGACCCTGGTGTTGGCCGCCCTGGCCCTGGGATGTGCCATGGGAGGGTGAGGGGTTTGGGCCTGTGTGTGTGGCATGACCCTACTGAGCACGGTACCCAGTCCACCATGGGTGCGCCCCTCACTGTGGGTACTCAGGGAGAGTTGTACCTGTACAGGTCAGTATTGTGTTAGCAGTAGGCACTATTGACTGCCATGGTGTGTGGCATGCAGGTGTACTATCACGCCTCTGGTGTGGGCACAGGATGCAGGCAGGGTGCGTCATCCACCAGAGGCGTGGCAGTGCCCAGCATCACACACACCCTGGTGGTCATTGCTGCCACACCACGGTGGCACTACAGGTCACATAGGCATGTCATGGACTGTACGGTATGTGTGGTACAGTAGTCCTGTGTTGTAGGTGTAGATGCATGGACAGTGTGCCAGCAGGCACACCATGGGTGCACAGTGCAGCTGGAACTGGTCACAGGATGCCATGCTGGGTTGCCAACACGGCGCCTGTACCTGTCTACACAGGCAGTGCCATGGCCCTGTCACACTGTCACTGTGCTGCTGCAACAGGGATGCATGTCTGTTTGATGGGGGGGGTGTCACTGCAGTGGTGGGCTGGCCCGCTTGCTGGCCTCTGTGCCGTATCCAGTCATGATGCTATGTCCAACCTTGTAGCATCATTCATGCCTGTGTGCTGCATATGGTGGCCCATGTCCCAGCTGTCCCGTGTGGCACGGGTTGGGTGCCGCCGTACGTCGCCTCAGACTGAGCGAGGGGGGCCTACACAGGTCATTGCCTGTGCCGAACACACAGGTGCACAGCCGCCTGCCCAACTTGCTGTGTACCACTGTCCCTGTACCACGCCCTACATGTTATGCCCATCAGGTACGTACCTGACCACATCCACCCTGTGCAGAGTTGATCACAGCAGGGTGTCCTGAGGCTGGCGTTGGGCCATGTCGGGTACATGTCTGTGGGATGGAGACAGTGGGGGGGTTGCAGCACCCACAGGCAGCTGGCCACAGGGGCACTTCCGGCTGTGTACTAACCCATGTCCATTCCCTCCCTAGCTCCATGGCGGACACATATGAGTCTTCGGTGAGTACATGACATTGCTCAATGCGCACATTATCAATGCCTGTACAGCACTGTGTACCTGACATTGTTGCTGTCTGTCCTCTGTGTAGGAATCAGCACCACTGCACAGGTCCAGTTAGGAACACACAGCCACACCGCAGCTGCTCTGGGGGTCACCAACTGTACCACAGGCTTATGTTGCCCTGCTCTTTCTCCATCCAGGTGTGCTCCAGAACCATCAGCACCACTCATTCCGGAAACTATGGTGCACAATACAGGTAAGGAACTGTCATTCCCTGTGCCAGTGCCCATGGTTGGCTTTGTGTCTGCCAGTGTCCGGTGTTGCGCATGGTGGGTGGGGGTGGTCTGCACAGCCACGGTGACATTCTGTAGTGATGCATGTGCCATTACTTCACCTGTTACAGGTGCCATGCAGACGACCGGCTATTATGTCTTCCGGGTCATCCCTGAGCCTAAGCGGGCATGCCCCTAACTATACCCCACATGAGACAGCACTGCTGGTGAGCTACGTTCAGCAGTGGGGTAGGATGCTGCTGCCACCTGGGAGCCAGAGGAGCAGTGCCGCAGAGCAGGAGCAGGCATGGACAGCCATCTGCACATGCATGGAGGAGACGACAGGGACACACTGGACCATCCGCCAGCTGACCCACTGCTGGCAGGACCGGTCAAGGAGGGAGGCTGGGATCCTGCAGTGGATGCTCAGCATGGCCCACCGCAGGGACATGGACATGCGGTCTGGGCAGGACCCTGGTGTTGGTATGTATACCTATGGCTGTTCATCTGTTGCAGCAGTGCTGGCGTGGTGGCCATGGCGCATGGTGCCTCCAACACACTCACCTGTCCCTTCACCCCCACCAGATCCACTGGCATGACCCACAGCATGCAGCAGGGCCATATCGCCGGCCTTAGGCAGGAGGCATTTCATTGGAGGTCAGGTAAGTAGATACCTTGATCCCCTTGGGCTATGGCTGGCAGCCACAATGTGGCTCATGCTGCATCCTCACATAGCTTGCCTATGTATGTGTGTGCCCTCCTGTCTGGGCCCGGCACTGATTGCATCCTTTACTCCCTACAGGTGTCAATAGCAGGTTGCCACAGTGGCAGCAGGCCCTGCTAAGGGCTATGGCAGATGTCAAGGCCTGCGATGTGGTGCAGTACTGGCTGCACAGCCAGCACAGGCAGTGGAGGGCCAGGGTTCTGCCACCAACCTCCTCCTCCTCCTCCGCAGTGGTGGCATCCAAAGGGGTCCCAGCCACGTTGGACACACAGCCAGACTAGGGGGACCCCACTGATAGTGGGCAACAGGGGCTGGAACAGCCACAGCCACACATCCTGGACACAGAGTGCACAGTAGCAGCCAATGGGGAAGGGGTCTTGGCTGCACCACCCACCGGACCCACTGTTGTAGACGCTGCAGCAAGGGCAGGCGAGGATGCACCACAGCTGGACACTGTGCCATGCGCTGCTGTCCCTGCAGCAGGGGACACAGGATCACAGCAGGAGGCAGCCATGCCAGGGTTGCAGCAGGGGGAGGCATTGCCTGTTGTGCCTGAGGGACCCACCACTGAACCTGTGCAGGGTGGGACCCTGAACCGGGAGTGCCTTGTGGTACTGGTGATGTCCATCCTGCAGGACATTGGGCGCCTCCATGGATCAGTGGGCGCCTTCCTCAGCGAACTCTGGTGGACCTAGGTCCCATGTGTCTGCTACTGCCGGATGTGGGTGGGCCTTTTTGTGTGGGTTTTGTGTGGGTGGGCTTGTATACAGGTGTGGTTGGTATGGGTGGGTCTGTACCTATGGGTGTTGTGGATGGTCATTGGGTGAGCGGGTCTGCTTTTGCTGTTTGTTTTGTGGGTGGGATTGTGGTTTTGTTGTTGGGCCTGTGTTGGGTTGTACGTGGGTGCGGGTTGGTGTTCAGGGTTGTTGTGGGTGGCTGTTTGGGTTTGGGTTTACTGTTATGTTACTGTTTGTTGCTGTTGCCTGTTATTCATCCCCATCCCCCTTCCATTGTTACCCTGTATCCCTGTCCCGTTTTGTACATTAAACCTTTTGCCATACACACTGTGTCTCTATGTCTGTTCCTGGTATGCAGGGCTGTGTGTGTGTGTGTGTGTGTGTGTGTGTGTGTGTGTGTGTCTGTCGCTATGCGCAGGGGTGCCCACTGGTGGTGGTGTCTTCTGTCCCCAGTGTTCCCTCCCTGTGCATCAGGTTGGAGTGTCATTTGTGCTGCTCACAGCACAGGCCACATCTGCCTAGTGTCCTGTGTGCTGCGGGTCACCATGCATGCAATGGTGTCCATGCCACCTCACATTGTACCTCCCAGCTGTGTGGTGGCACGGTGCCTGTGCTGCACCCTTCCACCTCGGGGTGCCATTGTTCTCTGCAGGTGGCACCACTGGCATGGACGTTGGTGAGTCTCACCACCATTTGTCCACTGGCCTGTGCCACCCGGTGCTGTGTCCCTGTTGTGGTTGCACTGTTTACATGTATCAGTGGCTATGGCAGGGGCATTGTGCCTGGTGGCGGCATCATCCCTGCATTGTGTCTGTGGCCTCTGTGCTCCCTTTGTACCCTGAGCCACACTACCCCCTGTGTGCCTGCCTTCCTCAGACTCTCTCTGTCTTATCTCACATGGCGTGTTGCTGTGTCCAGCCTATCTATCCCTGTTCCTTTCTATGCTGTGTAAATTACACCTGCTCCCACCTGGTTTATGTTGTGCTGGCTGGTCTTGGTGTAAGTTGTGGCACTGCTGCTTCTAGAATCCCGCCCTGGTGTTTCTCTTCCGTTTTCTTGGCGTATGTTCAGTTGCGCATTTGTGTACCTGTGGGTTTGTTGCAACTGCGGCGTAAGTCGCCATTGGTGTACTGCGTTGCGTCAATGCATATCTCGCAATGTAGAATTGCATTTGGTGTATTTGCTGGACATATTTGCACTTGGCGCCATTCCGCTAAGATTTGTGTTGCGCATTGCTGTATGCTTTCTAGAATTAGGCCCTCTTTTTCTTTCTTTGTTATATTACAAAAAGGCAGTCAATGAGATTCATCGACTTGAAAACTACTCAAAGTTCTGTTCCACAAGTTCTTTAAACATGTTTACTATTGCATGGGGGGGGAGGGTAGTGGAATTTGGCCAAAAAACACCTGGATTGATATCTGGTACATTTTCCTTATTTTTGTTATGTCTTTTTGCTAAAAAAAAGGCCTTTAAGTTTACTTTACAATATGTTAGATTTAGATCAATTAATGTCTGGTCACAATTGTTAGGCGTACAGGGCACAAAATTAAATCTTTTACTTAGGAGACTTATTTCAGCAGTGTTTAAGTCAATTGGTGACACGTTTATGACTTGTCTATTCAAAACGTCTTGTTCACTAACCTACTCCAGCCACTGTAAGGTCTGCGGCTGTAGGGTTTCGTTCTGTAGCTTTCGTTGTACCCTTTGTATTCTTGTACAGCTCCTTCTTCTCCTCTTCCTTTCTACTGATAGTATTCTCATCTGTTGTTGAAATGAGTACTTCTCTAGAATTGGAGTTGTGGGATATGTTGCCATAGCTCTCAGGGAGGTTCTTGCCCTGAGGTTTCCTGGTTTAAAAAAGATCCCTTATTGTTATCATCATTCTGTGATTCACTCAGATCTGTACTAAAGTTGAACAAAACATTTTTATTCTGTCTCATAATACTTTTGGGCCCCTTGTTTTTCCATGTATAGACTCATTATTAAACAGGCTGTCAAAGGTGAGGCAGTGGTTGTACAAAACAAGGAAGACAATTTAACTGAAATAGATTTGCAGTTACAGAACAAAGAGTTTTATCAAAAACTTAACTCTGATCCCACAAATGATTTACATTTTTCTATTGATGAAACTATCCAACAGGCACTAACAAGGGGTTGGATTGACAAAAAGACTTGTGAATTTTTAACCATTAATGACCCTGTCAGAGCAATGATCTATGCATTGCCGAAGATGCACAAGACACTGGAACATCCACCTGGGTGCCCCATCATGTGCAGGATAGGGTCACTTATGGAACACTTATCTAAGTAACTTGATTCTTTTTTTGAGACCCATAGTGGAAAGTTTGCTTTATATTAAGGATATCAATGATGTGTTGAACGTGGTAAAAGATGTAAATTTTGACGAAGGAATCCTATTGGTAACTTTAGACACTGAAGCACTCTACAGTAACGAGCCCCGTGATGTCACATTCGATGCAATGTCAACATTTCTTAATATGAGGAGTGTGGAGAATCATCCTTCAACAGAGTGCCTAGTGAAACTTTAAGAGCATTTACTAAAAAGCAATGTGTTTTTGTTCAATAAAGATCTATTTTTGCAAACAAGAGGTACAGCCTCAGGGGTGGATCCAAGACTCCTGTAGATGGGGGAGCTCAAGTCAGATTAAAAATTAAAATAATAGGCCAGGGGTCTGGTAAGCTGCCTAGGCCCCCATAAATTTTTTAACATTTTGGTGCATTCTGGTGCATTTTGGAGGGTATTTCTAATGCAATTTCTACTCATTTCCTCCCTCCCCATGCTTTGCTAGTTGCACCCTAGCACCATCCCCAGAGTCCCCACAGTCCACATGACAGTATTTTGCCCAAAATACCCTCCCACCCCCCAAAAAAACACAAAATACCAAAAGACTGCAGCTGGGCAGCAGCACATCCGAAACACATAAAAATGAGAAAAGTTGAAAGAGACTTGGTGATAAAGACAAATTGCAGACAAATTAAATGACAATCCAAGTAAACAAGTTCACAAATGTTATTCATTCAAGCACATTACAGTAAAGCCAACCCATCCCAGTTTGTCCTGCAGTACAGATTAACGTATCCCCGACCTTATCTCAGTAAAAAAAAAATACAATAACTATAGAAATATAGGAACAAAGCCACTTTGCTATCTAGTTTCTAAAAATATCATTTCAAGTCTGCTTGCTATTTTTGCAAAACATATTTTATTCTCTAGCACAATTTATTCCAAAGAAAATACTGTACATTTGTAAATAAATGAAATATGTTTTATTGTTTTAAAATGTCCTTTACTGGGATAACCTCATGGTATGAGACATTTCATTTTTATGAGAGGCCCAAGAAGTCAGTAAGCAGACAGAAAAACAGTTTCTAAACAAATATAAAAATGCATTTTTTTTTATTAACAACAGCACTTGCTTGGATACATCACAACTTGCCACCACCTCCCATTCAACACATAAAACTACATAAACGAAATATTTGATTCTATCCCTTTTTTTCTGGTTTTGTAGCTGCCTGTGTCAATGAGCCAAACAAGGTCTTATGACTTCTTCTGTTGCCAGTCTTGCTCTCCAAACATGCAGAAACTCCTGCACATGCCATAATATACAACAGAACACCTTCAAAGTCCCCATGTCTATTAATTCCCTCTGTGCTCATTCTCAGTGTACAACCATGACTGAAAAGACAACACAGATTAGACATACAGTACATGCTGAAGTTTTTACCTCAGTTCAAAGGTCTCGTGTACCAGTTTTTGCCTCTCCTGGTTCATGCTGTTGCTGAGACCAGACCTGCCCCAGTATTAGTTTTGTACCATTCCTAGCATGCTACAGGAGGGCACTACTCTCCAACTCCCTCTCCTGCAAATCCACACCAAAATCAATTTACCATATAGGACAAAACTAGCAGTGACCTTAAACAATGTTAATGTCATGAATTTGAGCTCCCCATACTAGAAATTAATAACACTGGTACTACATTTATTACACACCCAGTTTGATGGAACACTAATGTCCTGTCGAATCCCAGCAGCTGCCCCCCTGCTAGTTTAACCAGCATCTTTTAATCAGTGCCATCGACTGCACTGAATTAACTTCACCATTGGAAGTGAATCTGACTGAGCCTGGAGCAAGAACTTAAGTATGGTACTACTACCATATTCATTTCTGTAAGGACAGGGACATCATCACTGGACACTCACACCTCAGATACTCAGATTTGCAAACAAGAAACATAGAAACATAGAATTTGATGGCAGATAAGGACTGCTTGGCCCACTCAGTCTGCCCATTTCCCTACCGAATGGATAAGCTGCAGATCCTAGTTAACCAGCAGCCTACTTCTTCCTACCCCAACCCCCTAGAATTGCCTTATGACTGTCCCATGCATGCTTGAATTCCACCACTGTTTTTGACTGCACAACCTCCTCCGGAAGGCCGTTCCATGCATCCACAACCCTTTCTGTGAAAAAATGCCTCTAAATTACCTCTGAGCCGCCCTCTATCTTCAAATTGTGCCCCTTGTTCTTGCACACCTTTTTTGAAAGATGCTACCTCTTGGACTTTGTTAATTCCCTTGAGGTACTTGAAAGTTTCTATCATGTCCCCTCTCCTCCTTTCCTCGAGGCTATACATATTAGCTCCTTAAGTCTCTCTTCATATGTCTTCCGGTGCAGACCCTGCACCATTTTAGTTGCCCTCCTCTGGACAGCTTCCATCCTGTCTATGTCTTTGTGGAGATTGAGTCTCCAGAACTGCACGCAGTACTCCAGATGGGGTCTGACCAGCTGTCTGTACAGAGGGATAATAACTTCCTGTTTTCTACTGGTGATGCCTCTCCCTATGCATCCCAGTATCTCCCCAGCCCTCCTTGCTGCCCTCTCACATTGCTTGCCCACTTTTAGGTCATCTGATATGACTACCCCCAGGTCCCTTTCCATTTTTGTTGTTGTTAGTATCTCACCCTCATTGTGTACTTTTCCCCTGGGTTTTTGTTTCCCAGGTGCATTACCTTGCACTTCTTAGCATTGAATCTAAGCTGCCATACATTTGACCATTCCTCTAACCTTGCCAAGTCCCTTCTCATCCTTTCCACCCCACCTTGTGCATCAACTCTGTTGCAGATCTTTGTGTCATCTGCAAAGAGACATACTTTTCCTTCCAGTCCCTCTGCAATGTGCTATAAAGACATTGAAGAGGTCCGTCCTAATACTGAACCTTCTGTGTGCCTCCACTAGTAACCCCTTTCTTCAGAGTGGACCCCATTTACTATTACTCTCTGTGTCCTATTCACCAGCCAATTTTTTATCCAGGCTGTCATCTTGGGACCCACTCCCAGGTTGGCTAACTTGTATATTAACTTTGTGTGGGACTGTGTCAAATGCCTTGCTAAAGTCTAGGTAGGCCATGTTCACAGCCCCTCCTGATCTACTACTTTAGTCACCCAGTCAAAGAAATCTATCAATCTCGCCTGGCATGACCTTCCCGCTGTGAATTCATGCTGCCTTGGGTCCTGTGCCCTCTGGCCTCTAGATACTCAACAATTCTTTCCTTCAGAAGTGATTCCATCATTTTCCCTATCACTGAGGTTAAACTAACAGGTCTGTAGTTTCCTGATTCTGCCTTGCTCCCACTTTTGTGAAGGAGAATCACATCTGCCCTCCTCCTGTCCTCGGGTACCACCCCATCCTCCCATGATTTGTTAAAGAGGGTAGTCAGTGGTGTCACTAGTTCTACCTTTAATTCTTTTAGAATTCTGGGATGAATCCCATCAGGCCCTATTGCTTTGTCCGCCTTCAGTTTTAAGAGTTCTTTCAGATCCCTTTCTTCTGTAAATGGGCTGGTATCAACTTCTGTATCCAGGGTGTTTTTACTGTTTGTTTTAGGTACCTCCCTCTCTTCATTTGTAAATACTGAGCAAAAATATTTGTTTAGTATCTCTGCTTTTCACAGTCACCCTCTGCCCACCCTCCTCCCTTTATTAAGCCTCACTATCCTCCCTTGGTCTTCCTTCACTCCTGATGTACCTATAAAAGGTTTTATCCCTTCTTAACTGAGTTGGCTATCTTTTCCTCAGTTTGGGCCTTTGCCATTCTGACTGCCTTCCCAGCTTCCTTTGCTTTAACTGATACAGTTCTCTGTCCTGCTCCTTCTGTGATTCCTTGTACTTCCTGAATGCTTTCTTTTCTTCAACCTTCACTGCCACTTCTTTGAGAACCACAGTGGTTTCTTACTGATTTTGTTTTGTTTATTTGCTTCACACAAAGGCTTGCTACCTCTGTGATGGCAGTTTTATTATTCCCATTGTTCTTCCACCCTCCTTCCTGCCTATTTGCTAGTGCATTCCTTAGGCACTCACCTATTTTTGGCAAAGTCAGCCTCCTAAAGTCCAGTACTTTTGCCTTTGTATGGCTTGACTCTATTGCTGTGTTTATTGTGAACCATATTGTTCGATGGTCACAAGTTCCCAGATGGCTACCCACTTCTACATCTGTGATCCTCTTTCCATCTCCATTTGAGAGAACCAGGTCTAAGATTGCTCCCTCTCGAGTGGGCTCCAATACTAGTTGTCTAAGGCATGCCCCCTGTAGGGCATCTACAATAACCCCACTCTTCGAAGTGGCTGCTGCAACTGCACTCCAGTTAACATCTGGCATATTCAGGTCACCCATCAGTAGTATCTCCCTTTTTTCTGCCATTCTAAGTATACTTTCTATCATTTCCTTGTCCATTTCTTCCCCCTGAGAAGGGGGCCTGTATACAACCCCTGTGCGGATCGTGGTGCCATTGCCTGTCTCCAAATTTACCCACAGTGTCTTTTCCTCCCTGTTTACCCTTATGTTCTGTTGCTTTGATTCCTGCCCTTATGTAAAGAGCTCTTCCTCCTCCTCTTTTACCCCAGTCATGGTTCTGTGTGTACCATGTTTCTGTGACTGCCACGATATCCAGATGTTCCTCCTCCATCAAGGCCACTAATTCAGAAAGCTTGTTACCCAGACTACGGGCATTGGTACTCATTGCTCTCCATTTTTTGATGGCTTTATCTTCTGTAGCAGCATCCCCCACTGACCTTTCTACCTTGGTCTTTTTCTCATTTAGTACCCTGTTTTGTAGGGGGAGGCTGGGATTTTCCTGCTGCTTATCAGTGCCTCCCCCCTTGACTAGTTTAAAAGCTTGCCAATGAAGCATTTAAACTGATTGCCCAAAAGACTTGTTCCCTTCCTGGACAGATGCAGACCATCCTGCCAGTATAGGCTGATGTCCCTCCAGGTGGAACCCCAGTCCCCAGTGAAGCCAGACCGCTGTGCTGCACACCATTTTTTCAACCATTCGTTAAACTGCATGGTGCAAAGTACCCTCGCCTCACCCATGCCACTGACAGGCAGCACCTCTGAGAAGGATGCTGTGTGTGCTACTTGTCTTAGGCCCCTCCCCAACTCTACAAAGTCCTTCTGCACTGCTCTAATCTCATGATGAGCCAAGTCATTTGTCCCTAGGTGGACAATGATGTCCAGATCAGACTCCCATGCAACTGTTCTCATGATCCTAATCAGATAATCTAATATTCTTCAGGTGAAGCTATCTCTGGCTGGAAGCTGCAACACTGGGTTTAGGATTTGCAAGAAAGTGAGTTGTGCTCACAACAGAGGGAGGTGAACCTTACAATTTACAATTGTCTTTGGTTTGAAGCAGATTCCTTAGGAAAGTTAATATTCTTCAGGTGGAGGATACTTCTAACTGAAGGGTGAAATAAGGAACTTAGAATTATCAGAAAAGGCAGTCTGTCAATCAACAGAGGGAGGTGGACCTTGTTTTACTTTAGTTACAATTGTTAAGATTTTCAGTGCAAGAAGAATTTAAACCCACAGGGACTGAATACTGTTTACTATGTCTGTCCTTGTGCACAGCTGATGTGTTTTGGGGCTGACTGCTTTCAGAGCACACGTCACCAGGCTGTTTTGGGGCTGGGGAGGTTTACCTGTGTCTGATTTGGATGTTTGGATTTTTCTCTGTTTGATTAGCAGGGTATTTTCTCTGTCAAATTGTCATGTAGGTCATCTTGCTGACAGGAAGGCACTCATTGCAGTGGTAGGTCAGAGCTTTTAGCTCATTGTTTTGTGAGGGCACAGTTTAGGCCCAAACCCTTCCCACCCCTCACCCCACCCACCCCTGGAAATAGTTCCTTTATACCTGGGGTTCTGACATCATTTCCTCAAGAGGGCACGGTGCATATCACTGTCATATCCTCTCTAGCACACTGCACTGACAATATAAGCATACATATTATATAATACATATATTTCTATATAACTAACAAACCAATCACACACACAAAAAAAAAAACTAAACAAGGTAGACAGACATGTGGGGAATAGTGCAATGTAATGGCTGAGGGGCAGCAGTCTTCCGGGAGTCTTTTTGGAGGCTGAGATGCTGCCCTGTTTGCAGACAACTCTCTGCCCTGAAGGAGGAAGTTGCCTGTCTTCAGGCTGCACTAGACAGTAGTAAGGGAACCTCCCCCATCCAGGGAGCACCAGAGCCACCACCACTACCTCAGAGGTTGCGAAGAAAGCACAGCAGTTGGACCACAGTAGGCTCAGGGAGGGTGAGGGTGGTGGAACAGAGGCACAACCAGTCAGTTGTTCCACTCCACAATCCATACACCATTCTGGGGGAGCATAGCTCCCCTATGGATGCACCCGCAGAGGAGACTAAGGAGGTTACAGACAACTGTCACAAGGGAGGCCCCCAGGAGGAGGCAGAGGGCACCAGAGGGAAAGGAAGCAGCTCTTGGTGGGGGACTCAGTGATTAGAGGGCTAGAACTGGGGGAGCAGGGAAAAATGAAGTAAGGTGCCTGCCTGGTGCCATGGCTTGAAGGGACAGGAAGCGCATCCTTAGGTTTTATATGTAGGAAAAACAACCTGCAGTTTCAAAATATGTGTGGGGAATACGTGAGGGCAATAGGGAAAGAGGATGTGACATATACTACTGCAGCCCACATTGTTAAAATGAAGGGCACTGCAGAATGACACACCTTCTCCTTTATGGCTATAAATAAAGTGTGTGCCAGTCTGAGAGGAGGAAATTACAATAATCTGGTCCTCAAATGTGAGACCTTCTGGATTGTGAATTTGAAGGTTTATAGGAATCCAGGTCTAATTACAGGTTTCGACCGTCACCCTTATTTTGAAGAAAAATGATAAGATACTGTTAGAGGTTTTAACTCTAGGTGTTATTATGCACAAATACATCTCTCTGTGTATTAACTTTGCTGTATTGCAGTGATTTATTTGCACTGAAGTGACTCTGCTGTTTATAAGGTGTTTTCATTTATAGATAAATATGGAGGGTTCAGGTTACAATTCAGTTTCTAATAATAAATGTTCTAATATGTTGATAGATATTATGTTATTATGTAATGCCCCTTCTTTTCCTCCCAACTTCTCCCACTTATTACCTTATCTTTATTCCTTCCTTCCTCTCCGCCTCCTGCCCCCGCCTCCCTTTATTTGCGGCCCAGTTGTTTGGTTTCCATCCTAGATATTTTTCTTCCCATTATGACATTTAATGTATTACTGAAAAGTTTCAAAATGAAATGTGATTGTTTTATTTTATATGTTAGTTTTAATGTATTAAGGTGGTGTTATGTCATTATGACATCATCACTAAATGACTATTTATTCATGTCTGTTTGTTCAGACCCCAGCCTTTGATAAATGACTAATTGGGAGTCCAAAATGTGTCAGCCAGGTGCTGTTGTACTGGGTGCAAGCCTATATTTATTTATTTGTTTAAAATTTGGTAACCAGGAAAGGCAGACTGAGCCAAGGCTCATTTCCAGGTGTAACCCAGGGGACAGGGCAACTGGACAAAATTGTACATCATTTAGACACTCATGAATGCAGTAGAACAATATACAGAACTTGGCAAAATACACATTTAGGTTACATTTACAATGGACAGCAATGTACGACATTGAGACTTTCCTGGAATACAGTAGAACAAAATACATATTTGGCAAAATATGCAATTAAGTTACATTGTTGAGGCAGCATTTTCAAAGTGCATAGTACATGAGAACATTCGTAAACAGTGTTAACATTGTGCATAGTTCATATTACAATTTTGATTAAGAAAAGTTGCACAAGTAGGCTAGTGCATAATGCCAGGTATGAAACTGCACAGGGTAAATGATGGGATGAAAGGAAAACTGTGAGATATAGAGGAAAAACAGGATATGAGAGCAGAGGGGCCAACAGAGAACAATGCAAGAGAGAGAGAGGGCAGAGGGGCACAGAGCCAGGAGGAAGAGAAAGGGGAGAGATGGGGGAGGAAGGTGTTGAGTGGAGGGGTCAAGGGGGCCAGATGGGGCGCAGTTGTGGGGTGCAGGAGGGAGGGAGGATCTTAGGTTGCTGCTTAGCATGTTAAGAGTGGGTACAAGGTGGACAGAGTGGGGGAGATGATACTAGAGATCCTGGAGACTAAAGGAGAAAACGGCTTTGCCAGCTTGTGAGTGAGGGGATGAGAGATTGAAGGTATGGGAATCACGGGTTCTGAGGGAGTAGGCAGATGAACACGAGGGGCCTAGGAGAGTGGAGAGATAGGGGGAGGGATGAAAATCAATACTTGCTGATGAGGGCAGCACAGTGCGAGGCAACAGTAACCTAGGAAGGGGAGGGCAAGGGCGGAGCACGATGAGCAGTGATGTGTGCGGTAGGGGAGGTTAGACATGAACAGACAGAAAGCATTGAACAGGGGATCTATTTTATACCCCAGTCTGATTTTTAACTGTGATTTACCAATAAATTTATCTTTTCTGCAACAAGCTGGCTGGTAGCCTCTTACGTGTAGGGTGAGTATCCGAATTGTTTTGTGTATTTTGGAACTGTTCTGTGTATGGAAAGTGCCACCTTCCTTTTGCGCACCTGTTACCTATTACTTGTTTTCACCAAGAGATCATCCAAAATGAAGGATGACTCTTTCCACATGGACAGTCTTGTCCGGATCTGGCAGCAATCTCTGGTGTCAGGAATCCCCTCCACTCCAAAGCAACACCTGTTCAAAATTTGGAGGGAAGAAGTAACAGGAAGAGAGTTCAGAAAAGAGAAGAGAAGGGGAGCAATGGCACATACAGAGTTATCATCACGGCAACAAACTGTGGCATGCTACAGCAAAACTGGAAGCTGGGAAAGCCGCATTCATCTGCATAATTATGCAAGGCAATGGCTACCACTGTAGTACTGGGGGAAAGAAGAAAAAGGTAAGAGTTATAGATCACCCACTTATTAAGCTGACTAATAAGTCTGAGGGATAACAGGTTGATAAGGGGAATTGTGGTTAAGAAGAAGATCCAATGGATGGGGTGAAAGAGGTAGAGAAAATGTATTTATTTATTTATTTAAAGGTTTTACCAGGAAAGCGTACTGAGTGGACTACCACTTGATTCCAGATGCGACCTGGGGGGCAAGAAGCAAGGGAGTAGACATGGGGTCTGGATTCCTAGATGCTGGAAGACCATAAACAGCGTTGACCTGCGCCAACTCAATGGTGCAAGTCGTACCTTGTGACATGCATTATGCCACCCATGATTCCAAAAGGCAGCCCGTGATATGGCACATGCTGCCAGCACTAAAGGCTGGCTTCACCACCCTCTATGAATGAAACCCCCTGTGACATGGTGCAAGGGGGTTGCCGGCAGCTCTTATGGCCCTGTTCCAGGTCTGCGTCCGACAAAATGGCAAAGCACTATTCCAGGAGTGACCCCGGCAGACACGAGCCCAGGATGGTTAGACCAGCCATTAGCTGGTCTAACCATACCCTACATCCACCGGGGTCGCACCTCCATGCCTGACGACCCTACCACCAACCCCACTACAGTCCCACATTGGTCCCCACCCCACCCCGTTGGCAGGGCTGCCCTATATGGGCAGCTGGCACCCCCATGTCCCATCCCCAAGCAGTGCCCCCAGGGTAGTACACAGCCCCCATCTGAAATGCACTGCAAGGCTGTCCAGTGGCCCCCCCCACACCCTCCACAGCCCTGTGGGCATTGCTGTGGTGTCCTGGTATGGGGCTTTGGGGGGAAGTGCCATGTTCGGCTTGCACCCTGTGGGTGAGTGGTGCTGTGGATTGTGGCACCCAGGTCGGGTGTGCCCTTCCTGTGGTGCAACACTGGAGCGGTCTCAAGAAGTCACAGGACATAGATGGCGGGGACCCTGCTTGTTCTGGAATCTGATGCAGGGCCCCTGGCATAGCGGCGTTTGTTGCAACTCGCATCCACCCGCAAGTTGCACCATACATCCTGGAATCAGGCCCAGAGTGTAAATACATACATGAGTCAATCAGCAATGCATAAGTACAGGACATATTATGTACAGAAAAAGAGAAGGAGAATTAGATGCAAACAGCTTATACATTGTCTAAAGAATATTTGGGAGATACAGTTAGACATGATATCAATGGAGACAACACAGAGTATACTACAACAGTATGTAATGGACAGCAAAGGTTTAGGTACAGGCAGCAGTTTGTACAGAGCTAGATTAGGAAGTGATCCAAGCACAGGAGACAAGGCAAACTATAAGTCATGGGGATTTAACAGTAAGATTTCTTGAAATTATTGTGTGCAGAAGTCATAAGGAGAATAGGATCGCCTGCTACTTCCCAGGAGCAAAAGGAGAGGAGAGGAGAGAACATTGAGGGTGCATGCTCTGTAGTAATCCCCGATTGGCTGTAGCTGTAGCCAATCAGGGGTTACTACTGATCATGCTCCAGGTTCTATTCAATAGACTGTGGTCAGCTGAGGTGGAGGGAGAGATGTTCTGGTTGCCTTCCATAGAATTACATTTCTTTCGCTTTGGTATGGGAGCAGGTGAGTACTGGGAATGGGAGGATGGTGGTGAGTGTCAGAGGGAGTTCCACCAAGCCACTACGACAAGAAACTTGTCGAATGGCATTACATCGATGGCACAATGCTGACAGTCTCATTTGCATACATCAGTGAAATAGAGTGTTTTTTTCAGGGGACTTCGCTCCCCATGTAACTGAGAGTTCCTGCCACTCTTGAGGACTGACCTTTTCTCAAATCTGCTGCAACACTTCTTCTATTTCTTAGCCTAATCAATTCTTTACAATTTCTAGTCCATAAGGTTGACCACCTATGGGCAACCCCTCCCCTTTCTTGTTATAGTGTCCTCTTTAATTTTCATTTTCACTCTTAGATCCTCATGCAGGGAGGTTATTGCTGTGACTTCCGAGCTGATGTAAAACAACAGGCTGTGTTCCTCATTGTTGAATTTATCAATCAATCAATCAATCATTCTTTATTTGTAGAAAGGTGCCTTTCTAAAACTAAGGTGCCTGTACAACGACTTATTAAAACACATCAATGAATAGACAATACAAAGGTAAACACTAATAAATACAGCAGTGGCATAAAAAAATCAGAAAATGCTAGGTAAAAACATAGGTTTTAAGGGCAACTTTAAAACTTTGGACGGTCAGGCAATCTCGCACCCAATGAGGTAGAGAATTCCGCAGGTTTGGGGCCTTAAAACTAACTGACCTTGCCCCAGATGTCTGTAAATGAACCCTGAGAATCTCTTGCAATCCCTCGTCAGTGGATCGGAAAGGGCAGAGGGGATAGTAGGGATGAAGAAGATCTTGCAAGTAACTAGGTCTCTGATCATGTAGGGCCCTATAGGTCAGCAAACCTATAGGTTGGTAGGTGATCCGCCATTGTACTGGCAGCCAGTGCAGTCCAAGGAGCACAGGCATTATATGACTGGTCCTAAAAGAACCAGTCAAAAGTCTGGCTGCCACATTCTGCACCAGCTGCAGGCAGCAGATATCAAGCCCCGGTAGCCCAAGGTAAAGGGTGTTGCAGTAGTCAAGGTGGGAGGTAACAATGCTGTGGACCAAAGTTAGAAGATCATCGGGGGGAACCAGGTGCTTTACCAGGGCAATGTTCATCAGATGGTAAAAGGAGGTTTTGACAGCTGCTGACACCTGTGATTTAAGGGTCAAGCAGTCATTAAACATAACACCCTGGTTTCACACCCAGTCTGAGGTAGTTAGCTGGACACCTCCAAGCCATAGATCTGAAGGTGAACCCACCAACAAACCCACCTCCCGATGACCTGGGTCCACAACCAATACCTCAGTTTTCTCTGGGTTTAACCACAACCAGCTCACATTCATCCAGTCCTGGATCTTGGCTAGACAGCTGTTAAAGATCAAAACAGCATCATCCTAGCTGGGCACAAAGGACATGCACAGCTGAGTGTCATCTGCATAGTGGTGAAAATTCAAGCCGTACTACAATATGCACTATGTTATATAATACCTTGATGTATGACACCTGTAAATGTTGAAAATATCATGGCACTAGGTGTTTCTGATAAAGGTAAAAAGTTACTAGGAGATCAGTACATCAGTGAGTCAGTAGGTGCTGACAAATGCAGAGGAAGGACATACATAGTATGTTGCTGCAAACTGATGTATTGAAGAAGGGATATGCCATTGCTGAAAGGTATCTTCTGTATTTTGAATAAACATCTCACAGAGATTGTATGTTGAACCTGAAGTTCGGTGTCTGGTCCATCTGTAAAATCTGCCTTGTACCATCTCAGAAAAAACACTAGAGTGAAGTATGTGGTTCCATCCAAACGACTGTCAACATTGGTTCACGCCTTTGTCACCACTTGGCTCGACTACTGCAATGCCCTTTACCTAGGGCTACCGGGAGTGGATATTCGCTGATTGCAGCTAGTGCAGAATACGACAGCTAGGTTGTTAACTGGAATCCGTGCTGGCTGCCTATACAATGGCGAATCCCTTTGAAGGTCACATTGCTGACCTACAAAGACTTACACGAGCAGGGATCTCAATATCTGCAAGACCTCTTATCTCCCTACTATCCCTCCCACTCTCTCCGATCCATTTGAAAATGTTTGGTGGAAGATCTTTTGCCTTTATTGCCCCTACCCTGTAGAACTCCCTACCTCGTCAGATACGTGACAGCCTGACTGTGGAATGGTTTAAAAACACCCTGAAAACATAGGGCCATATTCACAAAAGGCAATTCAGGACACAAGGCAACTTGTGTCAGGAAAAATGGTGCAAGTAGCACTTACGTCCCAAGTTGCGTCCTGGTGGGATTCACAAAGGCAGCCTGCGACATGCCTCAGGCTGCCTGCGCCCAACTGCACCAATGCGCCATAAACCCCCCTGCGACATCTCGTAAGGGGGTTTATGGCAGCATTTGCACCCTATTCAGGTGGGGTGGCTGCTATGTCCACAAACAGGATTCAGAGACGACCACCGGTGAACATCTGTCAAAGACCATTTACACCAATAAAAAGCTGGTCTAAGTAGTCTTTGCCGTTCACTGGAGGTTGCCACTGTGCCCCAGCTCTACATCCCCTGTGGGCTACAGCTCCCCCCCCCCATAAGCTCCAGGTCCCAGCCATGGCACACACTGTGCCAGGATGGGTGTGGAACACCTCCAATGCCCAGACCCCACATACACTCATGTTGAGACCCCCACATGTCCTGGGGCAAGATTACCCCTTCATTCCCGTAACTCCCTGGTGATCAAGTGGCCCCCACCCCCCATGCGAGACCCACCCACACACCCCCTATACTCTGCCAGTGACTGGAACAGCCCTCTGCTCCCCACCACAGCCAGATGCTGACTCACCCACCGTGTGTGTGTGTATTTGTGTTGGGGTGGCTTGCACTGCTGGGAGGGGGTTGGGGACCACTGGGCCACCAGGGCAGTTAAGGGTGTTCTTATATGGTGAGGGGTCTCCATGTCTAGGGAGCTTGGGGCTGGGACCCTCATCTTACGGGGATCGGAGGTGGGCATGGGGGTACCATGGCTCCCCTCAGCTGATGTATCTGCCGCCTACCCTGTCCTGTGACCTGCGGCATACCTGGGAGCTGCGCCCTACCTTCAGCTACCACAAATCACAGGACACAGACCCCTGGACCCGCTCTGATACTGAATCGGGCACAAGGTCCAGGTCCCAGGGATGGTCAGTGCAAGCTGCCATTGTCGCAGCTTATGACAGACCTTTGTGAATCCAGACCATATTTCTTTGGAAAAGCATTTCAAGGAACATAATACTTTAGGATTTATGTGTTGTTCAGGTGAATGTGTCTGTATTTTAAGATGTGTTATTGTATTATCTGCAATTTTATTGTAAAGGTGCCCTGAGTAATGGAGCCTCCCATAAATAAAATTTTATTTACTTACTTTTATCCCACAACCCCTCCACACACCCCGCACTTTATGATTATCAACTCTGAGTCGGAGTTGTTTCAGGAAGGGGGTATACACACCAGAGACAACAGTGTCAGTGTGCCGCAAACCATTACAGCGATCCACCAATTTTGTCGCTGTAATGGTCTTTGTGTTATTACCATCACTGTTTCAATGGTATACCATCAGAGGGTGGTGTAGGGGGTATCTGTTTTACAGAGGCCAGCTGAGGCTGTCACTTACGATTGGACCTCATTTATTTAACTTTTGTGTAGGTGTTGGTGAGTGCCAGGGATGGGAGGATTGAAGCGGGTGTCATAGGGTGTTGTGGAGATACTAATGTTTTAAAGAAGCTTGGCAGGGGAAGGGGGGAGGGTGACTTGGCTACCTCTGGCAACCCATTAGCCCAGCCAGGAATTCATTTTATTTTGCTGAGTCAGTACAGAACCATGATGCTGCACCTAGGACAAGATGGGGGGAGATGGTGGCATTGTGCTTCTTGGTGGGATGGGGCATATTCTTGGGTGCTAGGTGTGGAGGAGGGAAGGCAAAATCTCCATATAGGTGGGCACAAATAAAGACTTTTAAAATCTTTTTAAATAGGGTACTTTTGTACTGAATGTTTAGTTTCCAAACACAGTACAATACAGCTGGTATTCCGAGTTCAAAATTTGGATGAATATAGCCAGTATTCTTATTTATTTATTTATTGAAATGTTTCATCAGGAAGGCACACTGAACAACAAGTTGCTCATCTCCCGGTGTGGCCTGGGGGGAGTACAATTGGATGAAGAATTAGACATACAGTATACCATTTAACATATCTGAGAAATTAAACATTCAATTACATTTGTGACAAGACAGTTAAAAAAATATAAATAATCATATAGTCTCATTTGTGACATAACATACAGTTAAATATGTCATACCTGTGGAATATGCATTTAAATGCAAGTGGTATTCGGTGTATTCAGCAGTCGATTCAAATTTGGTGCACACCTCTAATACCAATATGTTTGATTTGCATTCTGAAATCAAACATGAAAAGGGTGCAGGGAGAAATTAAAAATGATAGGCCAGTTAGCTTGATATTTATTGTGGATAAGATTATGGAGACTCTAATCAGGGAGAAAATTAGCAGCAAAAGAAATAAGTGATATTATATAATGTGGTTTCATGATGGGGAGGCCTTAGTTGATGACCCTGCTAAATTGTTTTGAACCAGTTACAAATGTGCTAGATGCTGATTAACCAGTAGATGCATCGTATCTGGATTTCAGTAAGGCTTTTGATATGGTGACATTCAGGAACCTTACAGAAACACATAGAAACATAGAAATATAGACTTTGATGGCAGATAGGGACCGCTTGGCCCACCTAGTCTGCCCATTTCCCTACCTAGAGGATAAGGTGCAGATCCTAGTTAACCAACAGCCTATTTCTTCCTACCCCCGACAAGAATTGCCTTATGTCTGTCCCATGCATTCTTGAATTCTCCCACAGTTTTAGACCCCACAACCTCCTCAGGAAGGCTGTTCCATGCGTCCACTACCATCTCTGTGAAATAATACTTCCTCACATTGCCCCTGAACTGCCCCCCCTCTATCTTTAAATTGTGTCCCCTTTTCCTTGCATGTCTCTTTTTGTGAAAGATGCTACCCTCTTGAACTTTGTTGATTCCACTTAGGTACTTAAAAGTTTCTATCATGTCCCCCCTCTCCCTCCTTTCCTCAAGGGTATACATATTAAGCTCCTTTAGTCTCTCCTTGTATGGCTTCTCTTGCATACCCTGCACCATTTTAGTTGCCCTCCTCAGGACTGCCTCCATCCTGTCTATGTCCTTGCGGAGATGGGGTCTCCAGAACCGGATGCAGTACTCCAGATGGGGTCTCACCAACTGTCTGTACAGAGGGGATAACAACTTCCTGTTTTCTGCTGGTGATGCCTCTCCCTATACATCCCAGTATCCCCCCAGCCCTCCCTACTGCTTTCTCACATTGCTTGCTAACCTTAAGGTCATCTGATATGATTACCCCAGGTGCCCCCCACCCATTGTGTAATCTTCCCATGGGTTTTTGTTTCCCAGGTGCATTATTTTGCACTTCTTTCCATTGAATCCAACCTGCCATACTTCTGACCATTCCTCCAACCTTGCCAAGTCGCTTCTCATCCTTTCCATGCCTCCTTGTGTATCAGCCCTGTTGCAGATCTTTGTATCATCTGCAAGGAGGCATACTTTTTCTTCCAGTCCCTCTGCAATGTCACTTATAAAAACATTAAAAAAGTACTGGATCCAGTACTGAACCCTGCAGTACCCCACTAGTAACCCCTCTTTCTTCAGAGTGGACTCCATCTACAATTACCTTCTGTGTCTTGTTGTCCAGCCAATGTTTTACCCAGGCTACCACCCTGGGACCCACTCCCAGGCTGGTTAATTTGATTATTTAGTTTTTGTGTAGGACTGTGTCAAATGCTTTGCTAAAGTCTAGGTAGGCCATGTCCACAGCCCCTCCCTGGTCTACTACTTTGGTCACACAGTCAAAGAAATCAATTAGATTCATCTGACATGACCTTCCCGCTGTGAACCCATGCTGCCTTGGGTCCTGTGCCCCACTTTCCTCTAGGTACTCAACAATTCTTTCCTTCAGAAGTGATTCCATCACTTTTCCTACCACAGAGGTCAAACTGACAGGTCTGTAGTTTCCTGCCTCTGTCTTGCTCCCACTTTTATGAAGGGGAATCACATCCACCTTCTGCCAGTCCTCAGGTACCACACCATTCTCCCATGATTTCTTAAAAAGGGTAGTCAGTGTTGTCTAGTTCTCCCCTTAATTCTTTTAGAATTCAGGGGTGAATTCCTTCAGGCCACATTGCTTTGTCCTCCTTCAGTTTTAGGAGTTCTTTCAGAACCGTTTTTACTGTGAAAGGACTGGGATCGACCCCCCCCCACCAAGAGTGCTTCTGTTAATTGAATTAGGCACCTCCCCCACCTCCTCTTTTGTGAATACTGAGCAAAGGTATTCGTTTGGTATCCCTGCTTTTTCACTGTCCCTCTCTGCCCACCCACCGTCCTTTCTATTCAGCCTCACTATCCCTCTCTTTGTCTTTCTATGCTCCCTGCTGTACCTATAAAAGGTTTTATCCCCCTTCTTAACTGAGTTTGCTATCTTTTCCTCAGTTTGGACCTTTGCTATTCTGATTTCCCTCCCTGCTTCCTTCTGCCTTAACTGGTACAGTTCTCTGTCCTGCTCCTTCTGTGTTTCCTTATACTTCCTAAATACTATCTTTTTCTCCCTAACCTTCCCGCCACCTCTTTTGAGAACCATAGTGGATTTTTCTTTCATTTTGATTTATTTATTTGCTTCACACAAAGGCTTGTTGCCTCTGTGATGGCAGTTTTTATGTTTCCCCATTGTTGCTCCACCACTCCTTCTAGCCTGTTTGCTAGTGCATTTCTAAAGCACTCTCCCATCTTGCCAAAGTCAGCCCTTCTGAAGTCCAGTGCCCTCACATTTGTGTGGCTTGACTCTGTAGCCGAGTTTATCGTGAACCACACTGTTTGGTGGTCACTTGTTTCCAGGTGGCTACCCACTTCTAGACCTGAGATCCTCTTGCTGTCCCCATTTGAGAATATAAGGCCTAAGATTGCTCCCTCATGAGTGGGCTCCAAAACTAGCTGTCTGAGGCATGCCACCTGTAGGGCATCAAGCATGACCCTGCTTTTGGATGTGGCTGCAGCAAAGGTGCTCCAGTTAACATCTGGCATATTCAGGTCCCCCATCAACAGTATCTCCCCTTTCTCTGCCATCCTAAGGATGCCTTCTATCATATTCTTGTCCATTCCCTCTCCCTGACGTGGGGGTCTGTATACAACCCCTGTGCGGATTGTGGTGCCATTTCCAGTCTCTAAGGTGACCCACAGTGCCTCCTCTCTCTCTGTTTACTCTTTTGTTCCATTGCTTTTATTCCTTCCCTTACATAGAGAGCTACTCCTCCCCCTCTTCTACCCTCCCTGTCTCTCCTGTAGGTTGTGTACCCTGGTATGTTAACATCCCAGTCATGGTTCTCTGTGTACCATGTTTCTGTGACTGCTACAATATCCAGGCATCCCTCTTCCATCAAGGCCACAGGTTTAGGGAGCTTGTTGCCCAGACTACGGGCATTGGTATGCATTACCCTCCATTTCCTGATGGCCTTGCCCCTTTTTGCCCCATCCCTGTCCTTATTGCCTTTGTCATTTTCTCCATTTACCCCTGCCCTTCTCCCTATCGACATCTTTATCTTGGTGTTTACCTCACTTACTACCCTGGTTTTTTGGGGGGGCTAGGATTTCCCTGCTCTTTTCCAGTGCTTCCCCGTTTGCTAGTTTAAATGCTTGCCAATGAAGCATTTAAACCTATCACCTAGGATCCTGTTTCCCCTCCTGGACAGATGCAGATCATCACATCAGTATAGACCTGCATCACTCCTGGTGGACCCCCCAGTCCCCAGTGAAGCCAAATCCCTGAGCTCTGCACCAGTTTTTCAACCACTGATTGAATCCCACGGTGTGGAGCACCCTAGCCTCATCCATGCCATAGACAGGTAGCACCCCCGAGAAGGTTAGCATGCATGCTGCTTGTCTAAGGCCTCTCCCCAACTCCACAAACTCTTCCTGCACTGCTCTGATCCCTTTCTCAGCCAGGTAATTTGTCCCTAGGTGGACAATGACATCCAGCTCCTTCCCCATGCAGCTGCTCCAGCAATCCTGGGGAGTCGCTCTCCCTGCCCCTCCAAGCCATGGTGCCAGGCTGGCACCTTACCTCCTTCTCCCCTTCCTCCCTCAGTTCTACCCTCCTAACAATGGAGTCCCCCACCAAGAGTTGTTTCCTTCCCCTGTAGGGTCCCATGCCACCCTCCTGTGGGTCTCCTTTGTGGAGGTTCCCAGCATCCTCCTTGATCTCCACTGTGGGTGCCTCCATAGAGGAACCACATTTGCCAGAATGGCATATGAATTGTGGAGAGGTACAACTGGAGGGATGCACCTCTGTTCCACCACCCTTACCCTCCCTGAGCCCACTGTGGTCCAACCATTCCTATTTCTTGGCAACCTCTGAGGCAATGGCAGTGGCCCTGGTGGTCCCTGGGTGGGAGAGGAGGTCCCCAAAATCCTGGCCAACTCAGCCTGGGGATGAGCAACCTCCTCCCTCAGCCCAGAGAGGTGTCTGCAGATGGGATAATACCACATCCTCCAGAACATCTTCCAGAAGACTGCTGCTCCACAGCCACTGCACTGCACCACTCCCATCATGTCTTATTTCTGGCCCCTTAACTGTTGTTTGGAATACTTACTCTTTCCTCTGTTTATTTTTTATTTTATTTTTTATGTGTTTTTTCCCCCTTACTTATCTACTGCCTCTGTGCCCTTTAAGCTCCTGATCTTCCTGTTTTGAGACAAGAAGTTCCTATATTTCTCAGTAGTCTCCTTACTTGCTCAGAGTCAGACCTCCAGCAGCTGGGGGGGGAGGGACGGAGAGCTACTCTTTTCCTTCTAAGATGGTGAGTCTTTTGTGGCTCTGTGATCACTCACTTCCTGCTCCCAAACAGGAAGTTCATGTTGTCAGTCAAATCCTGTGCCTATAAAAGTAGGACTGGCTTAGGGTGTGGGAGTGGGGAGGAGGGAAGGAGGGCAATATAGTCCTAGTAGAGAAGTATAGTTATAACATCAGCTCCATCTTCTTGAAGTTCTCTGCCTGTTATCTGGCAGAAGCTAACTGGGGCAGTTTTTAAATCTGGCTTTAACTTGGCTTCCTTCTAGCTAAGCTACTCCCCCTACTTCACAGCTCTTTCTACATGTAGTTAATTGCACAGATAACAATTTCCTTCAGCCACCTGAGACAAACACTTAGATAACTGCACAGATAACAATTCACTTCAGCCAACTCAGACAAACACACTAACTTTTTTGTTTTGTTTTTACCCTAAATTGAAGGTCCCAGTAGTAGAGTTCTAGTTCTTTAGTCCCAGTAGAAAAGTATAGTTATAACAGCAGCTCCTTCTTCTTGGAGTTCTCTGCCTGTTCTCTGGCAGAAGCTATCTAGGGCAGTTTTTAAATCTGGCTTTAACCTGGCTTCCTTCTAACTAAGTCACTCCCCCTACTTCACAGCTCTTTCTACACTTAGTTAATTGCACAGATAACAATTCCCTTCAGCCACCTGAGACAAACACCTAGATAACTGCACAGATAACAATTCACTTCAGCCAACTCAAACACATTAACTTTTTTTTGTTTTGTTTTTACCCTAAATTGAAGGTCCCAGTAGTAGAATTGTAGTTCTTTAGTCCTAGTAGAGAAGTGTAGTTATAACAGCATCTCCTCCTTCTTCTTGGAGTTTTCTGCCTGTTCTCTGGCAGAAGTTATTCCTTAATGTGCTGCCTCCATCATCTGATGAATTATTTATGTGGGGCAGTAGTACCTCCAATCTGCCTAGCCCTTTCACCCCCTCTTATAGCATGTTTATTGACATTCTGCCCCCCACTCCTTATGGATGATTTGAGGGGGCACAAACCTCTCCAGTCTGGCTCACCGAGTCACCCCTACCACAGTGATTTGGTTTTTGTGCTCCAGGCTTTTGTGATCCAGGTGTCAGTGTGGCTCAGTTGGTAACACATCTGCCTCTGGACCATAAGATCGTGGGTTCTCATCCCACACCAGGATTGGACTTGCACCTAAAAATCGCTGGCATCCGAGTGCAGTATTGGGGGGTAGGTGCTGTACTGCTGGGGTGTGCTGTCCTTCGGATGAGACGTTATACTGAGGTCCCTTCTGCCCATCCTGGTATTGTCCTGGTGGGTGTCCACGTGGAAGTAAAAGAACCCAGGGCACTCTTCGCAAAGAGTAGGGAACATTCCCGGTGTCCTGGCCAACATTTCCCTTCCCATAAACCGGGTCATGCAATTATCCAGGCTGTGTGTGGGTGATGATGTGCGATATGGTCACCACCACACATTCAGTCACTTCACTACCAGTCTAGCATTGCTTGTAAAGCGCTTTGGATGTATGAAAAGTGCTATATAAATGCTGATTCTTCTTCTTCTTCTATTGACTGCTGATGGATGATTTGGGTGTGATGGTAGTTATTGCAATCTGGCTAGCCCAGTCGCCCCATCCCACAACTCACCCATTTTGTTGTAAGTATTAAGAGATGCAAGTGACCGGGCATGTGACTTAGTGGGAGGGCAAAGTAGGTGTATCCCTGATGATGCTAAGCAGTCTGATTGATCTAAGAAAGCAAAAAGAGCCACTACACAGAGTGTGGTGCTAGCAGTACCAAAAGCAGCAAACTGTGGCACACACTAACACTGAAAGGAATGCAACTGGGTCCAGAATAGGCTTGATTCCATTTATTGATACAGTCAGCAAAGCGGCATCCTCACCACTGCCACAAACCAACCCAGCAAAATTACCTTGATGTTTCACGCAGGCACACTGCACTTTGTCAAGAGAGAATCAATAACCACATTCACCCCACATATATAAAGTAAAAAACAGGTGCATCAAATTACAACTTGTCTCCTATTAAACAATAAAACACAGCAGTAAATTCGTTCAGTATAGTCAATTTTTTGAAAGTACAGATCAGTACATAATGTACAGGTTTATTTATACATTTCTTGCATACAAAATGTTGCAATATTCCTTTGTGATATTTCTTATATCAGCATTTAATTTATTAGATCAGCATTTCAAAAGTAATAATACCTCAAATTAGCATTCTATAAATGTGGTGGCAACCTGATCTTATCATTTAAGCCTAGGAAGATAGTGGCTTGCAATTTAAATATCCAGTAGTTCTCCCTTCGTGCTAACATGCCATTAAAATCTCCCCCTCTTGGCCCAAGTTTAAGTTTTTCTATGCCAGTGAAAAGCCACATATGGTCCCCCCTATTTTTCAATGTGAAAGTGTGTTGTGCTGTGGCATACTCTAAATGTTCATTCTGTATTGCACTTACGTTCTCCCCTACCCACTCTTTTAACTTTCTTTTAGTGCGGCCAACATAATAGGCACCACATCTACACGTACCAAGATTTATTATGCCACAAATATCACAGTTAATAAATTTGTCTATTTGCACCATAGCACCATCTATGGGATTCAGAAACTGTTTAGTGGCATTAATATTGGCACAGTACTTACATCGCTGGTACTCATAACAGTCTTTAGGGAGAGCTGGAAGCCAGCCTGTTCCCAAGGTTCTGGAAGTACTGCCCAAAATACTGATAATGCTCATATTCAGATTGGGTAGGGAGAGAGGATGTGGTGTTGGTGGCTGATAGCTACTAGTGAGCCTATCCACAATATTTTGCGGTCTTTTTAATACCATTCTGGGGAATTCATTCTCATAATTTTTAAGCTTAGGTTCTGTCTGTAATATGGACCAGTGCTGTCTAATAATGTTCTCAATGTTACCAGACAATACTATATGTAGTAACAAAGTTAAGTCTATTTTTTGTGGCTGAACTAACACCCTTCTGTCAGTCGGTAGTCTTCTCTATTGCAATTTTCTGCCTCATCCCTTGCCTTCATCACATCATTGTGACTGTAACCATGTCTAAAGAATCTGTTCTCCAAATCATCAGCCCAAAAATTAAATCCTTTGTTAGTGTTACAATTTATCCTTGCACATATAAATTGACTCTTCAGTATAGCTTTAATTATGTGTCTTTGGTGACATGAGTTGGCCAGATGTACAGTGCTTTTGTCCACTGGCTTACGGTACAAATTCGTTGTCATTTTCCACATCCTTAATAACATGAATGTCATACTAACATACTAAGATGCCAGCAGAGTAGGTCTAATGCTCTATCGAGTCTGCTTGAAAATCAGCACCTCGTCAGGACATCATTGCTGCCCTCCCCACCTCCCCCGTAAATCCCCCTGACCCCATCCCCCATTGAAGTTACACCTCCAGGTCTGGCATTACTCAGTTTTACCTTCCCTTCCCTTTATACCTGTCCTAGCCCCTCTTGAATCCCTCCACTGTATTAACAGCCACTAGTTCTGCAGGCAGTGCATTCCAGGGGTCCACCAACCTCTTAGTGAAGTAGGATCTCCTAGTCTACCCCCTGAGCCTCCTGCCAACTAGCCTCATTGAGTGCCACCTGGTGGCCCACTCCTCCCTTAGCAGAAACACCTTATTTAGGGAGACCCTATTTACTCCTTTTAGACATTCAAAGACCCTGATCACATCCCCTCTATCCCTCCTCTCCTCTGGGGGTACAAGTTGAGTTCCTCAAGTCTTTCCTCATATGATCTTTCCCCCAGACACTGTATCATTCTTGTTGCCCTCTTCTGGACCCTCTCAGGAAGTGCAATGTCCTTTTTCACAAACAGGTGCCAAAACTGCATACAGTACACTAGGTGTTGTCTAACCAGGCAGTTATGCAGAGGGAGAATCACCTCCCGTCTCCTCATGGATATCCCCCTGGCAATGCACCCAAGCATTTTATTTGTTTTAGGTGCAGCCCTCCTACATTGCTCAAAGTTATTCATTTTGGCATCCACAACCACCCCAAGATCCTTTTTGCCTCTTGAAACATGCAGTTTCTCCCCACCCAAAAAGTACCCATGAGCTTGGTTCCTATGCCCAAGTGGAGAACACTACATTTCTTGGAGGTGCATGACCACCTCTTTAGAGTCTCAAGGTCCCCCTGAAGGGCTCTTCTACCCTCCTCCACTAATGTCCAAAATGTAAGCATTAAACAGGAGTGGATCCAGCACTGACCCTTGTGGGGCCCTGCTAATGACTCTCCTAGGAGATGATACCTCCCCCTGACCACTACCTTCTGAAACCACCCAGTTAGCCAGTTTCCTATCCACCTAACCATCCTTTCCCCACCCCCATTCCCCCCAGCTTGTCCAGCAGCTCAGTGTGTGGCACTGAATCAAGTGCCTTGCTGAATTCTAGAAAGAGGACATCCACAGGCCTGCCCTGGTCCAGTGCCTTTGTCACCCAATCATAGAACTCCACAAGGTTAGTCTGACATGATTTGCCCTGAACGAAGCCATGTTGGTGATCATCCAGATGGCCCAGTGTCTTCAGAAACACCTCCAGCCTTTCTTTCAATGTGGCCTCCATCATTTTGCCTACCACCAACATCAAGCTGACAGGCCTGTAGTTACCTGGCTCCTCCCATGAGACACTTTTGTGGATAGGCATGACATGAGCCATCATCCAATCCTGAGGCACCCACCCCATCTGAAGGGAGGAGTTGAAAAGGTCCACCAGAGGTGTATCAAGGACATCCGTCATCTCCTTCAGTGCCCTGGGATGAAGGCCATCCAGACCAGGTGCCTAGTCCATTTTTAGGGACTTAAGGGCTTCCCTCACCCTACCAACAGGAATTTCAACATCTGTGACCTCCCCTCTTCCTCATTCCTAGTTGTAAGGTGTTGACCTTCCATCATCTCTAGTGAAGACTGAGGCAAAGTATTCATTAAGTACCTCTGCCTGCTCCCCGATCTTCTCATCCCACCCACTCCCTGACCTTAGTCTGCTAGTCTGCCCCTTCACTTTCCTTCTTTCTCTGATATACCTAAAGAATCCTTTTTCTCCACTTCTGATCCCCAGTGCCAACTTCTGCTCCATCCTTGCCTCGGCCAATCTCACCACCCTGGTTACTTTGTTGGATATCATATACTCCCCCCTGTACACAACCCCACACGAACGCTTGTATCATCTGTAAGCAGCTCTTTTCTCCCTCACCACCTACTGGGCCTCCCTGGTCCACCAACTTAGCTTTCTGGCTCTACAAAACTTGCATTGGACTTTTGAGCAGGCTTTAATATCTTCCAGGAGCCCTCTTTTAATAATTTACAACCTGCTGTCTGTGTCCATGTCCAGGTGTGAAATGTCACTCTTACTAATATTGGTGGTAAATCTAAAGTTTGGATTGTTGGTCTCCAAATACTGAAGAAAAGCATAGGGCTCCAACTCTGTTTGCCTAGCATCGTCAGTGATACAGCTGCTCTGTTCCCTCCCTCTTGGTCAAATGTTTGCTCACTCCTGCTCTCACATTACTTACAATGGAGCCAGCATGCTGTGGGGTTGGGGGTAACTAGGCTAGCTGAATTAGAGCTGCTGCAATACTGATTCACCAAATTAACCATCAAGGGTCAGGAGAGGGCACCCACCATGCCTGTACATTCAATGTACATTTTACGAGGGATTGCTGGCAAGGTAGAATCTCATAGTCTAGGTGTGCATGTGGTCATCAGAGTGCATTTGCAACTGGAAAATGCAGCCACCGTAGACAGACACATGCTGCATAAAGAACCTAGGCTATTATTATATGGCATTCTAGTAAATCCCAATTTATAAGGGGGTTACACTTAGGAAAATAAGAATATGCACCAAGCAGCAGCAATAGTTTCATTTGTGAATCTCATTCTCACCATGCTGGCTCAGAGGTGGTAGAACATGTTGAAATGCATTGCCGGTAAGCAAAGGAGATAAGTCATGCGCCACTATTCAATGCATCTTTACATTGCACAGATAGTGGAATTTAGGTAATGTCATTCACAGACTGGTATGGAAAATCTTCATGTTCCTGTGCCCACCAACAACAAACCAAAAAAATGTATACAGTAATACAAATTCTACACACAACAAATTAGCAGTGATCTAGCGCAACCACCCTCACACCACCTCACAACACTTACTACAACAGAACCCTGAAGGAGGTGCAGGCAGCATATCATCCTCTCACCACCACCACGAGCTGATGACTGACTGTCATGAGTGGAAATGTACAGTCCATTAACCATATAATGAACGTCAACAGTACACATGCACAGCGCAGTCAACAAACAGAGGTGTTGGTGATAGGGGCAATGTGTCAAGGTGATGGCATGGGGTTTCGTGGAAGGTGGCGGGTACATTATGGATGATAGCAGGTGGTTCACTCAAGTAGACCACAGAACATGTGCTTTTTTGGGGAGGGTATATATGGCACATGAACTGGCGGCCTTGGGTGTTGGGGAGGGTGATCTCAAAGAAGTAAAGTCAGCATCATGGAAAGGGAACATGGATTTATAATAAACATCTGTATCACAAACATCAGCAAGGAGCAGAACACTATAGTGTGGTTGGAGATGCCGGACATTGAGGACAGTGATTGCATATCACTATCAGTAAGCACTAAATCAGAGTGCTGAAAAGTGGGATTTATTGCATCAAGGAAACAAGACTCTGAGGAGGGAGATAGCATAAATGCAATAAATATTAAGTGCTGCATTAGGGGAACGTGACATACGAGTGCATTACAAAAAAGTATAAATGGGCTGTGCTACAAGGCAATGTTACAACAAATGTGTGTCTCATCATCAGTGCACTTGTAGACACCTAAAGCTCATGGTGTGCTCACTGACACACTGATGACTAATAAATACAATGTGTGAAAAGTGCAGCAGGCTACAGCACAACAGAAATGATAGAGAAATAAAGCTATACATAATAGGTTTCTTTGTGCATTAGATCATTTGTAATTACCAATTCTCTAGCCATTCTGAGGTCAAATTGCTGGACTTCAGGGAAGCTTGTAGGCAGGATGACACTAGCTGTCATGCAAAAGGAGAATGGGACAGAAATGGGGAAGTAAATATAGAGGGACTGAAGGAGGAAGGAAGTAGGCTTGAGTTACTGATACTGTCTGAACATCTCCCCCACCTGCTTTAGACATTGTTAGAAGTGCAGGCAGAGCCAAGGGCAGGTTCTTATCAAAACAAAGGCGGGGGTCTCACACAGCAGAGAATAGCAAAGTTATATTTGGATTTCTTACAAAAGTACAAGGAAGAAAAACAAACAAATAGGTGTGTCTTGATGGATGAAATATGGAGCACCACAGAGCCTAAATTCAGAATGGTGAGTGCGATTACAGATTCTTGGAAAAAATTTGACAGTGCAGCTTTAAAGGTTCAATGTGTTATGAGAAAAAGTGCATATTTCTTTTAAAAAAGAAATAAATCTATAATTTCTCATTAAATTATGTTAGGCTCCTAAAAGCACCAGTAGTTGTTAGTTGAAAAAAAATAATTGTATAGATTCTTAGTAATACAGTGTGCTGGCAAAGAAAACAGTATATCCGTTTTTCTTTTCAGTTTGTTTCATTTCTGAATTCAGATATGTGGTAGTTTTCAAGTTTTTAAATGTTTCTGCTGACTTGCAACTCCCACCATGAATAGATTTAACATCTTGATGAGATGCTGTGTTATTTATCATCAGAAATATGTACTAGCATCATCCTAATACAGACACAGTAAGAAAGTAGTACAGCACATATCGTTAAATAGTAACCTTAAGAAACACGATTATAAAAAATGACAGTTGCAACAATCTTTATTGACTTGAAACAGTAATTACAAAATTATAAATGAAAGCTACTTTAACTATGTCTAAAGAAATTAAAAAGAACTGCTGATAAACCTAAAGCCATCATAAATTCCTTTTTATGAAAAAAAAATGATGATACAATTGTTTGCCTATTAACAGATACTGTTGTGGTAGTTGAGATTAAAGCAATAATGCATGACAGGGTGGGCGTCCTGCCAGGATAATGTCATGACTCAAGTGATTGGTCATGAGGTCACAGACCAAGTGCATCCAAAACCAGAAAAGTGAGTGTATTATTGCAATTACAAAAGGGTTCATAAAAATTACCCTATTAAAACATTTTTGTTGATATTTGAGTGTGTAAATGTATTAAAGGAAAAAGTTATTTTTATTTGACCTCTAGGTGGTGCTTCTGGTGATTATTCCATTCTCAGTCTCTTTGTCTCTTTAGCATGCCCTGTCAAGTATGTAGTCCCTCCCTCTTCCTGGTACAACAAGCTATGGGCAAGTTCCCAGTATATAGCACTACCAGTGTGAGAAGTACAGCTCGGTAGCTGAAGCAGGTGACTTAAGATGGGGACGCACTCACATGCTGTGCTTTTGAAAAGTGCATGAACTGTTTATGTTCACACTGCCAAGTTGGGTTACTGTGAAGCCAGTGCCACAGATGGTTTCAATTTCAGTTTGATTTTTTTTTTAAATGCAAAAGAAATCAAAGGTAATGGGTACGTGTGTGATTTGGACACAGTTTAAGGGTATTCTTGATATTCTTTTGATAGTTTTGCCACAGTGGGAGGGAGGCATTTATAGTTTCAAAAATGTATATTGTACTTGCAGAAATGAAAGACATGCCAAATGTTGACAACTTGGACTTTCCCGATGCACTGATTTTTCTTTCTCTCATGTGGTCATGTTGCCAGAGCTTCATACAGTGTTGTTGTGGTGGGATAACATCACTGTTGGAGGTGGGCACTAGCCAATCAGAAACCAGGATTTTTCTTAACATTTAGTAATTTTTATTATGCCAACACCAAAATGTTATTGAATTATTTTTATTAGAAACATAGAAACATGGGGTGCATGCACAAGTGGGGAAAGAAAATGGTAGCTTAACCTCCATTGCGTTTCTCTCCTAATTTTTAAATCTGGGGAAAAACTCTTCCAGCCTGTTGCCAAGCCTCCTGAATGCTGATATCAATGTTGGAACATCTCTACTAATGAACTACTGGGTTTGGGATCGAAACTTCAAAGGGTCACTAAGAAGTTAATGAGATGGTCCTGTGCTACACTTTCAATCCATTGGGTGGAATAGCAGGGAAGTAGCAATGGTGCAGCTGGACACTGAGGTCCTGAATGACTCAACAGAACTAAAATTGCTCCTGCACCAGATCCTGAATGAGATAACAAAAAATAGAGAAAACATCAAGACTTTTAAAAACTCAGTGGCCAGCCTAGAAGATCAAGTTCAGGCTATTCATCATAGAACTCTGGACGTTGAAACATGCTTGTCATACCTTGTCATACCTACCTAGACTTTAGCAAGGCATTTGACACAGTCCCACACAAAAGATTAATATACAAGTTAGCCAGCCTTGGAGTGGGTCCCAAGACGGTAGCCCGGTTAAAAAATTTACTGGAGAACAGGACACAGAGGGTAACAGTAAACGGAGTCCACTCTGAAGATAGGGGGTTTACTAGTGGGGTACCACAGGGTTCAGTTCTAGGACCAGTCTTCTTCAATGTCTTTATAAGTGACATTACAGAGGGACTGGAAGGAAAAGTATGTCTCTTTGCAGACAACACAAAGATCTGCAACAGGGTTGATACACAAGGTGGGATGGAAAAGATGAGAAGGAACTTGGTGAGGTAGGAGGAATGGTCAAATGTATGGCAGCTTAGATTCAGTGTTAAGCAGTGCAAAGTAATGCACTTAGGAAATAAAAACCCAGGGGAAGAGTACACAATGGGGGTGAGATACTAACAACAACAAAAATGGAAAGGGACCTGGGGGTAGTCATAATAGATGACCTAAAGGTGGGCAACCAATGTGAGAGGGCAGCAAGGAGGGCTGAGGGATACTGGGATGCATAGGGAGAGGCATCACCAGTAAAAAACAGGAAGTTGTTATCTCTCTGTACAGACAGCTGGTGAGACCCCATCTGGAGTACTGTGTGCAGTTCTGGAGACCCAGTTTCTGCAAAGACATAGGATGGAGGCAGTCCAGAGGAGGGCAACTAAAATGGTGCAGGGTCTGCACCAGAAGTCATATGAAGAGAGACTTAAGGAGCTTAATATGTATACCCTCAAGGAAAGGAGAGATGGGGGACATGATAGAAACTTTCAAGTACTTCAAGGGAATCAACAAAGTCCAAGAGGGTAGCATCTTTCAGAAAAAGAGATGTGCAAGAACAAGGGGGCACAATTTGAAGATAGAAGGGGGACAGCTCAGAGGTAATGTGAGCAAGTATTTTTTCATGGAGAGGGTTGTGGATGCATGGAACGGCCTTCCTGAGGAGGTTGTGGAGTCAAAAACAGTGAGGGAATTCAAGAATGCATTGGACAGACATAAGGGAATTCTAGGAGGTGGAGATAGGAGGAAGTAGGCTGTTGGTTAACTAGGATCTGCAGCTTATCCATTAGGTAGGGAAATGGGCAGACTGGATGAGCCAAGCAGTCCTTATCTGCCATCAAATTCTATGTTTCTATACATAGATGAAAAGGACTCTCACCACGAAGCACAGGTCCAATAGCTGGAAAGAATGGTGCAACTCCCGTGGAACCATGCTGAAGACTCTGAGAACAGGAATCAAAGAAACGTGGGTAGACAAACACCTGTATGCAAGGGACAGGCTACATATAAATGACGAGGGAGCTAGACTGCTAAGGGGGAAGCTGCAGGGGCATATACAGTCACAGCCAAAGACATGGCCTGATATTTCTTGAAATTTCTGTGATATTTCTAGAGAAATCTCCTGCTTTCTCCATTTACAAAGTAAGGGCAGCAGAGAGAAACTGTTTAGACATTTTGTGAAATATCTGGACATATCTGGCCATGTCTGTGGCTACTAGTGTAGATGGAATCCTAGGGGATGATTTAAACTAAGGAGGGGGGAGTACAAAGCTAGGGGATGACTAGGAAAAGTAGCTAGTAGGACTTACCTAACTCACACTCCCCCGCAACTAGGGGCAGGGAACACTAGTAGGAAGAAGAAAGGAAGAGGAGGGGATGGATGGAAGGGTCTGCTGGAAAATAAGATGGGAGACCTAGAGGCACTGGTGGTGACAGACGACCTAGATCTGATAGCGATAACTGAAACATGGTGGACTGATAACCAGGTAAATACAAGGGATGGCCAGCAAGGGAGAAGTTCTGGTGGTAGGGGATCTAAATCTTCCCGATGTGGACTGTGGGATCCCAACAGCAACATCAGAAAGGAGTAGGGAGATGTTGGGAGTCCATGCAGGAAGTGCTTATTCATCAGCCGGTCAGGGAACCAACTAGGGAAGGGGCCATACTGGACCTGGTAATGACAAATGGGAACAGTGTGGATGACGTGGAGGTCGGGGAAAATCTAGGAGATAGTGACCACAGGACAGTAAGGTTTAGTCTTTGGATGTGGTCAGATAAGAGTAGATCCACCACTAGGGTACTGGACTTCAGGAAAGAGGATTTAAAGAAACTGAAGAAAATTTTACGAAAGTAACTAGAAGGGAAAGAGAACCTAGAGGGCATAGAGGAGCTGTGGGGGGGGGCAATTAAAAGGGGAATTCTGCTGGCAACAGAACAAAGCATCAGGAGGGTAAGCAAACACAGAGGGAGGAAATCACTTTGGTTTACAACAGAGGTGAGGAAAGCAGTCAGAGAGAAAAGTAAGGCATTCAGGGCCTACAAATCTTCACAGGAAATGGCAGAAAAAGAAGTTTGTAGGGAGAAGCTAAAGAAAGCCGGGAAAATAGTCAGGGGGCCTAAAACGTATACAGAGGAGAAAATAGTGAGGAAGGTCAAAAGGGGAGACAAGAATTTTTTCAGGTATGTGAGTGACAGAAGGAGAAGCAAGCAGGGGATTATGAGACTCAGGGGAGAGGGGGAGCTCTAATAGAGAGGGATGTGGGAAAATCAGACCTGCTAAACAACTACTTCACCTTGGTCTTCATGATTGAGGAAGAAGGGAAGGGGCCAGAGCTAAGAAGCATGGGAAGGGTGGGCAGGGAGATGGACACAAGCCCCTTTACAGAGGGTAGGGTATTAGAGGAGTTAGGAAAACTGTGGACAGACAAAGCAATGGGCCCCAATGCAGTCCACTCCTGGGTGCTCAAGGAGTTAAGGGAGGAACCTGTGGCACTGCTCACAAAGTTATTTAATTTATCTCTAGACAAGGGGAGAGTCCCAGGGGGTTGGAGAAGGGTTGATGTGGTGCCAAACTTCACATTAGCACACACCCCTCCCACCTTTGCATAAGTTACACCCCTCAGCCCTACCAAAGAAGTATACAACTCTTGCTACAAAAATCCTGATAGCTCTACTACTTCTTCTGTCTAGTGACACAGCGCAACCCAGGCCCATTCCCCTCTCTCTCCTCACAACATCCAAATGGGTTAAACATTGCCCACCTAAACATTGGGAGCCTCCTTCCCAAGATCACTCTACTTCAACCCCTTGCCCTCGATCTCAACCCTGATATCCTCATTATGTCTGAAACATGGCTAAATCCAAAAATTACTGATGAATCTAGCTCTGTACCTGGCTGCTCCCTCATCCATCAGGACTGTTCTTCTAGAGGCAGGGACATTGCCATGTATATTACCTCCCCCAATCAATTTACCGCTATACTCAATAAATCCCTCCCAAAAGCTCACGAGCTACTGATGGTAAAGATCTCCCTCCCTTTCTCCCTGCCCATGTTTATTGCTGGCGCTTATTGCTGCCCAAATAACTACTCCTCCTCTATCAAAGAATTACTAACCACCCTTCAATCTCACTCCACTACAGGTGAACTTTATATATTAGGTGACTTTAACATAAACTGGCTTTCCTCCTCCCAAAGCAAAATCAGAAATGAAACAGCTGCACTAAATCTGTCGCAACAGATAGTTTGATCCTACACGTCTAAACCCCTCATCTCAAAATCATTCCCTAATTGACAGGGCTCTCACCTTCCACCCTCATAGAATAATCACAGCTAGAATCCTGCCAGACCCCATTAGTGACCACCACCTAATCTACATCGTTCAGAAAATCCACCATTCTAAAGCCCCTCCAAAAATCCTAACATTCATTCCTAGAAATCCCTAGATTTAGCCCCAATATAAAATGACCTATCAAACTGTGACTGGTCCTCCATACACCTTGCTACATCAATAGACTCAGCTCTTCACTACTTCCAGTCTAAAATCCTTTCTATCTGGGACCACTATGCTCTCCTAAAATGGACCTGAGTGTGTGGCTCTCACCTCCCCTGGGTCTCTGCAGAACTAATTGCATGTCTACGTGCAAGAGACCAGGCATAGAAATCATTCAAATCCTCTGGCTCTCCACTTGCCTTCAAACTTACTAGGCTCTAAGAATTGCCTGCACCAAGGCAACTAGACCAGCCAAAGGCTGAGTACTTCAAATCAAATTTTAACAAAACAATCAACCACCTTTCCAAATTCTGGAAGGTGGTCAAATCCCTGTTCTCCCCCATCCCAACTCCCTGCACCAGTTCTCAAAGTGAAAAATGACACCCTTTCTGATCTGCTGTCAGTAGCCTCTGAGTTTAATACCTTCTTCACCTCCTGCATTCCTCCTTACCCTCTACCTTACCTCCCTCCTCTTCTCTATCCCCTCACATCTTCTCTCTCAAACTGCCCACCTCCTCCCTCTTTCTTTTTCACTCCATTCTCCCCTGCTGATGCTCTCAGAGCCCTTATTTCCTATAACTCTTCCAAGAGTAAATGCTCTTCTACATAGAAACATAGAAACATAGAAGTTGACGGCAGATAAGGACCGCAAGGCCCATCCAGTCTGCCCATTTCTTTTTCCACCTTATAAATGTGCCATTGGCCTTTGCTCTGTCAATGGCCTATCTATTTGTACTCATCCGTATTGCTCCCTTATGCCTATCCCATGCTTGTTTGAAGCCATGCACTGTATTCATATCCATCACTTCCTGAGGTAGGTCGTTCCATGCATCCATCACCCGTTCTGTGCAAAAGAACTTCCTCACATTACCCCTTAATTGGCCTCCCTCTAATTTCATGCTGTGTTCTCTTGTCCTGCTACTTTTCTTATATTGAAACATGTTAGACTCTTTCACCTTGTTAATGCCCTTAAGGTGTTTGAATGTTTCGATCACATCATCTCTCTCCCTCCTTTGCTCTAGGGTATACATATTGAGCTCCATTAATCTGTCCTCATATGTTTTCTGATGCAGTCCCTGCACCATTTTGTTTGCCCTTCTCTGGACTGCCTCAATTTGGTTAATGTCCTTGTGAAGGTGTGGCCTCCAGTACTGCACGCAGTACTCCAGATGGGGCCTAACCAGTGTCTTGTAAAGAGGGATTATTACCTCCCTCTTCTGACTTGTGATACCCCTATTAATACACCCTAACATCCCCCTAGCCTTTTCCTACTGCTTTAGTGGTCTTCTTGGATGATTTCAGGTCATCGGTGGTGATGATGATGCCCAAGTCTCTTTCTTCCCTTTTGACTGCCAGCAACTCTCCTCCCAGTCTAGAGGTGGCTTCAGGGTTTCTCTTCCCTATGTGCATGATTTTGCACTTCTTTGCATTAAACCCCAGTTGCCACTCTTCTGACCATTTTGCTAGTTTATTCAGATCTCTTCTCATTCTGCCCACCCCATCTGGATCATCTACTCTGTTACAGATCTTGGCGTCATCTACAAACAGACAAACCTTACCCTCCAGTCCATCTGCAATGTCACTGATGAAGATATTGAAGAGGATTGGCCCCAGAACTGATCCTGAGGTACCCCACTTGTGACCTGCATCTCTTCTGACTGTATACCATTTACCACCACTCTCTGTTTTCTGTCTGTCAACCAGTTTGCCACCCAGTTGACCAACTTCTGACCCACCCCGAGCCTACCAAGCTTATTAATCAATCTTCTATGTGAAACAGTATCGAAAGCTTTGCTGAAGTCAAGGAAGGCGACATCAACTGCTCCCCCTTGGTCCACCACTCTGGTTACCCAGTCAAAGAAATCTATGAGATTAGTTTGACAGGACCTTCCTTTTGTAAACCCATGCTGTCTTGGATCCTGTGCTCCTATGGATTCCAGGTGTTGCACTATCCTTTCTTTACGGAGTGCCTCCATAATGTTGCCCACTACTGAGGTAAGACTGACTGGTTTGTAGTTCCCTGCCTCCTCCCTGCTACCATTTTTGTGGAGTGGGATCACATGAGCCCTTCTCCAGTCTTCTGGGACCTCACCTGTGCTCAGAGACTCACTAAATAGTTCTGATAATGGCTCTGCTAGTTCCACCCTTAGCTCCTTTAGTACCCTGGGATGTATGCCATCAGGTCCCATTGCCTTGTCCACCCTGAGCTTATCGAGCTCTTGTAGGACCCTTTCTTTGTGAAGGGACTAGTGCTCACCTCCCTCCCCCCTGTGTCCATGGTGCTGAGCTGTGGGCCCTGCCCTACCTTCTCTTCAGTAAATACGGAGCAGAAGTATCTATTTAGGATAGATGCTTTTATATGGTCCTCCTCCTCACACGCCCCCTTATCTCCTTTGATCTTAGTAATACCCCCTCTGGACTTTCTCCTTTCACTAATGTAGTTGTAGTGGCCAAACTGAACCATACCATGTGATGGTCACTGGCCCCCAGGTGACCTTCTACCTGGAGATCTGTGATCCTTTCCCCGTTAGTCAGTACTAGATCTAGGATAGCCCTGCCTCTTGTGGGTAGCTGTACCAGTTGTTTGAGGCCCTCCCCCTGCAGGGAATCCACCATGTGTCTAGTTCTGGCAGATGTTCCTGCTGGTATTGATCAATCTGTATCTGGCATGTTGAAGTCTCCCATTATCAGAACCTCCCCTTTAGCTGTCATGTTTTGCATATCTTCTAACAGTAATGTGTCTATGTTCTCCCCCTGGTCTGGGGGCCTGTAGACAACCCCAGTTCTTATGGCCATCCCATTTTTTGTTTCCAGGGTGACCCACAGTTCTTCTGGCTCCTTATGTGTATTCTGAATTTCTGTAGCTTTGATATGTTCATTGACATACAGGGCCACTCCACCCCCCCTTTTGCAACTCTGTCTCTTCTGAACAGTACATAGCCAGGTACTGAAGTCTCCCAAGTGTGGTTACTGGTAAACCACGTCTCGTTAATTGCTACTATGTCCAGTTTAGCCTCTGTCATTATTGCCTGCAGGTCTGGGAGCTTGTTTCCCAGACTGCAAGCATTTGTGTACATGATTTTCCATTGGACAGATTTCGGTATGTTAGTTGTTGGGCGAGGTCTGCCGTTTCCCCTGTGTGTCAGGAGTGGGGAGTTTGGACCTTTTCATTACCTGGTGATGCAAATGAACTGCAAACATGCTGAACTCCTGTTGAACACTAGCTGAGGAGGGGTGTTCTTCCCATTCGACGTATGGTGCTGCACCCTCCCCCATTTCTAATTTAAATATTCTGATAAGACGCCAAACTTCTGCCCCAAGGCACTGACTCCTCCTTAGTCAGATGCAGTCCATCAAATTTAAAGAACTTTTGCTCCCAAAACTGTTGCCAGCTTCCTACAAATTTGTGTCCTTTTTTCTGGCACCAGCCCTTGAGCCACATGTTTAGCTCCCCTATCTCTCCTTCTCTGACCTTCCGTCCATCTGCCCCCCTTTCCCAGACTGGCAGGATCTCAGAGAAGGAGATGCTGGATGAAATGGATGATAGTTTGTCACCCATGCTGGTCAGGTGTTCCTTGGTCTTCACAACTGACCGGCTAGCAAGATCATTAGTCCCTATGGGTACCAGGACGTCAATGTTTTCCCCTGCTCCTGAACAATTTTAGCAATGCGGTCAGTGTCTCTCCATACTGGTGTACCGGGAAGACATCTGACCATTACCCCTGGCTGGAGATAGGTATCAACTCCCTGAATCATGGAGTCTCCTATGATCAGAAGTGTTTTGGATTTCCTTTTTGCTTTTTTTGTTTTTGTTCCTGTTTTGAGTGAGTTTTGTTGTGCTAGCTCCTCTGCTGCAGTGTCCTGCTCTGCAGTGTCCTCTGCCCCTTTGTTTAATTTCGGAGATAGAGGCAGATATCTGTTTGTAGTTTTGATATGGTTTGTGGAGGTAATATGTTGGAAAGCACCGAGTGATGGGGCACCCAATTTGCCCCTCCTAACCATCTGCCAACCTCTCAGACCAACTACCCTCTGTGGTCGAGGTGCTTCTGTTGGATGTTGGGGAAATGGTGGGCAGTTCTTATAATATATTTCCTCTTAAATATGAAATTTGAGGTGCGCAATCTCTGCCCATGCTGCCTGGAGCTGAGCCCTAAGATCTCCAATGGCCCAGCATGTACGACAGTGTCCTAAATCCTGTAAAACTGCCCTTCTGAAAGGTGTTCCGCAGTACCTGCAGTTAATGATATCCATTTCAGATAATTTGCTGGGTTTATAAACTGGTCAGAGTAATTAGAAGGAAGAAAATGCAAGCAAAAGTTTGATTTTGTGTTTTTTTTTGTATAACTTGTTATAACAAGTTAAATTACTAGTGCCCCTGTAAATGAGGTCACCGTGTGGATACCCCATTGATCCGCCCCTTCCTGCTTTGCCACAGGAAATGTCACAACTGTGCTATCCTATAAAAGGAGTGTAGTATGGGGTGGTTAGAGATGGGGTTGGGTGACTGGGCCCTTCCACTGCCGAAAAAGAAGAACCACAGATGAAAGAAACAAGGAGGTAAGAGCAGAAACAATCAGTCAGCAACAAATGCAGTAACCCTGAAAGCTTATCCTAATGATAGATAAAACTGTAAAACCTGTAAAGCACCACCTGTAATAATTTCCCAGAAGATATACCCTGTAAGAAACACTTTGCTACAGAGAAAAATAAAGCAGTAACAGAAGATATACCTTGCAAAAGACAATTTGAATCAGAAGATTACAGCAGCAATCTGTTAGCACACACCTGTAGGCACACCTTGTAATAATGCAGCAGAAGGTATACCCAGCAACAACAATTTGAATCAGAGAAAAATAAAGCAATAAAATGTTAGCAACAGACAGTAACAATCCCTGTGAGTACAAAATAAAAACAACACACAGTAAATCTGCCTAGCCAAAAGAAGTCTTAATCCTTTCTCTTGTTCTGGTAAGGTTCTTTACTCTGTCCTTTCAAGCAACCTAGAAGGAAAGAGCTCAGGTGAAGCTAGGTGCCTTGGCCAGCAAACCTCTGGTCTTGATTTTAAAATCTTGTATCTATCTGCTCCAGCTAATGCAGTCCCTCTTGCCTCTCTGTTGAATCTCTACTTCTCACTTGCTTCTGTCCCATCTGATTGGAAACATGCCACTGTAATCCCTCTTGCAAAAGGTGGTGATCCCACCTCCCCTGGAGACTTCCGTCCTATCTTCCTACTCTCCACTGTTGCTAAGTTTCAGGAGTGCTTGATACTATCCCAACTCTCCTCCTACTAGTGCTGTGTAGAATTTTCAAATTTCAGCTGAACAAAATTCCACTGAAATGTCACAAAATTTCACCAGATACAGAACGACAGAATTCTGCAACAGAAAAATGCGGAATATGTCTTTCCTCAACAGTCCACAGAATATTATCCAGCGGATCTCAGTATTTTCTGTGGAAATGTTTGCAGAATAATTTTCCACAGAAAAATGCTTTTCCACAGAATATTATTTTGTGAATCATAGCAGGTGGAATTTTGCAGAAGAATCAGCAAAATTCCAGTAGAAATTCCGCCGGTGGAATGGTCATTCTGCACTAATTCCACCAGCGGAATTCTGCATTCTGCACAGAACTACCTCCTACGTTGACTCATCCTCCTTTTTCACCCCTTACTAATCTGGTCTCCGGAAATGTCACTCCACCACTCCCTCCCTCCTAAGGCTCACTGACTCCGTACTTATCAGCATGGATCAGGGACTTATTACCTCCGCCATTTTTGTCGACCTAGCCAAGGCATGCGACACTGTTTCTCATCCCTCCTGCTTAACAAACTCTCTGCAGTGGGGCTCTTAGATGCTGCAACCTGCTGGTTCCGATCCTACTTATTGGGCAGAACACAATCTGTTCAGATCTCTGACAAAACATCCCCATCTCTACCCATAAATACAGGGGTCCCCAAAGGCTCCGTGCTGGGCCCACTGTTATTCTCCAGCTTTCTAAATGGCCTTCCCTCTGCCTGTCTTTCCTCTTCTGTCCATATGTACACCAACGACACTGTCCTGTATACATCTGGACCCTCCCCTGCCACTGTTGCAGCTAGACTTCAGGCTGATTTCGACTACATTCGACACTGGTTTTGCTCAAATCAGCTTTTCCTTAATGCCAAGAAGACAGTCTCCATGACCTTCGGCACTAGGCAGAGACTCTCTCAGCTCCCTTTCCCCCACCTCCTTCCACACCCTTGATGGGATGCTGCTTGAGAACACTTCCTCCTTTCATTATCTGGGGATTTGGCTTGACCAGAACCTCAGTTTCTCTGGACACATCGATGCCATCCACAAAAAGTTACATCCCAAACGGGGTGCCCTATATAGAAATCATGGATGTATCCCTTTGCTGGCTTGCTGCACTCTGATCCAGAAAATGATATTCCCAATATCTGACCATGGTGATGTAGTCTACAGTGCCGCTCCCAAATCTTCCTAAACCAGGATGTACTCTCTTTTCCATTCCTTCTGCAGTTTTGCTCTTGACTGTCCTCCATGCACCCATCACTGCAACCTCTACCAGTCTGTCTCCTTCCCCTCCCTAGCTGTCCAATGTGATACCCACTGTGCCTCCTTTTTTGCTAAATTCTAGTTTAACTCTCCCCTATTACCTCTCATTCTCACTTTCCAACAAACCGCCTCCTGCTCACTCCCTTAGAAACCATGACTCATGAACCCTAACCCTTCCTCACATATCCTCTGCAGCAGGCCAATCAGCCTTTTCCTACCACTTCCCAAAAATCTGGAACTCCCTTCCCCAGCCTCATTGGCACACTTCCTCACCTAAAAGCCTCTCCACCCTCCTAAGGGGCCTTTCCCCTCTTGTCTGCACTTGTGCTTAACTACTTAAAAAGAAAAAGCACTCCCTCACCTTACTATTTTTGCCTCCTGGTTTTCACAAAACTACCAGCACTTATTTAAATTTAAATATTTAAAATATTTAAATGTCGAATATTTTGTCCCATGAAAAAAATTCTGTTTTGTAAACATATGTTTAGCTTACTAAACTTATGTCCTGCTTTTGTAACTTTGCCTGTATCTGAACAAAATCTCTTGTCATCTAATTTATACTGTATGTGCCATCTCTTTTTTCTTAATACTATATGTTAGTTCTTATCGTATGCCTGTAACTGAGTCATAATTGCCTCGTCAACCATTTTAAACTGTATGTGCTAATTTTTAAATACTGTATGCATAATTTATTTATTTATTTATTTGTTAACCAGGTAGAGTGCACTGGTCCAAAGGACCATTTACAGGCATAACTTGGGCCAAGAGGCACGAGAAGGTAAATGATTACATAAGATAATTGATTAGAATACAATAAATAATAACAGAAAATGATCAAATTCAGCAGGTATAAGCAGTTACAGTCATGTATGGAAGTACAAGCAGCATTTCTGGGACAAAGGCACTAGCAGCACACTAGTGTTGGAGTGACAAGAATATGCTGTAGTGACAACGGAAGATGGCAACAAGTAACAAGCCAGGTAGTGGTAACGTAACAGGCAAAAATAATGAGTACAATAAAGGGATCAAGCAGCGGTAGCAACAATACAGTTCAGTACAAGTGAGGAGCAATGTAGACATATAACAATACATTTATATGACAAAGACTATTATAATTTGACCCACCACTCACAAGTCAAGACCTGACTGCCTAAAACCAGAGGATAAGGTAGGAGGTGTGAGATATAGGTCAGAGGTGAGCTAGCTGAGAGGGTGTTTACCTGCATGTACAGGTGCAGATGTCCCTAGCAAGGATCCAGAATGTGAAGTCATGCTTAAAAGTGAGATGTTTGTCAGTAGATCAGAGATGGAGCAGGCAGTTCGTTCCATAGGAAGGGGGCCGCAGCTGAAATGGCTTTACTACCCATAGCAGTGGCAGTTCTCAGAGTCTCTAGGGGAGGGACAAGGGAGGAACAGAGATGCCTTGGCATGACTGGGGGCTTAAAAAAGGCAGATAAGGGGAGGCAGGAATACTTCTGATGCATTTATCAATGAAACAGCCAAGAGTAAAGTCAAAGTGACAGGGCTGGAATCAGGGGGGTGCAAGGGATGCAACTGCACCAGGGCCCAGAGTGCTGACAGGGCCCATGTCCCCTTAAGTCAGCATACTTTTTTTTGTAGTTTTAAACTGCTCACAGAGCAGAGTGATCAGCGCTGCCTCCTGCCAGGACGGGCCCTGTCTGAGACCCGTGCCAGGCCCTCCCTGAGTCAGTGTGCATGTGTGGACTTTTCACTTCACTGTTAGGATAGGAAGAATTGAATTGACCTGGTGGTGGCTGGCATTTAAAAATTAAATCCCCTCCCATTTGCTGTGCACATACCTGGTGGTGTGGTGGCACTGTGTCAAGTCACAGTGTGTGTGTGAGCTGTGCTGCTGGCACAGCTCCATGGCTGCTCCACCTCCTAGACTACTCCTCCTCCATCTCCCCAATCCAGACCAATCCCCATCCATCATCCGACCGCGGTGTCCTACACTCGGTGTCCTCCTCTCCTGACCTACCTCAGCTCCTCCTGCAATCCCATGCTGGCAGTGGCATGCTCCAATTAAGTAAATCCAAATATGATCCTCTCAGCATGGCACCACTCGGTGACCATTGCTGACCAGCTCATTGGTCAGTTCTTTAATTTGCTCTCTCCTGTCACTCCTCCCAATGTTGCTTCACTCAGGAACACACACACAGCTCCTCAACTGCTCCTGCCTAGTACTTCCATCCCCTCCCTCCTTGTGCTGTCTGATTCTGTGGTGGATGGCACCAGTGACTAGTCCTTCTGACTCTGATTTGCTGGGGCACTCAGCTCAAAAGGTTGCAAGGCATCACCCATCACATCAATCACTTGTACTCCAATGTTAATATTAAAATATTTTGTTGTGGGCAGGGAGGTTGAGGAGGAGCAGGAACAAGGGAGCATCTCACAAGAAATCCTAGTCTGTAGTGGCAGTTGGAATTGTTGGCAGTGGACTAGGAGCAAGCGGACGGCGGAGGAGTTGAACTTCCAAGTTTATCTTGCGTTATTGTTCTGTAAACTAGACACACATTCATATATTAAAAAAATACACATGATGGCCGAATAAAGTCTAAAAGGATAGAAAAAACTAAGAATAGCTGAGTAGGCAGAGAGCAGGAAGGAGTGAGTACTGTGGCTGCCTATGTCCCCTTTGGGCTGGCAGTGGTGGCCGGGGTCAGGGAAGAAGAACTAGAATTGAATTGAAAAAATCAAAATCCATCCCACTCTCCCTGAGTGGTGCTGAGTTATACTTTGTTTGAGACAGTTGACTGACACTGACTGATTGCTGAGACTGAGAGGTCAGGCAGGCTACTAATATACTTTCTACTGTACTGTGTCTAAGACAGGTTAGGGAGTCAGGGTAGAGAGAACTTGGGGAGATTGGGAGAAGAAAGAAAGATAATAAGAAGAGAAATCAATCTCTCCTCTTTCCTCTTGTCCCAAGATTACTTGACACTGACTGCTGAGACTGAGAGGCTACTAAATAGCTTTACTGTGTCTGTGTCAGTCTGCAAATGAAACATTAAGATGAAGAACTTTCTTTGCCTTTAGGAAGGCAGGTTAGGGATTCAGGGTAGGGAGAGAACTAAGTCTTGGGGAGATTGCTTGGGAGAAGAACAGAAATCTCTTGACTGTCCTTGTGACAGAAATGGTATGGAAAGAGTTAATGGTTTGGATTCTCTAGCTTGTTTTTTTTTTTTTAGCAGTTTGAAAAAAAAAACACACACAGGCTAAAATCCACTGTCCAGCTTGTGGAATTTTCAGTCCTCCCCAGCTGCTAGATAAGAGCTGGGTCATAAATCTCGAGTGGACATCTCCACACACACAGACCTGCAGACACATACACAGGGCAGTTTGAATGGATTGGGTCATTCAAATATAAACTGAAGGTTTAAAAGGAATATAATTGGTCACTGACAGGTGTTCAGTCTGATTGGGACAATTAAATACATACATGTTAGGTGGTTGGTGCATTCAAATGGGGAATAGGCATTACCCATTCCCTGGAGAATATATAAGAGGCTGAAAGACAATGAAGCTCTCTCTTTTGGTTTGGAAGCTGGGAGGGGAAACATAAGTTTGGAGGCTACCCGTGTAGCTATGTCTGTGTGAGCTGGCAGTTAGAATAGGGTCCGGTGTCTCTTAGAAGGATAGGAAAGGGTAAGTTTAGTGCTAGCATATTTCAGTAATAGCCTTCTTCTTTTGCCATCTCTTGTTTAAAAACATTTGTTTACTTTTCCTGTATGAGTGTTATTCTCTTGTGTTGTAAATATATATCCTGTAAATGCTCAGTGCACTTTCTGTTAAGTAAAAATCTATTTATTTGCTCAACAGTTGTGACTGTGATGTCATTTTTCTAAGGTAATATTTGGTTTCCACTGGCTAAGGTAAACTCTGTGTAGCATCCACCACCCGAGAGAGACACACTACCAGACTTTAATTTGTGCAATTACACGTTTAATTATTCAAGTTTGTAAGCTTGAAGATTGGCACTAGAGACAGTCCAGCTGGTGGCAGCGAATACCCGAGGACAGACACCTCTCTAAAAGTTGTTTCAGCACAGAGGGAGAGGTGGGTTGTCACATATTGGTGGTAGCGGTGGGATGATGATAGCAGACTGCGTAGCACACTGAGATACAGAGTTTGCCAGTGGAACAGTTACCTTAGCGTTGTAAAACAGGATATATAAGAGAATACATTTGTACAACAGTTTTATTTGTTTCTATTTAGCACAATATAGTGTAGCAGTAGAGAATAAGCTCCACGGACTATGACTCACTTACTGTGCCACAGCTTTGTGAAAGGTGCCAGGAAAAGGGGATTCAGCTTGAGGGTCTAAAACAGAAGAAAAAGGCAGACCTCATAGCTGCCCTCTTGGCACATGATCTGAAGCAGACAGTCTCTTAGGGTGAGTCAGTTACTGATGTAGCAGACTCCCCAAACCAGCTTGAGGCACTGCGACTGCAGCTGTTGCTGCAAGAGAAGGCGCTGAAGGTGAAAAGACTGGGTGTTGAAGCAGAAGCAAAAAGGTTGGATGCAGAAACAAAATGATGGGAAGCAGACACCAAAAGACTGGAAGCAGAGGAAAAACTGGAAGAAAAAACTGGTGACAGAGAGAAAAAATGTGAAGAAAGAGAGAAAGAATGTGAAGAAAGAGAGAAAGAACATGAAGAAAGAGAAAAAGAATGACAGCATGAAAAGGAGATGATGACCCTGCGCAGTCAGCAAACCGTGAGTAATGGTGGAGTGAGTTTACCTCAGGAAGCCAAAATGAATTCTAAATTGTTCCCTCAGTTTATTTATTTTATTTATTTAGCTTTTGTTAACCAGGTAAGTGCACTAGCGGTAAAATGACTATTTTCAGGCACAACCCGGGAGAGTACAGACATGCAGAAACTTAACAGGATAACAATTTATAAGTGCTTTACATACAATGAGTTAAAGATGATACAATATATTGGAACATACAAAGTAAAGCGCTTTACATACAGTGAGTTAAAGTGGATACAATATATCAGAGACATACAGAGTAGACCTTTCATAAGTTCATAGGTGCCTACCTATGCAATGAATAGAGAGGACCTTGGACAATAAATTATCAGGTGACATCATATAAACAGAACAAGGTACACAAAATTAAAAACAGGTAATACAAAATGAAGAAATAACCATTGAGAGCAGGTGCTGTCGTTAAGAAAAAGGTCGGTAAGTGAGGAAAAGGGGAGCAAGCCATGAAATTAGATCATACGAGTATATGCAAGTGTAAGGGAGATGCCTACAGTGCAAGATTGTATATGGGCAGGGTAAGGGAGCCGGGACAGGCTAAGGCAGTACGAGGGTTATATAGAGGTAAGGAAATACTATTGTATGGCAAGACACATCAGTCATTAGGTAGGGTGAAAGCAGGAACAGGTATCAGCAATCAGCAGATTTGAGCACAATTTTGTCTTAAAGCATGTATGGGAGCTAGAAAGTCTAATGTTGAGGGGAAGGGAATTCCACAGCTGTGGAGCCACATGCTCAAATGCAACAGTTCCTTTCCTAGTGTGGCACCTTGGCAAATTCAGAAAGGATGTATAAGCTGATTGTAGACCATGGAGTGTGTCCTGAGGAACAAGCATAGCTGCAAGACACCTAGGGGTTTGATTTTGAATGATCAAATAAATAAGAGAGCCAAGGTAGTATTTCCTACTAACTAACGGAGACAGCCAACCAAGATCATTATAAAGTTGACAGTGGTGTTTAAAGAGGGAGATGATCTTGATTTATTTTTAAGGTCATTTGAGAAAGTATGCGGACCAATTAAAATTGACTAAGGCTACTGGTTAACTTATCTCACACCCTTACTTACGGGGAGAGCTTTGCATGCATTTGCTAAAATGAGTAATGAAGACTATGCTGATTATGATAAAGTTAAAACAGTGTTGCTGAAACATTTTGAATTAACTCCTGAGGCTTATAGAAGGAAATTTAGGGAGTTAAAGAAAAGCCCAGAAGATAGTTATGCAGAACTGTAGGTTCAACTGCGTACTTACCTTGATAGGTGGATGGAGGGGGCTGAAGCAACCACTGTGGAACTGATTAAAGATGTATTGGTGAGAGAACAATTCCTTAAAATTGTACCTGAGGACATGCGTGTATGGCTCCTAGACAGGGCATGCACCTCTTCAACAGAGGTGGCAGGAAGCACTGATGTGTATCTGTCTAGCCGGCCATACACACAGCGTAAGTCTTATGGTGGGGGGCAGCACATAGTTATAATGGATCCCATGGGGGCAGCCCAAAGGAAACCAGCCTGCACCTGAGCCCAAAGTAGAGCCCTCTGGTTCTAAGGGGACTCAAGAAATAGGACCCAAGAAATGTCATATTTGCAATCAAGTGGGGACACTTGAGATATAACTGCCATCAGAAACTGGTTAAGGGGCAGAGATATGGGGCAGGGGTGCTCAAAAGAGCACTGGTGTGTTTGTAGGGTGTGTCCAGTCTGAAGAGCCACTCTCTCCTCTGATGAGAATCTGCATCCTATTACAGTTAATGGAATTGTAACACAGGGACTGTGGGACACAGGTGCTGACATCTCCCTGGTGAGGCAGGATCTCATCCAGGCAGAGCAGATAGTGCCTGGGAAATACTCCAGGGTCTGGGCATTCACAGGGCCACCAGTCCAATTACCAATGGCTAGAGTCTTCCTGAGCTGGGAAGGGGGCCATGGAGAAAAGGAGGTGGGGGTTGTAGAGGACCTACCTGTAAATATGATTGTGGGGAAGGATTTGGACCCCCAGAAAAAAACTGGTGTGTGTTGTAACTCATAGTCAGGCACAGGGACAAGCTTCTGAGGGTGAAGAGGGGGTGACTCTGGGTGGTCCAGCCACACCCTCAGCAGCTGAGGAGGCGTCTAGCATGGGGAGGGACTGGCTAGAAGCAGCAGTCCAGAACCCCAGTCACAAATAGAGGAGCCCACAGGACTTCCTTCTGAAGGGGCACTGGGAAGGGTCAGATGAGGGCAGCTGAGTGCTGCACAGGGAACTGACCCTACCTTGCAAAAACTGAGGGAAATAGCTCATAGGGCTGAGGGTCCTCGGGGGGGTAAAGAATCCATTTACTGGAACAATGGGCTGTTGTACAAAGACTGTACAACAGAGGAAGGGCTAGATGGTGAGGTAGTCCAGCAGCTGGTAGTCCCTAAGGTTCACCGTCAGCAGCTTTTGGCCCTTGCCCATGATATCCCTTTTTCAGGGCACTTGGGGGTGAGGTGCATGAAAAAGCATCTAATCAACAATTTCTTCTAGCCTGATATTGGCAAGGATGTGGCAAATTATTGCAGGACTTGTCCACAGTGCCAGCGGGTCAGGAAAATGGGAGACAAGGCCAAGGCAGCTTTGGTGCCCCTGCCCATTATTGATGAACCCTTCAAGAGGGTAGCTGTAGACATAGTGGGGCCATTGAGCACCCCAAGTCACACTGGCAAGTGGTATATCCTGGTAGTTGTCAACTATGCCACCAGATACCCAGAGGCAGTGGCCCTAACATCCTCTGAGGCAGAACCAGTGGCAGATGCACTGTTGGGATTATTTAGCCAGGTGGACTTTCCCCAGGAGATACTGTCAGACTGGGGTGCCAATTTTATGTCAGGGTTAATGAGTAGTTTATGGGAGAAGTGTGGGGTAAAGCAGCTCAAAACCTCCCCATACCATCCCCAAGCTAATGGTCTGGTGGAGTGATTTAATTCAACCCTTAAGACCATGCTAAGGACTTTTGCTGACCAGCATAAGAGGGACTGGGACAAATATTTGTCTCATCTCCTATTTGCGTACAGGGAAGTCCCACAGGAATTCACAGGGTTCTCACCTTTCGAGCTCCTATTTTGGTCATAGGGTGCGGGGGCTCCTAGATTTGATTCGGGATGAATGGGAGGGGGACCATGCCTCCCAAGGGGAGTCTGTTGTGGAGTATGTCCTGAACTTCAGGACCCACCTTAAGGAGCTCATGGGGTTTGCTCAGGAGCACTTGGCCACTGCACAACAGTGTCAGAAAGTCTGGTATGACCGTGGGGCCCGAGCCAGAGAATATGAGGTAGGACAGTGAATGATGGCACTCATTCCTGTCTGACAGAAAAAATTACAGGCAGCATGGGAGGGGCCATTCTCCATTGTCCAAAAGGTTAGTGATGTCAATTACATGATACAGCTACCGGACAGGAGATGCAGATGAAAGGTGTATCATATTAACATGTTGAAGCCCTACTATGACAGGGAGGAAATGGTCCTTGCTGTATGCAGTGCCCCAGAGGAGGAAGCTGAGATAGATCCACTGGTGGACCTACTTGGGGAGGCCAGGGTTGCATCCTCTGTGGACAACCTTACCTTCTCAGAACAGCTGACACCAGCCCAGGTGTGCTGAGAGAATTTGAGGACATGTTCACAGGGAAACTGGGGTACACCATGATGGCAGAGCACCATGTGGATACAGGGACCCAGGTTCCCCTGAAACAGTCCCCCTACAGGGTACCTGAGCACATTAAGCAGACTGTGAAAGAGGAGCTCAATGAGATGCTGGAACTTGGAGTAATCCAGGAATCTAGTAGCCCCTGGGCATCACCCATGGTACTGATCCCCAAAAGGGATGGCACCACATGATTGTGTGTTGATTACCAGAGACTTAATAGCTGCACGGAGTCTGATGCCTATCCATTCCCCAGAACAGATGAGTCCCTGGAGCGACTGGGGGGGGCCAAGTATTTGACCACAATAGACCTAACAAAGGGCTATTGGCAGGTACCTCTGACCCCTGCAGCCAGGGAGAGATCAGCTTTTGTTACTCCATTTGGTTTATACAAATTCAAGGTAATTCCATTTGGAATGAAGAATGCACCAGCAACCTTTCAATGGCTTGTGGATCGCATTCTGTCTGGGGTAGGTGAGTTTGCATTGGCTTATATGGATGATATAGCCATATACAGCCAGACCTGGGATAAGCACATCAAGAATGTACAGGATGTGTTCCACAGGTAAAAGAATGCAGGGCAGACTGTTAAGGCAGAAAAGTGCCAGATAGGTATGGCAGAGGTGTCCTACCTTGGGCACCGGGTGGGTAGTGGACACATCAGCCCAGAGCCTGCCAAGGTTGATGCCATCCTGGCCTGGCCTACTCCTACCACAAAGAAACAGGTAAGGGCATTTCTAGGGACAGCAGAGTACTACCGAAGGTTTGTTCCCTGCTATAACGATCTGGCTAAGCCCCTGACAGACTTAACCAAGAAGGGAAAGCCAGATACAGTGAAGTGGTCAGAAGGCTGTGAGGTCACTTTCCAGGAGCTAAAGAAGGCCTTAAGTGGCCCAGCTGTATTGGCTAGCCCCAATTATAGTTTAAAGTTTATGGTCCATGTGGATACCTCAGATCATGGGCTGGGGGCTGTGTTGAGCCAAGTTACCCAGCAGGGGGAGGAGCACCTGGTTGTGTACCTCAGCCAGAGGCTTTTGCCCAGAGAGGAGGCATATGCCACAATTGAGAAGGAATGCTTGGTAATAGTGTGGGCCCTTCAGAAGCTGCAGCCTTACCTATATGGGAGAGAATTTATTGTGGTCACAGATCATAATCCCCTGATTTGACTTCATAGATCAAGTGGGCAAAATGGAAAACTACTGCGTTGGAGTTTGGTACTGCAGGCATATAACATGACCATGCAGCATCGCAGTGGCAAACAAAATGCAAATGCGGATGGGCTATCTAGACAGGGTTAACGGCATGGCTGAATACTTTTGGGCACTTCCCAGTAATTGCATTAACGGCTGTGTCACTTGGGGTGGCCCAAGGGACACGCCTTCATTATCTGGGGGTTGGCTGTTTTTTTTAGCAGTTTGAAAAAAAAACACACACAGGCTAAAATCCACTATCCAGCTTGTGGAATTTTCAGTCCTCCCTAGCTGCTAGATAAGAGCTGGGTCATAAATCTAGAGTGGACATCTCCACACACACACACACACACACACACACACACAGACCTGCAGACACATACACAGGGCAGTTTGAATGGATTGGGTCATTCAAATGTAAACTGAAGGTTTAAAAGGGAATATCATTGGTCACTGATAGGTGTTCAGTCTGATTGGGACAATTAAATACATACATGTTAGGTGGTTGGTGCATTCAAATGGGGAATAGGCATTACCTATTCCCTGGAGAATATATAAGAGGCTGAAAGACAATGGAAGCTGGGAGGGGAAACATAAGTTTGGACCCTACCCATGCAGCTATGTCCGTGGGAGCTGGCAGTTAGAATAGGGTCCGGTGTCTCTTAGAAGGACAGGAAAGTGTAAGTTTAGTCCTATCTTATTTCAGTAATAGCCTTCTTCTTTTGCCATCTGTTATTTAAAAACATCTGTTTACTTTTCCTGTATGAGTGTTATTCTCTTGTGTTGTAAATATATATCCTGTAAATGCTCAGTGCACTTTCTGTTAAGTAAAAATCTATTTATTTGCTCAACAGTTGTGACTGTGATGTCATTTTTCTAAGGTAATATTTGGTTTCCACTGGCTGAGGTAAACTCTGTGTAGCATCCGCCACCTGAGAGAGACACACTACCAGACTTTAATTTGTGCAATTACACATTTAATTATTCAAGTTTGTAAGCTTGAAGGTTGGCGCTGGAGACAGTCCAGCTGGTGGTAGCAAATACCTGAGGACAGACACCTCCCTAAAAGCTGTTTCAGCACAGAGGGAGAGGTGGGTTGTCACAGTCCTCTTTCTTCTTGTCCCAGGATTCCTTCCCATCATCATATGCATAATGCATGCTGCAGACAGGAGGATCAAAATCATCAGACTAGTGATGACAGTGAGTGAGTGAGTAAGTGAGTGAGTGAGTGAGTGAGTGAGTGAACAAGTTAGTCACTCAGTCTGGTGTCTGACCAATAATTTTTTTTTCATCTCTTCTGAGTGAGTTATTACTGTAGTCACTGTGCAACAATATAAATCCTGACTGACAGTCCAGCCTAGTACTGACTGGAGTCACTGTTTGGTATTAAAAATAACAAGTTATTCTCTGGTTCTGCTGCTGCGGCCTGCCTAGTCTTCTTCAGAGTAAGCTAGCAGCAAGCATTGTAGCCAGCCTAGTCTGACTGTATAGCAGTCACTGTTTGGCATTAAAATAAGATAGTCCCTGGCTCTGCTGCTGCGGCCTGCCTAGTCTTCTTCAGAGTACGCCATCAGCAAGCATTGTAGCCAGCCTAGTCTCACTGTATAGGAGTCACTGTTTGGCATTAAAATAAGATATTCCCTGGCTCTGCTGCTGTGGCCTGCCTAGTCTTCTTCAGAGTAAGCTAGCAGCAAGCATTGTAGCTAGCCAGCCTAGTCTGACTGTGTAGGAGTCACTGTTTGTCATTAAAATAAGATATTCCCTGGCTCAGCTGCTGCGGCCTGCCTAGTCTTCTTCAGAGTAAGCTAGCAGCAAGCATTGTAGCCAGCCTAGTCTGACTGTGTAGGAGTCACTGTTTGGCATTAAAATAAGATATTCTCTGGCTCTGCTGCTGCAACCTGCCTAGTCTTCTTCAGAGTACGCCATCAGCAAGCATTGTAGCCAGCCTAGTACTGTGCCATTAATTTTTGCATTATTATAGATATCATAGTCATTCAACAAAAGTCTTCTTTCTGTGACTGTCTCTGTGCTGTGTGTGAACTTTACTTGTACTGGAAATAACTTTTTTTTGTCAGATGAGAGAAATTAACCTTTAATTTCTGACAAGAAAGAAAGGCAACACATCCACATTATTATTGCAAAAAATACTTTATTTTGCGGACTCAGTAAAGAACAGCAATACATTCTAGACTGGCTCTGTTTTCATGCTCGCTGCTTCAGAGTTAGACTTAGACAGAGACTGCAAGCATAGGACTCAGGAGCATCACATGTATACATTTTTGTACACAAATGAGCCTGCTCTTGCACCTGTCTGCTAGTGCTAAGTGAGCCACCTGCAGCTCACAGATATTATTGTACTTTAACTAAAGTAGTCTAGTCAAAAGTACATTTTGTATTCACAAAAAAAAATAAACATAGCTTAGCTAGCAAAACCAATCTTACATAACAGAAACAAAAGGAAAGAAAAAAAACTGTCAAGATGTTGAATCCTATAGCACTACCAAAGTACAAGTCTGGTTCTGCAAAACATAAAGAACAAAAAAGACAGCTAGAGTTGAGTCAGAAAGAAGCAGAAAATGCTAACAAATATTTTGTAAATGGTTAAGTTGTCCACCGGCGTCCAGTAACGGTGGCAACAGTGTCCACATCTGGTGAAAGCACAGCAAGTGAACAAGCACCATCAACCTCATCACATGAAACAGCTGTAGAGGCAGTAGTAGAGGGGGAGACAACTGGGGAGGAGTTGGGGAACCATGATGTATCGGATTCTGACTCAGAAAGAAATGTACAGCTAGACCTAGAAGAAATATATGATGATGAAAGAAATGTACAGCAAGAAGAAATACAACAATGTATTGAACTGGAATCAGGTTGTGACATAAACCCTGAACCTAGTCAACCACCTTTCATTTATAATTTTTACGACCCAGCTACCTGGCCTGAAAGTTTTACTACAGAGTCAGAGTGCCTCAGGGTTGAAATTGTGCAGCATAAACCCCTGCAGCTGAAGGAAACTGACATTGAGTTCCCTAAAACAGCTGGTCACGGTTTACTTCAGCAAACTATGAGCTTAAGGTGGGATCCTCAAAGATTCACAGGCCTTGGTTAGTTTACTCCAAGTCTGCTGATGCTGTATTTTGTTTCTACTGTAAGCTTTTTGGTGAGGACAGGGGTGTGTTTACACAAGGTTTCTCCAACTGGAAAAAATTATCACAAAGTCTGAGTCAGCATGAAGTATACCCATCACACATGGAGAATTACTACAAATGGAAACACTTAGGGTTAGGGTTACAGAAATGGGATTCAATAGACAGGAGTTTGCAAGAAAATCTGGATAAGAAAAAGGAATGTTGGCACACTGTGCTTTGTAGAATTTTGGACTATGTTTTATATTTAGCAGGCCAAAACTTAGCCTTTAGGGGTTTAGTAGACCATCTGTATGTGGACAACAATAGTAATTTTTTGAAACTGTTGGAACTGTTGTCCCGGTATGACCCTATTATGGCTGATCACTTGCAGCGTGTTCAGCGAGGAACAAATGTTCATTATTTAAGCAAAGATCGCCAGAACAAATTTATGTAGATGTTAACTAAGGCTGTGACTAGTAAGATTAGGGACAAGATACACAATGCTCGCTACTATAGTGTGCTGATGGACTGCACTCCAGATATTTCTCACAAGGAGCAGTTATCGCTAATGATTTGTTATGTTGAAATCAATGGTAATAAAGTTGAAATGCAGGAGAGCTTCCTGGAGTTTCTCTATGTTGAAAATACAACAGGAGAGGCTTTGGCTGAATTATTGCTAAACTGACTTACGGAACATGGCATTAAAATTGAAGACTGCAGGGGCCAGTGTTACGATAATGGGGCTAACATGAGAGGTATCCATCGAGGAGTTCAAGCGAGAATACGACAGGTCAATGAACGTGCAGTATATGTTCCTTGCTGTCCTCATAATTGGAACCATGTGTTAGAACATGCAGCTGAATCATCGTTGGAAGCAAAGAATTTCTTTGGAGCACTACAGCAGGTTTACAGAATCTTCTCTGGGTCCACCAAACAATGGGACATCCTCGTCAAGCACATGAAACGATATACCCTCAAGCCACTTTCAGAGACTCGATGGAGTGCCGTGCTGATGCTTCAAAGGCATTCTGTGAACAACTGCCTGAATTGTTGGATTCGTTGTTGGAAGTATCAGAAACTGCAAACTGTGACAGCGAAACCCTGTCTGACATCACAGGCCTTGTGAAAACACTGGAATCATTTCCATTTATTGTATCTTTACTTGTGTGGAATGAAGTGCTTAGTGCCATCAATCGGGTGACAATGATTTTAGTCAGCTGCTTTAAATCATCCAAATGCCATAGATGTGGTTTCCTCCATCAAGGAACAACTGTATGATTATCAAAGACAGGGATTCAGCAGAGTGTTAGAGGAAGCAAAGCTGCTAGCCCAAACCATGGACATCGAACCGACTTTTCCAGAAAAACACACCAGATGACGAAAACGCATGCCAGGAGAACTTGCCGCAGATGAACCCTTAACTGGCCAAGAAAGCTTTGAAGTAAATTTTTTCAATTGCCTATTGGATATTGGCTCTGACCTGCAAATCCGGAGACCTGGGTTTGAATCCCACAGCCCCTACTTGCATACTGTGTGACCCTGAGCAAGTCACTGAACTTCTCTGTGCTCCCAGGCTGCACCTGTAAACAAGCTTTCAGCTTAGTGTGTCTAACCTGGTTAAACAATTGGAAAAAAAGAGTACTGATGGAAATTGAGGAACGATTCCAATTTCTCCATAACTTTCAGTCACTTTTTGGTTTTCTGTTCAACATTAAAGCATCTGGACATGACGAAAACCTAGAAGTAGCATGCAGAGAGTTGGCCCAATTTCTTGGGGACATAGACAGTTCAGACACTTCTAGAGAAATTACCTTGCTGGCTCGACTGTTAACTGATGATGTGAAATGTCCATTTGAAGTGTAACAGTACCTTGTACAGAGAGGTCTGAGCAGAGGATTTCCAAACATCCAAATTGGACTGCAAGCACTGCTTACAATTCCAATTGCAATTGCCAGTGATGAGCGTTCTTTCAGTAAACTGTCCTTGATAAAGAATTACCTGCGCTCCACAATGTCCCAGGAGAGATTATCTGCATTGGGTGTACTTTCGATTGAAAATGGACTTGCGGGGCGCTAGAGAGCCAATCTCCTAGCAGGACGCTTTTCAGATCGGCTCCATACCAGAACGGGGGAAAACCCTATTATTTTACAAAAAAGCAAAAGAGTGAAATAAAAACCAGAGAATCATTTCCAGGAGGTGTTTAGCTTCACAACGAATCCAAATTCATCATGGGGAAACCGAAATCATCAAGTTCTGGAGCGCCTAAATTTATCGGAGGCAAACAGGGGCAGACCCGGGAGGAAACCACAACCCACGAGGCTGGGCCTGAGACAAATGAATCGCAAGCTCCACCTTGGCAACAAATACTAACAACAGTTAAATCTATGGATAGTAAAATGGAACGAACTCTAGCCAAACTTGAAATGCATGAAGTGGCCATAAAAGATCTAACTGGCATTATTGCTGAAACAGAGAAACGCTCCATTTCCATGATGGCAACTGTCACCTCCCTGACCAAGGAAAATACTCAACTACGAGGTTGATTAGAAGCTTTGGAGAATGAGACCCGCACTGGTAATTTAAGACTGGTCGGTGTACTGAAGGGGGCTGAAGGGGCTGATCTCCTGAACTTCCTAGTAAAATGGATGTCTGAAACTATTCCGGTCTCAGAAACTTTTGAATGGTCTGCCCTTAAAAGGGCGTACAGAGTCAATCCTAGGATCAGGCCATCAGCCACAGAGCAACCACGCACTGTTCTAGTGCGCCATGGCGGGAGTAGAAATTCGGGACCTTCTATTATCTGCAGCAAGGTCGGTGTATCCAATTGACATAGAGGGACATGATGTCAAAATATTCCCAGACCTCTCGTATCAAACAAGGGCCCACCGCAAACAGTTCGATGGAGTCAGGCAAAGGCTCCGGGCACTGGGAATAGTGCACTCATTTCTCTTACCAGCGCGATTACGAATAATATACAGGGGAAAGAGTTGGCAGTTCAACGAACCTAAAGATGCGGGGCGTTATATGGAGAAAATAGAAATGGAATTTCAAGCAAATGCAGCTGGAAGGAGAGCCAAGGAGGACTCGGACAATGATTGAACCAATTTGGTATGTCATGGGAACCTAGCTCTCTGTGCGCTGATCTGGGCTGCAGGGATTGTATGGGCAAATAGCCATTACGTTTTCTTTTTGAAGAAACACTTCTCTTATTTGGACTTTAAAGGTATATAAATACAGTCTTGTAAGCCTTGTTCAAACGTTATCCCCTTAAAGATACAAGAATTGCTAGCTAAGCTGATGTTTCTGTTTCTCTCTTGCTTACTGTTCTGATATGTTGTTGTAATGAATAGAATTTCCCACTGTGAAATTATGGTAAATGATCTGTAAGCATAATCTTACCTTTAAATTTCATATCTATATATGGATAAATAGCAATCATTTTAGATTGCTTTAGTTTATTCCTGTTGTTACTACCTTAGATGGAAACTCCAGGAGCTTTTGAGATGGCTGGCAGTATGAGATTACTTTTAAGGACACTATATTGGAGAACCCTCAGCTCCTATTGTATCAGATTACAAGGAAACATCAATGTAGATCGACTATATCGTTATTCAAATTTGTGATAGCCTTGTATGAGGAAATGTATGTATTGTTTTGCTACTTAAAGCAATAAACATAAAGTACAAAAAAAAAAAAGAAAATGGACTTGCAAGAGAAGTAAACTTTTCTGATGTGATTGAAACATTTGCTGCAGCAAAAGCCCGCCATGTACACCTTTAAGTTCACAAAATGGAATAACAGCAGAAGCAATATTCTTTTGGTGGTCGGGCACTTGGGGGTGCATGCCACTTGGACGGGGGGGCCACTACAAAGTCTTGCACCAGGGTCCAGTACATCCTGGAACTGGCCCTGCAAAGCAACCTTGAAAAGAGAGCCAGTTAAGGGAGCAGAAAAGGTCACAGTGGTGGGTGGAGTGGGGGCAGAGAGGGAAAATCGGCAAATACTGTTGTACATGGTCACGAGTCTGGACTGAAGGGTAGTGGAGATCCTCGAGGAGACAGGGGAACAGTAGTCCAAGATGGGGAGGAGGTGTTCTCTAGCAATGGCCAGTCGAGCATCAGTAGTCAGGTATGGTTTGATGCAGTAAGCTGCACATAGTTTCTGATTTATTCTGAAAACTACCGAATTGACATGGTCCATGAAGGAGAGGATGGGGTCCAATGTAACTCTAAGATATCCAGGATGGAATTCTTTTCCTGTATGACACATTTACCTGCTTGTATCATTACCCTCATCCCTATCCCTTCTCCCCCAGGTCGCATATGGAAATGAGCTTTCTGCTCTGTATGCTTTCCTGGTAAAGCAAAATAAATAACTGAACACACTGTCTCTCTCTCTCTCTCTTTCTCTCTTTGTTTCCTGCTATGCAGCAGAGGGCTCTCAGTTTTCTTAGACTTTTGTCTGTTTCTCAGAGAGCAACAGAAAACTGTTTTGACTTGCTGTAGGTACCCAGAAATAAAGGGCAACATGTAGACTTTGCTCACAATCCCACAATTATCCTCATCCCCTCTCTGCCCTTCCCTCCGGACCACCTATCTGTGGACAAGTTCACACACATTCTCCCTCCCCCCTTCTTTCCCTTCCCTTTAATTCTACCCTGTTTTTCTGTAAAATGTGAAAGTATATAGCTTAACTCAAATATTGCTGCACTGCTTTGATTTAACCTGCACAAGGATTTAGAATGGAGCAGCTGTTTTCAAGGACAGAAGAGAGCGTAAGGGGTGACCCTCATCCTTAATAGGCAAAGACAGCCTAGAGGAAGGTGAAGGAAGGGGGCAAACTATTTAGGTAGGCAAAAACACCTGCTCTTGCTGTTACCCCCCCCAATTATGCTCATCCCCTCTCAGCCCTTCCCTCCAGACCACTTAGCTGTGGGCAAGTTCATACACCCCCCCCTTTCCCTTCCCTTGAATTCTCCCTGTTTTCCTGTAAAATGTAAAAGTCTATAGTTTAACTCAACTAATGCAGCATGGCTTTGATTTAACCATCGCAAGGATTTAGTATGAAGCAGCTATTTTCAAGGGCGGAGGACAGCGTAAGGACAGACCCCCATCTTCAATAGGCAAAGATAGCCCAGAGGAAGGCGAAGGGAGGGGGCAATCTCTTTAGGTGGGCAAGGACACCTGCTCCTGAACATGGGACCCCTCAGACAGCACAATACTGTTCTCCCCCCAGAGCCATATGATAATCTAAATGAATAGCAGAGGGAACTCTCGCTCCCATTTCCACATCCCCTTTACTCTCTCCTCTGCTATGGCTCAGATGATTGATAATGACAAAGGGGAATGTAGGCCAGCACAATACCACCTCCAACTCAGGATTAACCCAGGATGGATGCGGCCCAAGCCCCCACAAAACAACTGGGGAAGAAAGCTAAGTGGCATATGTTAAATGTGGTTTAAATAACTAACAGAAATATAGTCTGATGCTGGTCAGGATGGGGAGAAGGTTTCTCCATGGACCTCACATAGCAGTTGAAAGGGTCGCCCCTGGTATCCTAGCAGTGACTCACAGCTGCTCTGGAAGGGAGCGAGGTGTGCCCAGAAGGCAACATTGTGTGATGGAAGATTCCATTTCATGCCAGCAAGGCTATAGCTCCCTTCCAGCTGCAGGAACTGCTGCACGGCTGTGCGAGTATGCGAAGAACAAGATTTACTCCACGTGGGTCTTCCCCACTCTCCCACATCCCACCCCAGCAAGGAACCCAGAGATGCAGGGGAAGTAGAGAAATAGATAGTTTGTACATCAGAGAACAAAGGAGACAGTTTAATATCTGTTCACTTACCGGCTCCTCTCTTTTGCCCATTATCTCCAGGGAAATTGGTGCTGCCACAGTTGTGAGAGGACCCAGATGTAACAAGTGGCAACTCAACACACATACCTCAAACTTTGGGGACTTAAAGGGGACATAGGGAGGAAAAGGGCAAGACATGGGGCAACCAATTTCAGAGTGCTGAAGTGCTGCAGAACACTATCGAGTGGGATAGTCTCTCTCTCTCTCTCTCTCTCTCTCTCTCTCTCGCTACATTGACCCGAGCCCACGAATACCAAGAAGGGAACCTGGCCATTCAGCAATAATGTGGATGGCCAAGGAAATGGAATTTGAGCTGCTAGATCACAGCTAGTAAAGTGACAGCAGGTAGCTTGGAGGAAGAGCAGTCTTAGTCACGCCTCAGACCCCCTTGCCCAGAGAGTGGTAAGCTGGTGCAGCTAAAATAGGGCATAAACAAAGCCACACCTAAGCCCAGCATAGGCACCACAGCCAGGAAAGAACAAACATCACCCCTCCCCCAGGACAGGCATCCCTTCCTGCATGATACCTTCCTCACATTTACCAGGCTGGAGGCAACAGCCAGTAGGAGAGGAAGACCCTTTTGAACAGCAGACTAGGGAATGGTCTCAGCATACCGGCAACCCCAGCGGGCTGTTTTGGGGTCCAGGTACCCTGCACAGGACACCCACAGGGCTGCAAAACTGTTTTTTGTACATATGTGTCATGATGATGGGAGACAATCTACACGGTTATGGTTGCTGTTTTTCTTACTGCTTTTCTATGTGGGGAATACCCACTCAATCTGTTATGTCATGGAAACCTTTGAATTTCAGGTATCTCTGATTGTACAAGATGTTTTACTTGTTAACATGTTGCACAGACTTGCTGTAGATAGGGGGCTGGATATCAGTCCACCCCAGTTCCCCCTAGCAGGGTCCCAAGTCTTTGTCAAGAGCTGGAGATATACATAGCTCCTGAATAAATCTAGATCTTTGGTCTGTGGACACCCTGCAAAGAGCCCACACATGAATTTTATCAAAATGTGATCAATCAAAATTATGTACTGCCCCAGTACATAAACAAAGGGATATAACCCACGTGAAAATTTACCCCAGTAGATATCCTGACCCACCCACATGGCTGTACCAATGGCACAACAAGGGATTGAATGGGTTCTATAGAATGTAAAGGGCATCCAAACCCCAGTCAGGAGGGAAAAAATCCTAGCCCACCTAAAGAAGAAGCGGAAGGGGATAACTTTTCTACAAGAGACCCACCTGACATAGCATGAGATGGCCAAACTAAAAATAGGTTGGGTGTCCCAGGTATTCAGCACCTCCCATAATTCTAACAGTAGAGGGATGGCTATCCTGATCCACAAAATCAGTACCTTCCAGGTTGCTAAATTCTTCTCAGACACCGAGGAAAGACACGTCATAGTCCAGGGAACATTACTAGGACAAGAGGTAACCAAGGCCCTGATTTTTCTGTGGCACTTTGGAGCAATGTTCTGCGGCATGGTTCCCATTTGCTGCAGAATGTCTGTGGTGCTAGACACCTATTTCTGTGGCAATTCTGTCAAGTGCTTATATTGTAACAATCACCCTTAGTCATCCTAAATGAAAATATACACTTGTTCTTTAAACTGAGTGTTTTATTGAAGCACTAATTGGCTTTCAGAAGGGTGAGTCAGAAAAATATCTACAGAAATATATACAGAAATAAAAATAAGGAAAAATGGGAGGTTCTGGTGATGTCATCAAACCGAATGACGGCTTAGTTTTAAGCTCCGCGGTGGTGGTGCAATAATCGTCGGTAATCCGGTGCTATTAAATGACTGAATTCACTTCAGGCTGGGACTGTGGATTTAACAATGAGCCAGCTATCAAAACTGCGAGGCAGAAGTGCTATTAAAGCATCAACTGGCCGCAGATCGAGACCGGATCACAGGCTGAGTGTCCCACTGTCCAGGGCCTCAGAATCGCCTGCGGGCTCCAGCGGAGAAGATGAGGAGGAGACTATCTTGTGAGGGAGCTCCATCAATGGTCGGGCGACAGCCCATATTGTCAAGATGTTGCAGAGGATTGACACTAACATTAAAGATATAAAAGATCTGAAACACCCAGAGCGAAGAACACAAGAGCTCAAGTCGGGCCTTGATGAGCTCCATGAGGATTCCATGCAGCTCAGCAGGGCAGTGATCTACTTGGCCAGAAGGGAGAGGGAACTGACTGCGAGAGCTGAAGATGCAGAGTTGAGGGGAAAAAGAAAGACAATCAGGATTTTCGGATTTCCAGAGGGTGCAGAACAGGATGACCCAGTCGAGTTCATCAAGTCCTGGCTCCACCAAGAATTAGACACTCCTAGTACCGAGCCCTTAGAGCTCGAAAGAGTGCACCGAGCCCTAGGCCCAAAACCAAAGAAGGATGCCCTTCCCCATTCAATAGTGGCCAAATTTACTTGGTATCTAGTAAAAGAGATGATCCTGCACAAAGCTTGGGGCAAACGTGATTTAAATCTGGATGGGAAACGTGTGTACCTCGACCACGACTTTCCCCCTGTCACTATACAGAAGAGGAAGCAGGTCCTGGTGGTTATTAAACAGCTGAGGGAGAAGCAAATCAAAGCTTTCCTCCGGTATGCAGCAAAACTGTTGGTGCACTGGTCTACAGGCAGTAAGCTGTATGATTCAGTTTTACAAGCTAGAAAACCGCTTCAAGAAGACTGGAATTACTCTCCCGGATCTTCAGCCAGATCTATCGGAGCAGACCTTTCTGCAATTGAACTGGTCGGCAACAAGTAAAGGTTCCAGGAGAGGAGAGACGCCCAAAAGTGCAGGCCCAGATGACCAGCTATGTAAAGACTTGTGCCAACTTGGAAAAGGCTTACAGGCCAGAAAAGTGAACTGATAGCTACCTGTGTAGACATGGTGGTTTGTCCTTTTGCTTCTTTATTCCTAGGGACTGATCCTATTACCGCATCTGTTTACCTAAACGTTAAGTAAATTGTTCATGGGGCCTCTCTCCAGCTGCATCAGGGGGGCCATGCCCTATCTGCTAAACCAGGGTGGTGGTTGTCGGGAGGGGGGGTGAGTGGAGAGGCCTAATAGCCATGACCTGGTTTAAGCCTGAATACCCCGGAGGGCCATCGGGGTGATTTTGGTCGACTGGCAAGCGGGGGTCGGGAGTCGCGAGGCTATCGGTGGGCTTTCCCTCACGGGGAGGCCGGGCCGGGCCTAGTAAGGATTCCAGACCTGATAAACCTCACTTTTGCCCATGTGACCCCTGCTAGAAGGTCATGAGTCTTGAAAGAAGTATTACTTGATCCCGCTATTGTTTGGTAAGGGATTTGAGTCCAGCCGGGGGGGGTGGGTTCTGCCCGGCTGGATGTTTACACCATTAAAGCCCGGCTGAGTATAGTCACTGAATGGCCTTCAGGGCAGCCAGCTAGGAACCCTAATCCCCCTTCTTCTTAAATGTTACTGTAAGCACCGGTGTAAGATGTATTCCGGCGAGGTGGATGGGATGGTTCCCCTACGCTCCCATTATCCCACCAGCCTCGAATAACAACAGCACCACCCATACGGGAAGCCAGTTCAGGGGATAGGTAGCCCAGCGGAGGTCAGCCAGTCTTGTTTTTTCTTTCACTTTTTAGACCGTGCTGTCACCTGTCAGGGACTTACGCCCTCCCACTGAAAGCCCACCCTAGGAGACCACCTTCCTGGACACCCTTAGCTAAGGGAAGGGGGGTTTGGGGCTACACAGCAGCCCATGCTCCTGGGCGGAGGGAGCTTCCCTCTGAACAAAGTCCTAATGGACTGTTCTGTATATAGTTCACTATGGAGAGTGTGGGTTTCTTGTTGGGGGTTTGTATGTGTAAATAGTTATATGGGGGATAGGGACAGGAAAGGAATCGGGGGTTTGGGGTAGAAGGGGAAGGCCCTGGTGACTTTGGTGGTGCAAAGGTGTTCTGTGTGCTGTTCTCCAGGACAAGGGGACGGAGCTTAGCCAATAGACAGGGCACAAGGCAGAGACAGAAACCTAGCAAAGGGCTCATTATGGGGACCCTAAAAATGATTACGTATAATGTCAAGGGGATGGGTTCTCCTGCAAAGAGGCACAGCATATTGAGAGATCTGGCGAAGGCTTGTTGTGACATCGGCCTCTTGCAGGAAATCCACCTCTCCACAGTGGAGCACAAGAAACTTCGTTGTTTGTGGGTTGGGGAGGTTTTTGCCTCATCCCATAAAAACTCAAAAAAGGCAGGGGTGGCTATTCTAGTACGGAAGGGCCTAGGTCTGATCCCACTGGATTCTTTTTCGGATGAAGGGGGCAGACTTGTGGCTCTCTCAGGAAAGATTGCAGACAAGGTAATTCATATAGTGAATATCTACATTCCCACACCTGTCAACCCTGAGTTTTTCAGATATGCTCTTGGGGTAGTTGCCTCACTCCCAGAGGGCCAACTCATCCTAGGTGGAGACTGGAACTGCGTAGAAGATGCAGGGTTAGACAGATCAGGGGCAGTGGGGGTAGGGAGAAGGGTGCAGGACCCAGATCTCTTTCACATTTGTGTACAGAGGTGGGACTAGTGGATACGTGGAGAGACAGCTATCCTTCCAGTAGGGACTTCACCTTCTACTCTCACCCACAGGACTCATATCCATGACTAGATAGATTCTATATGCCTAAAACCTGGGCGGGTTCTATTGTAGACCAGCAGATTTATCCTATATACCTGTCAGATCATGTGAAAGTTAGCCTCACGGTCTCCCTTGGAGGGCGGCACAGGCACTCCTTGTGTCGTCTAAATGCTGGGCTCCTCAGGGTTGAAGTTTTTGTTTCTAAGATAAAGGATGTGATAGATAACTACCTAAGAGAAAACACTGGGTCAGTGTCGAGGGTGAAGTTCCTCTGGGATAGGTTAAAGGTGGTGGTACGGGGTGAAGCAATTTCGTACGCAGTGCAGCAAAAGAAGGCTATGCAACTGCAGCAGGACAGTTTAGAACAAAAAATCAAGGAGTTGGAGGATATCCATAAAAAAGGGGGTGCCCGTAATATACTAAGGGAACTTCAATCAGCAAGGGAGCAAATGCAGCACCTTCTCTCGATAAAAACTGAGAATGCCCTTAGGTTTACAGCACAGAAATATTACACGGGGGGGCAATAGAGCAGGTAGATTGCTAGCATTGAGATTAAGGAAACAAGAAGCTGACAGGTTCATATCCGGAGTACAGAACCCTGGATTACCTGGGAGGCTGGTAACAGGAGCTCCCCAAATAGCAGAATGTTTTAGAAAATTCTATGAGGACTTGTATAAGTCAGAGTCCAGTGCTACCCAACCTAAGCTGATTAGACAGTTCCTCAACGGTTTAAAATTACCCAAACTTCCCATTGGTCTCGAAAAGGAACTAGACAGACCATTCTCCCTGCTAGAGTTGACGGGGGTAATTAAGAAGCTTAAACATAATAAGACACCTGGCCCCGATGGCTATATAGCGGAGTAGTACCAACGACTCAGCGACAAGATAGCCCCGCTGCTTCTCGAAGTATGTAATAAAGCCCACAATCCCTCAGAAGCCCCTGATACCTGGGCACAAGCCCTAATAACTGTTATCCTGAAGCCGGACAAGGAGGCTACCTTGTGTGACAGCTATCGCCCTATCTCGTTACTGAATTTAGATGTTAAGATCTTAGTCAGGATGATAGCAAACAGGCTTCAGGCAGTGGTGACTCAACTGATACACCCGGATCAATCGGGCTTTATGCCAGGGAGACAGCTCCACGATAACGTCAGAAGGCTGCCTACGGTAATGGCCCATGCTCAGTCCAGGGGGAGAGGAGAACAAGCGGTAGTGATTACACTTGACGCAGAAAAGGCCTTTGATCACCTTGAGTGGGGATACCTAGGTGAGGTTCTTAAGAAGTTTGGATTCGGCCCTAAATTTCAAGCCTGTGTAGGTACCCTTTATACCAATCCCTCTGCAAAGGTACGATTGAATGGAGTATTCTCCCAATCTCCCTCTATTAGAAGGGGAACGAGACAGGGCTGCCTCCTCTCGCCCCTTCTTTTTGCCCTAAGTATGGAACCTCTAGCAGAGGCTTTCCGATCACACAAGGGCATAAAGGGGATTTCAGTGGGCGAGGTAGACAACCGCATATCTCTATAAGCAGATGACACCCTCCCAAACAATCACGGTAGTAAGTGTGGCAAACACCAACATGGAGGTGTCGATAGGGAGAAGGGCAGGGGTAAATGGAGAAAGTGACAAAGGCAAGAAGGACAGGGATGGGGCAAAAGGGGGTAAGACCATCAGGAAATGGAGGGTAATGAGTACCAATGCCCGTAGTCTGGGCAACAAGCTCCCTGAGCTGGTGGCCTTAATGGAAGAGGGATGCCTGGATATCGAAGCAGTCACAGAAACATGGTACACAGAGAACCATGACTGGGATGTTAACATACCAGGGTACATAACCTACAGGAGAGACAGGCAGGGAGAAGAGGGGAGGAGTAGCTCTCATGTAAAGGAAGGGATAAAAGCAACTGAACAAAAGAGTAAATAGGAGGAGAGGAGGCACTGTGGGTCACCTTGGAGACTGGAAAGGGCACCACAATCCATACAGGGTTAGTACAGACCCCATGTCAGGGGAAGGAATGGACAAGGATATGATGGAAGGCATTCTTAGAATGGCAGAGAAAGGGGAGATACTGTTGATGGGAGACCTGAATATGCCAGATGTTAACTGGAGCACATTTGCTGCAGCCACATCCAAGAGCAGGGCCATTCTTGATGCCCTACAGGTGGCAGGCATTAGACAGCTAGTTTCGGAACCCACTCGTGAGGGAGCAATCTTAGACCTCGTGCTCTCAAACGGGGGCAGTGAGAGGATCTCAGATCTAGAAGTAGGTTGCCATCTGGGGACAAGTGACCATCAAACAGTGTGGTTCACGTTAAACTCAGCTACAGAGTCAAGCCATACAAAAGTGAGGGTCCTGGACTTTAGGAGGGCTGACTTTGGCAAGATGGGAGAGTGCCTCAGAAAAGCACTAACAAACAGGCTAGAAGGAGGTGTGGGGCAACAATGGGGAATTATCAAAACTGCCATCACAGACGCAACAAGCCTTTGTGTGAAGCAAATAAACAAATCAAAACGAAAGAAAAAGCCACCATGGTTCTCAAGAGAGGTGGCTGTGAAAGTCAGGAAGAAAAAGATAGCATTCCGGAAGTATAAGGAAACACAGAAGGAGCAGGACAGAGAGCTGTACCAGTTAAGGCAGAGAGAAGCAGGAGGAAGTCAGAATAGCAAAGGCCCAAACTGAGGAAAGATAGCCAACTCAGTTAAGAAGGGAGATAAAACCTTTTATAGGTACATCAGCTAACGAAAAGACAAAGGGAGGATAGTGAGGCTGAATAGAATGAACGGTGGGTGGGCAGAGGGGACAGTGAAAAGCAGGAATACTGAATGAATATTTCTGCTCAGTATTCACAAAAGAGGAGGGGAAGTGCCTAATCCAATTAACAGAAGCACTCTTGATAGGGGTCGATCCCAGTCCTTTCACAGAAGAAAGGGTTCTGCAAGAACTCCTAAAACTGAAGGTGGACAAAGCAATGGGTCCTGATGGAATTCACCCAGAATTCTAAAAGAATTAAGGAAGGAACTAGTGAAACCACTGGCTACTCTTTTAATAAATCATGGGAGGATGGTGTGGTACCCGAGGACTGGAGGAAGGCGGATGTGATTCCCCTTCACAAAGTGGGACCAAGACAGAGGCAGGAAACTACAGACCTGTCAGTGTGACCTCTGTGGTAGGGAAAGTGATGGAGTCACTTCTGAAGGAAAGAATAGTTGAGTACCTAGAGGTCAGTGGAGCACAGGATCCAAGGCAGCATGGGTTCACAGCGGAAGGTCATGTCAGGCAAATCTAATAGATTTCTTTGACTGGGTGACCAAAGTAGTAGACCAGGAGGGCTGTGGACATGGCCTACCTAGACTTTAGCAAGGCATTTGACACAGTCCCACACAAAGATTGATAGTCAAATTAACCAGCCTGGGAGTGGGTCCCATGGTGGTAGCCTGGGTAAAACATTGGCTGGACAACAGGACACAGAAGGTAATTGTAAATGGAGTCCACTTGAAGAAAGGCGGTTACTATGTGGGTACCGCGAGGGTTCAGTATTGGTCCAGTCCTTTAATGTCTTCATCAGTGACATTGCAGAGGACTGGAAGGAAAATATGCCTTTTGCAGATGACACAAAGATCTGCAACAGGGTTGATACACAAGGAGGCGTGGAAAGGATGAAAAGGGACTTAGCAAGGTTGGAGGGAATGGTCAGACGTATGGCAGCTAGGATTCAATGCAAAAAAGTGCAAAATAATGCACCTGGGAAACAAGAACCCAGGGGAAGAATACACAATGGGTGGGGAGCTAGTAACAACAACAAAACAGGAAAGGGACCTGGGGTAATCATATCAGATGACCTTAAGGTTAGCAAGCAATGTGAGAAGGCAGTAGGGAGGGCCGAGGGTATACTGGGATGTATAGGGAGAGGCATCAGCAGCAGAAAACAGGAAGTTGTTATCCCTCTGTACAGACAGTTGGTGAGACCCCATCTGGAATACTGTGTCCAGTTCTGGAGACCCCATCTCCGCAAGGACATAGACAGGATAGAGGCAGTCCAGAGGAGGGCAACTAAAATGGTGCAGGGTCTGCAAGAGAAGCCGTATGAGGAGAGACTAAAAGAGCTTAATATGTATACCCTTGAGGAAAGAAGGGAGAGGGGGGACATGATAGAAACTTTCAAGTACCTCAAGGGAATCAACAAAGTCCAAGAGGGTAGCATCTTTCAGAAAAAGAGACTTGCAAGAACAAGGGACACAATTTAAAGATAGAAGGAGGCGGTTCAGGGGCAATGTGAGAAGTATTATTTCACAGAGAGGGTAGTGGATGCATGGAACAGCCTTCCTGAGGAAGTTGTGGGGTCTAAAACTGTGGGAGAATTCAAGAATGCATGGGACAGACATAAGGCAATTCTTGTGGGGGGCAGGAAGATAAAGGCTGTTGGTTAACTAGATCTGCGGCCTATCCTGTAGGTAGGGAAATGGGCAGACTAGATGGGCCTAGCGGTCCTTATCTGCCGTCAAAGTCTATGTTTCTATGTTTCTATGTTTCCTCTATTTGAGTGACCCCCAGTTTTCCCTACCGGCCATGATGAATACTCTTAGGGAGTTTGGTTCTATCTCGGGGTTTAAAATTAATGAATCCAAATCAGAGATAATTTCCTTAGGAGCGGGTGTCCCACCTTGGTAAGGAGTTTGACCGACCTAAGGTGGAATACTACTAGTTTTAGGTACTTGGGAATTTATATCCTGAAGGACCTGGGTAAATTATTCCAGGTTAATTATCTTAAATTGCTGGATAGTATGAGAGAGGACTGTGCCAGATGGGCCACTCTGACACTTACTATCTCGGGTAGGGTGGAATCGGTGAGAATGAATATCCTTCCGAGGATGCTTTTTCTGTTTGATGCTATCCTCCTATGTCCCCCAAGGAAGTTTTGGGCAGATATTGAAAAGCTGATAAGTAATTTAATTTGGGCTGGTAGGAAACCCAGGCTGGGCTGGGCCCTGCTGAAATTTCCCAAGGGGAAGGGAGGCTTGGGGGTCCCAGACTTCAAAAGGTATTACAGAGTGGCTCAATTACAGCACCTGGCAGTATATGCATCCTCTGCTGCACTGCAGAGTTGGGTCAAAATGGACCTACAGCTCTTAAAACCACACAACCTCTCATCAATACTTTTCAATAAGAGGAAGGTTTATTCAAGGCCTACCTAATCTTTGGCTCAAAACATTAGTCACACTTTGGTTACATGTTGTAAAGGAGTTAAGATCACAACCATTAGTGTTAAGGCAGGGGAGGATCCTTGAAAGGCCGGAGTTCAAACCAGGGCATGAGAACCCAGTCTTTTTGAGGTGGCAGAAGCTGAGGCTATGCAGATTCTCATAGCTATTTAATGGGGACACCTTGAAAAGCTTCACCCAGATTCAGCAGGAGTTTAAAATTCCTTCTTCTGATTTTTTTGCATATTTGCAAATCAGACACTATTTACAAGTGGAAGGGGGGGAAGCAGAACAGAGGCAAGGGGTCGTTAGTCCACTTCTGGATCTCCTCATGGAGATACTAAGGGACTCTCCGCGGGTGACTCATCTGATTTCCAAGCTTTATGTGGCAAGTGAGCCGGTGAATTCAGACTCCAGACTACAAATCCAGACTCTCTGGGGAAAGGAATTGGACCTGGGGGAAGGGGTTTTAAGGTGGGATGTAATCTGGAGGATGGCACACAGAACTTCAGCCTCACCCTTATGGAGGGAGTTTAGGTGGAAAGTACTCACAAGATTTTTCAGGACACCGGTGATAACCAAACACTTTGGACAAACCTGCTCAAATAAATGCTGGACGGGGTGCGGGCAGGTAGGGACACACGAACATATTTTCTGGGGGTGCCCTAGAATCAAAACTTATTGGAATTGTATCAGTCAAGGGCTGAGTGAGATTTTACAGACAGATACTTTGGATCAACCTCATTGTTTACTACTGGGGGAACCCCCTCAAGGTCTGGTAGGCCCTAAAGCCAATTACTTATTTCCAATCTTTTTGGCTGCTGCCCAGAAAGCCATTACTAGGTTGTGGCTTTCCAAGACTCCCCCAGGTGAAGAGCGTGGCTGTCGTGTTGTAACCAAATTAAAGTAATGGAGAGGCTTATGTCCAACCTGAATTTAAAATCTGATCTGTACAAATCTCACTGGTTTCCATTCTTTGAGTATCTTGGTGCGAAAGAGGGGGTTACTACTCTAGAGATTCTAGCAAGAGAAGTCCTAGAGTGAAGGGCCTGATATGGTAGATACTTAGGCCCCGGGCGAGGCAAAGCTTCCCAGACAACATTTACGCACCTTAGGGTAAACTGGGACTGGCATTTATTCTCCACGGGTCTCGGGAGGGGAGGGGCACTGTTGGTCTTTATGTATATATGTGTATTGTTTAATTACTTCTTCTGTGTTATTCTATTCCTATACTTTCAGAAGGTGAGGGGGGGTTTCTTTTTCTTTAGTGGCTCTCACTTTGGAGGCTACTGGTTAAACTAAAAAGGGTAATTGGAGTGAGAAGGATATAATGCAGGCTAAGATAAATATGCCAGCCAGAAAAATGTCTTATCAAATGTTCATGGCTGTACATCTAATTGTTTTTTTTACTATGAATGTTACGATCTACTCATAGGTAGGAATTGGGTTTTTAATTCTCGCAAGAATGTAATTTTGCCTCTCTGTACCCTTCTTCTGTAATATGTTACTGTTTGAAAAATGAAATAATAAAATTACAATTTCAAAAAAAAATAAGGAAAAATATATACAGAAATATATTTAGAAATTAATATAAGGAAATAAAAAATAAGAAAGTAAAAATTATACAGTGTACATAAGTATACAAACAGACGTGCTAATCTAGAACAGTTACATCAGCACTTGCATCAGTACTTGAGTCCTCAGAGTCATTGTCCACACTTTTTTATTATCTGTGAGTCATAACATAGGAAGACCAGCCTCCTTATATTGTCCTCTGAGAGACCACGCCTTCTCTCAGAAAATATGCAATTGTGTATACTGAAGCTGCATTTAGCATCTGCAGTTGGTCACAGAATGTACACATGCCTGTGCTACAACTGCCAGTTTGGGCACTCTGTCCTATGCTGAGTGCCGGAACATGCTCAGAGACATTTCATTACTATGCTCCAGATATCGTGGCACTAGTATCTCATTATACAATAGATACCCCTGTTGTGGTACATCATCCCAGCCAGGAATTGAACAATAGTCTGTTTTGTCTTGTGGCATAAATGCAACCTTTCTTGAATTACAAACCCAGATCTCCTTCAGACACATGTATCCAGACTGACCTTCTGTGGACATATATTTGGTTAATTTTTCTGCGGCACCTTGGAATGCCATCCTAAACTTTACTATCATTTCTGTCATCACTGACAGAGGCACATCATCATCATCATCATCAATCATCGAAGTCTATGTAATGTCCACAGCTTTCAAACGTGCACTGTCTGTTCGATTCCAGTTAAATCTGCAATTCCTTGACAGTGTCCACCACATCAGACACCACCGGCACTTGTGATTAAAACCTGTTAAGCAGGCTACAGAGTTTTGAGTTTTTTTTCTGCCAGGAATGCCAGCTTCATCTTTAACTTAGCAAACTGTGTGTCATCAGATAAGATGTCCTGAAAAAAAGCCGTTAAGTACTGTAAAACAGAATATATTCACATCCGCTAATATTAGCGCTCTGGGTCACAGAAACTTATTTGTGCCCACTAATGTTCACGTTTTGCAAGATGTGCTAAATTTGAAAGGAGTGGAAAACATTAAGAATCAAACTGAAGCACAGTTAATTGTACCTGCTGGTAGCACTTCTGTAAATCACTGTCAATTACAGCAATCAGTCGGCTGTCATGATTACAGTGACCTGCTAGAACAGTAATCTGCTGGTGTCAGCACTGTCAATTACAGCAATCAGTCAGCTGTCATGACTACAGTACCAGTATGTTACTGCCCTACCTTAATCAAGCAGTTTTGGTGTTTCCTAGTTCCACCCCACAGTTCAGACACCACACTTACAGCTTACAGCATGCTTACAGAATGTCAATTCTTCAACTAACTCAAATAAACCTGCAAAACGAGAATATCCCGCTGATGTAGGGGATGTTTAGAGCAAGCAGCTAAGGCGGTCTGGATTAGACAGTGATACAGCAAATAGCATTGTTGCAGAACTAAAAGCATGTAATCCACCACCACAAAAAAAAACACCGTCCATCTACCTACACCACTTATTCAGGTGAAGTCCGATTTGAAATTGGTAGATATGCAAACGAGAATGGTGTAATGTCCGCTGTGCGTAACTAGCATGCGAAGTATCACAGCACCATAAATGAATCTACTGTGCGCGATGTAAGCAATAATACCCAACAGGGTGGATGGTATTGGGCAATACCGGACCGCCCAGGGGGCGTAATGAGGCCCGACGCTGCAGGCGGAGGGCCTTATAGCCCCTGGAGGGTATTATTGCGCTTAGAAAATGGGTTATATGTAAAAAAAAATGTAATATTTAAGAGCAATAAATAATAATAAAAAAGATAAAAAAAATGAACTTATACTCAGGTGATTGATCTCGACCCACCAGGCCCTGTGGCATCGTAGGACTTCTCCTCAACTCGTCCTCACACCATACAGTCAGCAGCAGCAAAGCAAGCATGCATGCAACTGGGTGCACTGCACACCAGGAGGGAGTGAAGCAACTAGGGGCTACTGAAAAATACAACTCCGCGGCCTGCTCTAGTGTCTCTCTTGCAGGCAGCCAGTGTTTTAACTTCTCGATTTGATCGAGAGACAGGACCAAAGATGTCATGGACTGACCGACTGACAACCTCCACCAACAACGAGTATGACTCAGTCCCACCACCGTCAACAACAATCTCCATCCTTGTCCTCACCTGGCTGATCCTCATTGAGTCCGTCAAGAGAGACGTCTTGGCTCATTGCACGGCCCTGACCCTGATGCAACACATGCACACACTGCCAGTCTGCCACACTGATTCCTGCTCCTCAGTAGCCACACCTCCATAGGATGGTAGAACGTAGTCTGATTGGTGTGTGGTCAGTGCAGAGGCGGAGCAGAGAGGTTCACTCGCTGAGCGGGGGTGGTCGGACTGTGGTGCTTGGTGCTTTTGGGGAGGGGTGCAATTTGGCCAGTCAGACGGCAACTGCGGCACGATGAAATTAGAGAAAAAAAAGTATTACAACTAACTTAAGCTGCTAGAGTGAGTGGCGCGTGGTGGGGGGGCCCCCTGAATCATGGGGCCCTATGCCATGGCATCATTTGTGTATATGTTAATCCGACCACAGTGGTGGGACCAGGCAAACAGCTTTTGAAAAACAAATTGAGCAGTAACTAATTTTTTTTTTAAAGTCCGTTTCCACATTCAAATTGTGCTCACCACAACCTGAAGACACCCACTAGCCTTAACTGCAGCCTCGCACTTGACCGAAAAAAAAAAACACTAAATAAATGTTCCCCCAATTAGACTGTTGATAGCAGAGATGCCTTCTTCAGATCTCATAGCCCATCACGCCTAACTGCACAGCACCATGATTGAAATCCAGATTCCTGTACTGTGACTGCCATGCCCAATCTGTTTTGAAAATACTGCATTAAACATTTCCAACATTTTAGTTTATTGACTATAATACTTAAAATAGATTTATTTTAAACTACTAGTGCCCAATCGGGGAGATCAGCTGGCACTAGTAGTTTAAAAAACAAACCTATTTTTAAATTATTTATGAGGTGTGTTACAAGTGGCAAACTGTTGGAGGACAGAGCCGGACTGCAATCTGGGCGAGTGGTGAAAGGTAGTTCTGTTGTCGAGAGCTGAACAACTTCTAAGGAGACACAGAATGCTCTCATTGCGATGTCTGTCACCAGTTTCACTTTTATTTTTTTATTTCATTTATGTGGGAACTGATCAATCGGTTTAACTTATGTGGAGGTCGCTACTTTGTTTAATGTGATGGTGACTGGATAGTGTGGTACAGGAACCGTCGGGACCAGGAACCGTCACGACTCTGCATGCTACTCTTGCCCATTGAGTGATGCGTGCTACTGGCTTGGGGCTTAAAATTTAGTGGCCGGCTTTATGGATCGAGATACAAACATGAATCTACACAGGTTTTTTGCCATGGTAGTTCTACCTATAACACACTGTTTTGAAATATTAGGCTTGTACTTGATTCCACTTTACAAATGTTGTTTATATGGGGGGGATGTTAAAGGCCAACTAACTGAGTGGAGAGTATGGGGATAAATGGCAGTGTGACAGTGTCTAACTTTCCATGGCACTATAATATGTGTAAACAGGTACTTGCACTGGCACTTTTAAAAGCAGGGCTCTGTTGTCTGATAGACGACCACCTTGGGAGGCCTATCAGCCAATCAGAACCCATAGATTTCTTAGTCCATTTTCTGATTTAAAACTGACTACAGGAGACAATTAATGCAGGCCCAAAATATGAGTACTGTCCCACCCTCACCGCCAACAAAACCTAGGGGTAGGTTGACTTTATTAACAGAGGATGTGGAGGAAAAATTAAAAAGTATTATTAGAAGCCTGAGGGCTGAGGGTGCAGTAATCAATGCACGGGTGGTGCGTGCCTTAACAATTGGCAAAATCAAGTCAAACTGTCCCCAGATACTAACAGACAATGGTAGTAGTGTATGCATAACCACAAAATGGGCTTGGGGATTTCTTAACCGTATGGGGTTTAGCAAAAGGAAGGGCACCAAGGCTGCCCTTAAAACACCACTGGACTTTGTCAAATTGAAACCAGGCTTCCTTGCTAGAATTGCCAGGGCCGCAGCACAGGAACTGATCCCTCCTGAGTTAGTTGTAAATTTGGATGAGACTGGGGTCAATCTCATCTCAGTATCACAATGGACCATGGATGAGACTGGGTCATGACAAGTGGTTTTAACTGGCCTCAGTGATAAATGACAAGCGTCGGTTGTCCTAACATGCACCCTTTTAGGAGATCTGCTACTGCCTCAAGTCATTTTCTGCGGCAAAACTCCTGCTTGCCACCCGATTTATAAATTCCCCAAGTACTGGTCTATCACCCACTCATCAAACCACTGGGCAAACGAGATCACCACAATAGGATACATAGAATCAGTACTCACTACCCATCTGGAGAAAACAAAGCTGTCTCTTGGGCTGCCACATAAGCAAAAGGGTCTTCTGATTATGGATTTGTTCAAGGCCCACACTACGGCATCAGTACTTTAAAAACTGGAAGAGGCAGGGTACGTCCCTGTTTTTGTGCCTGCATCCTGTACAGACTTACTTCAACCGCTGGACCTAACACTGAATAAAATGTTTAAGGATAAGCTAAAGCACTGTTTTACAGACTGGTATGCAGGCCTAATCTCTGCACAGATTTCTGAAGGAGCAGCAAATGTACGAGTCGATCTCAAGATGTCAGTTGCCAAAGAAAAGCATGCACGCTAGATGGAGTCTAGATTTAACAAACTAAAAAAGAAAAGAGATGATTGTATCCGTGGATTTGTAGAATCAGGTATTAAAGAAGCGCATGAAAAAAGCTTGGATGGACCAATCAGTGAGTGCTGTCATCCATTCCATTCCATTCCATTCTATGCTGTCAGTTAGTTGTAAAATTTAAGATTTAAGTGCAGCATTTTTTCTGTTTTTCAAGCGTGTTTTCCCTTATCTAGGTCTTTCAGATAACTTGTCAGCAGATCAACTGGAGAATTAAGATCATATGATATATATTGTATTGCTTGCTGTCCGCATAAACTGTGATGTCTTTGCACTTTGCACCTTTGCTTTTTGCATTTTGCATTTCATTTATTTTATTCTATTTTCAATTAAGAATTGTTATGAGTTTGCTGTGAATCGATTAAATAAAGGCGATGGATATACTGTGTACAGCTTTATAGTATTTCTGATATTGTTGAACTGGTACTGTTGATCCTATCAGTGTTTGCCTACACCAACACAGCAACATGGAGGTTTGCATAAATCAGAAATATTTGCTATCCCTTTAAATTTGCACTTTGAAAATGCTAAAATAGCAAAAATAAAAGGATAGCGAATATTCCTGGTATACAGTATATTGTTATGCAGGTTTTAAATACATTCAATTCCTGATGCTTAATGGCATTATTTTGTATTAATGTTTGTTGAGCCCCAGTCTGGAGTGAGAAGTGTACAGAGAAATCTACTGCCAGTATAATAATAATAATAAATAATAATAATTGATACACACAGAGGAGAGAAAGAAGTAAGTGCCTTAGCTGAGGCACTTACTTCTTTCTCTCCTTTGTTTGTATGTGTGTGCTCATGTGTTCCATATTAATCATAAATAAGCACACCATACCCATGTGATTGAAAACAGTATAAATGGTATAATAAACAATTGCTATACATATTCAAAACACTCTTGCTCTCATGCTGTGGAAATATGAACAATGCAGCACTTACAACAAGAAGCAGAAGCAATGAACACAGAGTCTTTGTTAATTTCAACTCTTTTTCCATGTATTTTGGAACATGATGTGGTTTCTGTGCTACAGAGCAGCTTGGAAATGTAAGCTCCATCGTGTAGAGAAGGGCTAAGATGGCATGATAGCTCTTTTGCTAAGGCTGACCTCTTTTAAATGTTGTAGGTACCTTGATTTGTATCCACTAGGCAAAGAGAAGAGTTTTTGGAAAACCTTCATATAGTTCAGTGTGACATTAAATAGCCTTTGTAATTCCCCTGCAGTTAGTTCCATAATGTGTGCAAGACAAGTGATGTGTGTACAGTTTGGAATCAGTCCTCGCAAAACATCCATTAATTTTTTTTTCATGTAGGCTGCATTGTCAGAATCAAATATGTACATATCGCTGTAGTCCATGCCATAGTCATTTATAGTTTCAATTACTGCCTTGGCCACTGTGCTGTGCATGACAGCTGGAAGGAACTTTGTGTCCAGCAGGTATGGGCGTACACGTCCACTGTCTTCCTGTTCTAAAGGAGCTGCTAAGATGTTCAAAATTGTCCTATGTTGCACGGCGCTGGTCTCATTGACAATCACCGCCAGTTTCTTGCCTTCCAATCTGTTCTTCCCAATTGTGTTTTGTGCTTCATATGTATCTGGCACATAAACATGGCACAGCTGATCTGACTGTGGAATAGATCCTCCACTTTTAACATGTGCACACAGGAAGGCCCTAACTGATGGGTGATCAGCCTTTTCCAGTGGAATGTTTGTTTCCAACAACATTTTCACAAAGTCCTGGGTAACCCCAACTCTATCCATCATGGCACTAGTCCAGCATTGTAGCGATGCCATCAGGGTCCTTTATTTATTTGTTTTTGGTAACTGGATTGGGTGCACTAGACATAGAAATATTTATTTTCAGACATGACCCGGGAGGTTACAAACAGAGTGAAAACATGACAAGGATGAAGCACAGTCCAACATTTAGCAACAATAAGAGTACAATGCAGATGATATTACAGTCTGTTGAAGTTTTGGTTGACAATGAGTGCAAAGACAATCCAGAGTAACAAAGACAAAAATATAAAACAAAAATAAGTAAATGCCATAAATTCTAAAGAATCATCACTAGAGAAAGTGGAACAATACAGAACAGGGCAGGAGAATAAAAGAGGGAGACAGAGTACAAGGTAGAGAGGTGGTCAGAGTAAGTGTAAGAGAAATTGGGAGAAAAGAGTAGGAGGCAGAGGTGGGGGTGATTAGGGAGGAGGGGGAGAAATCCAAAACAGCAGTAGGTAAAGGGGGTTAAGGTGGATAGAAGAATATGCATGAGGCTAGCTGGTGAGGTGTTCTCAAGAGTTTCTTTTTAAAGAGGGCATGACTAGGAGCTAATCAAACATCTAAAGTGATGGAGTTCCAGAAATGAGGGGTGGTATGGGAGAAATCATGGGTACCCATGGCTGTTTTACTCCTTGGTATATGAAGGAGAGTTTGATCAGTGGACCTGAGTCCATGCGGGGAGGTTTGCCAGGACAGTAGGGACGTTAAGGATGATGGAGTTCCAGATCTGATAATGCCATCAGCCAGAGATCCAAAGGAAAGGAGATGATGAGCTGATAGGGAGGGCTAATTTAGGTCAGCATAGAGCTAACAGTGGTGTTTGTGATGAGAGGAGGCAGAAGCATTGCGGCAGATGTTATTGAACGTTGTGTCCCGTAAGTATGTGACAACACCACAAGTAAGGGCCAGGAGCAGGATGCCATGGGCAACATCCAATCTAGCAGAGGGGGTAAGAGCGTAGCTAGTTTTATAGGCCATGCCAATTTTGACATTGACACATTTGCAATTGGAGGAGAAGTGTTGGTCAAAATTAAAGGAACCATCAAGCAACATACCCAGGTATTTAACCAAGGTAACTGTGTCCATCATAGAGCCGTTAGCATAGTGGATATTAAGTTTGTATTTGTTGTTTCTAAGCTTTAGATCAGAAGCAAAAAGCACAGCTTGAGTTTTGTAAGTGTTTAAGACAAGCTTGTTACAGGATTGCCAGGACTGAATGGCATTGAAATCAGAAGAGAGAGTTTGGTTGACGTCTGTAATATTCCTAGAGCTATACCAGATCATCAGTGTACAGCAAAGATGAACATGAAGGGGTATACAGAGAGATCTTGTGGATAAAGATGGAAAATAGGAGAGGACCAAGGACAGATCCTTGAGGAACTCCTATATTAATAACAGCCAGATTTGCTTCTTCCGGATGCCTTGTTCCTCAAACTCCATCTTCTGCTTCAAATGCCTCTTACCGGCCGGGTGGTCAGTAATTGTTGATCTCTCTACATGGTCAAGCACTACACTGCAGGATGTACACAATAATTTTCTACCATCCGCATGCAGATCATTAGCAAATTCTCTACTGCGGTCCACAACAGTAACATATAATGCCATTTTGGAACAGTTGCAAGCAGAGACAGTAGACATCTCATTGACATGCTCCACTCTGTGTTTTTAAGAAATATAGCAAAGAAAAGAGAAACAAACAGCAAAAGTTAATACTTCAACTCAGATGTTCAATTACAAAATGTTATGATCATACTGCATGATGTGGTGGATGGGGTGACCTTGTAATTGCTGCCATGGAATTCCACAGCTGGAATATGCTCGTTCTGCTGCAGTAGTGACATGATTATGTGTTGTTCAACTGCAGTAGTGATGTCACTACTACAGCAGAACAACTTGGAATGCTGCCACATAGGTGCTTTCCTCTATCCAGTTAAGCTGGAAGTTGTTTTTTTAACTTGAATTTGCAGAAACATCTGCAGCACACACTGTGTCAGTTAAAAACAAGCATTTGTCAATGCCGAACGTTCGCTTGCAGGTATTTGCAGTGGTGTTTGGCACGTATGGTGCTTTACCCTACTGCCCTGTGCGATTGCTGGTATTTGCACAAGAAATTTTCAGCATGACCTTTTTGTTACCCCCATTGTGCGCTACATAGGCGGAAACACGTTTTGGGCAGGATGTGAAAAATGACAGCTGTACTGCTCATAAGGAAGTGTGGTAAAATGGCAATGTTGAAAATCTGGAGTGGAAATATTGAAAATTCGCAAACCTACAAGCGTGCATGGGAACTGTGCAACGCACGCTCATAAAACAGTCATTGTTAGGAATTTTTTCACCAAATTTTCAACATTGCCATTTTAAAACCTCTGCTAATGAACAGTGCCACTGTGATTTTCTTACTATGTCCCATACATTGATTTTGCACACTAGATAGCCATTGGCGCTACATGAAGCGAAACACGTTTTGGGCAGGATGTGAAAAATGACAGCTGTACTGCTCATGAGGAGGTGTGGTAAAATGGCAATGTTGAAAATCTGGAGTGAAAATATTGAAAATTCGCAAACTTACGAGCGTGCGTAGGAACTGCACAATGCACGCTCGTAAAACAGTTAATTTTAAGAATTTGTTCACCAAATTTTCAACATAGCCATTTTAAGATCTCTGCTCATGAACAGTGACACTGTGATTTTCTTAATGTGTCCCATACACTGAGTTCGCACAGCGACTGTGCCATTGTGCACTACATGGGCGAAACACATTTTGGGCAGGATGTGAAAAATGACAGCTGTACTGCTCATGAGGAGGTGTGGTAGAATGGCAATGTTGAAAATCTGGAGTGAAAATATTGAAAATTCGCAAACTTATGAGCGTGCGTAGGAACTGCACAACACACATTCGTAAAGCAGTCATTTTTAGGAATTTTTTCACCAAATTTTCAACACAGCCATTTTAAGACCTCTGCTCATGATCAGTGTCACTGTGATTTTCTTAATGTGTCCCATACATTGATTTTGCACACTGAATCGCCATTGTGTGCTACATGGGCGAAACACGTTTTGGGCAGGATGTGAAAAATGACAGCTGCACTGCTCATGAGGAGGTGTGGTAAAATGCCAATGTTGAAAATCTGGGTGCAAATATTGAAAATTGCAAACCCTCGAGCGTGCGTGGGAACTGTGCAACGCATGCTTGTAAAACAGTCATTTTTAGGAATTTTTCACCAAATTTTCAACACAGCCATTTTAAGACCTCTGCTTATGAACAGTGTCACTGTGATTTTCTTACTGTGTCCCATACATTGAGTTCACATACCGACTGCACCATTGTGCGCTACATGGGTGGAAACATGTTTTGGGCAGGATGTGAAAAATGACAGCTGTACTGCTCATGAGGAGGTGTGGTAAAATGGCAATATTGAAAATCTGGAGTGAAAATATTGAAAATTCACAAACGTATGAGCGTGCATAGGAACTGCACAACGCACACTCGTAAAACAGTCATTTTTAGGAATTTTTTCACCAAATTTTCAACATGGGATTTTTGGGATCCCTTCTTATGAATGATGTCACTGTCATGGTGCTATTCAGGCCTGAAGGATGATTTCACACAGTGACTGTGCAGTGACTGTGAAATCACCCTTCGGGCCCGAATAACACCATGACAGTGACATCATTCATGAGAAGGGGTCCCAAAAACCCCATGTTGAAAATTTGGTGCAAAAATTCCAAAAATGCCTGAGATATGCAATAAAGTTGAAAAACCCCTATCTAGCCCATTATACAGCTTACCAGCATTTCCTCAGTTCGCGGTCAGCTTTGAAGAGTGCAGACGTGTTCCCGGTCCACCGAAGATCGTCGCGTCGAGCTCCAGAGTTAAGTATGGGGTGAGGGGGGTGTGGGTAGGCTGGGTGTGCAGTGGGTGGTGCGGGTTGTGGGAGGGGGACTGGGAGAAGCACCGTGGGACCATTTGCTTTACAGGTAAAAAAAAAAAACAAGACTACATAGGGCGAGGAGCCAGCAGGGGATTGAGCACCCCATCGGCGAACCAACCGGAGACGTTGCCACGCTGGGGTGGGCTCCAGCGCCCAGCAGAAGGATGGCATGGGGCCATGAAGCCGGCGAGGGAATAGGCACCCGTTTGCCATGCTAGGGTGGGCTCCCAGTGTGGCAGCAAAGATTTGGGGCGGCGTGATGCGGGGGTGGTGTGGCGGTGCTCTATATGACAGCGGTGGTTTCTTCAGAGCAAAGACCACGCTGTCTGCACAATTCCTACCCATTTGTGCAGAACCGCATGCCTGCTCAACGGAGCAGTGGATTGAAAGGGAGAGGCACACCTCCAAAGTGTACTACTCTCCCAAAACGTTCCTTGTGCATGCGCACAAGCGAACGTAAAAATAAACTGTTAAGATTTCAATTCTCTGTTGTCTTGACTAGCTGTTTTTTTGTGATTTACTTTGCTGTCACTGCCTATACACAATACAAGATTGTGTATGAACAGCCATACACAAACAAGGATTTTCTTGTATCTCGAGTTTCCCTTGGTAACAGAGCACCTTTCCTTGCTGGCTGCGCTCTCGAGGTCATCTGTGACTGTTACCAAGGAAACCTTTTGATACAAGAATATCCGTGCTGTATATTGCTCATAAACAATCCTCTATGTTACGTGTAGTTCATAGCTCCATGCTTGTGTTATGTACTGTAGCTGATTAATGTGGGTTGTGCTTGGATACAGAGGCCAGACCAGTACGTAGGACAACGCGTATGAGGTATTAGTTTTATGGAATGATTAGTGCTTAGGTACTTCAGTATAGACATGAACAAGTCACTGATTATAGTACATGTGAACTGGGATGGTATATGCAAGGTGCTTAGATGCTTGAACTGATGAGTAACTTGTTATAACTTGATGTTTTGGCCTTTCTCTGTATTCCACCATAGGAAGGATTGTTAATTGAGTAGGATGAGACCACCAAAAGAAATACTGATTATCGTATGATTATCTCCTCCAGCTCTGGAGAGTGTGGCCAGTAGCACACAGGGAAGGAAAAAAAAACCTTGGGGGGAACCTCTGAGGACCCATGGCTACTGACCTGCTCATCCTTCTGGGCATGCAAAAGAAGAGTAATCCTAAATTAACGATATTAAATTGTCAGCTAATCCAAATTCCAGAGTTGTAGATCTTGATCCAGTGAAAGCAGGGAAGCTGAATGGAAATTCTGATATTTGAGTGTCGGGTGAAGATGACAGCACATCCTTCTAGTGAATTCATAGTCCAAGAAATCCATGTCCAGGGCAGAATATGATAGTAGATTGGAATCCATGGTCGAGCATACAATTCAAGACAGTCTTGATGAACCTCTAGGCCCTGATAGGGTGAAGCAGGTTGGTATGAGCAGATAGTGTAAATAAGTGGACTTGAACATAGGTCGGCTGTAGTAGTAGTAAATCAAACCTACATGAAGCAGACATAGTAGCAGAGGAGTATTATTGAATAGACAAACCCCAGGCTCCGATTTGAAGGCAGCGATGGTCATGTAGAAAAGAATTCCTGATGACTGAAGATGGCAGAATGTAGGACGAGATGAAGGCGAATGAACTGGCAATATGAACCACAGTTAATAAGCCAATATAGCACTACAAGGCATTGCATTTGAGGCTTGAGCTATGATGTAGGAAGGCACTGGTAGAATAGCTCTGTTGAGGATCCCAGGAGGAAATGGAGTGGTAGTAGATCTGAATCAATGAAGCAGCAGGGTAGGAAGCATCCAAGGAGCTGCATGCAAGCTAGGCCTATATGAGGGGTAGGTTGTGCAGCTGGACCACACATAGGTCAGCCAGTAAAGTGATTAGAGAGTGGCAGCTAAACCCCATGAAGGCTAGCATGTGTGGCTGGACCACATGTAGGTCAGCCAGTAAAGTGAGTAGAGTAAGGAGCAAGTATAGGAAGCCTCCTGTGCCACAGAACAACATAGCCCTGTAATAGAATGTTAGCAGATAGTAGGCCCCATAGAGGTAGCAATAAAAAATATTGCAACCAGCTGAGCTCGGGAATAGAAAGTTTGTGTGTCCAGAATAGCTCTTGCATCATAAGGAACATCAGGACTCTGGTCACTGGTTGGAAGCTTGATGGAATATCATTGTTAGTCATTCTGTCCCATATTTGTCCTTTAATTAGCCTAAGCTATGATTATGTCAAATGTTTCTGAGAACTGGAACTCCAAGGAATAGTGCTAAGGATTGACTTACTAACTGTTTAAGACTGGGTTTAGGTTTTAGTTTCATGCTTCGAGCAGCCAGGAGCTGACATTGCCTGTAAGCATTCCCAGGGACTGCTGAAAAGGGAGATTGTAAGGTATATTAGTTTGTTACTGCGTCTGTTTGCTACATACAGAATGGAGATTCCTGTGAGCCTGGCATTTTTATGGCTTACATGAATCCTGAGACAAGCATCTGCAGTTGACATAGCAGTTTAAGCCAGTCTCTGCAGCATGTGAATTGGTAACTGCACTAACGAGTGTAGTGAGCTATGGTATTAGCAAGGGTAAATGATGAACAGGTCGACAGATCTAGGTCTGGCATGTAGCTAGCATTGCTACAGTATAGGCCTTTTAAAATGAATGCATTATCTTGAGCCCAGACATTGAAGCATGGGGGCTGGTAATTTAAATGCTAGATCGAATGTACATGCGTACTGGTAAACCTGGTTCAAAACTATGCCTGCGTGTTGTTCAAACTAAAGAGTGAGTTCTAAGTGGCAGGCAGCATGCTGAACGATCTGAGAAGTCCGTATGAGCTACAGCAATGGTGGAGTTAGCATAAGTGTCCTGCTAGTAAAGCAAACTGAAGCTCAGTTCGGGGTAGCGGCATTCGGCCATAGCAGAGGAGGAACAAAGTGGTGCAAGGAGTGGAGGTCTGGAAACTCTGTCGATCAAGGTAGCAATGCAGATATGACTTGGCTGTAGCACAGCAATGGCTGCCCAAAAAGCAGAGGCAGGGACGAGCAAGAAATACAGGCACAGTGAGGCAGTCATGGAGAGGGCAGGAAGAGAAGGAATCAGCAGGCAAGAGACAGAATAGGGAATCCCCAAGAAGAAGGGACAAAGAAACAAACAGAAAACGGAGGAGCGGGGGAGGGCAAATGAATGAGCATACAGAAAATGGACAAACAAGCAAAGGAGGCATGGGGAGAAAGGGGGAGAGGGGTGCAGAAATGGAGGAAAGAGCAGCCGAGCATGAGCAGCGCCACTAGTGAGTATGACTCACTCTAAGTGGAGCTGCGGATAGCTTGCTAGTTTAAGTAGGATGTGGGGGAGGTGCTGTTCCCCCACATAACAGCAGGTGTACGCCTTTCAATTATCGCTGTTTAGGTAACAATAGGCATGTTGGTTAACAGAGTGATAGTTATTAATAACAATATCAACTCACCCTACATAATTAGTTACTGTAACATAAACAGTAATGTACATTTCTGTTACAGTTACTCATTGCTTTTGCACAAATTGCTAGGTTGCTGTTTAACAATGTTATATTATGAGATCACACAGACAGACAGGCAGCAACCATCATGTGTTACTTTTGTGAAGTAACACTGCTATCCAACACTACCCTTATTATTAGGTTATGGAACATTATGTTGCAAACCTAAATCAGTTTACTTTTCTTCTCACTAAAGTGCATTTTTCTTTAATGCTGTCACGCTTCTTTGGATAGCCCAGCAAGACTTGTTTGTATGATAATCACAAATAATCAAAATGTGATGCTGACATTTAGGTGCTAATCACACATATTCGTGGGCTTGTTAAGTGTGTCACAGGAGTTCTTTTCGAGAGAAGAAACAATCTGTATTTCTGACTAGGTGTAAACCACTAAAGCTTAAAGTATGGCAAGCCGTTAGGGACATAATTCAGAATCTCTGGCTGTATAGTAAAACACACACTATATAGTGAAATACATACATCATATAGTGAAATATATACATTATATAGTGAAATACATGCACAATGTAGTGAACCACATACAGTATCTACTGAAATATATACATTGTATAGTGAAATACATAAACTGTATACTGAAATACATATGTTATATAGTGAAACACATACACTATATAGTGAAATGCTTACATTGCATAGTGAAATACATACACTATCTACTGAAATCCACATACTGAGTGCTGAAAATCCACATACACTATATACTGAAACAAATGTACTATGTACTGAAACATATACACTACCTATTGAGATACATACACTACAGACTGAAACATCCACATAAACTATCTACTGAAACAAATACTCTATAGATTGTAACACATACACTATATATTGAGAAAAAACTGCATACACTATATACTGAAACAAATGCACAATATATTGAAATGCATACACTACACACTGAAAAAAGCATATACACTATATACTGAAACAAATACACTATATATTGAAACATCTACACTTTATATTGAAATACATACACTATTGAAATAAATACACTATGCACTGAAAAATCTGCATACACTATATACTGAAACAAATACGCTGTATATTGAAATACATACACTATCTATTGAAATGCATATACTACACACTGAAAAAAGCACATACACTATATACTGAAACAAATACACTGTATATTGAAACATTTTCACTTTATATTGAAATACATACACTATCTGTTGAAATAAATACACTATGCACTGAAAAATCTGCATACACTGTATACTGAAACAAATACACTACATGGTGAAACACATACACTATGCATTGAAACATACACTGTAGACTGAAAAATTCACATACTCTGTATACTGAAACAAATAAACTATATACTGAAATGGACTATGTTCTGAAACTACCAATCCTCTGCCCCTCCCCCCATGAACGCCCTACAACTGAACTCATTGCCTGTTGCATTCAGTTAGCTGCTAGCTTGATGAGAGGACGTCTAAAACTGCAGAGCTGAGGTAAACAAAACAGGGCTACCTCTTCTTCTACTTCTTTATGGGGGGTTTTCCTTTTGTTTTGCTTGCACACCTTTAGTCAAATTTCAGACCATTGTGATGTGACAATAAACTTTTAAAACTAATTTAAATGCTGTAGTTTATTCTTTTAAATAAGTACTGCCTTCATTTACTGTCAGACAACACATTTGTATAGGAAGCTAATACAGGATATTCCTAACATACCTGTATACATAGGGAGCTGCATGCATTTTTCCAAGTTAAAGTGTTGATTTGTTTTATGTGTAATTAATTACTGTGTTAAGTCCAGCAACTTAGCTGAGTTGAACGCTTGGGGAAGCACTTCAGGAGCTGTGGAAGTGTAAACCAAAATCATTGCTAGTTTGTACTCTATGGACTATGTTTTAAGGTTTTATTTTAAAATATATATTTTTGCTGCAATCCCTCAGTATTCAATTCTCATCAGGAGTTTAGCTGGCATATGCATATAATTTGCATTGTTTTACTAAATAACTTTACTGTGAATCCTCACAGGAGGCATGCACAGTCTGTTTTGGGGTTTGAGCTTCTCAAACTGTGTTTTATTTCTTTTTTTTTTTTCCCCATAGAGATTTTTATCTCCTTAGTCACCCTGCTACCCCTTTGCCCACTGACATCTCCAGCCCAATCACTTACCATCCACAGGACATATTTGCTCTGAGACCCCCCCCAACTCACATCCCCCGTGTTGGGGCCAGGAGGGGAGGGCCATTGACAAGGAGACACATATATGAGCAGAGCCTGGTTAGTGCAAAATCTGCGGCAGGTTGTTGGATCATTTTGTCATTAGGGGGTTTCTACCTTTGGTTTCATCCCCTGGGCAGCCAAGCATGGAATGATGCAATTGCATATAAAGACACATGCTTGTTTTGTGCCTGCCTGAGCCCTCCCCCTTATGCAACTCCACTGCCCTGCCAGCCCTCCTCAGCTAGGTGGTGTTGAAGAGTGGGGTGGTCAGAATTCCCCTCACTGAGAGGAGAGCATTCCCCGAGATGCTCAATCATATCTCCCCCCCCAGCTAACCCCTGTGCAACTCAGGTCCACCCCCAAAACTGGGACACTGGCATGGGAGGCAGTGCAATCACCAGCAAGCTGCTAGGCCAGCTCACCAGACTGTGTTTTTATAAGTAAATAAAGACAGCATATAGGTAAAAGAAGAAAACAAACTGTATTTTAACTAGTCTGTTATAAACATTTTAAGTCACATCACAGTGTTCTGAAATCGGATAAAGGTTTTGCAAGCAAAATATGATAAAACAATACATAAAGAGATAGATAAGATAAACCTTTTATGTTTACCTTCTGCATCTTAGGAGGCATTGGCCAGGATTTTTAGTCAATTAGGGCCCCATTTTCAGAAGGTTAGCGTGCAGAGCTAAACATTACACTGTGGGAACAGCATGGTTGGATCGGTGTTGTATTCAGCATCACTTGATGCTACCCTGATCATGTGCATATATTCTACTACGGCCATGTAAATGAGCAATCCTCTCCTGCATACAGAGCACAGTGATGTATAAAAGGTTTCCTTAGTGACCATAAGCACCTCCCTCTACATTTTATACTCAGCCTCTAGGCTTCTAGTCCCTAGATGCTTGATTTTGCACTTTTTGGCTTTGAACCCGAACTGCCATGTCCCATAGCACTCTTTAAGTTTTCTAATGTCCCCACTCATTATCTCCATCTGCACCTATCAATGCTATTACAGATTGTGGTGTCATCTACAAAAAGGCATATCTCCCCTTCCAGTTTTTATGTTTGCTTGTACACATGTGCAAGAAACATAGTGCCAACATCCAAGTTTTCGGAGGTGTGTCACCTCCTCCTCCAATTCAGTCAGTGCGTTGGCAGGCGCGGCCCCTGTCTGCCAATGCATGCTGGAGCTGTCTATGACAAGCTCCAAAATGCAGAGGCATACAGTTGAAAGGGGGAGCTACGCTCCGGTGAGCAGCGATAAGATATCGCTTGCTCATGCACGCTCCCCTACCCACTACTGGCAGCGCCGCATACTGCGTGCTGCCCCCACGCACACTCTGTAGCCAACGGGTGCCCAACTCGCCGGCTGTGCTAAAGCTTCCCAAAGCCTTCCAAATGCCACACTGGGTGCCTACCCCAGCGTGGCAACTGATCTTTATGGCGACGGGTGCCCAATCCCTATCGGCTACGCCCCCAGCTGTCCTTGTGCCATGCTGGAGCCCACCCCAGCGTGGCAAACATCCCGCGTCATCTTTAAAAAAAACACCTGTAAAGCAAAAACGGGTCCACGCAGTCTCCCAGCCCCCTCCCACAACCCGCACCCACCCTGCGCCCTGCCTCCCACCCCCTTTGCCCATACCTCTGGAGCATGGCGGCGCGATCTTGGTGGACCAGAACACATCTGTACTCTTCAAAGCCGACCGCGAACTGAGGAAATGCCGGTAGCTGTATAATGGGCTAGATAGGGTTTTCAACTTTATTGCATATCTCAGGCATTTTTGGAATTTTGCACCAAATTTTCAACATGGGGTTTGGGACCCCTCCTCATGAATTCTTGCATGTCATGGCGTTACTTGGGCCAGGGTGATTTTTCAGCCACTGCGTGAAATCACCTTTCTGGAATGATTAACAAATGACACTACCAATGTTCATAAGTGGGCTCTCAAAAAGCCTATTTTGAAAATTTGGTGAAAAATTCCTAAAAATAACTGTTTTAAAGTGTGCATTCATGCAGTTCCCTCATACACACTCAGTCGTGGCAATTTTCAATATTTTCCTCCAGATTTTCAACATTGCCATTTTACCACACCTTCTTATGAACAGTACAGCTGTCATTTTTCACATCTCACCCAAAATGTGTTTCCGTCCATGTAGCGCACAATGGCGCAGTTGATGTGCGAAATCAATGTACGGGACACATTAAGAAAATCACACTCATCCTGTTCATGAGCAGAAGTCTTAAAATGGCTATGTTGAAAATTTGGTGAAAAAATTCCAAAAAATGACTGTTTCTTGACGTGCGTTAAGGCTATCATGCCTACGCATCGAGAAGTTCGCAAAATTTCAAAATTTTCATTCCAGATTTTCAACATTGCCATTTTAACACACCTTCTTATGAGTAGTACAGCTGTCATTTTTCACATCTCACCCACAACGTGTTTCCATCCATGTAGCGCACAATGGCGCAGTCAGTGTGCAAAATCAATGTACGGGACAAATTAAGAAAATCACAGTGACACTGTTCATGAGCAGAGGTCTTAAAATGGCTATGTTGAAAATTTGGTGAAAAAATTCCTAAAAATGACTGTTTCACGAGCGTGTGTTGCGCAGTTCCTATGCACGCATCGTAAGTTTGTAAATTTTTAATATTTTCACTCCAGATTTTCAACATTGCCATATTACCACACCTCCTTATGAGCAGTACAGCTGTCATTTTTCACATCTTGGCCAAAATGTGTTTCCGCCCATGTAGCACACAATGGCGCAGTCGATGTGCGAAATCAATGTATGGGACACATTAAGAAAATCACAGAGGTCTTAAAATGGCTATGTTGAAAATTTGGTGAAAAATGATTGTTTTTCGAGCGTGCGTTGCGCAGTTCCTATGCATGCTTGTAAGTTCGCGAATTTAATATTTTCACTCCACATTTTCAACATTGCCATTTTATTACACTTCCTTATGAACAGAGTAGCTGCCATTTTTCATATGACGCCCAAAATGTGTTTTCGCACATGTAGCACACAATGGTGCTGTTGGTGTACGAAAGCAATGTTTGGGACAGATTAAGAAAATCACAGTTACACTGTTCATGAGCCGAGGTCTTAAAATGACTATGTTGAAAATTTGGTGACAAAAGTCCATAAAATGACTGTGTTACGAGTGAGCATTGCGCAGTTTCCACGCACCCTCATAAGTTCATAACTGTAATATTTTCAGTCCAGATTTTCCCCAGTGGCATTTTTCCACACTTCCTTATGAACAGTACAGCTGTCATTTTTCACAACATGGCCGAAGTGTGTTTTCACACTTTCAGCGCAGAGATGCGTGGTCATTGTGGGAAATCATTGTTCCGGACAGATAAAGAAAATCACAGTGACACTGTTCATGATCGAGGCACCAAAATGCCTGAGTTGACAATCTGCTGTAAAAATCCTCAACCTAATTATAATAAGGGTGTCGCGTTGCACAGTTTCTATGTCGCTTCGTCACTTCACCATTTTTTAAATATTTTTACTGCAGATTTGCAACATTGCCATTTTATACCTCCCATGAACAGTACAGTTGTCATTTTTACATCCTGTTGAATGTTTTGCACCTGTGGTGCTAAATGCACGTAGTCGCTGTGCATAAGCAGCTTTCAGCTAACAAACTGATATTCCCTGTTCATGAAGTGGGGTCACAAAAAACATGTTGAAAATTTGGAGGAAATATAACAAATGCCTGAGGTATTGGGTTTCCAACCATACGCCCAACCCTGTGAGAATGACAGGCATCAGGGGTGTGACTTGGGATTCTTGCCTGTAACGCTATACCATTCCACACCCGCAGCCAGTGAGAGGCATCGAGGTATACCTTGGACTCTTTGGCTCAAAGTTCACCCCATTCTCCTATATAGCACCCATCTCACCATATTTTCTAATGGAATGGGGTGCGCGCAAGAGCCAAAGACCCCAAGGAACACCATGACACTTGCCAGTGTCTGCAGGGTGGAGTGTGGTGAAATGGCGTGGCCGTTATGCCTGACAACCCAAAGGCACACCCCAATGCCTGTCACTCTCTGCAGGGTGGTGGTGGGGATGGCTTCAGTTCAATACTTCACTGCCATTCTTATTACGCAGCTCTGTAACTTCTACACTACCACTGCCAATGCCAGCAAGCAAACATTCGGCATTGACAAATGCTTGTTCTGTTATGCCACTTATAAAGACACTGAAGAGGATGTGTCCCATTACTGAGACCTCCGGCATCCTACTGGTCACTGACTCCTCACTGGAAGGAGTGCCATTTACCACCATCTTCTGTGGCTGTGCGCTATCTCAGGTGCAGCACTTAGGAGTGCACAACACTAATCTGAAAATGGGGGCCCACATACCACTGTAACAGAACTAGCACTGCATTGTGATAAGCATGGCTGATACTATTTTAAAAAGCATTCTTCTGTGTAGTGCTAACCTGTTAATGTGGCACTATTTTTTTTTTTTGCACAGGATTACTAATTGCAACCAGGTGCTCATACAACTGGGGGTTACTCTAATGCATGTAAGGTGTACAGGTATACTAAATGCTTTCTTCAAGTGTTAACACACTGCGTGGTTAGTGCTAGTTAATGATTCTGGGAATCGTGTTTTAACTGCACACACGCAGCCTGCCATCAACCCCCCACACACATACACACACAGTCAGTTCTGGACACAATAAAAAAACAAGCATTTGTCAATGCTGAATGTTGATTGTGTTGGTCCCTTGAGCTTGCTCACTGGCCCTCTGTCTCGCGCTCATTCTGTTTCTCCCAGTGCTGCAGGCTGCTGTTTTGTATGGAGCTCCTTCCTGCGTTGGTACCCTTTTCTGTCCACAAAGAAATCCGCAGATGGCCTGACAGAGCTCTGTTGAGGTGGGTCACTCTCCCCTCTGACTCCCTCATTCTGTTTCTCCTTGCGCTGCAGGCTGGCCTTCTGTACTGGGCTCCTGCCTCTGTTGGTGGATTTTTCTGCCAACAAAGAAATCTGCAGTAGTCCCAACACAGGCCCGTTGAGGTTGCTCACTCCCCTCTGTCACTCACTCGATTCCCGTGTCTGCCAGCGGCTGCAGACTGGCCTCTTGTATTGGGCTCCTGCCTGCGTTGCCACCTTTTTCTGCTCACAAGGTTCACATGCAGTCTCGATAGAGCTCTGTTGAGCTCACTCACTCCCCTCTCTCTCACTGACTCGTTCTGTTTCTGCCACCGCTGCAGGCAGGCCTTTTGTACTGGGCTCCTGCCTACACTGCTGCTTTTTTCTGCCCACGAAGAAATCCGCAGCTGTCCTGACAGAGCTCCATTGAGGTCACTCACTCCCCTTGTCTCACTCGCTCATTCTTTTTCTCCTGGCGCTGTAGGCTGCCCTTTCCTACTAGGCTCCTGCCTCTGTTGGCACCTTTTTTCTGGTCACAAAACAATCTGCAGCAGTCCCGACAGAGCTCCGTTGAGCTAGCTCACTCTCTCTCTCTCACTCTCTTGTTCCATTTCTGCCAGTGTTGCAGGCTGCCCTTTTTTACTGGGCTCCTGCCGGCATTGCTGCCTTCTTCTGCCCACAAAGAAATCTGCAGCAGTTACGATAGAGCTCCGTTGAGCTCGCTCAGTCCCCCCTCTCACTCGCTCGTTCTGTTTCTCACTCTAATACAGGCTGCCTTTTTGTAGTGGGCCCCTGCATGCATTGCTGCCTTTTCCTGCCCACAAAGAAATCCGCAGTAGTCCCAACAGAGCTCCGTTGAGCTCACTTACTCCCCATCCTTCACTTGCTCATTCTGTGTCTCTTGCTGCTGCAGACTGTCCTTCTGTACTGGGCTTCTGCCTGTGTTGGCACCTTTTTTTGCCCACAAAAAAAATCACAGCCTCACTCTGCCTGTCTCATTCGCTCATTCTGTTTCTCCTGGCATTGCAGGCTGCCATTTTGTAGTTGGCTTCTGCCTCTGCTGGTGCCTTTTTCTTCCCACAAAGAAATCGCAGTCCCAACAGAGCTCTGTTGACGCGCTCCTCCCCTCTCATCTTCGATCATTCGTTTCTGCGATGCTTGCTGCATGTGCCCTTTTGTACTGGGTTCCTGCCTCGTTGCCACCTTCTTCTGCCCACAAAGAAATCTGCAGCAGTCACAATACAGCTCCATTGAGCTGGCTCACTCCTCCCCTCTCTCACTCATTACGTTCCTGTTTCTTCCACACGCTGAAGGCTGCCCTTTGTACTGGGTCCCTGCATGCATTGCTGCCTTTATCTGCCCACAACAAATCCACAGCAGTCCCAGCAAGCTTTAGTGAGCTCACTCACTCGCTTCCCTCCCTCACTCACTCGTTCTGTGTCTCCCACTGCTGCAGGCTGCACTTTTGTACTGGGTTCCTGCCTGCATTGGCAGCTTTTCTGCCCACAAAGAGATCTGCAGCAGTCCTGACACAGCTCCATTAAGGTCGCTCACTCCCCCTCTGTCACTCGCTCATTCCTTTTCTGCAGACGCTGCAGACTGGCCTTTTGTACTGGGCTCCTGTGTGCATTGCTGCCTTTTTCTGCCCACAAAGAAATCTGCAGCAGTCCCAACACAGCTCCATTCAACTTGCTCTCATTCCCCCTCTCTCACTCGCGCATTCCGTTTCTGCCAGGGCTGCAGGCTGCCCTTTTGTACAGGGCTCCTTGTGTTGCCGACTTTTCATGCCCACAAAGAAATGTGCAGTAGTCATGATAGAGATCCATTGAGCTCGCTCACTCCCCCTCTCTCACATACACTCATTCTAGTTTTCCCTCCACTGCAGGCTGCCCTTTTGTACTGGGCCCCAGTGTGCATTGCTGTCTTTTTCTGCCCACAAACAAATCTGCTGCAGTCTCAGAAGAGCTCCGTTGTGCTCACTCACTCCCCCTCCCTCACTCACTCGTTCTGTGTCTCCTGTCACTGCAGGCTGCCCTTTTGTACTGGGCTCCTGCCTGCAGAGTAGCGACTTGTTCCTGTGAAAAGAAATCTAAACAGTCCCGACACAGCTCAATTGAGCTACATACTCCCTCCTCCACTCATTCCGTTTCTCCTGGGTACTGCAGGCTGGCCTTTTGTGCTGGGCTCCTGCCTCCGTTGCCCCATTTTCTGCCCAACCAAACAAATCCTGGCGTACAATACAGCTCTCTTGTGCTCACTACCCGCTCTGTCACTCCACTCATTCTATTTCTCTTGGTGCTGCAGGCTGTGCTTGTGTCCGGGGCTCCTGGCTGCATTGGCACCTTTGTCTGTCCACAAAGAAATCTGCAGCTGTCCCGACAGAGCTACATTGAGGTCGCTCAGTCTCCCTCTGTCACAAGCTCATTCTGTTCGTCCTGGCACTGCAAGAGGCCCTTTTGTACGGTGCTCCTGCCTGCATTGGTGCCTTTTTCTGCCCACAAAGAAATCTGCAGGAGTCCTGCTAGAGATCTGTTGAGTTCACTCAGTCCCCCGTCTCACTCACTCGTACTGTTTCTCCCACCGCTGCAGGCTGGCCCTTTCTACTAAGTCCTACCTGCTTTGACACCTTTTGCCACACAAGAAATCCACAGCAGTCCTGACAGCACTCCGGTGAGTTCACTCCTCCACCCTCCCTCACTGCTCTCTTGTTCTGTTTCTCCCAGTGCTGCAGGCTGCCCTTTGTACTGGGCTCTTGCGCCTGGGGCCTTTCTGCCCACAAACAAATCCACAGCAGTCCTGACAGAGCTCAGTTTAGCTCAGTCACTCCCCCCTCTTACTTGTTCGATCCTAATCTGTCCCAAACACTGATTTCCCACAGCGACCGTGCTATTCTCCGGCAGGAGTGCAAAAACATATTTAGACCGGATGTGAAAATGACAGCTGTACTGTTCATAAAAAAGGAGTGTGAAAAAAAGTGACACTGTTGAAAATGTGGTGTGAAAATATTACAAATGTGAAGTTACAAGGGTCGTGAAACAGTTCCATGCACGCTTGTAACACAGTCATGTTATGGAGTTTTGCCACCAAATTTTCAACATAGGACTTTTAGGACCTCTGCTTATGAACACTGCCACTGCCATTTTCTTAATCTGTCCCGAACACTGATTTACTACAGCGACCTCTTTATTGTGTGCGTTAACTGTGAAACCACATTTCAGTCAGGATGTGAAAAATGACAGCTGTACTGCTCAAAAGGAGGTGTGAAAAAATGCCACTGTTGAAAATCTGGCAGGACAATATTACAAATCTGCGAAGTTACAAGGGTGTGTGGAAAGTGTGCAATGCACACTTGTAATACAGTCATTTGCTGGGCTATCATCACCAAATTTTCAACATAGGCATTTGAGGACCTCTGCTCATGAACAGTATCATTGTCATTATCTTAATTGATCCCGGACAGTGATTTCCTACAGGAGGTAAGTACGGGGTGACGGGGGTGTGTGGGGAGGCAGGATGCACAGTGGGTTGGTGCGGGTTGCAGGTGGGGGCCAGGAACACTACGAAAACCGTTCCTTTTTGCAGGTAAAAAAAATACTTCACCGGACCGTTTTCCCTTCACAGGACATGGCATGCTGGGATGGGCACCAGCGTGCCTGTCATTTCTTTGGGGGCAGCAGTAGCCAACGAGGGTTGGGCACCTGTCTGCAGGAATAAAAGTGCGGGGTTGTTACAGAATGCCGACGAGGTGGGCTCCCCGTCGGCACCAGAAACAATGAGGCCTCGCCGACGGGTTTGGGGACCCGTTGGCACATAAACATGGTGGGGGGGGTTATACTGTTCACAAACAATATCAGGGTTTTTACATCCCACCCTGCAACGATGGGTCGCTCCCTCATTGCAGCAGATGGCTGACGCTGCAATGACGAGGTGGCCCCTGATTGCAGTGGCAAAATTGTCAGTAGTTGGTGCAAATATTCCAAACTACTGTCACCAGCAGCCTGCAATATGTTATTTGCACTGTGCGCAATCAACATAAAAATGGTACATCCTATCTGCCCCATTTCCCATATTAAACCTCAGAACCTACTGTCCATGCAGGGTAATAGCCTTCACTATCCACTCCCTTGTTCCCCTCCCTACTACTATCAGCATGAGTAACCATTATACCCTTCACTTTGTCACAGCCATGCTTGAAACCAAGTATGGTTTTGGTGCCTGACATCTCAGTTGGCAAACTATTCCACATTTCCACCACCATGTCTGGAAAATAAAACTTTCCAGTATCCCTCCCATCAGTCTCTACTTGTGCCCCCATAACCTTGAACTGTTACTCATGCTAAGTAGTTCTCCATTCACCTTGTTTATTCCTTACAGGAACTTGAAGGTCTCTATCATATCATTCCTCCCTTGTCTGGTCTCCAGTGAAAACCTGTTCAGTGCCTTGAGCAGATCCTCATATGATCTGTCCTGTCAGCTCTAAATCATCCTGATCACTCTTTGTCCTTATCTTTCCTGAGGTGAGGTCTTCAGAAGTTCAGAACTCTGAACAGTATATCCAGTGCAGCCTCACCAATGATCAATAAAGAGGCAGTAAACCTCTTTTCTTCTACTATCAGAACCCCATCTGGCACATCCTAGTATCCTATTTGCCTTACTAGATGTCTCACTGTACTAGCTTGATTGTTTAAAGAGTCATTAATGATGAATACTGGTCCCTTTTCTCAGCTGTAGTGCTCAGCTCTACCCCTCCTATCCAGTACTCTGTCCTGAGGTTCTTGTCTCCTAAGTGAATCACCTTGCACTTTTTGGCATTGAATTTCAACTTCCAAACCTTAGGCCACCTCTCTAATCTTTACATGTCAGTCTGCAGTTTCCTACTTCCCCATCACTGTCTACCCTCCCATGAGTTTGGTGTCATCTTCAAAGAGACACAGCCCCAGATTCATTCTCAAGCGTTGATCAGGCATGAATGAGAGAACAAAGTCAGGATGGATCCTTGGCAATCCACTCTTGACTTCCCTCTTTTCTGATTTGACACCATAATCACAACCCTCTGATGCCTCTCATTCAACAAAGCCCCTCCACCCCCACCAAAAAACTGCTTATATTTTCCTTCAAATCCCTGGACCTCACCCCCTTGCGCCGTGACCTAAGTCACTCTGATTGGTCCCCTATCTCATTGGTCTTCTCCACTGATTCCATGTTAACACATTTCAAAACAAATTACTCTAAATATATATATTTTTTTAGTTGTTTAACCAGGAGTAGCACACTAAGCTGAAAGCTTTTTTACAAGAGTGACCTGGGAGCACAGGGAAGTTAAGTGACTTGCTCAGAGTCACACAGTATGCAAGTGGAAGCTGTGGGATTCAAAACCAGGTCTGGTCTGCTGGATGTCACCAGATTTGCAGCTCAGAGCCTTAAACCACTGCACTATACTGCCTCCCCTTTATGGGACTGCCATGCCCCCAAGAGCAGGACATGAGAAAAGGTACACCACCTCCCTAGATCATAGCTGACCTCATAGCTTACCTACAGAGTGTATGATTTGGCCTGGTCAAAAAATAAACGTAACCCATCCCCATAGCTACCGAGGTATCATCATCTCTGCAGCACCTGTACCATGGCAATAAGCTTGCCAAAGGTGAGAATTTTACATCTAACTTCCAGTACCAACATTGGTTACCTGTCTAAATTATGAAAGGCTGCCACAATCCCTTCCCCCTCCACTCCTTTGCCTGTCCTCAGAGTCAGTGACACCCCTGTCTCTAACCTCTGCTTCATCACCATAGAGATGTAATTCCTTTTCATCACCTGTACCTCCTCTCTCCTCTTTTCTCTCCTCCCTCTCCCCTTCCTCACCTCCCTCTCACCCCTGCCAGCCTGCCTGAGTGTCATCTCCTTCCTTCCCACTATTGTTTTTTTTCACTCCAGTAACTCCATCCTTTATCCCCGACACACTTCCCGCCCTTAATCCTTCCAAGGGTAGGAGCCCAGATGGCTGGGATAACAAGCTCCTCCATCTGACTGCTTCTGCAATCTCCTCCCCATTGGATGACCTCCCTAACCTCTCTTTCTGGTGTTCCTCCATCCCTGCTGACTGGAACACTGCCTGTACACTCCTCCTCCTCCAAAAGATGGTGACCCGTCAGGTACGAACAGCTACCGACTCATTTCTCTCTTCCCTCCAAAATACAGGAACAAATTATCTTGTCACAACTCTCTCCCTTTCTGGACTCCTCTTCCTTTTTCACCCAATACAAGTCAGACTTCGACAAAAATCACTGCTCCACCTGCTCAGGCTCACCAAATCCATCCATAATGGTATGGATCACAGCCTATTCACTTCTGCTATCTTCATCGATCTAGCCAAAGCATTCAGCCCTGTCTACCACCCAGTTATTAGCCAAACTCCAAGCTGCAAGCCTCTCTGACTTAGCCATCAGCTGTTCCACTCCTATCACAGGGGAAGGTCCCAAGCAGTCAAAAGTGGTGATCCCCTCTCTCCTCCCTGCCTGTATTCACTTGGGTCCCACAAGGATCTGTGACAAGCCCTCTACTGTTCTCCATTTTCCTTAATGATCTCCTCCTCCATGTAGCTTCTCTCATCCATTCACATGTTCATGGACAGTGGTCCATCTTCACAGCAGGCCCACAGACTCCAGCTGGCTTTGATCAAGATTCAGCCCTGACCACACACAAATCAGCTTTTCTCAATGCTAAGAAGACTGTCTCCATGTCCTTTGGCACAAGGCACCAGACTCCCTAGGCTCCCTCACCTTCCTACTTTCCATACCCTGGATGGCTACCCTGTGGAGGAGGTCACCACCTGTAGTTATCGTGGTATCTGGCTAGACCAGCACCTAAATGTTTCTGAACAAGTGGATGCTATAGTCAAAATGCTGCACCACAATTTGGTGCATTTTACAGGAACTGTGATGGTATCCCACCTCCAGCATACCATGCTATTATCCAGAGAATAATCCTCCAAATCTCTGACTATGGTGATGTGGTCTGCAGCATAGCCCCCTTCACTACCCTTGTCAGACTGGACACACTCTTTAACTATTTCTGCCATTACACTCTCGACTATCCTTCTTGGACTCACCATTGTTCTATATATATAAATCTCCCTCCTTTTCTTTTCTTGTGGACAGACACCATGCCCACTGTGCCAGCTTTGTGGGCAAATCTGGTTTGTTTTCCTACCCTCCTATCTCTCCGATGGCCCCGTTATAACCATACCATCAGAAGCTGAAATATTCGAACCCTAGCAGTCGCTTCAGTTTCCACAATCATCGGCAAAGTCACATTCAGCCATCGCTGCCCTAAAATCTGGAACTCCCTCACCCCAGACATTCACCATTCTCCCTCCTAAGAATTCTTTCAAACCACGTCAGTGGTCTCACCTCTCCCTCCTGCACTTGCTCTAGTTTTCCCTCTTGCTCTCCTATTACTTGTTTACAATTTAGGTACAGCTAAAATTTGGCACCTATGCTTCCACTCTAGGCATTATGCACAAATGCTTATAGCTAATATTGAAGTAAAAGCCTCTCCAGCCCCCTTGCGTATCATTTGTGCTGATGGGCTCCTCCTAACTAGAACTCCATCAAATACCTTCGGAGTGACACATGACCCCAGTTGGACCCAGGGAGTCATATCCTCAAATGTCTGTAGAACTGTGAACTGTAAATTGGGTTCTTGCCGATAGGGCCCAAAAATAACCTGACACCTGCTGCTCATCTGGCACTTGCTGAGGTGTACTACTTCCTCCCATAGCTATGGTCTCCACCAATTTGCCTGTACCTCAAAAGCTGCTCTTACTCGGTGGCACACAGGCTACAATAACATCTGTCACTTTACTGGCGCCCCGGTCTCACCCACCATTGAGAGCTCAGATAAACCAGGTTGGCTTTCCCGACCTATCACCTGAACTTTGGGCTGGGATGCCTCATGGGCAAAGTGATCAGAACCAGCACACCAGGGCTGGCACAGCTTCTCACATCTGACCCCTCCTCCTACCCCTCAGTTCCCAGAGTCTGGGATGCTAAAGTACCCCTCACCCAAAACCAGTATGGGGACAGGGACTTTGTTGCATGTGCCCTAGGCTCTGGAACTCCTTCCTGACCATGTTAGCTCCGTCCTCCCATCAGTGCTTCCGAAGTCCCTGTGGGGGCATCTGAAAGCTAGCCTCGGCGTGCAAATGTCCCAGCCTCCCTAGCCTAATTGTGCCCAGGAGCCCAACTGTTCTGAGGACCTGCCAATGATCTTTTGGTCATTTCTCGTGATCAATTGCTCTCTAGGCATCTGACTGCACTATGTATGCTCTAGACTACATATTATTGATTATATGTACTTTATCATTTCTGTCATAGCAGTTCAGTCTATACCTTACCGTTTTGTATTTCGATGCATTTGTTACTCTATGTAATTGCTTTACTTGCTGTTATGTTCTGATGTATCTGTATTACCTGTTGTACTCTCTCGGGAAGTTCCTGAAAATAGGCATATAACTTGTCTAGTGTACCTACCCGGTTAACAAAAGCTAAATAAATAAATAAATAAAACTGCTCTGTATTTGATCGCCAACATAGGTTTGTGGCTCGTGACTGTGCTGTATATGCATTGTCGATTGTTTCCTTGTCAATCAAGTTCTCACATCTTGCATGTATTATTCCCAATGTAATTTGTGGTTGTGTACCACTCTGCTCCATGTATGTTATGTATTTTGAACTATTGTGCTACCTAAGCCCCACTTGTACAAGTTCCCCTTCCCTAGGATGCATCTATAAATGAGCTCCCAGCTTAGTATTCCTGGGTGGTGAGCACTGAGACACCAAGGATCATTTACTATAATATGGAGACCATTTAAACTGTGATCAGGGGCGTAGAACCTTTACATGCCAAGGATCATTTTGGTATACTACTTGGGAGCATCATGATGGTGACCACAGGTACGGTCACAATATGCACCACTGTGTGCTCAAATTAATTTATTTATTGAAAAGTTTCACCAGGGTAGGTACACTGAACAACAAGTTGCTCATCTCCCGGTACGACCTGGGGGAGAGGGTGGTGGGAGTTACACAGTAACAATGCGTACACACAAAATACACAATAACATACAAAAACATAGGTTACAACTGAATTACACATTAGCATGAAAAGCAAATAATTACAAGGGTAGAGAAGTGAAAACCAGTCGCAGTGAGCTTGTGGTGAGACAGAGAGAGAGCGTAATGTAATAGCAAGTGTGAACCAATGGCCTACCACTATGCAGACTAAGAATAGCACAGGGTGTAAGTGAGAGTGAGTCAGCAGGGCATCAAACAGGATGTAGGACAAGACAGGGGGAGCTAAGGGGCAGGTGCAATTTTCAGAGAGGAAATTATGAAGAGCTTGATTTAATGAGCCAGGCAAGGAAGAGGATCGGGATATGTGTGGAAGAGCATTCCACATTTTGGGGAGACGATAGGGTGGGAGGCCTGTCCACTAGCTGTGGATCTCCAGGAAACAGACAGAGTTCTATGGTCATGGGCTCTTAGAAGTTGAGGAGGGTGGGTGGGGGGATTGGGAGAAGGAGGCAGGGAGGAGTGTACAAACAGTAACTTAGAGATGAGATTTGTGCAAATGATGCGGTCGCCTATTTGTTAGGTATGGGAAGGCTAAAGCTCGTTACAAGTGGCAGCGGTGGGTAAGATAAGGTGCATCCAGAGCAAACCGACAGAATAAGTTGAAAAGAGTATCCAGGTTGGCTAAGGAGGTGGCAGGAGCAGAGCAATAAACAACATTGCAATAGTCAAATACCCGGGAGGATCAGGTTTGGATCAGTTCGCGTCTTGCCAGTGGCGGAGGCAGGCCAGTTTCTATATAGCGCCCGGTTTGGGCGAAAGCTTTTTATTATGGTATCTACATGGGCTGAAAGGTGTAGTGTTGTCAATAGCCAAACGCCCAGATACCTGAAAGACTCGGTAAGTACAGTTGCTTCGTCGGGGTAGTGAAGGTAGGGGCAGAGGAGCCTTGACAGCATGACGTGTGCCAAAAAGTCATGGACACAGTTTTCTTGGCATTTAGGAAGAGTTGGTGAGATTGAAACCAGCTCGGATTATTGAAATCGCGTTGGAGCCTGGAGGCGACATCCAAGGTGAGGGCCCAGAGGAGAACAGAACTGTCATCAGCATACATATTTATAGAAGATGAGGTACAGCTGGATGGAAGATCATTCAGAAAGATGAAGAAAGAGAATCGGGCCTAGTATGGACCATAGGGGACTCCAGAGTATATGGGTAGAGGGGGGGAGATGTAGTGAGATATTTACAGACTGTGAGCAGTCATATGGGTATGTGCTGAACCATTTAATGGCATGTTCAGACAGCCCAGCTGATAAGAGAGTGGAGCAGGAGGGGTGGAAACCATGTCAAAAGCATGCAAGATCAATAAAAATGGCAGTGGTTGTCTGACCACAATCCATGCCTGTCAGGATCGCATCAGTGATTCAAAGCAGCGAGGTAGTAGTAGGTGATGTTTACAAACCCAGATTACATATTGGGTGAAGAAATTTCTATCTGAGAGGTACAAGGATAGTTGGTCAAGGACTAGATGTTCTTGTAGTTTGGCTAAATCAGGAGGAGATATAGGGTGGTAGTTCTCAGGGGAGGAGGGCGCACACACTTATGGAGAGAGGACAATAGCATGTTTCCACTCACACGGGCTTTTCGGCCGTGAGAAAGGAGATTGGAAAGAGCAGTAGTGGGGAGCAATGGCGAGAGCAGACAAGTTTAGTAACTAAGGTCAGTCCATCAGAAGACTACCTTTGCCGGGTTTAGGGCTTCAAGACAGCAACTCAGTTCTCAGAATTTTGGGAGGAAAAGCTATGAGGGGGGGCTGGAGGACTATAGTGCGAGAGAACAGGTTAATAGTTGGGAGGGCTTAGCAGGTAAGCACATGATGTAAAGTGTGAGTTGAAAACGCAGCATTGCTGGGTGGTCGGCAATGACAGTATTGTTTATTGGAGGGAGGAAGGGGAGCCTGTGGGGAGAAAAGTGGTGGATTACTTTCAGAATTTGAATAGGTTATTTTATTAGGTTAAGTAGGCTGAAGTAATCAGCTTGGCCAAGCAGTGGCTTTGTGCATTTGTTCTGAGGACCAGTAGCTATTTTCTTTTTCATCCGAAAGGGTTTTTTATTATTTATAAAATACAGTCTGCTAGTGGTTTAGTTTAGGCTTGGTGTACGCACTGCCTTCTGCCAGTGGTGGTTTTCAGGCGAGGATCTGTCAAACAGGCTCGCTTACAGAGATGATCTATATCTTCGACTGCTCTCTCAGGAGGGGGAGCTCCACCCTGCACTTTAACAGCCACCTGTAGGTGATTTCGGGCAGGGCTCAGGCAGTCACAAAGCAGTATTGCCTTTAATTGTATTAGCATCATGCATACTTGACGGCTCAGGATAAGTCAATAGAAACCCTCCAGTGGCAAAAAATCCACCAGCCTGCTGCAGTCGTCCCAGAGATGCTCAGTCATCTCTGGTGTAACCCTGTTTGACCCAGGTCCCCGAAATCAGCTACTGGTATGGGAGGCAGTGTTGTTACCACTAAGCCAAACTAAACTACTAAACCAGACTGTATTTTATAAGTAACAAAAACAGCACTTGATGAAAAAAGAAAGAAAATAACATAAAATAATACATAAAGATGTAGAATAAGATAGTCCATTTTGTTACTTTCTGCATCTTATGAGGGATCGGAGGGTTTTAGTCAATTAGGCCCCAGAAGGTTATGGGATGCTAAACATCTAAGAGTGCCATGTGGAGAGCATGGTTGAACAGGTACCATATTTTTATCAGCCCCAGATACTAATCTGACTGTGTATGTGCATATGTACTACTAAAACCTTGTAAATGAGGGATCCTCCTGCATACAGAGCAGTGTTGTATACAAGGTTTTGAAAGTGCTTAACAACTAAATTGTAAATTGTTACTGTTTCAAATCCTGCCCTCATTTGATCTGCCATCGCCCCAAGTGGCTTAAATCCGAAAGGTGGTGCCTCTCGGCTGGCCGCTGTTGGCGGGTGCTACAGCTCCTGCTGCCCTCCTGAACCGCTCGATCCTCACAGATCTGCCGAGCACCCCGGTGGCGCCCAACCAAAGGCGGTGCCTCCTTACGTCGCCCCGCCGGAACCTACAGCTCGCCGCCTCCTGGACCTACTGGATCAACTCTCTGTATTCACCGCTGCTTAAGTTGCACGGTGGTGCTGCGATTGGCTGCAGCTCCTTTGCTTGTATCTGATTGGTCAGCCAGCTAGTGCTCACTGATTGCGCCTTTTCATGGGTTCCAGTTCAGCCTCGCTCATTTTTCTGCCGTATTTTCTCCCTCCCACCCTCCCAGGCCCCCACCCTCCCAGGCTCTTTAAATACACGATGCCCACCTCCTACTGTCCTGCCCATTGGCTCTCCCAAAACCCTGTTGCCCACTGCCACTTCCTGAGCCAGTACAGCTTTCTCTGACCAGCCTCATCTCTGACCATACTCCTCTGTTTAAGATGCTGCCCACACTCACAGCACTTATTCTCCCCGCCACCTAATCTCACATCCTCCTGAAATTAGATGATATCCTCCCATCTACAATCAGGTAACTCTCCCATTGATATCCTGGTCTCACTCACCACCGCCTCTGCGCCTCTCGTTCAGCGCCTGTGTACATTGCCTTATATGGCTGCTTAGCCTGGCCACCCTTTGCTAATACCCAGCCCTAGCTTCCGACTGCAAACACCTGTTCAACAGAAATAGAAACATGGACTTGATAGATAAGACCGCTGGCCCATCTAGTCTGCCCATTTCACCACAGGATAGGCCGTAGATCCTGGCAACTAACAGCTTATTTCTTCCTACCTCACAAGAATTGCCTATGTCGTGCCATGATTTTGAATTCTCCCAGTTTTAGACCCTAAACCTCCTCAGAAGGCTGTTCCATGCATTCACTACCTCTGTGAAATACTTCTCACATTGCCCTGAACCACCCTCTATCTTTAAATTGTGTCCCTTGTTCTGCAAGTTCTTTTTCTGGTGATGCTACTGGACTTTGTTGATTCCACTGAGGTACTTAAAGTTTACTGTCCCCTCCTTCTTTCCTCACAGCATCTTTTGTCCTTCTCATATGGCTTCTTGCAGACCCTGCACCATTTTAGCTTCCCTCTGACACCTCATCCTGTTTATGTCCCTGAGATGGGGTTCCAGAACTGGATATTAGTCCAGATGGTCTCACCAACTGTCTATACAGGATAACAACTTCTGTTTTCTGCTGCTGATGCCTCCCCATACATCCCAGTATACCTCAGCCCTCCTACTGCCTCACATTGCTTATAACCTTAAGGTCATCTGATATGATTACCCCAGGCCTTTCCTGTTTTGTTGTTGTTACTCCTCATCCATTGTGTATTCTTCCCTGTTCTTGTTTCCTAGGTGCATTATTTTGCACTTTTGCATTAACTTAGCTCCTACTCTGACCATTCAACCTTGCTGTCTTTTCATCCTTTCCACGCCTCCTTGTGTATAATTGCTTTGCAGATCTTGTGTCATCTGCAAAGGCATATTTTCCTTCCAGTCCTCTGAATGTCATTGATGAAGATACAAATGGTCTACCTACCAAGAACCCTGGGTACCACTGAACTCTCTTCTTCGAGTGGACTCCATTTATAATTACCTTCTGTCCTGTTGTGTACCATTTTGTTTGCTCACCCTGGGACCCACCCCAGGCTGGTTATTTGACTGTTAATCTTTGTGTGGGACTGTGTCAAATGCCTTTTTAAACGGAGGCTATGTCACAGCCCTCCTGTCTACTACTTTGTACCCAGTCAAAGTTTTTAGATTCATCTGATGACCTCCGCCAGAACCCATGCTGTCTTGGGGTCCTGTGCTCCACTGGCTCTAGGTAGGCCAAAGCTGCATTATATTATTATGTCTCCTACTTTATCAGCTGGTGATAAATCGAACCTGGCTCAGCTCAACTCCTCCCTGCCAGACCGAGCCATCTCTAGCTCTTCCAAATGGCCTTAAACACACTACAATATACGTGGCTCTCCCAAAGTGGACTTGGCAGCCACTGGCGCTACATCAACCCTGATATAATAATAATTATCCAACTGGCTAAATAAAATCAGCAACTCATCTCTTACTCTCCTGGCTTCACAATATCGAGATGGACTGATTTGGGAGAGAGGTAGGTAGCCATCTAGTCTCCTCTTCCATCCATTTCACTCTTTTCTATACTTACCAAAGCTATGGCTCTGTTGTTGCAAATCTCGCCTTCTCCAAACCTATCTTTTGTGTAGCAGTGTTCTGCTGTCCTGGCTCACAACCATTGCTACTTCACCATAACCACCTTAGTTAGCCACTTTTGGTTGGTAATTATATATTATGGAGAGTTCATAAATTGACTACCATACCTAGCAAAGTGCAAATGTTATTGCTAACCCAACCCAAATTATCCAAGATCTGACTAGCTAACCACAAGACAGGAAACCCCTCATCGACTGAGTTCTTACACCTCACCCATAGGTCATTAATTTGGTACCTAGCAGATGCCTGAGGACCATTGCATGATCTCTTGTGCGCAATCACAAAGTCAAAGTCCCTATAAAACTCTCAAACCGATCTACAAATTCTGAACATTGACCCACTTTTTATGATTTGACCAACACTAATTGGGCACCTATATTGTTGCTGTAACTCAGATGTCGAGCTAACTACTCAGAGAATGATTCCTTGGTTGGAATCAACATGCACCATCACGCTGTACGTGTCCGTGAAACCACCTCCTGGATCTCCTAGAACTCATTGCTTGTCTATGGGCACGGATAGCCTGAAGCTTATAAAAGTACAAAGTCTTTAAAGACTATGAGGCCTACCTCAGAAACAAATGCACAAAAGCCACTGTTTGCCAAGGATTACCAGTTTCTACTTAACTTAATAAAATAACTCATCCAAATTTGGAAAAATCATCACTTTTCTCCTGGCTCCCTTCTCTCCTCCTCCAAATAAATAATACTGTCATTGGACCATCCTAGCAATGCTGCTTTCAACCTTTTTAGCCATGTGTTTACCTGCTAGCCTCCAACTATTAACCACTTTCTCTGCACTTATTGGAGTCCTCCAGCCCCACCATAGCTTTTCCTTCTGTACTTGAGAACTGACATGCTGCGGGCTTTGGTTCTCAAACCCGAGTAAAGGTATTCTCTGATGGACTGACCCAGTCAAATTTGTCTGCCTTGCCATTGCTCCCCACCACTGCTCTTTCCATCTCTGTTTCACTCTGAAATTCCCGTGAGTGGAACATGCTATTGTTCTCCCTCTCTCCGTATGGTTACTCCCTCCCCTGAGAATTACTGTCTCATTCTCATCCGACGTTAGCCAAACCACAAGAACATCTAGTCTGACCAACTATCCGCGTTTCCTGTGATAGAAATTTCTTCACCTAATTTGGTTCTTGTAAACATCACTTTACACCTCGCTGTTTTGAATCACTGATGCGATCCTGATAGTATGATTGTGTCTCATAACCACTGCCATTTTTATTGATCTTGCAAGCGGACACGGTTTCCACCCCTCCTGCTCCACTCCTCTAATCAGCTGGGCTGTCTGAAGTGCTATTAAATGTTTAGCACATACCATTTGACTGCTCACAGTCTTGGTGTCCATCATCTCCCCTCCTCACCTATTTACTCGAGTCCTCCAGGGTCCATACTTGGCCTGATTATCTTCTCCATCTTTCTGAATGATCTTCCATCTGTACTTTCATCTTAGATACATATGCATGCTTGATGTTACAGTTCTATTCTCCTGGGCCTCACCTTGGATGTCGCCTCCAGGTCTAATGTGATTTAAATAATGCTCGGAGCTGGTTTCAATCTCACCAACTCTTCCTAAATGCCAAGAAAACTGTGTCCATGATTCTTGGCACACGTCAGAAGCTGTCAAGGCTCCTTCTGCCTCTACTTCACTACCCTCGACGGGCAACTGTAATTGCTACTGAGTCTTTCAGGTATCTGGGCGTTTGGATTGATAAATATCTCACCTTCTCAGCCCCATGTAGATGCCATAATAAAAAGCTTTGTTCCAAACTTCCGCCTTATATAGAAACCTGCCTGCCTCCCACCACTGACAAGACGGGGAACTGATCCAAAAAATGGTCTCGGTTTTTGACTATTGCGATGTTGTTTATTGCCTGCTTCTGCCACCTCCTTAGCCAACCTGGACTCTTTTCAACTCTTTCTGTCGGTTTTGTCTGGATGCACCTTACCTTACCCACCGCTGCCACTTGTACCGAGTCTTGTGCTCTCATACCTAACAAATAGGTGACTGTCATTGTGCCTTCCATCTCTAAGTACTGGCTGGCACACTCCCCTCCCACCTAAATTCCCTAATCCCCCACCCACTTCTCTCAACTTCTAAGAGCCCATGACCATAGAACTCTGTCTGTTCCTCTGATATCCATCGCAGTGGACAGGCTCCCACCCTATCGCCTCCCAAAATGTGGAATGCTCTTCCTACACATATCCGATCCTCTTCTCCTCGCCTGGCTCATTAAATCAAGCTCTTCATAATTTCCTCTCTGTAACTGACCTGCCTCAGCTCCCTTTCTGTCCCACATCCTGTTTGATGCCTCTGCTGACTCACTTCACTTCCACCCTGTGCTATTCTTAGTCTGCATAGTGCAGGCCATTGGTTCACACTTGCTATTACATTATGCTCTCTCTCTGTCTCACCACAAGCTCACTGTGACTGGTTTTCACTTCTCTACCCTTATAATTATTTGCTTTCATGCTAATGTGTAATTCTAGTTGTAACCTATGTTTTGTATGTTATTGTGTATTTTGTGTGTACTCATTGTTACTGTGTAACTCCCACCTACCCTCTCCCCAGGTCTTACCGGAGACTTAGCAACTTTTTGTTCAGTGTACCTTCCTGGTGAAACTTTTCAATAAAATAAATTAATTTGAGCACACAGTGGTGCATATTGCATCTTGACCTGTGGTCACCATTTATGATGCTCCCAAGTAGTATACCAAAATAATCCTTGGAATGCAAAGGTTCTACACCCTGATCGCAGTTTAATGGCTCCAATTATTATAGTAAAATGATCCTTGTTGTCTAGTGCTCACCACCCAGGAATACTAAGCTGGGAGTCATTTACAGATGCATCCTGAGGAAGGAACTTGTACAAAGTGAGTAGGTAGCACAATAAGTTCAAAATACATAAATATAATATGGAGTAGAGTGGAATACAACCACAAATTACATTGGGAATAATACATGCAAGATGTGAGAACTTGGAGTGATAAACAAACAATCGACAATGCATATACAGCTCAGTCAGGAGCCACAAACCTATGCTGGTGATCAAATACAGAGCAGTTTTATTTATTTAGCTTTTGTTAACCAGGTAGGTACACTAGACAAGTTATATGCCTATTTTCAGGAACTTCCCAGGAGAGTACAACAGGTAATACAGATATATCAGAACATAACAGCAAGTAAAGCAACTACATAGAGTAACAAAATGCATTGAGTCACAAAACAGTAAGGTATAGACTGAACTGCTATGACAGAAATTGATAAAGTACATATAATCAACAATATATAGTCTAGAGCATACATAGTGCAGTCAGATGCCTAGGAGAGCAATTGGATCACGAGAAATGACCAAAAGATCATTGGCAGGTCCTCAGAACAGTTGGGCTCCAAGTACAATTAGGCTAGGGAGGCTTGGGACATTCGCACACTGAGGCCAGATTCAGATGCCCCCACAGGGACTTCCGGAACCACTGATGGGAGGAGGTGGAATGAACATGGTCAGGAAAGGAGTTCCAGAGCCTAGGAGCACATGCAACAAAGTCCCTGTCCCCCATAAGGGATCAGGTGAGGGGTACTTTTAGCATCCCAGGACCCTGGGACCTGAGTGGGTAGGAGGAGGGGTCAGGAGGGGAGAGAAGTTGTGCCAGCCCCGTGGGGGTGTGCCAGTCCTGATCACTTTGCCCACGAGGCATCCCAGCCCAAAGTTCAGGTGATTGGTCAGGGAAAGCCAACCTAGTTTATCATAAAGCTCACAATGGTGGGTGAGACAGGGGGCCGCCAGTGCAAAGCGACAGATGTTATTGTACATTGTGTGCCACCGAGTAAGAGCAGCTTTGGAGGTACAGGCAAATTGGTGGAGACCATAGCTAAGGAAGGGAAGCATTACACCTCTAGCAAGTGCCAGACGAGCAGCAGGTGTCAGGTTATTTTTGGCCTTATAGGCCAGACCCAATTTACAGTTCACAGTTCTACAGACATTTAGGATATGACTCCCTTGGTCCAATTGGGGTCAAGTGTCACCCCAAGGTATTTGATGGAGTTCACAGTTAGAGGGAGCCCATCCACACAACTGATAATGCTAAAGGGGCTGGAGAGGCTTTTACTTCAATGTTAGCTATAAAACATTTGTGCATAATGCCTAGAGGGAAGCATAGGTGCCAAATTTTAGCTGTACCTAAATTGGAAACAAGTATTAGGAGAGCAAGAGGGAAAACTAAAGCAAGTGCAGGAGGGAGGGGAGACCACTGAAGTGGTTTGAAATAATCCATGGGAGGAGATTGGTGAATGGTCTGGGGTGAGGGAGTTCCAGATTTTAGGCAGCGGTGGCTGAATGTGCTTTGCTGATGGTTGTGGAATTGAAGGACTGCTAGGGTTTGAACATTTTCAGTTCTGATGGTATGGCTGCTACCGGGGCCGCCGGAGGGATAGGAGGTGAGGAAACAACCAGATTTGCCCACAAAGCTGGGTACAGTGGGCAAGGTGTTCTGTCCACAAGAAAAGAAAAGGAGAGAGATTTATATATATAGAACAATGGTGAGTCCAAGAAGGATACAGTTGAGAGTGTAATGGCAGAAATAGTTGAAGAGTGTGTCCAGTCTGATAAAGGGTAGTGAAGGGGCTATGTTGTAGACCACATCACCATAGTCAGAGATTTGGAGGATCATTCTCTGGAGTATAGCATGGTGCTGGAGGTGGATACCCCCACAGTTCCTGTAAAGTGCACCAAATTGTGGTGAGCATTTTGAATATAGCATCCACTTGTTCAGAAACGTTTAGGTGCTGGTCTAGCCAGATACCAAGATAACTAAAGGTGGTGACATCTTCCACAGGGTAGCCATCCAGGGTATGGAAAGAAGGAAGGGGAGGGAGCCTAGAGAGTCTGGTGCCTTGTGCCAAAGGACATGGAGACAGCCTTTTTGGCACTGAGGAAAAGTTGATTTCTGTGTGGTCAGGGCTGAACTTGATCAAAGTCCAGCTGGAGTCTGTGGGCCTGCTGTGAAGAGGACCGTGTCATCCATGAACATGAGAATGAATGCAGACAAGCACATGGAGGGGGAGATCATTAAGGAAAATGGAGAACAGTAGTGGGCTTAATGCAGATCCTTGTGGGAACCAAGTGGATACAGGCAGGGAGGAGAGAGGGGATCACCACTTTTGACTGCTTGGGACCCACCCCTGTGGTAGGAGTGGAAACAGCTGATGGCTGAGTCAGAGAGGCCTGCAGCCTGGAGTTTGGCTAATAATTGGGTGGTAAACAGGGCTGAATGTCAAGCTAGATCAAGAAGATAGCAGAATGAATAGCTGTGATCCATACCATTATGGATGGATCTCGTGAGCCTGATAGGGGTGCAGTGATTTTATGGAAGTCAGACTTTGTATTGGGTGAAAAGAAGAGGAGTCCAGAAAGGAGAGATTGTGACAAGATAATTTGTTCCTGTATTTTGGAGGGAGAGAGAAATGACTCGGTAGCTGTCTGCACCTGATGGGTCACCATCTTTGGAGGAGGAGGAGTAACAGTGGCAGCCTTCCAGTCAGCAGGGATGGAGGAACACCAGAAAGAGAGGTTAGGTGAGATGTCATCCAATGGGGAGGAGATTGCAGAAGCAGTCAGATGGAGGAGCTTGCTATCCCAGCCATCTGGGCCCCTACCCTTGGAAGGATTAAGGGTGAGAAGTGTGTCGGGGATAAAGGATGGAGTTACTGGAGAGAAAAAAAAACAGTAGTGGGAAGGAAGGAGATGACAATCATGCAGGCTGGCAGAGGTGAGAGGGAGGTGAGGAATGGGAGAGGGAGGAGAGGAGAGAGGAGGTACAGGTGATGAAAAGGAATTACATCTCTATGGTGATGAAGCAGAGGTTAGAGACAGGGGTGTCACTCACTCTGAGGACAGACAAAGGAGTGGGGGGGAAGATTGTGGCAGCCTTTCAAAATTTAGACAGGTAACCAATGTTGGTACTGAAGTTAGATGTAAAATTCTCACCTTTGGCAAGCTTATTGCCATGGTACAGGTGCTGCAGAGATGATGATACCTCTGGAAGCCATGGGGGATGGGTTACGTTTATTTTTTGACCAGCCAATCATACACTCTGTAAGTAAGCTATGAGGTCAGCCATGATCTAGGGAGGTGGTGTACCTTTCCTCATGTCCTGCTCTGGGGGGCATGGCAGTCCCATAAAGGGAGGTATAGCGCAGTGGTTTAAGGCCCTGAGCTGCAAACTGTGACATCCAGCAGACCAGACCTGGTTTTGAATCCCACAGCTTCCACTTGCATACTGTGTGACTCTGAGCAAGTCACTTAACTTCCCTGTGCTCCCAGGTCACTCCTGTAAAAAAGCTTTCAGCTTAGTGTGCTACTCCTGGTTAAACAACTAAAAAAATATATATATATTTAGAGTAATTTGTTTTGAAATGTGTTGGCATGGAATCAGTGGAGCAGACCAATGAGATAGGGGACCAATCAGAGTGACTTAGGTCACGGCGCAAGGGGGTGAGGTCCAGAGATTTGAAGGAAATATAAGCAGTGTTTTGGTGGGGGGAGGGGCTTTAGTTGAATGAGAGGCATCAGAGGGTTGTGGTTATGGTGTCAAATCAGAAAAGAGGGAAGTCAAGAGTGGATTGCCACAGGATCCATCCTGACCTTTGTTCCTTCAATATGCTCATTAACAACGCTTGAGAATGAATCTGGGGCCGTGTCTCTTGAAGACTACCAAGCTCATGAGAGGCAGATAGTGATGGGGAGTAGGAAACTGCAGACTGACATGTAAAGATTAAAGAGGTGGTTCAAGGTTTGGCAGCTGAAATTCAATGCCAAAAAATACAAGGGTGATTCACTTAGGAGCCAAGAACCCCAGGACAGAGTACTGATAAGAGGGGTAGAGCTGAGCACTACAGGCTGAGAAAAGGACCTAGTATTCATTATTAATGACTTCTCAAACAACTGTTAGTACAGGGAGGCATCTAGTAAGGCAAATAGGATACTAGGATGCCAGAAGGGGTTCTGATAGTAGAAGAAAAGAGGTTTACTGCATCTTTATTGATGCTAGCAGGAGGCTGCACTGGGTATACTGTCTGAGTTCTGAACTCTTGAAGACCCCTACCTCAGGAAAGATATGACAAGGGTGATCAGGATGATTCAGAGCTGGCAGGACAGATCGTATGAGGATCTGCTCAAGGCACTGAACATGTTTCTTCACTGGAGACCAGACAAGAGAGAATGGATATGACAGAGACCTTCAAGTTCCTGTAAGGAATAAACAAGGTGAATGGAGAACTACTTAGCATGAGTAACAGTTCAAGGTTATGGGGGCACAAGTAGAGACTGATGGGAGGGAGGTTCAAAAGGATACTGGAAAGTTTTATTTTCCAGAAATGGTGGTGGAAATGTGGAATAGTTTGCCAACTGAGATGGCAGGCACCAAAACCATACTTGGTTTCAAGCATGGTTCTGACAAAGTGAAGGGTATAATGGTTACTCATGCTGATAGTAGTAGGGAGGAGGAACAAGGGAGTGGATAGTGAAGGCTATTACCCTGCATGGACAGTAGGTTCTGAGGTTTAATATGGGAAATGGGCAGATAGGATGTACCATTTTATGTTGATTATGCATAGTGCAAATAACATATTGCAGGCTGCTGGTGACAGTTGTTTGAAGATTTGCATCAACTACCGACACCCTTTATTAGCTGCAATCAGGGGCTGCCTCGTCATTGCAGTGTCAGCCATCTGCTGCAATGAGGGAACGACCCATCATTGCAGGGTGGGATGTAAAAACCCTGATATTGTTTGTGAACAGGGTACCAGAATGCCAACCTGTTCACAAACAGTATAACCCCCCCACCATGTTTATGTGCCAACGGGGTCCCCAAACCCCATCGGCATAGGTGCGCCATTGTTTCTGGTGCCGACAGGGGAGCCCACTGCTCGTCGGCATTCTGTAACAACCCCCCTTCTTTTATTCCTGTCAACGGGTGCCCAATCCCCATTGGCTACCGCTGCCCCCCCAAAAGAAAGCCATTGGTGGCACGCTGGGTGCCCATCCCAGCATGCCACATGTCCCTGTAAAGGGAAAACGGTCCCTGAAGTATTTTTTTACCTGCAAAAGGAAACGGTTTCTCGTGAGTGTCCGTGGCCCCCACCTGCAACCAGCACCAACTCACTGCGCACCTGCCTCCCCACACACCCCGCCACCCCATACTTACCTCCGAGCTTGGCGCGATGATCTTCAGTGAACCAGGAACACGTCTGCACTCTTCCAAAGCTGGACCGTGGAACTGAGGAAATGCGGTAAGCTGTCTAACTATAATAAATAGTGTTTTTCAACTTTAGTACATATCTCAGGCATTTTGGGATTTTTTCACCAAATTTTCAACATAGGGTTTTTGGACCCTCCCTCATGACCTCCTGAACTGTCAATAGCAGCATCGGCCCCGCGCGATTTCGCGTCACCGCGCCGAATCATCTTCAACGATTAATGAAATGACAGTGCCAGTGTTCACGAGGTGGGTCCCAAAAGCCCATGTTGCAAAATTTGGTGGAAAATCCAAAAATGACTGTTTTATTTAACGCGCGCTGTGCAGTTCTACCTACCGTCAGAACCTTTGTGAATTTGCAAATTTTCATGCCAGATTTTCAACATTGGCATTTTTCACACCCTCCTTGTGAACAGTACAGGTGTCATTGTTCACATCCTGGCAGAAATGTGTTTTCGCACTTCCGGCGCAGAATAGCGCGGTCGCTGTGGGAAATCAGTGTTTGGGACAGATTAAGAAAATGACAGTGACACTGTTCATGAGTAGAGGTCCTGAAATGGCTGTGTTGAAAGTCTGCTAACGATACTCCATAAAATGACTGTGTTACGAGTGTGTGTTGTGCAGTTTGCATGCACGCTCGTAACTTCGTGAATTTATATTTTCACTCCAGATTTTCAACATTGCCATTTTCCCACACCTACTTATGAACAGTGCATCCGTCATTTTTCCCATCCTGGCCGAAATGTGTTTTCGCACTTCCTGCCCAGAATAGAGCAGTCACTGTTGGAAATCACTGTCCGGGACCGATTAAGAAAATGACAGCGATACTGTTCATGAGCATAGGTCCCAAAATGCCTATGCGTTGAAAATCTGTGATAATAGCTCAGCAATGATCAGATTATAAGTGTGCGCTGTAATACTTTCCACACACCCTTGTAACTTCGCAGATTTGTAATATCTGCCAGATTTTCAACAGTGGCATTTTTTCACAATCTCCTGTGAGCAGTACAGCTGTCATTTTCACATCCTGACTGAAATGTGGTTTCACAGTTGATACACACAATAAAGCAGTCGCTGTGGTAAATCAGTGTTCGGGACAGATTAAGAAATGACAGGTGGCTGTTCATGAGCAGAGGTCCTAAAAGCTCTATGTTGAAAATTTGCGACTTAAATCTATAACATGACTGTGTTACAAGCGTGCATTGGAATTGTTTCAAGCACCCTTTGTAACTCGCGACATTTGTAATATTTTCACACCACATTTTCAACAGTGGCAATTTTTTCACACCTCCTTATGAACAGTACAGCTGTCATTTTCACATAACTCTAAATATGTTTTTGTACTCCTGCTGAGAATAGTACTGTCGCTGTGGGAAATCAATGTTTGGGACAGATTAAGATCAAACAAGTGAGAGGGGAGGACTGACTCAACTGAGCCTGTCGGGATCACAAGGGATTTGTTTGTGGGCAAAAGGCCCCAGTGCAAGAGCCCAGTACAAAATGGCAGCCTGCAGCACTAGGAGAAACAGAAAGAGAGAGAGCGAGTGAGGGAGGGTGAGTGAGTGAACTCACCGGAGTGCTGTCAAGCCTGCTGCAGATTTCTTTGTGGGCAGAAAAAGGCATCAAAGCAGGTAGGGGCCCAGTAGAAAAGGCCAGCCTGCAGCGGTGGGAGAAACAGTACGAGTGAGTGAGATGGGGGATTGAGTGAACTCAACAGATCTCTACCAGGACTGCTGTGGATTTCTTTGTGGGCAGAAAAAGGCACCAATGCAGGCAGGAGCACCGTACAAAAGGGCCTCTTGCAGCGCCAGGACAAACAGAATGAGCACGTGACAGAGGGAGACTGAGCGACCTCAACGTAGCTCTGTCGGGGAAGCTGTAGATTTCTTTGTGGACAGACAAAGGTGCCAATGCAGCCAGGAGCCCCATACACAAGCGCAGCCTGCAGCACCAAGAGAAACAGAATGAGTGAGTGACAGAGCAGTAGTGAGCGCAACAGAGCTGTATTGTGACTGCTGCGGATTTCTTTGTGGGCACAAAATGTGGCAACGGAGGCAGGAGCCCAGTACAAATGGCCAGCCTGCAGCACCGGGAGAAACGGAATGAGTGAGTAAGAGAGGGGAGTTAGCAAGCTCAATTGAGCTGTGTCGGGACTGCTTCAGATTTCTTTCTGGCTAGAACAAGTCACCAATGCAGGCAGGAGCCCAGTACAAAAGGGAAGCCTGCAGTGACAGGAGACACAGAATGAGTGAGTGAGGGAGGGGGAGTGAGTGAGCACAACGGAGCTCTTTTGATACTGCTGCAGATTTGTTTGTGGGCAGAAAAAGACAGCAATGCACGCTGGGGCCCAGTACAAAAGGGCAGCCTGCAGTGGTGGGAAAACCAGAATGAGTGAGTGAGAGAGGGGGAATGAGCGAGCTCAATGGAGCTCTATCGTGACTGCTGCACATTTCTTTGTGGGCATGAAAAGCCAGCAACACAGGCAGGAGCCCTGTACAAAAGGGTAGCCTGCAGTGCTGGCAGAAACGGAATGCGCGAGTGAGAGAGGGGGAATGAGAGCAAGCTGAATGGAGCTGTATTGGGACTGCTGCAGATTTCTTTGTGGGCAGAAAAAGGCAGCAATGCACACAGGAGCCCAGTACAAAAGGCCAGTCTGCAGCGCCTGCAGAAAAGGAATGAGCGAGTGACAGAGGGGGAGTGAGCAACCTCAACGGAGCTGTGTCAGGACTGCTGCAGTTCTCTTTGTGGGCAGGAAAAGCTGCCAATGCAGGCAGGAACCCAGTACAAAAGTGCAGCCTGCAGCAGTGGGAGACACAGAATGAGCAAGTGAGGGAGGGGGAGTGAGTGAGTGAGCTCACCGAAGCTTTGCTGGGACTGCTGTGGATTTGTTTGTGGGCAGATAAAGGCAGCAATGCATGCAGAGGCCCAGTACAAAAGGGCAGCCTTCAGCGGTGGAAAAACAGAACGAACGAGTGAGAGAGGGGGAGTGACTGAGCCAGCTCAATGGAGCTGTATTGTGACTGCTGCAGATTTCTTTGTGGGCAGAAGAAGGTGGCAACGCAGGTAGGAACCCAGTACAAAAGGGCCACATGCAGCACTGGCAGAAATGGAATGATCGCGTAAGAGAGGGGGAGTGAGCGAGCTCAACGGAGGTCTGTTGGGACTGCTGCAGATTTCTTTGTGGGCAGAAAAAGGCGCCAACAGAGGCAGAAGCCAACTACAAAATGGCAGCCTGCAACGCCAGGAGAAACAGAATGAGCGAATGAGATAGGCAGAGTGAGCGACCTCAACAGAGCTCTGTCAGGACAGTTGTGAATTTCTTTGTGGGCAAAAAAAGGTGCCAACACAGGCAGAAGCCCAGTACAAAAAGACAGCCTGCAGCAGCGAGAGACACAGAATGAGCGAGTGAAGGATGGGGAGTAAGTGAGCTCAACGGAGCTCTGTTGGGACTGCTGCATATTTCTTTGTGGGCAGGAAAAGGCAGCAATGCACGTAGGGACCCACTACAAAAAGGCAGCCTGCATTAGTGTGAGAAACAGAATGAGCGAATGAGAGGGGGGACTGAGCGAGATCAACGGAGCGCTATCATAACTGCTACAGATTTCTTTGTGGGCAGAAGAAGGCGGCAATGCCGACAGGGGCCCAGTAAAAAAGGGCAGCCTGCAGCACTGGCAGAAACGGAACAAGAGAGTGACAGAGGGAGAGTGAGCTAGCTCAACGGAGCTCTGTCGGGACTGCTGCAGATTGTTTTGTGACCAGAAAAAAGGTGCCAACAGAGGCAGGAGCCTAGTAGAAAAGGGCAGCCTGCAGCGCCAGGAGAAAAAGAATGGGCAAGTGAGACAAGGGGAGTGAGTGACCTCAATGGAGCTCTGTCGGGACAGCTGCGGATTTCTTCGTGGGCAGAAAAAAGCAGCAGTGTAGGCAGGAGCCCAGTGCAAAAGGCCTGCCTGCAGTGCAGGCAGAAATGGAATGGGTGACTGAGAGAGGGGGAGTGAGCAAGCTCAACGGACCTGGGTCAGGGCTGCTGCAGATTTATTTGTGGGCAGAATAAGCCACCAACACAGGCAGAAACCCTGTACAAAAGGACAGCCTGCACCCGCAGGAGACGCAGAACCAGTGAGAGAGTGAGGGAAGTGGAGTGAGTGAGCTCAACAGAGTTCTGTTGGGACTGCTGCAAATTTCTTTGTGAGTAGAAAAAGGCAGCAATGCACCCAGGGGCCCAGTACAAAACGACAGCCTGCAGCAGTGGCAGAAACAGAACGAGTCAGTGAGAGAGGGGGGAGTGAGTGAGCTCAACAGAGCTCTATCGTGACTGCTGTGGATTCCTTTGTGAGCAGAAAAAGGTGGCAATGCAGGCAGGAGCCCAATACAAGAGGCCAGCCTGCAGCGCTGGCAGACACGGAACAAGTGAGTGACAGAGGGGGAGTGAGCAACCTCAACAAGCCTGTGTTGGGACTACTGCAGATTTCTTTGTTGGCAGAAAAAGCCACCAACAGAGGCAGGAGCCCAGTACAGAAGGCCATCCTGCAGCGCAAGGAGAAACAGAATGAGGGAGTCAGAGGGGAGAGTGACCCACCTCAACAGAGCTCTGTCAGGCCATCTGCAGATTTCTTTGTGGACAGAAAAGGGTACCAACGCAGGAAGGAGCTCCGTACAAAACAGCAGCCTGCAGCACTGGGAGAAACAGAATGAGCGAGTGACAGAGGGCCAGTGAGCGAGCTCAATGGACCAACACAATCAACATTCAGCATTGACAAATGCTTGTTTTTTTATTGTGTCCAGAACTGACTGTGTGTGTATGTGTGTGGGGGGTTGATGGCAGGCTGCGTGTGTGCAGTTAAAACACGATTCCCAGAATCATTAACTAGCACTAACCACGCAGTGTGTTAACACTTGAAGAAAGCATTTAGTATACCTGTACACCTTACATGCATTAGAGTAACCCCCAGTTGTGGCGAGCAGCTGTTCAATTAGTAATCCTGTGCAAAAAAAATAGTGCCACATTAACAGGTTAGCACTGCACAGAAGAATGCTTTTTAAAATAGTATCAGCCATGCTTATCACAATAATAATAATAAATAATAATTTTATTTATATAGCGCCTTTCACTATATCAAGGCGCTGAACAGGTCAATAAAAGCTTCAACACGTAATACAAACATCAAAACCATAAAGATTATAAAATATATCATAAAAACATAATAAATTACAATAAAATTTCACACACTTTACAGTACATTTAACCTTCCGAGAAGGCCATTTTCCAAAGATGAGTTTTCAGTTCCTTCTTGAAAATCTCCATGGAGGAGCATTCCCGTAACCAGCATGGTAGAGAATTCCAAAGAGTGGGTGTGGCATGAGAAAATGCTCTACTGCCGGAGGATTTCAAACTCACTCTTGGAATCTCTAACAACCCTATGTCGGCCATGAAAGGAGTGATCGGGCCAGGGCAGTAAGGGAACCAGCAGGTCTTTCAGATAGGACGACCCTGATCGTGGAAGGGCTTTGAAAGTCAATAAAATGACTTTAAAGGTATCCGCCATCAGATAGAGCCAGTGCAGCTCGCCAAGCACTGGGGTAATGCGATAGAACCTAATTTGTCCCAGTCAAAACCCGGCTGTCGCGATTCTGCACAAGTTGTAGGGTGGCAGATTTCAACCCCAGAAAGCCCAAAGTAAAGGCTGCCAGTAGCTTCAGAGTGCACAATGCAGTACTAGTCTGTTACAGTGGTATGTGGACCCCCATTTTCAGATTAGTGTTGTGCACTCCTAAGTGCTGCACCTGAGATAGCACACAGCCACAGAAGATGGTGGTAAATGGCACTCCCTCCAGTGAGGAGAGAGTGACCAGTAGGGTGCCGGAGAGCTCAGTAATGGGATACGTCCTCTTCAGTGTCTTTATAAGTGGCATAACATAAAAACTGGAAGGGGAGATATGCCTTTTTGTAGATGACACCACAATCTGTAATAGCATTGATAGGTGCAGATGGAGATAATGAGTGGGGACATTAGAAAACTTAAAGAGTGCTATGGGACATGGCAGTTCGGGTTCAAAGCCAAAAAGTGCAACATCAAGCATCTAGGTACTAGAAGCCTAGAGGCTGAGTATAAAATGTAGAGGAGGTGCTTATGGTCATTAAGGAACCTTTATACATCACTGTGCTCTGTATGCAGGAGAGGATTGCTCATTTACATGGCTGTAGTAGAATATATGCACATGATCAGGGTAGCATCAAGTGATGCTGAATACAACACCGATCCAACCATGCTGTTCCCACAGTGTAATGTTTAGCTCTGCACGCTAACCTTCTGAAAATGGGGCTCTAATTGACTAAAAATCCTGGCCAATGCCTCCTAAGATGCAGAAGGTAAACATAAAAGGTATATCTTATCTATCTCTTTATGTATTGTTTTATCAAATTTTGCTTGCAAAACCTTTATCCGATTTCAAAACACTGTGATGTGACTTAAAATGTTTATAACAGACTAGTTAAAATACAGTTTGTTTTCTTCTTTTACCTATATGCTGTCTTTATTTACTTATAAAAACACAGTCTGGTGAGCTGGCCTAGCAGCTTGCTGGTGATTGCACTGCCTCCCATGCCAGTGTCCCAGTTTTGGGGGTGGACCTGAGTTGCACAGGGGTTAGCTGGGGGGGGAGATATGATTAATTATCTCAGGGAATGCTCTCCTCTCAGTGAGGGGAAGTCTGACCACCCCACTCTTCAACATCTACCTAGCTGAGGGGGGCTGGCAGGGCAGTGGAGTTGCATAAGGGGGAGGGTTCAGGCAGGCACAATGCAAGCATGTGTCTTTATATGCAATTGCATCATTCCATGCTTGGCTGCCCAGGGGATGAAACCAAAGGTAGAAACCCCCTAATAGCAAAATGATCCAACAACCTGCCGCAGATTTTGCACTGCTAACCAGTCTCTGCTCATATATGTGTCTCCTTGTCAATGGCCTTCCCCTTCCTGGCCCCAACAAGGGGGATGTGAGTGGGGGGGGATCTCAGAGCAAATATGTCCTGTGGATGGTAAGTGATTGGGCTGGAGATGTCAGTGGGCAAAGGGGTAGCAGGGTGACTAAGGAGATAAAAATCTCTATGGGAAAAAAAAGAAATAAAACACAGTTTGAGAAGCTCAAACCCCAAAACAGACTGTGCATGCCTCCTGTGAGGATACATGGTAAAGTTATTTAGTAAAAAAATGCAAATTATATGCATATGCCAGCTAAACTCCTGATGAAAATTGAATACTGAGGGATTGCAGCAAAAATATATATTTTAAAATAAAAACTTAAAACACAGTCCATAGAGTACAAACTAGCAATGATTTTGGCTTACACTTCCACAGCTCCTGAAGTGCTTCCCAAGCGTTCAACTCAGCTAAGTTGCTGGACTTAACACAGTAATTAATTACACATAAAACAAATCAACACTTTAACTTGGAAAAATGCATGCAGCTCCCTATGTATACAGGTATGTTAGGAATATCCTGTATTAGCTTCCTATACAAATGTGTTGTCTGACAGTAAATGAAGGCAGTACTTATTTAAAAGAATAAACTACAGCATTTAAATTAGTTTTAAAAGTTTATTGTCACATCACAATGGTCTGAAATTTGACTAAAGGTGTGCAAGCAAAACAAAAGGAAAACCCCCATAAAGAAGTAGAATAAGAGATAGCCCTGTTTTGTTTACCTCAGCTCTGCAGTTTTAGACGTCCTCTCATCAAGCTAGCAGCTAACTGAATGCAACAGGCAATGAGTTCAGCTGTAGGGCGTTCATGGGGGGGGCAGAGGATTGGTAGTTTCAGAACATAGTCCATTTCAGTATATAGTTTATTTGTTTCAGTATATAGAGTATTTGAATTTTTCAGTCTACAGTGTATGTGTTTCAATACATAGTGTATGTGTTTCACCATGTAGTGTATTTGTTTCAGTATATAGTGTATGCAGATTTTTCAGTGCATAGTGTATTTATTTCAACAGATATTGTATGTACTTCAATATAAAGTGAAGATGTTTCAATATACAGTGTATTTGTTCCAGTATATAGTGTATGTGCTTTTTTCAGTGTGTAGTATATGCATTTCAATAGATAGTGTATGTATTTCAATATACAGTGTATTTGTTTCAATATGTAGTATATGCAGATTTTTCAGTGCATAGTGTATTTATTTCAATAGATAATGTATGTATTTCAATATAAAGTGTAGATGTTTCAATATATAGTGTATTTGTTTCAGTATATAGTGTATATGCTTTTTTCAGTGTGTAGTGTATGCATTTCAATATATAGTGTATTTGTTTCAGTATATAGTGTATGCAGTTTTTTCTCAATATATAGTGTATGTGTTACAATCTATAGAGTATTTGTTTCAATAGATAGTTTATGTGGATGTTTTAGTCTGTAGTGTATGTATCTCAATTGGTAGTGTATATGTTTCAGTACATAGTGCATTTGTTTCAGTATATAGTGTATATGGATTTTCAGTACTCAGTAGGTGGATTTCAGTAGATAGTGTATGTATTTCACTATGCAATATAAGCATTTCACTATATAGTGTATGTGTTTCACTATATAATATATGTATTTCAGTATACAGTATATGTATTTCACTATACGATGTATATATTTCAGTAGATACTGTATGTGGTTCACTACATTGTGTATGTATTTCACTATATAATGTATATATTTCACTATATGATGTATGTATTTCACCATATAGTGTCTGTTTTACTATACAGCCAGAGATTCTGAATTATGTCCCTAACGGCTTGCCATATTAAAGCCTCCCTTTCCATGATTACAAAATGTACCGATGTTAATGTGCTGCCAAATGGAGAAACCAGGTGCATTGTAATCAGGTCCTCAATTTTTAAAGATTGCATTCCAACCAACTAAAATTTACAAACTAGCAAAATGGCACTTTAGAAAAACCGCCACATACATTATTTGTAACACGCCTTAGCAAAATAAGCACATTTACAAACTAACCAGTCTGGACTGTGTTACACCCACTGCCTGGGTGGGCAGCCAGCAATACATGTGACTTACAAATTTGACAGTGACTTCAGAAACATTATTTTTCAAAGGCCATAGAGAAATAAATAAATTTACAAACTAACCGGTCTGGACTGTGGGGCACCCACTGCATGGATGGGCAGCCAGCAAGCAACACCTGTGAATTACTGTACACTTCTGAAAGTGACAATGGAAACATTATTTATAAATGGCCAAAGTGGAAAAAAGTAACATTTACAAACTAATCAGTATGGACTGTGGTGGAATGCTCACTGCATGGGTGGGCAGCCAACCAGCAACACACTTGTGATTTACAAATCAGAGAGTGGCTATGGAAACATTATTCACTGAAGGGCAAAGTGAAAAAAAATTACATTTACAAACTAACAAATCTCTCTCTCTCTCTCTCTCTCTCTTACTGCCTGTCTGTCCTGCGCTGTGGGATGCCCACTGCATGGGTGGGCAGCCAGCGACACATGTGACTTACAATTTGTGACAGTCAGAAATGAAGCATTATTTATAACAGGCCATAGCAAAATAAATATATTTACAAACATTAACTAGACATTCTAAATAAACAGGACATCTTAAATCTGGGTTAAAAATAGCATAGAAACTGCTCACCTCTTTACAGGTAAAGGCTAGAAATCAGTAGAATTCAACATAGTAATGTTGGTGGTAGTTGTCTTCCTTCTCAACAGGTTCATGATGTATCAGGTAGCAGGCATTCCTCCTCACGGTAGGTAGTTTCTGACCTGCAAGGCTGCCTTTTTTGTAGCAAATTTTAATGTCCCCATTACTGTGCCAAACATTCTAATTGGCTTGTCCACAGTGATCACTTCCAATGTTATTGGCTCACTTGAATAGCCAATCCAGGGTGAAAGACAAGCAGTCAATCAAAAAGGTGCTAAGTGTGTGGGTCTATGCACATGGTTAGCCAACCCAAAGTCTATCCATAGTGGCCAATCATTATTTTGCTTAGCTGGTGGTCCTGTGTTGCTTTTGTAACAGTTTAAAAAAAGGCAAAACAAACTTCTGCCCAGGAAACCTTAATAAAACAGAAGAATAATTTAGATAGATAGATAGATATAGACAGACGGACGGACAGACAGATAGATAGAGAATAGGCAGACAGACAGACAGAGATTGTGTTGGTGTATTTATACAGTATTTCACTTTTGTTAACAAAGTCTGTGTGCTTTAGCTTAGACTGTTTCAGGAAAACATTAACATACAATATAGGATAGTGCATGAGTAACAGTTAACAGCAGGGCTATTCTTTCACCGAGTTGGTACTATGACGACGGATTACCTTGAGAGCGCAGCTCGAGAGGTAATCCATCGTCATAGTACCAACAAGGTGAAAGAACAGCCCTGCCGTTAAGTGTTACGCATGCACTATTCTTTGTAGTGTATTGTGGAACTCCCCCCTCCCCAAACATTACCACATCTTTCTTTTTCAAATAATTCCTTACTGAGGCCATGTGTGTGCCCTCTCAGTATGCCCTAACTGTCAGAGCGCTGCTCAAGAACAATGTGTGATATCCACACTGCAGCAGAACGAAAAGCCATTCTGCTGTCCTGCGGACGTCACTTTTTGTTTCTGCTGCACTGCGGACATCACTTGTGCAGCAGAACAACATTTTGAGGGAGATGGATTTTAATGAACAACGACGTTCCACAATACACTGTAATTGTATTTTGAATGTAAGCAGTAAGGCTCAATGAGAATAATGTAGTGTGATATATTGTGATATGCTTGCTTTGCAGAAACTGGGAACACCGTAAGAGGAGGGAAACCAGAATATCTAACTGTGTGTTGATCACACACACTAAATGCATTCAGCTGCTAATAAATAATTTTCACAACTGCATGCAGTATGTGTTTCCTTTGTGTTATTTTGTACTGTGAAAGTAAAGCTGTCCGATTCAATGCACACCACCTTTACTTCTCTTCTGGAGAGTCAGGAATGGGTCATCATGCATGCCACACAGCATATATGCTAATAGATAGATAGATAGATAGATACTGTAGATGGAAAGTTTATTTGTCTATCACTCCTTCTTGGAGGCTCGGAGCGCACAGCAATATTAAGAATACACATATTAGGGGGAGGATTACATGATGGGGGAGGGAACTGATGTTCACCACACAGGAAAGGGATTTGGGGATAATCATATCTGATGACCTATAAAGGTGACCAAACAATGTACCAAGACTGTGGGGAGAGCCAGTGGGATACTTGGGTGCTGGGGTGCAACAGCATTTTGAAAGGGATGGAATTCTATATAAAACAATACTTTACTATATACACTATAAAGTAGTAATTAATTAATAATAATACTGCTTTGCCTTGAACACAGTGCACACACACACACGCATGTGCACATGCATGAAACACATATATTTGCATGAAACATCTACATCAATGCTGGTGAAATGTTTTGTGAATGTAATTATTTGAATAAAAATTATGCCCTCCTGGGCAGAATGATTTTAAATAAATATATAAAGTCCCTTTAATTACCTCCAGTAGCTACTCAGGGATCGGTCCTGTTGTGGGTGGGAAACTGAAATCATTTGGGGGTGGAGCAAAGCAGATCATATAGCCCTTATGGTAAAACATTAATTCATACAATCTAAGGTATCTTCTGGTGTCTAAGCAGAGTACCAAGGCTGCAGGGAGGGTAAGTGGCATGCTGCAGTGCATAGGCAGAGGTATAACCAGCAGAATGTGGGAGGTCCAGAGAAGGGTGACAAAGATGGTGCAGAGCTTGTACCAGAAAACATATGAGAGGGGAGATTAAAGGACTTCAATATGTACTTACTGGAGGAGAGGAGGGAACGTGGAGACATGATAGAAACATTCAAGTACCTTTAGGGCATAAACAAGGTGGTACTGGGAGACATCTTCCAAGATAGGAGAACAAGAACGAGGGGGCATGATATGAAATTGAATGTCTGGCAGGTTGAGGGGAGATGTGAGAAGGTTTTTCTTCATGGAGAGGGTGGTGGACATATGGAATATTCTGTGTAACAAGATATGTAGTGTAGCTAGACATCAAGTGAGAGATATACAACCAGACACATAGATGGAAAGACAGACAGGCAGTGAGAGAGAGAGAGAGAGAGATTTTTTTGACTTTAATTATTTGTATACATATATAATTTATTATGACCTCTGGGGCATAATCCTTGAAAAGATATCAAGTCCTGCTATGTACCTCTGGTGGCTTTTGTGGTCTCAGTCCTGCTGTTGGCCGGGAAACTGAAATGATTAGGAGGGGTGCTGACCGGGGGCAGAACAGGTTTTACAGCTCTTGGTAAACCAGCAATGGTGATTTTACTGTTATTTAATATTATGTAATCGGTAAAAGTATGCCTTAAATTAGGGCTTTAGTAACTACTTTAATTACTTTTACTTTTAAAAATCAGCATGGCCAGCAACAATGACAAACACATTGTACACCTGTAAAGCATGCACAGTAATTAAATATCAGGAGCATGCGGCAGACCAGAGATGTGGGGGGGGGGGGTGCTGTTTATGTTTTTTGTATTTTTCTATTCACCCATTAACTGTGTAGCCAGACCAGGGAGATTCATTTCTTTATATTTATTTATTTAAAAAAAAATACCCAGCAACTAGATACAGCTTCAGACTGTCAGGGAGGTTTCTGTGTGTGAATTTTTATATTTAAAAAAGGAATGCATTGCCATCCTGTTGACGCAGGCTACAAGAAAGTACCTGAGCACCTCCCAGCCTTTATTAATTAATGAATTCATTAATTAAGTAATGCATGTATTTAATACATAATATTCTTAGTGCTAGGGATGGAACTTGGGATTCATTACTGAGCCTGTAACTAAGACCCTATAGGCAGGATTTTCAAACCGTGGTGTGGTCTTGCATCCACCCTGTGCCACGGGACTTAGGTTTTGCCAGTTGCGCCACACCACATTGCCACAACTATGCCTGATTTTCCATTCCTGGGTGTAGTTGTGACACTTTTCATGATTTACGGCAGCTTGTGCCAAATATCTGGTGCAAGCTCCGTATTAGAGGCCCCAGGGGGTGGTGCAGGCTAGACCACATAAATGAGGTCTTAGGACCTGCGGATGGTGCAAGGGATAGAAAATCCCGATTGCTGACAGGAGAATGCTGTAAGCTCTGTGCCCCATGTGATCAGTGCACCAGGGGCTTGCAGTATTCTTACCGATTCGAAAATCCGGCCCAATGTGTCTCTCTGAAGCTCAGTGGGAAACCACACAGATGTTTTATTTTCAATGAAGCCCCCATTGCTCCAAGGGGTCTCTGACCAGGGACTCGGGTAGCAAAAAAAAAAGTGCCCACTCCTTGCTGGCATCCACACTGGTACAGGCATTCCTAGTGCAGCCAGATTATATATTTAAAAGAAAACCTAAACCTGAGCTGGGCATTAATTTCTTCTTTAATACATTTGCGATTTGATGTTTCTATTTTGTCTCCAACAGGAGCAGGACAGAGTTTATTTCTTGTTTATTATATTTATTTATTCACATATCATTATTTGTGTACTTAAAGTCTTTGTGGGCAGAGAGTTTATATGAGTGAATACTGGATGTGTGTCCTGAAAGCCCCTCCATGGCAAGCTCTGGGTTTGGGCACCGTTCACGGAGGGAAATTCAAAGTCTGAATTTCATGTAAAAGCATCTGTGCCTGGGGGGGACTCCAAACTACTACAAGGGCTGCTGGTGTTTTGTATATATAATTTTCTTAATAGTTGCTTTATTTTCCAGTCTCTATTAACAAATTATATATCATACCATGTCCCTGTAAAGCCTGCACAGATAAGAGCATTAGGGGAGATTGTTTTCCTTTTATTTTTTCACCCCCCCCACTGCATTGTGTGTCCCAGTCAGATGTTTATTTTTATGCTCAGTCTTTCTGAAACTAATTCTCACAGCAACAGGATTGAGCCCCTGGATAGCCCGTTATGTGATGTGCTCAACTGAGTTCAGCAATTGGGCTTGTGGATCCACATTAGTATTGTAATAAGAGGTAAAACTGTGGAGCACAATTCAGTATTTCTGTATTTATTAAGCTATTTAGGTATGTATTTAATAATAATGGTCCCTATGCACTAAAGTATGGAGTGGCTATGTGCAGTGCAACCATTGCACATAGCCACTCCACACTCATTGTGCCCACCCCCCCGTGCAGGATGCACTACATGGAGTGCACAGCCCCTATGCACCCGATCCCCAGCCACACAGACAGAAACACACCAGGGGCAGGCGGGGGTCATACCAGCACCACGTGCCATGCACAATGGCACATAGTGCCATCCATAGGGGGGCAGAACTGTCCACAGGATACAGCAGGGGGAACCATGCCATAAGTGCTTTATGCACTGTGGTGCACGCAGATACCCACCAGGTCCATCTATCATGGTAAAGCCATCACCCATCCCCTGTGCCCACCCATCCACCCCAGCACATAGCCGTGGCTTCCCCCTGTCACTGCAATCCCCCCTACAAGAGTTGACACCAGCCCCAAGAATGCAGTACCCCCCAGGCTCTGCTGTCTCAGCCACATACATTGCCACACACTCCCCCTGACCTGTACTGGTCACCCCATGTAGAGATGCCCCTGACATAACAGACAGTGATCATATGCACCGCGGGCTGTGGTGCAAAGGACACCCCCTGCACCGTCCATATGCTGGGAAGCCTCCTGTAATGGGCACTGTCTGGCCAGCTTCCTTGGGCCCCCATCCACAGGTCCCATCCCCCCAACCCTCAGTCTGTGGCTTCCCGACTCCCCGTGGCACCGACAGCCTCACCCATACCTGCATATTCAGTGTCACGGCTGGTCGGCCAGCACCACAGCCCTTCGCACACTTCCTCGGCTGCCAGCTGTCCAAGTGATGCTGGGAATGTGCAGCCTAGGTATTGGGGCATGTTCCCAGCAGCACATGGATAGCTGGTAGCTGAGGAGGTGAGTGAAGGGCTGTGCTTCTGGCTGTCCAGCCGTGGCACCAACTATGCAGGTATGGATGACAATGTTGGTGCCGTGAGGGTGGGGGGAGCCATGGATTACCAATGAGGGTCAGAGGGATGGGACTGAGGGTCAGGCATGTGGGACCAGGACACATGCATGTTTGGGGACCCTTGATGGACACCAGGAGGGGGGGCCCATGATAACCACTAGGACAGGACAGCAGTGGGCAGGGGAGCTGTCATGGCACACACTGGGAGGCCATGTTTTGGGGCAGGGAGCACTTCATTCACCAGAGGGCTGGGGTGGCATGTGTGAGGGGAGCTTGCTGAATGGGTGCCAGGGTTGCCAACAGGGCATTATGTGCAGCTAGACTGCTAAGGGGCATGTGCCCTGACCCCTCCTGCCCCAGTATGGACATGCACAGAAGCCAGGGGTCAGTTTCTGGACCTGGGAGATGTTTGGCAGGGGCTACTGTCCTTGGATTCCAGGTTCTAGCCTCCCGCACCCACCCCTTGAGATGCCTCAGTGGCTGCTATGTGTTGGAGGAGAGGTGCAGCAGTGCTCAGCCCTGGGGTCTGCCACCAGAGAGTGCAGGGCCACACAGGTCTGGGTGTCCGCTGGTGCTATTCAGGCATCTAGACTCATGCTCTGTCATGCAAGGGATCCACACGGGACCAAGGACAGGCATCTGATTGGATGCCCGGCTGGGTCTGCGACTCCGCCCCTGGCTGCCCAGCAGAGTCCTGTGCGCTGGATGAGGCAGAGCTGTGGACAGGTGGTGACTAATGGCGAATGCTGGTTGTGCAAACTTGTCCACAGGTGCAGAGCAACATGGGTGAGATATGCGCCTCTGGCGCGTATTTCCCGCCCGATGTTGCATAGGGCCCATTATGCTTAGTGTTAGGGAAATGGGATGCTTTGCTTAAGTTCACGTTCCTCTGTGGCACTCTGCAGCTATGTGGGAAATCAAATAGATTTTTTATTTTACATAAGGCGTTGCTCCCTGGGGACTCTGACATGGGACTCGGGCAAACAAAATCTCCTCCCCTCCTTCTGGTAGTGCAGTGTACTGGTAAATGGTGCTCCTGTCAGATCCGTGTTGTTCCCTGGACACATTACTGTTGTAAAAGTAATAATTGTAATAACTTTTATAAGGAAGCACAGTGGTGGGGCATTTTAGTAAATTAATAACTTGCTGTGGTCCCAGCTAGGAGAGGAGGTGATGGATTAGGGGAAAAAAACATCGCCCATTTCAGCAATCAGAGGGTAATTTTATATTTATTAATTAATGTATTTATTTTATTGTCTGCGTAGTGTTCAGGATAGAAATTGCCTGTTAAATGCTGTAAACCCAAGGACTGTGCTCTCTGAGGCTCGGGGCTGCGGACCACTATTGGTGGGAAAGAAACATTTTATGAATTTGCATAGAAGCACCCTTTGCTCTGGGGGGGGGGGTGGCCTCCGACCTGGGATTCAGTGAAAAAAATGAATAGGGACTCACAAGGAGGGAACAGTATCTTTATGTATTACTTCTATTTTCAACAGTTGGAGCACATTTCTACATTTATTAATTAATTTATTTATGTAACACACAGTATGTATGCCTAGTACTAGGGACCTGAATGTTGAAGACTTGCTGCCTTGCTGTTAATTTTTGTGATCCCCTCCATAGCTCTCTGGCTCTCAGCGGGAAACAAGTACAACACAGAATGTAAACTATACATTGAATCCTCCTTTGCTTCCACTGGGACTTGGGGGGGGGGGAATCTGCTCCCCTCCTCGCGCTAGTGCAGTGCACTGGTCAATGGTGCCATCCCAGGACGAATGCCCCCAAAAGATATGAAATAAATAAAAGTACTATGCCCTCCACGGTGAGCTCTGCAGGTGTAGAAGGCTGATTCAGTACCAACTGAGCCCCTGCCCAAACTTTCTGGTGCGGTGGGGCTTCAACATGGGACTCGGTGAAACAAAATTAATCAGGGCTCATCAGTGGCAGTGGTCTCCGCCAGGAGAGGTGATGGATTGGGTAAAAAAAAAAATCAGCACAGTGCTGTTTCTTGAAGAGAAAAGTTTTCTGAATTTGTACAGAAGTCCCTGTTGCTTGCAAGGGGCTCTGACCTGGGACTCGGTGAAAAAATTAATAGAGCCTCACCGGGAGGGAACAACATTTTTGTATTTTCATTTATTTTATTTATCTATGATTATTATTAATCCTTTGCTGTCCAACCTGCTAATTGCCTTGGACTGGACTAGGAGAGGGGTGTCACAGAGAGGCAGCCATGGTCCCCTCTAGGAGAAGTGATTGGAGAAAAAATTAGCATAGTGCTGTTTCTATTAATTAAATTTAATTGATACATTAATTTAATTTTCCCATGAGCACTCTTTCAACACATATTCCCTATTCAGTGCTGAGAATGTGCTCTCCAGGGTTCGGGGCTCGGACCTTCTAGTTGGGTAAAATGAATAATGAAATAAAGAAAGAAATTAACTAAATCATGTGCCCTACTGCAGTTCAATTCGTTGTGGGCAGAGAAGTCACAATACGGAATACCGATTAGCCCCTGAAAGCCCCTCCATGGCTATTTTTACAGCTGCGTAGGCAGAGCTTGCAGCCGTCTTGCAACAGCTCAGAAAAATGAGCTACCAAAACAGGCCTTGGAACGTTTCCAGTGCAGTTTTGGAATGATCCTTCCTAAACTGCATACCAGTTAGTAGCGCTCCGCCACAGCCGCACACACCACTGCTCCATCGGTTGCAAACGGCGATCTGCAACAGCTTCCATTGGACTTTTGGAAGCAGCTTTCCAGCCAGCCGGAAAGCAAATTCCTCAGCACCCGCGATTGCACACAGACCAACAGCTGCACTATTTTGGCCATTACTTCTGTATTGCAATGCGTGAACTGCGCATGCGCATGCACAGTTCTGTGGGTGCCGCCATGTTGGGAACGGCACAATGCCATTCTTTGTAGTACAATCCCTGAAAATATTATGTCTCTGAAACACAGAAAACAGTCCCTCATTGTCCCATTGACTGCGCCCATCCCCACATTAAGCCCGACATCGCGGTGCCCAATCCCCATGTTGGCATCCTGTCCAACCCCCTTTCCCATTCATGTGGCACACTGGGAGCCCACCCCAGGATGCCAAAATGTGTTCTTTGTTGTTTTCTCCTGTAAATTAGAAAACAGTCCCTCGTTGCATTCATGTGACACACTGGGAGCCCACCCCAGTGTGCTGAAATGTTTTTTTTTTTTTCTCCTGCAAATTAGAAAACAGTTCCTTGTTGCGTTTTTTTCATCCCTGTAAAACTGAAAACGCTCCCTCATAGTTGCAGTCACCCTCTCACTGAGCACCCACCTCCCCACATCCCCCTTACCCCATACTTACCCCGGATGTCAGCGTTGTCATCTTCTCTGGACCGGGACACGTCTGCACTCTTCAAAGTCCAACCGCAAATTGAAGAATCAAAGGTAAGCATCCTATACAGCCATTCAATGGGATTTTCAACTTATGCTAATATCTCAGCCATTTTTTGGAATTTTTGGCCTAAATTTTCAACATGGGGTTCTTGGGACCCCACCTCATGAAAACTGTCACTGTCATTGTGTTACTCGGTCTCAAAAGGTGATTTTGCGGTCACTGCGCAGTATCACCTTTTGGGACCAGTTCACAAAATGACAGTGCCACTGTTCATGCAGTGGGGTCCCAACAAGCCCATGTTGCAAATTTGGTGACAAAATTCCAACAAATGACTGTGTTATGAGCGTGCGTTGCACAGTTTCTACCCACGCTCCTAACACCACCACTTTTTACTATTTTCACTCCACATTTATACAACTGCTATTTTTGCACACCGCCTTCAAATCAGTATAGCTGTAATTTTTCACAACCTGCTCAAAATGTTTTCGCACTTGTGCGCACAATAGCACTTTTGCTCTGCACAATCACCTTTCGAGACAATTGAACAAAATGACACTGACACTGTTCATGAGGAGGGGTCCAAAAAGGCCATGTTGAAAATTTGGTGCAGCACCTCCACCATATGGCCAAGTTATACCTAAGTGTTGACTGATTTCTATGCATATGTGTAACTTATGTCACTTGGTAGTGCTTCACAGCCCTATCGGCTCTGGCCATCATATTGTGTGTCGCATTCACACGCATTCAGTGGCAATTGTTCCCCTGAGGCAGTGGCACTCCTACAAGCATGCTGCAGCTGTATGGGGTCTGGCAAGAGTTTGTTTTTCTTTGTTGTTGCATTTTTACTGCATTCTAGCCTTACATCCCCCAACAACTGGATCGCGCCCTGGGGAGCCCGATTGCGGCTCTCATACTGAGTGATTCAATTGTCCAAGAAGAAGAAGAACTAAACACAGTTGGGCATTAATCTATTGCTTTATCAGCCTGTGTTATATTTATTTATTATCATGGCATTAAATTATTTGAGGGCAGAGAGATCACAACAGGAAATACTGAATTTATTTTATTTTGTCTGCCTACATGCATCTTTCCCAGCCAGGGCTGCATTAACAGATGTAAAGCCTGCACAGACCAGAGCAAGGGAGATTATTTTGCCAAATTTCTCACCTGTTAAATTCTTTGCACTCCCCGATGGCTCAGACCTGCTATTCTGGTATAATGAATAAATAAATAACTAAATCAAGAGCTAAATAACAAAATAAATCATGTGCATGGGGGCAAGGGAATAAATATTCCTATCTGGGCTGAAAAAACAACAGAAATTAATAAATGAAGAAATAAAGAGCAACTGAGAACCCAGCAGGGCTTCCTTTTCCCTTTTTTAACTCTCTCCAGGGCACTGTATTTTTATTTACTCACACAGTTCAGTGGTTATTTAGTTGTTTATTTATTTAAAAATTACTTAGTGCAAGGGACCGAACTGGTGCTTGATTTGTGAGCCTGGCAGTAAGCCTCCGGGGCTTAGGCGGGAAACCACTGAGATACCGTGTTTTCAGGGACACCTTGTTTTCTCCAGGGGTGCTCTGACCGAGAACTAGTGGAAAAAATTATGTTCCCTCCTATATGGCAAGCTCACTGATAGGGCCATGGTGGCAAGGGAATAGATATTTTTTCCTGGGCTGAAAAATACAGAAATTAATAAGTTAAGAAATAAAGAACCACTGAGAGCACAGCAGGGCTTCCTTTTCCTTTTTTTTAATTTCTCTCCAGGGCACGGTATATTTATTTATTCAAATAGTTCGGTGGTTATTTACTTGTTTGTTTATTTATTTATTTTAAAATTTCTTAGTGCTACGGACAAAACTGGTGCTTAATTTGTGAGCCTGTAAGCCTCCGGGGCTGGGCCGGAAACCACCGAGGTGCCTTGTTTTCAGGGATACCTTGTTTTCCCCAAGGGGTCTCCGACCAGGGACTAGAGGAAAAAATCATGTTCCCTCCTATATGGCAAGCTCACTGGTAGGGGCATGGCAGTGGCAAGGGAATAAATATTCCTTCCTGGGCTGAAAAAAAAACCAAAATTAATAATAAGTGAAGAAAAAAAGATAAATACTGTGCCACGTTGGGAAACTGGGCTACAGGTATGGAATAATAATTAAGTACCTGAGCCCATCAGCAGCTTTCCCATAATCCTTCCAGATATTGGGTGGTCTCTGGCAACATTATTATTTGCACAAAATGTAGTAATACCTTAAATAAGTCTGTGCAGTGTGCCATTTTATGATGGGCTGTCTGGAAGGAGCACCAGAAAGCCGCAGGGGGGACTTGGGCACTTAACCCTTCTTCCACGACAGTAGCAGAGCTCACCAGGAGGGCACGGTATTTTTATTTATTTACTATCCTTTAGGCCTGCCACTGGGGATGAAAATCAACATGATGGAGCCAAAGAGAGCCCAGCAGTGCTTCCTTTTCCTTTTTTTTTCTCTCTCTCTCTCTCTTTCTCCAGGGCAGAGTATCTTGTATTTATTCATTACACTCTCCTGGCCACATTGGTATTTTAACTAGAAAAGGCACCCTGTGAAGCACAGTTCAGTGTTTATTTATTAGTTTATTTATTTATTCACGTATTTCTTTGCTGTCATTACTATTCCTTGTGCTGAAAGGGACTTAAAATTAATTTCTGGGACTGTCAGCCCCTCCATGGCTCTCTGGTGCTCCAGATGTGTTATTTGCCCTGACTCCTCCTTCCCTGCTCACTGGAGGCTCCAACAGGGGACTGGGGGGGGGGGTCATTTCAGCAGGGGATGTCTGGAGCTCCTGTAACAAAATCATGAGAATGGCGCCACAGAGAGCACAGTTGGGCTCAGTCTCAGTTATTGGCCAGTTGCCGCTTGTGGATCTCTCCTGAGCGAATTAATTTTAGCCAAACAGTCAGGAAGTTGGGCACTAATTTAATTTTTAATCCATGTGTGCCTGATGCCACCAACAGACACCCTGGTCCCTGCTATGAGGGTACATGATGGATGGTTTTTGGTTTTTTCTCTGTCTGGAGCACAGCATTTAATTTCTTGGCTGCATAATTTTATTCTTTATATCTGTGTTTGTGTAAATGATATAGGGTGGTTACAACCAGAAATACTGCCCAACTCCTGAAAGCCACTTTGTGGCCCAGTACAGGCACTGGTGGGTGGGGAAAAAAATGTTTAATTTCAACTGAGGCATCCCTGGCTCTTCATGGGCTCCAACCTGCTACAAGGGCTGTTGGTGGTGCATATTGTATTAACAGCTACATTGTGAGCCCCAGAGACAGAGTCAATTTGGATGTTAGCCCTTTTTTCTCCTAATAATTCCCCAATGTCCCTCTGGAGCCCCGGTATCAAAAGCACAAGAATGAAGCTTTGTGCTGCATGGGACTTGGAATTACATGTGTGTTTTCCAGGGTTGCTTTAACAAATGTGGTCCCTGTAAATGTAAAGCCTGCATAGACCACAGCAAGGGAAGATTATTTTTTTTAACAAGGAGTTCACCTAGTTGGATACTAAATAATGTATTTTGTGGCTGGCCTGGTGGTGCTGAGGGTTGAGGCCCTGGATGCCACACCTATCGCCACACCAGCGACCTGGGTTTGAGAATAGACTCGGGCTGTCAGGGGTCAGTAGGGGAGGGTGAGGATGGAGCATCCCACAATGGCTCTCCTCTCTCTGGGGTGGGTAAGAGGGTTTGCGTCACTCTGCAGCGGTTCCTGGCGGCAGTCAGGATCACTGTAAGAGTAGCACACAGATGAGAATTGGAGCATGGCGGACATCTGCACGTTAGTATGCTGACATCACTTCATGTCCAGCTCCAAAGGGGTGAAAATGGTGGAAAAATTGTGGGGCGATCATGGTGGCTGATGGCCGTGCACCACACCCCTGGACCTAGAGAGAGGCGCCTCCCTGGTAATGAATCCGTGTGCCCATGGGGGGCACTCTGCATGCCAGCCTGTGTGGGAAAGTGAGTCGCTGACCAGGCTTGGGTCTGGGGTGCAGGTGCCAGTGGCTGGATGACTGCCAGCTGCTCCACAGTAGGAGGAGAAATAGTTTCATAAGTTTCATAAGTTAAGTCAAGCTTTGGGACTTTCGTCCATAATGCTCGCCAATTTTTTATTTTTTATTTTAAAACATAGTAGTCTTATCATAAAGATATTTATCAAGTTGGGATTTGAACATGTCCATGCTAGTACTCCCTACCATGTTTATCGGCAAGCAATTCCATGCAGATACCACCCTTGTAGTGAACCAGTGCTTCCTTAAGTTGGTATTCCATTTAGGCAGTTCTAGTTGCATACAGTGCTTACGAACGCTAGACCAGCCTGCTCTATATGACATTTTTAGATCTTCTCTTAGTGTAGCATCTTGTGATATCCTAAACATCATACAAAGATCTCCTCTTAGTCTTCTATAGCCTAAGGTGTATGAATTGAGTTTAGTTAATCTCTCATTGTAGGACAGATTTTTTAAGGTTAACACTGATCTTGTCGCTCTACGCTGAACACTTTCGATTCTCACAATATCCTCTCTGTACTGAGGTGACCACAGTTGCGCACAGTACTCGAGGTGTGGCCTCACCAATGCACCATACAATGGAATGATCACATTTTCATGTCTGCTAGAAATACATCTCAAAATACAGTTTAAACTCTGATTAGCCCTTTTAACTTGTTGTTTGCAATGTGATCTAAACTTTAAATCTGGAGTAATTTTAATACCTAAATCGCTCTCTTCTACTGTTGTTGCCAAGATATTATTTCAATATAATATATATGTTTATTGTTGTTATGACCCATATGCATGATTTTACATTTGGAAATATTGAGTTCCAGTTTGGAAGTTCTAGTCCACTCATAAATTTCATTTATGGCCTGTTGCAGGGAAAGTGCCTCTGTTGTTGAAGTCACAGATGTTCCCAGTCTGCAATCATCAGCAAACTTAGAAATCCATATATGAGGATTGCTGAGCTGCAATGATGAAATGTAGATGTTGAAGAGGCATGGTCCCAACACCGAACCCTGAGGCACACCACTAGTGACCTCAGACCAATCAGACTTCACACCCCCAACCACCACTCTCTGCTTTCTACCCGTCAGCCATTTAGCTATCCAATTAATAATTTTGTTGTTAATTCCAGTTTTAATCAGAGTTTGTATTAATTCCTCATGAGGTAATTTATCTAACGTTTTTGCAAAATCCATAAAAACCACATCCACCGGTTTGCCTTTGTCCAATTTTTCGTTAACATTTCCATAAAAGGATAATAAGTTTGTTTGACATGATCTAGATTTAATAAAGCCATGTTGTACAGGATCAGATAAATTGTTTGTTGTTATATAGTCAACTATAATATCCTTTAAAATACCCTCCATAACTTTAGCTAATAGTGATGTCAAACTAATAGGCCTAAAATTGGCTGGGTCAGATCTTGATCCTTTTTTATGGAGAGGAACTACCAAGGCATTTCTCCAGGCTTGAGGGACTTCGCCTATCTAAGGATGCTTGATATAAAAGCTTAGTGGTTCTGCCAGATGATCAGCAAGTTGTTGTAAAATTCTAGGTGAATGTTATCAGGACCTGGGGATTTATTGACGTCTAGTTTACTTAATCTGTTCTTTACCTCTGTGGATGTTATTTTAATATTTTCAACTAAGGGAGTTAAAGTGTCAAAAGTAAGAGGTGTATTACCAGGATTAAAAATAGAGCAAACATAATTGTTTTGTATATTGACTGTTTCTTGTTCATTAAGTAGACCACCATTATTGTCTTTAAAAGGTCCCAGTAATGCATGATGAATCTTTTTACTATTGATATGAGCAAAAAAAGATTTTTTATTATCTTTGATTTCGTTGGCCAAGGTAAATTCTTGCTGGGCTTTTGCTTTTTTAATAGATGACTTGAGTAATTTAGTATGTTTATTATATGCTAAATAATTCTTCTGTGTTTTATTTTTCATATATTTCTTGAATAGTCTGTCCTTTTTATTGATTAAACATTTAATTTGTTTGTTTAACCATCTAGGATTAGATTTTTTACCATTCATTTGTTTAGATTTAATGGTTGGAATATATTTGGTAATTAAATGATTAAGCTGGTTAAGGAACACAGACCACATGTCCTCAGTGTTTTTACCATGAAAAGCCTCAAACCATTCCCACAATGCCAGATCTTGCCTTACCAGATCTAGTGTTGAGATAAAAAAAATAATGTATTTTGTACTCCGTATGTGCCCGATGTCGAGTGCTTGTTTTTTTTCCCCCACCCATGAACTGGATCAGGCACCGGAAAGTCACAGAGTAAAAAGAAAAATATCTAACTGAACCTTCCAGGTCCCTGTGGGGACTGGAAATTGCAACAGCCAAAAATTAAGAAACCCTGTCCCTTCCATCCTGGCAGCTGGCCCTGCTGGGGACATGTTGGGAAAATAATTTGTTTTCCAATTTGCTCTGTCAGGTTGAATTGTTTTAAAAATATATCTACCCTCCTGGCAAGAGAACCATTACACGCAGCACTTATTTAATTGCATGTAGGCCTTTGTTCTCTAGACATAATTTACTTATTAAATGCTGTAAACCAGGATGGGGCTCTCTGGGGCTCGGGGCTGAGGACTGCAATTGACAGGAATGCAAACAGTTTTTAACATTTCAACCGAAGCCCTAGTTGCTCCCGGGGGGCTCCAACATAGGGCTCGGTAAACAAAATTACTATGGGCTCACAAGGAGGTCACACTTTTTCATTATTTAATATTTCTTAGCTGTCTGACCTTGCTAAATGCCTTGGAGAGGGGTGCCACAGAAAGGCAGCTGTGGTCTCAGCCAGGAGAGGAGTTGATGTATCTTTTAAAAAAAAAACTTTTCAGCAATCAGAGCACAGTTCTGTATTTATTAATTAATGTATTTATTTTATTTTCTGCTTTGTGCTCTTGAGAGAAATAGGCTATTAAATCATGAAAATCAGGACAGGACTCTCCAGGGCTCGGGGCTGTGGCATTCCACTTGGCAGGAAAGCAAATGGGTTTTGAATATGAACCAAAGTCCCCATTGCTCTGGGGGGGGGGCTGACTTGGGAGTCTGTAAAAAAATATCAATTTCAACAATCAGAGCACAGCAGAATTTATTAATAAATGTTTTTCTTTTATTTGAGGGCACATTATTTTTTATTTCACATTTCTTAGATGTCCAAGCCAGCTAAATGCCTTGGAGAGGGGTGTCACAGAGAGACAGCTGTGGTCCCAGCCAGGAGAGGAGGTGATGGATTTAAAAAAATTGGAATTGCAGCAATAGGAACACAGTTCTGTATTTATTAAATTATTAATTCAGTACCTGAGCCCCTTAGTCGGCTTTTCTGGTGTTTCCCCTACAAACTTTAGCTGCGACCACCAGGCAATAGTTAAGGCATCCCAACTTTGGGGGGAGTGGAGGGATTGCTTGCCAACACTTTTATCAAGGGGATTTCACTAAGGTCTGTAAATTCTGCCATCCTTTGAAACCTTGGCAGGGCAAAATCTGAAGTACTCCCATTTAATTTTACACTGTCTCAGTCACCACTGTCTGTCACTGAATATGTTCACAGTTGCACTTCAACATCAATGTGACCTAGACTTACAGATTTCATGAAATAGGACCTATGTCTAATCACGGGATTGATTGTCTACATTCTCAGTGTACCACTGCACTAAATGTGTTGTAATACTGTAATACTCAGTCAAGAAAAGGATAGTTAGTAGCTGTTATTTTCTTGTATCTGTTTACACGATTTCAGCAGAGCGATAGAACCTGTTCTCAAAGATTTCTTTCTCCAACAGATGTTAAGAATCTACGAGTTCTAGTTGACATTATAAATTGGATTACTATTCACAACACATGCATATTAAATGTTAAGATTATGCGGTAAGCTGTTTTTCCGTGGCGGTCGGCCGAAAAATTCCATAATTGGCTGCAAATTCCACAGATGGCCGCAAATTCTATGGTTAATTCCGTGCTTTGCCACAGCTGCAGAATTGCAAAAAACTCAGGGCCTTGGAGGTAACCCTCTGCAATACGTATGGTCCGAACAGTATGCATGCCTCTTGATACAGGAACAACTCTCAACGCATACCGGAGTTCCACAAGTTCCACCTAGTTGTGGGGAGGAGGACATGAACACTTCCTGGATAGGAGTAAACTTCCGGGAGGGCAACCACCACCACCCCTCCTCCAAAGCCTTTTGGGCCTTGGTTGAGGACCTGGACCTGGTGGACATATGGAGACTAGTCCACCCCACAGACAGGGACTTCCTTCCTCTCCACCCCCCACAAAACCTCATTGACGATGGATATGTGGCTAACACCCTGTGGGTGGACACCACTCATTCAAGAGGCTACCACTGGATCCATTTTAATTTCTGACCATGCGCCAGAAGCATTTTCTTAGCTTCCATCTCCAGCAGTGCAACCACAGAGGGGCAGGTGGCAACTTAATACCTCACACTGTAAGATGCATGCTACTGTGAAGAACTCAGAGAGAACATTAGAGGTTTCCTCTTAGATAACAAACCAGGGGACACCTCAGCAGCTATTAAATGGGATGCCCTGAAAGCTTTCAAAATGTGGAGATGCATACACACTTCATACCTACAGAAGATGCGGGAGAAAGATTTAGAGGACTGTAGGGCTCAGCTAAGGACTGCTGAGTGGCAGATGTATAACTCCAAGAACCTCACGTTGATTTGCTCACGGGAGTCACAGGCCTCCTGTACAAAATGAATACGTACCTGAACCAAAAAAATATGCATTGTTCCACCTAAAACAAAGCTTCTGGGAATCCAGTGAGAGACCCAAGGAGAATTTTGACCTACCAGTTAAAAAAGAGCCAAGAATACTGCAGAATCCTAGCAGTGAAAAAAAGGGATGGCCAATTTACCAGGGCAGAGGAAGAAATAAAAACAGAATGTTTTTCACTTCTATACGTCGCTCTTCTCCTTGGAAGTCCACCCCGCTGAGGACAATGTGCAAGCATTTTTCAGACAGCTGCACCTACCTCAGCTCAGTCCGCAAAACTTGGAATGGCTAGACAGATCCCTAGATCACATGGAGTTGGAAGAGGCCCTAGAAACCACAAGTGCAGGCAAAGCACCAGGGGAAGATGGACTCCCAGCAGAATTCCTGAACACTTTCAAGGAAATCCTGCTCTCCCCTTCATGGAAGTCCTAGACAAAGCCACGGCCACCGGCATACTCCCACCTTCCATGAGGACAGTGCAGATCTCCTTGATACTAAAACCTGGGAAAGACCAAATGCTCTGTAGCAGCTACAGGCCGATCTCCCTAATAACAGCTGACTGAAAGATCTGGGTGAAAGCCACGGCCAACAAGTTAAAAACATTTATCGGAGATCTGACAGATAGGGACCAAGTGGGCTTTATACCTGGCCGCAGGGAGACGGATAACACCAGGCACTTCCCAAACTTGCTCTGGAAGTCAAAACAGGCTAACCCACCCATCGCTCTCCTTTCACTGGACACAGAGAAGGTGTTCGACAGACTTGAGTGGGGGTACCTCTTGGCAGCGGCTTTCAGCATTGGCCCAACCTTCAAATCCTGGATACAGGTGCTGTACAGTGAGGCCTCAGCCAGGGTGATTACAAATGACAGGGCATCCAAACCCTTCAGATTCCACAGAGGCACCAGGCAAGGCTGCCCCATATCCTTGCTCCTGTTTACTCTTGCCTTGGAACCTCTCCTTCAGGCCATCCGCCTAAACCCGGATATTAAAGGGGTCAGGATGGAAGGGGGAACACAAAGCCTTGGCATATGCAGATGACATCCTCCTTATACTCTCGGATGTACACAGATCCATTCCCAGCCTCTTAACCCTGATATCACATTACAGCCAGCTCTCTGGGTATAAGCTGACTGTGACAAGATCTCAGTTCATAGCCACAGATCCTAACGTCTCACTGGGCCCAGGATATCCATGGGGTCTACAACATACACAAAAGGGGTAGTATATTTATGGATCACATTCCACTGGAATCTTTCCCAGCTGGGAAAGGAAAGCCTCTCCATGCTATTGGCAGATATTGACAGTGACCTCAGAAGATGGGAACTCCTGCATATAACGCACTGGAGTAGGGCACATGTTTCAAAATGATGATGATAGCCCCCAAGATTCAGTACATTCTGGACAGCCTACCTCTCAGAATAGACCTCAGACTCATACAGCAGATACACAAAAGGATGAGATCCTTCTTCTGGGGCCCCAGACCCAAATGCCTGAGCTGGGCCAAACTCACAAGTGATCACAATCAGGGAGGACTTAGACAATTGGACTTCAAATACTGTGTTATGGCTCACACACTGCTGCAATTGGCCAGGTCCATATAGACAGGAAGGGCCACCCAACCCCCAAATGGGTGGACTGTGAAGAGTCTGTGGTGGAGGCACCCCTCCTACATCTGGTCCAGTTCTCACCGGCCCCCAAAACACCATGTGTTCCCCCCCCACACTTACCAACACCCAACAGGAATGGAAGTCATTCCTCAAGCTAAGTAAGTGGGCCCCAGAAAGAGCAAAATTCTACCCTCTCTGGGACAACATCCACTTACGCATTGACCACAAACCCATAGTCAGTGTGGGAATGGGCTCTGTATAGCCCATGCCCGAGATCTCTGAGATTAGGCTCTAGGCACCTTAAGGAGCTTTCAGCAACTCCAGCAAGAGTATATTATATCCAAGCGGCAACACTGGAAATATGTGTAACTCCACCACGCCCTGCAGAAGGCATTAGGCTACAAACAGTGGGAAGGGGAGTATAACGAGCTTGATGTTATCCTGTGGCCAACTTCTCACAAACCAGCTCGCAGTAGTGCCATCTACAAGTACCTACTAGGACTGACACTGGACCCCACTGTGGGGACACGACACAGCTGGTCTGAGTAACTCAGTCTAGGCATTAATCTCAGGGCTTGGAACCTCTGCTGGTGATCCCTGAGACTACCCCCCCACGTAAAAAAAAAAGTCCCCAGCGCCCTTTTGCTGTGCGCCAGGAGTGCACATTGCAAAAATTGATTTTCAGTGATGTACAGTCACCCTAATGGCGATCGCCTCTCCTCGATCACCATTATCACATGGAACCATCTAGCAGTCACCCCGCCCATCCCTGATCTGCCTCTAAAGGGTGCCATATAGTTTTCATGATGTCTAGTGAACCCCCCACCCACTCTGTGAGGTAATGCCCACCACGCTGCTCCCCCCAACCTAACCCCTGGCTGGCAACCAGCACAGCCCTCCTCTCACCTCCATGGCTGGCCACTGACTGAGCTCTCAATGAGTTCATACTGTCTACAGTACATGCTCATTTATTTATTTATTTATTTATTAGCTTTTGGTAACCGGGTAAGTGCGCTAGGCAACAGACCTGCCTATTTTCAGGCACGACCCAGGAGAGCACAGGACATTGGTTACAATATGCAGAAATGCACAGACATAATATAGGTGTACAGGAGCAAAACAAGATATACATTGGGTAGCACAGTAATAGTTACATAAGGGTATATTTTAGGCATAGATCATAATAAGGATGTAAAATAAAGCAATTAGGGTAACCATAAGACAACTGAGGACAGTAAAGACATCAATGACAGCGAGTCTTCAAACACTGTCAGTGAGCATGTACTGTAGACAGTACGCGCTCACTGAGAGCTCAGTTGGCATCGGGGATGAGGAGGGACCACTACACACCCAATGACATTTTCTTATTATTATGAACGGGTCAGTGTTCAGTAGTACCTCCGGCAGCCACAGGGGGTTGTACGGAACACCTCAAGGTCTCTGTCGGCAGTATTTTTTCCAAGCAAAGGGTACCCCGCAAATGGCCCTTGGCTGGAGAAAATCTTTAATAAATGGGACTGCGCACATATACAGGTCCCTTCCCCCCTCATTTGCATTGCGGCCCCCTCAAACCTTTGCCCCATCACAAACCCACTGGGAAGAAACCCAGTTTGCATTGTGCAAACTGGGTTTGCGATTGGGCAAAGTTTTGTGAATCTAGCCCCAGATCACTGATTCTGTGATGAGAACCCGAAACAGAATGCTGCCATGACAACAAAACAACGCAAAATACAGTTTTTCATCTCACTTTTTATTCAGGTACTATAACATATGGATCATTTAGGCTTATAGATGTTATTTCTGTAAATGGGAATATTACAAACAGCTACCAATTAGAAATCATTTCCTGTCCTGTTTAAGTACAAAAACTGTATCATAGCCCCCTCCCTCCTTTCTTCAAGTGTGTACATAGTGAGGTCCTTTAGTCTTTCCTTGTAGGGTTTCTTATGCAGACCCTACACCATTTTAGTTGCCCTGTTCTGGGCAGCTTCCACTCTGTCTATATCCTTCCAGAGGATATCCCATTATGAGGGCACATTGATTAGGGCGCCATGATTTGGGCGTGGGAAATGGAGTACTAATGATTGGGGCGTCTGGTGTTTTGGGCCCCAATACCTTTATAGCAGTGATAAATGTGTCTCAAGCTGCTGTCCAGGCTAGAGTGAGGCTAGTAGGCCAAGGAGCACCTCTTGTTTCAGCTGTTTCCTCTATTGTTCTGCAGTGTTCAGTGTTCCGTCACTTACCTCAGAATTATACCTTCCTCCTTTGCAGGTGCATTTCAGAGTTGGTTATGTAATTGTGGTGTGGTGGTGTGCGGGGCAATGTGCACTGTATGGGTCTATCTTGCTTACTAACATGCAGTAGCACTGCTGGTTTTACCAATGTCATGCACTGTATTTCCTGACATGATAAATTCGGCACCCTAAAGAACTTTGAGGTCTTTACCCATGCACCATCATGGGTAAAGACCGTAAAGTTCCAGAGATATAACCCCCAGAACTTGATATGGTACTCTAGGTGGGTCTCACCAGCAATTTATACAGAGGCAACACCGCTTTGCTCCTTCTGCTGGTGATACCCCCTTCCTATGCACTCCAGCATTCCACTGGCCCTCACTACCGCATTGTCACACTACCTGGCCACCTTTAGTTCACCAGATACAGTATAATTACCCCCAGGGCTCTTTCTCACCTCTTCTCCCATTTTGTACTCCACCGCTGGGTTTCTGTGCCCTAAATGCATGATTTTGCAGATTTTTGCATTGAAACCCAGCTGCCATACCCTTGACCACTCCTGAAGTTTTCCCAGGTCACTCTGCATTCTTTCCAACCCCCTTGAATGTTCTCCCTATTGCATATTTTGTTGTCATTCACTAAGAGACAGACCTTCCCTTCCAGCAATATTACTTATAAAGACATTAAAGAGGACCGGTCCTAGTACTGAGCCCTGAGGCACCCTTCTGGTCATCCTTCCTTCTCAGAGTGATCTCTGTTTACCACACCCTCTGTCACCTATCCTTTAACCAATTTCTTATCCAGTTTAACACCTTGCCCCCAAGCTGCCTAGTTTCTTATGAGTCTCCTGTGTGGAACGGTGTTGAAAGCCTTACTGAAATCTAGGTAGGCCATGTTCACCCCTTTACCTTGATCTATTTCCCTGGTCACCCACTCAAAGAAATCTATCAGATTTGTTTGACATGACCTCCCCCAATGAATCCATGATACCTGAGGTCTTATAAGTCATTGGATTCAAGATACTCCAAAATCTGTTCCTTCAGCAGTGTCTCCATTAACTTCTCCACCACTGATGTCAGGCTGACTAGCTTATAGTTATCAGCCTCCTCCCTGTTACCACTTACGTGAAGCAGGGCTACCTCTGTCTTCCTCCAGTCCTCAGGAACCACTCCTGATTCCAGTAAGCTGTTAAACAGGACAGCTTGAGGTGCAGTCAGTACCTCTCTGAGCTCACTCAGTGTCCTTTAATGCACCCCATCTGGCCCTATTGCTTCATCCACTTTCAGATTTGCGAGTCCCTTCAGAACTCTTTCCTCTGAAAAAGAACTGGGGCCTGATTCCAAGTTGGGATATACCTGGCACAAGATGATTTACACCAAACCCGATGGCGTAAATCGCACCTTGCACCAGGCAGAACGCAAGTCACAATTCTAAGAGGCGACTAGTGCCATGCCATATGCGGGTTGCGCCAAAGGTGGGCTACACCACCCACTATGCCCACAACCTGCAGCGGCATGGTGCAAGGGTGGGTTACGACAGCAACTGCACCCTATTCTGGAAGGAAGACTGCCATAACCCACTTACATCATTTCAGGACCCAGCATGGCACAGCAGGGTTAGACCAGCTAGGAGGTGGTCTAAGGGACATCCGTCCTGGCACAGCGATGGATGCCCCCCTGCAGCGCCATGGAAACCACATGGCTGTGCCCCCCATCCTGTCATTTCCCCACCTCCTGAAATTTGGGGACCCCAGCTCCATTTTGCATCGAGCCCCCTCGATCACCTGTGTCAACTGGCTAGCCCCCCCATGCCCCCAGCTGTTTGCTGATGCATTTCAAGGCGGGGGCACCCTGGTCCAGTGCACCATTCCCTTGGTGCTAGCCTGCTGCTGCCACAAGTTGCGGGGGTAGCTGCTGGGGACCCTGCCTGTCTTAGAATAGTGCACATGGTCCCGGTGTAGCGCCACATGGCGCAACTCGCATACGCCCGCAAGTTGTGCCATGCATCATGTAACAGGGCCCCTAATGTCTACCTCCCTCCCTCCAATGCCCCTCTCTTTCTCCTTCCTCTGTGAACACTGAACAAGAGTATTTGTTCAGGATATCTGCTTTTTCCTGGTCCCCCTCTGCACAGTTTCCCATTTCCTTCTTAACCTTATAATTCGGCTCCTCGTCTCCCTCTTTTCACTTACAATATATATCTAAAGAATGTCTTGCTCCCTTCTCTTACCCCTTGGGCTGTTCTCTCCTCAGTTTCACCTTCATGCTCCTTACTGCTTTCTCCACTTCCCTCTGTTTCTCCTGATACACCTCCATTATCTACTCCTTCCGCATCTCTTTATACCTTCTAAATGCTACTGTTCTAGTCTTTACCCTTTCAGCCACTTACTTGGTACTATACTTGCTAGGTAGAAAGAAGAAGGCATTAGCATATTGGATCTGTCTCCAGCCTCAGTGGGGCCACCTTGTAAAGCCTTTAGATAAGGCCCTAGGCAGCCATTTTGAATAAGGTTAAACATAGAAGTTTTCGATTCACATACGCGCTCCAGGGCTGGGTGATGAGGTAATCGTCTACTCTGATTTTAAATGTCTATGGAATCAGCAGGCACTAATTCATAAGGCAGTGTGTTCCAAAGCTTTACCGCTCTTTGTGTAAAATAACGTCTTCTATTGTTTCTCTTTGAAAGTTCCATTTTGATCTGCTTGTTATTTATTTATTTATATGAATTTTGGTAACCGGGTGAGCCCACTGAGACATTGCAGTCCATTTTTCCGGGGGTGACCAGGGAAGTGCAATGCATTGAAAGTACATCACAATTGACAGAGAAAGTGCTGATTACATTCATTTGGATTACAATTATTACAGGAATCTACAAGCTCACAATATAGAAAGATTACACAAGTTAGACAGGTACAAATAGGCTGATATTGCATATATAAGACAGTGTGAACAGGTATCAAGCACCATTTTACCAGCAGCAGCATAGGCAGATGAGTATAATAATTGCAGTTTACACATTCAAGCAAGGCTGAAACCCCCTACAGAGGTTCAGGAATAGCTACACAAGAGAAACCATAGACTTGGGGAAGCTGGAGCAAGAGTCATCTGAAACAGGAGCAAGGAGAAGAGGCCAAGAGGTAGAATAACAAAGAGGACTGAAATTTAGAAAGCAAGGAACAGGGCCCGCTGGCGCAGCGGTGGAATTTCCGCCTGCGACACCGGCGACCCGGGTTCGGGCGGACCCGGGTCGGCTGAAGGCAACCGAGAAAGAGTAAGTTGAGCACCCTGAGCAGCTCTACTCCGGGAGGGCGAAAGCGATCGGCGCTCGGGGACTCTCTGACGGAGGCCGGGTGTTCCCAAGCATCCGACACTCACTAGTTACTGGAGGCGGCCGGGTGGTGACGCGTGGAGGCGTCGGGACGTAACCCGCCTCCACAGGAAAAATCGAAAAGTTGAGCGCCTGCCGCCCCCAGCGAAGCCGCCGGCTTCTGATATGTCTCCCGGCTGACCCCCCGATTCTCAACGAAAGTTGCCTGGGACATCAGCCCAGTGTCTCGGCCCTGCCATGGGGGAGGCCCCACGGGAATCGGGGGTGAGCTGATCTGGGGACAGAGGTCATGCCAAGGAGTGCAGATGTTAAGGCGGGGCCCAAAAAAAAAAAAAAAAGCAAGGAACAGGATAGTATGGGGTGAGGCAAGGAGTTCCAGTTGGACACAGCAGAGTAGGCAAATGATCTATGGGCCACAGCTAGCTGTGGTTTGGGCATTAAAAGCAGGGATAGAAAGGTGGATCTAAGTACATGCTGTGGTTGTCGGAGCTGAACAAGCTCACAGAGGCTGGATAGAGTGTATTTATGGACCAGCTTGTGCAGCAGGCAGAGGGTGGCATACTGTAGTTTAGATTTGTAGGGTAACCAACTCAAGGAAGAGAGGACATCACAGTGTTGATGATGGGTATTGACATCTAAGGCAAATCTACCCACCCTGTGGTCGGCCTGTTAAAGCTGAGAAAGAACTGTTGAGTTTGTTGTGAGCAGAAGTGGAGCACTATAAGAAAGGAGGGGAAGGAGCAAGGCAGCCACAATCTTATGACAGGAGACTAATGTGAGGAAGGGAGGGAAGGATACGATATAGAAGGCCAAGCTTTTGGTTCAGAGATTTGGCAAGGAGGGTGACATGAGTGTCCAGAGAAAGCGAGGTATCAAGGGTGACTCCCAAGTACTTGAAGGACTGAACATATTCAAGGTTATCATCATTATGAGAGAGAATCACAAGAGGGGGGTTGGTATGTAATGAAGAGGGTGGATGGGAGAACAGCATGCTCTTAGTTTTTTATTTTTTGTGTTGATGACTAGTTGGTGTTTTAGAAACCAGTCTTCAAGAGCACTAAAATCATGTGCTAACATACTGTTGATCCACCTGATGTCAGATGAGGAACAGTGGATAATGGCATCATCTGCATAGAGGTGTACTGAGGCCCCTCCACAGTTATTCGGTAGCTCATTAATGAAGAGGGAGAATAGTAGTGGGTCCAGAATGGAGCCCTGAGGTACACCATGGGATACAGGTCTGAGGTCTGAGAGAACCAGCTCACTTGACCCTTTGCGTGCAGCCATAACGATAACTCTGCATCCAAGTTAAGGCACTGGCATCGAGACCAAGGAGATGTAGCTGCCGGAGCAGGAGACCGTGGTTGACCACATCGAAGGCCTTTGTCAGATCGAAGAAGATGGCCCCGGTGGCATATCCTTGGTCCATGTCATGAAACAGATCAGAGGTGACTTTGATTAAGGCAGTGAGGATGCTATGATTTTTCCTGAATCCATTCTGGAAGGGGGAGATTAGATGATGAAGGTCAAGGTAGTATACGCTCCTGGATTTTTGCAAGTAGAAAGAGGTCAGATATGGATCTATAATTCTGTATTGCAGTGTTCGGTCCACCCCTTGTGCAATGGAACAACCACAGCAACCTTATCATTTATCTGAGACAGTACTCATGAGAAAGGACCAATTGATCAGGTCACGAAAGGGATGGGCTGGGGCTGCAGCCCCCCAGTTTAAGAAATTGTAGTTCAAGGGTATCATAGCCTGGGGAGCCATCAGCCTTCACATTAGCGAGAAGCCAATGGACTTCATTAAGGGTTGCAAGTTTCAAGTGAAAAGTTTAGCGAGCTGCAGTAACCACTGTAGGAGGAGGGTCTAATAGGGAGGGGTTGAGTTGGTAAATTGTGATGTGTAGCTATGAAGATTAATGAAAAATTAATTAAACCCTGTGGCAGTGGATGATGGGTCAGTGAGGACAGTGTTCTGGGCATTGAGGGAGCTGGGGATCTCTGTGATCTTTCCCTTGATCCGAGAATTAACCTGCTTCCAGAAGTCCTTAGGATTGCATAGGTGCTCCATTTAGAGTGTCCTGAAATGGAGGTATTTGGCCTTCTGAATATTATTCTTGCACTTGTTCCTGAGCTCCCTGTAGACTTGCTAGTCGTTGAGTAGCCCACTACGTTTGTAGGTCCACCAGGCACAATCTCGAGTGGACATGAGTTTCCTGTGCTCCTTGGAAAGCCATGGAGCTGTGATACCTTTTGATCTGCATTTTTTTAATGGGACATGGCTATTAACTATTGCAGTGATATGTAAATAAAGAAATCGAGGGCTTGATTGATGTCAGGGAGTGTGTTAATAGGTCCCCAGTTGGCTTCATTTAATGATGCAAAGAAAGCTCCAGGGTCTAAATGGGACATATCCTAGACCTGGATGATCCTTGGGGGGGGTGGGGGTTAGGAAAATTATTATACCAGATGCAGAAAGTAGGGAACTGGTCGCTGATGCTGTTCAAAAGAACACCAATTGATTTTACCTTATGGGCACAATTGGTGGCCAGCCATTCAAGCACGGTGTGATTGCCCAACTTGGTGTTAACTAATGTAGGTTCGCTGATGAGTTACATAGAAACATAGAGCTAGACCAGATTGCAATCAACAAGAGCGGCATGCACATTATCAGAGTTGGGATTCAGCCAATCTATATTAAAGTCATCACAAAGTACGAGGTCATGGCAAGGGAGGTTGGCGAGAGAGGAAATGAAGGAGGGGAGGCAAGTAATGGCTTCCTTGGGGGGCAGGTAGACACATCCCACAAGTAGTTTTTTCACAGTACCAAGGGTCAGGAAGAGGAGTAACATCTCCCCTGCATGGGGCCCAGGACCAGACGCAGGGATTTTGGTGGTATCTAAGTCAGACTAAACATACATAAGGACTCCACCTCCCCTTTTACTGACCCAATCCTTCCTAAAACAGTTATAGCAAGGTATTGCTATCTCATGTTGCCTGAAGCTAGGCTTCAGCCAGAACTCAAAGATACCTAGTATGTCTGGTGTATGCTGACCAACCCAGGCTTCGAGTTCTTCCATTTTAGGGCATAGACTTCGAACATTTATAGGAGCAATTTTCAGCCCTTTGGGAGCTCTACATGCACTGGGTGGGATAATGAGTGTTGAGGCGGGGCTTGTAGGTCCAGGATTGAGCTCAATATTACCTGCCAGTATTAGTAGAATGAGGGGGTAGAGGATGGTCCAGATCAAGGTACAAAGTTGCTTCCTACTGATCCTAGAGAGAGTGGTAGAAATATGCTGTCTTTTTCGGAGTCAATGCCCAAGATGAGCAGCACCAAATTTAGGGAGGCAAGGAATGAGAAGATGCATGTGCATTGGTTCTGGTGTATTATGATGTGGTGGGGCATGCAGATTGCCCAGAGAAGTGTGTTTCAAAGGAAGGGCAATGAAGTAGTCATCAGAGCACAGGAGTAGGAGACAGGGGAGTGTGACTACACAGCCCAACATTTCCATTTCAGTGAGTAACTAGGTAACGGAATTAAGTACAGGGAACAGGGGTTAACTAAAAATAAAGGTGTGGGTAAGGGGGTCACAGATATAGGTATTTTGGTGTGTATTACATTAGATGAGACAGATATACTTGCCTTATTATGGCATCTTAGATGCATATCCCTTGTATTGTATTGCAATTCTAAGCTGTTCATTACCCCGTTATCCCTGATAATTTTATACATTAGTAACGAATCACCCCTTTCTCTCCAGGGTGTACAGCCCTAGTTCCTGAAATCTCTGTTCATACAGCTTTTCCCTAAGTCTTGTAATCATTTTAGTAGCCCTGTGTTGCACCTACTCTATGTTATTTATATCCTCCGAAGGTATGGGCTCCACAATTGGGTACAACAGTCTGAGTGTAGTCTGATATACAGTATGTATTGTACAGTGGGAGTATACAACTTTCATTCCTAGAAACAAACACCCTTCTGATACAACCAATAATTTTATTTGTTGTCTTGATGACCTCGCAACAGTGTTTGCTGAAACTGAGGTTGTTAAAAATTATTATTCGCCGCTGGCCCGGTGACGCAGAGGGTTGAGGTGCTGGCACCTCACCTCGAACCACGCCGGTGATCCGGGTTCGGGAACAGACTCGGGACACCGGGGGTCAGCAGGGGAAGGATAGGATTGAGCATCCGAAGGACTGCTCTCCTATCCTGGGGTGGGATTGGGCACCGCCTCGCTCAAGCAGCAGCCCCCAGTGGAGACTGGGGGCACTGCAGGAGTGGCGCGATGAGGGAACCTAAACAAACCAGAAATACCACTTGCTGGTGGCCGCTGGATGACGGCTCTCTGTCCCCCGATTCCTCTGGTGCCTTCAATGGGCTTCCTTCCCTCAGCAACATCCCTGGACCCTACTGTAGAAGAGTGCGCTGGACTCCCCACTGGTGCCTTCCCCCTCGGAAGAGGGGGACCTGCCCAGCGAAGGGTTACATCCGGGATATCCCAGGGACTGGCTGCATTGTGAGAAGAAGGAGCTCGGGTAAGGCTGGTGGAGTTGGTGTGGACTTGGAAAGGGGCCTGAAGGAGTGGGGGTCACCAGGAGCACAGAGAGGATAAACAAATAATGCAAAAAAAAATATATATTATTCCAAGGTTTCTTTCACTGTCAGCCTCCATTAATATGTTGCCATTTCATTCATATTTCTTATTTTTGTTATTTGGTGCTAGATGCATATCAACAATTTTCTATAATGAAGGACATACCATTAGTTTGTGTCCATATTTCAATAGTTTCCATACCCTTCACTAGCTTACTTTTTTGTTCATCAGTATTCAATGTGGCCCCAAACTTTGTATCATCTGCAAACTTTACTAGCCAGCTCTCAACCTGGTTATTCATGACTGTTACAAAAAGAATAAATTAAACTGGACACAATATCGACCTCTAGGGAACTCCACTTGACACTTTTCCAGGTTCTGATAAAGTACCTCTTACTTATACCTTTTGGACCCTATTATGCAGCCAGCTTGAAATAAATGCTAATTAAGCAATAATGCCCAACAAGGTGTGTGTGTGCTGGTGATAATCACGACTCCAGGTGGTTGGAACATGGTATGCCGATTGTGTCCAATACCTAAGGCATGACGTTATCCCAAACGACACACCCTGGAGGAAGTATTATTGCTATTATACAATGGCTCATTGTTATATATAAAATTAAAAAATAATTTTAAAGAATGTTTTTATTAGTGTGAAAAAATATTTTTGTTTCTTAAGAGGAGATGCAAAAAAAGAGAGTAGGCTGCTGGTCAATGTGATCATCCAAATGGGTTCACAGTGAGGCTGAGACTAGAGCCGTGATGTTGTGCTGGGATAACATCACAGGTCCAGCCCAAAACTGACCAATCAGAGTCCAGGATTTTTTCCTGCCATTGTATAATAGTTTATTATCTATTCCCATCTTACGGAGCTTCCTAGTAAGCATGTTGTGTCGCACTTTATCAAATGCCTTATGGAAGTCTAGGTATATTATAGCCACAGGGGAATATTTATTTAGTGCTTGACTTACTTTTTTGTGAAACACTAATGTATTGGTTGTACAAGATCTGTTATTTCTGAAAGCATGCTGGCTATTGCCTATTAAGTATTTAGCGATCATATCTGCATCAAGCATATCCTTAATTATGGTTTCAATTATCTTGCCTAAAATAGATGATAGACTTATAGACATATAATTTGAGCTATCTGAGCTATAGCACTTCTTGAAAATTGGCACAACTATTTCCTTTTTCCAGTCTTCCGGAACCTTGCCTGTCTCCAGAGACCTTTAGAAGAAGACCATCAATGGTTCTACTATCCATTCCTCAATTTCCTTAAGTAATCAGGGATTGAGCTTGTCAGGGCCTGCTGACTTGGTAATGTTGATTTTATTTAGGTGTTTTTTCACCTCCATTTCAGTAATAACATGGTCTACATTGCTAGGTGTGGTCTCTGACGTATCTTCTACTACGTTTGTATTTCCTGCATGTGTGTCACTAGATGTAGTGTAAACTGTAAGAAGCACTTGTTGAAAACCTCAGTCATTAATTTTGGGTCAGTAATCCCCCATTTAGAAGTCCAATAGATCTGATGTTGATTTATTATTAACATAAGCAAAAAGACTTCCCATTGTCTTTAATGTGAGCTATTGTGAATTAAAGTTTTTTTTCTTTCTCTTCTGATCATATTTTACTGATTTTTAGTCTTTTTTTATAGTTCTCCCCGTTGTAACTGCTATTTTCCAGTTGCATAGCTTTACAAGCAGATCTTATAAGCACTTCTTTTGAGAATCATAGTGATCTCATTTTCCTCTTGCTTTTGCTCAAGTTGCTTTCCACAGTGGTTTGTTGCCTTCACTATGCCCTCCTTTAGCTTCATCCACTGTTTCTCCACTCACCCAGGTCATCCCCCCATCCCCCCCCCACACACAAGGTCATCCCTGAGGCTTTCAGCTATCTTTTAAAATCTGCCCTTCTGATGTCCAGGACCCTCACACTTGTGTTGCTTGATTCCACTGCCATTCTTATGTTGGGCGACACTGTACGATGGTCACTGATCCCCAGGTGGCATCTCACCTTGACATCTGCAACACTGTTCCTACTAGCGAGTACCAGATCCAGTATTATTAGTGAACACCAGGTTCAGGATTGCCCCATTATGAGTGGGCTCCCTGACTATTTGGAAACATAGAAACATAGAAATCTGTCGGCAGAAAAGGACCAATTGGCCCATCCAGTCTGCCCCTTCCCGCCCCTTTGGCTCATCTGCCCTTCCTCCTTACACCCTGATTTTGGGCACCCCCCTTCTCAGTACAGCTATTGTGCCAACTTGTTGCTTACCCTTACAATTCTTGTTTAGTCACATGTACTTGTCTCATGCCCTCTTGAACTCCCCCACCGATTTCATCCCCAACATCCACCCATTGAGGCAGTCTATTCCACGGACGCACAGCCCTTTCAGTGAAGTAGTGTCCCCTCACATTTCCTTTGAATTTACCCCCTCCAGCTTTAAGCTGTATCCCCTCTAGATTTTGTGTTCCCCTTCAACTCAAAGATGCTCCCTTCCCTTGCCTTGTTGATTCCCTTCAGATATTTAAAAGTTGTGATCATATCCCCCCCCCCTTTCTGTCCTTGTTTCCAGAAACATAGAAACATAGAATATGATGGCAGATACGGACCGCTTGGTCCACCCAGTCTGCCCACTTCCCTACCTAATAGATAAGCTGCAGATCCTAGTTAACCAGCAGCCTACTTCTTTCTACCCCCACCCCCTAGAATTGCCTTATGGCTGTCCCATGCATGCTTGAATTCAACCATTGTTTTTGACTCCACAACCTCCTCCAGAAGGCCGTTCCATGCATCCACAACCCTCTCTGTGAAAAAATACTTCCTTACATTACCTCTGAGCTGCAGAGCCAGCATAAACAAGTTAAGCTCCTCCATCCTTTCTTCATATGACTTCTTGTGCAAGCCCTGCACCAATTTGGTTGCCCTCCTCTGGACTCTCTCCACCCTAGCTATGTCTCCTTCTAAGTGAGGTCTCCAGAACTGCACCCCATACTCCAGGTGTGGCCTAACCATGGACCTATAAAGTGGCATGATCATTTCCCTTCTCCTACTTGTAATACCCCTTCCTATGCATGCCAACATTTTGTTTGCCTTTCCTACTGCCCTGCTGCACTGGTTTGCCACCTTTAGGTTATCTCATATGATGATCCCCCAGATCCCTCTCTTATTTCATTGCCAAAAGCCCCTCCCCACCAGCTGTGTACATGGCCTTTGGATTTTTGTGCCCTATGTGCATTATTTTACATTTCTTTGCATTGTAGCACAATTACCATTTCTCTGACCACTCCTCCGGCTTTTTCAGATCTTCCTTCATTTTCTCCACACACACACACACCGTGGTGTACCCACCCTATTGCAGATCTTTGTGTTGTCTGCAAATAGGCACACCTTTCCATTGAGACCCTCTGCTAAATCCCCAATGTAAATGTTAAACAGTATCGGTCCCAATACTGACACCTAGGGTACCCCACTTGTTACCCTTTTCTCTCTGGAGTGAGCCCCATTTACAACCACCCTTTGAACTCTGCCTTCAAGCCAGTTTTCCATCCAGTTTGTTAATTTTCTCCCTACCCTGAAACTGCCCAACTTGTTCACCAGCCTCCTATGTGGGACGGTGTCAAAGGCCTTACTGAAGTAGAGACAGGCCACGTACACCACCCCTCCCTGATTGCACACCCCCATCACACAGTTGAAGAATTTGATCATGTTTGTCTGGCATGACTTTCCCTCTGTAAACCCATGCTGGCTATCGTCCTGCAGCCCACTCTCTGCCAGGTACTGTACTAGTCTTTCTTTTAGGAGTGCCTCCATCAGCTTACCTGCTACTGAGGTAACACTGACTGGATGATAGTTACTTGGCTCCTCCTTACCTCCACTCTTGTGCAAAGGTACCACATCTGCCTTTTTCCAGTCCCCCAGGACTTTCCCAGAGTCTAGAGATAGATTAATCAGCCTCGTGAGTGGTGCCTCCAACTCCTCCCTAATCTCCCTGAGCACCCTTGGATGCAATGCATCTGGACACATTGTCTTGTCCACCCTTAACTTACTCAGTTCTTCCAATGCCCTACTCTCCGTGAAAGGACTAGTATCTACCTCCCTATCCCCCATTCCCTTTTCCCACAGCTCTGGTCCCTTTCCCTCTTTTTCAATCTTGAAAACTGAGCTGAAATACTTGTTTAACAAGTCTGCTTTTCCTTTGTCCCTCTCAATCAGAGCTCCCACCTCCCCTTTTAGTCTCATTATATCCTTCTTGTTCTTTCTTCTCTCAGTAATATATCTGAAGAACTTTTTGTCTCCCCTGCTGGCCTCACTCACTATCCTCTCCTCTATTTCTGCTTTTGCCCATCTATATAACCTTGTAACTTTCCCCTTAACATTCTAGCTCTCCCTTCACTAATATGTCATCTATCCCTTGTGTATAGGTTCTCATCTGTCCGAGTGTCCCCAACTCTCCTAAGCATGTGAAACCCCTCCCTTTTGCATCATTCCCTTAGCCAGAGGTTGAATTCTTCAAGCGGCATCCCCACCAGGTGACCTATACATAGTAGGGGGTGATTTTAATACCACATCCAAACCGACTCTAGATAAATCTGGTACCTTTCAGGGCCCCCCCCCCCATTTGCCACTGCCACATTGAATCGGTTGATGAAAGATTTTGGACTAGCAGACATTTGGAGATAAATGCATCCAAGAGTTCGGGACTATACATGTTGGTCTGCCCCACACCAGGCCTATTCTAGGCTTGTCATGATCTAGGTACTGGGAGACTGGCTGCACAGAATAACAGAGTCTAAAATCTACCCCAGAACCATCTCTGAGCACAATGCAGTAATGGTACAGCTCTAGCCAGGCTCCAAAGTTAAAAACACTTCCTGGAGACAATGTCTCCCTTCTTAATAAGGAGAAGTATAAGGATCTGATGAAAGACTCGATTAGGGAAATCAAAACTAATAACCCCACTCAAGATACCACCCAGGCAGTCTGGTGGGATGCCTTAAGGCATTCATTACTGGCAAAACCTTTAGCTATGCCGCCAACCTTAAGAGAAAACAGCAGGAAGAAATAATTCACCTAGAAAATAAAATATTTGATCTGGAAGCGGAGCATAAGATTGTCCTGAATGCAGAGGTGAAGGAAAAGCTGAATGAAACTAGAGGGGAACTTAATAAGATATTAGATGTGAAAATCGAAGGCCAGCTATGATACTCTTGCCAGAGGTTTTACAAGGTGGGCAACTGTGTGGGTAAGCTTCTGGCTTTGAGGGTCTGGAAGGAGGTGACCTCCAGGACAATCATCTGACTCCACTCCCCCATACAAGCTAGTAGGCATATTGTACACCCATGAGGCATAGCTAATCAATTCTTGAAATATTACAAACAGCTCTACAGTCAGGACTGGGTGGGAGGTCACCAGGAGAAATTAGACTCCTTTTTTCAGAGGGTTAAACTCCCAAGACTCTCAAAAGAAGAAATGGAGAAATTGGATGCCCCCATAACTGACAGAGAGATCTGCACCACAGTAGAGGATCCAAAAACAGGTAAGGTCCAGATGACATAGCAGCCAAAACGTATAAGGCTTTGGCACTGGAACTGTCACCTCTCCTGGGGGAGGTCTGCCAAGAGGTTCGGGGGGAGAGGGAGCCCCACCAAGCTGCAGCTATGCCCAGATCTCAGTCATACATTAAGACAAAATGCCCAGAGCTCTGTAGCTCCTACAGGTCTATTTCACTCCTGAATATGGACCTTAAGGTATACACCTCGGCCCTTGTGCACAGACTGCAGGTCTGCGTGGGGAGCCTGGTGCACCTGGATCAGACAGGTTTCATAAATGGAAGGCTTATACATGATAATATTAGGCATCTGTTAAATCTTATAGTCTGCCAGCAGTCGTCCGGAGAACCGACATTGGCAATATTTATGGATGCAGAAAAGGCCCTTGACCGGGTGAACTAGGGGTTCCTGTGCAGGACCCTGGAGGAGATGGGACTGGGTCCTAAATTCAGGGCAAGTATAGGGGCATTATATGCAGCCCCCCAGGCGTTGGTCAAGGTGAATGGTTTCACTAAGGAGTGGTTCCACCTGACTAGAGGCACCAGGCAGGAGTGCCCACTCTCGTCGCTTCTTTTTGGCCTCTGCACAGAACTCCTCACAGTGGCAGTGCGAGATAATGAAACAATTCAAGGGATTTGTACAAGCAACAGAACTCATAAGATTTCACTCTATGCTGACGATTCCCTCCCAACATTAACTTAGGAGCTTCAGACATATGGGCAAATCTCAGGATACAAAATCAACCAGGGAAAATCTGAAGCAATAAAATTCAGAGGCACATTCCATGAGAAATTACACAGAATTTCCCTTTAAATGGGCAACCAATAATACAGTTCAATATTTGGGGGTCAAGATTTCTCCCCACTTGTCAAGTCTCTTCATGTTAAACTATGAGAAACTCTGGTGAGAAATCCGGGCTGATTTAGCCAGATGGGACTTATTCCCACTTTCCCTGGGAGGCCAGATAGAGTCCATCAAGATGAACATACTCCCCAGGTTTTTATTCTTATTTCAAGTCCTCCCCATAAATAAATCTGAAACTTTTTTCAATTGGCAAAAGAACAGGAAACATATAAGTTATAAGCTGCTAACATAGCCCAGGATTGGTGGGGGGGCTGGCCCTCCCCAACCAAAAGCTCTATTACATAGCAGCATAATTGCTCCCTGTCATCATATGGGTGAAACAAAGTAGAGATATGGGATGGAGGGAAATTGAGGATCAACACATGCAGATGGTCACACTGGCATCTCTCCCCCATGTCTCACTCACGCCAGAACTGTGGAAATGCCTGAGAAATCCCTGGACCAAACACACATTGCGGATACTAGTAATAGCAAGGAAACTCGCCCATACCCCAGAAGGTATAGGCCCATTAACTTCACTTCTGGGGGATCCTGGCTTTACACCTCCCAGATCAGACACTAGATTGCAGAGGTGGAATGCCTTATCCCTGATATACTTTTGTAACTTGTTACAAGGTGACAGTCTAGCCTCCTTCGCTGGGCTCCAGGGCAAATGTGCCCTTGAGTGAATAGACTTTCACAGATACCTGCAAGTCAGGCACTATCTTGTGGGAAACAGTCTGATCCCTCAGATTACCAGGGAATTTACGGGTCTTGAATCTGTTTTATATTGGTCGGTACATCTGGTGGGTAGAGGAAAAGTAATAACTTGAGCATACAAAACCCTTATGGGATAAAACTGCACACAATTTGAGGCCTTGCAACTAAAATGGGAGGAAGAGATAGGAGACCCAATTTCAACAGCATAGTGGAACTCGGCCCAGGAGAGAGGCTGGAGAACAACTTCATCCCCAGGCTAAAGAGAATTTCACTGGACATGCTTGACCAGATTTTTCCACACTCCAACAATAACAAAACAATTCCCAGATAGTTCCTCAGACCAGTGCTGGAGAGGGTGTGGACAGGTGGGCTCACACGCCCACATCTTTTGGTTCTGCCCATGGGTCTCAGGTTTCTGGAAGGGGATCGGACAAGTACTAAGCAGCCTATGGGGATACAGATTCCACTATCCTTTAAAGTATTGATCTTAGGAATAGACATCCCAAAAGTGGGAAATAAACAGAAGAACCTATTCAGGAGACTATGTCTAGCCGCACACAAAGTAATCACTGACAACTGGTTGAGGGCCACCCTACCCTTCCTGGACTCCTGGAAACTTTGGATAGAATTAGAAGGATGGAAGAGCTGACAGTGAAACTCAAGCTAGCATTAGAAAAACATGAAGAACAATGGGAGACATGGACAGCATTGTGGGCCACAGATCACCCCCAGCAGGACAGAGATAGCAAGTGATCGGAGATAACCAGACCAGCTTTGCTGGCCCAATCCCCTGACACAAATACAGTTACTTTAGAAGCAACTCATTAAAGGTTATGACACATCAAAATGCGACACGGTCTCTTTAAGTTGATGAACTAGCAATCTGTAAAGTCTTACGTTGAGTCTCAGTTTACTTAACAACACCTGTTTGCATCAAGAGTTTTAATATATAGTTTACTATAACTTAATATGGCCAAAACATTGAGTACCACTATTACTGTCTATCTATAGATTGGTTAACATAATTAGCCTACCAATATTTACATCAGAAATGCCGGAAGAACTACAGGACCGACTTTCAAAACATGCAGAGCAACGTGTCTTTATCTTTATCTATTAAGAGTATTACTCATGGATATTTACAGCCAGATGTGGAACAGACTTTTAATATGTAACATAAAAGAATAGTGACAAATGTATGCCTAAACAAGTATAAGATGTATTGAGAATGCTTTGGTTACACAATAAAAACTAAGTTTAAAAAAAGTAAAACTCCCCCTTAACTTGATATGGGTGCGACCCACTTCTTCTCTCAAGGTCGTACCTCATAAGGGAAAGGGAAAGGGTAAATTGTTTAAACAGGAGAGGCACACTAAGCTGAAGCTGGTTTCCAGGTGCGACCTGGGAGCACACAAGGAAGTTAAGTGACTTGCTCAGTATCACACAGTATGCAAGTGGGGGCTATGGGATTCAAACTCAGGTTTCCAGATTTGCAGCTCACTGCCCTAAACCAAAGAACTATACTGCCTTCTCATAAGGCCAAATGGTATAATCATATAACATTTGAACTGGTTTAATCCAGCTGAACCCATTAGAACTGCAGGTTTCAACTAGTTTAAATAAAGGAATAATGCATGACAGGGTGTGTGTTGTGCTGGGATAATATCATGCCTCGGGTGGTTGGGCACAAGGCCGCAGGCTGAGTATGACCAACACCCAAGAAGTGATGTTATCCCAGCACAACACACTCCCTGGAGTGCATTATTCCTATTATACAATGGCTTGTGAGTCAAGAAGAGGATAAAAAAAAGATGAAGAAGTACTTTCAGAAATAGTTTTTTTTCTGTTTTTTTTTTTCAATGAGTTGGTTTGCTATTTAAAAAATAGTGCTGATTTCTTGTTTTGGCCAGTAGGTGGAGCTGCTGTGTCATATCTAAGACTGCAGTACAGAATCTACACACCAGTGTTTCTGGCTGTGTTTTGTGTCATTGGTTTCCTGTATTGTTAAGGACAATTTTCTTTTCACTTGTAAATTTGTTTCTCTTTTTGTTTGGGTCTCTATATGTTTCAAATCCCTCTCTCTGTCAGTTATTGTGCTGGTGCTGCTTGGAATGTGACTTGGTCCATCTTCTCCCACTGGTGTCGCACTCACAACAGTAGGTGTTGGAAACCCATAACCACAACCGTTGCTCTGTGGCTCATCCCAAAAACTGAATGGAGTGGGAAAACAGTGACTAGGAATGGTGATCAGGTAAGATGCACTGAAGCATCGTCTTACACATGCCATCTATATGTGTTTATGAGAGAGGAGTGTGCTGAGGCTGGGGGGGGTGGCATTCTGAAGGTGACTGGAGTAAGGGGTTCATTAAATATTTAATTTGTGTGCTGTGAGATCCAGGCTTTAGGGAAAAACATGTTTAGCCTGAAGTGGCGTGTTCTTTTGAAATGGAGTGGGAGTTGAAATGGGTGTGGTTGCTTGAATGGGCATGCACTGTTGTTATCCTGCTGTCAAATGAGAGATCCAAGAAGTTTAGGACAGCTGCTTTAATTTAATTTAATTTTATAAACTGGGCAGACCAAGGAGCAAAGGAAAGCAGCTTTTGTTTACTTTTTTTTAATTTATTTGAAACAGTGAGCAAGGGATGAATGATGCCACTGTGTGATGAGCAGGGCACAGTGAAACCGATTATGGACTGTGGAGTGATAGGTTTAACATTTAATTAAGTCAGGTGTGTGCTGAGACTGGATCCATGATGTTATGCTGGGATAACACCATGGGCAGGATTTTCAAACCCTCCGGGATGACGCAAGTCCCCAGGTGCGCCGAAAATATGGGACACGGGGCTTACAGCATTCATCGGACACACATAGCATTTTCAAACTCTTTGCGCCACCTGCAGGTCCTTAGAGGCTTCTGTCGCAAAGAGCTGGTTTCAGCTTCATAATGACAGTTGTCGCCATGGCAATGATATATCACCATGGGTCACACAAGGAGGCAGTATAGCACAGTGGGTTAAGGCTCTGAGCTGCAGATCTGGAGACCTGGGTTTGAATCCCACAGTCGCTTTGGTGCATACTGTGTGATCCTTGGCAAGTCACTTAACTTCCTTGTGCTTCCAGGTCGCATCTGGAAATAAGCTTCAGCTTAGTGTGCCACTCCTGGTTAACAAGGTTCCCTTTTCCTTACATAAACATGAAAGCTATTCACTAGGATATGTCAAGTAGTCAGGGAGACGGTCACTAGGAAAACAGAGTTGTCCATCCTACTCGTCATGTGGTTGCCATATCATGAATTTCTCTCGAATCATTATTTTATTTTCCTGATTGTTCAGGAAACAGAGCCACTCCTCAGAAGTAGACTTTGCAAACAAGCCTGCCATTTTAGTTATACAGAGCCAATTGAGGCTTCGATGTCCCTGCTGTTTTTGACTGCAGCTGCATGTACTGCTGTTTGAAAGGTTCCAGACCTTGTAGCATAAATCTGATGTCAGAGTGACGCTATCAAGATTTGGAGCATTTTAAAGCAGTACTGTTACAAGTTTTCAGGCACTGTGATTGTCCACAGGAAACACTCAAACCAAGTATCATTATTATTATAATTATTATACTGTGATCAAACTGGCTTCAGCATATTGTAGTGTCTCTCTCTCAACTAGAATCAATGCTTCTTTTTGGCTTATTATATAGGCCTATATAGAATCAAGCAATAAGGTGAAAAGAAATAAGTGAAAATACGCCTTAAACTCCATTCTATGATGGAATCTATCCAGGGTGCAGTGGGATCCAAGCAGATCTTCTGGTCAGACTTGAGCGTCATGCTATGGACAAGAAAAAAATGAATGGCAATTACACTTCAAAATTCAGTGACATTAAGCACCTCTGTATACAGTGGTACTTTAATAACTGCTCATCTTAAGAAAGCACTGGCATACAGGAGCATACAGGAAGTAAAAGCAACACCGCAAAGCAATAGTACAGTTCAGATTTAAAAAAATATTTCTATGTGGAATACAGCAAAAACTAAAACTTCGATTTCTTGTATTTCTAACATTTTGTATCTTAAAATAATCTCTAAATTATGAAAACCCCAGTGTTTGAGATATTCAGAGGTGCCCACAAATGATACTGCTGTGTGAAAAGTGTGTAAAATCGCATCACAAAGATGCGGTATCATGTTTGTGTCATATTTTCATACTTGCATCATGAATGTTATGACGTGATGCAAGTAATCAAAATTGAATCATTCTTCCATTACAACTGCAGTAACATAAATTATACAAACTTTTGGTGCATGCACATACTGCCACAGTGCCGTGAGAGTCTGTCTAGCCATATTAATTCAGGATGCAGCTATCTATAAATCACTCTGTGTCTCTCATATGTCACCTATTGCTATGATTCATTTGATTTAGGGGGGGTTGTTTTGCTACTTTTATTCCTTCTACATCACTTAAACCACCATTTTAGTGGTCTAGGATTTGGGACATAATTGTGATGCCAATACAGTAGTTGATGTAAATATTTGAAATTGATGTACTGCAAGTCACTTTTCACACACAAATGTAGTGTAAGTCATTTTTCTGATGCAACTTTAGCACAAAAGTGATGTAGGCACAGATACAGCAGATAATGACACAACCGTATATTGAAGGTTTCATCATGTTCTGACACAGATGCAGCTGCTATTTGCATCTTAATACTGATGCAAATTTCAGTTGCACCACATGGATCTCTTTAAAAATCCATGCAAGTATTTGCACAGCAGCAGAGCCACTGCCATCACAACTGATAACATAAATCCCCCATGCTGGTCAGAGATGCTTGTTCATTAATTGTAAAAATGGCTTCACATTTGTAAAAGCAGTTCCCTGTATGGAATAACAGAAGTCACCTCTTAGGCTTTAGATGGGGAGTATGAGTAATAACATTTTGCGGCTGTAAAAGAGTTAATTCAGCGCAGGGCAATATTGCAAGCATTCTTTGATGCTATAAATAAATAATGGATAAGTAAATATTCATTTTCTCGTAAAACTCCTAGCAGTTAAAATCAGTTGAAAACCATGCAAACTAGAAAAAAGAGTGCCCATCTCACTTTGCATACAGCCATGCTGTCCAGCAGATTGCATAAAGTAATGTTCTAACACCATATCCAATGTCTTCTTCAGGCTGTGACATGCAGTCTGCACTCATTTATTTATTTATTTATTTGTTTGTTTATTTGCATTTTGCATGGCTTTCAACTCATTTTAACCACTGGGAGTTTTTTTTATGGAAAGGAGTATCCACTTATCAGTCACTTGTAGTATTTAGGAATGATTACAGTACTGCTCTGCTTTGAATGAACTCTGTTCCAGTCACAAGATTTTGTTTTTGATTGGTGACTAGTGTTATTAAAGGGCTGATGTACACATGCAAAGCCATTTTTCAATAAAGTTACCTGCATCTGTTACTGGGAAGGAGACTTTACTTTTTGTTATCAACTGTGCGGACCATGGTTCTGCCAACGCGCAGATGAGACAATTGAGATTGATGCTATGATATGATGCACATGCTCATTTGAGATACTGTGCAAACTGTGTCATAAACTCTAAACTACAATTATGAAAAACTGAAAATAAATGTACTTACATGACCTCAATTTTATCACAGTGTGGTCCAGTAGGGATGAGCTCAATATTCTTAACTAAATGTTGAAGAGGCTGTTTGGATTCAGTCATAATACATTGGCAGTGCAGATCATTTCCTGCAATATATATAGTGCATGCTAATCTAGAGACTGTACATTTTTCACTTTGCATAGATATTTATATCTACATATTTATCTATATTCATTGCAAAAAAAAACGACTTTAATGCATCAGTTTGGGTTGTTATCAAAGCATCAGAAACTGGGAAATTCAACGTTAGTTTCCAACCCTAACTCCCCACCCCTACCCCATAAGAAGCAAAAGGACAAAACCACACAAAAAACCACAGACAGCCATCATCAGGTAAGACGAACAACATACAACTGTTTCCAGATGACACAAATGTAGTAGTATAGATATGCAACCTTCGTGGAATTGCATCTGCGGCATGCAAACTGCAAAATATACACATTCACTTGTCGCTGCAGATAGGAATTCATGATACTGGTGGACGCCTTGAATATCCTCCCAGCATAAGTGGTGAGGCCAAAAATGGTAGCAGAATTCAATACTGCATGGGTAAGCATAAGGGAACCTTAATGGTAAGGAAAGGGGGGAGCCAGAGATCAAGTAGGGTCTGTGGTGCTACAGTAGGTAGGAAAATGGCAGACTAGGTGCGCAAAGCAGTCCTTATCTGCTGTCAAATTATATGTTTCTCTTTTTCTATACTGAAATCACCACACTACTTCTGTAGACAGAATCACATATCCCTCCAGCAAGATACAAACCCACTATATCCAAATTACAAGACTTCTTTTCTCTATGCCCCATGGGGCCAGCCTTTCTGCAGCAAAGAGGGTCCTGTGTCTCTTCAGCCAGAGGTGTAAGAAATACGCCAACATCTGGCTCCAGAACAGCAGCCTCCTTGCATATAGGAAACCTCTGAAGAGACACCAGAACCTCAGGGGACTTTGCTACTGCATACAGAAGTACTCCTGCATTTTTCATATGCTGGCTTTTGTGGAATCTGCACTTCTGCACCCAGATGTCAGCGTGTGTATATACACCTGCAGATGCAGAAGCGTAAGCCCATCAGTTGTGCGTATGTTTTACAGTGTCCATGGCTATGAGATACTACAAAGGACTGCTTTGCCCACCTAGTTGACCAATTTCCTACCTACTGTGACACTTCAGACCCTATTTGATCTCCGGTTCCCTCTTTCCTTACCACTAAGATCTCCTTGTGCCTACCCCATACATTCTTGAATCCCATTACCATTTTTGCTACCACCACCTACAGTACATTGGGAGGATGTCCCAGGCATACACCAGTATTGTGGATTTCCAGCTGCAGTGAAAAACGTAGCACATTTTTTGTCTTACCTGATGATGGCTTTCTGTGGTTGCTTGTGTGGTTTTGTCCTTTTGCTGCTTTGGGGGGTGACATTTTGGAGTTAGGGTTGGAAAGTCTAACATCACATTTTCCAGTTTTTGATGATTTAATAACAACCCTAAGTGATGTATTCATGTAGTGTTTTGCAATGAATTTCCTTACTTTTTCAGAAAGTGTAATCTTACCCTTATTTGGTTATGGGAGCACAGGCTCATCCAGGCCCTGCACTCCCATTAGTCCACAGTGTATTGTGGGACCACAGGCCCTCCAGACCCTAAGCTCCCAAGCATACGTATTGTATTTGTTCCTGTTTTTTTGTGTAGCAACACAGGGACCTCTGGGCCCTGCGCTCTTATTTATTCATGACTGCATAGACATTGCAATTAACCCTCATCTCCTTGTGGATGCGCAGAGACCAGAGGGACCTGCACTCCTATCACCCCATAATGGTATGCATACATGGAAGTACAGGGCCCTACAGGCCCTGCACTACCATTATCCATAAGTGTAGCAACATTGTAATTAACCCTTATCTCCCTAGTGGTGCACTCAGTCCATAATGGCACAGTATCACAGGTACCTTAGCCCTATTCATAAAAATTTCCCCCGCAGTTGTAAAGAAGGGTGGAAACATGCATAACTGCTTTCACAGAAAATATGTATCTAGAAGCATTTTTGAGATATAGCTGCTGAAAGATACCCTGACCAGTACAGTGCAATCCTATGGGAAACTTCAAAGTCTTATAACTATGTGGTGCATAATATGAAATATACTGGTATGCTAGCCTAGTCACCCCACAAATTCAAAACTTGTTAAGAAACTGTTTCAGCAAACTTTTTTTATTTTTCACATGTAACATCCAGTTATAAAATTTCTACGTTTCGGGACTTATCCCCTCGTCAGGACAACTGGTTACTGTATCTTAAAATAGAATAAACATTTTTCATTAATAATTTGTTTTAAAAAATGTTCAACACTTAACTTATAATTTAAAAAGGAAATAATGAAAAGGACTCATAATAAAGGCCCTTACATATAGTCAGTTCATGACTCAATAGCAAAAGTTCTTCTGTCATATGTACAAAGGTTCAGCTCACACCATCTCCTAATTCAACACAATGACAAAGATGAGCCTACTACATACTGTTTATACACTTTTCATGATTACTTTCAATTAAACTTAAACACACTGCTTATTTGATACACCTGATAAACAAGTGATAGTGTCACTGGGTTTTTCAGTTATCAAAATGATCTCATGTCTGTTAAATAGAAAACAAAAACAGTTTATCTTGTTTACTGCAACAAAACTGAAACAAGTCCCATAGCTTCTAAAATGCATCACAGAAGCAAAATGCTTAATAAAGGAGCCTCATTTTCTAAAAAATAATTTGTTATTCATTCTATATCCATGAGTGTCCCACACTAACTTGTTCTGTATCTTGCAAATTCAGGTGTGTCAAATAAGCAGTGTGTGTTTAATTTTGATTGAAAGTAATCATGGAACATGTATAAACAGTATGTAGTAGGCTAATCTTTGTCATTGTGTTGAATTAGGAGATGGTGGGAGTCAAACCTTTGTACATATGACAGAAGAACTTTTGCTATTGAGACAAGTAAGGACCTCTATTATGAGACCTTTTCATTATTTCCTTTTTAAATTATAAGTTAAGTGTTGAATATTTTTTAAAACAAATTATTCATGAAAAATATTTGTTTGTTCTTTTTTAAGATAACTGGTTGTCCTGATGAAGGGATAAGTCTCAAAATGTAGAAATGTTATAACCGGATGTTACATGTGAAAAATAAAAAAGTTTGCTGAAACAGTTTCTTAACAAGTTTTGAATATGTGGGGTGAGTGGGCTAGCATAACAGTATATTTCATATTTTGATATTTAGCGTAAGCTTATACTGGGGCTTTGACTTCTTCCCGAAGAACAGAATATTAACTTTGATTTTCTTTATTCTGAGGATTGGCTGTACTGGAGACACTTTAGTTTTGAAGACTGCTGGCACGACGCTTATGTGCTAGTTACCAGGGGGCCAGACCAAGTGACACAGGACTGTCTCCATGTTTTAATACGAAGAAGCTCCCTATGTATTAGAACATTGGAACACTGGAACTTTTTGAACAGTGTGGACCTTTTTGAAAAGTGTTTGGATATCTTGTTTAAAGAAAAAGGAGAGCAAGGTAGCTGGAGGAGTTGTTCTCTTGTGTGGATTGGACTGACACTGGGAAGAGTAATATCTTGAATTGAGTCTGGACATTTATCTATTTTCGAACTTTTCTCCTCTTTGTGATTAAGTCTGTCAAGATGAGTAGTTTTGAAGAGCTAGGAGCCATGGCAGATAAGAGGTCATTACCTAGAATTATTACTGAGTCTGAAGAGCACACAATTTTGGATAAATTGAAATCCAAAAGACAATTCATGGGCCCTGTTAGTTCTGAAACAGTTTTACATGATTATAAATATAGTAGGCAAAAGCAACTTAGATGGGATTGGCATGCTTTAAACCGTACAGAATATATGAAGCAGAAAAGATTACCTAGAGGGTTAAGGATATTAGTAGAGCCAAATCTAGGCTTTACTCCAGAAGAACTAGTTGAGAAATGGGATGGGGCCAGAAACAGATGCTCAAAAGATTTTATGTTAATTTTGGTAAATGCTTTAACAAAAGAACTTGAAAAAATAGATAAAGATATACCAGTAGTCACATTAGAGGAAGAAGTTAAAAAACAGTTTATTTTAGATGAACTCGGTAATTTTTTAGATAAAGTAAACAAACAGATAGATGAATATGAAAATGAGATCAGATCGACTAAAATTACTAAGTTCAAATGGGACTTAAATGATTACCGGGATGGTAAAGTGTATTCCTGGTTTAAAAACAAGAATATTAATAACAGGCGACAATATATTTTTAATCCAGACTCTGATACAAGTCTATATACTTCTACTAGTGACACTGATTTAGAACTTGGGAAAGGAGCTAGGAGGGAATGTTTTTTGGGAAGAGGAAGTTTCAGAGGAAGGGGCAGACACCAATGGGGGAAACAGGGACGGGGGTATCAATTTACAGAAAAAGATCAATATCAAACATCAGATCCAGAAGAAGGGGGGGGGGGTCAGGAGTAGAAAGAATAGAAGCTCCTATAGGAATAGAAGGAAAAAGGAAAGAAAAAGCAAAAGAAGTACAACTTCAAGTAGTGACCAGGTCACAGACGAAATAGTGTTTTTCAATGTATCTAGTAGGGTTCTTACAGATGATGAAATCAGTTTGCTAAGTAAAGGTTTAACATTTTGCCCCCATGAGAAAGTAAGTGACTTTGAAACAAAATTGGACTTAGATTTTTTTGGAAATGAAAATTAAGATTTTTTTTACAATAAATCAAAAGAACAGATTGAACAAAATAACCAGGTCAAAAGGATGCAGTTAAGCCAAAGACTACAATTAAAATCATAGTTTCTCCCAACAGGACCTATCCCCCATTTCACTGAAACCTGTATTAGCCTAGTAAGCAAGAATGTGGAAAATCTGTTAAAATCAGAAATGAATAAGGATAGGCGTACAAGTTATAATTTAACCTCTAAGGAATTTGGTGCCTTAAGAAATTTGGAGACTGACCCTAATGTAATAATAAAAAAAAGCTGATAAAGGTGGAGCTATTGTTTTGGAGGATTATGTCAAATATAGAAAAAAATGTTTGGAGATGTTGAATGTGAAGGAAAATTATTTACCTTTAACAACAGACCCCACAAACAATATTGCTTCTTTAATTAAGGAAACATTACAGAGATCTTTTGACAGGGGATGGATCACAGAATGGGAACAGACAGCATTGTATAAAACTTTTCCGTTAACTCCAGTATTTTATACACTTCCTAAGGTTCATAAGAACCCTCAAACCCCCCTCCCCCCGGAAGACCAATAGTGGCAGGAATGGGTTCTATTTTAGAACCTTTGTCTGTTCTTACTGATTTTCACATCAAAGATTTGGTGGGACAGATGAAATCTTTTGTTAAAGATAGTACACATGTGTTAAATTTACTTAATGAATTTAATCAAAAACAGTCATTAAGTGATAGATCCATCTTTTTGGTTACTTTGGATGTAAAAGATTTGTATACTTTGATCCCACACCGTGAGGGGTGTGAAGCTTTAAGAATGATGTTAATGAAATATAGAATTGAAACAATTCCTTCAAAATGAGTTCTTAATACAGTTATCTGATCTAGTATTAACACAGAATTATTTCAAGTTTGAAAAATCATTCTGTGCACATATCAAGGGAACTGCAATGGAGTCAAGTATGGCCCCTTCCTATGCAAACCTTTTTATGAATTGGTTTGAAGAAAGCTTTATCTACTCTAACAACCAAAATGAGAAGAATGTATTACAATGGAATTGTTTTATCGACAATACTTTTTTTATTTGGGAAGGAACAGAGCAGGAATTAAGAGGTTTTCATTGTTTTCTACACAGTAAAACATCTTTTCTAGCATTTACTCTAAATTTTGACAGAACGGATTCCATTTTGGGATCTATTCATTTTTAAAAGTAATAATGGACTGAGTACTAAAATGTTTAGGAAAGATACTAACCGAAATACTATTTTGAGGGCTGATACTTTCCACCCTAAAAGACTTTAAGAATCAATACCCTATAGTCGGTTTTTAAGGGTAAAAAGAAACTGCTCAGAGGAAGTAGATGCTACAGAGGGTGCTGAAGAAATGGAAAACAGATTTAAAAACAGGGGTTATTCTAATCAGTGACTGTCCAAAATGAAGAAAAATGCATTAGAAAAGAGCAGAGATGATTATTGGTTAAAAAAGACATGGATAAAATGAAATCAATTAGTGATAACATCATGTTGACTTTAAAGTACAGTGAAGTTTTTTACAATATAAAAAGAATAGTCACTAAACATTGGCATGTACTTAAAGCAACACACTTTGGGGAAAACACTTTTACCAAGGGAGTACAAGTAGTGGCAAAGAAAGTTAAATCTTTATCTGATCCATTGTCCCATTCTCAACATAAAATTCCTGAAGCAAAAGTACCAAGTTTGTTTTCAAAAGAAGAACTTAAAGGTAATTACAGTTGTGGGAGATGTATACACTGCCACAATACTTATAAGATCAAGACTATTAGAAATTTAAGTAAAGGTGTAGAGTTTGTTATTAAGGATTTCATTAATTGCCAGATGGAAGGGGTGATTTATGGGATCAAATGCCCATGTGACTTATTGTACATTAGTAAAACTAAAAGACCATTGAAACAGAGAATAGGGGAACACAAAGGCTATATAAGAAATAAAGATCTCACATCCCCTATTGCAAGGCACTTTTTAGAATGTGGTCATCAAACACCTACTTTGAGATTTGTCGGTATAGAAAAAGTAATTAAAAAAAGTAGAGGTGGTGATTTCAATGAGAAATTACTCCTGAGGGAAGGAAGCAAAGTTTATACATTTTTCTGAAACCACTAACCTGAGATTTGGTCTTAATGAAACCATAGAATGGCAGCCTTTGTTATTATTAAATTATTAACAACAAAAAGTTATCGATAAGCTAGGACTGTGCAATTATTTTTCCGGTGTTTCACCAACCCCAGGAGGGCAATGGCTCCTTGTGCAGCTAAGTTCTCCTTGTCTTTTTCCCAAATATAGAAGTTTTTTTCTAATAGGTCCCTAAGGTACATTTGATATGACAAGTTATTTATATAGAACCTCCAACACCAAGATTTACGGTCCTTGGAGTTGCTGATTAGTGGGTCTGGCACACCAGCAGGTGTAATTAGTCTGTGAGTGATGTGGAGTCATTATGCCAGATTTGGAGGTGAAGCTTCATACATATAAAGAGAGAGATTTTAGGCCACGCCCATTACTCCTGTCGATGAAGCCTGAAAGAGCACAAGGATGTAAGTGAGACCTCCACTGAGGGTCATTTACTTTTTTTATCTGATAATGTGAAAAAGTAAAGAATTGTATATGAGTGATTTGTTACACTCGGCATGAATGGGAACATGTTTAGATGTAAAAAGAAATTCTCACTGCAGAATACGGGTTGATTTTATAGTGATTGAAAGCTCATAATGCTTTTTGAACAATTAATATCTGTCTGATAGTTAATGGAGCAACATTTCTGATAATAAATGAGAGTTCTTGTATTGCAGGACGAGTTAAATGTTGAGCATTTTGAGCCGTCAGGTGAATTTGCAAGATACAGAACAGGTTAGTGTGGGACACTCATGGATATAGAATGAATAACAAATTATTTTTTAGAAAATGAGGCTCCTTTATTAAGCATTTTGTTTCTGTGATGTATTTTAGAAGCTATGGGACTTGTTTCAGTTTTATTGCAGTAAACAAGATAAACTTGTTTTGCTTTTGTTTTCTGTTTAACAGACATGAGATCATTTTGATAACTGAAAAACCAAGTGACACTATCGCTTGTTTATCAGGTGTGTCAAATAAGCAGTGTGTTTAAGTTTAATTGAAAGTAATCATGAAAAGTGTATAAACAGTATGTAGTAGGCTAATCTTTGTTGTGTTGAATTAGGAGATGGTGGGAGTTGAACCTTTGTACATATGACAGAAGAACTTTTGCTACTGAGACATGAACTGACTATATGTAAGGACCTTTACTATGAGTCTTTTTCATTATTTCCTTTTTAAATTAAAAGTTAAGTGTTGAATATTTTTTTAAACAAATTATTAATGAAAAATATTTGTTTATTCTATTTTAAGATAACCAGTTGTCCTGATGAAGGGATACGTCCCGAAACATAGAAATTTTATAACTGGATGTTACATGTGAAAAATAAAAAAAAGTTTGCTGAAACAGTTTCTTAACATGTTTTGAATTTGTGGGGTGAGTGGGCTAGCATACCAGTATATTTCATATTTTGATATTTAGCATAAGCTTATACTGGGCTTTGGCCTCTACCCGAAGAACAGGATACTAACTTTGATTTTCTTTAGTCTGAAGATTGGCTGTACTGGGGACAGTTTAACTATGTAGTGCAGTAATATTTTTTCACCAAACCACCAAAAGGCACATCTGTGTGGCATTACCTATGTACCCTGAAAATTTCTGCCCAAAATTCCAAAGCATTTTTTTGTTAAGAAATGACAAATATTTATTTACTGTTTGAACAGTAAATGATTATTTAGCAACAAGTGACTGAACTGGGAGCAGATGGAGAGAGCTGCTAAGGGGCTTTCAAGAACTCCCCCAACCCACACACAGAGAAGCAACAAGTGATCAAACTGGGAGCAGAAAGAGAGCTGGAACCCCTACCCCACCCCCACACACAGAAGCAACAAGCGGTTCAAACTGGGAGCGGATGGAGAGAGAGCTGCCAAGGGCCTCTCTGGCACCCCCTCCCACCCCCACACACAGAAGCAACAAGTGATTGAACTGGGAGTGGATAAAGAGAGCTGCTAAGAGCCTATATGGACCCCCCCAACACACACACACAGAAGTAACAAGCTATCAAACTGAGAGCGGACAAAGAGAGCTGCTAAGGGCCTCTCTGGAACACCCCCAGCCCCACACACAGCAGCAACAATAGATCAAACTGGGAGTGGATGGAGAGAGCTTCTAAGGGCCTCTCTGGAACCTTCCATCCCCCCCCCCACACACAGAAGCAACAAGTGTGTGACAGGGCAGAATAGGACACTGTCCCAGTTGTTATGTAGAAAGTGTTTAAATGCAAGGATCTGTTCTCTCCTCTTCTGTTTCTTCTCTGTCTGGTTGTACAACCAAATTTTCCTGTGAGACTTCAGACTTGAACAGCCCTCAGGCTCACAGTTCTTTGCCTCTCATTGTCTCTCAGTTTTCTCTTACTGTCTGTCTTTTCCTCCCTTGCAAATTTACTAATATAGAAATATATGCAAATCATTGTATGGAAATAAAACTGACATTGGGATCCCTTTTGTTTAGAAAATATATAGTGTTACTGTTGAAATGTATATAATTTTGGTTTGAGATGATTACAGAAAGCTGTTGGAAACTAGAGGTTACCTTAGTGCAAATCTCTGAGCCTTTTGCAAAAGCTGTGCAAAAGGGGCCTCAGCAAGCACACTGTGTTCTAGCAGCTCTTGCCTGGTATTTACAAAAACAGGATGCTTGCTAAGGATGGGGGTTGAAAGGGCTTATAAGAGATAAGCTGTAACTGTAAGAAAGATTAGAAGAAACAGGGACACAGAGACTGAAAGAAAAAACTAATTTATTTCTCTTCTGCACATAGTTATAAAGAAAAAGTTTTTTTATGTCACTGCTACTGTAACTAAATATTTTTGGTGAATTCTACAACTGCTCCTGGTTTTTCCTATGCTTCCTGATCTGTGCCTCGATAATAGATGGTGTCAGCGTAAGTGGGATTTAAGCCATGCATACCCTAAGACAGGAGTTTTGTGCGTGAGTACCGGATCTAGTACCAGGGAAGCTCAGAGGAAGGTATGGATTGTGCAGCAGCAAGTCCAGGAGTGATTACCAGGAGAATGGCAGCCAAACTAGCAGAGACAGAAGTCCAGTCTGAGATTGTACAGCCAGCACAAGTTATGGAAAAAGATCAGGCAGTGACAGAACCTAAAAGCCTGTTGGACTTTTTCAAACGGTGGGTTATACAACAAAAAGAGACTGAGAAGCAAAGAGAAGAGATGCAGTGATGGGAGCAGCGATGGCTGGATGCCTTGCAAGCTATCAAAGGCAGAGGATCCAGCACAGATCCAGATGAGCAACAAAATGCAAGCAACCTAAAAGCCATTAAACTTACATAGTTGTGCCCCTCAGATAATATTGAGGCATACCTGACAACTTTTGAAAGAGTTGCCACAGTCTGCCAATGGCCAAAGTTGCAATGGACAGTTAGACTGGTACCCTACCTGAAAGGGAAAGCCCAACTTACCTACAGCAGTATGGACACTGCACAGTCAGAATACTATGACCTGGTGAAAAGTAAAATCCTGAAAAGGTATGACATCTCCAGAGAGACATACAGGCAGAGATTTCAATCTCTGAGGTACAACTCAGTCGACAATCTTCGAGAAGCCTTCACCTGACTCAGAGAACTCCTGATAAAATGGATCCAACCAGAGAGCAAAATAGTCCCACATATCATTGACACATTTGCCATGGAGCAGTTCATCAACATCTTGCCTACAGATGTGCAGCTGTGGGTAAAGGAACACCGACCAGAGAGTGGGGAAAAAGCTATTTATTTGGCCGAGGACTACCAAATGGCCAGACAGATGCCACAGCAGTGAGGTAACATCCAAGCACCGGTAAGACACTTTTCCCATTTAAATTCCAAGCCTGCTAAGAACTCTGGTGGGGGTAACAAGTCTGTGCCCAAAGATGTTATCTGCTATAACTGTAATAAGCCAGGCCATTTTGCAAGAAACTGCCATAGTAAAGAGAGTGGCCCTGGAGCAGATTTGTCCTTGGCAAATTGGGGAAAGTACTTATCAGATGTGAAGGTGGGGAATAAGACTGTGAAGGGACTCATTGATTTGGGAAACAGACAGACCCTAGTGCATGTTAAAGTGCTGGGAAAACACTGTGCAAACAGACCAGGTACTGGTGTCATCTGCATCCATGGGGACACTCAATACTATCCCACCACCCAAGTGACTCTGACCATTAAGGGTGTGTTGCACCAAATGAAAGTGGGGGTTGTACCTAAGTTACCTGTACCTGTGACTATTGGATATGACTTTCCAGGATTTACTGAGCTGATCAAAGAGAGTGTAAATCCTGATGTTTCAGCAGCTGTGGTGATGAGTTCAGGCAAAGAAAATTTCAAATGGTGGGGACACTTTCCTTTCAAAGATTTTGATTCGGACTTGTTTGAGCACTGCTCCAAGATCTGGAAATCCAGGAAAGAAAGATGAAGCCTGAAGAAACTGTGGCAGCAAATGACTGATAGACATGAAGGGTTAAAATATGAAAATGCTGAAACTAAATGGATAATTAATAGTGATTTTTTTTTTCAGAAAAAGCTAATGATGTTTCTCTCCACAGTTGTTTTAAACAGCTGTGGGTGAAACCAAAACAGAGTGGACCAATGTTTAAAAAATGTAATGGGTTACTGTACAGAGTTTGGATTAACCCTCAGATACAGGAACAGACAGAACAATTAGTTATACCACAGAAGTATAGAACAGAACTGTTACAGATAGCACATGATAGTCCTATGGCTGGTCACTCAGGGAGGGATCGCACCCTTGCCAGATTGCTGTATAGATTTTACTGGCCTGTAATTCATAAAGATATTGCTACCTATTGTAATTCATGTGTAGAGTGTCAGAAAGTAGCCCCAGTCACTAGAAAAGGCAAGGTGCCACTGGTGCCCCTACCCTTAATAGATGTGCCTGTTGAGAGAATTGCAATGGATGTGGTTGGTCCTTTAGACAAAAGTAAAAAGGGTAATAGATTTATCCTGGTAGTATGCGACTATGCTACTCAATACCCAGAAGCAGTTTCAATGTGTACTGTTACAGCCCCAAAAGCTGCAGCAGAACTTGCCAAAATTTTCAGCAGAGTGGGCATACCTAAAGAAATTATTACAGATCAGGGTGGTAATTTTGGTGCTGTATTGCTTAAGCAGATGTACAGACTGCTAGGTGTCATTGCCATAAGAACCTCCCCCTATCACCTTCAGATACATGGTCTTGTTGAGTGTTTTAACCAAACCCTAAAACGCATGTTAAAAAGGTTTGTAAAAGGGGAAGGGAAATATTGGGACCAATACTTGCCTTACCTACTTTTTGCTTACAGAGAAGTGCCACAGTCATCAACAGGGTTTTCATCATTTGAAATGCAGTATGGTAGGCAGCCAAGAGGGCCACTGGATGTGATAAAAAAAAACATGGGAAGAAAACCCCACTCAAAAATGATCTATAACTTCTTATATGTGTGCCCTAAGAAAGAAGCTGGCAAAATATGTTGAAATTGCCCACAGTAAGCAGGAAGAGGCCCAAAATCAGCAGAAGGTATATTATGACCATGAGGTAAAAGAAAAAGTTTTTGATCCAGATGAAAAAGGTTTTGCTACTGTTGCCCACAACAGAAAATAAACTGTTAATGAAGTAGCAAGGGCCATATAAGGTTCTTAGACATACTGACACTGCGAACTACGAGATTGAGACTCCTGACAAGAAAAATCCTACTGAGATATACCATGCTAACCTCCTCAAGAAATGGGTAGAAAAAAATGCCAAAGGCTACTTTGCTAGTTTTACCAGAAACTGATACGGAAGATATTGATGAAGCTTATGATAGACTGGAGCAAACTGTAAATGCTGATGCTGTAAAGGTGACTGTTTCCTTAACCTCAGAACAAACTTTAGACATTCGTAATGTGCTAAAGACATTTAACAGTACTTGTACCATGGTACCAGGCTGAGCAAAAGGGATTGAGCACTCAGTAGTGACAAAGAATGCTCGTCCTATTAAGCAAAAGACATACAGGTTGCCAGAGTGGTTAAGAGCTGATGTGGTTAAGGAAATACAAAAAATGAAAGAACTGGGTATCACAGAGGAGTCAAGGAGTGCTTGGTCTTCTCCAATGCTAATTGTAAACATAAAAACAAGGGGGGGTGTTAGAATCTGCCTTGATTTTAGGAAACTTAATGAAGTGTCAGAATTTGACAGTTATCCTGTGCCCAGAATAGATGATTTGGTGGACAGACTGGAGAGTACAAAGTATATCAGTTCCCTCGATCTCATCAAGGATTACTGGAACTACCTTTAGCTAAAGGATCCAGTGATAAAACTGCATTTGCTACCCCTATAGGAGTCTATCAGTTGACCACTGTGCCATTTGGTGTACATGGTGTGCCAGCTATGTTCCAACGGTACATGGATGTCAGTTTATCTCCCCACATTGGTTATTGTGCAGCATATCTGGATGATGTCATGGTGTACAGTCCAGACTAGAAAAGCCACTTGGAACACCTACTGTATGAGCAGTTATCCAAGCTATCAAAAATGCAGGTCTGGCTATTAATCCTACCAAATGTGCATTGGGCATGCAGGAAACCAGATATTTGGACTATGTGTTGGGAAATGGAGAAGTCAAGCCAGAAATTTATAAGATAGAAGTTGTAGCTAACAGCCCTGTCCCTAAAACAAAGAAACATGTTAGGTAAGTTTTAGGGCTGGCTGGTTATTATCGGAAATTTGTTCCCAAGTTTGCAGAGTTAGCTATTTCCCTCACTGAACTCATGAAAAAACGGTGCCCAAATAATGTGAAATGGACCCCAGAGTGTGATGAAGCTTTTCAAGCCATAAAGGCTGCACTATGTTCAGCCCCTGTTTTAAGAAGCCCAGACTTTAAGAAACCATTTTTGCAACAAACAGATGCATCAAGGTAGGCCTAGGTGCAATCCTTAGTCAAAATTTAGATGGGACAAGACATCCTATTTGGTCCATAAGTAGGAAATTGCATGACAGAGAGAAAAGATACTCCACTATCAAAAAGGAATGTTTAGCAGCAAAGTGGGCCATGGAGTCCCTTAAATTTTATTTACTAGGAACTGATTTTGTTCTTGTAACTGATCACAATCCTCTCTGTTGGCTTAACCAGATGAAATATACAAATTCCAGAATCACAAGGTGGTACCAAGCAATACAGCCATTTAAATTCACGGTGATTCACAAATCTGGTAAAGAGAATAGTAATACTGATTTTTTGTCAAGATAAGAATCAGGAATTGAGGGTTCTGCAGGTTGAAAAACAAATGTATGGGTTTGAACATTACTGTTTGCTGTACTATTATATAAAAACTAATTATGGACATGTGTTTAATTTCTGAAAGCAGCAATTTAGTAGAGCATTAATAAAAAGTTTTGGAAACCTGTTTAATAAAACAGGTTCCCTCTTAAGGAGGGGGTGTATGTGACAGTGTTGAATAGGACCCTGTCCCAGCTGTTGTGGAGAAAGTGTTTAGATGCAAAGATCTGGTCTTTCTTTTTCTGTCTTTTCTTTGTCTGGTTGCGCAACCAGATATTCCTGTGAGACTTCAGACTAGATCAACCTGACAGGCTCACAGTTCTTTGCCTCTCACTGCCTCTCAGTTTTCTCTTGCTGTCTGTCTTTTCCTCCCTTGCAAATCTGCTAATATAAAAATATACGCAAATCATTGTATGGAAATTAAGCTGATATTGGGATCCCTTTTGTTTAGAAAACATATAGTGTTACCGTTGAAATGTATATACAGTAATTGTAGTTTGAGATGATTATAGAAAGCTGTTAGAAACTAGAGGTTACCTTAGTGCAAATCTTTGAGCCTTTTGCAAAAGCTGTGCAAAAGGGGCCTCCGCAAGCAGACTGTGTTCTAGCAGCTCCTGCCTGATGTTTACAAAAACAGGATGCTTGCTAAGGATGGGGGTTGAAAGGGCTTATAAGAGATAAGCTGCAACTGCAAGAAAGATTAGAAGAAAAAAGGGACACAGAGACTGAAATAAAAAAACTAATTCATTTCTCCTCTGTACATAGTTATTATGAACAAGTTTATTTTTTTATGTTACTGTTACTGTACATAAATATTTTTGGTGAATTCAACAACTGCTCCTGGTTTTCCCTATGCTCCCTGACCTGTGCCTCGATGACAAAGTGATCAAATTGGGAGTGGACGGAGAGAGCTGCTAAGGACCTCTTTGGAACCCCCCACACCCACACACAGAAACAATAAGCAATTGAACTGGGAGCAGACTGAGACAGCTGCTAAGGTAAACCACCCTTCTGCTTCCTCTGCTGGACTCAGTAAGGGGTGTTTACCCAGCGACGCTTTGTGTCAACTCCCCACCCCAGCCACCCCCCCACCCAAGTCCAGCCCTCTTTTTATTGCTGTCATCGGTCACGTGACACCTGTGGATTTGGTCCCATTTGCAAATTATCACTTCTGACCACCAGGGGTCAGTCCTGAGCAATCTGTTTCTGCCTATTCTAGCCTAATTTCTCCTCCCTCTCTATTACCTCAACAGCATCGCTACCCTATCTTTCAGTCTCTCCTACTCTCAACTCTGCCCAAATCCTCTGCATTCTAATATCTCTCCTGCCCTGGGTCTCAAACTCTGCAACCTCGGCTCCATAGTCGGCAATCTTCCCATTGCACTACTTGGCGAGACTCACTTCAATACTGATGTTTGTTGTCCATTTGTTGTCCCTATTCCTGCCAATCTGTATCTTGTCCCTCTCTCTGGTTTGTAGTCCTCTTCTAACCCCTCCCCCCCAACTGTGGTACTCGGGCTCCCACTTATAATGAATCCCGGGCATAACCTACATTTCTCATTTTGTCTGCTATTCTTTCTTGCCCCCTCCCTCTACTCCAAACCTATGAAACAGCCACTGGCCCCACTTGTCTCTGCCCTTCTTGTGACATAAGAGGTGCTACCACTTCTACCCTCTTACCTAATTTTACTCAACCACTATGGCAACACCTCCACCTGCTTCCCTCCTGGCTACCCCTATCTGCTCTCCTAGCACACCATGTCCATTCTCTTTTGACTCCTGTAGTAGGCAGTATTCATTTGTTTCATCCCTGCAACTGTGCTTTGAAATCCAAGCTACTTAAAACTGCCCTTCTACATCTTGCCCTCCTACTCTTACTCTTATCTGGAAATGTACACCCTAACCCTGGTCTGACCCCCCCACCTTACACTAGGAGCAGGGTGGGTGGTCTCCTGATTGCCTCCATAAACATTTACAGCCTGGTTAAAAAACATGACATTCCAGAAGGCTGGATAATTCAACATAACCTTGATCTACTGGCAGTGACTGAAACCTTGCTCCCCCGTGACACCCCTGATTCAGCTGTAGCCATCAGTGGCTATGTAATCTTTAGGGAAGACAGACTGGGCAAAAGGGGAGGATGATGTGCCCTATATATTTGGGAATCTCTTCGAGCCATATTTATTCCACCCCCCCAATGTGGACCAAGCTCTCACAAAAAAATTGATGGTGAACAACTCTGGCAAATCCCTCCATATTATGACAGTTTATATCCCACCCCAAAATCAAAGGTTGGCCTTCAATGAAGTGGCCAATTGCATCACCCAATTGCCCCCAAAATGTGAAATCATTGCTCTAAGGGACTTTAACATTAACTGGCTCTTGTCAGTGTCAAACCTTTTCAAAGATACCATTGCAGCAATAGAACTTACACAGGTCATTCTCTCTCCCACCAGACTCAACCATAAAACTGGGTCAGCCACCTTGCTCGACCTAGTCCTTAGTAATCATCCCCACCAGCTCACTAATGTCACAGTGCTCCCTGACACCTTAAGTGACCACTCTCCCATACCCTGCCAGTGGACAAACAAAACCCCAAATCCCCCCCCATAATTATTTACCAGCGATGCCTGAAAAAGGATTCCATGAACAACTTCAAAAATCACCCCCTGAACTGTGACTGGTCCCCCCATTGACTCAGCCCCATCCATTGACAGTGCATTCTCTCATTTTATTTCTGCATTCAACGCCACATGTGACCTATTTGCCCCAATCTCAAAACAGGTTATCAAGGGCCACAATACTCCTTGCATCTCCCAGGCACTTCTTGACCTCATGCACCACTGGGACAACCTCTGGCATATAGCTCTGGCTTCTGTCTGAACTTTAGATAGACAATGCTATAGGGAAGCCAGAAATAAATATACCCAGGAGCTTTGCAAAACTGAAGCAGCCCATTTCCAGGAGGTCTTCTCATTTACTTGGGGTTCAGGGCACAAGTTCTGGGAAAACATTAAGGAACTCAATGGTAAAACAGCATCACCCCCAACTCACCATTAATGGAACACTCACTCAAGACCCCCTCCACATAGCTAATACTCTTAACTTAATTCTACATTTTCTGATTTTTGTAGTGTCCTTCTCCCTAACTTCTTTGGCCCTCCCCAGAACCATCACCTCCTCCCCAACTCCCTGCTAATACTCTGCTCTTCTATCTCAGGACAGTCTCCACCCATGAGGCCAGATCCTACTTAACTAAATTTCTAGGCAAGTCTAGTCATAGTGGTTACACCCTTGACCTAAAACTCCTCCACCTCACCCTTGATACTGTCCTCACCCCTCTTACCAAAGTTCTAAACCTCTCCCTCTGTCTTGGCCAGTTCCCAACCCTTTGGAAATGGACAGTTGTCACTCCAATACTAAAATGTGGTGACCGCACCTCCTCGAATACCTACCGCCCCCATCTCCATTCTTCCCCTGATCTCCAAGGCTCTAGGAAAAAATTGTATCTAACCAACTCACCAATTATCAGTCAAAATACATCCTGCTCTGCCAAGAACAACATGGCTTCAGAAAGGGTCATAGTACCACCACTGCCCTTTTGGAATACACCACCACTATTCACAAAGCCCTAGACAGTGGGCACTTAGTTGGATCTGTTTATATAGACCTACTAAGGCATTTGATACTCTCAATCATGCCCTCCTCCTCATGCCCTGCCCTCCATGGGGCTCTCACTGGAAGCTACCTCCTGGTTTGAGCACTACTTAAGTGACAGATCTCAACAGGTCAAAATTAGCTCAACTCTATCCACCAGCTTCCCTGTTCACCCAGGGGTTTCCCAGGGTTCCATCCTGGGGCCCCTCCTATTTAGTCTCTTCCTGAACTCACTCCCCAAGGCCTGCTCTGGTCAGATGCTATTGTATGTGGATGATGCTGTCATTTTCTGCAGTCACTCAATCCCCCCCCTTCAACTTGCCCATCTACATTTCTTCTCAGAATCCAACACATGGTTCACTGCACACAAACTTGTGTTGAATTATAAAAAAAAACTAATGCTATGGTCTTCTCCAATTACCAAAGCAGTCACAGGGACTTTCCACTACAAGTACTCAACTATCAGGGCACCCCACTGGAACAAGCTAAATTCTTTAAGTACCTGGGTGTTACCCTTCACTCCTTCCTTACCTTGCCTGACTACATCCATCTACTAAGCAAGGCCATCAATTCCAGAATTAGATTCTTATACAGGCACAAACATTATATGCCACCTGAAGCACTCCACCTAGTGGTGTCCTCTTCTATCCTCTCCCTTATTGACTATGGGATAGTCTTCTATGGTGTGGTCAACAGCACTGCTCTTCATTGTGTCAAGACTGCCCTGAACAAAGCCTGCCAACTGGTAGCTGTGTGTGACAGGTGGACCCATACTTGAGACCTCTACAGGTTTACAAACTGGCTTAATTTTGATGGCAGGCTTAAATACCGCTCACGCCTGCTTGCCAGGAAAAGTTCCAACAAAAACTCTCCTCACCAGGGATTCATAGACTAGCTCTGCCCTCTCCCCAACCCAAAGCCACCAGAAACTCCTCAAAAGCCTCCCTACTAGTTCCCCACTGTATGATATCCCTTGGGCAACAAGCCATCTTCTACAGGGCACCCCTTTGGTGAAATGACCTGCCTGCTCCTATCTCTTTGGAATTGAAATTAGTCCCCTTCAAATCTAACCTAAGAGAGTTTCTCCTCCCCCTCCTTTTCCTGTGACTGTGCCTAACCCTCTGGCATTGCCCTCCATTCTATTGTACAAGGTCAGCTCCGACTGGATAAGCTAATAACAATTCCTGGTTTAACCAATATTGTTTTACTGTCGATACTACGTTGTATATTATTGCCATAATTGTTTTATTCTCAGTACTACACTGTATATTATAACTCTGTATGTCTGTGTTTTCCATGGTAGACCCAGGGTACTTGCACTACCCTCAGACTTTGTTGTATTCAATAGTATTCACCCTGCTGTACATGATTTTCTACTCATTGTTTTATTGTTATAGCGATATGGAGCCTTTACATACTAACATACTAAAATGTCAGCAGAATAGGCCTAACGGTCTTTCGTGTCTGCTCGTTTGGTCAGCCCCCACCCTGGGTGTTGACCTTGCTGTCCCCCTCGCCTTCTCTTGCTTCTCCCTTCCCAGTTCCAGATATTCTTGCTGCATTGGATTTTACTTCCAGAACCCTTCCCCTGTACCTATCCCACCCCCTCTTGAACCCCTCCACTGTCTCCACCTCCACCAGCCCCCTAGGCAGTGCATCCCATGGCTCCGCCACCCTCTCAGTGAAGTAGCACCTCCTTTCTCCCTGAATCTTCCCCTCCAGCTTCCACCCATGCCCCTAGTGGCCCCTTCCTCCTTCCTTCAAAGCACCCTGACTGTTCCTCCCCTATTTACCCTCTTCATGTACCTGAAGACCTCTATCATGTCCCCCGGTCCCTTCTCTTTCCAATGTGTACATATTTAGCTCTTCAAGCCTCCTCCTCATAGGTCCTGTTCCCCAAGCCCCAAATCATTTTGGTTGCCCTCCCTCTGGACCCTCCCAGGAAGGCTAATGTCCCTCTTTAAGTGTGGCCTCCAAAACTGCAGTACTCAAGGTGCGGCCTCACCAAGCAGTTATACAGAGGAGTATCACTTCCCTCCTTCTGGAGGTGATCCCCAAGCGATGCATCCCAGCATCCTGTTGGCCTTGGCTGCTGCCCTCCTACAAGTCTCAGAGTTGTTCATCTTGACATTCACCACCACCCCCAGGTCCCTCTCAGCCATCGCGACTTGTAGCATTTCCCCCCCAAGGTGTACACTTGGCCTGGGTTTCTGGCCCCCAGATGGAGTACCTTGCATTTCCCTGCATTGAACCTCAGCTTCCACTTTCTAGACCATCTTACCAGAGCCTCCAGGTCCCCCTGTAGGGCCACCCTCCCCTCCTCTCCTCCCCATCCACCACTGCCCCCAGTTTCGAGTCATCTGCAAAGAGACTCATCTCACTTCTGATTCCTGTCCTTATGTCAGATACGTAGGCGTTGAACAGAAGGGGCCCAAGGACTGATCCCTGTGGGACCCCACTAATGACCCTCCTTGGGGATGAGACTATCCCACCAACTACAACCCTCTGGGTCCGGTCCCTTTGCAAAGGAGTCTCTTACTCAAAGGTTTGTAATTCTGAATCTTCTATAAATAAAATATGTACAGTAAAGTTCAAACAGTAAATACCATTTACTGTTCGAACAGTAAAATTCAAAAGGTAAATACCATTTACTGTTCAAACAGTAACGCTCGGACAGTAAATGGCCATTTACCGATTGAACAGTACAGTTTGAACAGTAAATGTTACTTCCAGTTCAAACAGCCTGTCTTGCATCTATAACAAAAATCATTATAATTCAAACATGGTAATATATTTTTTTGCCAAACTATCCAAAGGCATACCCTTGGCACATACCCCATCATCCCTAAAAATGTCAGATAGAAATTTCATTCTGTGTGGGCTGTAGATGATGGCAAAACATCCCATGTTATCCTATGGAAAAAAATTCATTTTTTATCACTTTATATCTCAAAAACTGTAAAAGCTGCCATCACAAAACTTTCTGCATCTTGCAACACTGACAAAATGACAGCACATACCAATTATTGGTCAATTTCACTGAAAAATGCCAAAATTATTAAGGTGTAAAAATTGAGGTTTAACATTGAAGTCCTGTACCAACCCTAACTATAGGGGCACACACTATAATAACTGTATATATGCAAAATGTAAAGCAGTACACAAGTTATAAACATCCTCATTCAAGTCAATAGTTAACGTTAAAGACCCAAACAGATAATTAGTGTGATACAAATTGGTTCCATCTTGAATAACTCCTATAATGGTAAATTCTGCTTTAAAGAAAATAAGCTTTGGTTCTTAGATCTAAAAACTCCACTGTATTACTTGCCATTAGTTTAAAAACAGACATTTTCTCAGTCTTCTGTCCTATTTCAGCACACATTATATCAAATCAGATACATTTCTGCTTGTTTTCCATAGTACTTCCAGAAAATTGTTACGGCAGTTGGTACTCAGGCAACCTTACACAGTTAGATTCATTTATTAATGTATAAAGCTAATGGTATATTAAAAATGGGTTTTAGTTAATAATACTAAAGCAAATAAAAGGTTTTAAAGCCAGTGTACTATAGTAAAATCACATGCTGATATAAAACATTTGTAAACCTAAATCTAACAAAGAAATATTTACCTTCTACTATAGCTGCACAAATCAGGCATAAACTCAGAGCACAGATAATACTGGTGTTCATTGTTTTAAATGATGGTGACTCTTCTTGACGGCTCAGAGTAAAACTGTGCTGCTGTCTCTCAATACACCCTGTACTTATATACAGTGGCGTGAAAAAGTATTTGCCCCCTTCCTGATTTTCTCTATTATTGCATATTTGTCACACTGGATGTTTTCAGGTCTTTAGAGAAAATGTAATATTAGATAAAGGGAACCTGAGTGAACAAATAACACTTGTTTTTTTTTTTAATTTCACTTATTTAATGAAAAAAAGTTAACCAACACCAACTGGCACTGTGTGAAAAAGTAATTGCTCCCACTAATAACTGGTTATGCTACATTTAGCTGCAATGACTGCAACCAAACACTTTCTATAATTCAATATCAGTCTTTCCATCACACTGTGGAGGAATTTAACCCACTCTTCCTCGCTGAACTGCTTTAATTCAGTAACATTTGGTAGGTTTTCGAAAGCATGACCTGCTTGCTTCAGGTCCTGCCACAGCATTCTATTGGGTTTAAGTCTGGACTTTGACTAGGCCACTCCAAAACTTTAATTTTACTTCTTTTTAGCCATTCTGATGTGGACTTGCTTTTGTGTTTTGGATCATTGTCTTGCTGCATGGCCCAACCACGCCTTCAGCTTCAGCTGACGGAAGGATGACCGGACATTTTCCTTAAGAATTTTCTGGTACAGAGCAGAATTCATGGTCCTTTAATTATGGCAAGTCATCCAGGTCTTAGCAGTAAAGCATCCCACACCATCACATCACCACCACCATGTTTGACTGTTGGTATGGTGTTCTACTGTGAATGCTGTGTTTGCTTTACGCTAGACATTATGGGATCCATGTTATCCAAAAGTTCCACTTTGACTCATCTGTCCATAGAACATTTTCCCAAAAGGCTTGTGGATCATCCAGGTGCTTCTTGGCAAATGAGAGACGACATTTATGTTCTTCTTGGTTAGCAGTGGTTTCGCCTTTGCTACTTTCACATGAAGTCGCATTTTGCCCAGTCTCTTTCTGATTGTGGAGTCGTGAACACTGACCTTAGCTGAGGCAAGAGAAGCCTGCAGTTCTTGGATGTTGTTTTAGGATCCTTTGAGACTTCCTGAATGATTTTACGCGCGCCTTGGAGTAATTTTGGCAGGCCGCCCACCTGGGAAGATTCATTACTGTTCCAAGTGTTCTCATTTGAGATTATGGCTCTCACTGTGGTTCGATGGAGTCCCAGAGCCTTAGAAATAGCTTTGTAACCCTTTCCAGACTGATAGAGGGCAACAAATTTTTTCTGATCTTTCAGGAACCCTTTGATCATGGCATAATGTGCTTGTTGAATCTTTGTGCTGTAGCGTGACTCTGATGGTAGGGTCAAAATAAGTGAGATTTATATTGAGCAAGGCTGGCTGTAATCAAGCCTGGCTGTGTTCAAGCAGCTGACTCTAATTATCCTTTAATTGGGTTGATTTAACTAGGGGCAATTACTTTTTCACACAGTGCCGTTGGTGTTGGTTAACTTTTTCATTAAATAAATGAAATAAGTAAAAAAAAGTGTTATTTGTCACTCAGGTTCCTTTATCTAATATTATATTTTGTCTAAAGACCTGAAAACATCCAGTGTGACAAATATGCAATAATAGAGAAAATCAGGAAGGGGGCAAATACTTTTTCACGCCACTGTAGTATGATATGACCAAAGCTGTCAATTCGTAGTAGATTTTAGATATGGGAATTTTAGTTATCTTGAGATGACGTACACATTTGTAGAGCTGAATAATCATTTTTTGCCATCCTGTTTTCCTCATATCAGAACTGCTTAACTGCTTAGTGTTTTATGGCTTTTATCTGTTTATACTGTACATACAGTTACTGTTTCTCTTATGATTATGAGTGCATTCCCAAGGTTTTTTATTTTGTTTAGAGAACTGTTAAGTGAAAACTGAACAGTTCAGCACATAAAGGACTTGAGAAGAAACTCACAACTGTATGACACAAAGGAACTGCATGTGTAATCATATTAAAAATAATTTTAAAGACTTTTATTTAAAAAAATGGAATTTGAAATCAAACAATTTACTTTGCTGAACAATAGAGCATTCTCTTTGTTTGAAATGGACTATGCCAACTGAGCTTAGAACTTCAGAATTTTAAAACTATAGTACATACAGAAAAATGGATAAACCCCCTCAGTGGTCCTAGATGATGACCATTCCACCCAGACCACCAATATCGGGGACAGACCCTGCTGTGCAGGACAGAAGGAGGAAAAGACACTCTAGGAGCAGATCCTAGATCGGTGGGCTGGAGTGCATGAACAGTCCGAAGGAGTGGACACTGAGGGTAGGAAGGAGGGATAAATAAAAGAGTTAAAACTATAGTACTTGAATATGCATGAGACACCCTATTATGGTAATAAGAGTCCCTGGAATGTTTAGAGTCCAAGAATGATGTTATGTTTTGAAAAAAATCAATATTTTAAAAGGAAAAATGATTCAACATATGCAAAATATGTAGTACCAGTCAAGCATGGCACCTTGATTTCCTCTGCTAACATTCTTCTCCATGCATATATTGTGATACCATAGCATGCTAACAAACTAAGGTTGACTAAAAGTTATGACTGCAGTAGAAAAGTTACTCAAATATAAGGTTCTCAGTATCTTGTTACCAACAGCATGATATAGACTGGTGTAGCCTTAGAAATATGTCATGTCTGCTCAGCTGTAATATGTTGCAGGGCCTGATAAACTTAGCTATCATAGTTTCATACTCTCATCTTTCAAATAATGGAATCTCGTTGAATAGTCTATATAATTTAAATACATTGCCACAGTTTATGAGATGCTTGCAACCAAATATGTCGTAAGGCAGTAGTGTGGTCTACTGGTTAGAATGCTAACTCAGGAAATAGGAGATCACAAGTTCAAACCACACTAGAGCCAAATACTCAATATGTTACCTTGTGCAAGTCAGATAACTTCTTGTGCTCTTATTCACCCAGCAGTGAAATGGATAATAAGATCCCACTGAAAATTAGATTCTGCATCTCAAATGAGCTATTCTGGTTATTGTAAAAAAAAAATAAATAAATTTAGAGTACACACAGACACACATACGAAAATAGAAAAACAAAGGGCCTGATTCACAAAACACCCCTGAGTGAAGTAAGAAGCTTGCGCCATGAGAAATTGTGCAAGGTGCGGCTTGCATCAAAAGATGAACCGCTAGTAATTCCCAAATTCAGCCTACAGAAAATGCAGGCTCCATGCACCAAAGGGGGCTTGTGCCACAAAATGGGCTGTGGCATGGCACTAGCGGGCTTGTGGCAGATGCAAACTGACATATCATCTAATTCGAGAGTCACCAAACCCTCACAGGGGGGTGAGTTTCAAAGTCAGGGATGGTCTAAGGGTGCTTAGAATTGTGTCTTCTGGGAGGGCTAGAGATGATGTACCACCCCTGGAGCCCTCCCTGGATGGGAGGGAACATGTGCCCCAGTCCCCCCAGCCCAGATCCCTGATGTCCCCAATAAATATTGATATATAATTCTCTGGTGTTCTAGCAGACTTCCCCCATGATCCCAATGTCCCCAATAAATATAAACATATAATTCCACGGTGGTCTAGCAGATCTCCTCCAATCCCCGATAACCCCAATAAATATAAATTTATAATTACCTGGTGGTCTTGTGAACCTCTCCCAATCCCTGATGTCTTCCATAAATATTTTATACACACACACACACACACACACACACACACACACACACACACGCACACACACATAGCACACATGTGCACACACACACATATTACAGCTTGCAGTGATAGTGCTTTGCCCAGAGACACATTATTGATGTTGCAATCTGCAGTTGTGTCTCCTGTTCCTAGAGGGCTTTCTTGATATTAGGGCTGTTTGAACCTCCCAAAGTTTGACCATTTGAGCTTTGACCATCAAATCGGGTAAAATTCATCAAAGTTCATTTACTGGCACACTGTGTTGCATTGGGTTGATCATAAAATTATTTGAAAATAACATAAAATGAAATAACATAATGCACTGGGCAGATACGGAACCTAAAACAGCAGGGTGATGCAGTGGTTCACATTGAAGGCTGCTGGTTCCAAAATTGTTCCAATTTACTTACTGGCAAACATGGACAAGCTAGTTAACAAGAGTATGTGGCAATGAATGCTCAAAATAAAATGGTTTGTAAAGCTTATGTACTGTATGCCCAAAAAACATCAGTACAGCATCCCACAGCACAAGGTACTCGTTCCAAAAACTGTGTGTCCATCGGGATACTGTTGCACATTGACAAGGCTTCCTGTCATGCCATGAATATTTAGGTAAGTGTTGTACACACTGGTTTCATAGGCAACATTGCCTCAGAAATAATTTATTTGGACATGCAGACCTGGCAAAAATTTACAAAACATTAATCCAAAGAAGACTGAGTGAAGACAATGGTGTAGGATTACATAGTGTGGACTACTGATTCCAAAATTTGTGTCCATTATGCCATGGATAAGTGTTGTTCACACTGGTTTCATGGGCAAAGATGCCCCCAAATTTTTTATTTGTCCTGTGTCGACCTGCCTAAAATTCACAAAGCATTAATCTGAGGAAGATCAAGTGAAGGCAATAGTGCATCATCCGACAGTGTGGACTACTGATTCCAAAAAATGTGTGTGCATTAGAACAGTACCACACATGGATAAGGCTTCCGATTATGCTTTGGATAAGTGTTGTACATACTGATCTCATGGGCAATATTGCCTCAATAATGATTTATTCAGTCTGCCTGGCCTGCCAAACATTCACAAAGTATTAATATGAAAAAGACTAAAAGAAGACAACAGTGCAACATACCACAGTGTCGGCTACTGGTTCCAAAAAGTGTGTGTCCACTAGGACAGTTCCACACATGGACAAGGCTTCTCCTTATGGAATGAATAAGTGCACACTGGTTTCCTGGGAAATGGTGCCCCCAAAATTATTTATTTGGCCTGCAAACAATTCACAAAACAGTAATTTGAAGATGACTGAATAAAGATAACAGTAGAGCATCCCACTCTGTGTGTGTAAACTGCTGGTTCAAAAAAGACTAATGGACACAGAAGTTCTCTCCATCCACTTCATTATTCTTTGCCTTTTGCCCATTTGGAAGTGTACAGTAGGATAGCCATCATCTATAAACAATGGCAAACAGGGCATTGGAAAAAGAGGCATGTTATTTTTTTTTAAAAGTGAGCATCTTGCCGGCCCGGTGGTGCTGAGGGCAGAGGAGCTGGTCACTGCACCTTGCACCATGCTGGTGACCCTGGTTTGGGAATGAGCATGGGTTGCTGGGGGCTGGCAGGGGAGGAGAGGGATCAAGCATCCGATGGACTGCTCTTTCTCTCCAGGGAGGAGGGTTCAGGACAGTCGGCACCCGACTGCCCCCTGGTGGAGGATGGGGGTCAGGAATGCATGCCGTACACTGGGGAGGAGTCGGGGCAGACACCAGGATGGGGGCACGTGTGGACGCGTGCATGCTCCCGCCCGCTGGCATCATTGCATGCCCACTGATTTGGGGAAAAATCGCGAACAGTGGAAAAGTGGCACCTCTCGCACAGCTTGATGGCCATCCACGAGTGTTCATCGGGCGCTGGCACCCGAGCTGGATCCATGAAGGGTGGAGAGTTAGGGGGGCTCCCTACCACCCTGTTGTGGGGGTAAGCTGCAGGAGTTTCAGGGTGCCTGCAGTCCCAGTCAAGACAGATGGTGGCTGGATCCATGGCAGGATGCGAGGAAAAATAACAGGGATGCAGAGAGGTAGCCAAGGAGGATAAATAATCTTTAAAAAAAAGTGAGCATCTTCACACTTTTGGTTGAAAGGCATGCTGTCTGTCCCTGTGCCATACCTGTCGTGTGTATTGTACATAAGCAATTTAAAGGTTCCCATTTTAAGACAAGTAAAAGGACATTTTTCTGCAGTCAAAGAATTATAGGTCACTGGAATTCTTTACTTAGCAACTTAGTAAATAGCAAAAACAAAGAAACATTTAAAAATAATTGGAATACATTTATGGCATTATCTGCAAGTAATTGTACTGAGAAGTGTGTGGGGGGGTAGTAAATATGGGTCACTAGCCTAACATGACCTCAAAAGACAATAGTAATAGTACTGTATGTGAACAAAGGACCTCAGGTTCCAGCACTGTGGACAGGCTTCTGAATGTGATGTGGCTTCTGGCACCGAATGGCACCAGATGTAACTAATCCAGATACCTCTGACACTAACTGTAATGGAGGCCTAGGTCAGGAAACATAAGTAGTCCTTGAGAAAGTGTAGAAAACCTTAAGTGGTGATTCATTACATTACACTCACATACAAAGCAGGAAGAGTCACTGTGGGAAAGAAGCTATGGCTGGACACTTGCTTCCTTGGCACTGCAACTTGCATTAATGATAGAAAACCTGCACTGGTCACAAAGGAGAATGGCAGCAAGTCAGTGGCTAGCATTTTTGAAACTGCTCTTAACAATTTCACCTCTGGTCTATTTGCTTTATATTTCTGGCCCATTTCCAGGAACTTGACCAGTGAGAATAGAGTGCTTTTTGTCTTCGTAACATTACTGCTGGTTCCAATTTTTGCCACCCCTGGGTGAAAGTGGCTGGGTACTGGCTAGCAGTTGAATGATTTTTTTCCTCTTGCTCTCTACCTGGTCTCCTAACATTCTTCTACTCCTGCCCATCATCATCATCATCATCAGCAGCAGCAGCAGCAACTTCATTGCCTGGTGATGCTGCTGCTGCTGATACCATGCATTGGCATGTCTTTTCATACTGACATCTGTGGTACTTCAGCAATGTTTTGTATGATATGAGTGCCTCCTGAATGGTGCAGCCAGAAACAGTGAGTGAATACGGTGACTGCTACAAGGGCGACCCACCCGGAATGCAGAACTCCGCAATGAGCTACTGCAGCAGAAGGCAGTCAGAAGGGTAATGCACACACGGTGAGAGCTGCAGGGAAGAGGGGGTACAAAACACTGCAGCAAGGGTGACAAGGGAATGGCACCACAGGCAGAACCAGTGGCAGGAGGAGCGGGCAATGGGAAGGGCCCGGTGCCAGGTGTGGTGTGGCGGTGGTGGTACAGGACAGCTGTACCACAGGGCATGGAGATGCAACCTGAGTGGCCTGCACACCAGGCAAGGGTGGACGGGTGGCATACAAGAGGACACAGCCAGGGGTACAATCCCATGGGGTGGAAGCGACCAACAGTGCAGATCCAGCAGTCTGAGGGGGGTGTGGCAGGTGCGGGCAGACAGCCCCGATGGATGGGGTCAGGCCATGGCATGTGAGCCTGCGTCAAAAGGGTGACTTTAAAGAAGTGGTGGATGGGCGGGCGCCCATGGCAGGGTGGGCCCGCAAAGGGCAGGGTGTACATTGCACACGACAATGCAGACAAGCGGTGGTACATGTTTACAGGGTGAAGTCGGCGTCAATGGAGTACCGTGCAAGGATGTCGGGCAGCTGTTGCACCTTGCACCACAGGGCTTGTGAGTAGTGGAAGAAACAGCCCCTGATGCGGGCCTCCAGGAAGACGGTGCTTATACCCCACACCAGCTGGCACACTCAAAGTCCATCAGCACCTTGGTAGGTGCAAGGCCTGGGTTGTGCAGCTTGAGCTGGCCAACCAGCCGGACATAGGTCTGTGCCTGCCTGGAACATGTGAAGGCATAGACGGCTGGCATTCTATACCAGACTGAATGGCGTGGACAGTGTAGAGTTGTCTGAACAGGGTGGGGCATGCCCTGAATGTGCCATTCATGAACCAGTCCATACTGGTGGCCAGCTGCTGCAGACCGCGGTCTGTGGCATACACCATGATGTGGTCCCATTCCCTCCTGCTGTCATACAGGAAGAAGCATGTCCCATCGGAGGCAAGGGTGTACTCCTCTGGGATGGTGAGGTCCTCCACCGATTGTGGAGTGGCAGGCCAGCTCCATGCCACATGCCAAACCCATTGCACAGTCCGCCGCAGTAGCCGCACTCCCAGTAGGAGACTGGCCACGGCCGAGGGAATGCCCGACGTGCTTGTCACGACAACCTGGGATGCACTGTCCGTCATCCACCATGCCCTGTCCCATAGCATCCCAAGGACCCACCGCACACCCACATCAGCTGCATCAGGGGCATGATTGTGTTCTCTGATGGTGGCTACCACCATATCTTCTACCGTGTGCAGGTGGGCTAGGCAGTGGTACCTGCGCACCTCTGCACACCTCCAATAGACCTTTTCGTTGTCTTGCCCTCCTGTGCAGCCTGTTTGTGTGCACACTCCCCCTGGCTGCTGGCCTGCTGGTGCTTACAGTCTTGCCGGCGGGTTGTCCTGGAGGTGCCCTTGCTGTGTGTGAGAGTGTTTCACTTTTGTACTATGTGTCTGCCTTTCTGAACGGTCACTCTTTGGGCTGCAGCGCTTTAGGGATTGTCCCCTGAGACCGTGACATTTAGTAGGTGCTCTTTCTGGCTGTTACCCTTCAGCAAATGTCTTTCTATGATAGATGTTTCCAGCTCCTTGCCATGACTCAGCCCATCTTTGCATAAAAGATACACTACATGTACCCATGATCCTTTGTTCACTCAAAAGAAATCCCACATAACTGGTGTCATCAATTTGGTCTTTCCTTCTGGCACTCTCTTCTGCTAATTAATGGGCGGGCTACTCTGGCCAGCTTTTACATCACCCTCCTCCACTTCTTTCACCAGTTCTTCTGGGCAAGGGAATGGTTCTTCTTTTTCTACAACACCTCTACCATGTGTCCTCGGCCACCAATCAAACCTGTGTCTTTATCTTTATCTTTAAGAGGATCAGGAGACCACTGTAGTGCAGGGGAGAGCTTTGAAACTACAAAGCAGGAAATCGCTTTATTTTGTTTCTTAAAAAAATACAACAAAAATGTTTTTTCTGGCATTTGTGTGACTGGTGGGGAACAGGAGGAGGGAGGAAAGCTGCAGATGGAAGGAGGACTTGAAGACAAAGCAGCTCTGATTTGTGGGATAGTGTGGTTGCCAGGCTACAGCCATCCATTAGTGTGGCTGTAACCCCTATGTAATACCCACAATCCCTAGCAACCCCTTGCATGAGTGACCCTGAAGCATGAGTGCCACAAAGCAGGAGTGTGGCAGCTAGTTATGTGAAACCCCTGAACATCAACAGGATGTCTGCTGGGAGGACCACATGCCATAGGCCATGTTGTTCAGTGGCAGGTAGGTAAGTATAAAAGGAGGGCAGAAAATGCACTGTCAGGTGTTTGTAAGAGTTTGCAGTTGATCTCTATCTAGGTTCAACTTGTACAAATATAACAGATTAGGGAAGTACTAAAGAGGGCAGATGTCTCCTCTCTGGAACCAATCCACAAGTGTAACACAGGCAAGGGAGTGCAGCTGGTCCCTACCTAGGGTCAGCTTACATTTGTATTGAGGTTCAAGGAAGCAGTTGGAAGTTGGATTATCAAGTGTTAGCTTTCTATGCTAACAGAGGATTGTGGCTTTTGCAGGGATCACCAACAAGCTTACATACAAAGGTTCCTATCTGGAGGGTGAATGGGCCAGGGGTTGGGTGAATGTGGGGGAACTGAAACATGTACAGGCATAAGGATAATGGGATGATGGTGGTGTGCCATAATGGTTGTTGGGAGGCAGTATTCCTGGGGTGATGTGGACAAAAGGGGACTGTCTAGTGTGCAGGAGCCTGGTGCACCTAAGGGCATACGTAATACAGCTCAGATGAGAGCTGGTGAGACTGGTATGGATCATAGTAAAAGCAGGGCAGGGAAGAGAAAAACAAATGGGGGAGTCCCAGGGAAGCATGGTCAGTAGGCAGGGGATGCGTGTAAAGGTGATCACCCTAGTCAGAGGGTACCCCTATCTTAGAGAGCAGGAGAGCTCAGGGAAGGGGAATGGTAAGTGGTGGAGAAAGGGGTGGGCTTGTGAGAGATGCAACAGGAGTTGGAACATATAAAGGGGTGCCATTGAGGAACAGATTTTACCCACTGTCTGGAAGCGAGGAGAGAGGAACCAGAGGTGGGGGGAGAGAGAGAGCAGTTTAAGACAAAGGGGTTGAAGGGAGTAGGACAGGAGATAAGGGGTACTACAGTACAATGTAGTCATGGTGGGCAGAGAAGAGAGAACATGGAGAGGGGAGTAGGAGGTGGAGGAAGAGATGGGGGTTAGGTGACAGGAGGAGGAGGTGAAGGAGAGGGTATGTGTGGTGGCCAGAAAGGGAAGGACAAAGAGGGGCTGGGAAGACAAACAGAGGGGCAAGTAGAGGCTGCAGTGGTGGCAAGAAGGACATGAGAGAATAAGGATAGGGTAGTTACCATGATGGAGGGGGAGCAGCTAGGTGGAGGAGCAGGTCAAAGGGCAGTTAAAGAAGGAAAAGAGGGAGTCAAGAAATGGGTCGGTGGAAAGGTGGTAATCTCAGAGGACCCCATAATAAAGGAATAATGCATGACAGGGTGTGTGTGCGTGCTGAAGTGTCTGGCCTTTGGGGTTGAGCATGAGGCCACAGGCCGAGTGCGTCCAATGCCCAAGGCATGGCGTTATCCCAAACAACATACACCCTGGAGTGCATTATTCCTATTATACAATGGCCTGTTGTTACATATAAAACAAAAAAATAATTTTAAAGAATGTTTTTGTTAGTGTGGAAAAATATTTTTGTTTCTCAACAGAAGATGCAAACAAGAGATCATCATGCAGGTGATCATGCTGGTCATCATCCATATTGGTTCACAGTGCTGAGACTAGACCTGTGGCATCATACTGGGATATCGCCACAGGTCCAGCCCAAACTGACCAATCAGAGACCAGGATTCTTTCTTGCCATTGTATAATTAAGGGTATTCACTGGGGAAAGAAGGAGGTCCAAATACAGATAGGAAGATGGTTTGCATGCCAGGGATGACAGAAGAGAGGGTGTGTATAAAATCTGGGAATTTGTGAGGGGAGTTGGGGGGATTCACTAGTAGTAATACACCTAGGTACCAACGATGTAGCCAGGGAGGAGGTGAGGGTAGCACAGGAAAGATTCTGGGTGGCAGGGAGAACCTTCAGAGAGGTAGCCAGATTGGTTGCATTCTCAGTACTGTTGCCAATACTGAAAGCCATCATGGTCAGGAAGAAAAGGATAGAGGGGCTCAATGACTGGCTGAGGAAGTGGTGCAAGCAGGAAGGGCATGACTGTATTGGGAGCTGGGGGAGACCTGGTCAGATACTCAAAGAATTATACCCTTGTGGAATAGCCTCCCTCAAGAGATGGTGGAAGCAAATACCTTCCTAACATTCAGATGACGGCTAGACAAACATCTTTTAGACTCTAATTAGGCACATATTCCCCTCTAATGTGGGAGACATTCACCATGGGCTTGGATCCTTCTATCTGTCTTATAACCCTAGTATAGATCCCAGAATAAAACACTTTTGCACCAGACTACATCTCAGTAGTGGGGGGGGTAAAGGTCCTCAGGGACATGCTGTGGGGAACATAAACCAAAAACTTAATTTAAACCACTGGGGGGGCAATTGCACCTGCAGGCCCCAAGTCTCTGGGAGGAGGAGGAGGAGGAGGTCAGCAAGGCAGACAAGAGGGAAGGAAGGGAAGGGAAGGAAGGAAGGGAAGGGAAGGAAGGAGGCCAGATTCTCAGTGTAAGGTGGTGTCCTTGAATGCACAATGTCTTGGAAACAAGATGGATGACCTGCAGGCGTTGTTGGCTGAGAAGGAAGTGGACATTACATTATGGGAGTCACTGAAACATGGGCCACACCTAACCATAACTGGGACCTCATGATCCCTGGGTTTAAATTATACAGGAGGGAAAGGGAGGTAGGAAAAGGGAGAGGGGTGGTGATTTACATCAGGGAGGGTATAACTTGTACTAGGGAAGAGACATAAGATGGGAAGGTGGAATCAATGGGGTTTCAATTACTGTTGAATAGAAGGAGGAAGGTGAGGTTGGGGGTCATTTACAGACCACCCAACCAGGAAGAGGAAACAGACAGGGAATTCAACTCATAAATATTGACTGCTGCAGGGAAGGGAGAGGTGGTAATAGTGGGAGACTTCAACCTGCTCAAGGTGAATTGGAGGGTATTGATTGTGACCTGCATCAGGAGTCAGGTGAGTCTAGATACTCTGCAAAGTGGGTTCCTGACACAAGGTGTCACAAAACCAACAAGGGAAGGGGCTATCCTTGATCTGGTATTGATGAATGGGAACCATGTCCAGGATATAAAGGTTGAGGAGCCCCTGGGTGGGAGTGACCATCACACAGCGTGGTTCAGAAAGCTGGATGAGCTGTTAAGGGGTCGCCTGAGAAGCATCCGAATGAATGTGGGGGTGGACCAAAGGTGGTCCATCATCAAGGAGGGAATAATGGTTGCCACAAGAGTAGTGCATTAGGCTCAAATGTAAGAACATGAGGGCCAGAGCTCCCAGCTGTTTTACAACTGAGGTCACCCAGGCAGTAAAGGGTAAGAAGTCAGCCTACAAGAAATTCAGGAGGCTCCAGAGGGATGAAGACAGAAAGGATTAACTGAAGTTGGATAGCAGAGCAGGTAAGGTAATCTGGTGGGCTAAATTCAAAAGGAACTGCAGCTAGCTGAGGGCCTGTTTTCATTGTATTAGAGAGAAAAAGGACATGTACAATGGGATTGTTATGGTCAGAAAAGGGGAAAGATGGGTGGAGGAGAACGGGGACAAAGTAGAGGTACTGAATGAGTACTTCTGTTCTGTGTTCACCAGGGACTATAGAGACATGGTGCTGCTGGGGGAAGGGGAGGAGAAGGATGGCACACAGATATTTTGATAGAAGTTGACTTGGTAAGATCAGGACAGCTAGCACTTAGGGTAGATAAATCTCCAGGCTCAGAGAGCATACACCAATAGGTGCTGAGTGAGCTGCCAGATGAACCTGCAGATCCCTTGACTGACCTGTTCAGCAGTTCACTGGAGTCAATCATGGTACTGCAGGATTGGAGCATGGCACATGTAGTGCCACTCCGTAAGAGTGGTTGTAAGAATGACCCGAGGAACTACAAACCAGTTAGTCTGTTCACAATCATGTGCAAGATCATGTAGGCCACACTTAAGAAAAAGGTTAGTAGAGTATCTTGATTAGGATTATCTCCAGGTCAAGAAGCAACATGGGTTTATGGGAGGGAGGTCATGCCAAACAAATCTGATTGACTTTTTTGAGAGCACTTATTGGAAAATAGCCCACTCACCAAGCCTACCTGTATTGTTTTTAAGTGTACTTTAACTGTTTTTCTGAAATTATACTGTCAAACTTCATACTTGCCATAGTTTTGTGAGTATAATAATCCACTTCTTCAGGGTTCACCTGTGCCACAGAGACAAATATGTTGCCAACGCTGATTACGGTGCATGCGTCATGCCGCCTGGCATTACAGTGCCAGGCATTTCATCTCCCGGAAGTTACAGCACCACAGCACCCTCCTGGGAAACATTCTGCTTTAACCCCTGCACCTCCCAAAACTAAATATAACCTCCTCCTCTGGGCCAGGCATGTCCTGTAGGGGGCAGAAATTGTGTGGGTGCAAAGGGCAACATGGGTGATGGGTGATCTAAAATTCAGATCGCCCTTGTCACTGTCTCTCTTGTTGCAGTGCCCTAATTGTGGCAGCCACATGTAATCGACAACTTGATGAGATACGCTTCTTCAGGGCTCTGCATAAAACTAAATATAAAACATATCCAAGTTTACTGTTTTCATTATTTAATGTTAAAACAATAGGATGTATGGTATGAGATGGTGCAGCAGTAGCGCTACCCCCTGCGATGCTGATAAGCCATGTTTGCAAGCGAGCAGGGAGCATCGGAGGGTCAACCGGGGGGTAGGATGAGCATGCCATGGACAGCTCTCCTCCTCCAAGAGGCGGGTTGTGGTTTCACGGTATGTCAGCAACACCCAGTGGAGACTCGATGTGCAACAGCAGGGACCACCAAGATGTGAACAGAGGCATTGGCAGATGTCTATGGCTTGGGTGTGGAAGCATCCCCCACCTGCACTGTCATCATTGCACATCCATTTCTCCTGGGGGGGGGACTAAGGGGAAAAACCCTGGGCATGACAGCATCATGAAGCCCCTGGACTGCATCCCAAATGATGCCCCAGGCATAAGCTTCATCTGGTGTGTCTTGGTCTATTCCCTCAGGAGCCTTGCCATAGGGGGTAAGCTATGGGCCTCCCAGTTCAGGCAGCCTGGGAGGAACCTGGGTGGCTGGTCAAGGCATCGATGAGGGGGTACATTGTCCACCAGCAGCCTGGACAAGAAATAGTGCTGAATAAAAAAGAAGATATATGGTAAGATTGATTTATTCCCCATAACTATAGTAATTATATTGTTTTCACTGTATTTTATACCATTATATACATTTTACACCTTCAAGAAACATAATTTAGTATGCTTCTTTTAGTTTGATCAAATACATAAAGTTTCTAGTAAGTAGCTAATATTATCAATAACAACTCTCTATTACAAAATAGGTAAAGATTTTTTATACATTTATTATATGCACATGTATTTCCTTCTCCATGCCTTGCAACTACTTGTGAAGCACTCTAAATTGAGGATGAATGACATTTTTTATAATTAGTTTGGAAAAGGTATGCAACCACCTACTTTTTCTCCTCACTTGAATTTGTTAATTCAGTCTGTATATCAGTTTGTGAATGCAGCTCATTAAAGTATGATACTTATTCCAAACTGGATAATGAGTTTAAGTTATATAATATTTCATTCATTAAATTGTTCATTCCTTAAGTTCTTACATCCAAAGCTTCTCTCAGTAGCTTCCTGCTTATATTTATATTGTAACAGCTTATCCGCATCACTGTAAGACTACTAGAGCAGGACCTAGAATTTAGCTCTGTAATAAGGTAAAATAATGAATACATAAATAGCTACAGTATGTAGCTCCTAAAATATTAATTATTACAAAAAACTAGGAGGGAAGGTTCTAGCCCTTTATGTAGAGATGTAGCTGTAATAAGATTTGGAAGAATGTTCCTTTAAGAGCCACTCGGATCTTCTTGTTATATTACAAAATCTGTGTTGCATGCCAGGCCACAATTCATGGGCTCCGTGCATCATGACATCACTAGGTTGTGGTGATGTTGAATGTGCCAATGTCATCATGAGTGGCCCGGTCCAGTGGCAACCTGGTATAAATGAGCACCACGAAGGTACACTTGCGAGGCTGTACTCGGTCCTTAGCAACCACTATAGACGCACCACAACATGGAGGGATTCAGTGATATTTGCACAGAAAGGTATGCACTTGAGAAAGAGACTTCATACATGTGATATCTCCCTCTTTGCGCAGGAGACTCCTGTTTTTTTGACTGAACTCCCTCTCTCCCTCCCGGAAACAAAATCTCCTGCTTAAGTAAAATTATGTCCAAAATACATATTCATGTTTGTTTTTTGGCAGATAAAGACACATAAAAAGTAAATTAGTGATGAACAATGTAAGTAATAATGTTGTACAACCAGTTGTTGATTCATTTTAGTGCTTATTCTTGACAAACTAAAATATATTTAATGCTTTTATTCTTATTTTTTGAGGCCATATAAGGACAAATTCATGACGTCACGGCATCTCCCTACTAGTAGGCCAATCTCCCTACTAATTTGACCCAAATCTCCCTCTTAAGCAAGTTGGACATATCACATGTATGAGACTTTTTTAGTCTTATGAAGAGCCTTGAAGAACAGTACATTTATGTATTCATTATTTTACCTCTTTACAGAGCTAAACTCTAGGTCCTGCTCTACCAATGAAGAGGTAATTGACATAAGCTTGATAACTGGGTAAGCGAAGCCTACTCAGAATAAATACTTCACCAGAAAAATATTCTAATGAGATAAAGTGTTTTGAATAGAACTGAGTTATTTTTACTACTGATACTAATACAATAATATATAAAATAATACATGGGAGGAGTGCATAACAAGAATTTAATGCACACCTGAAGTGTAGGATGCTACAGAAACCCCAAAGGTGAAGACCGAGGGGTATATTGAACCATCTCACACTAATTGCTGGGGGATGTTTTTTTCTACAACCTGATTTCTTTAAATAAATACTGTTTTTCACCAAACTCTTTTGTCTGTTTTTTTTATTCAATACAAAATGTAGCAGTAAAAAACAAAATTAATAAACTGTAGCATACACTTGCAGAATGTGTATTTTACTGTTTTTGTAACATTATAAAATTGCCAAATAACAGGCTGCTTTAACTTACAGAATGTCAGAATGGTAACCATATCTTTCCTACATTGAAAATGGCAGCTGTTTAAAAGAGCAGAAACCAGTTAACTCCTACTATGGAACACTACTAAATGTCAGAAAACATGTTTAAGAACTTTGTAGAGAAGTGTTTTCAGTTCATATTTAGAAGACTTTTTAAGCCCCAGGTCATTGTCATGGCAATATGCAAATTAGATTCAGAGGTCAGGGTTTAGAGCTGTTTCTATGGAGACAAAAAAAGAAAGAGATTCAGTGTGAGTTCTAGGTGAGTGTAGAGTGCAGGCAGTTAGACTGAGACTGAAATTTTTTAAGTGCAATTTTTCTGGTAATTATGAACAGAATTTCAAAAAGGTTAGTGCAATGGAATTTAATGTAAAGCATTTGTTCACTTACATTCATCCTCTGAGTCTGAAAAAGTTAATACATGGGCTCGGTGTTGCTTTTTGGCTGGGAGTTCAAGATAGATGGGCTCGGTGCTGCTTTCTAGCTGGGAGTTCATGATAGATATACACAGTCACTCCCTTAATGAATACATGGTGAGTTCTGAAAATTGCCAGCAACATGGAGCTTGAAGCTGTTTCACAGGTGGCCACATTAGGAGCATTAGCAGGTTTGTGGCTTTTTATTGTGGTAGATGTGAAGGGCTGGTTAACTTCTGTGGAGCGGGTAAGGATCTTGCTTATTTCTCTGTATCTTGCTTCAGAAAGCACAGAATAATTATTTATTGATTTCACATTTCTGTGCCCAGTTATCTGTTGAATTTCTGTGGGCAGCACCTGGGCATCAGTCATCTCTGTATACTGCTTTTCCCAGTGGAAGGATGGACTATTGTTTTTGATTTAGATAGACCAGCTGATATTTTGCTTCATTACAGTATATTCCTCAGCCTGTTCATGCCAATTGTCAGGTTTCTAAACTATAGTGAATTTTGCTTGTGATTTAGGTTGGGGGCTATATAGAAAGGTGTTCCATTTACCAACAGCTGCATTGGCCAGTGAGACTTGCAAATGTATGATCTTATAATGTCACACTGTGGATTTTCTTTATTCTGATAGATGTGAGATTTGATGGGTCTCACATCTCGTGGCTTGTCTCCAGGTCTTGTTTTAGTTTGGTGTTCATTGTATTAATTGAATTTGTTTTCTTGTGTGCCATTGCCTTCCTGCATGTTGCCCCAGGCCAAATCATAATGTTCTTTGGTTCTGAGCAAAAATTGTATCCTTTCGCTAAATAATAGGAAATTTAAAAATGCAGTGGGATTGTCCATTCCTGGTGTTTCATATGAGTACAATACATTGATTTCAGCTTCAGTGAGAGAATTTTGCTTTTTTTCCCTTTCCCATTTTTATGGCTAGATGAGCGGAGCCATGCTGATGTGTTGCTATGATGTAGCAGAAAGAAGGTATTTTGGAAGCATGTGACCGGATACCTAGAGTGTCTTCTTCCATGTAGAGCTTCAGCTGGACATGACTCACATCTCTCTGCATTTTCTCTATTCATGACAGTGGTGTGTTTGTGTCTGGACTCTGGCCCCCTCCTGTCCCATTTATACCTACACTACATGGCACCTTTTCATTGCTTACTCATCTCTCTCTCTCTCTCTCTCACTTGTGCTGTCTATCTCTCTCTCTCTCTCTCTCACTGTCTTTTACACACACACACACACACACACACACACACACACACACACCTCTCTTCTGTTCAGCAAAACACTGTATTTGTTTAAACTAATGTCTTTGCCCAGCTGATTGCATTCTTCCAGGAGTTTAGACTGAATTATTCCAGCTGTGTAATAAGAGGCAAAACAGAATCACAGTCGGAATCAGAAATTCCTATAATCTGACAGAATGGAGTCCATAAAATTTGAGCACCCTTACTAGGTAGTACAGTAGGTAGGGAAATTCTTACAGTACACATGTTCACATCATACTTATTCATCCCTGCTAAGGAAGCTGTGGGTCGGGGGACATCATAAATCCAAAGTTTCTTCCAATCATAAATTAGTGCTACCATGTAATTACACACACATAAGACGATACACCCAAATTAAACTCTACTTATCTAATAGGTAAGGCATTATGTCTGTCCAGATCTATTAAGGGTTACCCTTTGTATGAACAGAATGGTTTGAGGATCAAAAAAGGCATCAGATGTAAGGCATGAGGAAAAAAATCCCCACATTTCAGTTCACCCCAGTTTAGAAAAGTCAGTAATTAAAGGTAATGCTTACTTGCTTCTGGGTCAACATAGGGAAGGGATCTGGAAAACATACTATAGATGGGACAACTGTAAAATAAGATTAAACAGAGTGCTTGAAAGGATCCATAGTTCTTGAGAAAGATAAGACAGACAGGACAGGTGAAAAGGTAAATAATACTTATTTGATGGGCTGTAGGGGTTCAGCAAACCTGTTAAAAAAGAGAAAGTGAGAGAAATAGGTTAGTGTAAGTGAAAGGTTTCAGAGAGCAAGGAAACTGGATATGCAGTGACATCCTAGCCACCACCATTCGGGGGGGGCAGAGAAAAAATTATCGCAGTCACAAGGATAACACCAGCTACATTTGAGTCCCTCTTGGCCACCTATATCCCATCACCTGAAAGTGCTCCTGGGAGACTTGCCCTATTTCAGCCACAGCTTATACTAAGTAGTTGTAAGGTGGCCACGGCCAAGATGTCAGGGCTGATTGATCTCCAGGTGTAGACAGGGGCCAGGCCGGTGGGGCAAAGGACAGATTGAAAGAAAAAATCTGCCTTCCTTCCTACTGAATATTATGCATTTTTATAGACTTGTATGTTATACTGTGATTTATTCACCCAGTACAGATCTCATTTCTAATGTGATCCTATTTCTAAACACTTATTCCTACAGCTGGGTAAACTACAGGTTAAGTGATTGGCTAAAGGTCACACAGTATAAAAATTAGTTTAAAAAGAACAGTATAAAGTTAACAGTATATAAAAAACATAAAAACCATGTCAGGCATTAGTGGCGTGGACAAGTTCTCTTTCACAAAATGTTATTCATACACAGACTCAATTTCTTCAGCTAATGTTAATATTTTGTTAAGATCTGCTTCTGATTTTGGCCTTTTGTACCAGATTGCTTTTTATTTATTTATTCATTGTTTATCAAAAATGTTTCACCAGGAGAGGCACACTGAGCAACAAGATGCTCATCTCACGGTGCGACCTTGGGGGGGTACATGGGAGGAGGGTATACATAAATCAAACAATAGGTTGAACTTGGAGTCAAGCAATTCAGACAATTGATTGCATAGTTAAGTGTGGCTTCACAAACTTGTTACATGAGGAGACACTACAGTTATGTGCCACAAGGAGTGTGGCATAACATACTTGATTACAGATCTAGAACTATGCATACTCACATAAGTGCCTATTATCTAGAGATTAATTTGAAGTAAAATGCACCAAGTTGGCAAAGAGAAATGGAAGCCTGAGCTTGGGGACCAGGGAAGGGCCACAGGTCTGGGTAGTATACACAGGGAAAGATGAGAGGGTTGACCTAGGGAAGACGTTGACAGGGAATAAGAAGGGAGAATAGCAGAAGTGTCATGAGAGGGTAAGTGCATGGGTTGTTTGGGTCAATTTATAAGCCAGTCATTTGGGCAAAGGTCAAGCCGCTGGTCAGGTATGTAAGGTGAGAAGGGGATCGGGGGGAGAAAATCAGGCAAGGGGGGGTCAGGGGTATGCACAATTGGGTGCAAAGAAGTTAGTGAGGGCAGAGGATAGAGAGTGTTTGGAGGAGGAATGGCAGATTTGGGCCGGCAGGTCATTCCAGAGCTTAGGGAGGAGGTAAGAGAAAGCCAATTAGCCATTTTAGCTTAAATGGCATGGGGTTGAAAACGTAAATTATCTAATAACATAGACCACAACTTGCAACATATTGTATACATACTGGGGGAGATATTCAGAGCAACTGAGTTGCACCAGTGCAAGCATGGAGTTGCACCACCAAGCAATATTCAAAGGCAGTGACTGGCAGTGCAAATCCCATTGTACCATGGCACAAAAATAATGTATGCAGTGCAAGTGCTGGGGGTGTTCCCATGAATAAGCGGTGCAATGGCATATTCAACCAGAAATCAAGGTGCAAGTCTGGAACAAATCCCAAGATGCGCCAGCCAGACTTGAGCATATAAAAACTGTCTCAAACACACAGACAGCAGATGTGCAACATTGTGCCCAGAGAGAGAGGGAGTGAGAGAGTGTGTGAGAGAGAGAGAGAGTGAGAGAGAGAGAGCGAGATAAAGAGAGAGAGAGACTGCAACACAGAAAGGGAGAGAGAGAGACACAGACAGATGGATGGACAGACAGTGACACAGGGCCCAGGGAGACACTCAGTGGTGGAGTGATGGACAGTTCCCCATTCCTGATGGAGGCAGTAATGAGGGGTGTGAGGAGGCAGGAGGAACACCATCATGGCTGATGAAGGGCTCGGCGGCGGTATGCCTGACACAGGTGGTACCATACCAGGATCACATATGAGAACTACAGTGACACTGAAATAGTGGGCCTGTACCACCTGAACAGGACAATTCTGAGGCAGCATTGTGAGCTGTGCAGTGATGAGATGCAGGCAGCCACCAGATGTAAGGAACTGGCTAAACATGAGAAAGCAACGTGTCAGAGTGAGAGGATGTTATTCAGGGTACGGTGAGGTAACTAGCAGGATGCCCTAGGACTCGGTCCTGGGACCAGTATTATTTGTGCTGTTCATCAGTGACCTTCACCTGGGTATCAACAGCTGGGTGGTGAAATTTGCTGATGATGTGAAATTAGGAGGGATAGTTGATACACATGAAAATATCAAAAGCTGCGTAAAAAATTATCTGGAGAAGATCAAAATTTGGGCATTGGAAAATGGTATACCTTTTAATATAGATAAATGTGCAGTCATGCACATGGAAAAAAGCAATGTGAAGCATGACTACCATCTGAATGTGACTCCACTAAATAAGGTGGAAACTGAAAAGGATTTCGGGGAGGCAGTATAGCACAGTGGTTTAAGGCTCTGAGCTGCAAATCTGGAGATCTGGGTTTGAATCCCACAGCCCTCACTTGCATACTGTGTGATCCTGAGCAAATCACTTAACTTCCCTGTGCTCCCAGGTCGCACCTGTAAACAAGCTTTCAGCTTAGTGTGCTACTCCTGGTCAAACAATTGAAAAAAATAGATATATTTGTAGATCAAAATTAAAATTTTAGAGTACATCATAACAAACTAATACAGAAGTGTAATTACATGATTAGAAATATCAGAAGTGGTTTTCTAACCCAATCAGCAAGTTGTATTGCACCATTTTATAGGTCATATATCAGGCCACATCTTGATTATGGGTCTCTCTTGTGGAGCCCATACTTGAAGGGTGAGGTGGAGTGTGTGGAAAGAGTCCAGCTTAGGATAAACAAAATGATCAGAGGTATGAAGGGGCTCAGCTATGGTGGTAGGTTGCAACGTTTAAGTCTATATAGCCTGGGACAAAGGAGGATTGGGGTGATCTATTAGCTATGTATAAAATTATGGAAGAAGCTGAATTGTTGGAAGAACTAGGTGTTAAAATTCAATTCAAGCCAGTTAGTATGAGATCACATATGCGACAGATCAAGTTGGACACAGCAGTAAAAAATTGGAGATATAATTTTGTCTTACAACATACCGGTAGGCTATGGAATCACCTACCTATTGATGTGGTGGAAAGCCCCAGCCTGGAGATAATCAAGAAAAAAACTGACACCCTTATACTGAATGGAGTGAATAGTTAGACCCACTGATGTGGGTGGACAGTACTAATGGGCAATTTGCCTTCTCCTGTCCATTGCCCAGTATGATTACCCAGTATGATGATCTAAAAAAGCTGGAAGAATGGTCACAGGTCTGGCAACTGAGCTTCATTGCAAAGAAGTGTAAAATCATGCACCTAGGGCATAGGAACCCAGTGGCAAAATACCAACTAGGTGCAGAAGAGCTGACAGTGATAAAACAGGAAAGGGACCTGGGGTAGTCATATCTTTTTTTAACATAAGACTTTTTCTATGTTTTGTTGAAAGCCCCCATCTGATCGCCCCGCCGCCAGCTCCGTTACCTGGAATTACCAGGACTTACCTTATGCCCAGCCCAAGAATGGCACCTGCAGGGAGTCAGTCGCCATCCTGCCGCTGGTGATTTTCTCATCCATTTTCTCTCAGGGGCCCCTGGAGTAAGAGCACATGCACGTGGAGGCATGCATGTGCCTTATTGCCCGGTAATGACCCCTTTCCACCCACCACATTGACCTAATGCCTGGCACCCTCAAGGCCTGTGCTGTCCCTGGCCTCTGCCAGGAGGTAGCCATTAGCTGAGGGTTGCCACTACATCTCCCCAGAGAGGACAGTTGCCTGTTGGCAGCTCTATCCAGCTCTGCCCTCCCCTCTCCATTGCTGACCTCTGACGGCCCCTGCTCATTCCCAAACCTGGGTCAGTGGCGTGCCACAAGCTTAGGCGTCAAGCATCTTAGCCCTTAGTGCCACCAGACCAGCTGGGATAGTCACATCTGATGGCCTGAAGGTAGCCAGACAGTGTGAAAAAGTGGTGGGAAAGCAAACAGGATGCTTGGATGCACAGGCAGTGGTATCATCAGCTGGAGAAGGGAGGTAGTGATGCTACTGTACAGGTCATTGATGAGACCTCATCTCTAGTACTGCATGCAGTTCTGGAGGACCCACCTTAAAAAGGACATAAACATGGCAGAGGCAGTTCAAAGGAGGGCAACCAAAATGGTGCTGGGCCTGGGTCAGAAACCCTATGATGAAAGGCTCAGGGAATTAAACATGTATTCACTAGAAGTGAGAAAGGAGAAGGGAGACATGATAGACACATTTAAATATCTCACAGCTATAAACAATGTACAGGAGGGGAGCATTTTCAATCATAAGAGATGCTCAAGAACAAGGGGTCATTTTATGAAGCTGAAAGGGGAGAGACTCAGGGGAAATGTAAGGAAGTTATTCTTCACTGAAAGTGTGATTGATGCTCAGAACAGTCTCCCAGTGGAGGTGGTGGAGGCCAAGTCAATTGTGGGTTTCAAGAATACATGGGATAGACATAAGGGTATATTGGAAGCAAGGCAAGGGAGGTGGAAATCTAATACAGGGCTGGGCCTGAGGTGGCACTGTAGGCAGGTAATAGGGCAGACTGGGTGGGCCACGTGGTCTTTTTCTGCTGTCAAATTCTATGTTTCTGTGAACTATATTCACAAAACGATGTACATAAAATTAAACTAATTTGTAACATGGCTCACAAAAAGGCTTGCACATCATTGGTGGAAACAGAGCAGCTGACCATGGATTAATTCTCAATTAATCCACTGTTGCTCCTGCAGTACTTCTAGCAGCCACAGCTGAAGAGCATAGAAGACAGCTTGGCAGACACACACACATCATTACCAAGTCAACATTGAAAGACAGTGTAGCAAACCAAGCATTATGCAGTGACAATACTAATTCAATTTTGTTGTGTGTGTCTCTACGTGGCAAAGCAGGAGTTCTCCCTGTAAGACGCCGCAACCAGGTGCCCCAATATTTCGAGGCATGTTGTCTCTTCATGGGGGGGAGGGGTGACTACCTCAATCAAACAATTTTATTGTTCAATGGTAGTCATTACAAAATAAAATCACATATCATTAAAATATAATACAAAAATACATAGTTACACTACATAAAAACCTGACATATTTTATATTTCATAGATCTGACATTCAATAAAACATGTTTACAGTATATTCGGCTCCAAATTTAAAGGTGTTATATCATTCTAACAACAAACTTGACCTAAATATTTTTGAACTTGAATATTTTTATTACAGGCGTAGGTTATGCATAGAGACAGGTTATTCAGTTTTAAACTGGTTACAGTCCATATTAACACCTTATCTGTGATTATATAGTCCATATATTAATGTCCATTATTTCCTTGTTACAGGTGTCAAGAGGAGATGACAGTGTACAATCAATATAAATATTGTAGCGTCATTGATCTTTTATCAAATAATCATGCCCTGTAGTCTCAATTGATTTCCATAGTATACTGTCAGATTTCCATGACTGCCTCTGTTTTTCAGACGTAGCAAATAAAACTTACAAAAATAATAAAAATATAAAAACATTGAACTTTGTGTCTGTGTGTTGTATCTTATAACTTGATTACCAGTACAGCTTACTTACTATGGGGTTGTGAACCCCCCCCAACACACACACACACACACACACACACACACACACACACACACACACACACACACACACCTCTCTCAGTGCATCAGTTAAATTTTTGGGTTAACACTGATAGTCCCTTAGTCTCTTCCAAATATGTAAAGAAGGGATGCCACCATGAATTATATCTCTCTGCTGCCAACCGCAATTTTGCAGTAATGGCTTCCATATCTCTAATTAATTTAATATTAGTAAGCCACTGAATAATTGTTGGTTGACTTTGTGAGAGCCAGTTCTGTGTAATCACTTTACTGGCTACCACTGTCAATATCTTGACCTAAATTATATATGTAATGTGCATTGTGCCGTTATCTCTAGCTGACTCAGTCATAACATTTATTTGACTACCTAGTCACATTGAGTGTAAACGGTATTCCTGGGCTCAGGACTAAAGGCCAGATTTCCTTGTAACTGTAATCTCTAATCTCACTAAGAGGCTGGAAATCCAATATTTGGTATTAAATTAAGAGTCAAGAGCAACTTTCACATTCCTAATCAGCATAATATTAATTTTCCAACTGTTTGCTTGCTTGTATTTCACAGTGTACTGAGTTGTGTTTTCTGGAAACATTATGCAGTATACCATCCTAGATGTCAGAATTTCAATATCAGAGTTTTGTGTTTCTAAAAAATGATACCAATCTTCCAAATACATTTGTATCTCTTTCTGATGTGTCTATCTGATGAAGAGGCAGCATGCCTTGAAGCATTGGGGCACCTGTCAGTACTGCTTTAATTGTATGTACACCATTTTGTGAATACAATTCACCATTAATTTTGTAGTCCAGGTTGTGTGCTGCTTTTGGTTTGGAACATGCTCCAATATACCACTGGTTTCTTCCGGGCACTAATTTGCTCATATTGCAAAAATTTAGTGGGCCCTAACCCGGAACTATGAATATACTGTGTGATAATTCTACTGGCATAAGAAAACAGCATATATTCAGTTCAAAAAGATTTCACTTATGGTGAAATAACTTTGTGAATATTATAGTTTTAGGGTTACTGTGTTGCTTTATTTCTACTGTGTTTCTAAATGTACAGTATGGCATATAGCACATAATAATTGAAGCCACACTAGTGATTGTAAACATTATAACAACCACATCATAAAAGACGATGTTGAAATAGAAAAATGCATTCTTTTATTTTCCATCAAAATAAGTAGTATTAAAATACTGGAGAATTGCAACAATGTTTAAGTGGATTCCAGGGTTCATTACTGTAGCTGTAAATATGAAGCTACAATTCTGAGAGTCATGTGGGTGGGGTGGACACTATGGTGGTAGCGCTGTGCCCCACAAGTTCTTTTTCCATTTACTTTTTTCTATACATCTCCAAGCCCCCTTCAGCATCATTCCTACCTTCTCTGAGTTTTACCACCATCTCTGACCCCCTCCACTGGCAGGCCCTATTGAAGACCAAATTCAGTAGAGCAGGGTATGAGGTCAGCAAACATGATCCTGCACAGCCCTTGCCTTTTACTCTCTTATTTTCCTTCCTCCCATGAGGTGGTAGCACAGTGCCACCACTGCACATGCAAAGAATACAGAGAGATGTACTGTATGTACCTTTCACTTTTGCAATGCCCCAAAAGTGTGAATGCTTACCCTCCACTTTGCAGAGCCAAGCTGATAATGCATGCCACCCTTTTTCACTCTGTATGGCCCCTGAGGACTTCTCTGCTGTGGGAGAACAGAGGAATGCTTTACCAGATATATGAGCCTACTACAACAAAAGAATTATAAAAATGGTCTCAGGGCCTGCCCGTTGGCACAGTGGTAATGCTACCACTCACGACGCCACTGACCCAGGTTTGGATGTGAGCTCTTGTAATCAGGGGTCAGCCAGGGAAAAGAAGATTACGCATCCCAGTGGATGCTTTCCTCCTCCTCCGGGGAGGGTGTGTCACTGCTTCTGCTGCAACTGCTGCCACCCAGGTGACCATGGGTGGCAGTACAATAGAGATAAGCAGGTTAGGGTCTGGATGATGGCCTGCTCATGCACCACATGCAACCATGCATGAGTACACCTGAGCCCTTGAGTGCCACCATCCAGTGGGGTGAAATTAAGGAAAAAGAACAGCCCTGGAAACCACAGGCAACAGGACCCTGGTAATCCATGCTTTCATGATGTTCATGCTGGCCATCTGATGAACCTGTGAGAATTCAGGGGTACCGCTCTAAGCCCCTGCCCCATTGTGGGGTCAACCATGGCTCTATGGAGGGGTGAGTGAGAGCTAGCATCATGAGTCAAGTTGCTAAGCACCTTGGAGTCCCTGAGAGAGATGGGGACCAGAGCTCGGCGGAGGCATAAATGATACATAAACAAAAAAAAGCTAGATAAAAGTCTCAGAAATGTCACATTCATATTGGCTGTTAGTATTCCAACAGCCTACATTACTGTCATGAGCCTGATCATGGTGCATGAATTCTTCCTGTCATCTGTTCATGCTCTAGTGCTTCAATGACAGGAATGATTTGTTCCAATTTAGAAGAACCATTTAAACAGAATGAACTATTGCATTATGTTTGACCAACAAGTTTTTTGTTTTTTTTTGTTAACTTTTGGTAAAATGTGTGTCTCAATGTATTACAATAAAATTTTTTTATAATGTGCATATGTGATGCACAGAATAAATAAGTTGCAAAAAAATCCAGTTAGCTTCAAAGCGACAAAAGTTGGGAAATGAGGCATTAGGGTTTCCCTAACACCCCACCCTCCAAAATTCAGGCAGGAGAACAAGTGTGGGGTGTGCCTTGGGCTTCTCAAGCCTACACTCACCCCATTCCATCTGTAAATAATGTCAGATGTGTAGACTTTATGAGAATGGGGTGAGCGTTAGGCTTGAGAAGCCCAAGGCACACCCCACACCTGCCCTCCTGCCTGGTTTGGGATGGTGTTTTTTTTTTAGAAATAGTAGTAGTAATTACTTTATTTGTCAACTATTATAGTCTTTACAAAACAAATGAGCATACACAAACATAATTAGAAAATTCACAATATCAACAGGTAAAATCAGGTTGATGACATAAAAGCAAACACAGAGAAAAAATTTATTTTACATAAGTCTTGTGCAAAAATACAATGATTTAATTTAAAAGGCCAAGATTGGCAAGATTAATAAGGTTGACTAAAGTGCAAAAATAGGCCAAAAAGAAGGTTTAATTAGGTCTCTTTCACTTTGATTTTACTCTTTCTTTTTTTTTATTGTAATTGAAAGATGTGTTGCAACCCTAGTGATAGTCCAGCCATCTTTAATAAGCATCACTATTGAGGTCAGATTGGTTAGATCCAGTGAGATCCAGTTGTAAAGAAAGGATTCAGCCAAAAGCCTCTGGCACTAGAACACATTTTAGAAGAGTCTGAGTCCAGATTATCCAGATCTTTTAATAAGGGATCAATGTATAAGCTAAAAAGCGTAGGGACCAGTACGCACCCTTGTCTGATCCCTTTGTTTGCGGTGAAAGTGGCAGAGACAAGTCCTTCCTGATTTTACCTAATGTGAGCCCACATATCACTATACATGTTTGCAATAATTCTAATCAGCTTAGGGTCGATGCCTCTGTTAAGTATGTCATCCCATAAGGTTTCTCTTGAAATAGTATCAAAGGCTACAGAAAAATCAATGAAGCTGGCATATAGTTTTGTTCTTCTAAGATGTACATGTTTCTCTACAAGACGAAAGAGGGCAAAACAATTATCAACAGTAGAATACTCTTTCTGAAGTCCTGCTTGCATTTCCAAAAGCTTGGCTGTCTTTTGTATCTGTGTTAGAAGATGCTCTAACAAGATTTTACAGAAAACTTCAGGATTAGTATCCAATAAGCTGATGGGCCTTTACATAGCTGGATCCTGAAGGTTACCCATTTTGTGAATGGGAATGATGACAGAACCTTTCCAGGAGACAGAGATAAAGTTGTTACTAATGCATTGTGTGCAAAAGGCAGCCAACGGTTTACACCAGTCACTAATAAGGAATTTGTAGCTTTCAGTAGGCATCATGTCTGGTCCAGGTGCCTTCCTTGACTTAAGTGAATGTATAGCAAAGCAAACTTCTTTAAGGGATATAACCAATGAGTCAGTGTCATTACTGTAGTGTAATGTGATTCTAAATAAATTACTAAAGTCTGGATTAAAAAAAAAACATTTCAGTAAAAAGATGCAGCCATTGTGATTCTGTAATACAGTACAGGAATCAAGCTTAAATTTAAGATCACAGGTACCCCTGGCAACAAGCAACCAGAAGGACCTGTCATTTTTTGGTTAATCACTTTGAGTATTTTATTCCATTGTTCTTGATAGAATTGTTTTTTTTTTTTGTTGTTGTTTTTTTTTTTAAAAATTGTAGTGTTTGCTTTCCTGGTTCAGTCATCTGAGGCTTGCCCTAATATTAGATTCCTTTGCAAGTCAATCTTTTTCAGTCCAGCTTTGTATCTTATACAATCATAATCAAACCGACCTTGGTCTTTCTTGAATACATTTTTGTCAGTTATACATTTGTATAAGTTATTCTTGGCAACTGCTAAAATTTCCATAATTTCATACCATAGAACTCGTGGAGAAAGTGTGCAAATAAATTCAGACTTTAAAGGTTCCAATAAAGATCTCATATCGCCTTTAATGTGATCATCTAGTTTGAATTTACAAATAAGTTTCTTGTTTCCTCTAAGTTCATCGATCAGCAACAAGGGTGCCATCAGCTGATCTTGCTGAGAGGCAAAACATTTCAGAATTAAATGTAGATGATCACTTTCTGCTCTTGGAATTATACATAAATTATCCCAGATCTTGATTGTACAGTACTAAGTCTGGGAGTGATGCAAATGAAGATTTATAAAAAAGTACAGTTATCTTTATGGTCACCATCTAGTCTCCAATTTAGTGGGTAAAGATTAAATTCTTTAAGAATTTCAATTAATATCAGACCAGATTTATTTGTAATTTTTTTCTAGGGTGGACCTTATGGGAATTTCAGGAAATATATTTATTACTTGTGAAATGGATTTGTCAATCAGTCCATCAAATTATCCTATTCTGCTATTCAAATCTGCTAAAATTAACATATCACATTCTGAGCAATCCATATAGTAAATCAGAAATTAAATATTTGAAGATATTCCAGATATTATCTAAATAAAATTTAGAACCTTTGGTGGAATGTATGTATTAATTACTATTAGCTTTTTGTTACCCCGAGTGCTCTGTGTAACAGTAAAGTTCTGAGATGAGTGTATGAGGCTAGTATTTCTAAAAGAGCTTATTTTGAAACAAGAGAGAAGTCTGCCAGAGGGCCTCCCATAATTATTAATTTTGCAGCCTGATGAACAAAGAGTTTTATAACTATTAATAGCAATGCTGAACTTCTCACTGTGCCAAGAGTCCTGAAAGTAAAGCAGGTCAAAATTAGAAATAAAATTAGGCCAATCTGAGTCAGGCAATTTTTGCTGGAAGCCTGCTATATTCCATGTTAGTATTTGTAATTCGAAATTGCTTCCATGAGTAGTTGAATTTAAAGTTGAATTATTGCTTTCAGCATTGTTAAGAGGTGGGCCATCAGGATTTGTTAAGTTTGCAAATCATTCATTATAGCTTGGGATGGTCTGGTATCTAATAAAGACAGGGACATTAAAATCTGTGTTTAGTCAACACGTGGGCTGCATTGAGCAGAAGTCCAAAGATCAGTGTAAGTCGCTAGATGGAAATCCATAAGATCCAGGCTGCTTTGTTTTTCCAAGATATTTTTAACAACTGTATTACTTTTTACACGACTATCTATTTGAGAATCCTCATTACTATGTATTGTTTCTAGAATACCATTCCTGCCCAACGAGATCTGTAAAGCGTTACTGAAAAGATTATATATATTCTTCTTAAGTTTTCAGTTATTTTCCCTTGGTTTCTTTGGCATTCTAAATAGGCTGAGCCAAATTGGCTCTTCAGACTTTTTGAATGGTTCATTATGTTGTTTATTAAAAATGTACCTATTTAGAAATAAAATTTGGAACCCTTTATGTATCACTTTGACTTCATTGTACCATACATCATTGGCAGTTCCAAAATTCTCAAAATAGACATCTAAAGCATCAGGGTTAACATTTTTATTTCAGTTATCTCAAAGTCACTGATTTGGATACCCAATTAATTTCTTACTAGGTCCCTGATAAAGATGAAAGGGTCCAATTTCATCTTATTTTTTTCAGTTAGAGGGGCCAAAGAACTTCAGGAAAGGTTTTTCTGGGGAGCTATGGTTTCAACTCAGATTTAAGTCAGGTTTATAATTCGAGATGGCTGTGTAAAGAAACATTGAGTGCAGCAGCCGGAGAATCAAAACCCCGATGGAGAAGATTATTCACAGTGATGCTCCCTAGTTTTTTAGTGTGGAAGAAGTTATAAAGTGATCGGGGCCTCCTTTTTTTCTTACCTCCTTGACCTAGGTACACACTTGCTCTGATCCACGAAGCATCTTGGTTAGTCAGGTGTCTCTCACATGGAAGTGGGTGGCTGGGTTTATACCCCACCTCATATTGTATCTAAAATAGCATGCCTAAGAACATTCAAAAAGCAAGAAAAATGACAAATTCATCTCATCCACTGAAGAAGAAACCCTGCAATACCTGCGCAAAAAAGAAAGCTGACTCCTCGGATCTTACAGAATTCACTAACCCTTCCCATTCACTGCTCTCTTCCCTGGTAAGCCTGGAAACAGAAAAACATCACCCAGGTAATATGTTTTCAATCTTTTGTAAGGGACCAGCCCACCAAAGCCTGGGGTCACCAAGTCGGCTGTGGAATGTGTAGAAAACCTAGTAGGGGAAACGGTGGAGAGAAGTGGGTCAGTGTCAAACAATAATGAAGGAATGTCAGCACAGCATGGGGCAGAAGGTATAAATGAGTTGCAGGCATCCACTCCAGTGAGCAGGAGGGGGGGGACTCAGCCACCTTCTCCAATTAATATTCCACAGTTGTCTACACCAGAAGCCGGGCAGGTAGTGCAACCTAAAGGTCAAATTGAGTGGTCTAAGGGCTGTCCTAATGAGTAATGATTTCCCAAGGGAAAACTTAGCTACTATTGCCTTGTTAGACAAGCCAACAGCACAGACCCCCAAGGAGCCATATCCCATTAAGAATGAAGTTCTTGAAGCTGTAGGGAGTCTGAGATCCAATATGCTAAATGCCTTGGGTGAAATAAAAGGATCTATCAATATGGTCTTGGGTACCCTTTCAGAACTATCCCTAAAGCTACAATCACTTTTCACCAGAATAGAAGAACTGGAGGTGAGAGTTTCACACTTAGAGGACAATATTCATAAACTATCTCAGAATGTGTTGCAGTTAGAAAAACAGCTTCAAGCATTACAATTAAAAATCACCAAACAAGAAGACAGAGCAAGAAGAGAAAATATATGGTTTTGCAAAGTTCCAGAGGGGCTTGAGGGGTCAGAAAATGTGATTCCTTATTTTGAAAAGCTTCTCACTCTTGCTTTGAAAAGTAAATATCCGGAAGATAAGGTAGTACTTGACAGAGCCCACAGGGCGTGCTCTAGAGTCCCTAATTCAGACTTCCCCAGAATGTTTTTTGTCAAATCCTTCAGATTTCAGGATAGAGAAACAATTTTGCAAAAGGCTCGGATATCTAAGGGACTCAAGGTGTATAACCTGCAGTTTAATGCTTACCCAGACTTATCCAGCTATACCATGGAAAAGAGGAGGAAGCTATTCAATTCCCTAAAGCAGATGCTCTACAACAAGGGCATCTGCTTTTCTATGCTGTACCCTGCAAAGATATGCTTTGTTGTTAATGGACATCGCCTGACTTTTGACTCTCCAGATGATGCAGTAAAAGCATATAAAAGGGCCTATGATGCTACATAAGCTACATCCCCAGAGGAGAAAATCAAGCTAAATGGGAAAAAATGTATTATTTATTAATTAAAAAAAAAGCAATAGGATAATAAAAAGAAAAAGGAAAGTACATAATAGGGAAAACTATGAAGAGTTGGGGGGGGTTCTCCCTAAGGCACGCTGCATGCCTGCATATAGAGATGAGCTTGAGCTCAGCTCATCTGATGTGGGGGGGAAGATATATTTAAGCTTTAAGGGGGATACATGTTAGTAGGATATATGAATCAGGGGCCTATTAATTTAGCTTTTTGTGATAAAACTTTTGTTAAAATCTGGATATTATCTCTGAAAGAGACTAAAACAGAATGTGGCAAAGCAAAAAAAAGAAGCAGAACGAATCTACAAATAAATAAAAGGTAAAAATAATACACACAAAGTGGAGAGCCCAAGATTTTTTTTACAAGACACAAATAATAATAATAATAATAAATTAGCATGTTAGACACTTTCAGCATGGCCACCTGGAATGTGAAAGGGCTACAGGATAGATCAAAAATAGTGAAAATTCTGACATATTTGGAAAGAAAGAATGTTAATGCTATATTACAAGAGACACATTTAATGCAAACAGACATCAGCTGGCTTGAGGGCAGATGGGGTAAGTTATTCTTGGAATTTTCAACTAAATCTGGGGGGGGGCTTATAGCGTTCCATGTGAAAAAGATAATGCCTGCTATACTGTAGATATATATTCGCTAAACCCTTTGGGCAGATATGTTTTGGTTCAATTAAGGATATATGAGCTAAAGTTTACATTGGTAGCACTGTACGCTCCCAACGAAAACAACTCAAGATTCTTTTCAGAGTTTTTTTAGAACTGTCTAACTATGAAGCTCCATTCATAATTGGAGGAGACTTCAACCTCACCCCTCAGCCATCTGATAAATCCTCAGGGCTAGATAGATCTCACAGACCTTCTAGGACTACAGTACAAAGTTTTATGGCAGATATGGGTCTGATAGACCCCTGGAGAGAGAAAAATAGGGACAAAAGGGTGCACTCTTTTTTTCCCCTCATTGCACCAAACATACTCTAGAATAGACTACTTTCTAACTTCAAAATCATTGCTCTATATAATACAAGCTATACAGTATCCTGGGATTTTTATATCTGATCACTCTCCATGTATTTTGGTTATTGAAATTAATATAGGGATAATGCAATCTAAAAGTTGGAAAATCGATGCAACACTTGTATCTAAAACACAGTCTAGGGAGAAAATTAAATTAGCTTGAGAGGAATATTTTCTGCATAATAGCAATTTGGGCCTAAGTATGGATACTGTTTAGGAAGCTTTCAAAGTATGCATAACGGGGACTATAATGATAAAAAACAGCTATTGATAAAAAAGTACGAGATAAACTAATCAAGCAAATGGAATAAGAAATTTATAGCCTAACTAATATTCATTGCTCTACATTTGATTCTGAGATATATAAGAAATTACTCCAAAAAAGGATCTCCATAATCGATTAGTAATGGAAAATGTAGAAAAGCAATTAATAAGTACAAGATCAAACTACTACTTCTTTACAGATAAACCTCTAAAATTGCTATCCTGGCAAATGAAGAAAATCCAACAGGAGAAATCCATTATTTATTTATTTAAGAGATGATAAAGGTTCATTGATTAGTAATGCCAAATAAATTTTGACTCAGTTTACTAAATACTATAAAAACCTTTATTCCTCACAATTTAGTGGCAATACAGAGGAAATTAATGCCTTCCTGGATTCTATTCAAATTCCAGTTGTAGCAGACCATGTCAGAGAGTCACTGGAGATGCCTATCTATGGTGAGGAAACAGATAAAGCTATATAAAACTTAGCAACAAACAAAGCACCAGGCCCTGACAGCCTTAGGAATGAATTTTATAAAAAATATAAAGATATTCTAATATCCAGATTAGAACAGCTATTTAATTAATTCATCCAGACCAAAACTTTACCGAGGTCTTTCTCACAAGCCTGCATCCAAGTATTTCTCAAGAAAGGAAAAGACCCTCTAAGCTGTGTATCCTATCACCCTATTTATCTGCTAAATATAGACTATAAAATTTTTACTAAAATAATAGCAAGCAGGTTAGAAAGTATACTGCCTGAGATTATCCATCAGGATCAACATGGTTTCATTAAGAATAGATTTTTGATGGAGAATATTAGACATACAATTAATATCCTGGGGCTATATCAAGAAAAAGACACTGCCCTCTTGGTGATTGAGGCTGAAAAGGCCTTTGATAGGAGTGAATGGCCTTACATATTATCGGTTATTCAGAGATTGGCTTGAGCGTACAGCTCAGCGGGTGGTTAAAATGTATATATGACTGCCCTGCTGCGGTCATCAGAACTAATGGCTTAGTTTCAGAGCAGCTCATATTAGCAAGAGGAATTAGACAGGGATGTCCCCTATCCCCACTCATGTTCGCATTGGCAATAGAATCACTAGCCATTGCTATAAGAATCCATCCTGGTATCACAGGCATTACTATAGGGCAAACCCAAGAAAAAATGAGTTTGTTTGCAGATGATATCTTACTCTGTATTACAAACTTAAACCCCTCAATCACATGTCTAATACAAACTACTAATATATTTGGCTCTTTTTCAGGGCATAAAATTAACTGGTCTAAAACGGAACTTCTGAGTTTAAATCCCGATATTAACCCAGGGCATTTTCAAATAATGGGTAATAAATTACAGGCAGCAAAAGGAAGTATAAAATATTTGGGGATAAGGCTTACCCCAAGAATTGAAGATCTCTATCAGGCAAATTCTGAGGATTTATTAAGAGACATTGAGAGGGACTTGATTAAGTGGAATTCTCTATATTTAACCTTAATCGGGAGGTTTAATTTAATCAAAATGCCAATACTCCCCAAAATTTTATTTCTGTTAAGGGCCCTAACTATTCAGATACCTTCTAGTTTCTTTAAGAGGCTGAATAATTTGGTAACTGAGTTTCTTTGGAAACATAATAAAGCCAGGATAGCATGGAAGACACTAGAATTATCTAAAGAATGTGGGGCCTGTCATTACCAGATTTTAAGTTATACTATCTAGTAACCCAAACTACTCAAGTTTGGGATTGGTTGCAACCTTATATGCAAAGAAAGACTTAAACGCAATTGGAGACAAGGTCTCAGCCATACCCGAAGCTTATTAATTTTTTATTTTCTGCAACCTCTATAAGAAAACTACTAGGGTCAATACCCATCACCACCAAAACTTTATATAATAGTTGGCTAGAATTACAAAAAAAAGTATGGGCTATCGAGGTAATTTCAGAATAAACTCCTATTTATAAAAATAGTAAGTTTCCTCCCTTTGTAACAGTTAAGTCTTTCCTAAAGTGGGAAACCTGGGGATGACCCAGGTGGGTGACCTTTACTGTGATGGAAAGCTAAAATCCTTCACTCAACTGATAGAGAAAAAAAAACAGATTCTCAAGAGTTTCAATATATTTAATTGAAACATTTGTTGGTTAAAAATAATAATTTAATTAGAATAACAAAATTACCATTGCTGTTGGCCACTTTGAGGAATAATAAAGAGGGGAATAAACTTATTTCTGCTCTATATCACTTAGTGAGCAATAATTTAGACTTTACTTTAGGCAAATTTAGACTAAAATGGCAAAGAACAGAACATTTTATTTTTTCCCAATTGTTTAACCAGGTGAGACACACTAAGCTGAAAGCTTGTTTACAGGTGCAACCTGGGAGCACAGGGAAGTTAAGTGACATGCTCAGGGTCACACAATATGCAAGTGGGGGCTGTGGGATTTAAATCCAGGTCTCCAGATTTGTAGCTCAGAGCCTTAAACCACTGTGCTATACCGCCTCCCTTTTTTAGGAATATGCATACCATCCGAATTATGGCAGGAAATTTTAGATGCTTATACTCATAATATTCAAATGGTTAGAGTACAACAAATATAATTTAATGCAATTCATAGGATTTATTATACACCATATAAATGACACCTCTTTAATTCTAATACTTCAGATAAATGTCCCCAGTGTGCAACTACATCAGGTACCCTAGTACATATGACTCACTCTTGCCCATGCTTATTTAACTAATGGTCGAAAATCAGTCAATTTATCTCTACTATCTTCAACAGGCTAATTATTTTTAATTTAGTAGTAACTATGATGGGTATTTACCCAGGTGATAACACCTCAGATTTACATCAGAGGAAGCTGTTAACACTCATTCTAGTGGTAGTAAAAAAATGTATATTGCAGAGATAGAAGGACCCTAACACCCCCTACTTTTAAAACTTGTCTAAATGCAATGATTGACATATTTAAATTAGAAAATGCACGGTATTATGAATTGGATTTGAAAGAACAATATGAAAGAATGTGGCTGCCATTCCAGCTGGCCTTAGCTCAGATAACTATTAAAAATATTTAAAACCATAAACAAATCTCTATAAGAAAGGATAATGTTTTAAAATAGGAATTAACTAGGGAAATCTGTGGCTCTGCACCCACCTATGTAGATGATGAGGAACCTCAGTTTGGACTTGCCTGAAAAATATATCTATGATGTTATCAGGCCACTGAGCTCAATCTGACAAGAGGTGCGAAATAAAGTCAGGCTCATGAGTAGATCCGGTCTCATATCTCCGTGCAGATAGTGATGACACTTATTGTATGATCTTATCACCCAGGCAACTGTGCCAGGCTCTGGGTCTAAAGCACAAAAGCTTTCTACAGATTACGATAATGAAGGGGAAGTAAAACATCAAGTTCAGGACATAAGACATGAGCTACAAGTTACTATTGATGGACTTAAGAGTCTAAATAACAACAATCAGTCTATAACAAGTAACAGCAGCTGTCTTAACAGCTCTGGCTTCTGGAGAGAAGCCCTGGGGGAAGATCTTAGTACTAACCACCCAAACCCTGATGACACTAACACAATGGGTACTGAGGGAAACATAGAATATAGGCTGTTAAATCTGAAGGAAGATCTAATGGAAAGTATGAGGGATCCTTATACTGTCACCTTAATCCTGAAGGAGCAATGTGTAATTTTCAAAAACAAGATAGACTCAGTTAAAGAATATGTGTTTTTTTTAATGGCTCCAAACCTGACACCATTTGCTGCAAACTAGGCAGACTTTTCCTAGCAGAAGATGTGTTTACTATATCTAATATGTCAGAAGAGGCCAATAAGGTGGGACATAGACCAGACGTTAGTGCCATAATTATGCCAGAAATTCCAATAAAGAAAACAAAAAACAAAGGTGTTAATAAGAACTAAAATAAAAATAAAAAACAAGCTAAAACAAGACACTCAAGGAAAAGTCAATAAAAAAACAAAGCCCCCTAAAGTTAACTACCTCTCAGTCACTGATGAAATCAATAAATCTATTAAAGATGGTAACTCTAGAAAAGATAGAGATTCTGAAGTAAAGAACCATTATATGAATCCAGAAATTCAGAATATGAGTCATCTGTCTGGTAAAGAATATAAAGGGGGCCGACTTAAAACAGAATTAGGGAAATTGGCAAGTCAAGTCAAGCTCCTTGGAGAGGTGTTTGTGGCTACAGTTTCACTAGCAAGAACTCAAGAACTGATGAACATTTAACTTCTGAAATGTTCCCACAAAACAACGTTAATAACCTATAGTGTTGTCTGATCTATACTCCTCAAGTTCATTACAGTGTACATTTATACTATTAGAAAAAGTAGTTTCATTAGCATCAGTAACATTTTCAATGTTAGGGTATTCACCACTGAGATAAATTCACTTGCAATCATATTTGTTTTGTTATGACCTTTGCTTAATGGAGTAGGAGTGGCCGTGTTTTTCTAATCTCTTTCAGGTAGAAGAATAACATGTCCCAAGTGTTCTGTAAATTTTGTTTGTTTTTAATTTTATATTTCCCTTTTGGTTTTTAATTTGTTTTTCTGAAGAGGAAAAACAAGCTCTTCTAACTCCAAAGAACTACTCTTAGCTTTCCTTGGAGCACATGTGATCACCATTTTATCAGATCAGTAATGTAAAGTCTAGTGCACTATTCTGCAGATATCTGTGAATATCAGTTGGAAAAATAGTTGAGAATATGTAACTATTCTATTCTAGGGGCCAGATGTTCAAAACTTTGCCCCGGGGCTAAATCAGCACTGTCTGGTGGGCAAACGTAGCCCGGAGCACAAAGCAAGCTATATTCAAAAGGAATAGCCTGGGGCAAAGAGCCTCTGAATATAGCATGAGAATGAGGCCATGCAAACTGGGCTGGGAGTGCAGGGCAAATGTAGCCCTGGAATAAGACAGCACTGAGCATAGCAACCAGAAAGTGCAAACCACAACAACAACACAGTGCACAGCGATGTAAGGGTAGGCAGAGGTGAACTATGTGGTCAATGTACGTGCCAGCACACACATGGGCCCAGTACAGCTATAGGCAGCAGTGGATATGAAAGAACAGCATTCAAAACTGTGTAATATTCCCTGAACCATTAGCGCTGCGCTAACACATTAGTGTGACTTTAGCACAGGGCTAAGCCATTTCCCCTGTTCAAACACGTTTGCCCGGTGCTAAGATGTGCCATATTCAAAAGTGACATGCAAATTAGCCTGTTTAGGTAGCCTCTGGGCAGACAGCCAGATTAGCATCTCATTATCCCTGCTTTGCATGCAGTTTGCCCAGCATTATTGCAGGGTCCCACAGCTCCACCTGTAGGTCAGTCTGGAAGTACAGGGGCTGGCCAGGTCTGGCAGCAGCTCCATCTGTAGCTCAGTCTGACAGTGCATGATGGTTGCTGCAGGCTACATGTATGCAGTACAGCATAGCATTGTGTACCCCAGGGGACAACACGTCATAGGCACAGGTGGTGGTGGTGATGCATGCAACTGGCACACCATAGGGCATGCTACAGTGCACAGCAGACACCACAGTAGCAAGGGGGCCAGTAGTGTGAGGGACACAGCAATGCCTATGGTGTGTAGGGTAGTGAAGACCACTGCACTGTATACAGTGACAAGTCCACCTTGCAGGTGTGTACTGCCAGTGGACATTACTGTCACACTGTTGTGTGACCCACAGATGCTGCATCTCTGGCATGGGATGCTCATAGTGACATAGAAATGGCCGGCTGTCTGTGCTATGGTATATGTACAGCTGTGAGGTATGTGACTGGGGGGGCATGTACGATCGGGCAGGCACACTGGTATTGGGGTATTCCCAATACTGACCCATGTGCACTGCATGCTGTGTCCCAGCCTTGTGGCCGCACCCAGTCTGTGGTGAGGCCTGGCCACCTGTACACCCTCCTCTCAGCACCCACCATCCCACAGTGCTGCATGTGTGTGCTGGCATCTGTTGGTCACCACAGACATATGATCTGCAGGTGTGTACTCTATGGCCACACTACCATGGTGGCCCCAGGGGGCTGGGTCACCACATACTGCCTGGCATGGCAGGGACTGGTGGCAGTAGTTGGCATCATTGTGGTGCCATCAGTGAGCAGCATGTTTCCTCCATGTCTGGCATATTCTCTGTGTCATAGTCATATGTTAGGGTCACGCAAGACCGTGCTAAAGCCACGCTAATGCCGTGCAAGGCCACAATGTCATGCAAAGCTGTTTGCTCACAGTTAAGACCAGCTTTTCCTGGGCGGTAATTTGTACCACGCAATGGGTCGCGCTAGATCATGCTAAACACCTTGACGTGGCACTAGTTGCTGAATATCCCATAGCTCCTGTATTCATGTTCAGTTTGCCCCTTGCATATAATTATGGTTTGCCCAGCACTAATGCGGTTTGTGTGCGCTAGTTGGCCTTTTGAATATAGCAGACCCACGCTAATCCCGCGCTAAACCCACTCAAATGGTTTGCACACTTCTCAAAGCTTTGAATATCTGGGCCTAGGAGTCTGAGAATTTACCATGTTACCACATACTAATATTCAGACACGGGTTTTTTAACTGTTTAAATAAAAACAGAGAAATATAGTGCTGATTCGGTGAGGTACTGAAAGATTTTAAGTATTTCAAAAGTCCTGAGCAAAAAAATAAATAAATAAATGGACAAAAAAAAAACAGTGGACAATGAGTGGTGTGTTAGAGAAACCCTAATGCCTAATTTCCCAACTTTTATCACTTTGACCCTAACTGGAGCATTACCAAAGTTTTTTGCAACTTATTTCCTTACATTTTGAGATAGGATAATAGTGTCTTTATTTTACTGTGGAAGTGCAAGGTCTGAAGGACCCTGCACTCCCATGCCTCTGTAGATGCGTATGTGTATGTAGCTGTGGAAACACAGAATCCTCTGGATCCTACACTTCTATTTATAGGACAACAGTGACCAAACTGTCAGCATAGCCATCTTATTACCCCACCTCATGTGCCCAGTACAGAAATTTTTTGAATCCCTGCCAAAACGTAATTCTGCACAACTGCAATGTCATTCTACACCACAGGTGAAAGGTGAAAGTCACTGGGTGAAAACTCCGCAGACAAAAGCAGCATGGCAAGCAATGCTGCAAGCAAAATTCCATCCTCCCAAATAACGACAGTAAAAACACCAACTGTTGCTAAATGTGCGCACACCATAGGAACTAAGAGGAAAAAATATACAGTTTTTGTTTTTGTGGGGGAGGTCTGTCCACCACACCCCACAGACTTATTATAATCAACTCAGAGGGAATGTGGACCTAGGGGATGGGGAGAACCTCAGGAGGGGGAAAAATTTCTTAAAAAAATAAATAAATAAAAGGTCCAATAAATGGTTCCCAGGCCTCCTCTGCTCCAGGTGCTAGTGCCTTAGTCACTCCACCATGGAAGTGGCTCAATCAGGCGCCACACCTGCAACTACTTTAGTCATTTCCCATCTGAGCATACAGTGACAGGGGTAGTGGTAATTCTTGAATGCTATAAAACCCCTGTCACTGTACATGATTTTGCAATTTCTATAGCACGGTTTTTGCCACATTCTTCTTGAAGCGACATATTGACCTGGTACGGGTGCAAAAACACAATTTGTACAGGGTTTGAAAAATGACAGCTGTGACATACATGAGGTGGGTTAATAAGGAGGCTATGTTGAAAATCCAGGGTAAAAATATTTAACATTTCCGAAGTTACAAGTGGATGTTGTGAAATTGCAATGAATGGTCATAGCGTTGCCATTTTTTCATATTTTGACCCTGAATTTTCAACATAGTATTCTTATGACACCTCCTCATCAACCCCATAGGTGAATAATTTCAAATCCATGCTAAAATGCCATTACATTCTACAGGTGTAAAAACACATTTTAGACAGTATGTGAAAAATGACAGCTGTACTGTTAATGAGGTGGTGTGAAAAATGGCTACACTGAAAATTTGAACATAAAATATTGAAAATTACCAAAGTTATGCACATGTGTAGAAAAATTTCAATTAACACTCATAACTCAGCCATTTTTAGGAATTTTTCACCCAGTTTTCAACATGGCCTTTTTGGGACCCCGCCTCATGAACATTGCTGGTGAAATTTCATTATTCAGTCCCAAATGGTGATTTCACACAGTAGCCATGAAATCACCTTCCTGGCCTGATTAATGAAATGACAGTGACAGTGTTCATGAGGTGGGGTCCCAAAAAGGCCATTTTGAAAATTTGGTGAAAAATTTCAAAAAAATTTCACAGTTATGAACATAAGTTCAAAACACCGTTGAAATACATTATACAGCACCTACCTTGATTCCTCAGTTCACGGTTTGACTTTGAAGAGTGCAGACATGTCTCAGCCCACAGAAGATGACAGCCTATGACCTCCGGTAGTAAGTGTAGGGTAGGGGGTGTGTGGGGTGGTGGGTGCTCAGTGGGAGGGTCGGGATCAGGGAGGTGGATGGCGGGGACAATGAGGGACCATTTTTTTATTTTTTCAGAGTAAAAGAATAAAAAGACAATGTGGACCTATTTTCTTTTTACAGGTTTAAAGTAAATACATATTTTGGAACACTGGGGGTGGGCTCCCAGTATCCCACATTGTTAGGGGTCTCTAAATGTTGACACGGGGATTGGGCTCCCCCCAAGTCAGCTAATTTATAAAACAATGGGCTGCAGGGGGACATCTGACACTGGAGATGGGCATCCCAGTGTCAGATTATATCAATAAATAAATAGGGGACTAGGAGATGGCGATTGGTGGGTGCCACTAGGCACCAGGGAATATATGGGGACAGTGATCGAGGTGTGAGGGGTGCCACTACACACAGGGAAAATGGGGCTGACAACTCACACTTCAGATGGCAGCAGGAGTTCAGCTGCAGCTGCAGAACTAAGTAAAATCCACAGTTTGCATACTGAGAATGTGGTAGAAGGCTCCTCTGCTGAGCTGGGCACCCTGGATTTTGGGTACCTAGAAAAAGCATTTCTGGCCCTAATTGTGAAAAACAAACACCAGAATCTAGCTAAACGGCATCTGTTTAGTTAGGTTCTGGTGTTTGATTTGTAAAATGACAAAGTTTTTATGTATTTTCCACGCTTTTTAGTTCGTGGAAAAGAACAAGATGGCAGATGGAGAAAAAGGATTTGTCCCTTACAAAAAAGGATTTTTCCCTCACGAAAAATGAATGGGTCTCACAAGAAAGAATCCCTTTTCATGAGGTCATTCCTTTCTTAAACTTTATCCCTTTATTCTGGACAGTGATCTTTCCATTGAAAACAACAGAAACTTAAACATTGAATAACCTTGCAACGGACTACAATTTTTTCACCAAACAAAGCATGGTAATTCTGCTTTCCAAACTGTATCTACCATAGAAAAATCACACCAAACTTCCACAACATCTGGACGCAAGGTGATGAGGAAAAAACTGCACAAATTAGCAACTTTTAAGGTTTTTGCACTATCCATATCTCAGAATTCATACATCTGACCAGTACAAAACTTACCACATCAACAGATCGACCCCACAGGACAGTGCATACTAAATTTTATGCAAATCCATTGATCCATTGCAAAGTTATTAAAATGCAAAATTTGAGGTTTAACATTAAACAGGCCACTCAACGCTAGCTATAGGGGCATGACGGTGCCCCTATAATATTTGAAACTTTTTGTAGTAATATAACCACACTGAACATTTTTTTACAATTTTCATATTTGTAGAAATAGTTCATTTACAATTTTCTTGGATTTTAAATGCATACTTTGTTGTTAATGTATATTGGTATTTGTTGTGTGCATACTCTCACTATATTATCTCAGAATTTGAATGTAGCATAATTTTTGTCTTAATACAACAATTCATTAAAATTAAGGAGACAGAGGTTTTCCTAGGGTATTTTAATTCAGCAGTTTTTTTGTTCTTAATCTTTTGATTAATTTAAATTAAGCACACATAGACTTAATTAATTTGTGCCTCAGTTTTAATTACATATATTCCATTTAAGTAAATAAGGAAAATTAAGGGATTTAGGACTTTACAAACTTATTTTTAAGACACCCTTAATTTTAAATTAAGAGGTATATTATTTATTCAGGGGTCAATTAATGGACAATTGAGGAGATTTTAAGTGTTTTTTGTCCCATAGTGTGGAGAAGGGCCGGTGTTTGGAACAGTATTTCTTTCAGCTAGAAATCTATGTAACTTGAAAGGTTTTCATACATTGAGCTTATTCTGGAGACTGTTGGATGGCCTGTAGAGCTGGGTAAAAGCTGCAAATTCTTCTTTCGTGGAACTTTCATGAAATTTCGGAAATGTCATTTTCTGAATGTCTGCCATTGGTGAGATCAGAATCTTCTGAATGTGTTTGGTGGATTTTTGCCCTGTTCCATGGAATTTTTGAGCTGAACTGCAGGATAATGCACATAAACTGTGAAATAACAGTTCTGGGGAGTTTTATTCCTGCAGTTTAAAGTATTATTTTGCAATACAGCCTCGGGAGCCCCCCTGCCAATCACTGGCCCTGCCATAGAATAAAATTCACAGGAGTCTAGTGGTCCCCCCCCCCACCACCGCTGCTGATCTTCTCCCAATGTTTATTTATTTATTTAGCTTTTGTTTACCGGGTAAGTACACTAGACAGGTAGTATGCCTATTTTCAGGAATGACCCAGGAGAGCACAAAACATACAGTATACATACATGGCAACACTGGAGAAACAGCATGATACAATAAAAAACAGCTATAACAACGCTTGTATAAGGGCAGAGATACTGCCACACATAGTACAAATTGTTACAGGACATAGATAGACATTAGAATCACTAAATACATATATTTTATAGACCATCATGGACTCAGAGTGGACAATAGTGGACTGCAGAGTATTACATTACAGAGACTAGGAGCAGTCACATCTTGTCGTTTGTTTTAGGTGGGACCACAGAGAGGAGCGAAAGGTCCCATGGGAAGGGGCAGAGCGAACAGAGTCCAGAATGGAGTTCCAGAGCCTAGGCACAAAAGCGGCAAAGTCACGATCCCCCATAAGGGTCCGAGTAGGGGGAACTTTAAGCAACTCGGCGGTCTGTGACCAGAGCTGGTAGGGGATGGCGTCCAATTTTGGGAGGAGATGCGCCAGTCCCGACGGGATGCCCATGGCAAGCACTTTCCTGGTGAAGTTTCCTACACCAAAGATCAGGAATTCCGCAGGGGGGAGCCAGTTGAGTTTGTCATAGAGCTTACATCGGTGGGTGAGTTTGGGAGCAGCAAGTGCAAACCGACAGATATCATTATATGCCGTGTTCCACCGATTAAGATGGATTTGGGATGACCTGGCAAATAGGTGGTATCCATAACTAAGGGAGGGGAGAAGCACTCCCCTCGCAAGTGCCAGCCTCGCTCCCGGAGTCAAGTTGTATTTGGCCCTGTAGGCGAGGCCAAGCTTACACCTGGTGGCTCTGCAGATGTTTTGGATATGGCTTCCCATGTCAAGTTGTGGGTCAAGGGTGACCCCAAGATATTTAATTGAGCTCGCTGTTGGCAACAGGGGGCCTCCATCACAAGCTATTTTGAGCCTAGCTGATGGGGCTTTTAACTTGGCCGTGGAACCAAAGAGCATGGCCTGAGTTTTGTTAGGATTCAATACCAGTCTATGGTTGGTAATCCAGGCCAAGACTCTGCTGAAGTCTTCAGATAGGCACTGGTTAAGGTCAGCAGCATTACGAGCATGGGCCACTAGCACAAGGTCATCTGCATAAAGCGTGACTTGGCAATGAGAGGTCACCCGTGGGAGTTGATTAATAAAAAGTCACCTCCTGCAACCCCCCAACCCCAATTCTATATAAAAACTCTGAGTCATAGTTTGCTTGAAATGGGGGCCAAACATGATGAAATGAGAAGTAAAATACAATTCATTGGTGTCTAGTGGCCCCCGCAGCCAATTGCTGGCCTGATGTACAGTGACATTCCCTGGTGTCTAGTGGCCCCCCCCATGCCAATCGGCGGCCCATTGTAGAATAACATTTCCTGCTGTATAGTGGTCCCCCGACGCTGATTGCTGGCCCAATATAGAACAAAATTCCCTGGTGTCTATTGGTCCCCTCTCCCCCCTCCCAGCAATTACGGTCCCGGTGTATAATAAAATTCCTGGTGTCTAGTGCCCCCCCCCTGCAAATTGTCAGTCTGATGTGAACAGTTCCACCAAGCCACATCGACAACAAAGTTGCTGAAATGCAGATTGATGAAATACACTATGTCAACAGCTGAAACTTCACCTGTCAGATATTCAGGGTTTTTTTCTGGGGGGCCTCACCTCCTGCAACCCCCCAACCCCAATTCTATATAAAAACTCTGAGTCATAGTTTGCTTGAAATGGGGGCCAAACATGATGAAATGATGACATTTTGAAATGGGGACTGTCGTAGGCTGCGGGTGACTGAGTGGACTAAACAAACTACACAGTAGTGTGACACAGCGGCAGGTAAAAAATTCAGCAACTTTATTTTACTTCAGCATCTTTCTTCTTTTTAGCAAAACATATTTAAACAGCAAACTGGTATGACATAAACAAAAAAAAAACATAAATGGCAACCTAACAGCATAGAAATCACTGGGAATCCATGGCCAGAAAGAGCTAGCCATCCCAGGTGTTCTAGTTTAATACCTAGGAGCAATGCTCAGAGTTCCCTGCTGGAGTCTGTCTCCAGTCCCAACACGTAACTGAAGTAGCTTGCAGTAACAGCCTATATATACTTACTTACAAACCCATGTAACTCTGAGCCTGCCCCATCTAGTATTTCAAACTTTTATTTACACAATACAAACTGTTTTACTTCTATCTTCATTTAACAGTATTATTCTAACATTTGTATAACATAACACTAGAAACAAATACTTTCTAATTTGTATTTTACAAGAAAACCCAAAAGACTTCATGAATAATTAATGGGCTCCACCTTCATTCAAACTGTCCTGCCTTAGGCTGTATAAATTCAGTGGCTACAGGCCAGCAGGCTTCTAAAGGAGTCCTGAATTTACACAGGGAAGAGCAGACCAGAGAGAGGGGCAGGTGGAGTTCCTTTTCCTTAGGACCATTGTTTCACCTAACTGTTAAGGCCCAAACGAGCAGTAACAAAACTCACTTGCTTCAGTTTCTTTGGGCAGTTTCTATGTCAGCATTTTAAAGCCCTTTAAGTGAATCACACACAGGTGAAGTGAAAACAGGAAACAATCCTCCCCACAGCATTTTAGCCAAGCCCCAGCCAGAAAACCAACAGTAAGTGTAAATACAGCAATTTTATTCCCAATACCTTTTATTTTCTGTGCTGAGAAAAAAGGAAATGTAAAAGATACATCCTTAAATTATTTTTAAGTCTAACCTTAACACTACTACGCCTTGTAACCCTTTTACAGCATAGTTAAATAGTAGTGTCCACAAAGGGCGAGGAAAGGCAGCTCCCGACCTGAGAAACCACATTTGCTAGCAGCACCCTACAAGAAACAGTTACCTAGGAAGTGCAACCCCCCCCAGTAGCATTATCCCCAGCAGCATAAATGTGCCTAAAGTCATGGCAGTCCGCCACACCCAGCACCGAAGCGGAAGGAACTAGTCAGGAATCAGAACACACAACACACCAAGCCACACCACCACGGACCAACTGTACCATGTCCTTGCAGTTATCTGGGCGGCGGCTTTATTACTCCAGACCCTGCACTCCCTCACCAAAGTCATGGCAATGCAGCCAAATGCTTGAGAAGCTAAAGAAACACAGCCTTCCCAAGAAAAACCTTGAACCAACTTTCCCCAAAAGCTATCCACCACTTTCTCTCTAAGGGGGGGAGAAGAACATCCTCTAACTCACAACAGTCTACCTTTACCCATTCAAATATTTGCCCCCACATAGTGCAAAACAGCAATAAACTGTGTGTTTCTTTTACAGACATTCTTTCAAGCCCATTTTTGTCCATCTCCCTGGACTGCATAATTAATAAAGACTCACAGCACTGCACTTAAACTCTTTTGTATCCCAAAACACAGCCTGCATAAACATGAAATTAGAGAAGCCCCACCACCATGAGGAAAAGCCTTTATCTACCACCTGCAAGTCCCCAAGAGGTGGCTTCCACTAATTACCTTCACTATTTACTTTTACTATTCAAGCACTCCTGCTTCCCACTATAAATATAGAGACAAATAGCAGAGCACTGCACAATCCATAGCACCATTTACTGCACTACTGCTTACTAGCATCTGTTATTATTCAAATACATTCCAGAAGCAGCAGAAAATTCAAACTCGGGCATTCACTGCATCTTAGCGTCCTCGGGACCCCTATAATTCCTATTAGGAAAATGAATCCCCAAAGGAACATCAAACAAATATTTTCCAGCCCCTTTCATTACAAAGCTGCATCCATACCTGTACTATAAATAACTAAATCACCTAAGCACTTTATATCCTATATGGGGGAGGGTTACATTTTTTCTAATACTTTCACTCATCACAGATCACCTTGTGACATTCCTCCCCACCCAAGAGGGCAACCACCTTTTGGTTGTCCACAACCTCTACATCTTAAACACAGGGGAGAGGTTGTTGGAGCTCCAGCCCACCCACACCAAAGAGCTCCACCCCAGAGTACCTTTCTGGATTGGCAACACAGCACCAACATTTCTATAAAAGAAATATCTTATCATCAACTACCCTGGGGCTTATGTAGTAGTCTCCCTAACATCTTTTAACAAATCAGACATTTACTACATAATGATATGCTATCAGGAACTGTACTACAGAAACCGAACAAAGCAGGCAACCTGAACAATGTTCCCAACAGATATTTTCTGGAGTGTACCTACTGACAGTAAACCTCCAATACAACGTTTGTACTTGTGACCAGAAATAGAGAAAAAAGAAAGCTGGAAGTATTCAGACAGTTCAGAAAGAAAAGAAACAGCTGAAGGTGGCCAACCCCCTCCGTCCAAGAAGAGTAGCTAGAAAAACTACACAGTATAAAAGAGGAAATATAAGGAAAGGAAATCTTAACACTTCAGCATATTTACACGCACCCCCTTTGAAGCCATCAGAAATCTTTTAGAATCACAAGGCATATACAAATTTGAAATCACATTTCGTAGTTCTGTACACACAATACGCAAACACTTCCCCAAAAATATTATACCGTTGTGTGGAACTGAGGTTACTTCTTTATAACACTCCACCCATCAATCTTCCATTTTACATAACTGTGTGAGGAATATACTCAATACTCAGTTTATGAGACACATTATTTTTTTGAAAAGACTCCAATAACAATAAATAGCACAGTGACAATCCCTCACATTCTACCCGGGAGGGAGATTAAAGCCATGACCCTTCCTTATGCCCAAAGTCCACCCAAGGGAAGCATATATCTTTTAACCATAACCCTAACACTGTACTAAATAACACCTCAGGAGACTTTTTCTATTACCCCAGGAATGTCATTTACCTATACCCTGATCTGCGTTACATGTATCACCATATTCCTATAGCATGCAACCACAACCTTTTTTTATTTTCTTGTAAGGGTAAATCCTATAGCCAGACCATCTCTACCATATTGCGGAACAGCTGTCTACCATCTGGAACCCATTACTCTACATGCAGACCTCCCTTTTTTCCATGGATGCCACTGTTTGTGAACCTCAACCCTCTGGGCTCCTCTTCCATGTTCTGTAATCTCCCTACGATGGCTAACAGTCCTGCCCCTTATATATGTCGCTATCTGGCAGTACATTCCTGGCCAATAAAAGTATGGTTTAAGGTGTCCCAAAACCTCCTCATGATCTGGGAGTTGAACATACCTGCATACTATCTCCAACAGTTCCCTCCTATAAGTCTCAGGTACCACCACTCTTGCTTCAATCTGCTGGGTATGAGGGTTAGGCCTCATGTGGCATAATATCCCATCCCTGAATTCATACCACCTCAATATGTTCCCTTTACTATTCCCCGTTTTGTTGGTAGCCAACGTACTAAGCTTACCCACTTCAACATCTCCTGATTGTAACTGTTTCCGATTAACCCAAGACAACTTATTATTAGCACATTTAAATGTCCCTTCAGCAATTACGGCTTCTTCTTTCTTGATGGATGACTCTACCCTGTCTGCAGACTTCACCCCAGAACACACAAAGTCCAGACCAGTTTCACCTGGGGACTTCTCTAAAGTCTCAGTTCCATGTTTTCCCTTCCAATCCATCCCAGGAAACATTGGTAGCACAGGCATATCCTCATTAACACACAGGGAACATAGGTAGCACAGGCATCTCCTCATTAACACACTCCATCACAGGGAACATAGGTAGCAAAAGGCATCTCTGCATCCACCTTCTCAAGCCAATTTTCCCTGCATGATTCATTACCATCTAACCTCTGGATCCATAGCTCCATGAACCTCTGCATGGCCTCTCTCCTTCGATCCTCAGCCTCCTCCCATCACTCAAACAGGTAGCATACCAGGCTCATCTGTGTCATTTGCAGATACTGCTCACCCAGGCCACCATCAGCACTTGGCATCATCACCACTGGTGCCATATTCACAGGTCGTACCTCCAGTCTCTCTCAACCAACATCCAGGGGGATATGGACTTCACAGTCCGCCATGGACCCGCTGTTCCGTCCTGTAACACCACAGTCCACTAGGCCTTGGTCAGGCCAGCCACAATATCGCATCACTGCCACCATGTGTTGTAGGGTGCGGGTGACTGTGTGGACTGAACAAACTGCACAGTAGTGTGACACAATGGCAGGTAAAAAAATGAGCAACTTTATTTTACTTCAGCATCTTTCTTCTTTTTAGCAAGACATATTTAAACAGCAAACTGGTACAACATAAACAAAAAAATAAATAAATGGCAACCTCACAGCATAGAAATCACTGGGAATCCATGGCCAGAAAGAGCTAGCCATCCCAGGTATTCTGCTTTAATACCTGAGAGCAATGCTCAGAGCTCCCTACAGGAGTCTGTCTCCAGACCCAACACCTATCTGAAGTAGCTTGCAGTAATAGCCCTTATATACTTGATTACAAAACCGTGTGACTCTGAGCCCACCTCATCTAGTATTTCAAACTTGTATTTACACAATACAAACTGTTTTTACTTCTATCTTCATTTAACAGTATTATTCTAACATTTGTATAACATAACACTAGAAACAAATACTTTCTAATTTGTATTTTACAAGAAAACCCAAAAGACTTCATGAATAATTAATGAACTCCACCTTCATTCAAACTGTCCTGCCTTAGGCTGTATAAATTTAGTGGCTACAGGCCAGCAGGCTCCTAAAGGAGTCCTAAATTTACACAGGGAAGAGCAGACCAGAGAGAGGGGTAAGTGGAGTTCCTTTCCCTTAGGACTATTGTTTCACCTAACTGTAAATGCTTGAACAAGTGGTAACAAAACTCACTTGCTTCAGTTTCTTTGGGCAGTTTCTATGTCAGCATTTTAAAGCCCTTTAAGTGAATCACACACAGATGAAGTGGAAACAGGAAACAATCCTCCCCACAGCATTTTAACCAAGCTCCAGTCAGAAAACCAACAGTAAGTGCAAATACAGCAATTTTATTCCCAATACCTTTTATTTTCTGTGCTGAGAAAACAGGAAATGTAAAAGATACATCCTTAAATTATTTTTAAGTCTACCTTAACACTACTACGTCTTGTAACCCTTTTACAGCATAATTAAATAGTAGTGTCGACGAAGGGTGAGGAAGGGCAGCTCCCGACCTGAGAAACCACATTTGCTAGCAGCACCCTACAAGAAATAATTACCTAGGAAGTGCAAGCCAACCACCTAGTAGGATTATCCCCAGCAGCACAAATGTGCCTAAAGTCATGGCGGTCCGCCACACCCAGCACCAAAGCGAAGGGAACTAGTCAGGAATCAGAACACACAACACACCAAGCCACACCGCCATGGAGCAAATGCACCATGTCCTTGCAGTTATCCAGGCGATGGCTTTACTACTCCCGACCCTGCACTCTCTCACCAAAGTCATGGTAACACAGGTAAACACTCGAGAAGTTAAATAAACACAGCCTCCCCAAAAAGATTGGGGCTCAAACCTCTTGCACCAACTTCCCCCAAAGGCTATCCGCCACTTTCACTCTAAGAGGGGGGAGAAGAACATCCTACAATGCACAACAGTCTACACTTCCCCATTCAAATATTTACCCCACATAGTGCAAAACAGTGCTAAACTGTGTTTTCCTTTTACAGACATTCTTTCAAGCCCATTTTTGTCCCCCTCCCTGTTCTGCATAATTAATAAAGACTCACAGCACTGTGCTTAAACCCTTTTATCTCCCAAAATGCAGCCTGCATAAACATGAAATTAGAGAAGCCCCACCACCATGAGGAAAAGCCTTTATCTACCACCTGCAAGTCCCCAAGAGGTGGCTTCCACTAATTACCTTCACTATTTACTTTTACTATTCAAGCACTCCTGCTTCCCACTATAAATATAGAGACAAATAGCAGAGCACTGCACAATCCATAGCACCATTTACTGCACTACTGCTTACTAGCATCTGTTATTATTCAAATACATTCCAGAAGCAGCAGGAAATTCAAACTCGGGCATTCACTGCGTCTTAGCGTCCTCAGGACCCCTATAATTCCTATTAGGAAAATGAATCCCCAAAGGAACCTCAAACAAATATTTTCTAACCCCTTTCATTACAAAGCTGCATCCATACCTGTACTATAAATAACTAAATCACCTAAGCACTTCATATCCTATACAGGAGGGGGAGGGTTGACGTTTTTTCTAATACTCTCATTCATCACAGGTCACCCTGTGACAGGGACCATTACAGCGACAACATCAAAATTATTTGAAGGTGTTGCTGCAGTGGTGTTCATTGTCCGAATTTTGTTGTTTCACTGGCATATGGATGGGAACAAAATTTATAATTTCCTAGTGTCTAATTTACCCCCCTCCCTTTCCCTGATCCCCTGTTACAAAAAAAATGATAGTCTTCATTTCCTGGTGTCTAGCAGACCCCCTCCCAATCCCTGATCCTCTGTAATAAAAACAAAAGATAGCCCCATTTCTTAGTGTCTAGCAGACCTCCCACAACACCACCCCAGCAGGTAATTCCCACCACCCCAATCCCCCACCCCAAACTTGAGCAGGTGTCCGGTAAAGCCTTCCTCTCTCCACTGTGGCTGGCCACCCACTGAGCTGTCAATGAATGACTGCTTCCTTGCACAAGCATGGGAACATTCATTAACAGCTCATGCTCATTCAGTGACAGGCAGCTATGTCAGCAGTGCAAACAAGAGCAGAGGGCTGTTCCAGTCTACCATGCCATTCCCCCCCTAATTCTGATCCCCAACAGTGAATGGGGACACCAGGGAACAGCCCTCCACTCTTGTCTGCACTGCCGACAGAGCTTTCAGCTGAATGAATGAGTGAGTGTGAGCTGGTAATGAATGAGTGAGTACTTGTACAAGGATGCACTCATTCATTGACAGACCAGTGGGCAACTGGCCATGGTGGAGAGAGGAGAGCTGTGCTGGTCACCTGCTCAGGGCTGGGTTGGGGGGTAGCTGGATGATGGGGCACTACCTGCTGGGGTAGGGGGTCTGCTAGACACCAGGGAATGGGGGCTATCTTTTGGTTTTTAATACAGAGAATTAGGGATAGGGAGGGGGTTCTGCTAGTCACCAGGGAATGAAGACTAGCTTTTTTTTTTTTAATTACAGGGGATCAGGGATTGGGGGGGGTCCACTAGACATCATAGAATTATAAATTTATTTCATATTGGGCCGGCAATCCGTGGGGTGCCACTAGACACCAGGGCCACTAGACACCAGGTATTTTATTTCACGTCAGGACCATGATCAGCGGGGGAAAGGAGGGGCCATTAGACATCAGGGAATTTTATTCTACATCAGGCTGGCAACCAGCAACAGGGATAACTAGACACCAGGTCATTTTATTCTACATCAGGCTGGTGATCAGTGGGGGGACCACTAGACACCAGTGAACAACATTCTACTTCAGGCCAATGATTAGTTGGGGGGCACTAAACATTAAGGAATTTTCCTTCAGTGGATTAATGTCTTAAACTGTAGAAAACAGAACTGACCACTGACAGTGATTAGTTCTGTGGAAGTTTTTCCCACAGTTTAATATCATAACGTGTAAATGATACATTTATTCTGGTCCAGTGGCATAGAGGGTTGAAGCACTGTCACCTTACCTCGATCCATGCCGGTGACCCGGGTTTGGGTATGAGCCCGGGTCATTGGAGGTTGGCAATGGGGGGAAGGGAGGAGCTGGATGGAGCTGCCAGCAGGCCAGCTCTCCTCTCCGGGGAGGTTGTGTGGCATCCCTCGGCTGATGGCAACCCCCAATGGAGGCTAGGGGAAGCACGGGCCCAGAGGGTGCCCAGGCATTGGGCCATGGGGTGGGGGAAAGGGGTCGTAGCCGGGGCTGTACGGCACATGCACGCCTTCATGCACATGCATGCATACTCCTGGAGCCCCTGGGAGAAAACCGGAGGGGAAAATACACCAGCAGCAGGATGAAGACCGACTCCCCACAGGCGCCGCTCCTGGGCCAGGCAAGTTAAGTGCCGGTAATTCTGAGGAATGGGACTGGGGGGTCGGTTGGATGGGGGCTGCCGCTGAAGGTGCAAAAATCAAGTCATGATAAAAAAAAAATGATACATGTATTCCACTGTTCTAGGCTGGAATTTCCATGAAAGCTGCTAATTTTATTTCTGAACTTTTGCAGGAATTGTGCAGTCAGAAGTTGCTGTTTCTTTGCACAGCTATAATGGCCTGGAGTCTTATGTAGATCCTTATGGATATTTGGTAAAAGATAAAATGTAGGTCATAAACAATTTCCAGATTTCAGAGCGCTTGTTTCATTGCACATGATTGACCAGACCATAGGGCTGAATTCACTAGTAGATCTCTCTTTTCTTATATCTGTCAGTGAGGTCACCACAAAGTTATCTATAATAGGAGCTGTTGCCCAGTCGTTTCATTGCCTCCTCCTTAAACTTTACCTTTGACATTACAATAACATTTCCACCGTTGTCAGCACTTTTAATTGCAACATCAGTCATATTTTTTCTCTCTCTCAAGGCTTGTTTTTCTAGGCTGGGAAACACTGTATTAGTAATTATTAGGCTCAAGGGAGAGAGTCAGTTTGGCTAAAGTACTTGAATGTTTACAGTTTTTATAATTTTGTGAAATACTTGAACTGAAGGCACAGCAGTGGTTGGGGGATGAAGACAGACTTTGGTTTAAAACCATATAACACAGGATAGAACTGGCTGGCATCAAGTACTGTTACATTCACCCCCCCCTTCTTCAATTGATCTAAATCTCGTGGGATATCTTGTCATGTAGTTCTAACATATTTATATATATATATATATATATATACATATAGTTCTTTTGTATTCATTTTATAGATAATGAAAGCAGAAACACTGGACTAGCGGAACTCTTCATTTTGATCCATAAGGGCAATTGGTAGCAACAAGGACATTTGTTTTGATGTCATGAACATGTTTCATCAACATATTTTTCTAGTTTTTTGAACAAGACGTGTTTTTTTTTTATCATTTTAAAATACCTGCCTGAATTTATTAATGCAACTTCACTTCCATATAGGAAGCACTTATATCCTCTGTCTTTTGCAATGCGTGTGCATGTGTGCCCGTGTGTGTGCTTTATAATTCTCACTGTTTATTCATGTGTTTTTACTAAATTGTGTTTAACACTGAGTTACACCATTTGCACTGTGCGGATCAACTGAGTACTTAAAAACAGGCTTATATTACATGCCTGCAGCTTTAAAGAGCAGCTGACACCTTCAGGAGAACTTTAACAAAACATAATGGCCCGGATATTCAAAGCAGTAGCGGATGATGCAACTGAGTTGCACCGGCGCAGGTGCGGACTTGCACCAAGGAGCCATATTCAGCGGGAGCCAGTGCACAGTGCAAATCTCATTGTGCCAATGTGCAACTATAATGAATGCTGGCGCTAGTGCAGGGGGCATTCCTATGAATATCCAGCGCAGTGGGATATTCAACCGTGAAACCATGGCACAAGTGTGGAGCAAATCAAAGATGTGCTGAGCAGACTTGTTCCTAAAAATACAGGGTGCAAGCACACAGACAGCACTTGTGTCAGGCGACAGAGAGTGAGAGAGAGAGAGAGAGAAAGTGAGAGAGAGAAAGAAGGAAAGAAAGACAGACAGACAGAGAGAGAGAGAGAGAGAGAGACAGACAGACAGACAGACCAAGGCAGACACAGAATGAGAGGGACAGAGGTGGCATTTAAGAGTGAGACAGGATCAGAGAGAGTGAGAGAGAAAGACAGACACACCACCAGGCAGTGCACCAGGGTGGCACACAGCCAGCAGCAGCCAACCGCCCAAGGGGATATTGAACAGCAAAGACCATGGATAGTGCACCCTTCATGATGGAGGCTGTAATGAGGGGTGTGAGGGGGTAGGAGGAACAGCAACATGGCCATGGAAGGACCCATCGGTGGTATGCCCGACACAGGTGGTACCGAGCCCACATCACCTTCAAGCAGTACAGTGACATGGAGATTGTGGGCCAGTACCACCTGAACAGGGCCATTCTGAGGCAGCTCTGTGAGCTGTGCAGTAAGGAGATGCAGGCACCCACCAGACGGTGCTGCGCCATGTCTGTGGAGACGAAGGTGACAGCCATCATGTGCCTGCTTGCCATGGGCACCTTCCAGAGACCAACAAAGGACACCACAGGCATAACCCAGTTGGCCACGTCCTGTCTCCTCACACAGTTCCTCAATGTTCTGCTGCCAGGTGCACCAGAATACATTGTTTCCCTAGCACACAGGCGGAGTGTACAGCAACTATGCAGGACTTCCACAGGGTACCACGTATGCCTGGCATGATTGGGGCCGTTGACTTCACCCACGTGGGCATCCACATGCCACCTGGCCCTGACGGTGTGGCATACATCAACAGGAAGGGGAGCCCGAGTGTCAACTGCCAGGTGGTGTGCGATGCCACTGGGTGCATAACCAATGTCTGCACCATACACCCTGGGAGAGCACATTATGAGTTCATCTGGCACAGTTCTGTGCTGTGCCACAGGTTTGAACATGGGAACATCCCCACAGGCCACCTAGTGGGTGAGTATGACATGGGCATGGGGCGATGGGCAGAGCATACTCTGGGATGGGGAGGGCAGGGTGTGCATGTTGGCGTGGGTGCCATGGACAGGCAAGGGGTGCAGCATAGAATAGCAGAGGGCTAAGCATGTCATTAACCACACAGGGGACAGCGCCTATCCACTGCGGCCCTGGATGCTCACCCCCTACCAGCACCCATCGTCCACAGGAGAGGACCGCTACAACGAGGCACATGCCAGCATACACAACATTATCGTGCAAATCTTTGGCATGCTGAAAGCATGGTTCCATTGCCTAGACAGGTCAGGTGGTGCCCTACAGTACAGCCCCATGAAAGCCTGTGGCCTATTCCTGGACTGCTGCATACTGCAAAACATGGCCATTGACTATGGGATAGCTGTCATGGCTGATGAGGGCGACGGTAGTAGGGATGATGGAGCCAATGGGCCGGAGGGAGGTGGACAGCCACCACCTGGGTGGAGGGTTCCCCGGCTGCGACAACAGGTGAGATGAGACTGGGACACCATTGCACAGGAGCACCATGGTACACACAGGTAGATGGTGTGATACACATGCATGGGCTGCAGAAACAGGTACAGCACACATGCAGGGGTGTGCACAGCATTGGGCATGCACACACAGAGGTGTGCAGCAAGGGTAGGGGAGACAGGGGTACACACCCACACACACCCACACACAGCACCTCTCACAGCCCCCACACATGCATGCACCCACACACACAGGCATGGGTATGTGGCGTGGATCAGATGCATCGCACCGGTGCACAGGCACAACCGGTGCAAGACTGCCATCATCACACCCACACCACATGGCCCAGCAGCCGGGCAAGCATGCACACAGGCAACATGTGGCATGACACACAGGTGCCACACCAGTGGTAGGCACACACACACAGCCTATGTGCACTCTGGGCAGCAGTTGCAGACCACAAGCAGGGCGACCCGCACATCAGGTCTACTGCACAGAACCATGGCTACCATGGCCATGGGGGCAGCTGTACCTGGGCCATTCGGCAGCCACAGGCTGTGCATCAGCCATGGGGGGGTGCCACAGCCCCCCAGAGGTTGAACCATGTGACTGCAACCGTGTCCACGCGGGGTTGTCAAAGCACCCAAACAGGCCAGCCCTGGGCATGCCTGGGATGCTGACATCAGAGCCCAGTGTCGACCGCGCTGGGTCACCTGACGCTAGGTGGACAGCGCACTGTGGGGGGGTCATCTGTGCCCAGCCATGCCCTGTGGCAGCCAGCTGCGCAAAGCCATCCAAGATCGCAGTGGCATTGCGATCCAGGGATGCAGGCATGGCCTCCTACATGCACTGCATCCCTGCCAGGATCTGTGCAGTGCCCCTCTCCTGCTGCTCGGCTAACTGGCGCACCTCCATGTGCAGTGCGCGCACCCCAGTGGCAAGTAGTACCTGTTGCTGAACAGACGCCCGCAGCAAATGGGTGTGTTCAGCCAGCGGGTTGGCATCCTGGGGCTTCCGAGCTGGTCGCCAATCACCATGTTGTGAACAGCCACACTGCACAGCTCCCCTATCTGGTGGACACTGCACAGTGGGGCTGCAGGGGGATTGGGCACGGCAAGTGCACCGGCGATGGACCCCAAGTCCGGCTACCAGGTGGCACCTGCAGCCTGCTGATGTCACCCATTCAGCTACTGCATTCCACCCAGCACCTGTGCGGCTGCACCACCTCCACTGCAGGGCACAGCCAGGGCAGTGCACACTACTGCACCCGCAGTGGTGTCAGGCAGCTGTTCTGCCACTGACAGAGAGCTGGGCGTGCTGCCTGTATCAGTGGCCAGCAGGGGTGTGTCAATCACAATGGTGGTCATGCTGTCTAGGATGAGTGTGACATCGTCATCGGTGTTGGGCCCTGTCTCGATCTGTGTCTCTACGCAGAGGACAACAAGGCTGGCATCCTGCAGGAACACATCCAGGGCCTCATTTGATCCTAGGTCCAGGACATCCACCTGCACAGTGGTGGTGAACTGCAGCCTGTTGGGCCCCCAGATGCCAGTGGAAGTAGAAGGCTGGTCCTCTGGGGCCAGTCCAGCGTCCATGGCTGCTGCCGGCGCCACATCATCTGCACGGAGGCATGCTGGTGCTGCAAGAGAAAGAGAGGTGTGTTAGTGATGCATTGCCCACATGTGCCCCCCCACACTGCCACTGCATGTGTCCTGCAGCATGGCATGTGCATGGGTGCACACACATGCACATGACATGCATGCCAGCTGCATGCACGCCAGCATGGCCATGTACGCACCCTCCGCACTCCCAGCTGTGCGTGACTGATATGCTTACCATGCAGTGATGGTCTGCCACCCATCTTGAATCCACCACCACCACCAGGCACACCCTCTACTGTGCTGCAGCACATGGTGGCTGCCACCAACTCCTCCTGGGCCATGAATGGTGGCACATCTGCAGGCCCCCTTCCGGTGGCATTTCAGGATGCACAGATGGCCACCACCTTCTCCTTGATGCACCTCTTGTCCATGCCCACCTTCTTCCAGCACTACTACACTAACCACTGGTGGCTGCCCTGATGGTTGATGCATGCCGACACCTCCTCCCAGAACCCAGCCCTGGCCTGTGGTGTGCCTGTGGCACCACTCCATGGGGGATCCCTGTAAAGGTAGGCATTGAACAAAGCCTCTGTCTCTGTCTTTGTGAAATTGGACCTGCGTTTGCAAGCAGGCCCATGCTCCTCACCCTCCTCACATTCTGACATGTCTCTTCCTGTGGGCATGGACAGCACAGTGTGTCAGTGGCAGCATCACTCTGTTCCGTTCTACCCTGCTGTGCTGGCTGCTCCCAGTGAGCTGCAGTAGCATGCACAACTTACCCCAAAAGGATGTAATACTGGTACATGGCCTGGCTGTTCTGTGGCACTTACATAGTGCAATGCATGCAAATGAGGTTTGGCGCAGTGGTAATGACGTACTAATGCCCCCAATGTGCCATACATTGGCTGATAAGCTCATTTGCATGTGGCATCTGAATATCACGGTTTTGCTCCATGTGCAATGAGATTTCTCCTGAGCAAGTTGCGGTGCAATGTGCATGCATGTGCAGTGTGCACGCCCATAGTGCACATGTGCCAAATGGTATCATGGTGTCAATCACACACTGTGCATCAACTGCATGATGGGGCATGGCGCATGATGCTCCAGGCCTGCTATCGAGCACATGCGCACTGCACAGAGGTGGGCGACCCCTGACCCCTGCTATGACCCCTGATTCCTGGGTCACTCCCCTCACCTGGTGACCCTGCCAAGCCATGCCCATGCCACACATCTCTGAGACTGCATGATGGGCAGACACAGTGCATGTTCCTTTGCATCATGCATCTGGCACATGTCATGGACACATGTGCTTATTGCCACCATTTTGGTCACTGGCTTTGTTTCACAGCATGGTGCAGTGATGGGTACCCTGAGCACAGAACTGGGCACAGGTCAATCTGGTCAACCTGGTCACCTGTGTCCAGCCCCACGGCCCCCAACTTTTTGGTCAGGTGCCCCTGTTGCAGCCCATGGTTGCAGTGTGGTAGAGGATTGCTGCCACACTGCAGCAGAGGACCGGGGTGGCCAGAATGGGGCAGCAGTGCTGCCACAGGTATGGCGACCTAGTGTGGAGGGACCCAGAGTGCATGAGGAGTCTTGAGGTGCATGTCAGGCATGGGGCTGTGCCACAGCCAGGTGAGTAGATCCATATTGCATGTGTGCCCTGGTGCTGTACTGTGGTGTTGGCTAGGCTGCCTGGCATGCCCTGCAGAGTGGTGCACTTCCATCATGCACATCATGGGGTGGCATTGCAGGTGCCGCTTGTGTTGCGATGCAGCTGTGCTGGATGTGTTGGGCAAGGGTTCACCCTGTGCACAGGGGTGGGGGTGGCGGGCAGCTACTGTGGATGTTTACTGATGTGTACCTGTCTATGTTCCATTCCCAGGGCCTGAGAATCATCAAAGTGCACAAGCGACAGTGGCAACGGCAGTAGCAGGACAGCAGGCTGCAGCGGGCCACAGAGGTGGCACAGGAGCAGCTCTGGCACCAGCGGAGCCACAGAGGGCAGGTCAGCACTGTAATGGTCCTTTGCACATTACATGGAGGTGGCAGGGGCATGAGTTCAGGCATGGCTGCCTGTGCCATGTGCTGTGGCAGCTGTGTGTGTCACACTGTGCATGGTGCTTGCCACTGTGTTACATCCATTGGACACCTGTGCCAGCTGTTGGTGGGTGGGTGTGCACCCGGCTGCCACTGATGTTTCTGTGGTGCTGCCAGTGCACTGTGCCATGTGACTGTCATTGCACAGTTGGGTGGCCATTTTGCAGCAGGGACCATCTCTGTGCACTGTCGTGGTGTGCCGCATTGCTGGCAGGCATTGCCCCTCCCGTGGGCAGCCGGTACAGGCCTTCCAGGGGTGTGTGTTCACACTACCCATTGTGCACTGTGGGTGGGCATGGTTCTTTGGGACATTGCACTGATCATCTGTCCTGTCCCTTGTCCCTTGTCATAGGTGTCCAGCGAAGAAGACGGAGGCCCGTCTACTGCAGGCTGCTCTGGCAGCTGATTCTTACATCTACCACAATGGAGGCTGTCCTGCAGGTTCACCACCTGCTGCTGAAGGAAAGGAGACAGTGAGGACACCAAGGGGTGGCAGGCTGTGGCCATGGGTAGATTGGCTCTAGTATTCCCCTGCTTCCCCTGCTGTACCACCCCCTACAGTTCCCCATCCCACTGTACAGTCCCTGTTCCCTGTCCCCTGCCCTCACTTTCCTACCCTTTCCCTCCCCCTTGTTAATGTAGTGAGGAAGTTGTAGAGTCAGGGACAGTTGGAGAATTCAAAAATGCAAGGGACAGGCATAAGGCAATTCTAGTGGGGGGTAGGAGGAAGTAAGATGTTAATTAACTAGAATCTGCAGCTTATCCATCAGGTAGGGAAATGGGCAGACTAGGTGGGCCAAGCAGTCCTTATCTGCCATCAAATTATATGTTTCTATGTTTCTATGACTTACCTGCCTGTGTCAGTGTCTGCTTTGCAGGTGGTGTGAGGAGCCATGCTGCAGCAGCCCAGTGTCTGTTCGTGTGGTGTGCATGTGTTGGGGCGCATGTTGTGCTTCTGTGGTTCACTGCTGTGTGCTGTGGTGTGTCCCACTGTGGTGGTGTCCCTCCCCTCAGTCGGTGGCTGTGCCTTAGGGTGCCCATGGGGTGGCTGTCAGGGGTGTGTGTGGTGATGGCACACGGCCATGGTCTTTGGTCGGGTACTGACTGCATGCTGTGTTGGGGCCCCTGCTTGGCATTCTGCAGTCTGTTCCATGTGGTCTGCCATGCTACATGCCTCATAGAGCATTCTGTGCCTACTGTGTGGGCAACCTGTGTGGCGCGTGTGTGTATGTGCTTGGCTGCATGGTCCTGGGTGTGCCTGCTCTGGTCTGGGTGTGTGGGGGGGCACAGCCTGCAGCCTCCCTTGGTGGCCCTCCATTGGCTATTGGCACCTCCTGTTGCCTACTATCTGTGCCACTGTTATGTTCTGGGGGGTGTCTGGGTGCCTGTGTGCACCCTGCTGTGCCCTGCTGGTGGTGGCCTCCTGTGACCTGTCACTGTGCTTCCCTGGCTCTGTCCCTGGGTCTCTTCTCTGTGCTGTACCCACCTCTGTTGCTGTGCTACTCTGCTTCCACAGTTGCACTGGAGCATCTCTTTCTGTGCCATGGCGCAACTGTGTTTGCGCCATGGCACACCCTGGTCATACCATGGTGCAAGCCTGGTTGCATCATGGTGCAACTGTACCATATTCAGCCAGGTTGTGCTGGCACAGTGCAGCTGGTGCAACCTCTAAATATGGTTCCTGTTGCCCCACAGTGCATCAGATTTGTGCGGTGCCAGACTTGCGCCAGCCTTTGGCGCATTTCTGAATATCTGGGCCAATATTTGTACACTGTACAGATTGTATATCACATAAGTTCCATATTTCTCCTGCCCACTAATTTTTACTGAGGACATTGTCATGAAAACAGGATATTTGCTCCTGAAGAGTTTGTTGCTTTCTCCCTACCTAAAGTCATAATGTACTGACTGTGACATCACAGTTACTTCCATGGCAACAAACTATGATGTCACAACACAGGATTATGACTTGAAGTAGGGAGTAAGCTACAGAGGCAGATGAAATCTAAGGGATAAAGACCATGTATTCATGCAAATATCCTCAGTAAAAAATAATTGGAGGAAAGATTTGTAGAATATATACAGAATGCAGGCTGAATTGTACCTAATTATTATATTTTTCAAAGTTTTCTTTGAGGCGTCAGCAGCGTTTTAAGTAATTGTTTGGAAAAATACAAATTATTTATGATTGGCTGTTTGAATTCAAGAAGAAGAATATTCATGATGTGCTTGCTATAAAAGTAATACTATGTGGAGCAAGCAGCACTCTCTGAGGAAGACATAACATGACGTTGAATAAGTATAGGAAATTAACGTCTGTGGTGAGTGGTGTTGTTTACTAGACTGCTGATTTTTGTTGCATGCACTTAAAAGATAAGTACTTGAACTTACACACTTAAAATAAATATTATGCACTAAATACTATAGTTTGCTTTGTTCTTTTTTTATGTTCATCAAAAGAATACTAAGGCAGGAGAAAACTGGAGCATTCAACGCTTGATTGAAGGGGTGGTGTCAGGAAGAGAGGTATAGATTTGTGGGAGCAAAACTTAGTTATTGAAATATTTTATTATGTTTTATTATATTATGATCTTTACATTATTTTGATTACTATTTTATGTTCTTTATAAATGCTTAATTATTAAGTTAAGGTAACTGGGAGGCCTACAATAAACATCTGGTCAAAGTTGCTGTCTACATGAGTTTTCTAAAAGCAGTAAGAAAAAGTACTGCTCAAATGAGACTTCTGAAAAAAGTCTGCTTTCAATTTTAACGTGCATCTTGTCTAATTAAAAGGGGACAGAGCATCCATGCCCATTTAAGGAAAAATAAGTTTAACTTCCTGAATCTATAGCTAAACAGATAGCTATCAGAGACTTGACAGGTGATGGATTACAGCTGGAATCTGTGCTGAGCTGAAGATGGTACAGGCCATTGTCGAAAGAAAAAAAAAATTGCAGACTTGTTTTTGAAAGTACATTAACTTCAATGGAAATGAAAGGACATTTACCCATTGCAAAGCTGTTTTAAATCCTACTTATACCAAATTATATCAACTGATGAAACATAGAAACATAGACTTTGTTGGCAGATAAGAACCACTTGGCCCACATAGCCTGCCCACTTCCCTACCTATTAGAATAGCTGCAGATCCTAGTTAACCAACAGCCTACTTCCTCCTATCCCATTATAATTGTCTTATGTCTGTCCAATGCATTTTTGAATTCCCCCACTGTTTTTTACCCCACAACCTTCTCAGGAAGGTCGTTCCATGGGTCTACCACCCTCTCCATGAAAAAATACTTCCTCACATTGTCCCTGAGCTGCCCCCCATCTTCAAATTTTGCCCCCTTGTTCTTGCACATCTCTTTTTCTGAAACATGCTACCCTCTTGGACTTTCTTGATTCCCTTGAGGTATTTGAAAGTTTCTAGCATGTCCCCCCTCTGCCTCCTTTCCTCAAGGGTATACATATTAAGCTCTTTTAGTCTCTCTTCATATGGGTTCTGGTGCAGACCCTGCACCATTTTAGTTGCCCTCTTCTAGACTGCCTCCATCTTGTCTATGTCCTTGTGGAGATGGGGTCTCCAGAACTACACACAGTGCTCCAGATGGGGTCTCACCAACTGTCTGTACAGAGGGATAACAACTTCCCATTTTCCACTGGTGATGCCTCTCCCTATGCATCCCCCAGCCATCCTTACTGCCTTCTCACATTGCTTGCCTACTTTAACATTGTCTGATATGACTACCCCCAGTCCCTTTCCATTTTTGCTGTTTTTAGTACCTCCCCTCCATTATGTACTCTTCCTCTGGGTTCTTGTTTCCCAGGTGCATTACTTTGCACTTCTTTGCATTGATTCTAAGTTGCCAGACTTTTGACCATTCCTCCAACCTTGCCAAGTCCCTTCTCTTCCTTTTCACAACCCTCATGTATTGACCCTGTTGCAGATCTTTGTGTCATCTACAAAGAGGCATACTTTTCATTCCAGTCCCTCTGCAATGTCACCTATAAAGATATTAAAGAGGACTGGTACCAGTACTTAACCCTGCAGTACCCCACTAGTAACCCCCCTTTCTTCAGAGTATACTCTGTTTACTATTACCCTCTGTGTCCTGTTGTCCAGCCAATTTGTTACCCAGGCTACCACCCTGAAACCCACTCCCAGGCTGGCTAATTTGTTTATTAATCATTTGTGTGGGACTGTGTCAAATGCCTTGCTAAACTCTAGTTAGGCCATATCAACAGTCCCTCCCTGGTCTACTACTTGCATCACCCAGTCAAAGAAATCTATTAGATTAGTCTGACATGACCTTCCCACTGTGAATCCATGCTTCCTTGGGTCCTGTGCCCCGTTGGCCTCTAGGTACTCAACAATTTTTTCTTTCAGAAGTGATTCCATCATTTTCCCTGCCACTGAGGTCAAACTAACAGGTCTGTAGTTTTCTGCCTCTGTCTTGCTCCCACTTTTGTGAATGGGAATCACATCTGCCCTCCTCCAGTCCTCAGGTACCACACCATCCTCCCATGATTTGTTAAAAAGGGTAGTCACTGGTGTCAATAGGTCTCCCCTTAGTTCTTTTACAATTCTGGGGTGAATCCCATCAGGCCCAATTGCTTTGTCCACGTTGAGTTTTAGGAGTTCTTTCTGGACCCTTTCTTCTGTGAATGGATTGGTTTTGACCCCCTTGTCCAGAGTGCTTCTATTGTTTGATTTTGGTACCTCACCCTCTTCTTCTTTTGTGAATACTAAGCAAAAGTATTCGTTCAGCATCTCTTCCTTTTCCCTGCACCCTCTGTCCATACCAAAACCAGAGTCCCTCCTGTGGAGAATATGATCCTAATAGAGAGTGTGGCTGAGGGTATGAGAGACAATACTTTAATGACCATAGAGGTTACCATAGGGGACATTACAATGACTATAGAGGGTGGTAAAGGTAACCATGGGGGGTGTCAAAATTATAACAATGATCAAGGCAGTTACATGCTCCAAGACAGGTCTAGATCCAGCTCCCCCAACCTAGATGACAGAATCAAAGAGTTACAGGAAGAGGTGAGAAGGAAGATACAGAGAGTGGAGAGACAAGTGGGAGATTTAAAGACACTTCTCCAAACCCACTTATTCCAACTCCCCCAGTTACCCTTAGAGTTTCCTTCCCCTGTGCCAAGCTCTGCAACATCCAGCACAAGTGGAGCCAACACTAAGCCTGGACCCAACTGACTAGTGCCTTCTGTACCCCCTAATGCTGTCCAAGTAAACAAAATTGCAATAGCTGACAATGGTAATGAAATTACTATGGAAAGTGAAAATGTTAACTCAGAATCCAATCTTTCCCTAGAGGTATCCAGAATTACTTCTGCAAACAGTGTATCATGTCACAGCGAACCTGCCATGTTGCCAGAAGTTAAGAAAAACAAATTCTACCTGGGCAACATAATCCCCAAAGGGGGGGCAGATAGATTTCACTTTGACATAAACATTGAAAACAGTCTAAGTCATGAAGCTTTGATGTACTCAGGGGCCGAAGTGATGCTGATGTCCAGAAACTTCTACGATAAGTTGACAGATGCGGTGGGTAACTCAAAGATGCTGTAGACTCCCTCTGATGACTTACAAGTTATAGGTTATGGGGGGGATCAATAGATTCTAGGTAAAGTGTAGCTGAGGTTAAGGTTTGGCAAAATGGAAGTCACCAATCCAGTGTATATCACTGATAGAACTGGGGATGATTTCTTAATTGGGAATGACCTTCTCAAAAGATTTCAGACTATCATTGACTAATTTCATGGGATCCTGTAGTCACAGATAAACAGGCCCATTCAATTTGGGAAGAGCCTTAAGGTCGCTAAACAATCTGAATCATGTTATCTTGAGAAAGATGATGCAACAAGTAAACTGAATTTTGTACGTTCTGATGTAGCTGATGTATCTGTACTGGGTAAGTCTGAGAATTTGTCTCCATGGAGAAGTAGAGCTCACATGGTTTGTCAAAGAATGATGTGGTAAAGTCTGAGGTTAATGCAAGAGGCCTTACTTTCTTTACAAAGGAAATGAACCCTGTTATCGCAGAGATCCGTTCTGCACCTGACACAGAGACATTGGATTCTGAGTACCCAACCCCCTCTGGGGATGATTGAAAGGAAACACTGCCACTAAATTATGGGTCCTTGCTCTGCAACATAAGGTTAGAAGAAGGCAGATTAAAGGTGCCCATCAAACCAGAGAATTTGCAGACTGCTAATTCTGTGTTATGCTTAGGTTATGAGCACTGCCTAATCAGTGAACTGTTTTATAAGGTGTTAAAAAGGTGGAGACCTAGTTTAAAATATGTAAAGAAACAGGATTGGTTGGAAAATGTCCCATACCTGAAAAACAGCTTGAAAAGCATAGGTATCTGTGCTTTGAATCTCCAAATAGGGCTAAAGAAAATACAACACCCTGTGAAGGTAGTACAAGGCCTAAAATCTCCCATGTACCTTGGGTTAGACATATTTGTATGACTGTATTTGTATGTTGACCTAGTCAATGATGTTCTTTGGTCACGAATGGGGGGGACCCTTACCCAATAAAAGTGACACCACAGGCCTTGAGGTCTGGATAAACTATCCCTCAAGTGTGCCAGGTATTGTGTGAGTTCACTACAACAATTCCAGGTAATGTAAAGAAGTTCTCTCTTAGGGTTAATGTAAAGAAAGGCCAAGAAGTGCCTGACAAAACTGCACTATTTGTACTTGACAAGCAACTTAGAGATATGGGTTTAAAGATCCATTCCACACCTTGCTTGGACATGAGCAACAGAGTAATGCACTTCTTGGTACAGAAACGAACAGTAGAGCCTATCACTATAGAAGCTAACTGTGAGTTAGGAGTAGCGATAGGGGAATCCTTCTATGATTTGGAATTAGTTGTTCCATTTATTGGGGATCTACCAGAGGACATTGTTCAGAAGAATGATATAGATGAAGAGATTAGGCTTATACCAAATTGTTTAATTGTTTTACAAGAAATGTGTCCAGTAGATAAGGAAGAAATACATGTCTGTAAAGTTGAAAATGATTCTATTGTACTGTCCACTATGGTTAATGAAACAGAGCAATTTAAAGAAGTGCATATGATTGGCACTGAGAATGTTTTTGAGATAATTAAAGATGAGACAGAAGTAGGTGAAAATGTACCTTTCCCTGATTTTAAAGACCAAGTTGAACAAGCTATACAAGAATGTAATTGTGAAACTGAAGCAGAAAAAGAAAAGGTTTGTGAAATGTTCCTTCAGTTCAAGGACTTGTTCACAAAAGCTGCTCATGATTGTGGGGTAATTGACCTCCATGTTAGCAGGGTGCCTACTGACTCTAGTAAAGGTCCAGTTTATGTACGTCAGTACTGAATACCACTAGCATCTTACGAACACATACAAGAGATAACTGGATACCTTGATAAAGTGAGGAATTATAAGACAAGTGAACTCTGTTTATAATTCCCCCATTTGGCCTGTATTAAAACCTACAGAAAAGTGGAGGCTCACCATTGACTACAGGAATTTAAACCAGCGGGTACTGTTATCTTACTGGCCCATGACATATTTAAACCAAAGTTTGGCCAAAGTTCAAGGTGCAAATTATTTCACTACCTTAGATATAATAAATGAATTTTGGACATTAAAGGTAGACATAAAGGAGCAATATAAATTGGCTTTTACCTTTGGGAGGAGATGATACACATGGAACAGATGTCCTTTTTAGATACTTAAAGTCACCAGTCAATTTTAATATCTTTCTGCATAATGCAATGCCTGATGCTGAAAGTAAAAGAAATCTGGTTTATGTGGATGATGTACTAATCAACAGCAACACTATTGAGGAACACCTGGTGGAAGTAACCTATGTGTTAAACCAATTGAAAAATTCTGGTGCCAAGTTATCCTTACCAATGAGGCAGTGGTTCAAAAATAAGGTAAACTGTCTTGGGCATGAAGTTGGGCCTGATGGGTTACACCCTCAGAACACCAAAGTAGAGGCAGTCCAAAAAATTGGACCACCCAAAACTTTAAAGGAGTTACGTAGCTTCCTTGGGATCTGTAACTACTCAAGACAGTTTATCCAGGACTGTGCTGATACTGCTAATCCCCTCACCAAGCTACTGAAAAAGTCAGAACCCTGGGTGTGGGGAGGTGGACAAGAAAAAGCCATGCAAGCTTTAAAGAATAGTGTGAGACAAGCACCATGTCTTGCTTACTCACAGATGGATAAGGATTTTTATCTAGAAACAGGATTCAGTGATAGTATCAGTGCAGTGTTATATCAGAAACATGATTCTGACAACTGTGTTATTGCTTATGCGAGTAACACTTTAAGTGATGTTGAGAGAAAGTTTTCAGACTGTGAAAAGGCATTATTTTCCACTGTATGGGCAGTACAATGGTTCAAAAACTATATGTGTGGTAAGAAAGTTGTTGTAGAGACCTGTCACCAACCTATTACATTTCTGGGGAGCCAGAAACTTAAGGATGGTAATGTATCTAGCAGCAGAATTGTGGCCTGGACCTTAACACTCCAGTGCCTACTCTTAGAGATCAAATATGCAAAGAACAAAAGAAATACAGTAGCTCAAGGGCTGGCAGATCTGGAGATGTGTGATTGTACTGTAGATGAACATCCAATACAAAATCCTGACCTATCTCCTGAAATGGATATGGTACACAAACAGAACAGGCACCACCACTATAATGAAAACGTGTGTGAGAATTTTCCTAGAGCATATGTTGATAGTTGTTCATTCAAGTAAGGAAAAGACTGATATTCTGTTTTAGGAGTGGTATGGCATGAAAATATACCATGTCCTCCTATCAAATACAAGCTCGTCCCAAGTCTAACCAACATGCAGAATTGGCAGCCATCTATATAGTGGTATAGACTGTAGTACAACATAATTTACAAGACATTGTAATTTGTACTTATTCTGATTATGTTAGGCAGAACTTCCTTACACACTTACCAGGTTGGAAGGTGAAGGGTATTGATCAATTCGAGAGGCAGTAAGGTTATCCATGCAGAACTTATCTTAGCTACAGATCAGTTAGTTCAGGAACATAACGTGGTTGTTTATTGGAAAAAGGTAAAAGGGCATTCAAAAATCCAGGGAGCAGGCAAAACAGGAAATGACCTAGCAGATGCTCTGGCCAGTGAAGGTGCTTTAAATGGAGAAGAGTAGAACTTTGTTCCTCCTGTCCAAGTTAGTCTGAATGTGGTTACCCACAGACAAAAGCAACAGGAACAATAAAAGAAGGTCTTATACTTGTGTAGTGAAAAAACTGATTTTGATTTGGTAACAATGCAACAAGAGGATGAAGTAGTAGGAAAGTTTCATTGCTTCATCAAGGATCCCACTGCAAACGTGATTTCTGAAAGTGATTTACAAAATGAATTTATTTATTTATTTATTGAATTTTGGTGACCGGGTAGGCCCACTGGGCCCCCGGAGGTCCCTTTTTCAGGGACGACCCAGGAGTTACAAGGATAATAGGATATACATCAGTAGTACAAGGAGTGGGTCATAACATGTGCAGGATATCTCGTAGCAATAACATTTTACATAAACAGGTTACAGTGATCGGCAAATAGACATAGATAGAGAAAGCCAGAGCATCTCACTAGGTTGCGATTGTCCACAATGAGCATGTGCTTAGTGGGGAGCCCAGTTAGGAAAGGTATGGGCTCCCAGCTTTGCGGGAGGGATGAGGGGAAGTGTCAGTTCACATAGCATTGACATTGACTTGTAGCAAGCATGTGTGCCTTGAGTCTTGTTTGAAAGATCGTGATTGATGAAGCTTCCCATGACCAAAATAACCATGACCTGAGAGCCATGTATGCCCATAAGGGTAGATTCCAAATAAGGAATGATCTCTTGGTGAGAGTTGGTAAAATCTCACTTGAGGTCAAATGGATGGTTCCTTTAGGCAACAGGGGAATTATGTTATAGCATGCTCATGATGAACCATTGGGGGCACATAAGGGGGATAGAAGAACTTATGAAACCTTAAAAGAAGTAGCCTACTAGCCCTATATGTACAGTGATGTTGTAGAGTGTGTGCAAGGGCGTATAACATGTTGCAAGTTCCAGCCACCTACTCCCAGACATAGAACACCACTACAGTCAAAAAGGATCACTATGCCCTGGTCAGACATCCAGATTGACTGGATTGACCCTGTTACAAGATCTTCAAGGAGTAATCAGTATCTTTTGATGGTTACTTGGCTGTTCACAAAATGGGTTGAGTGTCTACCTGCTCCAAATAACACAGCTGAAACCACAGCTTTCTTATTAATAAATCATATGTTTAGTCACTGGGGATTACCAGTAAGAGTAGAATCTGACAGAGGTCCTCATTTTGTAAGGAAGGTTATAGAAAATGTGTGGAAAATACTAGGGGTACAGAGAAAACTATGTGTGTCCCACCATCCAGAATCATCTGGACAGGTGGAATATGCTAATCAAACAATATTGTATATAATGAAGAAATATTTCAGTTCTTCAGGAAAAGATTGGGATGTGAAGTTGCCACTAGTATTAATGGCCATATGGGCTACTCCTAGTAAGTCTACAGGTGTATCTCCTTTTGAAATGATGACAGGAAGATGAATGGTGTTACCTTTGATGCCCGATTATGACAGCGCTACAGGAATTGTGCCAGTCAACAGAGTGCTAGTCCATGTAGTGCTACCACAGACAGCAAGCAGAGATGTACAGTGCTTGCTGTATGTGCTCCCCTGGTTGCTGTCCATGGTGCTGCCAAATGACAAGGGCAACAGAATAGTGGGGGCTGGCTGAGCTGCTTCTGTGGCATGGAGGGTTGGGGCATAGAGCAGCTTGGCCAGGAGACAGTAGAGACCAGGGTTCTAATCCATGGTCTCTTACCATTTTGGAAAACTGGGGACAATATTCCATGACCCAACACATTTTAACTTGCCCCATGATCCACTTTCTCCCCCCCCCCCGAGTGAGAATCCTTAAGTCTGGAGGGTGCAGATAGTGAAGTCCCCTGCACAAACAAAACTGATGGCATTTTTGCCATGCTGTTCTTGCTGACAGCATTGTGGTCTGCTATGTTGTGACCCAGTGCTGTTACCTTTACATTTCATGTATGCTACAGGAAATGGAAATTCAGCATGTGCTACTACAGCACATGAATATGTAACCTATTTGAAACAACACTTGCAAGAAACCTTTGCATTTGCTCAAAAGAACTTAAAGAAAAGTGCTGAGGCTTCTAAGTCATATTATGACCAAACACCTAATCCAAAAGAGTATCAAGTTGGAGAGAAGGTGTTTTACTTTAACTACAGTAGGGACAAAGCTAAAGTCAAAAAGTTCCTTCCAAGCTGGCAAGGTACCTTTGTGATCACTGACAAAGTCTCACCTGTAGCATACCAAATTGAACTCAAAAAGAAAACACTGGAGAAGGGGTACCTAAATGGGTTCATAATTTTTTTTATTATGTATTTCTTCGCCTTGCTGTGGCACACTCTGGCTTGGGGCATCCAACCACCGGTTCTGCCTGACCGGAGAGCTGGGTAGCTTGAACTGCACCCAGGCCATCTTGCCATCCTGCTGGAGGGCTCCCCTCTGCCTCTGCCAGCCAAGACAGCCCTGGACCCTACCCAACAGGACTCCACCAAAGTCCTCCGGGTGGATCAGAGTGCAGCCATCAAGCTGCACAGTCACGCCCAGCCATTTTCCTCTTTACTTGGCCCCCTGGAGTGCGGACATGCAATGACATCCAGGCACAACGTGCCAACATCTGACCCACTCCTCCTCCACTGTCTCCAATGCTTGCAGTGCCCCTAGGCATCCCCAGGAGCCACTACAGAATGGCAAAGATTCCCCAGCCCAACCCAGGACTGGGAGAGCAGTCTGTGGATGCTCAATCCCAGTTCTCCCCTGCAAACCCCTAACAGCCCAGGCTCATTCCTGAGCCCAGGTCGCCAGCATAGTGCAAGATGTGGCATCCAGCACCTCAACCCTCAGCACCACTGGGCCAACAGATGGGTTCTTATTAATCAGTTGAAGCAATATCATTAACACAAGACATTGAAAAATATTTCGAGTGAATCTAAAACTGGTGATCAGGAACTAGAGTCAAGTTAAGGTGCTAATTGTGATACTGATCTTTGAATATGATGGACAAAGAGTTAATTTGTTGTATTTGTAAAATGGTTAATACAATGTGAAATATTGTTAAAGCAGTTAAAATAAAAATTTACATAGTTGTAATCATGTTTGTTCATGTTTTATTTTATTTTTTTATTTATTTAGTTTTTGTTGACTGGGTAAGTGTGCTAGACAAATCCTGCCTATTTTCAGGCACGACCTGGGGGGGGGGGATACAGATGAATGCCAACTGACCTTAAACCAGATTATGCTGTTGGTGGTATTTTTAGTGAATGAAGGAAATTTGGCCAGGACACTGGGGATATTCTCCTACTCTTCCTGCAGGGGTGCTGTCCCTTCCTGTAGGTGGGATGGAGGGACTCATTTCAGAGTCGGACACAGGAAGAGGAGGAAGTGCTGATGTGGCAGGGGAGATGGCCTCCTCCCCTATCTCTCTTCCTACAGAGGCTGAAAAAGACAGAAAATCTGCAGAAACAGTTATGGATTTGGAAGACCTGACTATAGAATTCAGAGAGGAGGATGGTGCACCCGATCCTACCTGTGTGGGGGAAATGGTGGAGAAAAGCAACAGAGAGCTGATGCAAAATAAAGATGGTCGAACAACAGAGAATGTGCAGGTACGGGATACTGAATTGAAAGAAAAAGTTAAAATGCTTCAGTTAGAAAAAGAAAAGATCATGCAAAGAGCTGCAGCGCTAGAGAAAGAGCTTGAAGCTCTGGCACAAGTACCTGATAAATCCTCTGTAGTGAATAACACAGAGATGAGTCATCCAGCTTCTGACTTACAGTCAGGCCAAACAGACAGGTCCACAGCTTCTGTCAAAAACCAGGCGGTTCAAAACAATGCTAAACAAATGGCTGGAAGTTTAAACAGTGTAGAACCCATGTGCCGAGAGCCAAAGGAAAAGGAAACAGAAAGTGTTTGTCTCACTAAAAACATCAAAATGAGACTTGGAGTTGGGAAACAGTTGCATTTACAGGACTCACTATGAACTGAAACAACAGAGAAAACGTATTCCTTCAGGGATAGGCAGAAGTGGAGAGACAGAGAGGGAGAGAGAGACTGGGGCTCCAGAGATCCTGACTTTCGTGATAAAGGTTCAGTACAGCATTCAACTGCATAAGTATTAGAGAATGCTGGTTGGAAACAGGGACAGCAGGGAGCCTGGGTTTCTGATTCTGAGGACCCTTCATATCTGGAGATGATAGAGCGTATACCTACAAAAGTGTCCACCATCAATGAACAAGACATGAGCTCCAACAAACCCCAGGGTAACACTTTTTCTATTGTATCTGGTACCAGTAATACTGGTGCATGTGTTGGGGAAAATATAAATGAAGGTAAATCTATGGCAAACAGATATTTCTGAAGGTGTGGGTGTGAATGGGGCAGATATTCCATTACGGATGGGACCCAGTGAGGAGGTCATACATGGGTCTGAAGATAGGCCAACATTGGAGCCTATATTTAAATTATCTGATTTGTTTTTAAACAAAGGGGAGCCTGCTCCAAGACAGAATGCTGTTAGGTTAGTGTACAAGGGAGGCTTAGAGAACCTCCCTGATAGGGTACATATAGCAAAGCAACTTTTAAAGAATTCTATGAAATTTTTTTCTTCAGAGATTTTCGCCCTAATAGGGTTGGGAAACGGGAACTATGACATTAGCTTTAAAAATGTATCAAGTCTAGACCGCTTCTGGGCCCAGTACCAGGTGTTAAAAAATACTCCTTCATGGATTCCTTTTTTGGTGGCCCCTTTAACGAAACCCCTAGTCAAATTAATTACAGTTTTTTTAGGAATGAAGGGGTAAACATTGAGGACATCCTCTTTTGGCTGAAACAAAGGTGTGAAATCTTAAATAAACCTACCGAAAATTTGGACAGTGAGCAAATATGGGACAGGAGTTGGAGGGTGAGAGTTAGGCCAATTTCCACAAATACAGGCCCTGCTCATCTCCCCAGTTCCTTTTTTTTAGGGAAAGACAGGGGATCAATATTCTATAGTGGCCAACCCAGGTCATGTTTCAAGTGTGGGTCAAGGGCCCATTTAAGTTCTGCCTCATGACTCCACCAGATGTAACCACTGTTTAGAGTTTGGACACAGTTCTGCTAATTGCCTAAACTTGTTTCGTTGCAACCTTGCGAGAGGACAGGGCATGCATATGGTAGGTGTCCCTGGGCATCCCATAATAGGGAGGATTGTCCTTCACATGAGGGACTAATCAACATGGCCCAGCAACAATATGCAAAAAAGGCAGCCTCTGCAAGCTCTGTAGTGGCTACATCACCAGGGCATTCAAGCTCCCTAGAACATAATGTTCCTACAGACCCTCCTGCACCAAGGGACCCTCCAGGGCAGGATTTGGAGGGAATACAGGCCACAGAGGAAGTAATGGGAATGGGAACAGGTGAAGAAGCCCAGGGTATGAATGGGGAGACAGGTGAAACAGAGCCAGACATGCCCCCACCCCCAGAGAGAAGGATCCACCTTTTAGCATGGTATCTCATAAAAAAAGAAATAGACAAGGGAAAGCTGTGTCACAGGGGAACAGGAAAGTTAATATGAAGGAAACTGCCTCAGTACAGACTGTAAACAAATATGCTTTATTAAATTCAGAGGGAACCAATGGTGAGTCTGAAGGGGAGGGGACAGACGGTTCTTCAGTAACATTCATTACAGATTCTGAAGGAGGAGGGGGAGATTCAATAGCAAAATGAACAAAACAGAGCAGGTATTCCAAAACGCCATGAAGAAGTATACTGACATTTTGCCTTTTTTATATATTCAGACCATATGGCAGTTCAGATTCAGGTATCCTGGGAGGGAACCCCACGATGTAAGAAAAATAAATGGGGTTTAAATGAAACACTTTTAGAGGATCCAAAAATGAAAAGGATGTGGAATCAGGACTGGATAGGCAGGAAAACAATTTATGGTTTGATTATAGATGCAGAATGCACGGCTGAAATAGTGTTCCCAGAGTGCCCTGACACACAGAAAAAAACAGTACTCCAACAGTTGGTGAACCCTAGACTTCCCTATTTTGTGTGGGATTGTGTTTGGTTAGGCAATTTTGGGAGATTAGGAGTAAGGGGTAATAACAAACATAAACAGCTTGAAGAGAAATATTGCCCCAGAGTGGCATGTGGGCAAATTGTGGAAACCCAACAACACTTATTTTTAGAATGTTCATATATAAAACCATTTTGGACATATTTGGCTAGAACATGGAAGGAGCCTTTGTTCGGAAATTTGAATTATACGACTGTAGTGTATGGTCCTGTAGGAGGGCTATTTGGGAAATACCACAAAGACACTATGGCCCGGATATTCATAAGGGTTGCACCATGCGCAACAGGGTTGCACATGCGCAAGTCCAAAAATGTGCCATTTTACGATATTCAGAAGGAGGCAGTTGCGCCACCGAAAACATGCTGAGCAACAGCGCAATGAAAATGAAGGCATGCACAACTGAAGGGGGTGGATCCATGCATAAAGAGCGCAATGCGATATTCAAAGACTTGCGCAATGTGCAATAGCGGCACAGCCGGAAATTGCGCACTAGTGGAAATGAGCCAAAATCAAAAGGCTCAAGGAAGCAGCGCAAGAACGCTACAAGGCTGCCAAGTGGGGGAGAGAGAGAGAGACAGACAGACAGACAGACAGAGACAGGCTAGGGAAGGCAGGCAAGCGTGGGCCATAGGCTGTAGAGGCCAGCAGGGGGTGCCCGGTGCAGTGGAAGTAGCAGTGAGGACAGCGGGGGTAACACAGCAACACCAGCCAGGGGGGGTCAGAAGCCAGGGAGATGGACAGTGCCAGCTTCCACATGGAAGCTGTAATGAGGGGTGAGAATGCATGCTGCAGGGGACGTGGCCGTGGAAGGGCCCGTCGTGAGCGTCCCCAACAGGCAAGTACTCTGCCCACATCAGCTTTGAGCTGTACACAGATGAGATCGTGGGCCGTACCACCTGAACAGGGCAATACTGAGACGGCTCTGTGAGCTGTGCAGTGATGTGATGCAGGCACCCTCACGATGGAGTCACGCTCTGTCGGTGGAGATCATGGTGACAGCCTGCATGTGCCTGCTCACCACGGGCACCTTCCAGAGGCCAACAGGGGACACCACAGGCATCACACAGTCAGCCACGTCACGCATCCTCACCCAATTCCTCAGAGCACTGCTGCCACGTGCTGCAGAGTACATCCATTTCCCCAGCACCGTGGCAGAGCGTACAGCAACATGCAGGAGTTCCACAGGGTAGCACGTATGCCTGGCATGCTAGGGGCCATGACTGCACCCATGTGGCCATTCAAGAGCCGCCACCCGGTCTTCCCGAAGGGCCACATATAGAACAGAAAGGGCTTCTCCAGTGTCAACTGCCAGGTGGTGTGATGCCACTACGCATAATCAATGTCTGTGCCACACACCCTGGTGGAGCACATGATGCCTTCATATGGTATCAGTCCACACTGTGCCATCGATTTGAGAGGGAACATCCCACAGGCCATCTAGTGGGTGAGTACACATGTATGGAATGCAAACTCAGGGCAAGGTAGGAATGCCACAGGTGCCATGGTAGTGGCACACAGGGATATGGGTGCATGGACCTGAACATGAGACTGATCTCCACTATCTCCACACAGGTGACAGCGGATACCCACTCCGCTCCCTGGCTGCTGACACCGCATCGCGCCCCATGATCCCATCAAGAGCAACACTATAATGAGGCACATGTTTCACACGCAATATCATAGAGTGGGTAAGTTTGGGATGCTCAAGGCACGCTCATGCCTAGACACCTCCGGGTGTGCCCTACAGTACAGCCCCAAAAGGCCTGTGGGATATTCCTGGCCTGTTGCATCCTGCACAGCATGGCCAAAGACTATGGGATAGCCGTACAGGTTGAAGAGGGGGACAGCTATGGGGACGCCAGTGGCGCCGGTGTTGATGGTGATGAGCAGCTCTCCCTAGGACGGCGGGACCCCCGACTGATCCGGCAGGCCCAGCTGCACCGGGACACCATCACAGAGGAGCACTATGCAGAACACAGGTAAGTCAAGGGGACATGTGCAACCAACATTGTCCATGCGCAAACCACAGGCACACAGGGTAACACATAGGGTGCATGGACGGCTAGGTGTGGAAGGGTCCAGGCATACAAACACATCATCAAGGAGGGGTGAGCACTCATATGGACACACACACACCAGGCACAGAGCGACATGGGCAGATGCACAGCACAGCAGAACCTACATTGCTAATACACAGCTCCACCGACCACCCCACCACCTGTACTGTCCAAGTACATGTGTCAGATGCTGGGCACCTTGCACCTTGGTGTACAGTACAATGCAGGCATCATCATGCACACGCACCTGTGGACAGCAGTTGGGAGAGGGTTGCAGGTGGTCCGTGTGTCGGCGTGGTGAGCAGAGCACCCAGCAGTACACTGCCCACCATGACACACATTGCACACAGGGCAGCACCAGACAGAACCCGCACTGGGAGACAGGTCAGTCATGTAGCACTGTCCCACGGCCACCGTGGATGCGTGGGTGGCCCCGCCATGACCCAACAGCACTGGCAGGCTGAGCAGGGGCCACATGGGGTGGCACTGTTGGACCACAAGGGGTCCCACTGCATGAACGCGACCTTGCCCGCACAGGGGTCTGCAGCATGCCGAACAAACCTGCATCAGGGGTGCTCGGGATGGCCACAGCAGAACCCGGCATTGACAGGCCTGGTGTCGCATGACGCCGGGAATGGGGAGTGGAGAGTGAACTGTGTGGGGTGTGCGGTACAGGGGCACCTGACTGTGTTCCCAATGTGTCCACGACAGAGACCACTGCCTGGTTCAGCCTGTCAATGGCGGCGGTCACATCCATCCGCATACGAACCAGCTCTGCACAGTCCAGAGCACACTCCCTGCTGTGCCACTCCACAGCCACAGACAGTGCCTCCACGGACATTGCAACCTGCCTCTGCAGCTGTACTGATTCCTGCAGCAGGCGGGTGTGCTCGTCCAATGGGTACTGTGCCCCAACGGCATCCTGTCCCCCAGGGTGTGGAAGGTCCTGATGCACAACACCCCTTGAGGGTGGGCGCTGTTCGCCAGGACCAGGAATGGGTGGATCAAAGGGCGGCGGACATGTGCCACCACTTGACACTGTACCCCCAGACCTGGTGGGTGACTGCTGCTGCTGCCCCTCCAACCACTGTGCCCCAGGGTCCACTTGTTCCACTGCTGTGGCAGCAACAGTGCCAGACACCTGCACAGCCACCGGTGCTGCCCCACCAGTGCTGACAGGCACAGCCTGGGACTGTGCCAGCATGCTGGATACAAGTTGGAACCAGAAAGGCCCAGGGCATGTGTTGGCCTGCTGTGTGTCCGTCATGGGACACACACCTATCACTGCCCATTGCAGTCCTTGTATCATCAATGGTGCAGGTACGTGTTACAGCCATAGTCACAGCATGCTGGCATGCTTGCATGCCAGACTGCTGGAGACACAGGCTGTGCACCCCCGCACCAATCACTGACACCAGAGTTGGCGGCCCAGCGTGCATGCTGCTGCAGTGCCTGCTGGCTGGTGACAGAGGTGGATGGACCCTCCTCCATGTCCAGCAGGTCATCATCACTGCCTGGACCCACCACCACCATCTCCTGAAGACAGAACAGGATCTGTAACAGAAAGAGAGTACATGTAAGTGTGAACAACCTTCCCCACCCCCAACACCACCACCATGTCATACACGCAGTGATGGGCTTCCACCTGTCTGAATCCACCTCCTGGTATGCCCTCATAGCGCTCACTGCATTGATGCAACCAGTGTCTTCTCAGCCAGGGTCAGCTCCAACACCACTGGCTGGCCCTGCCAGTGCCAGCACGTGCCGCCCTGAGGCTGCCACCTTCTCCTTCAACCTCCTGAGGTCTGTCCCCATCTTCTTCTTGCATTCCTGCGGAGCGCTGGTGGCTTCCGTGCAGGTTCACCTGACATGCGACCTCCCATGCAGCTACGGGACTGAGGGGCACCTCAGTCCCACTCAGTACTGGCTCCTCATCCAGGTAGGCCTGGAAGAGGGCCCTGTCTCTGAGGGTAAAGTTGGGCCTCCTCCTTGCCCACCATCCTCACCCTCACCTTGGCTCTGCTCGGTCATGGCGATCTGTATGGGGAAGTGGACACCTGTCACTGTGCAGTCTACAGCATTTTCCCATGACCATTGTCCAGAACATCACACAGCATGCAACTCACCTCTCACCTGCAGTACCCGAATCTGGCCAGCGCGGCCCAAATGTCGCACATTTATAGTGCAATGCATGCAAATTAGGAGTGGAGCAACTATAATGACATGCAAATCGCGCCACTGTGCCTTGAATGCCGATCAGATGATTTGCATGTCGACTGAATATCGTGAATTTGCACTTTGCTAATACGGTTGAGAGTCAGCTGAGCCAATGGTGCAGATCTGTGACTGTGTGGCACGGTATCGCGTACCCAGATAGCTTACGCAGGCATCTGCAGCGCTGCTGACGTGCTGTCGCGCGATCGGCAATTCAAGGCCATGACCACCATTGTGCCGGTGGGCGCTACAGCACTGGGCACTATATGGCGCTGTGGCACTACTGCACAGTAGTCCACTGTGGCACTGGTACGCAGCTGGTCGGTCATGCAGGATGCGTATATGTCAGATGACGCTGTGCGTGGCCTTGCGTCATTGCCCATGTCCTGGTGTCCGACCTTTGCCCCCTGGCCCTGTTCGGCTGCCATGTGTACGGCCCTATTGCGCTGTCTGGTGACAGCGCTATGTGAAGTGACGGCGCTGTTCGAACAGCGTGATTGGAACCTGTGGTGGTCTATTGCGCAACATCTCCACATGGGGTTACGGCGCAGCGGGGCACCATATTGTCTGCTGTAAAGTTGGTACCATGACTCACAGAAGAGCAGTGCAGTGGAGCCCTGTAGAAGTGGCCAACTTGGTGGCCCTAGTGGAGCCCCACTGTGGGGCACTGTATGGTGAGGTGATCCTCACCATTGCTAGGACGCAGGTCTGGCAGCAAGTGGCCAGTGACCTGGTGGGGGTCACTGGACAGTGCCGGTCAGCTGAGCAGTGCCAGCACCGGTACAGTGACCTCTGCTGGAGGGATCCTCAACTTCTGGATCGGCTGTGGTCATGTGCCAGGAGGGGCGTGGTGCCTAGGCCAGGTGGGTGTACCATCTATGCACCTGTATTCTCTGTAGGGGTGTGAGTGTGTTTTGGTGGCTGTGCATAGGTGATGGCTCTGCCATGGTTGGCTGTGTCAGTGTGTGCAGGTGTGAGATGCATGGGTCTGGCTGTGTGGGCAGGCACTCTCACTGGGGCAGGGGGCAGTCTGCTTTGGAGTCACACTGATGTTTTTCTCAACATATGTCTCCCACAGGCCAGGATGTGAGGATGCAGGCACGGGGTGAGGAGGGCCTTGCCAGGGCCCCGGTGCCGGTGGGTGTTGTGCCCCAGCAGCAGCAGCAGCAGCAGCAGTGGCAGACCCAGCTGCTTGAGGAGTGTGAGTATCATTACTTCATGGATGCTATTGCATGCTGGGGGCAAGACCACCAGCCATGCACAACACAACCATGCAGGAAAAGGGAGGTCATAATTCCACTATACAAGACACTAGTGAGGCCCCACCTGGAGTACAGTGTACAGTTCTGGAGACCATACCTATGTAAGGACATAGACTGGGTAGAGAAGGTTCAGAGGAGGGCAACAAAGATGGTGCATGGATTGCATCACAAGTCCTATGAAGACAGGTTGAAGGAACTGAACATGTACTCCCTGGAGGAGAGGAGGGAGAGAGGGGATATGATAGAGACATACAAGTATCTTACAGGGAGGAACAGGGTGCAGGAAAACACTGTTTTTAAGCAAAAAAGATGTTCCAGGACTAGAGGGCATGGGATGAAGTTGGAGGGAGGATGATTCAGAGGAAACATGAGAAAGAATTTCTTCACAGAACGGGTGGTGGACAAGTGGAACACCCTGCCAGAGGAAGTGGTGGGGGCTGAAACAATCACGGGATTTAAGAATGCACAGGATAGACATAAAGGAATTCTGGAGGTCAGGGGTAAGGTGCAACAGACTTCTAGGAAAACAAACTGAACTTACAAGCTCAAATGGGCAGACTGGGTGGGCCATAGGCCCTTATCTGCTGACACTGTCTATGTATCTATGTATGTATGCACGACACAGGTGACATGCATCACTGTCCAGTGTCACAGCACGCCTGTGTATGCGCCACTGGTGGTCCATGCATGCACTGGGCACATAGCTGTGTAACTGGCATCGCACCACGTTGCCACATCACTTGACAGCCTTGTTTGTGCTGTGATGGACATGGGCAGTGTGTGTGTGCAGTGGTGCACATAGCTGGTGCCGCCTGTTTGTGATGGCCATGTGCATGTTCACTGTGGGTGGGTGCATGCCATCACAGGTGCGGGACATTGGGCTATATGGCTTGCAGGTTGGGTGGTGTTCAGGGTTGTGGTCAGTCACAGCCATTGACTGTGTTCCCATTTTTCTAGGCCTCACAGTTCTCAGGAGGATCCATCGGGACATACGTGGCCTAACACAAGTGTCCCTAGGATAACCAGGCCATCCTGAATGACATCCGGAGACATGGCCTGCAGAGGAGGCATCGCAGAGAACAGCGGCACCGGGCAGAGGACGACCAGCCTGCTGGGCCTTAGGCCACATTACCTTCCCACTTCACCCATCCCTACCACCCCTGCCTTCCTCTCCAAGTTGTTCATCCCTACCCCTGCCCACCCCTACCTTGTACCCATTCCCCTTGTAAATAGTTCTGGTTTATTGTTTTGTACTTTACACATTTTGAGAATACATTTATATTTTGATATGAATACTGTGTTGGTCTCTGATTTGCAGCTGGCTATGGTTGCTCAGTTGCAGTGGTGTACATGCCATCTGGGGTGGTATGGTCCTGGGGTATGTATGTGTGTGTGTGTGTGTGTGTGTGTGTGTGTGTGTGTGCGTGTGTGTGCGTGTGTGCATGGGGGAGGTATCTCCAGCATGGCAGTGACTTTCTGTTGGTCTTGCCATCTTCTGCCACCCACTGCTGGGTGCACAGGGTGTGTCTGGCTTGTATGCTTCTCTGCTGCATGGGGTTGACGTGTGCTGGGGGGATGCATGGTTTCCTGCAGTGCCAGTCACTGCACATGGGTGGTGTCTTGGGGTCACGGTGAAGGGTGTGCTGTGCGTACGGGGGGCTGATGTGCACTGTGGTTGTCAACCCCCTGTGTGTGGCACACTCTCAGCCTGCCAGTGGTTGTGCTGCGGTGTCATGGCTCTGCTGTGCTTTGTTGGCTTGTCCCCATGGGCCAGTAGATCATCCGTCCCACTCCCAGTGATGCTGTGCTTGGGGTGTGCAGGTGTCTTGTTGGTTCTGCAGTGTGTTCCTGTGCCCATGTGTGGCATGGCTGGTGGTGGGCCCCAGCCTGCCTCCCTGGATGTGCAGTTCCATTGCTCTAGGCGGGGCTCTGCTTGAGCTATAGCACCTCTGGACTGCTCAGCTGGGCTGCCCTGGTTGCGCTATAGTGCAACATTTCTGTTTAGCTTCTCCTTCCTGGTTGCGCTATGGCGCAGTATGTGCGATATTCAGACGTTGGCTGCTTGCGCAATTTGTTATGCTCCATGTTTGAATATCGCACCTGTTGCACATATGCACAATTGGTTTGTGCTTGCTCCTGCTGTTACGCACATTTTGGGCGCATTTTGAATATCCGGGCCTATGTACATAGTATTTGCAACAATAAAATATTTTATTTGGCAGGGTAGGTGCATGTGGGTTCTGCAACAGAGAGAAGTATCTCATCTGGAACTTTTTCAGAATATTGGGATATCATTGAATAAAACCAATATATTTGATATGATGAGATATACCCCTAAAAGAGCTAGGCTTTTTGGGTCAATTGCAATGAATGCGGAATCAGTGATTAGGATATTATTTTGTAGAATATTGGTAGATTATAGCATGCAGGACATTGACAAATGCAGAGCAATATGTATAATGTTTTCTTTTCTACTGAATTTTTTTTTCTGTTTGTTACAATTGGTTAATAATTTTGTTTAGAATGTATATATAATGTATTTGTATTGTAATGAAATCCAATTGTCAATAAAATTCCCCTACTCTTTTCAATAAGTGCCATGGGATCTTTAACATCCACCTGAACTACCACCAATCCAGGAAGATGGGACCTCGGTTTAATGTCTCATCCAAAAGACGGCACCTCAGAAGTGCAGCACCCCTCTCATGCTGTGTTACAGTGTCAGTACTGGGATATTAACCCAAGTGCCAGGTGTGGGAACTGAACCCATGGCTCTCTGATCTCACGGCCTCAGAGGTGGGTGTGCTAACTACTGAGCCACTGACACTGACTAAAAAATATAGTACTGTACATATTTCTATGCCTAATGGTACATCTCCAATGATGTCATCTAGTGGTGTCACATGTTGGTGAGGTCAGATCTGATAATGTCACATGTGATGATGTCATGTGCTGATGATGTCAAAAGTTACCACATAATGATGCAACTTTGTGTTCTGTGTTTTGTTTTACCTATAATGCTTAAACTGTATAACCATATAGTAGGATTGCAGTTTTGAATTACAAAATGCATTTTTGGGCTGCATTTTTAATTCAAAAGGGAGGAAATGTGGAAACAAAACTTAGTTATTGAAATATGTTATTGTATTTTACAATATTATTATCTTTACATTATTTTGATGACTATTTTTTATTTAAAAAATGCATAATTATTAAGTTAAGGTAATTTGGAGGCCTACTATAAACCTCTGGTCAAAGCTGCTGTCTACATAAGTTTTCTAAAAGCAAGAAGAAAAAACACTGCTCAAATGAGATTTAGGAAAAAAGTCTAGTTTCAATTTTAAAGTGCATCTTTTCTAACTAAAAAGGGACAGAGCATCCATGCCCATTTAAGAAAAAATAAGTTTCACTTCCTGAAGTTATTGCTAAACAGATAATTATCAGATATTTTACAGGTGATGGATTACAGCTGGATTCCATGCTGAGCTGAAGCTGGTACAAGCCACCGTCAAGAAGAAAAAAAATTGCATTACATTACATTACATTAACTTCAATGGAAATGAAAAGACTTTTACCCAGAGCAAAGCTGTTCTAAATCCTATTTATACCAAATCACATCATGTTGGTGGCACACTTGAGAGCAACACCATAACAGTGAAACCCGGAAACAGACCATTACAGTGATAGTTGCTGTAATGGTCTGTTTTCACTGATGCGGCTTCTCCCAGTGTTCTGCCCCCTCCCCAAAACAACTCTGACCTGGAGTTGATTATAATTAATGCAGGGGACAGAGTCTACCACATGGGGGTGTGGGGGGCATAACCCCCTGCAAAAAACACTTTCTTTGTGATGGTACAATACCGAAGTTGGTATTGTGCCATTGCTGTGTAGGACGTCAACAAATTTTTTGTCGAGCACAAGTGGTGCTTCCACATCAACTGATGAAAGGGTGGGTGATCAGTCAAATGACTGAACTTAAAGACTGCAGCACCTATACAAGCCTTGTTATCTGCAAAACATTGTGGTGTCAAAACTATCATAAACAAATAAGGTTGTTTAGTCTTAAATGAAAGAAGATGTCAAGACCAGTCCAGATATATGATTCTTAATTAGGTGCTCGTAAGCAAGGAGATGTCGCTTTGATTGAAACATTTCTCCAACAAACTGCAGACAGCATTGCTTCATGCATCAGTGAGTTCAGACAAAAGGAGTTATCCTCAGAAGGAAGTGTTTAACTTTATGAACTCTGTAAAAATGTTAGCTAAGATATAAATATATCCTTTTAAACTGCAAGAAATATAGATCCAGTGTCTCTAAGTATTTTAAATATATCTACAGGAAAACAAGTTTTATAAAATACTTTATAAACTATGGACCTTATATTGAAAATAAAACTATCATGTTTGGTATCTAAATAATCAAGATTTCAAACTGGACATGAAAATATACATTTCAAGTTTGTGTCAAAATGTCTATGGATGCAAAAGAGAAAAAGCAATTTCATGTTTTAAAATTGAACTCTGAGCAAAGAGGCAGTCCTTAGGAGGAGCCCAGAGCCACACCTATCCCATCTGAAAGGACCAATCAGAACTGGTAATGATGTCACTCTGAATCCGAGGGGATAAAGCTGAGCCCTGCTGGGTCCAACCAGAATTTCTAAACTCTCCAAGCTGGGAAGATCTGTCCCAGGTGGACCAAGTAATTTTGTTGTTTTTGAGACTTCTGCTAGACCAGATGCCTAAAGCCATGCCTGTTTTGGATGTTTGGACCAGTATTTGCTTAAGCCATTGATGAGTTCACACCAGATGTGCAGAGGTTCCAAGCCTAGAAGAAGACACAAAATGACAACAAAAAGCAGCTACAAGAACATAGATTGTTACAAGAGGACGTTTCCAATATTGGATGGTGCAAAGCTGTGGTCTAGGTACTGGACATCCTGACTAAAGTAATGTTTTAAAGTTTCTGCTAAAGTCAAGCAAGGATAAAGACTAACTGTTAAATTCATCAGCCAAAGCATACCTGCAGTGCTGTTAGATAACAGATAGGTCCAAGGTCCAGGGTTCAAGTGGGAATTAATTGAAAAGCAGAAACAGTCATAAAATCCAGTTACTAAAAAAAGAACTTGGCTATCCAGGAAAGGAAAACCAAGTAAGATGGTAAAAGAATCCACTTCTGTGCTGTTCAGCTGCTGATGTTTATCTTGTTGTCGGATGTTCCCATCAAAATCAGAATAAAGAACTTTTGATGCTCAGTGACATCTAAGCCAGGAGGAGCCAGTCTGCACTGCTGAATTGATGCCAGAGAAGTCCAAAGTTCTGAGTTTGAGTGTGAGCAGGATAAAGGACAGAGACTACAGCAAAGCCAGCCACTAGACAACTTTTATCATCCAGAAAAATAAATTCTCAAAAAGATTTTCAAAGTTAAAAAGGAAAGAAGACAAATAACTAGAATTTTAAGTATTACTTAATTATTTTAATATCAACATTCTAATTTGGCTTAGTTGGGGATGTAACAGAGTTAACTTTTAAATGCAAAATCTTGGGACATAGTTTATGCTTGAGTTTAGTTAAAATATACACAGTTTTGCATGAGAAAAGATATTTGAATGAGTTACAAAGAAGTTAAAGTAATAATTAAAGCCATTTGAACTATTTTTACAAAAGACAATTTTACTGTTTGCAAAAGTTATCAAAACTGCAAGCTCTTTTGTTTTGTTTTATTTCTTTGTTTATTTGATTTTCTGAACCCTTTGTTGCTACAGTGTTTTTTATTAAGTTTATAAGGTATATTTATGCAAATTAGGAATATTTCTAATTTTTGTACAGGTATTAATAAAATCTATTTATCATACTTCTTGATGTGGCAAAAACATTTTTACCATTATCTAGAACTTTTACAATAAGTAGAGTATCAGATTTGAATTTTATAAGGGCTTATAGAATTTGTGAACATTTTGCTGGGTAAGGCCTGAGGCATAGGTGAATGCCCATGATAAAATTGGTATTCTGACCTAGTGCTACAACAGAACTTCTGGGATAGAAGGCTATTTAAGGGAAATGTCCTTCCTTTTATGAAGGAAGGAAAAAGGGCTCTTGGGCAGAAGTTCGACATCTATGCAGGCCGTTATTTGAACTGGGGGGACAGGTGCTGGGAATTCTGTAATAAGCAGTAGTGAAGGAAGAAGCTAGTAGGAATGCCCAAAAAAACTGGAAAGGAACAAGAGTGCTAGCGGAGGCATGGGCAGGGAAAAAATGGTTGTAAAGAAGGGTGATGGTGGAGGTCACAACACACCAGTTAGCAAGAGGGGAAATGGGTGGAGTAGGAAGGGTGAGGTGGACATGAACTGGGGAACAGGTAAGGGAAGAAGGAATAGAGTAAGAATGCAGAAAGCAGTCTGCCTAAATGTCAGAAGCTGAACAACATGATTTGTGAACTACAGACATGAGTGGCACTGAGGCCAAATTGGACTTGGTAGCTGCCACGGAGATGTGGGCCTTTGAGGACAGCGACTGTGATCTGGTAATTCCTGGTTACACCTTATACAGGAGGAACAGATGCAAGGTTAAAGGGGGTAGCCCTCTATATCAGCAAGGGAACAGAGGCTTTGGAGGATAGCACAATCAAGATGGAAATGAGGGGACTGGAGCTGATATGAGTTCAGCTGACTATGGCTGCTGGAATCATTTAGATTGGGGTAGGCCTATACACCACTTGGATTAAAGGAAAATGCAGATAAAGAATTGGTGGAGGAAATCTGGAGGGATAACAAAAGGGGATCTCATGCTAGTGGTAGACTTAAACCTGCCAGACACAGATTGGGATACTTCTGCTGTTAAAAGCACCAGGGGTCTGGCACTGCTAGACATGATGCAGGACTGCTTACTGGCACAGCTGATCTAGGATCTCTAAAATGGAGTCTCTTGAAAACATGCAAAGACAATCTAACATCTGAATTGTGGGGCTTCCATCTAAGCTTGCTAGTCCAATGGATCTACAATCTGCAGTACAGAGATTAATCTTTATGGGCTTACAGTTGTTGCCCTCAGATGCGGGGATCCACACTGTAAAAGTGTTCTCCATCCCACAACAGCAACGATCCAGGGAAGTGATGCAGCAAGAGCACACAATGCAATTGCTACTCTTTCCTCGCCTGAAGCCTATATGCTCTACTGCAGGCTGTACACTCCTGAGGTGAAACTGTCTGGGAAGGTAATCGCATCTCCTTTTTTCCTTACCTTGCAGCACAAACTCAAATGCGCAAGTATGAGCTACAGCTTACTAAAAAAGATCTCCTCCAGAATTGCATTGAGGCCTGGCTAAATTTCCCAGTGAGGCTTCTAATTAAGCATGCCTCTAAAACCCACGTCTTTGTGGACCCTGCGGGTGCATCAGCGTTTGCTGAAAAACTGATTGAAAACTTAAAGCCTGTAATGGCTACCACAGTTGAAGAAGGATGAAGCAATTCTCGATGTACAGCTATCCAAATTCAAGGCTTCAATACCCGAGGTAGAGACTGTACATAAGGGTGACTTTATTTTTGGTACCACGACAGGATTATACAATGGGGTTTATCCAAGTGTTGCCACAATTAGGGGGCTTCCCTCTGTAATAGCGGGGTTCTTGTTAACAAGTTATATAGAAACATAGACTTTTACGGCAGATAAGGACCACTTGGCCCACCCAGTCTGCCCATTCCCTACCTATTGGATAAGCTGCAGATTCTAGTTAACCAACAGCCTACTTGCTGCAACCCCCCACTATAATTGCCTTATGTCTGTCCCATGCATGTTTGAATTCCCCCACTGTTTTAGACCCCCCAACCTCTCCAGGAAGATGGTTCCATGCGTCCACCACTCTCTCCGTGAAAAAGAATTTCCTCACATTACCCCTGAGCCATCCCCCTTCTAACTTTAAATTGTGCCCCCTTGTTCTTACACATCTCTTTTTCTGAAAGATGCAACCCTCCTGGACTTTGTTGATTCCCTTGAGGTACTTAAAAGTTTCTATCATGTCCCCCGTGTCCCTCCTTTCATCAAGGGTATACATATTAAGCTCTCTTAGTCTCTCTTCATATGGTTTCTGATGTAGACCCTGCACCATTTTAGTTGCCCTCCTCTGGACTGCTTCCATCCTGTCTATGTCCTTGAATAGATGAGGTCTCCAAAACTGCATACAGTATTCCAGATGGGGTCTCACCAACTGTCTGTACAGAGGGATAACCACTTCCCTTCTTCTACTTGTGATGCCCCTCCCTATGCATCCCAGTATCCCCTTGGCTCTCCTTACTGACTTCTCACATTGCTTACCCACCTTTAGGTCATCTGATATGACTACACCCAGATCCCTTTCCATTATTGTTGTTGTTAGTACCTCCCCTGCTATTGTGTACTCTTCTCCTGGATTTTTATTTCCCAGGTGCATTACTTTGCACTTCTTTGCATTGAATCTAAGTTGCCATATGTCTGACCATTCCTTCAACCTTGCCAAGTCCCTTCTCATCCTTCCTACCCCCTTGTGTATCAACTCTATTTACAGATCTTGTGTCATCTGCAAAGAGGCATACCTTTCCTTCCAGACCCTCCACAATGTCACCTATAAAGATGTTAAAGAGGACTGGACCCAGTACTGAGCCCGGTACTCCACTAGTAACCCCCTTTCTTCAGAATGTGTTTCATTCACTATTACCTTCTGTGTCCTGTTGTGCAGCCAGTTTTCTACCCAGGCTACCACCCTGGGACCCACTCCCAGGCTGGCTAACTTGATTATTAATCTTTTGTGTGGGACTGTGTCAAATGTCTTGCTAAAGTCTAGGTAGACCATATCCACAGCCCCTCCCTTGTCTATTACTTTGGTCACCCAGTCAAAGAAATCAATTAGATTCATCTGACATGACCTTCCTGCTGTGAATCCATGCTGCTTTGGTCCTGTGTCCTGCTGGCCTCTAGGTACTCAACAATTCTTTCTTTCAGAAGTGATTCCATCATTTCCCCACCACTGAGTCAAACTAACAGGTCTGTCAGTTTCTGCTTCTGCCTTGCTCCCACTTTTGTGAAGGGAATCACATCTGCCCTCCTTCGGTCCTCAGGTACCACCCCAGCTTCCCATGATTTGTTAAAAAGTGTGGTTAGTGGTGTCACTAGGTCCTCCCTTAGCTCTTTTAGGATTCTAGGGTGAATCCTGTCAGGCCCCATTGCTTTGTCCACCTTGAGTTTTAGGAGTTCTTTCAGTACTTTTTCTTCTGTAAATGGACTGGTGTCAACCCCACTATCCAGAGTGCTTCTACTGTTTGGTTTAGGTAACTCCTCCTCTTCTTCTTTTGTGAATACTGAGCAAAACTATTCATTCAGTATCTTTGCCTTTCCACTGTCTCCCTCTGCCCACCTCCCCTCTCCTTTATTAATCTTCACTATCCCTCCCTTAACCTTTCTATGCTCCCTAATGTACCTATAAAAAGTTTTATTCCCCCTTCTTAAATGAGTTGGCTATCTTTTCCTCGGTTTGGGCCTTTGCTTTTCTGACTGCCTTCCCCACTTCTTTCTGCTTTAATTGATACAGTTCTCTGCTGTGCTCCGTCTGTGATTCCTTATACTTTTTGAATGCAGCCTTTTTCTCCTTAATCTTCCCTGACACCTCTTTTGAGAGCCATAGTGTTTTTTTTTATTCCGCTTTGTTTTCTTTATTTGTTTCACACAAAGGCTTGTTGCCTTCATGATGGCAGTTTTGATTTTTCTCCATTGTTCTTCCACCCCTCCTTTCTGGAAATTTGCAAATGCATTCCTCAGGTATTCACCCATTATGCCAAAGTCAGCCCTTCTAAAGTCCAGTATCCTTGTCTTTGTATGGCTTGTCTCCATGGTTGTGTTTATTGTGAAGCACACTGTGCAGTGGTAGCCTGTTCCCAGATGTCTACTGACTTCTAAGTTTGTGATCTTCTCTCCATTTGAGAGTACAAGGTCTAATATTGCTCCCTCCTGAGTGGGATCCACCACTAGCTGTCTAAGGCATGCTCCCTGTAGGGCATCGAGAATGACCCTGCTCTTGGATGTGGCTGCAGTCCATGTCACCCAGTTAACATCTGGCATATTCAGGTCCCCCATCAACAGTATCTCCCCCTTTTCAGCCATTTTGAGAATGCCCTCTATCATTTTCTTGTCCATTTCCTCCCCTTGAGACAGGGGTCTGTATACAACCCCTGTGCTGATTGTGATGCCATTCCCTGTCTCCAAGGTGACCTAGAGTTCCTCTTGTCCTCCCCCTTTACTTTTTAGTTCTGTAGCTTTGATCCCTTCCCTTATGTAGAGAGCTACTCCACCTCCTCTTTTACCCTCCCTGTCCCTTCTGTAGATTGTGTACCCTGGTATGTTGACATCCCAGCCATGCTTCTCCGTGTACCATGTTTCTGTGACTGCCACAATATCCAAGTGTTCCTCTTCCATCAGGGCTACTAGCTCTGGAAGCTTGTTTCCAAGACTACAGGCATTGGTACTCATTGCCCTCCATTTAATGTTGGCTTTATCCTTTTTTACCCCATCCCTGCTTTTATTGCCCTTGTCCATTTTTCCATTTGCCCCATCCTGCCCTCTGTCAAGTTCTGTACCTCAGTGTTTACCCTAGTACCTGCCATGTTTTGTGGGGGGAGGCTTCAACATTCCTGTTTCCTATCAGCACCTCCCCCCTTGGCTAGATTAAAAGCTTGCCAAGGAAGCCTTTAAACCTGTCACCTAGGAGCGTGTTTCCCTTCCTGGACAGATGCAGATCATCATGCCAGTATAGACCTTCATCTCTCAGGTGGACCCCAGTCCCCAGTGAAGCCAAAGCCCTGTGCTCTAAACCAGTTTTGCAACCACTCATTAAACTGCATGGTGTGCAGTACCCTAGCCTCACCCCTGCCGTAGACTGGCAGCACCTCCTGAGAAGGTTACCATGCTTGCTACCTGTCTGAGGCCTCTCTCCAACTCAACAAATTCATCCTGCACTGCACTGATCTCATGCCTAGCTAGGTAATTTGTCCCAAGGTGGACAATGATATCTAGTTTCCTCTCCTGTGATGCTGCTTCTGCAATCCTGAGGATTCGCTTCCTGTCCCTCCAAGCCATGGCACCAGGCAGGCACCTTACTTCCCTCTCCTCTCCTCTCCTCTTCCTTCCCCAGGTCTACACCCCTAACAACTGAGTCCCCTATCAGAAGCTGTTTCTTTCCCTTGTGGTGTTCTTGCCACTCTTTGTGGGTCTCCCTGTGGATGTCCCCAGCATTTTCTTGGTCTCCAATGAGGTGTCATCATAGAGGAACCTTGATTTGCCAGGCTGACATATGATTTGTGTAGAGGCAACTCCCGGGGCTACAACTCTGTTCCACCACCCTCACCCTCCCTGAACCTACTGTGGTCCAACTGCTCTTCACACATGGCGACCTCTGAGGTGGTGGTTGTGGAACTGGTGCTCTTTGGGTGGGGGAGACCTCCTTAGTCCTTACCAGTTCAGCCTGGAGGTGGGCAACCTCCTCCCTCAGAGCTGACAATTGCCTGCAAATAGGGCAGCAATGCAGGTTCCAGAATGTCTCCCGGAAAATTGCTGCCCCACAGCCAGTGCATTGCACCACTCCCCACATGTCCCTCTTCCTTATAATATACAATGAGTAATATATATTTTTTTTTGTGTGTGTACTTACCCTGTATGTACTGTGCTGGGTAATTAAGAATATGACAGTTCTGCTCCAAGACCTGTTGAGGAAGTGATGTCAGAACCTCAGCTATAAAGGAAATGCCATGCCTGGGGTGGGCGGGTGAGGGGAAGGGTGGGTGGAGGCCACAACCACTGGTGACTGTTAGAAACAATCAAATACACCACTGCTCCACCACACTGGTGAGTACTGCCTTTATAGTAAGTCAACCAACACCACAATGTACTAGACCACTGCTCCTACACAAACCACTCTACTGAGTCCAGGGATAAAAATGAACTCACTGTTCAGCCAGAAGGACACTTCTAAAATACTGCACAAATATTCTTCCAAATTCTGTGTGTCTAGCACAGAAATCAAGCAACTTCAGTTGTATTTTAACCCCTCTGGTTATAAAATTACTACACTTTAATGGAATCCTGCAATTATTAATGCCAATAAGAAAATAATGAAACTTTCTGTAGAAAGTGTAGGTTACCTTCCTAGTCCCCTACAGTATTATGTTTTACCAACTTTCCAGTTCCTCAAATGCATTCTAGTTTGTTCTCTGCAGTATAGCAAGTTTCTCAGTTTCCAACAGGAGCAGGCAAGTCTTTTCTGACTGGCTTTTCTCTGTGTAGTTTGCTTAAGACAGCAGTGATAAAAGCCCCACCTAGAATCAATTGATTGACTAGTGACACCTGTGATGTAAGCAGGCCTTTCAGTGAAGACAATTTGCTATGTCTGCTTCTAATACACACACAAACCCTTTATCTGAAACCAGGGATAAACTCACTGCTTAGCCAGCTGGACACATCTAAAATATTGCACAAATATCCTTCCAAATCCTATGTGTCTAGCACAGAAATCAAGCAACTTCAGTTGTATTTTAACCCCTCAGGTTATAAAATTACTACATTTTAATGGAATCCTGCAATTCTTAATGCCAATAAGAAAATAATGAAACTTTCTGTAGAAAGTGTAGCTTACCTTCCTAGTCCCCTACAATATTATGTTTTACCAAGTATTGAAAGCTAGCAGAACTCTGGGCTGCATTGGGGGGGAGAACCACGAGCAGGAGGAGAGGGGCGGCACCACCACCGCACAGATCGCTGAGTGAGTTATTTTGTTAATTGGGCTTCGTATATTTAATGCTGCTCCACATATACAGATCTAGAATGTATCCTGTAAGCCAATACTGTAATCTGTTATGTTTAAGTGCAGAAAGCACTTCTTAGTTTGTGAACTGATTTAATATCCTTCAGATATTCTTACCCTTCGGGGCAGGACACCATACCGTGCAAGAGTCTGAAGGGTCATAATTTAACTTAATTGAGATCAGACAGTCTAGTTTATTTTCTGATTACAGTTTTATTGACCGCATTTCTCCCTCCACCCACAAGTCCTTCAAGGGAACTGGCTCCTTGACTTTATAAATTATTTCTTCTCTCAGTTCAAGGTGAGAGGATCATAATTCTACAAGAAGTGCAGTTTGTACTTTTCTCCTACAATGTTACTGGCAACCTATTCAGTACATGCAGAGGTGGCATGCCCATAGGGCCCGAGAGGGCATGTGCCCATCCCAAAATCTGATCAAACATTAAAAATTACGTATTTTTTTATTTTATTTTCCACAATCTCATGGTCCAAAACAATATGTGTTTTTTTGAAGTCGTTTGTGTCGGCGGTGAGGATCTTGTTACTCAATGGCAACTTCAAAAAAATAATCATATATGCTAGCTGGCGGTTGTTTTAGAAGTGATTGGTAGTCCGTGATATAGTGTCCACCAATCACTTCTCTGGTTTGTGCTGTCAGTCTGCTTGTCCAATCACACAGTGAAACAGCCTCAACAACATGCCACATGGCAAACAAGTGCATTTTCCGGCGCCATCTCCACTGTGCTCTTGAGGAGGACAGACACAGCCAAAGTCTGAAGAACAACTTGTCGGTTACTCAAAGCTAGATGGTAGAGATTTTTTTAAGGGGCTGTTGCAAATGAGAGAGAGGAAGTCAGAGGGAGAATCTCCATCTCCCTCTCAGAGACAGGGCAATCCAGATTTGAACCTGGGCTCCTGCTCAGCAATCATCTTCTAGTCAGCCTCCGAGAGGGAAGTAAAAAAGAATAAAATCCTCTGAGTGAAAAAAAAAGCAACTAACAGGGTCATTGGATTTTTTAAGGGGTGCTGCTGGTTGCTCACCTGGCAAAGGGAGGTTGGAGCCCAGGGGCCTGGGGGTGAAAGTGTATCACTGACTCCATACAATCTCTGCAATCCATCCCCCAGCCAAGACATCACAGCAAAGGAGCGCCAGGATTATGAAGCAGCAGCAGGGCCTGCATTAGGCAAGACAAGCTAGGATGTTGAATGAATTAATAAAATAAGGAATTTCTGCCTAGATCTCTCTCTAGTGCTCTGATATTGTATCTCCCATCAGCTGTCAGCAGCCTGCTGTATCAGATTTTGAACCCTGATAGCTGCTTCCTGTAATCTGTTGACACATACTGTATATCTGAAATTGTATATTGCTTAATTCTCTCATTCTTATTTATTTTTTTTAATTCACAGTCTAACATCCACATGAAGACCAGCACAACGCCACCTGATAAAGGTTCCATGTCAATGGTTCTCTTTCAGCCTTTGCCGTGTCCGGCTGAATAATAGACCTCTATCTGATTACTTAATTTCAGCCAACATTTTCAGCTGTCTGTTCTCTTGAGGGCTTCTAGTATAAACAAGGTCTGACCCTAAAGTATGCTATGTATTATGAAATGCTTCACCACTGATTGGGGATCATTATCAGCAATTGGAGCCTCCTTGTACCCCAATCATACACCTTACCCATATGAGCGGTGATCAAGCACACCTCTGAGGGCCTTGGGAGCATTGTTTTAAATCTGCTGTGCTTGGTTTAAATCTGCTGTGCAGGAGTGAGTTGATGGGGAGAGTGTGTTGTTACTTTTTGTTGCACTGCAGCTTGCAGATCTCGAAAAGAAACGGGACAATTATTTTGATTTTTTCACCTCTTGATAGGTGCGGTCAGAATTAGAACTCTGGGATGACACTGTGAACTGATCAAACTCCAAATGGAACTGCCCCATATCCATTCTCACCTAATTTCAGTTCGCTACCTTTCCCTTGCCTAATCAGAGGTACTTGAACATAAACTTTTCTGATCACTACTGCAGTACTGATCGATGTCCTGCGTCATAGAATTTTCACCTAGTCAATTTGTGTCTTTAAGCTGCATTAGTAATACACTCTGCTGTAGCTGTGGTCTGATCATCTTATTCCTGTCTCTGCTTTGTGGCTGTCTGATTTCATACCTATACTTGCATGGAGTCTCCCTTATCCAGTTCAACATGAAACTGTTCCTGCTACTGTCCATCCTAGTGACCACACTGGTATCGGTCTACCTTAGCATGCTTACTCTACCTAGAGCCCCCTTGGTTAGCCCTGATTTCCAGCCCCATGATTTCTTTTTCTCTAACCTTTCTTCTGATGCCTCCTCTAACTTGTGACCCTTACTCCGATGCTACTAAATAAGACCTGGGTCAGCTTGTTTGCCTATGCCCTAAAACACTGTCATCTGCCTATTTGTACTCTAAAGCCCTTCCAGCAACGCAAACTATGGTATCTCCTCCTACTGGCTCTACTGCTCTCAGATGATGTTCACTCTAACTCGGGGCCTGTATTCAACTCACCTACCCCGCTTTCCAATATTAAAGGTCTGTCTGTGGTGCATCATAATATTAGAAGCTTTATGCATAACTTTGCCCAACTGGAGTCATGGGCAGCTCTCTACGATCCTGACATCATCTGTCTCACTGAAACCTGGCTCAAACCATCAACCCCTGACTCACTATGCTCCCTTCCATCTTACAACGTGGTGAGATTGGATAGACCTGCCCCAAAAAGAGGAGGTGGTGCGGCTCTCTGTTTCAAAGGCCACCTCCATCTCTCAGTTATCTACTCATCTCTTCTAACTCACTGTGAAGCACTGCATGTTCTCCTTTCACTCGGTTCCAAAAAACTACATATTATTTGTGCCTATAACCGCCCCCCAGGAGGCCAGTCTGGTCTGGATGAATTATTGGAACAAACCTCTCTCCTTTCTGGGAGACATGAGGTCCTAATACTAGGGGACTTAACCATAAATTGGTTGGGTAACTCACAACCCATATCCCTGAACAGGATTCAAAGTTTCAACCTGCACCAGCTGATTAATGATTCCACCCAGAACTGACTTGCATTCTAACTCCAGTACTCTGCTGGACTGGATAATGTAAAATCATCCTGAAAACATAATCTCTTCAGGAGTACTATCGGACGCCATCACAGACCACTCTACTACCTTCTGCATATGGGGTAAGAGTAGGCCACCCTCATCCAGTCCACATTTTATTACCTTCCACAACTGCTCTCCCCTTAACCCACTGGCTTTCCTAACTGATATCAGTACTATTGACTAGGCCCCTCTTTACAAATCTAGTGATGTCCAGATAGCTCTAAACTTCTTCCTCACTCACCTTCTTGCGCTTCAGGATAAACACTGCCCCCTTGTAACCCACAGGGTAAAAAATCATCATACCCGCTGGCTTAAATATGGCTTACTCTCCAAACTCCGGCAGTGGGATAAAAGCTGGCTCCTTTATAGAAACTCTGGGTTACCTGCTGACCTAAATACGTATAGGGCATTATGAAATTCCTGTAAGAAGGATATTAAAAAGGACAAAAGTTCCTATTGTAAGGAGTTATTAAAAAACTCCTATGGTTACTCTAAAAAGTTCTGGTCACATATAAAATCCTTCCTGGGTTCAAACCAAGCCTCTCCCCCTAATGACATGCTACTAAATGGTGTACACTGTAACAACCCCCATACTATTGCTAACTTCTTTAATACTCAATTCTCTGATCTAACCAAATACACTTCTTCCTTCCCAGTCCTATCAACCTCCTCCTCCCCCACTGATGTCATAGTACATAAATTCTTTTTCATGTCAGTCTCCTACCACGATGTCTTAAGACTGCTCAATAATATATCTGAGTTCACTACAATTGGGTCTGGTGACCTCGAACCGAAGCTCCTAAAATTTGTGGCCCCCTATATAGCTGCTCCCCTAGCAAAGATTTCTCTCTCTCTCTCTCTCTCTCTCTCTCTCTGCCACAGCCATGTTCCAGACATTTGGAAGACAGCTAGGATCACCCCTGTTTTCAAAAAAGGTGACCGTAAAGACCCATCCAACTATAGGCCAATTGCCATCCTGTCAGTTCTTAGTAAAATTCTTGAGAAACTTGCCATTCAAACCACTGACTTTCTCCAGCAATTTGATGTTCTTACAATGGTCCAGCATGGATTCCACAAAGGTCATAGTACAACCACGGCATTACAAGTTTACATCTGATACCTTGCAGGCCATGGACTCTGGCTTCCTCACTGGTGCCATATTCATTGACATGACTGAAGCGTTTGACTTAGTTGACCACCCCATCCTCCTAAAAACTCTAAAATCTCTAGGTTTTTCACCAAATGTTGTCAAGTGGTTCAGTAGCTACCTAGTCAACTGGACTCAGACAGTAAAATTTAACTCAACTTTCTCAGAAAAAGCTCTGATTAATATTGGAGTGCCGCAAGGGTCCATCTTAGGCCCTCTGCTCTTTTCTATATTCATAAACAATATCACCTCCAATCTCACTCATTCTGCTTCCCTGCTATATGCTGATGATATTATCTTGTACACCAGTGCAAAGAATATAACTGACTTCAATACACAACTCTGCCAAGACCTCCAAATCATTCAACACTGGCTGATGACAAACAAGCTTATCCTGAATGAAGGAAAGATCCAGGCCATGTTATTTGGGTCCAACACTAAACTCAAACTCTCCCAAGCTAATTTCAAAGTTTCTGCTGCAAATGGCTCATCTGTTGGAATAGTAAACTCATTTAAATATCTCAAATCACCCTTGACCCAACTCACAACTTCGATCTCCATATCCAGCAGACTTGCAAGTTAGTTAATATGAAACTTGGTATTGCCTACCAGACTAGCTATGTGCTCACACCATCTGCTAGGCTTGCTATAGCTCGAGGAATACTCCTACCATGTTTCTCCTATGGTGTAGCAACCTATGCCTCAGCCTGTAAATCTAGCTTTCAAAAATGGGATGTTACTTATAACAACATCTGTTGCTACGCTTCCTCCCCGCCTAGGTTGAAACACCACTGCCTCCTCTACACTGACCTTGCATGGCTTCCCCCTTCAGCAACCAGATCTTATGCTTACTGATCACTCATAGTTAATGTTATCAGAGCCCAAATTCCCAAACCACTGGCAGGACTATTTATTAACCATTCTTCCAGCTATGGTCTTCGTTCAGCAAATAATGCACCAGTTCACATTCCCAGATACAGAATGTCCAAAGGTGCTAGTGCTTTTGCCTGTCATGCCCCCCATTTCTGGAACTTCTTCCCTTAAGTACTCAACTAGCATCATCCCATGCCTCCTTTAAGAAATTGCTTTGACTCAATCTTGTTGACTCCTCCTGCTGCACCTGCTTTAAACCACCCTAGCCCCCATCTCCTCTCCCCACATTTCTTGCCACTTCTTAGTCTATTGACCCCCTACTGATGCATAGTTTTTCTTCTTCCAACCTCCTGTTTTACTTCCTTCTCTTTACCTAGGGATCTTAATCTCTTCATATGTCCCTATCTTTCCTATCCTACCCCCATCTCTCAATTCCTCATTTCCCCCTTTTACTTTACCCCTCCACATCATCCTATATCTTACTCCTAAAATGCCTCTGTCTCCTAGTCATAACCTTTCCTAGTTGTCCATGATAATATTAGCACTTATGACCAAACCAAATTGTTATTTGTATAATGTAAATGTTAACTCTCTTTTACCTTAATTTTGTTCATCTCTTGTAATTTATTCCTCTGTTGTCTGTAACGTAATCACCAGCCTGCTATGTAGTCCTACTTTTGAATAGCTGTGATCTTATATATTGTAACCTGTTATTGTATTGTTTTGTTTTTGTACCTTCCCGGGTTGTGCCTGAAAATAGTCATTGTTATGGCTAGTGCACCTACCTGGTCACCAAAAACTAAATAAATACAAAAAAAAATATGGCATAGATTTTAAAATAAAACTAACAGTTAGAAAGGGACTGAAAATGAAGCTGGGAACCAAATGAATCTCCTCTGTCATCTCCCACCTGCTCCGCTCCTGGTAATTCACTGACAGTCCCATCTGACACTGTGACACATATCTGTGGGGGGGGGGGGGGGTTTCAGTGATGATTATTTAATTATTTTGTCAGCATGGTCCCCTCCCACGTGGTCACCAGTTATGGTCATGGTGTGTGTGTGTGTGTGTGTGTGTGTGTGTGTGTGTGGATTGATTATTTGAGGATCAGATGGGAATCACATGTAGGATCTAGCATGACAGGCCAGGACAGATCATCATAGGTCAGTCAGGAATCCAGTATGGAATTAGACTCCACTTGTTTTATGTTTGCCAGAGTCTGAGACTCCGGCAAAAATGAAACAAAGCATCAATTTTATTTTTCAGCTGTCCGTTTCCTCGCTGAATTAAACTAAAAAAAAAAAATTATAGATCATTTAAGGGGGGGAGGACCAGAGTCTGCATACCTCTGGGACAGATACTCAATTTGGAGATTGCTGACCAGAAGGTACCAAGCGCCAGTTTCCATTCTTGTGAGTGCGCCTGCAATCTCTTAGAGACATGGTTGCAGTTTGTTGCAGCCTGTTGAGACCTGCATAGCTGATTTTCCTGCCCGTGCCCTCTAAACAGTGTGGAGTATCTGCTGGAGTTATGGAGATGCAGCAACTACATGCTGCATAACTCCCAGTCCTCTCACATCGCAGCAGTTTGGCCCACAGTCCAGTCAGTAACTGCCTTCCAATCTGTGGATTGATAAATCAATCTGAGGATAATAATGTCATGAATTCTTTTGACTTTTTTGATGGGAAGCAGGATGTATCAGCTGAATGTATATTCATTGCAACTGCTGCCTAGTGGTTTGGCTTTGACAAGCTTATGGAGGGTGGGGCAGACTGAAATTTCTAGTCCTATATACTGTAGTATGAATGAGCAGCTCTATGGTCTTTTGGATGAGATGCTAAACCAAGGTCCCATCTGCCTGGATTGGTGGTAGTTCAGGTGGATGTTAAAGATCCCATGGTACTTCTTGAAAAGAGTAGGGGAAATTTGTATTCAATATTCAAAAACAAAATACAAATTAACACATCATAACAATCTATGATAACATTAAGTCACACTAAAATTTCTTATTGGCTCAAAAGAAGGGAAAAAAACACAGAAAAAACACTTTCAAACAATAAATCCATATAACAAACTCTTCTTTCATTTCCATATCCCAAGAACTACTAAAAGATAACATCACCAAAATATATCCAAAAAAAAGGAAAAAGTATACCAGCTACTACCTTCCATGTGTCACCTTGTAACTCTTCCATATAGCCAGAACCCTCTTCTTTACTATAAAGCACCCTACCCCACCCAGTCAACATTTCTCCATAATTTCGCAAGTATTTCATGCCCTAGGGTACATTTTTCATATTCATAAATACTGTCCAATTCCTGCTGTATTCGAAAAAAAAACATCTTGTTGTTGAACTACTTTACCTTGTAGAAACCTCAGGCATCTCACCTGCCATATGGACCATTTTATACATACCAATATAATATGTACTGCACTGTTTGCCCATTTCACCCATGTAGCCAGGATTTGCCCTAGAACCAAAACATCATTATTTATTAATAAAATTAACTTTCCCCCATAATTCCAACAGCAATTTCCAAAAATCCTGTACATGAATACAGTCAAAAAAAAGATGCTGCATTGTCTCCACAACCCCAGCACAAGCTTGTTCTCCACATGCTCTCTCATCTATTTGCTTATGCTTCTGATTGCTTTTGACTTGCAATTTCTGATGACCACAGAGCCAAGCAAAATCTTGCATTTTCAAAGGCATTCTTAGCTCTATCATTCCTTCCAACAGCAAGGTAGTATCAACTAGAGAAGACACCTTAAACGCTGGGTCCTCTCGATACCAAGTATCCAAAATTGCCTTATGAAACACTTTCTTCCCTTTCCCCATGCACCACGCCAACTCTATCTTCCAGATTCTAATATACCAGATTGTAGTTTGTACATAACTAGGGAGCATCCGTTCTGCAGGGTGCCATTTCCCTCTACCCCATGCTGTTAAAAAAGGTTTGCCCCAAAGCTGCATACAAACTTGTCCTATCCCTGTTGTCTGTGGTAACAAAGGAAAAATGGAGCTAAAAAAGAAATTACCAAATAGGTAAACTAGGGGATGTAACATATTCAACCCTCCTTCTTTTCTTACCCTGTATGTGTGATTTCTTTTGACTGGATTTAACCTACTACCTCATAGGAACTGGAAAAACAAACTCAAAATGTTTGTGTGCATATTGTATGGCAAGGGAAGTACATGGTATACATACAGAAAAATAAGTGCTATGTATGCTCTCAAGAGATACACCCTCTTTTTCTTAAACATCTTCCAAGATAACCATGCCTGTACTTTAAGTTTTGCTTTGTCATAAACCTCATTCCAGTGTTGAACTTCTGACTCCTTTGTGCCAAAATATATACCCAAAATTTTCACTTGGTCCTTTGTCATCAGAATTGGAAAATCTTTTATATTCTTACTGGGAGCAACTAGACCTTCTTTCTCCTCCCTCGATAACGCCGGTATCTCTATTCCTGTAAGAAATTCTTGATTTTCCTTCCTTTCTTTCTGAAAAGTGTCTGCCATATGTTGTTGTATAATAAGCATGATGTCTTGATTATGGTCCTTTAGAGTCCCTTGTCTGTCTCTAAGACCTGTCATAGCCACTTTTTTAACCCCGTGCATCCCTCCCTCATAAGGATTTACTTCCTCTTTTGTGCCTTGCATTCTATATTTCTGTTGATTTGTCATTTTTTTAACTGTTTCCTTTAAATACTGCCTCATCTGATTTTTTACATTTTGAATCCTTGCTATCTTACGCTCTCTATCCCCCACCTGTGCTAGGATTTGTAGATATTTCACCCGTAGTCCTAGATATGCAATATATCTAGCCTTTGCTTGGCTTTTAGTAAAGGTGCCATACCAATCCTGCAAATCCCTCTTTATGTCTTCCCACCATTCTATTGGACTCTCGTACATAAAACATATATCCTTTCTTGCCTGAAACAACTCTTTTATAGATTTTTCTACCATGGCATCCTGCAACTTAGAAATGTTCATTTTCCAACAACCCCTCCCTACCATTAACTTCTGTCTTTCTCCTAACCTTAAAGTAACTACCAAATGGTTAGAGGTTTCCAAAGGTTGCACCTCCACCCTTTGACAAGTCATTCTTACTGACACTAACTAAAAATCTATCCTGGTAGATAGTTTACCTTTAAAAAAAGTATGTTTCGGCTCCTGTTGCAGGATGTCATATACATATTTTATATTATGTCTATGCATGACTGCTAGCAAAGTATTGGTATCACTGAAAATCTGTGTAGCCCTTCCCCAATCTCTATGTGAAAGCCCATAATTAAAATCTCCTTCCCATAATACCAATTTTGTAGTGTTTAAGTAAGGTTGTACTTGTCTGAACACTTCAGACCTCTCTGCTCTAGTCTGCGGGGCATATATGTTTATGATCTGAAAAACTTCTTTCTGTAGGATCACATCCATAACTATGATCCTTCCTGGTATTAGATCATACACATGTAGTACCTGAACACTTCCTTTAAAAAGCACCCCTATCCCAGAGCACTGCTCCTCTCCTACCAATCAATATGAAACACCCCACCTCCAATCTTTCTGTGCAATTCATACTTCAGCTAAAGAATGTAGCTGAGTATCTTGTAGCAAGATAACTTGCCCAGCCCCAATGCTGAGACTCAAAAAGGTGCTCTGCCTCCTCTCATAAGCCTTTATGCTATTAACATTAACTGTACAAAAAGAAATAGCCATAACCACCTTATAAAATATTAGAAAATGTCCACTGTTACTCATTTTTTCTTTTTCCTTTTCCTAGTTTTCAGTTTTTCTGGGGGGGCCAGACTCTGAATCTCCATCTGCTTGAGAGGAGGCTACTGAGAAAAGATCTGATTCGCAGCCATCCTCCTCCATCCCTTCCTCAAACAATAGAGCATACGAATTCTGTACTGCTACTTCCTCCATCTTTTTCATTTGTATTGAGGCAGCTGTTAGTAACTTTCCTGCCTTGGATCTAGTCACCCTCTGAAAATCTGTTTCTAACTGTAATGGGGGGGGGCATAGAAATACCTTCTTCTCCCATATCTTCTACCTGATCTGTCTCCTGTACTATTTCTACCTCCTCCTCTATTCCCAATTCTCCACCTCCATCTTGTATACCATTTTGGATCTTTCCCTCCAGATCCTTTTCTCCTACTTTTTTCTTAGTCACAGCCTCCCCTGTCTTCTTTGGAACCCTTTGTGGTAATGGAGTTCTAATAGGGACCTTTGTCAACAAATCAACCATCCTCATTTTTTCCTTTTGCACTGTAGCTACATATATATCTTGCTCTGCTCTAACCGAACTGTCTACATTGTTGTGTGAGGCCCATGAGCAGGTACGAAAAGAGTGCCCCTGTTCCTCACATAGGTTGCATTTTAATGGTTGCTGACAATGAGCCCCTACATGCCCCAAATCCCCACACAATCCACATTTTTGTTTATCACATACATTACTTAGGTGACCCACATCTCCACATTTAAAACAAGCCCTCAGTTGCCCAGGATAGAAAATCAACCCCCATCCCTGCCCAGAAAAAAAACAATTTGGTAAATGATTAGTTTGACCATTCACTAACTTCAATACTATTTGATATTTCCATCCCCCCGTCCACAACTGTTCTTCGTCTAAAATAGATTCAGGAAAACCTTTAGTGGTACAGTGCTGTTGTAACCAGTATGTGATATCTGCAACGTTTACCCCTTCATTACGAAAAAGAACTGTAATTTTTTTAGTTAGGGATTTTGTTAGCGGAATCGCCAAAAAAAGGCCTCCATAAGGGTGAAAGTTTCATTAGCCGGTATTGTTTCCAAAATCTTTCTAACCCTGCCGGATGTTTAAGGCTAACATCAAATATCACATCCCCTGGTGCATATATTAGAGCGTAAATCTCATATGCATAAAACTTCTTGCTGTCTTTCAACAAGACTCTACCCACAAATTTCCTGTCTGGAAGTGCATCTACATCACCCCTATATTTTAATCTTACAGCATTTCATCTTTCTGCAGGTCCCAGCAAAGGGCCTTTATCAGCCAGAAATAAACGTTCTGTCACCTTCCCATGCCATACTTTATCAGAGTTTGCCACCAGAAAATCATGCTCTGACACATCCACGGAAGTGGCTCCCTTGTGCACCACCTCTTCTCCTTTCTCAGTTCCCTCTAGCAAGTCTTGTGTACCTTCTGATTCTTGATCCCTAATTTTCTGTAGCTAAGGATGAGGGTCATCTTGTGAAAACATTTCTTCTTCTACAGGGGAGAGCTGTCCCGGGGGTAATGAGGGAGTTACTGTAACCCCAGGAAGGGGGGTGGAGAGGGGAGTCTTCTAAACTTCCAGAATTTATAGAAGAAGACTCTTTACTGAGATTTGATCCCACCCATTCCCTGTAGGGCTTTTCACCCATCCTGCAGCTTGCAAGGCTGTTTCTACCCAGTTATCTGGGTCTTTTCCTACTTGCAGTCAATCTTGCCCCTGCCTGGGCCCATCCACCACTCGGCTCTGTGGCTTTCTACTTTTTCCCCCTTCTTTTACAGTTCTCTTTGAACCTCCTACAGAGGACCCAATCATGAATGTTACAACTGGTAACACAATCTGGTTAGAATCAACAGGACCACTACCTGTGTCTGCCGTTTGCTCAGTCATTATGTCCAGTTCCCTCTTCTCTACCCCCAGAATTTCTGTTTGCTGCTCCAAAGTTCCATCTCTCCCTGCCTCCCGATTCTCCCCCTTTTTGCCTTCATATTCCATTTGTACAAAAACACCATCTTGACTCACCCTCTCCTCACTCGCCTTCTCTCCTTCTTTCCCGTCTGTCTCCATGTTTATAACCTGTTTTTCCATTTCCTATTCCACCGTCAAATCCTTCCTACATTCTTGTGCCTCCTGTAAATACATCCTCACCTCTTGGTAGCAGCGTTCCACTTAATCAACTTGGGATTGTAAAACTTGCTCCATATCATGCTCCTCAGGATTCTTTCCTTGTTGCTGCTCCTGGACTCGGGAAACCGCGTCCTCCGGTGAGTCCCCTGCATATTCTTTTACCTCCTTCGATAATATTGCCTCTTCTCTCCACGTTTCCTCAGCGCTGGTCTCCATTCTTAAATTTCCAAGGGAGCCAAGGAGGAGACCTACTCCTTAGCCTCCTGCACGTCCTCCTTAGTCGAAGCTCCAGACGCCACTGAGCAGTAACGCTGCTCAGCCACACAGCGCCCTCTGCCTCCAAAGAGTAGGGGAATTTCCCCGGTGTCCTGGCCAAATTTCCCTCATTCACAAAAATACCACCAACAGCTGGTTCAAGGTCAGTTGGCATTCATCTGTATCCCCCTTCCTCGGGTCGTGCCTGAAAATAGGCAGGATTTGTCTAGTGCCCTTACCCGGTCAACAAAAAATAAATAAATAAATAAACCCATGGTGTGCTGCTACTAAGTTTTTCCCTGAGTAATAAACCTTAATTTTGGAATTTCTGGGGGTGTGGGGGGAGTCATAGTGTGGATTGATAGGAAAATGGAGCAGCTGGTGTTCTACCATATTACCCCTCCTACTCCAAGGGCTGGATCCAATCAGGGCACTGATTCCAACTTTACTTTTTATGTTGTTTTTCTTTTTAATTCTCTGGTCCCCATACAGTTAAAATTAACCTAGCTTTCCTTTCCTTTTCTTTAGTCTCTACAAATAGTTAAAGGTGGAATGGATGCTGCTGGCTGCCATGTGCTGCAGATCTATCCTGACATCAGCACAGAGCTTTTTAATTAATGCAAATAATTCAGTAAAGTTAGGGATCTGCTTACAAAATGAAACATTCCCTCTACCCTTCTCATGCTGGCCAAGCTACACATCATTTATTTATTTTATCAATTTATTTATTTAAATGTTGGCAGCCGGGAAAGGCACACTGAGACAAGTCTCATTTCCAGGTGTGACTCAGGGGACAGATTGGTATAAAAAAATACCAAGAAAATGTACAAGGTGGATGAGTAAGACATAAATGTAGGTACACTGCTGCAATACTGCCAGTTTACAGAAAAACAATTTTGGATGTACAGATACACTTTGAGTAGATTACAAATTACAAAAATAAGCATGACTTATGAGTTTGTAAAACCAATGAAACAGCAAAATAGCCAGTGTGCAGTGTGACAGAGTGGTATTGCACACAATTGAGTGGAATACATATGTATTTGGACAAAAAATGTTATAGAAGAAACCAGTTTTATTTAGTTCAGATCAAGGTACAGACTGAACAGAGACAGACAAAATGTATCATAGCTCTATCATTGTGATGGCATTTAGTGTGTTGGGGGAACAGTTTCCTGGCCTGCTAAAAGTTACCAAAATGTACCATTTGAATTCAATTTTTCAAAACTTTCATGGGGAGGCATGCCCCCAGACCCCCCATAGACAGGTTTGGATTTTGTGCCCCTCCAGAATTTCTGGTTGCATGATGCCCCTGAATACATGGACACACTGCCTGGTTTAAATAATAGATCTTATTGCTTTGTATGTACATGTATGTCAGGGGTCTGTGTGCCTCAATTCATTTACTGTATGTGATACAGTTTTGCTGTAACATCGTAAACTCTATAAATAAAAAATTAAAAAAAGAAGAAGACAGTGAGATGCAGGGTGACAAGTAGTTTGTGCCAGGAAGGTCTTGCCAGACTCACTTGGTATTATTTTTGACCGGGTCACTAGGCCAATAGATAAACAACAGGCAGTAGGTTTGCACTGTTTTGGGGGTAATCAAATTTTATTTCAAGATTTTATCAATGAACAAAGTAACATCATACAAAGCCAATAAATAACAAGACAAACTAAAATAAAATGCATTACAGAGCCATACCCACCGAGGGTATAATATCTGACCCTATTAAAATAGCCAGCTTGCTAAATGTTAAATTCTCTGATTTGACACGTTATAAAACTGCCCCGACTCAGTCTGATGGTGTTAATGAATCTGTTGCAAATTCAGCTGGGAGACCCTCTTTTTATTTTCTTAGAGTTACCAGAACTGCGATATTAAAACTATTAACAATCCCAAATATAGAAACTTAAGAACATAAACTTTGATGGCAGATAAGAATCACCTGGCTCACCCAGTCTGCCTATTTCCCACCCTACTGGATAAGCTGCAGATCCTAGTTAACCAACAGCCTGCTTCCTCTTACCCCCCACTAAAATTGCTTTATGTCTGTCCCATGCATACTTAAATTCCCCCACTGCTTTTGACCCCATGACCTTCTCAGGGAGGCTGTTCCATGCATTCACCACCCACTCCATGAAAAAATACTTCCTCACATTGCCTCTGAGCCTTCCCCCTCTATCTTCAAATTGCGCCCCCTTGTTCTTGCACATCTCTTTTTCTGAAAGATGCTACCCTCTTGGACTTTGTTGATTCCCCTGAGGTACTTAAATGTTTCTATCATGGATTGTCCCCCCCCCCTCCTTTTCTCGAGGGTATACATACTGTATTAAGCTCCTTTAGTTTCTCTTTATATGGCTTCTGGTGCCCTCCTCTGGACTGCCTCCATCTTGTCTATGTCCTTGTGGAGATGGGGTCTCCAGAACTGCATGTAGTATTCCAGAGAGGGTCTCACTAACTGCCTGTACACAGGGATAACAACTTCCTGTTTTCTACTGGTGATGCCTCTCCCTATGCATCCCAGTACCCCCCCAGCCCTCCATAGTGCCTTCTCAAATTGCTTGCCTACCTTTAGGTCATCTGATATGATTACCCCCAGGTCCCTTTCCATTTTTGTTGTTGTTAGTACCTCCCCCCAAACTGTGTACTCTTCCCTTGGGTTTTTGTTTCCCAGGTGCATTACTTGGCACTTCTTTGCATTGAATCTAAGCTGCCATACTTTTAAACATTCTTCCAACCTTGTCAAGTCCCTTCTCATCCGCCCCCCCATTGTGTATCAACCATGTTGCAGATCTTTGTATCATCTGCAAAGAGGCATACTTTCCTTTCCAGTCCCTCTGCAAAGTCACCTGTAAAGACATTAAAGAGGACTGGTCCCAGTACTGAACCCTGTGGTACCACACTAGTGACCCCTCTTTCTTCGGAGTGGACTCCATTTACTATTACACCGTGTGTCCTGTTGCCCAGCTAATATTTTACTCAGGCTACAACCCTGGGACCCACTCCCAGGCTGGCTAACTTGTTTATTAATCTTTTTTGTAGGACTGTGTCAAATGCCTTGCTAAAGTCTAGGTAGGCCATGTCCACAGCCCTTCCCTGGTCTACTACTTTGGTCACCCATAGAAACATAGACTTTTATGGCAGATAAGGACTGCTTGGCCCATCTGGTCTGCCCATTTCCCTACCTACAGGATAGGCCTCAGATCCTATTTAACCAACAGCCTATTTCTTCCTACCCCCCACAAGAATTGCCTTATGTCTGGCCCATGCATTCTTGAATTCTCCCACAGTTTTAGACCCCACAACCTCCTCAGGAAGGCTGTTCCCTGCATCCACTACCCTCTCTGTGAAATAATACTTCCTCACATTGCCCCTGAACCACTCCCCATCTTTAAATTGTGTACCCTTGTTCTTGCATGTCTCTTTTTCTGAAACATGCTACCCTCTTGGACTTTCTTGATTCCACTGAGGTACTTAAAAGTTTCTATCATGTCCCCCCTCTCCCTTCTTTCCTCAAGGGTATACATATTAAGCTCCTTTAGTCTCTCCTCATATGACTTCTCTTGCAGACCCTGCGCCATTTTAGTTGCAATCCTCTGGACTGCCTCTATCCTGTCTATGTCCTTGCGGAGATGGGGTCTCCAGAACAGGTCGCAGTACTCCAGATGGGGTCTCACCAACTGTCTGTACAGAGGGATAACAACTTCCTGTTTTCTGCTGCTGATGCCTCTCCCTATGCTTCCCAGTATACCCCCAGCCCTCCCTACTGCCTTCTCACGTTGCTTGCTAATCTTAAGGTCATCTGATATGATTACCCCCAGGACCCTTTCCTTTTTTGTTGTTGTTACTACCCCCATTGTGTATTCTTCCCCAGGGTTCTTGTTTCCCAGGTGCATTATTTTGCACTTCTTTGCATTGAATCCTAGCTGCCATACTTCTGACCATTCCTCCAACCTTGCCAAGTCCCTTTTCATCCTTTCCACACCTCCTTGTGTATCAACCCTGTTGCAGATCTTTGTGTCATCTGCAAAGAGGCATACTTTTCCTTCCAGTCCCTCTGCAATGTCACTTATGAAGACATTAAAAAGGACTGGACCCAATACTGAACCCTGCGGTACCCACTAGTGACCCCTTTCTTCAGAGGACTCCATTTACACTACCTTCTGTGTCCTGTTGTCCACCCAATGTTTTACCAGGCTACCACCCTGGGACCCACTCCCAGGCTGGTTAATTTGACTAACAATCTTTGTGTGGGACTGTGTCAAATGCCTTGCTAAAGTCTAGGTAGGCCATGTCCACATCCCTCCCTGGTCTACTACTTTGGTCACCAAGTCAAAGAAATCTATTAGATTTGTCTGACATGACCTTCCTGCTGTGAACCCATGCTGCCTTGGGTCCTGTGCCCCGCTGCCTCTAGGTACTCAACTATTCTTTTTCTTCAGAAGTGACTCCATCACTTTCCCTACCACAGAGGTCAAACTGACAGGTCTGTAGTTTCCTACCTCTGTCTTGGTCCCACTTTTGTGAAGGGGAATCACATCCGCCTTCCTCCAGTCCTCAGGTACCACACCATCCTCTCATGATTTATTAAAAGAGTAGCCAGTGGTTTCACTAGTTTCCTCATTCTTTTTAGAATTCTGGGGTGAATTCCATCAGGCCCCATTACTTTGTCCACCTTCAGTTTTAGGAGTTCTTGCAGAACCCTTTCTTCTGTGAAAGGACTGGGATCAACCCCTATCAAGAGTGCTTCTGTTAATTGGATTAGGCACTTCCCCTCCTCTTTTGAATACTGAGCAGAAATATTTGTTCAGTATCCCTGCTTTTCACTGTCCCTCTCTGCCCACCCACCGTTCATTCTATTCAGCCTCATTATCCTTCCTTTGTCTTTTCACGCCGCTAATGTACCTATAAGGTTTTATCCCCTTCTTAACCAAGTTGGCTATCTTTTTCCTCAGTTTGGGCCTTTGCTATTCTGACTTCCCTCCTGCTTCCTTCTACCTTAACTGGTATAGCTCTCTGTCCTGCTCCTTCTGTGTTTCTTATACTTCCAGAATGCTATCTTTTCTTCCTGACTTTCCAGCCACCTCTTTTGAGAACCATAGTGGCTTTTCTTTCATTTTGATTTGTTTATTTGCTTCACACAAAGGCTTGTTGCCTCTGTGATGGCAGCTTTGATGATTCCCCATTGTTGCTCCACACCTCCTTCTAGTCTGTTTGCTAGTGATTTTCTGAGGCACTCTCCCATCTTGCCAAGGTCAGCCCTCCTGAAGTCCAGTACCCTCACTTTTGTATGGCTTGACTCTGTAGCTGAGTTTAACATGAATCACACTGTTTGATGGTCACTTGTTCCCAGATGGCAACCCACTTCTAGATCTGAGGTCCTCTCACTGTCCCTGTTTGAGAGTATGAGGTCTAAGATTGCTCCCTCACGAGTGGGTTCTGAAACTAACTGTCTGAGGCCTGCCACTTGTAGGGCATCAAGAATGGCACTGCTCTTGGATGTGGCTGCAGCAAATGTGCTCCAGTTTACATCTGGCATATTCAGGTCTCCCATCAACAGTATCTCCCCTTTCTCTGCCATTCTAAGAATGCCTTCTATCATATCCTTGTCCATTCCCTCCCCCTGACACGGGGGTCTGTACACAACTCCTGTGTGGATTGTGGTACCCTTTCCAGTCTCCAAGGTGACCCACAGTGCCTCCTCTCCTCCCTGTTTACTATTTTGTTCAGTTGCTTTTATCCCTTCCTTGACATAGAGAGCTACTCCTCCCCCTCTTCTCCCCTGCCTGTCTCTCCTGTAGGTTATGTACCCTGGTATGTTAACCCTTACACTGCCAAGGTTTTTCTGAAAATTGCATATCCCTGCTGCCAGAGGTTTTTTCACTGGGTTTGTACACTTATCGGTTATGACGTTTTTACATAATTTTTCTTAATTCCCTGGTAAACTTTTTTTGTCAGGGTAGTAAGAAACTAACACAACTATAATTCAAAGTGAAAATATAACTTTTCCAACAAAGACATTTGGAGATATATATGTTTATTTAGTGAAATTTCGATTGTTTTTGCGAATTTGTATTCGCAAAAAATATTGAAGTTTATAAAAACGTTAAAATCGGTTGTATCACTGATAAAAATTGCTGTCTAAAATGTAACTAATTTTCACTTTCAGGTTACAAATTCTTTATATAAACACAAATTTCACATTGGTTTCTCACCTACAGATTATGAGAGTGACCAGAACGGACCACCTATGGTAGGGCCATGCTGGCCTATGGGGGGGTACCTATTGGATTATGGGGTATACGTCACAAAATCCATTAAGAAAAAGTAAGAAGTAGCCTGTTTCACATGATAGGGAAGTGAATGAGTAAATCAAGGGCCAGATTGCACCTATAGCTACCTACCCAGGGTCACATGACCAAAAACAAGATGGCTGACACCATTCAGCCATTTTCTGTGTCAAACTGCTTGTGACTCATTTATTGAGATCAGTAGATCATAAAAGTGGTAAATGTCAATGGATTACACCCTTTCTTATGGCAGCAGTGGCTTGGATGAAATTTCTGATCCCTAACTTCATATTATAGACCCACTTGCAGATAGCCGGGGTGCCATACCCAACCACCCATGGTATGTCCATGCTGTCCAATGGGGTGACCACCTATTGCATTATGGGGTGCCTGCCAATAAATTCAAAAAGGAAAAGTAAAAAGTAGCATGTTTTACATGGTGGGGAAGTGAATGAGTAAATCAAGGCCCAGATTGTACCCATAGCTACATCCCCTGGGTCACATGACCAAAAACAAGATGGCAGCTACCGTTCCATCATTTTCTGCATCAAACTGCTTCTCTTACACATTTATTGTGATAACTACATTATAAAAGTGGTAAATGTCAATGGATTACACCTTTTCTTACATCTGCTGGGGGCTTGGGTGAAATTTATGATCACTAATTTCACCTTATAGACCCACCAGCATATAGCTGTGGTGCCATACCCAACCACCCCTGGTATACCCATGCTGACCAATGGGGTGTCCACCTATTGCATTATGGGTTACATACCAATAAATTGAGAAAGGAAAAGTAAGATGTAGCCTGTTTTACATGACGGGGGAAGTGAATGAGTAAATCAAGGCACAGACTGTACCCATAGCTACATCCCCTGTGTCACATGACCAAAAACAAGATGACTGACACCATTCAAACATTTTCTGTATCAAACTGCTTCTGTTACATGTTTGTAGGGATAACAACATTATAAAAGTGGTAAATGTCAATGGATTACACATTTTCTTACATCTGCAGGGGCTTGGATGAATTTTCTCATCCCTAATTTCACATTACAGACCCACTTGCAGATAGCCGGGGTGCCATAACCAACCACCCCTGGTATGCCCATGCCGGCCAATGGGGTGTCCACCTATTGCATTATGGGGTGCATGCCAATAAATTCAAAAAGTAAAAGTAAAAAGTAGCCCGTTTTGCATGACAGTGAAGTGAATGAGTAAATCAAGGCCCAGACTGTACCCATATCTACATCCCCTGCGTCTCATGACCAAAAACAAGATGGCTGACACCATTCAAACATTTTCTGTATCAAACTGCTTCTGTTACTCGTTTGTAGGGATAACTACATTATAAAACTGGTAAATTTCAATGGATGACAACTTTTCTTACATCTGCAGGGGCTTGAATAAAATTTCTGATCCCTAATTTCACATTACAGACCCACTTGCAGAGAGCTGGGGTGCCATACCCAACCACCCATGGTATGTCCATGCTGACCAATGGGGTGTCCACCTATTGCATTATGGGGTGCATGCCAATAAATTCAAAAAGTAAAAGTAAAAAGTAGCCCATTTTACGTGACAGGGAAGTGAGTGAGTAAATCAAGGACCAGACTGTACCCATAGCTACATCCCCTGGGTCACATGACCAAAATAAGATGGCGGCCTGCTCCATCATTTTCTGTATCAAACTGCTTCTGTTACACATGTATTGTGATAACTACATTATAAAAGAGGTAAATCTCAATGGATTACAACTTTTCTTACATCTGCAGGGGCTTGGATGATTTTTCTGATCCTTAATTTTTCATTACAGACCCACATGCAGATAGCCGGGGTGCCATACCCAACCTCCCATGGTATGTCCATGCTGGCCAACGGGGTGTCCGCCTATTGCATTATGGGGTGGATGCCAATAAATTCAAAAAGTAAAAGTAAAAAGTAGCCTGTTTTACATGACAAGGAAGAGAATGAGTAAATCAAGACCCAGACTGTACCCAAAGCTACATCCCCTGGGTCACATGACCAAAAACAAGATGGCAGCTACCGTTCAATCATTTTCTGTATCAAACTGCTTCTGTTACATGTTTGTAGGGATAACTACATTATAAAAGTGATAAATGTCAATGGATTACACCTTTTCTTACATCTGTTGGGGCTTGGATGAATTTTCTGATCCTAATTTCACATTATCAGACCCACCTGCAGATAGCGGGTGCCATACCCAACCACACATGGTATGCCCATGCTGGCCAATGGGGTGTCCACCTATTGCATTATGGGGTGCATGCCAATAAATTCAAAAAGTAAAAGTAAAAAGTAGCCCGTTTTACGTGACAGGGAAGTGAGTGAGTAAATCAAGGACCAGACTGTACCCATAGCTACATCCCCTGGGTCACATGACCAAAAATAAGATGGCGCTTCCGTTCCATCATTTTCTGCATCAAACTGCTTCTGTTACACATGTATTGTGATAACTACATTATAAAAGAGGTAAATCTCAAAGGATTACAACTTTTCTTACATCTGCAGGGGCTTGGATGATTTTTCTGATCCTTAATTTTTCATTACAGACCCACATGCAGATAGCCGGGTGCCATACCCAACCTCCCATGGTATGTCCATGCTGGCCAACGGGGTGTCCACCTATTGCATTATGGGGTGGATGCCAATAAATTCAAAAAGTAAAAGTAAAAAGTAGCCTGTTTTACATGACAAGGAAGTGAATGAGTAAATCAAGACCCAGACTGTACCCAAAGCTACATCTCCTGGGTCACATGACTAAATACAAGATGGCAGCTACCGTTCAATCATTTTCTGTATCAAACTGCTTCTGTTACATGTTTGTAGGGATAACTACATTATAAAAGTGATAAATGTCAATGGATTACACCTTTTCTTACATCTGTTGGGGCTTGGATGAATTTTCTGATCCCTAATTTCACATTACAGACCCACCTGCAGATAGCCGGGGTGCCATACCCAACCACACATGGTATGCCCATGCTGGCCAATGGGGTGTCCACCTATTGCATTATGGGGTGCATGCCAATAAATTCAAAAAGTAAAAGTAAAAAGTAGTCCGTTTTACATGACAAGGAAGAATGAGTAAATCAAGGCCTAGATTGTACCCATAGCTACATCCCCTGGGTCACATGACCAAAAACAAGATGGCGTTACTGTTCCATCATTTTCTGTATCAAACTGCTTCTGTTACACATTTATTGTGATAACTACATTATAAAAGTGGTAAATGTCAATGGATTGCACCTTTTTACATCTGCAGGGCTTGGATGAATTTTCTGATCCCTAATTTACATTACAGACCCACCTGAAATATCCAGGTGTATACCAACCACCCTGGTATGTCCATGCTGGCCAATGGGGTGTCCGCCTATTGCATTATGGGGTGCATGCCAATAAATTCAAAAAGAAAAAGTAAAAAGTAACCCGTTTTACATGACAGGGAAGTGAATGAGTAAATCAAGGCCCAGACTGTACCCATATCTACATCCCCTGGGTCACATGACCAAAAACAAGATGGCGGCTACCATTTGATCATTTTCTGTATCAAACTGCTTCTGTTACATGTTTGTAGGGATAACTACATTATAAAAGTGGTAAATCTCAGTGGATTACAACTTTTCTTACATCTGCAGGGGCTTGGTTGAAATTTCTGATCCTTAATGTTTCATTACAGACCCACCTGCAGATAGCCAGGGTGCCATACCCAACCACCCATGGTATGTCCGTGCTGGCCAACGGGGTGTCCACCTATTGCATTATGGGGTGCATGCCAATCAATTCAAAAAGTAAAAGTAAAAAGTAGCCCATTTTACATGACAGGGAAGTGAATGAGTAAATCAAGGATCAGACTGTACCCATATCTACATCCCCTGGGTCACATGACCAAAAATAAGATGGCGGCTTCTGTTCCATCATTTTCTGTATCAAACTGCTTCTGTTACACATGTATTGTGATAACTACATTATAAAAGAGGTAAATCTCAATGGATTGCAACTTTTCTTGGATGATTTTTCTGATCCTTAATTTTTCATTACAGACCCACATGCAGATAGCCAGGGTGCTATACCCAACCTCCTATGGTATGTCCATGCTGGCCAACGGAGTGTCCACCTATTGCATTATGGGGCGGATGCCAATAAATTCAAAAAATAAAAGTAAAAATTAGCCTGTTTTATATGACAGGGAAGTGAATGAGTAAATCGATGCCCTGAATGTACCCAAAGCTACATCCCCTGGGTCACATGACCAAAAACAAGATGGCAGCTACCGTTCAATCATTTTCTGTATCAAACTGCTTCTGTTACACGTTTGTAGGGATAGCTACATTATAAAAGTGGTAAATGTCAATGGATTACACGTTTTCTTACATCTGTCGGGGCTTGGATGAATTTTCTGATCCCTAATTTCACATTACAGACCCACCTGCAGTTAGCCAGGGAAAGAGTACCCAACCACCCATGGTATGCCCATGTTGGCCCATGGGTGTCCAATTTATTGCATTATGGGGTGCATGCCATAAATTCAAAAAGTAAAAGTCAAAAGTAGCCTGTTTTACATGACAGGGAAGAGAATGAGTAAATTAAGGCCCAGACTGTACCCATAGCTACATCCCCTGCGTCACATGACCAAAAACAAGATGGCGGCTACCATTTGATCATTTTCTGTATCAAACTGCTTCTGTTACACATTTATTGTGATAACTACATTATAAAAGTGGTAAATGTCAATGGATTACACATTTTCTTACATCTGCAGGGGCTTGGATGAAATTTATGATCACTAATTTCCATTATAGACTCCACCACCATATAGCTGGGGTGCCATACCCAACCACCTAAGGAAGGCCATGCTGGCACAAGGAGGGGCACACCTATTGCATTATGTGTTATATACAATAAATCAGAAAGTAAAAGTAAGATGTAGCCTGTTTTACATGACGGGAAGCTAATGAGTAAATCAAGGCCCAGACTGTACCTATATCTACATCCCTTGGTCACATGACCTAAAATAAGATGGGTGCTACCGCTCAATCATTTTCTGTCAAACTGCTTCTGTTATACATTTGTAGGGATAATCTATATTATAAAAGGTAAATGTCACTTATTACACCTTTTTCACATCTGCAGGGGCTTGATGAAATTTCTGATCCCTAATTTCTCATTACAGACCCAACTGCAGATAGAAGGGTGCCATATCCAACCACCCATGGTATGCCCATTCATGTCAATGGGTGTCCACCTATTGCATCATGAGGTACAAGCCAATAAATTCAAATAGGAAAGTAAAATGCAGCTTGTTTTACATGTTAGGAAGTGAATGAGTAAATGAAGGCCCAGACTGTACCTATATTCACATCCCCTGGTCAACATGACCAAAATAAGATGGTGGCTACCGCTCAATCATTTTCTGTATCAAACTGCTTCTATTCTAAAACCTGTGAGAAAAACCCTACCCTTTCCCTATTCAAAATACCTGTGGAGAAAAACCCCATCCTTTCCCCATCCTAAAACCTGTGGAGAAAAACCTTATGCTTTCTCTATTCTAAAACATGTGGTGAAAAACCCTACTCTTTCCTTGTTCTAAAATCTGTGAACAAAAAGCCTGTCTTTCCCTATTATATAACACATCATGAAGTCCACTATCCTTGACAGGATGGTGTCTAAAGTCCGGTAGGGAAACGTCCTGCCGAGTCTTCTCCGAGACATTGACAGTTGCAAGATAGCTGATCAGGGAAGGAGACATAGGAATCTGTGGTTGTAGGAGCCTAGTTTCCAGATCTGAAACAGTTCTGACCTGGCCCCCTGCCACCAAGAGTGAATCAGGGTCTTGAAATCTGAAGTAGCCAGGGGTTTGGGAGGTGGATCCTGTGCTGAGACATGGGGAGGAGGAAGAGGGGCATCTGGTGGAGGGGATAATACCTTGAAACCCCATGTAGTTGGAGTAAGGGTGAATTCAGGGTAGAACTGCCCCAAATGACTCCAATCTGGAGTGGAGCACTGAGTAGGGATCCTTGATACCCAAAAGGATAATGGGACAGTTCAGGTCAATTATACACCCCCAATGTCAGACCTGGCATATCAGATGAATCCACATTGGACCCGCCAATGTGTAGATGGGGGAGGGTCCGCATCGAGACAGCCCACCGCAGGGTCACCGACGCCGTGAATCGGCGAATCCAACCTGGCTCTGGAAGGTGTTCTATTGGTCACGTGACGTTGGACGGGTGGTCCCCCTTCAGGTGTTGCTAGAAAGTCTCGCTGCAGTGCGCTCCGATGCCAGGTGGTGCAAGTCCTATATGTGATGACCTACTGATGGAACCCTCTGAAGTAAGATCTGTCTTTTCCTATATCTATCTCCAGCCTTTATGTCATGTGAACAGTGCAAAACCTATCTAGTACTACCTTTACTATTATGTTTTAGGTCACTGTATTGTCCTTTGGAAAATTAACACATTTTTCTTATGTTACCCTATCCTACTATGCCTTAGTCCCATGTTTTAAGTATATTTTTTCCCATACATTATATAAAATAGTTGGTGGATGTCAATACACAGCAATGATACGCCTTCACCCTAAGGTTCACAGATGAAATACAAGATATACGTCACCCATGAGTTTTATATAATTAATAGAAAATGGACCTTGTTTCTTCAGTATCTCACGGTTACAGTGAGAACAGCAAATTAAGTAAGGTGTTAACGAAAGTGGTGTGTATTTAGGCCACGATACAGTATCTTATATAGTGTACTATACAGTAGGAAAGAAACCAAAATAGTTTACTATTTTTTATTACCATTAGCATTTACCATCAGTTGTCCACATTTCATCGATGCAACACTTTTTCAAGTGTATGGATCATCATACACAAAGAGCATTCCATCAGACATGGTAATGCCAGAAATATGTGGCAAAAAACCCTCTCTGTTCCCTATTATTCTAAACTCATGGAGAAAACTCCCTATTCTTTCCCTATTCTAAAACCCAGAGAAAAAACCTATCCTTTCCTATTCAAAATGTGTGGAGAACACCCCTATCCTTTCCCTGTACTAAACCCGTGGGAGAAAAACTCCAATCCTTTCCCTTTTCAAAAACCTGTGGAGAAAACCCTATCCTTTCCCTATTCTAACACCTGTGGAGAAAAACCCTAACATTTCCTCATTCAAAACCTGTGGAGAAAAACCCTATCCTTTCCCTGTTCTAAAACCTGTGTAGAAAACTCTACCCTTCTCTATTCTAAAACCTGTGTGAGAAAATCCTATCCTTTCCCCTTTCAAAACCTGTGGAGAAAAACTTATCCTTTTCCTTATTCAAAACTGTGGAGAAAAACCCACCCTTTCCTATTCAAAAACCTGTGAGAAAAACTCATCCTTTCCTTTCCTATTCTAAAACCTGTGGAGAAAAATCCTATCCTTTCCTCTTCAAATACCTGTGGAGAAAATCCTATCCTTTCCTTTCAAAAACCTGTGGAGAAAAATCCTATCCTTTCCTTTTCAAAACTCCATGGAGAAAACCCTATTCTTTCCTTATTCTAAAACCTGTGAGAAAAACCCTAACATTTCCTATTCAAAAACCTGTGGAGAAAAACCTATCCTTTCCCTTGTTCTAAAACCTGTGGAGAAAAATCTTATTCTTTCCTTTTCAAAACCTGTGGAGAAAACCCTATCATTTCTATTCTAAAACCTGTGAGAAAACCCCTACCATTTCCCTATTCTAAAACCTTGTGGAGAAAAACCTACCATTTCCTATTCAAAACCTGTGGAGAAAAAAAACCCTCATCCTTTCCTTGGTTCTAAAACCTGTGGAGAAAAGCCCTGTCCTTTCCCCTATTCTAAATTTATATCGTCTTTCAGGGTTTGTGACCTGTAGATAAGAAACTGTCTGATCTTTACCCTATGCTACACCATTGCATCAACATTTTACATACCTGTGATATTTAATTTAACTAAAGTAATGTAGCTCACCTCTCATGAAGTCATCTCTTGGAGTGTCTCAGAACTAGTCCATGCATTATAATTCATTCCAACTGATGAGACGGTGAAGGTGAAGTTTGTTGTGGTGCAATGCATACTAGTAGGTCTACAAGGCATGATTTATGTTAACACCACAAGGTTTCCACAGCCTGTTAGATAAACTAGTTTGTATCTTCACCGTAATCCCAGAAAGTATCAGTTGAGTAGTATCACAGGTGTCAAGATGTAAAATGTTAATGTATCATCTGCTGTGTCTTGATTCCTCTGGTGTCGCTCAAAAGGGGTAATTTCGACTTCTGTAGATATGTTAGACACACCTTCTCTGAGAAACAAGAACATGCAGTCAATCAATGTGATGACTTGAAACACTACGTCACCACTTTTTCACATTGGTGTTAATTACCATGATCACCAGGATTGACCACCTTCTAAATGCTCAAAATGTCTGCATTTCCCAAAATAATTCAAAACAACAATTTTTGTTTAAAAGCTCTGAATACTAGGCACATGTATGATGGTAACTAAAGTGATGTGACCACTTGTCGACACACCACTGCAAAACGTTTGCCAGCATCTGTACACCAAGTGTGAATCTCTGGTGAGTGCTTCAAGATGGCTGCTTTTGCTGAAATGCCTCAAATGACAGCTTTTTCTTAACTGCCTCTAAAATGGCCACCTTTGCTTAAAAAGGTTCTTTGAATGGGGGCTGTGTTGATGAGGTATGGTAGTAATCAGTTATGTTATCCTACGACTGACACAAAGTCAATTAACAACCTTGTACCCTACAGGTTGCACCTGTAATCAAGCTTTCAGCAAAGTGTTTCTCCCGTATGACAAAGGTAAAAAAAAAAAGTAAAAAACAGTACACCCCCCCTTTGCTAGATATCGTAGCTAAATGTGAATCACTGGTGAGGTACCCAACTGACTAACACACTGTTAGTAGTTTGAGGAGGTCAAACCCTGAATTAATTTTTGAAACATGAATACATATTGTACATCGATACACACATATCAAAACCTAAGCTAAACTGTAAGTTTCACTGTTAGTGACATCAATGAGTAATTCATACCTTATGCACTTATATTATTTCCAATTCTATTTTCCATTCTGACTGTTGTATGAGTATTTCTTGAAGTTTGTATCATCTTTCAGACAACGCACTTCTGTGTATATAGATTACAGTGATTGTCATATGGAAGACTTAATTCCCATCACCGGCTTACAGGGCATTTGAACTATATCCGTGACACGCTGTTGTTCATTTTAAAGACTATTAGCCTATATACTCTAATCTGAAAAACAGAGAATTTAGAAGATAATATACCAATGCAGATTTACTTGAAAGTTATAGTCCGTTGGATATATACTGCACATTCCCCACCACTGCATCTATAAATTGTATACCTCTTATAGATTGGAGCTACAGCCCTCTTGATGTCACTGCAGAACATATCGCTCCTGATCCATTAAGTGGACACCATCCTGGCCGATACAGTTCTGGGAAGAGGACATGATGCCATCATGCTTGACCATGCCAGCTGAAAATCCTCACATGAATGCCCCATCTCTGTGTTGATCTTTCTCCTTGTACTGTCCATTGCCTTCTTATCAGAAACATTCCTCCATTGCCGACGCTGGATGATGTGGGACCAAAGGATCATGGTTCTCGGCATTCGGTGCTAAAAAAAATGATGAGAGATGATGTCCTCCTTCATCTTCTGTGCAGCATCACTGATCGCCTTCAATCCTAAATCATTGCCTCCCAGGTGGATGACAATGACATCTGGTTTGATCCCTCTGGCACCCGTGTCGCAACCTGGCACCAGTTGATCCGACCAGCGCATGCCCCTCTCACCCAACCAGCCCATTTACTGGGTATCGAAGGTCCTTACTGGTCCCCCAGTTCGGGACCATTCTGAATCCCTGCCCAATGCACTAAGGAGTGTCCGTAGGATCCATAAATAGCCTCTGTGACACTGCAGTATATCTGAATTAAGAAAACATACATATAATAGCATCGGAGAGTAATTCAATTTATGACAGGTAGTAGTGCTCAATTCCTGACATTTGCTGGCAAAGACAATATGTCTGGTATCTTCCAGGAAATAAAAACATTTAGTGAGTGATTACTAAGTAGCACTTTTAGCAAAATTATGCATTTGTGCACAAGATCTCATGAAAACATTACATGATTGGTGGTATGAGAAACTGATGGTTACCAGATGGGAAGGGTATTTTGAGTAGCTGTATTTTGATGACCTAGTCATGAATACCAAAGCAGCATGTTAGCCTGTTTTCCCATGTCATCCCACACTTGTGTATCCCCAGGTGGCTTTATCTTAAGGGCTACTACCTCTGCCTTGCATAGTTGCAGGTTAAGGCATGTACTGACATGGGTGCCTCCACCTGGAGGACAGGATTGTTAGTAACAAGGCTAACTCAGCAGCTTCTGGGACATTGTAGTCCCCTTTCCCCTTCCAGGAGCATATTAGACAATATAAACAAACATTTTCACAGTAGCCCCTATTCAGCATACACCCTCACACTGTTTGTAATTCGACCACCAGGCTGGTTCAACCAGTTCAACCCTGAGACCCCCTGTAAAACAAGGTTAGGCACAGTATATCACAGCATAGTGCTTTTGGTACAAACTGGAACCACAGTTGGACTAAAGAGAACAGGAAATAATTCCTAATTGGCAGCAGTTCATAAAGTTCTTATTCTCAGAAATCATATCCATTATTCTAAATAATCCACATTTAATTGTACTTGAATAAAAACTTGATATGAAAAACTGTATTTTGCATTGTTTTGTTTTTATGGGCAGCATTCTGGGATGCAGCACTCAGCATTTCCCACCTATCATACATCTCGATCACTCCGCCATCTAGGTCTCTATATCGGGAATCTACGCTAATTAACCATTCCATGGTGTCCAATGGACACCCCATGTCTTCCCACACTGGGAAACAGCAACTATAAAACATGCCATGATGTCCAAAGGACACCCTATGCTGACTATGATAGAGGGAAGTCTTGTGCTGTCCATTCCAGAATGCAGCACTCAGCATTTCCCAAATATCCTACATTTCGATCACTCCGCCATCTCGGTCTCCATACAGGGAATCTACGCTAATAAACCATTCCATGGTGTCAACTGACACCATGTCTTCCACTGGAAAAACACCAACTTAAAACATGCCATGATGTCCAATGGACACCCAATGCTGACTATGAAAGAGGGAAGTCTTGTGCTGTCCGTTTCAGCATGCAGCACTCAGCATTTCCCAGCTATCTTACATCTTGATCACTCCACCATCTCGGTCTCTATATCGCGAATCTACGATAATTAACCATTCCATGGAGCCCAATGGACACCCCATGTCTTCCCACACTAGGAACCAGCAACTAAATACAAGTAGTGATGTCCCATGGACACCTTTGGCGTTGACTACTTATAGAGGGAAGTCTTGTGCTGTCCATTCCGGGATGCAGCACTCAGCATTTCCCACCTTTCTCACTCGTCAATCATTCCATCATCTTGGTCACTATACCGGGAATCAATGCTAATTAGCCATCCCATGGTGTCCAATGGACACCCCATGTCTTCCCACACTGGGAAACAGCAACTATAAAACATGCCATGGTGTCCAATGGACAAGCAATGCTGACTATGATGGAGGGAAATATTGTGCTGTCCATTCCGGGATGCAATACTCAGCATTTCCCACCTATCTTACAACTCGATCTCTCCGCCATCTCTGTCTCTATACCGGGAATCTACGCCACTCATCCATTCCAAGGTGCCTCAACACACCCCATGTCTTCCCACACTGGGAACAGAAACTATACAAATGCCATGGTGTCCAAAGGCGACGTTAATGCTGACTACGTGATAGAAGGAAGTTCCTCTCTGCTGTCCATTCCTGGATGCAGCACCTGGGCACCTCCCACCTATCCTACATCTCGCCCAAATGGCCATCTCGGTCTCTACACTGGAATCTATACTAATTAACCATTCCATGGTGTCCAATGGACACCCCATGTCTTCCCACAGTGGGAAACAGCAACTATAAAACATGCCATGGTGTCCAGTGGACATGCAATGCTGACTATGATAGAGGGAAGTCTTGTGCTGTCCACTCCGGGATGCAGCACTCAGCATTTCCCACCTATCTTACATCTCGATCACTCCACCACCTCGGTCTCCAAACCGGGAGTCTACGCTAATTAACCATTCCACAGTGTCCAATGGACACCCCATGTATTCCCACACTGGGAAACAGCAACAATAAAACATGCCATGGTGTCCAATGGACACGAAATGCTGACTATGATAGAGGGAAGTCTTGTGCTGTCAGTTCCGGGATGCAGCACTCGGCATTTCCCACCTATCTTACATCTTGATCACTACGCCATCTCGTCTCTATGCAGGAATCTACGCTAATTAATCATTCCATGGCAGTCCAATGGACACCCTATGTCTTCCACACTGGGAAATAGCAACTATAAAATATGCCATGGTGCCCAAAGGACATGCAATGCTGACTATGATAGAGGGGAAACGGTGTTGTTCATTCCAGGATGCACTCAGCATTTCAATTTCCATCTTACATCCCGACTAACGGGCTCATCTCAGTCCTTGACAATCGGGAATCCATATGCTAATTAACCATTCCGCCGGTTCAATGGACAATTTGCTGTCTCTCCCACACTGGGGAAGAAAGCAACTATAAAAATATGATATGATGTCCAATGGACACCAAGCTGACTATCATAGGGAAGTCTTGTCCTGTCGGTTCCAGGATGCAGCACTCAGCATTCCCACCCATCATACATCCCCCGACCACTCCGCCCATCCTCGGCCCCCATACCTGGGAACGCCACTCAGTTAACTATTCCATGGTGTCCAATGGAGACCACTTGTCTTCAAGACACCGAAACAGCAAGTATAAACATGCCATGGTGTCCAATGTACATGAATGCTGACTATGATAGAGGGTAAGTCTTCACTGTCCATTCCAGGATGCAGCACTCAGCATTTCCATTCTCTTTACATCTTGACTCACTCTCACCATCTTCGGTCTCGTATATCGAATCAACGCTTAATTAATTCATTCCATGGTGTCCAATGAGACACCCTATGTCTTCCCAGACTAGTAAACAGCAACTATAAATCATGCCATGGTGTCCAAAGGACATGCAATGCTGATCTATGATAGGAAGTCTTGTGCTGTCCAATCCGGACAGCACCTCGATTTCACCTATCTACATCTAAATCACTTCTCATCTCGGTCACTATACCGGAATCTGCTAATTAACCATTCCATGGTGTCAATGGAAACCTATGTCTTCCAACACTGGGAACAGCAACTATAAAACATGCCATGGTGTCCAATGGATTATGTAATGCTGACTGCGATAGAGGGAAGGATTGTGCTGTCCATTCCGGGATGCTGCACTCAGCTTTTCCCACCCATCTTACATCTCGATCACTCCACCATCTCGGTCTCTATACCGGGAATCTACGCCAACTAACTATTCCATGGTGTCCAATGGACACCCCATGTCTTCCCACACTGGGAAACTGAAACTATAAAACATGCCATGGTGTCCAAAGGACACGCAATGCTGAATATGATAGAAGGAAATCTTGTGCTGTCCATTCTGGGATGCAGCACTCAGTACTTCCCACCTATCTTACATCTCGATCACTCGGCCATCTCGATCTGAACACTGGGAATCTACGCAACTTAACCATTCCATGGTGTCCAATGGACACCCCATGTCTTCAACCACACTGGGAACAGCAACTGTAAACATACCATGTCGCCTGGTGATGCTACGTGCTGACAATGACAGAGGGAAGTTCTTGTGTCCATTCTGGGATGCAGCACTCAGATTGTCACCAATCTTATATATCTCGATTACCCGCCATTTCAGTCTCTATACCGGGAATCTACGCTAATTACCCATTCCATGGTGTCCAATGGACACCCCATGTCTTCCCACACTGGGAAACAGCAACTATAAAACATGTTATGATGTCCAATGCACACCTAATGCTGACTATGATAGAGGGAAGTCTTGTGCTGTCCATTTCAGGATGCAGCACTCAGCATTTCCCACCTATCTTACATACCGATCACTCAGCTATCTCGGTCTCTATACTGGAAATCTACGCTAATTAACCATTCCATGGTGTCCAATGAACACCCCATGTCTTCCCACACGGGGAAACAGCAACTATAAAACATGCCATGGTGTCCAATGTACATGCAATGCTGACTATGATAGAGGGATGTCTTCTACTGTCCATTCCAGGATGCAGCACTCAGCATTTCCCACCTATCTTACATCTTGATCACTCCACTATCTCGGTCTCTATATTGGGAATCAACACTAATTAACCATTCCATGGTGTCAAATAGACACGCTATGTCTTCCCACAATAGGAAACAGCAACTTTAAAACATGCCATGGTGTGCAAAGGACATGCAATGCTGACTATGATAAAGGGAAGTCTTGTGCTGTCCAATCTGTGATGCAGTAATTCCGCATTTGGTTAATCTAGTATCTTTACATCTAGATCATCTGGGTCATCTCGGCCACCATACCAGGAATCTACACTAATTATTCATTCCACAGTCCAATGGACACCTCACGTCTTCCCAATAATTGGAACAGCAACTATAAAACATTATTATGACGTGTCCAAAGCACAATCTTATGCTGGACTATGATGGAGGGAAGTCTTGTGCTGTAAATCTGATGCTTGTACTCAGCATTTCCCACCTATCTTACACCTTTGATCACCCACCATCTGGTCTCTATTCGGAATCTACGCTTAATTAACGACTCCATCAAAGTCCAATGGACACCGTATGTCTTCCCACACTGGGAAATGGCAATCATAAAACATGCCATAGTGTCCAATGGACATGCATGTTGACTTCATGAGGAGGGGAAGTATTGTGCTGTCCATTCCAGGATGCAGCACTCCAGCATTTCCCACCTATCTTACATCTCGATCAATCCACCATCTCGGTCCCTATACTGGAATCTACGCGACTAACTATTCTTATGGTGTCCACGGACACCCCATGTCTTCCCACACTGGGAAATGCAACTATAACATGCCATGGTGTCCAATGGACATGCAAATGTCAGGACTATAATAGGAGGGAAGTCTTGTGGTCCATTCCGGGATGGGTACAATCAGCATTTCCCACCTATCTTACATCATGATCACTACACCATTTCTCGGGTCTCTATTCCAGGAATCTCGCTAATTGATTATTCCATGGTGTCCAATGGGTTTCCGATGTCTTCCCACACTGGGAAAGAGCAACTATAAATACGCGCGATGTCCACTGACACTTTATGTTGACAATGATAGAGGAAGTCCTATGCTGTTCATTCCAGGAGCAGCTTTGCATTCCCACGTGTCTGGCATCTCGATCACTCTGCCATCTCGGTCTCTATAATCGGGAATCTACGCTTAAAAAAAACATTTCTCCTCCCATGCTGTCCAGCTGGACACCCCATGTCTCCCCACACAATTGGAAACAGCAACGATAAATATGCCATGTCCAATGGATATGCAATGCTAACTATGATAGAGGGAAGACTTGTGCTGTCCATCCTCGATGCACCTGTGCATTTTTCACTTATCTTACATCTCAATCACTTGCCATCTCGGCACTATACCGAATCTATGCTTATTAATCATTCCATGGTTTAATGGAACCGCATGTCTCCTACATGGGAACAGCCACTATAAACATGCTATGATGTTCAATGCACACCCTATGCTGAGTATGATAGAGGGAAGTCTTGTGTCCATTCCAAGATGCAGCACTCAGTATTTCACCTATCTTACATCTCGATCTCCGTCATCTCGGTCACTACCCGAATCACACTAATTCATTCCATGGTGTCCAAAGGACATTCTATGTCTTCCTACACTGAAACAGCAACTATAAAACATGCCATGGTGTCCAATGGACAGGCAATGCTGACTATGATAGAGGGAAATATTGTGCTGTGCATTCCGGGATGGAACAATCAGCATTTCCCACCTAGCTTACATCTCGATCACTCCGCCATCTCGGTCTCTGCACCGGAATCTATGCTAATTATCGATTCCATGGTGTCCAATGGACACCCCCATGCTGTCTTCCCAACACTGGGAAACAGTAACTATAAAACTTCATGATAACCAATGCACACTTTTGTAGTGACTATGATGGAGAGAAGTCTTGTGCTGCCATCTGGTGCTGCACTCAGTATTCTCACCATCTTACTCGACTACCCACCACCTCATCTCTGTACCAATTCATGCTTAATTATCTGTTGGTGTCCAATGACACCCATGTCTTCCCACACTGGAAACAGCAACTAAAAATGCCATGGTGTCCAATGGACATGCATGCTGACTATGATAGAGCGGGTGTGCTTCCGGGATGCAGCACCAGCATTTCCACCTCTCTCTCTCGATCACCCACCATCTCATGGTTCTATAATGAAATTTACGCTAATTATCCATTCCAGTCCACTGGACACTCATGTCTTCCTACACTGTGAAACAGCAACTATAAACATGCCATTGTGTCCAATGGATATGCAAAGCTGATCATGTGATAGAGGGAAGTCTTGTGGTCCATTCGGAAGAAGCAACAGCATTCACCCATCTTCCATCACGATAACCTAACATCCGTCCCTATACAGGAATTCACGTCAAATTATTCGGCGGGTCCAATGGATACTCCATGTCTCCTGCCAGGGAAACAGTAACTATAAAACATGCCATGGTGTCCAGTGGACAAGCAATGCTGACTATGATAGAGGGAAGTATTGTGCTGTCCATTCCTGAATGCAGCACTCAGCATTGCCCACCTATCTTACATCTCGATCACTCCGCCATTTCGGTCTCTATACTGGGAATCTATGTTAATTAATCATTCCATGGTGTCCAATAGACTCCCCATGTCTTCCCACACTGGGAAACAGCAACTATAAAACATGCCATGGTGTTCCAAGAACAATCAATGCTGTCTATGATAGAGGGAAGTCTTATGTCCATTCGGGATGCAGCACCAGTATTTCAAACTCATTTACATCTCGATCACTCCACCATCTCAGTCTCTATACCGAATCAACGCACTTAACTATTGCATGGTGTCCAATGGACACTTGTATGTCTTCCACACTGGGAAACACAGTAACTTAAAACATGCTATGTGTCCAATGGACATGTAATGTTGACTATGATAGAGGGAAGTCTTGTGCTGTCCATCCCGGATGCAGTACTCAGCATTTCCACCTATCTTCATCCCAATCATCCGCCATCTCGTCACTATACTGGGAATCTACGCTAATTATCCATTCCATGGTGTCCAATGACACCCCATGTTTCCTCACGGGAAATACCTCATAAAACATGCTATGATGTCCAATGCACACTCTATGCTGACTATGATAGAGGGTTCTTGTGCTGTCCGCTCCAAGATGCAGCACTCAGCATTTCCCCTCTTCTACATATGACACCCGTCATTCCCCGGCTACTATAAAGGGAATCTGCATTTAATCTTCCTTAACTATTCGATGGTGTCCCATGGACACCCCTACGTCTTCCACACTGGGAAACAGTAACTGTAAACCATGGTGTCCAATGGGGCAATGGACTATGATAGAGGAAGTATTGTGCTGTATCCGGGATGGAACACTCAGCATTCCCACCCAGCTTACATCCTCACCTTGCATCCGGCTCTGCACCGAATCTATGCTAATTATTCATTCCATGGTGTCCAATGACACCCAGTCTCTCATACTGGGAAACAGCAACTATAAACTTGCTATGATGTCCACTGACACCTTATGCTGACTATGATGAGAGAAGTCTTGGCAGTCCATTCCAGGATGCACCTTACATTTCCCATCTATCTTAATCATTTGGATCACCCACCACCTCGTTTCTGTACTGAATTTACGTTTATTAATTATTGGATGGCAGTTCACTTACACCCATGTCTTCCTACACTGGAACAGCAACTATAAATATGCCATGGTGTCCAATGGACATGCAATGCTGACTATGATAGAGGGAAGAATTGGCTGTCCATCCGGGATGCACCAGCATTTCCCACCTCTTGCATCTCGATCACTCCCACCATCTCAGTCTCATACTTGAATTTACGCTAATTAACTATTTTATGGTGTCCAATGGACACTTCATGTTTTCCTACACTGTGAAACAGCATTATAAAACATGCCATTGTGTCCAATGGACAGGTAAGCGATCTGATAGAGGAAGCTTAGGTCATTCCAGAAGAAGTAAACAGTATTTCCCACCTATCTTCCAACATAATTCAACATCTCGTCCCTACCGGGAATCTACTCCTTCCATAGAGTCCAATGGACACCCATGTCTCCACACTGAAACAGCAACTATAAATATGCCATGGTGTCCAGTGGACAAGCATTGACTATGATGAGGAAGTATTGAAGGTCTATTCTGAATGCATTTTAGTACTTGCCTCCATTCTTATGCATCTCTGATCACTCCTATTTCGCCTCTATACCGGAATCTATTTTACTCATCATTCTATGGTGTCCAATGGATTCCTATGTCTCCTGTACACTGGGAAAAGTCAACTATAAGACATGCCATGATTCTAATGATACCCTCTGCTGATTATGACAGAGGGAAGTCTTGTGTTGTTCATTCAGTGTTAGCACTAGCATTTCCACCTCTATATCTTATCACCCACCATCCGTTGTCCTATACTGGGAATCTACTCTACCAACTATCTATTATCCAATGACTCATACCCCACACTGAAACAGCAACTATAAACATGCCATGGTGTCCGTGACAAGCAATGTTGTCATGATAGAGGGTGTCTTGTGTTGTCCATCTGGATGCAGCACCAGTATATTCCACTCATTCATATCTTGATCATTACACCATCTTGGTCTCTTAACTAACGTTGTTAATTAATCGTTCTATTTTTCCATGTTCCCCTGTGTCTTGCCACTGAAACAGCAACTATAAAATATGCAGCAAGTGGTGTCCGGAGGACATGCAATGTTGACTATGATACAGGGCGTTTGTGCGTCCATTCCGGATGTGCCTCAGCATTTCCTACCTAACTTATATTTCGGTTTCTCCTCGCCATCCTGTCTCTGTACCAGGAATCTAGCCAATTAACCATTCCATGGCTCCCAATGGACAACTGCATGTTTCCACTGGAAAATACATCAACTATATATGGAGTCCAATGGATAATGCGAATGGATAGAATAGTCTTGTGTTGTCCATCCGGATGCACCTGTGCACTCCCACCCATCTTACATCATCTCGATTCACCCACCATCCCGGTCCCTACAATGGAATCTACACTAATTAATCCATTCCATGGTGTCAGTGGACACCCCATGTCTCTCACACTGTAGCCAGTAAATCATAAAACATATGGTATCCAAAGGACATGCAATGCTGACTATAATAGAGGAAGTCTTTTTATGGCCCATTCGGATGAAGCACCAAAATATTTCCACCTGTCTTACTCACATCATCACTATCTCGTCCTTATTCCGAACTCATTCCGACTAATCCATTCATGGAGTCCAATGACAATTCGGAAGGCTTCCCACACTGGGAACAGTAACTATAAATATGCCATGATGTCCAATGACACCCTGTGTTGACAATGATAGAGGAAGTCCTGTGTTTTAAATTCAGATGCAGCTCTGCATTCCGATGTGTCTCCTCGATCACTCTGCCATCTCAGTCTCTGTACTGGAATCTACGCTAATTAATCATTCTAGCCTCCAGCTGACACCCTGCATGTCTCCCCACACTTCTGAACAGTAACGATAAATATGCTATGGTGTCCAATGGATATGCAATGCTAATCATGATAAGGGAAGTTTGTGCTGTTCATCCCTGGTTCTTAGCACTCAGCATTCTACCCCTTCTTACATCTCAACACTGGGCCATCTCAGTCACACAGGAATCTACGTTAATTAATTATTCCATGGTGTCCAAAGGACACCCTATGTCTTCCCACACTGGAAACATTAATATAAACATGCTATGATGTCCAATGCACACTTATGTGATTGTGATAGAGGGTGTCTTGTGCTGTCCGTTAAAAGATGCAGCACACAGTATTTCCCCACGCATCTCATCACCCGTCATCTCGGCACTATAACGGAATCTACACTGATTAATTATTCCAGGGTCCATGGAGACTCTATGGTGTCTCTCCCACACTGGGAAACAACTATAAAACATGCCATGTAGTCCAATGGACATTCAATGCTGACTATGATAGAGGGAAATATTGTGCCAGTATCCGGATGGAACTCTCAGTATTTCCACCTATCTATATGCTGACTTCTGTCATCCTCGGCCCCTATGACTGGAATCTACGCTAATAAACTATTCCATGGTGTCCAATGGATCATGTCTCCCACACTGGGAAACTGCAATTATGAACATGCCATGGTGTCCAAAGGACACGCATGCTGACTATGATAGAAGGAAGTCTGTGCTGTCCATTCCAGGATGCAGCACCTGTACTTCCCACCTATCTTACATCTCGATCACCGCCATCTCGTCTCTACACTGGGAATCTACACTAATCATCCACTCATGGTGTCCAAATGGACACTTGGCGTCTCTCCCACGGGTTGTGTAACTATAAACATGCTATGGTGTCCAGTGGAGACAGCAATGCTGACTATGATAGAGGAGTGTCTTGTGCTGTCCATTCCGTGATGCAGCACCTGCATTCACCCATTTACATCTCGATCACTCCACCACCTTGTTCCAAACCAGAATCACGCATTAATTATTCCACGGTGTCCAATTGACACCATGTTCCCCACACTGGGAAACAGCAACAGTAAATATGCCATGATGTCCAATGGACTCATGCTGACTGATAGAGGGAAGTCTCTGTCCATTCCAGGATGCAGCACTCAGCATTACTACCCATCTTACATCTTGATCACCTACCATCTTGGTCTCTATTCAATTAACACTAATTTACTATTCATGGTGTCTAATAGACACCCTATGTCTTCCCACACTAGTAAACAGCAACTATAAATCACACCATGGTGTTCAAAGGACATGCAATGCTGACTATGTTAAAGGGAAGTCTTGTGCTGTCCGATCCGGGATGCAGCACTCCGCATTTCCCACCTATCTTCCATCTAGACTACGCCATCTTGTCATTATACCGGAATCACGCTACTAACTATTCCGGTGGGTCCAATGGACACCCGATGTCTCCAACACTGAAACAGCAATCATAAACATTCCATGGTGTCCAATGGACATGCACGCGATCATGATAGAGGGAAGGATTGTGCTGCTCATCTGGATGCACTCTGCTCACCCGTCTACATCTGATCACCGCCATCCGGCTCTATATGGGAATCTACGCTAACTAATTATTCCATGGTGTCCAATGGATGTTCCTGTAGCGTCTTCCCACACTGGGAAATCTTTGAAACTATAAATACGCCATGTGTCCAAAGGACACGCAATGCTGACTATGATAGAGTTGAAATCTTAAAGGTCCAGGCCCCTGGATGCAGCATCAGTACTTCCCACCTATCTTACATCCTCGGACCTCCGCCCTCCGGTGTGAACACTGCGTCGCCAATTAACTATTCCACAGTCCAATTGACACCCCACAGACTTCAACCATATGGAAACAGAAACTATAAAGATGCCATGGTGTCCAGTGATATTTCAATTGACTATGATAGAGGGAAGTCTGTGCCGTCTATCCGGATGCACTCAGCATTGCCCAACACCAATCCACATCCTGATTACCTATTCATTTTGGTCTCATAACGGAATCTTACTAATTAACCATTCCATGGTGTCCAATGACACCCCATGTCTTCCACACTGGGAACAGTAACTATAAAGCATGTTATGATGCAATGCACACCTATTTTGACTATGATAGAGGGAAGTCTTGTGTCCATTCCAGGATGCAGCACCAGCAATTCCCACCCATCTACATCTTGATCACTCCACCATCTCTATACTGAAATTCATTAATAACCATTCCATTGTCCAATGAATACTCCTCCTTCCCCACACCGGAAACAGTAACTATAAAACATGCCATGGTTCCAATGGACATGCATGTTGATATGATAGGGAAGTCTTGTGCTGTCCATTCCGGATGGCACTCAGCATTTCCTACCTATCTTACTTCTCGATCACCCGCCACCTCAGTCACCATACCGAATCTACTTAATTAAATTCCATGAGTCCAATGACACTTTATGTTTTCCACACTGGGAAACAGGCAACTATAAAACATGCCGGGATGTCCGGCTGGATACCATGCTGACTATGATGGTGAGTCTTGTTCCGTTCATCCAGGATGCAGCACTCAGCATTTCCCTGTGTTTATATCTTGATTACTACCATCTCGGTTTCTATACTGGAATCTACACTAATTATCGATTCCATGGTCCAATAGACACCCATGTCTCCCACTGGGAACTGGAAACTATAAACATGCCATGGTGTCCAAAGGACACTCTAATGCTGAGACTACTATGATAGAGGAAATCTTGTGTGCTGTCCATTCTGGGATGCAGTGCACTCAGTACTCTCTCCCCTATCTTACACTGATCACCGCCATCTCGGTCTGAAATACTGACTGGGAATCTAATGGAATTTTAACCATTCCACAGTCCAAATGGACACCCCATGACTTCAACCATACTGGGAAACAGAACCTATAAATCTACGGTGTCCAGTGATATGCATATTGACTATGATAGAGGGAAGTTTGTGGTCCATCTGGATGCAGCACTCAGCATTGCTCACCAATCTTACATCTGGACACCCCCATTTCGTCTCTGTACCGGAATCTACGCTAATAATTATTCCATGGTGTCCAATGACACCCCATGTCTCTTCACACTGGGAAACAGCAATAATAAAATGTGATGTGCAATGCACACCTATGCTGATTGTGATAGAGGGAAGTCTTGGTGCTGGCTCATCCAGGATGCACTCAGCATTTACTTGTCTATATCTCATCTTCCTGCCCTTGTGTCTCCATACCAGAATTACGCTAATTAACTATTACATTGGAGTCCAATGAATCATGTTTCTGCAATTGGAAATAGGAAACTATAAAACATGACATGATGTCCAATGGGTGATTCTATGCTGACTATGATAGAGGGGTTTGTGTTGTCCATTCCAGACGCAGCTCTGCATTTCCTACCTGTCTATATCTTGATCACTACACTATCCTCGGTTTCATACCGAATCTACTAATTAACGATGCTAGTGTCCAATGAACGCATGTCTCCTACACTGGCAAACAGTAACTTAAAATATGCTATGGTGTCCAAAGACATGCAATGCTGTTCATGATAGAGGGAAGTCTTGTGCTGTACATTCGGGATGCAGCAGACCAGCATTTCCCAACTTAATTAACATCCTCGATCACCTGCACTATCCAGTCTTCATACCGAATCAATGCTAATTATCGATCTCATGGTGTCCTATGGATTCCTTGTGTGTCTTCCCACCATACTGGACATAAAATGTTTATGTTGTAAAATCTTAAATGACATGCAGTTGAATGTGATACAGGGAAATCTTGTGTCCATTCTGGGATGCTGTACCTGCATTTCCACCTATCTTACATCTCAATCACTTCACCATCTCAGTCTCACTACCGAATCGGTGTTAATTAACCATTCCATAGTTCAATGACACTTCTTACGTCTTTCCACATTGGGAAACAGCAACAATAAAATATGATAGATGTCCAATGGACACCTATGCTGACTATGATAGAGGAAGTCTTGTCCTGTCGGTTCCAGGATACAGCACTCAGCATTTCCCACCTATCATACATCTCGATCACTCCGCCATCTCGGTCTCTATACCGGGAATCTACGCTAATTAACCATTCCATGGTGTCCAATGGAGACCAGTTGTCCGCATACCGAAACAGCAACTATAAAACATGCCATGGTGTCCAAATGAAATACGATTATGATAGAGGGAAGTTTTCTACTGTCTATTCCATATGCAGCACCAGCATTTCCACCTATCTTATATCTTGATTCGTCGGCCCCGGTCACTATACTCCGGGTTCTACGCTAATTAATTCATTCCATGGTGTCCAATGATTAATTCTCTGGCGTCTTCCAAACATTGGGAAACAGTAATTATAAAATATATTATGTTGTTCCAGAATGGACATGCACTCTGACTGCGATAGAGGGGAAGGATTTTGTGCCAACCATTCCAGATGCAGCACTGAGCTTTTCCCCACCATCATACATCTGGATCACCCGCCTATCTCGGCCCCTATACGGAATCTACGCCAACTAACTATTCATGGTGTCCAATGGACACTTTTGTTTCTCCCACACTGGGAAATCGAACTATTAAATGCCATGGTGTCCAAAGACACTTAATGCTGACTATGATAGGGAATCTGTGCTGCCCATTCTGGGATGCAGCCTCAGTGTTTCCCACCATCTAACATCCTTGATCACCGCCATCTCGGTTCAAACACTGGGAATTCGCGCATTACCTATCTAGGGTGTCCAATGGACACCCATGTCTCAAACCACACTGGGAAACAGCATTATAAAATATGGTGTCCAGTGACATGCAAGGCTGACAATGACAGAGGGAAGTCTGTGCTGTCCATTCCGGATGGCACTCAGCATTGCCACCAATCTTAGATCTCGATATTCGCCATTTTGCCCTATACCGTATCTATACTTAATTCATTATTCCATGGTCCAATGATACCGTATGTCTTCCCACACTGGAAACAGCAACTATAAAACATGTTGGTGATGTCCACGCACACCTGCTGACTACTATGATAGAGGGGAACCTCATGGTCCATTCTTCAGGATGCAGCACTCCAGTTACTCCAACCCATCTTATATACCGATCACCCGTATTCTCGGTTTCATACTGGAAATCTACACTAATTAACATTCCATGGTGTCCATGGACACCCCATGTCTTCCCACACTTGGAACTGGCAAGTATAAACATGCTATGATGCCATTGATGCCCTCTGACTGTGATAGAGTGAAGTCCTTGTGCTGTCCATTCCAGGATGCACCCAGTATTTCCCATCTTGTCTCACATCTTGGTCACACACCTACATTTCCTATACCGGAATCTGCACTAATTAATGATTCCATGGTGTCCAATGGTTCCCTTGTCTCCCATACTGGCAAACAGCAACTAAATATATGGTGTCCAAAGGAGATGTAATGTTGACATGATAGAGGGAAGTCTTGTGCTGTCCATTCCGGGATGCAGCACTCAGCATTTCCTAACTATTTAAACATCTCGATCACTCCACCCATCCTAGTCTCCTGTATATACTGGAGCTTCTAATGCCACTGGTCTATTCCATGGGTCCAATGGACATATGTCTTCCACACTGGAAACAGCAACTATAAACATGTTATGGTGTCCAATGGACATGTAATGCTGACTATGATACAAGTCTTGCAGTCCATTCCGGATGCAGTACCTGCATTTCCCACCTATCTTACTCTCGATCACCACCATCTCAGTCTCGCTACGGGAATCTATGTTAATTAACCATTCCATGGTGTTCACTGACACCCCACATGTCTTCCACACTGGGAAACAGCAACTATAAACATGATATATGTCCACTGGACACACTATGCTGACTATGATAGAGGAAGTCTTGGTCCTGTCGGCTCCAGGATGCAGCACCAAAGATTTCACCTATGTTACATCTCATCATCTTTTATCCGGTCTCTATACCGGGAATCCATAATTAATCCATTCCAGGTGTCCAATGGAGACCACTGTCTTCGCATAATTAGGAAACAGTAACTATAAACATGCCATGGTGTCCAATGTACATGCAATTTTGATATGATAGAGGGAAGTCTCTACCCATTCCAGGATGCACTCAGCATTTCACCTATCTACATCTTGATCACCCACCAACTCGGTCCCTATATTGAATCAACACTATTAACCATTCCATGGTGTCAGCAGACACGCTTATGTCTTCCCACACTAGAAACAGTAACTAAATAGCAGGTGTGTGGACATGCAATGCTGATTATGATAGTGGAAGTCTTGTGTAGTCCAACCTCGGGATGCAGCACTCCGCATTTCCCACCCATCTTACATCTAGATCACCCGCTATCTCGCCACTATACCTGGAATCTACGCTAATTAACTATTCATGGTGTCTAATGACACCCATGTCTTCCCACACTGAAACAGCAACTATAAACATGCTATGGTGTCCACGGACATGTAATGCTGACTATGATAGAGGAAGGATTTGCTATCCATTCCAGGGTGCCCCACTCAGCATTTCTATCATTTTACATCCTCGACTATTCCCCCATCTCTGGCTCTATACCGGAATCTGCACACTATTCCATGGTGTCCAAAGGACACCCCATGTCTTCCCACACTGGGAACAGCAATTATAAACATATGATGTCAAAGCACACCATCCTTGACTATGATAGAGGGAAGTCTTGTGCTGCAACGATTGCAGCACTCAGCATTTCCACCTATCTTACACGCTGATCACCCCGCCTCTCTGGGTCTCTATCCGGAATCTACGCTTAATTCACGATCGGTGTCCAATGGACACCCATGTCTCCCACACTGCGAAACAGCAACTATAAACATGCTTATGGTGTCCAAATTTTGGACACAAGTAAATGCTGACTATGATAGGAGGGAAGCATTGTGCTGTCCATTCCAGATGCAGCACCTCAGCATTTCCCACCTATCTTTACATCTCGATCAATCCAATTATCCGTGGTCCTGTACCGGTAACTACGCCACCAACTATTCCATGGTGTCCAATGGACACCCATGTCTTCCCACACTGGGAAATATAACGATCAAATATGCTATGGTGTCCAATGGACATGCAATGCTGATATAATAGAGAAGTTTTGTGTGTCCAGATTCCGTGGATGAAGTAACTCAGCATTTCCTCACCTATCTTTACATCATTGAGATTACTATAATTTATTTTGGTCCCTATTCCGGATCCACGTCATTATGCATTCTGTGTCTAATGGATTCATGTCTTCCTACATTGGGAAAGAGCAACTATAAATATGCCATGATGTCCAATGACATTCTATGTTGACAATGTGGATATGGGAAGTCCTGTGCTGTCCATTCCCAGGATGCAGCTCCCCAGCATTTCCTACTTGCCCTTACACCTGATCACCTGCCATCTCAGTCTCTATACCGAATCTATGCTAATTAATCATTCCATGTCCAGGATACCAAATGTCTCCTACACTGGGAAACAGGTTCGATAAAATATGTTGCTATTGGACATGCAGTTAACTATGATAGAGGGATGTCTTGTGCTGTCCATCCTCGGATGCAGTACTCAGCATTTCCCACCTATTTACATCTCAATTACCCGCCATCTCGTCACTATATCGAATTCACGCTAATTAATCATTCAGGCCTGGACACCCTATTGTTCCCACACTGGGAAACAGTGCACTATAAAACATGCTATGGATACCAACGCACAATTCTATGCTGACAATGATAGAGGGAAGCCCTAGCTGTCCATCTAAGATGGCACTCAAAGATTTCCCACTCCATCTTACATCTCGATCACCCGTCATCTCGTCGCTCAACCGGAATCTACATCATTAACTATTCCAAGGTGTCCACTGACACTTGCTGTCTTCCCACACTGGAAAGAGCAACTATAAAATATGCCATGGTGTCCAATATGTAATGCTGACTATGATAGAGGGAAGGATTGTTGTCCATCTGGGATGCACTCAGCATTTCCCACCTCTAAATTGATCACCCACCATCTCGGCTCTATACCAGGAATTTACGAATTAACTATTATGGTGTCCAATGGACCCATTGTTTTCTACACTGTGAAACAGCAACTATAAACATGCCATGGTGTCCAATGACATTCAATGCTGACTATGATAGAGGAACTTTAGTGTCCATTCGGGAAGTAAATCAGTATTTCCTCCTATCTTTGCATCACGATCACCCAATATCTCGTCCCTATACTGGAATCTACGCCAATTAACTATTCCATGGTTTCAGGACACCCCATGGTCTCCCACACCGGAAACAGTAATGATAAACATGCCATGGTGTCCAGGACAAGCAATGCTGACTATGATATTGGGAAGTCTTGTGCTGGTATCCGCCCTCACTCAGCATTGCCACCCATCCTAACATCTCAATCACTCCACCATCTCGAGTCTCCACACCGAATCACACTAACTGACCATTCCACGGTGTCCAATGGACACCACATGTCTTCCCACACTGGGAAAAAGCAACTATAAAACATGCCATGTTGTCCAATCGACAAGAAAGGCTGACTATGATAGAGGGAAGGCTTCTGCTGTCCATTCCAGGATGCAGAACTCAGCATTTCCAACCTATCTTACATCTCGATCACTCCGCCATCTCGGTCTCTATACCGGGAATTTACGCTAATTAACAAATATATTGTGTCCAATGGGCTCCCATGTCTTCCCATACTGGGAAACAGCAACTATAGAACATGCCATGGTGTCCAATGGACACGCAATGCTGACTATGATAGAGGGAAGTCTTGTGCTGTCCATTCCGGGAAGCAGCACTCAGCATTTCCCACCTGTCTTGCATCTCGATCATTCCGTCATCTCAGTCTCATTACCAGGAATCTACACTAATTAACCATTCCATGGTGTCCAATGCACACCCCATGTCTTCCCACACTGGGAAACAGCAACTATAAAACATGCTATGATTTCCAATGGACACCCTATTCTTACTATGATAGAGGGAAGTCTTCTGCTGTCCATTCCAGGATGCAGCACTCAGCATTACCCACCTATCTTACATCTCGATCACTCCGCCATCTCGGTCTCTATACCGGGAATCTACGCTAATTAACCATTCCATAGTGTCCAATGGGCACCCCATGTCTTCCCACACTGGGAAACAGCAACTATAAAACATGCCATGGTGTCCAAAGGACATGCAATGCTGACTATGATAGAGGGAAGTCTTGTGCTGTCCATTCCAGGATGCAGCACTCAGCATTTCCCAAATATCTTACATCTTGATCACTCCGCCATCACGGTCTCTGTACCGGGAATCTACACTAATTAACCATTCCATGTCTTCCCACACTGGGAAACAGCAACTATAAAACATGTCATGATGTCCAATGGACATGCAATGCTGACTATGATAGAGGGAAGTCTTGTGTAATCCATTCTGAAACGAAGCACTCAGCATTTCCCATCTATCTTACTTCACGATCATACTGCCATCTCGGTCCCTATACCTGGAATCTACACCAATCAACCATTCCACGGTGTCCAATGAAAACCACATGTCTTCCCACACTGGGAAACAGCAACTATAAAACATGCCATGGTGTCCAATGGACATGCAATCCTGACTATGATAGAGGGAAGTCTTGTCCGGTCCATTTCGGGTTGAAGCAATCAGCAGTTCCCACCTATATTACATCACGATCACTCCGCAATCTCGGTCCCTATTCCGGGCATCTACACCAATTTACCATTCCACGGTGTCCAATGGACACCCCATGTCTTCCCACACTGGGAAGCAGCAACTCTAAATCATGTCATGGTGTCCAATGGACACGCAATGCTGACTATGATAGAGGGAAGTCTTGTGCTGTCCATTCTGGGATGAAGCACTCAGCTTTCCCACCTGTCTTATATCTTGATCACTCCGCCATCTCCGTCTCTATACCGGCAATCTAAGCTAATGAACCATTCCAAGGTGTCCAATGGACAACCCATGTCTTCCCACACTGGGAAACAGCAACTATAAAACATGGAATGATGTCCAATGGACATCCTATGCTGAAAATGATAGAGGGAAGTCTTGTGCTGTCCATTCCAGGATGCAGCTCTCAGCATTTCCAACCTGTCGTACACCTCGATCACTCCGCCATCTGGGTCTCAATACCGGGAATCTACGCTAATTAACCATTCCATGGTATCCAATGGACACCCCATGTGTTCCCACACTGGGAAACAGCAACTATAAAAAATGCCGTGGTGTCCAAGGGACATGCAATGCTAACTATGATAGAGGGAAGTCTTGTGCTGTCCATCATGGCATGCAGCACTCAGCATTTCCCACCTATCTTACATCTCAATCACTCCGCCATCTCGGTCTCTATAACGGGAATCTACGAATTAACCATTCCATGGTGTCCAATGGACACACCATGTCTTCCCACACTGGGAAACAGCAACTATAAAACATGTCATGATGTCCAATGGACATGCAATGCTGACTATGATAGGGGGAAGTCTTGTGCTGTCCATTCTGGGATGCAGCACTCAGCATTTCCCATCCATCTTACATCTCGATCACTCCAAAATCTCAGACTCTATACCGGGAATCTATGATAATTAACCATTCCATGGTGTCCAATGGACACCTCATGTCTTTCCACACTGGGAAACAGCAACTATAAAACATGCCAAGGTGTCCAATGGACATGCAATGCTGACTATCATAGAGGGAAGTCTTGTGCTGTCCATTCCGGGGTGTAGCACTCAGCATTTCCCACATATCCTACATCTCGATGACTCCGCTTATCCAGTCTCTATACCGGAATCACGCTTACTCACCATTCCATGGTGCCCAATGGACACCCCATGTCTTCCCACAATTTAAATCAGCAACTATAATACATGCCAGGGTGTCCAATGGACATGCAATGCTGACTACGATAGAGGGAAGTCTTGTGCTGTCCATTCCAGGATGCAGCACTCAGCATTTCCCACCTATCTTACATCTCAATCACTCCGAAATCTCGGTCTCTATACTGGAAATCTACGCTAATTAACCATTCCATGGTGTCCAATGGACACCCCACATGTCTTCCCACACTGGGGAAACAGCAACTATAAAACATGCTATGATGCCCAATGGACACCGAATGCTGACTATGATAGATGGAAGTATTGTGCTGTCCGTTCCAGGATGCAGCACTCAGCATTTCCCACCTATCTTACATCTAGATCACTCCGCCATCTCGGTCTCTAAACTGGGAATCTACGCTAATTATCCATTCCATGGTGCCCAATGGACACCCCATGTCTTCCCACAATGCGAAACAGCAACTATAAAACATGCCAGGGTGTCCAATAGACATGCAATGCTGACTATGATAGAGGGAAGTCTTGTGCTGTCCATTCCAGGATGCAGCACTCAGCATTTCCCACCTATCTTACATCTCGATCACTCCGAAATCTCGGTCTCTATACCGGGAATCTACGCTAATTAACCATTCCATGGAGTCCAATCGACACCCCATAATTTTCCACACTAGGAAACAGCAACTATAGAACATGCCATGGTGTCCAATGGACATGCAAAGCTGACTATAATAGAGGGAAGTCTTGTGCTGTCCATTCCTGGATGCAGCAGTCTGCATTTCCCTCCTATCTTACATTCTGATCACTCAACCAGCTCGGTCTCTATACTGGGAATTTACGTTAATTAACCATTCCATGGTGTCCAACGGACACCCCATGTCTTCCCACACTAGTAAACAGCAACTATAAAACATGCCATGGTGTCCAATGGACACGCAATGCTGACTATGATAGAGGGAAGTCTTGTGCAGTCCCTTCCGGGATGAAGCACTCAGCATTTCCCACCTATCTTACATCTTGATCACTTCACCATCTCGGTCTCTATATCGGGAATCAACGCTATAAAACATGCCATGATGTCCAATGGACACCCTATGCTGACAATGATAGAGGGAAGTCTTGTGCTGTCCATTCCAGGATGCAGCTCTCAGCATTTCCCACCTGGGTTACATCTTGATCACTCCACCATCTCGGTCTCTATAGCGGGAATCTACGCAATTTAACCATGCCATGGTGTCCAATGGGCACGCCATGTCATCCCACACTGGGAAACAGCAACTATTGAACATGCCATGGTGTCCATTGTACATGCAATGCTGACTAAGATAGAGGGAAGTCTTGAGCTGTCCATTCCGGGATGCAGTACTCAGCATTGCCAACCTATCTTACATCTCAATCACTCTGCCATGTCGGTCTCTATACTGGGAATCTACGCTAATTAACCATTCCATGGTGTCCAATGTACACCCCATGTCTTCCCACACAGGGAAACAGCAACTATCAAACATGTTATGATGTCCAATGCACACCTTATGCTGACTATGATAGAGGGAGGTCTTGTGCTGTCCATTCCGGAATGCAGCACTCAGCATTTCCCACGTATCTTACATAGATACATAGATACATAGACAGTGTCCGATGGCCACGCAATGCTGACTATGACAGAGGGAACTCTTGTGCTGTCCATTCTGGGATGAAGCACTCAGCATTTCCCACCTATCTTACATATTGATCACTCTGTCATCTCGGTCTCTCTACTGGGAATCTACGCTAATTAACCATTCCATGGAGTCTAATGGACACCCCATGTCTTCCCACACTGGGAAACAGCAGCTATAAAACATGCCATGATGTCCAATGGACACCCTATGCTGACAATGATAGAGGGAAGTCTTGTGCTGTCCATTCCAGGATGCAGCTCTCAGCATTTCCCACCTGGCTTAAATCTCGATCACTCCACCATCTCGGTCTCAATAACGGGAATCTATGCTAATTAACCATTCTATGCTGTCCAATGCACACCCCATGTTTTCCCACACTGGGAAACAGCATCTATAAAACATGCCATGGTGTTCAATGGACATGCAGTGCTAACTATGATAGAGGGAAGTCTTGTGCTGTCCATCCCGGGATGCAGCACTCAGCATTTCCCACCTAACTTACATCTCTATCACACCACCATCTCGGTCAATATACCGGGAATCTTCGCTAATTAACCATTATATGATGTCCAATGGACACCCCATGTCTTCCCACACTGGGAAACAGCAACTATAAAACATGCTATGATGTCCAATGCACACCCTCCGCTGACTATGATAGAGGGAAGTCTTGTGCTGTCCGTTCCACGATGCAGCACTCAGCGTTTCCCACCTGTCTTAAATCTTGATCTCTCCACCATCACGGTCCCTATACCGGGAATCTACATAATTAACCATGCCATGGTGTCCAATGGACACCCATGTCTTCCACACTGGTAAACAGCAACTATAAAACATGCCATGGTGTCCAATGGACATGCAATGCTGACTATGATACAGGGCATTCTTGTGCGGTCCATTCTGGGATGAAGCACCCATCATTTCCCACCTATCTAACATCACGATCACTACGCCATCTCGGGCACTATACCGGGAATCTACACCAATTAACCATTTCATGGTGTCCAATGGACACCCCATGTCTTCCCACACTGGGAAACAGCAACTATAAAACATGCCATGATGTCCAATGGACACCCTATGCTGACAATGATAGAGGGAAGTCTTGTGCTGTCCATTCCAGGATGCAGCACTCAGCATTTCCCACCTGTCTTACATCTCGATCACTCTGCCATTTCAGTCTCTATACCGGGAATCTACAATAATTAACCATTCCATTGTGTCCAATGGACACCCCATGTCTTCCCACACTGGGAAACAGCAACTATAAAACATGCCATGGTGTCCAATGGACATGCAATGCTGACTATGATAGAGGGAAGACTTGTGCGGTCCCTTCCGGGATGAAGCAATCAGCATTTCCCACCTGGCTTAAATCTCGATCACTCCACCATCTCGGTCTCAATACCGGGAATCTACGCTAATTAACCATTCTATGCTGTCCAATGGACACCCCATGTTTTCCCACACTGGGAAACAGCAACTTTAAAACATGCCATGGTGTCCGATGGCCACGTAATGCTGACTATGACAGAGGGAACTCTTGTGCTGTCCATTCTGGGATGAAGCACTCAGCATTTCCCACCTATCTTACATATTGATCACTCTGTCATCTCGGTCTCTCTACTGGGAATCTACGCTAATTAACCATTCCATGGAGTCTAATGGACACCCCATGTCTTCCCACACTGGGAAACAGCAGCTATAAAACATGCCATGATGTCCAATGGACACCCTATGCTGACAATGATAGAGGGAAGTCTTGTGCTGTCCATTCCAGGATGCAGCTCTCAGCATTTCCCACCTGGCTTACATCTCGATCACTCCACCATCTCGGTCTCAATAAGGAATCTATGCTAATTAACCATTCTATGCTGTCCAATGCACACCCCATGTTTTCCCACACTGGGAAACAGCATCTATAAAACATGCCATGGTGTTCAATGGACATGCAGTGCTAACTATGATAGAGGGAAGTCTTGTGCTGTCCATCCCGGGATGCAGCACTCAGCATTTCCCACCTAACTTACATCTCTATCACACCACCATCTCGGTCAATATACCGGGAATCTTCGCTAATTAACCATTCCATGATGTCCAATGGACACCCCATGTCTTCCCACACTGGGAAACAGCAACTATAAAACATGCTATGATGTCCAATGCACACCCTACGCTGACTATGATAGAGGGAAATCTTGTGCTGTCCGTTCCACGATGCAGCACTCAGCGTTTCCCACCTGTCTTACATCTTGATCTCTCCACCATCACGGTCCCTATACCGGGAATCTACGCAATTTAACCATGCCATGGTGTCCAATGGACACCCCATGTCTTACCACACTGGTAAACAGCAACTATAAAACATGCCATGGTGTCCAATGGACATGCAATGCTGACTATGATACAGGGCATTCTTGTGCGGTCCATTCTGGGATGAAGCACCCATCATTTCCCACCTATCTAACATCACGATCACTACGCCATCTCGGGCACTATAGCGGGAATCTACACCAATTAACCATTTCATGGTGTCCAATGGACACCCCATGTCTTCCCACACTGGGAAACAGCAACTATAAAACATGCCATGATGTCCAATGGACACCCTATGCTGACAATGATAGAGGGAAGTCTTGTGCTGTCCATTCCGGGATGCAGCACTCAGCATTTCCCACCTGTCTTACATCTCGATCACTCTGCCATTTCAGTCTCAATACCGGGAATCTACAATAATTAACCATTCCATTGTGTCCAATGGACACCCCATGTCTTCCCACACTGGGAAACAGCAACTATAAAACATGCCATGGTGTCCAATGGACATGCAATGCTGACTATGATAGTGGGAAGTCTTGTGCGGTCCCTTCCGGGATGAAGCAATCAGCATTTCCCACCTGGCTTAAATCTCGATCACTCCACCATCTCGGTCTCAATACCGGGAATCTACGCTAATTAACCATTCTATGCTGTCCAATGGACACCCCATGTTTTCCCACACTGGGAAACAGCAACTTTAAAACATGCCATGGTGTCCGATGGCCACGCAATGCTGACTATGACAGAGGGAACTCTTGTGCTGTCCATTCTGGGATGAAGCACTCAGCATTTCCCACCTATCTTACATATTGATCACTCTGTCATCTCGGTCTCTCTACTGGGAATCTACGCTAATTAACCATTCCATGGAGTCTAATGGACACCCCATGTCTTCCCACACTGGGAAACAGCAGCTATAAAACATGCCATGATGTCCAATGGACACCCTATGCTGACAATGATAGAGGGAAGTCTTGTGCTGTCCATTCCAGGATGCAGCTCTCAGCATTTCCCACCTGGCTTAAATCTCGATCACTCCACCATCTCGGTCTCAATAACGGGAATCTATGCTAATTAACCATTCTATGCTGTCCAATGCACACCCCATGTTTTCCCACACTGGGAAACAGCATCTATAAAACATGCCATGGTGTTCAATGGACATGCAGTGCTAACTATGATAGAGGGAAGTCTTGTGCTGTCCATCCCGGGATGCAGCACTCAGCATTTCCCACCTATCTTACATCTCTATCACACCACCATCTCGGTCTCTATACCGAGAATCTACACTAATTAACCATTCCATGGTGTCCAATGGACACCCCGTAATTTCCCACACTAGGAAACAGCAACTATAAAACATGCCATGGTGTCCAATGGACATTCAAAGCTGACTATAATAGAGGGAAGTCTTGTGCTGTCCATTCCTGGATGCAGCTGTCAGCATTTCCCACCTATATTACATCTTGATCACTCCACCATCTCGGTCTCTATACCGGGAATCTACGCTAATTAACCATTCCATGGTGTCCAATGGACACCCCATGTCTTCCCACACTGGGAAACAGCAACTATAAAACATGCTATGATGTCCAATGCACACCCTACGCTGACTATGATAGAGGGAAGTCTTGTGCTGTCCGTTCCACGATGCAGCACTCAGCGTTTCCCACCTGTCTTACATCTTGATCTCTCCACCATCACGGTCCCTATACCGGGAATCTACGCAATTTAACCATGCCATGGTGTCCAATGGACACCCCATGTCTTACCACACTGGTAAACAGCAACTATAAAACATGCCATGGTGTCCAATGGACATGCAATGCTGACTATGATACAGGGCATTCTTGTGCGGTCCATTCTGGGATGAAGCACTCATCATTTCCCACCTATCTAACATCACGATCACTCACGCCATCTCGGGCACTATACCGGGAATCTACACCAATTAACCATTTCATGGTGTCCAATGGACACCCCATGTCTTCCCACACTGGGAAACAGCAACTATAAAACATGCCATGATGTCCAATGGACACCCTATGCTGACAATGATAGAGGGAAGTCTTGTGCTGTCCATTCCGGGATGCAGCACTCAGCATTTCCCACCTATCTTACATCTCGATCACTCCGCCATCTCGGTCTCTATACCGGGAATCTACACTAATTAACCATTCCATGGTGTCCAATGGACACCCCGTAATTTCCCACACTAGGAAACAGCAACTATAAAACATGCCATGGTGTCCAATGGACATTCAAAGCTGACTATAATAGAGGGAAGTCTTGTGCTGTCCATTCCTGGATGCAGCTGTCAGCATTTCCCACCTATATTACATCTTGATCACTCCACCATCTCGGTCTCTATACCGGGAATCTACGCTAATTAACCATTCCATGGTGTCCAATGGACACCCCATGTCTTCTAATACTGGGAAACAGCAACTATAAAACATGCCATGGTGTCCAATGGACATGCAATGCTGACTATGATAGAGGGAAGTCTTATGCAGTCCATTCCGGAATGAAGCACTCAGCATTTCCCACCTTTCTTACATCACGATCACTCCACCATCTCGGTCCCTATACCGGGAATCTACACCAATTAACCATTCCATAGTGTCCAATGGACACCCCATGTCTTCCCACACTGGGAAACAGCAACTATAAAACATGCCATGATGTCCAATGGACACCCAATGCTGACTATGATAGAGGGAAGTCTTGTGCTGTCCATTCCGGAATGCAGCACTCAGCATTTCCCACCTATCTTACATAGATACATAGATACATAGACAGTGTTGGCAGATAAGGGCCTATGGCCCACCCAGTCTGCCCATTTGAGCTTGTAAGTTCAGTTTGTTTTCCTAGAAGTCTGTTGCACCTTACCCCTGACCTCCAGAATTCCTTTATGTCTATCCCATGCATTCTTCAATCCCGTGATTGTTTCAGCCCCCACCACTTCCTCTGGCAGGGTGCTCCACTGGTCCACCACCTGTTCTGTGAAGAAATTCTTTCTCATGTTTTCTCTGAATCGTCCTCTCTCCAACTTCATCCGATGCCCTCTAGTCCTGGAACATCTTTTTCGCTTAAAAATAGTGTTTTCCTGCACCCTGTTCCTCCCTGTAAGATACTTGTATGTCTCTATCATATCCCCTCTCTCCCTCCCTCCTCTCCTCCTGGGAGTACATGTTCAGTTCCTTCAACCTGTCTTCATAGGACCTGTGTTGCAATCCATGCACCATCATTGTTGCCCTCCGCTGAACCTTCTCTACCATGTCTATGTCCTTACATAGGAATGGCCTCCAGAACTGTACACCGTACTCCAGCTGGGGCCTCACTAGTGTCACTCCGCCATCTCGGTCTCAATACCGGGAATCTACGCTAATTAACCATTCCATGGTGTCCAATGGACATCCCATGTCTTCCGACACTGGGAAACGCAACTATAAAACATGCCATGGTGTCCAATGGACTTGCAATGATGACTATGATAGAGGGAAGTATTGTGCTATCCTTTCCAGGATGCAGCACTCAGCATTTCCCACCTATCTTACATCCCGATCACTCCGCCATCTCGGTCTCTATACCGTGAATTTATGCTAATTAACCATTCCATGGTGTCCAATGGACACCCCAGGTCTTCCCACACTGGGAAACAGCAACTATAAAACATGCCATGGTGTCCAATGGACACACAATGCTGAGTATGACAGAGGGAAGTCTTGTTCTGTCCATTCCAGGATGCAGCACTCAGCATTTCCCACTTATCTTACATCTCGATCACTCCGCCATCTCGGTCTCTATACCGGGAATCTACGCTAATTAACCATTCCATGGTGTCCAATGGACACCCAAAGTTTTCCCACACTTGGAAACAGCAACTATAAAACATGCCATGATGTCCAAAGGACACCCTAAACTGACTTTGATAGAGGGAAGTCTTCTGCTGTGCGTTCCAGGATGCAGCACTCATCATTTCCCACCTGTCTTACATCTAGATCACTCCGCTATCTCAGTCTCTATACCGGGAATCTACGCCAACTAACCATTCCATGGTGTCCAATGGACATCCCATGTCTTCCCACACTGGGAAACAGCAACTATAAAACATGCTATGATGTCCAATGCACTCTCTATGCTGACTATGATAGAGGGAAGTCTTGAGCTGTCCATTCCAGGATGCAGCACTCAGCATTGCTCACCTACATTACATCTCGATCACTCCTCCATCTCGGTCTCTATACCGGGAATCTACACTAATTAACCATTCCATCGGGTCCAAAGGACACCCCATGTCTTCCCGCACTGGGAAACAGCAACTATAAAACATGCTATGATGTCCAATGGACACCCTATGCTGACTTTAATAGGGGGAAGTCCTGTGCTGTCCATTCCAGGATGCAGCTCTCAACATTTCCCACTGATTTTACATCTCGATCACTCCGCCATCTTATCTCTCTACCGGGAATCTACGCTAATTAACCATTCCATGGTGTCCAATGGACATACCATGTCTTCCCACACTGGGAAACAGCAACTATAAAACATGCTGTGATGTCCAATGCACACCCTATGGTGACTATGACTGAGGGAAGTGTTGTGCTGTCTGTTCCACGATGCAGCACTCAGCATTTCCCACCTGTTTTACATATTGATCACTCCGCTATCTCGGTCTCTAAACCGGGAAACTACTCTAATTAACCATTCCATGGTGCCCAATGGACACCCCATGTCTTCCCACATTGGAAAACAGCAACTATAAACCATGCCATGATGTCCAATGGACATGCAATGCTGACTATGATAGGGGGAAGTCTTGTGCTGTACATTCTGGGATGCAGCTCTCAGCATTTCCCGTCTATCTTACATCTCGATCACTCCACCATCTCAGTCTCTATACCGGGAATCTATGCTAATTAACCATTCCATGGTGTCTAATGGACACCCCATGTCTTTCCACAATGGGAAACAGCAACTATAAAACATGCCATGGTGTCCAATGGACATGCAATGCTAACTATGATAGATGGAAGTCATGTGTTGTCCATTCTGGGGTGCAGCACTCAGTAATTCCCACCTATCTTACATCTCGATGACTCCGCCATCTCGGTCTCTATACCGGGAATCTACGTTAATTAACCATTCCATGGTGTCCAATGGACACACCATGTCCTCCCACACTGGGAAACAGCAACTATAAAACATGCCACAGTGTCCAATGGACATGCAATGCTGACTATGATACAGGGAAGTCTTGTGCTGTCCATTCCGGAATGCAGCACTCAGCATTTCCCACCTATCTTACATCTCGATCACTCCGCCATCTCAGTCTCTATAATGGGAATCTACGTTAATTAACCATTCCAAGGTGTCCAGTGGACACCCCATGTCTTCCCACACTGGGGAAACAGCAACTATAATATGTGCTATGATGTCCAATGGACACAGAATGCTGGCTATGATAGAGGTAAGTATTCTGCTGTCCGTTCCAGGATGCAGCACTCAGCATTTCCCACCTATCTTACATCTAGATCACTACGCCATCTCGGTCTCTAAACTGGGAATCTACGCTAATTATCCATTCCATGTTGCCCAATGGACACCAAATGTCTTCCGATACTGGGAAACAGCAACTATAAAACATGCCAAGGTGTCCAATGGACATGCAAAGCTGACTATAATAGAGGGAAGTCTTGTGCTGTCCATTCCTGGATGCAGCAGTCAGCATTTCCCACCTATCTTACATCTTGATCACTCCACCATCTTGGTCTCTATACAGGGAATCTACACTAATTAACCATTCCCACACTGGGAAAGAGCAACTATAAAACATGCCATGGTGTCCAATGGACATGCAATGCTGACTATGATAGAGGGAAGTCTTGTGCTGTCCATTCCAGGATGCAGCACTCAGCATTTCCCACCTATCTTACATCTCGATCACTCCACCATCTCGGTCTCTATACCGGGAATCTACACTAATTAACCATTCCATGGTGTCCAATGGACACCCTGTAATTTCCCACACTAGGAAACAGCAACTATAAAACATGCCATGGTGTCCAATGGACATTCAAGGCTGACTATAGTAGAGGGAAGTCTTGTGCTGTCCATTCCTGGATGCAGCAGTCAGCATTTCCCACCTATCTTACATCTTGATCACTCCTCCATCTCGGTCTCTATACCGGGAATCTACGCCAACTAACCATTCCATGGTGTCCATTGGACACCCAATGTCTTCCCACACTGGGAAACAGCAACTATAAAACATGCTATGATGTCCAATGCACACCCTATGCTGACGATGATAGCGGGAAATCTTGTGCTGTCCATTCCAGGATGTAGCACTCAGCATTTCCCTCCTATCTTACGTCTCGATCACTCCACCATCTCGGTCTCTATACCGGGAATCTACGCTAATTAACCATTCCGTGGTGTCCAATGGACACCCCATGTCTTCCCACACTTGGGAAACAGCAACTATAAAACATGCTATGATGTCCGATGGACACCTTATGCTGACTATGATAGAGGGAAGTCTTGAGCTGTCCATTCCAGAATGCAGCACTCATCATTTCCCACCTATCTTACATCTCGATCACTCCGCATCTCGGTCTCTATACCGGGAATCTACGCCAATTAACCATTCCATGGTGTCCAATGGGCATCCCATGTCTTCCCACACTGGGAAACAGCAACTATAAAACATGCCATGATGTCCAAAGGACATGTCATGCTGACTATGATAGAGGGAAGTCTTGTGCTGTTCATTCCAGGATGCAGCACTCAGCATTCCCCTCCTATCTTTCATCTAAATCACTCCGCCATCTCGGTCTCTGTACTGGGAATCTACGCAAATTAACCATTCCATGGTGTCCAATGGGCACCCCGTGTCTTCCCACACTGGGAAACAGCAACTATAAAACATGACATGGTGTCCAATGGACACGTATTGCTGACTATGATGGAGGGAATTCATGTGCTGTCCATCCCAGGATCAGCACTCAGCATTTCACACCTATCTTACATCTTGATCACTACGCCATCTCGGTCTCTGTACCGGGAATCTACGCTAATTAACCATTCCATGTCTTCCCACACTGGGAAACAGCAATTATAAAACATGCCATGATGTCCAATGGACACCCTAAGCTGACTATGATAGAGGGAAGTCTTGTGCTGTCCATTCCAGGGTGCAGCAGTCAGCATTTCCCAACTATCTTACATCTCGATCACTCCGCCATCTCGGTCTCTATACCGGGAATCTACGCTAATTAAAATTCCATAGTGTCCAATGGACACCCCATGTCTTCCCACACTAGGAAACAGCAACTATAAAACATGCCATGGTGCCCAATGGACTTCCAAAGCTGACAATGATAGAAGGAAGTATTCTGCTGTCCATTCCGGGATGCAGCACTCGGCATTTCCCACTTATCTTACATCTCGATCACTCCGTCATCTCGGTCTCTATACCGGGAATTTACGCTAATTAACCATTTCATGGTGTCCATTGGACACCCGATGTCTTCCCACACTGGGAAACAGCAACTATAGAACATGCCATGGTGTCCAATGGACATGCAATGCTGACTGTGATAGAGGGAAGTCTTGTGCTGTCCATTCCGGGATGCAGCACTCAGCATTTCCCACCTATCTTTCATCTCGATCACTCTGCCATCTCGGTCTCTATACCAGGAATGTACACTAATTAACCATTCCATGGTGTCCAATGGACACCCAATGTCTTCCCACACTGGGAAAGAGCAACTACAAAACATGCCTTGATGTCCAATGGACACCCTATGCTTACTATGATAGAGGGAAGTCTTGTGCTGTCCATTCCAGGATGCAGCACTCAGCATTTCCCACCTATCTTACATCTCAATCACTCCGCCATCTCGGTCTCTATACCGGGAATCTACGCTAATTAAAAATTCCATGGTGTCCAATGGACACTCAATGTCTTCCCACACTGGGAAACAGCAACTATAAAACATGCCATGGTGTCCAATGGACTTGCAATGATGACTATGATAGAGGGAAGTATTGTGCTATCCTTTCCAGGATGCAGCACTCAGCATTTCCCACCTATCTTACATCTCGATCACTCCGCCATCTCGGTCTCCATACCGGGAATTTATGCTAATTAACCATTCCATGGTGTCCAATGGACACCCCATGTCTTCCCACACTGGGAAACAGCAACTATAAAACATGCCATGGTGTCCAATGGACACACAATGCTGACTATGACAGAGGGAAGTCTTGTTCTGTCCATTCCGGGATGCAGCACTCAGGATTTCCCATCTATCTTACATCTCGATCACTCCGCCATCTCGGTCTCTATACCGGGAATCTACACCAACTAACCATTCCATGGTGTCCAATGGACACCCCATGTCTTCCCACACTGGGAAACAGTAACTGTAAAACATGCTATGATGTCCAATGCACTCTTTATGCTGACTATGATAGAGGGAAGTCTTGAGCTGTCCATTCCAGGATGCAGCACTCAGCATTGCCCACCTACATTACATCTCGATCACTTCTCCATCTCAGTGACTATACCAGGAATCTACACTAATTAACCATTCCATCGGGTCCAATGGACACCCCATGTCTTCCCGCACAGGGAAACAGCAACTATAAAACATGCTATGATGTCCAATGGACACCCTATGCTGACTTTGATAGGGGGAAGTCCTGTGCTGCCCATTCCAGGATGCAGCTCTCAACATTTCCCACAGATCTTACATCTCGATCACTTCACCATCTCGGTCTCTATACCGGAAATCTACACCAACTAACCATTCCATGGTGTCCATTGGACACCCAATGTCTTCCCACACTGGGAAACAGCAACTATAAAACATGCTATGATGTCCAATGCACACCCTATGCTGACGATGATAGCTGGAAATCTTGTGCTGTCCATTCCAGGATACAGCACTCAGCATTTCCCTCCTATCTTACATCTCGAACACTCCGCCATCTCGGTCTCTATACCGGGAATCTACGCTAATTAACCATTCCATGGTGTCCAATGGACACCCCATGTCTTCCCACACTGGGGAAACAGCAACTATAAAACATGCTATGATGTCCGAAGGACACCTTATGCTGACTACGATAGAGGGAAGTCTTGAGCTGTCCATTCCAGAATGCAGCACTCATCATTTACCACCTATCTTACATCTCGATCACTCTGCATCTCGGTCTCTATACCGGGAATCTACGCAAATTAACAATTCCATGGTGTCCAATGTACACCCCATGTCTTCCCACACTGGGAAACAGCAACTATTAAACATGCTGTAATGTTCAATGCACTCTCTATGCTGACTATGATAGACGGAAGTCTTGTGCTGTCCATTCCAGGATGCAGCACTCAGCATTTCCCACCTATCTTACATCTCGATCACTCCGCCATCTCTGTCTCTATACCGGGAATCTACGCCAATTAACCATTCCATGGAGTCCAATGGACACTCGATGTTTTCCCACACTGGGAAACAGCAACTATGAAACATGCTATGATGTCCAATGAACACCCAACGCTGACTATGATAGAGGGAAGTCTTCTGCTGTCCATTCCAGGATGCAGCACTCAGCATTTCCCACCTGTCTTACATCTCGATCACTCTGCCATTTCAGTCTCTATACCGGGAATCTACAATAATTAACCATTCCATTGTGTCCAATGGACAACCCATGTCTTCCCACACTGGGAAACAGCAACTATAAAACATGCCATGGTGTCCAATGGACATGCAATGCTGACTATGATAGAGGGAAGTCTTGTGCGGTCCCTTCCGGGATGAAGCAATCAACATTTCCACACCTGGCTTAAACTGATAACTCCACCATCTCGGTCTCAATACTGGTTCTACGCTAATTAACCATTCTATGCTGTCCAATGGCACCCCATGTTTTCCCACACCTGGAAACAGCAACTTTAAAACATGCCATGGTGTCCGATGGCCACGCAATGCTGACTATGACAGAGGGAACTCTTGTGCTGTCCATTCTGGGATGAAGCACTCAGCATTTCCCACCTATCTTACATATTGATCACTCTGCCATCTCGGTCTCTGTAATGGGAATCTACGCTAATTAACCATTCCATGGAGTCTAATGGACACCCCATTTCTTCCCACACTGGGAAACAGCAGCTATAAAAAATGCCGCAGATGTCCAATGGACACTCTATGCTGACAATGATAGAGGGAAGTCTTGTGTAGTCCATTCCAGGATGCAGCTCTCAGGATTTCCACCTGGCTTCGTCTGATCACTCCACCATCTCGGTCCTGTCAGCGGGATCTATGCTAACTAATCATTCTATGCTGTCCAATGGACACCCCATGTTTTCCCACATTACTGGGAAACAGCAACTATAAACATGCCATGGTGTTCAATGGACGTGCAATGCTAACTATGATAGAGGAAGTCTTGTGCTGTCCATCCGGGATGCAGCACTCAGCATTCCCACCTATCTTACATCTCTATCACACCACCATCTCGGTCAATATGCGGGAATCTTCAGCTACTTATCCATTCCACTTGATGTCCAATGAGACACCCCATGTCTTCCACACTGAAACAGCAACTCATAAAACATGCTATGATGTCCAACAATTCCTACGCCTGACTATGATAGAGGGATGTCTTGTGCCTCCGGCTCCATGATGCAGCACCCAGCTGCTTTCCCACCTCTTACATCTTGATCTCTCCTCATCCTGGGTCTCTCTACCGGGAATCTATGCAATTTAACCATGCCTGGTGTCCAATGGACACCCATGTCTTCCACCACTGGTAAACAGCAACTATAAAACATGCCATGGTGTCCAATGGACATGCAATGCTGACTATGAGACAGGGCATTCTTGTGCGGTCCATTCTGGGATGAAGCACTCATCATTTCCCACTTATCTAACATCACCATCACTCCGCCATCTCGGGCACTATACCGGGAATCTACACCAATTAACCATTTCATAGTGTCCAATGGACACCCCATGTCTTCCCACACTGGGAAACAGCAACTATAAAACATGCCATGATGTCCAATGGACACCCAATGCTGACAATGATAGAGGGAAGTCTTGTGCTGTCCATTCCGGGATGCAGCACTCAGCATTTCCCACCTATCTTACATCTCGATCACTACTCCATCTCATCTCTACCGGAATCTATCGCTTAATTAACCTATTCCATGGGTGTCCAATGGATATACCATGTCTTCTCCCACACCGGGGAAACAGCGTAACTATAAAACATGCTGTGATGTCCAATGCACCCTATGGTGACTATGACAGAGGGAAGTGTTGTGCTGTCTGTTCAACGATGCAGCACTCAGCATTTCCCACCTGTCTTACATGATCACTCCGCCATCTTCGGTCTCTAAACTGAAACTACTCTAATTAACTACCATGGTGCCCAATGGACACCCCATGTCTTCACACTGAAAACAGCAACTATAAACATGCTAGATATCAATGACATGCAATGTGATATTATAGAAGTCTTGTGCTGTACATTCTGGGATGCAGCTCAGCATTTTCCATCTATCTTCCATCTGATCACTCCACTCTCAGTCTCTATACTGAATCTATGCTCATTAACCATTCATGGTGTCCAGGACACCCCATTCTTTCACAATGGGAATCAGCAGCTATAAAATATTATGGTGTCAATGGATCATAATGCTGACTCTGATAGAGGAAGTCTTGTGTTGTCCATTCTGGGGTGCAGCACTCGTATTTCCACCTATCTTACATCTCGATGACTCCGCCTATCTGGGCTCTATACCGGGAATCTACGCATCAATTCATTCCATAGTGTCCAATGGACACCCAATATATTCTCCCCACACTGGAAACAGAAACTATAAAACATGCCACAGTGTCCAATGGACATGCAATGCTGACTATGATAGAGGGAAGTCTTGTGCTGTCCATTCGGAATGCAGCACTCAGCATTTCTCCCTATCTTACATCTCGATCACTTCACCATCTCAGTCTCCTATAATAGGATCTACGCCTCTACCATTTCATGGTGTCCAATGGACACCCTATGTCTTCCCAGCCAATGGGGAAACAGCAACTATAAATATGATATGATGTCCAATGGACACGAATGCTGACTATGATAGAGGTAGTATTCTGCTGTCCGCTCCAGGATGCAGCCTCAGCATTCCACCTATCTTACATCTAGATACTCCACCATCTCGGTCTCTAAACTGGGAATCCCATAATTATCCATTCATGTGCCAAATGGACTTACCCATGTCTTCCGAGACTGGGAAACAGCAACTATAAAACATGCCATGGTGTCCAATGGACATTCAAGGCTGACTATAATAGAGGGAAGTCTTGTGGTGTCCATTCCTGGATGCAGCAGTGAGCATTTCCCACCTATCTTACATCTTGATCACTCCACCATCTCGGTCTCTATACCGGGAATCTACGCTAATTAACCATTCCCACACTGGGAAACAGCAACTATAAAACATGCCATGGTGTACAATGGACATGCAATGCTGACTATGATAGAGGGAAGTCTTGTGCAGTCCATTCCAGGATGCAGCACTCAGCATTTCCCACCTATCTTACATCTTGAACACTCCGCCATCTCGGTCTCTATACCGGGAATCTACGCTAATTAACCATTCCATGGTGTCCAATGGACACCCCATGTCTTCCCACACTGGGGAAACAGCAACTATAAAACATGCTATGATGTCCGAAGGACACCTTATGCTGACTATGATAGAGGGAAGTCTTGAGCTGTCCATTCCAGAATGCAGCACTCATCATTTCCCACCTATCTTACATCTCGATCACTCCGCATCTCGGTCTCTATACCGGGAATCTACTCAAATTAACAATTCCATGGTGTCCAATGTACACCCCATGTCTTCCCACACTGGGAAACAGCAACTATTAAACATACTGTAATGTCCAATGCACTCTCTATGCTGACTATGATAGAGGGAAGTCTTGTGCTGTCCATTCCAGGATGCAGCACTCAGCATTTCCCACCTATCTTACATCTCGATCATTCCGCCATCTCTGTCTCTATACCGGGAATCTACGCCAATTAACCATTCCATGGAGTCCAATGGACACTCGATGTTTTCCCACACTGGGAAACAGCAACTATAAAACATGCTATGATGTCCAATGATCACCCAACGCTGACTATGATAGAGGGAAGTCTTCTGCTGTCCATCCCAGGATGCAGCACTCAGCATTTCCCACCTGTCTTACATCTCGATCACTCTGCCATTTCAGTCTCTATACCGGAATCTACAATAATTAACCATTCCATTGTGTCCAATGGACAACCCATGTCTTCCCACACTGGGAAACAGCAACTATAAAACATGCCATGGTGTCCAATGGACATGCAATGCTGACTATGATAGAGGGAAGTCTTGTGCGGTCCCTTCCGGGATGAAGCAATCAACATTTCCCACCTGGCTTAAATCTCGATCACTCCACCATCTCGGTCTCAATACCGTGAATCTATGCTAATTAACCATTCTATGCTGTCCAATGGACACCCCATGTTTTCCCACACTGGGCAACAGCAACTTTAAAACATGACATGGTGTCCGATGGCCACGCAATGCTGACTATGACAGAGGGAACTCTTGTGCTGTCCATTCTGGGATGAAGCACTCAGCATTTCCCACCTATCTTACATATTGATCACTCTGCCATCTCGGTCTCTTTACTGGGAATCTACGCTAATTAACCATTCCATGCAGTCTAATGGACACCCCATGTCTTCCCACACTGGGAAACAGCAGCTATAAAACATGCCATGATGTCCAATGGACACCCTATGCTGACAATGATAGAGGGAAGTCTTGTGCTGTCCATTCCAGGATGCAGCTCTCAGGATTTCCCACCTGGCTTAAATCTCGATCACTCCACCATCTCGGTCTCAATAACGGGAATCTACGCTAATTAACCATTCCATAGTGTCTAATGGACACCCCATGTCTTCCTACACTTTGGAACAGCAACTATAAAACATGCCATGATGTCCAATGGACACCCAATGCTGACTATGATAGATGGAAGTCTTCTGCTGTCCATTCCGGAATGCAGCACTCAGCATTTCCCACCTATCTTACATAGATACATAGATACATAGACAGTGTTGACAGATAAGGGCCTATGGCCCACCCAGTCTGCCCATTTGAGCTTGTAAGTTCAGTTTGTTTTCCTAGAAGTCTGTTGCACCTTACCCCTGACCTCCAGAATTCTGGCAGGGTGTTCCACTTGTCCACCACCTGTTCTGTGAAGAAATTCTTTCTCATGTTTTCTCTGAATCGTCCTCCCTCCAACTTCATCTGATGCCCTCTAGTCCTGGAACATCTTTTTCGCTTAAAAATATTGTTTTCCTGCACCCTGTTCCTCCCTGTAAGATACTTGTATGTCTCTATCATATCCCCTCTCTCACTCCCTCCTCTCCTTCTGGGAGTACATGTTCAGTTCCTTCAATCTGTCTTCATAGGACTTGTGTTGCAATCCATGCACCATTTTTGTTGCCCTCCTCTGAACCTTCTCTACCATGTCTATGTCCTTACATAGGAATGGTCTCCAGAACTGTACATCGTACTCCAGGTGGGCCTCACTAGTGTCACTCCGCCATGTCGGTCTCTATACCAGGAAACTACGCTAATTAACCATTCCATGGTGTCCAATGGACACCCCATGTCTTCCGACACTGGGAAACAGCAACTATAAAACATGCCATGGTGTCCAATGGACTTGCAATGATGACTATGATAGAGGGAAGTATTGTGCTATCCTTTCCAGGATGCAGCACTCAGCAATTCACACCTATCTTACAACTCGATCACTCCACCATCACAGTCTCTATACCAGAAATTTGTGCTAATTAACCATTCCATGGTGTCCAATGGACACCCCATGTCTTCCCACACTGGGAAACAGCAACTATAAAACATGCCATGGTGTCCAATGGACACGCAATACTGACTATGACAGAGGGAAGTCTTGTTCTGTCCATTCCGGGATGCAGCACTCAGCATTTCCCACCTATCTTACATCTCGATCACTCCGCCATCTCGGTCTGTATACCGTGAATCTACGCTAATTAACCATTCCAAGGTGTCCAATGGACACTCAAAGTTTTCCCACACTTGGAAACAGCAACTATAAAACATGCCATGATGTCCAAAGACACCCTATATTGACTATGATAGAGGGAAGTGTTCTGCTGTGCGTTCCAGGATGCAGCACTCAGCATTTCCCACATGTCTTACATCTAGATCACTCCGCCATCTCAGTCTCTATACCTTGAATCTACGCCAACTAACCATTCCATGGTGTCCAATGGACACCCCATGTCTTCCCAAACTGGGAAACAGCAACTATAAAACATGCTATGATGTCCAATGGACACCCTATGATTACTATGATAGAGGGAAGTCTTGTGCCGCCCATTCCAAGATGCAGCTCTCGGCATTTCCCACCTATCTTACACCTCGATCACTCTGCCATCTCGGTCTCTTTACAAGGAATCTACACCAACTAACCATTCCATGGTGTCCAATGGACACCCCATGTCTTTCCAGTCTGGGAAAACGGCAACTATAAAACATGTTATGATGTCCAATGCACACCCTATGCTGACTATGATAGAGGGAAGTCTTGTGCTGTCCATTCCAGGATGTTGCACTCAGCATTTCCCTCCTATCTTACATCTCGATCACTCCGCAGTCTTGGTCTCTATACCAGGAATCTACGCTAATTAACCATTCCATGGTGTCCAATGGACACCCCATGTCTTCCCACACTGGGGAAACAGCAACTATAAAACATGCTGTGATGTCCAATGGACTCCCAATGCTGACTATGATAGAGGGAAGACTTGTGCTGTCCATTCCAGGATGCAGCACTCAGCATTTCCCACCTATCTTTCATCTCGATCACTCTGACATCTCGGTCTCTATACCGGGAATGTACACTAATTATCCATTCCATGGTGCCCAATGGACACCAAATGTCTTCCCACACTAGGAAACAGCAACTATAAAACATGCCATGATGTCCAAAGGACATTCAATGCTGACTATAATAGAGGGAAGTCTTGTGCTGTCCATTCCTGGATGCAGCAGTCAGCATTTCCCACCTATCTTACATCTTGATCACTCCACCGTCTCGGTCTCTATACCGGGAATATACGCTAATTAACTATTCCATGGTGTCCAATGGACACCCCATGTCTTCCGATACTGGGAAACAGCAACTATAAAACATGCCATGGTGTCCAATGGACATGCAATGCTGACTATGATAGAGGGAAGTCTTGTGCAGTCCTTTCCGGAATGAAGCACTCAGCATTTCCCACCTCTCTTACATCACGATCACTCCGCCATCTCGGTCCCTATACCAGGAATCAACACCACTTAACCATTTCATGGTGTCCAATGGACACCCCATGTCTTCCCACACTGGGAAACAGCAACTATAAAACATGCCATGGTTTCCAATGGACACGCAATGCTGACTATGATAGACGGAAGTCTTGTGCTGTCCATTCTGGGATGAAGCACTCAGCATTTCACACCAATCTTACATCTTGATCACTCCGCCATCTCGGTCTCTATACCGGGAATTTACTCTAATTAACCATTCCATAGTGTCTAATGGACACCCCATGTCTTCCAACACTGGGAAACAGCAACTATAAAACATGCCATGGTGTCCAATGGACTTGCAATGCTGACAATGATAGAGGAAAGTATTGTGCTGTCCTTTCCAGGATGCAGCACATAGCATTTCCCAACCATCTTACATCTCTATCACTCCGCTATCTCGGTCTCTATACCGGGAATCTACATTAATAAACCATTCCATGGTGTCCAATGGACACCCGATGTCTTCCCACACTGGGAAACAGCAACTTTAAAACATGCCAAGATGTCCAATGGGCACCCTATGCTGTCTATGACAGAGGAAAGTCTTCTGCTGTCAGTTCCAGGATGCAGCACTCAGCATTTCCCCAGCTGTCTTGCATCTCGATCACTCCGTCATCTCAGTCTCTATACCGGGAATCTACACTAATTAACCATTCCATGGTGTCCAATGGACACCCCATGTCTTCCCACACTGGGAAACAGCAACTATAAAACATGCTATGATGTCCAATGGACACCCTATGCTTACTATGTTAGAGGAAAGTCTTCTGCTGTCCATTCCAGGATGCAGCACTCAGCATTTCCCAGCTATCTTACATCTCGATCACTCCGCCATCTCGGTCTCTTTACCGGGAATCTACGATAATTAACCATTCCATGGTGTCCAATGGGCACCCCATGTCTTCCCACACTGGGAAACAGCATCTATAAAACATGTCATGGTGTCCAAAGGACATGTAATGCTGACTATGTTACAGGGAAGTCTTGTGCTGTCCATTCCAGGATGCAGCACTCAGCATTTCCCACCTATCTTACATTTCGATCACTCCGCCATCTCGGTCTCTATACCGGGAATCTACGCTAATTAACTATTCCAGGGTATCCAATGGACACCTCATGTCTTCCCACACTGGGAAACAGCAACTATAAAACATGCCATGGTGTCCAATGGACACGCATTGCTGACTATGATGGAGGGAAGTCTTGTGCTGTCCATTCCAGGATCAGCACTCAGCATTTCACACCTATCTTACATCTTGATCACTCCGCCATCTCGGTCTCTGTACCGGGAATCTATGCTAATTAACCATTCCATGTCTTCCCACACTGGGAAACAGCAATTATAAAACATGCCATGATGTCCAATGGACACCCTATGCTGACTATGATAGATGGAAGTGTTGTGCTGTCCGTTCCAGGGTGCAGCACTCAGCATTTCCCACCTATCTTACATCTCGATCACTCCGCCATCTCGGTCACTATTCCGGGAATCTTCACTAATTAAAAATTCCATGATGTCCAATGGACACCCCATGTCTTCCCACACTGGGAAACAGCAACTATAAAACATGCCATGGTGCCCAATGGACTTCCAAAGCTGACAATGATAGAAGGAAGTATTGTGCTGTCCATTCCGGGATGCAGCACTCAGCATTTCCCACCTATCTTACATCTCGATCACTCCGCCATCTCGGTCTCTATACTGGAATTTACACTAATTAACCATTCCATGGTATCCAATGGACACCCGATGTCTTCCCAGACTGAGAAACAGCAACTATGGAACATGCCATAGTGTCCAATGGACACGCAATGCTGACTATGATAGAGGGAAGTCTTGTGCTGTCCATTCTGGGATGCAACACTCAGCATTTCCCCTATCTTTCATCTGATCACTCTGCCATCTCGGTCTATACCGGGAATGTACACTAATTAACCATTCCATGGTGTCCAATGGACACCCAATGTCTTCCCACACTGGGAAACAGCAACTATAAAACATGCCATGATGTCCAAAGGACACCCTATGCTTACTATGATAGAGGGAAGTCTTCTGCTGTCCATTCCTGGATGCAGAACTCAGCATTTCCCACCTATCTTACATCTCGATCACTCTGCCATCTCGGTCTCTATAAGGGAATCTACGCTAATTAAAAATTCCATGGTGTCCAATGGACACCCCTTGTCTTCCCACACTGGGAAACAGCAACTATAAAACATGCCATGGTGCCCAATGGACTTGCAAAGCTGACAATGATAGAGGGAAGTATTGTGCTGTCTTTTCCGTGATGCAGCACTCAGAATTTCCCACCTATCTTACATCTTGATCACTCCGCCATCTCGGTCTCTGTACCGGGAATCTACACTAATTAACCATTCCATGTCTTCCTACAATGGGAAACAGCAACTATAAAACATGCCATGGTGTCCAATGGACATGCAATCCTGAATATGATAGAGGGAAGTCTTGTCCGGTCCATTCCGGGATGAAGCAATCAGCATTTCCCACCTATCTTACATCAAGATCACTCCGCCATCTCGGTCCCTATAGCGGGAATCTATGCCAATTAACCATTCCATGGTGTCCAATGGACACCCCATGTCTTCCCACACTGGGAAGCAGCAACTATAAATCATGCCAAGGTGTCCAATGGACACGCAATGCTGAGTATGATAGAGGGAAGTCTTGTGCTGTCCATTCAGGGATGAAGCACTCAGCATTTCCCACCTATCTTACCTCTTGATCACCTCTCCATCTCGTCTCTATACTGGGAATCTACGCTAATTAACCATTCCGTGGTGTCTAATGGACGACCCATGTCTTCCCACACTGGGAAACAGCAACTATAAAACATACCATGATGTCCAATGCACACCCTATGCTGACAATGATAGAGGGAAGTCTTGAGCTGTCCATTCCAGGATGCAGCTCTCAGCATTTCCCACCTGTCTTACTTCTCGATCACTCCGCCATCTGGATCTCTATACCGGTAATCTACGCTAATTTACCATTCCATGGTGTACAATGGACACCCCATGTGTTCCCACACTGGGAAACAGCAACTATAAAAAATGCCGTGGTGTCCAATGGACATGCAATGCTAACTATGATAGAGGAAAGTCTTGTGCTGTCCATCATGGGATGCAGAACTCAGCATTTCCCACCTATCTTACATCTTGATCACTCCGCCATCTCGGTCTCTATACCGGGAATCTACGCTAATTAACCATTCCATAGTGTCTAATGCACACCCCATGTCTTCCCACACTTTGGAACAGCAACTATAAAACATGCCATGATGTCCAATGGACACCCAATGCTGACTATGATAGAGGGAAGTCTTGTGCTGTCCATTCCAGAATGCAGCACTCAGCATTTCCCACCTATCTTACATAGATACATAGATACATAGACAGTGTTGGCAGATAAGGGCCTATGGCCCACCCAGTCTGCCCATTTGAGCTTGTAAGTTCAGTTTGTTTTCCTAGAAGTCTGTTGCACCTTACCCCTGACCTCCAGAATTCTGGCAGGGTGTTCCACTTGTCCACCACCTGTTCTGTGAAGAAATTCTTTCTCATGTTTTCTCTGAATCGTCCTCCCTCCAACTTCATCTGATGCCCTCTAGTCCTGGAACATTTTTTCGCTTAAAAATAGTGTTTTCCTGCTCCCTGTTCCTCCCTGTAAGATACTTGTATATCTCTATCATATCCCCTCTCTCACTCCCACCTCTCCTCCTGGGAGTACATGTTCAGTTCCTTCAATCTGTCTTCATAGGACTTGTGTTGCAATCCATGCACCATCTTTGTTGCCCTCCTCTGAACCTTCTCTACCATGTCTATGTCCTTACATAGGAATGGTCTCCAGAACAGTTCACCGTACTCCAGGTGGGGCCTCACTAATGTCACTCCGCCATCTCGGTCTCTATACCAGGAAACTACGCTAATTAACCATTCCATGGTGTCCAATGGACACCCCATGTCTTCCGACACTGGGAAACAGCAACTATAAAACATGCCATGGTGTCCAATGGACTTGCAATGATGACTATGATAGAGGGAAGTATTGTGTTATCCTTTCCAGGATGCAGCACTCAGCATTTCACACCTATCTTACATCTCGATCACTCCACCATCACGGTCTCTATACCGGAAATTTATGCTAATTAACCATTCCATGGTGTCCAATGGACACCCCATGTCTTCCCACACTGGGAAACAGCAACTATAAAACATGCCATGGTGTCCAATGGACACGCAATGCTGACTATGACAGAGGGAAGTCTTGTTCTGTCCATTCCGGGATGCAGCACTCAGCATTTCCAACCTATCTTACATCTCGATCACTCCACCATCTCGGTCTCTATACCGGGAATCTACGCTAATTAACCATTCCATGGTGTCCAATGGACACCCAAAGTTTTTCCACACTTGGAAACAGCAACTATAAAACATGCCATGATGTCCAAAGACACCCTATACTGACTATGATAGAGGGAAGTGTTCTGCTGTGTGTTCCAGGATGCAGCACTCAGCATTTCCCACCTGTCTTACATCTCGATCACTCCGCCATCTCAGTCTCTATACCTTGAATCTACGCCAACTAACCATTCCATGGTGTCCAATGGACACCCCATGTCTTCCCACACTGGGAAACAGCAACTATAAAACATGCTATGATGTCCAATGGACACCCTATGATTACTATGATAGAGGGAAGTCTTGTGCCGGCCATTCCAGGATGCAGCTCTCGGCATTTTCCACCTATCTTACACCTCGATCACTCTGCCATCTCGGTCTCTTTACCAGGAATCTAGGGCAACTAACCATTCCATGGTGTCCAATGGACACCCCATGTCTTCCCAGTCTGGGAAACAGCAACTATAAAACATGTTATGATGTCCAATGTACACCCTATGCTGACTATGATAGAGGGAAGTCTTGTGCTGTCCATTCCAGGATGTTGCACACAGCATTTCCCTCCTATCTTACATCTCGATCACTCCGCAGTCTTGGTCTCTATACCGGGAACTACGCTAATTAACCATTCCATGGTGTCCAACGGACACCCCATGTCTTCCCACACTGGGGAAACAGCAACTATAAAACATGCAGTGATGTCCAATGGACACCCAATGCTGACTATGATAGAGGGAAGACTTGTGCTGTCCATTCTGGAATGCAGCACTCAGCATTTCCCACCTATCTTACATCTCAATCACTCCGCCATGTCGGTCTCTATACCGGGAATCTATGCTAATTAACCATTATATGGTGTCCAATGTGCAACCCATGTCTTCCCATACTGGGAAACAGCAACTATAAAACATGCCATGGCGTCCAATATACTTGCAATGCTGACAATGATAGAGGAAAGTATTGTGCTGTCCATTCCAGGATGCAGCACTTAGCATTTCCAACCTATCTTACATCTCTATCACTCCACCATCTCGGTCTCTATACCAGGAATTTACTCTAATTAACCATTCCATGGTGTCCAATGGACACCCGATTTTCTCCCACACTGGGAAACAGCAACTATAGAACATGCCATGGTGTCCAATGGACACGCCATGCTGACTATGATAGAGGGAAGTCTTGTGCTGTCCATTCCGGTATGCAGCACTCAGCATTTCCCACCTATCTTTCATCTCGATCACTCCGCCATCTCAGTCTCTATACCGGGAATCTACATTAATTAACCATTCCATGGACTCCAAAGAACACCCGATGTCTTCCCACACTGGGAAACAGCAACTTTAAAACATGCCATGATGTCCAATGGGCACCCTATGCTGACTATGATAGAGGAAAGTCTTCTGCTGTCAGTTCCAGGATGCAGCACTCAGCATTTCCCACCTGTCTTGCATCTCGATCACTCCGTCATCTCAGTCTCTATACCGGGAAACTACACTAATTAACCATCCCATGGTGTCCAATGGACACCCCATGTCTTCCCACACTGAGAAACAGCAACTATAAGACATGCTATGATGTCCAATGGACACCCTTTGCTTACTATGTTAGAGAAAAGTCTTTTGCTGTCCATTCCAGGATGCAGCACTCAGCATTTCCCAGCTATCTTACACCTTGATCACTCCGCCATCTCGGTCTCTGTGCGGAATCTCATAAATTAACCATTCCATGCTGTCCAATGGGCACCCCGTGTCTTCCCACACTGGGAAACAGCAACTATAAAACATGACATGGTGTCCAATGGACACTCATTGCTGTCTATGATGGAGGGAAGTCTTGTGCTGTCCATTCCAGGATCCAGCACTCAGCATTTCACACATATCTTACATCTTGATCACTACGCCATCTCGGTCTCTGTAGCAGGAATCTACACTAATTAACCATTCCATGTCTTCCCACACTGGGAAACAGCAATTATAAAACATGCCATGATGTCCAATGGACACCCTATGCTGACTATGATAGAGGGAAGTCTTGTGCTGTCCATTCCAGGGTGCAGCACTCAGCATTTCCAACCTATCTTACATCTCGATCACTCCGCCATCTCGGTCTCTATACTGGGAATTTACGCTAATTAACCATTTCATGGTGTCCAATGGACACCCGATGTCTTCCCACACTGGGAAACAGCAACTATAGAACATGCCATGGTGTCCAATGCACATGCAATTCTGACTGTGATAGAGAAATGCTTGTGCTGTCCATTCCGGGATAGCACTCAGCATTTCCCACCTATCTTTCATCTCGATCACTCTGACATCTAGGCCTCTATACCGAATGTACCAACTATCCATTCCATGGTGCCTAATGGACACCTATAATGCTGCAAACACTGGAACAAATAACTCATGCCATGATGGCCAATGGACATTCAATGCTGACTATAATAGAGGGAAGACTTGTGCTGTCCATTCCTGGATGCAGCTGTCAGCATTTCCCACCTATCTTACATCTTGATCACTCCACCATCTCGGTCTCTATACCGGGAATATACGCTAATTAACCATTCCATGGTGTCCAATGGACACCCCATGTCTTCCGATACTGGGAAACAGCAACTATAAAACATGCCATGGTGTCCAATTGACATGCAATGCTGACTAAGATAGAGGGAAGTCTTGTGCAGTCCATTCCGGAATGAAGCACTCAGCATTTCCCACCTCTCTTACATCACGATCACTCCGCCATCTCAGTCCCTATACCAGGAATCTACACCACTTAACCATTTCATGGTGTCCAATGGACACCCTATGTCTTCACAGTCTGGGAAACAGCAACTATAAAACATGCCATGGTTTCCAATGGACACGCAATGCTGACTATGATAGAGGCCAGTCTTGTGCTGTCCATTCTGGGATGAAGCACTTAGCATTTCCCACCTATCTTACATCACGATCACTCCGCCATCTCGTTCCCTATACCGGGAATCTATACCAATTAACCATTCCATGGTGTCCAATGGACACCCCATGTCTTCCCACACTGGGAAACAGCAACTATAAAACATGCCATGGTGTCCAATGGACACGCAATGCTGACTATGATAGAGGGAAGTCTAGTGCTGTCCATTCTGGGATGAAGCACTCAGTATTTCCCAACTATCTTACATCTTGATCACTCCGCCGTCTCGGTCTCTATACCGGGAATCTACGCCAATTGACCATTCCATGGTGTCTAATGAACACCCCATGTCTTCCCACACTGGGAAACAGCAACTATAAAACATGCCATGATGTCCAATGGACACCCAATGCTGACTATGATAGAGGGAAGTCTTGTGCTGTCCATTCCGGAATGCAGCACTCAGCATTTCCCACCTATCTTACATAGATGCATAGATACATAGACAGTGTTGGCAGATAAGGGCCTATGGCCCACCCAGTCTGCCCATTTGAGCTTGTAAGTTCAGTTTGTTTTCCTAGAAATTCTGTTGCTTACCCTGACTTCAGAATTCCTTTATGGGTTTCCATGCATTCTTAAACCATGATTGTTTCAGCCCCACCACTTCCTCTGGCAGGGTGTTCCCTTGTCCTACCCGTTCTGTGAAGAAATTCTTTCTCATGTTTTCTCTAAATCGTCCTCCTCCAACTTCATCCATGCCCTCTTGTCCTGGAACATCTTTTCTCTTAAAAATAAGTGTATTCCTGCACCTGTTCCTCCCTGTAAGATACTTGTATGTCTCTATCATATCCCCTCTCTCCCTTCCTCCTCTCCTCCTGGGAGTACATGTTCAGTTCCTTCAACCTGTCTTCATAGGACTTGTGTTGCAATCCATGCACCATCTTTGTTGCCCTCCTCTGAACCTTCTCTACCATGTCTATGTCCTTACATAGGTATGGTCTCCAGAACAGTTCACCGTACTCCAGGTGGGGCCTCACTAGTGTCACTCCGCCATCTCGGTCTCTATACCGGGAATCTACCCTAATTAACCATTCCATGGTGTCCAATGGACATCCCATGTCTTCCGACACTGGGAAACAGCAACTATAAAACATGCCATGGAGTCCAATGGACTTGCAATGATGACTATGATAGAGGGAAGTATTGTGCAATCCTTTCTAGGATGCAGCACTCAGCATTTCCCCCCTATCTTACATCTCGATCACTCCGCCATCTCGGTCTCTATACCGGGAATTTATGCTAATTAACCATTCCATGGTGTCCAATGGACACCCCATGTCTTCCCTCTCTGGGAAACAGCAACTATAAAACATGCCATGGTGTCCAAAGGACACGCAATGCTGACTATGACAGAGGGAAGTCTTCTTCTGTCCATTCCGGGATGCAGCACTCAGCATTTCCCTACTATCATACATCTCGATCACTCCGCCATCTCGGTCTCTATACCGGGAATCTACGCTAATTAACAATTCCATGGTGTCCAATGGACACCCCATGTCTTCCCACACTGGGAAACAGCAACTGTAAAACATGCTATGATGTCCAATGCACTCTCTATGCTGACTATGATAGAGGGAAGTCTTGTACTGTCCATTCCAGGATGCAGCACTCAGCATTGCCCACCTACCTTACATCTCGATCACTCCTCCATCTCGGGCTCTATACCGGGAATCTACATTAATTAACCATTCCATGGGGTCCAATGGACACCCCATGTCTTCCCACACTAGGAAACAGCAACTATAAAACATGCTATGATGTCCAATGGACACCCTATGCTGACTATGATAGGGGGAAGACTTGTGCAGTCCATTCCAGGATGCAGGTCTCTACATTTCCCACCGATCTTACATCTCGATCACTCCACCATCTCTGTCTTTATACCGGGAATCTAGGCTAATTAACCATTCCATGGTGTCCATTGGACACCCAATGTCTTCCCACACCGGGAAACAGCAACTATAAAACATGCTATGATGTCCAATGCACACCCTATGCTGACGATGATAGAGGGAAATCTTGAGCTGTCCATTCCAGGATGCAGCACTCAGCATTTCCCTCCTATCTTACATCTCGGTCACTCCGCCATCTCGGTCTCTATACCGGGAATCTGCGCTAATTAACCATTCCATGGAGTCCAATGGACACCCCATGTCTTCCCAATATGGGGAAACAGCAACTATAAAACATGCTATGATGTCCGATGGACACCTTATGCTGACTATGATAGAGGGAAGTCTTGTGCTGTCCATACCAGAATGCAGCACTCATCATTTCCCACCTATCATACATCTCGATCACGGCGCCATCTCGGTCTCTATACCGGGAATCCACGCTAATTAACCATTCCATGGTGTCCAATGGACACCCCATGTCTTCCCACACTGGGAAACAGCAACTAAAAAACATGCTATGATATCCAATGTACTCTCTATGCTGACTATGATAGAGGGAAGTCTTGAGCTGTCCATTCCAGGATGCATCACTCAGCATTTCCCACCTATCCCACATCTCGATCACTCCGCCATCTCTGTCTCTTTCCCGGGAATCTACGCCAATTAACCATTCCATGGAGTCCAATGGACACTGGATGTTTTCCCACACTGGGAAACAGCAACTATAAAACATGCTATGATGTCAATGAACACTACACTGACTATGATAGAATGGACACCCCATGTATTCCCTCACAAACAGCAACTATAAACATGCTATAATGTCAATGGCACCCTATGATTACTATGATGAAGTCTTGAGCTGTCAATTCCGGGATGCAACTCAGCGACCACCTATCTTACCCGATCACTCCACTATCTAGGTCTCTATACGAGATCACGACAATAACCATTCCATTGTGTCAATGGACAATATATTCCTCACTGGAAACAGCAACTATAAACATGCTATAATGTCAATGGACACCATATGATTACTATGATATAGGGAAGTCTTGTGCTGTCCACTCCAGGATGCAGCACTCAGCATTTCCCACCTATCTTACAACTCGATCACTCTGCCATCTCGGTCTCTATAATTGGAATTAACGCTAATTAACCATTCAATGGTGTACAATGGGCACCCCATGTCTTCCCATACTGGGAAACAGTAACTATAAAACATGCCATGGTGCCCAATGGACTGGCAAAGCTGACAATGAAAGAGGGAAGTATTGTGCTGTCCATTCTGGGATGCAGCACTCAGCATTTCCCTCCTATCTTACATATCTATCACTCCGCTATCTCGGTCTCTATACCGGGAATCTACACTAATTAACCATTCCATGGTGTCCAATGGACACGATGTCTCCACAATGAAACAACAACACAAAACATGCAAGTGTCCAATGGACACTATGCTGACTGATAGAGGAGTTTGTGCTGTCCATTCAGGATGCAGAACTCAGCATTTCCCACCTATCTTACATCGATCCTCAGCATGTCAGTCTATACAGAGATCTTCACTAATTAACTATTCAGGTGTCAATGGACACCCATGTCTTCCGCACAGGAAACAGCAACTATAAAACATGCCATGGTGTCCAATGGACCGCATTGCTGACTATGATAGAGAGTCTTGTGCTGTCCATTCAGGGTCAACCTCAGCATTCCACTATCTTACATCTTGATCACTCTGCCTCGGGTCTCTGTGCGAGATTCTGCTAATGAACCATTCCATGGTGTCAATGGACAACCATATCTTCCATACTGAAACAGTAACTATAAAACATGCTATGATGTCCAATGGACACAATGCTACTATGATAGAAGTCTTCTGCAGTCCATTCAGGATGCAACACTCAGCATTTCCACCTGTCTTACACCGATCCTCCACCTCAGTCTCTATCAGAATCTACACAATGAAAATTCATGGTGTCAATCGAACCCTGTCTTCCACACTGAGAAAGCAGCAACTATAAACATGATGTGTCAATGGAGCATAATGCTGACTATAATAGGGAAGTCTTGTGCTCTCATTCCGGGATGGCTCAGCATTTCCCACCTATCATCTCGATCACTCGTAATTAGTCTCTACAAGAATCTCGCTAATTAACCATTCCATAGTGTCAATGGACACCATGTCTTCACACTGAAACAGCAACTATAAAACATGCCATGGTGTGCAATGGACCACAATGCTAACTATGATGAAATCTTGTACTATCCATTCTGAGACAACACTCAGCATTCCACCTCTTAACTATAAATCACTCCATCATCTCGGTCTCGATACAAGGAATCTCGCCAATTAACCATTCATAGTGACCAATGGACCCCATCTTCCCTACACAAACATCAACTATAAACATGCCTTGATGTCAATGGACACACAATGCTGACTATGATAGAGGAAGTCTTGTAGCCATTCCAGAATAAACACTCAGCATTTCTCCTATCTTACATCTTGATCCGCCAGCCATCTAGGTCTCTGTACAGAATCTACACTAATTAACCATTCCATGTCTTCCCACTGGTAACAACAACTATAAAACATGCCATGATGTCCAATTCACCTATACTGACATGATGAAGTCTTCTGCTGACCATTCAGGATGCAGCACTCCATTTCCCACTATCTTATCTCGATCCTCCGCCATCTCGGTCTCACACGAATCTATGCTAATGTATTCCACGGTGTCTAATGGACCCATGTCTTCCCACAGTGAAACAGCAACTATGAAACATGCTATGATGTCTAATGGGCATGCAATGCGACTATGATAGAGAGTCTTGCTGTCCATTCAGGGTGCACTCGTACTTCCACCTATCTTATCTAACTCCTCCGCCATCTCGGTTCTACATAAAGAATCTCGATAATTAACCATTCCATGGTGTAAAATGGACATGTCTTCCACAATGAAACAACAACTATAAAACTACCACGGTGTCCAATGGACGCATTGCTGACTATGATAGAGAAGACGTATGCCAATACCATTCGGGATACACACTCAGCATTTCCCACTATCTTACTCGATCCTCCACCATCTCGGTCTCTGTGCGAATCGCTAATTAACCATTCCATGGTCAATAGACACCCATGTCTTCCATACTGGAAGCAACATGTAAAAACACCATGATGTCAATAGGCATAATGCTGATATGATGAGGATGTCAACGTATGTCATTCGGGATGCAGCACTCAGCCTCCACCTATCTTACATCCCAATCACTCCGCCATCAGTCACTACACGGAATCTACTAATGAACCATTCCATGGTGTCAATGGACACCCATGTCTTCCCACACTGTGAAACAACTATAAAACATGCCATAGTGTGCAATGGACACACAATGCAGCTATGATAGAAGTCTTCTGTCCGTTCAGGATGCAGCACTCAACATTTCCTGTCTGTCTAAGTCCTCCATTCCAATTCTATACCGGGAATCTACAATAATTAACCATTCCATTGTGTCCAATGGACACCCCATCTTCCCTCACTGGGAAACAGCAACTATAAAACATGCTATGATGTCCAATGGACATCCTATGATTACTACGATAGAGGGAAGTCTTGTGCTGTCAATTCCAGGATGCAGCCTCAGCATTTCCCGCAATCTGCACGATCACTCCCATCTCAGTCTCTACACGAATCTCGCCAACTAACCTTCCATGGTGTCCAACCGAACCATGTCCCACACGCAAACAGTAGCTATAAAACATGCTATGATGTCCAATACACCCTATACTGACTATGATAGAAGTCTTGTGCTGTCCATTCAGGATGCCTCAGCATTTCCCCCTATCTTACATCTCGATCCCTCCACCATCTTGATCTCAGCACAAAGAATCTCGTAATTAACCATCCCATGGTCAATGGACACCCCATGTCTTCGCTGGAAACGCAGCTGTAAACATGCTGTGATGTCAATGGACACCCAATACTGATATGATGAGAAATCTTGTGCTGTCCATTCTGGATGCAGCACTCAGCATTCCACCTACATCTCAATCATCACCATCTCAGTCTCTATACGAGATCTGCTAATTAACCATTCCACGGTGTCCAATGTACACCCATGTCTTCCATACACGAACAGCAACCTAAAACATGCAGAATCAATGGACTTGCAATGCTAACAATGATTGCAGGAAGTATTGTGCTGTCCATTCCAGGATGCAGCACTCAACTTTCCCACCTATCTTATCTCCTCACTCCGCCATCTCGGTCTCTATACTTGAGAATTCCGCTAATTAACCATTCCATGGTGTCCAATAAACCGATTTCTCCACAGGGAAACAGCAACTATAGAACTGATGCAATGTGTCCAATGGACACGCAATGCTGACTATGGTGAGAGAAATGGACTGTCATTCAGGATCAACACACGACATTTCCACCTGTCTTGCATCCGATCCTCTCTCTCAGTCTCTATACGAGATCCCTAATTAACCATTCCACAGTGTCAATGGACACCCATATTTCCAGAAACAACAACTACAAAACATACCAGATGTCCAATGGACACGCAATGCTGACTATGATGAGGAGCTGTGCTGTCCATTCAGGTCAACATACTTTCCACTATCATCTCAATCCTCCACCATCTCAGTCACCATACAGGATATAGCTGATTAACATTCCATAATGTCAGTGAACCCATAACTTCCCACTGGAAACAACAATAAAAACATGCCACCAAGTGTGCAATGGACACAATGCTGACTATGATAGAGAAGTCTTGTGCTGTCCATTAGGAAGGCAACACTCAGAGTTCCCACTATCTTACATCTGATCCTCCACTCTAGGTCTCTATACCGGGAATCTACACTAATTAACCATTCCATGGTGTCCAGTGGACCCATGTTTTCCCACACTGAAACAGCAACTAAAAATGCTATGATGTCAATGGACACTATCCTTACTATGATAGAGTCTTGTGCTGTCCATTCCAGGATGCAGCTCTCGGTTCCACCTATCTTGTCTCGATCCTCCACCATCTGGGTCTCTATGCGGGAATCATGCTAATTAACCATTCCATAGTGTCAATGGACAATGTCTTCCACTCTGAAACAGCAACTATAAAATACATGGTGTCAAATCGACATACAATGATAACAATGATAGAGGAAGTCTTGTGCTGTTGTTCAGGATGCAGCACTAACATTTCTCACCTATCTTACATCTTGATTACTCCACCTCTAGGTCTCTGTGCCAGGAATCTACACCAGTGCCATTCATGTCTTCCCCTGGGAAACAACAACTATAAAACATGCCATGATGTCTAATTGACACTATACTGACCATGATGAAGTCTTGTGCTGTCAGTTCAGGATAACACTCAGCATTCCACCTACTTATATCTTGATCACTCGCCATCTCGATCTCTATACACAATATGCGCAATTAACCATTCCATGATGTCCAATGAAACTCATGTCTTCCCAGTGGCAAACAGCAACTGTAAACATACCATAGTGTCCAATGGACATGATACTGACTATGATAGAGAGTCTTTGCTGTCCATTCCGGATGCAGCACTCAGCAATTCCACTATCTTACATCTAGCTCCTCCACCATCTCGGTCTCTATAAAATCTACGATAATTAATCATTCCATGGTGTGGACACCCCATATATTCCCACAATGGTAAAGCAACTATAAAAACGCTATGATGTCCAATGGACACCTAGCTGACTATGATGAGGAAGTCTTCTGCTGTCCATTCAGGATGCCACTCAACATTTCCCCCTGTCTTTCATCGATAACTCTGCCATTTGGTCTCTATACTGGGAATCTACAATACTTAACCATTCCATTGTGTCCAATGGACACCCCATATATTCCCTCACTGGGAAACAGCAACTATAAAACATGCTATGATGTCCAATGGACACCCTATGATTACTATGATGGAGGGAAGTCTTGTGCTATCAATTCCAGGATGCAGGACTCAGCATTTCCCACCTATCTTACACCTCGATCACTCCACCATCTCGGTCTCTATACTGGGAATCTACGCCAACTAACCATTCCATGGTATCCAATGAACACCATGTCTTCCCAAACAGCAGCTATAAAAACGCTACGTGTCAAAAGCACATATACGAAAATGTAGAGAAATCTTGTGCTGTCATTCAGGATACTGCCTCACCACCTCCTATCTTATCTGATCCTCCGTCTTGGTCTCTATACAGAATACGCTATTAACTATTCATGCAGTCAATCGACACCCATATCTTCCACATGGAAACAGCAAGTGTAAAACATGCCTTGATGTCCAATGGCACCTAATGCTGACTATGATAGAAATCTTGTACTATCCATTCAAGATGCAGCACTCAGCATTCCACCCATCTACATCTCAATCACTCCACCATCAGTCTCTATACCGGGAATCTATGCTAATTAACCATTCCATGGTGTCGAATGTGCAGCCCATGTCTTCCCATACCGGGAAACAGCAACTATAAAACATGCCATGGTGTTTAATGGACTTGCAATGCTGAAAATAATTGAGAAATTGTATCCATTCAGGATACAACATTTCCACCTATCTTACATCGATCCTCCATCTCGGTCTCTATAGAATTTGCACTAATTAACCATTCCATGGTGTCCAATGGACACCCGATTTTCTCCACACAGAAACGCAACTATGGAACTACTATGGTGTCAATGGACATAATGCTGACTATGATGAGAAGTCTTGCTGTCCATTCCGGGATAACACTCAGCATTTCCACCTGTCATCTGATTAATCCGTCATCTCAGTCTCTATACCGGGAATCTACACTAATGCCATTCCATGGTGTCCAATGGACATCATATATCCACACCGGAAACAGCAACTATAAAACATACTATGATGTCCATGGACACCCTAACTATGATGAAATCTTCTGCTGTCCATTCCAGGATGCAGCACTCATTTCCACTATCTTACATCTAGAGCACTCAGCCATCTCAGTCTCTATACCGGAATCTCGCTAATTAACCATTCCATGGTGTCCAATGGGCACCCATGTCTTCCACTGGAAACAGCAACTATAAACATGCCATGGTGTCAAAGGACATACAATGCTGACTATGATAGAAGTCTTGTACTGTCCATTCAGGATGCAGCACTCAGCATTTCCCTTACATGATCCTCTGCCATCTAGGTCTCTGTACCAGGAATCTCGCTAAATAATTCATGTCTTCCACGAAACAACAACTATAAACATACCAAAATAATGGACACCTATGCTGACTATGATACAGGAAGTCTTGTACTGTTCCGGGATAAGCACTCAGCATTTCACCAATCTTCCATCGATCACTCCGCCATCGGTCTCATCAGGAATCTATATAACTCTATTCCATGGTGTCTAATGAACCATATCTTCCAGGGAAACAGCAACTATAAACATGCTACCATGTCAATGGACATACAATAACTATGATAGAAGTCTTGTGCTGTCCATTCAGGTGCAGCACTACTGCCCACCTATCTTACATCTCGCTCACTCCGCCATCTCGGTCTCTATACCCGGAATCTACGATAATTAACCATTCCATGGTGTAAAATGGACACCCCATGTCTTCCCACAATGGGAAACAGCAACTATAAACCATGCCATGGTGTTCAATGGACACATTGCTGACTATGATAGAGGAAGTCTTGTGCTGTCCATTCGGATACAACCACACATACTCAACCAATCTGCTAGATCACTCTGCCATCTAGGTCTGTAATAGAATCTCGCTAATTAACCATTCCATGGTGTCAATGGACACCCATGTCTTCCACTGAAACAGCAACTATAAAACATAATGGTGTGCAATGGCGCATAATTCTGACTATATACAGAGAAGTCTTGTGCTGTCCATCAGGATCCAACACTCCATTTCCCACCTATCATCTGATCATCCGCCATCTGGTTCTCTACACGAATCTCGGAATGCCATTCCATGGATCCAATGGACCTCGTGTTTTACACTGAAACAACTATAAACATATGATCCAATGGACACCCTACGCTGACTATGAGAGAAGTCTTCTTGTCCGTTCAGGATGCAGCACTCAGCATTCCACCTATCTTTCATCACGATCACTCTGCTATTTAAGTCTCTATACAGAATCTTCAATAATTACATTATTATGTCCAATGGACACCCCATATTCCTCATAGGAAACAGCAACTATAAACATGCTATATCAATGGACACTAAGTTACTATGATAGAGGGAAGTCTTGCTGTCAATTCCGGATACAACTCAGCACTCCCACCTATCTTACACCTCGATCCTCCACCTTCTGGGATCTATGCGGAATCGCAACTAACCATTCCATTGTCCAATGGACACCCATGTATGCCCTCACTGAAACAGCAACTATAAAACATGCATATGTCCAATGGACACCCTATGATTACTATGATAGAGGGAAGTCTTGTGCTGTCCATTCCAGGATGCAGCACTCAGCATTTCCCACCTATCTTACAACTCGATCACTCTGCCATCTCGGTCTCTATAAATGGAATTAACAGTAACCATTCAATAGTGTCAATGGGCACCCATGTCTTTATACTGAACGCAACTATAAAACATGCCATAGTGCCCAATGGACTGGAATGCGACAATGAAGAGAGTATTGTGATATCCATCCAGGATCAACACCAGCATTCCTCTATCTTACATCTCTATCCTCCATATCTAGGTCTATACAGGAATCACATAATTAACCATTCCATGGTGTCCAATGGACACCGATGTCTTACTGGAAACAGCAACTTTAAAACATGCCATGATGTCCAATGGACACCCTATACTGATACGATAGAGGAAGTCTTGGGCTGTCCGTTCAGGATGCAGAACTCAGCATTTCCACCTATCTTACATCTGATCACTCCGCATCTCGGTCTCTATACGGGAATCGCTAATTAACTATTCCATGATGTCCAATGGACCCATGTCTTCCACACTGAAAACAACTAAAAACATGCCATGGTGTCCAATGGACGCATTGCTGACTATGATAGAGAGTTTTGTGCTGTCCATTCCAGGGTCAGCACTCAGCATTTCCCACCTATCTTACATCTTGATCACTCTGCCATCTCGGTCTCTGTACCGGGAATCTATGCTAATTAACCATTCCATGGTGTCCAATGGACAACCCATATCTTCCCATACTGGGAAACAGTAACTATAAAACATCTGATGGCCAATGGACCAAATGCTGACTATGATAAAGAGTCTTATGTCATTCAGGATACAACACTCAGCATTTCCACATACATCTCGATCACTCAGCCATCTCAGTCTCTATACAAGGAATCTACGCAATTAAAATCCATGATGTCCAATGGACACCCAATATTCCACTGGGAAACAGCAACTATAAACATGCCATGATGTCTAATGGACATAATGCTGACTATGAGGAAGTCTTGTACTCTCCATTCAGGATGCAGCACTCAGCATTCCCTATCTTACATCTCGATCACTCCGCAAATTAGTCTCTATACCAGGAATCTCGCTAATGCCATTCCGCGCAATCAAAGGACACCCATGTCTTCCACACAGGAAACAGCAACTATAAAACATGCCACAATTGTGCAAGCACAGACAATGATGATAGAGGAAGTCTTGTGCTGTCATTCTGGGGCAACATCAGCATTCCACATCTTACGCCTGATATCCACCTCTCGGTCTCTGTACCAGGTCTACACTAATTAACCATTCATGTCTTCCCACACGGAAACAGCAACTATAAAACATGCCATGATGTCAATTCCACCCTATGCTGACTATGATAGAGAGTCTTCTGTATCCATTCAGGATACAGCACTCAGCATTCCACTATCTTACATCTGATCCTCCATATCGGTCTCTATACCAAGAATCTATGCTAATAACTATTCCATGGTGTCTAATGGACAACCATGTCTTCCCACAGTGAAAACAACCATAAGAAACATGCTATGATGTCTAATGGGCATGCAATGCAGCTATGATAGAGAAGTCTTGTGCTGTCCATTTCAGGTGCAACCTCAGTACTTCCACCTATCACACATCTGCTCCTCCATCTAGGTCTCTATATAGGAATCTCGATAATTAACCATTCCATAGTGTAAAATGGACATCCATGTCTTTACAAAGGGAAACAAAACTGTAAAACATGCCATGGTGTCCAATGGACCGCAGTACTGACTATGATAGAGAAGTCGGCCCTGTCAATTCAGGATGCAACACTCAGCTCCCACCTATCTTACCTATAAATCCTCCGCCATCTAGGTCTCACACCGAGAATCGTAATTAACCATTCCATGGTGTCCAATGAACACCCACGTCTTCCCATACTGAGAGCACGTAACTGTAAACATGCCGTGTCCAATGGGCCAATACTGACTATGATAGAGGATGTCTTGTGTCCATTCCGGATGCAGCACTCAGCCTTTCACCAATCTTACATCTCATCCTCCGCCATCTCAGTCCTATACAGAATCTCGCTAATTAACCATTCCATGGTGTGTGGACACCCCATATTTCCACACTGTGAAACGCAACATAGACATGCCACATGTGCAATGGCCACGTACTGACTATGATAGAGAAGTCTTGTGCTGTCCATTCAGGATGCAGCACTCAGCATTCCACTATCTTACATATCGATCACTCAGACATCTCAGTCTCTATGCAGGAATCTCGAAATTAACCATTCCACGGGTCAATGGACACGATGTTTCCCACTGAAAACAACTATAAACATGCTATGATGTCCAATGGCACCCTATACTGACTATGATAAAGTCTTCTGCTGTCTGTTCAGGATGCAGCACTCAGCATTTCCCTGTCTCATCTCGATCACTCTGCATTCAGTCTCTATACTGTGAATCTACTAATTAACCATTCCATTGTGTCCAATGGACACCCATATCTTCCTCATAGGTAACAATTATAGCAATATGATGTCAATGGACATCCTATGATTCTATGATACAGGAAGTCTGTGCTGTCAATTCCAGGATGAAGCACTCAGCATTCCACCAATCTTACTCGATCACTCCACCATCTCAGTCTCTATACAGAATCGCCGGCTAAACTTCCATGGTGTCAATGGACACCCCATGTCTTCACACTGAAACAGCAGCTATAACTGCTATGATGTCAATGCACTATACTGACTATGAGGAAGTCTTGTGCTGTCCATTCCAGGATGCTGCACTCAGCATTTCCCTCCTATCTTACATCTCGATCCCTCCGCCATCTTGGTCTCTGTACCGGGAATCTACACTAATTAACCATTCCATGGAGTCCAATGGACACCCCATGTCTTCCTACGCTGGGAAACAGCAGCTGTAAAACATGCTGTGATGTCCAATGGACACCCAATGCTGACTATGATAGAGGGAAATCTTGTGCTGTCCATTCTGGAATGCAGCACTCAGCATTTCCCACCTATCTTACATCTCAATCACTCCACCATCTCAGTCTCTATAGCGGGAATCTATGCTAATTAACCATTCCATGGTGTCCAATGTGCACCCCATGTCTTCCCATACTGGGAAACAGCAACTATAAAACATGCCATGGTGTCCAATGGACTTGCAATGCTGACAATGATTGAGGGAAGTATTGTGCTGTCCATTCCAGGATGCAGCACTCAGCTTTTCCCACCTATCTTACATCTCAATCACTCCACCATCTCGGTCTCTATAATGGGAATTTACGCTAATTAACCATTCCATGGTGTCCAATGGAAACCCGATTTTCTCCCACACAGGGAAACAGCAACTATGGAACATACTATGGTGTCCAATGGACACGCAATGCTGACTATGGTAGAGGGAAGTCATGTGCTGTCCATTCCGGGATGCAGCACTCGGTATTTCCCACCTGTCTTGCATCTCGATCACTCTGTCATCTCAGTCTCTATACCGGGTATCTACACTAATTAACCATTCCATGGTGTCCAATGGACACCCCATGTCTTCCCACACTGGGAAACAGCAACTATAAAACATGGTATGATGTCCAATGGACACCCTATGCTTACTATGATAGAGGGAAGTCTTCTGCTGTCCATTCCAGGATGCAGCACTCAGCATTTCCCACCTATCTTACATGTTGATCACTCCAGCATCTCGGTCTCTGTACCGGGAATCTACGCTAATTAACCATTCCATGTCTTCCCACACTGGGAAACAGCAACTATAAAACATGCCATGATGTCCAATGGACACCCTATGCTGACTATGATAGAGGGAAGTCTTGTGCTGTCCATTTCAGGATGCAGCACTCAGCATTTCCCACCTATCTTACATCTCGATCACTCCGCCATCTCGGTCTCTACACTGAACTCGTTAATTAACATTCCTTGGTGTCCAATGGACACCCATGTCTTCCACAACGAAACATAACTATAAACATATATGGTGTCCAATGGACACACATTGCTGACTATGATGGAGGGAAGTCTTGTGCTGTCCATTCCAGGATCAGCACTCAGCATTTCACACCTATCTTACATCTTGATCACTCCACCATCTCGGTCTCTGTACCATGAATCTAAGCTAATTAAATATTCCATGGTGTCCAATGGACAATCCATGTCTTCCCACACTGGGAAACAGCAACTATAAAGCATGCTATGATGTCCAATGGACACCCTATCCTTACTTTGATAGAGGGAAATTTTGTGCTGTCCATTCCAGGATGCAGCTCTCAGCATTTCCCACCTTTCTTACATCTCGATCACTCCGCCATCTCGGTCTCTGCGAAATCTCGCTAATTAACCATTCCATTGTCCAATGGACACCCCATGTCTTCCACACTGAAAACAGCAACTACAAAACATGCCAAGGTGTCCAATCGACATGCAATGCTGACTATGATAGAGGGAAGTCTTGTGCTGTCCATTCCAGGATGCAGCACTCAGCATTTCCCACCTATCTTACATCTCGATCACTCTGCCATCTCAGTCTCTATACCTGGAATTTATGCTAATTAACCATTCAATGGTGTCCAATGGGCACCCCATGTCTTCCCATACTGGGAAACAGCAACTATAAAACATGCCATGGTGCCCAATGGACTTGCAATGCTGACAATTATAGAGGGAAGTATTGTGCTGTCCATTCCGGGATGCAGCACTCAGCATTTCCCTCCTATCTTACATCTCGATCTCTCCGCTATCTCGGTCTCTATACATGGAATCTACACTAATTAACCATTCCATGGTGTCCAATGGACACCCGATGTCTTCCCACACTGGGAAACAGCAACTTTAAAACATGCCATGATGTCCAATGGACACCCTATGCTGACGATGATAGTGGAAAGTCTTCTGCTGTCCATTCCAGGATGCAGCACTCAGCATTTCCCACCTGTCATGCATCTCGATCACTTCATCATCTCAGTCTCTATACCGGGAATCTACACTAATTAACCATTCCATGGTGTACAATGGACACCCCATGACTTCCCACACGGGGAAACTGCAACTATAAAACATGCCATGATGTCCAATGGACACCCTATGCTGACTATGATAGAGGGAAGTCTTGTGCTGTCCATTCCAGGATGCAGAACTCAGCATTTCCCAACTATCTTACATCTCGATCACTCCGCCATCTCGGTCTCTATACCGGGAATCTTCGCTAATTAACCATTCCATGGTGTCCAATGGACACCCCATGTCTTCCCACAGTGGGAAACAGCAACTATAAAACATGCCATGGTGTCCAATTGACATGCAACGCTGACTATGATAGAGGGAAGTCTTGTGCTGTCCATTCCAGGAACTAGCACTCAGCTTTTCTCTACCATCTTACATCTTGATCCTCCATGTCTCGGGGTCTCTGTGACAGGAATCTACACTAATTAACCATTCCATGTCTTCCCACACTGGGAAACAGCAACTATAAAACATGCCATGATGTCCAATTGACACTCTATGCTGACTATGATTGAGGGAAGTTTTGTGCTGTCCATTCCAGGATGCTGCACTCAGCATTTCCCACCTATCTTACATCTCGATCACTCCACCATCTCGGTCTCTATACCGGGAATCTATGCTAATTAACTATTCCGTGGTGTCTAATGGACACCCCATGTCTTCCCACACTTGGAAACAGCAACTATGAAACATGCTATGATGTCCAATGGACATGCAATGCTGACTATGATAGAGGAAAGTCTTGTGCTGTCCATTCCGGGGTGCAGCACTCAGTACTTCCCACCTATGTTACATCTCGATCACTCCACCATCTCGGTCTCTATACGGGAATCTTCGCTAATTAACCATTCCATGGTGTCCAATGGACACCCCATGTCTTCCCACAGTGGGAAACAGCAACTATAAAACATGCCATGGTGTCCAATTGACATGCAACGCTGACTATGATAGAGGGAAGTCTTGTGCTGTCCATTCCAGGATGCAGCACTCAGCATTTCTCACCTATCTTACATCTTGATGGCTCCGCCATCTCGGTCTCTGTACCATTAATCTACACTAATTAACCATTCCATGTCTTCCCACACTGGGAAACAGCAACTTTAAAACATGCCATGATGTCCAATTGACACCCTATGCTGACTATGATAGAGGGAAGTTTTGTGCTGTCCGTTCCAGGATACAGCACTCAACATTTCCCACCTATCTTACATCTCAATCACTCCTCCATCTCGGTCTCTATACCGGGAATCTATGCTAATTAACTATTCCGTGGTGTCTAATGGACACCCCATGTCTTCCCACACTTGGAAACAGCAACTATGAAACATGCTATGATGTCCAATGGACATGCAATGCTGACTATGATAGAGGGAAGTCTTGTGCTGTCCATTCCGGGGTGCAGCACTCAGTACTTCCCACCTATCTTACATCTCGCTCTCTCCACCATCTCGGTTTCTATACCGGGAATCTACGATAATTAACCATTCCATGGTGTCCAATGGACACCCCATGTTTTCCCACACTGGGAAACAGCAACTATAAAACATGCCATGGTGTCCAATGGACACGCATTGCTGACTATGATAGAGGGAAGTCTTGTGCTGTCCATTCCGGGATGCAGCACTCAGCATTTCCCACCTATCTTACTTCTCGATCACTCCGCCATCTCGGTCTCTGTACCGGGAATCTACGCTAATTAACCATTCCATGGTGTTCAGTGGACACCCCATGTCTTCCCATACTGGGAAGCAGCAACTATAAAACATGCCATGATGTCCAATGGACATGCAATGCTGACTATGATAGAAGGAGGTCTTGTGCTGTCCATTCTGGGATGCAGCACTCAGCCTTTCCCACCTATCTTACATCTCGATCACTCCGCCAACTTAGTCTCTATACCGGGAATCTACGCTAATTAACCATTCCATGGTGTCCAATAGACACCCCATGTCTTCCCACACTGGGAAACAGCAACTATAAAACATGCCATGGTGTGCAATGGACACGCAATGCTGACTATGATTGAGGGAAGTCTTGTGCTGTCCATTCTGGGATGCAGCACTCAGCATTTCCCACCTATCTTACTTCTCGATCACTCCGCCATCTCGGTCTCTATACCGGGAATCTACGCCAATTAACCATTCCATGGTGTCCAATGGACACCCATGTCTTCCCATGCTGGGGAACATCAACTATAAAACATGCCTTGATGTCCAATGGACACGCAATGCTGACTATGATAGAGGGAAGTCTTGTGCTGTCCATTCCGGGATGCAGCACTCAGCATTTCCCACCTATCTTACATCTCGATCACTCCTCCATCTCGGTCTCTATACTGGGAATCTACACCAATTAACCATTCCATGGTGTCCAATGGACACCTCATGTCTTCCCATACTGGGAAACAGCAACTATAAAACATGCCATGGTGTCCAAAGAACATGCAATGCTGACTAAGGTAGAGGGAAGTCTTGTGCTGTCCATTCCGGGATGCAGCAGTCAGCATTTCCCACCTATCTTACATCTCGATCACTCCGCCATCTCGGTCTCTATACCTGGAATCTATGCTAATTAACTATGCCATGGTGTCCAATGGACACCCCATGTCTTCCCATACTGGGAAACAGCAACTATAAAACATGCCATTATGTCTAATGGACACGCAATGCCGACTATGATAGAGGGAAGTCTTGTGCTGTCCATTCTGAGTTGCAGCACTCAGCATTTCACACCTATCTTACATCTAGATCACTCCGCCATCTCGGTCTCTGTACCGGGAATCTATGCTAATTAACCATTCCATGGTGTCCAATGGACACCCCATGTCTTCCCATACTGGGAAGCAGCAACTATAAAACATGCGTTGATGTCCAATGGACACACAATGCTGACTATGTTAGAGGGAAGTCTTGTGCTGTCCTTTCCGGGATGCAGCACTCAGCATTTCCGGCCTATCTTACATCTCGAGCACTCCGCCATCTTGGTCTCTATACCCATAATATTAACCATTCCATGGTGTCAATGGACCATGTCTTCCCATACTGGGAAACAGCAACTATAAAACATGCCATGATGTCCAATTGATATCTTTTGCTGACTATGATAGGGGGAAGTCTGGTGCTGTCCATTCTGGGATGCAGCACTCAGCATTTCCCACCTATTCTACATCTCGATCACTCCGCCATCTCGGTCTCTATACCGGGAATTTACGCCTGTCAATCGATTTACTAATCTGTGTCACTATCGCTTGTATTCGGTGATCCGGATATCCCGTATTTCATCTTTGAATGGTATTTGGAGAAGCATTTATCTACACATGGGCCCTTGCCGCAATGTGCACACCAGTAGGTCGATTCCTTATGCTTCCCTTTCTTTGTGAACACCACACATCTTCAAGTAGGGTACAGCTTCTTTGGTGTTCTTGGTATTTTTGATGGGAAGTGCTTTCCTTGCAGTCGTTGGCATGGATCCAATTTTGTCGATTGCTGTTTTTGGCTGTGCTGTGGAAGATCATCTATTTTTTTGCTTGTCATTACAAGTTCTTTAATTACAGTTCATTGGAATTCCAAATGCGTCATCTTCTTTCTTTCTGGGGAAAATTTCTTGTACATTATGTACCCCTGAAGTAACATAACATTCAGTAAATAAAAGAACTCCTTCTGCCATACCTTCTTGCATCGCCGGTTAAAATTGTAATACCATGCCAGCTGGTCATTTTTGTCGACTCCACCCATGTATCTGTTGTAGTCCAGTATACATTTGGTTTTTTTGATCGAATCCCCAGTCTTCCAATCCTTTCTTCCGGTATCTACAAATTCAGTACTTGATGTTGTTGACAGCATGTATATGTCCCTCTTGTCTCTCCACTTCATACAGAGCATTGGTGTCTTCCTAAATGTAACCTTTTCTTTCATCTTCAGCTTTATGTCTTTTATTTTGGGAGGCATTCCCTTGCGGTTGTGCATAACAGTTCCAGTCGCACCAACTCCAGATAAAAATAGATCTGTGTAGAGTTGAGGTCCAGTGTAGTATCTGTCTGTGTAAATCCTGTAGTCTTTCCCTCACAGTTCTTCTCTAACAAGATCAAAACAAACTCTGTATGTATGTCCTTTGCTCTGTTCATATCGACTTGCCTGTATAGAATTATGATTGCATATGTATCCCGAGTTTGATTCACATAAGGTGTACACCTTGATTCCATACTTCACTGTTTTTGTGGATTAAATGTTCTGTAACTCAGATTTCCCTTCCACAGACATATACCTTCATCAAGGGAGAGGTTCCGGTCGGGAAGATAGGTTTCTCGTGATCTCTTCAGGAATCGCTCATGTATCTCCATAATGTGAAATAGTTGATCAAATCCCTCCATCACTCTAGTTCCAATTCGAGTTGTCAGCCATGTGGAGAAAAGAAAAAATCAGGTTGAATCGGTTCCTTGCCATCACACTGCCCCAGAATGGTGTGTGAGGTGACTTCATCAATCCCCAGTATTCATCTTTACTGCTCTTCTCTACCAGTCCATTACAATGTATAGTAAAAAAACTCTTCAGTTCTTCTTTGTCAGTCATCTTCCAAGCCCTGATCCTTGAATGTGGTGGCAACTCATCAGTGGATGTGCCAGAAAGAAATCATCGGCATATCTATTTGTTTCCCTTGCAATAGCTCCAAATCTTCATCCGTCAGGCAAAACAGTTAGACAAATCCAAGTGGACTTTCTGGGACTGGAACTTGGAGACCTGAAGTTGCAGTGAATAGGTGTCCATTGTCACTTGTTGTTGTCACCTCTTCCCATTCGTCTTCTCTTGTAATGCTTTGTTCTGCTGATGACCGAGCCCTTTTACCATGAGACTTCTTGGGTATTGCACCTACTGATGTTGTGGGGGTCTCTTCATGATCTTCCTGCTCCACATCCGGCATGTAATCTTGATCAGTAACTTCTTCATCTTCAGAAGACTCATTCCGCACTCCACCATATCCACATTGTACAATCTTTCTTCAACATCCTCTTCACTATCGATTCAAGAAATCGGACTGCTACACATCTGGATCTGCCTAAGACATCCAAGCATGATCATTTTTGCCATGATGATTATTCTGTAAGGTGTAGACAAAAATAAACCAAAAAAAAACACTCATCATCATTGCACGTTATCTTTGTTGGGCGATTCTAACAATAATATGAAAAATGAAACCCTATGAACTACCAGTTTGGCTCAATAAACCGTACTCCCCAACTCCCACTGATTTACATTTTCAAAGCGTACCACAAAATATTCTATGTTCTGTCGAATTATATCAAAATATGCAAGGAATCAACCTGAAAGACAAAAAAAATTAGTTATATTTGAGAGTTAACATGTAATATCTTTAATGGACTACTCAAGCTCATTTTTCACATACGGAAGACACAGTGATATGATAATAGAAACATCCCATCCACGTATCAGGTGCAACATCAAGTTAAGCATTCCCTACTATACAATGTCACCCCAATATATCACTATAGGTTTATATTGGATAACATCAGTCTGCATTTTACCACCCTCAGTGGTGATAATTCCTCCTGATGTTGCCTGGTTATAAACAAATATTATTTTCCTTACTACACTGACCTAAGGAACATGATTGCTGCACATATGAATGCGGTGCTTAGCATCGGCTGACATGAAAAGCCAAGTAGAATATCAGATTTGCAAGGTAAATGACTATGGGTTTATGACCGGATAACATCAGTCAGCATTTTACTACCCTGTAGGTATGCGTTAATGCCTCCTGATGTTACTGGTTATAAATAAATAGTGTATTTCCTTACTACTCAGAAAATCACCAAATTAGAAACCTTTCTTGTTTTGAAATTGCAACTTTAATTAACCATACAATATGCAGTATCACAACATAGGAAGAACTTCACATATCTCAAGTTAGGATCAACAATTCACAGTACAGCTGATATCATCAAAGTCAAACATTCAAAAGTGTCTATGTATGCAGTGAACTGATAATTGTAAAATTAACCATTGTTCTCTTCTGATTTTCGGGTGCTGTCCCAATGAAGATGATGCACGAAAAACTCTAAGGGATCAAGTCAGGATAAGTGTTATTAAATTGACCTTAAACATTTGCAAGAACACATCATACATGTTAATTCAGTGATAAAATCAACAAATTGTATGTCTTATTAATAAAGCATATACATCCAAAGTATTATTAATAGTTTGTGAATTCAGTTCTCAGTTCTTCTGATTACATTTGTTTTATATCATGTCATATTACTAACAGTATATTACATAAACAAATAACTGCTGTACAAGTAGAAGTGAGAGTGAAAATATGTATTATTATATATTATCTTTTAAATGATGAACTGATTTTATCAGCAGCATCCATTGAAGCACCAGATGGTGCAACCTATGTGGTGACGAACACTTTCATAGCATAACATTTCTCACGCTGCCTGGGAACTGAGTGAATATGTAAGCAATAATACTCAACAGGGTGGGCGGTATTGTGCTATACTGGACTGTCCAGGGGCGTAATGAGGCCCGATGCTGCAGGCAGAGGGCGTTATAGCCCCTGGAAGGTCCGGTATAGCACAATACCACTCACCCTGGAGGGTATTATTGTACTTAGAAAATGGGCACAGTAGAACAATATTAATTTTATAACAAAATTGTTAACTAAATAATTAGTTTAATATGACTTTTGTAATAAAATAGTTCCTGTACATGGATTTAACTGGTCATCTTGGTTAACCCCCAACACACAGACACACACATGAGTTACTTCATTTGTTGAGAAATATGATTTCTATTAAACAGAGGAAGCACTGGTGTATGGCAAGCAGCAGTACTGTGTTGGGCTGCTATGGAGAAGGGACTTAGGATGCATAGGCAGAGGAATCACCTGTAGAAAACAGGAAGTTAGTATCCCTCTGTACAGACAGTTGGTTGTACCCCATCTGGAGTACTGTGTGAAGTTCTGGAGACAATGTCTCTGCAAGGACATAAACAGGATGGAGGCTGTCAGTTATGACCAGTGTAATTCAACCACTGAACTGGTGTCACCCTTCTACCAGGCACCACCCAGGTTAAGCATTATTTGGTGTCAATGGCCACAACAAGCCCTCCCATATCAGGCCCCACACAAAAGCATTCCCAGGACACTAATGGCCCCCACCAACCATTCCATATCAGGCGCTACCAACAAAGCACATTCCCTATTGTCAGTGGTTTCCCAACTCCATCCCATGTCAGGTGTCACCACAGAGTGAATACTTAACCTGATGTCCTCTGAAATGGTAGGTAATTTGTAGTCCACTGAACAACATGGAATACATTTTAGGTGGTGGTGGCTGACATGTGAGGGATTGCTGTGGGTCATTTTACACCACTGGATGCTTAACATGTTGTGGTGCCTTATATGGGAGTGAATTATGGTCCATTTAAGAAAACTTGATCTTTTTTTTTTTGGTGGTGTGGCCTGGTATGGGAGGGCCCATTGTACACCAGGGAACACTTAACATGTTGTAGCACCTTATATGGGAGGGAATTGTGGTTCCATTGAACAACCTGGTGTGCACTTTTGGTGATGTGGCCTGATATGGGAGGGCTTGTGGGGGCCACTGGACACCATAGGATGCTTACATTGTTTTGACATCTGCTTGGCATCTGGAAATACTAACTTCTCATGCCTTAAATCACTCACACTCACTACAGTGTTGAAACTTAGTGGGCCGGGTTTTTCCTTTTTTATTTCTTTAGCCATCCTAACCACTTAGCATTTAGCAGCTTTAAAGACAGGCAAGACCCCCCCAATCGGTTACCAACTGTGTTACAGGCTGTTTGAAAAACAAGTCAAAAATACTTTTTAAACCGGTGAGGACTGGTACCTCACACTGAGAAAAGCAGTCCACTGTTCTGGATACCATCTCTTGCCAGCAATGCACTCCACCCAGCTACCACTCTCTGTCCTGCTAGTTCCCCAACTCCTCTGTCTGAGGAAGCGGACTGTACACCACCCATTTAGAGACCTATTCTTAGAATCCTGGATTTGCATCAAAAGTGACTCTGTGCTACCTCCTCCTCTTCCTCCATTACACCTCATATACCATGACCAACCCATCGAAAAGGATACCCAATTTTCCAATTGTCACTCAAATCCCTTCAAAACCAGGCACTGCATGAAAGTACAGTTACGTAAGAACTTACCGTAGCAGTATATCTTCAAGAGAGGCTCTTGCAGTAGGTAATTACATACAGGACTGATGCGGGCAGGCAGTAGGATCCCATGGAAAAATTTCTAGCTAGCTGTCCCTGGTGAGGGACCACCCCCACGTCAGGTGACCGGCATCAGGAGACGTCGGTATAAAGGGGTGGTCCCTGATGCCCACCTTCCAGTTCTTCCCGCGACGGGTCAGAAACATCCAAACTGTAGTGTTTAGCAAAGGTATTGATGGAATTTCAAGTGGCGGCAGCACAGATGTCTGCCGCAGACACACTTTTGAAACAAGCTGCTGAGGCAGCTACTCCTCTGGTGGAGTGGATTCTTACTTGACCCGGGAGTACTGATGGGTGGCCTCAGATAGAGGACCCCTCTGAGAAAGGTCTTAGAGACCTCCAATTGAGCGGAAGTTTTGTCTGCGAAGGGAACATGATAGGCCGAGATGGCCACCATGTGTACCTTCAGAGAGGAATGAATGAGATCCAGGTCAAACCTTCAAGTCTTCCGTCGAGGAACGGTCCCCTGGAGGGGACGTTACCTGTGTCACGGCGGCTCCTGAGGGAGACACGGTAGAGGAGCCCTTGTCCCAGTGCCTCTCCTTATCCTTCTTATGATGGCCTTTGGGGGCAGTGGACACCTGACTCGGTTTTTTGAGCTCCTTTTACATTGAACTCATCTTCTTCTTCTTCTTCTTCAGAATATGGGCTTCCAGGGATTGCTGCCGCCTTTTCCGGGTAGCTGCATTGAAGCTGAGGCAGTGCTGGCATTTCTCGACTGGGCGATCGGGGCCTAGGCAGAACAGGCACAGGGAATGTCCATCCTTGTGTGGTAGTTGGGCGCCCCACGAATCGCACTTATTTTTGTGCTCAGAGGGTGTAGGGGACAACATCCACTGATGATGGTACCTGATGTTAGTCGAAAAAAACAAAGTATTTCAGTAGAAAAGACGAAGATTGGGCCAATGAAGCACGGACTTTTCTGCAAGGCACTGCACAAGCTAACATCAGGAAAGAACTGGAAGGTGGATGTCAGGGACCGCCCCTTTATACCTACGTCTCCTGATGCCGGTCACCTGACGTGGTGGCGGTCCCTCGCCAGGGACTGCTAGGTAGAAATTTTTCCGTGGGGTCCTGTCGCCTGCCAGCGTCAGTCCTATAAGTAATTACCTACTGCAAGAGCCCTCTCGAAGTAAGATCTGGGATTATAGGACACATATCCCATGCAACCCCTCCCATACCAGACACAACCAAGTAATATGTGGAGAGCGTCTTACCAGGATACTGTGGAGTCAGAAGCAGGAATCTTGAAGGGACGATGTCCATCAGTACTGAAAAATAAAATACAGGAATGGAGTCACAAAGGATCCGTAGTTCTTAATAAATTATTAATATATGACATGTTCACAATAGAGCAATACTTATCTGATGGTGAAGGAGTCCTCGTCCATTCAGGCATGTGAAAGAGAAACAACAATAGGTTAATATGAAAAAGATACAGTAATGAGATAAGAAACCGATAGTGGATAGATACTGCTGATGCATCGGACTACATTAGAGTGTAATGGTGCATACTGTTAAAGCAGTATTATAATAATAATATTAATAGTGACATAAAGGAATAAAATTAGTTAACAGATAGAAGAAAATTTGTTTTTAGTAAAGATGATTAGAAAGACCAGTGCTCTCTGCCTAGATGGCCAATTTTCAAGTGACTGTAGTATCCCGGTTGGGATCGGTGATATTCCTTTTTGGTTCACTGGCCCATTGTTGCCTGGGCAATCAGTTAAGTTCATTCACTGGCCCTTTTAATGGAATTCCTTCTTTGCACCTCTTCTGTAAATGAAGCATCTAGTTCACTTCATCCGCCAAATTGGCACAACATGCACCTTGGTAACATGCGCTATCACAAATTTTCACTTAGACCATCAAATTGGCACAACATGCACTTTGGTAACATGTGCTATCATGAATTTTCCATGCGACTGACAAATTGGCACAACATGCACCTTGATAACATGCACTATCACAAATGTTCCATGCAACTGACAAATTGGCACAACATGCACCTTGATAACATGCGCTATCACAAATGTTCCATGCGACTGACAAATTGGCACAACATGCACCTTGATAACATTCGCTATCATGAATTTTCACTTAGACCATCAAATTGGCACATGCAACTTGATAACATGCAACTGTCAAATTGGCACAACATGCACCTTCTAACTTAAGTCATACTAGGACAAAGGTTTTGGATTTCAAAAATGCTGACTTTGCTGAAATGGGGAGAGGTATCAAAAGAGCTCTGGAGAGAATGAGGGCAGGAGGGGGAGTGGAAGAACAGTGTAAGCACCTAAATGAAGCCTTAATGGAAGTAACAAACCAGTGCATCAGATTGGTATTCAAAGGCAAGAGAATAAGAAAGTTACTACGGTTCTCCACTCCACATACTCCTAATCTGAATACATTCCCCCTAGTTGACCCTCTTCAGTGCTGTCACTTGCCCCCTTCTGACCCCTCTTCCTGCCACTGGACCCCCACCCAGACCAATAGCCAAGCCCTAAATCTTCGTCCCCTAACTCGACCACCCTAAATTCATGTTGCCCCACCCCTTTACTAACCAGGATGGAGAAGTGGCGGCGGAGGATAAGAGACAACACAAGTAGGAGAGAGGGGTTTGGAGAAGGACATCACAGAGATAGGAAACAGGACAAGGCAGGAGCGGGAAAGTGGGGGGACGGACCGATGCCGAAGCAAACAAAATGAGCAACAAGTGAGCTGGGAAGCAGCAGAAGGGGGCGATCCACGGAGGAGTGGGGACTGGGGACATAGACTCTACATCCAGGACCTGATACAGCACTGGGGTCAAAGGCAAAGACCGGTCAATAGGTCCAGGTTGTAAGACTGTCATCGGGACATCCAGCGTCCCACCCAAAATGGGAGTTCAGGAAGCACTTCTTCACAGATAGGGTGGTGGACACTTGGAATGCACTGCCATGAGCTCAGGCTCCGCAACTGTGCAGGCAGGGGTAGTGACACTCAGGGTAGCACCATCTAGTGGTTAAAGAAATAACCCCCCGACATCTGGAAGGGAAACGTCTTGACGGATCTTCCCTGAGACATGGATGGTAGCAATAGAAGAACTGCTTGGGGAAAGGGACCTAGGGAGACCTCAGCAGTTGGAGTCTGCTCTCAGGTCTGAAATCAACTCTGGCCGAGCCCCATGTCACCAAGACTGAATTAAAGTCTTGCAATCCAGATCCACCAAAGGAGGGGGAGGGGGTGGTGGGGTTGGTAGAGGCTAAAGGGTGGTGGGGGAGAGAAGGAATCATCAGTGGGGGGGAGTATCTCTGAAACACTGGGTACAGGGAGTAGGGGCTAAACCACGTGTAGAACTGCCCAAAATGACTCAGCCATGCAGTGGTCCCCAGGAAACCCCTGTGGGTAGTGCGGGATAGTTCGGGGTCTGAAATACATCCCTATCATCAGATACAGCAGTGAGGGAATCCACGTCAGACCCGCCATTGTATAGATTGGCTGGGAGTCCGTGTAGGGACAGCCCATGAAGGTGCCGGCATATGAGCAGAACAAAGGGCCTTGGAGCTGGGACCTGATCCGGTGTCTGGGCCAAAGGCAAAGGCCGGTCAACAGGTCCAGGTTGTGAGACTGTCATCAGGACATCTGGCATCGGGACAAGTGACTGATTCCCGCCCGAAGGGGGAGAAAGAGCATCCACGTTAAGGCCTGCAGGCTGAGAAGGGGCCTCCATCTCCTTGACCCCAAGAGGGGAATGCAGAGTTTACCCCATAGACCCAGCAACAATGAGGGGTGCACCACAGTTTTAGCTGGAGGTACCAGCCGGAGATGTGGAGGAAGAGGTGGGAGAAGGGCCTTCTCCCTCTGGTCCAGTCATACGTCCAGCGAGGCATCGATAGGCCCCGATGGGGGGAACCACAGCAGTGCTACCATCACCGATGGCTGTCTTGGCAGGTGGAGGCAGGCGGGGGAGGAGCCACTGACCACCTTGCACTCCAGCTCATTGAAAGACAGGGAAGAGAGAGAGAGGAGGGACATGATTGGGAGCTTCAAGTGCTTGAAAGGGATAAATAAGGTGATGGCGGGAAAGAACTGAATGACTGGCGAGGGACTGGCCCCTTTATAGTCAAGCTGACGTCACATCACCCGACGATGGGGCACGGCCCCTGCTGACAACTGCAAGCTACAAGTTTGCCGTGCAGTTCTGATGCCAGGAGATGCAGACCTATACGTGAAGACCTACTGCAGGAACCCTCTCGAAGTAAGATCAGTTGTTTTCTGTCCTTTCTATGGTCCTTAGTGCTTGTCATGTACCAGGTAAGAGATCTCTTGACATCCAGTCTCTCTCTCTACCCCCCCCCGGATTGTGCAAGTCAAATATGTTTTTTTAATCAGCCTGCCATTGCCTGGCCTTTACACAAAAACCCACATTTAGTGCTAGAATACACTTTACTTGTGATTTATGTGACAGTAAAATATATATGTACCTTATTCTTATGTTATATATGTGCCTGAACCAAGATGTATGTTAACCCTGTATATGCCTGATGATCATTTTTTTGTCCCATTGTAGCCCTCCTGGGACGCATTTGAAAATAGGCACTTGGTTGTCAAGTATGCGCACCCGGTAAACAAAGGCAAATAAATAAGTTAAGCATTTCCTCGTGTACAATTTCATTACACACCCCTTTCCATACCAGACCCTACCACTAATTTCTGTCACTGTAAAAATGTATCTTTTCCATCCAATAGTCTGTCTCTCTCTCTCCCCCGTCTGAACAAGTCAAATATTTATTTTAGCAGTCTGCCATTGCCCGGACTATACACAATTATAACAATGGTCTGAGAAATGAAGCTTTCTGATTGGCTGTCTTATTGCTTACTTATTGACTTTTATGCCTGTATAAATGTATCTTTGGTCCCCAGCTGTCTCTGTCTCTACCTCTTTCTATCTCCCCTACCTCTATATCTATCACCCTCTCCCTGCCTGTACACAGTGTAACAACCTCACTTTGCCACATCAATGGCCTCCCAATACCCTCATAAACCAAGCACTGCCACAATTGTATCATACCCTGTTGTTCTGTTGTACCCCAATTCCTTCCAATATCAGGCGCAACATGTAATGCATAGAACTAACCTTGACAAGTGAAGAAATTGATGTTCGACAATCTGCAAACTTGAACCAGGACAGATGTTCTTGTCGATCAGTAAGATGTCCAATCAAGAGCTTTCCTGCTGGAAGACAAAGTGTGATAGTAAAAACATCCCATCGCATATCAGGTGCCACCACAAATGAAACATTCAGTGGTATACAATGTCAACTCGCACAAACCCTCCCAAATCAGGCCCCACTGTAAAACAAAAAAACAAACAAAAAAGACTTTTCCAGCATACCCCTTCCCCTATTCCTGTCCAACTTATCCTGAACCCCTCCACAGTCTCTGCCTCCAATAGTCCTCCGGGCAGCACAATCCCTAGTTCCACCACCCTCTTGGCATAGGTTGTGGGACCATGGCCACTGATCCCATCTTTACCTACCACCGATGCAGGGGTTCTTAGTTTTAATTGTGACTGGAGAGCCTTTTGGCTGGTACAGTGGAATTTCCTTACATGTGAATGTGTTGTGAGCTTATAGTGGGTCGTGATTTGGTTCCCCACTGTGGTTTGAATTGTATTGTGGAGTAGCTAAGAACTGCCAAGGGTAAGGAATGCTGCACTAGACTGACTTGGAGACCTGCAGGAATGCGAGATACTGGCTCTGTAGACAAGGACACTGACACTTGGATTGTTGAAAAAAGGTATCATTTTACTGAAAAGGTTAAATAAATATCTGAAACAGCCATGAATGGCACAACACATCTTTCACATAAATGGCTGGGCACACGCTCCCTGTCATTCAGATGGTGGCTGCCTAAGGTAGTTAAGTGGAGGGGCTATATCGGTCGCCATCTCTGCCCTCTTCAGCTATGTCATTGAACAAGGCAATTGACCTCCCCTCTCAGTCCATTTCAGCAAAAAATACAGGTAGAAGCAGGACACAACTGAAAATGAGAGGCTGCAACTCAGCTGTGCTATCCATCTAAAATGGATGTGTTGGGGGGGTGGAGAGGCAGCAGCCAGCACAGGTCCATACAAGCCAGTGAACTTGAGCCCGTACAGTGTACAGCAAATAATGAATGCTGAGCAGTACTTCTTGATTGGGGTGTGCAATCTCATGATTACCACCAGCAAAGTAATGGACCCCTCTGCAAAGCAGCCAGCAGGCTATCACTGTGAGACAGTTTTGAAAAAAAAAACTTCAGTACAAAAGGTCTAGGGAAAGGACATGCAAAATGTTTACACACAGTGACACCACATTTTCAAGAAGCCTACAGTGACACATGGCAGTGGGGGACCTGCTTCATATTTTCACATAGGGAGGGACTGACGTACAGGTAGAGCAGGCGGCTTACAGAAGGTTACTAAGTAAACCAGTGGCTGTGGCGGGATTCAAACATGGGGATCTTGTATTTCACAGCTCTGTACTTAGTGACCAAGCACAACACTGCATCTTCAGTTGGTAATAAAGGACAAAATGTAATAAAAACAGTGTTTTAAAGTAGTCTTCGCACATGCTGTTCAGCTGAAAGTTTAACTATTGTGACAGGATGCAAGGTCCACTCCAAGGAGGTCAGTTGCAAGAAATGCCCAGCTTCCTCTGGTGGCTCAATCACTCCAATAGGACATGTGGGGGGTAGGGTAGGGGGAAGCTCTCCTGAAACTGTAAGAGAAAGACTGTAATTATAAACAAATTGCTGAATCACCAGCTACTCACCTTTGAGCTGCAGAATTCCCCAAACAAAAACAGATTCCGTTGCCAGCCGCTTACCGAACATTCAGTGTGATTCCCCCCAGTCTCATCCTCCTCTACTGTACATGTATGAGAGAGGTCAGCTATCACCTCTGCCTGTGGTGTGCTGTTTAGGGGGACTAAAGTCAGTGGCACATACTTGCCATTGTTGCTGTCCTTATTTGGTGGTGCTATTGTGTGAGCAGTTAAAGAGACAGCCTGGCCTGCAGCTTTAGCTCTGCTTGTCTGCACCCTTGAAGGTCATGTCTCCCTTAAGGGGCTTTAACTGACAGACACAGCTTCAGCTGGACAGACGTGAGGGCAGCAGCCAGTAGCGGGTGTAATATTAGTATATGCAGCCCTCTCTCCCATGTCCCTGCCCCCCCAACCCTATCCAATCCCCCTATCTGAGTATCTTTTACTGAATCCATGTCCACCCTGCCACTTCTCTTGACTGGTCCCACCACCCTAATTGATGGCCTATCCTGACCCTTCCTTCCATCTGACCCGTCCACGCTTTGTGCCCCACCACATGCCATGCCCCTGTCCAAAATCGCAGCTCCCCAATGTGCTGCAGTCTCCCCCTCACTTCCTTGATCATTCTCCTTGCCCTGCCTCCCCTCAGCATGTCCAGAACCCCCTCCAATCCCTGCTTACTTGCAGTCCATGCCCCTCCTCTCGAATTCCTGCCCCTCCTTCCTGCCCTCTACCCCCATCAGCCCCCTCCATCTGCCTCCTCCCTTCTTCTTCTGGGCATAGAGGGTCAAGCGGTTAGTAAGCCTAATGCCTTCCCCAAATCGCCACCTCCTGCCCCCAAACTTGGTTCCATCCAGGCATCCGAGTGTTTTTGGAGTTTTCACCTTATAGGTCCCCCACTCCCAGAGTCCCTGTGTGTCACTGTGTGCCCACCTTCGCTCCTCTCCCTATGCCCAAACCTTCAGCTCCAGGTGCAGTAACATATGCACCCCTTGTCCCCTACTTCTCAATCCTTCCCATTATCTCCTCCTCATCCCCCACAGCCTCCTAATCCCTTCAACCTCCTCCCTCAGCTGTGCCATCCCCACTTACCTGGGCATCCTCTGAACTTCCAAGACAGTTGAGTACCATGGCTGTCACACACTCTGTACACCCAACCACCCTACCAAAGATGCCCACTCTTGTTACATGTGGTCCCATCCCCATCTTAGTAGCTTCATATGCCAACAGTCCCAAGACAGTGCAGACCCTCACAGTGCATGAATACAATCCACACATCCAGCAAGAATAGCAGTGTAAACTGGTTCCCCAAAGCTACATAAACAAACCTCTATCCAGCAAGCAAACAGTTGTCAGTTTCAGAACCAAGCAAATAGTGTCAGCTTTAGAACAGTGTCCAGCCCATTCTTATCCCCAGACTCCTACTCCTCCTCTGTCTATTTAATACAGGTCAATGTCGGGGCCGAGAAGGGGGAGTGGGAAACAATTACAGCTCTTCCCTGAGGATGCCATGAAAGTGGCTGGCTAGACCCTTTTTACAGCCCAGCCTCAAGTCTGAAACTTGCACCCTGTGCACAGATTGGTTCGCCTTACCTGCAGCTGTTGCTCTGCTCCTCAGTGCTCCCTGTCATCACCAAACTCTCCCCGGCTCCTCAGCTGCTGATGTGGCCCCTGGCACAGTCCCTCCACAGCTACCGATATGGCCAAACTCTCCCACCGCCAATGCAGCCCCAGTTCACAGCTCCATGGCTGCCGAGATGGCCGAATTCTCCCGCTAACGATGCGGCCCCTGGCAAGCAGTCTTCCTAGGATGTCCTGAAAGTGCCAAAATGGACATAACGGAGCAGCAAGAGTTAGGTAGTGTTATTTTACCACTGTGGTGGAGTCTATCTCTAAACCCTCTGGAAGAAATCCATCAACCATTTTTCGGTCCAAGGACTGCAATCCCCCCTCCCCTTCATCTACCCTCCGAATTTGTTTAAAAATGGGCCCCTTTTTTCCTACCTTACTATTGGCAAACAGCCTTTGTTTGTTGGTCACAGATATGGCCTGCCGTGACATCCGATGGCGCTGTGCGTGGCCATGTGCCAGAGACCCATGACCTTGTGCCCGACCTTTGCCCCCTTGGCACTGTACGTATGGCATGTCTGCAGCTCTATCGCACTGTTCAGTAACAGCGCGATAGGGACTGGCGGTGCTGTACCAACAGCTCGATAGGGATTAGTGGTGTTGTATTGCACAACAATTCCACGTGGGGTTGCCACACTGCGGAGCACCATATTGCCTACTATACATCCAGGGATGGCACGCAGAACAGCCCCCCAGTGGATGATTGGCTCTGCCAGGAGGCCTTGTACTCAGACCTTTTTCATGTAGTCAGTGGTTCTGCAATCAAACAACATATTTTGATCACAGGGAAAATACATGGCCTTGTTCTGAATGTATGTGGTCAGACAGGTTTTTCTACATCAGGTGCAGTGTCTCAGAGATATTGCATGGACCATCGCCCTAGAGGCTGCGTCATTGTCATCTGCCATGTGGAATTGGTACATAGTAGCTTCCAAGGCAGTTTTTGACGTATCCACTAATGCTAAAGGACTCCTGTGGTAAGAAAGAACAGGTTAGTCATAGAGTAATACTTATATGATGGTGACTGAGTCAGCATCCTGTCAGACCTGTTAAAGAGAAAAAAAAATAGGTTAATATGAAAATACAGTAGCAATACAGTACATAACCTCCCTCACCATCACACAACCTCCTCCCCTCTAACCCCACATCCTCGCCTCCTCTTTCAGTCCTATATCATCTATTTAGTACTTTTTCTGTGGTGGTAAGAGACTAGATTGACTAGCCTTGCCCTCCCATACCAGACCCCAAACAAAAACAACCTTTTGCCCATTCTCCAATTGCCTCCTCCCAAATTCCCTCTCACACCTAGCGCCTCCAAAATAAAAGCTCTTCCTGGTGTCCAATGACCCACCCAAGCCCACATACACCAGCTCACGCCAGAATTAGAGTTCACTGATTTCCAGTGGTCACACACTTTAATCCCATACCAAGTGTCACCTCAAGTAAAGGCCCTACCAATGCACCCCAAAACTAGGGCCAAACAAGAAATGTAAAAACTAAATGGAGGCATACCATTACATCACTTCAAAAGAATTTTTTTAGTTATGGGTGTTAAAAATACTCACCGAGGGCCTCGCACTAATATAAACACGGAGACAGAACCAGAGTGCAAGTGTGTGAAGCTCCTGAACCACACTAACAAACAGCACTATTTTTTTTCAGTCACTAATAAATATACATAACTACAATCCCTCCCCCAAAAAACAACATTACTTTTTCCCGTCTCCTTAAAAAGCAGACATTGCATAATAGCAATTTATCCCTCCTGGGTGTGGTAGCACGACTGGTGTAGTTCAGTCACTCGGCTGCGCCTTGTGACCGAACCACACCAGCTGTGGCAAATCTTCCAGTATACTCATACTCTGGAGGGATAAACTGCTTAAACAATTATATCCAGGTCTCTAAAAGGCCCTTTAGTGTGTGTTAATGCCTCCTGATGTTACCCATTCATAACCGGATAGTAATTTACTGTACTACTGTGACCCACAACTTGCCCTGACATCATCAGCACTTCATTACTGCATATATGTATGCAGTTCTGGGTATCAGCAAATATAAACAGCCAAGTAAAATCACAGATGCTGAGTGTGTTGTCCTCCATCATGAGGGGGAGGAGGGAAGGGGACATACATGATAACATGGTGGGGAGGAAACTGGGATATAATTCCCTGGTGTCCAGTTGTCCCTCAAACCATAACATTACATGACCTGCTACACAAGTCATTCTGTTATGCAGTGTTGCACTTACACCATCCCAGTGCTCCCATACCAGGAACCACCAGTGATGCCAACTGAGCAGTTCTGTACCGAGTGCCGCAAAAATACAGCCCCCAATCTCTGTATGGCACAAGTCAAAGTTTTTTTGCCATACTGCTCTTACCAGTCTGTACTCACACAGCCAGACTGAGGCCAGGAATACACTTTGTTATGTCTGTGACTGTAAAATATATATTTGCCCGTAGTATCTCCCCCACCCGTTATGACAGGTCAAAGATTATTTTGCCAGTCTGCACACACACAGCCACACCGAGGCCAGGAATACACTTCGTGATTTCTGTGACTGTTCAAATGCATCCTTGGTCCCCAATAGTCTGTGTGCCTCTCTCTCTCTCTCTCTCTCTCTCTCTCTCTCTGTGCACCTCTCTCTGCACCCTCTCTCTCTCTGCACCCCTCCTCTCTCACTCTGCACCCCCTCTCTCTCTCTGTGCACCCATCTCTGTGTGTGCCTCCCCCTCTCTGTGTGCGCCTTCCCCTCTCTGTGTGCACCTCCCCCCATATGGCACAAGTCAAATATTTATTCTATCTGCCTTCCTTTGTCTGGTCTGCACACAAACAAAGACACATTCAGTCCAAGAAAAAAACTTTGTGATTTCTGCAACTGTAAAAATGTATCTAGTCCCTTTTAATGTCTCTGTCTGTCTCCCCCTCCCTCTGTTTAGTTTACCAGCCTGCCACTGCTCAGCCTGTTCACAAAAAGGTACAATAAAATGTATTTTTGCCTGGATTGCAAAATATCTCTTTGGTTACCAATAGTCAGTCTCCCTCCCTCCCTTCCTCAGGCTCCAACATCAGGTGATCCAGCGACTGTGGAGATGGGGTCTCAGAAATGACGTTAGGAGGTGCCAGGGTGGCTGGAGTTGAAAGGACTTTGACCAAGTGATCCAGCCCTCTCACCATTTTTGTTGCCTTCTCCTGAACTAGCGACACTCTCTCTATGTCCTTCCTAAGTCATGGCCTCCAAGTGTCTCCCCCTCCCCATCTGAAATAGCATTTTATCTAGCCCGCAACCCCCCCATATGGCGCAAGTCAAATAATTATTTTGCTAGTCTGTTCTTGCCCCATCTGTGTGTGTGTGTGTGTGTGTGTGTGTGTGTGTGTGTGTGTGTGTACACACATACACACATATATACATACCCCCCACAACACTGAGGCCAGGATACACAGAAACATAGACTTTGATTGCAGATAAGGACCACTTGGCCCACCTAGTCTGCCCGTTACTTCATATTGGATAAGCTACACATTCTAGTTAACCAACAGCATACTTTCTCCTACCCTTCACTATAATTGTCTTAGGTCTGTTCCATGCATTTTTTAAATCCTCCACTGTGTTTGACCCCATGACCTCCTCAGGAAGGTGGTTCCATGTGTCCACCACCCTCTCCATGAAACAACACTTCCTCACATTGCCCCCAATCTGCCCCCCATCTTGAAATTGTGCCTGCTTGTTCTTGCACATCTCTTCCTGAAAGATGCTCCCATCTAGGAATTTATTAATTACCTTGAGATGAGGCTGCCATGCCAGGCATTTCTAAGAGATTTCACTCCGGCACGGCTGCCAATCAATGAGCTTCTTTAGCTCATGAATAATTAATTATACTTATAATTGTGATTACTGTGAAAGTATCTCTTTGGACCCCAATCATCTCCCCCCCATCTGAAATATATTTGTTTTTCCCAGCCTGCCCCTACAGTAAATCTACACACACACACACACAGACACACACACACCTCCGCAATTAAGTCAGGAATATACTTTGCGATTTGTGACTGTACATTTTTTTTTACCTCCCCGACCTCTGGATGGAGGCACCCGCCATAGAACCTAGACCACTCCACCTGTCAGTAGTCAAGCAGGCAGGGGTAGTAGCCCTTGGGATAGCGCCACCTGGGGGTTACACTTGTGATACCTCTACCTATGAATCCCAGCATGCTACTGCCTCACTGTAGCCTTTGAACTCTGCTTAGACACCTTTAGTTCATCAGAAATGATCCAGGTCCCATTCTACAATTTTAGTGGTTATCAATCCCTCCCACCCCATCCTGTAGCACTCACCAGTGTTCCCTCTTCCCAGATACATCACCATAACAGGCCCAGTCAAAATAAAACCAAGTAATATATGAATAGTCTCTTACTGAGGTACTAGGGAACCAAAACCGTCACCTTGAAGGGAATATGTCCAGCAAAACTGTAAAGTAAAAGTACATGACACAAGTCACAAAGGATCTGCAGTTCTTAATGAATAATTAGGCAGTATAGGACAGGTTAGTCACAGAGTAATACTTATCTGATGGTGACGGAGTCAGCATCCTGTCAGATCTGTTAAAGAGAAAAAATAGGTTAATACAAAAAATATACAGTAGCAATACATAAACCCCCCCACCTCCTCACCGTCACGCACAACCTCATCCCCTTCCAACCCCCATATCCCCTCCTTCTCTTTCAGTTCTATATCATCTGTTTAGTACCATGGTGGATGCTTGAGATGGAGGGACCTCAGGCAGGTAGGATCAGGTCAGGATGCCTGAGATAGGCCCTGCAGCCAGTGATCGGAGGGGAAAAAAAGAAAAAAAAAAAATATGCTTCATCGTTATCGTCCCCACTAATGAAGGAAGGAGGAAGTAGGATGGCTGGCCTATTGTTCCTCACTTTCTCTCATGCACAACAAGAACTGCTACAGAAAACCCGAAACAAAAATCAAGTAATATGAGGAGAGTCTCTTACCAATATACTAGGCAGTCAGAAGCAGTAATCTTAAGAGACATCTGTCAAAACTGTGAAATAAGAACATAGGGAAGAAGTCACAAAGGATCTGTAGTTCTTAGAGTAAATAGTAAATATATTATGGGTAGTCATTGAGTGATACTTATTTGCTGGAGACGGAGTCAGTATCCTGTCAGACCTGTCAGAGAAAAACAAAATAAAAAGGTTAATATAGAGATGAATTAGTGGCAATGGAATTATATTGAATTAATGTAAACAAAGGGTGCATTAGATACAAAGTTAGTCAAAGCAAAGATTGAAACTAGGATGTAGTACAATAAAATTAGTGAACTAATAAAAAAAGAGAATAGAACTTTTGATAGGGGAGATGATGAGAAAGAACAGTGATCTCCTCTCAGATAGCTTAGTTGCCAGCAAGTGTGATGACCCAGGTGGATCAGAAAATATTCATTTCTGGATCAGTGGACTAGTATTACTTGGGCGAGTAGTGAGGTCCCATTTTGCCATTAAAGTAAAGCACTTCCTGTTGTCCAATGGCCTCCCCATTCCCTCCCACAACAGGTCCTACTCCCAAAAAAACACATCCTCAGTTGTCCAGAGGACCCTCAATTCACTCCCATACCAGGCACCACCACAAGTTAATCATTTCTTGGTATCCAATGGCCCACCCACAAGCCCTCCCATACCAGGTCTCACCAACAAAAATGATTTCTTTGTTGTCCACTGGCCCCCAAACTCCCTCCCATATGAACGCAACACCAATTAAAGCACTTTCTTTGTGTCAAATGTCCTCCATATTCTCACCCAAAGCAGGTGCCATCACAAAAAAATGCATTTCCAATTGGACAGCCAGCCAGCCATTACCATGCCAGGCACCACCACATTTAAAAGCATTGCAAGGTGTCCAATGGCCCTCCAAGCCTTCCCATGCCAGGCCCCAGCAAAAAAAAAATTTCTCTATCGTCCACTGGTTCCCAAATTCCTCCAGTGCTAGGTGCAGTACCAAGTAAAACATTCCCTAGTGTCATGTGTCCTCCACATGCCCTCACAAAAGCATGAGCCCAAAACAAAAAAGCTATTTCCTAGTGTCCAGGCAAAACCCCAACCCCTTTCCTGTCTTTCCTGTCTCTCCTAAATGTCCTTAAACCCGGTATAGCTGTCTCCCACATGTTGTGAACAGTCCACCAAGTTTCAGTTACTGCTATGATGTCTAACTTGTCATGCTCGATGATTGTCATCAATTCCCTATTTTATATGCCAGATTCCTGGCGTTCACTACCAACCTGGTGGCATGGACCCTGTGGACACCAGGGAATCACCATCCCAGGGTCCAGGGAGTCCACCCTACCCTCCAAGACTAAGTACCATCACACAAAACGCATTCACGGGAGACCATGGGGTCCACCCAACACTCCAGGACACAGCACCATCACACAAAATGCATTCCATGGCATATGTGACCTTCACCCCCGCACCAGAAAAAGAACTCAAACAAAACTAATTCTCAGATGTCCGTGATGTTCACCCTGCCCTCTAAAACACGGCACCATATCATAAAAAACTTTCCCTGCCCCCCCAACCTATGAGACATGGCTCAATCACACAAAACACATTCCCTGTTGTCTGTGATATCAACCCAACAGTCCAAAACCCAGAAACCATCTCACAAAACAAATTCCCAGATGTTCGTGGTGATCACATCACCCTCCAAAATCCAGCACCATAACAAATAAACATTTCCTGATCCCTCCCCACCTCTGATAACCAGCACTTTCACAGAAAACACACTCCCTAGACACAGCTCACTGGCACGGCAGTTAGATGTACACTTGCAAAGTCAATGGCCCAGGTTTGGGAACAGACCCGGGAAGTCAGACAGCCATCTGGTGGAGATGGAAGAGTGACCTGTGGACTGCTGTCCTTCTCCTGGGGGAGGGAGGTAAGAAGTGTGTGGCGCTTGACAGACCCTTGGCAGAGGTTGGGTGCACTGCAGCATTCAGCACCGGTACGTCAGGGTGGACACTGGATGTCATTGCATGTCCAAGCCCACAAGAAGAAAAGCAACAGAAAAATGCAGGCACCAACATGATAGCCCCGGTCCGCTGCACCATGCACTGCCTCCAAAGCCTGCCAGGGGGATCCTGCTCTCATGGCCCCAACCAGTGTAATCTGAGGCTTAACCTCATTGTCCTAAGCGAGGAAGCTGACCTCAGCAGTCCCAGTTAGGGGGATAAGCATGGGTATGGGAACAGTGAGTGGATGAGAACAAAGGGAAGGGAGTTCGGAAAAGAAAAAAAATTCCAAGGTCTCCGTGGGATCCATCCCACACTCCAGGAGTCAACAAGTGTGGGGTCACCTCCCCACCCTCCACCCAAGAGAAGGTGAGCAGTCATCATATGCTCAAGCCTGCTCTCTCCAGCCAGCAGTCCAGCTCCCCAGGTCTGTACCAGAACACGGGTCACCAGCATGTAGCAGAAATCCTACCGCTGCACCTAAGAGCAAACTATTTTTCAAACCAATGCGTTAACTATATATTCCTCCTGCAACATCATCAGTTACAAGCTCCTGCGACAGGCTGCAGCTCATTTGATCTGCCTTCTGTTGCTGCTCTTGCATGTACAGAGCTGCTCCAGCCTCCACTTCCCAACCCCTTACCCTACCATCCACCTTCACGGTACAGGGCTGGCATTCATAACACAGCCCATAACCAATATGGGGAGAACAATATCAACTCAAAAATTCTCTAATCAATTTTTATCTGCAGTAACACATCCAAGGTATCTTTGTTCCATCCTTTAGACTCACTCACACCTGGATCACCTATCCGTCCCCACCCCTAAATATGACAGTGACAGGTCAGTGACAGATAGCACAGATAAATTCATAAATAAAACTTTTCAATAAAACAAATAAATAAATATCAATTAATAATCCATGTGACCTTTGCTTGCATTTACACTGTAAAGCACAAACTGAACACACTCAAACACAGGCACACACAGAGCACTCAAAAGCACAAGCACACACACTAACCCACCCACAGACACAAACACACACAAGTGCAAGTAGACATGCTCACATGCACACTCAGTCACTCACACACACAGTCCTCACTCACACACAAACATACTCACACATGCACGCATACGCATGCGCACAAGCAAACACACATTCTCTCTGTAACATGCACAACAAGAACAATCAAGAACTGCTACATGAAACCTGACAAACTCAAGTAATATATGTAGAGTCTATTACCAAGGTACCAGTGAGCCAGAAGCAGTAATCTTGAAGGGACGACTGTCAAAACTGTAAAGTAAACATATAGCAAAGGAGTCACAAAGGATCTGTAGTTCTTGTAGAAAAAATAGTACATATAGCAATTGTAGTCACATAATAATACTTACAGTATCTGATGGTTAAGTAGTCCATATACTTTCAGACCTGTAAATCAGAAAAAGTAAAACAGTTACTATGGAGACAGATAAGTAGCAACATAATAAACAGAGTGTGGAGATATATGGAAATGGTTTAGCACAACAAACACTGGTGTGAACAATGGCACATGACATAAAAGGTTACACTGAAAGCTAAGATTGAAAACAGAGATATAGTACAATAAATTAGTAAACTGATAGAAAAAGAGAAGAACAGCTTTTGGTTGGGAAGAGAGTGAGAAAGAAAAATTACATCCTCCAAGATGGCGTAGTTGCAAGTAATTGTGATGACCAGGGTGGGCTTAGAAAAATTCATTTCTGGGTCAGTGAACCAGTATTGCTTGGGCAAGTTGTGAGGCCCCACCTTGCCATCACTTTTGATGATGCAATACATAGCTCTCTTCAGTATTACCATAATGAGGCAACTGAGGCGTGTGTGTGGGGGGAGGGGTCTGTTTGACAGCTAGCTTTGAGAATATTACGTGCACAGTGTCAAGAGCGGACAGATACATCTTTGGGGAGAAGGCAGCAATGTTGTTTTAGGCACAGAGATGTGGAAGCAGATGCTGGTGCAATTATTATAAACTATAAGCTGGTGATCTGGTGCATATAACACTCTCTCTTCCAGGTTGATTGACAAGATGACATTTAATAAATTAAATTTAGCCCTATTCCTCTCCCAAGAACAGAGCTAAACATTGTCCCAATGTCTTGACACATTGCCCCCATGCACCTCCATTCAGTCATTGTATTACATGTCTTACCATGATTTTTTTTTTTTTGGGATGGGTGCCAGCCACTGTCAATTCGTATGCTGCCTATGGCCCAAATAAAACTAACAGCACACATATCTCCTACACCATGTGCCAGCAGACACGGCTGTGCCAGAAAGGCATTACTGATAAGCAGGGGATGGTGGGGGGGTCTGCAAATTCTATCACTACTGGTTCAATGCCACCTCCAGTCCTGTTGTTATAACAAAAGGTAGATCCACCAACCCCCAAGTACAAGTCAAAGATTTGTTGCCAGTCTGCTCTTGTCCTGTGTGTAAGCACAAAACCACTCTAAGGCCATGAATAAATGTTACTTTTTTTGGCTATAAAATGTCTCTTTGGTCACCTCAAATCCCTCTCGCACCACCCTTTGCCATGCCTGCGCATACACAGCTTCACTGAGTACAGGAACAAATATTATTTATAATTTATGGGACTGTACAAATATCTATTTGATCCCAAGAAATCTCTCCCTGTCCCCACCCCCCACACACACATCCACGATATGGCAGAAGTCAAATAATTAATTTGACAGTCTACACTTGCCCTGCCAGTACACACACAGCCCACTGAGACCAGGAATAAACAGATTGCAGTGCTCAGCAATTGCTTACTTACATTGAAACTGACATGCAGTTAGGTCCTGCTTGTGATCAATATTTGAGGGACTAATGCACAGGGAGGGTAACATAACTGGCACAAGATGACACAGCACATATAAGATCTGTGATGGGAACCCACCATCTCCACTGTTCTGTGCACTAATCTTTTTTGTTTGGACCAAATGTATAGTATTACATTCTGGGATGAGATGCCACAAATTTGGTGTAAGAGGGCTGAGTTTGGAAGTAACTCCAACTGGGGGAAGGGGGCCACATTTTGGAAATCATCATTCTAAGATCACGTTTTTTTCCTGTGAAAGTCTGTGAAACTGTATGCTCTGTGCTTGCCTACAACATCGTTATTATGTCGTTTACACCTTACCTTGCACTACCTCGATTGCTGTAGCCATTGAGAGCCAGACCAGTACTGCCAGCCTTTAGCATAGGCACTAGGACCTAGACAGAAATCTTTTAACAGAGATGAACTTTCCCTTCACCAGCCTGACAGACCATGACTAAAACTGGGCTGAAGAAATATCAGTACATTACAGTACGTCTTTGTTGGCTGCTTGCTAGGGTATGGGGAACTCGCATCACAATGATCACGACAGAGGAGTAGACAAAAACTGAACCAGCGAATGAGGACGAACTGGTCAGACAAATGAAGCAAAAAGTGCTTTGTTAATGAAATGAAGTCATCTTTCTTTACTTAGGCGCATTTTTGCTTTTCTCCCCTTCAATGCAAACTCTTACTTTTAGCCCATGCCTGCACCGATTGACAGCATTTCAGTAACACAATTCAAATTGCGCCCCAAATAAGTAAAAGCCAACCAATCAAAAAAATGCATGAAAAACTATATTAAACTGCATACAATAATAAAAAAAGTGAGATATTTATGACGGTCAAAAAAATGAAATCCTGCATCCATGAGTACACCCAAATTGTTTTATTACTTAGATCGAATTTGATATAAAAAATAAGGAAACCAGAGACTCCTGCAGTAAATAGCGATGAAAAAAAATCTAACTTGATCAGGGAGAGCACAATCTTTCATTGACTTATGTTCAGATCTAACTCATCATATACTGTAATTCACTTGGGGAGAAAAAGACGCGGCAAAACTCAACAAGAACTGACGTGACTGAAAAAAAATTATCCCGATACACAGTGGCCCTTTCTTTATCTATTTACATCATAAGCAGTAGAAAATGAACAAGACCAGGGTCCAGTTTCTAAAATATTGATGTTCTGAATAATTTTTTTTGCTGTAGTTACGAGTGCCCATAGTACACCACTGGAAAAAAAAAATCTGAGGATGCCGTTTTTTGGCCGAAATCATAAATAGATACATACTGACCAAACAAAGCTTGCTTGCTGACTTCACAAAGCTGTAGATCGATTTCAGAGCTTCTGTCAGATCTGGCAGATTTCTGTTCGCTGAGAAACAATAGATGACGTTCTAGCAAGAACTGCGGTCTACACAGGAAACAAGCAAGTGCAAGCAGGAACAGCAGGATGTTGTATGAAAAATGCCTCCCGAAGGAACAGGATCATTGATTGGATGATTTGCTTGCCAGTGCAAGTAAGCCACTACTCCCTGCCTTGCATATCACTGGGCAGATTTCTCACACAGGCATTTATGCAAATAGTATACAGCTCAGGAACAAAAGTGTACAGATGGACGAGATAACTCGTCGGCGGCGCCAGTGACTGCATTTTGCAAGGACGAGATAACTCGTTGGTGGCAGGATGGGGGTTAACATCCCAGTCATGGTCCTCTGTGTACCATGTTTCTGTGACCGCTATGATATCCAGGCATTCCTCTTCCATCAAGGCCACCAGGAGCTTGTTGCCCAGACTATGGGCACTGGTACTCATTACCCTCCATTTCCTGATGGCCTTACTCCTTTTTGCCCCATCCCTGTCCTCCTTGCCTTTGTCACTTTCTCCATTTACCCCTGCCCTTCTCCTTATCGACACCTCTATGTTGGTGTTTACCGCACTTACTACCGTGATTTTTTGGGGGGGGCTAGGATTTTCCTGCTCCTTTCCAGTGCCTCCACCGTTGACTAATTTAAATGCTTGCCAATGAAGCATTTAAACCTATCACCTAGGATCCTGATTCTCCTCCTGGACAGATGCAGCCCATCATGCCAGTATAGGCTTGCATCACTCCAGGTGGACCCCCAGTCCCCAAAGAAGCCAAATCCCTGAGCTTCACACCAGTTTTTCAACCACTGATTGAATCCCATGGTGTGGAACACCCTAGCCTCTCCTACGCCATAGATGGGCAGTACCTCTGAGAAGGTTACCGTGCGTGCTACTTGTCTAAGGCCCCTCCCCAATTCCACAAACTCTTCCTGCACTTCTCTAATCCCTTTCTTAGCCAGGTCATTTATCCCTAGGTGGACAATGACATCCAGCTCTCTCCCCTGTGCAGCTGCTCCAGCAATCCTGAGGATTCGCTTCCTGTCCCTCCAAGCCATGGCACCAGGTAGGCACCTTACCTCCCTCTCCCCTTTGTCCCCCAGTTCTACCTTCCTAACAATGGAGTCCCCCACCAGGAGTTGTTTCCTTCCATTGCGGGGTCCCCTGCCACCCTCCTGTGGGTCTCCTTTGTGGAGGTTCCCAGCATCCTCCTTGGTCTCCACTGCGGGTGCCTCCATAGAGGAACCACACTTTGCCAGAATGGCATAGGAATTGTGGAGAGGTACAACTGGAGGGATACACCTCTGCTCCACCACCCTCACCCTCCCTGAGCCCACTGTGGTCCAACCACTCCTCTTTCTTGGCAATCTCTGAGGCAATGGCAGTGGCACTGGTGGTCCCTGGATGGAAAAGGAGGTCCCATAAATCCTGACCAACTCAGCCTGGAGATGAGCAACCTCCTCCATCAGCCCACAGAGGTGCCTGCAGCTGAGACAACACTGCATCCTCCAGAATGTCTCCCGGAAGACTGCTGCTCTACAGCCACTGCACTGCACCACTCCCATCATGTCTTATTTCTGGCCCCTTAAATGTTTGCAATCCTTACTCTTTCCTCTGTTTTTTTTCTCTCTCTCCTTACTTTCTGCCTGTGTGCCCTTTAAGCTCCTGATTGTCCTGTTCTGAGACAAGAATATCCTATATTTCTCAGTAGACCCCTTACTTGCTCAGAGGCAGACCTCCAGCAGCTAGAGGGGGCCGGAGAGCTACTCTTACCCTTCTAAGATGGTGGGTCTTTGGTGGCTCTATGATCACTCACTTCCTGCTCCCAAATAGGAAGTTCCTGTTGTCAGTCAAATCCTGTGCCTATAAAAGTAGAACTAGCTTTGGGTGGGAGGGTGGAGGGAAGGGAAGGAGGGCAATATAGTCCCAGTAGAGAAGCCCAGTCACACAGCAGTCCTTGCTCCTGGTGTCTTCTGCCAAGTTACTAGCAGAATCTTTCTAAGGCAGTCTTTAAATGTAGCTTCCTTCTAGCTAAGCCACTCCCCCTACTTACTAGATCGTTCTACAAGTAATTTAAACCTCACAGCTATCAAGTCCTTTCAATCTCCTGATATTTACACCTAGATAACTGTTCAGATAACCATTCAGTTCACTTAACTCAGACAAACACACACTTTTTTTTGTTTTGTTTATTAGTTTTTTTACCCTAAATTAAAGGTCCAAGTACAAGAGTTCTACTTCTTTAGTCCCAGCAGAGAAGTCCAGTTTTTTTACCCTAAATTGAAGGTCCAAGTACAAGAGTTCTACTTCTTTTTTTACCCTAAATTAAAGGTCCAAGTACAAGAGTTCTACTTCAGTCCCAGCAGAGAAGTCCAGTCACACAGCAGTCCTTTCTCCTGGTGTCTTCTGCCAAGCTACTAGCAGAATCTTTCTAAGGCAGTCTTCAAATACAGCTTCCTTCTAGCTAAGCCACTCCCTCTACTTACTAGATCTTTCTACAAGTAATTTAAACCTCACAGCTATCAAGTCCTTTCAATCACCTGAGATTTACACCTAGATAACTGTTCAGATAACCATTCAGTTCACTTAACTCAGACAAACACACATTTTTTTTGCTTTGTTTGTTAGTTTTTTTTTTTACCCTAAATTAAAGGTCTAAGTACAAGAGTTCTACTTCTTTAGTCCCAACAAAGAAGTCCAGTCACACAGCAGTCCTTTCTCCTGGTGTCTTCTGCCAAGCTATAACAGAATCTTTCTTAGGCAGTCTTTAAATGTGGCTTCCTTCTAGCTAAGCCACTCCCCCTACTTACTAGATCTTTCTACAAGTAATTTAAACCTCACAGCTATCAAGTCCTTTCAATCTCCTGAGATTTACACCTAGATAACTGTTCAGATACCCATTCAGTTCAGTTAACTCAGACAAACATACACTTTTTTTGTTTTGTTAGTTTTTTTTTACCCTAAATTAAAGGTCCAAGTACAAGAGTTCTACTTCTTTAGTCCCAGCAGAGAAGTCCAGTCACACAGCAGTCCTTTCTCCTGGTGTCTTCTGCCAGTCAAAGAAATTGATTAGATTCATCTGACATGACCTTCCCGCTGTGAATCCATGCTGCCTTGGATCCTGTGCCCCACTGGCCTCTAGGTACTCAACAATTATTTCCTTCAGAAGTGATTCCATCATTTTCCCTGCCACTGAGGTCAAACTAACAGATCTGTAGTTTCCTGCCTCTGTCATGCTCCCACTTTTGTGAAGGGGAATCACATCCACCCTCCTCCAGTCATCAGGCACCAAACCATTTTCCCATGATTTGTTAGAAAGGGTAGTCAGTGGTGTCACTAGTTCTACCCTTAGTTCTTTTAGAATTCTGGGGTGAATCCTATCAGGCCCCAATGCTTTGTCCACCTTCAGTTTTAAGAGTTCTTTCAGAACCTTTTCTTCTGTGAATGGACTGGTATCAATCCCCCTATCCAGAATGATTTTATTGTTTGGTTTAGATACCTCCTCTTCCTCTTCTTTTGTGAATACTGAGCAGAAGTATTCATTCAGTATCCCTGCTTTTTCACTGTCACCCTCTGCCCACTCCCCCTTCCCTCTATTAAGCCTCACTACCCCTACCTTGGTCTTTCTTCACTCCCTAATGTACCTATAAAAGGTTTTAGCCCCCTTTTTAACTGAGTTGGTTATCTTTTCCTCAGTTTGGACCTTTGCTATTCTGGATGCCTTCCCCACTTCCTTCTGCTTTAACTGGTACAGTTCTCTGTCCTGCTCTTTCTGTGTTTCCTTATACTTCCTGAATGCTACCTTTTTTTCCCTAACCTTTACCACCACGTCTTTTGAGAACCATAGTGTTTTTTTTCCTGTGTTGTTGTTTGGGGAATTTGCTTCATACAAAAGCTTGTTGCCTCTGTGATGGCTGTTTTGATTTTTCCCTATTGTTCCTCTACCCCTCCTTCTTGTCCATTTGCTTGTGCTTTTCTGAGGCACTCTCCCATTTTCCCAAAGTCAGTCCTCCTAAAGTCCAATACCCTAGCTCTTGTATGGCTTGACTCTACGGCTGTGTTTATCGTGAACCACAATGTTTGGTGGTCACTTGTTCCAAGATGGCAACCCACTTCTAGATCTGAGATCCTCTATCGAGCCCCATTTGAGAATACCAGGTCTAAGATAGCTCCCTTCTGAGTGGGATCCAACACTATCTGTCTGAGGCATGCCCCGTGTAGGGCATCAAGAATGACCCTGCTCTTGGATGTGGCCACAGCAAAGGTGCTCCAGTTAACATCTGGCATATTAAGGTCCCCCATCAACAATATCTCTCCTTTTTCTGCCATTCTAAGGATGCCTTCTATCATTTCCTTGTCCATTGCCTCCCCCCAAGATGGGGGTTTGTATACAACCCCCGTGTGGATTGTGGTGTCATTTTCTGTCTCCAGGGTGACCCACAGTGCCTCCTCCCCTCCCTGTTTAACATTTAGTTCTGTTGCCTTGATCTCTTCCCTTATGTAGAGAGCTACTCCTCCTCCTCTTTTACCCTCCCTGTCCCTCCTGTAGATTGTGCACCCTGATATGTTGACATCCCAGACATGGTTCTCTGTGTACCACGTTTCTGTGGCTGGCACGATATTGAGGTGTCCCTCTTCCATTAATGCCACTAGTTTAGGGAGTTTGTTACCCAGACTATGGACATTGGTACTCATCACCCTCCATTTTTTGATGGCCTTACCCCTTTTAGCCTCATCCCTGTCCTTACTGCCTTTGCCTTTTTCTCCGTTTGCCACTGTCCTGCTCCTTATTGACTTCTCTACCTTGGTGTTTACCTCACTAACTACCCTGTTTTGTGGGGGGAGGCTGGGATTTCCCTGTTCCTTTTCAGTGCCTCCCCCTTGGCTAGTTTAAATGCTTGCCAATGAAGCATTTAAATTTATCATCTAGGATCCTGGTTCCCCTCCCAGACAGATGCAGACCATCGCACTAGTATAGGCCTGTATCCTTCCAGGTGGACCCCCAGTCAACAATGAAGTCAAAACCCCGAGCTCCACACAAGTTTTTCAACCATTCATTGAATCCCATGATGTGGAATACCCTAGCCTCACTCATGGCATAGACAGGCAGCACCTCCGAGAAGGTTACTGTATGTGCTACTTGTCTAAGGCCCCTCCTCAACTCCACAAACTCCTCTTGCACTGCTCTGATCCCATTCCAGGTCATTTGTCCCTAGGTGGACAATGACATCCAGCTCCCTCCCCAATGCAGCTACTCCTGCAATCCTAAGGATTTGTTCCCAGTCCCTTCAAGCCATGGTGCCAGGCAGGCACCTTACATCCCTCTCCCCTCCCTCCCCCAGTTCTACCCCCTAATAATTGAGTCCCCCACCAGGAGCTGTTTCCTTCCCCTGTGGGGTCCCATGCCACCCTCCTGTGGGTCTTCTTTGGGGAGATTCCCAGCATCCTCCTTGATCTCCACTACAGATGCCTCCATAGAGGAACCACTCTTCACCAGAATGGTGTATGAACTGTGGAGATGTACAATGAGAGGGATGCACCTCTCTTCCACCACCCTCACCCTCCCTGAGCCCACCTTGGTCCAACCGTTCCTCTTTCTTGACAACCTCTGAGGCAGTGGTGAAGGCCCTGGTGATCCCTGTGGGGGGGAGATTTCATAAATCCTAGCCAGCTTGGCCTGGAGATGGGCAACCTCCTCCCTCAGACCACAGAGGTGCCTGAAAATAGGGAAGTATTGTGTCTCAATGATCCTTCCCTTCCTACTGCCTTGATCCTTCCCTTCCTACTGCCAATCAGGAAATCCCTATTGTCAGTCAAATCCAGTGCCTATAAAAGTGAAACTGGCTAAGGGTGAGAGGTGGAGGGAAGGGGAGGGAAGGAGAGCAATTAGTAAAGTTCTAGCTCTTTAATCAGCTGCTTCTTGCTCTGAAAGCAAGATTGCTGTCTGCCAAAAGCTAGTGGCAGAGAACTGTAGTTGGAGACATCTGGTTTTCTGCTGCCTAAGCCACGCCCCCAATTAAATACTGTCCTCCTGACTTAGCAAACTGAGAAGCTGATACAGTCCCCTTCCCCAATACAGAAAAATACACTGACTCTCTTTTCTTACCATAATTGAGACTCTACATTTCTAATAAAGCATCTGTTTGCTTAATCCCAACAGGCTCTGACTCCTGCTGAGTTAGAAGTGTTCTATTAGTAAGAAAAGTTCTAGCTCTTTAGTCGGCTGCTCCTTGCTTTGAAAGCAAGATTGCTGTCTGCCTTAGTTTAAAATAGGTTTGGTGATTGTGGTGAGGGGCTAGATGGAAGATTTATATGGTTAATGGCTCCTTCTATTGTTGGCCCTTTTTGTTCAATTTTTAATTTGTGTCTTATTTTGGGATGGTTTCCCTCTACTTGGAAATGTGCCACAGTGGTCCTGATTCCTAAAAAATCCAAGGCTGATTGTGCAGATGATTTCCAGCCAATTTTCATACTGAATCCAATTAGTAAACTATTTAAAAAATAGTGGCAAACCAAATCACTGGATATCTTGAAGCCAACAATGTTATGTGTGCCCAGCAACATGGTTTCCATAAAAATCATAGAATTAAGACTGCATTGATCAGGTTTACGAATGCCACCCTCAAGGGATTTGATAATGGTCTCATAACAGGGGCAGTTTTTGTGGACCTGACCAAGGCATTTGATCTTATTGATCATTCTCTGTTTTGTATTAAACTGGGTCAACTAGGATTTTCAGAGAACGTAGTTAGTAGTGATTACCTGAAGAATCAGACTCAGTTTGTTAGTTTGGGATTTGTTGTAATTTCTGTTTGTCCTATGGATTTTGAGAAAACCACAGGGGTCCATTTTGCACCTGTCACTGGTTTCCTTGTCTATTGATCAGCTATCTTTACTTTGTAAATCTTGTCATTGTTTACTGTATGCTGCTGATTTAATTTTAATTTTTTCAGGCAAAATTTGTTCCTCAGCTGACTTTTTTTACAGCAATAATTTATTGGTGTTTGTGATCGGTTCAGTAATAATTCCTTGATTTTGAATATATAAAAAAAAATGTTGTTTGGCTCACCTCAGTTGTTAAAGGATCAATCAGCTTTTTAAATTCAAGATACCAAGGGACAGCAATTGAACAGGTTTATGAATTTAAGTATCTTGGAGTTCTGTTAGAATCAAGTTTGATTTTTTTTTCTGCAGGTAAAAGCTGTGAGTACAGTAGTGAATCAAAATTTTGGCCTATTATATAAGTTTAAAAGATGTTTTTTCCCTTGTAACTTGTTGTTCTATTGCTATTGGGGCATTGATGCCTCATTTTGATTACCGTATGTTGCTAACTTATATCTTAAGTTATCTATAAATGAAATTAATATTCTTGCAATTGCTTATAATAAGGTGTTTTGTTTTGTTCTGGATTCTCCTGTACATTCTCATCACTGTTCTTTATATTCTCAATTAGGTCGGTTATCTCCAAAATCAAAGTCTGCTTATTTTTTGACTGTCAAAGATTTAAGTCTATTTTTTCCAAAAATGCATTTCCTTTAAAGGACTTGGTTACAATTCATTCTACGGTTCTTAATTTGAGATTATTTAAAGTAGTTCTTCTTTAAACCATTCAATATAAATTTAAGTCTGGGTCTCTGTCCTTTTCAGTTGCTGCCCCCTCATTCTGGAATGATTTGCCAGAAAATCTACACTCTACTTTTTCATTACAAAATTTTAAAGTTAATTTTAAAAATTATTTACGGGTGCTGGATGTTTGTAGTTATTTTTTTATGTGTTCTGAATATTTGTTTTTCTGTATAATTGTACAGTATTTATGTCACGTTGGACCTGAAAAAGGACTTTTGTCCAGTGTTCTTACAAGGTCAACAAAATTAAAAAAAATAAAAACAATAAAATGATAAATAGGTGTAACTGATCTTATCAAAAATGCAGTTTATGTCACAAAACAAAAGAAACTAAATCTCCCATGCTCACAGCAGCAATTGTTTCCATACCCTGCCTTTTTCTCCCCTATTACCATTCCGGGGTCCAGGTTTTTATCCTTCTGTAGCTGTATTCTATATGCACTCATTATATGTGAAAATGACTCATCAATCCAAACCAGGTCCTAGAATAAAATTTCCATTTGCTTCAGAGTCGGGGTCCCTTCTTTCTGCTCTACATAATCCAGGAAGGGCAGTATATAAGCTTTCACCTTGTCTATGCAGTGTCTTAGTCTTGCTGTCAACCATTCCATTGGCAATATGGTTTTACAATTAATTAACCACATCTCCCATGTAGAATGTGTTGCTTGCAGCCACTTCTGTGATGTCACCTTTGAGGCTTCTGTGATCAACATATTGAATTAATAAGTTTTTCCTCTGGTACACACATCCTCATTGGTCATACCCCGCTATCAAATATTTAACTTGATGTGGTGGGTCAATCCCCAGAATCTGACCTATTGTTTGGGAAATATTCCAAAATGACCCATCCTGGAACAACTCCAAAAGATATGTTTATACTGAGCCCTCAGGTTACATTTCCTCCAAACCCAGTCATTAAAAGCAGGGCTATAATGGACAGCAACCAATAGTGTTTTAAAAAACAGATATGCACCTTCCACCTTTGCTCTCATGATGAATTAGAGGCAGTAGTTTTCATTGTACCCCACAAGCACCTGTCCCATTCCCCTTTTGCAAGGATCAACCCAGCCTCTTGCTCCCATCTTGTTTGTATGACTATTGTAAGTGCTAGCTTCAGTGTAGCAAATACTATATAAACTGTAGATTTAGTAGTTTGTGCAAGCGCTCTCCAGTGCTCCCCCCACAGTCTGCCTAAGATGATCAACCTCCTCTTGTAACTGGGATTTTTAGGGTTCTGTAGTTTCCAATTTGCAAGAAATAATAGAAATCTCACTGGGGAAGGAAATATTCCCTTTGACATTGGGTGAAGGATTTGGGTTCACCCTCTCTTGTAATTACCCCAGCCTACAAACTGTAGGCTAGATCACTCCTACCGTTTATAAGTGCATTCAATATAACCTGGAGAAATACCTTTCTCATACATAATTAAGTTATACTTAACAAAAACAATATTTAATAAAAAATTATTGGGATAAATCCCAATACTGACACTGTAGAGCAACATGAGTGGGGTGCTGCACTCCACCGGTACTGTCTTTCAGATGAGATGTTAAACCAAGGTCCCGTCTGCCTGTTCTGGTGTCCATTCAGGTGGACATTAAAGATCCCATGGCACTTCTCAATAAGAGTCAGGGAATTTTTATTGTGTAATAAAAAAAGGCACCACTATACCATACAAATACAGCAATGGGAATAAATAAGAGAATAAAGCCAGGATAAACAGCATGTCATGTAAATTAAGTCATTAACAATGCATAAAATAAACCATGTAAACATATACAGGAAAGACCAAATAAAAGGTGGTTAGGTAAGTACTGTACTCAATATAGAGGAGAAAAGGAGAAAGAAAAAAAGAAGAGAAAAACAAAGAAATGGTACATAGAAAGGTGCAAATCACAATGCACATGCAGTAAAAATAAATACACTTTCATATAGGTAATCAGGAAGTATGAATACTAGTAGGCAGGTGTTACACACCCAGAACTAAGGTAGTAAAAGTTTTCCATCATTTGGCTAGGGCTGCTGTCTGTAAACATCGACTATCAGCCCAATACAGTGTAATCAGTTCAGTTTCAATCAGTTGAATTAAAGCCAAAGAAGGAATGTCTTTCTATTGGAATAAATAAACACAGCATGAATGCCAAAGATAATACTTAATGGTTCTTACTACAAGGCGTAGGATGCTACTTTCAAATAAATGCATAGAGGGGGAAAGTCATAATATTATATCACTAGAAGTCATGGTCGACTGCATGTTGTCCTCCCATCATCCTGCTAGTGTGGTCCAGAATGTTCTAGCATAAAGGCAGTCAAAGCCCACTCCTCCCTCAGAAAGTCACTGGCAATCAACCACAACCCCTCATGGATCAGCCTGCAGCACAAAAGCCCACTCCTCCTTTGGGAAGCCAGCAGCAATCACCCATGACCCCCAGGGATTATCTTGCAACACAAAAGCCCACTCCTCCCTCAGGAAGTCACCAGCAATCACTCGTGATCCCCCAGGCATCAACCTGCAGCACAAAAGGTACGGCGCTCTGCTCCTAATCTCCAGCAGAAGGCTCAGCCGAATTGGCACCTTTTTTTTCAAACAGGCGCTGCCCCAGCTCTCTTACTTTTAGCCTGCTTCAACCAGTAATTCTATCAGAGTGGCTGCACTTACAGTAGGCTGTATTTTCAGCTGACACTTTCAGCATTTGTAGCCAATAGTCTAATCAAAACGTCTACCAGACTTTCTCCTCTCAGTTGTAATTTAACTTCATTACCGCTATATACTGGATTTTATTTTCCATGCTCTGTGCTAAACAATTGTTTTGTTTTTTTTACTTTTATCCCATTGTTATTTTGTTTTCCCGGTCAAACAACAGCCTTTGCCTTTCTTTAGTAAATTATTTCATTTGCTAACTTGCCAAAGTAATTTGCATGCCCCCCAGTCTGGTCCTCCCACCTCCAGCTCTCATTTTTGTGTTGCTTGCATGGATGTGCAAGAAACACATTGCTTTTAGCAGTTAGGGAAAATGTCTAAATATGTCAGGAAATTCAGGCCACGTCACCACGCAATCAGCTGTTTTGGTGTATTACAAGCTACCAAAACAGCTGATTGGTGTCCCCATGGTGACGGTTTCTCCGTTGACCTCTCATAGTCCACAGGAAGCCAATGGAAAGCTGCCGCCCACTATTCAGTGTGCCTTCCTTGAGAAACATTTCAATAAAAAAGCCAACGGGCTGCCCAATCCCCATCAGCATAATGTCCTCCCTCCCTCCCAAATTTGTTGTATGCGGGTGCCCAATCCCCTTTGGTCTTGCCACCCCTCCGTACTTATATGTGCTGACAGGGGTACCCAATGCCCCTGTTGGCATGCCCCCTTCCTAGTAATTTTGCCAATGGGGAGCCCACACCCCATCAGCATAATGCTCCCCCCCAATTTCTTGTGTGCCGGGGGGGTGCCCAATCCCCCTTGGCTCTTGTCCCCTCTAGCACTTGGTATGTGCCAATGGGGGTACCCAATCCCCCGTCAGCTACAGCCACCCCAAACACTCAGGTGGCACGCTGGGAGCCCACCCCAGCATGCCAAAATTAAATGTCTCTGCAAAAAAGAAAACCTTCCCTCGAGTTTTTTTTTTTTTTAAATAAACTTGTAAACTAGAAAACTGTCCCTCGTTAATTCTGGTGGTTCCTCCCCCAACCTGTGCCCACCATCTGCATACATGTAGTGCACAGTGGCATGGTCAGTGTGCGAAATCAATGCTCAGGACAGATTAAGAAAATCACAGTGACACTGTTCATGAGCAGAGGTCTTAAACTGGCTATGGTGAACATTTGGTGACAAAAGTCCATAAAATGACTGTGTTACGAGCGTGCATTGTGCAGTTTCTATGCACCCTCATAAGTTCACAAATTCATAATTTTTTCAGTCCAGATTTTCAACATTGGTGTTTTTCCACACCTCCTTATGAACAGTACAGCTGTCATTTTCACACCCTGGTCGAAATGTTTTTTCGCGCTTCCGGCACAGATTAGCACGGTCGCTGTGGGTAATCAGTGTTCGGGGTAGATTAAGAAAATCATTGTGACACTGTTCATGAGCGGAGGTCTCAAAATGCCTATGTTGAAAATCTGCTGTAAAATATCCCAAAACTAATTACATTAAGGTTGTGTGTAGCGCAGTTTCTATGCACACTCATGACTTCACCAGTTTTTTTATATTTTCACTCCAGATTTTCAACATTGCCATTTTTTACACCTCCTCATAAACAGTACAGCTGTCATTTTTCACATCCTGTTCAAAATGTGTTTTCACACCTGTGATGCCAAATGGCACAGTCGCTGTGCAAAGTCTCCTTTCGGCTAATGAACTGATAGTGTCACTGTTCACGAAGTGGGATCATAAAAAGTCCATTTTGAAAACTTGGAGTAAAAATACCAAGAAATGCCCAGGGTGTTGGGGTTTTTGACCATAACGCCCTACCCTGTCGGGACTGACAGGCGTTACGGATGTGACTTGGGATTGCCGACAGTAATGCTCATGCCATTCCACCCCCACCCTGCAGCCAGTGGCAGGCATCGAGGTGCACCTTGGACCCTTTGGCCCCAGAGTTCACCCCATTCTCCTATACTGCACCCATTTCAGCATATTTCCTTATGGAATGAGGTGAGTGCAAAGACTGAACACTTCAAAGCACACCTCGACACTTGTAAGTGTCTGCTGGGTAGGGTGAGGTGAAATGTTGTGACCATTATGGGTGACGACCCAAAGGCACACCCCAATGCCTGTCCATCTCTGCAGGGTGGGGGTAGAGTTGGCATCAGTTCAATACTTCATTGCCATTTCTATACTGCATCTGTCTAACTCCTGCACTTCCACTGCTAATGACAGCAAGCAACACTCGGCATTGACAAATGCATGTTTATTGCTCTCCTCTTATCTTTCAGCTCACTCCTCCCTCGGGAAGCCACCATCAATCACCCACGACCCCCAGGGATCAGTCTGCAGCACAAAAGGTACGGCGCCCCACTCCTTATCTCCAGCAGGAGGCTCAGCTGAATTGGTGCCTTTTTTTCAAATGGACACTGCCCCAGCTCTCTTATTTTCAGCCTACCTCAGCTAGTAACTCTATCAGAGCGACTGCCCTTAGGCTGTATTTTCAGCTGGTACTTTTAGCGTTTGCAGCCAATAGTTTAATCAGAGCTCTTGAATTAGGCATCATAGTAACTCAATTAAGCCTGAGTTTAAATACTTAGGCAGGATTTCACTGTATTTTGTTACTAAATTTAAACTGGAAGCTTAAAACTAGGCAGCATTTATTTTATTTAGAGTTTAAGTGTTTATAAAATGATTACAGCCACTTGCAGACTTTCTCCTCTCAAGTATAATTTAACTTCATTGCCTCCATGTAACGAACTTTATTTTCTATGCTCTGTGCTAAGCAATAATCTCTTTTCTACTTTTACCACACTCTCTGCCCTTTCTACATATTTCACCTTATTTTCTTTTCCCAGTCAAGCAATAGCCTTTGCCTTTCTATAGTGAATTATTTCATTTGCCTACCTTGCCATAGTAACATGCATTCCCCCCCCCCACCCATCTGGTCCTCACACCTCCAGCCCTCATTTTTAATTGCTCTCCGCTTACCTTTTAGCCCACTCTTCCCTCTGAAAGCTACCGGCAATCACCCATGACCCACCAGGGATCAGCCTGCAGCACAAAAGGTACGGTACTCAACTTCTACTCTCCAACAGAAGGCTCAGCTGAATTGGTGCCTTTTGTTTTTCCAAACAGACGCTAGCCCCAGCTCTCTTACTTTCAGCCTGCCTCAGCCAGTAATTCTATCACAGCAGCTGCACTTAGGCTGTATTTTCAGCTGGTACGTTCAGCATTTGCAGCCAATAGTTTAATCAGAGCTTCTACCTGATGCCACTTTACGGCATCTCCCCACCTGCCCCCACCCTCATACCCTATCTGGATGATTACTTATATTGGATCTGTGCTATGATTTGATTGGGTGATCTGATTGGTTGACTGTGAAAATTATATCTACCCATTTTGCCATTGGCTCCTTATACTATTTGTCCACTAGAGGGCCACCATACCTTTAACTATATTGACCTAGCCCTGTTATGTCTGCCTAGTATCACAACACCTGAGTGCAAAGGGCTATTACATCCTTTCCAAGCAGCCCACTATCCCCCCACCCTCCATACATACTTTACCACTTCACCTTGACTGTGTATTAAAGCAAAGAGCCACACCTCACAGTGTACCTGTATGATCAGCCCTTTGCCTCCTCACTATATCTCTCCCGCACACCTCTCTCCCCTTCCTCCATGTAGCCATGCATTCATTTTCCCTTATAACTTTCTCTTACTTTCTCCTTAATCTCTTCCCCTCCATGTTTCTCAATAACCCTTCACCTTTCTGCTTCCCTCCTTGGTCTGCCCCCAGGCTACTCCCTCCTTCCTCCTGTGTTACTCCACCCCCTCTTACCTGTCTCTTCTCTCCTCTCCCTCAGCCTGTTTTAGACCCTCATCTCCACCTTGACCCCTCATACACCTCCCTCTTTCTCCCCCTACCATGGCTGTACCTCCCAACTTCTCCTCTCCTATCTTTCCACTTCTATCACCCATCCACTCTAGCCTGCTATCCTGCCCTTCTCTAAATCTTGAGGCTCCCCTCCACTGTGTCTGCCTCTCCTCCCTCTGCTCTGCCCTCACTCCCCCAAAAGGTCTAAATATCCCCCTCAATTTTCCCTCTACTTTCTCCTCTTGCTCCTCTGCAGGGATGTCAAAATTAACCCTGCCCCCCCACAAACTCCTGACTACTTCTCTGCAACTTAAGGGCCTGTGTATCTTTCATCTAAATGCATGGAGCCTCCTTTCCAAAATAGATGACCTAAATGTCTTGGTTTCCCAACACTCCCCTGATATACTTTGCATCTTAGAGACTTGGCTCTCCACCAAGATCCCTGACTCCTCCCACTCCATTCATGAATACAACCTATTCTAACAGGACCATGGTAAGTGAGGCTGAGGAGTGGCTATCTAGGCTAAGGACTCTCTCTCTCTCTTGCTCCATCTCCCTGACTGACACCAAGACCTCCTCCCATGAGCTTCTTATAGTCCATCTCCCCCCCTCCTTTATCTCACCCCCACCCCTTCTGGGTCTGGCTACACCTTTCCCAAATCTTCCCCAAAGAAGTCTACAAGGTATTAATGGCCCTAAACTCCTCAAAAACCAGCCCAGACAGTCTCCAACACAATGGGGGGGTGAGTTAATAACAACAACAAAAATCGAAAAAGACCTAAGAGTAATTATATCAGATGACCTAAAGATGGGCAAGCAATGTGAGAAGGCAGTAAGGAGGGCTGGGGGGATACTGGGATGCATAGGGAGACGCATCAACAGTAGAAAACAGGATGTTGTTATCCCTCTGTACAGACAGTTAGTGAGACCCCATCTGGTGTATTGCATTCAATTCTGGAGACCCCATCTCCGCAAAGACATAGACAGAGTGGAGGCTGTTCAGAGGAGGGCAATCAGAATGATGCAGGGTCTGCACCAGAAGACATATGAGGAGAGACTAAAGCAGTTTAATATGTATACCCTTGAGGAAAGGAGGGAGGGGGGACATGATAGAAACTTTCAAGTACCTCAAGGGAATTAACAAAGTACAAGAGGGTAGTATCTTTCAGAAGAAGAGATGTGCAAGAACAAGGGAGCACAATTTGAAGATAGAGGGGGGACGGCTCAGAGGTAATGTTAGAAAGTATTTTTTCACAGAGAGGGTTGTGGATGCATGGAACAGCCTTCCTGAGGAGGTTGTGGAGTCAGGAACAGTGGGAGAATTCAAGAATGCATGGGACAGGCATAAGGCAATTTTAGTGGGTGGGAGGTAGCAGGAAGTAAGCTGTTGATTAACCAGAATCTGCAGCTTATCCAGCAGGTAGAAAAATGGGCAGACTAGGTGGGATAAGCGGTCCTTATCTGCTGTCAAATTCTATGTTTCTATGTTTCATCTCCCCCTTCCTTCCACCCTTCCTATTTATTTGGCATTGCTTTATTGCACTCCCATAGCACCCCAAAAATTCAATGATCAAATGCATTTCCACTATCTCCCCTCGCTCAAGCAATGGTGAACTTATCTTGCTAGGCAATTTCAACCAAGACTGGCTCTCCCCCTCTACTAAACCCTCTATCCTCAAAATTGAGTCATTAAACCTCTCCCAGATGATCACAGTGCCCACTCACCTGAACCCCAAATTCGCCAAGCTCTCTCTCTTTGACTGGGCGCTTACTTCCCACTCTCACTGCATCTCTGCTGCCGGCGTACTTCCCAATGTCTTCAGCAACCACTGTATCACTTTCTGTGTATGCAAAGCAACAACCCCTAAATCTGTACCCAAATATATTTGGCATTGCCCATTCCACCACCCTGTCTCAAACTCCCTCCTTCACAATGTTTTCCATGCAGATTGGTCACCTGTGTACTCTGCCCCAATGTAGACACTGCTCTCCCAACTGTTCTTCAGCATACTTATCAGTGTCTTGAACATTTATGCCCCTTTAAAGAAGGCTAGAGTAAAATGTCATCATCTCTCCTGGATTACACCTAACCTCCTATCCCTCATTAAGTCGTGTGACAAAAGCTGAGCAAAATTTAAAGCATCCCTCCATCCTTCGGTTTTCCATCTCTACAGGTCCCTCAGAAACACCTGCACTCAAGCCATCACAAAGGCTAAATTCAACTACTTTAAATCCCAGCTACAAACTCAATCGGGTTCCCCTGCAAATTTCTGGAAACCCTCCATAACCTCTTAGACCCCTCCTCTGCACAAGCCCCCCAAATTCTAAACATTGAGGGAATGTACATATCTGACTCAGCCACTATTGCAGAGGCTTTCAACAAATTCTTTACCTCCTACACCCTCCCTGAAAATTGCCCTCCCCCTCTCCTTTATCTCATCCGCACCCCTTCTGGGTCTGGCTACACCTTCCCCCAATCTCCCCCGAAGAAGTCTACAAGGTATTAATGGCCCTAAACTCCTCAAAAACCAGCCCAGACAGTCTCCACCAGAAGCTTCTCCATACCTCTGCACCCGCCATTGCAGCCCCACTAGCTCACCTCCTTTACCTCTCCCTCACCACCAGCTCTGTCCCCCAGGCTTGAAAGCTCGCCAAAGTGCTCCCCTTCACAAAGGTGGGGACCCAACCTCCCCCGTAACTATAGACCCATTTCTCTCCTTCCAACTCTTGCTAAGCTCCAGAAGTCCCTAATCTATGTTAGGCTCCTGGAACACCTAACTACCACTGACAGTCTTTCACCATACCAGTCCAGGTTCAGGAAACAGCACTCCACAGTCTCCTCCCTGTTTCGCGTAACTGACTCAATCCAATCAGCCATGGATAAAGGCCTTGTCACTGCAGCCATCTTTGTGGACTGGCAAAGGGATCCCAGGGTAGACTGGAATCTCCTTAAAGTCACCCTCCATGACAGCAGTAAAACTGTGTATTTTACCCTGGTGTAAAATGGAGGTAGAATGTATGTTCCATCTCTTACCTTTATCAGTAATTGTTTTAACATATGTCATAAATGAGCATCCTGCAGCAGCCAGGAATTTGGTAGTTTTCCATGAAGCCAATAAGGGGTCCATCCAATGTTTCACCCATGGGGTCAAAATCTGGGGTGTAGGAGAAAGGTAGACCATCATGTTCCAAGTTATAACATTTTAAAAAGTTAACACATGGGGGTTTATCATATTCAAACCTTCCTTATTTAAAGGGAGATATAAGACATTCCGTTTAATGGGGTTTAGTTGACTACCTCAAATTAATTGGAAGACTAAACTGTACAAACAGACTTCAAGGGATTTAGGAACAGGGTAAACTATACTAAGATATAGAAGTAAAGGTAAAATAAAGTTTTTTTTATCATAGCCCTTTTTTCCTTTTAGTTTGTTCCAGGATTTCCAAATCTGAATCTTCATGTTACAAGAGGTCAGTTTCTCATCCCGCTTGACCAAGGCCACATCACCAGGGCCAAATGTAATATCCAAAATCTTTAGTGAGGATTTTTCGATGGCAATACCCCCTATGCTCCCTACAATAGGATCCATCAAACCCAAGGCCACGCCCCAGCCTTTGTGCAATTAAGTGTAGCACCAGAAATAGCATAAAGGAGTGAAAGATATCCAGTACAATGCAACCTAACTGTGCATCTCATACAAACAACATCACATCATCTGCAAAGACAACATGTTTAACTTCATGAGATCCAGTTGTGATAGAAATACCCCAAATTTGTGAGTGAGCTTGAATTTTTCATAGAATAGGATTGATACATTATGTGTAAAGCAGGGGGCTAAGGGAGCATCCCTGCAGGACACCCGTAAGGAGTCTAATCCTATGGTCTCTGTGTCCATTTATAAGCAGGATAATGCTAGCTTGGGCATATAACATTTTTATTCAAGTGCAAAAACTATGAGGAAGGCCATAATGAGATACTGTTAGTACAGAAAAAAATGTAGTAATGGGAAACCCTGTCAAATGCTTTTTCCTGATCTAGCAATAACAGATAACCCACAGGTAACCCACTTCCCTATCTAGATTCCCCAAGTCCACTATTTCTCTGAGCAGTATTGTTAGAAATATGTCAGCCAGGGATAGAACATGATTGGGAATCTGAAATAACATACTGGGCGACGATGGAAAATCTACTGTAAAGAATTTTCATCAAGAATTTCAGGTCAGTATTTAATAAGCATAATGGATGTCAATTATTGAGATCCTCAGACACTCACATTTTATAAAGGAGGATTTGAATGGCCTCTGCAAATGGGGTAGAACTAGAACCCTCTGTTAGTATCCAATTATAAACCACCATCAATATGTCCACCAATATATTGTGAAACATTTATAGAATTCAGATGTGAGACCATCCGGCCCTGAGGCCACTTTATTATGAATATTTGCAACAGCTTTTTGGACTTCTTCCTCTGTGACAGGTTTACATAAGTCATGCAATACCAAATATGGGATCCCAGCACCATGACATTACTCAACAAGCATTTGTCAATGCCGAATGTTGATTGCTTTGCTCCGTTGAGCTCGCTCACTCCCTCTCTGTCAGTCTCTCATTCTGTTTCTCTTGGCACTGCAGGCTGCGCTTTTGTATTGGGCTCCTGCCTGCATTGCTACCTTTTTCTGCCCACAAAGAAATCCTCAGCTGTTCTGACAGAGCTCCGTTGAGGTCACTCACTCCCCCTCTCTCACCCACTCGTTCTGTTTCTCCCGGCACTGCACTGTACTGGGCTCCTGCATTGTGGCCTTTTTCTGCCCACAAACAAACCTGCAGCAGTTCTAACAGAGGTCAGTTGAGCTCAGTCACTCCCCCCTCTCACTCGCTAAATCTTAATCTGTCCCAAACACTGATTTCCCACAGCGACCGTGCTATTCTACGGCAGGAGTGCAAAAACATATTTAGGCCAGGATGTGAAAAATGACAGCTGTACTGTTCATAAGGAGGTGTGAAAAAATGCCAGTGTTGAAAATGTGGCGTGAAAATATTACAAATTTGCGAAGTTACAAGGGTGCGTGGAAACAGTTCAATGCACACTTGTAACACAGTCATTTTATGGACCTTCATCACCAAATTTTCAACATAGGGATTTTAGGACCTCTGCTCATGAACAGCACCACTGTCATTTTCTTAATCTGTCCCGAACACTGATTTCCCACAGCAACCGCGCTATTCTGCGCCGCAAGTGCGACAACACATTTCAGCCAGGATGTGAAAAATGGCAGCTATGCTGTTCATAAGGAGGTCTAAAAAAATGCCAGTGTTGAAAATCTGGCATGAAAATATTACTGATTTGCGGAGTTACGGGGGTGCATGGAAACTGCACAATGCACGCTTGTAACACAGTCATTTTATGGACTTTCATCACAAAATTTTCAACATACACATTTTAAGACCTCTGCTGAAGAGCAGTGTCACTGTGGTTTTCTGAATGTGTCCCGGACACTGATTTCCCACAGCGACTGCACTATTCTGCGCTGGCAGTGCGAAAATGCATTTCTGCCAGGATGTGAAAAATGACAGTTGTACTGTTCATAAGGAGATGTGGGCGTATCCAGTCATTGCTTTGTCTCCACTCCAGAGACCCTGCTGTAATATAGGATCACAAAGAACCTTAGGCAGGAGGATGGGCAACTCTAAAGTTCCAGCACAGCTCCATTGAGCTCGCTCACTCCCCCCTCTCACTTGCTCGTTCTATTTCTCCAGATGCTGCAGGCAGACCTTTTGCACTGGGCTCCTGCTTGCACTGGTGCCTTTTTCTGCCCACAAAGAAATCCGCAGCAGTCCTGACACAACTCTGTTGAGTTCACTCACTCCCCTTCTCTCACGCACTCGTTCTGTGTCTCCCCGCACTGCAGGCTACCCTTTTGTACTGGGCTCCTGCCTGTGCTGGTGCCTTTTTCTACCCACAAAGAAGTTCACAGCTGTCCCAACAGAGCTCCACTGAGGTCACTTGCTCCCCCTCTCTCACTCGCTCATTCTGTTTCTCCTGGCACTGCAGGCTGCCCTTTTGTACTGGGCTCCTGCCTCCATTGGCGCCTTTTTCTGCCCACAAAAAAATCCGCAGCAGTCCCAACAGAGCTCCGTTGAGCTCGCTCAATCCCCCTCTCTCAGTCACTTGTTTCATTTCTCCCGGAGCTGCAGGCCGTTCTTTTGTACTGGGCCCCTGCCTGCATTGATGCCTTTTTCTGGCCACAAAGAAATCTGCAGAAGTCCTGACAGAGCTCTGTTGAGTTCGCTCACCCCCCCCCCACTCGCCCTCTCGTTCTGTTTCTCCCAGTGCTGCTGGCTGCCCTTTTGTATTGGTCTCCTGCATTGGGGCCTTTTTCTTCCCACAAAGAAATCTGCAGCAGTCCCGAAAGAGCTCAGTTGAGCTTGGTCACTCCCCCCTCTCACTCACTCGATCTTAATCTGTCCCAAACACTGATTTCCCACAGCGACCGTGCTATTCTGTGGCAGGAGTGCAAAAAAATATTTTGGCCAGGATGTGAAAATGACAGCTGTACTGTTCATAAGGAGGTGTGGAAAAATGGCACTGTTGAAAATGTGGCGTGAAAATATTACAAATTTGCGAAGTTACAAGAGTGCGTGGAAACAGTTCAATGCAAGCTTGTAACACAGTCATTTTATGGAGTTTCACCACCAGATTTTCAACATAGGGATTTTAGGACCTCTGCTCATGAACAGTGTCACTGTCATTTTCTTAATCTGTCCTGAACACTGATTTCCCACAGTGACTGCGCTATTCTGCACCGGAAGTGCGAAAACACATTTCAGTCAGGATGTGAAAAATGACAGCTATATCGTTCGTAAGGAGGTGTGAAAAAATGCCAGTTTTGAAAATCTGGCTTGACAATATTACACGTCTGTGAAGTTACAAGGGTGCGTGGAAACTGTGCAAAGCACATTTGTAACACAGTCATTTGATGGGCTATCATCACCAAATTTTCAACATAGGCATTTTAGAACCTCTGCTCATGAACAGTATCACTGCCATTTTCTTAATCTGTCCTGAACACTGATTTCCCACAGCAACTGCGCTAGTCTGCGCTGGAAGTGCAAAAACACATTTCGGCCAGGATGGGAAAAATGACAGTAGTACTGTTCATAAGTAGGTGTGGGAAAATGGCAATGTTGAAAATCTGGAGTGAAATACTATAAATTCATGAAGTTATGAGCATGCGTGCAAACTGCGCAACCCACACTCGTAACACAGTCATTTTATGGAGTATCATCACCAAATTTTCAACATAGGCATTTTAGGACCTCTGTTCATGAACAGTGTCACTGTCATTTTCTTAATCTGTCCTGAACACTGATTTCCCACAGCGACTGCACTATTCTGTGCTGGAAGTGCGAAAACACATTTCAGCCACGATGTGAACAATGACTGCTGCACTGTCCACAAGGATGTGTGGAAAAATGACAATGTTGAAAATCTGGGATGAGAATATTGCAAATTCGAGAACTTACAAACATGTGTAGCAACTGCGCAACACACACTCGTAAAACAGTCATTTTGGGAATTTTTTCCACAAAATTTGGAACATAGGCTTTTTGAGAGCCCACCTCATGAACACTGGCACTGTCGTTTCGTTAATCAGTCCCAAAAGGTGATTCTGTGCAGTGACCACAAAATCACCTTTTGGGGTCGAATAACGCCATGACAGTGGCAGAATTCATGAGGCGGGGTCCCAAAAACCCCATGTTGAAAATTTGGTGTCAAAATTCCAAAAAATGCCTGAGATATGTATCAAAGTTGAAAAAACACTATTTATTCCATTATACAGCTTACCGGCATTTCTTCAGTTTGCGGTCAGCTTTGAAGAGTGCAGACATGTTCCCAGTCCACCGAAGATCATCGCGCCAGACTCCGTAGGTAAGTATGGGGTGAGGGGAGTGTGGGGAGGCAGGGTGCGCAGTTCATGGGCGTGGGTTGTGGGAGGGGAGCAGGGAGACCGTGAGGGACAGTTTTTTTTCTGGCAGGTAACAAGAAAAAAAAATACATTGTGGGACGTTTTTTTTAAAAAAGGCCATTTGGCACGCTGGGATTGGCTCCCAGCATGCCAGCAGAGTGTTTTTTTGGGGGGGCAACTCTAGCCAACGGGAGATTGGGCACCCACTGGCACAAATTGGGGGACGAAGAGCCGAGGGGATTGGGCACCCCGTCAGCACAACTGTACTGGGTGTTTGGGGGGGGGAATTATGACTACAGGGAGTGGGATCCCCCATTGGCAAATGAAAATGGGAAGGGGGACATAATGCCGATAGGGAGTGGGCTCCCCCATCAGCAACATGAACATAGGCACTGAAGCCGATGAGGATTGGGGCCCCCATCGGCAAACAAACATGGCAGGGGGGCACATGCTCCCGAGGGGGATTGGGCACCCCCTCGGCAGTGGGGGTGATTTAATATTGTTTGTGAACATGGCAGCAAGCCGCCACCATGTTCACAAACAATATCACAGTAACAAGCTTCCGCTCAGCAATGATGGGTCACTCCCTCATTGCAGCAGAATGGCTTACCCTGCAATGATGAGGCGGCCCCTGATTGCAGCAGCTGAAACCTTACAAGGTTGTGGCATGCTGGCTGAACTAGTGTCAGCAGCAGCGTGCCATCCCATTGGAAACAGCGGGCCAAGCCGCCAAAGGCTGTGGGGGCACTGGCCACAGCAAGCTGCCACAGTATGTTTCTTGCACCTGCGCACAATCAACACAAAAAGGACTCAAATGACAGGGGAGTGTTATGTTTTCCAAACATGTTAAATAGGTGTGTATGAATGAGTGACATAATACTCTCCTTGTCCGTATATACTACACCATCAAGTGTTTCCACTTTCATGATGTTTCTATGCCGAAAATGAGTTTTTCAACTCTCAAAGGGATCACCCATTCCCCTGGATCCCTGAGTGCCACATGTATGTTCCATCAGGAGGGAGTGTGTCCTTTTATACTGTACTTCCCTCACCCAGGCTTTTATGTTGTTTACCTCAAATGTCTAATCTATTCTACCAGAATGCATAAGCATTAACACTGTATTCAGTTGAAAACATAAATCCAAGTATTCTATATAGTCTCACTTTTGACTTGTTTATCAAAAATGTAGAAACATGTCTTGCAGTGCACTCTTAAGTCATCCCATCAAACCGCCATGTCATCATTCATACAGGCTAGTGTTTGACATGCCAGAAGAAGTTCAATCACTTCATTAAGAACCAAGGAGTCTTCCAGTATGGAATTATTCAGTCTCCAGTAACATTTTCCTGTATGGAAGGCTGCCATTTCACCAAAAGTCTCCCTTAAAAGGAGATGGTCTGATTGTTCTATAGGGAGAAGTCTGACTGCATTTGTATGAAGGTGTGCAGAAATAAATAAGTAGCTGATCTGAGTGGCTAACATATTTTTGTAATTAATCCCCAGAAGAGAGAATGGTTCTATGTGCGTCTACAAGGGATGTGTCCTTTATCATGTAACCCCCTTGTTCCCAGGGGTTACTAGAATCCCATTAGAACCAGTGGCAGGCAGGGATAGGCAACTTGTGAAATGCCAGGTAAATGGATTTCACAGTGTCAAACTCTGTTTTTCAGTCTCAGCTGAGCTGGAGTGATGATGTAATCTTAGAACTCGTGCAGCTGCATAAGCCACACTTGTTTAGCTATAAAGGAGTTAGCTTGGGAATGTTCAGGTAGAGTGAGAGAGTCTGCAGTTGGAGTCAGTGGAGGAGGTTGCAGGTAGTGCATCTCCTCTCTTCAGCTCTGTCAGAGAGCTACCAGTAGTGTTTTTGTTTGTTTCTCACCCTAGTGTGAGCCAGTACAGCCTAGTGGTAAGTGGTGGAAACCAAGCCAAGTGGTTTTCACAGTGCCCCATATCAGGAGGGATGGGGTGGATTCCAGGATTCAGGGACAATCCCCTGGTCCAGTCTGGACTGTGTTGAAGCTGTCTGAGATTCAACTGCTCGGTGAGTACCTGTGACTTTTGTTTGGAAAAGCCCTGGGTCACCTGTATTCCTTGTGGTGAATTTTCTCTGTCAAAGGAATCCTGTCACCTAGACTATTTTCTGTTTAACAGTGTCTGCTAAATTTGGGGTCTAGTGAAGAGACAGTGTCAATTACAGAACTTTTAACTTTCTGACACCTCAGAGGTGTGTAATTTATTTATTTTATTTATTTAGTTTTTGTTAACCATGAAGTATGTTAAATGTGAAAGACATTTCAAGATAGCATCTACAAGTTTTCTGTGAGGGTGTTATTAACCAGATGAATGGCCGAGTATAAATTTGGAAGCAAAGGGTGGGAGAGACCCCCCCCCATCTCCAGCAACCAGTTTACCTCTCCGGGTTCAGTTTGGGCACCTGTGTTTTCTCTCAGTGCATTTGGCCAGTGCCTGAAGAAAACAGTTTACCCAGACATGGGTTGGACTCTCTGTAAGCCTGTATGTGCTCTTTGGTGGTCGAGGGTGCCACCAGTAATTCCTCATGAAATATGGGAAAGTCTCCTAGTACTGGTCATGTGTGCCTAGTCAAGAGGAAACGTACCAGTTCTGGCCATGTGTGCCAATCTCCATTTCAGAACCAGACAGTTCACTGTGTAATTCAGAACCAGAGAGTTCGCTGTGTAATTCAGAACCAGAGAGTTCGCTGTGTGTGTTCAGTATGCCTATGTTAAATGGAAATTCAGGAATTTCTTTACCTCAGTAATCTGCATTACCAGTAGGAGTAGCCCTGTGGAGGTCCATCTTCGCTTTGTGATTATTCTCTCTGTATGTGAATAAAAGCCACACTCTAGAATCCCAACCTGGTTTGGACAGTACTGTTATTGCTTCCACTGTGTCTGGATTTACTTGGGTGCCCCTGTCCAGAAGTGCAAACCTAGCAAAATTGTGAGCAAATGTTTTCTCACAGGGACCTAGGTTGATGGCCATGGTAAATGGTCCCACCATGTGTGTGCCAGGTAGTTGCCACACTTGGTTTGCATGTCTGTGTATGGCAGGCTCAGAAGACGATGTACTAGGAAACTGAACTGTAGTGACAACCCCCATCCCTCTCTTTGGCACCATGTGGTGAGAGAAGCAGCCCTGCTAGTTAAACCAGGGGGTGCCGGTGGGAGTGGGTTACAATCAGTTTTGTGAGAAAATTAGTATTGCAAAACAGCTTAGAAGTCTGGGCACCCCTGTCTGTATGGGTAGTACCACAATTAAAATCACCTCCAAACACCTAGTCTCCTAGTGGGTAAATAAGACTATATTAAATGGAAGAGATATACCCTGACTTTCTTTGTCTGCAGTGCATGAACATTTATAAAACAAAATGGTGATCCTTGATATAACACATCTAGCATGAGCGCTTTACCTGGGTCTATGGCAATCAATTTGGATACCATAACTAATGGCACCTTAAACAAAATACCCACACCATCACATGCCATCAGGCCCAAATGACCAAAAAGAAGGGCCCCAGCACAAGTGTTTTGTGCCTGAGCCAGTTACCATGTGGATGTTAATCTAGTTTCCTAGAGGAAGATAATATTAAATGCTAAGTCCTTCGGAAAGGAAAATAGAAGAGTACACATGTTTGTATTCTTGATACTGTTTATATTTATGGTGGCAAGACAGGGAGTGGGAGTCATGGAATGAAAGTGCTATAATGGGGGTTCCATTACTGTGCTCAGTCCATTCTGTTCTCGGTAACACTATCTTCATTTTTTTCTGCTGTTTAGTTTTTGGTTTTGTGAGTACCATTTCCTCCTCCATATCCATTGTTGCTGGGGGCCTGGAGGATTTACGAGAGGAGGCATCTGAGGCTTGGCAGCATCAGAATCCATTGGATCCTCTTCAAAACCCTCATACTTGTTCTCCAATAGAACCGGTGCGCCTTCTGAGGAGACTTTCAATGGTTAAAATCCAACTTTGTGAGACTGGAGAGAGATCTTTTCCTACTGACAACAACCATGTTGGGAGGTGGCATATCAGCCTCTGCATGCTGGACACACCCTGTGTCAGTAGGGGATGAAGGCAACACATGCTGAGGCAGGTCCATGGCCACTGTAGAGATCAGAATATCTGGCTTAGGAAAGTTTGGAGTACGTGGAAGTGCCAGTGCAGGCTCTACACCAATCATCTACTCACCCATATGCGATTTTGGATCCATAAATAGAATCTTCCTGATGGCCAGACTGGCAGTTACCTCTTTTGTTGCATAGTTTTACTTGCCTTTTCTAGGTAACTATCCTGGGGATTCATCTCCTCTCTATTATGTGTCACCCATTCACATATCTGGTAAGAATGCCCTGTGTCCTCGCAGATATTACAGTGTAAATCATTGGAACAATGGGAACTTGCATGTTCCAACTGTAGACAGAGGTTACACCCGATGTTATCATAAGCATTACTCAGACCGATGTCAGACCCACATTTAAAGCAAGTTTTTGGTTACCCCAGGTAGAAAAATTGGGCCCTATCACATCCCAGGAAAAAAAACACGAAGTAAATGTTGCAAACCAGAGTCTGAGTGGCAGTTTCACCTTAAGGTGCCAGTGGCCTGTCCAAAATAGTTGAGTGTCAAGAATCGGATCTGGGTCTCCAATTACATCACATCGCTATGATAGCCAGTATCTGACATCCTGCACATTAATCCCCTCATGTTTAACATCACAGTAACCATGCATGTAGCCAGTTTAGTTAATGGAATTGCCTTAAATGGTAGGCAAAGTGGAGTATTCTTAAGTTGAGTATATTGTGACCAAAATCTGTCCAGATAAGCCACCATCCTAAAACTCAGATCAAAATATCCATTGTTAAGCATATGCAAAAGAGCATACAATTCATTTGGAGTACAGTGCAGAGATTCCTTTAGTAGTGCTCTGCCAATGTAAGACTGGTCAGGGGGGTTTCCAAGCCACCCGTATATAGCAGCTGCACTGCATTACACCATTGTGCAGGAGCAGGGGAGTTCCAAAGACATTATTCTTTCGAAAAGTAGTCCAAGTTATACAGGGGTTGGTGCCTGAGGTGGAGGAAGGGGAGTGTGGAAAACCACAAGAGGAATATTATTTGCTAAATCAGCCTTGTCAGCCCAGGACAATGAAGTGCAATCAGAAAGCGAGGCAGTAGATGTTGTGGAAAGTTTTTAAGGGATATGCTGTTCACCATCATTGTCTGTGTCCCGTAACCGTGATTCCAACAAGACAGTGTGCTCCTTAGTCATAGAGGGATCATTTAATTGCAATGCTATAGATAATTCTCCATTCAGCAGTTGGGAGGTTTCTGTAACAGAAGCAACTGTGATATCTGATGTCTGAGGTGTCTCATTTATGGGAGTATGGGGGAAGGTTTGTTGCAGGAGTTCAGTAAAAGGGAGAGAGGGCTGATCAAGTGTAGGCAGTTTGGCAAGGGCTAAAAGTAAAGCCATATCAGTAGGAGAGTCAAAAGGGGGAAGCATCAGGAACAAAAACTGCTACCGACAGTTCTTGCGGTACACCAGAATGACACTGGCCAATGGCATCTCTCATCCATCCAAACTGCATCAGAGTCTATACTGGTGACCAGTCTGCAGGAGGGAAGGGAGCTCTTGTGGTCCAGTTCTTAGCCAGAGTGGTAGCAGGAGTAGGATTGGGGATAAACAATGCAGACAGAGATGTGCTGATATAATGCTGGGCAGAGAATTTGGTGTCTGTGGCAAGCTCGGCTTCAGTCATCAAAGGCAAAGAAACTGCATTTGGAGTTCAGGATTTGGGAGGCTGAATACAAAGCATGACCACAGAGTTCAGAGGTAAGACTGTCTTGGGGAAAAAATGTTTGTGCACACTCCAGAAGGTCGAATTTTTCAGGTGTAGAGTATGGGACAGACAGTAAATTCAGTGGAAAAGAAGGAGTCAGCATAGTAGGAGCCACACCTGTGACAGGAGGGGTCAGCTTCTTTGATGAAGCTGCGTCACAGGTTTTGACATCTGACTGGTTCGGTCGGGTAGTAATATGTGCTCTGGGGATCAAAGGCATTGCGTCCTGCAAGGAAAACAAATGTTCCTTCTTCTGTAGGTATTCTGCATTCTCTTCTACCATTAAGTTCATGAGATACTGTTTCTTACTTTTTAGTGCATCCTGCAGTTTCTGATTAGCCTCTCTAAAATTCCACAACTGGTGCTGTGTAGAAGAAGGATGTAACAGACAGTCAGCTCGCTGGGAAGCCTGCTCAGCAGCAGTAGGTGAAGCAGCAGCAGCAGCAGATGGAGCATCATGTACCAGACTTAATCCTTCTTCAGCCCTAGGTGGAAAGGCAGAGGGGAGAGGGGACAGATTTCCCTACCAGGAGCACGCACAGCTCCTTCAGACACCAAGTTCACCATCTTGGATACCAAGACAGCAGCACCCCTCTACCAGAAGAGTGGGGGAATTTTATCTGAGAAACAAAATAAACATTACATCAGTTCAAACAACTCAGGCAAGCATCATAATATACATCCATGTGATTTCATATGTACATATACATAGTAGTAATCTCCTTCTCATTTCACTTAATGTTATCCAGCTATTGTACTCCGTATACTAATAGCTGCCAAAACATAATCCCTGACTTAAAATATACCCTCCAAAGTTTTCCATAAGCAAGTTACTTTTCCAGGAGCATATTTAATTTGATCAGACTCTTTCACCTTCTGTATTGCAAGTTCAATCTGACTATTAACAATAATAATAAAATTTACTTCATTAAGCGCCTTTCAAAATTTCAAGGCGCTGTACAGCAAGAACAAACATAAAACATATTCAATACATTCAATAAAATCAAATATGAACATATATTCCAATACAACAGTATAAAATCAGAACAAAGAAGGAAATGCCTTTTCCCATAAAAAGGTCTTTAGTGCCTACTTAAAACTCCCCACCGTCCTACACTCCCGGAGCTGACGGGCAGAGAATTCAGAGGGCAGGTGCAGCAAATCCAAACACACGGGCACCAGATGACTTCAAATTCTACTGGAATTCCAGCAGCAACCCCTCGTCAGCCGAGCGGAGCTGTCGAGAGGGGTGTAAGGCACCAGGAATTCTTTCAAGTAGTCAGGACCCAGACCGTGTAGGGCTTTGTAGGTCAAAAGACCCACTTTAAAGGTGATCCGCCACTGTATTGGCAGCCAGTGCAGAGCGCGCAGCACAGGGGTAATATGAGAACTTCTAGAGGCCCCAGTCAACAAACGTGCTGCCACGTTCTGCACTAGCTGCAAGCGGCGGATATCAACCCCAGGAAACCTTAGGTAAAGGAAGTTACAGTAATCAAGGCAAGATGTCACAAAGGCATGGACCAAGACCGGCAGGTCACTGGGCGGAACAAGATGTCTAATCCTGGCAATGCTCCTATGATGGAAAAAGGCCAGCTTGACAACTGCAGACACCTGATGATGAAGGGTCAAACCAGCGTCAAGCTCCACTCCCAGGTTACGCACCCGTTCAGAGGTGGGGATCTGGTCCACCCCCAGGATTAATCCAGAGGGGAGACCAGTCCTCAACACCTCTACCCTGCAACCTGGGTCCACAACCATAACCTCAGTCTTTCCTGGGTTCAACTTTACACCACTAGAATTCATCCAGTCTTGGATGTCTGCGAGGCAGTTGTTTAGTACCGAGATAGCACTAACCTGGTCAGGTGCAAAAGACAGGTAGAGCTGGGTATCATCAGTATAGCAGTGAAACCTCAGCTCATACCGTCTTACAATGTCTCCGAGGGGTAGCATATATATTGCGAATAACATGAGGGAAAGCACCGAGCCCTGAGGCACCCCTCAAGGCAGAAAGAAGGCCCCGGATGAAAACAAACCTGAGACCACTCTCTGCGTTCTCCCTTCGAGGAATGATTCATTCATTCATTCATTCATTCATTCATTCATTCATTCTTTATTTATATAAGGCGCTTTTCTTATATCCAAAGCGCCTGCACAAATACATAAAACAATAAATAATTAAACAGGATTAAAACTATCATAAATCATTAAAAGCTCTGCTAAAAAGATATGTCTTCAAAGCTCCTTTAAAGCTTTGGACAGTCGGGCAGTTTTGCACCTGACGAGGTAGAGAATTCCACAGGGTCGGGGCCATAAAACTAAACGATCTTGCCCCTGAAGTTTTTAAACGGACCCTGGGGATCTCTAGCAATCCCTCATCAGTGGATTGGAGAGAGCGGGGAGGACAGTAGGGACAAAGGAGTTCTTTCAGGTAAGTAGGTCCCTGATGGTGTAGGGCTTTATAGGTTAGCAAACTGACCTTGAAGGTGATTCGCCAGAAAACTGGCAGCCAATGCAGTCTGCGGAGCACAGGCATTATATGACTAGACCTAGAAGATCCAGTCAACAGCCTGGCTGCCGCATTCTGCACTAGCTGCAGATGGCGAAGTTCAACCCCCGATAGCCCCAGGTAAAGGGCAGTGCAATAGTCAAGGCGGGAGGTAACGAATGCGTGGACCAATGTTGGAAGGTCCTCTGGAGGAACCAGGTGCTTCAACCGGGCGATGATCCTCAGATAGTAAAAGGAAGTTTTGACCACCACTGACACCTGAGATTTAAAAGTCAGACAGTCATCAAATACAACGCCCAGATTCTGCACCTTGTCTGAGGTCATCAGCTGGACACCCCCAAGCCATAAGCCCGAGGGCGATCCAGCTAACAAACCCGCTTCACAGCGACCCTTGTCCACAACCAACACCTCAGTTTTTTCAGGGTTCAACTGCAGCCAACTCCCATTCATCCAGTCTTGGATCTCAGCAAGACAGTTGTTAAATACCAAAATGGCAGCATCCTGGTCAAATAAGACATATACAGCTGGGTATCATCTGCATAGCAATGAAAACCCAGACCGATCATCTAACAATCACTCCTAATGGCAGCATATACACTGCAAACAACATGGGCGCCATAATGGAACCCTGCGGAACCCCGCAGGATAGGGAGACTGATGCCGAAGAAAAAATTCCCAACACCACCCTCTGAGTCCTACCCTCGAGGTAAGATTGAAACCACCTGAGGACTGTATCAGACAATCCACAGATAGACCGCAAACGCTCCAACAGCACACCATGGTCAACAGTGTCAAATGCTGCAGAGAGATCAAGAAGTACCAAGATGGAACAGGTCCTACGATCTCTCGCAATTAGGAGGTCATTTAGTACCCGAACAAGTGCTGTCTCGGTACTATGCCTTTTCCTAAATCCAGACTGGAGAGAATCATAGACATTGTTGTTGGTCAGATGATCATCCAGCTGCGCTGCAACCACTTTCTCAATAACTTTACCCACAAAGGGTAAGTTAGAGACAAGCCTATAATTTGCTAGACAATCCGGGTCCAAGGAGGACTTCTTCAAAAGAGGCTTAACTACAGCCTCCTTAAGAGGATCTGGGGAGATCCCCCTCTCCAAGGACCTCCAGACTATCACAGCCAGGACTGGGCCGATTTTATCCACACAGTCCACTAAAAGACGCGTGGGACCAGGGTCCAAATTACAGTTGGTCGGATGTAGTGATTGGATGATCATCACAATGTCATTGATTGTGGGGAAGCTGAAGTCAGACCATGCAAACTGGGTGTCCGACATCTCCTGCTGACCATCACAACTCCCATTGGAGAGGGACAAGCAGACATCCGATCTGATTTTGGCAACCTTATCTGCAAAGAAGAGAGCAAACTCCTCACACCGTTCTTGAGAAAAGGCTCTTCCAGGCTGAAGACAGGCTGGCTTGCACAGTCTGTCCATGATCCGAAAGAGCTGAGCCGGTCTATTCTGTGCAGCCGCAATCTCTCTGGACAGGAATTCTGCCTTCTTACAGGAAATTGCGGATTGATAGACCACATAGTGGTTCATCAAACTAAGTTTGTCATCATCCAAACCGGACCTCTGCCAGTGCCTCTCCAACCTTCATCCAGCTCTCCTCAACTCCCTCACGGTCTCATCGAACCAAGGAGACCTGGGATGAAGAGTGAGAGGACAAACACGAACAGGTGCAATGGAATCCAGGGCCCCTGTCACCACCTTATTATAGGCACGTACCAGGTCTCCTGGATCCAAGCAACCAAAACCATCTGAGGACTGTACTCGATAGCCACAAATGGACCTCAGGCATTCGAGCAGAACCCCATGATCCACAGTATCAAAAGATGATGATAGATCAAGGAGAACCAAGATAGAATGGTGTCTCTGATCTCTCGCCATCAGGAGATCATTGAGCACCCGAACCACAGCAGTCTCGGTACATGCCTCTTGCGAAAACCAGACTGGAGAGGTTTGTATAAACTATGGGTGGTCAAATGGTTATCCAATTGAACCACCACCACAACTTTCTCAATAACCTTCCCCACAAAAGGGAGGTTAGAGATTAGCCTGTAGTTTGCTAGGTCATCCGGGTCTAAAGAAGCTTTCTTCAGAAGGGGAGTCACCACCCCTTCCTTCAGAGAGCTAGGGAAAACTCCCATATCTAAAGAACACCAGATAATCCAAGCTAAGACCGGGCCGATGATCTCACTACAACCCAAAATCAGGGAGGTAGAGCCAGGGTCTAAACTACAGCACGTGGGACACATCTCATGGACAATCCTCATAGTGTCTACAAGATCCGGCAGGTCAAAGGCACTCCAGGAAACTCCAGGCTCTGCGACAGGACACTGATCAACTGCAACATCCTTGGAATGAGGTTGGAGGCACTCCTTCCTGATGTCTTCAACCTTATTTGCAAAGAATCGAGCGATCTCCTCACAATCAGTTTGAGTAAAGACTTGATGGATCTGCTGACAGGCTGGGTTTTACAGTTTGTCAACAGTTCTGAAGAGCTAAGCCAGTTGATTCCGTGTGACAGAAATTTCCCTGGACACGAATTCTGCCTTCTTATGGGAAATTGCTGTTTGTTAGAGTTTATAATGCTCTAGCAAAATAAGGTGGTTAGCATAAGTGGTGGTCTTCCTCCAATGATGCTCCAACCTACGTCCCATCCTCTGCAACCCTCACAGAGCCCCATCAAACCATGGGACAGCGGGACGACGCGGAAGGGGACGAACACAGACTGGTGCAATCTGATCGAGTGCTACCGATGTGGCCCTATTATATGCCACTACCAGCTGCTCAGGATCAGTGCAGAACTCGTCCAACAACAAGAGGTCAATAACCGCCATCAGATCTTCAGGGACAACGTCCCACAATGGGCGGTACCTGACCAACTCCACAGGGGCCGACCTACCCAGGGGGGCCTCAAAATTGAACCCAACTAAGTAGTGATCAGACCAACCGACTGGTTCCACCACCAAATCGTAAGCCTCGATCCCCAGGAAGAAGACCAGGTCAAGAGAGTAACCTCCCTTGTGTGTAGCTGAGGAAACAACCTGTGTAAAGCCCAGAGATGTCATTTCCTGGAGGAAATGTTGACCAAAAAGCGAAGATTCGTCGTCGATCCAAGCATTGAAGTCGCCCAGAACCATCAGTCTGGGCGACTCCAAGGCCATGTCGGTGGCAAAATCTGCTGTTTCCTGCAGAGAAAGCTTCTCATCACCTGGTGGATGATAAATGAGGGCAATCCTGCACCCTACACCAGCTACCACAATACACTCAAATGACCTGGCCTCCTCAACTGGTACACCAGTTAGGCCCAATTCGGTCTTGAAACAGACTGCCACCCCCCACCTGCAATCCAGTCTCAGGTGATGTATAACCGAGTACCCGGTGGGAACAGCGGCCTCTAAAATAGGGGCCGCATTCCCATCCAACCAGGTCTCGGTAATGCAAGCCAGAACTGCCCTTGCAACAAAATCTGCAATAAGACCAGTCTTGTTGCAGACAGATCTGGCATTGCACAACAACGCCCAAGTTGGACAAGGTTGGCGAGTTGTCCCAATCACTTGCCCTCCCAAACTGGAGGTGCCCTTGGGTATGGGAACCAGAACAGAGTCACCGCGTTCAAGCAGCCATTTCGCCCCAGGGCATCTTCTGGGCCTGACCACCCCTATGGGAAGGCCCCGCTCCTCCGCTGTTCACAACCCCCACCCACCCCAATTAGCCCCCTTGAGCAATCCCCAATGCCCGACAACGATAATAAATATAAGCAGGCGGGGGGGGTGAAGAGAAGGGGCGGAGGGCATGGAGAGCGGAGGCCGAATAGCATAAGACAGGAGGAGCAAGCAGGCACATCTAGCTGCTCAATTTAAAACAATAAATATAATAAAAACTACCAGCAAACTTCCTGCAACTAAAATTATACAACTACAAATTATGAGACCGACTAAAATAAAAATAAAACAAAACCAACTCTCTAATACAAAACCTAGTTAATTGATTTAACCCACAGGTCCTCTCACAACCTGGGGGTCAACCAAAAATTAACCAAAACAATTTTAAAATTATTCCCAGGTCCTCTCACTACCTGGTACTTAAAAACAAATTAAACACTCTCACAAAAATAAATAATAATGATTAAATCATAATAATAATAAAAAATAATAAACAGAGGAAATTATTTAAAAGCCACCCTCCGGGACTCTCTCACAATACCGGATACAGGTGGGATAAAGATATTATATAGCACTCTCACTGCTCATATTATTTCCTCGAACAAAATATAATTGCAGACAACAAGAATCCTGTCTATATGCAACAGGATACAAATATCAAATAACCCACCCAAACATCAGTAGGAGCAGCAAACAATATAGGCCAGTCTTCAAAAACACAGGACTTCAAAATCCACTCCGATTTGAATTGTAGAAAGGCCACTAGCAGGCCACAGGTTCCAACCAGCCCAGAAAGTCAGTGGCCTACTACTTCCACTCCAAGAGGAGTCAGCCCCCCAGCTGGCTACCCCAGGAGTCTAGAGGAAGAGGAGTAAAGGACAAGCCCTCCAGCCTACCCCACTCTCCACCTCTGTGTGTGACACTGACCTGGGGCCCCCCAGGAACTCTGCAAGCCCAACTATTAAGCCCAAGAATGTCAATCTCAAAAAATAGCATTTAGTCTATCGAAAATGTCACTTCAAACTTCAAATCCACTTACCTTAAAGGCTCTTCAAAATGACTCCACCAGATCACTGCTCCCCACAATCCACTGGCCAAACATAAATAAATCCAGGGATATTCAAAGAGCACAGCCACTGGTTCAAATTCGCATATGGGGTAACAGGGTGACAGTTCAAACAGTAACTTGCTTAAATTTGGCTAAAAAGCCATAAAACCAACCGGTCCACTCCCTGGACGAATAAATCAGTAACTCAGTCCGCATACAAGAACTCGATCCAGGCACTTAGATCAAGTAAACGGAGACTCCGAAAAGCTTCTCAAAATATCACCAGGTCTTCTCCATTAGGACATCACGGCTCTTCACAGATCTCCAGGTGTTCAGACAGCACACTAGGTCCCGGCCTGTAAAACAAAATGAAAACGGGCCAAACAGGAAACAAAGCATAAGCGAGCCGAGTATACTAACGCAGAATAAAGGTGGGTAACAAGGTGGGTAACAATGACAATAAAACGGGTAGCAATGTCAATAGAACATAAAACCCACAACAAAATTACAGAAGCAGCAAAAAATAAATGAGAGGATAAAATAGAATGGGCAAGGCGAAACAAAACAGAGCAGAACAAAGTGGCTAGCCCAGTGTGGCCGCCATCTTGAAATTGGAAACTGTAATCTAATAATCAGGACCATGTTTGTCAGTTGCATTTGTTGCATCAGATACTGACATCTAGCTTGCCATAAATGAAATTTTAGGATTGTGAAAGTAATATTCAATGTACTGATAGGAAACCTTCTCCATATCCCAGAATAGTCTACCAAAATAAGTGTATTATATATTATTCTGGTTAAAAAAGGCCATTGCCATCTAGCTGCCAAATAAAAAGAAAACTGTACATTATGTGGACATGTGATATAAAAATGTTTCACTGCTTCCTCTATGTTATTACGTGTTAATCTTGGATACAACCTTTCTTGTATGGCCTTGTGTTTTAAATTCCCTCGTATTCCTAACTTGCCCAAGCTATACAGCCAAAGAATGTCCCAAGTGTGTTGGGGTAGCCTTTTATCATTCAGTACTGCTAAAGCCTGTGGCATCTTTGTGGGTATACATTCAGAGAATATTAATATAATGTTTTGTACATCATATACAATGTGACTGTATACTGTAGCTGTTTTCATCCTAAAGCCTGTATGCTATGGTTTCTTATTTTCCATTGTCTAAGTTTTTTAGCGATGCTACAGTGTACTCTGGTATATTATAACTTGTAAGTATCTTTGTTGCTTCTTGTTCACATTTAGACATATATGTACAGTAGTTAATGCATACTGTATCCATGTTTGTCAGGAATATTCAGTGGGGTTGCAGCCACATACAATGATATTTGAGATAAAAAGGAGTGGTAGAATACTAACAGATTTATCATATATAACCCGCTCTCTTTATACAGCAAGTAAGTGAAGTCCCTCTTAACTGGATTGTAACAACTCCCCCACAGCATCTGGAAAAAATTACTTAGTGTTCTAGTTTCCAGGTGTACTGGCGGTGCATATACAAAACTTAAATATGTAAACATGGGTAGTAAATTTTTTTATTAATACTGTCTTCTTTGCCAGTTTCCAAGTTTTCCAGATCATCACTTTTGATTCACATATGTCTAATTTCCTTTCCCAATTTAAAGTGGGCAGATCTCCATTCCCAAACCATACAGTATGCCTAAAACTTTTTGAGGGGTGCTACCCCTGCAATATTCCTTGGTGTATCTGATAAGTTACATATGGGGATCCTCACACATTTGTCCAAATTTAATAAGAACCCTGAGATTTTTGAAAAGGCCTGAAAGGACTGTATAGCTGTTTCTCTTGATAAAGTGTATTTTACAAAAAGGCAGACATCTTCTACATATGTAAAGATTTTTTCCTGGCTAAGACTTGCATGAGGAGACAGACCTATGATCTGGTTGTCCCATTTAATCTGTCTTATTAGGGGGATCTAGGTAAAATGTGTATAGCAAGGGGCTTAAGGGGCACCTCTGTCATACCCCTCTGTTCAGAGGTAACACCTCAATCAAGTTTCCATTTATAGATGGTACTAAACATGTTCCTTTATACAGTCCCTTAATCCAGTATACCATTTTTTGTGGTATACCATATGTTAAAAGAACTTGTATGAGATACAGTACTTTTGTCCCATCCGGTCAAAGGCCTTAGACTGGTCTAAGGATAAAACAATTCCATTCAGTTTGTTTTTCCTATTATATTCAAATATTTCTCTCAACAGAAATAAATTATGTTGCATGTTTCTGTGTGGAGTGGCACAGGTTTGTGTTGCATCAATAAGTGATTCTGTTACTGGTTGCAACCATAAGCAAAGTAATTTAGTTAGGATTTTGTAGTCATTATTTAACAAGCTTATAAGGTCTCCAGTTAGAGGCATCATGCTTATCACCTTTTTTTTATAAATGTAAGTAATAATTGCTTTTCCAAATTCAGGAAATGTCTTATTATGTTCTAAAACATAATTATATACTGGTACTAATAATTCACTAATTTCTTGGGCAAATATTTTAGAGTGTATGGTGAAACGTTGTTATATATAAAAATCCATACCAAGAGTAGAGTTGTTATGCTGCAGTAGCTATGTCATTTTGTTTGTTATACTGTACTAGCTACATAGCTACTGCTGCATAACAACATGGAATGCTGTCTCAAGCCATTCCTGTTCCGACCGCAGCTGCAGTCCATAGCGTGTGTGAATGAAAGTGATGGTTTTGCAGCTGGCACAGTGTTAGCGTAAGTGATCATGGCATCACATTTTTTTCCAAAACAACCGAGCGCCAGGAAGCAATTCATTCAAGCTCAAGAAAACCAACAGACAATTAAAAAACACAGAGCAGGGCCTGAAGTTGTTCAAACGTTTCCCACAAACCTAGAAACCACTGCTCATATCAGTTGCCCATCCACATGATCAAGTTTAACCTTATTTATTTATTTTGCTGTTTTACTTCCACGGGGCAACCAGATTCCATAGTTACACCAGGCAATTTCACAGAGACTTAATGATGTTGAGGACGTGTAGAAGGAAACTGCAGAAAAACACTGATGTTCCAAGGTTTCTTTAAAACACTGTAAATGGGGATGGTAGCAATAAAATTGTTTTTATTTAACTTGATTTGGATTCTGACCATGATTATGTGAGTAATTTGGAAAAAAAAATGTAGCAGTTTTGGAGGAGGGGGGCAGGAGTGGATGAGTCTCATACCATACCAGAGTGTGAAAACATTTTTTATTACTGTTTAAATTATAATACAGTGCACCTTGTTGAGCGGAGGAGAGGACCATACACTATAAAAGATAACTAATACCTTCCTCTCAGTATCAAGTGTGTTTGAACATCTCAAGGTTGCCAGTGGCAACTGAACCTCTCAAACTGTGCTCTCGAGGTTCAAAAGGCTGCCATGGCAACCTCTCGATGATCAAACACCCGTGTTACCGCTAGGAAGATATTCATTATCCTCTATATAAAACTCACTTGTGAGGTCATCTAGGCCTGGAGAAGTTCCATTTTTTAAGGACATGATTATGTTATAGATTTCATCTTTCATAATGGGCTTTTCCAAATGTGTATATTCTTCTGCTGCCATTTGTGGAATTGGTGAATTTAGAAAATTGAACAAGCTATCTTGTGAATGAAATTCTGCATTAAATATAGATTTAAATGAATCTTGTGTCACCACTAACATATTCAAATCAGTTGTGGCCCGAGTTTTATTCTGTTTGTATGAGCCCGTCATCAGTGGCATCTAGTCTTTGTTTACAGGCCATATATGGGTCTGATACAGGCTGCTTAACAACCCCAAATCTCATTGCTGCTTCCAGTGTCTTAGTTCTATTATACTGGTAAGAAAACATCTGTTTTTTTACTTCAGCTATTTGTGTTTTATATCTAACCTGATCATTTGGTGGAAAATACATTAATCTATATAGCCGATTACAAAACCCAAGGAATTTCGAATAATGTGAATTAGCTTTATTTCATCCAATTTAAAAAAAAAAAAAGTTATTTCATATCCCTTTTAGTGTCCTGCCACCATTCCCACATATCATCATAAAAACAACATGTGGAATGTCTGGCTCCTAATAACCTATTGCACTTTTAATTTTAATTCTGCTTGCTCTAACAAAGAAGAATTCAACTTCTAGTGGTGTGTCTGGGAGGAGAGTCTGGGAGGAGTTGTTGCTGAACTAAAGAGACCTAATAAAATGTTGTGATTTGAGAACTCAGTAGGTTTTATTTCTACTTTTGTTGGCGAAAGGAATTTAGAAGTAAACGGAAAATCTATCTGTGTGGCATATGTGGGCCTATAGTATGTGTAGCCTGGATCTTTCCTAAGTTGTCTGAAGGAATCTTTTAAGTTTGTTGCTAAAATAATCTGTTTAGTATAAGTGAATCACAATACATTTGTTTGAAATTCTCTCCCTGAGATTTGGAATCTAAACTACAATTTAGATCTCCTCCCCATATAATATGCTTTCTAGTATACAAATACAGTTCAATATTATCAAAAAGCTCAATCCATGATGATCATTAATCAACTGAAAATCAAAATCCCTATATTTACAATTCTAGAGTAGTGCTCTTCCTGGTAACATGTCCACCACCTTGGTTATTGAAAAAAGATGTCCCTTAAACAAAATCCCTATCCCATCTCCTAAATCTGTGCCAAATGTCCAGAAGGATGGAACCCACACCCAGCTTCTTCTAAGTTGCTCCACTTCAAAGAGAGAACTCAGTCTTGTTTCTTGCAAAAATATTATATCTTGAGACATGTGTTCTAGATAAGACAAAAGTGAAATTCTCCTTTTTCTAGTTCTAATACTGCAAACATTAAAAGACGCTAGGTGTGGGGTAGTCATAAGGAGTAATTAATAGTTAGAGATAGTTAGGGAAAGTCTATTATGGAGACATGGTACTCAGGGAACCATGACTGGGATGCAGACATACAAAACCATTCAAAGATTAAGATCCTAGATTTACGGAAGGCCAACTTCATGGAGATAGGGGAACAGCTCAAAATTGCCCTGGCAGCAGAAGATATGGGGGAAGGGGTAGAAGAACAGTGGCTTATGATCAAGAGATCCATAGCAGGAGTGACAAGTCAATGTGTCACATTGTTTAGCAAAAGCAAAAGAAAGAAGCGGCCACAGTGGTTCTCTAAATCAGTAGCTGAGAAAGCGTGAGAAAAAAGTACGGCATTCAAGAAATACAAAGAGACACAGAAAGAAGAAGACAGACTGAAATATCTGTAGAAGCAGAGAGAAGCTGGGAAAACTGTCAGAGGGGCTAAAGCAAGAATGGAGGAAGGAATAGCACAGGCTATTAAGAAGGGAGACAAGACCGTCTTCCATTATATTAGTAAGAGGAAGAAGACCAGAAATGGTATTGTTAGACTAAAGAAGGAGAGGGTGAGTGGTTGGGTGGAAGATGACCTTGAAAAATCTGAGGTACTGAACAAATATTTTTGCTCAGTATGTACCAAGGAAGAGGCAGGGGAGGGGCCAAGACTCACGAGGAAAGATGTAAAGGGGGAGAGGTGGACACCAGCCCATTTGAGGTGGATAGAGCTTGAGGGCACTAGGAAAGGTAAAGACAGACAAGGCAATGGGGCCAGACAGGATTCACCCTAGAGTGTTGAAGGAACTCAGGGAAATCCTAGCAGGTCCGCTGACAACCCTATTCAACCAATCACTGGTGACGGGGGAGGTACCTGGGGACTAGAGGAGGGCAGAAGTGATCCCCCTGCACAAGACTGGAAGTAGGGAGGAGGCAGGCAATTACAGACCTGTAAGCCTGACCTCAGTGGTGGGGAAGCTGATTGAGTCTCTGCTTAAGGAGAGGGTGGTGAAGTTCCTGGAGTCAAGCAGTGCAAAAGACCCAAGGCAGAATGGATTCACTGAGGGTAGGTCCTGTCAGACTAATCTTATCGATTTCTTTGACTGGATGACCAGGGTGGTGGATCAGGGAAGGGCGGTGGATGTGGTCTACCTGGATTTCAGTAAGGCCTTCGACGCCGTTCCTCATAGAAATTTGCTTGACAAACTGGTGAATCTGGGTGTGGGCTCTAAAGTGGTAAAATGGGTTGGTAACGGACTAAAAGGCAGGCCCCAGAGGGTGGTAGTAAATGGCATAAAATCAGAAGAGGGGGAGGTGACCAGAGGTGTTCCACAGGGATCAGGGTTGGGTCCAGTCCTATTCAATGTCTTCTTAAGCGACATTGCAGAGGGACTTGAGGGGAAAGTATGCCTGTTCGCAGATGACACCAAGATCTGTAACAGAGTCAACACAGAGGAGGGGCTAGATAAAATGAGAAACGACCTAAGACTACTTGAGGAATGGTCAAGGGTTTGACAGTTGGGTTTCAATGCTAAGAAGTACAAGATAAAGCACCTGGGACACAGAAACCCAAGAGAGGAATACAGGATAGGGGGGCAGGTTCTAGCCACCACAAGTCAGGAGAGAGACCTGGGGGTTATCATATCCGATGACCTGAAGTCAGCCAAACAATGCGAAAAAGCAATGGAGAAGGCAAACAGAATGTTGGGGTGTATAGGATGGGGCATAACCAGTAGTAGGAGTGAAGTGGTGATGCCACTGTATAGATCACTGATGAGGCCTCATCTGGAATACTGTGTCCCATTCTGGAGACCGCATCTCAGGAAGGACATAGGCAGGATGGAAGCAGTCCAGAGAAGAGCAACAAAAATGATACATGGACTGCACCACAAACCTTATGAAGAAAGACTCAAGGAACTAAACAGCTATTCACTGGAAGAGAGAAGGGAGAGAGGGGATATGATAGAGACTTTTAAATACCTTAGAGGAATAAACAGGGTACAGGAGGGGAGCATATTTCAGAGAAGAAAGTGCACAAGGACAAGGGGGCATAACATGAGGCTGGAGGGAGGGAGGCTTGGGGGAATGCTAGGAAATATATTTTCAGAGAGAGGGTGGTGGATCTGTGGAACAGCCTACCAGCAGAGGTGGTGGAAGTGAAAACAGTACAGGGATTCAAAAGCGCATTGGATAAGCATAAAGGCACCCTGCTGTGCAGCGGAGCAGGGGAAAGGCAGTCCAGATAAGAGTAGAGATTGTCAAACCAAGGAGGGAAATGGGCAGACTAGGTGGGCTGTATGGTCCTTATCTGCCGACAGATTCTATGTTTCTGTATTTTTTTCTTTCAACTTTCTTTTTTTCCATTTTTTGGGGGCTTCTGTCATTGTTCATTTTTCTTCATCTTCCATTTCTAATACCACCTCTGATTTATTGGAAACATCAGATTCTAAGTCAGATTCTCTCACATCCTTTTGTATGAGAGTATAGACATTCTGCAATGGGAAGGCAAAGGGCACCAGCATTTGTTTAGCTGTAGCCCTTATTACCATGCAGATGGCATGTGTCGTTTTTTCCGGGGAGGGGTGCCCTGGGTTGCAGCATTAGGCTCTTCTGGAGTTTCCTGTACTCGTTGTTCACTAATTCCCTGTTTGGGGTTTTCACTGTCATCATCTCAGTGGTGGGGGGGGGCAGTTTCTAAGGAAATCTGTTCTTCTTCGGTAAGAGTGGCCTCAGGTTGCACACCCTACTCTGGTACGTCTGTCCTAGTGTCCTGCTCAGGAATTGACCCTGCTGGGGGGGGTGGAGGTTAGAGGAAGGGGCTCTCCTCCTATCCTGTGCTCGTTGTACAAGATCACCTTGATCCCATCCCTGTTATGTCTGGCCCATGGACACTGATGAAATGCATGTCCTTTATTATCACAAAGATTACATTTAAAAATGGTTTCACACTGTACACTAGCGTGTCCAGACTCTCCACACAGGGAGCACTTGATCATATTACATGTGCTAGTCAAGTGGGTTCTAGCCACACACTTGTAGCACTCTTGAGGCTGGCCAGCATAGAAACACACTCCCCTGTCTTTACCAAGAAAGAAATTATTAGGAAGGTGTGTAATTTCAGAATTTATTTGGAACAATTTTACCTTTAATCTCCATCCCCAGTCCATAGCCCCTCTGAATCAATAATTGCCTCAGGGAGGGCCCAAAATATCACACCTGTTCTGCAGCCACTTATATATATTATATTGGTTATATTTACCCCCTCATTCCTGAACATGATTGTGATATGTTTAACCTGGGGTTTAGTCAGTGGGATGGAAAAAAATCAGTCCATAATGGCATTCTTTTAAGTAAATTATATTTAAACCAAAATCATTCTAACCCTACATTAGTCTTAAAGTTAATATTGAAGGTATCTTCACCAGACACGTGTATAAGTGCATAGATATTAGCAGCAACAAACTGCAATAACTCTAAGTAAATATCTGCCCACATATAGCCTATCTGGATGTTCCCATTGGCCCCCCTCTGTATTTCAACCTAAATGCATTTTTTCTGGGAGACTGTTCTAACTTATTTTTAAACAAATCAGAGAAAGTCCTCCCATGGACATTCCCATTTGCCCCCTCTTGTATTCTGACTCCTCGTGTCAGAAATACTATCATTTGTAGCATCCCTGAAGTTCCTTCCTGAGTCTTTGTTAGCATTAGAGTTGGGTGCAGCGCTGTCAGCTGAGGTGCCTGGCCTTTCAGTCTCTGATTCAACATTACCCACATTTTCATTAATACCAGTTTGTTTTGGGGACCCATTTGTTTTATCAGTTTGAGGTACCAGTGGCAAATCCTGCAGTGCACTCTGTGAAATCGGTGGCACCATTCCTGACACTTTAGAGGGAATCTCCATTGCAGGCCTGGTTGAAAGAGTAGCCTTCCTTAGATTTTTATTACTGTCCCATGCCAGGTTCAGAATCCATTACCATGTGACATCTTTCATCTATCCTGCATTTCATTATGCTTGTTCAGCCATCCATGTCTCATCTCGATGTTGCTTGCCTTGTGTAGGTAAAGCAATCTGCTTCCTAATTTGCTGAGTGACAGTTATGGTACTCATGTTTCCCTGGGTTTGCTGCCTTTTTCCCTGTCAGCTGTTTGTCAATTACAGCCATCTCCTGAGCCCACTCCACATCAGCCAGAGTGAGTTGTGCATACAGAATATCCCCAGATGTACTTGTAGAAGTCCCAATTGGCCTTTTTCCCCTTTTTTGGCTCAGTCTCACTGAGAGTTTTGTATGTCCAAGTCTATGGTTACTGAATCTCTGGTGAGAACTCCCGCTACACCTTCAGTCTCAATTTCATTTGTATCACTCTGTATGACTTTCTCAATCAGAGTTTCATACACAGTATTCACTCTTTCCAAATTTTCATCCTCTTGCTCAATCATGACTGGGTGCAAGGACTCCACCACAGCCTGCATATTCTCCATGTGCATCTCTTCCACACATGGCCCCTCCATCTTGGATCGGGAGCCAACAGCACTCTTTGCCAAGAGTATGGGAATTTTTATTGTAAAGTGGGCTTCAAACAAAAAATTATATATAGAAATAAAACTGAAATATACAAGAAAACTTCACACAAAATAACAATAATACAGTGGCAATAAACATCCTGATCAAGCACATAAATAAACATATCTTGTAACCTTTACCCTCCTACCCAAACACCCATTTTCACAGAGCACCCATAAGTGTTTCACTTTCTCTGCTGAGAAGCAGTTTGTATCTCTCCGATATATAGCTTGCAGTGAGATTCTTACATTCTTTAGTATTTCAGCATATGCTATAACTCTTGTCTGTGTAACCCATACAGATCTTGCTTTCCAGATGTAGAACCTAAGAACAGGAAAAATTACATATAAAGTATCTGGGTGATAGCGGCCCCAGTCATTAGTCAAAACATTATACATTGACCCTGAGTATGTTAGGGAGACGTACAAAGGTTCACCCCACTCTCTAGATAAGAAGCTCCAAAACTGTTTAGTATATGTACAGTCTATGAAAAGATGTTCTTGTGTCTCAAATTTCAGGGTACAAGATTCCCTGAGACAGTATCTATCTGACACCTCTTTATGTTTGTTATCGTTTTTAACACTTAATCTCCCATAATTGCCTAGCCATAATATGTCCCAAACAAAATTAGGCAAGCGTGGGTTCATCAGCTGTTTGATGACAAATGCCTGTTGGCCTACTGGGCATTGTCGGAATGAAACAACCATACTACCTTTTGTTTGTAATATTTTATTATATATGGCTTTCCTGTCTGATGTCAGTATCTGATCAGTGGTGAGGCCCAATTAAATGACTTTTCTAAAAATTCCAAACTATCCTTGAGCATAAATGGATACTTTCTATTATAATCTTATATTTGTTTATTATTCCAGTGGCTTAAACTTGATGTCAACCATGTGATGACGAAAGCCTTCCATAATGTGTCTCCTGTTTTATGGCTGATCCAAAGTTACAAATTATCAAATTACTGCTGAAAAAGGCTACTGGGTTGATCATATTGAATCTCCCTTCCTGAATTTTCCTATACATGATTTCTCTTTGAATGGGGTTCAATCTATTGTCCCACAGGGCCTGAAAGAAGATACTGTATAGGGCAGTAGCCAAAACTTGGGGGGGGGGGGGCGTGGAACAAAACTGACATACAAGAAGATAGGTATAAGCAGTGTTTTAATCCACAAAACCCCTTTTTTTATATCTGCCGAACGTTCCATGATGCAACCAATCTATTTGTTCTTTTTATCCTGACCTCCCATTTTTTACTAGCCATATCACCAGGCCCATACTTTATCCCAAAAACTGTTATGGGATCTTGGGTGATTTGGATGCCTTCAACAGAATTCCCATCTGCTATGGGGGTATTGCCCAACTTCACACTCCTACTTTTGCCATAATTGATCTGCTATCCTGACATGTTTGTGAAGTTACTTAGCGTTTCACTCAATGCCTGTTCACATGTATCTGTAGCAAGAGTTAAAACCACATCATCTGCATATGTGACTATCTTAACTGGTGTTAGACCAGGGGGATGGTGAGAGACCCCATATCCTCTCATTCATATCAATACTTTGTATCAGTATATCAATACTGAATGAATATAGTAGGGGGTTAAGCAGGCACCCTTGACGTACACCATTTGGACAGAGATCTGCTTACCCCACCAGCCATTGACATTAGGGATTAGGGAGGCCTTGTTGTACATTATTTTCAACCACTTGACGAACATATCTGGAATACCAAAAGCTTTGAGTACAAAGAATAAAAACTTGAGACAGACTATCAAATGTATTTTTTTTGCTCTAACCCTAATAAGATGCCTTGCATTTCATACGAGTTACCTTTCTGAAATATTTATTTTAACTGGATAAGGTTATCCTGTTGATGTCTAGTAGGAATGACACATGTTTGGAAAGGATATTAACTTATCTGACAACTTTGAAAGCCTATGCAATTGGATTTTGCTTAAAATCTTAAAAGCTGTATTTAGTAGGCTCAGTGGTCTTCAATTCTTTAATTCTTCCCTTGCTCCTTTTTCATATAGTAGAATGAGTATGGCATGATTCACAGAATCCACTAGCTTGGCAGTTCATAACATGTGATTATATAAGATTGTCAGTACAGGGGCAAGTTCCTCAATAAAGGTTTTTTATAAGGCAGAACCTATACTGTCCATACCTGATGCAGTACCCTTTTTAAGAGAGTTTATTGCAAATCTGACCTCCTCTATAGTAATATCCTTTGATAAATCCTGAGCCTCCTGTACGGAAGCTTGTGGTAAATGTAAATGATCAATGTACTGGGGGTCCCATTCTGTTGTGGAGTGGACCCAAACAGGGAATGTAAGTGTTTTTCAACTAATTTCAACATTCCAGTAGGTGAGGAAACCAACTGGCCTGATTCTGAGGCCACCTTGGATATTATTCTATGCCCTACTCGAGAGTTACATTCTTTATATGGGTCAAATTACCCTTTTGTTGTGTGAGTTCTAAATCTAAGGTCTTGCTGCAAAGATTTAGTCCAGTTATAGTGGATCTCTATCATTTGTTGTTTTATTATTTTGATTTGTGAGCTATAATTCAATTTACTTAATTCAGACTGTGAGATCAGGTCCTGTAGTTGGTTTCTAAGTTGGAGATATTTTAAATAATCTTTGCTGGCTAGATTTCTGACTGTCTTGAAAAAAACTTTGCCAAGACTTCTTAGTGCCTTCCCACCAAGTGGGCATGTCTTCGTACAGTCCTATGACCGAAAGTCTGGCCTGCCACTCATTTTTCCATGCTCTTTGAGTGGAATCCTGTTCCAGTACTGCTTCATTCAGCCTCCAACTATTTATATTACATATCGGTGAATTTTCCCAGTTTTTTTGCACTGTGATGGATTTATGGTCAGTAAATTCCCATGCTCTCATGTCTACGTTTACTATATTTAAGGCTGAAGATAAAAAAACAAAGTCAATCCTGGTAAAGAGTGAGCCCTTAATGAAGGTATTCCCCCTGAAGAAAATCTAGATCTTTATGTATCAATAAGTCCTGTTATGAAAACTACATTTTGTAATGTTATGGAGTCACAAAATAGAGTCTCTGTTTTCAGCCCTCTGTCACTTTGTTGCAATCTGTAATTGAAATCTCCTGCCCAAATAATTAGGTGAGAAGTGTGAAGATGTGATTGAGTTTCTCTGAACAATGTGACCCTCAGAACTTTAGTTTGTGAGGCATAAATAGATATCAATTGGAATCTTTCCTGAGAGAGATTTATGTCAAGCAAAAGTGCTCTACCTGATATCTATCAGCCAGGATACTTTCAGTGCAGGGTTTGTAAAAACGATGCCAATGCCATTGCAAGTCTCCTCCTCAATAGACCAGAATGCTGCCCCCTTTAAACATGTGTTGCTTGCCTTAGTTCCAATTGGGTCTTTATTCTAGTATCTTGTAGGCAATAAATGTCACTAGTGCCTCTCATAAGTGTGTGCAGGGTCACCATTTGTTTAAAAACACAAAGACCACACAAATTGCCAGCGAGTTATTTATTGAGCTCGGTGAGCGTTACCTTCGCTTTGCATCTGAGACGCAAAGCGCTGAGGGTAATGCTCACCCGAGCTCTTAATAAAATACTCACTGGCTTGATGCAATTTGTGTGGTCTTTTTTGTGTTTTTGTGGACTAGTCTTTTTGGCCAGCACCTCCTGTCTCTTCTGTGTGCGATGTTTTTGTGCTGCTCGCCATTTGTTTCCTGGGGCTATTAATGCTATTCACATTAAGAGATGTGATGGTTAGGGAACTCATAGGAGGTTTTTACGTGAAGACGGCATGATATAACACTACTGTGGGGTCTTTGAGAGTGTTTGGCATCTGGTTCGTTTAGCTATATATTCCTCCCCTGCTCCCTCCTCTGTGTCTGATGTGATATCAGTAGCAATGGGAGCAACAGATGAGGTGTCTGATCCTTCATCCCCTGATTCCTCCCCCCATTGGCTGTCTGTTGATAGTGCAGCATGCATGTTACCTGGTTTCCAAGAGGTGTATGCTTTCTCCTTCCCTTTTCCGCTCTGAGGGGTGAATGGGAGCAAGGATTTCCCTATACTAGATCTCTTGGTTGGCCCACTGTTTTGAAGGCAGTGCCATGACTGGGGGGGAGGGGGCATTGCCTCTATGCTGTTCTCTGTAGGCATGGGATGGGGGCCATGTGAGCTCTCTGTGTTGGTACTAGTGCTGGGTTCTGCCTCTGGGGCATCATCTAGTATTGGGGTGTCGGGATGTAATACTACTTCAGTTTGCATCAGGGCAGTATCTGCTTCTTGTTAGGACATGTTGGCTGCCTGTTGGTCCCGCAACAGATTCTGTGCTTGTTCAGCTACCCTTTTGGCTTATGCTAGTTGTGCATTATTGATAAGTCCCTCATGTGAGGGGCAATTCTCTTGGTTATGCACAGCCCAGGGGCATCTACCGTAAGCATGTCCAGTTTTTTCTTACAAGTTATATTTGAACAAGTTGGCACCTTTTGTAAAAACTGTCCATAATCCAGGCAGTGATTACACCTGGATGTATCACAGGCTGAGCTAAGGTGAGATCTGGAGCCACATTTAAAACATGACCTAAGCTGACCTGGATAGAGCAACATTCCTCTATCTTTTTCTAGGAAAAAATTACTCGGGAGATGGACATAGCCATGATTTGTGGAAAACAACTTCACCCTAATTTTCCACCCCTCATTCCAGATCTGCTTGTTGTCTAAAATGGGTGAGGACCTGTCCAGGACCTCACATCTCTGCCTTAACAAAAATAGAATGCCTTCAGCATTTACACCCTTATTTTGAAACATAACCGTGATGTGTTTGAGTAAGAGTTTTGTGAGGGGAACCGCGTAAAAGGTAATTCAAAGATTAGTTATCTTGAGTGTTTGATACTGGGCCTAAAATCTATCTAGGCTTGTGATAGTTTTAAAACTTATATCATAGTTACCATTGCGCCAATGTATTAGGGCAAAAATCTCTGAGAAAAAAAACTTAATTAAACTTTTTAATAATTGTCTAGCAAGGTAGAGCCTATCTGGTGGATTCTCTAAGTCCTCCCCACCCCGTACAGTACATAAGGCGTACTGCATTTCACCTGGGGGCAGGATCCCCCCATTCTGAAACAGATCTGAATGCTTAAACATTGGCTCTAACCACGCTCTTCTTTCTGGGTTCTGTAACACAGCCTCAGTGGGCCCCATTCTAACTGTGTCTGCTTCATTATACTCTATTTGCTAAGTGTCATTCTCATTTCCAGATACTACTCCTGTAGGAGTATTACTCATCATAGTCCCAGAAGAAACAGAACTGACAGTATTCTGTACAGCAGAAATATTACCCCTGGGTATTGAAGGAGCTGCAGTTAAACTGAATATCAGATTTAGTTATTGGTGGCCACCTTTAATACAGATTTTTCAGATCTGATATATTGTTTATTGTTCTGTACCTTGTCATCCTGTGGATCCAGTATCTATTGCCCATTCTCGGTCTGCACCCATCCCACATCTTCAAGTGCATGGACTGGCGACCAGTTACCAATCCCAGTCTCTATGTTCCTGACCATGTTGGTACGCTCTGTGGTTTGTGCAGCTGCGCTGTTATTTTAGATATCCGTGTCCTGGATCATGTTTAGGACAGTTCTGTTTGTGTTGTCTATGCCTTTTTCCAAGCACTTGGCTGAGGATTTAGTGTGTTTCTCCTTTGCTAAAACTGCAGGGACTGTGGCAGTGTTTGAAGCCCAAGTCAGGGGTCAATGAAGGCTGAGCCAACGGTGACTCATATGTGCCATTCTGAAATGGCCCTCCAAATTGGACTTCTGCAGCTCTAAACTGGTACTCTCTGACTGTGCATTACTATGAGATGGAATCTTAGTGGAGAGGATTGTCGCTTTACAGGAAATGCTTGCTATAAGATTGTCTGAAGGCAGAGTGGCGGCTCGCTTTGATGCTTGTGCGTCACCACTCATTTCGTTTGGACTGTCAGATATAGCGGCGTTGCCTTTGTCGATTGTGGTTTGATTTTGTCAGAGTAGCAAATCCTCTTGCAACTCCTGTTTTGTGTCTAGGAAGCAGAGTTGCTTAAGCAAAAGACGTTTTTTACTTACTAGTGATTGTAGACCAGCTTACACACTTGTGGTTGAGCATTAGTTCTGTGAATTGGTCCCGACTTTGGTAGTCACAGAATCCTTGGATAAGTCTTCAGTAGAAACAAAAATGTCCAGTTCCATTCCATCTCCCATAAATTCTGTTACAGCTACAGCATTTTCAATAGCCTCTTGTATGGTAAGGCCAGGAGAGGAGGCTTGCTCTCCTGCCTCAGAGACATCCATCCTCTCCTCCAAGTTCTCTGGAGTGGCAATCCTACCAGCCAGAGTTTCCCCTACTGGACAGTAGGGGAGTTTCTCTGGTGTCCTGATCAAATCCCCGCCCCCCCCATTCACTAATACCACCAACAGCTTAATCTGGTTCTGTAAGTCAGTACGTATCTGTACACATATTCCCCTTCCCTTTCTCCCAGGTCACACCTGGAAATGAGGCATGAGTCAGTGTGCCTCTCCCGGTCTCCAACTTTCAAATAAATAAATATTTACAAACCCCTGTGTTGCCCCCTAGCCACCTGAGCACCTCATACCACACTATCAGTAATAACATTACCCGGGGGTTTTGTATTTGGTACAGGGAACCAGAGTAAATGGAGTTAAATGCTAATACCCTCACTAATCCTTCCCCCTCCAATGCTATCCAGCCTGGGCCTAGTTCCAGAAACATAGAAACATAGACTTTGATGGTAGATAAGGACTGCTTGACCCACCCAGTCTGCCCATTTCCCTACCTATTGGATAAGCTGCAGATTCTAGTTAACCAACAGCCTACTTCCTCCTACCCCCCACTAGAACTGCCTTATGCCTGTCCCATGCATTCTTGAATTCCCCCACTGTTTTTGACCCCAAGACTTCCTCAGGAAGGCCATTCCATGTGTCCACCACCATCTCTATGAAAAAATACTTCCACACTTTGCCCCTGAGCTGTCCCCCCTCTTTCTTCAAATTGTGCCCCCTTGTTCTTGCACATCTCTTTTTCTGAAAGTTGCTACCCTCTTGGACTTAGCTGACTCCCTACAGGTACTGGAAAGTTTCTATCATGTCACCCCTCTGCCTCCTTTCCTTGAGAGTATGCATATTAAGCTCTTTTAATCTCTCTTGGTATGGCTTTTGGTGCAGACCCTGCACCGTCGTATTTGCCCTCCTCTGGACTGCCTCCATCCTGTCCATGTCCTTGCAGATATGGGGTCTCCAGAACTGCATGCAGTACTCCAGATGGGGTCTCGCCAACTGTCTGTACAGAGGGATAACAACTTGTTCTTTTCTACTGGTGATGCCTCTCATGACGCATCCCAGTATCCCCCCAGCCCTCCTTACTTCTTTCTCACATTGCTTGCCTACCTTCAGGTCATCTGATATGATTATCCCCAGGTCCCTTTTCATGTTTGTTGTCATTAGCACCCCCTCTCCCCATTGTGTTCTCTTCCCCTTTGTTTTTGTTTCCCAGATGCATTACTTTGTACTTCTTTGCATTGAATCTAAGCTGCCATACTTTTGACCATTCTTCCAACCTTGCTAAGTCCATTCTTATCCTTTCCACCCCCCCTTGTGTGTCAACCCTGTTGCAAATCTTTGTGTCATCTGCAAAGAGGCATACTTTTCCTTCCAGTCCCTCTGCAATGTCCTCTATAAAGATGCTAAAAAGGACCAGTACCAGTACCGAACCATGTGATACCCCACTAGTAACCCTCTCTTTCTTCAGAGCGGACTCTGTTTACTATTACCCTCTGTGTCCTGTTGTCCAGCCAATTTTTTACCTAGGTTACCACCCTGGGACCCACTCCCAGGCTGGCTAACTTGTTTATTAATCTTTTGTGTAGGATTGTGTCAAATGCCTTGCTAAAACCTAGGTAGAACATGTCCACAGCCCCTCCCTGGTCTCCTACTTCTGTCACCCAGTCAAAAGAAATCTATTAGATTCATCTGACATGACCTTCCCGCTGTGAATTCATGCTGCCTTGGGTCCTGTGCCCCGCTGGCCTCTAGGTACTCAACATTTCTTTCTTTCAGAAGTGATTCCATAATTTTCCCTAACTCTGAGGTCAAACTAACATGTCTGTAGTTTCCTGCCTCTGCCTTGCTCCCACTTTTGTGAAGGGGAATCACATCTGCCCTCCTCCAGTCCTCAGGTACCACAGCATCCTCCCATGATTTGTTAAAAAGGGCAGTCAATGATGTCACTAGTTCTCCCCTTAGTTCTTTTTGAATTCTGAGGTGAATCCCATCAGGCCACATTGCTTTGTCAGCTTTCAGTTTTAGGAGTTCTTTCAAGAACCTTTCTTCTGTTAATGGACTGGTATTGACCCCCCTATCCACAGTGCTTCTATTGTTTGGTTAAGGTGCTTCCCCCTCCTCTTGTTTTGTGAATGCTGAGCAGAAGTATTCATTCAGTATCCCTGCTTTTTCACTGTCACCCTCTGCCCACCCCTTCCCCTTTATTAAGCCTCACTATCCCTCCCTTGATCTTTCTTCGCTCCCTAATGTACCTATAACAGGTTTTATCCCCCTTCTTAACTGAATTGGCTATCTTTTCCTCAGTTTGGGCCTTTGTTATTCTGACTGCCTTCCCTGCTTCTTTCTGCTTTAACTGGCACAGTTCTCTGTTCTGCTCCCTTCCTTATACTTCCTGAATGCTACCTTTTCCTCCCTAACCTTCTCTGCCACCTCTTTTGAGAACCATAGTGTTTTTTACTTCATTTTTTTTTGTTTATTTATTTTTTCTTGTATATTTTTATTCCCTCTGTGGCTGGGAGGGTGTTACCTATGGTTCCCCCCCAGTCTGGCCTGACCTCCCAGCCCCCTGTTCTGCCCCAGCATCCCAAGCTCTACCCCTTACCTCTGGTCCTGCACAGTGATCTGCCATGGTGGGTAAGTAACCACCGCCACGGGATCTGGGGGGGTTCCAGATTAGGGGGAGCATCCAGGATTGAAGCAGGATGGCACTGCTTGGCCAGCCATCAGGTAGCACGCCGAGGTTTTTTTCTTCCCCTTTTTCTCTTCATACGTCTGTGGTGTGCAATGATGCCAAGGGACAGGAGCACGCATGCTACCGCATGTGCCCCATCCCAGCATTTGCCACAGTACATCCCTCTAAGTCAGCCCATGGCCTGCCATCACCCCCAGCCACCGCAAGAGGCCACCAGGCCACCGAGGTATCCCACCCCTCCTCCCTGGAGAAGGAAAGCAGTTCTATGAATGCTCAATCCTTCCCTTCCCCTGCTGACCCCGATGACCCAGGCTTGTTCCCGAACCTAGGTCACCAGCATAGCGGAAGGTGTGGTGTCCAGTGCCTCAACCTTCAGCGCCACCGGGCCAGCTATTGTTTTGTTTATTTGCTTCACACAAAGGCTTATTGCTTCTGTGATGGCAAATTTGATTTTTTTCCCATTGTTCTTCCATCCCTCCTTCTTGCCTGTTTGCTAGTGCTTTTCTAAGGCACTCTCCCATTTTGCCAAAGCCAGCCTTCCTAAAGTCCAGTACCCTCACTTTTGTATGGCTTGACTCTATGGCTGTGTTTATCGTGAACCACTTTGTTTGGTGGTCGCTTGTTCCCAGATGGCTACCCACTTCTAAATCTGAGATCCTCTCTCCATTTCAGTTTGAGAGTACCAGGTCTAAGATTGCTCCCTCCTGAGTGGGTTCCAACACTAGCTGTCTGAGGCATGCCCCCTGTAGAGCATTGAGAATGACCCTGTTCTTGGATGTGGCTGCAGCAAAGGTGCTCCAGTTACCATTTGGCATATTCAGGTCCCCCATCAACAATATCTCCCCTTTTTCTGCCATTCTAAGGATGTCTTCTATCATTTCCTTGCCCATTTCCTCCCCAAGACAGGGGTCTGGATACAACACCCATGTGGATTGTGGTGCCATTTCCTGTCTCCAGGGTAACCCGCAGTGCCTCCTCTCCTACTTGTTTACCCTTTAGTTCCATTGCTGTGATCCCTTCCCGTATGTGGAGAGCTACTCCTCCTCCTCTTTTACCCTCCCTGTCCCTCTTGTAGATTGTGTACTCTGGTATGTTGACATTCTAGTCATGGTTCTCTGTGTACCATGTTTCTGTGACTGCCATGATAACCTGGTGTCCCTCTTCCATCAAGGCCACTAGTTCAGGGAGCTTGTTACCAGACTATGGGCATTGGTACTTATCACCCTCCATTTTTTAATGGCTTTACCCCTTTTAGGTCCATCCTTGTCCTTACTGCCTTTGCCTTTTTCTCCATTTACCCCTGTCTTGTTCCCTATCGACTTCTCTACCTTGGTGTGTACCTCACTAACTACCCTGTTTTGTGTGGGGGGGAGATGCTGGAATTTCCCTGCTCCTTTTCAGTGCCCCCTTGGCTAATTTAAATGCTTGCCAATGAAGCATTTAACCTATCACTTAGGAGCCTGGTTCCCCTCCTGGACAGATGCAGACCTACGCATCTGTGTAGGCCTGCATCCCTCCAGATGGACCATCCAGTCTCCAATGAAGCTAAAACCCTGAGCTTTGCACCAATTTTTCAATCATTCATTGAATCCCATGGTGTGAAGTTCACTGGCCTCACCCATGCCATAGACAGGCAGCACCTCTGAGAAGGTCACCCTGTGTGCTACTTGTCTAAGGCCCCTCCCCAACCCTACAAACTCCTCCTGCACTGCTCTGATCCCATTCCCAGCCAGGTCATTTGTCCATAGGTGGAAATTGATGTCCATTTCCCTCTCCTGTGCAGCTACTCCCACGATCCTGAGGATTTGCTTCCTGTCCTTCCAAGACATGGTGCCAGGCAGGCACTTACCTCCCTCTCCCCTCCCTTTCCCTGTTTTACCCCTAATGATTGAGTCCCCAACCAGGAGTTATTTCCTTCCCTTGTGGGGTCCCGTGACACCCTCCTGTGGGTCTCCTTTGTGGAGGTTCCCAACATCCTTCTTGGTCTCCTCTGTGGGTGCCCCATAGAGGAACCATGCTCCACCAGAATGGTGTAATAATTGGTGAAGAGGTACAATTGGAGGGATGCACCTCTGTTCCATCACCCTCACCCTCCCTGAGCCCACCGTAGTCCAACTGCTCCTTTTTCTTAGCAACCTCTGAGGCATCAGCAGTGGCTCTGGTGGTCTCTGGGTGGGGGAGGAGGTTTTCTGAATCCTTGACAGGTTGGCCTGGAGATGGGCAACCTCCTCCTTCAGACCAGAGAGGTGCCTGCAAATAGGGCAGTATTGCAGCCTCCAGAACATCTCCTGGAAGACTACTTCCCCACAGCCAGTTCATTACACCACTCCCCACATGTCTCTCTCCATTCCTGTTAAAATTTGTTTTCATTTTTGTTAGTGTGTGCATGTGTTTACCCCAATGCAGTGTGCTGGGCTGTTAAGGTTATGACAGTTGTATGTACTTTGCCCTTTTGGGGAAGTGATGTCAGAACTCCCAGTATACAGAAAATGATGCATTTGGGGTGGGTGGGTGAGGGACAGGGTGGGCAGGACCAAGCCCGTGCCCTCCAGAAACAATTAACTACAGCTCTGACCCACCAACCTGGTAAGAGTTTTCCTTCCTTTCAGCAAGAAAACTGGTAAAACAATTTAACAGAAAATATACCCTGCAAAAAACAATTTCAATCAGAGAAAAATAAAGACAGCAAAAAAATAACAGCCCAACTAAAAGCACACCAAAACAGGTCTGAAACCAGAAGAAACAGGCCTCCAATTCAAAGAAACAACAGCCCCACCAAACACACACACCAAAATAGGTTTCAAATCAGAATAAACAGGCCTCCAATTCAAAGAAACAGCCCCTTCAAAAGCACACCAAAATACTGTAGAACTGATTATAATCACAGTCAAATTATTTTCACTATATTCACTAATTCAAAATATCAGCGAATATAAACTGATAGTGATTATAATGGTCAACGTGAATTCCCTGTTACAACTCTGTTACAGCTCACCACCCTAAATACAGCCTATTATCTGTCATTAGCGCTGTCATTAGTGCTTGTACCAGGCAAGTGCAAAGAACAAAGAACAGCACAACACCTTTTGTTTTCTTTAGTTTCAATTAAGCAGGTGTTAAGGACATAGCCAGCAATATAAAAGCAGATTAACAGTACAGAGTAGAGACAAATTATGGGAGTGGGGATGGATGAGAAAATATTGCAGCATACTAATGTTTGTGTTTGACTGAATACTGTATTTTATTTTAATTTTAACTCAGCAGATAAAAAGAAAATTTTATTTCAGCAGATTGAAATAAAAAATAAAGAAAGCAATGGAGGATTCATTTCATTCATGTCATCCTATGAGGAAGCACAGTCTTAATTCTCCCCTTCTTGTTCAGTTTGTTCTTGAGTACTCTGTAAGACATAACATAGGGGACCCGTATTAAAAAAAAGGACTACACTAAATTGCTAACTGGTTGTCTGGTACACAGTGTAAAGTGAAACACAAACGAAACATACTAAGACAGTTTCTCCCCTTCTTGTTCAGTTTGTTCTTGAGTTCTCTGCAAGACATAACATGAGGGACTTGCATTAAAAATATGAAAACTGCTACCTAAGGGGATACACTAAATGGCTAACTGGCTGACTGGTACACAGTGTAAAGTGAAACATACCGGAATAAGACAGTCTGCGTGTGCATCCAGGATCCCAGCTTTCCTGAAGCCATGGACAATGTCATCTGAACATGCTTCTAATGCGTCAAAGCTTGCCTGTAGCCACTGAGCATGGTGGTCTTTTAGTGCAAGCGATCTCAGGTCCATGTTCAGGACTTCAGCACCAGCAACAAATTTGTCAGACACAAGGGCAGCATACCAAGCCATAAACTAGCTTTTTAAAAGGTTCTTAAACACCTTATTGACTGAAATGGTAAGGGGCTGGAGAGAATCCATGCAAGAAGCAGGTACGTAAACAGGGATGACACCAAACTCTGCAAGCTTTAATAAAACTGCTTCAGTGATATGAGCTCGGTACAAGTCTAATATCAGAAGCGCCTTTTGTTCTTTGGGCAGACCATGCTTTACCTTTATGTTTTCACAGTGAGGCGCAATAATCTTTTCTATTAAATCAATAGAAGTTGCCTCATTTGCCCAGAGATTAATGGACTAGGTGATGTACCAGGAAGACAGGAATTTGTGTAAGGGGTTGCATGCTGCCATTTTTCCCTTATAGATGACCTGTGGGGGGGAAGCATGTCTCCGGCAAGTGTACATGCTAAAACTGCATAAACTTGCCTTTTGTCCCCAAGACTGGTTACAGAAACTTGCCATGACCCCGTGGCTTCCATGATCCACTCAGAGACAGGCATCATATTTACACCTGTGTCATCCATTTTTACTACAAGCTGTGGTGGGATCATCTACTGGGTACAAGCTAATGAAATCCAGTTTAGAAAAGCTGCTTTCAGGTTAATGAAGTCTGATGGTACCTTGTGTGCAACTTTGGTGCATTTGCTCTTGCTAAAGCCCATCCTGTGTAGGAAACCCCAGGCTCACTTACTGGTGAGTTGAAGGTGTCCACCATTCTCTACAAGTACATGTGGGGTGTTAGCTTTTATAATTCCAACTGCCACAGCTTGATTTACATGGCCATTAACAACCGTACCTTCAGATCTTAGTGAGTGTACAATTTTTCTTAACTGCTCTTTCAGGTCCTCAATTAAATGCATTGGATGGCCTCTGGGTTTTCGTGACAGAATGGGTGAGAGTGTTGTAGGGTCAGGATTTTTTTTTTTAAAGCAGGTTGGTAGTCAAGTTTAAACTTTTGTACTGTACTCTCATTAACTGCAACACCTGAGTTTGCCATGTGAAATAGTACAGAGGACATTACACCATGCTCTGAGGCATATTTGCCCAGATGAAAATGAATCTCTGGTGTATAGTTGGCATAAGCGGCCGGTCTGCTGTGTTTAGCTGGCAGTGGAGCTGCTGCAATCTCTTTGACAACAGAAGCTGCTACATGCAGCTCTACTGCAGAGATACCAGCTAAGTCATGTGAGTCAAGGTCTTCTGGGATGATTTGAGCCATTTTAGGAGAGACATGCTGAAGAACCGTGGAGCTAAAAAATAAGCAGTCGAAAACAGGTACCGACTGACTGTCTATTTACCGTTAACAACATGGAATGCAGGGAGTGACAGTCAGTCAGTCAAATACAGGATTGCCAGTTAATTGATTGCAACCTGCAAGCCTGATCCCCTGACTGTCTTGATAGTGCACAGAGTGGCACCGTATTTTACGGTACGGCTGATGAGCTAATTAAATTGGATACGATTATGCTTGAGTGGTAGCAGTCACAAAATCTGGCACCCATGATTTCAATCAGCTCCACAGTAGGTTTGAAACTAGAGGAGGAAATAGGTTTCCAATTCTAAGAAACAACAGCCTTGCCAAAGGCACACTAAAATAGGTTTGAAATGAGAAGAAATAGATTTTTAATTCAAAGAAATAGCCCCACTAAAAGCACACCAAAATATGCTTGAAATTAGAAGAAATAGGTTTCCAAGTCAAAGAAATAACAACCCCACTTAAAGCACACCAACATAGGTTTCAAATTTTCAACAGCCCCAAAACAATTCTCTGCTAGCCCCTTATAAGCAGTAAAAAATCTACCTGTTACCAAGTGAATCAACAATAAGAAGTAAGAGAAGCAATAAAAGCAGCAATGAGCAGTAACTGCACTGAAATGAATCTGATTCCTGCCCCTTGTAGCATCTTCTGAGAAGTAAAAAGGCAATCTGAAATCACATATCTGACTCAGCTCTGCCTCCAATTATCAAGTAGCTGAGGCCTCAAGCCAGACAATTAACACCCTTCTCCCAAACTGCACTAAAATTTGTAGCAAGTTAAGATAGCAAAGATACAACAGCCCCACTAAAACCACACCAAAATAAGTCTGAAACCAGAAGAGACAGGTCTCCAATTCAAGGAAAGAACAGCCCCACCAAAAGCACACCAAAATAGGTTTGAAATCAGGAGAAACAGGCCTCCACATCAAAGAAACAACAGCCCCACCAAAATCACACCAAAATAGGTTTGAAACTATAAGAAACAGGTTTCTAATTCAACGAAATAACAGCCCTGCTTAAAGCACACCAAAATAGGTTTCAAACTTTCAACAACCCCAAAACAATTCCCTGCTAGCCCCTTCAATCAATCAATCAATCAATCAATCAGTCAATCACTTTATTTAACCAGGCATAAACACCATTGAGCAAGCTCATTTTCAAGGTGGTCCTGGGCATAAATACAATACAGTACACTTCATAAGATTACAATTACGGTGGACAATGGTGCAAAAAGGAAAAAACATTGTGAAGGTGCCGGTCAATATGGGCCTATACATACCGGTCAACATGATTAACATGCAACGGTACATAATAATAAGCTTTACTGAAATGAGAAGAGACAACAATCCCATATAGTCTCCGCTGAGTAAGAGCTCACACCTAAATGATAAAAAATAAGGAGGTATTAAGGAATAAGGTAGAAATTGGGGTGAAAGAGTAGGCAGCCAAAAAAGGGAGGCTAGAATAGGTAAAAGGTAGAGAATAGGCAGGGTCATCTTGGATTAAGGAAACTAGGCTTGTAGGTCCTAGATTTCTGTTGTTAGGAATGTGGGGTGGATGAGATACTTAGGCGTAGGATTTGAGAGTGTGGCACCCAAGGCTTAGGGGTCATCGGCATCTGAAACAGTTGCATGATTCCTTCAGATAATCCGTTGATAGAGCTTTGAATGTGAAAATGCTTGGAAGTGAGGATAATTTTAATGAGTCTTGCATAGTGTTCCAAAGTGATGGAAGTGAGAAGTTGATTGCTGCTGAGCCAAGGGTAGTTTTCACTCTAGGAATCTGGAAGCAGATTAAGGAGAAGTGTCTCAGGCCATAGGAACCTTTAGCCCATTTGAAGATGTTCGAGGTGTATGCAGGGAGGTTATCAGATAATGCTCTAAAAAACCAGAGGAGAGCATTTATTTTTCTTCTAGTTGAGAGTGAGGTCCATCCCGAAACCTGGTATAGACGACAGTGATGTGTACTACGGGGTAGATTTAAGATAAATCTTAAAGCCTGGTGGTAAAGGGTGTCCAGTTTGTTTAGCATCGTTGATGGGCAATGACTGTAAAGGAAGTCAGCGTAGTCCAGTATAGGTAGGAATGTAGTTTGTACTAGTCTCATTCTGGCTTCTAACGTGAGTAGGTGTTTAATGCGATAGAATAAACCTAATCGCTGTCTTAGTTTCTTCAAGGTTTCATTTAAGTGGCACAGAAAGTTGAGCTTGTTATCCAGCCAGAACCCTAGGTATTTAAAGGTATCAAGCCCCTTATACAGTAGTAGCGAAAGACATGGCCAGATATTTCACAAAATTTCTAAAGAATTTCTCTCTGATACCCCTACTGTTTAACTGCAGAGAACATGAGATTTCTCTAGAAATATTACAGAAATTTCAGGAAATATCTGACCATGCCTTTGGCTGTGACCATAAGTAGTAAAACAAACTCAACCTGTTACCGAGTGAAATCAACAATAAGCAGTAAAAGAAGCAATAAAAGCAGCCATGAGCAGTTACTGCGCTGATTTTAGGTGTGTAATATCATATTGTAGCTGTCTTGCTGGTAAACCTTCACATTCTGTGGTCCTAGCTCACCCTGCTCTCTGTCCAAAAACTGAGTCAACCATTGTATCCATGGTTTAGTGTTCCCATAGATAAATCTCAGTTGCACTAATCTAATTTCTTTTCCAAATAGACTTGAGGATATCTTTGGGCAGGGAGGAAAAAAAAGGTACAAGAACTGAGACAGAATACTCATTCATAGAATCTCTGTTCTCCCAATGAAGACATCACCCCTAGGTCACCCCTGTATTGAAGGTCTGCATCCACTGCTGTTAACAAAGGAAAGTAACTGACTCTAAACAATTTCTGCTTCTGCATGGCTATTTGGATACCAAGGTACTTACAATGGTTGCTCACCCGTTTAAAAGAGCAAGATGTTTTCCAGATCTCTGTAACCTCAGCACTGAGCAACATCATCTCTTACTTGTCAGCATTTGTTCTGGAAACAGAGTCCTTCCCATAGTCCCCCAGAATGTCCAGCAGTGCTTTCATGTTGCTCTCTTGATCACTTACAAACAGCATCATGTCTTCCACATACAATGCTATTCTTACTTCCTCCCCCTGACTCTGATTCCTTCTAGTTTCTCCACTGTCCAAACTACTGCAGCTAATGAGTCAATACTGAGGGTGAAGAGGAGTGGTAAAATGGGGCCATCCCTGATGGGTGTCCCTCTCAATACCAAGCACCTGTAAGAAAACACCATTTGCCTCAGCTTTTGCAGATGGTTGCCCATAAAGGGATCACATCCACACACAGAAATGATCTCCCAAACTGAAGACATCCTTAGTTTCTTTAAAAAAATGCCAGTTCAGGTGGTGAAATGCCTTTTGAGTATCTGTTGTAATTGCCACATTAATTACCATGCTCCCTACTGAAGCTGACATCACATTAAGCAGCTACAGATGTTATCATAGATGTGATGGTCTGGGATAAGTACCATCTGGTCAGGATGTATCAGGGTACCCACCTCCCCCTGCAATTTATTTGTAAGGACCTTCACAAAACTTTTAGCATCCTGGTTCTCCTGTGAAATGGATTTATAGGACCCACACACTGAGGGGTCTTTACTAGGTGTTGGGGTAATGGAAACTATTGCCTCATGCCAAGTAGAAGCGACAGCTCTTTTGTCATGGATACTGGAGTGTACTAAAGAACCAGGAGCAGCTCTGGGACAAAAACGTTGTAAACTTTTTGTAACCAGCCTCATCCAGATTGAGGCAGGTTATGAGAGAGCCTGACCCTGACAGATGTTTTCAGGCTAGTTTCAGCATGGACTCAGGGGGTGTTATTTTCAAAAGTGCTCAGAATGACTCAGTTGCATCAAAATGTTCACATCTGCATGCATCTGTGTGTCACATCTGTGTGATGCTGTTGCATCAAAACATTTATTTTATTTTATTTAAAAATTGATTTCTGGGATAGGCACACTGAGCCAATTCACATTTCCTGGTGTGAATAGGGGTAAGAATGGAATGGGAGGACAGACATAAAGAGAATTGTAAACATACAAAGTGCAAAAATAGATAATTCAAATAAGTAGTCCAGACAAGATGATTAAGTGAGAAGTATCACATGAATTAACAACAGCATGGAAGCTAGCATTGAATAAAGTGAACTGTGCATGGATTCTTATGTACAATGACAATGCAAGCTAGGATGCAAATAATTATTCACTGTGCTGATCTGAGAGCAACAGATGGCCCAGAGCACAGTTAGTCTTGATTTATGGAGTAATAGGTAGATGGGGGGAGTGACAGGAGAAGCTGTGAGGAAAAAGGTCAGAAGGTTCAAGAGGGTGAGTGGCAGGTATGGGGGGAGCAGGGACGTGCCTTTACAAGCATCTAATGGCATGGAGTGAGGGGGAGAGACAAAGAGAAGAGGGGAGTAAGTTCCAGAGAGAGGGGAGGCAATAGAAGAAAGCAGCTTGCCCAGCACATGAGCAAGGATGGGGAATGGGGAATGGAGAAGGTACTGGAATCCATGGAGCACAGACAGAAAGAAAAGGAGAGGGCAGAGGAGAGGAATGAGGAGCGATAGGAGGGAAAGGAACCAAACTAGTATTTGACAATGAAGGTAGTACAGTGGAACTGGTGATGTAAAGGTAGAGGGAGGATGGAAAGGGAGGAACAGAGGGAGTGATGGGGAGTGTGGAGTAGAGAGTTGGTAGCGAAGCAACAGAAGGCACTGCAGAGGGTGTCCAATCTGGCAAGAGAAGAAGAGGGAGTGGTGCCATAGACCACATCCACATAATTGAAGACTGGAAGGACTTGATTGGTTACCAGCCCCCAGTGGAACTGCAGGAGAGGCAGCCTTGTTGCAGTACAAGGCAAAAAGCTTGTGATGTAGTTTAGCATGGATGGTGTCAATGGAAGCAGAAAAGTCAAGCTTGCTATCTAGCCACACGCCAAGATACTGGAAGGCAGGAACAACCTCCAGATGGGTGTCATTCAAGGTGGAGAAGACAGGAGAAGAAGGAGAAGGTGAGAGTCTTGCCAGTTTCTGGCTGGTGATGAAGGTCATGAACATGGTCTTCTTAGTTTTTGATCCTGAGCTTGTTGGCATGGAACCAGCACAGCACATTGTGTAAGTTATGCCAGAGTGGGACTGCCACAGCTGAGACTGAAGGGCCAGAATAGTACACGACCATGTCATTCACAAACATGTTGATATGCAAAGAGACACAGGCAGAGGGGAGGTATTTTAGAAAAACTGAGAGTTGGATATGACCCAGGATGGAAACCTGTGGGATTCCTGCTAGGATGAGGGGGGGGCAGGACACCACCTACCTGGACTAACTGATGATGACCCATAAAGTATGATTGGAATGAGTCCGCAGTGGGTGCTGAAAGGCCAGCAGAGTTCAGCTAGTCCAGGAGGAGCAGGTGGTACACTGAGTCAAAAGCTTTGGCCACATTGATGAATAGGGCTGTGGTGATGTGTCCTTGATCCATCCCAGTGAGGACAGAATCAGTTACTCATAGCAAGGAGGAGACAGTAGAGTGGTTCTTCCTAAAACCAGACTCAAAAGGTGAGAAGAAATTTAAGGAATCAAGGAAATCAGTAAGCCTAGAGTATACAATGGTCTCTTAAGCTTAGCAAGAGAGGGGAGGAGGGAAATCAGCCTGAAGTTTCCTAGGGAGTAGGGGTCACCCCATTTGTGCAGAGGCAGAACCTTATTAAATGTCCAGGCCTGAGGGACAGTACTGAGGGAGAAGGAGAGGTTCAGAAGAGGAGAGAATGGGAGGGCAGTGGCTGGTGCAGATATTTTTAGGAGTTTAGGGTCCAGACTGTCAGAGCTGGACTTGGAGGGGTTAAGTGACATAAAGGCGAGGAAGACTTCCTGGGGGGAGTACTGGAGGGAAGTGGAAGCCTTCAGGCAAGTTAAGTGTGGGAGAGACAGTGTGATCAGGAAATGGGTGACAGGGTGGTGCACAGGTTGTGAAGAATCTGTTAAAATGAGCAGCAACGGAGGTGGGGTCAGAGACCAGTGAGCCATCAACCATGAGTATGGGGGGGGGCAGAGTGGACAAGAGGATCATATACATTATTGTCACACAGATGCAACAAATGGTTGTGCCATATTTTCATAGCTGCATCAAAATCAATATGTCATGGCTCAGAATAAACTTGCATATAGCTGGCCCGGTGGTGCTGAGGGTTGAGGTGCTGGACACCACACCTCGCGCCATGCAATTCACCCGAGTTCAGGAGTGAGCTCGGGCACCAGGGGTCGGCAGGAATGTGAGGATCGTGCACCCGCTGGGCTGCTCTCCTCCCAAGGGGAAGGGTTGGGGCTTGCTTGGTGCATCAGTGGCTCCCGGTGGAGATCGGGGGCGCTGCAGTGTGTCGTCTGCATGGCTGATGCAGGCAGGGTAGCCATGCACCATGCATCAGAGTGCACCATGAGGGGGGAAGAACACCAGAACAGGGAAAAGCCCAGCTCCGTGGGGTAGGTGACGTCACCTGACCCCCATGCCCACCGCCGGATCCGCCTCACCTGACCTTCCAGTTCCTCCTCCTGGGCCCTCACCTGCAGCCAGAGTCTAAATGTAAGAGCGCCCAATGAGGTGGGGTGACCCCACCCTGGAGGGGTTAAACTGGGGGTGCTGGCTGTGGGCAGGGGGGAGAGAGAGAAGGCTCGGCGTCGAGAGGACCTCAGGCAGGCAGGAACAGGCAAGATGTGACAAAGTTGAAAAAAAAAAAGAATAAACTTGCATCATAATTGAGGAATATTTGCTGTGCAAATGCAGGCTGCATCAAAGTTACATAACTTCTACATCACTAATCTGAATGCAAGCACAGGTGCAGCAGATTATGATGCAACCATTTTCTGATGGTAGTGCAAACTTCTGATGCAGACGCAGCTGAGAAATGAGACAGAAAAGTTTTGTAATTTGCTGTTGCATCCTTAGCAACTCTGAAAATGCTGACTTGGGTGTCTTGAGTTTGAGCTCTGAGTTTCCTGTCTCAGTGAGCAGCTGGAAGCTCAGGGATGAGTATTTACAGTATGGCCCTGCCCTTCCCTCTTTGCATATTAAGAGGGGAAGCTGAGGGTCTGTGAGAGAGGGAGTTCTTGGGAGGACAGAAAAACAGCGAGAGTCCAATTTCTCCAGCTATGCCTAAGCCAAGGGGGCTGGCAGCCTCAAGGATTGTGGCAGGGCCCTGGGTCTGGGTGGCACTGATCCCCTCTGGTGAGGTCTCCAGAGTCTCTGGACCTAGCTGGAGTCCTGGAGTAGGACAGCAGCCACCAGGAATGCATGTCAGTAAGAGGAGGACCCTTTAAGTAATCCTACCTGAGAAGAAGAGAAAGATGGAGACCCAATGTGCACCAGGAAGCATTAGAGGAACACACCTCAAAAGAGCTCATCAGTATCCTTGCTGATTCACTCCCATCACCAGTACTGTAAGGGAGAGAGCAGATATGTGAGTTCACCTTTATTGAATTGCTCCATGGGAGAACTATCCTAGGCAATTAAATAATTTGTAAACCCCTGGTAATGTGGTTGAAAGAATATGCTTGGTAATGGTCATCATGATATGGGGTTTGGCAAGAGTTGGGGGTCAGTAAGTCCCTAGGATGGGTTCAGGCAAAGAAAGCCTGTTCTTTGGGCCACTGTATTGTCGAATGGGAGGCACACATGGCCAGCCCAATTATAATACACTTAGCAGTAGAACATAAAAACCTGCTTTGCTAATTCGTCTCGATGCCACCTGGTGGTTCAGAAGCCATGTGACAGCACAGCTGCCACCAGGGTAGTGCTTGATCTGTCTGGAAGAGTACCAATGTACTAATAGCCTTGGGAGCAACGGAGCACCAGGGCTCCAGGGACTCTGAAAATGGAGATAGGGCTGATGTCAACTAAAGGGTGGGAAACCTGAATAAAGTGATGATGAAGTGTGTCTGACAGTGTCTTGAAATAAACAATGAGAGGGTAGTGCCCTTCAAAGCTGTATGAGATCTTTACAGTAAATAAACATGCATCTTGTTTGATTCAAGCTCCCAGTATGGATAATGGTTTGGGAGTGTCCTCCCATTAGGGATACCACTAAAATGTGTATCAGTTGCCCTGTTCCACATTCACCCTGACCTGAGGTGGTAAAAGTAAAGGTAGAGATACAGTGTTTCACGGTTTCAGACAGATGCCTTTCAGAAAAGAAGTGCCCCATACACCCCTAGACTCAAGGGGGTCTCATGCCCTTACGTTCTGAAATATACCTATTGTTATTTTATTTTTTAATTTTTTTTTTTGTGAGCAGCTATTGTATTACCTAGGCTAGTTCTTCCCCAGAGATGAGTCTGTTCATTTGTTCTCTACGCTCTGACAAGCATTTTGGTAAATCTGCTCTGTCTAGAAAATCTTTTCTAGTCTGAACAGAGCTTGCTCCCTCCCCCTTCCTGTCTATACAGTCCCACATAGAACTTAGCAAACTCCTTTATAATTTTGGTGGGCCAAGTACTTAGGCCTCCAGTTCTGCCCCCTCTTAATTAGTTGTATATATCTGTCTGCCTCCTGCTTTCTCAATCTAAAGTCTAACAGCAGCTAGCACGACTGCCACACTCAAACTATATCTTGTTAATAAAACATAACTGTGTTTCAGCCTTGTGCATAAGCATTTGATTTCATTTCTGTCATGCCCCCATGATCTGCTGATAGGTCTCCTGCCAGCCCATGAATTTGTGTTCCATTTCTAACGCTCTTAACTTCTCTGTGAATTGGTTTTGTATTGTAACTGGCTGTCACTTTTTATGAGAGGCACATGAAGTCATATACCCTTTTAAAGAGCCCCGATGTCACTGGGATCACTTTGAACAATGTAAGATTTAGACACAATTCAGTTTTTATTTCCTATATTTTCTGCAACTATGCCACCCTTTTTCATTATTACTGAGGAAAGCTTCATGAAAACAAGTCCACTGTCCTCTAGACTGCCCTCTAGACTTACTTAATGCTTCATTTGCCTTAATTGTTGTCAACTTTCTTACGGCATATCTGTGAGTTGTTGTTTATTTGTTTACTTTATGACCCTGACGTGGAACCTATGTAATGAGCCTGTACTCAAAGGTTTAATCCAAGATCGCAATAAAAAAATATGAATAAATAAATAAAATCTACTCTGGCAGTTTGTCTGCACCTGACATCATAATCCCCAGTATATGACATCATAATTATTGTAACAGACTATAACGTTATAAACATAATTGTGGTGTCAGGTGTACACAAGCAGCTACACCCGATAGGGTAGAAATCCTATTATCATTTAAATTTCTTTAGTAATAAAGAAATAAGGGTTTGAATTACAGAAGGAAACACGAAATATAAGCTGAATTGTGTCTCAATATTACATTTTTCTTAAAGTTGTCCCAGTGGGTCCAGGGGCTTTTTAAAGAGCTGCTGACATGATTTTACATGTCGCGCAGGCAACTCAATCGGGGCGTTGCCTGCCTGATTAGCTAAATAAACTTTTTAAAACTTTTTTCCATGTTAAATACTTACTTTTAACTTTCATGTGCCCAGCTGTTACCTCCTGTATGGGTCAAGTGGCCTTCTGAGGCGCTGCAGCCCGCCCTGAAAATAGCTTTTGATGACATGAGGAATGGAACATGGGATGCAGGTGCTATATGTAGGGAATAATAGGCTGCAAATAGGATCGAAGGAGGGAGGCTGTCTAACTGTACTAACATTATCTTTGCTGGCAGTTGTACATGTATGGGACTACTGTAATATCATAGCCTCATATATGTAGAACTCTTAGTAAAGATAATGTTAGTACAGCTAGACAGCCCCCTCCCTTGATCCTATTTGCAGCCTATTACTCACTACATAGAGCACCTGCAGCCCCATTTCATATCTCACGTCATCAAAAGGCTGTTTTTTTGGGCAAGGTTGCAGCACTCGTATGGCTGCTCAGCTCGTATAGGGGATGTATGACCTGGGCATTACGAGTTAAAATTTAAGTATTTAACATGGGAAAAAACTTTCAAAAATACTTCATTTATCTAATCGGGCAGGCAACTTCCCAGAATGAGTTGCCTACCTGAATCATGTCAGCAGCTCTTTAAGGCTACATTACAGCTATTCCAAATGTGTTGTGAGGCTGAGACTTGCTCTGTGTTAAATTCTAAATATGTTTGTATAATCTCCTTCTATACCTATAACCTAGTGTCACTGAAATGTGTGACACACCCAAAACATGGAAAAATGAGGAACACTGGCCTTCAGAATATGGGATACAACCCAAAGCTTGGAGACTCACGCACTGAACACTGTGGCTTTACTTGTGGATGTTTAATTTTGCTTTAGTACCCTTCTGAGTTATGAATTTCTGCTTTAAAGTCTGGATTGACATCACCTACTCTTTCAGGGTCACACTTTAATCATGATGGACTGAGCAATTCTGCAGGGCAAAACAAGAGTAAACTGAGAGATATGCCTCCTTTATTTTTGATTTAAAGTTTTCATCATATAACAGACCAACAGTTAGGTACCACATGAAACTTCTCTGTGTAGCACCAAACTTCTAGATGTAAGACGATAGGAGCATGACCAGAAATTATTATAGGCTGGATCTCACATCACTACAGGTGTCAGTGTGGCTCAGTTGGTACCACACCCATCTGTTGGTTAGTAAGTCAGTAGGTCACTGAGATTGGGCTCATACCATAAATGCTGACACCAGAGTGCAGTACCAGGGGCTACTGTAATGTGGGGGGTGGGTCATCCTTTAGTTGAAATGTTAAACCGAGGTGCCGTGTGCCTATTCAGGTGGTTGTTCAAGTGGACTTCAAAGACTAGATGTCTTAGGAAGAGAAGATACATTTTTTTACCATAGAAAGAAAATATACCTCACTTCAATAAACACTAATCATGAATTAAAAAAAGATACGTTTTAACAAAGGCGACACATGCAAAATAGAATAAAATCAAGAACAATATGCAAAATCATATGAAACAGGAAATCAAAGAAGCAAAATTATTGATTGTTGTGACATCATAAAAGTCCTACTGCATACTAATCCATTTACAGTGCTTCCATAAATTCCTAAAGGAATGACTATTTAATGTCCTATTTTCTGCAAAACAAATTCTTTGCAGACAAACAGAAATGTTTTTAACCACTTCTTTCTATGGCACTATCTTCTGCTGTATTGTAAGGGCACATCTGACTAGCCACAAATAAAACTGACATATGAAAAACATCAACTGAAGCATGCTGTCACGACAAGTCTCCATGACCCTGAGTATAGATGTTAAAGTATGGAAGTAAGTAAGTAAGTAAAATGTATTTTTAGGCACCCAATTCTCGAGGCTCTGAGCGCCGTACAAAAAAATGAATTTACAGGGTCACAATAAAATCACAGAATGAAATATAAAATTATTAAAACTTCAGACATAATTTAAAGTACATTAGCAGGACAGGCTAATTTGAACAGATGGGTCTTTAGGCACCTCCTGAACACTTCCACCATAGGGGCCTCCCTCAAAGATCTTGGAAGCGAATTCCAGAGGACTGGGCTGGCCACCCCAAACAAACAATCTCCCAATGTTTTTACCCTTGTCCTCAGAGCCCTCAGGAGGCCCTGGGTGAAGGAATGGATGGAGTGGACCATAATGGCAGGAGTGAGGAGGTCTGACAGGTAGCCAGGGCCCAGTCCATATAGGGCCTTATAGGTAAGCAAGCCCACCTTGAGGAGAACCCTCCACCTGACCGGCAGCCAGTGCAGAACCCACAGGACCATGAAAACATGACAGAATCTAGGTAATCTTGTCAGCAGCTTGGCTGCTGCAATCTGCACCAGCTGCAGCTGGCGGTGGTTCCCCCCCACTGACCCCAAGATACAGAGCATTACAGTACTACTATTGCATAGGATAACATGACAAGAAGCAGGAAATTCCAGCTCCCTACCAGAGTATCCCAAAATGTTATGGCATATGGACAAAAAAATTAAAACATTTTTCTGTGGTTCTAAGGAGGATGTACATGTCTCATGGGGACATATGCATTTATCTATCATTTTATGTTGGATCGAATTATGTATTCCCACTTTACCATGACAACAAAGTCATGTGATGTCCCACATTACTGCTGGCATCCTAGTGTCAATTAGATATCAGAAAGCAATACCTTCCTGGGAAATGTTTAAACTTCCATGGAGCTCTTACTAGAAGCCGCCATTCTGCGCAGAGTCTCTGATGAGCTGCATTGATTTCATTTCTTTTAAAGCAGTCAGAATGTTTTTCAGGAGGTTAAACTGCTTTGGTACTTTTGCTGCCCTGAGTCTCTGATGAGCTAAATTTGATGTGCTTGTTAAAGCAGTCAGAGTGGAGCCTGAAGCAACTTTATTACAGGCATTTTAACTTAACTTGGTGCTTTTTCTTCATCTCTACTTGCAGCCACTGCACGGCTGCTCCTCACCTGCCTACCACGCCCACCCTTTGCTTATCATTCTTATATAGTGCTTTTGGAGTCATGTGACTAACTCCTCACTTTCCCATTAGAAGTTTCTACTAAACCACCTACAGAGGGAGCCAGGTTTCTGTTACTAGGTTTCCAAGCATTATTAGTCTGCTGGAAGGAAATAGTTGCAGTTTTTAGCTCCTATACTATGTTCTCTGAACACTATTTTTGCTAACCTCTCTCACCATATATAAACACACCCTTTTTCTCACCCCTCCTTTCCATGATGTCCTCACACTCTGCCCTGTGTCTCTCTTTCTCCATTCTCCTTGGTCTCTGTCTTTCCTTTGATACTTCTGCATCAGTCCAGGCCCTAAAGCAAACTGCTCTAAAACATCCCCATCCTACTCTTTGCCCTACTGTTATACTCCCCAGCTGTGAATGTAACCTGCTGCACTTGTGCCTGTCTGCTGCCCTCACTTTTGTAAGTCCCTATGACTGTCACTGTCTCTTCTATCACATCTTTTCTCTCTCCCTCCAAGTCCCAGCTGCCTCTGCTCTCATCCAATCCAATTTCTACTTTATCCATCGCCTTCTTTCTGGGGACATTGAGAGAAACCCAGGCCCTGTTTCTACGCCACCTTTAAATACCCCTTTACCCTACAATTACCCTCTATGGGAAAACGAGTGTGGCCTAAAAATCACTCATCTAAATGCAAGGAGTCTTCTCCCTAAAATGGCTGAACTGGAAGTATGGGCCTCATTATACAAACCTGACCTTCTAGGTATCTCCGAGTCCTGGCTAAAAAGCTCCACCCCTGACCACTGCTGCTTCCTACCCAATTATTCTTTCCTCCATCATGACTGCTCCTCCTTCCACCGTGGTGGTGGTGTTCTCCTGTATTATAGGAGTCATTACTCTGTCTCACTTCTTGACTAGTCCAGAACTGACTTTACTGCTGAATGGCTTGCAGCTGAGGTAACAGTGACCACAAATATGAAACTGTTTGTTGGGTGCTGCTATAATCCACCTAGATCTAGTGTCCTTAGTCTAGCTGCTCTCCTCAACATCCTTGCCCCCTTTTCCCACTCTAGAGACACCATTTTGATTGGAGACTTTAATATAAATTGGGACCCCAACCCACTCTCTGTCTGCAACTCCATTACTAAAGAAAACAACCTCTCCCAGCTTATTACTACCCACACTCAACTCAACAACTGGACTAACAATCACTCAACCCTCAACTGGATCCTTACATCTCAAGCTGACAAAGTGGCTCATACTGGCACTCTGTCTAATGCCATTAGTGACCACTCCCCCATCTACTGCATCTGGCGCACCAACCCCCCCCCACCCACATTCCTGTCCTTCCATGACTTCTCTCACTGCGACACCCTTCAGCTACATAATGACCTCAGATCCCTTGACTGGACTGACCTCTATAATGCCTCCAATGTTGACCAAACCCTTGGTATTTTCATCACAGCTCTCTCAACCATCCAAGATAAACACTTTCCGTGCACTAGCCATAAAGTGCGAGGGGAAAGACACTCGGTGGCTCTCATCTGACCTTCTCAAGCTGATGAAAGAGTGTGACCTGGCATGGGCTGCTTATAGAGCCGCCCCATCCAATACCCGCTGGAATACCTACTGACAACTGTGTAATCTCTGTAAATACTGCGTCAAAACTAATAAGTCAGCCTACTTCAAATACCTGCAGACTAAACATCTAGGGAACCCCAAGCACATTTAGTCTGCCACTAATGCCTTGCTCTCCCCCTCTTCAAAACAGCCTCTTCACCCCTTAATACTCAGCAAGGCCACCTGACTGACCCTACTGAAATTACAACTGCATTTAATACCCATTTCTCCAACCTTAGTAATTACCTTGCTAAATTATCCCCTCCTCCAACTTGCCCACTCCCTCTACTTTAAAACCATCTCCCCACCTGGTATTCTTAGATGCCTCCTCAGGCTGCTGTCTTGTGGGAGTGCAGGTAGTGATGGAATGTCTCCCCATTTCATAAAACTAGCTGCTTATGGCATTACCTACCCACTCACCTTCATTTTTAACCTCTTTCTTACTACAGCCTCTGTCCCCACTGCCTGGAAGCAGGCCAAAATTGTTCCCATCCATAACACAGGTGACCCTAGGCTCATGGACAACTACTGCCACATTTCCTTACTACCGCAACCAGGAAAACTACTGAAGAAGGCAGTAAACTGCCAAATCAGTAAACACATAACAAAATACAATCTCCTTTGCCCTCAGCAGCATGGTTTTAGGAAGGAACATAGTACTACCACAGCACTGGCTCTATTCACTGATCACATTCTAAAGCAGATGGACAATGAGAAACTAACAGGTGCTGTGTTCGTTGATCTGTCTAAAGTGTTCAATCTTGTTAACCACAACCTGCTGTTAGAAATCTCACTGCCCTTGGTTTTTCCTCTGCCTCTACTGCTTGGGTCACCAGCTACCTCTCTGGCAGAACCCAAGTGGTTTGCCTTGGTGATGCCTCCTCCTCCCCCTCTGCCTTTCATGGTGGGAGTCCCCCAGGGTTCTGTCCTTGGCCCTCTCCTCTTCACCCTCTTCATAAACTCTCTCCCATCAACAGTCCCCACCTGCAATTCACTTCTCTATGCAGATGACCTCATACTGTTCCTGAGTGACCCTTCCACCACCTCCCTATCAAACTCCCTCAGAGATGGCTACCGCAAAGCCCATCGCTGGTTCTCTGACAACAAAATTCTTGTCAATGCTGCCAAAACAAAGGTCATATTATTTGGCTCCAAACCAAAACTCTCTGCCCTTGCTCCTTCTGGCCCCAATCTCACTGTCCTCTCCCCAGACAGTTCTCCACTTGAAACTGTTACTACCTTCAAATACCTGGGCGTCATCCTTGACCCATCCCTTACTTACACTGACCACATAGCCTCTCTTGTAAAGTGCATAAACCAAAAGATTGGGCTTTGTTATCAGATCATTGATTACCTCACTCCAGATGTCTGCCTTGCTGTGGCCCAAGGCAATCTTCTGCCCCTTCTAGACTATGGGTGCCCTGTCTACTCCCTTACCACTGCTGCCAACATAACACAGCTTAACTCTACTTACAATCAAATTTGTCACTTTGCACTCTGCATTCCTCTCACTACCCACCACTGTTCTCTCTATCAGTCCCTAAACTGGCTCCCCCCAAGCCCGATGCTCCTACCTCATGGCCCAAACAGTTGGAGGTGCCCTCCACAATTCATCTCTCTTTCTCACCTCAATCTACTCCGTTCAAACCCAGACTCTTCAGGCAGAATTTGCGTCAGTCATCCCATCTTCAACTTTAGCGTCCCCAAATCACCACAAATATGGGCCTAACGGCTCTCTCAGTGGCTGCCCCCTCACTTTGGAATGGCCTCCTCGCATCCCTTTGTTCACATGACCCCCCACTCAACTGAAATGCTATGATGAGAGCTCACTTCCTATCCTCTGTCTGTGACTGCCCTTTGGTACCTACTCCTTCTGTTTCCTCCTCTGTTGCCCCCACCTCCTCCCCCTTTGAGCCTCTACCCATTTGCCTGGTGTTTTCCCCCACACTGCCTCACCTGTACCTGCAGTCCTTTCTCCTACACACATGTACCTCCATCCCATGTCTCTGTTGTGGTCTTAATGACTTAGTTATTTGATTGCCTATGTACACATTTCAGTTGCCCTTTTGATGTATGTTATGCTGTATATGATGTATTTACTGTATCAATGATAACCACTATACCCCCCCCCCACACACACACACACACTACTGTATTATACCTGTTTAGTTGAACCCCCGGTTCACTGCTTGTATGTACTCTGTACATGATGTTACTATGTTTATTGTGATTTGTATTGTTGCTTTGTAACTGTTGGTACCAATGTTGTTTGCCTGTATCTGGCCCTGGCCAGGCCTAAAAATGGTCTTTGGATCAGTGCCCCAACCCGGTTATCAAATGAATAAATAAATACAGGAAACATAAGAGTGGAATACTGTGGTGGAAAGTTTGATTGTAAGACTGTTGTACAGTTGTCTGTTCCTATTTTTTCCACAATGTACATGAGTAATATTTTCCACTGCCTAATCTGAATTAACCCTACCTTAACATAGTCAGGTGTATGGGGTTCTGTACTGGGTCTAGAAAGTTTATGACTTTAAGACTTCCTTTTTTTCAGACTGTCATAAAAGGAGAGATCTGTACTGTCAATATAGATACCCACAGATTTTCTTTCCTCGTGTGACATGGATGTATATTACAATATTCATTGCAAAAAACGTAATTAATGCACTAGTTAGGGTTAAAGTGACAAAAGTAGGGAAATGTGGTGTTGGGGTTTCCAACCATAACACTCCACCATCTCCCTACAGGCAGCAGCAGGTGTGAGGTGTGACTTGGGGATGTCAACCCTAAGCCTAACTAGGATCTGCAGCTTATCCGTTAGGTAGGGAAATGGGCAGACTAGGTGGGCCAAGTGGTCCTTATCTGCTGTCAAATTCTATGTTTCTAATGCTCACCCCATTCCATGAGTAATTAAGCTGAGATGGGTGCAGTATATGAGAATAGGATGAGCATTAGGGCTGACAACCCTAAAACACACCCCATGCCTGTTGCAGTCTATAGGGTGGAGTGGATTGTTAGAGTTGGAAATCCTAACACCATGTTTCCCTACTTTTGTTGATTTAACCCTAACTAGTGCATTAACAAAGATTGTTTGCAATGAATTTCCTTTGAGGTGCTACTTTTTTTGTTATTTAGTTTTTATGTATGCATGAGTGTTTTCTATAATTTGTTTTTATAAATGCATCAGTTATTATTAATGAGAAAAAAATATATGTTTCATTATATTCATCAGGGTCTGTGAGATTCAAACCTAGGTCTCCAAAAAATCATAACCCAGAGCCTTAGCCACTACACCACATTGCATTTATTAATAGTGTTGTGTCAATGTTCTCTTATCTTAAGTCAAAACAGATCCAAACCAAAACACACAATAAAACTTTCCTGTTTCTCTGTATTACCAGAGTCTTTTTCAAACTTTGCATATTTTAAGCCATTGATTGTCAGAAACATTTTAAATTCACATGAACACAAAATCAGTACTCTAATGTCTATTTTAACATAATTTAAAAAATGACTACTTTCCTTCTATAGCTCTAATGTTTAACATATTGATTTATAGCCCATGGTGGAAAACAATTCACATTTCCCAGAGGGATAGCTTGAAGTTTTCACCCCATTTTTCTAATTCCCTCAATTTTAAAAAATAGGTATGCAAATAAGCTCATGATTATGCATGAGCTACGTTTACAGTCGTATTTTTGAAAATGTGAGGCACATAAGAAACTGTTCTTCTTGCAATGTGAACAAGTGAAACCAAAAATAAATTGTTGCAAACAGTGATTTTGAACAGACTAAGATTCCCAGAGAGGGATATCTTGTAGTTTTCACTCAACGTTTCTAATTCCCTCAATTAAAAGAAACAGTTATACAAATAAGCTCATGATTATTCATGAGTTATGAGATGACTCTAATGCCCAGATATTCAAACTGCACCAAAAAAGTGCGCAACAGCAGGAGCAAGTGCAAGTCCACTGCACCCATGCGCAAGAAGCGCGATATTCAAAAACTGCACAGGTCAAGATGCGCCTGCAGCACATGACCGAATATCATGCCACCTGCACCATAGTGCAACCAAGGATGCTCAGTGGAGCAGGGCAGCAGTGCAACAGTACAACCAGGGATGCACAGGGACAGGATGCAGGAGCCCACCACCCATGCCGCAGATGGGCAGAGGAGCACACAGCAGAACAGATATCACCCCCCACACCCCATGTACTGCACAACCGGTGGTAAGAGGGAATAACCACTGCCCCATGGATACCAGCAACAAACCCACAGCTGGGGCATGGTGCCCCAGCACACCCCCCCTGGCAAGCTGTGGCCAGCACACAAGGAGGTCCAACCACCCCATGCCACACCATCCCACCAATGCAGAGCACACCCTGCACCGTGATCCCCAGACACCCTGTCCAGGAGCAGCGTCCACCAGTGCAGGACACCCCATGCATGCCACCACCCCCACTGTGACAATGCAACCCTGTGCACCACAGAACCATGCAAGGCAGCCCCACCACGAGCACACGTCAATGGGTGGCAGCAGACAGCAATGCAATGACTGCATACACAGTGCCACCACGCACATCCCCCCGAGGTACAGCTGAGAGACTGACCATACATCAGCACATGAGGTACCCCACACACATGACAGGGTATGCCCCAGACCCCACCACCAGTGGTACATCACCCTGCACACCCTCCCAAGGACACACCCCAACACAGCACTGGCCACAACAGCCAGCACAGACACCCACAGTGGTGCCTGGAAGCATGCACCACACAGGATGCAACACAGTGCATGGACAAAAACCCACCCATACCCAAGGGCACACCAACACAGTGACACAGTAGTGGGGCAACCAAGCCCCCAGTCTGTGGCCAGAAACCGTGTACACATGGTCAACACCCCTCCATGGCACAGGAGTGCCAGCCACCCTGCACAGGCACCATGGAGCTGTACGCCACCAGCATGCACCCAGAGCACAAATGACAGACAGTGGCGCACATCCCCTGTGACACACACAAGTAACAGCATGGAGGAGGGACAACAACAGTGGAGTCCACAGTGCCAACCAAGGCAGACATGCACCACACCAGTGACAGGAGGCAACCTGGCATTCTGCCGGGTACAGTGGCTGTCCAGCATGGACAGCCACCACTGACATGCCAGCAGACGGTACAGGTCACAGACATGCAAGGATGTCAGCTGCACAGGCCATGGACGGTCTGACAGGTGCACCATGGACACAGAGCATGCACCATGGACCACTGCACACAGTCATCCAGTGCACAGGGAACAACACACAAACCACAGACAGTGACTGATAGCGACTCCCACACCATAGTCACTTCCCCTACAGACACACACACGCCCATGACTGCACCACCCCTGATGCCATGCACACCACTGCAGCTGAGCACCTTTAGCCTGCTGTAAATCAGAGACCACCACAGTAGGCATAACAAAGCAAATGTATTTTAAAAGATCAAAAACAACTATTTACAGCTATGTACAAAAGGATGGGGGGAGGGCCACAAACAAGGTGGGGGTGGGAAAGGGCAGGGGTGAACAAATGGTAGAGGGAAGGAGGGGTGTGAGGGTGGGTCCAGGGGGGTAGGGGAAATCATGGGGTGAAACATGCTCAGTGGGAGCCCCGCTCCCCACTCTGACTGCGCCTCCTGCCATGCCTCCATCGGACTCCCAGACAGTTTATGCACTCCAATATCTCAAGGGAGGCCCTGGCCACCTGCAGTATCTCCTGCAGCATCTGTTGGATGGTCTGCAACTGCCGTCCACCTAGGACAAGGGAGCAGAGTCAATAGGTGTGAATGCACAGCCCCCTGCAGCCCACCAACTGTGCACGGCATACAGCCATGGGACATGCCTCTGTGATGGTGTGCGACCACTCACAGTGATTGTGTCCACAAGACCTGCCCACCTAAGTGCACACAGCCATGCAGACCACTGCACACACCCACTGGCCTAGTCCTACACAGCACCACCGTGGCTGTACAGTGACATGGTTATGCGGTGCGAAGGCAGTGGCACAGCCATGTACCCAGTGCACGCATGGACCACCATTGATGCACTCCCAGACATGCAGTGCCACTGGACAGTGCTGACTGTACCAAGTTGCGTGCATGGCAGTGGTGTCAATGGATGGTGGCCATGCCCCGCTGCCCTCCCTGTTACACAACATGCAAAAAAAATCATGGATGTAAGGCACTCACCATCTTCAGGCTGGTCCCTGCGCTGGTCTTGTCTGGCTGCCCTTGCTGCATGGTGTGCCTCATGCTGCAACCTCACCTCCCTGGCACACCAGCGCTCCTCAGGGCCTAGGGTGCAAACATGGAGAGAGGAACATCAGTACAATCTGGTAGCAAAGTCCCCCAACCCCTAGGTGTGTGCAATCCCACACAGCCATACCCATCTGCCCCCACCCCTATACCACCACCATGGCCCACACTGGACGCCCCCCATGCTGGACACATGCCACCACGATACCCGAATGGACATTAACAGTGTATAGATGGGGCACCTACCTGGCTGTGGAACCGCGCCCCTCCAGGTGGGCAAGCCTGTCTGGGTCCATACGCTGCAGGTCCCCATAGTGGTGCCTGCACTGCTCGGCCATGCGCTCTATGCCCGTTGCCTCCCACATGGCACTCCTGGCCCTGTCCAGGAGTGTCTCCCCAAATAGAGCAGCAGCATGGGGCTCCACCAGGTTCACTAGGTTGGCCAGTTCAACCTGGCTCAGATGGGTGCCCGTCTCCGTGGCATCCTCCAATCTTTCAGTATCAAAATGGTGCTCTGTAGTGCATGTCCACCATGTGCGGATGCTGCGTGGTACTGCGCTGCCATTCCCCAGTGTACCCATGCGGACACATGGTGCCTAGGGGCAAAGGTCAGCACAGGGCTGGGGTCTCTCATGCACAGACCACCACAGTGTGATTGGTACTCACCGTGTGTAGCACAGTAGGGCGCCTGTGTGGCACTTCCTGTAATGGCCTACCGCGCCGTGGCCCCATGGCGCCTACGGTGCCCCAGTGCCAGAGCGCCATACATGTGAACAGTGCAGTATCACCACTGGCACAATGGTGGCCATGCCCTGCATTGCCTCCTGTGCACAGCACGTCAGCAGCACAGCAGGCATCGGCATCAGCACCCCAGGCATGCACCGTTCGGTGTCCACTGCGCATGTCACAAAAATGCACCCTTGCTTGAGCACATTCAACACAATTACGCAAGGTGCAATGGCACGATATTCAGTCGGCATATGCAAATCAGCTATTCAATGGTGCAGATACTGCATTAGCATCCACTTAAAATTGCACCTTGCCTCATTTGCATGTGTTGTGCCATATAAATATGACATTGGGCTGCAGAGGCCATAGTCTGGTATTACAGTCTATTGTGGTGAGATGCATGCTGTTTGGGAGTGTGGACTGTGGTGTGCGGGAGATGCATGGGACTGCACAGTCACAGGTAACACCTGTCATTCCCACAGGATCAATGATGAGTGATCATGAGGTGGAGGAAGAGGAACAGAGACGTGGGAGGAAGAGGAGGCCAAACTTCACCAAGGCAGAAAGAGATGCCTTGTTTGAGGCCTACCTTGACTAGGAGCCGCTGCTCAGTGGACAGCGGGGAACACCACAGGCCCGTGCTGCTGCATGGGGAGAGGTGGCGCGTGCCATCAACCTGCATGGCAGCCACCAGTGGTCCATGCAGGAGTGCAAGAAGAAGGTGGGCATGGACAGGTGGAGGATTAAGGATAAGGTGGCTGCCATCAGGGCAGCACAGACTGTGACCGTTGGGGGACAGCTGGCCGTGCAACACCTGACCCCACAAAAAGAGCAAGTTGCTGGCAGCATGTGGCATTGTGCCATCCAGGGTGTTCCAGGTGGTGGATTCCAGATGGGTGGTAGCCCGTCACTGCGTGGTAGGTCCTGATCTGTCACTGGGGGGGAATGACACAGGGTAGGGCAGATACATTAATGCTACTGTGTTCCCTTACAGCTCCTGAGTGTCTACATGGGTCAGCGGTGGTGGGCTCGTCCACTGGGGTGATACCATAGACACAGAGGAGGGCCCGTCCACCTCCACAGGTGTCCAAGGGTCAGGGTGACAGTGGGCATGCCTGGCTGTCCCAACTGATGTTGGTGGAGCAGGTGCAGAGGAGGTCCTGCCTGTGTCCCAGCGTGCCAGCGTCCATGGATGCCAGCATGCTGAGACTTGGACTGGTGCTGGATCCATCACTGATGATGATGGAGCTCACATCATGGACAGTGATACATGTTGGCTGCAGGATGGCCACACAGCAGGTTACAGCATGGGCATAGCCGTGGGTGGTGCCACCGTGGAGGCCTGCGTGACATCACAGTCCCAGCCTGTGCCTGTCTGCACCAGTGGGGCAGAACTGGTGTGTGTCCAGGACAGTGGGGCTGTTGTGGCCACTGCAGCAGCACCGTTGAGCTCTGGAGAGCAGCAGCTGGAAGGGCAGTGTCAGCAGTCGGCCAATGGCCATAGGGGTACAGTGTAGGGAGGCAGCATCAGTGCACCACCTCTGGACATGCCCAGGCATGGCCCTGGTGTGCAGCTCACACCCTGAAGGGGTGCTGCCCATCAGGGCCACAAACAAAGTGAGGGACAGCATGCCAATCAGGCGGATGACCTCTTAGATGAGCACACCCGTATACTCCAAGATTCAGCCGATCAGCAGTTGTGGCTTGTGACAGCGGTGGATGCACTCATTGTGGCCCTGCACAGGCAGAGGAGCGCCGCAGCAGGGACACTGGTCTGCTCCTGGCAGGGATGGACTGGCTGCGGGAGGATGTGACCACCGCCATTGACAGGCTGACACAGGCAATCACAGCTGTCATGGCCACAGTGGGCACACAGTTATATGCCCATGCATCGCAGACACCTGTGACTGTGCATTGCAATGTCCACCCCCCATTCCCGGCATCGTGTGACACCCTCCTTGTCGACACCGGGTTCAGCTGTGGGCATCCCGAGCACACCTGGCACAGGCATATTCGGTGTGCTACAGACCCCAGCGCGAGCACGGTCATGTTCACGCAGCAGAACCCCTGGGGGACCTTTGGTGCCACCCCATGAGGCCATTGGTCAGCCTGTCACTGCTGGTGGGTCTCGGTGGGGCCACCCATGCATCCGTGGTGGCCGTGTCACTGTGGCATATGACTGATCTGTCACCCACCAAGGCTACTGTCTGACGCTGCCCTGTGTGCAGTGTGTTGTTCAATGTGCAATGCACGAGTGGGTTACCCAGCCCTACACACACACACACACACATGTTCCATCTGCACACCCTCCCAGCTGCTGTCCGCTGTGGCATGTGCATGATGATGCCTGCATTGCACTGTCCACCACTGTGCAATGGTGCCCAGCATCTGACACACGCACAATGACAGGCACTGGGCATGGTGGTCTGTGGACGTGTGTGTGGCTAGGGGTTATGGGTTGGGGTGGGCGTGCCTCCTACCCTTTGTGCATGTCTTGTGGGGTGTGGGGTGTGTGTGTGTGTGTGTGTGACCGCATGCCGTGTTAGACCTTGCCCATCCCTGACAGTGTGTGTGGTTCCATGCTCAGCCAATTCCCTTTACGACATGCACCCCTGGGGTTTGTCCATGCATGTTTGTGGGTTGTGCTCTTGCCATTGGTGGCTGCACATGGCCCCATGACTTACCTGGGTTGGTTGAAGTGCTCTTCTGTGATGGTGTCACCATGCTACGCCATTCAGATCAGTTGGGGGTCCCTTCATCCAAGGAGGGGCTGCCCATCACCATCTTCACCAGCATCCTCATCGTCCCCATCACTGTCCCCCTCTTCGACCTGTACAGCTATCCCACAGTTGTTGGCCATGTTGTGCAGAATGCAACAGGCCAGGAATAGCCCACAGGCCTTTGAGGGGCTGTACTGTAGGGCACCGCCAGACGTGTCCAGGCAACAGAAACATACTTTCAGCATCCCGAACACCCGCTCGATGACATTGCGTGTGGTGGCATGTGCCTCATTGTAGCGTTGCTGCAATGGGGTCGCGGGCCGCCGGTATGGTGTGAGCAGCCAGGGACAGAGTGGGTATCCACTGTCACCTGTGTGTAAAGGGTGGACATTAGTTTGGTGATCAGTGTCGCCCTGCCATGGGCCATCTAGGTCAGTAACCATGTCACCTCTGACCATGCCCTTCCCTTTCTGTGTGATTTGCATACTTGCCCACTAGGTGGCCAGTGGGGATGTCCCCACTCTTGAACCTGTGGCGCAGTGCAGGCTGGTGCCAGATGAAGGCATCATGTGCTCCCCTAGGGTGCATGGCACAGACATTAGTTATGCACCCCCTGGCATTGCACACCACCTGGCAGTTGATGCTTGCATACCCCTTCCGATTTATGTATGCGGCCCCCTCGGGGCCAGGTGGTGTGCGGATGGCCACATGGGTGCAGTCAATGGCCCTGAGCACACCAGGCATACGTGCTACCCTTTGGAACTCCTGTATGTTTGCTGTGCACTCCGCCGGTGTGCTGGGGAAACAGATGTACTCTGCAGTATGTGGCAGCAGTGCGCTGAGGAATTAGGTGAGTAGGCGTGACGCGGACGGCTGGGTTATGCCTGTCATGTCCCCTGTTGGTCTCTGGAAGGTACCCGTGGTGAGCAGGCACATGACAGCTGTCACTTTGGTCTCCACTGACAGAGCATGGCTCTGTCGTGTGGGTGCATGCATGACATCATTGCACAGCTCACAGTGCTGCCTCAGGATCACCCGGTTCAGGTGGTATCGGCCCATGATCTCAGAGTTAGTGTACAGCTCGAAGCTGGTGCGGGCTCAGTACTGCCTGTTGAGGGCATACCGCCGACGGGCCCTTCCACGGCTGCGCTGCCCTGCTGCCTCCCTTCTCACACCCCTCATTACTGCCTCCATCTGAATATTGGCACTGGCCATGTCCCTGGCTTGTGTTACCCCCCCGGCAGCTGTATTACCGTTCTCCCCACTGTCCTTACTGCTACTCCCTCTGCACCGGGAACACCTCCCAGTATTGGACGTACTGCCCACTGTCCGTACCCTCAGTCCTATGTGGCACTTCCCCCTTTTGTCCTGTGCAGTGGCACAGGCTCCCCACTCCTTCCCTGTTCCTGGTGGTTCCAGGTGCTCTGTCCTGCTCCTGCCCTGTCCTGCTCACAGCTACTGTGTGCCTGCTTGCAGTTCTCCCACATGTGGCTTTTCTGTAGCGTTCTTGCACCTCTCTCTTGTCCCTTTTTATTTTGGATCATTTCCACTATCGCTCAACTTCCATTTGCTCCCCTATTGCGCATGGTGCATGCTGTTGAATATCGCACTGTGCCATTTATTCATGGTTCCTCACCCTTCAGTTGCACATGCATTCATTACCATTGCACTCTTTCGCATTGTGATTTGGGGGGCGCATCTGCCTCCCGCTGAATATCGCACAATGGCGCATTTTTGGACTTGCACTGGCTCATCCCTGTTGTGCATGGCGCAACCCTTTTGAACATATGAGCCTAGGTGTTCAAGTCATACAGCGATTTTGAAGTGCTTACTGAGCAAGCTCAGAACCCAACATTTTAAAATTTAATAACTTTGGAATGGGTCAATATTTTTTCACCAAATCAGAAAAAGGCACTTCTGTGGGCAAAGCCCTTTCTATCCTGAAAATTTCAGATCAAAATTCCAAACTATCTGGGTGCAAGGCAATGATAAAAAAAAAAGCAGAAAAAAAAAACCAGCAATTTTTTTATGTTTTTGTGCTATCTGCATCTCAGAATCCACACATCTGATCAGAACAAAACACTAGACCATGCATGCAAACCTTCATGGAAATCCATTGAATGGTTGCAAAGATATTGAAGTGTAAAATTTAACACACTACTGCAATCTGTAGGGCAGCCGCTGAATTACATGAGTCCCATTATAAGTTATAGACTTACCCTGGCTAGAACTGATCTCTCTTGCCATCTGTAGGGCACAAGCTAAATTACACATGAGTTCCATTCTCGATTATACACTTACCTGGCTAGAACTGATCCCTTCTGCATTCTGTAGGGCAGTCACTGAATTACACAAGAGTTCCAGTTAAGCAATAAGCCATGAGGGAGTTTGGGTTATCGGAGGATTTACCATGGCTGGAGTGGTTTGCCTATGAGGTGCAGCTGAGTGGGTAAATCCATGCCAGCCGTGGTAAATCCCCCAATAACCCAATTCCCTCAAGTGGCTTATTGCGATTATACCAAGTACTGCCTTTTTTATTATTTAAAAAAAAACAGTACTTGGTATAATGCTTAAATAAGCCACTCAGTAGTAGAGCAGTGTTTTTCTTTTGTTTTGTTTCCCTGATGTACGGAGCTGCTGTTTTACAGTCTCCACTTAGTGGAGAAACAAGATGGCGGTCTGAGTTCCGTAATTCCGCCATCGGATTGCTTTTTTTTCAAGATGCAGCTGGCTGGCACCTTTTGCTGTGATTATCAGTAGATAACTAATGCAGGTAAGGTGCCAGCCTGCCTATTTGATTGGTCAATGTCTGAGGTCCATGGTATAATTAAGCAATAATCCTTGACAGGGGGTGTGTTGTTGTGAGATTTACACATACTAATAATAACTTTGGAACAGATTAATATTTTTCACCAAACCAGCAAAAGGCACATCTGTGGGCCAAGCCCTTTCTACCCTGAAAATTTCAGATCAAAATTCCCAACCGTCCGAGTGCAAGGCAATGACAAAAAACAGCAAAAAGCATGAGCATGGAACCACACACGCCGTCAGGGATGGGCAAGGTCTAACACGGCACGCGGTCACACACACACAAAAAAAACAGCAATTTGTGACATTTTTCACTATCTACATCTCAGAATCCACACATCCAACCAGAAGAAAACTTGGCACATCAAGAGATCTGCCCCATGGGACCACACATGCAAAATTTCTAAATTTAACTCTCACTACTGCCAGGGCAGTCACTGAATTACACGAGTTCCATTATAAATTATTTATTTATTTATTTTGCTTTTGTTGACCAGGTAAGCACACTGGACAAAAAATGCCTATTTTTAGGTGTGACCCAGGAGATTACAAAGGAGATAATGTACAAACATTGCAACAAGGAAAGAACAGTAATATACAAATATTCAGACATTGCAATAAAAGGGTATACAAGCATAAGATTAAGGCTATGGTACAGTACAGAAGACTAAAAGTTTAACAAGCATGTAGAACATCAATAAGCTAAAGGCAAAAAGCATGACATACATAATCTTAGGAAGTGTATTTGGCCATTGCCGGTCAGGTAATCAATTGAACTGCTCCCATAGTGGAATGGCTAGAGCATCTGACCCTGCAGTGCGTGGGTTGGGGGAATTGTGGTGTGATTCCCTGATAGTAGTTCATTTTTTATTTCTTGCCTCAGTGTCCACACCTCCTCAGAGTTGATTATACTAGTTCCAGGGAGTGTGGGGGGTGCAGGGGGCTAAGCCCCCCACAAAACAGAAGAATAGCTGTTTAACGTTGCTGTACGCTGTTACCTTCTGTGCAGTGGTCACATGCGCAGTATCGTCTGCGACATTATGACCCTGTGCTGAGATAGGTACACCAAGTCATGTTGCTTGTTAGGGACACTTACACGATGAGACAGACTTGAGATGCTCCCATAAGGAGGCCTTAAATTTATAGTGGGTGGTAGCATATCAAGTAGCAACTGGAAGGGAGTTCCAGAATCTGGGGCACAGACAGCAAAGGCATGGTCACCTGTTAGAGTACAGGATTTGGGGACAAGAAAAGACTGCAAGTCAATGGCTCTAAGTAGGAATGAAGGCTGAGCAGGCTTGAGGAGTTTAGCCAGAGCAGGGGGGTGGGCAGTTTTGGCTATTTCATCAAGGAAACAGCCCAGGGAAAAGGAACAATAACTGCTTGGTGACAACCAACAGAGTTTTTCATATAGCTCCCAATGATGGGTAAGCCTAGGGGCAACAAAGACAAAGCAACAGACATTATTGTAAGCCACATCCCATTCCACTAGACAAGTTTTTGTGGCAAGGAAAAAGGTCATAAGCCCATAACTAAGGGTAGGAAGAAGCATGCCTCTAGCCAAGGCATGACATGCAGCTACAGTAAGAGCCCCTGGGCCCTGTAGACCAGACCCAACTTAATATTTGTGGCCGTACACACATTTTGAATCTGAAGGGAGAGATCTAGCTGGGGATCAAAGGTGACTCCCAGATATTCGAATGAACCCATCATCACTAGTAACCCTCAAAGGAACAGGGAACACCCTAATCTTGGCAGAAGAACCAAAGAGTACAGCTTACATCTTTTTAAGGTTTAAAACAACCTTGCTGGGAGCCCAGTTCATAATTTATAGAAATCAGTTTTCAAGTAATAAGTAAATAATAATAGGATATGGTATGTGCTGGGATAAAACCATACCAGGAGAGGACCTATTAGAAACAAATCCACATACTACTAACACCTCAAAAGTACAATCATCCAAATCCACATTCTGGAGAGCATTATTGCTATTATACAATGGCTCTTATTTATTAATATTGTGGGGACCAAAATATGAGAGAGAGAGAGAGAGTGTGAGAGAGAGCGCACACACACACATATATACATATATATATATATATATATATATGGTTATTAGGCAGAGAACAGGTGTTGAAACATCCCTTTTATGTGTATGGACATCTGTTTTATAGTATCAGTTGTACAGTTTTATTTTTAAATTTTATTTTTTAGGAAACACTCCCCATGTGAAAGCACTGCATCATGCATATGCAAATAATTAATTGTCTGTTATCACTGTAGTGTGTTATGCAATACTAGGCAATTAGGTAATTTGCATATGCAGATACAGTGCATTCATATGTGGTGTGTTTCTTTATAAAAAAATAAAGCTGTAAACCTGATACTATAAAAGAGATGTTCCCACACTATAAGGGAGATGTTCTGACACCTGTTATCAGCCAAACTATGAAATGTTTTAACCATGGCAAAAAAAAAAAAAAAAGTTGTCCCCCCACAATATAAATAGATAAAGTTTTTACACGTAAGTAAGCTTGTGCACATGGTTTTCAATTGTAAAATGTCAATTTTTTTGTAAGAGAGATTAGACTTGGTTATTCAGTTTACTAAGTAATCAACTGAATTTTTGGACTCAGTGCTGTGAAGTTCTTATCAGATACATTCATTGTAATAATCCCACATTAATCCATCAAAATCCAAGAATTTTTTTTTTTTTGTCATTGTATAATAAATTTATATTCTGTAAACTGGATCCTCAAATTACTACTCCACAAACTGCCTGTATATTTAACGTCTCTCATACATGCATAGTGATTAGTCCCTAAAGAAAAATCAAATACAGTATATCCTACTAGATGTTCCCAGGACACGTACCACAGCCAAAGAGCTGTCTCATACACCCTCCCAAACATTTGGAACCAACTACAAGCCATGCTGAAGCTAACCAGCATCGTATCAATTAACTCCTACAAAACACTAGCTATCTCTAAATTAAAAGACATATGTAGGTGCTACTAGGGCCCCAACGTCAAGTCAACTTCCTAGGTACCAACTGGCCCTCTACTTATTAAGCTGAAAGGTGTTGCATAACTTGGGGCAAGGTTAAAGCTGGAATGTACTACATATGTAGCATAAGGACTTTTATTGTGTATACCTCTTGTATTATATATTTTTTCTTTGTTGTTCTACATTTTATATCTCCTGTCTATGTAATTGTGAACTGTATGTGTATGTGCCTCAGGACCTCATTGTGAATGAACTTGCTCAACAGAGTCTTTCCTGCAATCAACTTGAACTTGAACTAGACAGCAGAACCATGTTGTTAGCATATAAGGTAGCATTACTGTTGGTAAGAACCAGTGGGAAATCATTAACAAATAGGAAGAATAAAATGGGACCTAAAATAGATCTCTGTGGAACACCAATAGAAACAAGAGTAGGTTCAAAGAGCACTTTGTTATGTTTCACGAGCTGTTGCCTGCTATCAAGGTAGTGAACCAAGTTAGGCCCGGACGAAATATGCCAAGAGAGTGAAGTTTTCCACAGAGAAGGTCACGATCAACGAAATGAAAGGCCTTGGAGAGGTCTACAAAAGTTGCTTCTGGCAACATGCCATGGTCAGTTGCAGTCCAGATTTTGGATATGACCTTAGTTAGGGCCATACCAGTACTGTGACCCTTACAAAATCCACATTGCTCTGGAGACAGTAGATCATACTTTTGCAGATACTCTGATAATTGTACTTCAACCACCTTCTCCAGTTACACACTTATCCTGGCTAGAACTGAACCCTCCTGCCATCTTCAGGGAAGTTGCTAAATTATACAAGTTCCATTATAAATTATACACTTACCTGGCTAGAACTGATCCCTCCTGCCTTCTGTAGGGCACTCGCTAAATTACATGTGAGTTCCATTTAAGCAGTAATGCACGACAGGTGGTGTGTTGTTGCTGTGAGATTTTCACACATCTAATAATAACTTTGGAAGTGAGTAATATTTTTCACCAAACCAGCAAAAGGCACATCTGTGGACCAAACCCTTTCTACCCTGAAAATTTCAGACCAAAGTTCCAAACCATTTGGGTGCAAAATGATGGCAAAAAAGCAAAAACAGCAATTGGTTACATTTTTTTGCGATTCACATCTCAGAGTCCTCACATCTGAATGGAACAAAAATTGGTACATCAGGAAATCTACCCCGCAAGACCTCACATGCAAAATTACATGCAGATCCGTTGAATGGTTACAAAGATATTAAAGTTCAACATTTTACACTCACTACTACCATCTGTAGGGCAGTCACTAAATTACATGCGTTCCATTATAAATTATACATTCACGCAGCTAGAACTGATTCCTCCTGCCATCTGTAGGGCAGTCACTGAATTACACATGAATTCCATTTAAGCGATGATGCACAACATGGGGTGTGTTGTTGTGAGAGTTTCACATGCCTAATAATAACTTTGGAACAGTTTAATATTTTTCAAGCAAACCAGTGAAAGGCACATCTGTGTGCCAAGCTCTTTCTACATCCACCTCGATTCCTGTACATTTTGTAACATTAGTTTGAACAACTGGTGTAGTGGTATATTGTTCAAAGATATATGTATGGCTTGTCTAGATGTTGCATCTTTCAGAAACAGACACACATCATCTGCATATGCCATCATTTTAATTGGTGGTTATGTATGTGAGCAATAATACCTGACAGGGTGGGCAGTGTTGGGCGATACCAGACCACCCAGGGGTGCAATGAAGCCCAACGCTGCAGGCAGAGGACCTTATAGCACCTGGAATGTCCAGTATTGCCCAATACTACCCGCCCTGGAAGATATTAATGCTCTTAGGAAATGGCCTACACGTGAGTTTTAGAAAATAGAAAAAAACTAAGACATTCATAACTTATGAGTAAAACAAAAGAATGTTTTTATAGTGGTAAAGTGGTATCTCTAATGGTGTACTTGTCAGTAGAGGGCACTGAGGTCTTTCACAGTTTTTTTACTGTGGGCCTTGCTGTAGGGTCTGTTGACTTGGGAAACAAGACCCTATGTGTGCACTCATGGATTTACCCACTCGGCTGCACCTCATGGGCAAACCACTCCAGCCATGATAAATCCCCCAATAACCACACCCCCTCATGGCCGAGGTCCATTGAGGTCAGCAGATCTAATACAACTTGGAACAAGTCTGTCAGAAAATCACACATATTTCCAGACTCCGACCCTTCTGGGAGTCCTGACAGGCAGAGGTTGTCTCTGTGTGATCATGCATCCAGGTCAGTACATTTTTCTTGTAGGTTGTCAGCATATTGTTTCAGGGCCTCCACTACCATCCTGAGCTGGACCACACCATCATCTGTGATGTAGACTCTTTGTTCAGCTTCTTCAAGGTGCGACTTGACTCCTGATAGGTGTTCGTTCAACTTTTTAAACTCCGCTCTATTCTCCAGTCCTGAGGCTTTTGTTTCTTGCAAAATCAGTTAAAATCTGCTTCTAGTTAGTCTCTCTCCTTCATTATCTGTATCTTCATCTCGACCCTTGCAGCTGGCCAGAGAAATGCTGTGGCTGACATCCGGAGAATGTGTAGACATTCATGCAGCTTCAAGAAACATGTAAGCTGCCTGACTTTAGCTCTGGTGTGTTGACCTTCTCCCACCCCTATCCCCGTCATTAAATCCAATCAAAAGTTGAATTTTACACTTTTAGGGAGAGATTTTATGGTAATGAGAGGCAGGAACTCTTTTCTCAGACTGTTGACAGCTCTGTGACATCACCAGAAGTCCAACCCTGGTGGTTTAATTGTCCCCCCACCCCATCACCTGTCCAGTGTGATCCATGAATAACCCTTGTGGTCTACTGTACCTTCCAGCAGCTGAGGCCCCCAGCCTTGTCCCACCCCTCACCTCACTCCCCAGTCACTGGGTGTAGCAGTACACAGCTGTGGCTATCACAGCTATATTCACACCTCCTCAGCCAGTTGTTGTCTGACAGTCATGGAGCATGATCATGGGTGTGACCTTACTCTGTGACTGTCAGATGGTGGCCATGCAAAGAGGTGTAGAATGGGTTATGACAGCTGCCATAGTACACCACTTCACCTGGTTACTGGGGATTGGAGTGATGGGTGGGACAGGGCTGAGGGCCTCAGCAAATGGATGGCACAGTAGACTACAAGGTTCATTCATGGATCAGATTAAATAGATAATGAGGAGTGAGGGGCACTATTCCTCCAAGGTTGTTTTCTGCTGCAGAGTCTCTAGGGGTTCTCTAAGTCATATGCAATGAGCCCATAATGGGCACGCAGATGACACTGTAGCACTTTGCATGCCAAGTCAGCTCATTCGCATGCTCTGGCTCAATATGGGCCACATGAGCCATGTAGCTATAACATTTTGACATTGTATGCCATGTGCAGCCTTGGCCCATGTTGGCACAGTGTAGATTCACTTAGCACTGTGCCTAATTGGTCTGATATTCAGTCAGTTAGTACTACCACACTGGCAAGCACTAACTGTCTGAATATCACTCATAGCCTGCGGTGTGCTATCACAAGCGCAATGCAACAGAGTGCACTGCACTTGCAGCCAGCTCTGAATATCAGTCCATGAAAGTTCAAAGTTCCACCACCTGTCCTATATGTAACAGCACTTGTGAGAGTGATAACAGGAGGGACACCCCTAGGTTACTGAGTGACAGATACAGTATATGTCACCATCTACACCACCACCACCAGTGTGCTTCTCCCTCACCACAATTTACACACACACACCCCAAATGGCAGTCTTCTAATGGTTGTGTCAAGCATCTAGGGCTTGTCCTAGGCTGGGCATGAGCTGTGGCAGCTCATAGCAATCTCCAGTACTGGTCGGTAGCAGCTGAAACACAACCGACTCTCCCTTTCAGATCTCTCCCTGCAAGCCATAACAATTAAAAACATGCTGCACAGTGTGCTGGTTGCCTGATCCATGCCCAACGCTCCAGCATCTCAGCTCTCAGCCCTGATGATGGTTATGCTTCAAGCAGCTCAGTGCTGTAAATCAGTTGTCTTTTGTTGTCACCCTAAATCCTTGCAACTGCAGCACAAGTCTGACTCACTTAACCCTCCCCCAAAGAAAGCATAAGCAATATTTCTGCTTTGTACGTATTTTTGCTTTCAGTATTGCCACTAACACACACACACACACATACACGCATAAAAATAGTGGGCTCACTTTGGGCCTATCCAACTCTTCATGTCAACTGGGCCTGAACTGAATGATGCAGTATGTAGCAATCTTGCTCACAAAGAAGTAATCACCAACTCCCTGTTGTAACAGTCTTTCAGACACTGTCACACTCTCCCTTTCCCCAGAGACCATTCGGTGCAATATTTTTTCCAGTTCCACCCCCAAGTGTCAAATATCTGCATTGCTCTGCAACTAGATTCCAAACCGTCAGTTAGCACCCCCCCAAAAAAAACCTTTTTGTGGGGATAGCAGGACTGAACTGCTTGGACTAAGCAAAGTGACAAGTCTGATTATAATTGCATCAAAGTGACTACCAATTAGCCATTCATACCTCCACCTTTTTATCTCTCGATCTGTAGCTCAAGACACATACCTTTGCTTTTCCAAGAGGTGCATAACAACTCCACTGCTTCTGTCTGTGACAATTGATTTCTCCTTGCCTGTTGTTCCTGCATGTGCTGCACGTACTGTCCTCATGCAGTTCAAATGCTTTCAGCCAATCATCTGAGGGCAGCAGGGAACTCGTAGTTGCCCAACCCACACCAGAATGATTGACAGTTACCACATCCAGTACTGCAGCCTGAAAAGCTTGCCACCCAAAGAACAACATGGTCATGCACTCCACATTTGCACATATACCAATCTTTCTTCTTGGTCAGCCCCCAAAAATATGCGAGATGTAGCATTGGCAAAATGGCTCTCAGCTAGTGCAATGCAGTAAACATTTCTGTAATTCGGAGCAAGACCCTGCAGGTTATTGTGAATGATTTATACCAGCTGTCCACAATAAAGTACAAAGCTGTTTTTTCACTGGGTGCATGCAGTTTGGCCTCCATACAAACATGTTTGCAACATGGTCTGCACAGTTAAAGGCTCGGGTTGTGCTTTCTTGACCTGATTCATGAATGGAAGTCCATAATTTCTTCTATTCTAGTGTTAACCATATTTGTGTCAATTATATAGTTACCTGTGCCCTGTACAGTACAACGTGTCTCTTTCAAAACCAAAAAGCAGTGCAAACCATGAGATGTGGGTCGTACAGTTATTTATTATAATATAAAGTGCAAGAATGCTCCTAGTTCTTTTGGTTTCCCTCCTTCTCAAGTGCAAAATTCACATGTAGTTTAAATACAGCATCACATGACAGACATTTTGAATCATGTTAATTTATTGGTCCTTTTAAATTACTTGATAAAAAACAGTTCAGAATTAATTAATTTGCATTTGGTTAAGATCGCCAGTTTATATGTTAACTTACTATTAGAATAGAGCAGCTTGTACAGAATTTGTTAAGCCTATATTAGTGTGCACAAAAAGAGCGTGCTCATTGTAAAAAACAGAGTAATATTTAAATATTGGAAGACTGAAAAAAGAAGCATTAATGTCTGAAATGAGAAGCCAGATGAAGCATAAACAGTCTAGTGTAAATAAATATGACATAAATAGGGAATAGGAGGAAAGGAAGCAAAAAAAAAGCCAGGACTTACTAAGAAATAAATTGAAAAATAAAAATAAAATAGGAACAGAGTAGGGGACCCTAAGGAGAAAAACACAACAAAAACAAGCAGCCAAAGGAAGGACTGGGGAAGGGTTCATTGTGGGATAGTGGTGGGGTAAAACATGACCCCCTTTGTCCTCCAGATGTGAGCATGCATGCTGTTCATGCTTTATTGCGTGCCTTTTAAAATTAATTGGTGGTACGTAGTACAGACTATCTGTGAAAAACTTAAAAAATTCTATTAAATTGGCAAGAAATAAGCTAGAATTTAAACTAGCTCACACAAAAGACTGTCACAAATCTCTTTTCTCCTATATAAATAGTAAAAAAGGTGTATCAATGACCATTGGTCCCATTATAACAAATGGTTCTTCTCTATCTGATATAGAAACCTTGAATCTCTTTAATAAGTACTTTTGTTCTGTCTTATCTCAAAAATCACCTATTAGTACATTTAAAGTTCACCACGTAGATTATCATAGGTTCTATCCAACTGACATTATACAGGCTATCAAAAAACTAAAAAAAAATACTAGTCCGGGCCCAGACGGTATTCATCCATGGTTTCTGATCGAAACCTCTATAAAAATTTCTATACCTTTGTCAATTATCTTCAACAAATCCTTACAAGAAAGCATTGCACCAAATAATTGGTGTTCAGCAATAGTTACTCCCATATTTAAAAAAGGCAATAGAGGTTCTGTGCTAAATTATAGTCCAATTAGCCTGACCTCAGTGGCTGGTAAATTAATGGAACGAGTAATGAAGTCTCTAATAGATCAAGATTGTAAAAAATTAGGAATTTATGATTCAAATCAGCATGGGTTTACTCCCAAGTATTTCTGCACCACCAATCTGATATCTTTTTACAATAATATAAGTACTCTACTAGATGTGGGTATCCCTACTGATGTAATTCTTTTGGACTTTAGTAGAGCTTTCGATAAAGTCTCACATGAAAAACTCATTACTAAAATGCACAATCTGGGTTTGTCACCTGGTATTGTCAACTGGACTTTAAACTGGTTGACAAATCATTCTCAGAGAGTCAGAATTAATGATATCTTGTCTGATTCAGGTAGTGTGACACGTGGTGTACCACAGGGGTCGGTCTTGGGACCAACATTGTTTAATCTCTTTATCAGTGATTTACAAACAGGGCCAAATAACTTCATGGTTAAATTTGCAGATGATACTAAATTGGGGGGCAAGGTTAACAACCAAGAAAATATTTCTGCATTAAAGAAGGATTTGGAAAAATTAACACTTTGGGCAAATGAAAATCATATGCTGTTTAATCAAGACAAATGTTTAGTAGTGCATTTCAGTGTAAATAATCCAAAAACGATATATTATGTAAATGGACTACCACTTCACTCATCAAATTGTGAAAAAGATTTAGGGATATATGTTAATATTAAACTTACATCAAATGATCGCTGTGTTAGAACTGCTTACATGACCAACAGACTTTTGAGACAAATAAAACGCACTTTTGTTAATTGCACTGAACAATGCCTTATTCCATTGTATAGGGCATACATTAGACCGTATCTAGACTATGGCTCCCCTTTCTGGAATCCAAACCAAAAAAAAATAGCAATTCTTGAACAGGTTCAAAGGAGAGTAACTAGAATGATTCCAAGATTAACAAACTTGGATTATCAGAACAGATTAAAAGCTACTAGTCTCTTCTCTCTTCAAACTAGAAGATTAAGAGGTGATATGCTTATGGATTTTAATTTAATAAATTCACCAGATCTAATGGAAAAATGTGGTCTAGCACTCTCCAAAACTAGACATGTTCCGATACTGCATAATAAACAGCTTGAAGTAAAAACTTATAAAACCAGCAAAAGGGGAAACTTTTTTCCAATAAGAGCATCCATTGTATGGAACACCTTGCCACAAGAATTGGTAGAGGCAACTAGTGCCACTGTCTTTAAAAACAAATTAGATGTTTGGTTGAGGGATAATAGATAAATAATGTCCCACATAGTGTGAGGAACAGTCTCGATGGGCTCTGGCCTTCTTCTGTTCTTTCATACCAAGTAAGTAAGTAATACCATAGAGGATAACGGCTGGGGATCGGGTGATAACCACGCTGTAATCACCGAGAGCGCAGCTCGAGAGGTTTACTGTAGCCCTAGCAACCACGAGAGGTGATTTCAGCATGGTTGTCACCCAGTCCGCAGCCATCATCTTTTATAGTGTATGGTCAAAAAAACACTGTTTGCATTCTATGTGTGAGAATTATAGAACTCTGGTGCATTCTTTTTTGTTATGCCACTGTTTGGAAGTTCCAAAATGTGGTTAACAACTTTTAAAATTCTAAACAGTGCATAACAAAGCCGTGTGACTGCTGATTATGGTGGTTAATAGGCACTTACTATACATTATAAGTAAGTAATATGCAAGCACTGAACTTCCCCATTCATTGTGGTCTAATCCCCCTCCCCCAATGATTGGTCTCCCCCAGTAAGTCCCCCACCCCACATCCCCTTTCCATGCATTGTGTCTACACCTAAATGATGGTAATAGGCACAACCTGCCACTCTTCTCCTTAGCCGTCAGACATTTGTACAGCACATGCTGTGTACATGTCAGACAGCTGTGTGAAGGCACTGTGGCATATTTAGAACAAATCAGCTGCCAGATGGATGTGGCTCTGCAAGGTCTTCTGAATAGAGCACCACTCAATCCTGCTCCACTGGAGTGTCATATGACTGAGGCATGCATGCCTGATAATACTGCCCTTCTGAGGATCAAGATCCCTTTCTTACTGCAGGGGTAGCTACGGTGTCCGAACCTGATACTACCCCTCCCTGGGCTGAGAGTGCCATGTGGCAGCACCGCCCAGTCTCACGCCCAGCTGGCTCCCACAGCTTGTTCCCGACTTTGTGTTGCACATGTGGGACTGTGTGCTACCCTGGGACAACATGCAGTCTATGACAAAGTACTGTTTAAATATTAGAAAATAGGTGCTGTACCTTCTAATGTGCAACAGTGGAGAGTTAGGCACAGCAGTTCTGTTCAGATGGGTGAGACACATTACAGAAGGCTCATCTTGTAGGTTGGGTGGTGGTAGCATGGGACTCTGTGTCTCTTCGGTAGTAGTAGACATACCACCTCAGTAGCTCATCACTATATCTAGATCAGTATCATAAGCTTCTGTCAAAGTTTAAGTATCATGACACCATGACAATCTGCTCCTGATAAGTAGTCCCCCACACTTTAAAAAATGTATCAATCCTTCTTACATTTCCAGAAATGTAAGGGAAAGTCACATAACACCGTATGAGGGGCATCACTCCCAGGCTGCATGGTATTGCAGACAGTCCTACAGTGACACCCCTTTCTCATCATATTGCCTTTCTTTATATAAAGATTTTTGTCTAGCTATGACCACAGGCTACCATATCTGCTGACTCCACTAGTGGCCACCACATCTGCTGAGGGCCTACATGCCCTGAGGCTTCCACATAGCCTGCACACCATAGCAGTACCGGGGGGGGGGACTACCATAGTCCTTCTGGTCCTCCCCCAAAAAAGTCAGAAACCTATGCAAGAGGCCACAGGTGGTGGCACTGTACTGATCAGGGGAGCCATGATCATCTGGGATGCCTACCATAGCTTTTCACTGTTCATCACCAAATCTTGTGGCTTGTGATGCCAGACATGGTCCTAGATTGACACTCGGTGTCCTGTCACCAAGGCATCATGTGGTGGCAGTATCATCAGAGCTGCTAGTCAACACTCCATCGGAGAAGAAAGCAGTCAGATGAATAATCAAAACTCCCCCTATCTTGATGGCCCATGTTGATCTGAGTTTGTTCCACAACTCAAGGCAAGTGTGTGTGTGTGTGTGTGTGTGTGTATATGTGTGTGTGTGTGTGTGTGTGTGTGTGTGTGTTTATGTTTGATTTGCGTGTTTGTGTTTGATTTGCCTGTACCCCTATTGAAAACACATCACCTCCATCTCTGTGAGTGTTTTCTAAACATTCATTAATAAACACTCTCAGTATGCATTTGTAATTCACATGACTGCCTTGAAAATGATCAAGTTATACAAAGTAATGCATTATGCAGTACTTAAGCAATAAACCATGACATGATGTGGCTTATGCTAGGAATTACCCATGCCTGGTGTGGTTTGGTCACAAGGCCACAGGCCGAGTGAGCAACTCCACACATTAGAAGTGAGTAAATCCCAGCATACCCCACACCCTGGAGTGGTTTATTACGATTATATAATGTCCCTGTTTTTTTTTCTTACAAAAAAAGGAAGAAGAAGATTTTTGGGGGGGCATTTTAATTAGGTTGCATTGAATGTACTGCTGCATCAGAAAAATAGTGCTGAGTTGCTAGGTAGAATGTGTGTGTAGTAGCGGTGTTGCCTAGTTCCTAATAACCCCCCAACACACACACACACACACACACATATACACACACACGATGTAAAGTGTTTTTGTTTTTTTTTTAAGGGAGAGCCTGAAAGTCATGAGTTGTTAGACAGTCTGCGAGTAAGAAATAGTAGCTGCTTAACAGTATGAGACAGAGTGTTGTGAGCAGTGAAGGCCTGCCGGTGGTGTTCAGTGTGTGCTTCCGGAACGAATGTCTCATTTGGGGTACAGAGGAAGTAAGGATTCAAGTGAGGAGAACAGGGCAGGAGGTGAAGATTTTTTTCAGACATGCCTATAAGCAGAGTTTGTTGGTTGCGATGGGCTAGAATTACGTGGTGCAAGCTGCAGCAGTTTCAACAAGTACATTTTTTTTGCCTGATCAGTTTACAAGGTTCTCACTCTGTGTTTTCTTTCCTTTCTTTTTGTCTTTTGGAGAGGGGATTACCGTGGTTGGGAGAGAGGAAGTACATTCAAGGAGCACGTGAGCGTGAAGGAGCTGCAATTTGAAGAGGTGTAGAGATTGCGGAGACAGGGCCAACACTGCTGCTAAACCAGAGATAGTGATTTTTTCTGATGTGCAGTGGTCACCTGAGATGGCTGGAGCTTTACCCATGGGTTATGCTGGGATTTATCCACAAGTAAAGACCCCAGTTGACCAATCATCTTAGCTGATCTAGATAGCTCATTGGATAAAACTAAACAATTTATGGACAATGTTTAAATTATTAGTCAGATTTTGAGGGCATCAGCACTGTCTCACTTTAATATTTATTTGCTTTGTTTTTTAAACAGAAATGTCATGTAAAAAAGACCCATACAAAAGGTATCTGGGGAGAAGGAATTCTAAGTTCCATGCAGAACTAAGTATAGATGATATCCAGCATATATTGACTTATTTGCATTGTCAGAGTAGTTATTGTTGTCACAAACGCACTCTGCAGGTCAGGCCCTCTGTTCCCACAGTGCCAACTTCAGAGTGCAATAGTGTAAACAGGTAACAGCTAGGGTAACCCTCCTGTCTGCTTTGGGTCCGAATCACCTATTAGCCTTGAGTTCTGGAGGGATTCAAACTGTAAACCTTACACTAGCATACCCAATTAACAGGCTCAAATATATTCTCTTCGGGGAGAGGCAGTATAATTATTTGCCCAAGGGCACCCAGCCAGGTATCCAAAATGAAGCCTTACAACTCTATAAGAGACCTAGGTATTTCTTACCTTTAAGTAAGCTTAGTAACACCATCAAGTCCTTATCAGCTGTCAGCCTTAAATACAGGTTTAGCAAGCACATGTAAAATAACAGAAGAGCACAGGCAGTATTTAAAAAAAAAATGTGTTTACTAGAAAAATAGTAAAACAGATGAAATAAAATATGGAACAAGTTATATCACAAATCTCACAGTCATACACAAAAAAAGAGGAAAGTTACAGAATACAAACTCTTACCACAAATACTTAATTTTTTCCTAAGTATTACCTTTAAGTGCTTTTTAACTCAAGAGAACTATCTTTCTCAGAGTCCAAGAATCATATATCACATTTCCCACATACAGGATTCATTTCAACTCTATCCCCCCCACCCCCTTTTTGGTGAAGTTAGCTAGATCCTCCCTTAGATTTAATTTCTGACATAGTTATCCATTTAGCCATTTCCCAAATATGACAGTCTTTAATCAAACATTTCTCTTTGAACTTAACAATCCCACACTCATGCCCCTAATTCTCAGGTATGTGAGAAAACCGTTAAGAGTCAGCCAAGTGACTTCTTCTTCTTCTTCCTGCTATGTCATAAAATTAATATATGTGGAACACTTCAAAGGCAGTACAGGCTATGAGGTCCATAAACTATCCCTCTGGAAGGAAGGTATTAATTAGGTTTGTCCCTGGTCAGTTTAATGACATCCTCACTGACACTGACACAACTCTGCCCTTTCTGGCTCTCTTCTCTCAAGCAAACTGCATTCTGCAGTTTGGTAAGCAGAACAAAGAGAAGCTGCCCGATGCTCACCCTCCAAGCAAGGGGACAACTCTGCCCTTTCGGGCTCTCTCCTCTCAAACAAACTGCTTTCTGCAGTTTGGTAAACAGAACAAAGAGAAGCTGCCCGATGCTCACCCTCCAAGCAAGGTACGGGGTGGAACCCTGAATTTTCGCATCTACCTCTGGAGGAATATCACTTGCCCTTGTTTGCCAGTGTTTCTCACATTTTGTGCAGCAATCCAGAAGTCTTCTAGGAACTGCTGCCAAGAAATTAATACTAGGACTGACTTCTGCTTGACATGTTCTTGATTTCTCACTTTAAGCAATGTTTAGTCTGATGTAGAGATTTCTTAAGCGTTGATTTAAGTTTTGAGAGAGGTCTTAAGGTACCGTGGTTTTGCTATCTGCCCTGAGCACTGTGCCCCTTCTCTTAGAGCTGTAAGTCTGTGGGCTGCACCCTTGACCTCGGTGTCCCATTGAGGTTGCTGCAGTGCCTCCCCCCCAAAAAAAATTGCTTCAGAACCTCCCTGCCTGTTCTTTTTTTTTCAGCTCTGTGCCCCAGTGATAATCAGAGCCCCTTCCATGACTGTAGTGAAGCTACTGCTCTCTCCTGTTGAGCATACTACAGTGTCCTCCCCAACCCCCAACTTGCTTCAGGACTTCCCTGCTTAAACTATTTCTGTTTAATTCTCAGCCCCTCCCAAAATTGTAATTTCTCTTTTATTTTCTGATTGCCCTCCCCTCCAAGCCTGCTATTTAATTTCATCCTCTCACCTTGTCTCACCAGGGGACAACTCTATCCTTTCGGGCTCACTCCTCTCAAACTGCAGTTTGGTAAGCAGAACCTCCCTGCCTGTTCTTTTTTTTTTTTAGTGCTGACTTTTCCATTAGCAGATTATATCTTTTAGCCACTAGAGGGCCCAGTTATAAGCACACTTACCCAATCCAACACAATATAGTTCCTGTCTCATTTCACTTATTGTGTGGTCAGTCTATCACTACTCATCTGTCTTTGCCCCTCCCTCGTCTAGTAATTGATACTGATTTTTCCCATTTGCAGCTTATAGTCTTTTCGCCCACTAAAGGGGGTTTCCCCTGACCATTTCAAAGCTGCTCTACATCTTCTTACTCTCTACTACTTCTGGCACTCTTCCTTTACTGCTCAGCTGCTATGGGTACCTACACTCCATTACTAAGTCTGCTCTCCTTCACCCTCTTGGTACAGACCTCACACCAACTGGAGCACCTTTCCTCCATACTAGGCACCTCATCCCCAGGCTACCCCACAGTAACTCGGCCCTCCCCCACCCTAACACACCCATGACCCCCAACACCCCCACCCTGCCAACACCCCCACTCCCTCCACCGTCCAAGGCCTGACCTGGACCCATCTGTCCCCTGCCATTCCCACCCTTCGCACTTTATCTGTCCCATGCACCCTGACTGTAAAGTCCTCGGCTGGGTATCGACCCAAGGGTCTCCATCGCCACCATCCACTAACCAGAATAATTACACTGCTATTATTATTATCTGGTAATGTACACCCAAACCCAAGATCTATTGCTTCCAGCCCTTCTAAACCCTGTACTGCAACTGGCCTCCGCTTTGTATCCTTAAACATTTGCAGTCTCCTAAAGAAATCTGCTGCCCTCCAGTGCTGGGTTGTTCAACATCAACCTGACAAAATTGCACTGGTAGAGACTTGGCTCTCCAAATCCACCCCTGACTCTGCTATCACTCTCCCTGGATATACCATCTACAGGGAAGACCGAGTAGGCAAACGCGGTGGTGGTTGCACACTACTGGTACGGGACTCACTTATAGGTCAGGCACTCCCAGCTCCTAAACTTGATTATGGAGCCCAAGCCCTCACCTTAAAAATCACACATGACCCTGCCCGAGGCACTATCTTCCTCATGGTCTCCTACGTACCCCAGAGGAATCAAAACCAAGCGGTCCAGTCCCTGACTGACTATCTCACAACTCTCCCTCACAAAGTGGAGCAAGTCATCCTAGGTGATCTCAATGTTAACTGGCTTGCCTCCACTGCCTCCCATATAAGGGACTCCTTTGCTGCCCTGGATATGTCCCAGTTAGTCATCCAGCCCACCAGATTCAACCATTCTACTGGCACCAGCAATCTCCTAGATGTTGTTATAGCTAACCGCCCCTACAAAATCCGGGATGTCACTGTCCTCCCCAACTGTCTTAGTGATCACTCCCCAGTCCTCAGTATCTGGTCATTCTCCACTCTGAAGCCAGTGTCCCAGGCCACTCCATGCCACCATTTACACCCAGGCAGACTCAGAAAATTAAAACAATGCCTAGCCCAGCTAGACTGGTCCCCTATCCAGCACACCCCTGACATTGACTCAGCTCTTGACCACTTCACAAATGGCTTGTGACCTTTTCACCCCCTCACCAGGATCCACTCCAAAAAATGCACTGCCCCATGGATCACCCCCACTCCTCCTCCAGAGACTCAAAAACAGAGATAATCTCTGGCACTTTGCTGTAGAATCTGGAAAGGCATCTGACAGACAGGCCTACAACACAGAACACCATAAGTGCACTTGGGCCATTAGGCGGGCCAAGGCAGAGCACTACCAGACCACCCTCGCTTCCACTTGGGGTTCAGCCCGGACCTTCTGGGATAATATGAAAGAGCTAAATGGGAAGTCCCAATCCCCCCACCATCTCAGCTCTCCATTAATGGCACCCCCACCACAGATCCATTCCTCATAGCCGATTGCCTTAACACTGCCTTCTCTGACCTAAGTTCAGTCCTCCCCAGCAGCTTCTTTGACCCAGTCCTCACCTCTCTCCCTCCAGTCCTGCATTGCCCACCATTCTAGCTGTGCACCCTATCCCTCCAAGAAGCCTGGCCACACCTGCTAAAATCCTTAGGTAGCAATAACACCAGCAGTGACCCCCTCGACTCCAGGATCCTCCGTATGGTCTTGGATGAAGTCCTAGTCCCCCTGACTGACCTTCTAAGCTAGTCTCTATGCCTGGGTTAGTTCTCAAGTGCTTGGAAAACTACTGTGAAATCACACCCATACATAAGAGTTCGGACCGATCCACCCCCAACAATTACCGGCCCATCTCCGTCCTCCCCCCACTCTCTAAAGCCCTTGGAAAAGTGGTGTTGATCAAGCTCTCTGAATACCTAACCAAGTATGACATTATGTGCCCAGAGCAGCACGGTTTCTGCCCAGGACACAGTACAACTACGACTCTCCTGGAATTCTCGCAACACCTGCATGCTGCTCTTGACTCTGGCAGCCTTGCAGGAGCAGTGTTCATTGACCTCTCCAAGGCCTTTGACACTGTCTGTCATCCCCTTCTACTCGACACTCTGTCCACCAACTTGGCTTCTCTCTGGTGGTCCCATTTTCTGGTTCTCTAGCTACCATTCTGCTAGATCCCAGCGTGTCAAGATCAGTGTCTCCCTCTCCAGCACTCTTCCCATTCACTCCAGGGTCCCTCAGGGCTCCATCCTGGGTCCAATACTTTTTAGTTTCTACCTCAACACCTTCCCCAGCTCATGTACCAGTAAAACGCTCCTCTATGCCGACGATGCAGTCCTCATTGCCTCACATCCCAATCCCACCTCCCTCCAATTATCCCTCCAGCAAGCTTACAACCAAGCCAAAAGGTGGTTCAGAGACCGCAGACTGGTCATTAACCTAAAGAAAACCAAATCAATGCTCTTCTCCCACCACCAAAATAAAGCTAAAAATACACCCCTCTTGATTATTCCCAGCAATCTGCACTCACTAGAACAAGTGACCACATACAAGTACCTAGGCATCACGTTCGATACTGCCCTCTCCTTCCATACCCACATTAATGCCCTGTCAGCTGCCATTAACTCTCGGATTGGCCTGCTATACCAGCACAGGGACTTCCTGCCTCAGGTTGCCCTCAGGCTGGCCATCACCTCCTCCATCTTGTCCCTTGTGAACTATGGCTTGCCCTTCTATGCTGCAGCTCACAACACTGCCCTCTCCAAAATCCAACTCTCCATCAATAAGGCCTGTAGGCTCCTGACCAGTGCCCCCAGCCAAACTCACACCTGCCTTCTCTATACTACCACCAACCTTCTCAACTTTGAGGAGCGACTGCTCTACCAGACCTGCCTTCTCTCTAAGAAATCTCTGCTAGGACTCTCCCCCCCCGGGGGTCTCCACCTCCCTACAGCAGTCATCTTCGTCCGTCACCACCCATAGCTCTGTTAAGGCCACTTTCAAGGTGCCCAAAACCAAGAACTCTCTTGCCCAGTGATCCTTCCTCTACTGAGCCCCCACCTGATTCAACTCCCTCCCAAGCTGCATCTCCAACTTGCCAAAAACTGGCTCCTTCAAAACAGCCCTTCAGAACCATATCTTTAATACCCGCTGTTGTAGGTGCAACTAACCCCTATTGTAACCTGTGGTTCCCACCCGCCTTGCCCCCTGGCTCAACAACATCCACTGGACATCCTCTCCTTCCCCCAGACCTACCCCTTCCCTACTAGGTCCAAACTGTCTTCTCTGGGGACCTACTATATCCATGAGTGTAACTCACAATTTTGTAACATTATGTAACCTAAGTAACATATAAACTATTACATTACATAACCTAAGTGTATCTATGTTAAATGTTCCTTTTACTGCACTTGTAATGTTATCCTCTGTTTTAATCTGCACTGTAATAACTGTCTTGATGTCTGCCCTCCCGCAACGAGTTGCCTTTGTAAATGAGTCTCTGACTCAAAGGTTGTATACCCAATTTGTAATGAATAAAGAATAAGAATAAAGAATAAAAGCCAAACTGCTAACTTGTGTGAGATAATTACATATCCAGACCATTTATTTATAATACAATATCATACCAAAATAAATATTAGAGAGTTTTTCCCATGACAATTGTCTCATCAACTTTTTCCATCTCTGCACTGTCCATCTCTACAATATTCACAGATAAAAATACATGTTACGGTCATTTTGCTATTTACAGGGAGATACAGAAAACAGATGACACAGCAGTGCATCACTTCTGTCCATCCCACATAGATCAACAATATTTGTGTGAAGATACTATACAGATACTATGATTACTCCACATACAAAGAGGGTCACACTTGAAAACAATTGATGATATTTTAGATTACTTACGCAAAACCTCCTGGAAACAATGTATTTGAATCTAACTGGTGGCCATGCATGGTCACAGTGCACCTCAGTGTGTAGTGCACATAATAGAGTACTACTCTTAGAGGTGCTAGGAAACAGTTTTTTACACCTCTAGATGACCTCCTGTTGTCTTTTAAGAGTCTCTCCAATATTCTGATAAGTTTTTGACCTTGTGTGTTAAATTAGTTATCTAAATTGACCTGAATGATCTGAAAAGACCTGAAGGTGGCAAGGCAATGTGAAAAGGCATCACAAAAATCCAGCAGCCTCCTAGGTTGCATAGGCAGGGGTATTACAGGCAGAAAGCTAGATGTGATAATCCTGTTGCATAGGTTCTTGGTGAGGCCTCACCTGGAGTGCTGCATCCAGTTCTGGAGACTGCACCTTAAAAAGGACATGAACAGATTGGAGTCTGTGCAAAGAAGAGTTACAAAGTTGGTCCAGGACCTCCACTACGAACCCTATGGAACTAGGTTTAGGCAATTAAACTTGTACTTGTTGGAACAGAGAAGAGACATGGGAGACATGATTGAAACCTTTAAATACCTCAAGGGAATAAACTCAGTGCAGGAGCAGAGCCTCTTCAAGGAGAATAAAGAGGCATGTACAACAGGGCACAGCAGATGTTTGGTGGGGGTAAATTCTGAAGCAAAGTCAGAAAGTTCTCTTTCACAGAAAGGGTCATGGAGTCTTGGAACAGACTCCCTCGGGAGGTGGTGGAGGCAAAGATGGTTAGGGAATGCAAGCTATCCTAGGATAGGCACTGTGTGATACTGAAACAAAGAAGTACATCCAGGGGGGAAGTAATAAAACAAATAAATACACGAGCAGGCTAGTTGGATCCGGCAATCCCCATCTGCAGTCACATTCTTATGTTCTTATGTAAATTTGCTGCCTTTGTAACTACCCTGAATCCCTCTCTCCCCAGCAGTTGCAATATTTAGAGGTATTTATATCTGCCAGTCTTAAGTCCTCAAAACAGTGCATTAAAGCAGTAAGTGAGGCAATTAAGATGCTGGGATGCAGGGGGAGGATAATTAGTATAAGGAACTGAGAAGTGATACTTTTGCTGTACAGGTCATTGGTACTGTAAGACCCCATTTGGATTACTGTTCAAGGTTCTGGGGTCCACACCTTCACAAAAACATAAAACGAGTGGGGGCAGCAAAGGGTAGTGCAACAAAAAATGATCCAGGGATGGGGGGGTAAGACTTCTAAGGAATGGCTGAGAGAACATGATGTGTACTCCCTAGAGGTTAGAAGGGAAAGGGTGACATAACTGAAACTTACAAATGTCTATAAGGGATTAATAGGGAGGCAACAAATTGCCTTATTCATTTTAAGTAAGAATTTGGGATGTGCAGGCTGTGGAATTCTACCAGAGGAATTTGTGCAGAATGGCAATTCTACTTTGAAATGCTTTTCAGAATTTCTTTACAAATTCTGAGGCATTCCTTGACCCACCTCCATCTGTTGTACCCTAACAAAGCTGGTAATGTGCCCCCGAGGAATCTTGCTTAGGGTGTGGAATCATGATGCACTGTGGGATATACCCAGAACCACCAGAGAAAGACTGTAGGAAAGTGAGATGCAGAAGAGTCATGCTGCCAAGGACGCCCTCTGTGAGGCTGCAAACTGTGAAGGTGACCCTTGTCTACCAAGCAAACAGTCTGGCTACTGGCCCCTAACATTACATCTATATTCAGGGGGCACAAACATACTATAAGCAGAAAGTAGTGGTGTAGGCATGTGCCATACCACGGCCACCAAATGTCAGAGTACAAGCCAGAAGGGAGGGGGGATTACGGAGCTCATCGTGGCAGCAGCAAATGCCCGCCAGAAATCAAAAAATGAAAGGAGTGGCTCCTCTCTGAAGATCCAGAGAAGGCCCAGAACCAAAATCAGTGCTTCTGCAGAAAAGATTGAGCCTAGGCTACACTTGGCCCACCAGTTCCAAGTGCCCTGCACAACCTGAAGGAGCCCACGCTAGGCCCTGTGTCACCCATATAACTTACGTCCTTAAAAACGAGAGAAACAGTTAAATGTTTTCTCATTTTAATTTTTTGTAACAGTAACAAACTTATTAAACTTTGGAATCAGTCCAAAGTTCAATACAGGACAACTCTCCCCCGAAGGGTGGGTGCCCACAGCTAGCTCCTCATACAAAAGTCCAGCAACGTAATAAAAAGTTAATAATTTATAGAGCAGGGGGCAGACTGGTGCATTGTGACCAATAATGTATGGCAACTTAGATTCAATGCAAAGAAGTGCAAATTAATGCACCTGGGAAACAAAAACCCAGGGGAAGAGTACACAATGGGGGTGAGATACTGACAACAGTAAAAATGGAAAGGGACCAGGGGGTAGTTATATCATGACCTAAAGGTGGGCAAGCAACGTGAGAAGGCAGTGAGGAGAGCTGGGGGGATACTGGGATGCATAGGGAGAGGTACCACCGGTATAAAACAGGAAGTTGTTGTCCCTCTGTACAGACAGTTAGTAAGACCACATCTGGAGTACTGCATGCAGTTCTGGAGACCCCATCTCTGCAAGACATAGACAGGATGGAGGCTGTCCAGAGGAGGGCAACCAAAATGGTACAGGGTCTGTACCAGAAGATATATGAAGAAAGACTAAAAGAGCTTAATATGTATAGCCTCAAGGAAAGGAGGGAGAAGGGAGACATGATAGAAACTTTCAAGTACCTCAAGGGAATCAACAAAGTCCAAGAGGGTAGTATCTTTCAGAAAAAGAGATGTGCAAGAACAAGAGGGCACAATTTGAAGATAGAGGGGGGACGACCCACAGGTAACATGAGGAAGTATTTCTTCATGGAGAGGGTTGTAGATGCATGGAACAGCCTTCCTGAAGAGGCCGTGGAGTCAAAAACAGTGGGGGAATTCAAAAATGCATTGGACATACATAAGGCAAGTCTAGTTGGGGGTAGGAGGAAGTAGGCTGCTGGTTAACTAGGTCTGCAGCTTATCCGTTAGGTAGGGAAATGGGCAGACTAGGTGGGCCAAGCAGTCCTTCTCTGCCATCAAATTCTATGTTTCTATGTTTCTAAGAATGCCACATCTCAGGGAATTGCCACTGCACAACCGCAGGCCCTACAAATGTAACAAGTCAATACTAACTGGGGTCTCAGTCTATGTTCACCCCACCCAGGAGTCATCGGATGGGCTTTCAGTGGTATGTTCAGTAGGCCCTCAGGGCTAGAAGATAACCTGTGGAAGCAGAGGAGTAGTGGCTGCAAAGACTGCCCACGACTTTTGAATGCCAGACTGTCCTACATTGGCGGGGGAAGGGGGTCACTGGTGAGGAGAAGCTGAGGCATCTTGCAGATTTGGAGGTCATGGAGCCTGAAACTTGTGACAGCTGAATGCTGGACTGCCTGGTGTGTAAACTGGTGAATTTGAACTGTAGCTGCAGCACCTGGATTGCTCTGCCAGTTTCTTTGGGTCCTTCTTGGTAGTGATGTTGCAGTTTCTTCTTTGACCTTTAACCATGCTTACCTAGGGCCCATTCACAAGTCAGCTGAGGAGAACGAGCGTTGCAGGAAACCCACTCGGCAGCAGCAGTTTGGGTTACTGAAGGTGAGTGAGATGTGTCCATAGGGGTATCGCAAGGGGCAAGTGTGGTCAGCTGCCTGTCCCAGACAATGTTTGCAAATTGCACTGCATGAAAAAAGGGTCAAACACCTCTGGTAAGTGAAATTCCTGAGGACACCAGTCACAGTGATATGGAGATATACAGGGTAACCAAGGACAAATTTAAGGTCTAGCTGGGCAAGTTGTTTGCGGGCACTGGCAAATGCCCTACTCCAGTGGGATAGCTCAACCAAAATATCCTAGTAGCGGTTGAACAAATGGCCTTGCCATGACTGTGAGGACCACTCACAAGCAAGCCAAATAATGTTTTCCTTGACTGGAAATTGCAGCAGGTGGGCCAGGATAAGTTGTAGGCATTCTCTGGGAGTGGGCTTGGGTGCAAAGGACCAGTACACCCATTCGATCTCCACCAGTGTACAGTTGGTAGCATGGAGAAGTTCAGGGATCATATGCCTTAAGAAACCTACCACATCCAAACCTTCAACTCACTCGGGAAAACAAACAAACATGATATTGTTTCGTTGGGCCTGGTTTTCTGAGTCATCCACTTTGTTCAACAGGTATCATGAGCATGGATGTCTGCTCACATAACTGGGCCTGTAAAAGGTCACCTTCAGCCTCTGTTACCACCAGCCATATTTCAGTTCCTGCCACATGGGTGCCCAGCTTTGAAATCTTGGGCATGAGGTCATAATGTCACAGACAACAACCACGTGGCAATTAATGCTGCAAGCAAAATGTCATCCACAAAAATAAAGTCAGGAAAAACACCGACTTTACAAAGAAAGCATACATTCATTTACTACAATGGGACTTCTTTGTTTTTGAGGGGGCTCTTCCCCCTACACACTCTGGGGTTAAAAAAAAAACAACTCTGGGGGGTGAACTTGAGATGGGGAGAAAATCGTGAGGGGAAACTCCTTTTTATATAAAATAGCAACACCCAGAGACGGGGGCCAAACTGTAATCCCAGGTCTTTCCCTCGCCGGTGCTCATGCCTTAGCCACCACACCACAGAAGCAGCTTGACCAGGCACCACACGCATGGCAACTTCTTCCCATCCAAGTAACAGAGTAGAGCAACAGGGGTAGCAGTAATTCCCTACCGCTATATATCCTTGTCGCTCTAAAGCCTTTTATACTTCACACAGCGCAGTTATTGTTGCACTCTTCTTGGAGCTCTATACTGACCCGGTACCAAATCCTGTGTGCTGTGGTAGAAGCCTAAGCATTTAGCTAACATGTCTTTAAATATTTGTGCTAATATTGCTGTCATATCCTTTAGGTTTGCTGTCAGGGCTCTAGCAACTGCCATCCGGGCGGGAGGCAAGGAGAGATGAAAACTGCAGGAGGCTGCACACATCAGACAGAAGGGGGGCTACACTCAGCAGAAATGAACCATCAGAAGAAAAAATAGCAGGGAGTGCTCTGCCAGGTGAGGGAACACTGAGCAGTAAGGTAAGACACTATAACTATGGGTTGAGTAACAGATGGGGAGGGATTATAGTGAGGGCATGGAGAAAGCAAAAAAGCTATGCTGCCATCTTGGCCATGGTCAAGCCACACAACTGATTCTGTAGATTACGTAAGCAATAAGACATGATAGGGTGTAGGCAGTAATGTGATAATCGTGTGCCCAAGTGTAACCCCCCTGTTACCCGGGGTTACTAGAATCCCAGTTAGACCTAGTGGTAGGCAGGGAAGGCAGCTTGCGAAATTCCAGTAAATGAATTTCACACTGTCTCACTCTGTTCTCAGTCTCAGCTGAGACTGAGGGATGACATCATTTTAGAACTGTCGCAGCTACATAAGCCACACTGGAATGTTGTAGTTGGAGGTTAGAGTAGAATGTTGGGGAATTTGAAGCCAGTCTGTGTGCAGTCTGAGTGAGAGACTGTATTGCAGCAGAGTATGTGCAGGCTGTCAGAGCTTTAAGCTCTGTTTCAGAGCTACTTTGGTTTAGGTGTGTGTTTCCACCTGAAGAGGAACACAGGAACTGGTAATTGAAGTGGTGGAGACCGCTTTCAATGGTTCAGAGCCCCATCCCTGAGGGGATGGGGGGAAGGTGTTTGCCTGTTTTCCAGGGGCAACCCCCCTGGGTCCGACTAAGGGAAAGAAGCTGCCTGTTTGAGTTGTGCTGAGGCACCAGAAGCTCTGAGAGAAAGATTCCTTGAGGAGGAAATGCCTGTGGGGAACCTGCAACCAAAGGGTGAGTTGGCTCTGAAAAAGAGCCAAGTGTTTTCACCTGAACAGAAGGAACCTAAAGGGACTATTACTGTGGGGTCAGGAAAAGACAGCCAAGTACAGTTGGAAGATGTGGGGAATTGGACTACTTAACTCAGGGAGGGTCTAGAGTAATGGACAAAGCCACTAATAAGTATGTTCAAGTCCCACACAAATGGAAAGAAAGAATGTGGGGATCGGACTGCTTAACCTGTGGGGGCACTAGAGTAATGGACAATGCCACTTAATTTAAGTATGTTCAAGTCCAGCACAAATGGGAAGCAAGACAAGTAGATGGAATGTGAAATACATTTAGCAAGAATCTACACAGCAGAGTGTTAAAGGATAAGGTGTTTATGTCCAGAGAAGTGGCCAGGTATGAATTGTGGGAGCGAGAGGAGGGAGACCCCCCCCCCATCAGTAGTAACCAAATTCACCTCTACGGATTTGCTCTGAGACACCCTTTGCTTTCACTCAGGTACTTGGCCAGTGCCTGAGGAAAGTACCCAGATGTGGAATTAAAAGGAAGATACCCTGATGGAGCTGAGGTGCTCTTAGGTGGTTTAGGGAGCCACCAGAAAATGTTTCCATGAAGTATGGAAGGTGTCTAAGTGTCTGGCAAGGGAGCCAAGCCAGAGAAAAGCCAGAACAGTGTACAAGTTTGGGCTGTGTAAACCAGAGCAGTGTACAAGTCCGGGCTGTGTGCCCAGTGTGTTGTAGAGCCTGAGGGCTGAAGTGATGAGGATGTGTTCTGGTCTCTTTTAATCTGCATTACCAGGAGTGTAGCCCCATGGGGGGGCCATCTATGCTTTGTTTATTCTGTTGGATGTGAATAAAAGTCACACTTTAGAATCCCACTTCTGGTATTAGACGTTACAGTTATTGCTTCTTGTTTTCGGAGTTACTTGGGTGCCCTTGTGCCCAATAGCCAAATCTAGCCTATGTGCCGAGTGGTATATACCTCCCCGAACCTAGCCCACCTGGTAGAGCTGTCAGATACAAACGGCATACCAGCCTGGGGTTGCACAAGGATGTGTCTTACTGCACTCATCATATGGCATTCTGTAATATTATAAAACTACTCAGACACAAATCTATGTACTTAAAAATGGCAATTATTTTATTTGGGGTAGTTTATTATTACACTGGAAAAAGTAGTCCTAAAGAAATGTTTTTGTTGTTATTGGGGAAACAGCAAAACAGAATGTACTGCACATTGTGCTTTTCTTGCAGATGCAGTGTATTCAGATTAGGAAATTTTGACTATTTTCCATAATTTATTAACTTGACTGGGGCATTGAATGAGCAGTTGTAGAGGCTGAATGGTAGATACTCATGCTGATTTTTTTTGGAGATAATTGATGTTCATTGCTGCTGCTAGAGGTGGTTGCTTGTGGTTTGTCTACTCTGGGCTGCATACAGTTAAGAATCTCACTTGTTAGGTTGAAGTTTTGTCCCAGACAATATGGCACTCCATTTCTTTTTGCCACTATCAGCTGGTCCCCAATAACTTTGTAGATTTGACTTGCAAAGGTGACCTGTGACCAACATGATTTCTCTTGCATCTAGACCTGGGTCAGAAAGTAGATAAACTTCTGTTGACTGCAGAGAGTGGTTGGTGTGCCTTGTCCAAAGTTCAGCTTCATTGCAGAGAAATGGCAACATTGATGAAAGAAAATTGACACCCATAGGTTCCTTGGAATACCAGACTGGAAGAATATCTAGAGAAGTTTATTGGTGGCATTTGGAATGGTGCTACAGGCTGAGCATCAGGCAGAATTTTTGACAGATTTTTTTTTTTATGTTCACTATGGGTCACAGTGATCTGTCTAGCGTGGCATATTTAATTCCACAGTTGTCCTGCTTACTTACATCATTATGTGACAAATGGTTCTTTGTGTGAGGATTAAACATGAGCATAACATAATCATCACCGTTTTCATTTGTTTTAACTTCAAGGCTGGTCGGCTTCAAGTCTATAATGCCCTCTTTCACATCTGGCCATTAGTAGTTGAATATTGAGTCATACTTTTCTGACAAGACCATGTTGTTTAATGCCTCTCTAAAATCAGGAGTATATCCAAATGCATGGAAGTCAGCTAACGTAACACCTGTCTTTAAAGTGGGGGATAAACCCAAACATCCAACTACAGACCTATATCCATCCTTCCTCCCCTTTCGAAAGTATTCAAAAGAATGGTCTCAGAGCAGCTTACTGAATACCTTGATAACCATAACCTACTCTGCCTGCAACAGCATGGCTTTCGTAAAAAGGCATTCCACGCTCACCGCTCTATTTGATTATTCATTCCAACTACATAATGCCTTGGATCATGGTCAGGCAGTTGAATCAGTCTTCATCAACCTCACAAAGGCTTTCGACTCTGTCAATCACAACCTTCTCCTAAGTTGCCTTCTGTCTACAGGTCTATCCCCAGATATGGTACTATGGTTTAGCAGCTACCTCTCTAGCAGATCACAACGAATCAAAATTGGAGATACCCTATCCGCTGCTAAGGAGGTGCACCTCGGGGTTCCACAGGGGTCAATCCTTGGTCCTCTACTATTTAGCCTCTTCATCAACTCCACCACAATGGCTTGCTCAGCAAGCACAGTTCTCTATGCTGATGATGCAGTGATCTCAGTTGCTGGCAAAGACCAACAATCCATCACAACTGAACTCCAAAGCAGCTTCCATAACTTGAATCTTGGGTTATGGAAAACAAGCTACTACTAGACATCAAAAAAACAAAGAGTATGCTCTTCACCACCTCCCAAAGCAAAAAGAAATACCTGCCCCTGCGTATTCATAACTAAAAGGGTGAAATCCTAGACCAAGTATCTAACTTCAGATATCTCGCCATTACCTTTGATAACATGCTCACCTTTTCAAACCCCATTGACTCTGTTATCAAGACTGCAACTATAAAACTTGGTGTACTTTATCATCACAGACATTCAGTGACACCGGATGCACTCAAACTAGCCACCAGTAGCTCAATACTGTCTACCATTGACTATGGGTTGCCTATATATGGGGCGGACACAAAACTGCTCTTAGCAGGCTCAACACACTCCTCAATAAGGCCTGTTGTCTTACTTTTGGGACTACTCTCGACACCCACACCTGCTCACTGTACACTGAAACTGGATGGCTCCCACTCCATCTTACAGGGCAATACCAAACCTGTCTACTTCTAAAAAAAGTACTGCTTGGACTGACATCCCCCACACTGGGCGGACACTTTAAGCTGGCCGTCCCAATAAAATCTACCCATAATGCAGTTGCTGACAAGAAGGTGATTCCCTTCAAAAGGATGAAACTTGCCCAGAACTCCATCCAGTATCAAGGTCCAAAATAGTACAATGAACTACCTGCTGTCCTCACTGATACTACCAAGATTAATACCTTCAAAGCTGGGCTCAAATCTCTCCTTGGCTCTAAAATGAATTGTACTTGCTTGTGCTAATGTGACAGTACCTCACTCCCAGTTTTCCATTTACCTATCCCACTCCACATCTTTCAGCTATGTACCACTTTTTTCTTAACCCACTCCCCTACCCCCAATTACCTGACGATGGCCTCGCTTGCTTGAAAGCTCCACCTCTCTCCCACCTCAGACGATGCCACCTGCCTGCACTAATGTGATAGTACCTCACCCCCAGTTTTCCATTTATCTACCCCCTCTACATCTTTCTGCTATAAACCACTATTTTCTTAACCCACTCTCCTACCCCAATTACCTGACGATGGCCTCACTTGGTTGAAAGCTCCACTTCTCTTCCACCTCAGACGATGCCACCTTAGGCTGATCCTCCCCAACCCCCTCTTATCTAATCAGTCTATCTGTTAATATTTACTAATTTGACGTGTATAAGTTCAAATTTTACAATTACTGCCTGTGTATATGCTTCAGTGTTTTTTCTCTTTCTTTTTTTCTCTGTAAACCTTGTATTTTTGTAATGTTTGTTCAACACTGACATGGAACCTTTGAGAATGAGTCCTTGACTCAAAGGTATTAATCCCAAACTGAAATAAATAAACTAAAAAACAAGACCAGTTCCCATTAGGGGAGAAAGTGCCAAAGAATCCTTTAGTTTACTTACAGTAGGTATGCAGATGTCAATAGGGGATAATGTGTGGTGACATCTTTGTTGAGTCATCTGTATTTGTTTTCTGTGGAGACAAACACGTTGGAAGGCCTTGTTGCTTATGATGCTCATGTTTCTACTTATTTCAGTCAAAATGAGGTGTCTGTTGCTCCCCGCTCACATTCTGGTGAATGTGGTGATGGCATGTTGTTGTCCTGAGGAGTTTCTTTCTTCTGTTTAAAATCTTTGCAAGACTTCATTGATCTCAGCAAAGAGATCTCATTCTTAAAATCCAAGGGACTGGTAACAAGTGGCGTACCCCATGGATCAGTGCTGGGACCAGTGCTCTTCAATGTCTTCATAAGCGATGTTGCAGAGGGTCTAGAAGGGAGGGTTAGCCTGTTCATGAACGATACAAAGCTATGTAACAGGGTAGACACACAGGGAGGTATAGAAAAAATGAGGAGGGATCTGAAGAGGTTAGAAAACTGGTCCAAGGAACGGCAGTTGGGTTTCAATGCAAAAAAGTTCAAAATTATGCACCTAGGGAGAGGGAATCCTAAGGCTGAGTATGAACTAGATGGAGTAACACTGGAGGTCACCACAGAGGAAAGGGATCTAGGGGTAGTCATAGAAGACAACCTCAAAGTGAATAAACAGTGTGACAAAGCAGTTGGAAAGGCTAACAGAATGCTAGGGTGCATAGGGAGGGGTATAACAAGTAGAAGGAGGGAAGTGGTGGTACTATTGTACAACTCCCTAGTGAGGCCTCATCTGGAGTGCTGTGTTCAAGTTCTGGAGGTCCCTTCTCCAAAAAGACATAGACAGGATGGAGACGGTACAGAGGAGGGTGACAAAAATGGTGTCAGGGATGCAGCATAAGTCGTATGAGGAGAGACTCAGAGCTCTAAATATGTACTCCCTGGAGGAAAGGAGAGAGAGGGGGGACATGACAGAGACCTTCAAATATCTAAAGGGGATCAACAGGATACCAGAGGGGAACATCTTTCACATGAAGGGAAATAGCAGAACAAGGGAGTACAGCATGAGACTAAAAGGTGGAAAACTTAGAGGGAACTTGAGGAAATTCTACTTCACTGAAAGGGTGATGGAGAGATGGAACAGTCTCCCCCAGGAAGTGGTCGGGGTGGCCATGGTTCAGGGATTCAAGAATGCATGGGATAGGCACATGGGAATTATCAAGTTGGGGTGAAAGGGCAGGGGCTTGTAGCATCTAGGGTACCTTAAGCTTTAGAAAGAGGGATAGGGTAGACTGGCCCTTATCTGCTGACAACATCTGTGTAACCTAATTTGCTTGCGACTAGTCAGTGAACACCTTGAGCACCCAAGCTGTGGACTCCTTTTTTTCCTTCTTTCTAATTTTGATTTTGGCCAACTCTGCATTCATTAGCTTTAAGTGAAGATCAGTCTTTACTGTTCCTTGTTCTTCTTTCTTGTTTGCACTGTTGATGACAGTATGTGAACACTCTCTGTGCCCTCCATATGACATGCTGTCATAGCATGTTCACTGGTATATTCTTCATGGCAGGCTATTCCAAGTGGTTCTGAAGGTAGGCTGTCTCTCTATGTTGACATGTTGAAGTTATGCAGGGCATCGTGACTGGCTGTCTTTAGTCGCCTGAGATGTCCCATCTCTTTCCACACACCTGGAGACAGATATTCGAAACCTAGTCCTGGGGCAAAATTAGCACTGCATGGCATGCAAAAATATCCCAGAACCATTTGCACACTATATTCAAAGGAATAACCCTGGGGCTAAATCAGTTGAATATAGTGTGCAGACAATGGTGTGCGAACAGGGCCTTGAGTGCAGTGCAAACATAACCTGGTAAATAAGACAGCTCTGAATATAGCAACAGGGCAGAGCAAACTACAACAGCAGCCCAGTGACAACAGACATGGAGTAAGGCAAAGGTGAACTACATGACCAATGTGAGTGCTAGCAAAGAAGTGGATTCACAAAAACTGCAAACAACAATGCAGACCAAATACTGCAAAACTATGCTATGGTTCTCACTGTTTTGTTGGGGGCAAACTTGTTTGCATGGCACTCACACATTTGCTAGGCGCTAACATGTTTGCCTGGTGCAACATTTTTCTATATTCAATACTGCTATGCAAATGAGCCTACCTAGGCAATCAGTGGGCAAACAGCCACATTAGCATGTCATTGTTGCCTGATTTGTTTGTAGTTCCATGTGGATTGCCTAGCTCTATTGCAGAGTGTGGACTGGAAGTACAGGTTGATAGCTGCAGGCTGGATCTCCCCACAGCACCACCTGTATATCAGACTGGAGAAACATGCCGGTAACTGCAGGCTCTATCTGTACATGGCAGGAGAGTCTAGTGTGCCCCAGGGGACTAGCACCACAGCCATGGGTAGGCTGCATCACTGGTATGGGATACTTACAGCAACATACACATGGCCGGCCATGTGTGCCATGGTGTTTGTACAGATGTGAGGTATGTGCCCAGGGTGGGGTTACACATACAATCAGACATTCACACCGGTGTCGGGGTATTCCCGACACTGGAACATGTGCACTGTGGGGATGACCCCAGTCTTGTGGCAAAACCCACTATATGGTGCAGCCTGGCCACCTGTGTAACCTCCCTTCCACACCATCCATTTCCCCAGTGCTGCATGTGTGTGCTGGAGTGTACTGGTGTACCCCAATGAGGGGACTGGAGGTGTGTGCTGTATGGCTGTACTGCCAGTTATTTAATACTTTCATATGTATTTATCGCTATGCTGACCGGGTAGCCACAGTGGGCCATGGCCCATAGTCAGGAATGACCCGGAGCCACTACATGGGATGATGCAGTGTACAATAAATACATACAGACCAGGATTTTCAAACTGCACCCAGAAAGTGCCCAAATGTGTCCATTGCGCAACTGAGTTGCGCCAGAGTGCAAACTTGCTATATTCAAATGAGATGTGCTATCGCACGAATGACACAAAGTTGTGAATGAAAGCTTACAGTACACACTGCAAGCTCATTGGTCAACAGTGTCAACCAATGGTATTGTAGTGCATACTGTAAGCTGACATTCAGTGACAGCTCAGTCAGCAGGCAGCCGTGGAGGTGTGCAGGTGGGTTTTGCTGCCATGCTGGGATGGGGGAGCGGGGTGGAGTGTGGGTGCCTCAGTGGGTTGGGAGTCCATTGGACTACTAGGGAGATCTTGGGGTCATTTTGTATGTTATGATCAGGGCTGGGAGACTACCATGGACATTCGGTTTACAGTTGTTATATGGATGGGGTTCAGGGATGGGAAGGAGGCCATTAGACTACCAGGGTATTTTAGAATAGTTTTTATTATTACATCAGGGTCAGGGATGGGCGGGGGTCCACTGGACTTCTAGGGACAGGGGTATGATTTATTTTTCATACAACTGGTGCTGGGATGGGGGATGCTAGACTACTAGGGACAGGGGAATTATTTAATTTTTATACGATCAGAGCTGGGAGTGGGAACACTAAACTACCAGGGACAGGGGAACAATTTAGTTTTATAAGATTGTGGCTGAGGGGGTAGCCACCCAAAGGTTGGCAGCTGCTATGTTGCACTGTGCAGTACAGCAGCCCACCTGTGGGTGGCTATGACTTAGGCATGTTTCTTCCATGCCTATCTTTGTGTGGCACATCCCCGAGATGTGCGGGCAGCTGCACCGCACATCTCGGCTGAATAAGGAGATGTGTCACGTATGCAAGGGAATGCCCCCTCTGGATGTGCAGCATACATTATCTTTGTGCTACTCGCATCCAGAGTTGCGCGGTGCCTCCCCTCCATTCAAATATGGCCATGAGGCACATTTTGGAGATGTGCTGGCACAACTCAATTGCACCATGGGCACATTCCCTATGAATATCTTGGCCACAATGTACAACAACACACAATTCACATATAGCAATGCAGTTTGCATGTGGAGTTTTATCTCTTTTTTATACTGTGCATGATTGTTAGCTTCCAAACAATGTTGAGGCATTGTATTCCACAGTGTGGATGCCTGTGCACATGGAGTGGCCCAGGGTGGCCGTCCACCCTTGCTTCCTCTTCATTAGCTGCATACAGCCTTGTTCACTGTTGCTGCTGTGTCCATGCCCCCATCCTTGGTTTGCCCAGAGTTAAGACTACCTTTTCATTGGTGGTATTTTGCACCATGCTATATGTCATGCTAACGCATGTTGCGTGGCGCTATAGTTTTGAATATACCGTTGCACCTGTATGAATGTCCCCACTCCTCACTTTGCACCATGCATACATTATCTTTTAGCACTGGTGCTAACACATTGCACCAGTGCTGTTTGGCCTTTTGAATATAGCCATCTGGCTCAAATGTGGTGCAACTGCGGTGCAATCGGTTTGTACCTGGTGCAAAGTTTTGAATATCTGGCCCCTGGATTTGTTTTTGGTATCTTCTTGGATATGCTTGCGAGGTTTACAATGATGCCATGGCAACCTCTCAAAGTGTTTACAGCATGGTTATTAACCAGAGACCATACATGATCCTCTATTTTAATCACTGCTAGGGAAAATATGTCACTCGGCTGTGCCTCATACCCCATTATACCCCCAGGGTGTGATTAATAGACTGTTAAAAAACTTGGTCATGCCTTTTTGCTTAATAGGGTTTTTATAATCTCCTCTTCTGAACATGACAGGTGTGATTTATTAAATACTGGACAAAACGTTATTTCACGCTATGAGTACAATAGCACATTTTGGGCAGGATTTCAAAAACGACACCTGTCAATTTCAAATAGAGAATCAAAAAATTACTATGTTAAAACTTTGGGGTCAAAATATCGAAAAGAGCTGAGTTATGATGGAATGTTAAAAAAAAGTTCCTTCATAACTTTTTTTAATAATTTGACCCCAAATTTTCAACTCTGTGTTTTTATAAACCCACCTCATTTATCTGGTAAGTAAAATTTTTCAAATCAGAGCTGAGAGGTAATTTTGCAGTAACTCTGTGGAATCACCTTTCAGATCAGGGGCCAGATATTCAAAACTTTGTCCCGGTGCAAAATTAGCACTGCACGGCGGGCAAAATTAGCCTGGAATCATTTGCACGCCATATTCAAAGGAATAGCCCCGGGGCTAAATGAGTTGAATATAGTGTGCAAACAAAGGTGTGCAAACAGGGCTGAGAGTGCAGTTGCAACAATAGCCCAGCAAATAAGACAGCATTGAATACAGCAACCGAGAGCAGTGCAAACTGCAACAGCTGTCCAGTGCACACAGAGGTGGAGTTAGTGAAGGCTGAACAACGTGGGCAACATGTGTGCTTGCAAAGAAGTGGAGCACAACAGTGCAAGCCAAATATGGCAGAACCATGTAATGGAACAGTACAGTCTTGCACAGCACTAACACATTTGCGCAGCGCTGACACGTTTGCCCAGTGTAATCCCATTTGCCCGGCGCTAAAGTTTGCTATATTCAAAACTGCTATGCAAATTAGCCTACTCAGGCAATCCAAGGGGAAACAGCTACATCCGCATCTCATTACAGCCTGCTTAGCATGTGGATTACCCAGTGCTATAACATGGTGCAGACAGCTCCACCAGTGGGTCCGACTGGAACTACAGGACAGTAGGCACTTTCCTGGCTGTGCTCACAGCTCCACCTGTAGGTCCAACTGGGATTACAGGTCAGTAGTCACATTCCATGTGTGTTCACAGCTCACAGAACAATAGCTGCAGTCTTGGTACGGACACAGATGCAAAGACTAATGTGGCCCAGGGGAGTAGCACTACAAGAACAGACGATTGTGCTGCATGCTGCATGCCAGAGGCACATCAGTGTTCCCACCACAGTGTTTATCAAACAGTAGAGTACCATAGTAGGTGTTACTGTGAGGTACACAGCAATGCCTACAGTGTGTCAAGAAACAGTGACTGGTGCTATCCACACAGTGACATGCACAGCTAGAAGGCGTGGTCTGACAGTGGGCATCACAGTCATACTGTCCTGTGACCCTTGTGCTGCACCAGCGACATGGGATCCCCACACTACCATACACATGGGTGTCCATGTGTGGGGGTAGCCTGGACAGGTGTAGGATATGGGCCCCCAAAGGGGGGCACACATACCAGCATACCTGCACACTGCTGTCAGGGACATTACCATCAGTGAAATTTTGCAGTGCGGATGGCCCCTGCTGTGTGGCAGCACCCACTATGTGGTGTGGCCTGGCTACCTGTATACCCTTCATTACCCAAATGCAGCATGTGTCTGCTGGATTGTGTTGGTGTACACCAGTGGGGGAACTGGAGGTGTGTGCTGCATGGATGCACTGCCTTGGTGTCCACTGGGTGCTGGGGCACCCACTAATGCCTTGCAGGGTTAAGACTGGTGCCAGATGATGGCAACATGGGTGGTGCTGTCTGTGTGCAGCATGTCTCAGCCATGTATGTTTTCTGTACATTGTTCTGTCTCACCTTGTTCATCGGGTAGGCACACTGGGCCACAGCCCAGTGTCAGGAATAGCCAGAAAATATGAACTGTGCAGCTGAGATGCAACGGTGTATGATACAGACATACAATGCACAACAGCATGCAATTCACAAATGTCACATTAGGTACACATTACAGTACAATGCAATACATTACATATAGAATAATGCATGGGGAAGTGTGATTATTTTTATTTATGACTTTGTCAACTGGTTAGGTGCACTGATCCCAGTGACTATTTTCAGGCAGGATCTGAGCCATGTAAGGTGGTACAGAGTAGAAACATCAGAAGAACAAGAACATAACAAGAGCAGGTAATACAGCGTGAAAAGTTACAGTTGTTACATTTGGTAATACATGGTGGCAGCAGCTGAGGGACAACAAATAACAAAGCAAAGTAAGGCTCATGGTGGTATAGATTCAGTAAATAAGATAATCTATTTGGCCCAACCCCTGGAATCTATGGGGGGGGGGCTAGTCCTTAAAGCATTGGCAGGTGGATGTCAACAGGAGTCAGTTTTTGAGGCGAGTCTTGAACCAGAGGGGAGTGTTTATGGTGCGCAGTTCAGTGGGCAGCTTGTTCCATAGTGTGGGGGCTGCTACAGACAGGGCTCTAGCACCCATGTTCATGGCTACCCTGGGGATTTTCAGAGAGGGGATACTGGAGGAGCATAGGCAGCAGTGTGAGGTTTGGACGGTGAGAAGGGGAGCGAGAGGGAATTTCTGGCCAATACGGATGACAGAATCAATAAAACTGTACAGTGCAAGGTCAAAGCAGGCTTGTAGTGGGAGCCACCCCAGTGTAGTGTAGAGTGTACAGTGGTGTGTGGAGAAAGAGGCCAGCAGGTAGAAGCAGCAGGCATTGTTGTAAGCTACTGATAGATTTGCCATGGTAGATGCGGTGGTCCTGGAGTAGATGGGAGAGCAGTAGTCCAGGACAGGTTGCAGGTTTCCCTGCATGATGGCATGGTGGGCCTCAGGGGTGAGGTATTGCCGGTATCTGTAGGCAGCCCCTAGTTTTTGGTGAAATCTTAGAACCAGGGAGTTGATGTGCTCTGTAAAGGAAAGGGTGGGGTGAAGCACAACTCCTAGATATTTGAAATGTTTGACGTCCTCTAGGACATGGCCATCAGGGGACATGATGATTGGGGTGGGTTAGATTTGCATTTCGATAGGAAGAGCTTAGATCCAAACAACATTTTGTTTTTTTGCCATTGACCAGAAGGAGCTTGTCAGAGAACCTATTGTGGGCTGCGGTGTAGTTTTGTGAGAGAGCTGCAGAAATGAGGGTAGGAGACTTTCTGCTGGAGAAAAGCACGAGGTCGTCGGCGTAAAGGATTGAGTGACAGTTGAGACTATTCACTGGAAGGGACTTAATGAATAATGAGAAAAGGAGGTGTCCCAGGATAGAGCCTTGGGGGACCCCAGTAGAGGCAGGCAGGGTGGGCGAGCAGGCCAGGCCAATGCACACACACTGGGAGCCACCTGTAAGGTAGCTTCTGAACCAGGTGGTGACCTCTGGAGAGCAGCCAAGGTGATGCAATTTGGAGAGAAGGAGTGTGTGATTGACAAGGTTGAAGGTTTTGGAGAGGTCAACGAAGACTGTGCCAGTTGCATTTCCATGGTCCATGTTTGTGAGGATGTGGTCAGTTAGGAGTGTGAGGGCAGTGGTGGAGGAGTGATTCTTGCAGAAGCCATGTTGTTGGCTACATAGCAGGTCATATTTACCTATGTAGTCAGCAAGTTGGTGGTGGATGGCTTTTTCCAGTAGCTTGCTTAGGTGAGGAAGGATGGAGATCGGGCGATAGTTGTCTGTGGATTGTGGGCCCCCGGCTTTATGAATGGGAATGACCTTCGTGGTTTTCCATGTATCGGGCATGGAGGAAGTGGTCAGGGTGAGGTTGAAAATGAACATTAGGGGGCGATAATGGCAGGGGAGATACAGTAAGTCTAAGGAAGACAGGGGATTATCCATCTGCTCCAGGGGAGCCGTGGTGTGGGAGGCTCTTTAGGAGTTTAGCTATGTCAGCGTGTGAGAGTATTTTGTAGAAAAAGGGGGGGTGGAGGTTGAGAGGTAGGCCCGGTGGGTGATGCCATGGGGGTGTGCAGGGGGACAGGGTTTTTTTGCAGGTCATTTGGGAGTTGCTCAGGTACATAGTGAGGTCAGAGAATTTGTCATTGAGGGCCTTGGCCACTTCTTAGGGATCGGTAATGAGCCCAGCATTAGTGTGTAGCTGTGGGACAGGCTTACTGGAGGGGGGGGGGTTAGTAGCGAGTCAATGGATGCCCAGAATTATTTAGGGTCCTCGAGGTTAGTTTGCAGGAGATTGCAAAAATGTGTCTGTTTGAGAGCTTTGGCCAGGTGTTTGCAAAGGTTCCTCCAACACCTGTAATCATCCCATAAGGCAGAGGATGGGGATGCTTTATAGGTTGACCAGGCATGGTCCCTGTCTTTCATGAGGGTATGGAGGTCTTTCATGACCCGTTATGAGTAGCCACCCCTCACCCTTCTGGTGGTGACTAGAAAATGCTTGTCCTGTAGAGTCAGGAGAGCTTGAGTGAGCATGGATGCTGCCTGCGTTGCATTTGATTCTGAGAAAACGGTAGACCAGTCCAGTGCCCGTGCCTCAGAGAGAAGGATGGGGGTGTTTGGGCTTCTGAAATTACAAAAAGACAGATATTTGGGCTGGGGCCATTTAAGTTTGGATGACCAGAGAAGGTATGTATGGGAGTGATCATTAATGGAGTTGGCCGTGGTACCAGCATGAAGGACACAGTCCTCCCGGTTAGTTACAATCCAATCCAGGAGTGTCTGTGTTCCCTTGTGAGGGTTCTGCCTTGTGGGAAGGTTAATTGTTTGAGCCAGATTGTATTGTTTTAGGAGGGAGGCATAGTCAGGCTGGTGGGAACTGAGCCAGTTTAGATTGAGATCACCCAAGAGAATTGAGTCTCTGTGTAGGGATATGGAGCCCAGGCCAGAGAATAAACTGTTTAGACCCTTGGTTCCAACTGTAGGGGGATTGTAGCAGCACCTGATGAAGAGTTTTACAGATTATATGCACATCTGAGGTAAGTGATGCCTCATAATCCCTGAGGGCGATGCCCGAGGGGTTTATCTCTGGGCGTCACACACCGAGGGTGTGTATAGCATCCGAGTTCCCAGACTTCCCCATATTTAATATTTTATATTTACTGGTGGTTAGCATTGCGCAATAGTGACATTGTGCGACCTTGCATGACTTTGCTGCTGTGTCCACATCCCCCATCCAGGGTTTGCCCAGACTTAAGACTACCTTTTCAAAGGCAGTAACAAGCACCGCACTAAGTGTTGCACAATTGTGCCTTGCACTGCGCTAAAGGTTTGAATATAGTACTGTGCATGTATGCATAGTCCCGCCCCTCACTTTGCCCCATGCATACATTATCTTGCTGCTCTGGCACTAACAGGTTGCACTGGCACTATTTGGTCTTTTGAATATCACACGTCAGCACTATTCTGGCACTAATCCAGCACAATTGGTTTATGCTGGGTGCAAAGTTTTGACTATCACTCCCCAGATTTGAAAAATTTCACCTCCCCTGTTCATGAGGTGGGGTCAAAAAAATGTTTTGTAGAAAACTGAGGTTAAAATACTGCAAAATATTAAAGTTATGAAAGAATGCCGTAACATTTCAACATTTACTTATAACTTGGTCATTTTACCTTATTTTTTCACCAAATTTCCAACAGTCTTTTTATGACTCAACCTCACGAACCTGGTAGGTCAAATATTTCAAATCCAGCCTGAAAGGTGAGTTTGCAGATCAACAGTAAAATCACCATTCAGGGTGAATTTCAAAAATGTCACCTATCTTACTAATGAGGTGGGGTCTCAAAAAGGCCATGCTGAAAATTTGGTGCAAACATATTTGACAAACTCTGGCCAGAGCCGATAAAACTGCAGCTGAGAAAAATATTGTAAATTACAAAAGTTACAAGCATGCATTTGCAAAATGTAACATAGGCTCATAAATGTGTTGCTCTGTAATATTTTTACACCAAATTTTCATCATAGCCTTGTTATGACCTTGCCACATGAAGACGGGCAGTCAAAATTTTCAACTCCTGGCTTAAAGGTGTTTTTGTGAAGCGACTGCAAAATCAATTTTCGGGATGCAAAAACAGATTTGGGGCAGGAGATAAAAATGACAACTGTCACATTCATGAGGTACTAGAAAAAATGGCTATGTGGAAAATTTGGGGTAAAAATATTGAATATTACCTAATTTACAAGCCTGCATTTGCAAAAGTCAACATCGGCTCATAACTTTTTTGTTGTTTAATGTTTTTACACCAAATGTCCAACACAGCCTTCTTATGACCGCACCTTATGAACAAGGGCAGAGAAATTTTTCAACTGGTGCCCAAAAGGTGATTTCACGCTGGGACCACAAAATCACCTTTCCGGATGTAAAAAAACATTTTGGACAGGATTTGAAAAATGACAGCTATCACAGTCATGAGGTGCTATAAAGATATAGCTATGTTATAAATTTAGACAAAAATATTGAAAAGCACCAAAGTTATGAGCCTGCCTTTGTAAAATTCAATGCAGGCTCATAACATTGTTGTTTTTAAATAATTTTATACCAAATTTTCAACATAGCCTTCTTATGACCCCACCTCAAGAACAAGGACAGAGAAAATGTTCAACTCCTTCCCGAAAGGTAATTTTGTGCAGGGACCATGAAATCACCTTTTGGGACAGAGCTGCCTAATGACATTGACATTGTTCATGAGGTGGGGTCCCAAAGAAGGCATGTTGAAAATTTGGGCCACAAATATGTAAAAATGCCCCAAGTTATGACACTAAGTTCAAAACCCCATTGAAATACATTGAACTGCATACCTGTGTCTTCAGTTCATGGTCCAGCTTTGAAGAGTGAAGACGTATGTATGGCCCAGAGAGGATTATGGCGTTGGATCCTCTCATGTGCAAGTAAGGGTTTGGGGGTGTGGAGGGGATGGATGCTCAGTGGGAGTGTCGGGTGGGGGTAAGGAATGGCTGCAAAAGACATCGATGGACTGTTACAGGCAAAAAAAAAATAAAGAGACTAACGTTCCCCGATCGCAACACGGGGATTGGCCACCACCAGTTTCACAGTTATGGGGGGTAAGACATCAATGCACCATTTTTTCTACAGGTGAAATAAAAAAAGACCAACTATCCCTGATCATGACACTGGGGGATTGGGCATCGACGATCTCCGATCATGACAGTTGGGGATGGGGCACCCCCAGTGTCATTTCTATGTTTCTGGTGGGGATGGGGTGGTGGGTGCTGAGAGGGAGGGTCAGGTGGGGGGAATTTCTATAATATAAAAAGCATACAAAAATATACATAAATAAGTGCTGGCAGTCACAGCGGAACATGGGCCACTCCACCATGACCAAGGTGGCTGCCGCATGGTACTGTGCATGCATGACTGCTAGCGCATGTGCAGTACAGTGTGGTGACCATCTTGAATATGACAGAGTGTGCCATGTTCCCTGTGACCACTGGCACTGTGAAATAGTGCAGTGCTGTGGTCGGTATGGACAACATGGGTGGACAGCTTCACAGACTCGGAGGCAACTGTGACACAATCCAACATGTTGGTCATTGGAAGGAATATGGAGTCATTTTCCTTAGTGATCATAAAAGGACTGCGGGGCTACACCAACTGCATCCCTAAAAATGACAATGCTATGAGCCAATCGGGCTGGCAGTATAGCCTAGAGGTTAGAGTAATGAGCTGTGAATGAAGTGAATGAGCTTGGTACATACAGCAGACCTGGGTTTGAGTTCCACAACCTCCACTTGTATACTGTGTGACTCTGAACAAGTCACTTAACCACTCAGTGCTCCCAGGTCAACCCTAAAAACAGGCATTTGTGTCTAGTAGGCTTTACCTGGTTACCAAAGAATAATAAATAATAATAAAAGTTCAAAATGCATTAAAAATACATTGACAGTGCTTACCTTGTGTCCTCAGTTCATGGTCCCTTTTTCAAGGAAGACATCTTTTTCATGAGAGTGGATCTACACCAAGGGATCTTCTGTAAGTGAATGAGGATGTGATGGGATGTGTGGTGTGGGTGCTAGGATCGGGTGTTTACAGATCGAGAAGGGACTGTTTCCTTCTTTTCAGGCAAAAAAAAAGAAGTACAGTTTTTTGCAGTGTGGCTCTTAATAGAGGATGCTTTAGTGAGTACTGTGGGACTGTGTGACTGTTCACTGTGGGGGTTTCTTCTTTAACATGAGCAATCCTCAGAAAAGATGGTGGTTTTAAAGCCACGAAAACTAATGTTCACAGTAGTGCAAGAGCTGGCAGGTTGAAACAAACAGCCATTACTACAGTGCAACTCTTTGTTAAGGGTACTTTCATATGGCAGCTTAAATGACTGCTTCTTCGGTCACTGGAAGTCAGTATTGTGAGAACTGAGGCTTGCTCACTCAGCAGATCACATGGTTTACCAGTGTGGTCATTGTCAGAGAAGTCATCAGGTTGAATAGTGGAGGAATAAATAATATGCTTGGTACTGCAGCTGACAGTCACTTCGTGTTGTGTGCAGAAGCAGCGCTTTGATTTTTTTGAGCTGCTGTATTGAGTGTGCTTTGAATCATTTTTGCCATCACAAAAGCTATCATTCATTTCTTCATGAAAGCATTCCAGGAGAGGTTCAAGATTTATTATGAAACTTACATCTGGCACATCTGACATCATGATTCTGTTGTAGTGCTGCCTAAGCAGTGACAACAATGGCAGCTTCTTTGAAATTATTTAGAACATGTGGCACAGTGATCCCACATCAATGTGAATCCTCACAGTGACTTTAACTAGCTTGTGCCTCTTGGTAGTAGTGCCATCTACCAAGGGGCACAAGCCAATCACAGTTCAGTTTTATTGGTTATAATACAATAGCATTGAAATACATTTGCCAGTCTTGCCATTAAAGATTTTCTGACTACATAATACAAGGAATTGGTTGGAATTCTTTTTTTCTCTGGTAAAATAAAAAATAAAATAAGGCAAAAGGTAAATAAAGAAATAAAAAACAAAAAGAAAAAATATTGTAAAGTCATGTAAAGGTCCCAAACATTAATTTTTTAAGGTATTTCCTTACTAGGCACATGCTCTTAAATATATACCCCGGAACTGCCTTATTACTAGTAAGACAAACTCTGGCCAGAGCCATTAGGGTTGCAGGAGATTAATCTGGGTTAAAATATTGAAATTTATTTTTCTTTTTATATTTTTACACCTACTTTTCAACACAGCCTTGTGATGAACCTGCCTCATGAATAATAATAATAATAATAACAAATAAATAAAGCTTTGTTTATTTAGCACCTTTCAAAGTATCAAGGTGCTTTACACAAAAACATGAATGAGACAGAATAAAATATAAAAACGCTGTAAAACAGGTAGACAATAAGATCCAACAAATTAGGAAGCAAATATTTGGTGCCATAGAAATGTTTTTAGTGCCTGCTTAAAACCCCCCACGGTCGGACACTCCCATAGCTGAAGGGGTAGAGAATTCCAGAGGGCAGGGGCCATATACATAGATGCACAGGCCCCTGAAGATTTTAAAGACACCCTTAGAATCTCTAGCAATCCCTCATCAGCCGAGCGGAGAGATCACTCAGGGCAGTAAGTGGGCAGGAGCTCTTTCAAGTAGTCCGGGGTGAGTCTGTGTAGGGCTTTATAAGTCAGAAGTCTGACTTTAAAGGTGATCCGCCACTGAATCAGCAGCCAGTGCAGTTCGCGCAGCACCGGTGTAATATGACATGACCATGAAGTCCCTGTCAACAACCAGGCTACTGCATTCTGCACCAACTGCAGGCGGCAGATATCAGCCCCCAGTAGCACTAGGTAAAGGGAGTTGAAATAATCCAGGCACGAGGTCACAAAAACGTGGACCAGTGTGGGAAGATCACCAGACGGAACAAGATGCTTTACCCTAGCGATGTTCCTCAGATGGTAAAAGGATGACTTGATGACTGCCGACACCCGAAATCAAAGTGTCAGCCCGTCGTCAAGCACCACCCTCATATCCCACACCTGTTCAGAGTCAAGAAGCTGGGAGCCCCCCAGGAAAAGTCCCGTGAGCTGATCAGCCCCCAACCTCCCTGTCCGGTGACTCATATCCACTACCAACACCTGTGTCTTACCTGAGTTCAACTTCAACCAGCTAGAATTCATCCAATCCTGGATTTCAGTGAGGCAGTTATTAAATACCGAGAGTGCACTATCCTGGTCAGGTGCAAAAGACAGGTAGAGCGGGGTATCATCAGCATAGCAGTGAAACCTCAGCCCATACCATCTTACAATGTCTCTGAGGGGCAGCATGTACACCGCAAACAACATGGGGACAGCACCGAGCCCTGAGGGACCCCACATGACAGAGAGATATGCTCAGAGGAATAAATCCCCGACACCACCCTCTGAGTTCTGCCAGTGAAGAAGAACTTAAACCACCTGAGGACTGTGCCAGGCAGGCCACAGATGAACCTCAGGTGCTCAAGCAGCACCCCATGGTCCATGGTGTCAAATGCTGAGGAGAGATCTAGAAGTACCAGGATGGAACAGCTTTTCTGATCTCTCGCCATCAGGAGATCATTGAGCACCCGAAGCAGTGCAGTCTCAGTACTGTTCCTCTTACGAAAACCAGATTGGAGAGGTTCATAAATGCTATGGATGTTCAATGGTTCTCCAGCTGTACAGCCACTACTTTCTCAATCACCTTCCCAACAAAGGGAAGTTTAGAGATGGGTCTGAGTTGGTAAGGCAGTCTGGGTCCAGAAAACTTTCTTCAGGAGGGGTGTCACCACCGCCTCCTTCAGGGAGCTAAGAAACTCACCCAACTCAAGAGAGCACCAGACTATCCATGCCAGGACTGGGCCAAGGATGTCACAACAAGCCAAATCAGGGAGGTTGGGCCTGGATCCAAACTACAGCACGTAGAATGCATACCGTGGACATTCCGCATAATGTCCACAAACTCAAGCTGGTCAAAGGTACTCCAGGAAAACAGAGGGGAGCAACCAAGTGCTGATCAATAGCAGCCCCCATAGAGTGTGCTGGTTGGCTCTCCGCCCTGATGTCAGCCACCTTATCTGCAAAGAACAGAGCCAGCTCATCACACTCCAACTGTGAAAAAGCTTTCGAGACTGCAGACAAGCCGGGTTGCACAGCCTGTCCACAGTTCAAAAGAGCTGAGCAGGTCGGTTTTAAGCAGCAGTAATCTCTCCAGACAGGAACTCTGCCTTCTTATGGGAGAGTGTTGATTGATAGACTTGATAATGATCTAGCAATCTAAGATGGTCAGCCTCCAGAGAGGATTTCCACCAGCAGCACTCTAACCTTCATCCAAGTAGCCGCATCTCCCTCAAAGTCCCATCAAACTAAGGGGACCGAGGGCAGAGGTAGACAGGATGAACACGGACAGGAGCGATAGAGTCCAGGGCTGTAGTAATGACCTTATTATAGGCCAAAACCAAGGCCTCTGGACTCCCGCGTGCCACAGGACACTCCAATAAGTCAAGTACTGCCGCTAGGCCTTCAGGGCTCACACCCCGTAAAGGGCGGTATCTGACCATCTCCACAGGGGCAGGCCTATGAAGGGGGTGCAAAAATTGAATCCCACGGTGTAGTGATCGGACCATCCAACAGGTTCCATCCCCAAATCAAAGGCTTCGATCCCCAGGAGGAAAACCAGGTCAAGAGAGTGATTGTGTTTATGGGTAGCAGAGGCCCAGAGATATCAACAACTGGAGGAAGAGTTGTCCAAATTGTGAGAGTTCATCATCGACCCAGGTGTTGAAATCACCCAGGACCATCAGCCTGAGCGACTCAAAACACTATGTCGATCATGAAGTCTGTTACTTCCTGCAGGACTCGCTTCTCATTCCCAGGTGGACAGTAGATGAGGGCTATCCTACAGTCTACACCTGCAACTACAGTATACTCAAATGACCTGACCTCCTCAACTGGTACACTCGTGAAGCCCAATTTGGTCTTGAAACAAGCAGCAACCCCACCCCCGCAGTCCAATCTTGAGCAGTGTATTACCAAGCACCCAGCAGGAATCGCAGCCTCCAATATGGGGCCAGCATTTCCATCCAGCCAGGTCTCAGTGATGCAAGTCAGATCAGCTGATCCAACAAGATCTGCAATAATTGCAGTCTTGTTCTTAATCGATCTGGCATTGCATAACACTGCTCGAGTTGGACGGGTCTCCAGGGCCATCCAAGCTACTTGCCCACCACCAACGGTGGTGCCCTTGGGTATGGAGACCAGGCATGGTGGACCACATTCCAGAATCCATTTTTCCCCAGGGAGTCTTCTGGACCTAACAACCTCAATGCGAGAGCACCGCTCATTCATCCACCATCGTTCACACCCCCTGCCCTGAACCTTCCCCCTGTGGGCAATGCCCAGAACTCTACAGCGTTGATAGATTTAAAATTTCAAGGGGGAGAGGAAAAAGGGTGGAAGGCACGGAGGGCAGAGGACGAATAGCGTATGACTGGGGGGAGGGCCAGGCCTCCAACATATAATGCTGTCCTAAACAAAAGACACAGCAAGCTAATATAAAAAAGCCTGAATAAAATATAAACAAAACAACAAAACTAAAACTCCCAAAAAATAAATAAAACAGTTCAGCATGCCCACAACTCTCACTTGTGATGAACAAATAATATGAAAACTACCTAACAGCAAAAACCCTACCCACCCCTTAAAATTAAACCAAAAATAAACAATCCTATATTAAAATTAAATTAAATAAGTTATAAAATTAAGATCCAGCAAAATTAGTGGTGTCCAAGAGCAAATTGATATCCAATAGCTAGCCCAGAGTCTTTCACTGATGAGTATACGTAATCCTGATGAGCTCTCACCCCACCAGAAAAAAGAAATATTAATCTTCCAGACTATCTGTCATGTAGGCAGGATAGAATAATCACAGATCAAAAGAGTAATAGACAAATAAAAAGTTAAAGACGCTCTCACCTCTGCCGGTCCTTAGGGAGATAGGAACAGTCCAAAGCATCTACCACTGCCGGTCCTTAGGGAGATAAAGATAATCCAAAATGTCCACCACAGTCAGTGCTCTTTCCAACTCCAGATTTACACTCCTGGAGACCCCGAACATGAATTTGCCTGTACAGCCATCCCCAAGAGCTGCCAGAGACACCACCCGTGGCCAGCTCAGAGTGGGCAGGCCTTCCAGCCCCATCGCCCCAGTCTAGGGATTCCTGGGACAATACTGCCTGTCCTCCAAGAACACTGGACCCAACTCCCCACCTATGGCTGGTACCCCAGCAAACCCCTTGGGTTCAGGCTGAATCAAAGGCAAAGTATTCTAGCTTTCCTTTAGGGGGCTTGAAACCAGTCCGGGAGACCAAGAGCCACTGCAGTTCAATGATCCAGGAAGACCACATTCCAGAATTCATTCTCCAGGATCAGCAGAAAACCACTATCCAGAACCAATAGCTCACACCACGATTTCCAGACAGGTTCCCCTACAGACAAACTCCCTCAGACCAAATGACCCCAGCTCCAGGGCAGCACATCGCACAGTCTCCCCCAGTTCCTTTCACAGCCATCTCCATGTTCTCAGTACAAAACCCAGCATTGCCGAGCAGCTGACTCACACTCCAGGCCACTCGCCCAGCAGACTCTCATCTAACAAAGCCGACCACCAGCAACAGCGGTGCAGGTAAAAGGACTAATGAAGATGTTTCCTCAACTCCTCAGAATCGAATTTAGGAGCAGGTCTTGTAGTAAAGAGTGCCTTCTGAGTTTTTTAAACTTTTCCTTTCAGGGCCGTAAAACACTCTCAGACACAAATAAAATAAAACAAAATAGAAACTAAATAAACAAAGTAACACAAAACAACTAAAAACAACAAAATGGAAAATAAAATCAACGTGCTAGACAACTAGACAGCTAGCCCAGCGTGGCCGCCATCTTCCATAAAAAAATAAAGAAGGGCAGAGAAAATGTTCGACTCCTGGCCTAAAGGTGATGTCATACAGGGACTGCAAAACCAACTTTGGGGCTGCAAACACACATTTTGAGCAGGAGTTGAAAAATGACAGCTGTCATATTAATGAGTCACTGTACCAAAATGGCTATGTTGAAATGTTGTGGTAAAAATACTGAATATTACCAAAGTTATGAGCCCACATTTACAAAATTCAGCATAGCCTCATAACTTAAAGCAGCAGTGCAACAACTGATGAAAATTCTGACCTATATTTTTTTATGCTATTTTAGATTGCCACTTACCTCCTGATTTGTATGATACCCTTCATTCCACAATTTGAGTCTGCATGAGTACCTTTTTTCATGTCCTAAATAATAAAAGGAACACTCCTTTTAATGCAGCTCAGACCAGGTTTTCATCAGTATTTGTAGCTGTTTTTTGACAACTATTGTTCTGTTAGGTCAGAGAGCACTGTCTGCTGCATAATAGTTCATTTTAGTCACAACAGAAGTGATATATAAATAACAGATGGTCAAAAACAGCTGAAAATATTGATGAAGACCTGGTCCGCACCGTATTAACCTCTAAGCTGCTGAAAGAATTAGAACATATAGGAATTTTGGACTGCTATATCAGTCCGTGACATAGCAAGGGTTAAAAGAAGTGCTCCTGATATTATTTCAGACATGGAAGAAGTATTAAAGCAGACTCAGACTGTAGAAAGAAGGATATCATACAAGTCAGAAGGTAAGTGGCAATCTAAAACAGCATAAAAAAGCATTGGTCAAACTTTTAACCAGATTATTGCACTGCTGTTTTAATAGATGAACATGCTAGAATCATACAACACAAGAATGTGAAAAGTATAATACCACCCCACATGAAATGTATTCAAAGTCAGGGAAAGCATTGCTATTTTCTTTTTTCTTTTTTTTTTGCATTGAAAAAGTATAACTTGGTCCACAGGGAGAACATTTGGATACAGCTTTACTTAATCAAGCCCTACTACTGGGGGGACAGTGTCCACCCCAGGAAAGGAGAGCTGCCAATAGGTGGCTGAATCCTGCTCCTACCCTCCCCCCTGGCCAGCTCCCTGATGACCCAAAGTCATTCCTGAACCTGGGTAGCTGGCGTGACACGAGGTAAGGCTAAATGCCTCAACCCACTGTGCCACTGGGCCAGCAGGTGATGGCCTTCTAAACTGACCTGCCAATAGAGACTGTGGACATGAAGATAGTAGAGCAGTCCCCAGTGTTGCCCATCCCTTAGCTTTTGCCAGCACTGGGCCAATATGGCTGTGAAGAGCTTTTAGAAGTGGCAAGAGCATTGAAAAGAACATGAGGTGCTCTCACTACACCAGAGTCAGATGTAACTGATACTACTGCTATTACAGAACTGTGCATGTGTGATACTCACACATATGCAGTTTGCCTCATAGTCAGTCATAACATGGCAGCACTGACATGACTAAATATGCACCATATTCAAATATGCATAGTTTAAGTCAACACCGGTAAAAGTAAGACCCCACTAAAAATGAGATACTGCATCTTAGCCAGGCTAATGTGTATCAGTACATTGAAGAAGTGGGTAAAATTAGGACCCCTCTGAAAATAAGATCCTGCATCTCATCAAAGCTATCTTGTGTCAGTACATTGCCAAAATGGATAAAAGTATGAGCCATTGAATATGACATACTGCATCTCAGCCAGGCTATCCGGCTGTGCCAGCACATTGTAACAATGCTATAATACCATCAAGAGGTTCTGGAGACATGTGAACATTGAAAGCAAAGTTTGAGAAATTTCAACATTTTTCCAGAGCCTCTGTGATATGTTGCAGGTAAGTTTTATCATTTAAAATAAATAAAAAGAGCTTAACATGTATAGTGATTTTACTGACAGGCATAATGAAGTCAATTGTGTACATCTATTGATTTGAGCATACAGGAAAATGTACAGGAGTTTCGTCCCAGTTTTGCATGACAAATACAGGGAAAAGGAGGGTGCCCTACAGGGAAATGCTTTGTTCAGTCTAAGAACACTGCAGTTGACCCCACTATCATTTTTTTTAATCCCTTAGGATTCCCCTTGCAACTTCTGAAAACCCTGAAAGATTAGCTGCCTAGCATTTATTTACCCTCTTATAAGTACAAAATCATGAGAGTTCCAATTGCCCCATAGTCAGCTGTATCATGGCAGCACTGACATGACTACATATGCACCATACTCACATATGCATAGTTTAAGTCAGCACTGGTAATAGTGACCCCACTAAAAATGAGATACTGCATCTTAGCCAGGCTAATGTGGATCGGTACATTGCAGAAGTGGGTAAAATTAGGACCCCTCTGAAAATGAGATCTAGCATCTCATCAAAGCTCTGTGATATGTTTCAGGTGAGGTTCACCATTTAAAATAAATAAAAACGGCCTTAACATTTGTTATAGTGATTTTACTGACAGGCATAATGAAGTCAGTTGTGTACATGTATTGATTTGAGCATAGAGAAAAATGTGCCAGAGTTTTGTCCCTGTTTTACATGCAAAATACAGGGAAAAGGAGGGTGCCCTACAGGGAAATGCTTTGTTCAGTCTGGGAACACTGCAGTTGACACTACTATCATTCTTTGTAATTCCCTCCATAAAACATTAGCTGCCTAGCATTTTAAACCCTTCCTACATCCAATGCCACTAATTAGGTCCAGAAAGAGTTAATATAAATCAACTATTCAGAGGAATTGCTGTAATTCACACACACACACACTGGGAGAGTTGACTAAGACTGTCATTTGTCACTACTCTGCAGTTAGATGCTGTTATCTGTTGAAAGTCATGTCAGTAAATTATTAGTCCCCAAAGATAGCAAGTCATATTGCAATAAAAAAAAAGCTGAGAAAACAGTGTTGGAACTGATTTACCAAGTTGGATTCAAAAGAAAACATGTGTTTCTTGTACTCACTGAATCACTAAAAGTTTGGGGAGGAGAGGTAATTGTCCAGAGCATTTGTTTCTTAATCCCTAGGCTGCCAAAAAAACTAACATGAATCTATTTGATTGAGCCCTAGACAGACGTTCAGTCTGCTGCACTACAAGGGTTAAATTGAAGGGCTGCAAAGATGGAAGGATCATTCAAAAACTCCAAAGGAAGTGTTCCATGGTCTGAAACCAGTAGCTTATTTTTAGAGCTGATGCAAGAGGGCTGCAGGCTCCACCTAACTGCAGCCCTAAAACTTGAGTTGACTAAAAATGACTTCTGTTACTGCTGTTAATAAGCACATACTGTAACAGCTGATTGTACAGTACACACTCATTGAAAGCTCAAGTGGCGTATCACCGTGGTGGAGAGTGGAAGATTGTGCTGGTTGCCAACTCAGGGATGGGATGAGATGAAATGGGATGGGATGGGGGGAGAGGGGTGGTGGAGCACAGCCTGCCAGGGTTGGAGGTCCACTAAACCACCAGGGAATGTTATATGTTACAAGATATAGGTAAATTGGGAATAGGAAAGGGGGTCTGCTTAACCACTGGGGACATGATTACTATTATTAAAAAATGGGATCATGGCTGAGGGGTCTGCTAGACCACCAGGGACATGATTACTATTATTGCAAGATCTGGTCAGAGCCGATGTGGTTGTGGAAAGCTTTTGGGATGCTTTTACCCATTATTTCTAATGAATTTGCACAATGCAGATCTGCTGAGAGGCAGTTTCAATGTGGTCTTCCTTTTAACCAGGAATGAGTTGTTTAACCAGGAATAGCACACTAAGCTGAGAGCTTTTTTACAGGCGTGACCTGGGAACACAAGGAAGTTAAGTGACTTGCTCAGGGTCACACAGTGTGCAAGTGGAAGCTGTGGGATTCAAACCCAGGCCTAGTCTGCTGGATTTCACCAGATTTGCAGCTCAGAGCCTTAGACCACTGCGCTATATTGCCTCCTTAAACATTATTGCCTCCTTTTACATATTTTATAATGTGTTTTACTAGAATATGCCTACTGATTGCTATATATTTAGCCTGGATAGTTCACAGAAGAAATGGCATCTTATTTTTGGGTGGCAGAGCACTGACAGTAGGACACTGGAATGTGTCATACATAGGAATGAGCTGTGTGTGGGTGATAATGCCAAGTGGTCATACACCTCAGGCGCTCACATGTGGATCCATCATCCTGGTGTCATTGCACTGCTCAGTGTGGGTGACAGCCGATGCTGTACCCACTCACACAAGTCCCGGAACAGGCATGTTACAGCCGACCTCCCATTTGTTTGTACAATCAGGGAACCGCAGGCGCACTATCCATAACCTGGAGCGTACACTGCAAGTGGCATTACAGGATACCACACCCCATGGCACCCAGGATACCTCAGCAGTACAGAGGGTAGCATGTTACACAGGGGAACAGGGAGAGTGTGGGCCTACAGCAGTGTATGACAGCAGGAAGATGCAGCATTGACAAGTCATGCATTGGAGATATGTCAGTTCCCTCTTATGGTTTGCCAGGAACATACACACGGCTGCATACACTGGTGGGTCCACAAATTGTGTAGTGCCCAAATGCATGGTACAGCCACTTGGGTCATTCTGGAGTGCAGGTCCCCGGCCCAGGTCCAGTGCAGTGGGTGGCTGACTATAGCAGGGTGTGGAGGGCAGTGCCAGTCTCCACAACAGGTCGGGTATGGGGGGAGCGGGAGTGACTATGTACCAAGGCAGTGGGTGGGGGTCCTCTATGCTATGTATATGGATGGTGGTTTCCTCTGGTGCGATTGAGTCCGGGGAGGCCTACACTATGGAGCTCTTCAGGGATGGAGTTGGATCGATCGGGGATGGGAGGGAGTACCTCTAGTCCACCAGGGCTACCAGGCTGCTGTGCACCTGGATGTACTTCTGCAGCCTGCTTGTGGGTGGCTGGCCGGGTTAGGCCAGCTATTCATGGCCTAACTGTGGGCCACGCTGCTCTGGACTGCTAGGAGTGCATTCCCACTGCGTATGCTGCAGTGTGGCACATGCATGGGAACACACTTTTAACTTGCACGGCATACTATTTGTGTGCAACCTGGCCCATTCTCTTGTGGCCAGTGCATCCCATACGTTTGAATATCATGCTGCAGCACATTGTTGGAATTGCACGGCACATCTCCCTTTTCCGCCAGGATGCACCGCACATCTCCTTTGAATATGGAAGCCCTGGACTAGGCTACCATATAGAAATGCATTATCAAAATGATAACATCATGACCCCCAATGAAAACAAGATATTGCATCTAATCTGGACAGCCTGAGTAAATACAGTGCAAAAATATGTAAATGAAGATCCCTATGACAATGAAATGTAGCATCTCCCCTGCGCTATACAGGATACAAAATGTAGAATAAGAAATATTTAAAGGAAATCTACTCAAAACTTAACTTCACTGTGTTCACTGACATAAACAAAAGTTTATTTATTGTTTTATAACATATTACAATGCAGTATTTATTTTGAAAGTTGTGGCCATGATGATGGTGTGTATAGAGAAAGTGTGTGTGTGTGTGTGTGTATGTGTGTGTGTGTGTTTGCTGTAGCTCAATATATTTTTTCCCCAAAAAGTACAGTAGAAAATGCTTGCTGATTGCTACATATTTAGTCTGGGTGGTTCACAGAAGACCTAGCGTATGTCTGAGACAGTGCTTATTGGATAGTGTCTTTAGAAGTTAAAAAAACAGTGTAAATTATAGATTTGCTGGGAAAGGGATGACATTAATGAGGCATAACTCTTTCTTGAAAGACAATACATTCCCAAGTGAAACTAGTAGCAAGAAGCTGTTTAAATGCTACATACTTAAATGTGCAAGTTATTGCATTCCAAAGGGGGTAAACAAATTTCTAGTTTAATAGGCAACCAATATTTATCAAATATTTAACAAGCTGTTTCAGTTTCCTAATGACATCTGATAAGCAGCTTGGAGTTATGTCTCCAACATTCTTAATAGAAAGAAGGGAGTATTTTATTTCAGTTGGCATGGAAGGATACATTGAAAAGTCCAAAACATGTGTTCTACAGTACTCTATTTTCTAGCTACAGATAGCAAGGTGGCTGTAGGCTCTGCCCGCAGCCATAAAAAACAGGATTGGAGCTGGGGGGAACCATTAGCCACTATCTATTTCTGTCCTTACAAGAGTCTTGCCTGAGCCTGCCTGCAGCTTGCAGAAAACAATCCAGATGTGCTGTCTGTTTGGTGCACAGCCACAGTTACTGCAAGCTGCAGGACTTTGCAGCCAAGACCCTACCCGATAGAAAATCGGGCGCAGGTTCCCTGGTGCACTGGCAATCAGTGCAAGCTGCCATAGGCACAGCTTGCACCACCCTTTGAGAATCAGACCCATTATCTCCACTTTGGATAGGTCACAAAGTAACCCTTAACCAATGAAAGAGCAGCTTGTGCAATCCCTGATGACATTACAATGACTTATTTTACACTCAGAATAAAGCAGTGACTTGAAATAGAAAAGCAAAATCTTCATAAAATTACTTTAAATGCTTTCCAACTGACAATACACTGTATAAACTGAAGGTATAATACACGCACTCAAAATATGCCTCATATAGAAACATAAAATTTGTTGACATTAAAGGACCACTTGGCTTACCCAGCCTGCCTAGATGTCTCCAACTTAATCTTTCTCTGCAGACCCTAGCTGGTCTCTGGGGAGCATCCCTTCATCCTACCTATTTACTAATACTTCCGTATGTCTGTCCCACACATGCTTAAGCCCCCAACTGTTTTTGCCTCCACCACTTCTGCTAGCAGTCTGCTCCAGGTGTCTACCACCCTCTCAGTGAAGTAGCACTTCCTCACATCCCTCTTAAACTCCCCCTCCTGCTTCATTGCATGCTCTCTGGTCCTGGTACTCTTTCTTATTTGAAACAGACTCCACCCTGCACCTTGTTCACTGCTTTGAGGTACTTATAGTTTAGGTTTTTATTGTGTCCCCTCTCACTCTCCTCTCTTCCAGGGCGTACATGCTGAGGTCTCTCTAGTCTCTCCTCATAGGGCTTCTCATGCAACCCCTGCACCATTTTAGTTGCCCTCCTATGGACTGCCTCCACCCTGTCTATGCCCTTTCAGAGGTGTGGCCTCCAAAACAGGACACAGTACTCCAAGTGGGGTCTCACCACCAAGCAATACAGTGCTGCTGGAGATACTCTCCCAATCCATTTAAAAGGGGAAAGGACTTACTAACTTGTGACTATCTGCCACTCATGAGATATTGTTCTGCAGCCAAACTCATGAAAATGAATGGCATATACTGAGCCAGGCAATTGGATAGCCCATGTTTATCTTCCTTTAGAATTAATCAGGGGCTTAAATAAGTAATTTCTCTGACAGGGTTAACTATCAACTACATTGTAAAAATATGTTCTACATTCCATAGGAGCAAATCAATGTAAGTGGTCTCCATATGAAAACATTTGAGTTAAGGCAGACAGATAGGAAGTCATTTTTACATTGTTAAGTGCCATTCCATCTTCCTTTTCATGCCTATTATGTATTCTGATATGCTTTGATGATTTTTTGATAAATGAATATCAAACTTTGGGTGCCCTCAGATCTACATTGAATTCTACTCTCCTCACCAGCTACTGCTCTTTCTGTTCATATGTTTAAGACATTGTATGACATCAATAACTCCCACTCAATCCTATTCACCTGAATGGCCTGGAACGGTGTTATTGATGTCATAGAATGTTCAAGCAGTATGAAAAGAGAGAGCAGCAACTGTTAAGTAGACAGGGATTCAGGGTAGTTAAAAAAGGCAACAAAATTAGATTATTAATTTAACAAAAAAAGATCAAAAACATATCACAATACTGGGTAGAAAATAAAAGAACAACTGGAGGGCTTCTAGGGATGTAAAACCTGTTTCCTTTCACCTTTAAGTTAAAAAAAATATATGTACATAATTCAGCATGGAGGGGAAAACGAGGAAGCTAGAGAACACAGCAACATCTCCATTAAAGAAGGTGATTTTTGAGTGGAATTACAATAAAATCAAACTATGACACTGTATTACATCTCTGGCATGAACGGATTAATTAAAGCATGTTATACAATACAGTAATCAAGAAAATCAAAGTAAACTTTGTTTTAAAAAAGGGTGGGTGGCAAGCTGCACTAGACCACAAGGCACATTAAACATGATTTATATGCAGAAGAGAGGAGTTTAATTTATTTTTCTTTGCACCATCTCTCCCACGTTCATGCTTTCCCTGCCAACTGAATTAATGATAAGGGCCTACATGTCTGCCTTACCCTCCAAACAGAAAGGCAGATGAGTGGGAGGAGGGTATTCACAGCCAACACAAATGTTGCTCCATGATTGGCTAGAGGGTGCTTCATTGCCAGGTAGCCTGCCCTTACACCTTCGGATAGGAGAGACTTACCCCCATAATGCACATGCCTGCTAACTGGAACTCTGGGGCTTACACACATACATCCAAGTCTTTCATGCAGCAATTAGGCATGATGCCACGTGCCACTGGTCAGTTAGAAGATACTTTTGGCATGATTTTTGATGAGAGAATGGAGTTAGAAGGATGAAGAACAGAGAAACTGTCCCTGGTAGGAGGGTTATTGAAGATAGAGCTTTGAAGGGAAGCCTGAAGCCGAGAAGTGGAGGAAGAGAAAGCACGAGAAGGGAAGTAGTGGCAAGATCAGATGGAAGGAGCAGGTTGATGGATGACTTTTGTAAATAAGAGGGACATTTTTATAGTGGTGCAGAATTAGATGAAGGAGCCAGCGGAGATGTTAGAAGACATGGTTATATAGGGTGCCTAGCTTTAACTAATACATTGAAAGGAATATTTAACAGATCTGTCATAATTATCTAATATTACAGAGAAATGGTTCACAAATGTAGACTTTACATATTTTAACTTCTTTTTTAGAAACTGTTTTATACAGAGCCACAAAAAAGAGCTGGTCAGGGTTTTCAGCTAGTTGTTTCCTGTTTCCTTTGTTTCTGTATGTCTCAGTTATTTTCTTTGAAATGTGGTAGATTAAGATAATGTAAACCTATGTGATACCATCTGGTAAATGTACATGCGTCAGTAGTCTGACTAACATAGCACACCTTTTGAGTGCTATTACTGGGTTGGGAATATGTTCACAAACTATAGAACTACTGTATGTATGAATGATTAAAATACTAACTTGATTTTGGCAATGCTGTACTGTTGAAAACATAACTAGGATTGGAACAGAATGCAATACATAAAATACCGTTTTGTTTAGTTTTGGCTTGTTACAATGATCACTGTTCTGTCCATCATAGTTTAGACATCAAGTAGTAGTGAATATTTTGGAGCAGAAGGGCCAGCTAATAGAAAACTATACTTGTTGTGTTTCAAGCATTTGAGACAGATTGGTCTGACATTATGTCAAGAGAAACAGAAATATGGAACGTGAGAGCAGAAAAAGACCATTGATCCATCTGGTCTGCCTACAAAACCCTACAAAACTCAAGACCTATTGTCCATACAGGGTTCTAAACCACACTATCCACCCTTAAGCAACCACCAAGGCCTTTACTCTGTCCCAGAATTGTTTGAAACCATTGATAGTTTTGGTACCCATGACATCAACTGGCAGATTATTCCATGACACCACCACCTTTTCTGTAAAATAAAACTTTCTCACTGTCAGTTTCTGCTCATGCCCCCATGCTCTTGATCCATTGCTTATGCTAAATAGTTCCTCACAATTTACCTTGTTCATTCTTTTCAGGAACCTGAAGATCTCTGTTATATCTCCCCACTCTAGGCTGGCCTCCAGCGAGTACATGTTCAGTGCTTTGAGCCAATCCTCATAAGATCTGCCCTGCTGTCCCTAAATCATTTTGGTCACCATATGTTGCACTTTCTCCAGCCTGTCCTTATCTTTCATTTGGTGAGGACTCCAAAACTGGGCACCATACTCCAGGTGAGGCCTCGTCAGTGATCTATAGAGAGGCAGTAATGCCTCCTCCTTCTGCTGTCAGTACTACTGCCTGCACATACTAACATCATGTCTACCTTACTGTAGGCTTTGTTACATAGACTTGATTGTTTTGGGGAGTCACTGATAAATGACCTTTAGGTTTCTTTCCTCAGAGGTCATGTACAGCTTTACCCCCATGCAGTACTGTGTACTGGAGTTCTCGTTCCCTATATGCATCACCTTGCACTTTTTGGCATTAAATTCAACTCCAAACACCAGGGCTCAATATTTAGAGGTTTACACAATCCACAAAGTGTCTACACATCATTAGCCAGGAGATTGCCTGAAGCATAATATTAAACGGCTGGAGGAGTGTCTGCTAAATGGGTTAGTGCATGCAGAGGAATATAATGTAGTTGGTGCACAAAGGGTGGGGCAGAGACATGAATGCAGGCACAGCACAATATCCAGCTTGTCAGCACTGCGCAAAAGAACTTGTGCAGATCGCTTTATGCAGTGCAGTTACTACCTATAAAAGACCTGACTTACTCTAGGCAAACCCTAGAGGTGGGAGGAGACTTTGCAGCCAGCAAATTAAATGGCTGTCATGGGAGAACACATGACCTACATGCTGCATGGGGCCCTGCAGGAGGAGGATAAGGAAGATGCCCTGCCTGGGCTCATCCATAGGCTGTGGAGGTGCTATGCTGCACACAGATGGTACCAGCCACGAGTGACCTTTGAAGGCCTCCCAGACACCATCTGGTTGGCAGGTACCAGTTCAACAGGACAAGGCTCAGGCAACTCAGTGAGCTCCTGCAAGACCAGCTGCACAGTGACACCCAGTGTAGCCACACCATGTCAGTTGAGCTTAAAGTGACAGCTTCCATGTGCTTTCTAACCATGGGGTCATCCTGGACACTGGTGAGGGATACCACCAGGGGTCTCACAGTCTGCTACCTCGTGCCTCCTTGCCCAGTTCCTAGATGCACTGCTGGCACATGCTGTTGAGTTTATTATATTCCCTAGCATACCAGCAGAGCGTACAGCAACAATGCAGCAGCTCCATTGGGTTGCACACCTATCAGCTGTACTCGGTGCCATTGACTGCACCCATGTTGCCATTCAGGCACCCACTGGTGATGAGGTGGACACCTACCTCAAAAGGAAAGATTACAACTCCATCAATGGCCAGGTAGTGTTCGATGCAACAGAATGTATCACCAGTGTCCTGGCACAGTACCCCAGCAGTGCTCACGATGCCTTCATAGGGCATAATTTCACTCTTTGAAGGTGGGACATACCAAGTGGACACCTAGTTGGTGAGTACATGCAGGCCTCCCACATAAATCCTCCAAAGTGGGTGTACAGCTGTAGCAAACCACAGCCATGCCATGCCATAGGGAGGGGAGGGTGGACAGGTGCTCAGGACAGGCCACAACCTGTGGCTTGTTGTCATACCACAGGGACCTTGACTGTCAACAGATGGTAACATATGTGTGTTTGCATACATGAGGCAGTGCCTATCCCTTGTGCCTCAGCTTCTCACACCTGTCCTCCTGCCCTCATCTGTGACAGAGGACAGGTACAGTGTGGCACACACCACTACACACAACATCATTGCATTTTTAGCATGCTGAAGATGCAGTTTTGGTGCCTGGACCATTCAGCTGGTGCCCTACAATATACCCTTTAAGATGCTGCACAAGATGGCACTTTTGCATGGAATATGCCTGCTGGTCCAAGAGGGATATAGTGCATCTGGCATGGAATCAGAGGAACTGGGCATAGTGGAGCAGCTTACGTGGCATGACCCCCATATGGCCAGGAGGGCCCAGAAAAAGCCCACATCATATGCAACCTTGCAGGTACTGAAAGGTAAGTATCATCCACACAGGACACTGTTGCATGCTTCACTACTGTATTGATGGTACACAGAGCAAATGGTTGCAGAGGAAAAGTAGTAGCAAAATGCGTACACACAACAGAGGGTGTAGTACAGGTGACAACAATCCATATCGTGCAGCATGGTATGGTGCAGCATGGGCATCAACATGGATGAGTATGGGTGTGTAACATAAATGCCCATGCTACAAGTCCAGGGACAGGAGGAGAACATAAGTGTTGCATGAGGGGAAGGTGGTGGGCTGGTGCTGTCAAAATCACACACGAATGGACATGGGGAGGGAAGGTGTGGGTTCAAGGTACTATGGAACAGTGATGGGCCATGGCACATGGTGTCACTTGTGCAGAGCCACAGCATGGGAGGTATGCCAACCAAATGGCGAAACCCGCAGGGCGAAATCCCCCACACTGACAGGAGCCGAGATTGTCACTGTGAGGGACCTGAAGGTGACAGTTCACCCTTTAGCCATGTGTTGCCCCCATCCAAATCAACTCTGACTCGGAGTTGATAATCAATAGTGGGGGACACAGGGGCACAGCTCCCCACATGGGGGGTTCTGGGGCATGCTCCCCCAGAGCACACTGATGTCGGACAGTCAAAAGTTCACCTGTCAACATCGGGGATATCGCTATGCCAAACATCGACAACAGCATTGTCAACTTGGCATAGGTAAACCACATGGGATGGGCCAAGTGAGGTAACCTGGCACAGCCACCTCTAGGTGAACCATGGGATGTACAGTCTGCTAGGCAGGGCCTGGCACCAGGGCCCCTGGGTGACACATGTTACCCCCTGTACTGGCTCTGGGTCACTAACCATGTTGGGCATGTGCTGGTCTGGGGTTGGGGAGCTGTGCCCCCTATGTTTTTCTGCACTCACCATATGCCATCACTGACCCCTATGTGTCGAGGTTGTGGCCTGTGACAATGGTTAGGGCGATGCCCTTGGTGATAGTGTAAGCCTGGCCTGGGTGCAGCCCTACACAGAGCTGGGTACTGGGAGGTTCAGGTCGTGGCTGGTGTGTGGAGAGTGCCACTGAAAGTGGGAGTCCTGGGCATGCTGCCAGTGTTGGACCACCCCCACCCTGTGGAATTGGTATATGCTGAGTGTTCGCTGAGTACTGGAGCTGCACATACTAGAGAGACCAGGGCTATGAACAGCCATGACAGCATTATTCATTGATGCCACAACCTCCTGCATTGCCTTGGTGAATTCCCCAAACAGATGCCATAGGGCTTTGAGGCACCAAGCCTCACAGGCCTGTGCTTGGCCCTCATGCAGCAGGTGGTAGAGGTGGGTTGGGTCAGGTCATTGTAAATGACATGCCTGAAGTGTGTCAGGTCCCACTGTGCAGAGGCCTGGTTCTCCACAGCAGAGCACAGCAGCTACCTGCCATCCAATGCATCCCACTGCTGGTGAACACTGTCTGTGGGGACAGGGTCTGGTTGCAACGGTGGGTGTTGGGCAGCATGTGGTGGGGTGGGTGGTGGACAGGGCCAGGCTGCAGTGACTGTGTTCAGCCTCAGCTGTTGTGTTGTGAGGTGAATGGGGTGCTGACAGGTTGCCCAACCCCTCTTCTGTGTGTGCATGATGTGTATGTTAGGGGAGGGCTGCCTGGTGCCTGTGGCTTGACCCTTTTGGGGGAGGCTGGCTATTGAGGTCTGTCTATTCAGGTTAGCACCATGTGCCATAGCTGAAGTGTGTCAGGTCCCACTGTGCAGAGGCCTGGTACTCCACAGCAGAGCACAGCAGCTGCCTACCATCCGATGCATCCCGTTGCTGATGAACACTGTCTGTGGGGACAGGGTCTGGTTGCACCAGTGGGTGTTGTACAGCCTGTGGAGACACTGGAACTGGGATGGGTGGGAAATGGGGCCAGGCTGTGGTTGCTGTGTCTGGTCTTGCCTGTTTGGATGCAAGGTAAAGGTAAGTAGGTAATTCTTTATTTGTTTGATGCCCAATCCCAGAGGCTCTGGGTGCTGTACCGTAAAAAGTTTGACAGAGTGGTAAAACAATTCACATTATAAAACAATCAAAAAATAATTAAAATTCATTATATAGCTTAAAAACATCAGCAGGAAAGGCTAAGCTGAAACAGTGAGTCTTAAGGCCCCTCCTGAATGCCTCCACCTTAAGGGTCTCCCTCAGAGGTGTTAGCAACGAGTTCCAGTGGATTAGGCCGGCCACCCTGAATGAATGATCACCCAAGGTTTTCAGCCTGGCTCTTGAAACCACCAGAAGGCCCTCAGTGGAGGAATGAAGGGAACAGGTCAGGATGGCAGGAGTAATGAGATCTGACAGGTAGCCAGGGCCTGATCTGTATAGGGCCTTATAGGTGAGCAAGCCGACCTTGAAGAGAATCTTCCATCTGACCGGCAGCCAGTGCAGACCCTGCAGAACTGAGGTCACATTGCTGGACCCTGACAGCCCCATCAGTAGCCTGGTAGCTGCATTCTGCACTAACTGCAGCCGGCGGAGATTCCCTCCACTGAGCCTGAGGTAAAGAGCATTACAGTAGTCAAGCTGGATGTTACAAAGGCATACACTAGTGATGGTAGGTCTTCAGGTGGAATTAGGGGTTTAATCTGTGTGATGTTCCTTAAATGGGAAAATCCACTTTTAATGACAGCCAACACCTGAGCTTCAAATGTCAGCTTGTCCTCAAGGACAAAGCCCAGATTTCTCACCTTAGAGGATGCCATAAATGGGGTCAACCCAAGGACCAAGCCTGTTATCATCCCAGAGGTGTCCTCATCACACCCACGACCCAGCACAATCACCAGTACCTCTGTCTTGTCTGGGTTAAGTCTCAACCAGTCAGAGTTCATCCAATCCTGGATCTCGGCAAGGCATTTATTCAGCACTTCAATGGTACCATTTATCCCTGGTACCAAAGATATGTACAGCTGAGTATCATCTGCATAACAGTGAAAATCCAGACTGTACTGTCTAATAAGCCTCTCCAGGGGTAGCATGTATACCGTGAACAGCATCGGTAATAGGATCAAGCCTTGAGGAACTCCACAGGTCAGGGGTATGTTGGAGGAGGAGATATTCCCCATTACTACCTTCTGCCTCCTGCCTGAGAGAAAGGATTCAAACCAGTTGATGACGATCTCAGTGAGCCCACAATACTCTATAAGGTGATCCAATAACACAATGTGGTCCACGGTATCAAATGCTGATGACAGATTGAGGAGAATTAGAATTGACCATTCCCCTCAATGTCTTGCCCTGAGGAGGTCATTATCTACCCAGACTAGTGCTGTCTCTGTGCTGTTCCTGTTCCTAAACTCAGACTGGAATGGCTCATAGATGTCAAAGGTCTCCAGGTGTTCCTTGAGCTGCAGAGCCACTGTCTTTTCAACAACCTTCCCTAGGAATGGTAGGTTGGAGATGGGTCTACAATTCGCTAGGATGTCAGGGTCGAGAGTTTTTTTTGAGAAGGGGTTTCACCAATGCCTCCTTCAAGGCATCAAGAAAAACCACCTCTGAAAGTGAACACCTGGCTATCCCGGTGAACACTGGACCAATAGCCTTAACACAACCCACTAAGAGGCATATTGGGCCATGGTCCAGTTCACAAGTGGGCTGCAGCTTCAAAATCACCTTGGAGACCTCGGCCACCTCCATTGGCCGAAACTCTGCCCAAACAATAGAAGTTCCCCTGCCCCAGCCAGACCCCAATCTGCAGAACTGATCAAGATCCACTGATGGGATCCCAGCCCAAATAGAGGATACCCTGTCAGAGAAGAACAGAACAAACTCTTTGCAAAGTACTACTGAAAAAAATCTTTTTGACTGTAGACAGACTGGATGAAGAAGCCTGCCCACAGACTGAAAGAGCTGAGCTGGTCTGTTAACGTTTCAAGTTGTCAAGCTTTATTTATATTTATACAGGATGGGGCACTAGGCAAAGCCTGTTTTCAGGGCTATCCTGTGATTGGGAGTGCTGACAGGCTGCCAAACCCCTCTCCTAGGTTTGTGTGTTGTGTGTGTCGGGGGGCTGCCTGGTGCCTGTGGCTGGATCCTTTTGGGGGGGCTGGTTGTTAGGATCTGTCTGTCCAGGTCATCACCATGTGCCGTAGCTCCATGCTGTCGATGAAGGTCTCATTGTCGCTGTCCTCCAGGGCCTCCTCATAGTACTCTTCTGGGTGGTATGGCCAGCTGGGTGGCAGCTGCTGCATATGCCTGGAAGGTGCAGCAACATCCTCCTGAAACTTTGATGCCATGGCTTGTGCTGTGGTAAGAGGGAGGACCATCAGTATTGCACACATGAGGTTAAGTTGATCTCTTGGAATGTGCAAGGTCTCAAGTCATCATTAAAGAGGAAGCAGGTGCTTTTTCTTCTCAAAAAGGATGCATTTTGATATTGCCTTTCTACAGGAGAGCCTCCTGCTTTCTCCCGTGACATTAAAACTAAAGAAAGAGTGGGTAGAAACTGTGCTGAGAAGCTTGGGCACAACTAAATCTAGGGGTGTAGAAATTAATTCACAAGAAACACTCAATCCAGATTCTAGATACTAAAACTAGTTCTGAGGGTAGATGTGTGTGTTAGGATTGTCCTAAATAACCAAATTTTCCTACTAGGCAATATTTATGGCCCAAATGAAGACTCTGCCTCTTTTTTTCCCAGTGGTAGTTCAAGCAATAGCTGACATACAACAACCAGGAGATCAGCTTATCCCAGGAGGAGACTTTAATGAAGTATGGGACCCTATCTTGGACAGACTACATCCTAAATCACTAGCTACCACCTGATCTAGGCATGCTATAATCCAGTTAGCTTCCAGGTTTTCATTAGCAGATCCCTGGAGGGCCCTGAACCCCACAGGTAATGGATTTTACCTTTCATTCCACCAGGCATGACACAAGTAGCCATCTTGACTACTTTTGGGTGGGGATGCCCATGCTCAGTGCACTCCATGATGCAGCTATAGGCCCCACTATGATCTCTGACTGCTACACCGTCTCTAGCAGTATTTGGATTTAAATACTGTAATTCCCCAGAAATTTCCAAATCAGTGCTTTGGGATGCCCTGAAAGCATACTTGTGGGGAGAATTAGTAGCTGTTCCTCCTGTCATAAACCCACTCCTGGGGGTCAGGTCCACTGAGCTCACAGTGCCTACCCTTAAGTGCAATCCATGACAGGGGAGCAGGGATACCTTCCTCGTGCTTTTAGCATGCTCGCCGAGGTCACAACTGCACCTCTGCCATGAGGACCCAGAGCATCCCTCAAGCTCTGGATAAGGGCACAATACCAGTCTCGAGTCGTGTGGCCAAATATGAACCCTTCCTTGGCTATTACACAAAGGAGGAAGACCCATTCATCACACTCTCTTTGGGGTAGCACTGTAAAAACCTGATCTGGCCTTCTCCCTACATGACATGCAGCAGCCTGGTTCAAAATCCCTGCAGACTATGGTATGAGACTCTAGTATTCTCCCTATCCTTCCAGTTGTCCCTTATAGACCCCTTTTCAATTTGGTTGCTTATGGTATGACCCCTTTGGAAATAACAGTTTTCACAGATTATTAATACTGTTTTTACAATTCATATACAAATATATATCATCATCACGCAGGCAGAATTTCTTTAGAAAAACAAAAGTTTTTACTAAGTTAAATGCAGTTACAATTAAAAGAGAACATATACTAATTTATGTTACAGTATAAGAAACAGAATGGGAAAAATATACAGAAAAATGCATTAAAACATGTTAGCTAAGTCTACCTTGGGTATGAAGACTTCAAAGTCCAGAGAATTGCTGGTTTTCAAAATATTGCAGTCTTTCTGTGGCAGCCTTTGGCTCTTAGGCAGTGTCTGTGCTGGCAGCTGTTCACTCGTGGTCAGGAGAAAGAGTCCAAACAGAATGGCCCTGAGTGTCTGTGCTGGAGAGTTTAAATAGAAAACCACCCCCCGGTCTATGAATAAAGACTGGCCCTTCCACTTAGGCCATCAGGTGTCACTCTTGCGCTTCCTCAAAGTCTTATTTTCTTGATAATCTTTGAGGGGTCAGATTCCCATAGTTAACCTGGGTTTTACAATCATAACTCCTGTAAGTAGAATTTCACACGGTCCTGTTAGAAGGATCTTCCCGGCTAAAACATCCTGGGCTTTTGAGCTGGCTTAATTTAATTAGTTATAAGGAAGATCCTGTAAGTTTTACGATCATACAAGTTGATTTTATTACTTCTGTTTCCCTTGGCCAGTTAACTTATAGGAATACTCTTTGATCATGTATCCACAAACTTTTTGACAAGAACTTGTCAGATTCCTGCAAGCAAGGCTGGCCTTGTAGGTCAGAGGAAGGTCAAACCCTTTAAAAAAATCCAGTCTTTCTCTATGTTCCTTTGCTGACACTGGCATGTACATATACATAGAATTACACATAAAAAAACATATATACAACAGAATTATATCTACAACTAAGGGCTAGCAGCCAGGCAGCTCGCCACACCTCCCATACTAAAAAACAAAGGCAGGCCCATCCTAACCAACTAGAGAAATACCTTAAAGAAAGAGGAAACTAGCTACAGTAACTCCAATACTCCTCTTCCACATTTGCATTGGGAGCTACTACAGCTAAAATATCAAATTAACTCTTTCACCTATTCCATAGCACAATGTGCAGCAAAATGTACTGCACATAAATACTCTGAATCTGGGGAAAATTTGTCAAGCTACTGGCTTATAAGTTTAAAGTCAGGCAAGCTGCTAAGTATATCCCTTGCACCTGATCACAGCAAGGCATTCTGATGACAGACCACACTGCCATCAATACTGCATTCAAAGAATTTTATGCAAAATTATACTCTATGCAGTTCTATACTTCCCATCCCACACTGGAATCTTTAATGGACCCTACACTCCTTTTCACCCTCACTGAGGCCCAAGCAAAATCATTAGATCAGCCAATTACCAGGCAAGAGATCAGAGCCGCAATTAAATCTCTACCTAAACAAAAACTCCAGGCCTGGATGGTTTCCTGCAGAGTTCTATCAGAAGTGTGAGGAACATCTGGGTGGTACTCTACTTACTGTTTTTGAGGCAGTTATGGATGAATGTTCCCTACCACCCTCTATGTCTGAAGCCTTGATAATGTTACTGCCCAAACCGGGCAAAGACGGTCAACAGCTCTGTAATTACCACCCAATATCCTTGCTCAATGTCAATGCAAAGATTCTGGCAAAAACTCTTGCACTCAGGCTGCAGACCCTCATCCTGCACCACATAGGTCACCATCAAACAGGGTTTGTAAAGGGCCATATGGCCACAGACAATCTTAGGGCTCTTCTCACTGCTGTGTGGATAGGAAGTCACCAGATGAACAATGCCTTCCTAATGAATATTCATAGTGAGAAAGCCTTTGATTCCATTGAGTGGGCCTATTTCTGTCAAGCTCAGAGTGGGACAGATCTGTTTGCCAGGTGGCCAATGGCTGCTAAAAAAAATTGATTTGACAACCAGATGTTGCATGTTACCGGCCAACTGGCTACCTGTCCACAAAGTGAATTGTGAGCCCTTAAAATTATGGCCTCTAAAAATATTGATTTGGCTGCCAGATTTTGATAGCTAGTGGTGAAGCTGACCACCAGCTCACAAACTTGTTTGTCCCAGCCTGATCAAGCTATGGCAGCAATGGGCATAGGGCCCACATATATAAACTGGGTGAAGCTGCTATATACCAATCCATTGGCTCACATCCTAACAAATGGCTTGATCTCACAGCCCTTGCCATTAGCAAGGAGGACAAGGCAAGGGTGCTTCCATCCCCTCTCCTCTTCCTTATTGCAATGAAACCTTCACTCCGGCAGTTTAGATAATCAGAGAAAATAGAAGGTTTAAAGCTGGGGAGACTACGTTGAAGACTCTAGCATATGTGGATGTGACACATCTCCTAAATTCCTTCATAAAAATTTCTGGCCTACAGGTAAATTGGGGAAAGACTGAAATCTTGCCTTTGAATGAATCCTGTCATCAGGACACGTTCAGTAAATGGCACCTTACATGGTCCCCCAAGATGATTACTTATTTGGGCATGACTATCTTGTCTGAGCTCTGCCAGATGGTAGAACTCAATCTGAATCCACTACTAAAAGAATTGGAGGCAGCTTTTCACAGATGGGCGAAGCTGAGCCTCACTTTTGGGGGTAGAATTGTGGTGTACAAAATGATAGCCTTTCCCAAACTTCTGTTTTGACTAAACAATCTCCATGTTAACATCCTCCTCATTAAATTCCACAGGATGGAGAAGCTTTTCCTCTCTTTTCTTTGGGAAGGCACCAGGCCATGTCTATCCTTTAAGAGACTTAGAGCACCTGATCTTAAAGGTGAGTGTTCCATGGCTATGGGCCTATAATCAAGCAGTGGGCATCAGGCAGGTACTTCCTTGGCTAGTACCCCAATACCCTCTATCTCCAGTTTGGCTATGGTTGGAGAAGGCTAGCAAGTCTCCTCTCCCATGGGCTTGGGCCCCTAATGAGCATGTTCAGCAGAAACAGAAAACATCACCTATGGTTAGATTTGCTTTGGCCACCTGGGGAACCCTCACAAAGGGACATAAATGGGGATCCAACTCCCTAGGTATAGGGGAACCCCCTGTGGGATAACCCACACATCACTATGGACAAGTCCTCCATACAATGGAACACTGGGCCAGATGAGGGATTAACTTAGTAGGGCATTTATTCTCTCCCTCCTCTCAAACCCTCGATACCTTCCAAGGACTCCTAACCAGATATAATCTCCCAAAATCAGATTTTTGGAGATACTGACAGCTCCATCAAGCTCTGACTCAGACTAAAAGCAGCTGCCCCCTCCCAAATGGACCAGAATGACACAAAGACTAGCTGGGGCCATCTATAATTATCTCTTCATACCCCAGGAACTTTTCCTCCTAAAGCAAAAACAGGACTGGGAGAAGGAGCAGCATAGAACCACCCTAGATTACTGCTGGTCTCACCTGATGTGTAACATACATAAAGGCTTTCAGGACATTAGGTATCAGCTGATTCAAAAAAAGATTTTGCATAGATGATATAGAACACCAGTTGTGCTTAAAAGAATGGGCCTTATTCATACAGACCTTCTGTGGTGGTGTGGAAGATAGGGTACAGAACTGGAATGCAGGGGTCCTAGGTTTGAGACCAGTGTTACCATAATTTAATCTCATCAGGTTGCACAATGGATGTGTCCTGGCTTTACAAGCAAAGGCTCAGTGGTTTGATCCTGGATGAGGGCATGTATATACTGCCTTATCAAGGACTCTAAAATTGTGCAGTCACTATACTCATGGGTTCACCATTCTCTTTCCATTTTTGGAACCTAGAAAAGGTGGAATACTGAACAAATGCTTCTGTTCAGTATTCACTGAAGAAGGGGAGGGTCAGGAACCACAACTCAGCAACGGATGTAAAGGGGGAGGTGAGATGGACAACAGTCCATTCACAGAGGACAGAGTCCTGAAGGAGCTCACAAAACTGAAGGCGGACAAGGCAATGGGGCCAGATGGCATACACCTGAGGATTTTGTGGGAACTGCGAAGAGAGCTCTCAGCGCCTCTGGCAGCCATGTTCACAGAGTCACTAAACACAGGAGTGGTTCCAGAGGACTGGAGGAGGGCACATGTGGTTCCTCTACACAAACCCAGCAGTAGGGAGGAAGCAGGGAACTATAGGCTGGTCAGTCTCACCTCAGTGGAGGGAAAGCTCATGGCAGCAATGCTAAAGAAAAGAACAGTGGGACATGTGCAATCTAGTTGTGCCCAGGACCCAAGGAAACATGGATTCACAAAGGGTAGACAAATCTAATAGATTTCTTTGACTGGGAAATGAAGGAAGTAAATAAGGGGGGGTGACAGTGGACATTGCCTACCTTGAGTTCAGCAAGGCCTTTAACACCATCCCACGTAAGAGGCTGGTGAACAAAATGAGTAGTCTAGCATGGGGCATAAGGTGATAAAGTGGGTTAGGAACTGCCTAACGGACAGGAGGTAGAGGGTGGTGGTAAATGGCATACAATCAGGGGAGAGGGGGGTGACCAGTGGAGTACCTCAGGGAATGGCTGGAGGGAAAGGTCTGCCTGTTTGCAGATGACACCAAGATCTACACAGGGTGGATACACCAGACGGGGTGGAGATAATGAGAAGGGACCTGCGGAAGCTTGAAAAATGGTCTGAAAAGTGGCAACTAAAGTTTAACTCTGAGAAGTGCAAGATCATGCACCTGGGACAGAGAAACCCTGGGTAGAGCTACAGGATGGGAGGGAATGCTGACAATCACCAGGGAAGACAGAGACTTAGGGATTATTATTTCAGATCACCTGAAAATGTCAAAGCAGAGTATCACTAGCAGAAGGTGGGAGGTCATGATGCCTTTGTATAAAACACTGGCCAGGCCTCACCTAGAGTACTGTGTGCAGTTTTGGAGGCCACATCTTTGTAAGGACATTGACAGGGTGGAAGCAGTCCAGAGAAGGGTGACCAAGTTGGTATAGGACTTGCACCACAAGACCTATGAGGAGAGATTAAAGGACCTCAATATGTACTCACTGGGGGGGGGGGGACATGATACAAACATTCAAGTACATAAAGGGCATTAATAAGGTGCAGGTGGCAGACCTCTTCCAGTACAGAAGGAGTACAAGAATGAGGGGGCATGCTATGAAATTGGAGGAGAGTAGACTGAGAGGGAATGTGAAAATGTTTTTCTTCACAGAGAGAATGGTGGACGCATGGAATAGTCTGCCACAGAAGGTGGTGGGAGCAAGCACTGTGGAGGGATTTAAACATGCCTGGGACAAGCATAAGGGAACCTTAGAGGTGGGTCAGAGGGAGGGGAAGCCACAAACCAGATAAGATCAGAGGCTGACATCAGGTATCAGGCTTAAGGGCAGACTGGATGGGCCTAGCAGTCCTTATCTTCCAACAGATTCTATGTTTCTATGTTTCTATGACATCTTTTGGAAATGTCATGAAACTCAGGGTACTCTATCCCATATTCTCTTGTCTTGATCACAAATCCAGGAATATTGAGCCCAGGTGATCTCAGTATATGCAGAGGCCTTGGAAATACATATTCCTGTAGATCCTGGTTCATGGCTCCTAGGTGACACTTCCAGTTTGCGTCTGGTCTCCCATGCTGGGAAGGAACGGATCCTCCCAGCACCAGATCTTACTGAATTGGAGAATGCAACACTCCCCCACTCTGCAAGAATGGCTAGTTGCTTTATTTAAGTTATCAGAGTACAAGAAGATGTCACATACCTCGCAGAACACTATATAAAGATACCCTTAAGAACAATATACAAAGATTTCACAGACTCTGGGACCCCTTCTTAAATACCCAATCTAAAATGCAGACCTCAGAGCAAGGGGCTAATGCTTATTCCTTATAAAAGCACAGTGCTAATTCCCCTTCATTTTTAGGGTTGTGGGCAGAGCCTACAGCACTATTGGGATTGTAGCTCTAAACCGGCTAATCGTGGAACTCCCTTTTTGGGCATTTGGAAGTATTCCTCCACAATTGCAAAATAGTGCACTCCCCCTCTGATTTTTGCTATTTGCTTCTCTATGTTAAAGGCATCTGAAGGGAGGGGGATGCTGCTGTATTGTACCTCAGAACGTCTCAGGATATTAACAAAAAAACCTTTTTAAACTGCTGTTTCTATCATCTGTTGAGCTCAGTCTAATAGGTTTATTTTATTTCTTTCAGCACCCTAGGAGTTAACTCATTATATGTTGTCTGGAGTTTACTGAACCTCTGAAAGTCAGACTACAGTGTCAGATTACAGACAGTGCAGTTTGCAGCCTGTGTTAGCGATCTCATTCCTATGGGCACACACACACACACACACACACACACACACACACACACACATCAGCATGTACTCTGACTAAATAAATTCAAGAGGACTGAAATTAGCAGCATGCCAGTTTATGATGACTGTGACTAAACAGCACTATATGGCACCAACAAGAAAATAACTTTGGTAATTTGGTAGCTTTTCACAGCCCTATCGGCTCTGGCTAGAGTTTGTTTCATTAGACATGATTATAGGTATATGCCAGTCTTTGGTTAGTTAATAGACATGCTTATGAGTAGAATTTGCAAGTTAGCTGACTATATTGCTACCTACTGTACTCTCTTTCAAATACATTTGTGCCTATAGTCCATCCCTCCTTATTAATATAGTTGCAATGATCCCTTTTTAAGATTAAGATTATAAATAAAAGTGTTTTGTGCTTCATTGCAAGCCTTAGATGCATTTTTGCTCTATATCTTAAGGATGGTTTTCCTATATGTATTTATTCTTTCTCTTTCTTGTTCTCAGCATTGTTTTTGTTTTACTTATGCATTTTACTATGTTTATGCTTAGTTGTTTGTATGTTAAAAATTCAATAAACTTTTTTTTAAATGTATTGCACATGACACATTATGAACTATATGGTGGCAGTGCATGCAGGTGTCGGTGAATGGTGCCGTGTGTCAATAAAGTGTCTAAAAGCAACTGTTGCCAGCAGGAAAATCTATCCCAGAACCATACCAGTTACCGGGTTGGGGGGGTGGAATATGGTAGCATGACAGTGATCCCCAATCATGGTGCACACACATGCCATACACGTGTATGAAAACACTTACAGTGCAGACTGCACCAAACACCAAGTCCCACACACCCAGCACACATGACACCATGCCCCAACACCCATGTGTAACCTCCCCTACAAATGGGGGTTCCCGAAAAGTCTTTCTTGAGCTTGTCTAAATGCTTACTGCCAGGCTGGTGTCCTGCGTTTTTGCAGTTTAAGTGTGATTGCCAGAGAGTGCCTATATAGCCTCTGTGTACTGTCTCTTTAAGAGCTGCCTGGATTGCAGTTATAATTAATCTAAAAAGGAGCTATGTTAGAAGATGTGCTTGTTTGCTGATCATTTGTTAGAGTAGTAATAATATTGCAGTTCGTTCTAACCTGCCTTCTTTGCAGCTTGTACAGTTCTGTTTGTTTCCATCATCTTGGTCCTGGACTGCTGAAATGGGCCAATCAGTACATTTGGGACTGTAAAATGGAGCCTGCCTACAGGGGCTTGGTGGGGTCAAACCTTGTAGGAATTGTAGTTTTGGACTTTTCCTGCCTAAAATAACCTCGAGGGGGAGCCCTTGTTGTGATTGACAGATCAGCCAACCAAACTTTTTAGATCTTGGGGAAGTCCCAAACTGCTTGCAGTTTCAGTTAGATCTAAGTTGGAAAGTGAAGAGGTAACAGATCGAGGTAGTTCGAGCAGCAGTCCATAGTGGATTCACTCAGGAGAACTGTGGAAAGGCCTGAGTTTGGCCTGCATGTCTGCCTGCTGTCCCTGAGAGGAAACTTGTGCTATTTTCAGACTGAATCTGAACTTGGAGAGCAAAGTAAGCCACTAAATTGTGACCAGGCTCCTACCTGAAGAAGACCAAAGATTTGCTGAATGCGATCAGCCTGTCTGGACTTCCAGCCACCTCTGAACTCCCGGATTGTGCAGTGACTCTGTAATTGCGACCAGAGAGCCTTTTGCCTGGTACAGTGGAATTTCCTTACATGTGAATGTGTTGTGTGCTAATAGTGGGTTGTGATTTGGTTCCCCATTGTGGTTTGAATTGTATTCTGCTTTCTGGAAGCTGCATTAGAATCTCCTTACTTGTAAATGTGCTGTGTGCTGCTAGTGGGTCGTGATTTGGTTCTCCACTGTGGTTTGAACTGTATTCTGCTTGCTGGAAGCCGCATCCAGCCCCACAGACTGAATCCAAAATAATCTCCATTGGGCTTGGGCCTTGCCACACTGGCCCAGCCCAACTACCTGCTGCACAGAGAATGCCATCAACGAGACACCTGCCTGGGGATCAGCACCCTGCTCAACACTTGAATAGGAACGACACCTTGGTGATTCTTGTGGGCCCTGCTTCTCTGGGCACTCCAGCTCAACAACCTGCAGTCTCGATTTCGTCCTGCCTGTGTCCAGTATTGGGTATCATGAGTAAATATCAAGGTAGATCCCTGCAACAACAGCTAAATCTAAAGTGTTGTCATATGATTGTCTTGTTGCTTCTTCTTTCATGAACTGAGCCCCCCCACCCCCGGCTCCAGATTAACAGTAGTGTGTGTTGTATATGTTGCTTTCTTCCATCACAGGGCCCCAACCAGCTGCAACGTACCTGGTTAGCCCATCTTTTCCCTACCTGGGTACCCAGAGTGTGTGACTGTGTAGGGACTTAAAGTGCACGTATAACTGTTTGATTAATGTAGCCTTTAAACCAATCAACCTGATTATGCCCTTTCATTGTTCAAGTCCCCTGAATAAATCAGATCTGACTTTTTTTTTGCTGTATTTAACCTGACTGTGGTTCCAGTTTGTGCCAAGAGTACTGTACTGTTGCTATTTACTGTGCATAACCTTGTTTTACAGGGGATCCCCAGGGTCGAGCCAGAGGAACCAACCCTGGTGGTAAGTGCAAACAGTGTGGGTACTAGTATGGTGTACAAGGGGTACTGTGAAAGTGATTATCGTATATTGCTCAGGCCACTAGAAGGGAAAGAGGGGGGGTTACAGTGTCCCGGAGGGCTGTGCCCAGGTTAGTTTGACCACTACCAACCCTGACCTCCGTTTGCACCCATTTCAGAACTCAGGTCCCTTAACCTGCTATTAGCCACACAGGCAGGGGTAGTAGCCCTTGGGATAGTGCCACCTAGGGGTTACACATGGACACCAGATGGAACATAACTATGCAATCACCCTGTATGCATGGGCACACTCCAATGGTCCTGGATGCATGGTTACTATACATAAGGGTGTCTGGGAGACACTCCACAGTAGAAACCACAAGGCAGGGCCACAGCGTGCCATCATATTGTGTTGTGCACTGACGGCCCACATGATGTACACCTCCTCCATGCCCATAGTGTGCGCCAACAGTGTTGGGAACTGCACATGTACCCACACAAACAAGGGGTGGAACCAGGCATGTACTTGCATGTCTGGCTGCCACTACCTGCATCTCATACCAACACCCCTCTCACTTCCACAGTCTGCAGCATGGATGCCATGGCCACCTCTGCTGGATCCAGGGACCAGGCAGCCCCTTATGGTTGTGGGGCCCTTTCTATGGTGTATTGCTCCCACTGCTGGGTGGCAAGGTTGTCCTTGGCGCAGTGCTACAGGTCCTGGAATCATATCCACACAGCCTCCATAGTCTGGACCTGGCCACCAACAGCACTGACCTCCTCTGTTTTCTCCTCCTAGGCTGTCTAAATGCTGGCATCCATGCTACAGTTACTGGATTTACTGGATGTTATAAGACAAAAGGAGGCACAAGGCCCATCGAGATTGTCCCCCACCAATGAGGGCCATTAACTGGTGGAATAATGATGATTTAACCATTTATCAAGTTTTTTTTTTAAAGTGTTGAATTTGGTACAGTTTACAAGTTCTTGAGGTAACATATTCCATGCTCTAGATGCTCTAATACAAACAAGCATTTGTCAATGCCGAACGTTCGCTTGCAGGTATTTGCAGTGGTGTTTGGCACATATGGTGCTTTACCCTAATGCCCTGTGCGATTGCAGGTATTTGGACAATAAATTGTCAGCATGACCTTGTTGCTACCCCCATTGTGCACTACATAGGCGGAAACACGTTTTGGGCAGGATGTGAAAAATGACAGCTGTACTGCTCATAAGGAAGTGTGGTAAAATGGCAATGTTGAAAATCTGGAGTGGAAATATTGAAAATTCGCAAACCTACGAGCGTGCGTGGGAACTATGCAACGCACGCCCGTAAAACAGTTATTTGTAGGATTTTTTTCACCAAATTTTCAACATTGCCATTTTAAAACCTCTGCTAATGAACAGTGTCACTGTGATTTTCTTATTGTGTCCCATACATCGATTTCGCACACCGACTGCGCCATTGTGCACTACATGGGCGGAAAGACATTTTGGGCAGGATGTGAAAAATGACAGCTGTACTGCTCATAAGGAGCTGTGGTAAAATGGCAATGTTGAAAATCTGGAGTGAAAATATTGAAATTTGCAAAGTTACGAGCGTGCTTAGGAACTGCGCAACACAGAGTCATAAAACAGTCATTTTTAGGATTTTTTCACCAAATTTTCAGCACAGCCATTTTGAGACCTCTACTCATGATCAGTGTCACTGTGATTTTCTTAATGTGTCCCATACATTGAGTTCGCACACCGACTGCGCCATTGTGCGCTACATGGGCAGAAATACATTTTAGGCAGGATGTGAAAAATGACAGCTGTACTGCTCATAAGGAGGTGTGGTAAAATGGCAATGTTGAAAATCTGGAGTGCAAATATTGAAAATTCGCAAACGTACGAGCGTGCGTAGGAACTGCGCAACGCATGCTCATAAAACAGTCATTTTTAGGAATTTTTTCACCAAATTTTCAACATAGCCATTTTAAGACCTCTGCTCATGAACAGTGTCACTGTGATTTTCTTAATATGTTCCATACATTGATTTTGCACACCGACTGCGCCATTGTGTGCTACATGGGCAGAAACACATTTTGGGTGAGATGTGAAAAATGACAGCTGTACAGCTCATAAGAAGGTGTGATAAAATGGCAATGCTGAAAATCTGGAGTGAAAATATTGAAAATTCGCGAACTTACGAGCCTGCGTAGGAACTGTGCAACACACGCTCGTAAAACAGTCATTTTTTGGAATTTTTGCACCAAATTTTCAACATGTGGTTTTTGGGACCCCTTCTCATGAATTATTCACTGTCATGGTGTTATTTGAGGCCAAAGGGTGATTTCGCACAGTGACCGCGCAGTGCCTGCGAAATCACCTTTGGGCCTGAATAACGCCATGACAGTGACATCATTCATGAGAAGGGGTCCCAAAAACCCCATGTTGAAAATTTGGTGCAAAATTTCCAAAAAATGGCTGAGATATGCAATAAAGTTGAAACTCCCCTATGTAGCCCATTATACAGCTTACCGGCATTTCCTCAGTTTGCGGTCGGCTTTGAAGAGTGCAGACGTGTTCCCGGTCCACCGAAGATCGTCGCGCCAGAGTCCGGAGGTAAGTATGGGGTGAGGGGTGTGGGGAGGCTGGGTGTGCAGTGGGTGGGTGCGGGTTGTGGGAGGGGCTGGGAGATGCGCGCAGGGACCGTTTTTGTTTTACAGGTTCAAAAATAAAAAAAGCGATGTGGGACATTTGCCACGCTGGGGTGGGCTCCCAGTGTGGCAGAAGATGGCTGTGGGGTGAGGAGCTGATGGGGATTGGGCACCCCGTCGGCAAACTACGCGAGGGGGCGAGGAGCCGACGGGGATTGGGCACCCCGGCCAGCAAAGTAAACCACCATCTGCCACATTGGGTAAGCCCTTACGTGGCAGCAGGATGGCTTGGGGTTGGAGCCGACGGGGATTGGCACTCCGCCGGAAATACATTTGCCACGCTGGGGTGGGATCCCAGCGTAGCACCAAAGTTTTGAGGGGGGTGGCATGACGGCATGGGGAGGTAGCGCCCGATGGGGCAGTGCTCAGTATGGCAGCGGTGCTTTCCTTTGAAGCAGAGGAACACCGCTGTCATACTGAGCTCCTGCACCCATTGGTGCAGGACCGCCACACCTGCTCAAGGGAGCAGTGCATTGGGTTGGAGAGGCACACCTCCAAGTGTGCTTCTCTCCCAAAACGTTCCTTGTGCATGGGTGCAAGCGAACATAAAAACGTTATCCCTTTTATTGGTTCTTGCTCGATGGATCACGAATTTGTTTATTATGAATTCTACCCACTATACGTTTAGTGACTAGAGATAGTTCATATTGTTGCATCAGGATCGGTGATTGTAATTTTGAATGTGAAAAAGAGATCGCCCCAGTACCTTCTTAAATGTAAAGGTGATAGTCCTTTGGTTTTTAACCTAGTTTCATTATCAAGGTCCGAAATTTTAGGTATCATTTGTGGGACAAGATCTCCTCCCTTGCCTTGTAGGCCTGTGCCAAGACATGCAGTTCACCTTCACTGAAGCGGTGTGCATGCAATTTCCCATTGTCTCCCATCATACCTGCTGGAGTAAGTGTTAAGACACAGGTCAGTGGGGTGTGTCAGAGAGAGACGAATGTGTGTGTATGCAGCCCCACCATCAATCAATCAATCAAAATCTTTATTTAGCCTGGCGAACACCATTGAGCAAGCTCATTTTCGAGATGGACCTGGGCAAGATACATGAACAATACATAAAGAGGAATACTAACTTACAAAATCATTACATAGAATAGGGATTACACACAAAAGGTTAATAACAGCACTGGAGTACTTTTACAAAATAAGACAGAAAGCTAAATACCATGTGCTACACAACTTGTGCTACAAAAGATACAGAGTAAACCTATACAACCATATATACAGAGTTTTCATGGACCAGGCTTGGATTCAAGTATTCAGTACGTAGTACAAGGAGGGGCATGGTTGAGGAAGGGGGAGGAACTCGGGAATGAGAACATAAGTGCAGGGGTGCCTGAGGGGCTTTACAGCACCAGGAGCAGATGGTAATTGTAGTATATGGTAACTTACCCTAGTAACAGTGTAGAATGGTTTAGTCCACACACCCCCTGGGTGGAAACTGGGTTTTAGAAAGTGCATGAGCAGATTGTAGTAGTAGTTCTGCTGAGGCCTGCTGATCTATCTAATCTGTTTCTAGTTTGTTGAATAAACCTCAGAGCTGTTAGAAGTTACTTATGGTGTCCAGTCATTCCTAAAACCAGCAATCCAGTAAGAAGCAACTAAAGTGAAATATTATATGGTGTCAGACGTGAACTTGCAGTGCTGTAGTTACAAGCAAGAAGAAAAGTTTGTGCTGCCATGAAAAGAAACAAAAGACAGTATTTGTGAGTACCCAAAGCTTACTAAAAGACTGTATAACAAAATATTTTTGGCAGTATGGAGCAATGGGAAACAAGAACCCAGGGGAAGAATACACAATGGGTGGGGAGGTAGTAACAACAACAAAAAAGGAAAGGGACCTGGGGGTAATCATATCAGATGACCTTAAGGTTAGCAAGCAATGTGAGAAGGCAGTAGGGAGGGCTGGGGGTATACTGGGATGTATAGGGAGAGGCGTCAGCAGCAGAAAACAGAAAGTTGTTATCCCTCTGTACAGACAGTTGGTGAGACCCCATCTGGAGTACTGTGTCCAGTTTGGAGACCCCATCTCCGCAAGGACATAGACAGGATAGAGGTAGTCCAGAGGAGGGCAACTAAAATGGTGCAGGGTCTGCAAGAGAAGCCGTATGAGGAGAGACTAAAGGAGCTTAATATGTATGCCCTTGAGGAAAGAAGGGAGAGGGGGGACATGATAGAAACTTTTAAGTACCTCAGTGGAATCAACAAAGTCCAAGAGAGTAGCATCTTTCAGAAAAAGAAACTTGCAAGAACAAGGGGACACAATTTAAAGATAGAAGGAGGGCAGTTCAGGGTAATGTGAGGAAATATTATTTCACAGAGAGGATAGTGGATGCATGGAACAGCCTCCCTGAGGAGCTTGTGGGGTCTAAAACTGTGGGAGAATTCAGGAATGCATGGGACAGACATAAGGCAATTCTTGTCAGGGGTAGGAAGAAATAGGCTGTTGGTTAACTAGGATCTGTGGCCTATCCTGTAGGTAGGGAAATGGGCAGACTAGATGGGCCAAGTGGTCCTTATCTGCCATCAAAGTCTATGTTTCTATGTTTAAGCCACCTCCACCACTATTGTTGACCAGAAATCTTGCAGAAAACTGGAGAAGGTGGACACAGAGATTAAGTCTGTACTTCACAGCCACAGGATTAGATGTTAAGTCCTGCTATACACGCTCAGGGATGAGGCCCTCGACGTGTACAATACCCTCAATATAACGTATGCTGACCCACAAGCTAAAAAAGCAGCTGAGGTTATGGAAGCATTTAAGATTTATTGTTCAAGGCAGGATGGTAATACAGGCCAAAAACCAGACCATCAGCTACCAACACGTGAGACACGTGCACAAAAATTAAACACATGTGGGAGGTGTGACAAGGGACATGCGTCAAAGGCTTGTCCAGCGTATGGACAAGAATGTCGTAAATCTGGTGGCCTCAACCATTATGCAAAAATGTGCAGGTCCAAAAAGTCCAACAAACCTCATGAGAAAATGACCAAAGGGGTAGAAGCACTATTTGTGGGTGCTATAAAAAGAAAACAAGAAATGGTGCAGACACAAGTACCAGATGAAGGGTGGTACACTACCTTGAAGATAATGGGACAGCCAGTTAAGTTCAAGTTGGACACTGGGGCTGAAGCCAATATACTGACTAAAGAAGTGATTGCGCAGTTTCCATGCAAGGTGCAAATCAAGCCGACCAGTGCTATCCTAATGGCATATGGAGGAGCACAAATAAATCCTGAAGGGGAAGTGACGCTAAAGTGTAAGACAAAAGACAGAGAGGCCAATCTGCAGTTTTATGTCACTAATACATCGGGAGCTTCCCTACTGGGTCAACAGGCATGTGTCATCCTGGATCTGATTCGCAAAGTAAAGGTTCTTAAAACCAAGCCACCAAGCACAAAAAAGGAACTTCTTGCATAATATAAAAGCAGTGTTTGAAGGCCTAGGAGAATTCCCAGGAGTTTACCAGATACATACTGACCCAAATGTTACTCCTGTGATACATGGGTGCAGGAAAGTCCTATATGCAATCACGGACAGACTAAAACAGACACTGGAACAACTGGAGCAAATTGAGGTGATTAGCAAGGTAAGAAAACCTACAACATGGGTAAATAGTCTTGTAATTACCGAAGAGAAAAATGGTGAGATCAGGGTGTGTTTGGACCCTAGAGACTTAAATAAAGCTATCAGAAGACATCACTTCTCCTTCCCCATATTGGAGGATATTCAGAGTAAGCTTGCTGGTAAAAAGTTTTTTACAATTCTAGATGAAAAAGATGGGTACTGGCAGATCAAATTAGATGATGAATCTGCAGACCTATGTACATTCAACAGTCCATGGGGAAGGTACAAATTTCACAAACTTCCTTTTGGTATAAGGTCTGTGAGTGAAGTATTCTAGCAGAGAAATGCTGAACACTTCAGGGACATACTAGTTGTTTTTGTAATAGCTGATGACATGCTTATAGCTGCAGCTACCAAGGAGGAGCATGACAATATTCTGAGAAAAGTGATGGATAGAGCAGTGGAACTCAGTGTTAAGTTCAATAGTGACAAAATACAGTATTTGGTGAGTGAGGTGACATACATGGGGCATATCATAACAGAAAATAGGTTACGGCCTGATGAAGCCAAAGTAGAAGCAATAGTCGAGATGCCCCCTCCCGAAGATAACAAAGCACTACAGATACTGTTAGGAATGACTCGATATTTGGCGCAGTACATTCCGAATGAAGTAAGCCTCACTGCACCACTAAGGCAGCTACTCAAAAAAGATGTCATGTGGCAGTGGCAGCCAGCACAGGAAGAAGCCTTACAAAAACTGAAAGAGACTATTTCTTCTGCACCAGTATTAAAATTCTTTGATCCAAAAGAGGACATTGAAATCCAAGCAGATGCATCAAAGGACGGACTAGGTGATTGTCTACTACAAAGAAACAGACCAATAGCTTATGTATCTAGGTCATTGTCCAGTGCTGAAAGAAACTATGCACAGATAGAAAAAGAGTTGCTAGCGACTGTGTTCTCTCTACAGACATTTCATCAGTATGTTTATGGAAGGTCAGTGAAAGTACAATCAGGTCACAAGCCACTATAGTCCATACTGAACAAACCAATTGGAAAGGCTCCGGCAAGATTGCAGGGGATGCTGTTACAGATACAGAAATATGACACACAGGTAATATATACTCCAGGAAAAGATATTCTGACTGCAGACACTTTGTCCAGGGCAGTACCAAGAAAACCAGCAGAGGGAGACCTTGATCTAAGTAGTGAAAAGGTCATATACTCAATCCAAGCAACAGAGACACTGCCTGACAGCATGTTAGAGAGGTTAAAACAGGCCACACAGAGGGACAGTGATTTACAGTTGCTTAAAGAAATGCACCTCAAAGGATGGCCTAACAAGAAAAAACAAGTCAGCATCAAACTTCAGCACTATTGGCCCATGAGACACAATATATACATAGAAAATGAACTCATAATGGTGGGTAAAAGAATCATCATACCCAAAGAGCTGAGAACAGATATGCTACAAAGACTTCATGCAGCACATCAAGGAATACAAAGGTCAAAGGCACAAGCCAGAGCTGTGATGTATTGGTCAGGCATGAATCGAGAAGTAGAAATGATGGTTGAAGCATGTGGACCTTGCCAGGATCTCTTACCCAGCAACCATAAAGAGCCAATGTGTCCACATGAAATACCTGACATGCCATGGTTAAAGCTTGGTGCAGACATTTTTGACTTTAGGGGACACTCCTACTTAGTAGTAGTGGACTATTTTTCAAAATACCTGAGGTTCTCAGAATGCCTGACAAGACAGCAGCTACAGTTATTGCAAAATTAAAAGCTGTATTTGCAAGACATGGAATTCCAAAAGAACTGGTAGCAGATCATGTACAATTTGCAAGTCATGAAATGAAGCAATTTGCAAAGTTGTGGGAATTCAGAATTACTCATTCCAGCCCAGGATACCCACAATCTAACGGTTTAGCTGAAAGAATGATCCAGACAGTAAAAAGAATCTTTCTTAAGTCCATGCAAGGTCAGACCGATCCACATCTCGCATTGCTCAGTCTTAGAAAAACACCAGTCACAGGACTGAACTGTACACCTTCTCAATTGTTAATGGGTAGAATGTTGAGGACAACGTTACCGGCAAATGCAAGGGCACTGCGACCTGAAATACCAAAGGATGCACATAAATGTCTGAAAAGACTACAGAACAGACAAAAACAGTATTACGACAGGAATTCAGCTCCACTTACTCCATTCAGAGAAGGGGAAAGGGTATGCATAGAGACTTCTAGTGGGTGGCAACTTGCTACAGTGGAAAGAATCCGTGATGAGCCAAGATCCTATAGTGTGATTACACCTGCAGGACAGTGATACCGCAGGAACAGGAGACACCTGAGGAGAGACCAAACAGTTGCTTTGGAGGCTGAAGAGCAACAGGCAGATGAGTCATCTGAATCCATATTGTCACAAACAGTGGAATCCAGTGACAATAGTCAGGAACAGGACACTTGTCAAGAGTATGAGCAACCTGAAATGGAATCTGTTGTTTTCAATGACACTTTGCCAGAAAGTCATTAGGCTGCACCCAGTGTGAAGTCTACTTGAATGACCAGAAGAGGGCATCTGCTTAAAGTTCCTGAGAGGTTCAGAGATTTTGTTATGACTTCAGTCAGTGGTAAAGACTTATTTCAACAGAGCTCAGTACCAGTGACTTTAGACCCTAACTCATCACAAAGTAAGACTCAACCATCATGTTAATAGTGCTTGATAATTATTTGTCATTGATATGCAAACCGAAATCAAGGTAATTGCTTTCTTTTACTAGAAGAGGAGATGTAGTATATGGTAACTTACCCTAGTAACAGTGTAGAATGGTTTAGTCCACATCCCCCTGCAGTTTTGGGCTAATGGTATGTCTTGGGTGGAAACTGGGTTTTAGAAAGTGCACAAGTAGATTGTAGTAGTAGTTCTGCTGAGGCCTGCTGATCTATCTAATGTATGTTTGTTGAATAAAACTCAGAGCTATTAGAAGTTACTTATGGTTTCCAGTCATTCCTAAAACCAGCAATCCGGTAATAAGCAACTAAAGTAATAAGCAACTAAAGTGAAATATTAGTTGAAATATTAGAACAACAGAATTATGCATTAAGCAGGTTAGCAAAAGGAAAAGGAAGAGGAGACCATTATGGTTTTCCAAAGAGGTAGCAAAGAAAGTGAAAGCCAAAAAGATTGCATTCAAGCAATACAAAAAGACACAGGCAGAAGGGGATAGGGAGAAGTACCAGGAGAAGCAAAGGGAGGCAGGGAGGTCAGTAAGGGAAGCCAAAGCTCAGACAGAAGAAGAACACATTGCAAAATCAGTGGGTAGAGGGGACAAAACCTTTTACAGGTACATAAGTGAAAAAAGAAAGACAAAGGGAGGGATAGTGAGACTGAAGGGGGAGGATGGGGGCCGATTGGAGGATGACAACAGTAAAGCTGACATATTAAACAGGTATTTCTGCTCAGTCTTTACTGAGGAAAAGGAGGGTAATGGGTCTGAAGGAAGTACAAGGGGTGAGAATGGTGCAGAAATGGACACAAGTCCCTTTACACGAGAAAGGGTCCTGAAGGAACTGGAAGTAATAAGAGTTGATAAAGCAATGGGGCCAGAGGGGTGCACCCCAGGGTCCTTAAAGAACTAAGAGAGGTGGTGGTTGAACCTCTGGCTATCCTGTTTAGCCGATCACTGAAACAGGGAGGTACCCAAAGACTGGAGGACAGCAGATGTAGTCCCCTTATACAAAAGCGGGAACAAAGAGGAAGCAGGGAGCTACAGACCAGTCAGCCTCACCTCGGTAGTGGGGAAGATCATGGAAGCACTACTGAAGGAGAGATTGGTGGAACATCTGGTTGTCAATGGACTACAGGACCCAAGGCAGCATGGTTTCACCAGGGGGAGGTCATGTCAGACCAACCTCGTTGAATTTTTTGACTGGGTGACTAGGGAGGTGGATCAGGGGAGGGCAGTGGACATGGCCTATCTGGACTTCAGCAAGGCCTTTGACACTGTGCCACATAGAAGACTATTATACAAACTGGGAATATGGGTGTGGGCAGGACAGTAGTGTGGTGGGTAGGTAACTGGCTGGGTGGCAGGACACAGAGGGTGGTGGTAAATGGCTGTCACTCCACAGAGGAAGAGTGACCAGTGGGGTACCACAGGGATCAGTGCTGGGACCGGTCCTATTCAACATCTTCATCAGTGACATTGCGCAGGACCTAGAAGGCAGAATTTCACTGTTCGCTGATGACACAAAGCTCTGTAACAGAGTAGACACACCAGAGGTGTAGACAGAATGAGAAGGGACCTGTAGAAACTTGAAGAATGGTCAGGGGTTTGGCAGTTGAAATTCAATGCAAAGAAGTGCAAGATAATGCATATGGGGCACAAAAAACCTGGCACAATATATCAGTTGGGGGGTGAGGATATAGCATGCACCAAGCAGGAAAGGGATCTTGGGGTTATCATCTCTGATGACCTCAAGGTAAGGAAACAGTGTGACAAGGCAGCAGGTAAAGCAAATAGGATGCTGGGATGTATAGGCAGGGGCATCACCAGCAGGAAAAGGGAGGTCATAATTCCGCTATGCAAGACACTAGTGAGGCCCCACCTGGAGTACAGTGTACAGTTCTGGAGACCATACCTACATAAGGACATAGACAGGGTAGAGAAGGTTGAGAGGGGGGCAATGAAGATGGTGCATGGATTGCATCACAAGTCCTATGAAGACAGGTTGAAGGAACTGAACATGTACTCCCTGGAGGAGAGGAGGGAGAGAGGGGATATGATAGAGACATACAAGTATCTCACAGGGAGGAACAGGGTGCAGGAATACACTATTTTTAAGCAAAAAAGATGTTCCAGGACTAGAGGGTATGGGATGAAGCTGGAGGGAGGACGATTCAGAGGAAACATGAGGAAGAATTTCTTCACAGAACGGGTGGTGGACAAGTGGAACACCCTGCCAGAGGAAGTGGTGGGGGCTGAAACAATCACAGGATTTAAGAATGCATGGGATAGACATAAAGGAATTCAGGAGGTCAGGGGTAAGGGGCAACAGACTTCTAGGAAAACAAACTGAACTTACAAGCTCAAATGGGCAGACTGGGTGGGCCATAGGCCCTTATCTGCCGACACTGTCTATGTATCTATGTATATTATAGCAATGGTTATAGAGCTAGATGCAATATACCAGGAACAGGGGCCGAGGGTGACATGCCAGGAAGTGTAATATTAGTAGATGCCAGGATGACTGAGACAGGAAGACTCTAACTTAGATTGGGTGGAACTATCAGGTGAGGTACAAATAGATACAAACATACTGAGTACTGGGGCAGGAGTACCAGGAATGGAATGCTCCTGACAGGGCTAGAAACTGAATCGGGGGGGGGGCACAGGGAGGCTGTGACATCAGGGGAAGCAGTTACAGGATTCCTCGAATGAATGAGAATATAGTGCTTTGAAGGCTGATAGTTTGATTGGGAATGCCAGTTGCAAGGTTTTTTGCAGGTTGTTCCATAGTGCGGGTAGAGCGTGATTAATGGCAGACCTACCAAAGCATGACTTGAACTTAGGTACTGCAAGCGAGATGTAAGTAGAACTCCTTAGGGCATACTTCTCTACCACATTTAGAGGAAGACAGTCCGAGATATATTGAGGCAGTAATTTAGTAATAGCCCTGTAGGTCCAAAGGGCTGCATTTCTCTGTCTTCTGTACCCAAGGGAGGACCAACCTACTGCAGTGTACAGGGAGCAGTGATGAGTAGAATAAGGAGGTCCAGTAATGAATTTCAGAGCTCTATGGAATAGCATGTCGAGTTTGGCCAGAGCAGTGGCAATGCTTTGGCTATATAGAAAGTCTACATAATCCAATAAGGTGAGGAGAGTGGTTTGGACCAGTCTCTTTTTTTGCCTCCAATGTTAGTAGGTTTTTGATCCTGTAAAAGAGGCCAAGCCTCTGCCTCAGCTTCTTTATCAGCTCATCAATGTGATCATCGAAGGAAAGCTTTACGTCTATCCAGACCCCCAGGTATTTGAGTTTTATGACATAGCCTAGTGGTTCACCGAGGAGTGTATGAATCTGAGGTAAGTTATCTTGAATTGCAAGGTTATTAGCATTTGCAAAGGGTGAAAAAAACATTACCTTTGTTTTCTTTGCATTCATGAGCAGTTTCTGTTGTAGGAGTTGTCATTGTAGCAGGTTAAATTCCTATTACAGATCCTGCAAGCTTCTTCCGGGGAGGACCTTTCAATGTAAAGTACCATATCACCGGCAAAAAGGTGAATGTTAGCAGCTTTGATGTCAATGTCGATTCTGTTTATGTATATTGCAAAGAGCAAGAGACCCAGTATCGAGCCTTACAGTACACCCCTCAGAAGAGATTTCAGGGATGAGAGCTCCCCTTCTGTCTTAATTTGCTGTTGCCGTCCTGCAAGATAGTTTGAGAACCATCTCAGGGATATGGAGTCCAGGCCAATGTTTTGGAGAGGGACAAGGAGTAGATCATGGTCAACAGTATCAAACGCCATGCTTAAATCCAGAAATACAGTGCAAAGTTCTTAATATCCAGGGCACACTGCCAGTCGTTGGTCACTTTTGCAAGGGCTGAGATAGTACTATGATGTGGCCTAAAACCAGACTGTAGGGGGTTTAACAGGTTAGCAATATCAAGGTAGTTCCTGAGCTGTATGTAACCCCCCTGCAAATGGGGGTTCCCAAAAGTCTTCCAGGAGTTTGCCTGAATGCTCCAAGTCTGGGTGGTGTTCGGCGTCTGAGCTGTTTAAATGTGGTTCCAAGTGAGTGCTATTTAAGCCTCCATGTACTGTCTCTTTAAGAGCTGTCTGCTTGCAGACTTAATTAGTTTGTATGGGGGGACTGTGTATTTAATGCTCGAATCCTGCCTTGGCTGCTGTCAATTCGCTCTGTTTCTGCCATTGCTACATGTGCAGAGAGAGCCTTGTTGAAAGATATAACTGTTTGCCAGAAATCATTTAGAGTGACTGAGAAAATGTAGTTTGTCTAACCTGTCTTCATTTCAGCACGAACTGTTTCAGTGTAACTCTTTCATTTTGGTCCTTAATAGCTGATTTGGACCAATCAGGATGATAGGGAGACCCTAAAATGGAGCCTGTGGACGAATCGGAACTTGGACTCTCAATTTTGAGCCAGCCACAAGGGGATTGTATGGGCAGTGACTCTGGGAAATGTAGTTTTAACCTTGGCGCCTTTTTCCACCAACAGAGGGAGTCTTATTGTGAGTGACAGCTGAACCAGTCAACAGAATGATGTGGAGCTAAAGGAAATGCCCTGCTCTGTAACTGGAAAGATTAGATCAGTTGTGACTGTGAAAAGAGAAGGAGCTCTGTGCTTCTGCGGTGTATAGTTTCGAGTGGGAAGCGCATGGGAGGCCCTGAGTTTCGGTCTGCAGCCTTTGTGAGTGCCAGTTTGGACTGAATCCGAGTTGTGAGGAGAAAAAAGCGCTAGAAGTGTGGAAACCAGGCTCACCCTGTAGAAGACTGGAGAGATTGCTGAATCGCGCTCGGTCTGTCAGGAACGGAAGCTGCTGTGTGTGCTCCCAGGTATTTTGCTGTAATTGCGATCGGGTTCGAGGAGCAGTCTGCCTGGTATAGTACTTTCCTTTTACATATGAGTGTGTGTAGTGCTTGTGGGGAATTGCTATTTCCAATCCCCAGTGCTGTGTGCTTTGTGTTGAAGCTGGAAGCAAATCCCAGCTTGTCTCAGACTAAATCCGTTAGCTATCAACTGCAGTGGGGTCCAGTCACAAGGACTTTGTCTCCATGCCTTGTTGTTCAGACAATCCAGAAGAACAGGTATTGTGAGTACAAGTCAGTGTATTCCCCTGCAGCCTGTTTTCAATCACAAGTGTGTCTTCTAATTCTTGTTGTTTCACTGCTTCATGGACTGAGCCATCCAGCTCCGGATTACAATTGGGCTGTGACCAAGCTAGTCTAACCACTACAAACCCTGACCTCTGGGTGGAGGCACCCGCCATAGGACCTAGGCCCTTCAACCTGTCCGTAGTCAAACAGGCAGGGGTAGTAGCCCTTGGGATAGCGCCACCTAGGGGTTACATCTTGGAGGCACCACTGGGATTAGCATCCTCTAGTGGCCACATTTACGAATTACTGTTAAAAATAAATGGTTACCCCAACAGAAGTGACTGTACACCAGTTGGTGGGGTGGTGTACTGGGCAGGAGATCGACCCCCAAAATGCTATACTTATCTTGGACATCCCACTGGGTACCAGTACAGACACTATAGAGGGAGTACTTTCCAAGGTGGAAGGTTTACAAAACCATGTGGTGGCGGGTCGACATGCTAATCTGCTCACCCACACTTTCATGGCCCTAGTAGAGTATAAGGACCCCATAGATAGCTCCAAAATGCCACAGATTGTTACCCCAGAGGGAGCCCTCACTGCCTGGAGAGTGATAACTAAGGACAGTAAAGACCCAGGGGGGAATGACCCCCCCACTATCTGAAACGTCTGAGGAGAAATTTGCTAAATTGTTGCTGGAGGAAAGGAAAACTGTGGAGGATTTAATGAAACTATTATTGCCACCTGTGGGCATTCCTCCCCTAACACCCTCTCCCCCTCCCGTACCCGTTATTGCCCCTCCTTCTGTGTCAGTGCTAGCCTTTATGTTTGTACCTGCCATTAGTCATGACTCTACACATAGCTCAAAGTATTCTCTGGCATCCCCCACTCCAAATGGGAGGTCGATCTGAAACCTGGATAGACTCTGCTACTCTTGCAGTACAAGACTGGCAATGCTCCGAGGCAGAAAAAGGGCTCTCACCACAGGGGAGAGCCTCAGGATCCCAGCGTACTTTTAAGCTCCCTGAGGGTCTCTGGCTCCCTGACGACAAAAGCAATAGTACATAATTGCCCTTGAAAATGTGTTTGGGGGCACCACTAGTGTTCAGGCCTTGAAATGGAAGCTTAGATGTTAGACAACAGCTGGGGGAATTGTTATCTGCCTATATGGATCAATTAGATGGAATCTTGCAAACCATTTTTCGAAAGGGGGGTTGGACCCATAGTGAACTGGACCGGGTAAGACTGGATCATACACTCTGCTCCGCCCGGCACTCTAGCTGGGTGTTGCTCAAATTGCAACCGCATCAAAGGAAATCTGGTCCCTTGCTTTTCCATGTGTTGATGAAAGAGGTGCAGGAAGTTGAGAGGAGGAAGGTTTTTCAGTGCCCTGTGCAGTCATAGCTGCTACATCCCCTTCCCCAGGTGCTGGGTCAGATGCTGTTGGTCTGGAATCACCGAAATCACATGACAGAACCCGAGAACCACATGTCAGCCAAGGGGGGGCCCAGCCAAAGAGGGATGGCTACCGATGTTCTGCCATGGGATGAACTGCTGAGGGAGATTAGGAAAGTAACAGACAGTCTCATCATGAAGGCCGCTCCTATGTGTACGGGCCCTGACACTTGCCTGACTGCTTCTGCTATGGGGGTGGGGGTGCCCACCCAGGCACCTCCTGCTGACAAAAGCTCAAAACTTGATGTCTTGGCTATGGAGGTGAGGGAACTGAAGAGATATCTCCAAATGTCCAACCCACCGCCAGCTGAGGTGGCACCAAAGTTTTCTATTGATAGTACCAATGCCGCAGCCCCCAATGTGATGCCTCAGTCCCCCCAAACTTCAGCAGACATATTTTGCCATAATTGTGGGAAGGATTAGCACATGAAGAGGCAATGCTGGTCTCAGAAAGACTTAAAGAGAGTGGTGAGCCGTCTACAAGGAGAGCTTTGGAGCACAAAACAGTGGTTAAGAGGTGCACGAAATGACTGCAGTGAAGGTCCCAGAAATCCTAACTAATGCCCCTTTGTGGCTAGATCATCTGCCCAGGCCCTTGCTAACACCTCTCCAGACTGGTCCAGAATAGTGGGTCCCTCCATGGAGACCACTGTGAAGGTGAATGGAGTGTCTACAAGAGCTGTATTGGACAGTGGCTCCCAAGTGACAATTATGTTTCAGGACTGGTATCAGATGCACCTGTCTGATGTACCCTTACAACCATTGGAAGGACTGCATGTCTGGGGGTTAAGTGAGAAGACCTACCCCTATTCCGGGTATATCCAAATTTGGTGGCTGGAGTGGCCGAGCAAGTAGAGACCCTGGCATTAGTGTGTCCCCCTACTGGACTGTATGATGGGATTCCTCTACTAATTGGGATGAATGCACATATGTTTGGATGGTTGGCGCAGCTGTGTTATGAGAAACAAGGGTCAAGGACTGGTAGAGCTTTGAGAATCCTGGCCTTGATCAAGAAGGCCTATGAGGCACAGAGAGACGCTGAAAAAGTGGACCCAGAGGAACCGGTTGGAATTGTCTGGAAGAAGGATCCGGAGTCTCTGATTCTGGCGCCAAATGCCCACTTTACCTTACCTTGGGGAAGTCCGTATCAGAAAGAATGTCAAGAATAAAATCCTCATGTTGGATGCACCAGGCAATGGGAAATTGCGGAAGAACTGCTAGTCAAGCCAAGTATTTTGCCTGCCAGAGCCCATGCTTATGCCAGAAGGGTAATGGTTCAAGTTCATAATGTGTCTGATAGAGAGATTCGAGTAAATAGAGGTTGCACCCTGGCTAATGTACATTGTGCAGATACTGCAGTGCTGCCCAGTAACAAGTGTTCAGGGGAGAATGACAGAGTGATGCCCGACTTGTTTGATTTTGGGGACTCCCCGTTGCCAGCCAAATGGAAGATGAGAATAAGTAAAAAACTTGCCCAGAGAGACCAGGTGTTTTCTTTAAAGGAATGGGACGTAGGATGTGTGCAAGGAGCTAAGCACCACATCCGGCTGCATGATGAAAGGCCATTTCATGAGAAGTCTCGACGCCTGGCCGCTGCTGACATAGATGATGTGAGATGGCATCTGCAAGAGATGCTTGCCGCTGGTGTAATACAAGAATCCAGAAGCCCATATACTTCACCTATTGTGATAGTGAGAAAAAAGAATGGGACAGTAAGAATGTGCATGGATTATCGCACCTTGAACCGGCGGAGTATCCCTGATCAGTATACAATGCCCCACATTCAGGATGCTTTAGACTGCCTGAATGGTAGCAAGTGGTTCTCCATGCTGGATCTTCGCAGTGGGTACTACCAGATTCTGATGGCCCCGGAAGACCGTGAGAAGACAGCCTTTATCTGCCCACTTGGTTTCTATGAATTCATGAGGATGCCTCAAGGGATTTCAGGTGCTCCAGCCACTTTTCAATGACTGATGGAGTGTGCTGTGGGGGACATGAACTTTAATGCCTGGTGTACCTAGATGATGCTATTGTGTTTGGCAGCTCACTGGAGGAACATGAGAGCAAATTATTCAAAGTGTTGGACCAACTGGAAGACTTTGGCCTAAAACAGTCCATCGATAAATGTCAATTATGCCAAACGTCTGTAAAGTATGTGGGACACATAGTCTCCACCGAGGGAATAGAGACCGACCCAAGTAAAGTTGAGGCCTTGACCACCTGGCCACAGCCCCACAATCTAAAAGAACTGCAAAGATTCCTGGGATTCTGTGGCTACTATCGCCATTTCATCAAAAACTATTTAAGAGTGATCCGTCCTTTACTTAATCTTACTCAAGGTTACCTTCCTACCCACAAAAATATACAAGAGGTCAGTTTCTTCTGAGCCTGAGAGAGTGTATTTCCATCCCAATGAAGTATTTGGAGCCAGATGGACACCTGAGTGTGAAGCTGCTTTTCATGAGATTATATATCAACTTACCCATGCTCCTGTCCTTGCCTATGCAGATCCAGCGAAGCCCTATGTCTTGCACACTGATGCTAGCCTGCAAGGCTTGGGGGCTGTATTGTACCAAGAGCACAAGAATGGCCTAAGACCAGTGGCCTTTGCCAGTAGAGGCCTAACCCCATCCGAAAAGAACTATCATAGAAACATAGAATTTGATGGCAGATAAGGACCGCTTGGCCCACCCAGTCTGCCCATTTCCCTACCTACTGGATAAGCTGCAGATTCTAGTTAACCAGCAGCCTACTTCTCCCTACCCCCACCCCCTAGAATTGCCTTATGACTGTCCCATGCATACTTGAATTCCACCGCTGTTTTTGACTCCACAACCTCCTCCGGAAGGCCATTCCATGCATCCACAACCCTCTCTGTGAAAAAAATATTTCCTTAAATTACCTCTGAGCCACCCCCCCATCTTCAAATTGTGCCCCCTTGTTCTTGCACACCTCTTTTTTTGAAAGATGCTACCCTCTTGGGATTTGTTGATTCCCTTGAGGTACTTGAAAGTTTCTATCATCTCCCCCCTCTCCCTCCTTTCCTCGAGGCTATACATATTAAGCTCCTTAAGTCTCTCATCATATGTCTTCCGGTGCAGACCCTGCACCATTTTAGTTGCCCTCCTCTGGACAGCTTCCATCCTGTCTATGTCTTTGCGGAGATTGGGTCTCCAGACTGCATGCAGTACTCCAGATGGGGTCTCACCAGCTGTCTGTACAGAGGGATAATAACTTCCTGTTTTCTACTGGTGATGCCTCTCCCTATGCATCCCAATATCCCCCCAGCCCTCCTTGCTGCATTCTCACATTGCTTGCCCACCTTTAGGTCATCTGATATGACTACCCCCAGGTCCCTTTCCATTTTTGTTGTTGTTAGTATCTCACCCCCCATTGTGTACTCTTCCCCTGGGTTTTTGTTTCCCAGGTGCATTACCTTGCACTTCTTAGTATTGAATCTAAGCTGCCATACTTTTGACCATTCCTCTAATCTTGCCAAGTCCATTCTCATCCTTTCCACCCCACCTTGTGCATCAACTCTGTTGCAGATCTTTGTGTCATCTGCAAAGAGACATACTTTTCTTTCCAGTCCCTCTGCAAAGTCGCTTATAAAGACATTGAAGAGGACAGGTCCTAATACTGAACCCTGCAGTACCCAATAGTAACCCCCCTTTCTTCAGAGTGGACTCCATTTACTATTACTCTCCGTGTTCTATTCTCCAGCCAATTCTTTACCCAGGCTGTCATCTTAGGACCCACTCCCAGGCTGGCTAACTTGTATATTAATCTTTTGTGTGGGACTGGGTCAAATGCCTTGTTAAAGTCTAGGTAGGCCATGTCCACAGCCCCTCCCTGATCTACTATTTTGGTCACCCAGTCAAAGAAATCTATCAGATTCATCTGGCATGACCTTCCCTCTGTGAATCCATACTGCCTTGGGTCCTGTGCCCCTCTGGCCTCTAGATACTTGACAATTCTTTCCTTCAGAAGTGATTCCATCATTTTCCCTATCACTGAGATTAAACTAACAGGTCTGTAGTTTCCTGCTTCTGCCTTGCTCCCGCTTTTGTGAAGGGGAATCACATCTGCCCTCCTCCAGTCCTCGGACACCACCCCATCCTCCCATGATTTGTTAAAGAGGGTAGTCAGTGGTGTCACTAGTTCTACCCTTAGTTCTTTTAGAATTCTGGGATGAATTCCATCAGGCCCCATTGCTTTGTCCGCCTTCAGTTTTAAGAGTTCTTTCATAACCCTTTCTTCTGTAAATGGACTGGTATCAACTTCTGCATCCAGAGTGTTTCTACTGTTTGTTTTAGGTACCTCCCCTTCATTTGTAAATACTGAGTAAAAATATTTGTTTAGTATCTCTGCCTTTCACAGTCACCCTCTGCCCACCCTCCTCCCTCCCCTTTATTAAGCCTCACTATCCCTCCTTGGTCTTCCTTCGCTCCCTGATGTACCTATAAAAGGTTTTATCCCTCTTCTTAACTGAGTTGGCTATCTTTTCCTCAGTTTGGGCCTTTGCTGTTCTGACTGCCTTCCCAGCTTCCTTTTGCTTTAACTGATACAGTTCTCTGTCCTGCTCCTTCTGTGATTCCTGTACATAAGTTAGAGTTCTTAGCTTTGAAGTGGGCTCTTGTTGACCAGTTCCACGAGTACTTGTATGGGGCTAAGATACTAGTAAAACCCGACGATAATCCTTTGACCTATGTGCAGACTTCAGCTAAGTTGGATGCCACTGGCCATAGGTGGCTTTCTGCATTATCTACATATGACTATGCTGTTGAACACAGAACAGGCCTGAACCACATAGATGCTGATGCTCTCTCCCGGAGGCCTGTTCCCCGGAATGACTGAGTCAGACTGTCAGAATCTGATATTCGAGTACTCTACCAGAAGTTTGACAGGGAGGAACAAATGTCCACGGACGCAGTGGACTGTATGGTGGATTGTTTGGGACCCTCTGAGAATTGCATACCTGCTGCTTATTGCCACTTTTCTGCAATAGACATTGGTGCACTGCTCAACTGGACAATGACAGTATCCAGCGGGCTCAATCCCGAGATCCCATGATCAAATCAGCTTTAGAAGCCCTCTATGCAGGGAAAGATGTGCCCAAATTATGCCCCACTGATTTGAGAACTGCATTGTTATACAAGGAAGGTCCTAAGTTGAAACTGATCAATAGACTTTTATACAGAGAAACAGTAGACAGAGGGGGACAAATAGACAAACAACAACTAGTGCTGCCCGCTGCCTTTCAAGACTCAGTACTGAGGTCCTTACACAACCACATGGGGCACCTTGGTATAGACAGAACACTTGACTTGGTGAGATCCAGATTCTATTGGCCTAAGATGGGGGCTGATGTTGAACAACACATTTGAACTTGTAGTTGCTGTTTACAGAGGAAAGCTCTGCCCAAGGGGGCTGCCCCCTTTGTTAACATCACCACCAGTGCCTCCATGGAGCTGGTCTGTATTGATTTCCTGAGTTTGGGGTCAGATCAAAGAAATATTACAGTAGTAATGTGCTGGTGGTCACGGACCATTTTACGAGATATGCCCAAGCTTTCCCCACCAAGGACCAGAAGGCATCCACTGTGGCAAAAGTACTTGTAGAAAACTTTTTTGTTCACTATGAGGCTCCACAAAGAATCCATTCTGATCAAGGGAGAGACTTTGAGAGTCATCTGATCAAAGAGATGCTTTCTCTGTGGGGAGTGCGAAAGTCCAGAACCACCCCTTACCACCCCCAGAGGGACCCGCAGCCTGAACATTTCAACCGCACTTTGCTAGATATGCTAGGCACCCTCCACCTAAAAGACAAGCCTAGATGGAGCCAACAAATTAGCACCCTGATAGATGCCTACAACTGCACCAAAAGTGATGCCACTGGGTTCTCCCCCTACCGCCTGATGTTTGGAAGAGAAGCTCGACTGCCGGTAGATGTATGTTTTGGAGTTTCTCCTGATGGGATTCGAGCTGACAACTATTTACAGTGTGTGCAAAAGTTAAAGGCCCAGCTAAATCATGCATACCAACTGGCTCAAACCATGGCTGCCAAAAGAAATCTGGCCAACAAAGAAAGGTATGATAAAAAGGTGAAAGCACTGGAACTCCAGGAGGGAGATTGAGTATTGCTAATAAATATGGGACTGCATGGCAAACATAAGATTGTTGACAGATGGCACCATCTCCCTCACATTGTAGTGGGCAAACTAGCTGATCTGCCTGTGTACAAAGTAAGGCCTGAGAATAATTCAAAAGATGTGAAAACAATATATAGAAATCATTTACTGCCCATTGGACAAATCTTGATTGAGTCTGAGCTCCCAGAAAATGCCCCCTCTGGACCAGTGACTAGAGCTGCTGCTAAGCAAAAATCAAGAAAGCCTGCACCTACAGAAGCTGAGTTAAAGTGTTCCCCTCCACAAGTCCCAGTTGAACAAGACTGTCAGTCCATGTCAGAGGAAAGTGAGTGTGGCTTTGAATACTACCCTTCTTACAAACTAAGTCAATTGTTTCAAGGCAATCCCATAGTCAATCTTGGAGATGAAGCTGGGCCTTCTGGACTGTCTAAGCCCCCAGCTTTGTCCCTGGAGCCAATGCTCCCAGAAAGTGAAGTGTGAAGCATGAAGTCAGATGATATGGAATCATTGTGTATGGTTGAACTGCTTGAGTTTTCAGAAGAGGAAAATGATGGACTGGGACAAACTGGTGATATACCAGAACAAGAAGAGTGTGTTGAGTGCCCTGATAATTCACTGTCAGTGTCAGAAAACTCCCCATGTGAGCCAAGTGCTGTGGACTCAGAGATTGTAACTCCTGGAGCTGAAAGTGCCGCAAGTTCTAGCCTCTCTACCCCAATGAAGACTCCCCTGACAAGTGAGGACAATGCAGTTGAGGCTCAGGGTGCAGAGACTGTAACAGTTCCCCCTAGAAAGACTGGTCAAGCTGCAAAGCCTGTGGTGCACCTCAGTTATGATTCCCCTGGGAGGCCTGTGGACTTGCCTCTCGGTGTTGTCCATAAAGGAGTGTATGTGTCCCCAAGCTCCTTGCCCAAACTGAACATCAGTGCTAACTCCAAGTTACTTGTGTTGCCCTCTAGGTATGGTGCCCCTGCCCCATCCAGCCCCAAGGTAGCTGATAGGGAAGGGCCCCCTCTCTTCAGGTTTCATGTACAGGAGGTAATAACCTGAGTTATGATACAATGTGTGTATAATACTGTGTAAAAAGTTATGTACTGAAAAGTTTCAGAAATGTGTTTCTGGTAAGGTGATATGTTGACTGATGATTACATATATAAACCTAATGTGATACTGATGTAAATGTATCTGGTTGTATTGAAACTTATGGGGGTACTTACTTGACGCAGACGCCAAGTTTTCCAGGCCAGGAAGGGTGTAACCCCCCTGAAAATGGGGGTTCCCAAAAGTCTTCCAGGAGCTTGCCTGAATGCTCCAAGTCTGGGCAGTGTTCGGCGTCTGAGCTGTTTAAATGTGGTTCCAAGTGAGTGCTATTTGAGCCTCCACGTACTGTCTCTTTAAGAGCTGTCTGCTTGCAGATTTAATTAGTTTATATGGGGGAACTGTGTATTTAATGCTCGAATTCCACCCGGGCTGCTGTCAATTCGCTCCATTTCTGCCGTTGCTACATGTGCAGAGGGAGCCTTGTTGAAAGATATAACTGTTTGCCAGAAATCATTTAGAGTGACTGAGAAAATGTAGTTTGTCTAACCTGTCTTCATTTCAGCACGAACTGTTTCAGTATAACGCTTTCATTTTGGTCCTGAATAGCTGACTTGGACCAATCAGGATGATAGGGAGACCCTCAAATGGAGCCTGTGGATGAATCAGAACTTGGACTTTCAATTTTGAGCCAGCCACAAGGGGATTGTATGGGCAGTGACTCTGGGAAATGTAGTTTTAACCTTGGCACCTTTTTCCACCAACAGAGGGAGTCTTATTGTGAGTGACAGCCGAACCAGCCAACAAAATGATGTGGAGCTAAAGGAAATGCCCTGCTCTGTGACTGGAAAGATTAGAGCAGTTGTGACTGTGAAGAGAGAAGGAGCTCTGTGCTTCTGTGGTGTATAGTTTCACGCAGGAAGCGCATGTGAGGCCCTGAGTTTCGTTCTGCAGCCTTTGTGAGTGCCAGTTTGGACTGAATCTGAGTTTTGAGGAGAAAGAAGCACTAGAAGTGTGGAAACCAGGCTCGCCCTGTAGAAGATTGAAGAAATTGCTGAATCGCGCTCGGTCTGTCAGGAACTGAAGCTGCTGTGTGTGCTCCCAGGTATTTTGCAGTAATTGCGATTGGGATTGAGGAGCAGTCTGCCTGGTATAGTACTTTCCTTTTATATATGAATGTGCGTAGTGCTTGTGGGGAATCACTATTTCCAATCCCCAGTGCTGTGTGCTGTGTGTTGAAGCTGGAAGCAAACCCCAGCTTGTCTCAGACTAAATCCGTTTGCTATTAACTGCAGTGGGGTCCAGTCACAAGGACTTTGTCTCCATGCCTTGTTGTTCTGGCAATCCAGAAGAACATCCACCATCTGGTTTTCAGCTTGGGTATTGTGAGTACAAGTCAGGGTATTCCCCTGCAGCCTGTTTTCAATCACAAGTGTGTCATCTAATTCTTGTTGTTTCACTGCTTCATGGACTGAGCCATCCAGCTCCGGATTACAATTGGGCTGTGACCAAGCTAGTCTAACCACTACAAACCCTGACCTCTGGGTGGAGGCACCCGCCACAGGACCTAGGCCCTTCAACCTGTCCATAGTCAAACAGGCAGGGGTAGTAGCCCTTGGGATAGCGCCACCTAGGGGTTACATCTTGGAGGCACCACTGGGATTAGCATCCTCTAGTGGCCACATTTACGAATTACTGTTAAAAATAAATGGTTACCCCAACAGAAGTGACTGTACACCAGTTGGTGGGGTGGTGTACTGGGCAGGAGATCGACCCCCAAAATGCTATACTTATCTTGGACATCCCACTGGGTACCAGTACAGACACTATAGAAGGAGTACTTTCCAAGGTGGAAGGTTTACAAAACCATGTGGTGGCGGGTCGACATGCTAATCTGCTCACCCACACTTTCATGGCCCTAGTAGAGTGTAAGGACCCCATAGATAGCTCCAAAGTGCCACAGACTGTTACCCCAGAGTGTGTCATCTAATTCTTGTTGTTTCACTGCTTCATGGACTGAGCCATCCAGCTCCGGATTACAATTGGGTGTTGTGCATATATTTTCTTCTACAGGGTCCTATCCATCTGTACCTGCCAGCCAACCCCTGGTAACGGACCTGGCTAGCCCCAAACTGGGTACCCAGAGTGTGACTTTTCAGCTCCTGTATGTGCACAGTACTATGATTTAATGCCACCAATTCACCTGATTCCCCCCTCCCGTGTTACTGCCCCTAAATAAATCAGATTTGTTGTTGTTATGCTATATACTGTCTGTGGTGTTGGTACTTATGGAAACAGTATTGTGTTTTGCTGTGTATGTTGTTTAACCTTATTTTACAGGGGTTCCTCAGGGCGTGCTGCAGAATCAGTCTCGGGGGAAGTGAGTATCTATGTGAGTGAACAGTGTGTATATGTGGGGTATGGGGCTGTAACTCTGGTGTGCTGTGAGCCACTAGAGGGAACAAAAGGGTGTTTCAGTGTCCCAGGGGGCTGTGACCAAGCTAGTCTAACCACTACAAACCCTGACCTCTGGGTGGAGGCACCCGCCATCGGACCTAGGCCCCTCAACCTGTCCATGGTCAAACAGGCAGGGGTAGAAGCCCTCGGGATAGTGCCACCTAGGGGTTACATGTATACTCACTATTTTCTCCAATAATTTGGATAGGGTGGGGAGTAAGGAGATTGGCCTATAGTTGCTCATGTCACAGGGGTCTACAGACTTGAAGAGAGGGATTATGTGGGCGGTTTTCCAGAGAGGAAAATAATGCCTTGTGAAAGGGAGAGGTTAAAGAGATGCGTGATAGGCACTGCCAGTACACAGTAACTCAGCTTCAAGAAGAAGGTGTCTAAGAGGTCAACCCCAACACTCTTCCTCGTGTCCAGATGTAGGAGAAGATCCTCAACTTCCTTTAGAGTGATAAACTGGAGGAGAACACCATGCTTGTGACTGGAGCTGATGCGTCCAGTAAGCTGAGTTGTGAGTGGAGGGTATTGGCAGGCGAGGTATCGAATGCAAGTCCTGCAGTTGTGAAATGGTCATTAAAAGAGTTGAGGATGGAGGATTTGTCAGACACCACAGAAACACCAGTAGTGTTATATCCTTAATAGTTTTCCAGAACTTGGCTGAGGAATTGATGGAAGAGTCCAATTCTTTACAGAAATAACTAGCCTTGGCCTCTCTAACCAACCTAGTACAATGGTTTCTAGCTTTTCTAAACAAGGCCCAATCCACAGGGAGTTTTGTTCTCCAAGCTTTTGTCCAAAGCCAGTCTCTGTGCAGTAGAGAGGCCTTTAACTGTGCCATAAACCATGGGCATGATTTTTTCTTAGAGCGTATTTTGACCAGGGGCGCATGCCCTTCCAGTGCCCCTAGCACAGTCTCCTGAAAGATATCGTAAGCCGTAAACACTGAGTTTGTCAGGTAGAAGTCCTGCTATCTCAAGGAGTCATGCAGGTCAGAGAGAAATGCACCAATATCCAGGTTATGCTGTTTCCTCCTGAGAGAGAGAGAGAGAGAATGTGGAAGAGGATGGTACTTTGGGGATGGATCTTACACACGCTATGAAGCAGTGGTCACTAAGGTCAGAGAAAAACACTCTGACATGAGAAAACAGATATGGTTTGTTTACTAGAATAAGATCTAGTAGGAAGCTATTGTTTGGGTCTTTCTTATTAGGACGCGTTGCCTCCGAGATGAGTTGTGAAAGTCCAAAGGAGTCACAGAGTTTTGAGAGGTAAGGAGACACTGGACGACCAGTCCAAATTAAGGTCTCTTAATATAATAATCTCTGACTGCAAGGATCCCACCAAATTAGTTAGATGATCTAACAACTGTAGACACACAGAAAGTGGCCTATAGCATCCTAGGATGCAGAATGAGATAGAAGAGGAGAGCTTGACTATGAGGGTTAGGCTTTCAAATTCTTTGGGAATTGAGGTTGACTCTATGACAGAGGTGGAAATTTTATCCTTGACATAGATGGCAACTCCTCCTTCTCTGGAAGGCCTATTGGTTCTGAATAAGGAATATGATGGCATGTTCACCTCCCGATCTGGGCAGTGCATCGATGTCCTGTATGAGGTACAGGGTGTCACGGGCAGCCTATATGAGTGCAGGCCTGTCATGGACTGGATCTGTGTTTATGTGTCAGAGCATGCAGTGTTGTGTCATAAGGCAACACATTGGTAGGGCAAAGGCAGGTATTGCAATGGCCCCCTGCATAATGCTGTGACCTCCCAACCCCATGCATACACCTGTACAGCATAGCTGTTCAGGGACCTGGATGTCCAGGAATGACCATGGTAAACAGTTCAGGTCATCCTATGTCCCCTAGCAGCTCATGCTGCTGTGAATGAAATGTATGTAATATGTGTACAATGAACTTTCAAACTTTATAGATGCATGCCTGTGCTAGGTTGGACACCACAGTGTATATTATGTCCCTACCGTTGTAGCAGTAGAAGTGCTCCCTAACTGTTTCCTAACTGTGTCCCTGATACAGAGTGTGTCACACAGTAGCCAATATCTATGCATGTCAGTGATATGCAGTACACCCACCTGTAGCTGCTGATATAGTCTCTTAGCTTGCCTGGTCAGTGTGCAGTTCCAGGTCTGTGAACTGCAGTTCCACTGTGCTGTGTAGGTGGTGCACATGTTTCCTTAAATAGCCCCAGTGCAGCGGCCTGGTGTTGCTGAGGGTTGAGGCGCTGGATGCCACACCTTGAGCCACACTGGCGAACCGGGTTCAGGAGTGAGCCAGGGCCATCGGGGGTCAACGAGGAAGGAGAAGATTGAGTGTCCAGAGGACTACTCTCTTCTCCTGGGGTGGAAACCAGGGGACACCATGCTCCGTGGTGGCCCCCAGTGGAAGGTGGGAGCATTTCATCCAGTAGCATGCTATGGATAGGGGTTGAGCGTGGCAGGCATCTACGGGGGTAGCCTACATGCCAGCACCATTGCACATCATGCTCAGGGGGGAAAAAACAGCAGGAAAAAGCCTCCTACGCCATCAGTGAGATGACGGTGGCCCCGGGGGAGTTCGCCCATATCCCAAATGCCGGCCCATCGCACGCAGGATCCTCTTCCACCTCCGACCCGACAACAACAGGTAGGCACTTCACACTTAAGGAGCCAGCCACCGAGGGAGGGCGGAATCAGCCCCGGAGATGGTACCGGGGGACGAGCCTGCCTGGGGCTGTTCGGGGGAGGGGCTCAGGGGAGAAGTGAGGGTTCAGGCTGGGAGTAGGGTGGACTCCAAGTGGGCACTCCTGAAGGAAGCCCGGGGATGTAGGTGAAGAAACAAAGTTAAAAAAAAAAAATAGCCCCAGTGCAATTAGCCATGCTAATGTATGCAGAAGGTTCAGGAATGAAATGCAAAGTGGCCCCATTGCCCACTAACTGCTTAAGTAGGTGTTTGAATATTGGGCATTTGTGCCATGTGCTTCATGGTTTTTCACCTCTGCAATGGGCCCAACCTGTACAAACCAGCAGCACTGCTCTGGAAGGATCATGTGCATGCTGACGATAAAAGGACCCTTCGATGCCTCTGAGCAAGTCTGTACATTGCACAGCCCATGTGTAGGTCACGCATGTGCGATGTCACCATGAGCATGCTGACGATAAAAGGACCCTTCAATGCCTCTGAGCAAGTCTGTACATTGCACAGCCCATGTGTAGGTCACGCATGTGCGATGTCACCATGTGCATGCTGACGATAAAAGGACTCTTCGATGCCTCTGAGCAAGTCTGTACATTGCACAGCCCATGTGTAGGTCACGCATGTGCGATGTCACCATGTGCATGCTGACGATAAAAGGACCCTTCGATGCCTCTGAGCAAGTCTGTACATTGCACGGCCCATGTGTAGGTCACGATAGCGGCGTCACCATGTGCATGCTGACGATAAAAGGACCCTTCGATGCCTCTGAGCAAGTCTGTACATTGCACAGCCCATGTGTAGGTCACGCATGTGCGATGTCACCATGAGCATGCTGACGATAAAAGGACCCTTCGATGCCTCTGAGCAAGTCTGTACATTGCACAGCCCATGTGTAGGTCACGCATGTGCGATGTCACCATGTGCATGCTGCACCACACGTGTATAACTACAAAAATGGTTATTGCACAATGCAGTCAATGTATAACACTGCACAAATGGCATGTCCTCTTGAACAAGGAAACAACATGCTTCACAGGCACTGAATTTGGGAAGTTGCTGTACCATGGTATCCAGAAAATCACGTCCTGTCCTGCAACATGTCCACCGCTGGATGGAGATGGAATTACCCAACATTGTGTAACTTGTCCTGGAGTGGGAGAACCAGCTCCTGGGGGATGAAGTGGGGGCTGATAGGCCACACCGTGAGGTCTGGGAGTTGGTGTGTCAGTGCCTCATGAAGTGGACAGGGGTGAACCACACAGGGCCTAGCAATAGGCAGCAGAGCAGGCAGCTACAGCATTAGGCGAAGCTCTTCTTCGCTCAACCTTTAATCAAACTTGACAGCAGGTCACAAACTCTTTAACACTCACTGACACCGACTGGTTTTTAGTCTTTTAGCAACTGCGATCCACTGCTTGACTGAACACTTTACTGAACTGTCTTAGTCGTATCTGCCATCTCTGAGATGGGAGACACAATAAGCATTCCCTTCCCGCTCAGTGCTACTAGGGCTAGTCCTTGCAGTGCCACAGCAATGTACCACTTAATTGGCCAGTGGCTACTTTGGCCAATGGCTGTTTAAAATGATACTCAGGGGTGGGAGTGGGGCCGGGGTGGCCAGCCAGGAAGCCGCTGGCATGCTGCTGTTGGGACGCCCATGGCTGCTGCTTTCTGAAATTTCAGGTTTCTGTTTCAGCAGTGTGAAACTTGATTCAGACCATTAATTCCAAACACTGCCAAACCCAAATGGCCTGAACTTGTGACCTGACCTGATGCCCAGCCTTACTGCACACCAGCTCAGGGTCTGTACTGTGGGCACTGTGGGGCATCCTGGTGGTAAACAACTGGTTTGTGGGGTAGTGCATGAAGGCCCTTGCGCACATGTGCATTGGTGCTGTGGGCGCCTGCATGCACTGCTCGATGGCACAGTGTCCCCAGACCATGATGCCCTTGTGTGTCTACCATCTGACGGCCATATAGGCATCTGACAGGGGGACATGCTCCCTGTGAGCTGCAAGACCCTGCTGTCAGGCACAGTCCCCATCCCACACAGGGCACCTAACTCCACAATGTGATGCTTCAGGGGACTGGCCACCCTTTCCCCTGGGGCCAACCCTCCAGCAGGTTTGCTAGCCTGCATGGGTGCAGTCTATGTGGTGCACGTGTCCCTATGGTCATCTCAGTGCCAGGTGTGGGCCCATATCCACAGTAGGAAGGAACACCTGCACCATGCCCTATGTGGTATGGTCATCAGGTACTGGCCTCACCATCATTGGGTCCTCCCAGGCCACTGACAGGCATATTACTGGCCACACACACCTACTTGTGGCCTGACCGGGTGCTGTGGCTGCCACACCTCTCCTCTTGCCAACCCCGAATGTGTAACATTGTGTATCACACTGTGGTCATGTTGCCTAACTTGTGGGACATCTCGTCTGATTACAAAGATACAAGCTCTGGATACTGTGTAAATGTTTGTTTCATGCTTACAGGGTTGTCTGTTTCTTGCATTAACATATGTGTAGTTTGTGTCTTTGAGCCTTATACTGACAGTGTCCCCTGTGAGAGGGTGCTTAGTTCATGTGACAAGGAGGACTTTCCCAGAGTGATGGGAGGCAGTGTTCCTCATCATGTGGAACAGTTGGCAGGTATGGTGGTGGCTCAGGGTGGCATCCCACCTGCGCCATGGTTTGACCTACCATTTTTGTGGCACTGTGGTATGCATTCAGTACCCTGTTACAACCCACTTCCCTACAGTGGCATGTGCCTTGCTCTGCCACGTCATTTTAGTCCACTCCCCCCCCATCATCCATTACTGTGTCACCCTGAGTGTCTCTGTGTCACCTACCACACCAGATCATGGTGTCCCTGTCTGATCTGCCCAGGAACACAGGTGCAGCTTGCCAGCCAGCTATACTGTGGCTGCTTTCTGGCAGCCAGCATGTTGAGAAAATTGCATCCATCTGTCTCATACATGTGTTGACACCATCTTGCTGCTCCAGTGTAAACGTGTCTGACCTGGGCGGATGTGCCATTACTTGTTGACTTCCATGCCTGTGTACCCCCACACTGCACACTTCTCCTGGGCTGTTCTGCCACAGGGTGGACAGGAGGGGTTTTTGGCAGACCTGCTCATACCTCCCAGCTCCACAGCTTTGTGCAGTCCTGCCTGGTGTGTCACAGTGCTCATTCTACGCCACAGATTGTGGCCCCATACACATCATACACAGCTGCCCTGTCCATGGCTGAGCACAGCGTCCTTGGCCCTCTGTCCATTGTAACACCTGACAAGCCAGCCCATGCTCCCTGTGCGGCATTCCTTTGCATGAATGATGGTTGCACATGTCCACCTGTCTGGGTTGTGTGGGGTGTCTATACTCAATGGGGCAGCTGAGCCACCCATGTTCCCCTTGTTCCATGCTGATGGCGGTGCTGGGTGTGTGTGCTCATGGCTATGTGTGCTAGCATAACCTACATGGTCCACCGTATCTGCACAGTTCACTTACTACCTCTTCTTCCTCCCCATAGGTGACCATGGCATGGTGGCAGAGGCATGGCAGCCAGAGGCTCTCCGATGTTTGGTACGGCAGCAATACCTCATACTTAGGAGGCTGAAAGGCCTGGAGAAGAACTCATCCCAGGTGGTTGAGGTCCTCAGCCAAATTGCCCGCAACACCCATCTGCCACCCTTACCTGCACCCTAGCCATCCCTCCATCACCAGTTTGCTCACCCCACTCCCGCCTTCCCCTTTTGCCACTCATTGTGTTTTTTTTTTTTTTTACTCAGCTTTTCTTATTCCTATTGTTGTTTCTATTGTCAGTTTTATTGGCTGTTATTCAGTAATATATCCGTTCATTCAGATGCTTATGTGTCCTGCATCTGTTGTTTTCCTGTGCTACCAGTGCACTTTTTGTTTGCTGAGGTGCCCTCCCTGCCCATCTACAACTACCCCAATGAAGTACATACATCTCTGTCCTCTACCATGGACCCTACATTGGTGGCCCTGCTGGAGTCTGTGGAGGTTCCCCAACCAGTACAGGGTTCCACATCTGGCAGGTGTGTTACCTTGTTAGCTGTTATGTTCTGTCCCACAAGTGTCATCCTGCAGATCACTTGTTCATGACAACCCACATTATAGCTGTTCCTGTCCATTGCCATCGGACGGCACATGTCGTTCTGATCACTTCCCTCCTGTGTTGGTAGCTATGGTTACCTCTGTATCAGTCACATCTGTTGTTGTGCCCACGTGGGCATCACTGCCTTCTGTCCCCTGTGTCCCCATGCTGTCTACAATTTTATGTAGAGTCACATGCTCCACATCGAGGTTCCCTGTTTCCCTCCCTTGGACACTGGGCTGCCGTGGCAGTCTGCACTGCCAACGTGTTATATTCACTGCTGCACATTGTTTGCATTGCACTGTGGCCTGTGCCTTGTGTGCCTGCCTTAGTGCCCTATATTCAATGGTTTTAGCGCCGGTGTTATGCTTTTGAATACTGCGCACTATAGGCTTTGCACAAGCGCTATCTACTGCGCAAACCTTTGAATATCTGGCTCCAGATGAATTAATCACCAGTGAACATCATCTTCATACAAAGAACCTCGTCAATTTTGCCACCAAACTTCTACCCCAAATGTTTTCACTGGCCCCCGCTAACTGTATCAAGGAAAAGCAGTGCAGCACTAAAGAAAACAGCAATATCTCTTTTCAAAATATTTTGTTTAGTTTTGTTCATTTTCTCTAGAAAGTAACACAGATTTTATATTATCAAACTTGCCAGATCATAAAAGGCTTACAAATGCAGTCACAATAGTTGTCAATACGCACAGAGTTGTGTATCTTGGAAAAGCACACTGTCATCAGTGCTAATCAGGTGGCATACTTCCTGCTTCTGCCACTTAAACCTGCAGCAGATCCTGAAATCCTGGCATGATGATGTCACGCTCATCTACATTCGTGTGACTTCACACAGACAGAAACCTTGGAGCACTGGTGAGATAAAAAGATTCCATTTCACAGAATCCTGGGATTCAAAAAACAGGGGTGCTTCATTAATAAAAGTGTAATATTCTAGCAGTTTAATGTCTATTCACAATGGGCTATATGCACAAAAGTGAAGGTTTTACATGCAATTTATACATAATGAGCCCACACAGCTCTGCACCCATGGACATGCACACACTGGCCAGCATTTACCATTGTCGGACACCTGCCTGTGGCTCCTCACCCCTAGTGTGCAGGATCATGGTGGGTGGATGGGGAAGAGTGGAGGACAAATGCAGGCATCCAATCAGATGCCCATCCTGGGTCCCATAGTGGATTCCCTGCTGCATGGGAGCAGGGGTCTTGGGAACTCGTGGGTCCTGGATAAGGTGCAGTATGGGTGAGTGCATGAAGGGGTACTTCCATGGCCAGTAAAACCTCCATATTTCCCCTATTGGAGGTCTAGGCTGAATGGGTACCCAGTCAAGTGAGCACTACCAGAATAGCGCTGCAATTCACAGCGCTAGTCTAGTAAGCGCTCACATGGACAGCTAGTGGGGATTTACAGCACTTGCTGTAAGCACTCCCCTGGTCACTGTCCATGGTGCTAAGGGAAAAGAACAGCACCAGAATCCAGGAGGCTGCTCCTGTGGTGTAGAGGGCTGGGGTATCAAACAGCTCAGCTAGCGCTAGTGAAGACCATGGTTCTAATCCTGATCTCACAAACTTTTTTATGCACTCCAGACTTAGGATATTTTACATGGGGCCATGGAAACAGTATTCCATGGCCCCATGATTTTTAATGTTCCCTGGGATCTGCTCCCCCTCGGAGTTGGAATCCTAAAGTAGGGGGGTACAGGGGGCAGATCCTCCTGTGTCAGAGCCTTCCACAAAAGAAAAACTGGTGCCTTTTTTCCTGCGCGTTCCTAGCCAAAGTTATTCTTGTCTGCACTCTTTGGACCTAGTGCTGGCAGAAGGTGCGCCGCAACAGTCAGCAGTAAGATTTAGTAGTAATGGGAGACAGAAAGACCACTATGTGGTGTATGAAGCTCACCAAGATGAGTATATAATTTGTAGGTAAGTGTCACTATATATACTGTGCACTGACTTTTACTCCGAGATGTCTTCACCACTGGACATTGCCACCTGAGTAGATAAGACAGCCGAATATCACCTAATCACTGCTTTGGAAACATACACTCACATTGAATGCTCCAATGTAACTTGGGTCCTAGGGGTGATTGGCATGCCCCTGTGGGGCTTCCTTTAGATCTTGCCCCTTGCATTGCAGCCTGAGGGCAATGCTATGGATTAGCAATGGCTGGCTTCGCTGCTAGGGGCATGCATTTGTAGTTACAGCAGGGTACCAACTGCCGTAACCTGTGACCCCATGCCCTGCACTCTGTGCCTTAGTGTGTGGTGCAGTATGGGCACATCCCTGTCCCACCCATGGCACATTGTGGCATGATCAGCCTGGGGACTATGTGTATAAAGGGCTTGCACACCTGTCATGAATGCTGACGGGGGTCCACTGGACATCTGCTGCACGGCACTCAGCCTTAGGATTGCTTAAATGCCTTGGATATGTGGTGTGTAGGCAACCAGCTCTTTTGTGCATAGGCCCTAATCTAACTACCAACATTCATTATTTCAACAAACTGATAAACTTTAAAACCCTAATTTTATTTTGGGTCCCAGGAGGTCAGCCCATCAGAGGCACAAGGTCAACCTGCTGCTTTGTGATAAAAACCTGCATTCATTATATCTCTCACATTTACACCTAATATCAGAATTAAAAAATCAATGTACTGTAGCAGAAAATACCCCTCCCCTCGAGCAAGCAGCTCGAGACTGGGTACTCACATGCTGGGACTGCTGTCCCTGCCAAGCTTGTGATGCTTTTATTCAAAATGAGCTGGTGGTTAGTGGCAAGAGCTCGGGGTTCGAGAACTGGAACCAAGTGCTTTTGAAGGAGGGAACGACCATTTTGGGGGAAGATCGTACTGGTGTAGAGAGGAGGAGGACGCTATAAACCAGAGAGGGAGAGAATAAGGGCTTACCTGAGGGTGGAAGCCTTTGCTTGGTTGTCTGGACACCTTGGATCCTGCTCCACCAGAGAAGAAGTCTGCTGTGCTCCTGCTCTTCAGCCCTCCATTATTCAGTCGAGTCCAGCGGTCCCCTAGTAAAATTCTGACCCCGGTGCCATGGTGTGGGCTCTGTATGGCCCCTTTTCTTATTTTATTGCTCCCTCACCAGTTTCTTTTCGGCCCCTCCTCAACAGCAGAGAAGACTCGAGTCACAATTCAGGAAGACTGTCAGCCCTCCCAAGGCCCCCTGCCATCCTCCACTCCACTGCACCTGTTCTTCTCCCATCAGTCCCTCCCTCTGCCACCAAGTACCTCCCTCTTCCTATATCAGTTTCACCCCGGGCTGGGGTGGTGAGTCAGCAGCTGCATGAAAGAAGAGTGCTGTCCGCCTAAATTAATTAAATAAAAAAAAAAATGTAATTTGTTTGGCACTCAGAGCACCACCAAGGGATAGGGCAAGGGAGGGCCAGCTTAAAAATGTAATTATCCTGGGTGTGGCGACGCCCATGGGGAGGGGCCTGCCATAGAGGCCCATAGGGGATTTCTTTAAATATTCATGGAGAGGCGGAACAGAGGCGGGCGGCCCCGATAATTGACAGTAGGCCTTGAGCAGGCCTACAGGATTTAAAAGGGCAATCTAGGCCCACAGGTTCCTCAGGCCTAGTAAAGGCCAACATATAAAGGGGCCCAGGTGAGATAGGCCCACTTCTGTAAATAAAGGGCCTTTTTCCCTGAATGTTTATTGAAAGGGGCAAATAGGCCCAGCGGAATCAAGAGGCTACAGCCAGTTATGGGCCCATTAGTCATTTCAAGCCTCAGGTGTTATTGGGCCTAGTCAAAGGGAAGGCCCTCAGTCACTTAAAAAGGGCAACACAAGGTCCAGGACCCGTAGCTAGCCATCTAGGCACACAGGTGTTTTAGGGGTACAGCAGCATAATAAATCCAAGATGCTACAGGAGCCTAGCTAGCCATTCAGGTCCACGAGCGTTAAAAGGGCCTGTTCAGACATTTGAGTTTGCAGCATTTCGAAGGAGCTTATTACCAACTGCAGTGTATCCACAGTAACAGGAGAACCTGATTTAGCTAAAGGGGCCCCTTGGTAGTTAGGTCCACTGAAAGCCAGGGTTCACTGAGACTAGTAAAGTGCCTGTTTATTTACTGTGGTCTGGACATTGAGACTGTGCAGCTGACCACTACAGTAGGAACTGTGACATTTATTTACTTGCTATCCATCTTACGAACAGTATAAGTGCTGGAACTATCTTTGCATTGGTGCTGGTAAAGTATCCAATTCAGTCTTCAGTAATCTTCAGAGTCACTTCACCAGTGTGCATCCCTATCAGTCTTCATCAGTCCTTCGGGAATCATCTTCCAGGGTATCCCAGGAGCAGCCAACAGCAACTACATGAAGAACCATGCTGTAGTTGACTCAGTTGCAATGTCATGTTTATTGTTTTCCTCTGACAATTCCCCAAGTATGGCTTGGCCCAGTGCAGAATCTGCCACCCGTTTCTTTATTTTGTTGTCTGTATCAGAGTACCATCCGGATCTCCTGTTGCAGTTCTCTGAGTGATGCTCCGTTGTTATCCTATGTGGGTCCTTGGCTCGTCCGGCCTTGTAGGCCCAAACTTTGTCGCACTTCCACAAACGGTTTGTTGTTTTACGTGTGCCCTTGGCTCGTCCGACCTTGGAGCCCAGAACACTGTCGTTCTCCTATGTCCAGAGACTTCCTTATCCGAACTTCTTTTTCCCATAAGTCTTCTTTATCTTCTTCATCTGGCAGTCCAGAAGCAGCCTGTGGCAGGGTGATCTTCTTCATCTTCTTCATCCAGCAGTCCAGAAGCAGGCTGTGGCAGGGTGATCTTCTTCATCATCTTCATCTGGCAGTCTAGAAGTGGGCTGTGGCAGGGTGATCTTCTTCATCATCTTCATCTGGCAGTCTAGAAGTGGGCTGTGGTAGGGTGATCTGCAGTGAATCCTTCACCGGGTAGTCCAGAAGTGGGCTGTGGCTGAGTGGTTTGCATCGTTTCCTTCTCCGGGCAGTCCAGAAGCGGACTGCAGCTGGATTTGTGTATTTCAAATTCCAGCGGCCAACCAGCGGGTTCATAGCCGAGGAAGTTTTGCAATTGTCCTTCAATTCCAGAGGCCCACCAGCGGGTTTTTAGCCAAGGAATCTTGTTCAGTTGTTCTTGTTCTGGCAACCCAGGAGAGGTGGGTGCAGCCGATGGACCTATGGCCTGTCGAAATACCTCTCAGTTCCCTTGGTCTCCCCTAGGCTGGGCCATGAGGAGCCAGTGTTGGGCTCATAGTATTTTCCCCATCTATCCTCTTTATTTCTTCTTCATCACCCCCTCATCTGTGTGCTTGAAGACCTTCACTGGAAGTGAACTCAAAGTGTATAAATTTCACATATTTACTATAGTCTTAGTTACAGAAAGAGTTCCCGGAACCAGTAGTCAACCAGCCATGCTCATGTTGAGAATTACAGTACTTTCTTTTAGAGTTACAGTACTTTTTAGAGTTACGGTGCTTTTTAGAGTTACAGTGCTTTTTAGAGTTTATAGTACTTTTCAGAGTTTGAGTAAATAATTTTATTACTGTTCCTAGATCCTAATACCTTGCCTGGCATTGCGTTCCCCGTAGAGTATAAGTTCCCCCTTCCCTTATGTTTGTTACTGCTCTACAAACATTCAGTAAACTATTATTGAATCTGACTCTTATCTTGTCCATCTCTTTTCTGATGATCACCCAGTGGTACCCATGTAGGGGAACAGAGCCACCCCCTTTATTTAGTCTCTCCCTCTCTCTCTCTCTCTAAACTTACCAGTTGCCGGTACTAACAGGCCTACATTTAATTAGGGGTCAGTAACCTGGTTGTTGGGCTGAACAACCCAACAAGGCCCCTGCCCTCCCTCCTTAGTTACTGGCTTTCGAATTCCGAGCAGGGCAAGTTACAAATTTGGTGATAGTGTTGGGATACCATTGGGCTCACCAGTAAGAGGCTTAGAGTCAGTAGTGTGGTATGGATGGTGGCAGGGAAGGAACATCTCCCCAGACAGATGGGGGCCGCATGTACCAACCCATCTTCTTACCCAAGCCATATACTGGGGGAGGAGAAAGAGTGGTCAGATTGGGTGGAATAATATGAGATGCAGTGAGAGTCAAGGGCTGGGACAATGGAGCCAAGTTCCAGTTCATGACTCTACTTTTAAAAGGGCAGGCTAGAGAAATTTAAAAGGGACTTGCGCTCACCAACCACACTTACTATGAACGCCTGAAAACAGCCATAAAAAAATATCTAAAGCCTCCAATGTTAGAAGACTGGTATCAAGCAAATTTTCTGGATTGGTAAAGGCAAGAAAAGGAAACCTTGCAAGAGTTTGGTAATTCCCTGCAAAAGCTAGTCAACCAGGCATACCTGGGAGCCAACTTGGCAATTCAAGATATGCTGGCAAAAGACCATAGGCCGATTCCAAAAGACTTTACACCTGGCACAAGGCAATTTATGCCACGCGTTAAACAAATTGCACCTTTTCAAGGCGTAACGCACATCACGATTCCAAGTCACGACTTGCACCATGCCATTGCAGGTTGCACCAAAGGTGCTCTACGCCACCCACTACACCCACAACCCACAACAGCATAGTGCAAGGGTGGGTTATGGCAACAACTATGCCCTATTCCGAAAGGGCAGCTGCCATAACCCACCTATGCAATTCCAGAAGTTGCAATGGTGCAGCAGAGTTAGACCAGCAGGGAGATGGTCTAAGGGGCATCCAACCATGCCAATCAATGGATGCCCATTCCATAGTGCTGCAGCATGTATGTGACCCATCTCCCCATGCCCCCCAACACAGACATGCCCCTCCCTCAAATGACGGGGACCCCTGGGGTCCAATTCCCAATGTGCCCCCCTAATGCCTATGCCACCCGGCCAGCACCCCCCAATGCCCCCTGGTGCATGCAACATTGTTCTGGAGTGGGAAGGCTCTGGGGGGGGCTGTAGAATGCATGCCATGACTTGCAGCACCCAAGTGAGGGGTGCCATGCATTTGGCACTAGCCTGCAGCTGCCGCAGGTTGTGGGTGTAAGTGCCAGAGACCCTGCTTGTCCTGGAATACAGTGCAGGGTCCCTGGCGTAGCACCACATGGTGCAACTCGCATATGCCTGCGAGTTGTGCCGTGCCTTTTGGAATCGGGCCCCATTTTGTCAGTCACATGGGGAACTCTGAAATCTGAGTTCAACTGAGATGTGCCATATCCAAAACTCTAGAGAACACCATCAATCTGACATCCAAATTCCAGGCTATCAGGGAACTTGCATGACCCAAAAAGACAGTACCACAAATCTGCTTACACGGAGCCATGGCAGAGACACCCAAAAAGGAATGCTCAGAGAACAAAGTAGAACAGTTGGCCAGTGTTGTGGTGGATCTCATGCTAGAAATTCAGAAGTTGAGAGCCAGCTTACAAGGGTCCAAGCAGTCTGAACCACCTAATGGCACAGATTGTGACAATTGATGAAACCAATCGAAAGATGGAGGAAGACAATTTCCCAGAAGGGAGTCATCTAATAGAGACAGGAAAGAGACAGAATGCTTCTAAGCCTGTTGGAAGTGTGGGGCAGAGGGACACTTTGCCCGGGAATGCCAACAGAACTTGGGAAACTAGAGTCAGCAGGGGTAAAGGGCCGTACACCTGCTATGGATGAAGAGGTCTGAACAAACTGTACATCCAACTACAATGCAGTGGGGAGTGGAGTTTACTTACAAGGAAGGATTCAAAATAACCCTTGTGAGATATCAGTGGACTGTGGTGCTCAACTTTTGTTGATTCATAAAAATCTGTGGTAAGAAGCCACCAGGGGGAAGGAGGAACTCCTAGAGATGTACAGAGGCACAGTAAATGTCGCAAATGGACAGTCCCTGAATGTGATGGGCGTAGGTAAGGCAGACTTTAGAACTGGTAATGTCAAGACCAGCTGGGAGTTCCTGGTAGGTCAAGATGCCAGTGCTACTGCCCTGAACTAACTTCCTTTCTGAGTTTGATGTCATAATTGATCTGAAAAACCAAGTGTGCAATATTTCGGGGTGTCAGGTTCCACTAACTTTGAAATCTGAAATGAGTACCGTCAGAAGGGTAGTGACACACACACCCCTGGTAATCCCGTCAAGGTCAGAAATGTTTATTTCCAGTTATGTAGATGGAGTTACTCTGTCTTTGGAAGAAGGGGTAGTAGAACTGGAAGGAGGGTCACCTGGACCTAAGGGAATCCTCATAGGGTGGGCCTTGGTGTGCAGTAGACAATGTTAGATACCAACCCAAGTGCTGAACCTTGAACCAGAGTCAAATATAGTAGAAAAGAATTTCGTACTGGGCCAGTTCAAACCTTATAATGAAGACATGGTAGCTAGCGCTGAGACAAGTGGCACGGGGATCAGCCACAAATCCTTAGATGGGACCTGGACAGTGGAGAGCCTGATGGAGAAGTTAGGACTTCTAGCTAGGGGTCTAAAACCAGAAGAAGAGAGCAGTCTGTGAACTCCTGCAGGAACATGTGACCACCTTCAGTGTTAGGGACATGGACATTGGCCGGGCTGACTGAACTTTCCACACTATTGATACCAGAGAAGCAAGACCCATGAAAGTTGGATTAAGAAGAGTCCCAATGCATTTACAAGATGAGTTCAGTGTGACAAGCAAAAGAAGAGTGTTATCCATCCATCCATCATCCAGCCCTTGGCTACCCCAGTGGTGTTGGTATGAAAAAAAGATAGTTTTTTGTGTAGACTTCCGTAAGCTCAACGAGGTCACCATCAAGGATGCCTACCCAATCCCTCAGATTGATGACATCTTTGATATGTTGGCAAAAGCTAAATGGTTCTCCATCTTGGACCTGGCCAGTGGTTACTGGCAAGTAGAAGTCAAGCCAGAGGACAGAGAGAAGACAGCATTTGTCACCCAAAAAGGACTCTTTGAATTTAACATCATGCCTTATGGATTATGTAATGCTCCTGGGACATTCCAATATTTAATGGACCCTATTCTGGCAGACCTAAAGTGGACCACCTGTCTGGTTTATCTGGACATCATTGTTTTTGGTAGAACCACTCATGAACATGTAGCTCGTTTGGGCAAGGTACTAAACAGGCTTAAAGCCTCCAACTTAAAAAGTCAAGTCGTCCAAGTGTGACTTTCTTAGAACCAAAGTTCAGTACCTGGGACACATAATCAGCACAGAAGGTATCACCACTGACGCAGCTAAAGTGGAGACAGTGAGGAATTGGCCTAGCCCTAAAAATGTCACCGAGGTACGCAGCTTTCTGAGTCTAGCATCATATTACCAACAGTTCATCTGTAATTTCTTCAAGATTGCAGAACTGATGCACCATCTGGTTGACAAGGGAGCAAAGTCTGAATGGACTGAGACCTGTCAGCAAGCCTTCAATTCCCTTAAGGCCAGCCTCATTGCTGCCCCCATCTTGGCTTACCCTTATCCCAAAAAGACATTTTTTTTGGACACTGTCACCAGTGATCATGGCATTGGGGCGGTACTCTCACAGCGGGATGGGTATCAAGAAAGAGTGGTTGCCTATGCCAGTAAGGCCCTGTTTGCAGCAGAAAGGAAGTATGCCACCATATGGAAAGAGCTGTTTGCTATGGGGGTATTCACTAATCATTTCCGACACTATCTTCTTGGAATGAAATTTATCCCCCTTACAGACCATGGATCCTTGAGATGGCTATACAATTTCAGACACCCCAAAGGCTTACTTACCAGATGGTTGGAGCAAGTAGCCCAGTACGAATACGAAATTGTCTACCATAGTGGGCATATCCACAATAATGCCGATGCATTGTCCAGGACGCCAGATGGGAGTTCCAATTTGGAGGAGTCTATTGTCATTTCCATGAAACCTAACCCAGAAGAAGGACCCTGTGCTACCATTTCTCCTCTAGTGACCCATGTACCAACGGAAGATTTAGGTTTCAACTTGAAAGTCAAACAAAATGAAGATGCTGTCATTAAGCAAATCAAGGAAAGGAGATTGAATTCTGAACAAAAACCCCAGCTGAACACTGGAATGAGCTTGAGTTAAGAAAATTCAAAGGCGTTTGGGATTCCTTGATTGTCAGAGATGGAGTTCTGTTCAGATGGTTTGTACATGCCTCTTCAGGAAGAGAAATTGAACATGCTGTGGTCCCTCCTGACCTCATTCCTCTCATTCTAACAGCCCTACACAATAACAGATGTTCAGGACATTTGGGATGGGACAAAGTGATGGAAAAAGTCTGTGCAAGGTGCTTTTGGCCAAACCTGGCAGAGATCCGTGAAGAAGTGTTGTAAAAAATGTCTGGACTGTGTGGCCCGTAAGACTAATGGACCCAATCCTAGAGCACCCCTTGTGATGTCAAAGGTGGGGTGCCCTATGGACAAGTCGGCAACAGGCATTCTGGGACCTTTACTGGCTACCGGTCAAAAGAATCGCTTCATAATAGTGGCAGACTATTTTTCAAAATGGGCTGAAGCATTTCCCTTACCCAACCAAGAGGCCCGGACTGTAGCAGAGACCTTAGTTTCAGAAATAATCTGCCACTTTGGGGCCCCCCACTCTGTCCATACCGACCAGGGGAGGAACTTTGAATCCATCCTGTTCAGGGAATTATGCTCATTATTAGACATAAATAAGACCCAGACCATTCCCTATCACCCCCAGCTGGATGGCTTAGTGGAGGGACTAAATCGGACATTGTTAGAGATGTTGTCCATGTTCATAAATGCCAGTCAAAACAATTGGGATGCCCTTCTCCCTTATATAATGATGGCCTACTGTAGCAGTGTGCAGTCCTCTTTTCTCTCTGTGGTCCCACAATCACATGTCATCTCTAAACTCCATCACCTGTTTCAAGATCTGGATCCGCACAATTCAGTAGGGGTGTGTTATTTTTGGCAGCAGGCTCTCGGTCTGAATTATGACGTGTCCCGATGGCAGTCTATGTGGAGGCAGTTTTACAAATTCCTTAAGTAGAACAGATTTCATTTAACACAGTTTTGGATATGTCATGATATGTAATTTTCACCAATTAAATTAATTAAAATGGGTAGGCTGCCTGATGCAACACGTCACAGATGTGGGAAAGCGGACGCCACTTTAAAGCATATTTTGTGGGACTGTCCTGTAATAGTTCTATTCTGGTAAACAATAAGGCACTCTTTATATCCCCTTTTGTGTCTGGATGATTTATTTACCCCAGAGATTTGCCTGACTGGGATTTATCCTCCTGGTCTGCACACCATGTGGAAAGCTCACATAGCGTTGGTTGCCATAGTAGCAAAACTCCTTATACTTCACCACTGGAGAGAGATATTTTGGTGCCACATTATAAGGAGTGGCATTAGGAGCTTCTTTTTGCCTTAATGGTTGAAAAATATATTTTAGTCATGGGGCATTGCTCGCAACATTATCAGATTATTTGGGAACTTTTTAATCCCCCCCCCCCGATATAAGATATGATTTTACTCTGATCATTCTCATCTACATGTAACCCCTAGGGGGCGCTACCCTTAGGGCTACTACCCCTGTCTGCCCCCTGTGAGGCAGGGTAAGGGGCCCAGATCCATGGACGGGTGCCTCCACCCAGAAGTCGGGGTTAGCCCAAGTAAGACTACCTCGGTTACAGCCCTCTGGGCTACTGCAACCCCCTTTTTGTCCCTCTAATAACTCCCACGGGGTACCAACAATTCTGTTCACCAGTACACTTACCCCACAGAAAATATAATCCAGCTCCCTTCGGGGACCCCCCTGTAAAGTAAGGCACAGTTACGTTGCAATCACCAAGCAGCAGTTCACCATTAGTGTGCACAATAGCCAGGATGTGGTGGTACAAAACAATCTGATTTATTCAGGGGGAAAACAACGAGGACAGGGGGAATCAAGTTGATTAGCTTATCACTATACTCATCTACCTAGGGCTCTGTGCACAGGCCTATCCCTACCAGTCACTGTCCCTGGGTACCCAAGCCCTAGTGGCTAGTCCAAACCGTGGCAGCTGGTAGGGGCCCTTTCACTTCAGAGAAAAGAAAAAGTTAGTTAAACAGTCAGCAGTACAGTAATTCCATTTGGAATCCAATGTGGCAATTCAGCAGGGAGCTACCCTGAATTAGTACTCATGACCTCCAGACAAGATAGGGTCCTTCAACGTCAGCAGGGCTACTCCTGTGCTCCACGAGACGCTGCACACATTTATATGGTAAACTGCAACAGGCAAAGTCCAGTAATGGCAGCAAGAGTTAACTTGAGCTACTCACACATTTATATGGTAAACAGCAACAGGCAAAGTTCTTTAATGGCAGCAGGATTTACTTGAGCTCCATAAGCCTCCTCACATATTTATATGGTACACAGCAACAGGCAAAGTCCTTTAATGGCAGCAGGATTTACTTGAGCTCCATAAGCCTCCTCCCACATTTATATGGTAAACAGCAACAGGCAAAGTCCTTTAATGGCAGCAGGATTTACTTGAGCTCCATAAGCCTCCTCCCACATTTATATGGTAAACAGCAACAGGCAAAGTCCTTTAATGGCAGCAGGATTTACTTGAGCTCCATAAGCCTCTTCCCACATTTGTATGGTAAACAGCAACAGAGGGGTACCACACCAGGCAGCTGCTTCCAATGCTCCCACAAACTCACCGTCACTGAGATACTGCAAACGGCAGCTTCCACTTGTCTTCGGACCAAGCGTGACTCAGCAATTTTCTCCAGTGCTCCTTCAGGTCGAGCCTGGTGGGTAGCTGTACAGAGCACAGCCTCCTCTGACCACCCGCCGAGCTGACAACGCAAAACTGCCGCTTCAGGCCTTCACGCACTTCCCGCGCGAACCCTCTTCAGCGCAGAAGCACACAGCTCCTCACTCCTCACTAGCCACAACGCATCTGGCTCTCCACAGCTTGGGGCACTTCTCTCCACTCGGGCGCGACCCGATCCAGTTGGCTGGTTGAGCCTGCCAGTCACTTCCTCTGCCTCTCACTGGTGCGAAAAAGCGCCATAGCCTATAATGCCTTTTCCAAATACAAACAGTTCCTCTATTGGTCAGCCGACTCTGTAGGATCCCGAGGTACTGATTGGTCCAATTCAGCAGTTCTGGACCAAAATAGGGGAGACAGTCAAAACAGTCCTTGCTGCAAAGGAAGGCAGGTTAGAACAACTACAATATCATTACTACTTTAATAGATAGCAAACAAGCACATCTTCTAACGAAGCTCCCTCTGTGCAATTAGCGATGGCAGAAACAGAGCGATTATTCTGCAGCCCGGGCGGGAGTTGAGCATAACAACACTCAAACTCCCTCCCATTTCAACTAACTCTGACTGCAACAGGCAGCCCTTAAAGGGACAGAATACAGAGGCCCTAAAAGAGCACTCACCAGGTCCCCATTTTAGGCGACTTTATGCCAATTACCAATCAGGCATAAAGCACGTTAGGAACCCCCATTTGCAAGGGGTTACATACAGCACCAGTTCAATTGACAATTATTCTTGCTTGGCCTACGATGACTCATTGCCATTTTTGTATAGATTCAAGGGATAAGTATTGGGGTGGTTGGGAGGTAGGTGGGGCATTGGGGTTTGTTAAAGAGTGGGAATCCTTGTTGGTGTTTACCTTTTGTTTTGTTTTGATTTTCATTGTTACTGCATATATTACTGACGTGGCTTAATTATGTTTGTTGTTTCTTCATTTGAAAACTTCAATAAAGTATATTTGATGAAAAAAAGAGAGATTGTTGGCAGATAAGGACCACCAGGCCCATCCAGTCTGCCCAATTTTCCTACCATAATTGGTAGCCAGTGTCCCTATGTGGTCATCGGTGTTAGCCTCTCCTTCCCACTTCTAGGGTTCCCTTATGCATATCCCATGCATGTGTAAATCCTCCCGACTGTTGATGCTCCCACTACCTCCTGGGGGTAGGTTATTCCATGCATCCAAAACCCTTTCTGTGAAAAAGAACTTCCTCACATTTCTTATTATCCTGCCCCCTTCCAATCTCATATAGTGCCCCTTTTTTCTTGTACCCGTCCTATATTGAAAGGTGTAGCCCCCTTGCTACCATGGCACAGAGCTTAGTGTCACCTGCAAACACACACATTTTGCCCTGTATTCCTTCTCCTATGTTGCTGATGAGCATACTGAACGGGACTGGACTCAGGACCAATCCTTGCGACACACCACTGGTGGCCTCCCCTCTCTTCTGATTTGATTCCATTAACCCCAGTCCACAACCCTCTGCTGTCTCCCTTCCAACCAGTTTCTCACTCATCTAACTGTCTTTCTCTGCACCCAGATCCTCTAGCTTCTTCAGTCAACCTTCTGTGAGGAACCTAACCAAAAGCTATGCTGAAATCTAAGTAGAGTAAATCTACAGCGTGGTTCTTGTCCGCTACCCTTGTTACCCAGTCAAAGAATATTATTAAATTGGTCTGACAAGATTTAACTGCCATAAACACATGCCGTTTACTATCCTGGAGTCTAATGCTCTCCAGGTAGTATACGAGGTCTTCTTTGGCTAGTGTCAACATGAGTTTACCCACTTAGAGGTAAGACTGACAGGTCTGTAGTTACCTAGTTGATCCTTGCCCCCCTCCCCGTGAGGTAGGACTATGTCCACTACACTCCAGTCTTTTTGAACTACCCCAATCTCAGCTGAGCTATTGAATTGCCTATCAGTGGTTCAGTTAGTTCTGTATAATAAAATCCAATAGTCCAGTAGTGCAACCTTAGTGTCTTACAGGTCTCTGATAAACGTATCTATTAAGATAAGTAAATAAGTAAGTAAAATTTATTTTTAAGCGCTTTTCTAAAACCAAAGCACTGTACAAATTACAAATAAATAACAGACAAATGCCAAATATCAACAATAATAAAATCAAACATCATAAGCTTTTGTGAATAAAAATGTCTTTAGCTCTGTTTTGAAACTTTCGACGGTCAGGCAGCTTCATATCCGACAAGGTAGAGAATTCCACAGGGCAGGGGCAACATACGAAAATGCACATACCCCAGATGTTTTCAAATGAACCCTGGGAATCTCTAGTAATCCCTCATCGGCGGATCGGAGTAAGCGAGAGGGGCAGTAGGGAGTAAGGAGATCTTGCAGATACTGCAGTCCCTGTTCGTGTAGGACTTTATAGGTCCGTAATCCGACATTGAAGGTAATCCTCCATTGAACCGGCAGCCAGTGCAGCCCACGCAGAACAGGTGTAATATGACTATTTCTAGATGTTCCAGTCAAAAGCCTAGCTGCTGCATTCTGCACTAGCTGCAGGTGGCGGATATCAACCCCTGGTAGCCCCAGGTAAAGGGAATTGCAGTAATCAAGGCGAGTGGTCACAAAAGCGTGGACCAAAATAGGAAGGTCAGCCAGAGGAACCAGGTGTTTCACCTGGGCGATATTCCTCAGATGGTAAAAAGAGGACTTAACAACGGCCGACACCTGAGATTTCAAGGTCAAACTGCTGTCAACAATAATGCCCAGATTATGCACCTGGCCTGAGGTCAAGAGCTGGACACAATCGAGCCAAAGGCCTGACAGTATCTCAGCCCTATAGCCAGCCTCAAGGCGACCTGGGTCCACGACCAACACCTCAGTCTTATCCGGGTTTAATCTCAGCCAGCTGGCACTCATCCAGTCGTTGATCTCGGCTAGACAGCTGTTAAGCAGAGAGATTGCATCATCCTGTCTGGGAATAAAGGACAGATACAGCTGGGTATCATCTGCATAGCAGTGAAAACCCAGCCTGTAATGCCTAATGATATCTCCTAATGGCAGCATTTAAACTGCGAACAACATGGGCACCAAGATGGAGCCCTACGGCATCCAACAGGACAGAGAGATGGCATCAGAGGAATAAATTCCTGTGACAACCCTCTGAGTCCGCCCCATGAGGAAAGATCGAAACCAATGTAGAGCTGTGTCAGACAGTCCACAAAGAAGCCGCAGGCACTCCAACAGCACACCATGGTCCACAGTATCAAATGCTGCAGAGAGAACAAGAAGGACTAAAATAGTACAAGCCTTTCAATCTCTCACAATTAAGAGATCATTTAAGACCCAGATGAGAGCAGTCTCAGTGCTGTGTCTTTTCCTGAACCCCAACTGGAGAACATCATAGATATTGTGATTCGTAAGATGGTCATCCAACTGTAGTGCAACCACCTTCTCAATAACCTTACCCACAAAGGGCAGGTTAGAGATAGATCTGTAGTTAGCTGGACAGTCTGGGTTCAATGAAGGTTTTTTAAGGAGTGGTTGAACGACTGCCTCCTTTAGAGGATCAGGAAAAAAACCCTGCTCCAAAGACTTCCAGACAATTTCAGCAAGGATCGGGCAGATAACATCTACACAACCTATTAGTAGTGGCGTAGGGCCCGGATCCAAACTACAGCTGGTTGGTCATACAGTCTGAGCAATCCTCACAACATCCATGAATTCTGGCCTACTAAAGTCAGACCAGGTGACACAAGGGTTCGCTTCACCTCGTCGATCACCACAACTCCCTAAAGAGGGAACAAGATGGATACCCGACCTGATGCTGGCGATCTTATCTGCGAAGAATCGAGCAAGCTCTTTGCACTTTATTTGTGAAAAATCTCTTCCAGACTGCAGACAGAGTGGATTGCACAATCTGTCAACAGTCTGAAAGAGCTGAGCTGGTCAATTCTGCACAGCAGCAATCTCCCTGGACAGGAATTCTGCCTTCTTATGGGTGATTGCTGACTGAGAGACTCTATAATGGTCCACCAATCTAAGCCTGTCAACATCTAAGCCAGACTTCCGCCATGCTTTCTCTAACCTTTGCCCAGCTCTCCTCAGCTCCTTCAGAAACCCATCAAACCATGGAGATCTTGGGCACTGAGTGAGCGGGTGAACACGGACAGGAACAATTTGATCCAGGGCCTCACCTACAGCCTTGTTATAGGTGAGTACAAGATCCCCTGGACCCATGCACTCATTCAAAATACCCAATAGGTCCAGTACTGCCAGAAGGCCTTCTGGGGTAACTCCCCTTAAAGGGCGATAGTGGACCATCTCTGTAGGGGCAGGCCTATTTTGGGGTGCCCCGAAGCTGAATCTTATGGTATGATGGTCTGTCCACACATTTAGTTCCACCCCCAAATGCACGACTTCCAACTCCAATAGGAACACTAGGTCCAATGAGTGACCCCCTACATGGGTAACAGAGGTAACCACCTGTGTAAGGCCCAACATTGTCATAAGGAGGAAGCTTTTCCCAAAAGGTGAGAGTTCATCGTCGACCCAAGCATTGAAGTCACCCAGTATTAACCACCTGTGTGACTCCAATGCTAAGTCGACGATGAAGTCCGCAAACTCCTTCAGGAATTCTCCACCATCTCTGGGTGGTCAGTAGATGAGGAGAATCCTGAACCCCACACCTGCTCCCAGGATACACTGAAAGGATCGAGTGAAACCCACTGGTACATCCACAAGTCCCGGCTCCATTCTAATAAAGATGGCTACACCCCCACCTCTACGATCCAACCTCAAGCAGTGTATCACTGAGAATCCGGTCAGAGCAGCAGATGCCAAAATAGGGCCTGCATTCTCATTCAACCAGGTCTCGGTGTTGCATGCCAGGTCAGATGTTGCAACAAGATCCACTATAATAGCGGTCTTGTTCTTAATTGACCTGGCATTACATAACACTACCTGGGTTCGATGGGTTTTCGAAGAGGAGCGCAGTACCTGCCCACAATTTGTGGAGCCCTTGGGTATGGGAATCAGGCAGGGAGGACCCCTCTCCTGAACCCATTTCACCTCAGGACATCTCCCAGTCTCCACTACCTCTATCGATCGACCCCTTTCCATTCTCCCACTCTGCCCGGTCCATCCACCCCTCAAACACTTTCTCATTATCCCCAATGTATGACATTTATCATAAACATCAGCTGCCTAAGGGGAACAATGAAAAGGGCAGAGGTCCCAAAGCAGAGTGGGAGAATAGCGCCTGACCGTCTTGAAGCCCTCCCAACACATTTCAATAAGCAACAATTAACCATACAATTAAAATATCCAAATAAAGAACTCAATTTTAAAATATACAAAAACTTAACTCAGTAAATCAGTACAACTACACAAACCAAACTATTTAACCATATTCATTTAACAATTCAGCTTAAATAAATAACCATCCTTACCATAACCAATATATTCAAACAATCCTAAAATAGGCAGTATTACTCAAATTACCACATTAGATGTCCTATCTATGGATTTAGGGCCTCTCACTTCCCCAGTCCATTAGATCTTGATTCAAATTCTACTCTCACCAGAAATTATAGGGACATAACTAAATCATGGCAATTTTAGCATAATAAAATTACAACCTTTCCATGCCTATTAAAAATAAGGTTCAGTGTAGAGTCCACAAGGGAAAATAGCTACCTTAGGAAGAACTTTACAGGGAACTTCAAACCCCAGCCAGGATCAGGACTACGGCCCCCAGAAAAGTGACCACTCACCAGCGCCCCCCAGCAGGCCTAGAAGGCACCGATTTCTCTGTGTCCACCCGTCCCAAGCCCAACCGGAACAACAAGCACCCCAGCAGCTCACCCTGCAATAAGCCCTACAATTACTCTGAACCACTAATCATAATAGCCAAAGCACAGTGTAGTAATGAATACAGTCCAACAGATTTTACAGTCAAAGCTCTTGTTCTAACATGAAAATGTCAGATCTTCATTTCCACAAGATATCTAACTGTAGTATGATTCATATACTACCCACAGACCAATGAATGCCTTTTGCCAAATAATCCAAGCTTAAATCAGCAACTCCAGAATTATAACACACTATATCACATAAACTGCAGTCTGTGGAGTAATGTACACAGTGAATCCACTCGACTTGACTCCTCACATAGTCTATTCACCAAGTTACTTCCAGCAATTCTATTCAGGTAATCCAACTCATGCTTTCATGATGTCCACGGATCCACAAGTCCTCGGCATAAAAATAATCAGTTATATCACAATTGTATCTGCAGCTCCCCTCTCATACTCCACAAAATCACAGCCCGTCCGAAACACAGCTGAAAACGCAGCCGAACCGGTCACCATACCTCTCAACCTCCTGTCCCAAAAATCAGGGACAAGTCTTAAAATAATCAGGGACAAAGGACTAAAATCAGGGACGCATCTTCAAAATTGGTGGCATCCACTCAGGAAGCTGGTAGAATAAGGGGTTTTGTGTAAAATGCATTTTCTAAGGAAGAACGTGTCTGTAATTTTAACGTCGTTCTCCATCGAAATCCATCGCTTTCAAAATGTTGTTCTGCTGCACTGGTGACGTCCGCAGTGCAGCAGAATGACTTTTTGTTCTGCTGCACTGTGTACGTCACACACTGTGTCCTTGAGCAGCATCTGACAGTTAGGGCTCACTCCATTGACAGGACACACACTCAAAGTAGCAATGTCAGCGGCAGTACTGTCAAAGCCGCTATCCGAAAATACATCCACCAGCACCACAGAAACGCAAGCGAGTTGCAGTAATTCACGACACATCCTCCGATTCTGAATAAGGTAAAATTCAATTGGACTAACAGGGTTTGTTGTTCCGGGTGGGAGGGTCTCAATTAAAAATGTGATCCTCACTACCGGCCCCTTTTCTTTTCTCTTCCCCTCAAATCGTGAATTGCTGTTCGGGGTGCTGCTGCTGTGAGTTTTTAAACACTAAAAATGTTAAACATTAAACATGTTAAGTTCTTTTTACTTCTACAACCTCAGTGAAAATGATTTTAAACAGAAAGGTGCTGTAGTGACTTTTTTTTTCCCAGAAAACGACGTTCCACTGTGCACTATAAGGAAAAGTGCATGGGGAACAGTTAACAACAGGGCTAATCTTTCACCTCATTGGCTGCGCTCTCGAGGTAATCCGTCATCATAGTGCCAACTCGGTGAAAGAATAGCCCTGTTGTTAACTGTTCCCCATGAACTATCCTATATGTTTGACATTATTTTGTGCTTACAACCCCCACTGTTTGGTCACAGAAGCATGATTTTTAGGAAGAACAGAGTAAAATGTTGAGGCAAAATCAGGGACATCTCTAAAAATCAGGGACAGTTGAGAGGTATGCTGGTCACCAACTTCAACTCCCTTTAGCTGCAGCTTGAGCCTCTAAATTGTTAAAAAATCCACAAGTACAGGTCAGCTCTCCAATCCTCCCTACCACACCCGACTCCACAGTCTGCCACACTGCAGCCAGGTGAGCGGTCGGGTAGACGCTGAAACTCCCCTAAGGAGAAGGGGGAGAAGGTAACATTAAAAAAATCAAATGGAGTCCTCTCACGTAATTTAGGAGAACTCCGAGCAGCTCCAAAGCCAACAAAAAATCCTCCTCATGATTCCCGCAACTTTCCGACTCCACAGCCTCTCACACTGTGGTCAGAGGGAAGTGGTACATGCTACTAAGAAACCAAGAAGCCGAAAACTCCCAAACTCAATACTCAGCACTCAGTAGACCACAGGCGTCTCTTACCCTAATCTGACTAGGATGCCCTAGTTAATCCAACCTGAGAGATTTCTTACACATTCAAAGGCATTCGTGACAGATGCACAGGAGCTGGGTTTGGTGCAGATCTGAGTCAGGAATATCCTTATCGTTACTGGAATATCATTCCAAACATCTTAATTTGCTAATTGCTTTTCTTTATTAATTTTTTTAATGTATACATTTTTAAACCCAATTATACAGTACCATTGGAAATTAAGATTTGGATACAGTTTAGTCAGATATAATATGATTTGAATGTGTTTAGACTATAAAGACCATACTGTTGTTAAAAAGACACTACTGAGTAAATGATGCCAGAATTGTTCAAACCATTGCTACTGCTACCCGTGTGCTGCCACTGTTAGGGTCTGGGCATGATCTTTATTAATTGATATATCAGCCTTCATACAACCAAGCTGACATTTGACAGAACATATGCATAACTGGAAACAAATCCTAAAACCAATCATAATCCTCACTTCAATAGTTTTAATGCTGTACATATAATACAAATGCAACAATAGCCACTTTATTCTAGACGCTTTTAAATGATCTGACAGAAAAATCACATTTTAAAACACAAAACCACACAGCATGTTCATTGTTAGCCCAATTTAATAATAGACATTTGATGCTAATAAAACATGCAAAACATTTCAATTGCATTTGGAACATAAAATGCAGTTTGTTTTGTAGATCTATTTCAGAGATGTCATTAACATAATCTTTGTGAAATGAAAACGTTGGTATGAACCATGGTACTGTATAGTGCATTTGCTACTGCTAAAGTCTGTTCTAGCTTTCAGCACTTAACCAATTCTCTGGAAAACAATATAAAGCCAGTTTACTGTATATTTAGCTATTTTTTCCTCCTGTTAAAAAGTGCAAACAGAATTGTTTATTACAGATTTTTGTTACTATAAATTTATATCTAACACTTTTTTAGGGCAACTTTTAAAAAAGGTCTAGAAGTAAGCACATTCTAGAAAAGGGCTGTTGTCCTCCTTCACCTGAGATACTACTGGGAGTTACATCTGACGATCCCTCCAGTGTCACCTAAACATTTCTCTGCCTGCCTTACCAAGCCCATCCTGATTATTGCTGCTGATGCCTTAAGTAATGAGTGCATTTCCAAGACTGCCAGACTCTCCTGTTGTTCTAAATAATATCGCTATTCCATTACTTGTGCAAGTCATCACTTGATGGGGCAGCCTATGAGTTTGGCATTTTGGGGAAACACACTTATTATTGTAGGTGATAGTGGACAAAGTGTTAGGAATTGGCCTGCCAAGGTAGGTGCAGAATTGCAGGGCAATACCTGGAGGAGGAAGGTTTTCCAAAGCCTCCCCCCAGTGTTATCCTCACCCAAGACTTTGTGGGGCAACACTGTGGTTGTGAGGCAGCAGTGATATCAGGATTCAACCTTCAAGGAGAGGGAGTGGCAAGTGAAGGTCGGCACAGGGTCATAATGTCGCAAGACATTATGCCACATATAGAATAGTGTATGGGTGACCATACACAACAAGGCTATGTTTCCATTGAGGGGATGTGATGATGTCATACAGACCTCGAGAGCGAAGCTCAAGAGGTCCGTTTGACATCATCACATCCCCGAGATGGAAACAAAGCCTTGTTGTGTCTGGTCACCCATATACTATTTTATATAGTTTGCGGTTCCCAGAAATGTCTACAGTTTAATTTAAATACAAGGTTTCATACCTTGTGTTCACACAGTTACTTGCTCCCTGTCATCGCTGCAGTCCCGCTCTGCCTCTGGTCCTCGCTACGGTTCCACTCACCACCCCATATTTCAAAGCACGGGTTATTTTAAAAAAAAAAGAAAAATGCCAAACTGATAGTTTGGACACACGGAGCCAACAATGGCAGTTTGTGTCCAAACTATCTTAGTGAAATGCTTGCCCCTCCACTCGCTCAGCAGTGCCGCCATTTTACCCTGTTTGTTTTTTTGAACACTGAGCTGCTTTAGCCAATCAGGTAACAGCTCAAGGGGGAGAAGTTGTTGTAGTATTGTTGTGACATCAGAACGATACTACAACAACTTTTCTTGACCTTTGAACTGCCCTGCAACAGCTTTTGGAAAGCCATCACTTTTTATCCACAATAAGCCCTAACCATATACTATAGCAATATACTGCACTGCCAATACAGTGCAATATATTGCATGCGCATAAGTCTTGTTTTAACGGGGGTCTCTGCCCCCCTACACCCACCATTACATGGGCTACTAAAATAACTAACTCCGGAGGGGGGAATTAAAAGTAAATATTGCACAAAGTGCAGAAAAATGAAAAATTTCATGCATCTGGGACTGGGAATTGATCCCAGTCCCAAACACATTGTCTGCCGTGCTGCCCATGGCTCATCCTGTTGAGCCACGGCAGCTGCTTAACAGAACCCCATCCCAGTAGAGGTCTTGTACTCTGCCAGGGAAAGTGAGAGGGTGCAGTACCGCACAGAGACCCATTCACGGTATTGCACCCTCTCACTGTCCTATACTGTGCCGTTTCTCCTGCAGGGTTTTGTCGTACGCTTATTAGCATTTGACATATTGACCCAGTAGGGTGAAGGTCACAATAGGGGAGCCACTAGAAACCTCCAAGGCTATCCCTCATCCTTCTCACAGCAGACAGGGGAACAATACTGCGGGGGAGGGAGGATGGAAGCACTAACACATGATCACAGCCTACCAAAGCAGGCAGTGGTGGGACTGAATAACACTGTGGCATCATCACAAGCAGCTCAATGCTATCTCCACCTGTGCCACAGCAGGCAGCAGCAAGAAAGAGAAATGTTGAGGATGGCTGGCTTGGGATGGTAAAGAGCCAGTGATATCAAGACATACGAACATACTCATCAGTGCAGTGGCAGGTAAGGGTAACACTGTGGTTCCTTAACCCCAACAGTGATAAATAATCCAAGATTCCTGCTAGGGCACTCAGCGGAATGGCACCAAATGTCCTGGTCATTAAATGTATTTATTTTGTTTAAAACATTATTTACCAGGTAGGCAAATGAAACAAAGAGACTCTAGGAGGATCACAGCACTTGCTCTCAAGGGGTACCTCATCCAAAACAAACAGCAACACCAAAAGAAGAATGAACACACCAGGAAGTGGTATGAAAAATAACAAAATTTAATTACACAAATACCTTGAAAACATGGAAATAAACAAGAACGTGGTCCTGAGCTAACTATCAGCCATGGACAGACAAACACAGCCCTATGTATTGATTTAATACATGCCTGTCTCAGGGGGCTAAGTGTTCAAGCCCTAGCTCCTCCAGAAATGTGCCTAAATATCAGGGATGGGTGGATATTAAAACATTTTTCCAGATGTCGGGTTCAGGTAACTAGCAACTACTACCCGATCGGATCCGGATCGGATCGGGTCGGATAGTAATAATAATACTGAGTGACATTATAGCTGCTGTACCAATAAAACTAGAGTATATAGTACGGCAGTTCCATTTGTCTTGATGCCTCGTCGTTTGTTCCTCCTCACCCACCCTCCCAACAAATATTAATATTCAGTAAAAAATGATGTATATTCATTCATAGCTATCTAGGAGTAGACAAACAGCTGAGAGTGCAATATGTGCAAATAGTGCCAAGGAAAAGTGAGTTTAAAATATTTTTGCTGTTCGAGTACTGGGACCTATAGAGAGATCACATATTTAAAAACATTTCAAAATAATTTTGAAGCTGGCATGGAGAGATTTAAAACATGACATTTTAATAATTTTGAAGCTGATGTGGAGAGATTAAAAACAGGTCACAATCACTTGCTTGTTTAACCATATACACACTGTCATGACAACAGTCTTGTAGTGATAGGTACAGCTTTATTTAGTGTGTCTATTGTTAAATGAGCAAGTAATTACACATGACAGTGAATGAGAATAGATTCATTCTTTTTCAGGTTTTTGTATTTGACGCTAAGTGTCTTGCCAGTCACAGAGGTATCTATGGCTGGTTTAGAAATTAGATTGCAGCCAACACACTCCGTCAGTCAGACAGTTCACATCCAAGTAGATTTATTAACTTGATATCATATAGTCATTTATTGAGTGTCAAAAAATTGTTCTCATCAGGGTGAATTTAATAAGCAAGCTCAAGAGTTAATGAAACATTTTAAACAGCACTATGATAATCAGACAACAAAAATCACTTGACAGGGTAAGAAATATTAACAGAGAAGAATATTTAGTCCCAGTGGTAAGGAGCCACTTCCCTGAACAACCAGTTACATGTCTTACTTAATTTAATCAGATTGCAGGACAAACTGGAAATGCTACATATAAATTATGACCTATGCTACAAACTGGTGCAGTACTGAAATAGCTAATTGGTTCTAAACCAAGGGTCACCTTTAGCAGAGGGATGGGAGAAACATAGGTGGCACTGTTACTGCTAGTCTCTATCTCTCCACTGATAACATGGACCATCACTCATACTGGTTACCTGTTCACCCTACTGGCGTTTCTTAAGTGTGGGTCCTGTAGTTTATGTCATTAAACTCAGGAGAGGAAAGCATTTCACCATGCACAACAAGGGAACAGGGTTACATAGAAATATAGAAGTTGATGGCAGATAAGAACCAGTAGGCTCATCTAGTCTGCCCTATTTCCCTACATTTTGAAAACAAATGCAGCAGATTCTGCATATCTGCAACAATTATCTCCCAGTTTGTCTTGACAGTGGACCACTATGTTTATCCCATGCAGTTCTAAATTCCCTCACTGACTTTGCCCCCACCACTTCCCCTGGGAGGCTGTTCCATGCCTCCACCACCCTTTCAATGAAGAAGTATTCCCTCATGTTGCCCCTTAGCCTCCCCCTCTTCCAATCTCATGTGATGCCCTCTAGTTCTAGAGCTCCTCCTCTTTTTAAGGATGCTGTCTTCCTGAACCTTATTTATTCCTTTCAGGTACTTGAAGATCTCGATTATGTCTCCTCTTTCCCTCCCCTCCTCCAGGTTGTACATATTGAGTGCCTTTAATCTCTCCTCATAAGTCCCTTGTGCAGTCCATGCACCATTTTTGTTGCCCTTCTCTGAATTGCCTCTATCCTGTTTATGTCCTTATGTAGATGTGGCCTCCAGAACTGGACACAGTACTCCAAATGAGGCCTCACCAATGACCTGTACAGTGGCATCACCACCTCTTTTCTTCTGCTGGTGATATCCCTCCCTATGCACCCCAGCATCCCACTGACTCTCCCCACTGCCTTGGCACATTGTTTGGCCACCTTTAGGTCATCAGACATGATCGCTCCCATATCGCTTTCCTGTTTGGTGACCAAAAGTAATTCCCCACCCAAAATGTATGCCTCCCCTGGGTTCCTGTGCCCTATGTGCATGATCTTGCATTTCTTCATATTGAAACTCAGCTGCTGCACTCTGGACTGTTCCTCCAGTTTAGCAAAGTCCGTCCTCATCTTTTCTACCCCTCCTGGAGTGTCTACCTTATTGCAGATCTTTGTGTCATCTGCAATGAGGCATACCTTCCCCTCCAGTCCCTCTGCTATATCACTGATGTAGATATTGACTAGGACTGGCTTAAGAACTGATCCCTGTGGCACCCTGCTGGTCACCCTCCCCTCCTCAGATTTAGATCCATTTTACCACCACCCTCTGCGTTCTGTCTGTCAACCAATTTTCAGTCCAGTTCACCACCATATGACCTTATCCCAGGCTACCCAGCTTGTTCACAAGCTTCCAAAGAGGAATGGTTTTGAATGCCTTGCTGAAGTCCAGGTAGGCCACATCCACCACCCCTCCCTCGTCCACTACCCTCGTCACCCAGTCATAGAAATCTATTAGATTTGTTTCACATGATTTCCCTGATGTAAATCCATGTTGCTTTGGGGCTTGTGCTCTGCTGGTTTCATGGTGCTCCACTATCCTTTCTTTTAGCAGTGATTCCATACTTTTTCACATCATTGGGGTCAGGCTGACAGGTCTATAGTTACCTGCCTCCTCTCTGCTCCCACTTTTGTGGAGAGGGACTACATCTGCCCTTCTCCAGTCCTCTGGGACCACTCCCCTATCCAGCGACCTATTGAACAAGGCCATCAGTGGTGCTGCCAGCACCTCCTTTAGTTCTTTTAATATTCTAGGGTGTATCCCATCTGGTCCCATCACCTTGTCCACCCTCAGTTTTGTGAGTTCATTTAGGACTCTCACCTTTGTAAACAGGCTGGTATGCACCTCCCTTCCTATCCAGTTGGTATGTTGCGGTTCCTCCCCTTTTCCCTGAAAACTGAACAGAAGTATTTGTTCAAAATTAATGCTTTTTGCTGGTCTGCTTCCATGCACTACCCTTCCTCTCATTTTAGCCTCACAATCCCCCCCCCCAAGTCTTTTGCTGATGTACCTGTACAAGGGGTTGCCCCCTTTCTTCACCTCTTTTGCTTCTTTCTCCTTTGTTTGGGCTTTTGCTCACCTGAACACTTTTCCTGCCTCTTTCTGCATCTCTATATACACTGCTGTCTCCTCTTCTATCTGCATTTCCTTATATTTTCTGAAAGCCATTTTCTTAGCCCTCACTTTCTCTGCCATTTCTCTCAAGAACCATAGTGGTTTCCTTTTGCTCTTGCCTTTGTTTATTTGCCAAACGCAGAGGCTTATTGCCTTCTCTATAGCTCCCCTAAGTTGGGCCCACTGTTTCTCTACTTTTCTACATTTTACCCTCTCTGCTAGGGCTTTTCTGAGACCTTCCCCCATCCTAGCAAAGTCTGTTTTCCTGAAACCCAGGACCCTCACCTTAGTGTGGCTTGACCTTGTTGCGGTTCTCATATTGAACCACACAGAGTGATGGTCACTGGACCCCAGGTGTCCTCCCACCCTGACATCTGTGATCCTGTCCCCATTGCTTAGTACCAGGCCCAAAATCATTCCTTCTTGTGTTGCCTCAATCACTAGTTGTTTCAGGGATGCTCCCTGCAGGGAGTCCAGGATGTCCCTGCCCCTTGGCTGTGGAAGCTGCTGGGAGGCTCCAATCAACATCCAGCAGACTGAAGTTTCCTACCAGCAGCACCTCCCCCTTAGCTGCCATCATAAGGATGGCTTCCAGTAGATCCCTATCCACTTCCTCCCTTGAGCTGGGGGTCTGCACATCACAGCTGTGTGAATGGCTGTGCCATTGCCTATCTCCAGGGTGACACACAGTGCCTCTCCCTCCCTCTGCATTCCTTGTGCCTCTGTAGCCTTGGTATTGGACAATTTATTTCATGTGCGATATCTTTTGTTGTGTATATTATTTGGTGCCCCTGTCATAGACATTGTGTTGGACGTGCTGTATATCGATTGAAAGTACCCATTCGGCAGCTTCAGTATGCTATCACACATAATCATCTATCTTATGCTCTGTGTGCGTACTTTCAACAGACCCACAGCTCAAACACATCAGTGATTAAGTTCATGGGTCTGGAGCATGTTCCACCCTTGAGAAGAGGAGGCAAAAGGGTAAGTCTTTTACTTCAGAAGGAAGCTCATTGGAGAATGACTCTAAACAATTTGTAATTAAGAGGACTTAACAAAGAAATCAATAAACTACCATTTCTATGATTTGTTTCTTCTAGAACTGCATGCCATGTGTTTTCCCTTTCTCAAATTAATGATTGGAATTTCATTTTCCTTTGATATCACTTAGGTCTGTGATGGGGAATAACTGATGTCATTTATTGGATTATTTAGTGTCAGCGTGGCTCAGTTGGTAGCACATCCACCTCTGGACCAGAAGGTTGTGGGTTCTCATCCCACACCAGGATTGGATTTGCACCTAAAACACTGGCATAGGAGTGCAGTATTAGGGGGGTGCTGTACTGCTGGGGTGTGCCGTCCTTCGGATGAGATGTTAAACCAAGTTCTCTTCTACCCATCCTGGTGGGTGCCCAGGTGGAAGAACCCAGGGCACTCTTTGCAAAGAGTAAGGGACATTCCCAGTGTCCTGGCCAACATTCCTCATCACATAAGCCAGATCATGCAATTGTCCAGGCAGTGTGAGGTTGCTGATGTGCAATATGGCTGCCACTACACATTCAGTCACTTCAGTGCCAGTCTAGCATTGCTTGTAAAGTGCTTTGGGATGCACTGTGTATGAAAAGTGCTATATAAATGCTGATTCTTCTTCTATTTTGTCTCTTCCTTCCCAATCATTCCCTCCCCAATCCTTCACTACTTTATTGATCATGTTGTTATATTTTTGGGGTGCATTTAACAAGGAATCAGAATTTTTTAGCCCTCCAGGAAAGTACAGTTATGTAAGAACTTACCGTAACAGTATATCTTTGAAAGGATCTCTTGCAGCAGGCCACACCTATGGAACTACAGCCACCAGTCACTAGGACCACATGGAAACTTTTCTAGCTACCAGTCTACCAGGAGGCTGTCCACTCCAACATCATATGCTGATGTCAGCCTATCCTATAAGAGTGGGTGGCCCCTGCAGCCTCCTCAGTTCTCCTGTCCGAGACCATAAGCCACCTGGCACCAGCTGAGGAAACCGTGGAGGAACCAAAGGTTCCCATCAAAGAAAGGATGGAAAAGGAGGAGGCACAGACAGAGAACGGCCTCTCAGGCCCGGCAGAAGGAGGAAAGGAGGGAGGGAGGGGTGGCATGGCATGGCCTGCTGCAAGAGATCCTCTTGAAGATCTACTCTTACGATAATTTCTCATGTAACTGTACTCTCTTACTTTGAGGTTATCTCTTGCAGCAGGCCACTCCTATGGAAAAAAGTCCCAAGCAGTTCTTTCATTAGACAACACAGTCGGGACGGAGGAAACCTATAGCCTAAGAAAGTAGGCCCTGGAAGACAGCTAGGCCAAAGTTGGCCCTACACCTAGAGACAATGTCCAGACTGGGTATGCCCCCTTATGGCAACACCAGCACAGCGAAATACACATCTGTCAGCAGAATTTGCACTTTGCTGACAGGTCGCTGTGTTGGTGTGCCCAAGACAGGGGTTTGCTGTCTCCTGGTCCTGCACCCCCACCGTGACTCAACTCCAAATGGAGTTGAGAATCCAAAAGATAGGTGGGACCAGGGAGCAGAGCCCCCCACATGGGAGGTTCAGGGGGGCAAAGCCACCCCTATTAAAAAACAGGACCAGGAGAGACACACAGGAATAATTTTGATTGCAACTTGTGTTCGACATGATTCCTGTCGGCAAAATGTCGGTCGACATAAAGTATGTCGAACAGGCATGGTAGAATCGTCCAGACTGTGGTGCTTGGTAAAGGTGTGGACAGAACTCCAAGTAGCAGCACATATTTCTGCAGCTGACACATTCCTGAAACAGGCAACAGAAGTGGCCATGCCCCTGGTGGAATGGCCACAAACAATGCCAGGAGGGTTCTTGCCATACTTCCCGCAGCAATAAGTGATACAGTTGGCCTACCATTTGGACAAGCATTGTTTTGAAGCAGTGATACCCTCTTTCCCAGGGTCAAAAAGGTCCAACTCTGGATGACCCCACCTGTCGAACAGGTCTTCTACTACCGAGGTTAGCAGTTCCCACTCATGTGTCTTTGACTACAACTGGCTTAGGGTGTCTGCTAGGATGTTTTGGATGCCTGGAACATGGACAGTCAACAGTTCAAGACCATGATCCAGAGCCCAATACGAGACTCTCATTGCTTCCCAACAAAAAGGGTAGGACAGGGTGCCCCCCTGCTTGTTGATGTAGTGGACCACACTGATATTGTCCATCTGTACTAACAGAAGGCCCAAGGATAGCTGAGTCTGGAAGGCCTGCAAGGCATAAAGAATGACCCGCATTTCCAGGATATTTATGTGGAGAGAGGATTCCAGCTTGGACCATGTCTCCTGAGTTTGGTGGGGCCCTAAATGAGCTTCCCACCCCAACCCCAAAGCATTGGTTGAGAGGATTTGCTGAGGGGAAGAAATGAGGAAAGGAATTCCTCTTGGCAGGTTGCTAGGTTCCATCCTCCAAAGCAGAACCCTTTTCACCAGAGTTGAGACCAAGGCAGGCTGTTCAAAGGCATCTGTATGCTGGTCCCAGTGGACCCTCAATGTCCATTGAGGAATCCTCATGTGCAGTCTGGCTAGGGGCACCGTGACTATAGCTGTAGCCATCAGGCCTAAGAGCTGAAGGAAGGTTCTGGCTGAGTCATAGCAACTCTTATACAGCAGGCAGGCTTGAGCTATAAGGTGATCTTCCCAGTCCTGGGGCAGGAAGGCCATGCCCTGAGATGTATCCAGGACTGCCCCTATGTACTGAAGGCACTGACAGGGGACAGAACTGACTTGGGCAGATTGACCATGATGCCAATATCCTGGAATTGGTAGGTGGTATGTTCCAGAGTCTGTAACAGGCATTCCCTGGACTGAGCTTTGAGAAGCCATTCATCCAGGTAGGGAAAACTATAGATTCCCTCCCACCTCAGGGCAGTTGCTACCACTGCCAGGCATTTGGTGAACACCCAAGGGGCCTAAGGACAAGCAAAAGGGCAAGCCCCAGAACTGTAAATGTGCCCCCAGAAATTAAACCATAGGTACTGTCTGCGGCAGGCATGTAACTAGATATGCAGGTAGGCATCCTTCATGTGGAGGGAGCAAATCCAATCTCCTGGTACAGAAAGGGCAGCAGACCCTGAAGTGTCACCATCTGGAATTTTTTGTACTGAATAATCAGTTTTTGCTCCCGGAGGTCTAGAATGGGCCTGAGGTTTCCTGTGCATTTGGGGACCTGGAAGAAATGGGAGTAAACCTTCTACCTTGTTGGATCTCTGGGGTGGATTCTATGGCCCTTTTTCTTAGTAAAGATTGGATTTCCTCCAAGAGCACTGGGATGTGGTCTGGAGGGTAAGAAGGCAGAACTGTATTTTTTTCTGGAGGGTGCTCCAGAAGTTCCAGAGCGTGACTGCTTTCTATGAGTTGAAGCACCCAGGCATTTCTTGTGATTTCCTTCAACTTGTCTAAGTGCAGGGATAAACGACCCCTTACAACTGCCTCCTGCCTTGTGGAGGGGTCAGCAAGGAGTAAGGCTGAGCTGGCAGGCATTACTGGGGCCATACCACCTCCTCAGAGGGTTATTCCCGTGGTAGAGGAGGGGTTGGGCAAGGCAGAGGTGGCCCAGCGCTTACCCTGAGGCTTCTTGGAGGGCTTGGGTCTATGGGCAGAGTGCCAAAAGGGTATTATTTGAGAACTTTTGGGCTGGTTGGTGTGGTACATGGAGTGGAATGACCATAAGGTGTGGCCACAGGCTTGCAGTTGAGACTGTATATCCTGCACATCTGTGCCAAAAAGTTTGTAGCCTCTAAAGAGGGCATTCAGGATGGACAACTGAACATCCTGGGCAAAGCCTGACACCCTTAGCCAAGAATGTCCATGCAGAAAAATGACCACTGTGGCAGCCCTAGCTGAGAAATCTACAGCATTGTAGACAGCTCTAAAGAGGTGGGTGCTGACATCAGAACCCGCTTTGAGAGACTGCAGCATCTGATGTTTTACATGGTCCTCCGAGAGGGCCCAGGCAGAGTCCAGGGCCTGGTCCCAGAGCTGGATTTGGTACTGGACCATACGGATAATGTAGTTCCACACCCTGATTGTTAGTGTGGCATATTTCTTTTCCAGGAACAAGGAACTGAGATGCTTAGGCCTCTTGGTATGGTTGTGGGCAGCACTGATGACCACCTAATCTGCCTGAGGTTGATCAGTGAAAAAAGGCCTTCTTGCAAGAGCCTGGTATAATTTGTCTGCCTTATTGGGTATGGTGGGTTTCAAGTTGGGCCAGTGCCAGGTGGCCATGGTGGCATCCTTGAAGGGCTCAATCAAAGGATGAATGACCAATGGAGGAGCATCCAGTAGCCTCAAATAAGTGACCAGTAGACATCAAGCAGGATCTTGCTTCTCAGTGTTGATGTCCATGGCCGATTGTAACTGTCTCATAACTGAGACAAAAGAGGGGTCATGTGGAGAGTATGAGATGTATCTTAGGGTCTCCTCACCATCGGACGAGATCGTGGAGGAGGAGTGGTAAGGAGTCACTCCTCTGGCGTTGCTGTTGTTGTCATCCTCATATGGAGAAATGAGGTCCAGACAGCACTGATCCTCATCCCCCAAGTCCTGAGGAGGAAGCGAGAGCCCTCTGTCCTGAGACATGGGCCAAGGCCGCAGAGGAGGAGCAGGGGGCCACTGTGGGAATAGCCTTTGTGGAGGAGAAAGCTTAGCTTGCATAAAGTCCCACAAGGCAGTGAGCATGGAGTGAAAGTCCACTGCTACTGGTGCTGGACCCATCAGTGCTGGCTGAGGGAAGACCACAGTCAGCACTGGGTTCGGCATCAGGGAGGGTGGCCGGACAGGCTGTGGCCTGTGGGAAAGCCCCTGGTGTAGGTCGGGATTGGGGAAGGTGATGGCAACCAGGGCTTGGGCTGGGGAGACTCAACAGAGGCTAGAGGCTCCAAGTCTGAGACAACAGCCACAGAAATGGCCAAAGCTGGTGATGGTGGAGGTAGGCTGTGTCCCAGCGACTGCCAAAGCCAGACCCAGCAATGATGAGCCAGCTGAGCCACCTGAGTGCCCACTGAAAATAAGGGCCTAAACAGCAGGGGCTGAGAACTTGTTGGGGCACCAGAGCCCCTAGAACTGATACCCATCACTGAGAGATTGCTAGGAGGAGCGGCCAACGGTAACCCTGAAGAGGAAAGGGTGTGCGAGGCAAAAGGGTCCATCCCTGATGACGAGGATGGCCCTGCTGCAGTCAATGACAGAACATCGACTGGGTGTGAGACAATGAGGAAAGGGTTTTCTCCTAGGACAGTCCTTGTCTAGATGTTTATGTTTCCCCACGAACTTGTCCCGGGCCTTAAAGGGGCTGTGAGTCCAAGGACATCATGGGGGAAGTGGAGAAACTTCGTGCCTGAAGCTCCATCTCCATCTGAGCGACCTTCTGTTTTAGCAGAAAAGTTTCCAAAGTCTGTACTCGGTGCTTCCTGGTGGCCTGGTTGAAACCAAAGCAGATCACACAAGCCTGGGTGTTGTGTTCTGGACCTAGGCAACAGACGCAGGCCTCATGGTCATCCTTCTCAGGGATCTTCTGCCTGCAGGACACTGTTTGAAGAGGTTCCCAGAGGTGGAGCTCAGCATAAGCAGAAGAAGGAAAATCACTTTATCGCTAATGTAATACACACTTGGGAGAGAAAATAAAACATAGAAGTTTGATGAACAGATTTCAGTGAAATGGTGGTCAACTGAAGCTGGTTGATCTCCATGAAGTCTGATGTGTGATGATCAACAGTGGGAAAAGAACTTAGGAGGGCATGGGGCTGCCCACTCTTGTAAGATAGGTCAATGTAGGCATACGACGTTGAAGTGGGTATCCCCCTGGTAGACTGCTAGCTAGAAAAGTCTCTGTTTGGTCCTAGTGCCTGGTGGCTATAGTTCCAGAGATGTGGCCTGCTGCAAGAAATACCCTCGAAGTAAGATGCTCTGCTGTTTCCTTTGGCAGTCTTTGTACATGTTCATGTGTGCTCTTTATTGCCATAATTATGGATTTAGTTTTCTGCTCTCTGATCATATAACTCTCCTCTTTAGAGTGATACCTTGAGCTGTTTATCCCTGATTACTATTTTTTTGTTGTATGATTTTATTTTATAGAAACTACTGAATTTATCTAATTATTAAAATATTGAAATTTGAGGAAATGGATCAAGCCCTGCTCATGAGCTCTTGCTGTTCCTATTTCTCTAGTTTTATCTATTGTGGATGTGCTATTAGTACTTCTGAATCTCTTAATATTGCTTGATTCAATGACTGAATTCAGACCTTTTCAAGAACATAAGAACATGATGGCAGATGGGGACCGCCGCGTAATCCATCTAGTCTGCCTGTTATTTGACCTACTCTCCCCCCCCCCCAAGTATATTCCCTTATTTCAATATTCTGCTATGTCTGTCCCAAGATATTTTTAACTCCTTAACTGTTTTGGCATTTACGACCTCCTGTGGCAGCCTGTTTCTTGGCTTCATCACCCTTTCAGTGAAGAAAAACTTCCTGATGTTGCTCCGAAATCTCCCTCCTGTTAGACATCTGTTGTGGCTTACATACGTGCCTCCTTATTTTCTTGGAAGAGGTTCTGATTCTGCACTGAGTTGATACCCTTTAGGTATTTAAAGGTTTCTATCATGTCTCCTCTGTTTTTCCTCTGTTCTAGGGGAGTACATGCTTAATTCTTTAAGTTTTGTCTTACAGAGTTCATGGTGGAGGTTCTGAGCCATCTTTGTAACTCATCTTTGCACAGTTTCCAGATGGTCTATATCCTTTTTAAGGTAGGGTCTCCAGAACTGGACACAGTATTCCAGGTGTGACCTTGTCAAGGATCTGTAAAGTGGGATTTTCACTTTGCGCATTCTGCTTGTGATCTCTCTTTCAATGCAGCCAAAGATGTTACTGGCTTTCTGTGCCACCTTCTCACATTGTCTCCCCACCTTTAGTTCATTGGATACCATGACCTCTAGGTCCCATTTTCGGTTCACGATGGCAAATTGTTCGCCCACTAGATAATTTTTTTACTGCCTTCTTTCCCCCTAAGTGCATGACCTTATAGTTTTTGGCATTGACCTTCAACTGCCAAGTTCTGGACCATTCTTCCAGTTTTGTTAGGTCCGATTCCAGTGCTATGGCCCCTTCCAGTGTGTCCACCCTGTTGCAGAGCTTGGTGTTATCTGCAAATAGACATACGTTCCCCTCCAATCCATCTGCGATGTCCCTGATGAATATGTTGAAGAGGATTGGTCCAAGCATCGAACTCTGCAGAACCCCGCTGGTCACCATAACCTCTCTCGACAGGGTGCTATTCACTGCAATATTCTGGGTCCTCCCCTGAAGCCAGTTTCTCACCCAGTAAACAATTTTCTCTCCTACACTTGCATTTTCCAGTTTGTTAATAAGTCTCTTGTGGGGGATGGAATCAAAGGCCTTACTAAAGTCTAGATATACATCTACTGCCCCACCTTGGTCTACTACTTTTGTCACCCAGTCAAAGAATTCTATCATGTTTGTCTGGCATGACCTACCAGTTGTGAAGCCATGCTGCTTAGGGTCTAGCCTCCCAGTGGTTTTCAGGTATGTCACTATCCTTTCCTTTAGTAATGATTCCATAATTTTCCCAACAATTGAGGTGAAGCTGAAAGGGTGGTAGTTCCCTGCCTCTTCCTTGCATCCGCTCTTGTGTAGGGGTACCATAGTGGCCTTTTTCCAGTTCCTCCCTAAGCTCTTTCAATACCTGAGGATGAATTCTATCTGGTCCCACGGCTTTGTCTGTCTTCAATTTATTTAATTCTTCTAGAACCCTCTCTTTTGTAAAGGGGCTTGTGTCTGCTTCCTGGATGTGGAGCCTCTTAGCTAGTGTTGGACCATTACCATTCTGTTCTCTTGTAAAAATGGAGCAGAAGTATTCATTTAATACTTCTGCTTTCTGTACATCATCCTCCACCTGCTGTCCTTCCTTGTTTCTTAGTCTGACTATTCCCCCTAGTCTTTCTTTTTCCCGGATATACTTATAGAAGGTTTTGTAGTCCCTTTTAATTTCTGCCGCAATTGTTTCTTCAGTTTGTGCTTTGGCTACCCTGAATACCTTCCCAGCCTCTTTGAGCTTGGTCCTGTATTCTTCCCTATCACAGGCTTTCTTTGTTCCTTTATACTGTCCGAAGGCTTTTTTTCTTTTCAATGCCACCTCTTTTGTAAACCAGAGGGGTTTTCTCCTCCTTTTGGTTTTACTAATTACCTTTGAGTATTTTGCTGTGACAATGTTTAATGACATCTTCAATGCTGTCCATCTCTCCTCGATGTCTCCTTCTTTTATGTTTTCAGACAGGCTTGAAAAGGCGGACTTCATCCTGTTGAAGTTTCCATTTTTGAAGTTGAGGATTTTTAGTCTAGTGTGGCTGGTGTCTTCTTGTCTGTTGACTGTGAACCATATTGATCTGTGTTCGCTGGAACCCAAATTGATTCCTACTTTAACATCAGATATATTTGTGTTGTTTGTTAGCACAAGGTCTAGGACTGTATCTTCCCTTGTTGGTGACTGTACTAGCTGTGTTAGACCCACCTCTTGCAGAGCAATGAGGAATTCCTTGCTCTTTTCTGATGAGGCTGTATAGGAGACCCAGTTCACATCAGGCAGATTGAAGTCTCCTACAAGCAGTAGCTCACCTTTGTCAGCTATCGTAAGGATTGTTTCAAGAAGCTCCTTATCCTTTTCTATTTCTTGTAATGGAAGTTTGTAAACTATTCCCACTCATAATGGGGTTTTATCATCTGCACCGAGGGTTACCCATAGGGACTCAGTATTGTTGCTGGTCCCCTGGATCTCAGTGGCATTTATTTCATCCTAGACATAGATTGCCACAGCTCCGTCCTTTTTGCCTTCTCAATTCCTCCTAAATAGAGTGTAGCCTGAGCTTGCAACATCCCAGGCGTGGTTCTCTTTGAACTACATCACTGTCACTGCTACCCAGTCTAGGTGAGCCTCAGTCATTACGGCAGTGAGGTCCAGGATTTTATTGGATAGGCTATGAGCATTGTCACACATTGCATGCCATACCTTTTTTTTTCTACTGACATTTCGTGATATGCTCTCTGAGAGTGGACTGGATTGGGTGTTGCACCATTTTGCTAGTGCTGTCTGATCTTTATCCCATCCTGGTGATATGTTAGTGGGTTCTCTGCCTGGACGAAATACCAATTAACTGATAGGTGATGGGGGAGGGACATTAGTTTTCACACGCGACATGAGGAGTGCTAATGTCCTCTCCCCTTTTCCTAGTTTAAACGACTATGAAAAACATTAAATTTCTGTCCCAGTGCATGAACTCCTTCCTTTGTAAGGTGTAGGCCATCATATTTAAAGAACTTCCATTCCCAGAAGTCCTTCCAGTCCCCTACATAATGATGGCCTTTTATCCTGCAGCAGCCTTTCAGCCAGATGTTTAGCTCTGTGATTTCCTTTTCTTTTACTTTTTGCCTGCTGTCCCCCTTCTCCCAGACAGGCAGAATTTTGGAGAAGGATAATCTGGACATAAGGGAAGTCAACCTGTCTCCTAGTGCGGTGAGATTTTGTTTAGTCTCCTCCACTGGGTGACTGACAAGGTCATCAGTTCCTAGGTGGACTAGGATGGGCATGTGTGTGCCAAAGTTACATACAATCTTTTCTGTGCATTCCTTGTCCCTCCATGATGATGTCCCTGGTAGGCATTGAGCTGTAACCCTGGTTTGATTAATTTGTAGGTGAGACTATACACCATGGCCCAGATATTCAAACTGCGCCAGTCTGAGGCACAAGCCCCTGCGCTGCTCAAAATAGTTGCGCAGGGGTGTGGCCGGGGTGATATTCAAAGGAGTTGCGCTGTTGAGCAACTCCTTTGAATGTCGCCCAATCACAACGCCTTTCATGGCGCGAGTGGAACTGCGCTACCGCAAGTTGCCAGAGTTGAACATTCAACGTGTGTGGCGCAAGTACCATTAGCCATGCTAAATTCCGATATTCAAAGGTGACATGCAAATGGGGCCATAATTTATGCAAGGCGCGGGGGGCCATTTGCATCTATTTATGGCCCCATTTGCATGCCATTTACATGTAGGTGCACCGATCCCGAGACTTGCTCCTGGCTACCCTGCCAGGCAGCAGCACGTCGAGACAACGCCTAATGCAGCCGATCGCGGGCATCACAGTTACATGACCCCCACATCACCCATAGCCCGATTTGCGGGCAGAAACCGTCATGTAGCCCCCACATCACCCATAGCCCGATCGCGGGCAGAATCCGTACATGTCGCCCCCACACATCACCCATAGCCCGATCGGCGGGCAGAATCCGTACATATCGCCCCCAGTGCCCGATCGCGGGCAGAACCTGCATAACCCCCAGTGCCCGATCGCGGCCAGAACCTGCATAAACCCCGGTGCCCGATCGCGGGCAGAATGTAACCCTCCCCAACCGAATAACTCCCTGGTGGTCCAGTGGACCGTAAAGCTGTCAGCGGGCAGAATGTCACAGCAGAACCCCCAAACATCTCCTGGTGTCTGAGTGTCCCCCCACCCACCGAAGCCCCTCACCCGCTCCCCCCTGCAGCCGGCGGGCGACAGCATCCCACCCGCCTGCCGCCCGCCCGCCGCCCGACTGACTGTCGGTAGGGCTCCTACCGGACAGTCAGTCGGCGGGCGGCGGGCGGCAGGCGGGTGGATGCTGCGCCGCCAGCTGCGGGGAGCGGGTGAAGGGCTCTCGTGGGTGTGTGGGGGGACACTAGACACCAGGAGATGTTTGGGGTTCTGCTGTGACATCTCTGCCCGCGATCGGGCTTACGGGTCCACTGACCACCAGGCGGTATTCTGGCAGGGGAGGGTTACATCTGCCCGCGATCGGGCACTGGGGGTTTATGCAGGTTCCGCCGTGATCGGGCTGTGGGAGGTGTGGGGACATGTAGCCTGTACTGCCCGCGATCGGCTGGTGGGGGCACAGGGAGTGAGTTGGGGCCAGCCAGGGTGGTAGTTGCTGTGTTGCACCTGCAATGCAGCAGCTCACCTGTGGGTGGTCCTCGACTTGCTTTTTTTTGCTCATAGCTTTGTGCGGCGCGTTAAGATGCACAACTCTGCGCAACCCGACTGAATATCGGGTTGCGCAGGTTATGCATGGATCCTCCCCCTCCTGTTGAGCATGCATTCATTTGCATTGCTCTCTAGCGCAACCTGGTGCCAGTGGCGTAACTGCCTCCTGCTGAATATCGCAGAATGGCGCATTTTGGACTTGCGCATGGCGCAACCCTTTTGAATATCTGGGCCCATGTATCATAATGTCCCCAGGATTAGAAAGTATTTTTGGTAGCCTTTTTTCCTGTGACATTAATAGGTGTGTCTACTTTGTCTCCTTGAGTATGGTTAGGTTCAGTTTTATCAACTGGATTGGTAATTGGTATATGCTGTAGTGGTGTGAATCTGTTGGTAGTGTGTATTGCATTAGTTGTTGCTCTTTGCACTTGTGGAGTTCATTTAGCGATATTAGACGAATGTTTATCTACTGTTTGCCATACTCCTATACCAGTTTTCCTTTGGAGTAGTGGAGGCAAGTTGTGAAGGCTGTAGTGTGGCGAGGATGGGCATGTGCTGAGCTTGGTCTAGAGGAAGTTTATTTCAGCCCATGCAGTGTGGAGCTGAGAACGTAGGTTCCTGAATGTCCAGCAGGTTGGACAGTGACCGATTCTTTGGATATGCGCCCTGTGGTTTTTCATTTCTGCAATCGTTTCATATATGTTTTTTAAGATCGTATGCATCCCTGGTATCTTTCTATGAAAATATTTGCACTCTGTTGCTATTGGTTTAATGTCACTTAAATTTTTGGTGCACCATTAATGTGAGAGACATGCAATCTATTGCCACCCCTCCCCCTGATTAAGACCTAGTGAAAGCTGAAATGCATTTATCAGCTTCCTGCACCTGTGAGTGCTCGTTTACTGTTTGAAATACATTTCTTTCACTTTCACATCCTCTTGCTGTTACTGGACGTTTTGTGGCTTCTCAAGTGCAGGCTAATGTTTTGTTGGATTGGTTTTCTGGGTCAGCTACCAGGCCTACACCAGTTCTTTCTTTCCTGGCTATGCTGTTGTTGTGTTTCTCTCTTCACAGCAGTGTCACTTTCCAGTAGTTGGTAGTGTTTCCTCCCAGTTATGGCAGTCTCCCAGTCATCACTCACTTATACTAGTGTCTTATCACACCATTCAGGCCAGTGTCGCATCCCAGTTACACCAGCGTCTACTCCCAGATATACTGGTGTATTCTACCAGTCCAGGTTACCCAAGTGCTCTACTTATCCAACACATTTAAGAGAAAAAAGGGCAGTCTCTTCTGTAGAATTAGAGTTTGCAGTTTACAAAACAATTGTCCATACAAGTCAAAGCCCTATATTTTAAGGCAAATCTTCCTCCATTTTTCCATAAACTTTTGTGAAAGGTAAATTTATACTTTCATAGATATTTTGTCTGCATAACTTACACATTATACAGCAGCAGTATTTAGTCAAACTCTCTTCCTTTTGTTTTGTGTTTCTCTGGAGTTTGAGTCTATGGCAGATTAAGTATTGTCACTTGGATGAAGCACATGTGCTTGGCAGGCTCAACTGTAATTTGTGGCATTGTGGTTTCTTATCAGAGCTTTACAAGTGGCATATGAGAGAATATAGGTTGAGTTAGGCACTACCTTAAATTCTTTTTAATTGTTATGTTTTGAGGTGTAGACTGCCTCTGTTCAAAGAGCATAAGTCAGTAGGAGATGTCTGCTAGCAAACCTCTCCTTGCAAATTCTCCTGGAGTGTTTACACACTCAATAAGTACAGTAGTGTGAGTCAAGTAATAGAAAACGTTATTTCAAAGACTCACTGTACTAATAATTTGGTTTCCTGTATGAAAATGTATTTAGTTCACATCAAAGAAAAACTCATATTAAATTGCTGATATTTAAATGCTGTAGCTTAATGTTAATGAATCTGAAAATATACATGTGGCAATTCTGAGCCGGGCTTAGACTGACACACAAACATTAACACTGTTTATCTGTGCCCTATCAGAACACAGCATATAATTTTTTTCATCAATGACCAATTTCCAGATAAACAGTGGTAATTATACTATGTCTCAGTTTATTTTAATAAAGCTAGACTTTCAGTGTTCTAGATAACTTCCTATTGATATCAGTATGTTGGAAAGTTAAGAATCTGGTGATGACATTCCAAAAACTGCTTATCTTCACTGGTGCAAATTCAAAATGTCAAACAAGTATCTCCAATTACTATGTCAATAACATATGTAAGCAATAACACACGATGAGGTGTGGTTTATCGCCTGATAAGAGCACGCCCAGGGGTGTACTAAGGCACGAGGCGCTTGCGCCCGGTCGCGTCACTGAGCGCTCTTATCAGGCGATAAACTCCACATCAGAGTGTGTTATTGCGCTTATAAATGGGCTGATAAGTAACTAGTTCATTATAAAAAAAATAAAAAATTAAAATTAGTAAAAAAGATGTAAAGTGAGGTTTAAAATATTGAGTAAAAAATAGTCCCTCATTGGTCCACATTTAGAAAGAAAGGTACTGGTCAAATTATTTGTTTTTGTCTCCTGACAATGTATTTGTAACTGAGAGAGAGTCTCATCATATTGTATTGCTAAGTGACACTTACTGTGCTTACTAGTTTGAACTGTAAATTTCGGATTAAATGTAGCCTCACCGCCACAAAACGGTTGCCGAGCTCATCACCGCATCGTGTGCCAGCATGACGTGTTTTCAATAAAATGGACAATATAAAAACATCCATTTCCCACAAAAACACTACATTTCATCTACAGGATACCACTGTAATATAAAAAAGTAACCTGCAGTTTTGTACAGAAACGAGAGACACGCAGTACAACGGAGCGATCGAGGGAGACTGGGAGCGAGCATGTCCCTCAGGAGCCTCCGTAAACAGCGTTTGAAGTGGTTTACGTTTATTACAGTCAGGTTTTCGAGGTAGCGCTCCTGTTTCTGGACAAAACTGCAGGTTACTTTTTTATATTATACTGGTATCCTGTAGATGAAATGGAGTGTTTTTGTGGCAAATTGATGTTTTTATATTGCCCATTTGTTTGATAGCACGTCATGCTGGCACGCGATGTGGTGATGAGCTCGGCAACCGTTTTGTGGCGGCTAGGCTACATTTAATCCGAAATTTGGAAAAAGTGTTTAAAAAAACGTTTTCCTGTTGTTGCTCTATAATTACAGGTTTTCTTATGTTGTGAAAGAGGCAGAGGTAGGCAGACCGGAGCTAGGTCACAGCGATGGATGTCGCACTGCGAGCTGTGCCAGGCTTTGTTTCTGTTTTCAGCAGGCACAGCTCACTGATCCTGTGCTGTTGTTGGGCTGGGGAATGAAGGGTAGTGCCGGTTGCTACAATACCAGGGATTAAGGACACGGTTAGGGGGGTGAAACAGCCAATCAGTGGCTTCGTTTTTTTTGCCCATTTTATAAATATGGGATATACAATGGTAAGCTGCCAGATAAACAATTTATCTACACAAGTGCTGTCTGACCTCTGGTAACCTCATGAATGGTGTAAGCCACGAGTGAGGTGTATGAGGTCAAACAGCATAAGTGTAGATAAATCATTTATCTGACAGCTCACCATTGTACAGTATATTTCATTTATAAAATGGGAAAGAAAAATCCAGCATGCTGATTGGCTAGTACATGTGCATTAGATCCGTCTCATGCACAGCTGAAAACAAGTGCAGACAATCTGAAAGCAGCCCAAAAATCATATATAAACAAGCATTTAGAATGTTAAGAAATGTTAAGAATCTTAACGGCCGCCATTTTCTTTGCTTTTTTAAACTGAGCAAATCCCACTAAATTGTCAAAAATACATCCACAGTTCCCTGTTTTCCAGCAGAGCACAGTTATGGGCAACAATTTTCTTGTATTTTTACCCACATTAGTGATCAGATTTAATTTAGCACCCTCCCACTTCTCATTCAAATGCTCACAGCTGCTGCCCGCTGACACACTAGCTCACTGCTCGCCTCCCATTCAACGAGTTTCTCTTGCGGTCTTAATACAGACAAAACCTCAATTGCTCTCTGGCACACTTCTTTTAGTGTGAAAGTTGTTAAACCTCCATTATTTTTACTTTTCTTCCTCTCATATTACATACAGCTCAGCAAAGTTGCGATTGCTTGCCAGCCCCTGCCCCCTCCCACTAGTGGCGGGACTCCAGACCTCCGTTGACTCGTCTGTGCCCCTTCATCTCTTTCAGATCTCCGCAACCCCCTTCAATTTCAACAGGGACCTCACATTTCTGACACTGAACAGAAGACAGTAAGTAGAGCTGTGAATCCTACACAATAATTTCTCAGCCGCTGAATTTACTAACTTGCTTTGGTTCGCCTCAACATTTTAAAATCACTGTGCTCACAGATTTCTCCCACCAGCCTGCCCATCCTCTCACTCGATCTGCTGCTCATTCTTTGCCAGCATGCCTTCCTGCCAACTCGCTTACACCATTTATTTCCTCCGATCCCAATTAGACAAATCATGTCTGGCAGAAGACTGTACCTCATAACCAGAGATTGTTTCTCTGTTAAACACACAGCAGTAGAACATTAATCCTCCTGTTTTATGTTCAGTACCAGGAAATTATATTTTCTTCTGTCTGCAGAGCCGCAGTTTCCTATAGCCTGTCAGCTGCTTGCTTGGTTATTCACTAAGGGCTTACAACTTTCAAATGTGATTCTGCAATAACCCCATAATTGCCAGTACATTTTTGAACATTTTTAGTATTTTTTTTAATGATTGTTGTATAGAAACTATACTTTGCAAATGCGGCATTACAGGCGGAAGGACTATTTTATCTAAACATTCACACAACACGTAACTTTATTTTATATTAAACCTCTGAATTTTGATTGTCACAGTTATGACAAATACAGGTTCCCATTTTATAAGTGCAATAAGACACTCCAGGGGTGTGCATTAGACATTTCTAATGCACGGTCAGGGGCTAAACGCACTCGGCCTGCGGCCTCATGCCTTAATACGCCCCTGACCGTGCGTTAGAAATGTCTAATGCACACACCCTCATGTCTTATTGCTTGCTTATGCAATAGGGATGCTTTTTGTCAGTGCAGGGACATTTGCTTTTGACTGTTTATCTTTTTTTTTTAATGATAATTTCTGGGACTTTTAGTTAACTTTTCTAGTATACAGTATATTTGCCTAACATACTGGTTGCTATTAAATGAAACACCACTCATTTTGTAGAAAACTTTGTGCTGAACAAATGGCATGCTCACAGTACCATGCTGTTTTCTTATTTGAAAGTTATTTGCATTTGTTTGTCACAAAAATGGATACAAAATTGAATTTTCTGCTGTTTTTTACTAATTATAAAAAAACTGAAAGGTATCTACAAATGAAACACCACTCATTTTGTATACATTTTATGCTGAACAACGTTTATGCTCATAGTACTATGCTATTATTTTTCATTTTAAAATTATTTGCATTTGTTTGTCAAAAAGTGAACACAAAATTGAATTTTCTGCTGTTTTTTGCTAATTATAAATACATTTGTAAGGTATCTATAAATGAAACACTACTCAATTTGTAGCTAATTTTGTGCTGAACAAATTTCATGCTCACTGTACCATGCTATCTTTTTTGTTTTAAAGTTATTTGCATTTGAATATAGTTAGTACTAGTACTGAGACTGAACATTCTAAATGAATTGTGGAGTGATTGTGACATATCTGCTATGTGTATAAATCTGTGATGCTGCATCTACTATTTGTATAAATGTGAGATTTAAGCAATATACCATGACAGGGAGTGGGTATATTGATGGATTTACCATGCCTGGTGTGGTTCGGTCATGAGGCATAGCCGGGTGACTTAACCACACCAGAAGTGGTAAATCCACCCATAACCTACTCCCTGTCATGGTATATTGCTATTATACAATGTTCAACTTTTTTTTTGTTTTTATAGTGATATAAAACTTTAACAGTGGGTATACTGGAGGATTTACCACAGTCATGTGATCTGTTTTGACCAATGAGATTACAGGAGTTTCATACCCCATTGTATAATTCATGGGCTGGATATTCAAACTGCACCATTCTGTGGTGCAAGCCCTTGCACTGCCCAAAAAAGTTGCGCAGTGGTGTGGCCGAGGCAATATTCAACAGAGTTGCACTATTGAGCAACTCCTTTGAATATCACCCCCCGGCCACAGCCACTGTGTATGGCGCAGTGGAACTTGCGCCACTGCAAGTGGTCAGAGTGGAGCATTCAGATGCAGTGGCGCAGGTTCCATTGCACCATGCGCAAATTTCCGAAATTCAAAGGTGACATGCAAATGGGGCCGTAAGTTATACAAAGGCACAGGGCCATTACATCTACTTACAGCCCCATTTGCATCCTCTTGCATGTAGGTGGGCCGATCCCCAACAACTTGCTCCTGGCACCTGCCAGGCAGCAGCTGTTGGGGACCGACCCCCCGGTGCCGATCACAGGCATGAAGCAAATCCCCGACTGGCCTGATGCCAGGCATAACAGTAAATGAACCCCCGACTGGCCCGATCGCGGGCGCAACAGTAATGAACCCCCAACTGGCCTGATTGCAGGCATAACAGTAATGAACCCCCGACTGGCCCGATCGCGGGCATAATAGTAATGAACCCACCCGACTGGCCCGATCACGGGCATAAGATCAAACCCCCCCCCAAACACCAATATCCCTGGTGGTCCGGTGGACCCACGGAGCCCCATCACCCCGCTCCTCTCTGTCAGCCGGGCGGCAGCACCCCATCCACCTGCCGCCCCGCCGCCTGCCGACTGACAGCTTGATAGGGCTGCACACCCATTGGTTCAGAGCAAGAGCCAATGGCATGCAGCCCATACCGCATAAGGCAGTCCGGACGGGGAGCGGGTGGTGGGGAGCTCCATGGATATAGGGGTAGGGGGCTACTAAATCAACAGGAAATTGGACTTGGGGTTTGACCTTGCCGATCGGGCTGTAATCACTGGACCACCAGGGATATTGGTCTTTGGGGGCGGTTGTTTCTTATGCCCTGCGATCAGGCCAGTCGGGGGGGGTTCAATACTGTTATGCCCGTGATCGGGCCATTCGGGGGGGAGTGAGAGCTGCTGTGTTGCGCCCTGCAATGCGGCAGCTCACCTGTGGGTGGCCCTCGACTTGATCCTTTTTTTTTTGGCTCAAAGTTGTGCAGGCGCAGGTAGGGGGTTGTGCCTGCACAACTCTGCCCAGCCCGGCTGAATATTGGGCTGTGCAGTTTATGCATGGTTCCTCCCCCTCCAGTTGAGCATGCCTTCATTAGCATTGCACTGCTGCTCAGCATGACTTGGGGGGCGCAACTGCCTCCTGCTGAATATCGCAGAATGGCGCATTTCGGACTTGCGCAGGTGCAACCCTATTGCGCATGGTGCAACCCTTTTGAATATCCAGCTCCATATTTATACACATAGTAGCTCAGATTTATCACATAGGATTTATGCCCATGCCTGTTGCATAAAGAATGTTATAACCTCGTCTTTTACCATAATTGTGGTTTCTTAAGAATCTGAGTGCTGAGGGCAAACCTTGAAAGCATCTACACAGCAGCATTGTTATTTCTGTCAGTGTGTGGGAGGATGGGTGGTTGAATGAAGTGAGAAGGCTGAATGTGAAGGCACAGGTCACAGGACAAGCCCTGGTCACCTGGGCAGGATTTGAGAGGATTTGTTTTTATTTTTAAGCCAAATATTGAATAGCAAAAATCAAGTCTATAGGGGTCCTGAGCATTAAAACCCACTTAATATGTGAGTGGAGGTATTCACACACCCCTATCACTTCTCAGAAATGTTCACTCAGGATTACATAGAGAATACTGGATGGGCAACTATGCACAACCAGTGTGTTCTGCCACAGAGGGGTTCTGATTCCCTCTCTCGAGAGGTCCATGGGAATCAGAACCCCGAGGTGACAGAACACACAGGTTGTGCATAAAGTTGCTCATCCTGTATTTTTTATGGTGTATAGTAGTACTATGTGAAATGTGTGCTTTGTGTTTTTTTTTTCTCTTTTTCATAATGAAACTGATTTGAAGAGTCTCTAGAGGTTCTAGAATACTGTCAGCACAGAATTAGAGGAAAGGAACAATGTGCCAGGATTCCAAGTGGTTCTGCTACAGCAGTGACATCACTACTGCAGCAGAACAACATAATGACATCACTACTGCAGCAGAACAAGCATATTCCAGGCATGGAATGTCATGCATAACAACATTCCACTATACACCATAAGTTGTTTAATTCCTTAGACAGAATGACAATAATTAGTATGTTACTTGTAGCAGTTTTTAGGAAGCTATGCTCTCCTCACTAACTAGAAATCAACCACACTCTCCTATTACAGAATAACTATTTGAAACCTCTTTACTCTGTTAGCATACTGGACAGTTCATGTAATGTACAAAACAAAGAACATCCCTCCCTGAGGTCTCTGTCTGGTAGTGCTCATTCCAACACACAGAAGTGTGAAGAGGTGATTAGATGTACAGTGCAGTGTCTAGTTCTTAATGCATATGGTCTCATTAAACAAAATTGCTGTTAAATTGTGGAACTCTCACACAAGAGTAAAACATCCTGTTTTTTTTTTTTGGTTGTTTTTTTGTGATTCATAGTGTATTTTTTTATTAATTTATTTGAATGTTTGTGACTGGGAGAGGCACACTAAACTGTGGCTCATTTCCAGGTGTGACCCAGGTACCAGGGATGGGGAATATGTGTACAGATGTAGACTGATTTACAGAACCAGATTAAGTTGTTGCTATTTTAGTGAATGGGGGAATGTGGACAGTGCACCGTGGAAATTCCCCTACTTGACAGTAGGGGGAACCCTTGTCCGCCAATCCAACATGGCAGACAATCAGTCTGGAGATGGAGGAGCAACAAGCAGCAGGACAGGAATAGCTTTACATGAAGAAATTTCGACCAGCAGAATGGAAAAGATGGTTTCGATCCCTTCTACCTCATTTGATAAAGAAGTACAAAGTCAAACACCTTTAAATAGCACAGATGTGGATAATGCAGATGTTGATGCTCATAAGGGAAATATACCTATGGACATGGACACTAATATGCTTGCTCAAGAAACGTTATTAAGGTCTGCACTTCGGACAAACAGAGAATACTTGCTTAAATTGTTAAATGAAGAGGAAACATCTGCCCAGCTTATGAACAGTGTTTCTTCTAATAGCAAGTCTTGCTCTCCAGAGTTGACTATTCCTTCTCAGTTCCCCACAGCAGATACAGGGAACCCTCCTCACATTCTAGAGCCTGACCATCGGAATGAACCCTCGGTTCCACCATCGATCGTATTACGAAAAGGCTGCCCAGAGGACTCTCAGCAGACATCTTGCAAATGGACACCAGAAGCCACTCTGCGGGCAGCAGGATGGATGCATGATGGTGGACAAACTGAATGGACATCTCCTCACCCAGTCTCAGCAGAGGAGATAAAATGCACTTGTAATACAGGCAAAAATATCCCTTCTGACCAAAACTCACAAAAGACTATAATATTGGGAAGTGATTCTGCAATGCAAATTGATCCACCCGACAGCTCCGCTGAGCATACGGGTTCTATCTCTACTGATTCTGCATGGTACAGCTCTGTCCTGGGACACAAAGAGGAACATGCTCCACGAAACACCGAGGATGCACCTAAAAGACTTCATATGTCTGATCTATTTAAAAATGTGGGTAAACCTGCACAGCATCGGAACGCTGTGTGGCTCAAATATACTGGTAACTTAAACCTTGCACCAGATAGAAAGACTTTATTGCACAAAATGCTACAGGAGGGTATGGGTATTCAACCAAATTAATTATTTACTGTGATTCATGTAAGAGGGGAACCTACAGTGGCGTGAAAAAGTATTTGCCCCCTTCCTGATTTTCTCTATTATTGCATATTTGTCACACTGGATGTTTTCAGGTCTTTAGACAAAATGGAATATTAGATAAAGGGAACCTGAGTGAACAAATAACACTTGTTTTTTTTTTTAATTTCACTTATTTAATGAAAAAAAGTTAACCAACACCAACTGGCACTGTGTGAAAAAGTAATTGCCCCCTTACACTTAATAACTGGTTATGCCACATTTAGCTGCAATGACTGCAACCAAACACTTCCTATAATTCAATATCAGTCTTTCACATCGCTGTGGAGGAATTTTAACCCACTCTTCCTTGCAGAACTGCTTTAATTCAGTAACATTTGGTAGGTTTTCGAGCATGAACTGCTCGTTTCAGGTCCTGCCACAGCATCTCTATTGGGTTTAAGTCTGGACTTTGACTAGGCCACTCCAAAACTTTAATTTTACTTTTTAGCCATTCTGATGTGGACTTGCTTTTGTGTTTTGGATCATTGTCTTGCTGCATGACCTAACTACGCTCAGCTTCAGCTGACTGAAGGATGACTGGACATTCTCCTTAAGAATTTTCTGGTACAGAGCAGAATTCATGGTTCCTTTAATTATGGCAAGTCATCCAGGTCCTTAGAGCAAAAGCATCCCCACACCATCACACTACCACCACCATGTTTGACTGTTGGTATGGTGTTCTTACTGTGGAATGCTGTGTTTGCTTTCTGCGAGACATATGGGATCCATGTTGTCCAAAAGTTCCACTTTGGACTCATCTGTCCATAGAACATTTTCCCAAAAGGCTTGTGGATCATCCAGGTGCTTCTTGGCAAATGAGAGAAGAGCATTTATGTTCTTCTTGGTTAGCAGTGGTTTCCACTTGCTAATCTCACATGAAGCCCATTTTGCCCAGTCTCTTTCTGATTGTGGAGTCATGAACACTGACCTTAGCTTGAGGCAAGAGTAGCCTGCAGTTCTTTGATGTTGTTTTAGGATCCTTTGAGACTTCTTGGATGATTTTACACTGCTTCTTGGAGTAATCTTTGGCAGGCCGCCCACTCCTGGGAAGGTTCACTACTGTTCCAAGTGTTCTCCATTTGGAGATTATGGCTCTCACTGTGGTTCGATGGAGTCCCAGAGCCTTAGAAATAGCTTTGTAACCCTTTCCAGACTGATAGAGGGCAACAAATTTTTTTCTGATCTTTTCAGGGACTTCCTTTGATCATGGCATAATGTGCTTGTTGAATCTTTGTGCTGGCAACGTGACTCTGATGGTAAGCGCCAAAATAAGTGAGGTTTATATTGAGCAGGGCTGGCTGTAATCAAGCCTGGCTGTGTTCAATCAGCTGACTCTAATTATCCCTTTAATTGGGTTGATTTAACTAGGGGGCAATTACTTTTTCACACAGTGCCAGTTGGTGTTGGTTAACTTTTTTCATTAAATAAATGAAATAAGTGAAAAAAAAAAGTGTTATTTGTTCACTCAGGTTCCCTTTATCTAATATTATATTTTGTCTAAAGACCTGAAAACATCCAGTGTGACAAATATGCAATAATAGAGAAAATCAGGAAGGGGGCAAATACTTTTTCACGCCACTGTATTTACAATGTGAGTTTTAAACTAATCAATCTCTTCAGAGATTTGGGGCAATGTACCCCCAGCTTTCTAATTCCACTTCATGGCAGCCCTTTTTCCCTGTTCCATTAACCAAACTTACAATACAAATGATCACATTGTACAATACTGGCTGAGACAACACTGCATTATTCTAGAAGCCCCTGTCCCCATTTTAGATGAAGATTTGGTCTGGACAGGTAACTGGAAAGTCAAAGTCCAATTAAAGCACACAGAGCAAGGCATTGTACTCCTTTCAGGATGTTTTTTATAGGGAGAGACAGAGGCTTATGTTTTTATCAGGGGCAGCCCAGGGCCTGTCATAAATGTGGGGCTCACACACACCTCAGCTCGGTGTGTGATAAACCCAGGTGCAACCTCCATTTGGAATTTGGCCACATCAGCTTAGGATGCCCAAACCCTTTCAAATGTAACCTTTGTGAAGCGAAGGGCCATTCATATCAGGATTGTCCATGGGCTGAAATAAATAGGTTGGATGGGGCACAGCAGGATCCAATGCATTTATTAGAGAAATGTCAAGCACAAGAAGCCAGAAAAAGTGCTGGAGATACCACTCCCCAAAATACAGAAACCCCCTCCACCCTCTACATCTTTGCCTTCTTCCAGTTCAGTAAATGTGGAGGCCACCCTCCAAGCAATACTCAGTCACAGGATGAGGATTGTAGTTCCATAAGTCTAGGCCCTGAAGAAACTGGTACAGGTTCCATGCTGCCCCCGCCTCTTGTACATTCACAATTTACTCCTGTAAGTGCAAAAAAGAAAAGAAGAGTAAAAGAACAGCAGAATGACACCCCCCTCCAAGACTTCGTCAGTGGTAACAAGCAATAAGTTTCAGGCTCTAGCCAAAAGACGGAAGTGGGGTGACATGGTGGAGGAAGAGGGAGACTCTGATTCCTCCTCTTCTTCCACTAGGGCAAATCCATTCCCAGATCCACACACGGCCTGTACTGCTAAGCAGAAAGAATCATTTCATAAGAAGTCCTCTTGATGATTCTTTTTCTTAATTTGCCATGGAAGGTAGTCAGCAGCTTTCTGTCCTTACACTAAATGTATGTAGTATCAAAAATTATAGAAAGCGGATGACTGCCTTTCAGACAATAGGAGACCTTTTGCACAACATCATTTTTCTACAGGACACCAGACTGAAAACCTTGCATGAAGTACACCAGGCCAAAAATTCTTGGTATAAAGGTCCTTCTTTCTGGTTCCAGAGTCCTGAGGCTTGTGACAGGGTTGGGATTCTTTTCTTTTAAGGAGCTTTGGGTTTTCAGTACATAGAGTTTTGGATATTTGCCAGGAAGAGTTCTGCTTTTTGATGGGTGTTTACGTGCACTGTCCTTCCGACTTATAAATGTATATGCACTCTAAAGCATTGCATCACATTCAGAGCTCTTTAAACTTTTTTAGCCTTATTTACACACCAGCAAATATGTAGTACTAGGTGGAGATTTCAACTGACCGCTGTCTTTAGTGGATAAAGGAGGGTGCACAACCACATTTTTGGGGATACTAACTATTTAAATTCCATCTTAAAAACAGCTAACTTTAAAGACAGCTATATGGAGCTTCACACTACTAGGTCAAAAACATTCACAAAAGGCACATTGGCCACAAGAATTGATTATATTGCTCTCTAAAAATCTTAAACCAGTTAAAGCCCTCACTATCCCCTGTGAAACTTCCAACCATTTTGCTGTTTCAGTTCACTGCAAAACTTTTTCTAGTACTTCCCCTTTTAATCTAAAGTTTCCTGGGTGGGAGTTACAGTATATAATCAACTTCTGCCTACACCAAATATTGGAAACAAACTTTTCTCTTTATTATCAGCCAGATATTCAGTATTGGAGGCTTTCAATACAATTTGAGAATGGTGGGCAGATACAAAACAAGAATGCAAATCCTTTTTTCTCCATATTGCTGAAAGTCTTCAAAAACTAAATATTTATAGTATTTAAGTTTAAGGGAAAAGTTACTTTCTTTAATGTCACATTCATATGAGCACAGAATAGACCTATCATGTGAAATTTGTGAAATTAAATCTGAGATGGCCCAGATCCAATACGATAGGGCAGAGTCTTTAAAAAAGGAAGCACAATTCGGCACATAAGATTCTAGGCCATCTTTAGATACCTATAAAAATTGTCAGGATAGGGTTTATAATACAACCCTAGACCAGGTTATAGATCCCTCTTCAATGTTAAGTTCCTCAGACCCTGTGCACATACAGAGCTTAGCACAAAAGCATATTGCTGACATGTTTGGGACCCCCTCAAATGCTAAATGGGACAAAAAATATCTCAGGGACTTAGACATCCCCAATTTGGACCCAGGCTTGGTTTCTACACTTTCTGCCCCCATTACCCCAGAAGAAACCTTTAAAGTCCTATCTCGTTTAAAGAAAATCTCAGCCCCTGGACCAGATGGCTTGACAGAACAATTTTATATCCCATTTACCAAATACCTGGTCCCTATATTAACTGATGTTTTTTCAGACATTTTGACTTCCCACTCTCTCCCTAAGGATCTATCTCTAGCTTTAGTTACTTTATTATATATAAAAATGAAATAAATATGATTTAAGAAATTGGAGACCCATAAGTTTATTAAATGTGGACCACAAGATCTTGGCAACTATTCTTTCAAATAGGTTATCATTGGCCACAGAAATAGTTATTTGTCCTGTACAAACCTGTGCCATTCAGGAAAGGTCCATTTACCATAATTTAGCACTCCTCAGAGATCTCACAATCCATATGTTAGACAGTAAAACTCAATGCCTTATCCTCGCCTTAGACCAGGAAAAGGCATTTGATCGGGTGGATCACTTTTACTTATTCCAAGTTCTACATAAATATGGTATACCACAAATCTTCATTAATTGGGTAGCACTGCTTTATGCTTCTTACTCTATTATTCCTTTTATTAATGGAATACCAGGAGCACCCTTCATTGGGCTAAAAGGGGGTTCATCAGGGCTGCCTAATAAGCCCATTATTATATGCCTTTCAAACAGATCCTATTTTAAGGAAAGTTTTGAATCATATTACTATCCCTAGAATTATGCTCAATGACGGCAGTCCAGCCCTGAATGTTTATGCATATGCTGACGACAAATATGCATCTGTACTACTGCTGATCTGGATGAAACAGTGCTCACAAGAGTGATTTCAGAGTTTGAAAAAAACTCAGGATGAAAATTAAACTATGGAAAAAGCAAGGCAATAGTTATTCCCCCCACCAGTGTCCAAAGCCCCAGTTATCCAGCATCATTTGCAGATATTGCGGTATCCTCGGACCCAGTACAGATTCTGGTCTTGCATTTTGGTAGTCAAGATGATGCCACCTTGAACTGGTCACGTGCATTTCAAAAAGCAGAATTCACAGTGGCATCATGGAAAAATAAAACAATTAAAAAAAAAAAGCAGGTTTCTTTATTATATACTCTAATAGTACCAGTTCTTTTACATGTAGCTCACATCTTCCCACTACCATCTCATTTAGAAGTAAAAATTATGAATATTTTCTTCTGTGGCTTCTGGGGGAGCAGGTTAAACCCCATAAAGAGGTCACATACTTATTATGATTACAGCTTAGGTGGCGTAAGAATGATACATCCAGTTCTATAATTTTTTTGTATTTTTTCATATCAAAATATAGTTCCCATGTTGTCTACACCATGCCCCTCATGGTTAAATAATATGAGAAGTTACTACAAGAATTTCCGATGAGTTGGTCCTCATTCTCTGGCCTTCCTAGATCCCTGAAGAAATTCAAAATTCCCTACTATGTATTGCCAGTCTGTAATAAGATCAAAGGATGGAACATTTCCACCCAGCAATTTGTAAGGAATTCCAGAAGGGCATTTCATTCCCTAATATTGTCAGAACAGTTTTTAGAAACCCCAATGAAATTAGCACAGTATGAAGACCACCTTTCTAGTATCTTTAAACAGTTAACAGACAAATACCTTCCACTTAAATTCTGGGATACCACATGGCTTTCCTGTCATGGTAGACAAGAGGTAAGAAATTTGCATAAACATAAACAGTTAGAGGATCGCATGTGCCCCAGAACTACTTGTCCAGGAGTACTAGAAACACAGGAGCATTTTGTTCTGCTATGCCCATACATTCAGCAGTTCTGTTCTTCTATTTTGACAATATGGGGAGACAAGGATTTCTCTTTAGTATCCTATGAGGTGGTAGTTTTAGGGTTATTTCCAGCAAGCATGAGCAAGTACAATCCTAGCACTCTGAGATTATTTTTTCCCTTTGTAGATTTTATCTATGGCAAGCAAGATGTGCCCTGGTATTGCAACAAAAAGAATATAGTATACTCCAAGTATTGGTTTAACTGATTCGAAATCTAATGATCATATATGATACTGAGGAAAAGTATAACATTGCATTGGCACATGAATTATGGAGGAATTCTTTATGGTTTACTACATGGAAATAATGCTGGAGTTGCAGTGTGAACTGTGTTTGTTATAGGCACAATCTGTTTTCTTCTCAAACATATTGAAACTGATGTATGTAATACTTGATTAATTTCCTTTTGTTACAGTCTTTTATTTTGATTAATAAAAAATTCTCCTACTCATATCGAGAAGAGCCATTGGATCTTTAACATCTACCTGGACAACCACCAGAAGAGGCAGATGGGACCTTGGTTTAATGTCTCATCTGAAAGACAGCACCTCTGGAGTACAGTACCCCCCTCTTGATGCACTACAGTGTCAGTATTGGGATTTATCCCACGTTCCTGGTGTGGGACTAGAACCCACCACCTACCAATCTTCCAGCCTCAGAGGTGAGTGTGCTACCTGCTGAGCCACTGACACTGCAGTATGTACTGCAGTCTACTCCATTGTCTCTGTTGACAGCTACTATAAGATCTATCCAAAAATCACAAAATCCCATTGGGGTCTATGCAGAAAGCCTATGCAATGCATATCCATAGTGTGCAGGCTTCCCTAAGTCACTCTGCCATGCAGAGGGGGTTCTCTGAACCTCCACAGTATTCATGAAGGGGCACCCACAGCTGTAAAAAGGAGTCTTACCCTCTTTCCCACCTGGCCAATTAATTTGTCCACATGATTGTTCCCTGTACCTAACTGATCCAACCAATAGCCTAGATATTTATATGTTTTGACAGATTCTAAGTATGTACCTGATAAGTCAGGAATCTCAAGTTTTAAATCTGATTTCAATTTGGAAACTGGACCAAATAGAATTTATTTTGTTTTAGTCATATTTAACTTTAACTTTAGATGTCGAAAATATTTTTGCAATGAATCAAATCTGGACTGCAAACTAGACTGGATTTCCATTACAGAATTATTGGAACAACAAAGAATTGTGTCATCCACGTAGAGGTGGTAATTTACCCCCTCCACACTCCTGCCAATGTGTTTTAAGTAGATTAAAAAAAGGAGTGGTCCCAGCACTGAACCCTGAGGTACGCCCCTTACTACTTTCAGAAGGGTAGACTCTACACCATCAACCTTAGGAAATTGATAACGGTTACTTATATAAGAGGAGAACCAGACCAGAGCATTTCTGCTTAGTCCTAATTCAGATAACTGTTGTAACATGGACTGGTGGGCAACCATGTCGAAGGCCTTGGACAGATCAATCAGTATGGCTCCCGTATAACACTGCAGATCATTTGCCCTACCAATGTTATCCAAGACCCTCAACACAGAAACCACCATACTATGTACCTTGAGAAATCCAGAATAAAATTCATCAAAGAGATTCTGCCTTGATAAATAATCAACCAATCAGTCCACCAAAATTCTCTCCAAAATTTTGCTTGCAATGGGAAGTGATGATATTGGTCTAAAATTAGAAAATGAGCCAGGGCTGCCTCTCCTAAAAATGGTTACAACCCTAGTGCACTTCCAGGCCTGGGGGAAAATGCATGAGTAATAGACCAATTAAATAAGTAGGCCGGGACGGGCTATATTCAAAGCAAAAAATTTCAGCATTGTAGAAGAAATACCATCAGGACCACTGTTTCCTATATTCTTGAGTCCCAATAGTTTCTCCATAACTTCATAATATTCAACTTCTTTAAATAAAAAGATGTTGAATATCTTAATTGATACTTGTATTAGTGCCTGGGATGTATAGTGGATTTATGGTGTCATCAAAGAAATTACTAGACTCATTAAAAAAGATATTGAACCTATCTGCAACATTATGCTCAGATGCACATGTTTCCTCAGGGGCTAGTTGGCTAGTGTACTTATAACTAGCAGTGCCATTTAAATCTATAATTAGTGACCAGAACTTGAATGGATTTCCCTTGGCCTCAGAAGCTTTTGTCCTCAAATGTCTTCTTTATGTTGCCCTAACACCTGCCACATATTTATTTCTAAGTTTTCGATATTTCTGCCAATTTGACACAGTGCCGGACTGCTGAGCAGTATTCCTTGCTTTATTTTTTTCCCTCTTTAATTTTTGCAGTGAAGAGGAAAACCACACTGCTGAATTAGCTTTTACCCTTTTAGATTTTACATATGTCAGTCACAAACCTTCATCAGTTCCTCCTGGAAATATTTCCAAGCTAAATCCAAATCAAGAATCAGTTCCAAACTTTCCCAGTTTAATCCCTCTAGGTCTGCCATAAACTTAAAATAGTTGAAGTTTTATAAAGATCAAAATGTTATATATCTAGCTGGTCTGTTCCCTCTACTGTTCCCCCTAATGCAATATACCATATTATAAAATGGGCTAGAAAAAGGAATCAATGGCAATGGACAAAGACCATCGGGTGACCGTGCGTAGATCAGAGCGCGACCACACACCTGCACTTTTATCCCCCCCCTAAAACAATTTTGACATTTTATAAGATAGATAAACCACTCTGAGGTGTGTGGTCGTGCTCTGATATATGCACGCCTTGGGTGGTTGACACACTCGGCCTGCAGCCTCATACATACAATGCGCACTAAGGCATGCGTATATCAGAGCGCAACCGCACACTTAAGAGTGGTTTATCTATCACTTATGGTCACTAAACATATCTACAGAAACACCTGCCTCAGTATAAAAATGGGGGACAATTAGTTAGAATTACATCAAGTAGGGAAGAGTCTTTAGGATTCTTTATAGTAACTCGAGTTAGTTCATTTATAATTTGTGATAATCCCAAATCCAGCGCTATATTTTTTAAGAACTTAGATTTAAGGGAACTCAATCAGTCTGCATTAAGGTCACCCAGATGTAAAAGTTCATGGGTTAAGACAAAAGGAGAAAGGGCAGCAGAGATGGTAGAAATTTGCTGCATAGGAAAATGAGGTGGTCTTTAGCCGCCACAAATCAATAATGGTTTTCCCATATAACGTTTTACTTCTACAGCCAGGTATTCACAACTATTAAGACCTACCTCTAAACAAAGACATTTTGGAGTAAATTTATCTGAGTAATAAAAAGCTAATCCCCGCCCCTTTTATTTCTATCTGCCCTCATTACATTGTAGCCCTGTAGGTCTAGCATTACATCATCAAATTGTGCACACAACCAGGTTTCTGTAAACAACATAAAGCCTGGATTATTGTCCACCACAAAATCCCTAATCATATCCATTTTTGGTAGAATGCTTCTTACATTAGCATGTAAAAGAGATATACCCTTTTAATTTTTAAAACAAGTAGACAAGGTCCCCGGATTTGGAGAGACATCACCTCTCAAAAGAAACTCCATTAAAATATAAATCCTGGAAGGTAAACATGTTACAAAATTAAATGAATTAATAAAAGAGTTATCACAAATAACAGAAACATGACCCATGTAGGATCAACTATCCAGAAAAGGGTGTGGCTGTGCCCTTTATCTAAAAGATTCTCTGACAGGACATGCCCTGACCCTGCCCATTAATGGTGATGCACTTCAGGTCCTTGCTATTAAAGTAATTCTTGGGGCCCATAACAAAGATCTGATGATAGCCTCTGTATATATCCCACCCAAACTGACAACAACAAACCTGAGCCCATTCCTCACCTGCATCAGTAGTCTAAAGCTTAACTCAGAAGTTATATTGCTAGGGAACTTTAATGTCAACTGGCTTGCCCCCAGTGCAAGCAACTACAAGGATGCCTTTGCAGCTGCAAATTTTACACAGCTAGTTACCTCACCCACTAGTATCAACTATAGAACAGGGATCAGTACCTTACTGGACTGGGTACTCTCAAATTGCCGACTATATTAGCCACACTACAGTTCTCCCTGATGCCATTAGTGACCATTTCCCAGTCCAGTGCACATGGTCAAATGAATTCAGTAAACCCCCCGTGAAAACTGTCAACAGTTGGATGCTAATTAAGGGACACCTTGCACAACTTAAGGCACTCCTGCGACAACAAGACTGGTCCCTGATTGACACCGCTCTGGATGTTGATGCTGCACTTCAGTACTTTATCTCAAAGTTCAATGCAGCATGTGATATCCATGTCCCCTTTAAGAAATGCAAAATTAAAGGCCCTGACAACCCTTGAATCTCTGGCAAACTCTTAGACCAGCTAAAAGCTTGGGACCTTCTATGGGCTCATGCTATAGCCTCTGACAACCAGGCAGACTTTCAGGCATATAGGGCCACCAGGAATGCCTGTAACAGAGCTATTCATTTAAAAAGCAAGCTACTACAGGAGCACCCTATCAAACTCATAGTTGGATTAAAGTAAATTCTGGCAAAGCCTCTCTGAAGTTATAGGGAAAGAGTCCAAAGCAACTCTTAATCTGCTAAAAGTTGACGGCAGCAACACCCTGGACCCCACCACAATTGCCAATACTTTCAATCTGGCATTCACCGACCTCAGCCATGTGCTTCGCTCTAACTTCTTTGACACCAACCAAACCACGACCTCCCAATATTAACAAACTCAGGATACGAATCATCCACATTTCTATTTCAAGGCAGTTACTGAAACGGATGCCAGAAAATACCTCCTCAAGGTGCTCGGAAAATCCAGATCAAATGGGGACACACTTGACTTGAAGCTCATCTCCCTCACCCTTGACAATGTCCTGCACCCTCTTACCAAGATTATTAACCAGTCCCTTATGTTCTCCCAGTTCTCACTCAAGTGGAAGTCCGCCCTGGTGACCCCAATACACAAGTCTGGGGACAGGGCATTACACTGTAACTACAGGCCCATCTCCATCCTACCCCCTTTATCCAAAGCTCTTGAAAAACTCATCACAGACCAATTGGTGGAGTACTTGGAGAAATACAACCTGCAATGCCCACAGCAACACGGCTTTCGAAAAGGACATAGCACCACCTCTGCGCTCCTTGAATTTATGAGCCAGATTCATCTAGCACTTGACTAAGGACAACTTGCGGGTGCCACCTCTATAGACCTCTCAAAGGCCTTCGATACAGTCAATCATCCATTACTGCTGGAACAACTTGGCAACTTAGAGCTCTCCCATGATACTCTACAATGGTTCAACATTTATCTTTCTAACTGGTCACAAGTTAAGATTGGTGACTCCCTCTCCTCCAAACTATTTGTCCGAGCTGGTGTTCCCCAAGGGTCAATTTAGGACCCCTTCTTTTCAGCATCTTCCTGAACAATCTCCCTTCTGCCTGTGATGAAAACATTATCCTGTGTGCTGATGATGCAGTGATTTTCTCTAAGAATTCTGATGCCCTGTCTTGGAGAAACAACTACAGTAAAGTTTCACGCAAGTTGAGACCTGGTTCGTCTCACAGAAACTAGTGCTAAATTACAACAAAACAAAGACTTTGCTATTCCATGGCATACATAACAAACATAGACAGTTGGCTATCAAAAACAGCTCAGGTGTGACCCTGGACCAGACACAGACTTTCAAATACCTTGGTGCGGACCCTACTCTGCCCTTCTCCAGCCATATCAATTCAGTTGCGAAATCCGTAAATATCCATATAGGCCTTCTCTATAAACATAGTCACTGCCTGACACCTGATGCCCTTAAACTAGCAATACACAGCTCTATTGTCTCCATCATTGCTTATGAGCTTGTTATCTATGGAGCAGCCACAGCTACAGCACTACGGTGAACCATTACAGTGCAGAATAGGGCCTGCAGACTCCTTACTGGTGCTGTCCATGGCACGCATATCTGTGACCTCTACGAACAGTCAAACTGGCTACAACTTCAGGGAAGGATTACTTTCCAAACCTGCCTACTAGCAAAAAAATAATTGATGGGACTCATGCCTCCTGGGGTTCAGTCTCTCTTAAGCCTAGCCAACCGCTCCCATTACACAAGAAGCTCTGACAACTATTCTCTATCTGTTCCCCGATATCGCACCACCCAAGGTCAGTGGTCTTTTGCAGGTAGAGCCCCTAAGATGTTTAACTCCCTCGGTAGTGAACTCACCAACTTAGGCACCCTCTACTCGTTCAAACACAAGCTACATCAAATGCTTGTGTCCAGATCCACCTGTGACTGTTTCTCCTAACCTTCCTGGCAGTTGCTCCTGTTCTTTGCACATCTCTGCTATCCCCACCTTTGCCTACCTCCACCCTTCCACCCTCCCCCCTCTATACCCCTGCCTCTCTCCCTAATCCTGGTCCACAACCTTCCTCTCTTACCCTCCTTCAACTCCCTTCCCCTCTCCCTTTTCTAATCTGCTCGCCCCACCCACTGTTGCACAAGTTCCCCGATCCTTGCCTCCCACCCACCTCTCCTTCTACCTCCCTCCCAGTTACCCCTCTATGCCCACTCTCTCTTCCACTTTCCTATGCTACCTGACACAACTGGCAGCAACTCAGTTTTTTCCACTCCATCTTTCCCTTTGACAATGCCCTTCTGGCAGCTTTAATTCATGTAAATATTGTTTGCTGTGGCTCATCATTCTTAAATGTATCCTTGGTTGTGTTGTTCTGACTGTTAATTATAGTACCTGTAGCTTTTAGACCATGTATACCCTGTACTGAAATTTATATTCCAACTGCTTGCCTGCTAATCTCACACAAATTGTACTTCTACTCTTCGTATACTGACGTGGAACCTTTGTAAAAGAGCCATTGGCTCAAAGGTATTTATCCGAAATTCTAATAAATAAATAAATACCATCCCGATCCTGTCTTTAGATAATGTTTTAGCCAGAGTTACTAAATCAACATAGTAATGAAACTGAAATGAGACCAGGACATTATCAAAAGTCAAGCAATGATGCCTACACAAGTGTGCAAGCTTTCTTTTTTAATCCTGCATGTGTACTGTTGTTTTATTATGTGTAAAAGGTGTTACACTAGATTATCATTGTTGTATTTACATGGCCAGTGTTTGTTTTAAAAATTAAGTATTTTTCTAAAGACCGGAATAACTGGTTGCTTATGACTGCATCTCTGAGGGAAGGGTATCTGAATAAAAGGGATGCACAGTAAAAGTCTCCAAGGGGGTCCAAGGGGGTAGAGTGTGTCCTACTCAGTGCAGAGACCCTCACTATGGGGAGTCTAAAGGGTAGAAGGTGGTGGAAAATGGCCATCAGAGCACTGGGGTCTGAGCACTTGCTAAAGAGGAGACCTTGACAGTTGTGACACTGGTCCATATGGTCTCAGTGACAAAGGTCTGAAAGAGAGAAAGAGGCTCATTAAGGGCTGTGGGACACTGTAACTGTCACAGCAGGGATGTATCTGAGCACTTAATCCATGCTCTTCATACTCCAAGGAAGCTTGCATCCATCTACGAGCTTCAAGGGGCAACACTCCTGCCCTCAAGTCATGTCCCTCTTTGTCTAATATCTCCAGAATGTCTTTCATTGGTGGGGAAAACAGCAATACCTAATGGATGTGGTATTTTGAAGGTGCACATGCAGTGAGATGGCAGTCCCTCCCCCTAGATACCAACCCTCTCTGTCTGCTGATGGTTAGTGTGGCACCCGGGCTACTGTTTTGGTTCAAGATATTCATGAATATTAGATCCCCATCCTTGGACAGAGACCAAACCTATTTTAGGGATGGAATGGCTATCCTCCCTTCCCCAGCCAAGAGTCAGTGGCCAGCAGAGCTTCCTGAGGTCACTTCCATTCCCATCTCCAATCTCCTGCTTCCTATTTGGGTCTCTTCGTGAACTGTGCATGCCACCAACAGTTCCTTATCTTAGCTTACATATGCCAAGTTAGGTGGGGGGGGGGCCTTCAGAGGAGAACCATGGCCACAACCCACCTCTTTCCCAAGTTGCCCTCTTCCCCTCTGTATAGAACCAATCTGACATGCCATGATATTATTCTTGTGCTGGACAATGTTACAGTATTGCCAAATGAGCCCCATTTGGCCAGCTGGGTCTTTCCCCCATTCGTGCTGATCCTTGCCAGACTGCAGGAGTAAGTGGCATAGTTAGAGCATTGTGGCTATATTGGTTTCTAAACTCAGTGCTCGCATCATTTGCTAGGTGCTGTTACTCCATTTGGGGTTTGAACTGTATGTTGAACAGTCATGAGGGAACCTCTGCAGAGGTATTCTTCTATCTCATGAATGATTGGATAATCCAAGGCTCCTCCCCGTTTTGTTGTTGTGCAGTATGGATGATTGGGCATTGCATCGAGTGAGATGGATGGGACTGTCAGAATCTGGCCAGTGACTGCCGGACCACTCCAAGTTTCCCCATCATGTAACCCTTGTTTATCATTCTCAAGGTACAAATTCTGGGACCCTAGGGCATTCTATGTTTGATTTTCTTTTAACCGTGCCACCAGTGGCTTGAATGAGCTGACTTAGAAGCCCTGAAAACTTTAACATATAGCAAATCCATTCCCCATTCAGGTTTTCTGAGACATATGAACTCATTCTACCTACCTTACCAGTAGACCCCACTAAGGCTGTGCCCCTCAGGCAGTAAAGGAGTCCAGTGCCTGTATGGGTTAAATAGGTAGGTGTATCTCCACTGTGGAGTAAACAAAATGCATTGCACTTGTTGTGGTACAACAAGTGCCCGCTTTAGAGTTCATAATGCTCCAGTGATGGGACTTCTTCAGTGAACTGCCGAATGTTCAATTTAATGGGAGCCAGACCCTCAATAGGTTCTTAGTACTGTAGATCCCCAAAGATGCCTCCATAATTGTCCCAACTGGTCAAGACGTTATCCTCTGGCAGAGTCAAGTAGATTACCTCCATCTCAGGCATCTCTTCCTCCCCCAGCTCTTCACCTATCCCAGTCCTGAGTCCTCTTGGAGGGCTCCTAAAGCATTTTATTTGGTACCTTCTGTTCAGAAGAAGGTGGACTCGAGCCTGGTGTGGAATATCTGGAGCCTCTGCCCCTCGTCCATTCCAGATAGGCGCCAGGTTCCCATCTGGGGAAGTGATCTCTTCCCCCTGGCCTCCATCTTTTGGTATTTACAGTTTGCAGTTCTGCCTATGTGACTGCAAGGTGAGGGAGGGTCTGTATGAAGTGGGTGGTCAGATACTTTGCTTTCCATTTTCTGACATCTTGCCAGATGTTGCCCTGGTGTCCTGCTGTCACCTGCATTTGAGTTTTCTTGGCTGATCCCTGTCCCTGTGTTTGAGGAATTGGGAGGTTTTATGGGGGGTAGTAAATGATAGCCATTTGCTCTCATGCTTGAATTGAAGAGCTGCAGGGTATTTAAGAGAGAAGAGGATGTTCCATTTAGCAAGCTCCTTTTTAACTGGTCTAAACGTCTTCCTTCTGTCTGCAAGATTTTTAGGGAAGTCTTGGATTATGAGCACCCTGTGCCCATTCCAAGACAGTGACTCTTTCTCTCTACCCAGCTTTAGGATATGCTCCTTCACACTGAATCACAGCAGATAAGCTAATACGGGATGGGGAAGGGGCACTCTGACTGGATGTGCTCCCAATGATCTGTGGGATTGATCTGTTTCAAAGTGCTAATCCCAATAATAGTCCAACATTTTTGGAAGGAACCTCTGCAGAAAACCACTCACTGTATATCTCTGTCCTCAGTGCCCTCAAGGATTCCCACTATGCAGATGTTTCTCCTTCCACAGTTCTCCTGGTCATCTACTTTTGTCCAGAGATGTGCGACCGGTTGCTGTATGTACTGGACTCTGTCTTCCTGGATCGATGGTTTAGATTTCCTTCTGTCATAATAAGGCTCCCCATCTGAAACTCAGAGCTCCAGGGCTTGCATCCTGTCTCTGGTGTATCCGGAAAAAAAAAAAGGCTCCTGAAAAAACGTCACACGGAAAAAAAGGCACCGGTACAAAAAGGCTCTGACATGGTGTGCCATGTATTTTTACCTCAGAATTTACTGGAGTGGTGATCCATGGCAGTGTCATATTGTAATAGTAAATCTGCACTTTCCTAGAATTGCACTGGGGTGGTGATCCATGGTAGTGTCATATTGTAATAGTAAATCTGCACTTTCCTAGAATTGCACTGGGGTGGTGATCCAAGGCAGTGTCATATTGTAAATGTAAATCTGCACTTTCCTAGAATTGCACTGGGGTGGTGATCCATGGCAGTGTCATATTGTACTTCATACTGCACTTCCCTCAAATAGTGCCATTTTTCCTCCTTTGTATTTGGTGCCTTTTTTCTGTGTGCCATTTTTTCCAGGGCCTTTGCTTCTGGAGACTTTTCTTCCTAGAACCACTGCCTATACCTGGCACCTACTCCTAGCGCATGATTTTTCATACCCATGGGACTGTAACCATAAGCTGTTGTGACATTCCCTCCTTTGATGTACACCATGGCTAACCAGTTCCCCTTCATTTAAATCAATCTACACGGACTTCTCCAAGTTGCAAGCCATGAATCTTATCATTCACTGGGTTCTGCTTCTTTTGGCGCTACTTCTCAATGTAAGTTAATTGTATATTTGTTACAATACTGGTATACTTCCTGTTTTGACACCTCAGACTCTACAGAATCTATATCTTTGTGCTCGTCTCCTTGTTTCCTTAGTTTAGTTTAGTTTAGTTTATTAGTCTAGGAATTAATACCTTTGAGCCAGGGCTCTTTTACAAAGGTTCCACGTCACAAAGAACATTTAACAAAGCACGATACACATTACAGGTAAAACCAGACAGGAAAGTTACATCATAAATTTGCTATTAACAGTTTAAGGCAGTAACATTTTTAAGTTTCATAGAAAAACAAGCTATAACAGGTTCAAGCGGTAGACAATTTCGAGGTTAAGGAAACTTCCAGGAGAGGGTGATCATTAGGCCCAAAGGAGGCTAGAGAGGAGGAGAGGTGGTGGCGGGAGAGTAAGTGAGAGGACAGGAAAAAGGAGTGAGTTTGGGTGGGAGACAGGAAGTGTAGAGGTACCAGAGGTTCATTAGTCAGGAGGAAGAGGCCTCAGATGTGAGGATGGACATGAGGAGTAGTAGTCTTTATCTAGCACAGTCACAGTTGCTAGTGGTGGTGTGGTGGGCATAGAGCATGGATTTGAAAGCTTCAAGCGAGGTTGAGGAGAGTAGGTGGACTAAGCGCATTGAACCATGTCGGGGCCCTGTATGCGAAAGATCTTTGTCCCTGTGCAGTCCGGCATCTCGGAACCAGGAAAGGGTGGCATTCAGATCTGGTGGAGGGTCATGAGCCAGGATTCAGTCGGAGTAGGTTTTGAATACATAATGGAGTCAGTCCCAAGATAGATTTTTTTGCCATTATGCAGGTGAGATAAATAAGACGATTTGCTAGGTTCAACCAGCTGATTCATAGTACAGATCACACGTGTGAGTCAGTCTTTGAGCCCCCGTGAGGAGCCGGCAGGCCTTATTTAGAGTGATTGAGATCGCCTTAGAGCAGTGGAGGTAGCTGAGCCATAAATAATAAGGCCATAGTCAATGATTGAGATTATGGAACTCTGTATAGCTATTCTCAATGCCGCTTGATTTAGAAATTGACGGTTACGGAATAGTATTCCAAGGCGTTGGTTCACTGTTTTCACAGTGTTGTCAATGTGGGTTGCAAAGGTGAGCCCTTGTTTTGTTTGTTTCCTAGCTTAAAGCCAGGGCCACTGGAAAATTGCACCCATCATTTTTTTGCAGATTCCGCAATTTTCACTATTCTCCACAAAAACTGACATGTTCCGCAACCTCTTGCAATTTGTGAGTTTTTACATTGAACTGAGTAAAAAGTATTAACATTTTTTTATAAAATACTCTCAAATATATTGACAATTATGCATGAAGATTTGGATTTGGCCAAAACAATGCAGTACAAGGTAAAGGAAGGGTTTTATGTGACACTGCTTTCTTTTGAATCCTTGTCATGTTTGGTTTCAAAATCCACTGGCCAAGCATAAGTACACTTAAACACTTAACATTTGGTTTGTGTGTTGAAACAGTCTATCAGAAAAGTTTTTGTTGCCACAGAGACTGAAACAAGCAATGGCAGAAAAGGTGCAAATTATCTCTTTCACCTTAATGAGGTGCTTACTATGAAGCCTTTTTAGGGCTGTGGGTAGAGCCTACAGCCCTATTGGGCTCGGATCATAGCTCTGAAAAAGGCCAATAGTGGAACCTTTCATTGGACATTTGGAAGTATCCTTCCAAATGCCCAACAAAGCTTGAAACCCTCTGCCACAATTGGCTGCTATGGAATAACAGACGCACTATTTCAGCTGTTACTTCCACATTCCGGTGCAAGAACTGTGCATGCGTGACTCGTGTCCGTGTGCAGTTCTGCTGGCTTTGACATGTTGTGAATGACAAAATGCCATTCACCACAACTGCACATGAGCGAGTGCCGCACATGCATGTTGTATCACCACTGCCAGCACCGGAAAACAAAGTACAAAAAAAAAACTCCCACAGCCTCCCACTGTTGCTGTCATCCTCGTTCCCTCTGTTCCTGTCTGTGCACAGACATTTGGGTCTTGAATCCCCATGTCGGCATTATGTGGCACCCTGCAACTCATGTGGCACACTGGAAGCGCACCCCAGTGTGCCCAAATATTTATCATTAACCCTTCCCGGACGATATCAGGGTGCTCAATCCCCGTGTCAGCATTATGTGCACCCTCTCCAACTCATGCAGCACACTGGGAGCCCACTCCAGAGTGCACTTTTTTTTTCCCTGTTCCTCCCACCCCCCCGACATTGGAGTGCCCAATCCCTGTGTCGCCATGATGTACTAACCCTCCCACACTCATGTGACACACTTGGAGCCCACCCTAGTGTGACCAAATTGTTCTCCTGTAAAAAAGAAAATGGTGCCTCCACTCATGTTTTTTTTTCTGTAAAAAAGAAAACGGTCCCTCGTCATCACTTCAGTCCCCCTTCCACATCCCCACCCTCCCACTGAGCACCCACCTCTCCCACACCCCTTCCCTTAGCCCATACTTACCTCCAGAGGTTGGCACCATCTTCTTCTCTGGACCGGGACACATCTGCACTCTTCACAGCCAAACCGCAAACTGAAGAATCAAAGATAAGCATGCTATAATGGCATTCAATGGGGTTTTCAACTTATCTCGATAACGCAGCCATTTTTTGGAATTTTGGCCCCAAATTTTCAACATGGGGTTCTTGGGACCCCACCTTGTGGAAACTGTCATTGTTATTTTGTTACTTGGTCTGAAAGGTGATTTTGCGGTCGCTGCATAGAATAACCTTTCAGGACCGATTCATGAAATGAGAGTGCCACTGCTCATGAGGTGGGGTCCCAAAAAGCCCATGTTGCAAATCTGGTGAAAAAATTCCAAACAATGACTGCATTATGAGCATGTGTTTTGCAGTTTCTACGCACACTCCTAACTTCACCAATTTTTAATATTTCCACTCCATATTTTCAACATTGCCATTTTTGTACACCTCCTTCAAAAACAGTACAGCTGTCATTTTCCACATCCTGCCCAAAACATGTTTTTGCACCTCTGGCACAGAATAGCACGTTTGCTCTGCAAGATCACCTTTTGGGACAAGTGAACAAAATGACACTGGCACTGTTCATAAGGAGGGGTCCCAAAAAGGGCATGTTGAAAATCTAGTGCAACATCTCCAAAATATGGCCAAGTTACATCCAAACATTGAATAATTTCTATGCACATGTGTATCTTTGGTCACTTAGCAGCTCTTCACAGCCCTATTGGCTCAGGCTAGATCTTGCTGTAAGTGGTAGGACAGGTTTTTCTTTGTGAGCATACTTTCATTCAGACAGTTTTGATTCAGACAACTGAGGATTTTGGATGGCCCTGCTGATTATAAACTTGAATAAGCTAGTTGGTAACAGTGCTCTTGCTCTCAGCAATCTACCACCAAGATGCTCACATGGAAAGACTACAATAAAAACCTAAGTCTGAAAACAAGCTTATAAAACACATAAAATGTATTTGAACATTTATCTTTAAACAAAATCATTGCAGGCAGAGTAAAACAAAGGTAAATTACAGGGTACCCTGATTACTGTATGATGCATTGAAAATATATTGGTAGTTTTTTTTATATATTTTGGTAACCGTGTAAGACCCACAAGGCACAAGTACCTGTTTTCAGTGGCAACCCAGGAGCACTGAGGAGGTTAAGTGACTTGCTCAGAGTCACACAATATGCAAGTGGAGGTTGTGGGAATTAAACCCATGTCTGCTAGATGTCCCAGCTCATTCACAGTTAGTTATTCTAACCTCTAGGCTATACTGCCAGCCCCAATTACCTCCAGATTTAATGTTTAAATATGGGATTTCAAAAATAGTGTACCGTACCTACAGTGCAAATTATGAACAATAAACACTTTACTAAAACTCAATTATTCACCACTGTATCTGCTTATTTTTTCTTGTACCAAAGTGGGTGAATCGTTGACAGAGCACTGTAAACAGCTGTTGATCAGGCTTCATTATTCTACATCCACAAACAGAAAAATGTATTAATTCTGGATTTATTTAATATTGATTTGCTGTGGCTTACTTTATAGAATCAATTTAGCACTGCATGAGGCAAATGTTTTTAAATTTTGGAAGATAGGCAATACTTATGATAGCTTATCAGTTTAGTATTCATTTAAGGAACATAAGCTTTTCTTTATGTTTAAAACACATTCAAGTGACAGTGTATTCATTTAGCAGTTTATACTGACTAATACATGCTGCAGAAAACAGTAAAAGATTTATTGTGAAGCACTCAGGGTCTATGGTAGAACTCCTACAATTTCCCTTCAACTTTTGTAAAAAGTTCCACAATTTGGGGTAACTTTTCCGCAATTTTCCAGTGGCCATGCTTAAAGCTATGCACACCCATTAATTGTCATTGTAGCACTTCTCTGTTGTATGCCTTTTATTTGTCCTGTTTTGCTTCCTGTTCAACTGTATACATTTTGTCCTCCTACAGGTGTTCACCGTCCTCCTTTCCTTACTACTATCCCCTTCTGCTGGTCATTATTCCTGCCTTGCTTCTCTTTTTACTATGCAGCAGCCAGCTGCACTTTCTTTGCTCAGCCCATACCAGCAGTCCGACTGTTTCCATTCCTAACTCATACCTGTTGAGGTATTTGAGTGAAGGTAGACTTTCCTGTTTACTGGAAATGGGAGTCCATTTCAGTCAGTCATATCAGTCAGTTGTACCAGCAGTCCAACAGTCTCCGTCCCTAACTCTGCCTCATCAGGCATAACAGTGCAGGAGGGCTTGACCTGTCCACTGGGCATGGAAGCCTGCTTCATCCAACTTCAGTTTAGACCTGGGCCACCCCACAACCCTATACTTAGTGCAGCACATGGTACACATACTGTACATTTATTCATAATATGCTCAGCAAGGTAGGATATAGTATAGTATAGTACTATGTGCTTATGTAATACACATGTGCATATGATTGCAGTATCCTAACAGGGCTACGTGCTTGCAACCTCTGGCCCTAACAGTATTAGCATTGCTTATGCAGAGCTGATGGTGCAGTTATTTTTCCAAGCTATGCAAAGCTAGTTCTTGCAGGTTTGCTCTTATCAGAGGAGTATGTGTAGAGAAAGAAATGATCTAACTATCTTCTGAGCTGACCTTCTACCAATGAGACTTCTGTGTTTTGTGAGTTTACCTTATTTGGCAGGCTGTTACCTAGTAATGTGCTTTTCTTATCTGTGGTATAAGAATGTCTGTAAGACTGTTTTTCACTGAGTTTGCAAGACATCATAGTAACCTTTGCCTCAGTGCTTGCGCACAGAGGTTCTTTGTCTTTTAACTTGTTTTTTGTTTTAATTGGGTTCACCACAACATAACCCAGATAGACCATCTAAGGGTAGCTGGTTCATTCCACTGGGGTGTCAAACAGACGAAGCACACTGATGAGTCCTGGTAGGATGAAACTCGTGTCTGTGTCTTCTGTTGGCACCCTTTGCAAACTGTGTGACAGGCCTTTCGGCACCATGCATTTCTGCTTAAAGTTGAACCAGCACAATATTCTGTGGTGATTTGCATATGCAGCCCATGATGCTTTACATTATGGGGGCATGTGTGATTTTGTATTTCTTTGAAACTTGACTTCCCAGCCAATGCCCTTTGGGGTAAACTTTGCCTCAGTGCTTGCGCACAGAGGTTCTTTGTATTTTAACTTGTTTTTTGGTTTAATTGGGTTCACCACAACATAACCCAGATAGACCATCTTAGGGTAGCTGGTTCATTCCACTGGGTTGTCAAATAGATGAGGTACACTGATGAGTCCTGGTAGGATGAAACACGTGTCTGTGTCTTCTGTTGGCACCCTTTGCAAACTGTGTGACAGGCCTTTCGGCACCATACATTTCTGCTTAAAGTTGAACTAACATAATATTCTGTGGTGATTTGTATATGCAGCCCATGTTGCTTTGCATTATGGGGGCACGTGTGATTTTGTATATCATGATATTTAGAGGTTTCTGGACTCCCAGCAGGTATGCTGTTTTTCTGCATGTTCTGGAATAAACTTTTCCATGTGATATCTGGGCTTCTGTGTCAGATTTTGCCAACAGGTCTAGATTCCTGCCTGCAACAACAGTCTCAAACAATTACATTCTATACCAACAATCTGACAGTCTCCGTCCCTAGCTCTACCTGGTGAGGTATCGAGTGAAGGTTAGCTCACCCTGTCTTCTGGGGATGGGAGCCTGTTTCATCAAACTATAGTCTCAACCAATCACACTCTATAACAGGAATCCAACAGTCTCTGTCCCTCATTCTACCTGGTAAGGTATCAAATGAAGGTGGAATTGCCCTGTCTGTGGCGATTTGGCCACTGCTGTGTAATATTGCAGATATGTTGCTGTTATGTTCTTCTATGATTTTGTGTATGTTTTAAATCCTCAAAAAAAGGGGCCTGGAGATAAAGTTTATAGAAAGATGACCACATGTTTTTTTAAAGGGTTTCATGCAGAGGAACTTGGTTATGTTTAAATTCCCAAACAGGCCAGGAGAATGAGCTTTGACAAAGGGAAACAGGTAATAAAATCTCAGGAGATGGGAGAATCTATTGCCTGTCATAAACTTTACACTTCAAGAGGAAAATACTTGAGTTCCAGGAACTGTCATGGTATATATACATTTTATTAAGTGACAGGAACTGGAAGCCATCTCCCCATGTTATAATACTTTAAGATCAAAGGGAAAATGGTTTAAGCTGGAGGTGTCAGACAGTTACCCCCACAGTCTAATTACATGTTTTTATAAGTGTCAGGAAGTTGGGCTGTGGGGGACATCTAAAATATTAATAATGATGATTCCCTCAAAGTTTGGGAAAGAGTAAGCGGGACCCCTGCTGGCTTAGAAAATAAACAGCTGGACTTGGGGATAACCAGGTCTATAAAAAGGCCCTCAGAACAGAAATTCAGGGCATTGCATTTTGGACACTTCCTCACACACAAGAGAAACAAGACTGCTACAGAGACAGACTAAGGATTGATGAATGCAAGAGAGAACTGGGTCTTTGCAAACTCATTTATTTTCTGGACTTTGATTATCTATGATCCAAGTAGAAACTAGACAGTTAAAAGTTTACAGTGCATTTTTGATGTGTATTTTCCAACTTTTGTTTTGTTATCTTGTAACCAAATTTCTGAATCTTTTATATGATAATTATTTAAAATTAGTAAAAACACTTTGCTTTTAAAAGCTGCCTGTGAGTGGTTTGTGTGTGTAGAGGTAAAATATTTATTCAGTTCTGAGACCAGCCTGTTTAATTGCTAAAGTGCTACCATTCACTACCAAGACTAGGATCATGAAAGGAAAATCTAGGTGCCTAAAGCAGGGGAGAAACATAAGTCTTGGGAGGGGTCTGTAAAGGGGAACTAGGTCATGGCACCCCCACGGGAGCAGACAAGAATCAGGGATTATGAGAGCAAAACCCTAAAGAGCTCATAACGCCTGGGTCTTCCCTCCAGCAGTACAGTAACCAAGGAGGGTTCTCACCTGGTGGCAGACTTGAGACTGTATCTTATTCTTACCCAGATCAGAGAGGAAGCCCTGGGACATCATGGCAGGTGTTCAGTTGTGAACTCAGCGAGCACTCTAGGGGGACACATAGAGGGTGTTCCTGTTCCACCCTGTCATGGATTGCATATAGGAGTGGGCACTGTTAGCTCAGTGGGCCTGGCCCCTAGGAGTGGGTTTGTGACACTGCCTACCAGTGAATGGGAGTCTGTTTTGTCCAATCACTTTTTCTTCCAATTCCATCCTCTACCAGCTTCATTCAGTTACCATCCACTTCATCCTCTGCCTTATTCTTGGTTCTGTAGATCCTAAAGAATGAGATTTGGGTCTTCCATTTCTGTTCAGACATGGGAACCATATACCCCATCAGCCTTCAGTCTCCTGTACCTGAGTCCTGTCTTCCAATCCCATGCCTCTAATCTCCAAAGAAAGTCCTGCAAGGTCTCCTCGGCCTTATTCCTCAGCTCCTCCAGCCCATCCATGCATGAGCTTCAGAACTGAACTACTCCTTTTAAGACTGGACCATTTACACCTCATGACTGACCTTCAATTGCCCAGCTATCCAGTACTGGGCTTCTGCTCACACCCTGGATTTGTGTGATTTGTCCTGGATTCTCAGCCTCATCCCATCCTGGATCTTGGACCCCCTCCAGCTTGTTTGTCCCCAGAATATTCTTTTATTATCTGAAATTCAGGATTGCATAGCTCTGCTCACCTTTTGATTTCCATCCTGTAATCTGCTATATCAGTGCTTGTGACTTCCTTCCCAGCTCCGCCTTCTCCAGTCTCTGGCAGTTCAGCTCCTGCTGCCATCTCCTCCATCAACAGTGCTCTGGACATTCCTGCTTCTCTGAGTTTTTACATCCAGGACTTGTCTGTGTCTGCATTTGTCCTTGCTTCCTGCATCTATTGCATTAGGATCCATTCTGATTTCCTTCAATGCAACGTAACATTGGCCTTACTTTTGTTGCACAACATTGCCTTTGGATTATGTTTGGACCCCTCAGGCATCTCAGAGCTCCCCTCCTGTGCTTTCCATCATTGTACTCTTCAGTCTGTTGTGTGAGAACCTGCAGTCATTCATCTGCTGTTCCTCTCTGATCTTCCGAATGGATTTCTCCTGGATCCTGTTCAACACCTGCCATTCCTCCCTGTGAAATCAGTCATCTCAGTGTCATCCCAGGACATTTTCTAGCATGCAGTGTCTCCTTATCAGCCTGTTGACTCCCTGGTCATCATCCACATCTGGCTTTACTTTATTGCTTCCCTCTGATGTCAGTTCTGCACCCTATGCTCATCTCCACAATGCCATATCAATCCTTGGATGATTTGAGCATGGCTTCTGGCTCTCAATGACTGGTTTCCCAGACACCTTTTGGCTGCCTCATGTTCATACATCCCTCTGGCATCTCTGTATCTTGGAAGGACTGCAATTATGTTGTTGTACATTTTCTGTTTCACTGCTCATGCAGCCTGGGTCTTTGGCATGCTTGCTTCCATGTCTTTTCTTCTGGGCATTTCTCCATGTTTGTTGTCATCCAGAACTTAATCATCTATTTGATTACTTTTCCTGATCTGCTTGATTATCCTCCAGTGGCTTGTATTACTGCTCCTATCTGGCGTTCCAAGGACTACCAGTTCCTCTGACCAAAGAGAAAAAACCTGGTCTAGCGATATCCTTCAAATTGCTCTGCATTTTTTGGACTAAGACCTTTTGGCAGCACCATTATTTCCTCTATAATCTTCACAGGATAATTCCTTGGCATCTTATTACATTCAGACAGTATGGAAGCCCTTACCTCCTGATCAGCATCACAGGATCATTCCTCAGACATCTTGTTGGATTCAGACTATATGGAAGCCATTATCTCCCAATATACTTTACAGGATCCCAGCTGTAGTAGTGTCCTCTTTGAACCAATTCTCTGGAAATCAAAACGTGAACTTACTTCCCTCCTGGGATACCTCAACTGCACAATGACAATGATTCCTCAAGGTAGGTCCTTCATGTCCTACTTATTGGCACTGGCATCATCAGTTTCCAAATTGTACCATCATATATATGTCTCAGCAGCAGCAAATCAGATTTGACCATGTGGCCCCATATGTACCTTCCTGGAATAGCTGTCTGATGTTCTTCAAATACCCTTCTTCTATCTTGCATCTCACAATATGCACCAACATATCTCTAATGCATGGCTATCTTGCTATCTTTGCACAATCCTGGATCACTGCTCCCTGACCTCTATACATTACAATACTTCATGAAGCCATCTACATCTCCTATTCAAGAGTTACCCAGTCATACCAGTCACCTTCTTCTGGGTCATCACAGGTTCCATCAGACAATATCTGTTTTTCCTTATACTCAATCCACAGTGAATACCATCACCAAGGGCAAGTCTTTGTTTCATTCCATTGCACTGTTGATGTGCAAATGACCTGGTTATCTCTTTACCACAATTTAATACTGCAATTGTTCCATGTCAGACTATGTAAATGATGTAGTCAATGCATTATATCATTTCCAATGTCAGACATTTCACTTCCCCATCAATCAGCAGGCTCAGTTAAGTCTCCTCCTTTATCCAGTGACCCCACAACATGTTTGACTTTAATCACCCCAACACCATGTGGGCCACCCTATCTTCTGCCACCCGAGCTACTTATACTACAGCATGAACTGTATCCCTCATTTTGCACATTGCAGTCCTTACTGAATATTTGCTCATGTAGAACATGTACTAGCACTTCTAACTCATCATCAAGCCTTGAAACTATCATACTGAACAATTAACCTATACCTATTAGATATCCAGTTAATGTCCTTACAGCCTATTCCATCCTCACCTTCACTGTTTTTCAGTCCTCCAGTTACACTCCTCAACTGGTATCCAACAAGATTCAATCATTTAAACTCCTTGTCATCTCCCTATAGATGCCTCCATAGTGAAACATAATATATTTACTGAACTCACATTCATTTGACTCTACCTTGAACATTGTGCTTTCTTCCGCTATTTGTCTAGCCTTCCTTGGATTCCTGTGTCCAGAGAATTCACTACCTCATTTTCCTTAAGCAGTACTGAGAACTTTGCTAATGTCCTTAAAATTGCTGATTTCCAAAAAAAGGGACTGATCATTCTGTCCTGCTGTTACCTTCTTCAAAGTTTGACAGATTACAGTAAGGAGTTCGCATAACCTATTATCCATCCTGTAATTGCTGGAGTCCGGCAGCTCACCTAGACAAAACTCTTGCTCTTCCTCATGCTTAGATACACCACGTCCTCAGTTTACCTCCAATAAACTATCACCTATGACCACAAAATAGTTCTTGGATCATGTTTGAACCTTTCTTCAATGGCTGGACTTAATCCATATTCATCATCTGGACATTTATCTGGATTGGATCTGCTTCTTCTACCTCAAGAATTAACTTTCCTGCACACATCGTCAAGAGACTTAGAAGATGGACTTCATCACACTGTGAACACTACATCCCAAACCAGAATCAGAAATCAGTTCAAGCATTTAGGATCATTGGCTCTATGATGCCGAGTCAACAACTAACTCATCGACTGGCATCATAGCGCCAGGCTCCCTGTCGACTGTGAGTTGCAGTTGGCAGGGAGCCACACACAGCAGGGACTGTTTTTTTTCTTTGGGGGGCTTTGCCCTGATCCCCATGGACCCCCTATACTTATGGATACCAACTCCAGGTCGGAGTTGGTTTAGGGAGGGGGTACAAGATGAAGGATGGTGTTGCCAGGTCCCGAACGCATCCCCTACAGTGACTTGGCACTGTTGTCGGCAGTGATGTATATTGCTGTAGGGATTTTGCTGCCAGAAGTGTATGCCAGGATGATCTCTTCTTAGGTTGCCCTGAGGAAGGGCAGTTCGCTAACCATGGGTCCTTGGAGGTTTCCGCCACAGTGGTGGTTTCCTCTCCTGCATGCTACTGGTCATACTCTCCGTGAGCTGGAGGAGGTAATTTTTGGGGGCCTGCTATCCCTTACACACTACCCAGCTTATCTACCAAGGGTGGGAATAGAGAAAGGCCAAAGTTTAACAGTATACACAAGCACTACTCTATTCACCAAACATCGAATGATAGGGCTGAAGCCCAAGGTTCAATGTGGGGGAATAGCTCCTCCCACATTCCAAATAAAAGCCACCCTCTCCCAGCTGGTCTCACTTAACATGTTGTGAAACATCCACCATCCTCCCCTGTCTTCTCCTTCTCCAGCACTCTGCTCACCCTTGGTGCTGGGCCTTCTATTCCCTACACACTACTCAGCTTATCTACCTATGGGGGGAGGGGTTGAATAGAGAAAGGCCAGAGACTAACCGTATACACAAGCACTACTCTATTCACCAAACATTGAAGCAAATAATTGTATTGGATTGAAAACAAAATGTGGCCATTTTAAAATGAACTACAGTATTTGTTTATTTGCTGAAAGTTTTCATCAGGAAGGCATGATGAGCTACAAACAATTCATTTCCAGAGGGCTCCTAGGGGAAGGGGTACAAAGGAGTCAGTAATACTGCATAAAACATGTACAACTCTAGTGCTAAAGAAGGAAGGACCACATTGAACCAAGAGCAAAATGTGTACTCTGTGGAAATGTAGAAACACCGGAGTACAATAGCAGAGGACCAAACAGGAAATGCAAGCAAAAGCATGCCAATTTGATTTTTAGACACCCATTTCTGGAGGCTCAGAGCCCCATACAAATCAACATAGTTGACAAAATAAAGAAAGCATAATAAACAAAAAAAATGATATACAGTAAAACAATAACCCAGTAAAATAGCTCTGAATCAGAATATCCTGATAAGCAACAAGGATGAAATGGCAGAAGGATGGGGAAAAGGGATTAAGTCTTGATGGGGTTGATTTCTAGGTAGTGCTGAATATCACATCCAGATAGTAAAACTCTGGGAGAATCATTCCCCAGCAATCTCACAGTGGGATGGGAGGTGTGTGCAAGCTTTGTTCCTAAATAGCACAGCAGGTTTAGAGATGAGTTTCCTACGGGTGGTATTGATATGGCAGAAGAAATCAGGATGTTGATCTTACCAGACATCAAGTTATTTAAAGGAGTGAACTTCCTCCAGCTGGGAGATTGTAACCAGTCACTGCATGCTGCCAATGGTCATAGAAACCATTTTTTGGGGCACTGAGGGCAAGCCTTGCCTCCGGGTACAGGTGCAGCCTGGTGGAAAGGAAAATGGGGTAATGCAGGGAATCAACTAATATGCAGACAGACTTAGGCTCAAGTCTCACCATCCTTAACACAGTACTCCCCAAATACATTCCAAATAACTCAGTCCCAAACAGCCCTTATCTCTGATGCACCAAGTATCTCAAGTCCCCTCTATGAGCTCTCACAGTCTATATGTGCCCACTAAGAGGTCAAAGATTGCAGGCCTGGTAGAGGAGAGCAATCGAGATATTTACTGGAGGATGCAAATCCAAAATAGCAGCCAAACAAGAAGCAATTAAGAAGTTACATGAAAAGTCCCTTTAAGTAGCAGAAGTATCCTGGGACTATTCTTCATTTACCTATGTGCAGGCAGTCAATCAAGGCCATGTTGCCTGGGCCCTGGACAGGGATGGATCCATGCAGTATGAATGGGTGAAAAGATACAGGTTTCCCTCTCCCAGAATTGGTGCTCTTGTGCAAGGCAATCCTTGCTCAAAAGTCTGAACACTCTAGGCCAGGTACTCCAGTTCCCAGTCTCTGAAACAGCTTCTAAGTCTCAGACAGTCTCTGATGGTTTTTCCTCATCCCCCAGGAGCTGGGTTGAAGAATTCACGTCATCGTTCTCTCTCTCTCTCTCTCTCTCTCTCTCTCTGTCTCTCCTTCCTTCTCCCGCTCTCTCATACCTCTCTTTCTGTCAGTCAGACAGATCTGCGATGGTGCTGGACCCAATAGAGGTCCCAAGTGTCAAATGGCTGGAGCACACACATGAACAGCTAGGACCCTTGCATTTGGTCAATGTTTATGAGCTTTGTCAAAGAGAACTCCATTTTCCAGAGTCCTTCAAATGGGCTCCAATTTGTCCATTTTGTTGATTAGCTATCCACATCACATGAGATCTGGCTGTATCCTAATTGATTACAGTATTTCCCAGCTTTGGGAATGTGCTCTTGACTTTAACAGTGGTCATCTGGAGCCAGTGGCAACAAAACAGCTCTACCCCTATCTTGGGCCTTTGTGATTTTTTAAACATGTCCCTCAGCACAGCTTATAGACTGTCAGTGGTGTCTCAGGGCACCAAACAAACATTATTGTTTCTGATCCTTTTCTCCACCTCACTGTTTTTTTGTCTTTTGGGGTGGCTAATCCTATGGAGGAGTGTCTGTGAGTGATCCATGTTCTCTGCTGTCATTTTCAGGTATTTGTGTGCTCTCTGCTGTTGGTTTCTGGTAGGGAGCCAAAGTTTGCAATTCATTCCTCTACTTTGTCCCAGGCAGAAGGCCTGTTCTTATTCCACTTCAGTGACACAGTGAGTGTGGTCACTCAGTATTGTACTCAAGTGACATGAAGAATGCAAAGGGCTACTTCTTGGCAGCTCCCAGTCCCTACAAGTAGTCCATGTGGTGCTGAGAATAAAGAAATTCTAGACTGCCGTTGTGAAGAAGGAGCTGATAGCGGATCTGAAGGTATAGGATGCAGTGGCAGTGATCCTTTTCTGGAATCCAAAGGTAGGCCCACTACAAAGGTAAATACACTCTCTGCTCACTGAAATCTGGACTTCCTTATCAAGGACCAAGGAAGAGAAGAAACAGTAAACACAACTACATGAATGTCTACTTCATGTGGCCTGTCTGGACTTCAGTAAGACTGTGCCACACAGGAGGCTAGTTAAGAAACTAATTCAAACAATTCCACAAAAGATAGTGCACTCAGAAAAGCTGTGCTGGTGCCTACTCAGGACTAACAGACCCAACTCTTCACAGACAATGTACAATGGAGTGGCACTTAGGTCAAAGATGAACACTCATTTGGGTACTGTCTGTTAGTGTCCATGAGTTAGGATGTTTAATAAGCTCACCTTTTGCATTATAGTGTTTTAAGCATTCATGATTGACCTGAGTGCCACTCCATTGTGCATTGTCTGTGAATAGTTAAGAAACTAAGCAGCCTGGGGTTGAGGGAGAAAGTAACTAGCTGGGTATCAAACTGGCTAAGGGATAGGAGGTAAAAAGTGGTGGTACTTGGTAGCCACTCTGGTGATAGGAGTGTGACTAGTTGGGTGCCACAGGGTTCTGTGCAGGGACTGCTCCTCTTCAATGTCTTCATATGTGACATTGCAGAGGAGGTTGAGGGGAAGATTTGCCTCTTTGCAGATGATAAAAAAAAATCTGCAAATGGATTAACATGCAGGAAGGGATGGAGAGAATGCAAAGAGATCTGAGGAAACTAGAGGAAAGATCTAGGGGCTGTCAACTGGGCTTTAATGCCAAAAAGTGCAGGTTATGCACTCAGGGCTGCAGAATCCAGGGGCTATGTATAAGATGGGGGAGTGGAGCTTACAGTCACCAAGCAAGAAAGAGACTTGGAGGTCATAATATCTGATGACCTCATGGTAGCTGGGTAGTCTTACAAAGCAGTAGGAACAGCTGGGAAAAATGTTGAGGTGCATTGGGAGAGGGATTTCTAGCAGCAGGAGGAGGGAGGTGGTGCTGCCATTGTTTCTCTCACTGGTGAGGCCCCACCTGTAGTACTGTGTCCAGTTCTAGAGGCTGCATCTTTGAAAGGAGGACATTGAAAGGGAGAAGGTGGTACAAGAGGGCAACAAAAATGGTGATAGTGTTGGTTGGGTTGCACAAGAAGCCATACATCAGAAGGCTGCAGGAACTCAACATGTACTCCTTGAAAAAGAGGAGAGTGAAGGGGACATGAGTGAAACCTACAGTTATCTCACAGGAGTGAACAAGGTGCACGTGGAGGGTCTCTTTCAGAGAAAGCGAGGCACTTGAAGAAGGGGGCATGCAATGAAGCTAAAGAGGAAAGTTTAGGAGAGATGTACAGAAATAGTTCTTCACAGAAAGAGTGGTGGATGACTGGAACAACCTGCCAGAGGGGGTAACATGGCAAAAACTGTGGGGACTGTCAAGTATGCATGGGATAAGCACAGGGGCACATTAGGTAGAGGAACGGGGGGGGGGAGTGACACCTATGACCAACTAGGATCAGTGGCAATGGAATAGGCAGGGACAAGGGGCAGACTGGATGGGCCTAGGGGTCCTTTTCTGCTGACAAAATGTCTGTTTCTATGTGAGTCCTAGCTAGACATGAGCATGCATATTAGATGTGAAAATAGGTGTATTATTCACAACATGCAAGTTCCCAGGGATCATGGCTAGGAAGTTGAGCAGAGCAGATGTGTGGCAGAACAGTTCCTGTGAAAAGACCTATCATTCTATTTTAAATACTATTTTCATTTATAGTTCTGAGCTTGAATTGCACATTAATTGAGAGAGAAACAACTGTAGTCAGATAATGGGTAATCCGAAAGGAGTTAATGCTCCAGCAGACTTTTTAAGCTAGGCTAATCATCCACCTTCCACTAAGAAGGCTGCAGGGACATCTTCACACACACACACACGAGCTTACCCTTGTGACTGTAAATCATACACTGACCCTGCTTTGCTGTACAGTAACTGATATAGATACAAAAAGCTGGACAACCTCTCAGGCTAGGTGAACATCTTGGAGCAGAGAATGGACACAGTTTAAATGATGATAGAGAAAGCTGAAACCAATGCCAGTAAAGCCTGAGATGTCTCTGTGACCCTTATCCAGGAGAATCGAGTGTTGCATCAAAGGCTGCTGGAGGCACCAGAAAACTTGAGCAGAGCCTGCAATATCTGACTCATACTGTACATCTCCCAGAAAGGGCAGCTAGGAATGAACCAGAAGGTTTTGTGGTGTTCTGGCTGGGCCAAGCACTGAACATTGATAAGTCTGCCTTCCCTCTCTGTTACAAAAAAGTCTACTATGTGATACCCCCCCCAGTGTGACCACTCAAGAAGAAGGATCAAGAACTATGTTAGTGGTATATGTGGGAGTGGATATGAAAGAATGTTTGCTATGTGTGGGCAAGCAAATGCAAGGGGTTACATTTGAGGATGAGAAGGTGTCCCTCTATCTAAATCTATCTTACAGCATGTGGCTTTGGAAGAAGCATTTTGACCCCATCTGAAGGTATCTGTGAGATCTTAAACTGCACCATCAGATGTTGCTTCCAGCTAAGCTATTAGTGATGGAAGGAGACTGCACCCACACTTTCTCTGATCCAAAGGATGTGGTGGACTTTGTGAGAATGAAGCAGGTGGATTTACATAGTCAAGAAGATCAGAATATGGACAGCAAAGCAGAAGAGGACTAAATAATGTATTTAGCTCTAATCGCAGCATAACCGAGAGTAGAGGTGGGCTTGGGCCACTGAATGGGTGTTAATGGGGAACAGCCAGGGGCTTGGAAGGTAGCACTGGAATTGATGTGATGACTTCTATTTTCAGTTTTGGGACCTATAATGGTCATTGCCATTACTTTATTGTGCTGCGCCATGGGGTTAAGATGGCACTTATAGTTGCTACTACTAGTTTTCCACTCTCTGGCCTCAGCCTGCAGTCATGGAGTATAAGTCTGCTAGCTCACTTTCAGTTTACAGTAACTCTGGGGATTGTTTAAATGAACATTTGCCCTGGTGTATTGACTGGGACTTATATAATAATATTACCAATATTACCACAGTTTCTGTTTTATTTTAGCTTGTTAATGTAGTTCACTGTTATCTGGTCCACCTACACATTGGTAGGCTACATCTCTACCTTGTACTGAGGCCCTAGTTCATAATGGACAGCAGCTGTCCAAGGCAAGCATTTTACTTTACAAGACTAATGAGACATATTAATAAATGCTTGCGATTCTTTATATAGTCACCAACTTGATGCCCCTGTCATTTATTACTGCTGCGTGGTCAGAGCTCTGCAGATGTTGTGGCATCACAATGTCTTCAGTAGAACACTGTGGAAGCACGTGGCCAGACTGCTGTCTGGTGTGTTTCCACAGTGCTCTGTTACATTTCCAGTGGTGCTGTTTATGAAGCCCTTCCCCTCCGCAGGCTGCATAAACACGCCCCCTTTGTGGTACACTACTTTCTTTTCCCCAGCAGCGGAAGTGACGCTCTCGCTCTCGTTTTTAAAGGAAAACTACAGGCTAAAATAATAAAAAGATAATTAAAAGATATGTTTTCAATGCTGTTGTTGTCTTCTTTGTTGTCTCAAGCATTTTTTTCTTCTGTGGCTGGCTCACTTTTTTTCCCCGAATTGCAATCCCTGGTTTATAGCACCTGCCGTTGCCATTTTCCTTTCTTTTATTGCCTCTTGTCCCAGAGAATCTTCCCAGAAATCACTTTGCACTGATGTCCAGTCGACCCTGCAGGAGGTCATGCTGTTTGTTATTGGTTATTTGCTTCAGCTCAGCAGCAATAGCCAGATCACCCACACACTCTGTCCGGTAGGGATTCATTCAATATTGTTTAATTCTGTACTCATGTTGTTGTTTATTTTTGGTTTCTCATGACTACAACCGTGTTGCTGTGTTTCGATGTTTAAATCTCCATTGTTTTTAGTCTGTCCTTGTCATCTATCTACCCCTTGCTTGTTTAACCAACCCTGCCCTTCTGTCTGCACAACCACTCACAAGTGGTGCTGCCTAAGGGATGTAGGTTGATGTCTGGGTTCATGGTTAGAATTGAATTTGTAAATGGCGCGGTGCCTCCACCTATGGGGATCCTTACAGCAGCGAACTGCCAGGGTGCTTCCCCACAGGAAATGAATATAGCCCCCTCACTCGCTGACAGGTAGATTAGGAATACAATGCCCTCCCCACTTATAACTCTAAACATGCAAATATTACACCACACAGTAATGGCAAATACATCAACAGTTGCAGATAAATTACGAAAGGGGTTTATTTGGGGTCTGGAAAATAAGATAGGGGACAAGGGAAAGAAAGGGAGTAAAACATTCACAAATCAGATATGAATAAACACTGTAACCAATCAGATAGGAATAAACATAGTAACAAATTAGATAGGAATAAACCCAGTAACAAATCACAACACAGTATTCCATTGTCCCAGTAACTCTCCCCCACTGGTGTACCAGTTAATCCCACAGTCCCTGTGACAGCTCCCGAATACCTTAGTGTGGACACAATGAGGAGTTGCAGACCTGTGACGAGTGGACACTGGGTGCAGCACCGTTGCAATGGGCGGATGCTGCAGTCGCAAAATACAACTTACACCAGTGGATGTAAACACACAGATGATCCTGGCTGTAACTGTTGCTGGGGGTTTAGCTTAAGGTTGCGCAGGAAGCCCAGGTAGTAAACTAACTAGCTAGCTAGCTGGACAGTTAGAAAAGCAATTGTTAGGGTAAACCCCGTACTCACAACCTTTAGATGACCAGGTGGTCAGGTGCTGGGGTACGTCTACCCTGATTGGGTGTTCGGTAAAACAGTAAGGCTGGTGTGAATGATGACAGTGATCCTCTTCACCCCACAGAGGGGCTTGTCTTCATTCACCTCAAAAGGTAGGCCTGCATTTGTCATCACACCACAGAGGGACTTGTCTTCACCCACCTCAAAAGGTAGGCCAGCAATGACGATGGATCTTCACCCCACAGAGAGACTTGTCTTCACCCACCTCAGAAGATAGGCCAGCAGTTAAGCAGTCAATCTTCACCCCACAGAGGGACTTGTCTTCACCCACCTCAGATGGTAGGCCTGCAGAAAAGCAGGCAGGCAGGGCCTCAAAGCACTGGTCCCCTGTCAAAACTCATAGTCTTTTGTGTTAGGATCTGAGAGGCAGTGAATTTTTTACCTCACAGAACACAAATAAATAATTCTCATGGCAGTCTCTGCTTTCTTGGTTGCTAAATTCTAGGCAATTAACTCTGAGGTAAATCCCCTTGTCTCTGGGATTTACCAGGCAGTTGACAACACATTCTAAAGTTCCAGTTTGTTTAGATACAAACTTAAAGGTTTCAGGCTGTGACAGCATCTGGAGCTGTCAAAATCAGGTGCTTTTTCTTCAGAAGCTCACACAGTCTCTCTCAGGGTTAAACTGTCTATACTAGAATGCTGGTTTTCAATTCTCAATGTCCCATTGCTGAAAGGAGTCTCGAACTCCACCCCCTGATTGGACTACTGCAGCTACCAATCATGTCCCTTCCTGTCTACAGGTAGATCACATCCAACATGTCCACCCCATACAGTCTTGTTCACCTCTATCAAATATTATAAGTATAAAAACATGTTGCCACCATCTGGCTGCAGGGTTAGGACACTCCTGGTCCCATCTGGTGGTCGCTAGGGTCAGGGGGTACTTTGGGAGGAAAGGAGCCCCTTTGGGAGCTCCGTTTTGTGAGCTTCCGAGCAGGAGCAGTTTCAGAAAATGACACTCGGGCCACACAGGATATAGGGCTTGTAGTCCCTGGTGCCATATTGTGCCCTTCACTCCTTGATCCATTGGAGGCTTGGATCGGGTTGGGGAGCCTTTCTAATTCATTGTTTTTTGTTTAATTCACTTCCAACCAGCCCTCTCTGGTGTCCAATTGGACATGGAAAGGATATTTCAATAGGGAGAAAGATCTTGCAGGTAACGGGGTCCCTGGTCATGTAGGGCTTTATAGGTCAGTAAACTGACCTTAAAGGTGATACTGCATTGCACTGGCAACCAATGCAGTCTGTAAAGCACAGACATTATATGACTGGTCCTAGACATACCAGTCAGTAGCCTGGCAGCCGACTTCTGCACTAGCTGCAGGCGATGCACATCAACCCCCGGGAGCCCTAGGTACAGCGCATTGCAGTAGTCAAGGCAGGTGGTCACGAAGGCATGGACCAACATAGGAAGATTGTCAGAAGGAACCAAGTGTTTCTCCCAGGCAATATTCCTCAGATGGTAAAAAGAGGTCTTGACGATGGCTGAGGTTTCAAGGGCAGACTATCATCAAAAATAACACCCAGGCCAGCTTGGGCTGCCGGGGGTTGGCAGGGGAGAGGAAGGATTGAGCATCCCAAGACTGCTCTCCTTCCTCTGAGGTGGGTGAAGGCATTGCACTGCACTGTAGCAACACCTGATGGAGGCCTGGTGCCCTACAAGTTGTAGGCACAAACAAGGGGGTGGAGTGGGGTGGGAGTCCACACGTATGTGCATCGATGCCATTGCACATCTGGCTCCTCTGGGCTTTCCTGGAAGAAAACGGTGGGGCAACCGCTTGGCTGAAGGCCGTGCCCTGCACACCTGGACCCGTGAGCTGTAGTCACTGGGTGTCCATGCCATAGGGCCCTATGAGGGAGGATTATCCGCACAGTAGACCTGGTCCGGGGGTGCAGATGCCAGCGGCCGTGGTTGTTAGGATTGCTCTGGCCCAGAGGATAAAGTATTCAATGATAAAATAAAAATAACACCCAGGTTCCGCACTCAGTCTGAGGTGGTCAGCTGGACACCACTGAGCCAAAGGCCAGAAGGTTATCCTATTAGTTCACCCGCCTTCCAACAATCAGGGTCCACCACCAACACCTCGCTCTTATAAGGGTTCAACCTCAGCCAACTAGAGTTCATCCAGTCTTGGATCTCGGATAGGCAGTTGTTAAACAGCAAGACAACATCTCCCTGCTCGGGCGCAAAGGACATGTACAGCTGAGTGTCATCCGCATAGCAGTGAAAACTCAGCCTGTACCACCTAATAATGTCCCCCAATTGCAGCATATACACCATGAACAACATGGGTGCCAAAATGGAGCCCTGCGGTACCCCGCAGGATAGGAGGAGGGGGTCAGAGGAATAAATTCCAGAGACCACTGTCTGTGTCCTACCCTCACGGTAAGATCAAAACCACCTGAGGACAGTACCAGACAGTCCACAGATGAGCCACAGGCACTCCAATAGCACACCATGGTCCACAGTGTCAAATGCTGAAGTGAGATCAAGGAGGACCAAGACAGAATGGGTCTTCCAATCTCTCGCCATCAGGAGATCATTAAGCACCCGAACAAGGGCAGTCTGAGTGTTATGCTTCTTTCTAAATACCAACTGGAGAGAATCATAGATGATGTGGATAGAAAAATGATCATCTAGCTGTTGCACAACCACCTTCTCGATAACCTTACCCACAAAGGGCAGGTTAGAGACTGGTTTGTAGTTAGCAAGATTATCTGGATCAAGGGAGGGCTTTTTCAGAAGTGGTCGAACCACCACTTCCTTAAGGGGATCTAGAAAGATCCCCTCTCCAGTGATTGCCAGACAATCTCAGCTAGGACTGGGCCAATCTTCTCCATGCACCCCCACAAGGAGGCGCATTGGGACCGGATCCAAACTACAGCTGGTTGGCCGCAAAGTGTGACTGATCCTCACAACATCCGTGACATCCGATTGGCCAAAGTTGGACCAGACAGGCCGGGTGGTCGCAACCTCCCACTGACCTCCGTCGCACTCATTTGAGGGGGCAAGACGGATGCCTGACCTGATGGTGACAACTTTATCTGCAAAGAATCAAGCAAACTCTTCACATCTCTCTTGTGACAATGCTCCACAAGACTGGAGACAAGTTGGACTGCACAATCTGTCCACCATCTGGAAGAGCTGAGTTGGTCAATTCTGTGCAGCAGCAATCTCCCTGGACAGGAACTCTGCCTTCTTACAGGTGATTGTCAATTGAAAGATAGCATAATGATCCATCAATCTAAGCTTGTCAACCCCCAGGCTCAACTTAGCTCTCTCAAGCCTTTGACCTACTCTCCTTAGCTCCTTCAAGACCCCATCAAACCATGTGGACCTTGCACAAAGGGTGAGTGGTGAAACACGAACAGGAGCAGTGGAATCCAGGGCACTCGTAATCGTCATATTATAGGCAAGCACAAGGTCCCCCGGATCCAAGCATTCACTCGATAGGCCTGATAGGTCCAGGACCACCATTTGGCCATCTGGGGTCAAACCTCTCAAAGGGCAGTACAGGATCATCTCTGTAGGGGCAGGCCCTTTAGGGGGAAGCCCCAAAACTGAACCTTATGGTGTGATGGTCAGACCAACTGACTAGTTCCACCACCAAGTCAGAGATCTCCATCCTCAGGAGGAACACTAAATCCAGTGAATGACCACCAATGTGTGTTGCGGAGGAAACAACCTGTGTGAGGCCCAGCATAGTCATAAACTGGGAGAGATCTTGACCAAAATGCAAGAGTTCCTCGTCGACCCAGGCGTTGAAAATTAACCATTTGAGGATCTCAACACCATATCGACAATGATATCCGCTATCTCTTGTAGGAATTCTTTCCCATCTCCTGGTGAATGGTAGATAAGCAGAACCCCATACCCCACATCTGCACCCACAACATATTCAAAGGATTTATTGGACCCCGCTGGGACATCCACAAGGCCCAGTTTGATGTTAAAACTAATGGCTACAACCCCGCCCCTACGATCCATCCTCGGGCGATATATCACTGAGTATCCCACTGGAACAGCTGCAGCCAATACAGGGCCAGCACTATCATCCAGCCAGGTCTTGGTGATGCAAGCCAGGTCAGATGTCCCAACAAGATCTGCTGTTACAGCAGTCTTGTTCTTAATAGACTTGGCATTGTACAATACTGCCCAAGTTGGATAGGCCATCAAGGAAGACCACATAACCTGTCTGCTCACAGCAGAGCCCTTGGGTATTCGAACCAGACAGGGAGGAGCCCTATTATGGTCCCATTTTTCCCCAGGGCATCTCTGTGTCCCTACTACCTCAACCAGACCACCTCTTTCCATTCCCCCACCAGACCAAGTTCTCCCATGCCTCCTCCTATTCCTAGCAATCCCAGTTCAGTTGTGAAACAGCAAGTGTGCCAAAAAAGGACAGAGAAAGGATATCCCTGATCCCCCCATCACAAGAGGGATTTTTTTCTGCTGTGACACAGAGAATCTTGCCCCACAAAACCAGGCTTGTGACAGGTACTAGACTATTCCCACCAAAAAGAGGGGTCAAGTCAATCTTTATTTCTTAAGTGCCCAATCCCTGGGGCTCTGGGCACTTTACAACAGCACAGGGCAATAAATAAATATAGTTATAATCAGTATCAATTCAATTAAACCATCAATATAAATAAATGTTTAAAAGGTTTTTTAGCAATAAATAATAAAATCCAGCTCACAATCTTTTTCAGCTACCTTCAAATGCTAACCTAAACAGATGTGCCATCAGGCCACTTTTAAAGATTTCAATGGAGTGGGCCTCCCTTAAGGCACTTGGGAGGGAATTCCATATTGTTGGACTGGACACCTCAAACACACAAAGGGTGTTGCAGAAATGCCCAAATATCCCAGTGGTAGCCTCCAATTTTGTGACCACCCCTACCCTTCTATCTACACAACCACTCTCAAGTGGTGCTGCCTAAGGGATGTAGGTTGGTGCCTGGGTTTGTGGTTAGAACTGAATTTGCAAATGGCATGGTGCCTCCACATATTGGGATCCTGATAGCAGCGAACTGCCAGGGTGCTTCCCCACAGGAAATGAATACAGCCCCCTCCCTCGCTGACAGGTACATTAGAACCACAATCCTATCCCTACTTATCACTCTAAACATGCAAATATTACTCTACAGAATAATGACATATGCTTCAACTGTTGCAGATAAATAAACAAAGGGGTTTATTTTGGGGTCTGGAAAATAAGGTAGGGGATAAGGGAAAGAAAGGGAGTATAACATTCACAAATCAGATATGAATAAACACTGTAACCAATCAGATAGGAATAAACACAGTAACAAATCACAACACAGTATTCCATTGTCCCAGTCCCTCTTCCCCACTGGTGCACTAGTTAAACCCACAGGCCTGGGAGGCAGTATAGCGCAGTGGTTTAAGGCTCTGAGCTGCAAATCTGGTGACATCCAGCAGACCAGACCTGGGTTTGAATCCCACAGCTTCCACTTGCATACTGTGTGACCCCTGAACAAGTCACTTAATTTCCCTGTGCTCCCAGGTCACACCTGTAAAAAAGCTTTCAGCTTAATGTGCTTTTCCTGGTTAAACAACTAAAAAAAATAATAATAAATAAATAAATGAGTGGACACTGGGTGCAGCACCATTGCAATGGGCGGATGCTGCAGTTGTAAAACACAAATTACACCAGTGGATATAAGCACACAGATGATCCTGGCTGTAACTGTTGCTGTGGGCTTAGCTTAAGGTCACGAAGGAAGCCCAGGTGGTAAACTAACTAGCTAGCTAGCCGAACAGTTAGAAGAACAATTGTTTGGGTAAACCCAGTGCTCATGACCTTTCTCCCCTGAATGGCTACTGGGTAGAACAGTTAGTCTCGTTCACATAATAATGGTGATCCTCTTTACCCCACAGAGGGACTTGTCTTCACCCACCTCAGAAGGTAGGCCAGTAGTCAGGCAGTCAATCTTCACCCAACAGAGGGACTTATTTTCACCCACCTCAGAAGGTAGACCAGCAGGACTGCAGAGCACTGGTCCCCTGTCAAAACTCATAGTCGTTTGTGTCAGAATCTGAGAGGTAGTGGATCTTTTACCTCACAGAACACAAACAAATGATTCTCACAGCAGTCTCTGCTTTCTTGGTTGCTAAATTCTAGGCAATTAACCCAGGCTGAGGTAAATCCCCCTGTCTCTGGGATTTACCAGGCACTTGGCAACAGATTCTAAAGTTTCAGTTTGTTTAGCTACAAAGTTACATAGAAACATAGAATCTGACAGCACATAAGGACTGCTTAGTCCACCCAGTCTGCCCATTTCCCTACCTAATGGATAAGCTGCAGATCCTAGTTAACCAACATCCTACTTCCTCCTACCCCCCACTAGAATTGCCCTATGACTGTCCCATGCATGATTGAATTCCACCACTGTTTTTGACCCCACAACCTCCTCAGAAAGGCAGTTCCATGCATCCACAACCCTCTCCATGAAAAAATACTTCCTCATATTACCTCTGAGCCGTCCCCTCTCCATCTTCAAATTGTGGCCCCCTGTTCTTGCACACCTCTTTTTCTGAAAGATGCTACCCTCTTGGACTTTGTTGATTCCCTTGAGGTACTTGAAAGTTTCTATCATGTCCCCCCTCTCCCTCCTTTCCTCGAAGGTATACATATTAAGCTCCTTAAGTCTCTCTTCATATGTCTTCTGATGCAGACACTGCACTATTTTAGTTGCCCTCCTCTGGACTGCCTCCATCCTGTCTATGTCTTTGTGGAGATTGGGTCTCCAGAACTGCACACAGTACTCCAGATGGAGTCTTACCAGCCGTCTGTACAGTGGGATAACAACCTCCTGTTTTCTACTGGTGATGCCTCCCCCTATGTATCCCAGCATTGCCCCAGCCCTCCTCACTGCCCTCTCACACTGCTTGCTCACCTTTAGGTCATCTGATATGACTACTCCCAGGTCCCTTTCCATTTTTGTTGTTGTTAGTATCTCACCCCCCATTGTGTACTCTTCCTCTGGGTTTTTGTTTCCCAGGTGCATTACTTTGCACTTAGCATTGAATCTAAGCTGCCATACATTTGACCATTCCTCCAACCTTGCCAAGTCCCTTCTCATCCTTTCTACCCCACCTTGTGTATCAACCCTGTTGCAGATCTTTGTGTTGTCTGCAAAGAGACATACTTTTCGTTCCAGTCCCTCTGCAATGTCACTTATAAAGACATTGAAGAAGACCAATCCTAGTACTTAACCCTGCAGTACCCCACTAGTAACCCCCCTTTCTTCAGAGTGGACTCCGTTTACTATTACCCTCTGTGTCCTGTTCTCTAGCCAATTTTTTTACCCAGGTTACCATCTTGGGACCCACTCCAAGGCTGGTTAACTTGTATATTAATCTTTTGTGTGGGACTGTGTCAAATGAGTGCTAAAGTCCAATTAGGCCATGTCCACAGCCCCTCCCTGATCTACTACTTTGGTCACCCAGTCAAAGAAATCTATTAGATTCATCTGACATAACCTTCCTGCTGTGAATCCATGCTGCCTTGGGTCCTGTGCCCCTCTGGCCTCTAGGTACTCAACAATTCTTTCCTTCAGAAGTGATTCCATCATTTTACCTATCACTAAGGTTAAACTAACAAGTCTGTAGTTTCCTGCTTCTGCCCTGCTCCCACTTTTGTGAAGTGGAATAGCATCTGCCCTTAAAGGTTTGAGGCTGTGACAGCACCAGGAGCTGTCAAAATCAGATTTTTTCTCTTCAGTAGCTCACACAGTCTCTCTCAGGGTTAAACTGTCAACCCTAGAATGTTGGTTTTGAGTTCTCGACCTCCCATTGGTGGGAAGGAGTCTTGAGCTCCACCCCCTGATTGGACTACTGCAGCTGCCAATCAGGTCCCTTGCTGTCTTCATGCAGACCACATTCAACATGGCGCCCCCATACAGTCTTGTTCATCTCTGTCAAATATTATAAGAATAAAAACATGTTGGCAGCATCTGGCTGCCGAGCTAGGACACTCCTGGTCCCATCTGGTTGTCAGTAGGGTCAGGGGACACTTTGGGGCACAGGAGCCCCATTGGGAGCTCCATTTTGTGAGCTCCCCATCAGAAGCAGTCTCAGAAAATAGCACACGAGCCACACAGGATCATGGGACTTGTAGTCCCTGGTGCCATATTGTCCCCTTCACTCCCCGACCCACTGGAGGCTTGGATCAGGTCATAGAGGCCTTTCTAATTCTTTTATTTTTGTTTAATTCAGTTTCCCTCAGCCCCCTTTGGTGTCTGATGGGGCAGGGAGAGGATATTTCAAGTTGCACTTCTGCCGCATTTTCATCAGGCACTCTGGGGTGCCAAAACAAACTGCTGTCTTCCCTGGAGCTCCCCACCCCACTATGCAGCAGCTCAAGGAGGCAGGGAAGCAAAGCAAGTGTGCGGCTCACTGGCCATATCCCATAATGGCAGGAAGGTGCCGAAACTGTTCAGAACACTCCCTGGCCCTGGCAGTACTCCATGAAAGGGCCAGGGGAGCGAAGCAGCAAGTGGCTCACCGGACACACTGATCAGGCACAAGGAAGTGCCACAGCTGTTGGATCTGCTCCCCAGCCCTGGTAGCAGTCAAGGAGCGGCTGGGGAAATGAAGAAGTTAGTGGCTTGCTGGCCGCAAGATGGAGGCATCTGCAGGACCATGTCAAGGCCCCAGGTAAGCTTCTGAGCTGGGAGGAGGGTTACACTTATGACTGGCAATTGGTATTTTAACACACACATTTTCCTGTTGGTATACTGGTATATTCAATGTGAAATCGTACATGGTTTATAATTTACAAAACTGATTACAGTATGATTGTGTGGAAGGATGTGATGATCTGACCTCCTGGTCAGTGGTCATATTTTCAGACTGCTACAGATAATGACTGGTTGTGTGCTTTTAATGATGACCCATAACATAATGTGCTTTTGGGGTGGGGTGGGAACAGTGACTGCATCCCTTGGATCTTTTACATTTGTCACCTCAGATAGTTCAGAACTACATTGTGGTCCTTCATTCTTTGTCCTCTGACCCATTATTATTTTGGCGCTACAACAAAACAAAGGGTGAATCCGTGCTGCATGTATTGTGAGTGTGTGCAGTTGTTATTTACTCAGTTGCTTACATTGGGACATTCTAGTGGATTGTGCTTCTGTGGTCAATATATTGGCAGCCTTGATATTAATTCTTACATGGTCACAGAACATGCGGCTGATATTTTTTCTTTTTTTTTTCCCCTCTGGAATGACTCTCGTTGTCCCAAACTGGCGTCAGAGTCCAGCTGCATGGAATATATAGGAGCCTGCTGTGCATGTGGCCTCTAGAGTTGCACAAACACGCTATGACCCACAACATTCACTTTAATAAAAGCAGTCAGTAATCAGACCACAAAGTAAGCTGTGGCCTCTCTCTCTCTTGTTCTCTCTTTCTCTCTCTCTCTCTCTCTCTCTCTCTCTCTCTCTCATTTTCTATGCACTGCGGTGTGCAGTCTGATTCAGAATAAAGTAGAGTAGAGACTGTATGTTTTTGACAGTTTTTACCTGCACATCGCACAGGCACAAACAGCTGGCAAGTCAAGCAATATGGTACAATTCCTTGTATGCAGTCTAAGTGCTGTTTGAACTAAAAAGTGAGACATGGTTCTGTTCTCTTTATACTGCATTACAGCATAACAGCAGTTTTAGGGTATATGAGTGATGTGTATGTGTGCAGCTACTCATATGGTTGCTTGTAACAGCTCTATGACAATAATGCTTTCAATATAAATATGTACACGCATACACGCTTTGCACTGAAAAGTGTGGTGCTGTTTTGAAAATACGTGTGTGTGTGTGAGTGTAGGGTGGATCTTATGGCTAAGTCATATTCACAGGTGTCCCTTGAAAACAATTTACCATAGCTAGAACCATGCCTGCAATAAGACACAGCAGGGTGTGTAATTATATGGGAATAATTGCATGGCATTGGTGTTGTTAGGCATGAGGCACTTGCACAGAGTGCCTTTAAACACGCTACAGCAAAGTGCAGTTATTCACCATAATTACAAATCCCGTAAGTGTCTTATCACACTTACAACATGCATTCTACCTAAAAATGTAAAAAAAAAAAAAAAAGTAATTTATGGTTTTAAACTGGAAAATACTGTTTCAACGTGTTTTCCTATGGCGAAGAACAAAAGGTCCCTTGTGGGACAGCAGTTTTGGAGCAGTCAGTTGAGAGAGAGAGAGAGACAGGAGCATGACAGAGTGACTTAAGGATAGAACTGCAGTTTTAAAACTGCATGATAGGGCACTCACTGACTCTGTTTTTGTGACAATGTGCAATGCCAGAAGGTATACAGCGCTGTCATTCTTACTGTACTTGGAGAGGAGCAAGACCACAGGACATTACAGTGGTCTCCTACTGTTGGTAAATATGAGATTTGTTGACACTGGGTTACAGCATGAGGCACGTGGTGATATTGCAGCTGAACCTGCTGCCAAGGCTAAAGAAGTAAAGGAGTGTAATTATGGCCAGATAATGACACTTCTGTACTTCTCATTTAGCCAGTCAGGATTCTTGGTTCTTTTTACATGTAAGCACCCTCTGGGAGCTTACCAGTTAAAAATTTGTGTAGATCGGCAGAGAGAGAGAGAGCAGTAGTGCCAGTAGGTCTGGAGATCCAGCTTGCTTGCTGTCGGGGGCCCCATCCCTAGGGGTATAAGGGAGAGGGTTTGGCACCAGAAGACAGGTTGGGGGAGAGAGGAGGAGGAGGTACCTAATCCAATTAACTCATTGCCTCCTAGAAACACCTGTAGACATCAGCAAATCTAACTGCCGTGTGTCCCAGAACACCTACAGAAGTCACCTATAGACTTCCTGTGTGCCCTAGAAACGTCTGGAGCAGTCACTCACATGTTTTAATATTACTTGCCAGCCAGAATTGATTAGAATTGACTGCATAGTACCATTAGAAAGGTAACGTTGTGCTGAATAACTTTGTCACTGACACTTTGTGTGTATCATGTTCACTTTAGGAGTTATTCATATTTGTTTAAGACATTTTGTCCATCTAGAACCACCTAAGCACTTTGAAGAAAACACACATTCTGGGTATCTCAGCCAGCATAAAACAAAAACCGAATTGAGTACAGTTGATTTCATAAAACTGTTGGAAAGGCAAATTTGTGTGGAACAGCTTTGCCACTGATACGTTGTGTGTATCATGTATACTTTAGGAGTTATATGCATTTGTTTATGGTATGGTGTGTATGGTTCAGATTTGTCCCTCAAACCTCACCAACATACCTTGACTCATATGGGGAAAAATTATGTTTAATACTACAGAAATAGCTGTTTGTTTTACAAACAAATTATTAAAATTACATCTAATGTCTGGATGCTTAATTTGGTGTTGATATGTTACATATTTCCCAACAAAAAAAGGTTTATGGTGCATTTTTTAGTGGAAAAAATATTTTGTTTTGCTGTTTCGACCAGCACAGAAATAAAACTAAATTACCTGCTATTCCTTGCATACCACTATTGGAAAGGTAATTTTATGCTGAACAATTTTGCCACTCATACTTTGTGTCTAGCACTTACGGTTTTTGTGCTATTAGCATTTGTTTACGGCATGCCAATTATGGCTTGATTTTGCTTAGAAAGGCCCAGGATTAACTGTTAACAGTATACAGGAGACAAGTGCTGCAACTTCAGAAAGCTCCTGTGGAGGCAATGAGTTAACAGAAGCACTCTGGATAGGGGGGTCAATCCCAGTCCTTTCACAGAAGAAAGGGTTCTGAAAGAACTCCTAAAACTGAAGGCGGACAAAGCAATGGGGCCTGACAGGATTCACCCCAGAATTCTAAAAGAATTAAGGGGAGAACTAGTGACACCACTGACTACCCTTTTTAACAAATCATGGGAGGATGGTCTGGTACCTGAGGACTGGAGGAAGGCGGATGTGATTCCCCTTCATAAAAGTGGGAGCAAGACAGAGACAGGAAACTACAGACCTGTCAGTTTGACCTTTGTGGTAGGGAAAGTGATGGAATCAGTTCTGAAGGAAAGAATCGTTGAGTACCTAGAGGCCAGTGGGGCACAGGACCCAAGGCAACATGGGTTCACAGCGGGAAGGTCATGTTAGATGAATCGATTTGATTTCTTTGACTGGGTTGACCAAAGTAGTAGACCAGGGAGGGGCTGTGGACATGGTCTACCTAGACTTTAGCAAGGCATTTGATGCAGTCCCACACAAAAGATTAATAAACAAATTAACCAGCCTGGGAGTGGGTCCCAGGATGGTAGCCTGAGTAAAATATTGGCTGGACAACAGGACACAGCAGGCAATTGTAAACGGAGTCCACACTGAAGAAAGGGGGGTTACTAGTGGGGTACCACAGGATTCAGTACCGGGTCCAGTCCTTTATAATGTCTTTATAAGCGACATTGCAGAGGGACTGGAAGGAAAAGTATGCCTCTTTGCAGATGACAGAAAGATCTGCAACAGGGTTGATACACAAGGAGGCGTGGAAAGGATGAGAAGAGACTTGGCAAGGTTCGAGGAATGGTCCAAAGTATGGCACCTTGGATTCAATACAAAGAAGTACAAAATAATGCACCTGGGAAATGAAAACCCAGGTGAAGATGACACAATGTGGGGGGGTAGTAACAACAACAAAAATGGAAAGGAACCTGGGGGTAATCATATCAGATGATCTTAAGGTTGGCAAGCAATATGAGAAGGCAGTAGGGAGAGCTGGGGGGATACTGGGATGAATAGGGAATGGCATCACCAGCAAAAAACAGGAAGTTGTTATCCCTCTGTACAGACAGTTGGTGATACCCCATCTGGAGTAATGCATCCAGTTCTGGAGACCCCATCTCCACAAGGGCATAGACAGGATGGAGGCAGTCCAGAGGAAGGCAACTAAAATGGTGCAGGATCTTCAAGAGAAGCCATACAATGAGAGATTAAAGGAGCTTAATATGTATACCCTTGAGGAAGGGGGGGGGACATGATGGAAACTTTCAAGTACCTCAGTGGAATCAACAAAGTCCAAGAGGGTAGTATCCATATATTGAACAACATGTATTATACCCCAGTTAAACTGGTTAAATTAAATAGATTATCTTCAACTCTATGCACAAGGTGTGGCACAGTGGAAGGGAACCTGGTACACATTTTCTGGTATTGTGAGAAGGTGGCTCCCTTATGGCAGTCCATCCAATCTAACTTAGACCCTCTTTTGGGCCTTGATGATTTGTTCACTACAGAAGTTTGTATCCTAGGGATGCTTTCCAATATACAAGTGATGGAGCGTAGATTCCACATGGCTTTAATAGCGATGGTCGTCAAAAGATTGGTCCTTAGGCATTGGATGGACCAATTGGTTATCTTGTATGCAGAATGGATCAGTGAAATTTCTCTCTGCTTTCGGACTGAAAGGTTGATAGCAAGTTCTCGGAATTGTCTGGTTTCGTTTGAGCGGAAATGGGGCAAATTATATGCTCTTTATTTGAATTAATGTCCTGTTGGGTACACCTCTAGCTACCTTGGCAGCTGATATACCTTTATGCATCTCATATGTATCAGGACCAGCTCCCTTTCTTCCTTTTTCTTCTCCTTTTTTTTTTTTCTTTTTCCTTTATAGAAGGCACATCCTGGGGAGGGGGTGGCGGCCTGGGGATCTGGGTGAGGGGGTAGGGGTATTTCTCATTGTTTTCCAGATTCAGGGATTTCTGTAAAATGCTGTATATTGTCACTCTGCAGCTGCTATACAGTTTATGTCATTGGTCATAATGTGCAATCCCTGTACTGTTCTCTCAGGTATATTACCTTTATATAAAATAATAAAGAAATATAATTTCAAGAGAGTAGCATCTTTCAGAAAAAGAGATGTGCAACAACGAGGGGACACAATTTGAAGATAAAGGGGGGATGGCTCAGAGGCAAAGTGAGGAAGCATTTTTTCACAGAGAGTGTGGTGGACACATGAAACAGCCTTCCTGAGGAGGTTGTGGGGTCTAAAACTGTAGGAGAATTCAAGAATGCATGAGACAGACATAAGGCAATTCTTGTGGGAGGTAGGAAGAAATAGGCTGTTGGTTAACTAGAATCTGCAGCTTATCCTGTAGGTAAGGAAATGGGCAGACTAGGTGGGCCAAGATGTCCTTATCTGCCATCAAAGTCTATGTTTCTATATTTCTATTAGAGGGGAAAAGGCGAGAGCAGTCAGGGGTCAGCCTGACATGTTCGGCCGGAGGGCCATGATGAGGCTGTGGTGGGCCACTTGTCACTTCGGCCCTCCTCCCTCAAAGACCCATGTAAGGAGTGTGTGGCAGTTCAGGCAGTAAAGAGAGAGGAAGCAATGGAGCACCAGTTGGGTCCTGTAGGTAGTGTTGGGAGTCGGAGCCCTAGAATGCTGAAGGATGGAGGCCAGCCGTGTGATCTCTGGCTCCATGGTAGGGTAAGCACCGATGGAGCCCTGTTTTCTAAGTAATCTCGCCCATGGGCGCATGCACCCCTGTGAGTCAGTGTGACAGAGCAAAGTGAAGTGATATGAAATAACAGTGCTGCTGAGTTTGAAATGCTTCTATGTGAGGCCTGTTTTGGCCCACATCTAATGCAGTTGTCAGGAATGTAGCCTTTTCGGCTCAAGGGAATGTCTGCAAGGTAATAGATCAATCTTTTTAAAAAAGAGATTGTGCAGAAAAATTGTCAGGTCTATACCTGTGAAGTGCCCCCACCATATCTGTTACCCCCACGCTCCATGGAGTGGTTCATCAACTTTCTCGTTTCATATTAAATTAGTTTTGCATTTTTGATTCGGGAGTGGGCATTGAATTTACATGAGCTAAATTGTGCATGTTGTGCTTGTTAATGAACATTGCCCCCTGCAGTTAGCCCACCAAAGCAAAGAAGTGAACCTGCTCCTCATGCTGCAAAGCCATCTCGCAACACCAGAAGAACCAGGTAATGAGCATATTTCTATTGTCCTTGGACTGTGTTTTCGTGGCTGCACAGTAGCCCTCTCCCACCAAATTACCACCTGGATACCCCTAGATGTCGGGAGGGAGGGGCTTGCATACACATGTTACAAGCTGTTAAAACCACTGTCTTTATGATCTGATTACATTCTTTTTTTCTCTACTTCAGAAAGTGATCATCCAGTGAAAAAACAATCAAAAAAAAGAACAATAAAACATCTCCCAAGGGTAAGTTGAATACACGTTACACATAAATTGCATCCAATGGTTTCCTGTGGCACAACATCAGTTAGGTGTAAAATATAACCCAATGCAGCTGCCATATGGCTCAAGTGTATCACACAAACATGCAGGCAACTTTGAGTTTTCAAGTGATCAAAGTGTCATCTCCTAATTAGACAGTTCTGGGGAAGAGCTATAGATGCCAATGTTCCCCATCAATGTGAGGATGGCCTCATGTTTCACCATTGCAATGATGGGATTCTAAGTTTGTTCCTCCACTGCGTGCATGATAGGTCAGTGTAGGCTGTGTGCTTGACCAGAAGGTGGTAGAAAGGATGGGAAGGGAGAAAGAAAAAGATGGTGGAGGAACAACAGGAGCAGCATGTTGTCACCAGTTCTCTCAGGTTAAGCACCAATGCATAATGCACAAGGACACCACAAAGGAGAGCAGAACATTGAAGACTGCAGGCAGACGTCCTGAGGGTTTAATTGGTCTTCCCTGTGAGGTGGCACATGATCGCTAGTGACCCATGACCAACAGTCACCGCCCCTCTCCTCCACAGCACCCTTAAACAGCCCTTTATATCTGTCCCACCATCCCTTGCATCCATACACCATTATGGCACCGAACATATCCTTGAGCAGTGTGTTCCACCCATCCACCACCTGCGTGGTGTAAAAGCAATTCCTAATGTCATTTTGAAACCTACCCCCGGCCCATTTTCTCATATTCCCCTGGTATTAATGTTGCTACTGTCTGTGAATCACTTGTGTCTACTTTGTTTACACCCTCCAAGATTTTAAACCTTTTGATTATGTCCTGTCCTCCCTTCGGATCTCCAGTGAACACATGTGTACACTCTCCAGCCTCATCTTGTCAGTCCTCCTCCATTACTGACCATGTATCATCTTGGTCACCCTCCTCTGCACTGCAGCCAGCCTGTTTATGTCCTTCTTTAGGTAAGAGTTCCAAAATTGCCCACAGTACTGCACGTATAGTCATACCAGGGTTCTGTAAAGGGGCGAGATTAACTCTTTTCTCCTGCTGTTAAATCCCCTCTCAGTGCATCCTAGCATTCTGTTTGCCTGCTCTGTTGCTTTACATTGTGCCGATGACTTGTAATATTAGAAATGAGAAATCACAACTCCCAGCCACTTTCCCCTTCAGTCCGAGTAACTGTTGCCTCACTCAAACTGTATTCAACCCCACAGTTTCTTCTGCTTGTGTCCATGCCTTTGCACTTCTTGGCATTACAACATAGCTGCCAGCTTGACCATTTGTCAAACCTCTAGGTTTTCCATCAATTCCCAGCTACCCTCCTCACAGTCCAACCTGCAAAAAAAGCTTGATGTCCTACACAAAGAGGCAGATTTTATCTTGTTTCCCTCTGCTATGGCACTGATGAAGGAAATTCCTAAAAATTGGTTTGTGTTTCAACAGAATTCTTATTTGATGACTGCTTATGAAAGGGAGCAACATGATGGACCTATGTGGTCCTTAAACTAGGTAATTTAAATGGGCCTAAGAAAGTAGATATTTGTTTTCAATTTCACAAGTGACCATACCCAAACAAAAGTTGTCAGCTGTAAAAGTAGCAGAAATGTCAGCATTTGCTGGGATGAATAATTGCACAAATGGATTGCCACAGATTAACAGTTCTGGACAGAGAGAGCTGCTAATGGCACCTTTTCAGTACACCACATAAAATCAGCATGAGACAGAAGCAAGATTCTAGTGGCATAAAAAAAAAACACTCTAACCAGAGCCAATAGGGCTGCAGCTAAGAAATTTGGGGTAAAAATACTGAATGCTTGTTTTTTAATATTTTTACACCAATTTTTTATCATAGCCTTGTTATGACCCTGCCTCATGAAGAAGAGCAGAGAAAATGTTCAACTCCTGGCCTAAAAGGGGATTTTGTGCAGGGACTGTGCAATCAACGTTCAGGATGCAAAAACTCATTTTGGACGGGAGTTGAAAAACGACAACTGACGCATTCATGAGGTGCTATAAAGAAATGTCTGTGTTGTAAATCTGAAGTAAAAATATTGAAAATTACGAGCCTGTGTTCCCAAAATTCAATGTAGGCTCATAACTTTACTGTTTTTCAATATTATCACTCCAAAATTTCAACATAGCCTTCTTATTGCCCCCTCCTCATGAACAAGGGCAGAAGAAATTTTTAACTCCTGCCCAAAAGGTGATTTCTCACAGGGGCCGCAAAGTCACTTTTCAGGATGTAAAAAAAACATTTTGGCCAGGATTTGAAAAATGACAGCTCTCCCATTCATGAGGTGCTGTAAAGATATGGCTATGCTGTAAATCTGGGGTAAATATATTGAAAATTACTGAAGTTAGAAGCCTGTGTTTGCAAAATTCAACATAGGCTCATAACTTTATTGTTTTTTTTTTATATTTTTACACCAAATTCTCAACATAGCCTTCTTATGAACCTACCTCATGAACATGGGCAGAGAAAACTTTCAGCTTCTGCCTGACTGGTGATTTCATGCAGGGTCTGTGACATGATCTTTCAGGACAGATTTGCCTAATGTCAGTGCAATTGTTCTTGATGCGGGGTCCCAAGACAGGCATGTTGAAAATTTGGGCAAAAAAAATGCAAAAATGCCCAAGTTATGCCACTAAGTTCAAAACGCCATTGAAATACAATGAACTGTATACCTGTTTCTTCAGTTTGCAGTCCAGCTTTGAAGAGTAAAGATGTGTCTGCGGTTCAGAGAGGATTACGATGTTGGACCCCCAACAGGTAAGTAAGGGCTTGCGAGGGTGCAGGGTGGTGGTTGCTGAGTGGGAGGATCGGGTTGGGGGTCAAAAACAGCTGCAAAAGACATTGATGGATGATTTCCTTTTTACAGGTGAAAAAACAACAACAGAGGATTCCCGATCATGACACTGGGAGATTGGGCACCTCCAGTGTCATGGTTGTGTTTCTGGGGGTGGTGCGTGCTGTGAGGGAGGGTCGGGTGGAGAGAAGGAAAAAAAACTTACATAGAAAAAAGGTCACATGGAACATGATCGATACTGGGATTGGGCACCCCCAGTGTCATTGTTATTTTCTTGGGGGTGCTGAGAGGGAGGGTTGGGCGGGGGATATGTGTAATTAAAAAAGGAAATTGGCAGTCATGGAGGAACACTGCACAGTCCGCCATGACCAAGCTGGCCACCACATTATGCTGCACATGCACTAGCAGTCGCACATTTGCAATACGGTTTGGCAGCCATCTTGGACATGGCAGAGTGTGCCGTGTTTCGCCGTGACTGCTGACAAACTAAAGAATAGTGCAGTGCAACTGCCAATACAGACAGTGAGCAGAGTGCTTCACGGGTGCAGAGGTGACTGTTTTGCAACACCAACATGTTGTTCAGTCAGATGGAATGTGTTGACTGCTTTTTCATAGCAAGAGGTCAGCAGGGATACACCCATTACAGCCCTAAAAATAGCAATTATCATTGTGAGGACAAAGAAAAAAATAATGTTCAAAAAAGAACAATCTTAATCAGAACACAGCATTTTGTAGAGTGGATAAACAAAGGGACTTCCAAATGTTAAAGAAAACCAGAATATACAAATCTACCCAATAGGTCCATTCAGCAAGCAAATGTCATTTTAATTTCCATGTGGACCAGACTGGAATAATTTTAGACAGCCCTGTTGTGCCCAGGTATACTACCACCAGTATCTTTCATATTAATCAAGTTCTAGCCTTCAGGGTTGGGAATCTGAAAAACATGAATTAGCACAGATTCTAAATAAGCCCAGCTTGGAACTCTCTGGGTTTTCAAAAATGAGCAATATGCCTTTGTGTGAAGTGGGGATTGGAGGTGCAGTGAATTATATGTATAATGATGCTGACTCTTGTTAGTCTCACTCCAGATCCACAAATCATTCATGAAAATCAAACCAACAATCAGCATGGTCAAGACAAAGACGTAGATACATAGACAGTGTCAGCAGATAAGGGCCTATGGCCCACCCAGTCTGCCCATTTGAGCTTGTAAGTTCAGTTTATGTTTTCCTAGAAGTCTGTTGCCCCTTACCCCTGACCTCCAGAATTCCTTTATGTCTATCCCATGCGTTCTTATATCCTGTGATTGTTTCAGCCCCCACCACTTCCTCTGGCAGGGTGGTCCACTTGTCCACCACCCGTTCTGTGAAGAAATTCTTCCTCACGTTTCCTCTGAATCATCCTCCTCAACTACATCCCAAGCCCTCTAGTCCTGGAACATCTTTTCACTTAAAATAGTGTATTCCTGCACCTGTTCCTCCCTGTAAGATACTTGTATGTCTCTATCATATCCCCTCTCTCCTCCTCTCCTCCAGGGAGTACATGTTCAGTTCCTTCAACCTGTCTTCATAGGACTTGTGATGCAATCCATGCACCATCTTTGTTGCACTCCTCTGAACCTTCTCTACCCTGTCTATGTCCCTTACGTAGGTAAGTCTCCAGAACTGTACACTGTACTCCAGGTGGGACCTCACTAGTGTCTTGTATAGTGGAATTATGACCTCCTTTTCCTGCTGGTGATGCCCCTGCCTATGCATCCCAGCATCCTATTTGCTTTACCTGCTGCCTTGTCACACTGTTTCCCTACCTTGAGGTCATCAGAGATGATAACCCCAAGATCCCTTTCCTGCTTGGTGCATGCTATATCCTCACCCCCCCCAACTGATATATTGTGCCAGGGTTTTTGTGCCCCATATGCATTATCTTGCACTTCTTTGCATTGAATTTCAACTGCCAAACCCCTGACCATTCTTCAAGTTTCTGCAGGTCCCTTCTCATTCTGTCTACACCCTCTGGTGTGTCTACTCTGTTACAGAGCTTTGTGTCATCAACGCACAGTGAAATTCTGCCTTCTAGGTCCTGTGTAATGTCACTGATGAAGATGTTGAATAGGACCGGTCCCAGCACAGATCCCTGCGGTACCCCACTGGTCACTCTTCCCTCTGTGGAGTGACAGCCATTTACCACCACCTTCTGTGTCCTGCCACCCAGTCAGTTACCTACCCACCACACTACTGTCCTGCCCACACCCATATTTCCCAGTTTGTGTAATAGTCTTCTATGTGGCACAGTGTCAAAGGCCTTGCCGAAGTCTAGATAGGCCATGTCCACTGCCCTCCCCTGATCCACCTCCCTAGTCACCCAGTCAAATAATTCAATGAGGTTGGTCTGACATGACCTCCCCCTGGTGAAACCATGCTGCCTTGGGTCCTGTAGGCCATTGATAACCAGATGTTCCACCAATCTCTCCTTCAGTAGTGCTTCCATGATCTTCCCCACTACCGAGGTGAGGCTGACTGGTCTGTAGTTCCCCACTTCCTCTTTGTTCCCACCTCTGTATAAGGGGACTACATCTGCTGTCCTCCAGTCTTTGGGTACCTCCCCTGTTTCCAGTGATCGGCTAAACAGGATAGCCAGAGGTTCAGCCACCACCTCTCTTAGTTCTTTAAGGACCCCAGGGTGCACCCCATCTGGCCCCATTGCTTTATCAACTCTTATTACTTCCAGTTCCTTCAGGACCCTTTCTTGTGTAAAGGGACTTGTGTCCATTTCTGCACCATTCTCACCTTGTACTCCCTTCAGACCCATTACCCTCCTCTTCCTCAGTAAAGACTGAGCAGAAATACCTGTTCAATATGTCAGCTTTACTGTTGTCATCCTCCACGCGTCCCCCATCCTCCCCCTTCAGTCTCACTATCCCTCCCTCTGAATTTCTTTTTTTCACTTATGTACCTGTAAAAGGTTTTGTCCCCTCAACCCACTGATTCTGCAATGTGTTCTTCTGTCTGAGCTTTGGCTTCCCTTACTGACCTCCCTGCCTCCCTTTGCTTCTCCTGGTACTTCTCCCTATCCCTTCTGCCTGTGTCTTTTGTATTGCCTGAATGCAATCTTTTGGCTTTCACTTTCTTTGCTACCTCTTTAGAAAACCATAATGGTCGCCTCTTCCTTTTCCTCTTGCTAACCTGCTTAATGCATAATTCTGTTGTTCTTGTAATCCCCATTTTAAATACTGCCCACAGTTCCTCAACCCCTGATTCCTGCCCCATTCCCCTTAATGCCTTTCAAGTATCTCCCCATTTTCCCAAAGTCTGCCCCCCTAAAATCCAGGATACGTGTTTTTGTGTGGTTTGGTTCTGCTGTTTCTGTGACTTCAAACCACAATGACTGTGGTCACTGTTCCCAGGTGCTCCCCATTATTACCCCATCACACTGTCCCTGTTTGTAAGCACAAGGTCCAGTATTGCCTTCTGCCGAGTTGGTTCCATGACCAGTTGCTTGAGGAAGGCACCCTGAAGGGAGTCCAGGATAAATCTTCTCCTAGTTGATGCTGCTGCTGGGATGCTCCAGTCCACATCTGGAATATTGAAGTCTCCAACCAGTACTACCTCACTCTTGTCTGCCATCCTTTGGATGGCTAGCATCAGCTCTCTATCTGTTTCTTTCTCCTGGGCTGGTGGTCTATAGACCACACCTGTGCGGATGGCTGGCCCCATTTTCCTTTCCAGCTTAACCCACAGTATATCTCCCCCATTTTGTTCCTCCTGGATCTCTGTCACCCTTATGTCATTTTTCACATACAGTGCCACTCCTCCTCCTCCCTTCCTGCCTGCCCTGTCTCTTCTGAATATGTTGTAGCCAGGTATGGCCATCTCCCAGTCATGGTTATCATTACACCAGGTTTCAGTGATGGCCACAATGTCCAGGTCTGACTACACCATGACAGCCTCCAGATCTTCCATCTTGTTGCTAAGGCTCCTGGCATTTGCACACATGGCTTTCCATGATTTGACCTCCCTAGACTGTTTCACTGTTCTACTCCAGCCCCTTCCTTGGTTGTCCTTTATCCCTGGTTCTCCTTGCTGTCTGCCCTTCTGCTGAATTTTGCCCCTTTTCTGCCTATCCACCTCTTGAGCACTAATTTCCATCTTTTGCACATTGCTTTGTAGAGATAGCCACTCCTCTGGTTCACTGGTTCCACTACTAGCTATGGGGGGGTGAGCAAATAGGTACCCTCCTTGCTGGCCTGCCACCCCCCTTTGCTAGTTTAAATGCTTGTCAATGTAGCATTTAAACTTATCATTGAGTGCTTGGATTCCCCTTCAGGATGGATGCAGGCCGTCAGGCTTGAACAAACCTCCATCCCTCCAGGTGGGTCCGCAGTCATCAATGAATCCAAACCCTTCCTCACAGCACCAGTTCTTCAACCATGAGTTAAAGTTCCTGGTGCTGTACAGAGTAAGACCATTAAACATCACATTTTTAAATGGTAAAAATAATAATTGTATTTGTGTTTTCTGAGCAAACAGTGCATATGTACAGCGTAAGTAATAGGAGATTGTTTCACTGAAACAGTGGCAGTATATGCTGCATGTGGAATAAATGATAGGTTATGATTTACAAGCATTCAATCAAGGTGTTCTGGTGACCTAAAAACTTGTGGTACTAGGGGTTGGCCCAGCGGTGCAGAAAGCTGAGGCACTATGTGCCTTAAACACCACTTTCCATGCTGGTGACCAAGTTCGGGAACAAGCTTGGGTTGCCGGGGGTCGGCCGGGGGGGGCCTGGAGAGGACAACGCAGCTACTTGGCAGCTATCCTCTCCCAGAGTGGGAGGTGATGCCTTCCCAGTGCTTGGCTGCCACCGAGTGGAAGCTTGGTGGCAGCTTCACACAGATGGGTGGCTGGCGCTAGGCCAGTGGATGATGGAACAGGGTTCCCAGTTCCAGAGCACATGCATGCCTCTATACGCCTGTGCTACTGTGTCACTGAGGCCCTAGGGTGTAAGGGGAGAAAGTGGCAGGAAAATGGTGGAACAGGGGCACTAATGAATCCCTGCCCAGAGTGCTGAGACCCGCCCTATTGGGCCACCGATCGAAGGACAGAAGGAGGTGGATGAGGTAGGTGGCAGCCAGTGACACTCGGGGACAGGGCTAATAGCCTGCCTAGTTTCAGCTAGTTTTAACTGGCAGTAACTACACTGTAACTACTGTATAACTATACTGTAACTACAGTACAGTTACATATAACTATTATGTAGTTGTTAACTAGTTTCACATTTGCATGTTGTGTACTTACACAATTTGCATGAAGTAATAGATACACATGCAACTACTACTCTTTCCCTTTTTGACAAGTGTAAGTACACACTTAATAGATATAGATGTTGCAAAGAGTAACAGAAAACCTGTTATGTAACTACTATTGTATCTCTTTTGGCATTATGTAATTTGTTATTTTCGCGTATGAACATTTGACACATTCCCTCATGCCTATGTGACTAGGATCCATTATTAGATTGCACATTTAGTAAGCAGTAGTTTATGAGGGACTGATTTCTGAATGAGGTCTTACATCATAAGTACAACATTGACCATCGATAAATGTAAATGTGTGCACTTGCAAATACATGTTGCATAGGTGTTCACTGTGAGTAGTGCCCCAAAGTATGGGGCCCAACAGAAATAAATACATAAATTAATTAAAGTGCCCTTTAGAACCCTGGGCAGTATGGGCATCAGGGGTGGCATTGGGGCATTGTGTTGGGACCCCTTAGTTAGTGTGTTTCCCCCCATCGCAGGCAGGCAAGGCAGTAGGGCAGAGCCGGGTTTAAAAAGAAAAAAGTTTGCATTTGTTTTCCCTGGCTGCCTGCTCTTTCTTGCCCCCCAACCCCAGCAGGCAGCATGAATCAAGGACACCTACGCATGGTGTTTGCATTTAAAATTATTAAGGCCAGTGTGACATGGGCTCAGGGTTCTGGAGTTGGAAGCCCAAGTGTAGCTTTTTGGAAAAGTTTTTTTTTTAAGGCAGTTGGAATTTCTTGCTGAAGAAAGTGGTGGGCTGGTGTTGAGCAGGGTAGGAGCAGGACTGAGAGAGTGACGAGAACCCTGGACTTACCTGGTGTGTTGAAGCCACTTTCATCAGCTCTACTCTGGTGCATCTGCTCCGTTCCGCAGCTGAAGACATCCGTTCAGCAGTCCAATCAGCGAAGTTCAGTGTCGGTGGTTCGTTCCCATGTGGTAGCGTGACATCTGTGGCGAGGGCTCTGTTCTGCCTCATTTATTATTCTATTTAAAAGGGAAAAAAGGGTTTCCCGGTCCCACGATGGCGACGGTGCCCAAGAGCCACATCCAGTAGTCCCCGTCAGGTCAGCAGAGCATCGAGCAACATTGAAAAAGGAAGGTCCAACAGTAGTCCTGCCTTCAGTCCCTCCAACTGCCTGATACCTTCCACATCCAGATCCTGTCTCCTTTACCCCAGGCCAGGGCGGTAAGTCAGCAGCAGCACCAGTGGTTAGATGCTGACTGCCTAAAGTTCGGTTGAAACGAAAAAACTTGTTTTTTTATTGTTTAAAAGTGCTCAAGGTGCTAAACGGCTGAGAGCCATAAAGGGGGGACAGGTTTGAGGGCTGCAGTTTCCATAATTTAATATTAATGAGGCATGGCGATGCCTAGGGAAGGAGCTAGGGCAGAGTAGCCCTCAGTTGAATATTTAAAAGGGAGCTCCCGAAGGTGGGTAAGGGCAAAGGGGCTCCACCTTGAATAAAATATTATTTAAAAGACAGCTCCCGTATGTGAAGCATCTGAGAAAGTACAGGGCACTTCTCCCCTGCTGGCCCTACTGCACATAAATTAATTTTAATAAGGAGTGGAGTTGAAGGCTTAGCTTAGTTTGGTTTAGTTTATGTATTATACTGGAAAGGCATGTGAGCAAAAGTTGCCCATTTTCACAAGCATCCAGTTTTGGACAAACAAAGCAAGAGGGTTACAATGTACAACAGAAATACTATACAGGAGGACAATATTGCAGATTACATTCCTTTCAATAACAAAACAAAATACAGAAACAGATTAATAGCAAGGACCATGGTTGGAAGAAAGTGTTAAATTGTTTAGTTATACAAACTTCCTCAGACCAGGGAAATCCCATCAAAGTGAGGAAAGGAGGCAACATGCCACAGCTAAGTAGGAGAAAAGGATGAGCAACCAGAGAGGGACAATCAGGACTGAGGGCAGTTGCAGGTGAAGGAATGGGAAAGGTGTTTCCTAAGGTTGTACTTAAAGGAAGAGGTAGAGGGACACTGGATAAGAGCAGAGGGTAGATTGTTGAACAGTTTGGTACCCTTGTAGGAGAGGGTGTTTTGGCTTTGGGTGATGCGACAGAAAGGGAGGGAGAAGGAAAGGGTAGAGGACCATCTAGTGGTCAGAGAGGGGACTGACTTAGGGAAGAGAGAGTCGATGCTATTAGGAAGGGGTCCCAAGTAAAAAAGGTAATGATTTTTCTATTGAGTCTGTCCTCAAGGGAGGGGCTGGTTAGTGAGTCTGTATAGGTCGCAGTGGTGGGTGAGTCTAGGGAGGGCAGAGACAAAATGGATAATGTTGTGGTAGGTGCTCCAGAGCTTGTTAAAAATGTCTCTGAGAGAGGGAAGGGAAGTAAACTAGAGCACCATAGTCAAGAATGGGGAGCAGGAAACTGGAAGCAAGAAGGGTCTTAGATTCAGGAGTGAGGAAAGGTTTCACCCTGTATAACATGACAAGCCATTAGTGGGCTTTCTTAATCATCTGATTGATGTGGGATTCAAAACTGAGGTGGCAGTCGAGGTGCGGGCCAAGGTATTTGAAATCATTGACTCTCTCAATGGAGTTGCCGTCATTGTCAAGCAGGGAGAAATCGAAGTCTAGTGGTTTCCGGGAGCTGGAGAAGACCATGGCTTTGTGGGAGTTTTTTCACATCAAGTACAAGCCCTTTAGACAAGAACCAGGAATGGAGCCAATGGAAGTCGAGCTGTAGCTTGTTTAGAAGGGAAATTGGGTCTTTATCCTTGCAGAAAAGAGCTGCATCGTCAGTGTACAGAATGAGCTCAGTGTTTATGCAAATTTCAGGAAGGGAGTTTACCACATGGAAGAAAAGGAGGGGACCCAGGATGGCCCCTTGGGGTACTTCATATTTTATGAGGCAGGAGCTGGAAAGGATGCCTTTGATCACAATCTGATGTGACCTGTGGCTTAGGTAGTTGCGAAACTAGTTTATGACGTCAGAGGAAAAATGTAGAGGGGATAGTGTGGAGAGTAGGACATTGTGGTCGATGAGGGTGAATGCTTTTGTGAGGTCCAAAAAAAAACAAGCCAGTATAAAGGCTTTCATTGTTGGCTCTTTCAATGAAGTTTGTGAATTTTACTGGGGCAGTCTCGGTGTTGTGGCTGGCCCTGAAACCGTGCTGTGCCTCCGTTTTGTGGGTTGTGTTTAATGAGAAATTCAATAGTTTGCTTATGGACAATTTGTCCAATTATTTTGGATTGGGTAGCCAGGAGGGAGATAGGTCTGTAGTTGGAAACATCATATTTGGGCCCAGATTTATGGAGTGGTTTGTTAATAGCGCATTTCCATTTCAGGGAAAATGACCTGGAGCAGAGGGAGTGGTTGAGAATGTTAGTGAGAGGAATGGCTACGGACTTGCATACCAGTTTGAGGATCCTGTAGTCAATGTTATCAAGCCTGATGTAAAGCCTGGGATCATTTGTTTTAATGAGCTTAACCACTTCTGGGGTGGAAAGGTAATGAAAATAGAAGCTGGGGTGGAGGGGTGGGGGAGGGGGTGGAAAGTCCGGGGATAGAAGGAGGGTCAGAATTGTATTTGTCCAAATCACTAGAGTAGTGAATAAAGAGAGATGCAACTTCCAGGGGATCAGTGATTGCCTGTCCCCCTGGAGGAGAGCCTGATTTGCTCATGGCTTTGTCCTCTTCTGATAAGGTCGTTAAGGATGTTCCAGGTATGCTTAGGGTTGCCCATTGAGCATTGCTGTTTCTCAGTGAGGAAGGTGATTTTAGCAGACCGGACAACAGATTTACATCTGTTTCAAAGAGTTTTGTACTGCTGTAGAAGGTGGGGAAGCTTATGTCTCCTGTATTTAGACAATGTCCAATCCCTTTTCCCCATGACATTAAGGAGATCAGAGGTGATCCATTCGTGACTGTTACCTTTAACCCTAATTTTTTCAGGGGCATGAGGGAGTCACATAAGGCAAGGAAACTGATGCTGAACTTTTCAAGGGCAGAGTCAATGTCCTTAATGGATTCAGTGGAGGACCAATCTATGGCTAGGGCACCGTTGGAAAATTCAACAGAGTTGAGTTTTTTGATCTGTCTGGTGTGGGTATATTTATGTACTCGGTAGGTGGTTTTAGCTGACCAGCAGCAGTAAACTGTGCAGTGGTCATTAACAGAATCAGGTAAAACCCCCGAGGAGGTGATATGGAAGGGTTAGATACTAAAATCTGATCTATTAGGGATTCGTACCCAGTTCTATAGTTAGTGCAAGTGGGGGTGGTGATAAGCTGGTGGAGGCCGAGGCTAATAACGGATTCCTTGGCAGTGTTGGGCTCTGGGAATTGCCAGTTTAGATTAAAATCACCAAGGATTATCCATTCCCTTCCTTGGGAAAATGAGTTCTTGAGGTTAAGAAAACCATGAAGTTCATTAGGTGGGGTGCCAGGGAGGAGGTAGGTAACGCCGATGGTGATTATTTTGATATTGCGAAGAAGATTAACCAATAAGGATTCAAGATTAGGGTTTGCTAGAGGTGTTTCAAATTCAGTGGCTGAGAGGTGATTTGCTATCCAAAGGAGGCAACCACCCCCTCTTTTACCGAATCTGTCCTTTCTGAAGAGGGAGTACCCATCAAGGCTTATTTCATTGGAAGGGATCTTATTGGTTAAACAAAGAAACATAGAAGTTGTCGGCAGATGGGGACCATACAATCCATCAAGTCTGCCCTTGGCTTCCTACCCCCCTACTTAGCTACCTACTTGTGTATCCCACAGTGTCTGTCCCATGCCCGCTTGAATTCCCTCGCTGTCTTGGCTCCCACCATCCCCGCTGGCAGGCTATTCCATGGTTCCACAACACACTCTGTGTAGAAGAATTTCCTCGTATTGCTTCTGAACTTTCCTCCCTTAAGTCAAAGGTTGTGCCTTTAGTCCTGCTGTAGTCCTTTACCTGAAAGAGGTTCTGCACATGCAGCCTGTTGTTGCCTTTAAGGTATTTGAATGTCTCTATCAAGTTCCCACGATTCCTGAATTGTTCTAGGGAGTATAATTTGAGGTCATCCAGTCTTGCCTCGCACGGTTTCTGATGCAAGCCCTGCACCATCTGTGTTGCTCTTCTCTGTATCATCTCCAACCTATCTATGTCCTTCCTGAGGTGTGGCCTCCAGAACTGGACACAGTACTCCAGGTGAGGCCTGACCAGGGACCAATACAGGGGCATGATTACTTCATGCCTTCTGCTCGTGATTCCCCTCCCTATGCATCCCAGCCTTTAGTGCTGCCTTTTCACATCATCTACTGACCTTGTGGTCATCTAATATGATCACTCCTAGGTCTCACTCCTACCTGGTAGCCACCAGCTGCTCCTCTCCCATTGAGTACAGTTTCCCTGGGCTACACTTGTTTAGCCAAGTTTTGGTGAGAACAATAATGTTGAAGGTATTGGCAGAGTCCAGGATTCCAGCAAAGTTTTTTTAGCTAAAAGACTTCGGATGTTAAGGTGCATTATTTTAGCTGCCTGGAGTGCTTAGGGTGAGTGTAGGGGATTTCATGGGCTGCCTGTAGGGGTTCAGGGTTAGGGTGGATGGACGCAGAGATGAGGAGGAGAAGGAGGAGCCTTCTGTTTCTGTTGTAAGCAACTATAGAGAGTTTAGAGGATCTGAGCCTAATAAGGTGGCAATGTATAACTAGTATAGAGTGGTGGGGGGTGAGCACTCATGAGGGAGGCACAGTTTGCTGAGAAAGTAGCCCAGGCTAGGGGTGGTGTGAGTTAGGGATATGTGCATTGTAGTGGGATACTGGGAGTAAAAAATTATGTGAGAGGGCACGGAGGTAGAGTGTGATGGTAGAGCATGGAGGGCCAAGGTGAGGAGACATGGGGTTGGGAGAATTGCTTGGTAGAGAGGTGGAGGAGTGAGGGAGAAGGTAGAGCAGAAGGGTAGTGAGGAAAGGTTGTAGTGATTCTTAAGGAAGCCAGAAGGAATAATAAGAGTCATTACTTAGTGAGGCAGCCAGGAGTGCAAGCGGGGTAAGCTTCATGGCACAGAAAAGTGAGAGATTACAGGGGTGAGGAGGGAGGAATGTTGTAAGAATAGTATTAGGACAGGTGCAATGTTTATGCCAGGCTGAAGGATAAGAAGAAACAGGAATGAATGCCTAGAAAATGTAGTGTCAGGTAGGGAAATGCAGAGATAGTACTGATTCAGGGAAAAATAAGCAAGGATGAGTTGTGATGCCCCTAGTGGGCTTATGATATAAAGAGCAAATTGGAAACTAGATACCTAGTAAATTGTAACCAATAGGCGACAGGCGGGAGTGTCCCAGTGGCTATATTAGTAAATTGTAACCAATAGGCAACAGGTGGGAGTCTCCCAGTGGCTATATAAAAAATTGTCCAGATAGGGCAGGTAGGAGGGGGGAGGGTGGGGAGCCGGCACACAGTGCTGGTGGGAAGCCTGAGTTCTGCTAGACCAAACTGCAAGCTGCCTTTCTACCACACCAAAAGCATCATTTTCTTAACAATTGAAATTACCCGAAGGAATTAACAGGGAAGCTCCTATAAGAGCCAGAATTAATTTTACTTGAGAAACATAGCAAGAGGCTCTGCTTCACTAAATCTGCAAGCTGCTACAGACACGCAAGCTGCTTCAGATGTGTGGGAGGTTACCACAGAGCAGCAGGAGCTTCTGCAGCAGTCAGATGGGCAACACTTCCCACCAAGCTGTTCATTTTATCAAAGTATAACTACAATGCTCCTTATGCAAAAAAAAAAAAAATTAAGAGGGTAGGTGTAATGGCCACAGGGAAGCTCACAACTACAGAGAAATAAGCCACAGGAAAGCTCTCGGTCACAACACCACTTTGTGACCTGAAGAGCTTACCATGAGCTCCCAATTACTAACTATCTTTTTCTCTGTGTCCCATAGAGGCTGAAGGTCCAAATGGGCAAAGTTTCCCAAGTTCAAAGGCAGGGAATTAGCAGTACAGTAAAAAAAAAGGTACCAAGTTCAAACAAAAAAATTCAAGGCTAGGCGTAAAGTCCGTTGGGCTTCAGAGGGTGTACCTGGATTTGTCGGAGATGGGCTGGAAAATGCCACTGGCAAGGGAAATGCCCAGGGGTCCATGAACAGTCTGGATTCATCAGAAGTGGGCTGGGAGCAACTCCTGCAGTAACTGTCACTGCTAGGGGAAATGCCCACCTAGGGATATTTCCCCCTAGGGGGGAAAGGCTGCCAGTTACTTGCATAGTATTGGGGAAAGGTGAGTCTATAAGTTCCCCATTCCTGGTCTGCATTGGGTGTCAGTGGAGTGGTACAGGGGTCACCTTGCCAAGCAAGTGGGCTGGTGAAAACAAAAGGGTACAACAGGGCTCTCAGGTGTGGTATTGGGGCAACTGAAAGGGTGAAAGCACTGTTATTGTACATGACTTGTGAAACTGTGTACTTTGCATCCTGCTGCCTACAATTGCCCTGAACTGGTATTTATTGCCCCTGCAACCTGCAATTACCCTAGAACTGTGTACTCTGCATCCTGTTACCTCCAATTGCCCCAAACTGGCATTTAGTGCCCCTGCAACCTGCAATTCCTTTTGAACTGTGTATTTTGTATTCTGTTGCCTGCAGTTGCCCCAAACTGGTATTTATTGCCCCTGTAATTGCCCTAGAACTGCGTATTCTGCATCATGTTGCCTGCAATTGCCTCAAACTGGCATTTGTTGCCCCTGCAACCTACAATTGCCCAAGAACTGTGTATTTTGCATCCTGTTGCCTGCAATTACCCCAAACTGGCATTTAGTGCCCCTGCAATTGCTTTTGAACTGGGTATTCTGCATCCTGTTACCTGCAATTGCCCTGAACTGGCATTTGTTGCTCCTGCAACCTGCAATTGCCCTAGAACTGTGCATGCTGCATCATATTACCTGCAATGAACTGGCATTCATTGCCCTTGCAACCTGCAATTGCTCCAGAACTGTGTACGATGTATCCTGCAATCTGCAATAGCACTGACTGAAGGTGTTGTATGCCAAACCTGAACTGTCTTAAACTGTGACTATGGCTTTGAACATACTTCACCCAGAATCAGTCTCCAGCCAACTGAGAAAGGTGTCCAGCAACTGTGTTCAGCATTTCCATCATCCAGTCTCTGCATTCCTATGTCATGGATTTAGAGGTCTTCTCACTGAATGAACTCCTTCCGGAAGAATTTCTTCTGTGTGTCACACTTCTCCAGCGTCCCATTTGTTGTTTTCTGCTGGTCCACAGATTTCTTCCAGGCCCCGTGCAGGTTTCACCACTTGGTTTAGATACATATACAAGTGGTTCAGGTTCAGAATCAGAGGGGATGAGCATGGAAGAAGTCAATAGACCAGTAGCTGATAATAGAGATACTGTCCAGCAGCCTTTTTTAGGAGACAGTCAGGAGGAGGTGAGTGCCCCTCCATTGAACCAAGAGGGCCTAATTGATCAGGTGGCATTGGTGGGAACAATACCAGCAGTGATACCTCCCCCTTCCCCCAACGGAAGTTACAAAGAATCATGACAACAGGAAATTACCCCCACCTCCCAGAAATTCCTGTGGTCAGAGGAGCACTGAGATGCAATCCTCAGTTTATACAATTCCACAATGCAGAAGAGTGCAGATAGGAACCCCAAGGGAATGGAAGGAAACAACGGCTGATCATCTAGATGCTGATGGAATTGGGGGGGGGGAGATAGAGGCTGCAGAACAAGAGAGGCCATTATTGGAATTAGCAACACAGGAGGAATCTCTTATAGTGAACATCTTGAGTTATATCCTTGTAGAGAAGGAAGAAAAAGTGCTACAGAAAGCCTTGAATTACGTTTTGACCACTCATATTAACAAAATTGACATTATGCTAGATTCACAAAAGTTTACCCAAAAGTTAGATTTGAAAGTGATGTTCAAATTGAGATCCAACACCTTAAGAGACCCTTCACCTTTATCCTGCCAAAGAGTCCAGTGGTGACTGCATTTCAACAAACATGTGAACAAGATATACAAGAACTTTTAGCACAGCAACCAGTTTCCTGATTTAATAATTGCTCCAGATTAGAATGTGAAGCACTTATAAATCTACAAAGGAATAAAATTATTGAACTAAAGAGCGCTGACAAGGGTGGCACTATCGTCATTTTAGATAAAGTTAAGTATGAAAGAAATGACTAATCAGTTGCAGAACACTGAGTTTTATAAAAAACTGTCCATAGATTTTACTTTGGATTCTAAGAGACAGATTGATGGGTACCTACATTGATGCATGGGTAGAAGGGGTGAGTACACAGCAAACATATAAGTTTCTGGCAGTGGATCACCCAGTGAGGGCCACCCTTTATGGGCTCCCTAAAATACATAAAAGCCTTACAGACTTTCCAGCTCATCTTGTTGTGGCCAGTATAGGGTCAGTTGCTGAACTGCTTGCCCAATTTGTGGACCAATATATCAAACATTTGGTCCCCCTCTGCCCTACACATGTGAGGGATACTACCCACATTTTGCATGCTTTAAAAGATTTACATGTCTCTGCAGAAGATGTATTAGTGACTCTTGACATAAGAACTCTTTATACTAACATGCCTCATCAAGAGGGACTTGAGGCACTGCATGTTACCCTGTATGATAATATGCAATACACCAGTGCCTTTATAAAGTTCTTACTTTGTCTGACAGAAAAGGTTTTGTGCTGTAACATGTTGAGAGGTTGTGGGATAACAGATGGACCAGACACCGAACTTCAAGTTCAACAGTCTCTGTGTGATGTTTATTCAAAATGCAGATGATAACCTTCAGAAATGGCATATTCCTTCAGTACATCAATTTGTAGCAACAGACTATGCAAGTCTTAATTCTACACTTAGCCAGCACCTACTGACTCACTGATCTATGATCTAACTTATCTGTTGAGATTTGGCTTCCCCTATGCGGGCCTTGTTTGCTTGGGTGGTGGAGACTCAAATAAAAAAAAACAAGCTAAAGACAAAGAACCCAAGTGTAGAAGCAGTGAAACAAGGGTTACCCCAAAGGGCATTTACAATAAGCTAAGTTTCAAAGAAACACAACATCACACATACTTCCCTAATGCAAAGCATCATGGGATATATGCAAATCACCATGACATTTCAGACTTGTTCAGTTTGCAGCAATTTACATGCATTTTAAATAGCACTACTAACTTAATTTCTATAATAGTCACCTAGTACTTTTTTACCATTATCAAAAACACCTAGTGCCATGGTATTTTCAAGATTTACAGGTTTCATAAACATTCGGTATATACTGTATATCAAGGTATTTTATGACATAGTGCTATTACATACTAAATCCAACAATGATAAACACAATCTCTTTTACATACACTTGGAGGTCACCACAATAACCTCCCTGTAGGAGGACCTGAGAGGGAAAAGGAAAATTAAAGAGGACACTATAGCATCATCAAGAAAGGGAAGGGGGTGCTCATAGGTGGCTAACCTTATAGACTAGAAATTGTAAAGAATAGATTAGGCTAAGAAATAGAATAACTGTTGCAACAGATTTAAGAAAAGGCCTGTCCTCAAGAGTGGCAGGAGCTCCCTGACACATAAATACTTTTGTTTTTAACAATTAATTTTTCTTGCAGGTAAAGGGCACTGTGATGGGGGGCCTCCTTCGCTCCTAATTATGCAAAAATCTATCTTGCTCATTGGGAGAGACAGTATGTGATGTCAGATAATAATTCTTATGGACAGCATTTGTTGCTATATAGACATTATATAGATGATATCTTGTTAGTGTGGAGGAGGGCCCCATCGTCTTTATGCAATTTTATGCCCTATTTGGAGTCCACAAATTGTAATTTGAAGTTTACTCAACATGTTAGTTCCCATAGTGTGAAGTTTTTAGATTTGGTAGTTGTTAAAAATGGAAAAGGTGGGGTTGACACTAGACTACATAGAAAACCTACTGCAAAAAATGGTATTTTAGCATATGATAGTTGCCATCTGAGACACATTTTGAAAAACATACCTAAAGGACAGATGATGTGCCTGAAAAGGAATACATCTTCCCCTGTACAATACGAAAGAGATGTGGTCAATATGGTTAGACAGTTTGAAGATAGGGGGTATAATAAAGTTGATTTACTAACAAATAGGAATATAGTGCAGCATCTTGATAGAACTGATTTGTTGAAAAAAAATGTTAAATGAAATAATCAAGTGTCTTTAAATTTCATTACAGAATTCACCCCCAAAAGCTACATGATCAGAAATATTCTCCTAAAACATTGGGATTTACTGAAGCTTGAACCCAAATTAGAAGCAGAAGTGAAAAATCTACCCCAGGTGGTTTATCAACATGGTCAAAATTTTGCTGATATAGTAACTCGCAGCCTTTATTCTGCTCCAGAAGATGTTACTCATCCGAGTTTACCAGGTGGGACCTTTCGGTGTGGGAATTGCAGCTACTGTGTTCATTTGCATACAGGTACTGCTTTTAAACATCCAGATACAGAATGGGAATACATGAATAGACACTTTATTAACTGTGCTTCTATGAATGTTGTGTATGTTGCAACCTACACCTGTTTCAGCTTCTATGTGAGTAAAACCAAGAAGCTTTTTAAAAACAGAATTGCTGAGCGTCTTCGGAGTGTGACTAATAGCGACAAAACAAATGCTTTAGCTGTCCACGTTATGAATAAGGGACCTGGACATATATTTAAATTCCAGAGACTAGAGAAGGTTGGACTCAACATCCGGGAAGGGGATTTGAACAATAAGCTGCTTCAGTTAGACAGCAAATGACAATATTTGCTCAGGGCTCACAAACATAAGGGTTTAAATGCTATTTTCAGTATAGTTCCATATCTGAAAAATCAATGATACACATTTATTCAGAATTAGACCTTATAAAGTGCCCGCCTAAGGTCACTACCAATCGTGTGCTGAGACCTGGACTACTAAATGACTTCAAACTCCATTTATCACTGATTGACTGGTCGCCACTAGATTGAACAACTGATGGTAACATCACTTTTCAGTTCTTCCAGAAGTCATTTATTCGAGCATGCGACATCTTTGCCCCCCAACAAACCAAAAAAGTCAAAGGAACCCACACCACCTGGCTAAATACCACACTCCTTGATCACTTGCGTAATAAAGACAACCTGTGGCACAAAGCTAAGGACTCCGGAAAGCCACAAGATGTATCAGCTTACAAAGCTGCAAGAAACACCTGCACCTCACTCATTCGCTTGACTAAAGCTATCTATTTCAAGGACCTCCTCCACAAAAACTGGGGGTCCCCCAAAGGGTTCTGGAACACACTAAAATCCCTTACTGGTAGGACCACTAGGGCTCCACATGACCTAATAACCATGAGCGAAGGGTCTCTCCAAGAACCCCAACTGATTGCCAATGAGTTTAATACATCTTTCACTGATCTATCAGGGGTGCTTCCAAGTGAGTTCCTAAACCCTGTAAATAATCAATCTCAGGGCAACACATCACCCCCTTTGGAGAGGGAAGGGCTGCCACTATTCTACTTTAGACAAATCACTATCTCCGAAACCATGAAACAAGTAAAGAGGGTACTCGAAAAGACCGGAATGTGGAGTGATCTGACAGATATAAAGCTAATTGCCATTTCACTTGATGTCATAGCAGACCCAATCACCAAGGTTTTCAATGCCTCACTAAGATCAGGTGTATTCCCAGACACCTGGGAATCCGCCCTGGTTACTCCAGTCTTTAAATCCGGGGATAAAGCTAATTACAGGCCAATATCCATCCCTCCTCCCCTCTCCAAAGCCCTTGAGAAAATAGTTTCAGAACAACTTACTGACTTCCTTGACTGTCACCAACTGCTCTGCAGCAATCAGCATGGTTTCCACAAAAGGCACTCGACCATAACCGCACTGGTGAATTACACCACCAAGCTCTACAATGCCTTTGACCAAGGGATGGCGGTGGGGTCAGTATTCATTGACCTTACCAAAGCATTTGACTCAGTTAATCACCAGCTATTGCTAAACACGCTGCTCTCCATGGGACTGGCTTCTGATACAGTCTCCTGGTTTCCTAGCTACCTGATGCAAAGAACTCAATGAGTTAGAATAGGAGACACACTCTGTGACCCTATGGTAGTGACCCTTGGTGTACCGCAAGGGTCCATACTCAGTGTGCTCTTTTTCAGCCTATTCATAAATCGCCTCCCCGAAGCCTGCCCTGCTAATATTTTTTATATGCAGATGATGCCGTTCTATCAGTCCCAAAAAGGGACTACCTGACCACTAAAGAAGGTCTACTCGAGAGTTTCCTCAAACTTGAAACCTAGTTCTGGCAACACAAACTGCTACTAAACCATAAAAAAACAAAAGCATGCTCTTCTCAATCCCACAGAATAAAAAGATTTTCTTCCCCCTTTGGATTCAGAACCATAAGGGCGAAACTCTTGAACAAGTCTCCTCTTTTAAATATCTGGGTGTCTTCCTTGATGACACTCTCAATTCCTCCTACCACGTTGATCAAGTAATCAAAACCGCCAATATGAAACAGCATCCTCCACAGAAACAAGCATTCTATGACACCTGCGGCCCTCAAATTTACCATAGGCAGCACAGTATTACCATCTGTTGATTATGGCTTACCAGTATACATTGCAGGATCAGACACTGCCCTAAACAGGATACATAAACTCGTGAATAGGACCTGTCGCCTGGCACTTGGGGCAGATCGCTGGACCCACACCTGTGCACTGTACTCTGAGACAGGCTAGCTGCCACTGTACCAAAGAGCCCAATACCAAACATGCCTGATTGTAAAAAAAGCACAACTAGGCCTCATGCCGGAATCCATAAGCAGTTTGTTCAAGAAGGCTGTGCACAATAAACAAACAAGAAATGCTACAAAAGGTGGGCTACAAGTCCCTTTCAAGCGCACATCACTAGCACAAAAATCCATTACTTTTAAAGGCTCAAAATGGTTTCATGAACTACCTGACACTCTTACAGTAAATACTAAGATGAGTCTGTTCAGAAGGAGGCTACGATCCCACCTCGAGTGTACCACCATCTGTAACTGTGCAAGAAATTAATTTGACTAAATCCCCCTGCCCTATCCCCCTCGCCATTCACCTCCTCGTCTCCCCACTCCCCACCACTTTCGCTAACTACACCCTGTCTACACTACCTTCCCCTCTTCTCCTGCCCTCACTATCCCTATCCACTTTGACAATGTCATTCTGGCTGCACACCTTTTTTCCTTTCTCCCCTTTTTCCTTCAATCCCAATAGCCAAACATGGATAAACTTCTTGACATGTCTCCCCCTATCACTAATGTTTCTATATCTACCTTGCAACAACATGATGTAGTGTTATATACTCCTACTGTGAAGTTGTACTTGAAACTAGCAAGACCTGTACCTCATGTGCCATTTTATTGTGCTCCATGATGTATACCATGCTTTCTTTGCCACTATTTATTCTTAATTGTTGTTCTTATTGTATTCTTATTCCTAATTGTTGTACTATTTGTATTTGTGCTGTACTTGTCTTTGCTCTGTTTGTCCCTGACTTGGAACCTTTGAAAATGAGTCTTTGACTCAAAGGTATTAATCCTAAATAAATAAAATAAATAAATAAAAGAAAATGTTGCTTGTAATATATATATATATATATATATATATATATATATATATATGTAATGTATATATATATATATATATATATATATATTATATAATGGATTTTTACTGGGAGTTGTTCTTTGTGCAAATAATATTACTCTGGCTATGATTGATTTTCCTCTGCACTTTGTTCTCGTTTTAAGATTGTATTTATGTATTGATATGTTGTATATGGGTGTACATTGGTGTTTACTTATTTATATGTGATTTTTATGTTGTTTATTTATGCACAAGGGTGTACTATTTGTAATGTTCTACCATGCATAATAACTTTAGAAGAGGCATGTCCCTTTAAGAAGCTGCTTTAAATTAGGATAAGGTATGCATGATGGGTATGCATTGAAAAAGCATCACTGTGTCGTGAAACATTTGCATGGAGGGTGCTGCTGTATTGTATTTGGTCCCTTTATTAAATACTTTTTTAATGGGACCTAGCTCAAGGGTCTTTTATTCAGTTGCTAAGTAGCCCTACTTTTCACTTTTTGGATCTTACGGTTACATTGAGGCACCAGCTCTCATTTCATGTAGCCGCCTTTTTGCTTTCCTCATTCAGAGATCTTCTCACTGAGTGAACTCCTTCTGGAAACATTTCTTCTACGTGTCGCAGTTCTCCAGCATCCCGTTTGTTGCTTTCCACTGATCCACAGATTACTTTCAGGCCCCTTGCAGGTCTCACAGCTTGATTTATTTTCTTGTCCTTTCACAGGTTCTTCAACCCCATCAACAATTCTACACCCCATTTGTTATTTTGCTTTACTTTCCATGTTCTGTCTGGTAGTGGTGCCCAGAGATCAGCAACCCGGTTTGGCTTCAGAAGTTTCCAAAGTGGAACTTGTCCAAAGATTCCCATCATCTTAGTCATCTACTTTTTGTGGGTCTTCTCATCTCTTCTTGTCATCTTGTCCCGGCAGTCTGTTGAAGGACTCAGGCTGGATCTTCTGTTTTCAGCATCAGTTGGCTCGTCCCGGCAGTCATTTTGGGGGCTCAGGCCAGATCTTCTGGCCTCAGCTTCAGTCGTCTTGTTTCAGCAGCCCATTAGTGGATTGGTGCCAGAGATTCCATGTGTGCTTTCTTTTTGTGAGCTTCTATTTCTGGCAACCTGGGGGGGAGGAGGTATAGCTGATAAACCTATGACCTGTTTAAAAAGCCTCTCCTAATCCCCAGTTAACCCCACAAAGTTCTCTAAGGTCACACCAATCCATTCCATAAGCCAGTTTTCTGTCATTCCTCAAACCCTTCCTTCTTCACCTGAAGTATACTGACCAGTCCCCTTCAGCTGACAAAAGGAGTCTAAAGTGTTGAACTTTGTGTGCTTAGCAGAGTTGTATTAATGAAGAGTGTGAACTCATATGCTGACTCAGTCATTTTAGTTCTCTATAGGGTGGAGTACTCTGAAAGACTAGGCTGAGGTGCACCTCTTAGCTAATTATAGAGTTTATTCATATGTCTAGTGCCTTATATGAGTTATCAGCCTTATATATAGATGTTTAGAGCATCCAAATAGTAATCCTGTAGTAAATAGTGTCTTCTAAGTGTTGTAAATAATTCCTCTTCCTCTCTGGGACCTTGTTTCCCCCTCCTTTCGGTGATAATAAATTCTGTTCAGTATCTGACCTCTGTATATAACTCCTACTTCTCCTTGTCTGGTGACTCCATCCACCCACTTTGAACCAAGAGCATCCCCTTGTCATCACACCTGCTGAGGGTGACACTGGTGTTGGTAGTTCATACCATCCAGGTCATCGCACCATACCACCAACTCACACTGTTACCACCCATCACATAAATTTTTGGTGCAGCAAGCAGGGTGCAGAGCGTTCTCCAAGGAGTCCAAAGCTGGAAGAAGATATAGAGCAAATATGTCATTAGGGACAGAAAGCAGTAGTGGACTGTGCAGAAGAGTTGGAGAAGATCCCAAGATGTATGCACCCTTCCCCATTAACCATGCCCCATTATTTTGGATCACCGTGGTTTCCCCATTACACAGGAGAGTGTGATGGTGGAGACTCCAGCAGTTCAGGAGAATTATAGTCTAAAATGCAGTCTATGCTTCAACTATACCAAATCCTGGAACACCAGAAGGTGGAGATATTACTTGGACAATTGAGGAGAGCTGCCCATCATGAGGTCCAGTCTTGGCCAGAAAGGAAAAAGCCACTGCTGACCAGATTTTTCACTGCTTGCAACATACTTTTGATACCCATACCATTTCAGAGTTAAAAATTACATTCTTTTCACGGACTCAATGGCCCTGAGAACCATTGCAGGAATATGATCTGAGCCAACAAGAAGCATTGAAAGCCATAGAGAGCATGGATCAAAGGGAAGTCTGAGACCCCGACCAGACTTTAACAGAAACATTCATAGAAGATGCAAATAGTGAAGCTCTAAGAAGAGAACTTTGGATGCTACACCTTCAAGATCCAGAGGCTCACTTTCTGGACTTCAAGGAAAAGATAATAAGGATCCTGGGGTCTGGAAGAACTGCAGATGAGGTGCAACATGCCAGCAACGGATGATGCCCTTGAGCGTGGCATGGCCAGAATACCTGATGGAAGGTTGGAGGCCAGATGATCAATTGTCTCACCACAAAGTTAGCTATGAGGGAGCCACCCTGGGCAGTTGCTCCAATTACCCCCCCAAATCCGGACAGGGCATACATGCAGCTGTCTCAAACCCAAATGACTTCTCAGAGGCCTAATCCAAATTTGAATGCTGAATAGGCTGAGCAGCCCGCTGCCTCATCCATAACTGAAATTTGCCTGGAGATGAAGGACCTCAATGAGGGTTAGAAACAAGGGCCTTTCGCTGGACAACCTGAAAGAGATCGAAGGCCTAATGGCTCAAATCCTTGTCTGAAGAGAGGAGAGGAGAGGGGGAGATGCCTGACTGACCAATTCAACAGTCAAGGGAGGCTGATCTGCCATAGATGTGGAGTCACTGGACATATTGAAAGGCGATGCGAGCAGGCCTCAACTAACGCCATAACTTTAAACAGGAAGTTCCTGGGAATGCCAACCGATTCCCAGAGAATGGCAGACCATGTCCTACCATAACTGACCAATCTTATTTTGTGGGCAGGTGCCCGACAGAAATGGTTAAGGTGAACGTGAACAACTTGTTAGTGCTGCTAGATACCATATCCTAGGTGACGACAACAATGCAACGGCAATACTTCTATAAATACCGGTCCTCACAAGATCTGCAACCACCACCAAGGTCTTGGATCAAGTTGATTACCAGCAATGGAGCAGAGGTCCCTTACTTGGGATATATCAAAGCCGATATTCAACAGGGAGATCATACACAGATGTACCAGGGCATTATTATCAGTGATGCAGACAGCTGCGACTTACCACCACTCATCCTAGGGATGAACTTTCTGCAAAATTATTACTAGGAGCTTGTTCATATCCTTTGCCATCACACTGAGCAGTTACCACTGGCTGATAAACAAGTACTGCAGCAGACCATCAACCTCCTGCAATGTCACCAATGGTTCGCTAATCCAGATGGCGACATTGGGAAAGTAAGAGTGACTGATTCCTGCCCTGTAACTTTAAGCCAGGGAACCAAAATGGCTCTGTGGTATAAGGCCAAGGTGGGTCCTCAAGGGCAAGATTATGACACCCTAGTGGAGCCTCACCGCGGTGCAAAAGAAGAGCACGCAGTGTAACCACCGTCACCAAGGTGAAAATTCCTATTCAGATTCTGAATTATGGTAACCATGCAGTACATGTTCACCGAAACCAACCCATAGCCAAATTGCATACAGTGAACATACACGATATCGTGGAACCTGAGAGTCAAATAGATACAAAAACGCCAGCAAGTAGTCACAGTCGGATGTAAAGGACAGTCTTCAAGTAATGATGTACCTGATTGGATGAAAGAGATCAATGTGGGCACCCCAGAGACTGCAGAACAGCAGAGAAGGGATGTGTTGCAAGTAGTAAGGTGATGTCAAAAAGCTTTCAGTCAGCCGGCCCGGTGGCGCTGAGGGTTGAGGCGCTGGACGCCACACCTCCGCCATGCCGGCAAGCCAGGTTCAGGAACAAGCCCGGGTTGTTGGGGGTTTGCAGGGGAGAGAGAGGATAGAGCATCCGGAGGAAAGCTCTCCTCTCTCTGGGGAGGGATCCAGGCTTGCCCAGCACAGCAGCGGCCCCTGGTGGAGACCAGAGTCACTGCGCATGCCAGGACAGCAAAGTAGTGGGGTGTAGCTGTGGCGGGCATCATCAGATGCCATTGCACATCCGAACTCGGGGAGGGACGAAAAATGGAAAAAATATCCTCGCCGTCTGGGTGAGGTGACGATGATCTCCAGTGGCTGAGGCCCACACGCCCAATGCCGGCTGCACTCCCTGACTCTACCATCTGGGGACTCCCGGCCTCTCTAAGGCACTGGGGGAGATGGAAGCCCTGAACCTGATTCAGAAGTCAGGGGAGTTGCAGTTCAGGCAGGCGGTCAGGAGCCATAGATCAAGTGAGGAAACCTGAGAGATGACCCAGTAGGTGGGTGAAGAAACATAGTTCAAAAAAAAAAAGCTTTCAGTCAGCATCCATTAGATTTCGGTCTGGATCAAGTGGTACAACATCATGTACCCACCACCCAACATCCACCCATCAGAGAACAGTTTCATCCCATCCCACCAGCAATGTACCAGCTCGTTAAGGATATGTTAAAAGACATGAAAGAGGCACGAGTAATTCAGGAGAGTCATAGTACATCGTTTGCACCCATAGTGCTTGTTAAGAAAAAGGATGAAAAATCCAGTTTTGTGTGGATTACTGGAAGCTTAATGGAAACATCCAAAAAGATGCCTGCCCTCTTCCTTGCATAGAAGAATCTCGGATATACTATAAAATATCAAAACCCACTTGGCCCGGTTTCAGTATCCTAATGCTACATACCCGACACATGGTTGCCCGACATTGGAATTTTGCCACAGTAGAGTTCATTTCATGTTTCAGGGGGCCTTGCCCCCCCCCCGCACCCCCCTTAATTTATATAACTAACTCTGCAGTGGGTAAACTTCATTGTCAGGCAACCGTGTGTAGGGCAAGTGGCATTGGGATTCTGAAACCCAGGCAAGTGGGTTTCAGTCAAATGAAAGTATACCAGATTCTCTGAACGCACTCCAGTCAGCAGCCTCTTCTCAATCCTGGATTTTACTAGCGGGTACTAGCAAGTGTCGATTGCACCAGAAGATCAGGAGAAAACTGTGTTCATAATGCCTATGGGTCTGTTCAAATTCACACACATGCCTTTCTGACTGTGTAACACCCCTTGTAACTTACAGCAATTAGTTGAGCACTGTCTAGGGAGCCGCAACTTTGGTATTCTACTGTTGTATCTCAATGACATCATCATTTCATTCCAAAAATCGCGAATACTATCTCCAACACCTACGCAAAGTGTTTGAATGTTTCACTCAATATGGGCTTAAAATAAAACCATCCAAATGCCATCTGCTAAAACCCCAAGTCAGTTACTTGGGACATGTCATATCTGCAAGTGGATTGTCTCCAGACCCAGAAAAACTCAAAGTAGTACAAGAATGGCCTACTTTGACTACCGTAAGAGACTTCTTAAAATTTCTGGATTTTGTTGGATATTATTGTCAATTAGTCAAAAACTTTGCCAAACTAACAACACCATTACATGAGTTACTCCAAGGGTCAACTGCAGATCACACACTAAAGAGTCATCTTGTAAGTTGGACCATGATGCAATAGAAAGCCTTTGAAAGTCTTCCGAAGACTCTAACCGAAGCTCCAATCCCAGCTGACCCTGACAACACCAAACATTTACACAGATGCCAGCAATCAAGGCCTAGGCAGAGTGCCAGCACAAGAACCATCTGGAATTGAATGGGTAATAGCATATGCCAGTCACAGTTTGAGAGGCTCTGAGCATGATGACAAGTGCTATAGTTCTTTTAAATTGGAGTTCCTGGTCCTGATCTGATTTGCTACTGAAAAATTCAGGCACTACTTAACCGTCACACCATTTACTGTCTTCAGTGCCAACAATCCCCTGACTCAATGTCAGTGACTCACTGACAATGACTCACTTAAATACTGCTTGATTAGAGGCACTAGGGCAAAAGAGGACCTAAAGGCTAGCAAACTATCAGTTTACCATTAAGTACAGATCGGGAAAAAGCAATGCAAATGCTGATGCCCTATCCAGATTACCAAAGCAACTTGAACCTGAGAGCAATGACACAGCTTTAGAAGATGTGGAGATGCCAGCTTTCCTTCACGTACCTACAGAGACAGAACAAGCCTGTTGCCAAATCAGTCTTCTAATTGAAATTAAAAGAGAACTGGAATTTTCTGACAGTCTGGCAGATCAAAGAAAGTTATGGATCCAGTTACAGAATCAAAGTCCAGTCTTACAAGTTAAAACACTTCTTGTACACAAACAAAACCTTAAACAAAGATTGAGGAAGTCAATCCTGAACGTCTAAAAAACTGTGGCATCACCAAAATCGTTTGGTAGTGGAAGACTCAAAATTGATAAAGCGGAGCTGAGATCTACACACTCATTGTAAAACTGCACAAGTTGTTATTCCTCAGGGGAGTGCACCAGTGGTCTTAGAGGCATACCATGATAAATCCGGACACTTCAGACATAAAAAGACTGAAACAAATATCGGAAGACGATTTTATTGGGTTGAAATGAAAGCTCAGATCCAAAAATGGTGTGAAGAGAGTCTGACTTGCAGCTTAAAACAAAAAAGTAAAACCAATAAAAAAGCTACTCTCCAACCTATCGAAAGCCATGCTCCTCTTGAATTGGTAGCTCTCGATCACTTAAAGCTAGAACCCAGTACCAGTGATATCATGTGTGCTCTCACCACGGTAGACCAGTACTCCAAGTTTATCATTGCTATTCCCGTCAAGGATCTCACTGCTAAGACTACAGCTGAAGTCTTTCTTAAACACTTTGTGCGACCGTATGAGTATCCTACAAAAATACTAACAGATCAAGGACCTTCTTTCAAGTCACAGTTGTTTCAAGAACTCTACAGGTTATAAGGGAGTCATAAACTGAGAACCACTGCTTATCACCCTCAAACAAATGAACTGTGTGAAAGAGCTAATCAGTCGCTGATCAGTATGGTAAGAGCTTTGCCAAAAATAGATGCCCGCATTGGACCACTATATTGCCAGAGCTGACCTATTTGTATAACAACACCATCCACAGGTCAACTGGTTATACTCCTTATTTCCTTATGTTTGGGCGCCATGGGCACCTACCAATGGACCTTGTGCTAGATGTTCACCCAGAAGAGACCTCAACTAACTCTTTGAATACTGATTGGGTAGCCGAACATAATCACCAACTTCAGGAAGCTGGACTAATCTTAGATAGACACATGACACAAGTGCGTCAGAAACAAAAGACTGCCTAAGACGCCAAAGCCAATGGCATTCCATTACAAGTTGGGGAAAGGGTGCTACTAAAAAGAACTCAAAAATGCCACAAACTGCCTTCCAAATGAGAATCCAAATCCTATCAAATTGTAAAAATTCACTACTCAGACCTTCTCATTTGTAAAATACAAAGTGAAACTGGAAAAAGTACCACAATAGTACATCGCAATTTAATCAAACCTTGCATATTTCGAGCAGTTTCTAATGAAACAGACATATAGACTTGATGCCAACAGACAGGCAGAAACATCACTAGAATGATTTCACAAGCATGGACTCCCCTATGAACTGGTGTGTTAATCCATTTTTTTTATTTACTCCATAGGTTTGGAAAGGAGAGGCTGCTGTTTACAGTTACGAAGAAGAAGAAGATTCAGCATTTATATAGCGCTTTTCATACATCCAAAGCACTTTACAAGCAATGCTAGACTGGTAGTGAAGTGACTGAATGTGTGGTGGCAGCCACATCGCACATCATCACCCACACACAGCCTGGATAATTGCACGAACCGGTTTGTAGGAAGGGGAATGATGGGCAGGACACCGGGAATGTTCCCTACTCTTCGCGAAGAGTGCTCTGGGTTCTTTTACTTCCACCTGGACACCACCAGGATGGGCAGAAGGGATGTCGGTTTAACGTCTCATCCGAAGGACAGCACACCCCAGCAGTAAAGCACTCCCCAATACTGCACTTGGATGCCAGCGATTTTTAGGTGCAAGTCCAATCCTGGTGTGGGATGAGAACCCACAACCTTCTGGTCCAGAGGCAGATGTGCTACCAACTGAGCCACGCTGACACCTACCATACTGAAACTGCATTTATTAAGGTAGGATAGATGCCGTTTTATAGCATTTGAAAATTGTAAACACAGCCTCTTCTGATTCAAGAATCCTGCTGTACAAATCCTAAACTGACTGCCTTGATGATATCAATCATGACAGAGATGCCAGCTGTGCAGGTGTATTCTAGCTCTACTAACCATATTCAAATGCAAATAACTTTAAAATGAAAAATGATAGCATGGTACTGTGAGCCTATCCAGCTTTATAAAATGGGTAAAATAAATGGTCCAAATCCAATGTTCTGATTGTATAAAACACATCACATGACCGTGCGTATATCAGAGCACGACTGCACACCTGCACTTTTACCCCCCTTCAAAATAATTTTGACATTTTATAAGATAGATAAACCACTCTGAGGTGTGTGGTTGCGCTCTGATATATGCACACCTTGGGTGGTTGACGCACACCAAGGCGTGCATATATCAGAGTGCGACCGCACACCTCAGAGTGGTTTATCTATTACATCGACCTTATATATAACTTCGCCAGGTTAGAGAGTGCCTGGCTGTCAAAAGCTTTAAATCCACCTTAAAAAAACATATTTTTAGTGTAGCATATCCTGAACATAGTTACTGTTAGACTGTGCTTTGTAATTGTATTGTTTCTAAGTTATTCTGTTGGATGTATTAATTCTCTGTAAATGTGTATTATTTAATATGTGCATCATATTTTACTTTGCTTGTATTCTTTATTTATTTGTAAAGCGCTGTGGTCTTTTTGGAACAGTGTGTTTATATAAAGTTGACTTGACTGGAGCACGAAAATTGTTCAGCACAAAAATATCTACAAAATGAGAGATGTTTCATTTATAAGTATCTTTTAGTTTTTTAAATTAGCAAAAAAAGCAGCACAAACTGAATTTTTTTGTCACTTTGTCAACATACAAATGTGAATAACTTTAAAACAAAAAATTATAGCATGGTACTGTGAGCACAAAAGTTTTTCAGCACAAAAATATCTACCAAATGAATAGTGCTTCATTTATGGATACCTTTCAGATTTTTTTATAATCAGCAAAAAAATAGCAGGAAATTCAATTTTTTTCCACTTTTTAGAAGTATGGCATAAATGGAATATGCTACCTCCCTACTGGAAATATTGTTGATACTTTTTGTTTTCATGCTGATTGACCTGATGATATCATTCATGACTTCACCATTCGTGATGTCATCAGGTCAATCAACACTCACCAAAATATATCAACAATATTTCCAGTAGGGGGGTAGCATATCCCTTATATATTCTTTGCAAAAAACTCCACTAATGCATCAGTTTGAGTTGCTGTTAGAGTAGCAAACGTGTGGAAATGCGATGTTAGGGTTTTCAACAGTAACTCTGTATCCCCCCAAGCAACCAAAGGAGGAAAGGCAACTCAAGGAACCACAGACATCGATCATCAGATAAGACAAGCAACATACAGCTCTTTCCAAATGACATAAGAGGCATCCATCATCATGGTCCAGTGCTTCTGTAGCCATGGATACACATGCACACTTGAACACCACCTGGTGAGTGTGTTAAATAAATTCTCATAGGATCACATTGTAAATCATAAACAAGGAGTAACACATGACAGGGTGTGAGGCAATGTTAAATTACCGCTCACCCAAGGTAGGTTGTGAGGCTTTAGGTGCAGTTGAATGCCTTCAATCACCAGGGAAGTGCGATATGTGAGTCCCATTGGATCACACTGTAGATTGTAAGTAAGCAACAACACACAGCAGGGTGTGCAACAATACTAAATTGCTGTATGCACTAGATGGGTTATGAGGCACAAGGCACAGCTGAGTGCATTCAGCCACCTGGGAAGTGCAATATAAAATTCTCATAGGATCACATTGTAAATTGTAAGTAAGCAATAATACATGGCAGTGTTTGCAGTAATGCTAAATTGATGCATGCCCCAGGTGGATTGTAAGGCATGAGGTGCAGCTGGGTGCCTTTACCCACCTGGGATTTGTGGAATATATTTCAAATAAGATTACATTATAAATTTTAAGTGATCAATACCACATGGCAGGGTGTGCAGCAAGGCTAAATTGCTGCATGCCCCAGGTGGGTTGTGAGGCACATGGTGGAGCCAAGTGCCTTCAAGTGCCTGGGAAGTGCGATATAAAATTCCCATAGGATCACATTGTAAATTGTAAGTAAGCAATAACACATGACAAGGTGTGCAGAAATGCTAAACTACCACACATCCCAGGTGGGTTGTGAGGTACAAGGTGGAGCTGAGTGCCATCAGCCACCTGGGAAGTGCTGATGTCTTCACTTAGGTGCCAAAGGCACCTATGCTGCCATGGAAGTGCATGCTAAGGATGTTGGAAAGTCAGCAGGCAGCTGCTCTGAGGCACGCCAGGCCCCTGACTTCTTCACCTGGAAACAGAGGTAACATTCTAACTTAAATGGCACACAGCTGAATGACACGAAATGAAATCAGCAAGCATTTGTCAATACTGAAAGTTCACCGTTGGTACTGCTATTGTACCGGGTGGGGCAGGACTACAGTTCCCAGCAGCCTCGGCTGCTGGCTTATTTACATGCGCTTGACGGCAGCATTTCTCTCTAACTATACAAGGTTCTTATTTAATCACAACTTATGTGAGCAATATATTGTATTCAGTAGATAGGCAGGCCATGAAGCCTTGGGATATACCACACAACAATTAACCAAGAGGCCAAAGTTCAAATCTTATGTGCCACTGTCTGTGTGGCCCTAAGCAAGTCATTTAACTTTCCAATGCTCACTACTGTTAAGAAGAAAGAGCACCCTACTTACAGTAAAATGAGAAGTTGGGTTATCCTGGGCAAATACTTTATTTTAAAAAAGATATCCCAGAGAATGAATGCCCTAATGGCCCAGAATCTTTTGTTGTTGTTGTTGTGTTTGTTTGTTTTTTTGCCATTCCTACTGTTCAGGGGGACCATTGAATACTGGGAAATATCAGGAACTGGACTCTGAACCTTTATCATTATACAAATTCATTCTGTCTGTAACATTAAGTATGAAAGACTGATTATCTTTGGTATACTTTTCTATGTAGGATAACCAAGCTGGGAAGAAGGCAACAAGGCAGCATGGCAGTCAGTCCACGCAGGAAAAAAAGAAGAGTGATTCTTACTTTTCTGTTAACCAAAAACACCAACTCACTCATGAAGAGGGCACTGTTGCATATTCTATTGTAAATCAAAGCCCTCCAGACATATTTCTACACTATGAATTCATTATCAGTGGACTGAAAATGGCCCTACAACCCAACTAATTACTGATTTTTTGTCATAATCGTGTGTTTTCCAGATGACATACACAAAAAATGAGGCAAACATGACAGTTACAATACAAAACCCATTATCTGGTTCTAGCTTCCTCACTCCTCTGCACCCCTAGTTCACTCACCTTGAGTTATCCAGTGACACCACATTGCTCTGTTCAGATCAATATCACTAGGCAAAAAGCAGGCAAACAGTGTGCTGAGATCTGTGGGAGAGGAGAGCTAGAAAAAGAAAATACCAGGGCTCCAAGATCTACAGGGATTCTGGTATTTTACAGGGATTTGGAGCCAAGTATAGGCACACTATTTAGGAACCAGAACTGCCTTCCTCTCCCAGCTAGGTGTGAACTTGTCCAGAAGATGATCCTCCCCATCTTTGACTACTGCAACGTAGGCCACAGTGCCAAGCCTAAGACCTCCCTAGCCAGATTGGACACCCTATTTAACTCCTTCTGCTGCTTTGCACTCAGCGCTTCTACCCTCACTCATCACTGTCAACTTTACCACACTTTGACTTTACCATCTCTTGATAAAAGACGTCTCCTCCACTGTGTTAAATTTATCTCCAAATTCTGGTTTGGCTCCCTCCCTAATTATCTCAGCTCTTCCCTAACAATAACCCCCACCATCCACTTATTCACTTAGGTCCTCAGTTTCCTATACTTTAGGTGTCCCGTGCCGTATGACTACTGTCAGCCAGGCAGCCTTCTTGTACCACTTTCCTAAACTGTGGAATTCCCTCCCCCCCCCTGCCAGATTCACCTTTCTTCTTCCCCTTCCTCTATCTCCTCAGCCTTACACAATTACCTATCTGTGAACTGCAACTGAGCAGACCATGTTGCATCTAAATGGACTGTAATAGTTATCCTTTTACCATACTTGCAGAACTTCTGTTCACTATGATGTAGTGGAATATACATACCAACTGTAATTTCTTGATGCCTGTTACTGCTTGTTAATTGATCGCTACTTGGTAACGTACTCTATGCATAACTGGTACTATATACTGTTTTGTTGTTTGCCTATGACTTAATTGTATGTCTTCCAATTCCCATATATTGGCAATGTATACTGTCATGTTGATTACGTTTTATTGTGTGCCTTCCAACTCCCCCACCCCCCAGGACACACCGTGAGACAAGCAACTTGCTGTTCAGTGTGCCCTTCCTGGTGAAGCTCTTAAATAAATAAATGTACAGGGAATTTTTTCCCCCATAGACTTCTGTTGGTTGTACAGGAAACTACAACATTTTGGCCTCCATAGGAAATAATGGAATACACAACAAGGAAAACACAGGAGAATCATCCTGTAGTTATAGGGAACATAGCAAATCAGTCTGGGAGCACTGAAACCCATACAGGTTGTTTCTTGTTTTATAAAAAGTCTGAGAATGATAGTTTACAGACAGAAACCAAAAAACATTGTTTATGTTTGTTTCCACTGTTCCTGGCCTGTGGTCTCTGCTTCTGTTTCCCACCCACAGCCACAGCAAGTCCTCCCAGTTATCAGACTGACCAGAGAGTACAGCAGAGTAGAGAACAAATTAAAACCGGCACTGGCAGCTGTTTTTTTTAAACCCACAGCTACATAAGCTGCAAGTGACACTTTTTCTGCCCCTCTCCCTCCCATTTTCCCACCCAGCCAGCAGCAACTTCTCCCAGTATTCAGTCCCTTACATTGGCTCGTTCACCAGGCTAACCAACAGAGGAGTAATTTTGGTGCTAATGTTGATGGGGACACTCCCTACACAGGCAATCTCAACATTTTATCATGCCATGCTGTGTGCCAAGCTTAGGCCTAAATAGTGAATAAATTAGAAATGAATATCTAGGGAAGCAGCGAGGAGAGACCCATGAGTGGCACCAGCATCATTTTGTGTTGTTGTAAGTAGGGTTAAATTAACAAATCAACAGCAATCACTCACACAGCTGGAAGTGTGAGTTAAGCAGAATCAGACAATACGGCCAGCCTGGTGGTGCAGAGGGTTGAGGTGCTGGATGCCACACCTCGCGCCACACTGGAGACCCGGGTTCTGGAATGAGCCAGGGTCGGCGGATGTCGGCGGGGGAGAGAGAGGATGTGAGCTAGGCTGCTGGCTACCAGCTCTCCACCTTGGAAGAGAGTTCTCAGCTCTCTCAGAGCTTGGCCTCCCCCTGGTGGAAGCCGGAGGGATGGTGCTGCTCTGAGAAACACTGGCTCTAGGCCAAGGGAGAGCAGAAGAGACCTAGTACTGGAGCTGTGGTGTGCATGTGCGCCTCCATGCGTATGCGTCACCACTTCTGATGGTCTTGGGAACAGGTCACATACTCGGGGAGAAAACAGAGGAAAATATGGGGACCGCCTATGGATGAAGCCTGTGGGCCGGGCTCTAGGGATCCACCGGGGTGCACAATGGTGTTACAAGACCCTGAAAGACCCCGAGCTCCAGTAGGGTGGCAGACGATCGGGGCGGCATGCTGTCAGAAGATACAAAGAGTAAAAAAAAAAAGCAGAATTGAATGATAGTGCTCCCCCACCCACCCGCAACAGTGCTGACGCTGTGCTAGTTCAATGACATGCAAATTGCAAGTTAAGACATTTTGCACACTCTCAGACACAGTAGACTCCCAGAGTGAACAGGAAACTGAAACTCTTACAACTGGAAGTGGGAACTGGACAGAGTCAATCAGCTGCACCCCCCTCCCCCATGCAGTGTTCCATGCTCATGCTGTGCCTGTAGTGGCTCATGCTTGACCTTGTAAATTGTAAGTTCATTATTATAAAATGGGCACAAACAAATAGACAGAATGCTGCATTTTGATTGGCTGGCTGGCACCTTTTCAACATTGTAAATCTTCCAGTGTACTCACTGGAAAAGGTGCCAGCCACCAGTCAGCCGCATTAGTAACTCCATCAAAAATCCCTCCGACCATGCCAAACACACCACTGGCATTCTTGCAAACAGGTTGAGGGATGTTAACATGCTCTCCCACAGAACGCCATGGTTCAAAGTACCACCTGTTCTGACAAAAAAAAATGCAAGTCCGAATTCCAGCCACAGTTATTGGTAAGAAAATCACACACACACTAAACAAAACTACTGCCACTTCCTTCATGAGAGTTTCTAATAAGCACGCGCAGTATCCACTGTTAAAACTAAACAACCCGAGACAAAAAAGAAACTGTAAAAAGCAGAAAGTGTGATGAATCCATTGTTCATCTCTCAGCACTCCTCCAAAATACTTATGTTAGTATTTACTGTACTACATGCCATATAGCCCCATTTGATGACCCAGTGGTGCAGCTGTACCTCTGCTTGATCACCACCCTGCATCCTCTACTTCGCTTCTGGAGCCGCTATTGTAACCATACACTTTACTCAGTCCTGACACTTACCGGTGACTAAATCGTGAGTCATTTCAATGCCTCATTGTTTTTCATCGTTCCCCCCAACACACACTCTGCCGAAACCCCCCACACCTGAGCTTCATCTCCCTACCAGCAGTGTCTGCCTAGCAACATAGAACTATTTGATGTAGCAGAGAAATAAATACGATGAAAATAATAAAAAATTAAAACACTTTCTCTTTATTTTTTTTTTATTTTTTTTTTTTACAAAAATAAAATGAACCATTGCATAACAGCAATATGCCCCTTCAGGGTGTGGGTATACTGGTAGATTTACCATGACTGGTGTGGTTCAGTCACTCGGCTGCACCTCGTGACCGAACCACACCAGCCATGGTAAATCCACCAGTATACCCACACCCTGGAGGGGTATATTGCTTTAATTTCACTCACACACAGCTGACTTGGCAATCTGCTTCTGTAATAGAAGCTGGCCAGTGGCTGGGACTGGAAGCAGGAGATAAAACTGCTCAAGGAACCAAAATGTTGAGGGGGATAAAGTTAATTAATTTTAGCCCTGTGCAAATGTTGAGTGTGACCTATCCCACCCATTCCCCCCTATAATTACACCTATGCTGATCAGACATATTGATTTGTTTGCATCCACTGCTGCAACCCAAACCCACAGCACTGTTTTCCTCTCCCTGGCCCCTTGTATCTTGGTCTTGACTGACTCCTACTGTCCTGTCAACCTGTTTAAAATAACTTACCTGCTTGCCCACTGTTGCAGCCCTGCTGCCACCTATGTGGTGATCTATGGTGACAGTCCAACTCTGAAAATTAAATTAAAAGTTCCATCCAGTCCTGGGCTATAACACACTTACTGCTGCATGAGGGGGTACTTACCTCCTCCTCCTGTCCTCTCTCCTGGCCTGCCCTCTTAGTGGATGGTATCACAAGTCCTCGGTCTACCAGTAGCTACTCGTCCTGTCTGCTCTCCTTGACTTGATGTGTACCTCATCTTCTTGGCATTCCATCAGCAGCTCCCTGGGATGGCCCCCTGAATATTCCAGGTCACCTTGTTCTCTCAATTCCCAATCTACTAGTGAATGGTGGTGCTGCATATGGAATGGGAGATCAGTTTGAAACTCCCACTGACTGGCTTACTACATAAAGTAGCCAAACAGCAGAGGCACAACCTCCCCTCAGAGCCAGTGGTTAGGACCAGGAAGAGAAACAAAGTTGAGCAACAAACAAAGAAGCACAGTAGAGTGCAGTATATGCGGGCAGACAGAACGCCAGCAGCACCGCAGATCCATCCTTTTTTTTAATGTTTCATCAGCCACAGACAAGCATTTCTCAATGCAAATGTTTCCTTGCATGGTGTATGTGGCAGGGTGATACATGCACCTTGAGAAAAATCACAGAGAAAATAGCTAGAAGCCGCTTAGCTGATCGGCGGCTTTATGGAAATGAAAGTGTTGAAGCACTCTTTCATTGAAGCCCTTCAGTCCTTTCAAGTACACAATGTTTCCACCAATGAAACTGTGATCACTGTCATACTCAGCTTGCTGTGGTCATTGGTGTGTCAGGGATGAGCCCAACATAGCTTGTCCTGCATTGGGCTAGTCAGTGACACACCTCTGAAATTTCATTCTTTGCAACAAAACGTCTTTTGTACAAGTGCAAGGAAACATGAAAATTGGCAATTTTCACTCATAAAGCTGATAGAATAAGGTATTCGTGTAAGATGTACTTTCTGAAGAAGAACAAGTCTATAACTTTAATGTTTTTTATTTATTTATTTATTTATTGAGTCAATTGTATTTACAACCTTTGAGTCAAAGACTCATTTACAAAGGCTCCTCGTCAGAGTACAATACATCAATATGCATGCAGTATGCAATAATACAAAAGTGGTCAAAAGAAACACAGTACATGACCAGAACATACAAAGAAGGGGGGGTGAGGCCTGTACAATTGGCTAGCTGTAAAAGTCCATCTAAGGAGTTTGTACATGACAGAAAATAGTACAAGGAGATAAGGATGGAGGTCTGAGCATTTAGTTGCAATACAGGCCCAGGTAAGGGGCTTGTACATAATGCAAGCAGCCGGGTTACTGACTTTATCATAACACAGTCTATCTTTTTCTTTCAGCATAGACAACAGTGGGATACAGAGCACTATGGCCCAAGCTTGCTCCATGTAGTAAGGGTGATACTGATGGTTTATGTGCACCTGCTGGCATCTGCATCCCAGCTGTAATTCAGCGACAGGGTCAGGCAGGGCTGGCCAGTGCCAGATTGCCAGTTATTGAAGGTGCTGCGCAGCAACCAAGTTTAGTCAGAACACTGGCAGCAGTGGGTGGAGAGTATGTAGTTTTTGAGGGCAATTTTGAAAGGGCCTAGTTTGGTGACAGAGGTAATGGCTGGGGGGAGTTCACTGTACCATAGTGGAGATCTGTAGGAGAAGGACTTTTGGGCCAGTGAGGTCGCGACCCTGGGAACAGCCCATATCAGTTTATTTGCTGAGTGGGTATTTGCTGAGGCATGAGCAGAGCGGAGGGAGGCAGAGACACCAAGGGGGGGTTAGCCCTAGCTGAATTTGTTTGGTGAGGAGACTTGTTTGGTACCAAACTCTTTCATCTAAAGTGAGGATGTTAGTTAGGGCATACAGGGTGCAGCTGTGGGTACGCCTGTCAACACCAGCGAAGAGTCTGCAGGCTTTGTTGATGGCTAAGTGGATTTTATTTAGAGCCGTGTGGTCAGCTGCTGCATATACAGTTAGTCCATAATCAACTAGAGAGAGAAGTGAGGAGGTGACAGCAAGGTTAAGTGACTCTGGCGGTAGGCAATCTCTATGATGATACACTAGTTCTGTGCAAATATTTATGGCTAATGAAAGGTTATTGATATGTGGATGGAAGGAGAGGCTGGGATCAAATGTAATGCCCAAGTATTTGTAGTTATAGACCTGTTCCAGTGGGAGGAGGGCTTTGGAGAAGATTTTTAGTTGGGCATCACAGCTCTTGCTCTGCCGGTGGGCAAAGAGCATGGACTTTGCCTTTTTTACATTGACCAATAGTTTGTGGTCAGTAAACCAGTTCTCAACGTGGTTGAAGGAAAGTTGCAGGGAGGACTGTAGAGTTGTGGGATCTGGGTGGGAAGTGAACAGTACTGTGTCATCTGCGTAGAGCAGGAGATTACTTAGGCAGGCTATTGACAGGGTGTTCAGGAAGATGCTGAATAATAAAGGACCAAGGATGGAACCCTGGGGGACTCCAGAGTGGACAGGCAGAGTAGATGAGAGAGTGTTATTTATCTTCATTTGGGACCTATCTGAAAGGTAACTAATAAACCACGAGATGGGCCCAGGAAACAGCCCGGTTAGGCGGAGAGTGTTAAGGAGCAAGGAGTGAGAGACTGTATTGAATGCTTTCAACAGGTCTATAAATACAGCTCCTGCTAGGTGTTTCATATCTAGGGCATTGTGCAGCGAGTTAGAGAAGTCTGTGAGGGTGGCTGTTGTGCTATGCCCTGCTCTAAAGCCGTGTTGTTCTCTGCATAGTAATTGTGTGTAAGTAGGTAGTTGATGAGCTGGGTAGCAATGATTTTTTCCAGAGCTTTAGAGAGGGGTGGAAGAATGGAGGTGGGCCGGTAATTATTAGGTGAGGTGGGGTCACCAGTCTTCAGTATAGGCGTGATGGTAGCCATCTTCCAGTTGGTTGGAAACTGCCCTAGACAAAGAGAGAGGTTAAGGAGAACAGTCAGTAGGGAGAGTACAGAGTCCAGTACCAAGTTAAGGATTTTCATATCAAAGATGTCATTGCAGTAGTTTAAACCCTCAAGGGCTTTTGCAAGGTGCAGCCGAGCTTCACTTATTGTAATGACCCTGAGGTGGAAGGGGGGGTAGGCATTGTTAGGCTCAGGGGTCGTAGGGGTGGGATCAAAGAAGCTGTTTGGAAGGATTGCACTCAGATCTGAGAATGCAGCATTTAGGCAATTGGTGACGGTAAGTGGATCCGAGGTAGTATCATTGTTGATAGTTAGCTGGGAAGAGGGTGGCATCCTTGCTTTACCGTTCAGTTCTTTTAGGTTGTCCCAGAACAACCTAGCATTCCCCAGGAGGATGCAAGGGTAGTTTTACAGTAGTCTGATTTGGCCAACCTTATGGCCCAGGTGCACCTATTGTAGGCCGCTTTGTAGGCGAGCCTGTCCACTGGTACTCCAGAGGCAACTGCTTTATGCCAGAGATCCTCACAGTTCTTTAGTTGTTGAAGTAGGGGTGGTGAGACCCATGGGGCATTACATTTTTTGGATTGGACCTTTGAGAGGGGGGCCAATGTAACACACGCATTGTTGAACATGAGGGTGAAGTAATCCAGGGCTTCATCTATGGAGGGGGCATTGCTGATAGGGGACCAGTCACATTGGGCAAGGTGTTTCCTTAGATTAGTGAGGCCTCCAGGCAGAAAGCGGTGCCGGGTAAACTTGTTAGGTTGTGGTATCTGCCACTGACATGACCTGGTGAAGAGGATAGGGGAGTGATCGCTTAAAGAGTCTGGAAGGACAACCAGGTTTGAGATTTTGTTTGGATGATTGGTGATTAGCAGGTCAATCAGGGTGCTAGATCCATTTCTGGGATTCACCCTGGTTGGCTGGTTGACCAACTGGGCTAGGTCTAGGGCAGCTAGGGTGTCTTTGATGGTGGAGGCCGAGCTCAACAGCCAGTTCACATTAAAATCCCCTAATATAATGTGCTCGGTTTTGGGAGGGAAGCTGGCGATATAGTTGGCCAGGGATAGAAAGGCCATGGCTTGGTTTCTTGGTGGGATGAAAGCCATGGTGACAGTAACAGGGGCCCAGGAGGGGTCTGGTGTGAGTATTATTGTCAGGGCTTGTGCCCCATGATCCCGGGAGGCAGCTGGCCGGTTTTTGCATAAGAGTGAGTCTCGGATGTAGAGTGCACACCCCTCTCCCCGTTTCCCAATTCTGTTGGCTCTATAAAGGGTGAAGCCTGGGAGTGCAACAAAGGTGTCTGGCATCTTCACTGACAGCCAGGTTTCTGCTAGGCCTAGTACATCTGGTTGATGCTGCAGCATCCAGCATTATAGAGGTGCCATCTTCTTGGGCAGGCTGCAGATATGCATTGCAGCCATTCTTAGTCTATGGTGTGAGGTGCTAGAATTGTGTGAGAAGGGACCTGGATTGGGATGCACATTGCCTGAAATAAGGAGCAGTAGAGCAAATATTCTGAGGAGGGCCAGCAGCTGCTGTTTACTGGTAATGGGATGAGGTTCATGACAGATGTGTCATGTGTACAAGGAATGGACAGTGAGATGAGAGTAGGGAAGGAGAAGAAGGTGATTTGACATGGTGGGTGGTGGAGGAGAGTAACTACTAGTAGTTGAGTGGGGGGAACAGGTGAGCTATGGTGAATGGGAGAGTGAGTGGGAGCTGATGTTGTGTGGGGGGGGGGTGCCAGAAGTTTGAGCCATGGGTGAGGGATTAAGCAGACTCCGGAGGAGGAGGGTGGCTGTGGTGCAGATTAATATGTGCATTCTTGCACAGGAAATAGCAGGCTGGGGACAGTTAGAGATGCCAAGGGTTAGAAAGTAGAGAGGCACGAGCCTGTGGTGGCACAGTAATAAAGTTGGTCTGAGAGATAAAAATAAAAAAGGTATGCAAAGTACAAGTGTGGACAGTATATGGAAAAGTAGTGCAGTGCTGCCTCAAGTGGGTAAAGCTATAAACTGCAAGTGGAGAAGTGAGCTGATTGGTTCAGAATTCACACTCAGCCCTATATAAGGGAGAGCCGACCAAGGGTGGTGGTGGGGGTGGTGGGGATTCGATGCACAGCGTTAAGGGCCTCTGCTCTGGAAGCACAGCAGAAGCCAGGCCGAGGTAGCATGGTGTTTGTGGCATTCTACCACCATCCATACCTGCGGGGATCTGTAAGAAGCTAAAAGGGAGGGCTTCAGGAGCCTGGCCCTCGCAACCATCCGCCTGCTTGTGGGGGGGGTCCATTCCTGAACCAAGATCTGTGGGGAAGAGAGTACAGAGGTTCATTTATAACAGGTAAGGGTCTTTTGTTAGCCTTAAGGGGAGGGGGTGTATAGAAAGGGGAAGGTAAAGAATCAGAGCAGTTTTTGCTGAGAGTTACAATTAATTAAATGCGAGATCCCTATCTTTAATTTATTCAGCCTGAGTCTCAAACTACAGTTTTGTGATGCACTTTCCCTGTCTGAAACCCTCTTAAGGCACCCTTCTGTTTAAGCTTAAATCGGATTGCAGTAGGGAGGATGGTGCCAGCAAAAATCAACTTCCAATTAAAGCCCTTAGGCATGCAGTACAAAAGGCAAACTTTAAAATTAAGGTGAGTTAAAGTAACCTCAGGTTGCTGGTTACAGCCTACAGGGTTAAAGCATCGGAGTAGTTTGGGCTGAGGGTTACAATTAATTAAATGTAAAGCCCTGTCCATATTATACAGCCTGAGTCTCACTTTTACAGTTTTTTGTGATGCACGTTCCCTGTCTGAGTCCCTCTAAGGCGCCCTGCTGATTCAGCTTGAGTCGAGTGGGGAAAATGGCGCCAGCTAAACAACTTCCAAACAAATCCCTTAGGCATGCAGTACAATAGGCACACTATCAAATTAAAGTGAATTAAAGTAAACTCAGGATGCAGGTTACAACCAACGGCTACTGCACAGAGTTGTTGCGTGATAGACTATCTTCACTCCTACACCGACAATAATGCAAGTGTTACTACAGGAGTCCAAAGATTCAAAATGAAAAAAGACACCAAATGCCTCCTCTGCTCTGAAGCACAGCAGCAGCTTGTAGCAGAGGTAGTGTGGCATTCGTGGCATTCTACCACCTCCCATACCTGTGGGGATCTGTGAGAAGCTGGAGGGAGGGAGGGCTTCAGGAGCCTGGCCCTTGCGACCGTCCACCAGCTTGTGCTGGGGGTTCTATTCTTGAACCAGGATCTGCGGGGATCTGTGAAATGCTTGACATTATTTTGTGTTTACAATCCCCACTGTTCAGTCACAAAAAACACAAATTTTACGAGGAACATTTTGATGTAAAATCAGGGACATCCCTGAAAATCAGGTACAGTTGTTGAGAAGTATGCCAATAATAGAAGGACAAAGTAGAAAACTAAGCAGCATATAAATCCCTCTGTGCTGGAGATGCACTTGGTTGTAGCAAGGTGACTCTGGAGGACGCCTAAGCCTATGAAACACTGCCAAGAGTCTGTCAGCTAAAAGGATGCACCCCCATTGGATTAAAATTGGAGAAGAGATTCCAGAAAGAAGTAATCACACCACAACAAATTCAATTTTAAAAGCAACTTTTCTTACCAACACACATACAGGGAAAATTAGCTTATAAAACAAAAAAAGGCAGGCAATGTTTTATTTTTTCTTAAAAAATCCTTGGCCAACGTTCCGTTTTTCCAAGTTTACTGTAGCTCCACTCCACTCTTGTTTGTCTGACTAACTTTCTGTCGAACAATCAACTCAACAAACATTCAGAGTTACAGGCTGAGTGTCCCAGTTAAGCACGTCACTTAGCGAAGAGGTTAGAGAGCAAGTCTCTTAAAATAAATGTTTGAGAAAAGCGAGAAAAAGTTGCACTAAGAATCAGGTGCTCCTCTAACAAAATCAGGAGAAGTCAAACAAACGCTGGTACACTTCCACTAGCATGCCAGCTGTTCAAAGGAGGAAAGGACTTTGGGAGAGGATTTGGAACTCTTTAAGAGCTCGACTGCTGGGTGGACTGCACAGGGAAGTTTGAGCTCTAACAAGGAAAACCTCTGCATACATTTTAAATTGGTGTTGCCAGCAGCAGAATATCAAATAAAGCTGAGCAGGAGCAGCATGTAAAAACAAACTCGTTCCTCCAGCTTTTCTCTGGTATACAGCCCACTTCCCCTTGCAGCACAGTCCCTTCCATGCCCTGTGCACAACCCCTCTGCAAGATAAACAGCTGTGGCACATTGTTTGTACCGGAAGAGAAAGAGAGAGAGAGAGAGACAGGCAGACAGGCAGACAGAGAGAGAGAGAGAGAGAGCCCCACGTCATTCACTGTGCAATCCCACCAGAGGCTGCAGTGTACATTGCAATCCCCCCAAGAAAGCATTCACTGGGGTTGCACATTTGAAATTGTTGCCATTAAAGCCACGGCATAATCGAGTAGTTCACAGTGCCGCTGTCATTCTTACTAACTCCACTGGGCCTCCAACTCAGACCTGTCCACTCTGAATACAGTACTAGTGAGGTGATTAGAATGAAGGTCCACATCTTTAGTACTGGCAATGATACTTACAAATTAAAAAAAAAAATGTTTTAAAAGACTGTTTTTGTTTTAAAACTGTATAGGTGGCAGTATTACCGGGAATGGAGAATGGGATGGGACAGCACAGATTGGATGAGCAGGTGGGCCAGCAACCTGGAGGGGACGGAAAAAGAAGCAGCAGACAGACAGACAGGCTTCTGTTGACAGCAGAGGGACAGCAGGAGTCACAGACTGTTAAGCCCTGGACACACTACAGAACTGTTTTTGAAAAACGTTTTTATAACCAGTTTAGCCAAACCATTTCAGTGCATCCACACTACTCAGTAACAATTTTTGATAACGGTTTAATGTGGCCACATTACTAGTGTTAAACCTGTTCTCCTTGTAACTATTTTGTGTTAAGTCCAACACACAGAACTGTGTTTGCCTGTACACACTGCAGCTAGAACTGTTTTAGGCCCTGTCCACACTGCACTAAAAATCTGTAACATTTGGAAACCATTACAGACTGAAAGGCCCTGTCTAAACTACCCTTGGAAATCCCCTCTGTAATGTTACAGAGGCCCCAAACAGGTACCATAACAGTTTGCATTTACCCTGGTAATGTTACAGAAAGTGTTTTTGTAACCGTTACAGAAACCTGTTGTGAGGTGGTTTCAACAATAGTTTCTGTAATGGTTTCAAAGCTCTGTTTAACCCTGTCCACACTACACAAGTAAAATCTTGTAACATTTTCAAAACATTTTCAGTGGTAGTGTGAATGCACTGTAACGTTTTCAGTCTGTACCAGTTTCAAAACATTACAGATTTCCACTACAGTGTAGACAGGGCCAAAACGTTACAGTGCATCCACCCTACCACTGATAACATTACAGGATTTTACTTATGTAGTGTAGACAGGCCCAAAATATCAGTTTTCAACAATGGTTTTGAAAACGCTTTCTGTGACATTACCAGTGTAAATGCAAACCGTTATGGTAACGGTTTGGACACTCTGTAATGTTACAGAGGGAATTTTCTGGTGTAGTGTGGACAGGGCCTTAGTTAAATCATTGCAGCTTAAAATGTTTTTACTCCTGGCCAAACCTGTGAGTAAAACCATGCTAGCTCCAAAGGGTTTTTAAAAATGGTTTTAAGACTAGGTATCTAGCAAGGTTTAAAAACACTTTTGTTAAAATGTTTTAAGGGGCTTGTAGTCTGTCTGCAAACAGTGCTAGGGGAATTTAAAACGATTTAAGGCACTTAAACCATTTTAAGTTCCCAAGTGTGTCCAGAGCCTTAGGCTGTGCTCACACTACAGCACAGCAAGGGAAACCGTTTTTTAAAATGAATTAATTACCGTGCTGTAGTATCCGTGTTCCAGCATCCGCACTGCTGCCAGCGTGTTGTCAACCGTTATTAAAAATGGTTTACAGCATCCGCACTACTGCCTCTGCACCGAATTACCTGGCAACCGATTTAGATGTGGGGACATCCAGCTTCATTTTGGGGAACCGTGCTTGAGCTTCCGCACTATGAGTAAATCCGAGTTCTTATCCTAGGTCTTATCAGGGTTTAAACACGGTTATAAAAAATGGATTACAATGCGTGTTACGCGTGAATGCAAACCATGTTAGGGCACTTTAAAATGGTTTAAGCTGCTTAAACCATTTTAAATACCCTAGTCTGAACAAGGCCTTGGTGACATGGGAGCAGGATGCATACATGTTTCCATTAGAGTAAGAGGTGCTGCACTGAACAGCTAAATCGAGGTACACTGTACTGACATGCAGTGAAGTGGCATTAGCAACATTAGTTCACAGTTTGAATTTGCATCAATTAATCATCCATAAGGGGGATTCGTGGGGGTGGGGCAGCAGTGCAGACTGCAAAGCACAGCCCAATAGAACATCTATTCTGAATATCATGCACACATTAAAAACACACAGACACACACTTAGTAATTACGTTTAATAACCATTTATGCTGCTTCCGAGTCAATGGAAACACCGGTCTTGTAGCCCCCCTTCCCACATCTGCCCAAGCAGTAAAGAGCAGCTGAACTAACCAGCATGAGAGGTGAGAGTGACTTTTGGAGTTTGTGAGAAGTTAAAGCTTTGTTTTTATTATTGTTTTATTATTTGCAATCAGCGTGTGCCTTGTTTGTTTGTTGGCACTGCAATGAGAGGTTCCTGGCCCTGTAATGAGTGGTGAGAGTTAGTAAGAAGTGCAAGCTCTTTTTTATTATTTTACATTTTGTGAGCTGTGCAGTTTTCTGTTTCATTTCCAACCCTCCAATAAGAGTAGATTACTGCAGTAAGAGGTGGCAGTGACTGGGCTATTCAGTACCAGTAGTCAAGCATACCAGCTCTCGGGAGGTGGCTAGATTGAAAAAGCTCAGATAAGAGCTACATCGGGCTGTTTTGTCAGCAAGAAAAACTTGTACTAAGAATCAAGTGCTCCTCTAACAAAATCAAGAGGAGGCAAACAAAAGCCAGTGCACTCCCACTAGCATGCCATCTGCTCAATGGAGGAAAAGACTTAGGGAGAGGACTTGTCCAAGAACTCAACTGCTGTGTGGACCGCACAGGGGAGTTTGAGCTCTAACAGGGAAAGCATCTGTACACATTTTAAATCTATGTAAGCACCAGCAGTCAAGCATACCAGCTCTTGGGAGGTGGCTAGAGTAAAAATGCTCAGATAAGAGCTAAATCAGGCTATTTTGTCAGCAAAGGATAGGTTAAAAGGTAAGGCTCATAAAAGAACAGAGAAAGGAGCTGAATAAAACAAATACATCTGTGCTCCTCCGGCCTTCCACTTTCAGGAAAACACTGTGGGGGCTGGAGGGACATGAGGAGACAATGAGGAAAGGGAACGGTGGGTTGGTGAGCATGGGGTGTGATGTCAGCCAGGCTGATCACAACATGGAACAGCTGTTTGCTGGGCGGTATCCTGCAGATGAAAGGAAAAAAGCTGCCGCATGATTGGTTCAGCTTTTTCTTTTCAAGTAGACAAAGTTTCTGCCCATCAAGGCAAAACAGTGTCACATTCAGCCTGGCTGATGATTGGTGTGGCACTGTCTTGCCCCTTGCAGACCACTCTGCATTGGACAAATAGTGTCACACCCTTCAAAAGTCACTCTTATAGCAACTGTATTGCACTGCCCAAAACTCATGCACCTGGGCTATCTGCCAGGCAAAGGCTGCTTTTTATCAGGTAAACCTTACTGCCACCTCGGAAAATGGAAAGAGGTTCTGGGAAAATATGAAAGATCTTAGTGCAAGTCTGCCCCCCCTCACAATGCTTATCATTGACAGTGCCTCCACACAAGACCCTAGTAGGATAGCAGATGCATTCAATGCTTCATTCTCCAACCTCAGTTCTATCCTTCCCCTGACTTCTTTACTGCATCTACTGGACAGTTCCCACCACCCCCCGTGCTTCACCTTTTCATTTCAAAACTATCTCCACTAGTGCCGCCCACCCATATCTTGCCATGTTACTTGGAAGAACAAGGCAGAGTGGTGACTCTCTTGATGCAAAGCTGCTCTCCCTAACCCTTGATGCAGTTCTAACACCCCTAACAAAAATACTCAACATGTTTCTGTGCCTAGGGCAGTTCCCTTCACAATGGAAAAGGATGGTCATTACTCCAGTTCATAAAAGCGGAGATGGTACCTCTTGTAATAACTATAGGCCCATCTCCATACTTCCTCTCCTCTCAAAAGTGTTGGAAAAAATTGTTGCGGATCAACTTTCCGATTATCCAGACTCATACCACCTACTATGCCAGCAGCAGCAGCATGGTTTCAGGAAAGGGCACAGCACTACCACCGCCCTGCTTGAGTTTACCTCCTTTATCCATGATGCCCTTAATCAGGGAGCCTTGGCTGTATCTGTTTATATTGATCTCTCCAAGGCTTTTGATACTGTCAATCACAGTAGGCTGATAAATTCCCTCCACTCTGTTGGTGTCTCTCAAGAGACAGCTGACTGGTTCTCCAACTATCTCCATGGCCATACCCAGCAAGTAAAAATAAATAGCATCCTTTCCACAACCCTCCCTGTCCACTCGGGTGTCCCACAGGGGTCTATCCTAGGCCGCTCCTTTTCTCTTTATACTTAAACTCCCTCCCTTTGGCCTCCAATGGACCACCTGTTCCTTTATGCTGAAAATGCCGTAATCTTTAGTCAACACCCTGACCCTACCCAGCTCCAAAAATCCTTGCAGGGCTCCTTTGCTGAAATAGAATCATGGTTTACCTCCCACAAGCTTGTCCTAAACTATAAAAAAATGAAGATCATGCTATTTGCCCACCCCCAACATAAGCATAACGCGGCCAAATTATCCACATTAAATTCCCAAGATACCACGCTGGAATCACTCACCAGCTTTAAATAGCTCTGCGTAGCATCTATGAATATATGCAGCCTTCTGAAAAAATTTGATTCCTTCCAATGCTGGGTCACATTGCATAGACCAGATGTCATAACACTGGTGGAAACCTGGCTATCAAAATCCACTCCAGACTCGTTTGTCTCCCTCCCAGGTTACTCCTTTTACCGGGAGGATCGTGTAGGTAGACGAGGGGGCTGTGCAATCTATACCAGGGACTCTCTCACTGGACAAGCACTCCCTGCCCCAGCTCTCATATACGGGGCGCAGGCCCTAACCCTCAAACTGACCCCAGACCCCTCCAGAGGCCCCCTCTATCTCACCACTGCCTACATTCCCCCAAAAAACCAAACCCTGGCACTGGTTTCGCTAACAGATTATCTTACAACCCTACATCACACAGCTGACCAAATCCTTGTGGGTGACCTGAACGTTAACTGGCTCAGCACATCCTCCACCACCACCCATGACTCTTTCTCAGCTGTAGACATGACTCAACTCATTTCCCAACCCACCAGAGTAAACACAAAGAGAGGTGCCAGCACCCTTCTAGATGTGGTCATCACCCACTGCCCTAAACAAATCCATGATACCCAGGTCTTTCCTGACTCACTTAGTGACCATCCCCTATCCTTTTCCATTGTGCAACCTCCACACCCAAACCCACGGCCCTTTCCACTCTACGTCGGCGCCTCAGACCAGGTGGACTAAAAGGCCTTAAGTAACTTCTTGCCCAAATTAACCGGTCTCCCATACACTACGCCCCTGATATATATACTGCCCTAACCTTCTTTTCCCAAACCTTCAACAAAGCCTGTGACATTTTCACACCCCTAACGGAAGTCCAAACCAAAGCACGTAATGCCCCCTGGGTTACCCCTGCCCTGCTTCAACTGCTCAAGCACAGGGATAACCTATGGCACCTGGCCTCAGAAACAGGTCGGTCGGCGGACAGACAGGCATACAATGCCGCAAGAAACAAATGCACCTGGGTCATCAGAAAAGCAAAGGCCGATCACTATCAGGCCGCACTCACTTCCTCCTGGGGGAGTGCAAGAACATTCTGGGACAACATCAAACAACTAAATGGGAGCGTGCGCTTGCCCCCCTCCCAGATCACTATTGATGGCTCTGTCTCCACTGACCCAACCTGCATAGCCAACTTCCTCAACTCATCCTTCACGGACCTTAGTTCGGTCCTCCCTAGTGATTTCTTTGACCCTCCCTACCTGCCCCAGTCATCCAACATCCTAGTTTCCACTTACGCAGGGTAACTGCCTAGGAAGTCAGACCACACCTGATTAAAGCACTAAAGAGCAATAGTACTGGCACCGACTCCCTGGACCCCATTATCCTCTGCCGGGTTCTGGATCAGGTCCTTGCTCCACTCACTAGCCTTCTCAATAAATCCCTCTGCCTGGGGCAATTCCCTTCAGCCTGGAAAACTGCCACAGTTACACCCATACACAAAGGAGGTGACAGGTCCACAGCCGGGAATTACCAGCCCATCTCCATTCTCCCACCCCTCTCCAAAGCCCTAGAAAAACTGGTGGCTACTCAAATTACAGATTACCTAACCAAACACAACATCCTCTGCCCTGAACAGCATGGTTTCCATGTAGGTCACAGTACCAGTACTGCCCTCATAGAGTTTTCAAATTTTCTACACTCCTCCCTGGACTCTGGCTCACTAGCTGAGGCAGTGTTCATTGACCTCTCAAAGGCATTCGACACTGTCTCCCACCCCCTCCTGCTGGATGCCCTCAGCCACACCGACTTCACCACTGGGCCAGTCTCCTGGTGCTCCAGCTACCTGTCTGCCCACTCTCAGCGTGTTAAAATCAATGGGACCCTTCCCAATACATGTCCTATCCACTCAGGTGTTCCCCAAGGCTCCATCCTAGGACCCCTACTCTTCTCACTCTGCCTCAACACCCTGCCCAATGCATGCACTGGTAAAATTCTGCTGTATGCAGATGATGCCGTCATCTTTGCCACCCACCGAAACCCCATCTCCCTACAGGACACCTTGTAACTATCCTTTAATGATGCCAAAACCTGGTTCAAAGAACATAGACTTGTAATCAATCTCAAAAAAACAAAAACTATGCTCTTTGCCCATCCCCAAAACAAAGCCAGCAACTTCCCACTCCACATCCTCCCTAGTTCCAAGCATCCTCTAGAACAAGTCTGCTTGTACAAGTACCTTGGGGTCTCCTTTGACTCAGCCCTCACATACCATGATCACATTGATGCTCTTGCCTCAGCTACCAATGTTCGGCTAGGTATCCTATACTGCTACAAAAACTGCCTCCCCGATGCCCTCCGACTAGCAGTCACATCCTCAATAATGTCCCTTGTGGACTATGGCCTGCCAGTTTATGGTGCTGTGGACTCGACCGCCCTCAGTAAAATCCACCTCACCTTGAATAAGGCCTGTAGGCTAATTACGGGAGCCTCTAGGCTAACACATACCTGCCAGCTATATGACATGGCAATGCTGCTTAACCTGAAAGAACGACTCAGATACCAAACCTGCCTCATAACAAAAAAACCTCTCCTTGGACTATCCCCGCCTGGGCTGGCAGCCTCCATCCACCTAGCATAACCCTTAGTTCAAACTCAAACCTCCTCCAAGGCCACTCTACTAGTCCCTAGGTCCAGGACCACACATGGACAAAGGTCCTTCTGTTACAGAGCACCCTCCTGGTATAACACACTCCGTACCTCCATCTCTGATACCCTCACAATCTCCTACTTCAAAACTTCACTTCAGAGTCAGCTATTTAACACGCATAGCTGTGCTTGTCTCTAAGGTGATCTAGCTCACTATGCACTGACAAAGCTCACTGAGTGGCTTCTCACCCAAACCAATCACCAACCACGTCCCATAGCCCTCTGAACTTTTTACCTCCTGCAGTCTCTGCACACTACGTGTATGCTTATACCAATGTATGTTTAATCTACTCTGTATCCAAATAACTGTAAAAGCTTGTGAATGCCAAACCTGTAACCTAAATGATGTAACAACGAATAACTGCATGTGACTGCCAAAGCTGTAACCGTAATGATGTAACAAAATGTTGTAATGTATTTGTCCTCTTTGTGACGAGGTACCTTTGGAAATGAGCCTCTGGCTCAAAGGTTGTAAACTGATGTACAAATAAATAAATAAATAAAAAATATCTAGAGGTCACCCTTGACTCATCCCTTACCTTCCACGATCATATAGCTTTGACGTGCTCTGCTATTAGCATCAGAATTGGCCTCCTGTATAAATTTAAACCCTGTCTCCACCTGATGCCCTCCCATTCAGCCATTTCAGCTCCATCCTTTGCCTAGTGGACAGTGGATAATCATATATGGCGCCACCTCCAACACTGCCCTAACCAGTAAAAAATGCACCCTAAACAAAGCCTGCCGGCTGGCCACAGGCTGCAACCAGCACACGCATACCTGTAACCTCTATCGACGCTCATCATGGCTAAACGTTCAGGGTTGTCTAAGATATCAGACCTGCTTATTTGCCAAAAAAATCCAACTGGGGCTAGCTCCCTCTGGCTGTCTCTCACTCCTCCAAATGAGCTTGCCAACATGGGCCACAAGACACTCTGACTCTACTATCTTTCATATCCCTTTTGCAAGGACCACAACTGACCAAAGGTCCTTTTGCTACAGGGCACCACTCTGGATGAACTCTCTCCCTGATCCTACCCTATCTATTCCCAGGTTGTGGCCTTTTAAAACTGAGCTACATGGCTACGTTATGTCCAGCTCTATATGTGATTGCAGTTAAGCCACTCAAACAAGGGCAATGTTTCTGTCTGTACCTGATCCTAATATAATATATGATTTGCTGTCGCTCTATGTATGTATTAACCATCACTATCTCTGTACTTAGTCGCTGTAATACAGTCTACTCTGTATCTGTCTTCGTTCTGTGTATGACATGGAGCCTTTGCAAATGAGTACCTGACTCAAAGAGTTGTAATTCCAAGACTTGATATAAATAAATGTCACTTATAAAGACATTAAAAAGGACTGGAACCACTACTGAACCCGGCAGTATCCCACTAGTAACCCTCCTTACTTTGGAGTGAACTCTGTTTACTATTACTCTCTGTGTCCTGTTGTCCAGCCAATTTTTTACGCAGGCTACCACCCTGGGACCCACTCCCAGGTTGGTTAACTTGTTTATTAATCTTTTGTGTGGGAGTGTGTCAAATGCCTTGCTAAAGTCTAAGTAGGGCATGTCCACAGCCCCTCCCTGCTCTATTACTTTGGTCACCCAGTCAAAGAAATCTATTAGATTCATCTGACATGACCTTCCTGTTGTGAATCCATGCTGCCTTGGGTCCTGTGCCCTGCAGGTCTCTAGGTATTCAACAATTCTTTCTTTCAGAAGTGATTCCATCATTTTCCCTACCACTGAGATCAAACTAACAGGTCTGTAGTTTCCTGCCTCTGCTTTGCTCCCACTTTTGTGAAGGAACATCACATCTGCCCTCCTGCAGTCTTCAGGTACCACACCATCCTTCCATGATTTGTTCAAAAGGGTAGTCAGTGGTGCCACTAGTTTCCCCCTAGCTCTTTTTGAATTCTGGGGTAAATCCCATCAGGTCCCATTTCTTTGTCCATCTTCAGTTTAAGGAGTTCTTTCAGAACCTTTTCTATTATGAATGGACTGGTATCGACCCCCCTATCCACAGTGCTTCTATTGATTGGATTATGTATTCTCTTCCTCTTCTTTTTAGAATACTGAGCAGAAGTATTCATTTAGTATCCTGCTTTTTCACTCTCGCTTTGCCACCGCCCCTCCCCTTTATTAAGCCTCACTATCCCTCCCTTGGTCTTTCGTCCACCTAATGTACCTATGAAAGGTTTCATCCCCCTTCTTAACCCCCCGTGAATCCGCTTTCCTCCCATCTCTAACAAATGATACCCAGAAAGCTGCCTACCACTGTCTCTAGTGAACTAAGTTAAAGCCTGGACTACACTGTCAGTACTGTTTGTGTTTATTACTTGAGTGTGTATGTTTTCTGGTATACTGCTTTATTACTTATGTATCCTTGTATTTTGTTCTCCCTCCACCCCCTGTAACCGATGTGGAGCCTTTGCAAAAGTGTCTGTTACTCAAAAGATTGCAATTCTGATTATATGCAATAAATAAAAATAAATAAATAAATAATCAAGTTGGCTATCTTTTCCTTGGTTTGGGCCTTTGCTATTCTGACTGCCATCCCTGCTTCCTTCTGCTTTAACTGGTACAGTTCTCTGTCCTGCTCCTTCAGTGTTTGCTAATACTTCCTGAATGCTATCTTTTTCTCCCTAACCTTCCCCATCATCTCTTTTGAGAACCATAGTGTTTTTTCCTTCATTTTGACTTGTTTGTTTGCTTCACACAAAGGCTTGTTGTCCCTGTGGGGGTAGTTTTGATGTTTCCCCATTGTTTCTCCACTCCTCCTTCTTGCCCATTTCCTAGTGCTTTTCTGAGGCACTCTCCCATTTTGCCAAAGTCAGCCCTCCTAAAGTCCAGTACCCTCACTTTTGGTATGGCTTGTCTCTGTAGCTGTGTTTATCGTGAACCACACTGTTTGGTGGTCACTTGTTCCCAGATGGCTACCCACTTCTAAATCTGAGATCCTTTCACCATCCCCATTTGAGAGTACCAGGTCTAAGATTGCTCCCTCCTGAGTGGGTTCCAATACTAGCTGTCTGAGGTATGCCACCTAGGGCATCAAGAATAACCCTACTCTTGGATGTGGTTGCAGCAAAGGTGCTCCAGTTAACATCTGATATATTCAGGTCCCCCATCAACAATATCTCCCCTTTTTCTGCCATCCTAAGGATGCCTTCTATCATTTCCTTGTCCATTTCCTCCCTCTGAGATGGGGCTCTGTATACAACCTCCATGTGGATTTTGGTGCCATTTCCTGTCTCCAGGGTGACCCACCGTGCCTCCTTTCCTTTCTGTTTACCCTTTAGTTTCATCGATTTGATCCCTTCCCTTATGTAGAGAGCTACTCCTCTTCTATCCTCCCTTTCCCTCCTGTAGATTTTGTACCCTGGTATATTGACATCTCAGTCATGGTTCTCTGTGTACCATGTTTCTGTGACTGCCACAATATCCAGGCATCCCTCTTCCATCAAGGTCACTAGCTCAGAGAGCTTGTTACGCAAACTATGGGCGTTGGTACTCATTGCCCTCCATTTTTTTATGGCCTTACCCTTTTTTAGCCCCATTCCTGTCCTTACTGCCTTTGCCTTTTTCTCCATTTACCTCTGCCCTTCTCCCTATCGACTTCTTTATTTTGATGTTTACCTCACTAACTACCCTGTTTTGTGGGAAGGGGGCTGGGATTTTCCTGCTTCTTTTTAGTGCCTCCCCCTTGGCTAGTTTAGAACATTAAGTGTACAACCATTTTGCACCCCTTCCCCCATTTGGAAGATGGGATGAGGGAGATATTAGAAAAGCAAATTGTAGTTTGGTTAATTGGAGGAGGGCATGGGAACAAAAAATATCAACAATATTTTCAGTAGGGCAGTAACATATTTAATGTATGCCATACCTCCAAAAAGGTGAAAAAATGTAATTTCCTGCCATTTTTGCTGATTATAAAAAAATCTAAAAGGTATCTATAAATGAAATCACTCATTTGGTAGATATTTTTGTGCTGAACAACTTTTGTGCTCAAAGTGCCATGCTGTCATTTTTTATTTTAAAGCTATTTGCATTTGTTTATTGCAAAAAGTGAAAACAATTATTTTTCTGCTGTTTTTTTGCTAATTATAAAAAAAAACTAAAAGGTATATATCAATAAAAGACTACTCATTTTGTAGATATTTTTGTGCTGAATAAATGTCATGCTGACAATACCATGCTATCATGTTTTGTTTTCAAGTTATTTGCATCTGTTTGTTGTAAAAGTGACAAACAATTGAATTTGTTGCAGCTTTTTTTTTGCTAATTTAAAAATAACCTAAAAGGTATCTATAAATGAAACACCACTCATTTTGTAGATGTTTTTGTGATGAACAACTTTTATATTCACGGTACAATGCTATCATTTTTCATTTTAAAGTTATTCCCATTTGAATACAGTTAGTAGAGCTAGAATACGTCTGCACAGCTGGTATCTTTCTCATGATTGACATTATGGCAGCCATTTTAGGATTCTTAGAGCAAGTTTTTGAATCATGAGAGGCTGTGTTTACAATTTTCAAAAGCTATGAAACTGCATTTATCCTACTTTAATAACCGCAGTTTGAGTATAAACGCATACAACAGCCTCTCCTTTACAAGCCTATGGATTAATTTAAAAAAACTGTTTAAAAAGACGGTGTAGTGTCCTTTAAAGTTATTAAAGTCATGTAGAAGTTATACAACTCATTTAAAGCTATAGTATTTATTTAAGGTTATAAAGTTTGCTTAAGTTTATACAACGTCATTAGCATTTCATAATTCATTTTGAAATCTCAGAGTTTATGGAAAGTTAGAGTTAAGTTGAAGTTATAGAGATATCCTGTACATAGTAGATGTTATGCCAATAGTTTATCTATTAGAGGTGCTAGAAAAGAATGCATATTTAAGTGTAAAAAGGGGGATACATGGGGACATGTATCATTTGGCGGGCCCAAATATGTAGTGCCCCAAAGTATGGGGCCCAACAGAAATAAATTAATTAATTAAAGTGCCCCTTAGAGCCCTGGGCAGTGTGGGCATCGGGGTGGTGTAGGGGCATTGTGTAGGGACCCCTTAGTTAGTGTGTTTCCCCCCCATCACAGGCAGGCAAGGCAGTAGGGCAGAGCTGGGTTTAAAAAGAAAAAAAGTTTTCCTTTGTTTTCCCTGGCTGCCTGCTCATTCTTGCCCCCCCTTCCTCTGAACAGGCAGCATGAGACAAGGACATCCATGCGCTGGGACTGTTGTTCCTGCCCAGCGTGTGGTGTTTGCATTTAAAATTATTAGGACCAGTGTGACATGGGCCCGGGGTTCTGGAATTGGAACCTCGAGTGTAGCATTTTAGAAATGTTTTTTAGGCAGTTGGAGTGTGTTGCTGAAGATAGTAGTGGGCTGGTGTTGAGCAGGGTAGGAGCAGGACTGAGAGAGTAACAAGAACCTTGGGTTTACCTGATGTGTTGAAGCTGGTTTCATCAGCTCTGCTATGGTGCCTGTCCTCCACTCCACAGCTGAAGATGTCCATTCAGGAGTCCGATTAGCGAAGTTCAGCATTAGTGGTTCGTTTCCATGTTGTAGCGTGACATCCCCGGTGAGGGCTCTGCTCTGCCCCATTTGTTATTTTATTTAAAAGAGAAAAAGAGTTTCCCGGTCCAGCATCGGTGTCGGTGCCCAGGAGTCACATCCAGTAGTTCCTGTTGGGTTGATGGAGCATCAGGCAGCAAGTCCGGAAAGAGGAAGGTCCAACAGAAGTCCTGCCTTCAGTCCCTCCCACTGCCTGATACCTCCCACCTCCCAGTCCAATCTTTTTCACCCTATGCCAGGACAGTGAGTCAACAGCAGCACCAGTGGTTCAGTGCTGCCCGCCTAAAGTTCAATTGAAAAGAAAAACTTGTTTTTTTATTGTTTTAAAAGCACTAGAGGCACTGAATGGCTGAGAGCCATAAAGGGGGGGCAGGCCGGAGAGCCAACATTTCCAGAATTTAACATTAATGAGGTGCCTAGGAAAGGAGCTAAGGTGGAGTGGCCCTCAGTTGAACATTTAAATATTTAAAAGGGAGCTCCTGAAGGAGGAGGAGCAAGAGCAGGGCAAGGGCAAAGGGGCCCAACCTTAAATAAATTATTTAAAAGACAGCTCCCATAGATGGAGCATCTGAGAAAGTACAGGGCAGTTCTCACCTGTTGGCTCTACTACACATACATTTATTTTAATAAGGAGCTCCTGAGGGGAGTTAAAGGCTGCCAGTTACTTTGGTAGTATTGGGAAAACGAGAGTCTGTAAGTTCTCCATTCCTGGTCTGCATTTGGTGTCAGTGGAGTGGTGAAGGGGTCACCTTGCCCAGCAAGTAGGCTGTTGAAAACAAAAAGGTGCAACAGGGCACGCAGGGGTGGTATTGGAGCAGCTGAAAGGACAAAAGCACTGTTACTGTAAACGATTTTTGAAACTGTATACTTTGCATCTTGTCACCTGCAATTGCCCTGAACTGGTATTTACAGTATTGCCCCTGCAACCTGCAATTGCCCTAGAACTGTGTACTCTGCATCCCGTTACCTCCAATTGCCCTGTGCTGGCACTTGTTGCCCCTGCAACCTGCAATTGCCCTAGAATTGTGCACTATGTATCCTGCAATCCGCAATAGGTTCATAGGTTCCTAGGTTGTTTACAAGTTCAGGAGGCTTACGCCTATTAAGAACTTGCCCCCTCAGTTCCTTAGATATGGTACTCATATTTTGTGGAACCCATGTAAGCATCTAGTCTATTTTTAAAAGTTACTGTATTGTTACTTTCCACTATGTGTTTAGGTAAAGTATTCCAGATAATAAGTATTCTCTGAGTGAACCACTTGCCTCTCCTGGTTGTTTTATTTATCTCTCCAATTTATTTATTCTCATGTGATCTAGTTTTTGTCTTTGTTTTGTAGTTGACTAACCCTATTATTTCCATAAGTGCTTGTTCCTTAAAAGCTTTGTATACAAGACAGAGGTCTCCCCTAATTCATCTATATTCCATAGAGTACAGGCTCAATTTTTTAAACCTTTCAGAGTAGCTAAGGTGCTGCATGTTTTTAATCTTTTTAGTTGTTTTTCTCTGTACTGTCTCAATAAGTGTTTTTTCCCTAATGTTTTGTGGTGCACAAAACTGTGTACAATACTCCAGGGGCCGGATATTTAGACTGCACCAGGCAGGGGCGCAAGCCTGGGCACAGAGCAACTGGGATGTGCCAGGGCGTGGCCTGGGTGATATTCAACAGTGTTGCACCATGGCTCAGCACCATTGAATATGGCACCGTGGCCGCCCGTAGTGCGCATGGCACAGTGGCACTGTGTCAGCGCAAGTGGCAAGAGAGGAGCAGGGGGATGCGTCAGTGCAAGTGCGGTTGCGCTAGGTGCAGGAACCGCGATATTCAGCGGTGGATATGGAAATGGGGCCATTATGCATGCAAGGCGCAAATGGGGCCATTTGCATGTCATTATGGCCCCATTTGCATGCAGGTGCACTGATCCCCGGTGACTTGCACCTGGCACCCTGCCAGGCTGCACCTGTCGGGGACTGATGCCCCTGCCCCTCAGTGGCAACGGCCACGTCATGCCTGGATCATGCGGCTTTGTAAAATGTGGTTCCCCTGGTGGTCTAGTAGACCTGCCCCCAGCCCGATCATGGGCTTAGTTAGAATAAATGTGTCCCTGGTGGTCCAGTGGATTCCTGCCCCACAGCCCAATTCAAGTGGGTTTAGAAAATATAAATGTATCCTAGGGTTCAGTGACGGAACCTCGCTGATTGCGGCTTCGTGACTATAGAGTAGCTCTGGTGGTCCAGTGATCGATCCCCTGCAGTTGATCGTGGGCTCTGTAAATGAAGATAAATCCCTGTGGTCCAGCTGTAACTCCCTCCTCACCCGCCACTCAGACCCACCACCCCGCCCTCCCTCCCGCTGGGCGGTGGCAGCCTCACCCACAAGCTGCCTGGTCAGCCACGACCGACAGTGCAGTGGAGTTGTACACTTATTGTTCCATTGTGGGTTGACGGGCATGCAGACTATATTGTGTTTCATGCAGTCCCGACATGTGAATGAATTCCAGTCACATATCAGGACTGTGTAGTACAGTACAGTTCATGCCCATTGGCCTACGCAGTGGACCAATGGGCGACAGCCGCATTTCATGCTGTTAGTCAGCAGGTGGCCGGGCTGCTTGAGGGTGGGGAGCTGCCGCCCACCGCTGACCGGGGGGGAGCAGGGTGGTGGGTCTGAGTCGGCGGGTGGGGAGCAGGGTACCGCTGGACCACCAGGTATTTATCTTTATTTACAGAGCCCACAATCAGGCTGGGATATGGTCCACTGGACCACCAGGGAAACATATATAATTACTAAGCCCGCGATTGGGCAGGGATTCGGTCCACTGGACCACCAGAGAAACATTTATATTTTCTAAGCCCACGATCTGGCTGGGGGGGGCCGGTCCACTGGACCACCAGAGATACATTTAATTCTACTATGCCTGCGATCGGGCTGGGGGGCAGGTCCACTGGACCACCAGGGATACATTTAATATTACTAGGCCCTTGGTCAGACATGGGGGGGCCGACGCCCGGCCTGTAACTCGGGAGGTCGGGTGGCCACCCACAGCAGGTGGCTGCTGTGTTGTGCCCAGTAATACGGCAGCCGGCCTGTGGGTGTCCCCCGACTTGTTCCTTTTTTTTTTTCGGGCACATCTTTGCACCCTCCAGTGCGGCGCAAGGTGGGTGTGTGCCTGCATATGCACTGCACATCCCAGGCTGAATATCGATGCCAAATATGCATGGGCACGCCTTCTACTTGCGCTGCATACATTACTAGTGCGCCTGCATCGGGATTTGCACTGCACAACATCCCTTTGAATATCGAGCTGAGCTCATCAGTGGGCTGACATGGTAACACCTGGCGCCATGCAAACCCCTTTGAATATCCCAGCCCAGATGTGGTCTCACCAAACTGGAGTATAAGAGAACAACAACCACCAGCTCTCTACTCTTAATAGATTTCATTATGCAGCCTAGTATTATAATAGCTTTTTGGACAGTAAAACTGTTGTGTATATCAAAACATAAATTATCAGTTACTAGCACACCCAGGTCTTTCTCATTTGTTGTGGTTTGAAGACAGTGACCATTAAGGGTATATGAAAACTTCAGATTATTATGGCCCAAGTAAATGATTTTGCATTTATTCTCATTAAACTTCATTTTATTTTGTTTGGCCCAACTGTTAAGGCGATCAATATTTTCTTGGAATTTTTTTCCAGATTTGGAATCTGTCAATATTGCTCCAATTTTGCAAATCATTGACGTATTTGCACATCTGTGCAGTTCTGTGTGTTTGCATAGATGAAACTTGATTATACAATGGCTTGAAATAATCCTGTACTTTGATTGGCCAGTGTAAGACTGGAGCCGTGATGTTATCCTAGCACAACATCACGGCTCTAGTCCCCGCACAGAAACGACCACATCAAATGTAAAAAATTTAAATGAAACAAATCATTCCATGGCCGCGATTTCTTGAGTCTCTAATTCCCGCTCAGCACCCGACCTTACTTGCTTCACTCCCACCGCCACCAAGAATTTAACACTGCATCTTTCTCTTCTGCTCTCGTCGCTATCTCTAAACAATAAATACCTCTGCAGTACAAAACAAAACTGTGCCTTCTTACTCCCATAACTCCCAGAAGTACGGACAAAGTACCACATCAGCTTACGGGATTTGCGCTCCTTCACCCACGTACACTCCTATTCCCAAACTAAAATAAAACACAGTTTTAAAAGAAAGGCAATATTCTGAAAACAAAGCCATACCTCTAGTTCACCTTTTTCTCCACAACAACACTGTAGCAGCTACTACAAGTTGGCTTCTCAGCTAACCTCGGTGGCTCAGTCAACACAGCGCCTTGTCAGATATACCACCTGTCTCTGCATTTAAAATTAAAAACTAAACAAGTAAGCAGAAAAAAAAAAAAACATACTCTGTGACACCATCAGACCTATGTGTCCTAACAGAAGCAGCACTGTAGCGAGGGTAATCTGGGAGGCAAATACAATGCAGAACATACAGCCAGCACCATCTAGTGGTTAAACTGTGGACTTTTTTGTGAAAACATATACCTCCACGCATGAAAAAATACAAAACAAACCCATACAAGACATCATTTTGTTTTTATTTTATTGTTTTAAAACAAACGAGCCATTAGAGTACAGTGCACACGCACCCAGGATGTGTTGTGCTGGGATAATGTCACTTGGGGTGATTAGTCACACTCAGCCTGTGGCCTTGTGCCTAATCACCCCAGGCATGATGTTATCCCAGCACAACACACACCCTGCCATGCATTATTGCTTAAATATTAAATAGGGTTGGTCCCAGAACCAATCCCTGAGGGACTCCGCTTGTCATCTGACCCCAAGCTGAGAAATAGCACTGACGGAAGGTGTTGTATGCCAAACCTGAACTGTCTTAAACTGTGTGCCTGTGGCTTCAAACATACTTCACCCAGAATCAGTCTCCAGCCAACTGAGAAAGGTGTCCAGTAACTGTATTCAGCATGTCTATCATCCAGTCTCTGCATTCCTGTGTATTGGATTTAGAGGTCTTTTTGGTTAGTGAACTCCTTTTGGAAGAATTTCTTCTTTCTCCAGCATCCCATTTGTTGTTTTCTGCTGGTCCACAGATTTCTTCCAGGCCCCGTGCAGGTTTCACCACTTGGTTTATTATTTCCTTGTCCTTTCACAGGTTCTTCAACCCCATCAACAATTCTACATCCTATTTGTTATTTTGTTTTCCTTTCCAGGTTCCGTCTGGTGGGGTGCCCAGAGATCAGCAACCCAGATTAGCTTCAGAAGGTTTCCAAAGTAGATCTTGTCTGAAGATTCCCATCATCTTGTTCACCTACTCTGCTTGGGTCTTCTCATCTCTTTTTGTTGTCTCATTCTGACAGACTGTTGGAGGGCTCAGGCTGGATCTTCTGTTTTCTGCATCAGTTGTCTCATCCCAGCAGTCCATTGGAGGGCTCAGGCCAGATCTTCTGTCTTCAGCATCAGTTGTCTCAACCCAGCAGTCCATCGGAGGACTCAGGCCAGATCTTCTGACCTCAACTTCAGTCATCTTGTTCCAGAAGCCCATTAGTGGCTTGGTGCTGGAGATTCCCTGTGTGCTTCCTTTTTGTGAGCTTGTGCTTCCAGCAACCCGGGGAGGGGGTATAGCTGATGAACCTATGACCTGTTTAAAAAGCCTTTCCTAATCCCCAGCTAACCCCACAAAGTTCTCTCAGGTCACACCAATCCATTCCATAAGCCAGTTTTTTGTCATTCTTTAAACCCTTCCTTCTTCGCCTGGTGTATACTGAACAGTCCCTTTCAGCAGACAAAAGGACTCTAAAGTGTTGAACTTTGTGTGCTTAGCAGAGTTGTACTAATGAAGAGTGTGAACTCATGTGCTGACTCAGTCATTTTAGTTCTCTATAGGGTGAAGTACTCCAAAAGTCTAGGCTGAGGTGCACCTCTTAGCTAATTATAGAGTTTATTCGTATGTCTAGTGCCTTGTATGAGTTATCAGTCTTATGTGTAGACGCTTAGAGCATTCGGATAGTAATCCTATAGTAAATAGTGTTTTCTAAGTGTTGTGAATAAGTCCTCTTGCTCTCAGGGACCGTGTTTTCCCCTCCTCTTGGTGATAATAAATTATATTTAGTATCTAACCTCTGTATATGACTCCTGCCTTTCCTTGTCTGGTGACTACATCCACCCACTTTGAACCGAGAGTGTCTCCTCACCATCACACCTGCTGAGAGTGACACTGGTGTTGGTAGTACAAGTCCATATCATCCAGGTCATCGCATCATACCACCAACCCCACACTCTTACCACCCATCACAATAATACCATTATTTCTTAGCCACAGTATTGTTACAATGCCAATTAGTAATTAAGCAGATGAAATACTTTTGTGTACAGTGAAATATCAATTCACAATATTAGATTGCATGTTTATAAACCTTTAAGTTCATCAAAAACTGGAATAGAGACATGGAACATCATCTAAAGAGTTGCTAGTCAGTGCATTTAACTGTAGCAGACTGAAGTTGTATTGTATTCATACTTTAGTTACCATTCTTATTACACTTTAAAATGTTTCTGTGTGATTACCTTTTAAATAAATGTTAGCTAGACACAGACTGTTGAAACAGTGCAGACAGCCTGCATTCATAGGTAGCTACAATTGTGAGAACAAATTTTATAATGCCAAAAGTAGTAACATAGTAGTTACACAGTAGATTTGTTGTTACAATTTGTAATAGCAATTACATGTGTAGTTCCCCTTGTAAGAACAAATTGCATAATGCCAAAAGAGATACAGTGGTAGTTGCACAATGGATTTTATGTTACACTTTGCAACAGCTATTAAATGTCTAGTTACACTTATCAGAATGAATTGACTTATGCCAAAAGGGAGACAGTAGTAGTTGCATATGTAACTATTTCTTCATGCAAATTGTGTAAGTACACAACACGTAAATGTGAAACTAGTTAACAACCTCATAGTAGTTACATATAATGTATGTTGAAATGCTGTTACTATCAGAAATCCATCACTTTTGAAACCTTGTTATGCTGTAGTAGCTACGTCAGCTAGTTTGTTATGCTGTACTAGCTACGTAGCTAGTGCAGCATGACAACTTAGAACGGAGCTGCGCATGCACGGTGCTCGATCTTTCCCCTACTCAACAGCGGTCACAGCAGTGAGAGCTAGCCCCTTGGAGAGGGGAAAAAAAAAAGGTAATCAAAAACTATTTTACCATGGCTCTTCTATTACTTATTCTGGCGATGGTGTCAATATACACTATAAAAAACAATGGATGACTAACGATCAGTAACAAGCCACATTAGTACATCTTGAGCTTCCCATGGCAACCTAACCTCTTGAGCTGCACTCTCGAGGTTCAAGCAGTCGCCATAGGAACCTTTCAATGAACTAACCGGCTTGTTACCGATAGTTAGTCATTCATTATTCTCTATGTAACTGCACAATAGTTGCAGTGCAGCTACTGTGCAGTGTAGTTATACAGTAGTTACGGTGTAGTTAATGATACAGTACTTAAAATAAAGTGTTACCAAAACCTTTTTAGAAAAAAAAATAAACTTGTGATATGTACCTCATTTAACTGCTTCTTTTCCATCTACACTCTCTTACTCATGCGGTATCCTGTGAAAATCGCAAGTAAAAAATAGCAAAGAAAGAATAGCAAATAATGAATTGCTAAACTAACAATAGCAAGTGGCATTTAATGGTGTTAGCCATTAATAGTGAGTTTTAACACTTCAAAATAGCGCCATGTGAAGACAGCAGCAGCAGCAGCAATTTAAGCAAGAGAGAGCATAAAAATTGTGAAAATCAGAATAAAAAAAAAAACCTGGCACTTGCCAGAAATCCTTTATTGAATACTCGATCCTTGATCTCTTCTTCACCCATTCATCCTTTATTTCCTGTCCTTCCTTTTCTCAGGCATGGTGCTAAATCTTGTACTAGAAGTTATAGGTGAGACCGTTCAAGTAGTCATACATTGATCTCTCACCATACTGGTGCACAATCTTCTCAATCCTTTCATTCTGGTCTCTGTATTTTCTCTTTGCTCTGCCAGGGGTAATATCTGAAAATAACTGCTCCAGCTTTATTTCTGTTAGCTGCTGTTCCTGTACTAAGCATTCAATGAGCTTCCAGATGCTGGGATGACATGAGCCAAGACGCAAGTTAAAGCCTGTATGCCACCCCTCGACAGCATTATTTGTTCAAGACGGCCCAAGTAGCGTAGCCTCATTACAGTTCCAGTTAGCAACTGGGAATTTTGCACACCATCTTCTAGAACGTCCTTTTGGCCTTTCAAGCCAAGTGTCCTCAAAGTAATCGAGGACAGGTTGTAATAGCTCCTCGTTTGTAGTGAAGAACTAATTTTCCCTGAGCTCCTCGAATGCGCTGACAACATCATCTGGTGGAACAAAAGCCAGCGACAGCAGCATTCACAAATGTAGCACAAAGTCTGGGTCTCTACAGTATCTTTTTTCAGCTTCATGGCACTGTTGTATTTTCTGCCACACGGCTTGAGCAAAGTGACTGATGTGCTTATGAACACAGTTGTGAATCCCTTCCATGCTGCTCTTTCGTAGTCCATAATTGTGGTAGTTGGGCTGCTATCCCCACATAGTGCCTTAATTTGTGCAAACACTCACTCATAGGAAATAGCTGTACATGAGCACATAAGGATAAAAACAGCTGTCAACACTTGGCCAGTATGACTTGCATGGGTACTGTACAACTGTGAAAATAAAGCTGAGCATGATTTAAAGGTACTGTCCAACATCCAATCAGGAATGTCCTCCAACTTTCTTATGTTACCCTCAGTGCCAAAAACAAGAATTCTGTCCCTTTCTGACCCACTGTCATACAGAAGAAATCTTTCCCCCGATCCCAGTACAGCAAGCTCATTAGGTATTATAAGTGACTCTACACATGTTGGGGTAACTGGGCCTATGCGAACCTGCTGTCTAATTCTCTGAATGGTGCGCTTCATTAACCTTATTTCTGGAAGGCGCCCACTTACTGACTCTGGCACAGAGGCAGTGGATGTCACTAGTACCTGTGACATGCTCTCAACAGTTGTTCATGCTCTGTAATGAATTTTGGCCATTGCCTTTCATGCTGCAACATCACCAGAAATAGGGACATGGTTATGCTCTTTAATCTGTGCAGAAACAGTGTCTCAACTGTGTGAAGTCTTGTCAAACATTTAAACTTATGTGCATCTGCACACTTCCAATATACATTATCAGATGTTTCTTAGTCCCTGCGGTATAAGTAGCCCTCAAACAAAACAAGAGGCTTACCCTTCTGACTGGTCACAAACTGCATGGACATCGCATGGTAAAATCAGCAATTGGTGTAATCCAGGACCAACAATGCCAGAACAGACAATGCAAGGTGTGCGGACCATGACTGCATCAGAATTTATAGACTGCCAAGGAATCTGGGTTGACTATGGGTTGGTTACCAGGCAACAGCCAGTTGCTAAGGGAAAACAGGAAGTAAAGGCCAGGGAACTCGAGAAAATGAAAAGCACTGCATGCTATAATTGTACTGGAGGTATTTTGACATTTGCTATATTTTCGATTGCTATTTTTAGTTTCGCTACTGTATCAGCGCTATTATTGAAATTGCTGTTTTATTCTCATGATTTTGACATAGAACCCCCTCATGCCCCTTCTCCCTACCCCATCATTTCCACTTCTCACTCTCCCTTCCTCTATATCTTATAACCTCCATTTCTACTTCTCCACCACTACCCCCTACCTCAACTCTGGTTTAACCTTCTCATTTTATTCGATCTGCTACCACTCCCCTCCTCACCCTGAAAGCACTGCTGGCCAAGGTGAATGTCTGCTTGCAACCACAAGGCTACTTTGATTTTTTACTTTTATTATTGATGTCCAGTGTCAAAGTCAAAAAGAGTATACTTAATTGTTTTTCCTCTTTTTGTTTTTCCTCTTTTTCACTTAACTCTTTCCCATCCATCCCTGGTTTTGGCAGCATTCCCCCTAGCCCTGTCACCAACCCATCTCATGGACTTATGGGTTAACCACCACTTGCACAGAGCCATATTGATGCAAGGCCTGCCATATAGGGTCATGTGGTGCCTATCGGGATGCTGAGTGAGATGGGGGTTATTTCCTCCATTTCTTCCACATCTACATGTGAGGTGCTTACATTTGCATACTGACGCACATGTGTGCTGCATCAGCATATGCCCCTCCCCCCATGTCTGATGGCCCTGCTGGTAATTCCACTTGATCTCCACCAGGTGGCAGTCAAATGGCAGGACTCAGTGTCCCCACTCCCCATGGGAGGACAGCTGTACTTGGGACACTCAGTCCTCCCTCACACCACCAGCCCCAAAATTACCTTTGTCCATTTACAAACTCAGGTCCCTGGTGTCGCAAAAGCACCCAGCACCGCAGCCTGCCATGCCACTGGGACAGCTTTAATTGTTTTGCTTAAAAATTGACTCAGTAATTGCTTTTGGGGGGGGGATTTGTTAGAGTATTGGTGCAGTATTTTTTTTTATAACTGATATCTATTGAAAATTGTCAACAATACAAGAACAAGTGTCTTCATGTTTCATAAAAAAGGTATTACTATCTGGACATACATGTAACTAGTGATTGGCATTTGAGTCATTCAGAACCTGCTGCATCTTACCCACACCATTAAGCCCAGATGTATGTAGTCTTATTCATTGCAAATTACTCTGAACTAAGAAATAAACTCTAGGAACAAAAAGTGGGCCCTTAACCACCATATATGCTACTCATCTTGCCCATCTGTTTACTCCCTTATCCACTTGTTGACATAGGGAAAATCTTAAATGTTCCAACTCATAAACATCCTTCACCACCCATGCCCACTCATCCCATATAGGTGGGTGTTTACTAAGCCATTTTTTAGTGATACATTTCTTTGCGGCCACTAGCAGTATTAAGAGCAAGTATCTTTTAGCTACATCTCTCTCTTTATGCAACCCATGAGGAAACAGGAAAAGCTTTTCATTGAGAATCATTTGGGGAGTGAAAATCTACTTCAGTGCATCCCCCAGCTCTTTTAGAAAGGGCTACAAGGCTGGACAGGACCACTTTATATGGTGGTGAGTTACACTAGCTTCTCCGCATTCCAAGGGCAGTTCCCCGATGGACTTGTTGTATCAGGGTAAGAGAATATCAAATGAGACATTTCCAGTTGTACTCACTGCATGTCATGGAGCTTGTAGCTTTCTGTGCACATTGACAAATCCATTGCCATTGCATGGGGGTAATAGGTGAGGCAAGATCCCTATTTCAGTTATTTAGATCCTGATGTTGCTCCAGCTGTACTGCCTGCTGAAGGCTTGAATGAAGTGAGGAAATCAAATGCTGCCCTACATTTCTAGCAAGGGCTTTCATTATCTGGCTAAACAATGGGTTCCCCAATGGAGGAGGTGTGTGTCATAGAAGGCGTGAGATGTAGGCCTGAACCTGAAAATGCTGAAATTGGTCAGACTGAGGATTGTCCAATAGTTCTCTAAATTCCTGAAAGGGGAGAACATTCCCTTCATGTAGGAGTAGCAAAGGGTTTACCAAACTATGCATGTACCACCTCAGATAGCAAGGACCCATTCTCACTGGGAGAAAATCAGGGTGTAAGTGTGGAGGGAGCAGCCAGATTACCTCCTTCATTATTGTTAATTTACAGAGGAGCTGGTGCCAAGTTTTAATCACTGTTCTCACAAAAATAGATGTCTCTGCATTTTGCAGGTTGCATAGGCCAGGAAAAAGAGCAGTTCCTCTGGCATTCCATTTTGGAAGCTTGTTCTTCCCAGGTGAACCCATTGTTGGTATGGTGAGTTTTGGAGCTAATATAGCCCAGCCTGCAGCTGTGCAGCCTCAAAGTAGGTACCCAGGTTCAGAAGCCCCAGTCCTCCTCTCTCTTTGGGGAGACAAAAGGTGGAAAATTTGATTCTAGGGTGCTTTCCTTGACAACAATATCTGGAAACCATTTGAGTCCATATAGTCCTACTTCTGGGAACTGGAATGGGCAGAGATTGGAAAAGGTACAGGAGTTGGGGAAGCACTATCATCTTCAGGGAGGCTACCCACCTCTCTAGAGTAAGTGGCAGTAAATTCCATCAATCCAGCTCCTGTTGGACTTTATTTTGGAGTGGGCAGAAATTGACGTCAAATAAACTGGGGGGTTCACCAGTCAGGGATACACCCAGATATTTCATAGTGTGCATATCCCAGTGGAAAGGATAATCAAGCCTAAGTGATACTGAAGGGGTAAAATTTATATGGCTAGCCTCCATCTTGGTGCTGTTCACTTTATGTCCAGAAAGTTGACCGAATTTCTTCAGCAAACTCCAAGTATAACAGTTTGCTTGGCTTGCAGCACTCAGCCTCACAGGAGCACTGGTGGCCATAGCCACTGAAGATCTGGGAGAGAGGACTGAATCAGAGGTCATGGGTGGCCATCGCCTCATTAAGAAGGGAGGATCCGGTGGCTGTAGCAACCCGTAAGGCAGCAGCCCGCATCCATGGTTGGGTACTTTTCGACAGCTCTTGCTGGAGCCAATAAGAGAGGAGGGTGCAATTTTTTAAATTCAGTGGTTGGGCTGTAAAGGGCCTAGCCCAGCCATGCAGAACTCCAGAGTTTGCTTTCCCACCCACCCCGCACCTCCTCCAGATTTAAATGGTCTCACTGGGGTCCTCCCAGTAGATGTCTAACCTATCAGAAGGGACAGGAGGTGAAGTATTTCACTGGGGTCCTCCTAGTAGAGGCCTACCCTATCAGAAGGGGACAGGAGGTGGAGTATTTCTGAGGAGTGGCAGCAAGACTGGAAAAGGGCTTGGTGCTCTACTGTAAATGCATGAAAGTGCTTTTAAATGTTTTAAATTCTTAATTACATTGGGTTAATGGATGTGCTTTAAATTCTTACATGCACTGGGATAATGGATGTTGGGTTGATGGATTTGGGGGTAAGAAATGCACAGGTGGAGTTAGTCAGGGCATCCGGATTATTATAGTGGCATGCTGAACTGACCATATGTAAATATTAGGAGGAAGAGCTTTAAAACAGTTTACTACATTTTTCTGGATAACATAAGATACATACATAAATATTAGCTAAATCGTTTTGGATAGCATAAGATACACACCTAAGTATTAGGAGCAGGAACTTGAAAAATAGTATTGCGAATATTGTAAACAACATTAACTGTATTGCTAAACTGTATAGGACACGTATCTACTATTCTGCCATAATTATTGGTAGGATTGACATTAAAATGGAAAGGCAGTGCAGCTGGAGGAGCAGTCAACAAGGGGGAATCTTTGATATAGTGGTAGGGTGTAATGAGTGCAGGACAGCCATGATCTTAAATTGGGTTTGGAGGATGGTAGGATGCATGGTGTGCAGACAGCTTACACAGCTAAGAGAGGAAGGGGTGGTTGAGATGGGTACTAAGTGGGGGGCAGAGGGAGGAGAAACAGGGACAGTACCAGCTGGGTGGGGGGGGGAATAGGGAAGACTACCATGGGATTATGCATAAGTGAAGAGAATGACATGGAAAGGAGGAGTGAGAGTAGGAGGAGGTCCAGTGGATACATCGGACCACATAGAGAAGATTAGAGGGGCATAAGTGGAGGAGGGTGGCAAGGGACCTAGGGACAGGAAAGATAGAGGAAAAGAGGGGCAGGAGGAGTGGAAGGTAGTAGGATCAGAAAAAAATAAGGCAGACACCTGCAACCTAGGAGCAGAAATCAGTAAGGGGCACAACAGACAAAGGGAAGAGGAGCAAGGATACAGAGCAGGCAAACAGATTTGTACCCCTCAAGGTACTAGTGGAAGATAATATAGAGGACAGAGGCTGCAGGAAGCTCATAGAGGAAGGAGCAAGGGCAGGGAAATTTGGAGAGACTGGGATAGAACCTTTGGAGGCCAACCAGGGAGAGGTACTAGTGGAAGATGATTTTAGGGTGAGAGGCAGCAAGGAGCCCATAAAGGTAGGAGCAAGGGCAGAGAAAATAGGAGAGCTGGAGATAGCACCTTTGGGGGCCAGCCATGGAGAGGAGTTCAGGGGAAGCAGAAGGTAAGAGAAATAAAGAAATGGGAGTAAAATCTGGGGGAAAACAAAGAGGAATTATCCTAAAAGCAAGTGTTGAGGAAGAAAATTCCTCAAGGGGTACACAGTATAGAGAGGAGTCAGGAAAGACAATAAATCAAGAGCAGGAAAGGAAAGTGTCAGTGGAGAGATGAAAGGGGGTAGTGCACGCTCCAAAAGAAATGCAGGCAGTGGAAGGTGAGCCATGGAGCACAAGGAAGGGGCAGAGCTAGTGAAGAGTGTGGCTAGGAGAAGAGGGACTGATGGAAATTCCAAAGGGGGAGGAGGAGGAGAGGAAGTAGAAATGGGAGAGCGAAACTCCAAAAAGGGGCAAGGACAAGGAGGAAAATGGGAACGAGGTGGGAAGGGGAGCTTGAACAGAGGTGTAAGCTGGAATACCAAAAGAACATGCAGGAAGAAGGGAGTACAAAGGTGGTGCTCATAGGGGACTCGATTATAAAGGGAGTCAGGTGGGGAAGGAAGGAAGCCAGGAACAGCGCAGTATGGGTTCAGGGTATGCCAGGTATAACAGCATTAGAGGTGAGGCACAATATACCATCATGGGGCAAGCAGCAGGAGAGGAGGACTCACTTAGTGTTTCACCTTGGCACCAATGATTTTGAGGGAACAGCCTGAAAGAGGTACAGGCAAGGTTCAAGGAGCTTGCTAGGTTCTACAGTGGCACCGTTTTCCCTTCCATTTCCTTCTCGGAGGTGCTGCCTGTGCCAAGAGCAAGCACACCAAGGAGGGAAAAGACTGAGGAATTCAATCAGTGGCTGAAAGGATGGTGTAGGCAGATGGGGTTAGATTAATAGGTGACTGGGGATCAATGTGGAAGGAAGAGGGACTATATGCCCCTGATAGGCTGCACCTGAGATTAGAAGGGACAGCTGTACTAAAGAGCAAGCTGAAGGACTTTATAGTAAGGAAGTTAAATTTAAACTGATTCCGGTGGGGGGGGTTAAAGAAAAGACTACGCAAACTAGTAGAAGAGTTGGGAGGCTATCAGCCTCCCCCAGGACAAAGATGAAAGGCAGGCAACATGCAACAACAGGAGAGGGTTAGAAGGGGAGGATAGGGCAGAGGGGGATACATGGTGGAAGGGAATAGTAGCAAATGCCAGGAGCTTGGGGAATAAACTAGTGGAATTAGAGGCCACCGTGGTGGATGAGGGTCTCGACACAGTAGCAGTAAGTGAGACTTGGTGGATAGAGCATTATGCCTGGGAGACAGTCATACTTGGCTATCGATGGTTTAGGAAGGACAGGGTGGGGAAGAAGGATGGGGAGGTGGCATTATACATCAAAGAAGAAACTGGGGCCACGGAGGGGCTGGAAGAGGTAGAGATAATGTGGGTCACTTTAGACAAAAGGACTGGGGAATCATTGAGGGTGGGGGTGGTTTATAGACCTCCTATGCAGGGGGAGGAAGGAGATAAACAGCTTATGCAGACAGTGACAAAAATGGCACAAAAAGGGGGGCGTCTGTTAGTGAGGGACCTAAACCTCCTTGATGTCAACTGGGAGATCCCAGCAGCAGTATCAGCTAGGAGCAGAGGGATCTTAGAGGCACTACAAGGGGTATTCCTGCAACAACTGGTTAGTAAGACCACTAGGGGAGATAGCCTGTTGGACTTAGTCCTCACAAATGGGGAAAGTGTGGAGGAGATGGTGGTGGGGGAAGGATTAGGCACAAGTGACCACAGGGCTATAAGGTTCAGGGTAAAAACGGAGAGGGAAGTAAATAGGACAAGAACTAGGGTAATGGACTTCAAGAAAGCAGACTTTAACAGAATGAGGAGGATACAGGATTCATAGGTTTGATACCGAGTTAATGGACTTTCATCCCAGATGCTCACCATCTGTATCTCTAGGCTCTAATTTTATTTATGTATGCGTCCCATCTAGTTTTAAAAGCTGCGGTTGATGGACTAGCCACAACCTCCAGTGGTAGCCTGTTTCAGTCATGTACCACTCTTTGGTTGAACCATCATGTGCTACACGCTTTTTTTCTGTGTGGTGCTGTTAGCTGCATTGGGTGGGACCTGGTATTGTATGCATTTATGTTGCTTTTGAGTCCAGTGATGTCCCAGAGATCATCATTATTCCATGCCCTATGTGCCAAACACATATCCCCCCCTTTTCCTCCTTTCCTCCAAGGAGTACATGTTCAGCTCTGTCAAGCGAGCCTCGTAGTTCTTACCAGTCATATATGGCCCTGGTAGCTCTCCTCTGCACTCTTTCCAACAGTACAATGTCTTGCTTTTTGTATGGTGCCCAGACCTGGGCACTGTATTCCATAATTGGTCTAACCAGGGATGTATACAGTGGCAACATGACAGCCCTACTTCTTGCCATTATGTGCCTTAATATACAATTAAGGATTCTGTTTCCCCTCTGAGCAATCTTTTGGCAGTGGGGCGTATAGGACATGTCACTGGACACTATAATGCCAAAATCCCTTTCCTCATCTATTATTTTCAGGATGGTATTTCCTAGTTTATAAGATATTCTAAGGTTTCTTTTCCCCAAATGCATGATGTAGCATTTGTCTTGATTTAGTGTTAACTTAGTTTCCTTGGTCCATGTGACTATGTTATCTATAGTTACTTGTAGGTCAGATTAATTTTGGCTAGTATTGATTTCTGCCCCTATCCTACAGTCATCTGCAAATTTACGTAACCAAACAGTGTTGTGGTTTATTTGGAGAGATGCTACATATAGATTAAAGAGACAGGGGCCCAGCACTGAACCCTGGGGAACCCCGCTGGTCACCTCTGACCGTTCAGAAAACTCTCCTCTGATGCACACTCATTGATTTCTATTTTCCAACCATTTATGGACCCAGTTAATTATAGTCGGATGGATAGTTAAATTACCCATTTACTGTGTAAGTTCGGGATGGGGAAGTTTGTCAAAAGCCTTAGAGAAGTCAAGAAATAATACATCCACAGGAGTTCCTAAATCCAGTCTTTCTATCACCCTGCTATAAAATGCCAACATATTAGTCTGGCATGACCTTCCCTTTACAAACCCATGTTGAGAGTGGTCTGTAGGGTGTTTTGAGTTTAGATGTTGAATGATCTCGTCCTTTAATATTCCTTCCAGTATTTTAGAGGGGATAGAAGTGAGGCTAATGGGTCGGTAGTTTGCTGGGTCAGACTTGTTCCCTTTTTTGAAGAATGGGATGACTGTTGCAGATTTCCAACAGTCACTACTTCCCCTGTGTCCAAGGATTGCTGAAAAATGTGGTTTAGGGGAGGGGCTATTATGCTTGCCAATTCTTGGAGTATTCTTGGGTGTAGTCCATCGGATCCCGGGGATTTGTTAGGGTCTAATTTGGCTAGCCTTGTTTCAACATCAGCGATTTTTAGTACAGTACTATTCTATCTGCTGGAGGATTTCCTTGTATTGGTATCATATGAGTGTCCTTTTTTTTATTGTATACTGTCGAGAAATATTAATTTGCTAAGTCTGCCATTTCTTTATTGTCCGAGGTCAGAACCCCGTTAGTTTTTTTGAGAGGTCCTATACTGTTTGAGTTTCCTTTTACAGTGCTGATGTAGGCATAGAAGGCTTTATAGTTCCCATTTACTCTGTTAGCTAATTTTATTTCGTGGGTTGCTTTTGCCCTTTTAATTTTCTTTTTTATTTTGTTGGATAATTTTATGTATTGGATCCAAATTCTGTTTGTTTTGGTTGTTTTCCATTTCTTTAATAGTCTGTGCTTCCTATGTATTAGTTTCTTGATTTTCGGTGTCCACCACTGCTTATTGTTATTCTTTGGTGGGTACTTTTGTTTGATGGGAATATTGTCAATTATTTGTTGTTTGATCTTAGTGGAAAATATTTCCCATACGTCACTGAATGGTTTGTTGCTGAAATCATTTTGCCACTGCCAAGTTGTGAGTTTTGTTTTTATCTTAGCAAAGTTAGCTTCGACGAAGTCAGGGGTGACAGTAGTCCCCTTGTGTTCATAAAGTGATTTGGCTAACTTGAACTCTACTTTAAGGTGGTCATTAGTTCCCAATGGTGCAGTTGTCTTGCATTCACTTAGTGTATCTCCCATATTTGTTAGGACCAAGTCCAATATATTTGTCCCCTTGTTTGGTCTTTGACCCTCTGTGTTAATCCTATTTGGTCACATGCATTCAAAAACTCTCTCTCTAAGTGTGTTGCTATAGTTGATGCATCCCATTTTATACCAGGTAGATTTAAATCTCCTAGGATTAGTATTCTGTCAGCTGGAATTAATAATAAGAGTTTATTTATTAGGGTCTTGTTAGCTTGTGGGGTTGATGCCGGGGGTCTGTAATGATGCCTAATATTATTATTTTTTTTTGTTGGTGTTATTTTTATCCATAGTTGGTCAGGCATGTCAGTATCCATCAATATTTCTTCAGATTTTATGCTATTGTATATGTATAGGGCCACCCTTCCCCCTTCCTGAATATTCTAGACTGCTTATAAAGGGTGTACCCTGCTATATCCTGGTCCCAGTCATCATTTGCGTCCCACCATGTTTCTGTAACTGCTCCTATGTGCATGTTTTTGGTAGACATAATGTTCTTAAATTCGTCCATTATGTTGTTTAGGCTCCTGGCATTTAAGAGCATGCAATTCCAGGTCTCAGATTTTCTTAGTTCCTGAGTGTTACTCCCTGGTTTAATGTTTTGTTCTGCACGACCCCCAAGCCCCTTTTGTTTAGTTTAAATAAAGCCTGGTTGCTTCCTTAAATATCTTGGCTAAGTATCTTGTGCCTGCCCTTTCCAGATGGAGTCCATCTTGTTTGAACAGATATGGGTCCCTAAATGAGGTGGAGAAGTTATGGACAGTTATTAAGTGAGTTGTGCTGAAACCCACTGAAATTTGTGTCAAGAAGGTTAGGAAGAACAGAAGAAGGAGGAGACCTCTATTGCTCACAAGGGAGGTGGCAGGGGTGGTCAGGGAGAGGAAAAGGATATTCAGGAAGTATAAGATGACACAAAGGGAGGAGGATATTGAGACGCATAGAGAGAAGAGGAGGGAGGCAGGGCAGAAGATAAGGAGGGTTAAAGAGGTCACTGAGGAGAGAATAGCAAAGCAGGTCAAGAGAGGAGATAAAACCTTTTTTTAGGTATGTAGGGGAAAGAAGGAAGGTGAGGCAGGGAATAGTGAGACTAAGGGAGGAGGGAGGAATAAAACTGGAAGGGGACTGAAAAAGCAGAGGTACTAAATAGCTACTTTTGTTCGGTCTTCACAAAAGAGGGTGAGGGTAGAGGACCAGAGCTGTAGGGGAAGGAAGGGAATGCAGGGGAATTGATTCTAGAATGTTCACAATTGATAGAATAAGGGAGGAACTGGGCAGGTTAAAGGTGGATAAGGCAATGGGGCCAGACGGCTTGCACCCAAGGGCACTCCGTGAGCTGAGGGAGGAGCTGGCAGTACCTTTGACAAGACTGTTTAACTTGTCCATGGATACAGGGTGGGTGCCTGAGGACTGGAAGAGGACACAGGTGATTCCACTACACAAGGGGGAAGCAAGGAGGCAGCAGAAAATTACCACCCTGTCAGTCTCACCTCGGTGGTGGGAAAGGTAATGGAGACGCTAATAAAAGAAAGGATGGTAGACTACCTGATGGACAACAGTATGCAGGATGAAAGGCAGCATGGCTTCACAAGTGGGAAGTCATGCCAGACAAACCTGATAGAGTTTTTTGATTGAGTGATGCAGGTAGTGGACCAGGGAGGGGCAGTGGATGTGGCCTATCTGGACTTCAGTAAGGCCTTCGACACCGTCCCACACAGAAGGCTAGTAAATAAGCTGGAGAGCTTAGGGGTATGCCAGAAGGTAACTAGGTGGGTGGAAAACTGGTTGACAGGAAGGAGCCAAACAGTGGTGGTAAATAGGGTACATTTCAGGGTAAAGGGGTGACAATTGGGGTGCCTCAAGGGTCAGTACTGGGACCCCTACTTTCTAACATTTACATCAGTGATCTAGCAGAAGGACTAGAGGGTAGGGTGTGTCTATTCACAGACGATACAAAAATCTGCAGTAGGGTGGACACCCAAGGGGGAGTGGAGGCCATGAGTCAAGACCTGGAGAAAGTGGAGAGGTGGTCAGAAACCTGGCAACTAAAATTCAATGCAAAAAAAGTGCACGGTGATGCACCAGGGGTGGAAAAATGTTCAAGCAGCTTACACCCTTGGGGGGGGGGGAGGAAATCAACAAAACAGAGCAGGAGAGGGATCTGGGTATTGTTATATCCAGCAGTCTTAAAGTGGGGAACCAGTGCAGCAAGGTGGTGGAAAAGGTAAATGGTATGTTGGCCTGCATGAGAGGAGCATATCTAGCAAAAGGAGAGAGGTGCTAATGCCACTGTACAAAACCATGGTGAGACCGCACTTGGAGTACGGGGTACAGTTTTGGAGATCGCACCTACGTTGGGACATTGAAAGGATAGAGAGAGCTCAGAGAAGAGCAACCAAGATGGTGAATAGGATGCAGGGAAAACCATATGAACAGAGGTGGAGGGAGCTGAATCTATACCCACTAGAGACTAGAAGGGAGAGAAGGGACATGATTGAAACATTTAAGGAGGGAAATACAGAGGCAATGTGAGGGGGAAGTTCTTCACGGAGAGGGTGGTGGGAACCTGGAACAGGTTACCAGAGAAGGTAGTGGAATCTGAAATGGTGGGGGGATTCAAGAGGGCATGGGGCAGACATATGGGGTTGGGAGGAGGGGAGAAAGTTAAGAGCCAGTAAAGGAGATGGGGGGAAGGGGTGGATATAAGGGCAGACTAGATGGGCCGGTGTAGTCCTTTTCTGCCATCAAATTTCTGTGATTCTGTGATTATCTGCATAGAGGGCAATGTGATGTCCACCTCTTTCTCCAGCAGAACAGCCCACTATCTGGGGATCTTGTCATATCACCTGGGCAAATGGCTCAATATAAACAGCAAACAGAAGAGCAGAGAGAGGGCATCCTTGGTGGTTGCCCTTTCCCAAGGAAAAAAATTCTGAAAGATGGCCATTTGCCCATACCTGTGCCCGCGGGCTAGAGTAGAATGAAAATAGTAAATCCACAAAAGGGAAGGGGGAATTGAACTTAATCAGTGTGGCGTGGAGAAAGGTCCAAGAAACTCTGTTGAATGCTTTGTCAGCATCAAGGTTGAGGGTAAGTAGGGGGAGTGCAGTGCGGGAAGCATAATGCAGAAAAGGCAATGTTCGCCTGCTGCTATGCATAACTTGTTGGGTGGGTACAAACCCAGTTTGGTCCATGTGAATGATGGAAGGGAGAACTGCATTAAGTCTCCAGGCCAACATTGACAGTATCGGTACAGTACCCCAGGCTCAGAAAGATTGAGTTCATCAGGAAGGTCAGGTGCTCTGTTCACAGGACAGTAGAGTGTGGGCAGTTGGACATTTGTGTGCTACATTTTTACCACTTTTTTAAAGGGACACAGTCAGCTTTTTTTGTGACTTACAGATTTTTTTACGTGCTATGGTAACTTTGACCCCCTTTTGTAAATTTAATGCTCACAAAATTCAAATATATCTAGATAGTCCATGAAATGTTACAATGACACATTAGTTTATTCAAAAAATACTTAGTGCTTGGTTTGACCTTCAGTCCTGCTGCCATTGCTTCCGTGCATCCTCACTGAGTACACTCGTTCATGAACGAGTAAGCAAAAAATATCATTTTAGCAGTGAAACACCCTTCCAGTTTCTGTATGGCTTACTGAAGTCAGGGAAAGTGAATCTGGTTTTAAAACGAGCGCTCTAGCTAACTTTACTTTATGCCTGAAAATTCACGCCATGACTCTGGGCATGTGCAGTAGCACTACTATGCATGCCCAGAGTCATGGCTTGAATTTTCAGGCATAAAGTAAAGTTAGCTAGAGTGCTCGTTTTAAAACCAGATTCACTTTCCCGTCTTCAGTTAGCCATATAGAAACTAGAAGGGTGTTTCACTGCTAAAGTGACATTTTTTGCTTACTCGTTCATAAACAAGTGTACCCAGCGAGGGTGCACGGGAGCATCGGCGGCAGGACTGTAGGTCAGACCAAGCACCAAGTATTTTTGGATACACTAATGGATCACTGTAATATTTCATGGAATATCTAGACATACTTGAATTTTGTGAGCATTGAAGTTACAAAAGGGGGTCAAGGATACCATAACATGTAAAAACTCTGTAAGTCACAAAAAAGTAGACAGTGTTCCTTTAAAATTATAGGGGTGCAGTAGCACCCATATAGTTGGGGTTGAGTAGGGCATTTAATGTTAAACTCCTAACTTTGCTTCTTAGTAGTTTTGGCATGCATTTTTTAGGAGGCAAGGTCTAAATATCTGAAATGTTTCATGACAGCAGCTTGCGCAGTTTCTGAGATCTGCATATGTAATTTTCCTGAAAACATCTAGTTTTTTTTACTATACTTAACATGGGATTTGGGTTTGCTCTCATGTACAGCCTATGCAGAATGGAATTTTTTCCAAAACGTTCAAGGTAGACGCATGCTGTCCAAAGGTAGGGCCTTTGGAAGGTTTTGTGAAAAAATATTGAATGGTTTCGGAGTTATAAAGATTTTAAAAAAAATGTTCTGTTCTGAGCATGCTCAGTAGAGTTTTTGGGATAACATTCTGAAGCGACACCAAAAATTCTGTTTCCCAAGACCATGTTTAGTTTCTCACCACTTGCTTCTCACAGCAGCAAAAAGGTTTTTTGTGCTGTGAGAACTGCCATCTTATTTTTTCCCCTTCAAAATCAAAAATATGGACAGGCCCAGTGGGGCTGAGGGTTGAGGCTTTGGATACCACACCTTGATTCATGCCGGCCACCTATGTTCAGGAGCAAGCACAGATCGCAGGGGGTCAGCCGGGGAAGGGAGGGAGCTGGATTGAGCATCCAAGGGACTGCTCTCCCAGGTGGGTGGGTTGCCGCTCCCTGTCAAACTGCCCCCAGGTAGAGGTCTGAAGGGTAGCACGGGACAGGGGAGAACACAAAGGGAGGGCATTGCGGGCAGCAGCATGCACATGCCTCCACACGCACGCATGCATACCTGCAGCGAGAGAGGGAGACAAAGTGGAAAAACTGGAGCTGGCAGGCTCCATGTTGGTCTGGACATGCCCCATACCAGCCTCCCTGCCTTCTGGATTGTGCTCTGGTGAGGGGGAGGAGGCTGGTATTCCTCTCTCTGGCCCCGCCACAGGGGGTAATCCATGGAGGGAAACCAGGGGTATGGCTGAATCAGGGGGTCCGGGCTCAGTGGACGAGCTCTCAGAGAAGGGTCTGAGTCATCTGCCAGCTCCACGGAGGTTGAGATAATGTGTAAATTAACAAAAAATAATAATAAAAAATATGGAAAATACATAAAATGGTGTCATTTAAAAAAACACCTGAACCTAGCTAAACAGGACCTGTTTAGATAGATTCTGATGGAAACATAGAAACATAGACTTTGACAGCAGATAAGGACCGCTTGGCCCACCTAGTCTGCCCCTTTCCCTACCTATTGGATAAACTGCAGATTCTAGTTAACCAACAGTCTACTTCCTCCTACCTCCCATTATAATTACCTTATGTCTGTCCCATGCATTCTTGAATTTCCCCACTGTTTTTGACCCCACGATCTCCTCTGGAAGGTGGTTCCATGCGTCCACCACCCTCTCAGTGAAAAAATATTTCCTCACACTGCCCCTGAGCCTTCCTCCTATATCTTCAGATTGTGCCCCCTTGTTCTTGCACATCTCTTTTTCTGAAAGATGCTCCCTTCATGGACTTTGTTGATTCCCTTGAGGTACTTGAACGTTTCTATCATGTCCCCCTTCTAGAAACATAGAAACATAGATGTTGACAGCAGATAAGGACCGCAAGGCCCATCCAGTCTGCCCTTTTCTTTTTCTACCTTATGAGTGAGCCATCAGCCTTTTCTCTGTCAATGGCCTATCTATTCATACTCATCTGTATTGCTTCCTTATGCCTATCCCATGCCAGTCTGAAGCCCTGCACTGTATTCATATCCACCACTTCCTGAGGTAGGCCATTCCATGCATCCACCACCCTTTCTGTGAAAAAGAACTTCCTCACATTACCCCTTAATCGGCCTCCCTCTAATCTCATGCTGTGTCCTCTTGTCCTGCTGTTTTTCTTATATTGAAACATGTTAGACTCTTTTCACCTTGTTAATGCCCTTAAGGTGTTTGAATGTTTTCGATCATATCCCTTCTCCTTTTCTCTAGGGTATACATATTGATCTCCGTTAATCTGTCCTCATATGTTTTCTGATGCAGTCCCTGCACCATTTTGGTTGCCCTTCTCTGAACTGCCTCTGTTTGATTAATGTCTTTGTGAAGGTGTGGCCTCCAGTACTTCACACAGTACTCCAGATGGGGCTTAACCAGTGTCTTGTAAAGAGGGATTATTACCTCCCTCTTCTGACTTGTGATACCCCTACTAATACACCCCCTCAACATCCCCCTAGCCTTACCTACTGTTTTAGTGGTCTGCTTGGATGATTTCAGGTCATCGGTGATGATGATGCTCAAGTCTTTTTCTTCCCCTGTGACTGCCAGCAACTCCCCTCCCAGCTTATAGGTAGCTTCAGGGTTTCTCTTCAATATGTTCATGATCTTGCACTTCTTTGCATTAAACCCAAGTTGCCACTGTTTTGACCATTTTGCTAGTTTATCCAGATCTCTTCTCATTCTGCCCACCCCATCTGGATCATCTACTCTGTTGCAGATCTTGGTGTCATCTGCAAACAGACAAACCTTACCCTCCAGTCCATTTGCAATGTCACTGATGAAGATATTGAAAAGGACTGGCCCCAGGACTGATCCCTAAGGTACCCCACTTGTGACTTGCACCTCTTCTGACTGTATACTGTTTACCACCAATCTCTGTTTCCTGCCCTTCAACCAGTTTGCCACCCAGTTGACCAACTTCTGACCCATTCCTAGCCTACCCAGCTTATTAATCAATCTTCTGTGTGGAACAGTATCAAAAGCTTTACTGAAGTCAAGGTAGGCAACATCAACTGCTCCCCCTTGGTCCACCACTCTGGTTACCCAGTCAAAGAAATCTATAAGATTAATTTGACAGGACCTGTTGTCTTAGATCCTGTGCTCCTATGGATTCCAGGTGTTGCACTATCCTTTCCTTAAGGAGTGCCTCCATAATCTTGCCCACTACTGAGGTAAGACTGACTGGTCTGTAGTTCCCTGTCTCCTCCCTGCTGCCACTCTTGTGAAGCGGGATCACACAAGCCCTTCTCCAGTCTTCTGGGACCTCTCCTGTGCTCAGAGACTCACAGTTCTGATAATGGCTCTGCTAGTTCTACCGTTAGCTCCTTTAGTACCCTGGGATGTATGCCATCAGGTCCCATTGCCTTGTCCACCCTTAGCTTATCGTAGGACCCTTTCTTTTGTGAAAGGACTAGTGCACACCTCCCTCCCCCCTGTGTCCATGGTGCTGAGCCATGGGCCCTGCCCTTCCTCCTCGTCAGTAAATACTGAGCAGAAGTATCTATTTAGGATAGATGCTTTTACAAGGTACTCCAACTCACATGCCCGCTTATCGCCTTTGATCTTAGCAATACCCCCACTACACTGTCTCCTTTCACTAATGTATCTATAGAAAGTCTTGTCACCTTCTTTTACTGTTTGTGCTAGTGTTTCCTCAGAAGTTTGGTATGCTTCCCTTTCTTCATCCTGCTGCGTTCCCTTATATTTCCTGAAGGCCAGCCTTTTGGTTCTGACCTTTTCTGCTACTGTTTTTGAGAACCAAAGTGGTTTCCTTCTTCTTTTGCACTTCCTTTTCTCTCTAACACAATGGGATGTTGCTTCAAATATTGCATCCTTAATGCTTGCCCACTTGGCCTGTATCCCTCACCTGTATTTCTTTTTGCCAGGGCTAGCTTAACTCTGTTGGTCATCTTATCAACATCAGCTCCTCTGAAGTCCCATATTTTTGCCTTGGATTTGGGATGATTTAGTTCTAGTTGCCAAATTGAACCATACCATGTGATGGTCACTGGCCCCCAGGTGACCTTCTACCTGGAGATCTGTGATCCTTCCCTGTTAGTCAGTACTAGATCTAGGATAGCCTTGTCTCTTGTGGGTTGTTGTACCAGTTGTTTGAGGGCCTCCCTGCAGGAATCCACCATGTGTCTAGTTCTGGCAGATGTCCTGCTGGTATTGACTAATCTGTATCCTGGCATGTTGAGTCTCCATTATCAGAACCTCCCTTTAGCTGTCATGTTTTGTATATCTTCTAACAGTAATGTGTCTATGTCCTCCCCTGGTCTGGAGGCCTGTAGACAACCCCAGTTCATATGGCTGTCCCATTTCCTGTTTCCAGGGTGACCCACAGTTCTTCTGGCTCCTTATGTGTATTCTGAATTTCTGTAGCTTTGATATTTTCATTGACATAAAGGGCCACTCACCCCCCCCCCCTTTTGCACCTCGGTCTCTTCTGAACAGTACATAGCCAGGTACTGAAGTCTCCCAAGTGTGGTTACTGGTAAACCATGTCTCGTTAATTGCTACTACATCTAGTTTAGCCTCTTTCATTATTGTCTATAGGTCTGGGATCTTGTTCCCCAGACTGCGAGCATTTGTGTACAAGATTTTCCGTTGGCCAGATTTCAGTGTGTTAGTTGCTGGGAGAGGTCTGGCATTTCCCCTATGCGTTGTATGGGGAGCTGGACTTTTTTCCTTACCTAGTGATGCAAATGAACTACAAACATGATGAACTCCTGTTTGACCACTATCTGAGGGGGGAAGGGTGTTCTTCCCATTCGACATATGGGGTGCTGCACCCCTCTCTCCATTTACTAGTCTAAATATTCTGCAAAGACGTCAAACTTCTGCCCCAATACACTGACTCCCTCCTTAGTCAGATGCAGTCCATCAGATTTAAAGAACTTTTGCTCCCAAAACTGTTGCCAGTTCCCTACAAATTTGTGTCCTTTTTCCTGGCACCAGCCCTTGAGCTACATGTTTAGCTCCCCTTTCTCCCCTTCTCTGACTTTCCATCCATCTGCTCCCCTCTCCCAGACTAGCAGGATCTCAGACAAGGAGATGCCGGACAAAATGGATGATAGTTTGTCACCCAGCCTGGTCAGGTGCTCTTTTGTCTCCACAATTGACCGGCTGGCAAGATTGTTAGTCCCTATGTATACCCGGACATCAATGTTTTGTCCTGCTTCCTGAACAGTTTTAGTAATGTGGTCAGTGTCTCTCCACGCTGATGTACCTGGGAGACATCTGGCCATTACCCCTGGCTGGAGATAGGCATCAACTCCCCGAATCATGGATTCTCCTATGATCAGAAGTTTTTTGAATTTCCTTTTTGCTTTTTTTGTTTTGGTTCCTGTTTTGGGTGAGTTTTGTTGTGCTAGCTCCTGTGCTGCAGTGTCCTGCTCTGCAGTGTCCTCTGCCCCTTTGTTTAATTTTGGAGATAGAGGCAGATACCTGTTTGTAGTTTTTATATGGTTTGTGGAGGTAATATGTTGGAGAGCACCGAGTGATGGGGCACCCAATTTGCCCCTCCTAACGCCCTGCCAACCTCCCAGACCAACTACCCTCTGCAGTCGAGGTGCTTTTGTTGGATGTTGGGGAAATGGTGGACAGTTCTTATAATATATTTCCTCTTGAATATGTAATTTGAGGCACGCAATCTCTGCCCATGCTGCCTGGAGCTGAGCCCTTAGATCTCCAATGGCCCAGCATGTAGGACAGTGTCCTAAATCCTGTAAAATTGCCCTTCCAAAAAGTATTCTGCAGTACCTGCAGCTAATGATATCAACTCCAGATAAGTTGCTTTGTTTATAACCTGGTCAGAGTAAGTAGAAGGAAGAAAATGAAAGCAAAAGTTTGACTTTGTGTTTTATTTGTTTGTTTTTGTATAACTTGTTATAACAAGTTAAATTACTAGAGCCCCTGTAAATGAGGTCACTGTGTGGATACCCTTCTGATCCTCCCCTTCCTGCTTTGCCACAGGAAATGTCACGACTGTGCTACCCCATAAAAGGAGTGTAGTGTGGGGTGGTTGAGGATCGGGGTGGGGGGCTGGGCCCTTCCCCTGCTGAAAAAGAAGAACTACGGACAAAAGAAACAAGGAGGTAAGGGCAGAAATAATCAGCCAGCAACAAATACAGTAGTCCTGAAAGCTTATCATAATAATAGATAAAACTGCAAAACCTGTAAAGCACCACCTGTAGCAATTTCACAGAAGATATACCCTGTAAGAAACACTTTGCTACAGAGAAAAATAAAGCAGTAACAGAAGATATACCTTGCAGAAGATAATTTGAATCAGAAAATTACAGCAGTGATCTGTTAGCACACACCTGTAGGCACACCCTGTAATAATGCAGCAGAAGGTATACCCAGCAACAACAATTTGAATCAGAGAAAAATAAAGCAATAAAATGTTAGCAACAAACAGTAACAATCCCTGTAAATACAAAATAAAAATAATCACACACAGTAAATCTGCCTAGTCAAAAGAAGCCTTAATCCTTTCCCTTGCTCTGGTAAGGTTCTTTGCTCTGTCGTTTTAAGCAACCTAGAAGAAAAGAGCTCAGGTGAAGCTAGATGCCTTGGCCAGTAAACCTAGTCTTCTCCCTCCTTTCCTCAAAGTTATACATGTTGAGCTCTTTTAGTCTTTCTTCGTATGGCTTCTGTTGCAGACCTTGCACCATTTTAGTTGCCCTCCTCTGGACCACCTCCATCCTGTCTATGTCCTTGCAGAGATGGGGTCTCCAGAACAGTATGCAGCACTATAGAAGGGGGTTGAACCAACTGTCTCTACAGAGGGATAACAACTTCCTGTTTTCTACTGGTGAAGCCTCTCCCTGTGCACCCCTGTATCTCCCCAGCCCTTTGTACCGCCATCTCACGTTGCTTGCCTACCTTACAGTCATTTGATATGACTACCCCCAGTTCCCTTTCCATTTTTGTTGTCGTTAGTAGCTCCCCCCCTCCACATTGTGTACTCTTCTCCTGGGTTTTTGTTTCCCAGGTGCATTACTTTGCACTTCTTTGCATTGAATCTAAGCTGTCATACTTTTGACCATTCCTCCAACCTTGCCAAGTCCCTTCTCATCTTTTCCACCCCCCTTGTGTATCAACCCTGTTGAAGATCTTTGTGTCATCTGCAAAGAGGCATACCTTTCTTTCCAGCCCCTCTGCAATGTCTCCTATAAAGACATTAAAGCAGACTGATTCCAGTACTGAACCCTGCGGTACCCCAGTAGTACCACCCTTTCTTCAGAGTGCACTCTTTTTACTATCACCCTCTGCATCCTGTTGTCCAGTCAGTTTGTTACCCAGGCTACCACCCTGGGACCCACTCCCAGGCTGGCTAACTTGTTTATTAATCTTTTGTGTGGGACTATGTCAAATGTCTTGCTAAAGTCTAGATAGGCCATATCAACATCCCCTCCCTGGTCTACTACTTTGGTTACCCAGTCAAAGAAATCTATTAAATTTGACATGACATTCCCACTGTAAATCCATGCTGCCATGGATCCTGTGCCCCTCTGGCCTCTAGGTACTCAACAATCCTTTCTTTCAGAAGTGATTCCATCATTTTCCCTACCACTGAGGTCAAACTAACAAGTCTGAAATTTCTTGCCTCTGCCTTGCACCCACTTTTGTGAAGAGGAATCACATCCGCCCTCCTCCAGTCCTCAGGTACCACACCATCCTCCCATGATTTGTTAAAAAGGGTAGTCAGTAGTGTCACTAGGTCTCCCCTTAGTTTGTTTAAAATTCTGGGATGAATCCAGACAGGCACCATTGCTTTGTCCACCTTCAGTTTTAGGAGTTCTTTCAGGACCTTTTCTTCTGTGAATAGACTGTTGTCAACCCCCCTGCCCAGAATGCTTCCACTGTCTGGTTTAGATACCTCTCCCTCTTCTTCTTTTGTGAATACTGAGCAAAAGTATTTGTTCAGTATCACTGCCTTTTCATGGTCATCCTCTTCCCACCTCCCCTTCCCTTTATTAAGCCTCACTATCCCTTCCTTGGTCTTCCTTTGCTCCCTGATGTACCTATAAAAGGTTTTATTCCCCTTCTTAACTAAGTTGGCTATCTTTTCTTCGGTTTGGTCCTTTGCTATTCTGACTGCCTTCCCCACTTCCTTCTGCTTTAACTGATACAGTTCTCTGTCCTGCTCCTTCTGTGATTCCTTGTACTTCCTGAATGCTGTCTTTTTCTCTCTAACCTTCGTTGCCACATCTTTTGAGAACCATAGTGGTTTTTTACTTTGTTTTGTTTTCTTTATTCGCTTCAGACAAAGGCTTGTTGCCTCTATGATGGCAGTTTTGATGTTTCCCATTGTTCTTCCACCCCTCCTTCCTGATCATTTGCTAGTGCATTCCTTAGGCAGTCCCCTATTTTGCCAAAGTCAGTCTTTCTAAAGTTCGGTACCCTCACTTTTGTATGGCTTGACTCCACAGTTGTGTTTATTGTGAACCACACTGTGTGTTGGTCACTTGTTCCCAGATGGCTACCCACTTCTAAATCTGTGATCTCTCTCTGTTCCCATTTGAGAGTACCAGGTCCAAGATTCCTCCCTCCCGAATGGGTTCCAACACTAGCTATCTGAGGCATGGACCCTGTAGGGCATCAAGAATGACCCTACTCTTGGATGTGGCTGCAGTAAATGTGCTCCAGTTAACATCTGGCATATTCAGGTCCCCCATCAACAATATCTCCCCTTTTTGTGCCATTCTGAGGATGCCTTCTATCATTTCCTTGTCCATTTCCTCCCCCTAAGATGGGGGTCTGTATACAACCCCTGTTCAGATTGTGGTGCCACTACCTGTCTCCAGGGTGACCCACAGTGCCTCCTCGCCTCCCTCTTTATCCTTTAGTTCCATTGCTTTGATCCTTTCCCTTACTTAGAGAGCTACTCCTCCTCCTCTTTAACCTCCTTGTCCCTACTGTAGATTGTGTAACCTGGTATATTGGCATCCCAGCTATGGTTCTCCATGTACCATGTTTCCATGACTGCCACAATATCCAGGTGTCCCTCTTCCATCAGAGCCACTAGCTCAGGAAGCTTGTTACCCAGACTATGGTCATTGGTACTCATTGCTCTCCATTTTATGATGGTCTTACCCTTTTTTGCCACATCCCTGCCCTTACTGCCTTTGCCTTTTTCTCCATTTACTCCTGCCCTGCTCCCTATCGGCCTCTGTACCTTGGTGTTTACCTCACTAACTACCTTCTTTTGTGGGGGGAGGCTTGAAATTTCCTGCTTCATATCAGCATTTCCCCCTTGGTAGTTTAAAAGCTTGCCAATGAAGCATTTAAATCTATCACCTAGAAGTCTGGCTCCTCTCCTGGACAGATGCAGTCCATCGCACCAGTATAGACCCACATCCCTCCAGGTGGAACCCCAGTCCCCAAGGAAGCCAAAACCCTGTGCTCTGCATCAGTCTTTCAACCATTCATTGAACTGCATGGTGTGGAGTACGCTAGTTTTACCCATGCCATAGACAGGCAGCACCTCTGAGAAGATTACTGTGCATGCTACCTGTCTAAGGCCCCTCCCCAACTCCACAAACTCCTCCTGCACTGTCCTGATCCCATGCCCAGCTAGGTCATTTGTCCCAAGGTGGACAATGATGTCTAACTCCCTCTCCCATAATGCTGCTCCCGCAATCCTGAGGATTCACTTCCTGTCCCTCCAAGCCATGGCATCAGGCAGGCAACTTATCTCCCTTTTCCCTCCCTCCCCAGTTCTACCCCCTAACAACTGAGTCCCCCACCAGGAGCTGTTTACTTCCCCCATGGTGTCCCTTGCCATCCTCCTGTGGGTCTTCCTTGTAGGGGTTCCCAGCATCCTCCTTGGTCTCCACTGCAGGTTCCTCCATAAAGGAAACATGATCCACCAGAATGGCATATGAGTTGTGGTGAGGTACAACTAGAGGGATGTGCCTCTGTTCCACCACCCTCACCTGCCCTCCCTGATGTTTGTTTTTTAAAATAATGCCCACAAATACCTTTTCTGGGCACCCCAAATCCAGGGTGCCCAGCTTAGTGAGTGGAGCCATTCACCTACATTCTCTGCATGAGAACAGCAGGACTTTATTAAGTTCTGAAGCTGCAGCTGGAATCCTGCTGCTGGCTGCAGTGAGAGCAGTGAGCCACTGAACCCCTGTTCTGTCTGCCTGTCTGTGTCTCTTTCTTTCTCAGTCTGTCTGTCTGCCTATCTATCTACTTATGTACCAATCTATCTATCCAGCTAACTAGCTATTTCTTTATTTATTAAGTGGAACAGGGTGCCCACCCCAAGTACCGCTTCTTTCTCCCCCACCCCTCCAGGTCACCCACCTACATTTCCCAATGTTGTTATGTATTTTTTATCATATGTAAGCAAACCAAGGTGCTGACCACTGGTACCGCTTTTCGTGACCACCTCTCCTCTATCTGATCATACTACCTTAACTGTGGCACTGGGGTGCCCACCCCCAGTGCCATTGAACCGTAGCCCAACACTGGGGTGCCCAATCCCCAGTGTCAGAATGTCACTTACTATCCCCTGAAAAAAAGGAAACTACCCACTGTTTTTTTTATCACAAAAAAAACAGAAAATGGTCCCTTGTTGATCTGACCCAAAAAGCCCATGTTGAGAATTTGGTGCAAAAATACATAAAAGTATCCTAGATATCAACATAAGTTCAAAACACCATTGACTGCCATTATAGAGCACTTGCCTTTATTCTTCAGTTCGCGGTTTGGCTTTGAAGAGTGCAGATGTGTCCCGGTCCACATAAGATGACAGTGGATGACCACCACAAATAAGTATAGGGTAAGGGGGGGTGCAGGGAAGTGAGTGCTCAGTGGGAGGATGTGGATGGGGAGGTGCTGAGCGGCGATGATGAGGAACAGTTTTCTTTGTTTCAGGAAAACAAAAAAGTAAAGACGTCGTAGGACTGTGTCCTTCTTTTCAGGTAACTGAAAAAATATTATTTGGAGACACTGGGAGTGGCCTCCTTAGTGCCCCACAGTGCTGGGGAGGGAGAATAAAATAATAATATAATTTTTGGACACTGGGAGTGGGCTCTCCAGTGTCCAAAAGTAGTTGGGGGGTTGTGTGTAAATGCCGACATGGGGATTGGGCACTACAATGTTAGCAACTATGTCACAGGATGGCTTTCTTTTTTTTTAGGTTAACTCATTCACACCACAAGAGATCTTTGTGACTTCCACCACTTGTGCCCTGTATACTTGTAACACTGCATCCTGGGCCTTTCTAAGTAAAATCAAGCCATAATCAGCATGCCACAAACAAATGTGAATACCTCTTGAACCATAAGTGCTTCACACAAAGTACGAGTGGCAAAGTTGTTCAGTGCAATATTACCTTTCTGATGGTGCCATGCAATCAATTGTAATTTATCTGTTTTTATTTTATACTAGCTGAAATACCAAACTGTGTTTTTTTTTTCAGATGTTTTCAAAGTGCTTGGGTGAGGCTTCAGAGACAAATGTCAGCCATGCACACCATACCTTAAATAAATGCGAATAACTCCTAAAGTATACGTGGCAGACATGAAGTATCAGTGGCAAAATTATTCAGCACAAAATTACCTTTCTAACGGTGCTATGCAATCAATTGTAATCCATTTAGGTTTCATTTTACACTAGCTGAAATACCAAACAACTGGGTTTTTTTTTCAGATTTGTTCAAGGTGCTTAGGTGAGGCTTGAGAGACAAATGTCACCCATGCACACCATACCTTAAACAAATGCAAATAACTCCTGAAGTATACATGACAGACACAAAGTATCAGGGCAAAACTATTCAGCACATAATTACCTTTCTAATGGTGCTATGCAATCAATTCTAAGCAATTCGGTTTGTTTAATATTTAGGTAAAAACTGCTGACTTCCTCAGATGTTTACTGGCCTGAGTGAAAGTCTGCTGAGTACATCTACAGATGTTATTGGCCTGAGAGGCTATGCTTTCAGATGCCACCTACAGGCATATCTAGGTCTGAATGAGTAGATATATATATATATATTTATATTTAATTGCTTTGGGGCACTGGGAGTGGGCTCCCCAGTATCCCACAGTGCTGGGGGAGATATATAAACTAAAACAATTTGTGGACACTGGGAGTGGGCTCGCCAGTGTCCGACAGTAGTTGGGTGTGTGTGTAAATGCTTACATGGGGATTGGGCACCCCGATGTTAACAAGTACATTGTGGGACTGTTTTCTTTTTTTTTTAAGGTTAAAAAAATATATAATACTTATTTGGGGACACTGAGAGTGGGCTTTCCAGTGTTCACACATCAGAAGTACTTAATTAATTTATCCCGCTAAGTGGAGAAAGGACATGGCTGGCAGCATAATGTGTTTGACTTAGAATTCCACATCGCAGCTGCTCCTGTTACATGGAATTCTTTGTTGTGCTTGACATCTATTTTTTCCCCTTAGGAAATAATGGGAAATACAAAATTGAATAACTTTGGAACGGATTAATATTTTTCCACCAAACCTTCAAAAGGCACATCTCTGAGGCTAAGGCTTTCTACTCTGACAATTTCAGCCCAGAAGCTAAAGTAATTTCTGAGATACAGGTGGAGGAAAAAAAGTGCCGAAAAGCCCCAAACCATCTTTATTTTCAACATACTGTATCTCAGGAATGGCTAAAATGATTGAGACAAAATTTGCTGCACACAAACACCTACAGAAGGCAATTATGCATGCCAAATTTCATAGAAATCACATCAATCATTACAAAGTTATTAAGGTCCAAAAATTGCCCTTCAACATTAAAAACCTTCATCAACCCTAACATACTGGTGCTATTACACCAGTATAATATTTACCTTACTTACTCATGGAATGAGGTGAGCATTAGGGTTCACAACCCAAAATTACAGCCCCATGCCTGTTCCTGCATGCACAGTGGAAGTGTGGTCTTAGGCTTGGGAGCCCTAAGGTCGTATGTCCCTACTTTTGATGCTTCAACCCTAATGGTGCATTAGCAAAGTTTTTTGCAATGAATTTCCTTACTTTTTGGGAAAGTATAATCGTAGTCTTATTTGATTACGGGCCTGCACTCCCTTCATTCCATAGTGAGCGGTAGGAGCACAGGGCCCACTTCCATCCATGCCTCTTGTAATTGTCCCTCATTTTCATGTGCAAGCACAGGGATGTCTGGGCCCTGCACTCCTATCAGTCCATAGTGAGTGGTAGGGCCCTGTGCTCCCATTCATGCCTATTGTATTTGTTCCTCATTTCCATGTGGGAGCATAGGGCTCCAGGCCCTGTGCTCCCATACATGCCTATTATAATTATCCCTTATGTGAGTGTGGGAGCACAGGGCCCTCTGGGCCCTGCACTCCTATCAGTGCATTGTGTGTTGTGGTACCACTGTGCCCTGCAAAGCAGTACCACTGCCATTTTGATAATGCATGCCACAGTATAGGTAACATGTGCCCCCGTTCATTGCAATTCACCAACAGTTTGAAACAGGGCCTGGTAACATGCAAAACAACTTAGTACACCCAAAGGTATATTAAATTACCCATAGCACCGAAGCTGTATCTTGAAGCGTTGTCAAGATATAGCATCTGAAGAGTACCCCAATCTTCACAATGTTACCCTAAGGGAAATTCCAAAACTTCAAAATGTTACGAGGTCCCTATTTGATACATATGCTGAAAAGTGAGAGCTGTGCCTGGCGAACAGGTGAATGTGGAACTGTGTCTAAATTCACTGCCTATCTGCTGCTTGGTTTGTGCACCTGTTATTTTATTGAGTGACGGCCGTCAAACCTTGCTGCCTGACTATTGCCCTTGGTTGTTTGCCGAGTGATTGCTGCTGTAATAGAACTCCCTGGGACTAACCTACTGAATTATATTGTTAAACGCTCTGTGTAACAGGGGGTCCAGTGGTGGACCAGTCAAGGAGCAAGAAGCAAGAGGAGGGGTGACCAGCTCTTTTAAAAGTCTCATGCCACAGGGCATGAGCACCATGGCACAAGTGGTGTGAGTGGCACGAGCACCACTCGGTACCAAAAAGTTGTATTTGGCTCTGGAAGTTGAGTGTGGAATTGAAAGGTAAAACAGGGAAATAGTTTGTATAGAAGAGTAAGGATAAGGGAAGGAGGGCTGTCTGTAAAAAGTGTGGGGCTTATTTAGTCACATTGTGAAGGGAAATTTGCAAGTTAAACATGAACGGGACTAAAAGTTTACAACTAATGTTGCTACCTTTGGTAGTTTACCTACAGAAATCATGTACTCTGAAGGAAAGAATTGTTGAGTACCTAGAGGCCAGTGGGGCACAGGATGCAAGGCAGCATGGATTCAAGATGGGAAGGTCATGTCAGACGAATCTAATAGATTTCTTTGACTGGGTGACCAAAGTAGTAGACCAGGGAGGGGCTGTGGACATGGCCTACCTAGATTTTTGCAAGGCATTTGATACAGTCCCACACAAAAGATTAATACACAAGTTAGCCACCCTTGGAGTGGGCCCCAAGGTGGTAGCCTGGATAAAAAATTGGCTAGATAACAGGGCATAAAGGGTAGTAGTAAATGGAGTATACAGTGAAGAAAGGAGGGTTACTAGTGGGGTGCCACAGGGTTCAGTACTGGGACCGGTCCTTTTTAATGTCTTTATAAGTGACATTGCAGAGGATTGGAAGGAAAAGTATGTCTCTTTGCAGACAACACAAAGATCTGCAACAGGGTTGATACACAAGATGGAGTGGAAAGGATGAGAAGGGACTTGGCAAGGTTGGAGGAATGGTCAAATGTATGGCAGCTCAGATTCAATGCAAAGAAGTGTAAGGTAATGCACCTGGGAAACAAAAACCCAGGGCAAGAGTACACAATGGGGGGTGAGATACTGACAACAGCAAAAATGGAAAGGGACCTGGGGGTAATTATATCAGATGACCCAAAGGTGGGCAAGTGTGTGAGAAGGCAGTAAGGAAGTTGGGGTACTGGGATGCATAGGAAGAGGCATCACTAGTAGAAAACAGGAAGTTGTTATCCCACTGTACAGACAGTTGGTGAGACCCCATCTGAGTATCAGGTGCAGTTCTGAGACCCCATCTCTGCAAAGACATAGACAGAGTGGAGGCTGTCCAGAGGAGGGTAACCAAATGGTGGAGGGTCTGCACCAGAAGACATACTAAGAGAACTAAAGGAGCTTAATATGTATACCCTTGAGGAAAGAAGGAGAGAGGGACATGATAGAAATGTTCAAGTACCTCAAGGGAATCAACAAAGTCCAAGAGGGTGGCATCTTTCAGAAAAGACATGTGCAAGAACAAGGGGTACAATTTGAAGATAGAGGGGATGGCTCAGCGGTAATGTGAGGAAGTATTTTTTCATGGAGAGGGTTGTGGATGCATGGAACAGCCTCCCTGAGGAGGTCGTGGAGTCAAGAACAGTGGGGGAATTCAAGAATGCATGGGACAGACATAAGACAGTCCTAGTGGGGGGTAGGAGGAAGTAAGTTGTTGGTTAACTAGGATCTGCAGCTTATCTGTTAGGTAGGAAAATGGGCAGACTAGGTGGGCCAAGCGGTCCTTATCTGCCATCAAATTCTATGTTTCCATGTTTCTATGTTACTCAGAAAAACCCTGGTATCTTAGGGGTTTCAGCTGTCTCCTAAGATTAATGTACAAGTGGGAAAATTATCAGTTGGGGACCTCTGATAGGAGGGGCAGAAACCAGTTTACCCAAACCTGGAACCAGATTAATTACAAAGCTAAAACATCTTTCCCCCTTTCATTATATTTAAGAAAGCCATTCTCAAGATTAGTGATAATTTTGCTCCTGAGTGGGGATATAGAAATGAACCCTGGTCCTTGCTTTACAGACAAAATTAAAATTATTGTTGATAATGCAAGGAGTCTAAAAACAAAAATTGATACCAAGAAAATATGGGTAGCAGATAAAGCCCCTAATATTATAGCCTTAACAGAATCTTGGTTAACTCCCCAGGTCCATTCAAATGAAATTGAGATAGAGGGTTTTTTTCTTCATAGAATAGATAGAGAAGGAAAGAGAGGAGGAGGTGTTCTGCTATATACAAATTGGGAGTTGGGAAGTTCCAAAGTAATCTATTCAGGGACAATGAGCCAGATGGAGATTATTTTGGTTCATCTATTTAGTAAAAATCTGGTTGTTGGATCGGTTTATTCCCTTCCTAAGGTGAAAGTTGGTGAATTTAAGCATTTGTCACAACTTTTACAGAATTTTTTTTATTTATTAGCTTTTGGTAACTAGGTGAGTGCACTAGGCAAAACATCCTGCCTATTTTCAAGCATGACCCGGGAGAGTACAATATCACAACACAGTATGAGTACAGAATACAATCAGCAGTGGTACACAAATTGATACAAAGTGTGGGAGAACTGTCCAGTAAATACCATGACAGAGGACAGCCATAGAATAGCATACACTTGCTGGAAAACACCAACAGTGGTCAAGTTATCAAACATCACATCAAACAAAACAAGCAATATGGGCAGTCTGACAAGCCTAGCTGGGAAACAGGCAGGTAGGCACTGTAAATCAGACTTGCTTGGACTAGGAGTGGGAGAAACAGACAGTTGGAGTCAATTAGTTATAAGAGGAAAATCCTGAAGGATGAGCTGGTAGCAAACTGAATAGACAAAGTTGAGAGACATAGTCTAGGTGGAGAGACAAACAGAAGTTAAGTGCAAACACAGTTATCCAGAGAGAAACGGTGGAAAAAAAGGGCATGCTTAAATGAGAGATGAGATGAGGAGTTCCTGACATGGATGGGGAGGGAGTTCCAGAACCTAGGTGCAAAGTAGGAGAAGGCTTGGTCCCCCATTTTCATGGAGCAAGGCGGCACAAATAGCAATGGGGAGGCAGAGGATCTGAGGGTATGGGAGTGAGAGACAGGAGTGAGCATGTTGCCCAGATAGGATGGATGAGGAGATCTTGTTAAGGAATCAACAAAACACTCAAGGTTGTAAGAATGAAGGGCATTGGGAGACAGCCATTGTAAAGCAGAATAGAGAAGACAGTAATGGGTAAGGTGGGGAGCCGATAGGGCAAATCTACCGATATTATTGTAGGAAGTATCTCATTTGTGAAGAACTCCCATGTTGGCTTGAGAGAGCACAGGCAGGGCATATAGCAGTTGTGGTAGTAAGACGCCTCTCGCAACTGAGATCCTGACAGCCGTGGTGAGTGAGTGTCGCACCTTGTAGGCTGCTCCAATTTTGGCATTAATGGAGCGACATACCTCAGTGATATGTGCAGAGTAGTCTAGTACTGGGTCGAGCATTACCCCAAGATACTTGAAGGATGAGGTATCACAGCAGTGCACCAGAAAACTGGGGGACTCGGAGGTCACCTTCCTGGCAGACCCAAAGAGCGTGGCCTGAGTCATGGATACATTGAGGACTTGGTAATTGAATGAAAACCAGGATTGAAGGGTCTGAAAAGTGGGGAAGAGACATAAATTGATATCAACAACAGACTTAGAACCCAGGTACAACACCAGGTCATCCACGTACATGATAATATTGCAGTGAGGAGAGGGAGTAGGTATATCATTGATGAAGAGGGAAAGAAGTAAGGGACCTAGAATCGATCCCTGTGGAACACCACAGATGATCTGGATGGGGAGGAGAGAGACTTGCAGAAGGAGGCTGCCTGAGACCGATTTTCAAGGTAGCTGCCAAACCAAGAGAGGGTAGAATCAGAGGCACCATGCGAGTTCAGTTTAGCCAAAAGTAGAGGGTGATGAACCATGTCAAATGCTTTGGACAGATCAATGAAGACCACTTCAGTAAGTAAACTGTTGTTCATGTTATTCTTAACGTCACTGGTAAACTGAATGAGAGCAGTAGTTGTGCTGTGCCCAGTCCTGAAACTGAGTTGAACAGGGAACTGAAGGTCGAGGTTGAGAAGATGCACAGTGACCTGCCAATGTATGAGTTTCTCAAGCAGCTTGTTAGGAGTGGGCAGGAGGGAGATGGATCTGTAGTTAGACATGATCCTGGCATCCCCTTTCTTAAGGATAGGAATAGTTCTTGCAACATTCCAGACCAGAGGCACTGAGGCTGTGCTGATGGAGAGGTTGAAAAGTTTGGTTACAGGTACCGCAAGACAAGAGGAAAACTGCCTTAAGATACTAGGATAGATACCATTGGGACCAGCACTACTGGATGCAGGGATTGACTTTAGTAACTTACATACTTCTAGATAAGTAACCGATGACAATTCTAGGACTGGGACAGCAGCACCAGATGGAGATGGGGATACCGGGGGAGTAGCATTCGAAGGGGGGGGATGGGCAGTGTGGAAAATAGAGAGTTAAAGGCATTTGCTATGGTAAGGGGGTTATTGCAGTGAGTATCATCTATAAGCATATCATTAGGAGTCACAGGCTTATTGATCCCCAGTATTTCCTTGATTTGGGACCAGTACCTTTTAGGGTTTAAGGAAGAAGAACTGAGCAAGTTATGGTAGTATATACTCTTGGTGGAATGAATCTCCCTTTTACAGGAGTTGTGAAGAGACCTGTAGGCCTTGAAGTCAGCTTGAAGGGAAGATGACTTCCATACTGACCAGAGATTATCCCTCTGTTTCAGTAGGTGCAGTAGGGGATGCTTAAGCCATCTGGTGACCTTACCTTTTACTCTATGTGTGGAGACTGGGATGTGATGATTCTGAATGGAGAGAAGGGTACTGTTGAAGTATTCAGCTGCTATGTTTATGTCATTTGTCACATAAAGTGGAGACCAGTCAACCATGCTAAGATCATGCTGAAAAGCTGCAGGGTTGAGTTTAGAGATGTTAGAGAAAGATATGACCTTAAGCGGGAAGCGGGGGGGAGGTATCCCAGGTGCAGAAAACAGAGAAGTGATCACTTATAGAGTCAGGAAGAACACCCGCAGAAGGGAAGTTCTCCTTCCTGTTAGTCAAGATCCAATCCATTAGGGTGCTAGTGGATCCCTGATGGGAGATTCTGGTGGGGTCCTGGATAAGTTGAGAAAGGTTTGTCTTGCTCATAATGGTGGATAAGAGAGATATACTGGGCCCAGCCCAATCCTGATTAAAATCTCCTAAGCATATAACTTCATTTTTCCCCGATGCGGAGGGCACCAGTACATTAAATTCTTCTAGACCCATCCTAGCATTTCTAGGGGGGATGTAAATGCAGAAGACATGAATCTTTTTAACTCCACCAAGTAATAGAAGTGCATGAAGCACCTCACAATTAGCCAGGGGTGAATCCTGTATGACAGTTACGTTGAGGTGAGGCTTGCAGTACAGTGCCAGACCACCCCCTCTTTTGGAGTTAGGGCAATCAACCCAAAGTATATTATATCCTGGGATAGAGCAGAGGGAGTCAGCGATATTTGACTTTAGCCAGGTTTCAGACAGGGCAAGAAAGTCTGGATCATTAGAAGTAACCCAAACCTGTAGTTCAGAGATTAGCAGTAAGGCTCCAGATGCTAAGGTGGGCAAAGGTGAACTAGGTGCTTGGGGCTCATAATTGGAGGAGGGAGACCGGAAGATGGTATTAGAGTTAGTGGGTCCAGGGTTGGTCTCAACATCCCCTGCTAAGAGTAGGTATAGGCTAATAGTCCAGAAGGAGGCAATTTCAACAGCATGAGAGATGCACACTGATGAGATGGTGTACCTCCGCAGGATACCCCTAAGTACAACCCCAAGGTGTCTATTGGGTAGCTCCACCAGTGGCCCCGGTTGTGGGGTGGGTTCAAAGAGTAAGTTGGAGTAGAAAAAGTTGTCAGGAGAATAATAAAGGCAAGATGGGGGAAGGTCACATGGTCCTGTCAATAGTACTAGAGACAAAACATAACACCTACAATAGTCAGGATGAGATTAGTAGTCCTAGAGAACATTGTGAGACGGGTCTAAGACAGTGGTAGCTAAGGAGGAGTGGAAAGTCTGACAGAGCCACAAGTCCCCAACTGTAGCAAAAGTCCAGGTGAGCAGGGAGCAGAGACGGAAAGATAGTTAGGGCAGAAGTACAGGCACCATCTAGTGTGGCACTAGTATAAGGAGCCAATGACAAATGTGGTAGATAGAAAAAATCTTGCTACACCCATCCCTATATATGAAACACCAGTTAAGGGTGGGAAGGCATTGGGGGGCCGGTGGGGAGCAGTCGCCAAGCGACTGCAGGGAGCAACCTTTCAGCGCCCGAACAAAGCCGGCAGCCTGCACAAAAGCAGAGTGAAAAGCTGCAATCCCAGTTTCTGGCTCCGAATTAACACCCGACTTTGCTCCAACTAGCAAAAGCAGCTAGGTGCTTGCTGCTCCTTTCACTAAGCTAAATCAACAGCCTTACAACTGGTTTGAGTGGCCAGCAAAGACTTGTAGTAGCACTGGCAGGCAACGGAGTAAACAAGTGGCCGTCACACACTGAAGGTTGGATGGATTTAAAACTCGGGTAACAAGCAAGTCCCCAGTGCATTAAGAGTGGTCCACAGTCACAGTTTCAGCGAAAATGCACAGAAACATCTGGAGTTAAAAATGGCTAGTGCACTGAGCGAACTTAGTCCTGGAGCAGAAAAGGTGCCAAATTCAAATTCTTTAGACAAAGGGAGATGTGCATGGCATACCTGATCAGGGAGGCAGGGCAGATTGGAGCAGCTCTGCGGGAGGTCCTGTCTGTAGGACAAGCTGGAAGACAAAAAAGGAAGTGAATGGAAATAATTACCCTGCTGAGGGAGGACAAGCAAACTGAATAGAAAATAGGAGAGGTGGGGAGGAGCAAGGAGAGAGCACAAAGGAGGGAATTCAGTCCAGGAGCAGAGCTAGGGAGAGAAAAGGGGGAGAGAGAGAGAGACAGAGAGAGAGAGAGAGGAGCAGGAGGAACAGGGGCATACACCAAATAAGTAAGAAAGACAGAGAGGAGGGGTAAATAAAAGTTTAAACAGGGAAATCACCATCTAGCATCTTGCTACAACTTCTAACAGTAAAGCAAACAAAGTAATTAGGGCTAGCACCAGCAAAAACACTGCACATAAAAAAATCAGCACAGTTGCACATTAAGATATTGTAAAATACAATGGGTGAATCAACCCAAATATTGTCAGGAAAAAAAAAACAAGAGAAAGAAAAAGAAATGTTGTTAACAATTAATCTAGATCTATGAAAGCAGATTGTAATCTGCAACCTTTCAGCGCCCGAACAAAGCTGGCAGCCTGCACAAAAGCAGAGTGAAAAGCCGCAATTCCAGCTTCTGGCTCCGAATTAACACCCGACTTTGCTCCGACTAGCAAAAGCAGCTAGGAGCTTCCTGCTCCTTTCACTAAGCTAAATCAACAGCCTTACAACTGGTTTGAGTGGCCAGCAATGACTTGTAGTAGCACTGGCAGGCAATGGAGTAAACAAGTGGCTGTCACACACTGAAGGCTGGATAGATTTAAAACTTGAGTAACAAGCAAGTCCCCAGTGCATTAAGAGTGGTCCACAGTCACAGTTTCAGCTAAAATGCACAGAAACATCCGGAGTTAAAAATGGCTAGTGCACCGAGCAAACTTGGTCCTGGAGCAGAAAAGGTGCCAAATTCAAATTCTTTAGACAAAGGGAGATGTGCACGGCATACCTGATCGGGGGAGGCAGGGTGGACTGGAGCAGCTCTGCGGGAGGTCCTGCCCATAGGACAAGCTGATCAGGGAGGCAGGGAGGACTGGAGCAGCTCCACAGGAGGTCCTGCCCATAGGACAATCTTATCAGGGAGGCAGGGTGGACTGGAACAGCTCCACGGGAGGTTCTGCATGTAGGACAAGCTGATCAGGGAGGCAGGGCGGACTGAAGCAGCTCCATGGGAGATCCTGCCCATAGTACAATGGGTCAAGAATTGCTTTTGCTGGGGGACTTTAACGTGGCATGGGACAGGCCAAGGGGCAATGCTCTATCTCACAGCTTGAGTCTCCTCGGGCCTGACACAGGTCATATTGACTCCTCCCAGGAAGACAGATTTGCACAGTAAGGGCAACATACTGGATCTGTGTTTTGTAACAGAAAATATAAAAACTAATGAGGTACAGGTTAATCAACCAATTCTGGGTGACCATTGTTCAATAAGACAAAGAACCTCTGTGCGTAAACACTGAGGCAAGGGTTACCCCAAAGGGCATTTGGCTGGGAAGCCAAGTTTCAAGAAAATACAAAATCACACATGCCCCCACAATGCAAAGCATCATGGGCTGCATATGCAAATCACCACAGAACGTTATGCTGGTCCAACTTTAAGCAGAATTGCATGGTGCCGAAAGGCCTCTCACATAAGTTTGCAAAGGTGCTAACAGAAGACATAGACACGTGTTTCATCCTACCAGGACTCATCAGTATGCCTCATCTGTTTGACACCCCAGTGGAATGGACCAGCTACCCTAAGGCAGTGTGCCTGAGATATATTGTAGTGAACCCATTAAATAAAAAAACTATTTAAAAGACAAAGAACCTCTGTGCGTAAACACTGAGGCAAGGGTTACCCCAAAGGGCATTTGGCTGGGAAGCCAAGTTTCAAGAAAATACAAAATCACACATGCCCCCACAATACAAAGCATCATGGGCTGCATATGCAAATCACCACAGAACATTATGCTGGTCCAACTTTAAGCAGAATTGCATGGTGCCGAAAGGCCTCTCACACAGTTTGCAAAGGGTGCTAACAGAAGACATAGACAGCGTGTTTCGTCCTACCAGGACTCATCAGTATGCCTCGTCTGTTTGACACCCCAGTGGAATGGACCAGCTACCCCAAGGCAGTGTCTGAGATATATTGTGGTGAACCCATTAAAATAAAAAAACTATTTAAAGATAGAACCTCTGTGCGTAAACACTGAGGCAAGGGTTACCCCAAAGGGCATTTGGCTGGGAAGTCAAGTTTCAAGAAAATACAAAATCACACATGCCCCCACAATGCAAAGCATCATGGGCTGCATATGCAAATCACCACAGAACGTTATGCTGGTCCAACTTTAAGCAGAATTGCATGGTGCCGAAAGGCCTCTCACACAGTTTGCAAAGGGTGCTAACAGAAGACATAGACACGTGTTTCATCCTACCAGGACTCATCAGTATGCCTCGTCTGTTTGACACCCCAGTGGAATGGACCAGCTACCCCTAAGGCAGTGTGCCTGAGATATATTGTGGTGAACCCATTAAAATAAAAAAACTATTTAAAAGACAAAGAACCTCTGTGCGTAAACACTGAGGCAAGGGTTACCCCAAAGGGCATTTGGCTGGGAAGCCAAGTTTCAAGAAAATACAAAATCACACATGCCCCCACAAAAGGGGCTTCAAATAGATTTTTCAGGGTTAGAAAATGTGGTTAGTGCAATCAAAATTAGTACTTAATAGTAAGAAAACAAAAACCCTTTTCTTTATATCCTGGAAGGGTAAAAAGAAACAAAAACAGGAATTAAACATAATCATATCTAAACAAGAAATACTAGAATAAGTTCCATATTATAAATATTTAGGGGTATGGGTAGATCAGGGCTTGAAATTTGATGTTCATTTAATTGACTTGGTAAATAAAGTAAATAAAAAACTTGGGGCATTGCGAAGAAACAGATTCTGTACAGACATTCGGATGTGGAAAGCAATTGTAAACCAACTGTCAATTCCTACAATAGATTATGGTAGCCATATATAAGGAATGGCTACAAATTCTCTTTTGAGAAAAATAGATGTTACTTATAATAATTTAGCCAGGTTTACTTTACAGCGTGATTTGAAACCTCATCACTGTGAATTGTACTAAAAACTAGATTGGCTAACACCTGAAAATAGGAGAAAACTAATAGGGGCTTCACAAATACATAAACTCCTAAATACAGGGGAACCAAAATATTTAATGGATAAAACAGAGGGAAAATGTATTAAACATAATCATCAGTTAAGAAATAAAGGGGAATTGTGCCACAGGACAAAAGTTGAAAAATTATTTTAATCATATGACATTTAGGGTAGTATATGCCTCAGACTGTCACTTGATAAATCCTATTAAAAAGAAACCAGGATAAAAAATCTTCTTTATTTACAAAATACTTGACAGAGAAACTGAAAGTTAGATGTATGTGCAATAGATGAAGAGCTCAGTTGAGACGTAGGAAATATACTAATTTTAAAACCTGTAAGTCATGTGTTTAATGAGACTTGTGAATTGTGTTTATAAGAATTATGAATGTATTTTTCTATGAAATTGGGAATTGCTTGTGAATGTTGTAAATGTATTTGTATCTGATGTGATTTTAAAGTTTAAAGAATTGTCAGGACCATCTTGAAAAAAGGCTTCGGCCTAAAGATGTGAAACAAGCTCTACATCCTGAAAAAAATAAGCAAATCCTTTGTACCCAGAAAATGTCAGCCCAAAAGCTCCAACCATTTTTCAGCTATGAAGTGACAAAGAAACAGACATATCTGGATAAGTAGTGTTGTAAACTGCAGCAGTACCCTAGTTCTTTCAGCAAACAAGGTTGCAATTTAGCAGTTCAAACTAAATTAGCCACATCAACAGAACTATCCCACGAGATTGTGCAAGCAAAATTTCATGCACATCCGTTTAAGGGTTGCAAAGTTATTAATGTGCAAAGTATGCAAAACTGGAAGACTGCGAAAATGGAAAAACATGTAAATGTAAGGATGTTTAAGACATTGTATCTCAAAAAACCACACAAGCAATTCAAATAAAATTAGCAACATCAACAGACCTACCCGATGAAATTATGCATGCAAGCTTTCATGCATAACTGTTGAACGGTTGCAAAGTTATTAAAGTGCAAAGTGTGCAAAACTAGATGACTGTTTGCAAAAATGGGAAAAACGTAAATTTAAGGATATTTGAGACAGTATCTTAGAAACCACACAAGCGATTCAAATGAAATTAAACACATCAACAGACCAACCCCATGAAATTAGGCATGCAAAATTTTATGACAAAGAAGACAGTATATCACCAGCCACACACAAAATTCTTCATGGTCATATTTTCTTCTTTATTTATATGTTTCCAGTATAGAATCCTCATGTAAAAACCTCTGTTTGCCGGCCCGGTGGCGCTGAGGGTTGAGGTGCTGGTCGCTACACCTCGCGCCATGCCGGTGACCCGTGTTCGGGAACGAGCACGGGTTGTCGGGGGTCAGCGGGGAGGAGATGGATCGGCGTCGGTGGACTGCTCTCCATCTCTGGGGTGGGGATTCAGGTGGCGGTGCTGCTGACCCTAGCGAGGCTGGGGATTGACAACTTATGGCCGCAGAGGCAGGAGGGAGGTGGGACATGGCAGACACTTGACTAGATGCATGGGGAAGCGTCACGCGATACTCAGTCGCTGGCGTCATTGCACACCATGCCCGCCGAGAGAAAAATTCGGGGAAAAATGGAGCCGCAGCATGACGTCGTTCCCCGTCGCCATCCCGGAGGACGCCTCCCTGGCATGGACCCGTTCTGGTGGGTTGAGTCACTCCCCACCACCCTGCCACGAAGGGTAAGTCGCGGGATGCTGAAGGGAGGGGGTCTCATGTCCGGGGATGGCGCCGGAGGAACGGCGGAGTGCGGGGGGGGGGAGGCTCCTAAAAAAAAAAAAAAAAAAAACTCTGTTTCTCCCAGGCAAGGGGTTCTTCAGGGAGAAGGATCCCAGCTTCTTCTGTAATGTAGACATCAAGCAGTTGTTCCTTCAACGTTCATTCTGGATGCTGCCAGAGGAAACACCACATATAAACCAGAACCATTATGTAATGGGATTACATTGAGAAAGGCAGCTTTGATGATCAAGGAAACTTAAAGACTTACACTTTAAAGGACAACCTTAGGAGGCATATGCCAAGTGCAGTCCAGCCCCTAGCCTTACTGTCTCCTGAGCTTCACTGATCTTCACCAACTGGGAGAGAGGCCAGTCATGGAGGGAAGGCAGACTCCAACAAGTGCAGAAGCAGGGATTCCTTGATAGCAGTTCTACCTGGCTGAATGCCCCTTGGAGTGCACAGTCTGGGCTCCTGGGTCCACTGAGGCAACTTCTCTCCTCAATCGCTCTGCTCAGACCCAGCAAGCGGCTGCTCTCTCAGCTTAAGAAGTTGGAACACTTACCCAGAATTCCTGGCTGCTGTATGTAAATCAGCATTTGTACTGTTGTACCACTACTGAAATAGTGGTCAACTAATAGAAAGCTCTCAACTGGAAGCAACAGCTCAGACACAAAGGGCACCCCTAGGAGGCATACGCCAAGAGCAGTCCAGCCCATAGCCTTACTAGTCTGCTGTACCCACTAATGAAATAGTGGTTGGCTAATAGAAAGCTCTCAGACAAAAACAACCAAAAGCAACAGCTCAGACACAATGGGCAACCCTAAGAGGCATATGCCAAGCGCAGTCTAGTCCCTAGCCTTACTGTCTGCTGAGCTTCACTGATCTTCATTGACTGGGAGAGAGACCTTCTCTGCTTCTGTCTCTAGTTGTGCTACTAAATGGCAGACCTTAACAAACTGATTGTTTTTTCATCAGGAAGGAGAAACAAAGGTTCTGCTCCTCCACCCTACTGTCTAATCCTACCCACCCTGGGTCCTTTTCCTATATAGGTTCTGCATGTCACCACCCACTTCCTACCTGAACTGACTAGAAGGCAAAAAAAAAAAAAAAACTTTAGAAAAAACATTTTTTTGCTACCTTTCAATTCTTCCCAGCAGAACAGCTCAGACGCAAAGGGCAACCATAGGAGGCATACGTCAAGTACGGTCCACCCCCTAGCCTTAATGTCTGCTGAGCTTCACTGATCTTCACCTGAGGGAGGCGCAAGTAGGAGATTTAAATTCTCCCACGCTCTTGCCTGCAGGTCTGCTGACTGAAGCATTCCACGGAAGTGCTACAAGTGGAACTCGCAGCAGCATAGCCACATTCAGGTTCCATCGCAGTGTCAGTGGCTCAGTAGGGAACACACTCACCTCTGAGGCTGGGAGATCAGAGGGCTGTGGGTTCAGTTCCCACATCTGGCACTTGGGTTAATATCCCAGTACTGACAGTGTAGTGCAGCATGAAAGGGGTGCTGCACTTCTGAGGTGCCGTCTTTCAGATGAGACGTTAAACTGAGGTCCCATCTGCCTGGATTGATGGTAGTTCAAGTGGATGTTAAAGATCCCATGGCACTTATTGAAAAGAGTAGGGGTAACTTTATTAGAATATACACATTCAAACAATACACATTAACATATGAAAAACAAAGCAAGAAACAGCAAACTCCAACAATCCTGAAAAAGTAGGAAAAGACAAAAACAAAAACAATGTACCACATTTCCCCATACTTGCTTATTCCTATTCCACAGTTTAACAAATCAAGCACAAAAGGACTGTTTTTTCCAAAAGAAAGAAAAGAATTGAAAAGAAAAACACAAGCCATACTAGACCTTATACATAATTATATACACCCTTCACCTAAAAAAACACTCTGAAAACTATATACAATTCACTTAATATATATATTATTATTTTTCCTCCTCATTTATATTTAATAAAGTGCAGAAATCCCTCCACCAAAATCGTATTTTGCCAGAGTTATATAATTGACATTCTTCAGTATAAATTCTATTTCAGTGCGTTGGTAACATAAACTCCTAAACCCCTCCAAAGAGGGCGTTCTGATATAACACCATTGGCATCTAGTTTGCCATAAGCAAAAACGCAGACTAGCCAAGAATAAACGTAAAGCGTTTTTCTCAAATCTACTCAGGTGAGGGGGAAAATTCCCAATCACCAAGATATCATAGTTGATCTTAGCCAACCAAGGAAAGTCCCAAACCTGAGCCAAAAAGCACCATAATTTAGTGGGAAAAGAGCATTGCAGAAAAAAGTGCTCCATCGTCTCTTCTAGATTTATGCATTCTGGATAGGGACAAAATCTTTCTTCAATAGCTTTATGTTTGGCCGTACCCCTCACGTTTAATTTTCCATACATTATAAGCCATAAAGTTTCCCACATATAAGGAGGAAGTCTCCTATTATTAAGTTGCTCTAACACGTTTCTTGTGTTATTACTTGAGCAATTTTTAAAATTTGGCTCTAAATGAAAAAATTGTACCATAATTTCATCATACAGACTTTTGGACGAACATCTTAATATCAAATCTTTAGACACTTTCCACTTATATAGTTTTTGGGCTGCTGGTTTAAAATACCCCTGTACCCTCAATTTCGGAGACCATTTAGGTGCCTGAGGACCCCACCTACTAAGATATAACTTAAATAGATTCTTGAAAGCTAAACAATCTACCTCTGTAGAAGAACCCAAGCCCTTTTTTAAAGAAAAAGAAAAGAAAAGGGTAAAACAAAACACCACTGGGTCCACCATCCCTAAACCCCCTTGTTTTCTATTTAAATAAGTACAACCTCTCTTTACCGGGTTCAATCTATTTCCCCATAGTAACTGAAAGCAGATGCTATATAATTTTGTTTCAATTGCAAAGGTAGCGGAAAATAACCGCCATGTACTGTATTCTTGGTAAAATAAATTGCTTTAGGATCTGGATTCGTTTCATTTTGAAAACTTAAACCGTTTCCAAAGTAACACTTTCTGTGCTATAGAGTCTAGAACCCTGACCAATTAACCAATGGACAGTTCTGATTTGAAAACACTACCCCTAGTATTTTTAAAGGTTTTAGTGAAAACTCTACAGACTTAAAGAAAAATAATTCTCTCTGATAATTGCCTAACAATAACCCTTTTGATTTATGAACATTTAATTTGGCATTGGCAACACTTGCATAAGCAGAAAAGATTGAGAAAAAAGCTAAGAATTCCATATGGTTGGAAAAAAAAGGCAAATATCATCTGCATATGCTTGGATGACACAGGGACTTGGTACCCCTGGCACCATTATCCCCTGCCACAAGAGGGGGGTGCAGACCCCCCTTATCAAGGGTTCTAACGAAAAGTTATACAAAAGAGGGCTTAATGGACACCCCTGCCGAACTCCACACTTAATGCAAAATCCCTCCCCAAACCTCCATTTAAGGCCGGAAGACTTTGCATTGTTATATAAACCTCATAGTAGTGTTATAATATTCTGAGAATACCAAACCAGTCCAGAGTAGCAAATAAAAACCCTGATCCACCCTATCAAATGCTTTCTCTAGGTCTAAAGACACAATCACCCCTGATCGTCCCTCAATCTGGACTTGTTCAATAATATCTCTGATTAAACATAAAACTGAATGAATTCTTCTGTTTGGAATCCCACAATGCTGAATAGGCAGGAACAACTCCTCTGCCACCCCTTTCAGTCTATTATTTATCAAAGTAGCCAACATTTTGTAATCTGAGTTTAACAGAGTTAAAGGCCTCCAATTTTTGAAATCCCCTCTATCACCTGCTTTAAAAATATATATCTGACGTCCTTCCAAAATGAGTTCAACACTACCCTCAGTAAGGAAAAAATTAAAACACCAAAACAAGACATTCCACTATTTCAGTCTGAAAACCTTATAAAACCGTTTGATAACCCATCCAGTCCGGAGCCACATTCAGTTTTAGTGAATTAATGACATCCTGGATTTCAGCTTTAGAAAAGGCTGTTCTAATGTACCCCCACCTACCTTGTCTCTTTTATCCCTAAAACTCTACCTAGAAATTGACTGATCTGAAGAGGCAGGAGTAACTTTAGGGCCTAAATCCTTAAAATGCTGCTTAATAATTCCCTAGTGCACTGGTAGAACACACTTTAGTGTCTCCTTGATATAAAGAATCCAATGCTCCCTGATCCTTAGTCGTTTTGCATAACTCAAATGGGTCCCCAAAACAGACTTTTAAATGATTCTGGACTAGAGCTTGAAGCTTTTTGCTCTATCATACTGTAGATTCCTCATTTGACCTTTAATTTCAGCTATTTGATCAGAAAAATTACCTCTAGAGGAATTAGCCCATGTCAAAACTTTTGAAGCTGTTTTCAGTTTAAGATATTCAAAGAAAGCTGCGTTCTTCTTCCGGATCCCATGTTTTTTAAACCAACATATACAATCGTTTTTTGTTTCTTGCCACCATATCCCTATATCCTGATACAAAAGACCACTGACAACCTAGCTTCCAGAATACAACAATGGAATTGATTACCACAATCTCATGTAAAATCGAGGCATTTAATTTCCACATAGTTCTATGTTTGAAAAAACTCTGATAAGCACCAACCTTAATAACTACCAAAGCATGATCCGAGAATTCCATAGGAATAATCTGTGGACTATGTATCTGGATTCTTTTAGAAGTAAACAAATAATCAATCAAAAAACTTTTCCCTTTTGTAAAAAAAGTACCTGTTAAGCTACACTCCCTAGTATTAATACAATTTACTAAATCCGCTGTTTTTATAATATTAGCTAGACACACAGAGTCACAATAAATTTTCTTTCCAGAAACCAGCCTATCTACACCATTGTTCCCCCTTAAATTACAATTAAAGTCCCCCCCCCAGAAAACCGGGATTGTTGTAATCAAAAATGGCCGAACATCAGTGAAACACTTAACTCTACCCGCTTTAGATTGAGGCCCATAAATATTAATCAATCTAATTCTACTCTCATACCAGCACCCTTCTATAATTAATATTCTACCCGGACAGACCTCAATTAACTTGTGTAGTTTAAAATTAAAAGAGTTAAAAAGAATCCCCACCCCATCAGCCCTCTCCTCCCCAAAGGACCAAAAAGAAGGTCCCCACGGCCAATCTTTAGCAAAAGTAAAAACTTGACTGCTAGCAAACATCCACGTTTCCTGTAAAAAACAAATAGAAATTCGTAAATCAAATATCAATTGGAAAACCGCGTGTCTTTTCTGAGATTTCAGAAGACTATGGGTATTGAAGGTAGCCCACGTAAAATCCATCCAACTAGCCTAACAAAAAACAAGACCCACTACTATACATTCATTTTTTCCTTCTCTTTTTTTTTTTCCCTTTATAATCATCCTTCTGTACTCTCCCCTCCTGTACAGAAACTTGGGAATCAGTATCTGCCATATCCATTTCTGAATCACCCCATGACAGCTCCATAAAAGGATTTTCGATTCAATACTGTCTGGTTCCAGAGGCAAAAGATTTTTGGATGTTCTACTGGACCTCCTTAATGATAAAGGGCAACGGGGTTGTAATCCATTACCACTTGGCCTACTTTTCCTCTTGATTATCATCATAACATACCGTTGAAGTAAATTTGGAACTACCTTTCCTATATTCTGCTTATGATCCACAGTATCCACCTCCACTACTTCTTCCTTCGACTTAATTACATTCTGGGGGATAACCAGGTTTTTGACCTCCGGGGTCACCTCATGCTGAGACACACCAGCCACTTGTGCTTGTTGAATCAGTAAATCAGAATCTCCACAAGACTGTTTATTTTGGGCTGCCCAGGGACAATCTTTGAAAGCATGATTCAGCTCTTCACATAAATCACATTTTAAAGCATTTGAACAAAACAAAGTGACATGGCCTACTTCACCACAATTGTCATGCTTAGGCTGATCACAAGCACTAGATAAATGTGTTCTAGACCCACACCTGTAGCAGGCCCTGGGCTGACCACTATAAAAACAGACCCCCCTATCTCTCCCCAACAAAAATGAGTTAGGGATGTGTTCTACACCTGCCGCTGATTGCCTCAGTTTAACCTTAAACTTCCAGCCCCCTGTCCAAAATAATTCTGAATCTAATATTGGATTGGGTTCACTCAACACTTCGCATTTCTGGGATAACCAAAACTTTATATCTTCTACATGAACCCCCTTGTTCCTAAACATGACTGTCACAAACTTAATTAAAGGTTTAGATAATGGAATAACAAAAAAAGGGGTCCATAAAGGGAAAATTTTACCTGGTTATATCTTTCCCAAAAGAGGTCCAGTAAGGCTGGGGAACGGAGTTGATATCATAGTTATCCTCCCTGAAATGTTAATAAATGCAAAAACATCTCTGGGGAAAACTTTAAGGAATCTTTAATCAAAGTTAGACCAACATAAAACCTATTTGGTTTTTCTTTAAACCCCTTTATATCTAATTCTGACAGCATTTCTCCTTGGGCAGCTTTCTCTTACTTTGACTAAATAAGCTAGACAATAGGGTTTTTCAGGCTTAGCTCCATACCCTCTGCATGCTCAGAAATATCAGGATTAGGCTTCACTACATTAACACCAGGCACAGTATCATTTTGATGCACAACCTCAGAATAAAGCTTCTTTTCTGTAAAGTGACTTTGTTAACACAAGCATGAGTCCCATCTCCCCCACCCCTGGTTTCCATTCTGGAGTAGCAGACTGCAAACCCCAGGAATCATTACAAGCAGAGCCTGGAGTCCAAACCCCATGATCCATCTGTTTCCACCCTGCTGCTGATAAGGCCGCCTGTGGGGACCAAGATTTATCATGTTCACCCATTAAATCAGAAGTCTCAGAAAAAATAGGCTTAGGAAAATCCAAGTCCCTTGATTGAGGCCCCAGCAATGACGTCTTTTCAGGCTGGGGTTTAAAACAAAACTCAGTCACTCCTTCTTGCACTCCACAGTCTTTTTGATATATTACTGGGGACGTTTTGGAATCTTGAACCACCTTAGGGTTAAATACAAAGCCCGAATCCTTAGAGATAGGGATAGTAGGGAAAGCAAAATTCTTCTGCTTAGTACTTACAGGCCTGCAGAGAATAGCAGTGGTTCCCTTGCCCCTCGCTCCTGTCTCTTGCAACTCGTTTGCTGAATATCCCGCTCTCTCCATTTCTATCATGTGTCTCCGATTGCCAGTCGACTTCCCAGACTATTGCTGCTCCTCCTGTAACTTTTCTTTAGCCATCGCCGCTAAGCTCCGTATCTGCACTCCGCACACCTTCACTTCCACGTTGCCGGCTTCCCGACCCACCTCTGATGCCGGTTTTAAAGGAACCGCGTCCTTTACCTGCTCACCCGTCGATAAGGGATCCTCCGCTGCAGCAGCCTTCAAGGAACTCCCCGGGCAGTTGAAATCAGCTAACTCCACCGCTACCTTTTGCCGAGAATGCTCACATACATCACAATAAATACACAAATCTGCTTTCTGCGATAATTTTCCGTCTTGCTCCATCTCCTCAGCGCCTACCAGCGCCCTTCCCGACTCCTCCACCAACTGAGCCATGGCTAACTCAGTCACTGCTCACCAACACCCATACTCCCCCCACAGGCTACTGAGACTCAGCAGCAGTAGGGGAATTTCCCCGGTGTCCTGGCCAAATTTCCCTCATTCATTAAAAATACCACCAACAGCTTAATCTGGTTCAAGGTCAGTTGGCATTCATCTGTATCCCCCTCCCCCGGGTCATACCTGAAAATAGGCAGATTTGTCTAGTGCACTTACCCGGTCAACAAAAACTAAATACATAAATAAAATAAATAAATAAATCTCACCGGCGGCTTCTACGCTCATTGGCAGCTTCTGCTGCAGCAGTTCCCTAGGCACTCCAGTGTTTGAGAAGGGCGGGTATTTTCCTGCAGCCAGTGGAACAGTCCCCTCTCCCTCACAGCAGCAGGGAGCCAGGACACATGGACCACAGGTAGGGGTTTTTACTGCAAGCAGCAGGGACTCCACAGAGCTGTTCTGAGCCAAAGGGTAGAACAACTGAGCTAGTAACCAGATTACTTCTTACCTTGCTGGAATACAAGCTAGGCCTCATCTGTTCAACAGCTACCTGATTGTTTTCGACACCATATAGGGAACAGTCGGATACACCCACCCACCCTCCCTGAGTGCTCTTGCTTTATAGGCATGTAGCATCACCCACAACACCTGAAAGGAGGTAGTAAGGTACAAAAAAACTCATTGTTCAGTTTTCTTTTTCATCCACACTTCCTGCCAAGAAACAGAAATCAGCACTATCTCTCAACTAAAAAAAAATATGGACCTTGTCAGTTGCGAAAACTGCAGTGCACTGTACAATAGGATCTACAAACGGCAACCAGGACCCTGCCGTGTGTGTTGCACCATAGCAGATCTTGCAGCCCAACTACAGGATGCTTGAACTATAATATACGACCTCCAATACAGGGAACTCTATAGCACACATCCTTAACCCCCCCACTACCAGTACCAACATGTCAGCCAGGGTCAAGGACTCGAGGTAGGGCCCAGAGACTGGCAGGTGGTAAGGAAAAAGAGGCAACATAGGAGGCCCAGGAAGGAAGCCAAAAAAACAGGAGCATTTCCTGCCCATCCAAACCAAAAACAGGTTCACTCCATTGCTACCAACCACAGACAAAGTAATACAAGGTAAAGAAATCAAACCACCAAAAAAGGCTAACACGCTAATTAAAACCAATACAAACTAAGATCAAAATAAAAATACTAATATTCAAAATATAACCAACAACAATACCAAAACCAAATGCAATAACAACAAAAATACTAAAACTCAAAATAAAAATGACACAAATATAAACAAAAGCAAAATTCTCATAATCGGGGATTCCATGATCCGAGGAGTGGAACACCACCTAACACAAAATGTTAAAAGTGGCATTGTGGTAAAGTGTCTCCCAGGAGCCTCTGCAAGCAGGGACACTAACTGCATAAAGACAATTGTGCAGGAATCGGGGAATGTTACACATAATAATACACCTTGATACCAATGACTTGGCAAATCACACAGTTCAGGAGGCCAAGAAACACTTCGAGACCTGGCCAACAAACTTTCTTCCCATCCATCTAAATTACCCTTCTCAGAACTGCTGCTAGTGTGGGAAAAGGAAAAAAGTACTAAGTGAGTCAGAGAGATTGAAGTAGGTGAATTCAACTCATGGCTGCTTGATTGGTGCCAAGACAAGGGACACCACTGCCTAGGGAACGGGCACAACATTTGGAAAATAGTTTTTTTTTTAAATACAATGGAATGTACCTAAACAGAGAAGGTCTGCAAGCACTCAGACAAAAAGCTGATGTCTATTCAGGTAGTTTAAACTAAATAAAGGGTAGTATAATGCATCTCACAACCCTGCTGTCGGTGGGCTGGTCATCACTCCCCAAAACACCAAATGCATGCATACATCCTCAGAAAACAAATCAGAGTCAACATCAGCCTGAACCAGCAACCTCTATAATCTCTTGGCCGGAAAGAGCAAACTGGAGCAGTCCAGGAAGAGGGTATTACCTTGCGCCAAAGAGGATGTACATTCCTGAAAGGCAATGGTTGCAAATATTAGAAGTCTAACCAACAAACTTCCTGAACTCGCAGCCATCTTGGAAACAGAAAGGTTGGACTGTGTGGCTGTAACAGAAACATGGTTCACAGAAAACCATGAATGGGATACAGCCATTTCGGGTTACAATCTGTTCAGGAAAGATAGACAAGGTAAAGAAAAGAGGGGTAGGCATAGCCATTTACATTCGGGAGGAAATAAAAGCCACAAAGGTAAAAGGGCAACCTGTGGACTTTGAGTCACTGTGGCTAACAGTAGACATGGGCAAGGGAAAACCCTTCAGAATCAGCATTGTGTACAGGCCCCCAAATCAAGGAGATAAAGGAGACAAAGACCTAATAGAGGAAATCCACAAAATGTCTGACAAAGGTGAAGTAATACTGGTGGGGGACTTCAACCTACCAGACATTAACTGGAACACACTAACGGCAGCAACAACAAGAAGTAGGGACTCCTTATTATCACTACAAGGCACAGGGCTGTGTCAGCTTGTTAAACCCCCAACAAGAGGAGATGCCATTCTCAATCTTGTCCTCACAAACTCAGAGAGGATCAGGACATTAGCTGAGGGCTAAGGTTCTGCATGCCTAACCTCACTTCACGCCAGCGACCCGGGTTCGGGAATAAGCCCGGGCCATCGGAGGCCGGCAATGGGGGGGCGGACCTGGACGGAGCTGCCGACTGGTATGCTCTCCTCTCTGGAGAGGTGGGATGGCTTCTTTTGGCTGATGACTGCCACCTGGTGGAGGCTGGGGACAGCATGGGCCAGAGAGGAGCCAATCATTAGGCCAATGGGGTGGGAGGAAAAGGGCTGTTACTGGGGCCATGGGACTAATGCGTGCCTCCACGCACATGTGTACCCACTCCTGGGGCCCTTAGGAGAAAAACAGGAAGAAAAACATTGCCAGTGGCAGGATGGCGACCAACTCCCCACAGGCACCACTCCTGAGCCGGGTGTAAGATAAGCCCCAGTAATTCCGGGAAAGGGGCTGGGGGGGTCGGTCAGATGGGGGCTAGCCAAGGTGAAGGCTCTGAAAATATGCCATTTTAAAAAATAAGGACATCAAAGTGGGATGCCATATTGGTAACAGCAACCATCACATGGTAAGCTTTAAGGTAAACATCACACAGGACACCAGCCACTCAAAGATAACGGTGCTAGATTTCAGAAAGGGTGACTTCCAAAAAATGAGGAACAACATAAGTAGCCAGTTAATGGAAATAGAGGTTTAGAAGGTGGAGGTCATATGGGGGTGACTCAAGACAGCAATAAAGACTGCCACAGATCAATGTGCCAAATGGGTCCGAAAAGCAAAAAGAAAAATAAATCCTTTATGGTTTTCCAAGGAAGTGGCTACCACAGTCAAAGAAAACAAACTCTGGTCAGAGCCGATACGGCTGTGGAGAGCTACCTTGAGATACTTTTACTCATTATTTCTAATGAATTTGCACAAAGCAGATCTGTGGAGAGGCAGTTTCAATGTGGTCTTCCTTTTACACTTTTTTACAATGTGTTTGCCTAGGATATGCCTGCTGATTGCTATATATTTAGCCTGATAGTTCACAGAAGAAATGGCATCTCATTTTCAGTGGGGCTCTACATCTACACAATATTATGCTGTATTGTGTAAAATCAGAATGCACTAAAAACAATATTTTACATCTGGGGGGATATATTAAATGCTGGATCGATGCATGAGCAGAAAGATGCGTTGTACAAAGACGGTGCGCCGGGCGGCACTAATACAATATTCAAAGAGAATGTGCCACCAGTACAGGGTGTGCATACAGAGAAGCCCACCAGGATGAAGTACAGAACTGCAGAATTCTGCAGTAGAGTTACTGCAGCAAACAAAGCAATTTCAAAGGGAGTTAATCCCTTTTGTCATGCAGTAAACCTGTGACACTGCGCTTCATCCTGGCGGGCTTTGACATTCCTGTTGAAAATGTGACCCTGGACTGGAGTAGCAGTGTAGGTGGCCACCAAGTCAGGTGCATCCAGGGCGACCCCAACTGAATACTTGTCAGGGGGAATGCATGACACATGCTGGTGTGCACCGCAACCCCCACGGACGATATTCAGCCCAGGAATGCAAATGAACTAATTGAGCATGCAGGGTGCAAAGGGACCTAATGAATGTTAGAAAATGGGCATGCTGCAAACATCGTAAATGCAGCATTCTGATTGGCTGAGAGACGCTGGCACCGGGGTTGTTATTTCTTAACAATGCCCGGTGTAAAACAAGTTCCTTTTGTTGCCAACATTGCCTACCTTATATCCTTGTGCCCAGACCTTAGCTATACACTGCCAATTTGAAAACGCTAGTCCTCACACAACCCGACTCCATATGGAACTCGGCTTCCCCAAAAGACATGCAGACGTCAGAAGTCAACTTTGACCTTATCTCGGCAAAAGATTTAAAAAAAATGTTCGGAAGTGACAAACTAAGCGTTAGCGAACAACCAGCCACTAAAAAAATAAAAAAAGAAGTAAGTGCCTGTTTCAAAGATTTAAGCGCCACTGAGGTAGACAAACTAGAAACAGACTGTGAAGAGCAAGCCACAAAACGGCAGACAATGTGGGTGGTCCAAGTTTTTCAACAGTGGGCGGCGGCTAAACACATAAGTTACAATTTAAAGGCAGACTCCCTTGACAGCATAAATTCTCTGCTCAGGCAATTTTATGCAGAAGCACGAACGGAGTCAGGAGAGCTATATTCAGTCAGTGGCTATTGCTCTCTCCGTGCTGGTCTATCACGATACCAAATTTCCCAGAAATAGGGCACAATGTATCACTAGTAACAGACCAACAATTCAAAACATCCAACAATGTCCTGTCCTCCATCCTCAAACAACTTCGCAAGAAACAGCAAGACACAGCTTCCCACCATCCACCTATCACTGAGCAAGACCTGCAGAAACTCCGTTTGTCAAGCACCCTCTCACCCAACACTGCACCAGGGTTAGTCAGGAAAGTATGGTTTGACGTACAAATTCATATGGCACGCCACGGAAGAGTGGTCTTAAAAGACCTTACACCACAGTCATTTACAATAAAAACTAATGAAAATGGGCACAAATATATAACTTTAAGCCATAACCCTGAAACAAAAAACCGCAAAAATCCCCTGGAGCCCAACAAAGAATCTCAAAGAGGCTTCATTTATGAGAGACCAGAAGACCCATTATGCCCAGTAAAGTCCTTCCTTAAGTACCTCAGCAAAATCCCAACAGACTCAAAATGCTTCTAACTTCATCCTAGAAAGCTCCCACAAGACTACTTAGAACAAGGAATCTACTATGGTACACCCATGAACCTCACGGGAAAAACTTCCTTGGAAACTTCATGGCAAAACTAAGCACCGAAGCAGAATTGAGCCAAAGATACACTAATCACAGTATCCGTGCAACTGCAGTTCAACTCCTGTCCAATGCAGGACTAGCGCCAAGACAGATTGTCGGTGTCACAGGACACCGCTCAGAGTCAAGTCTTGCCAATTACTGGATGGCTTCCTCAACCGACAGAGAAAACTGGAGCAATATCCTTGGTGGACACCAGAAAACACCAACTAACCCAGAAATCACAGAACAGCCTTCATCAACAAACGAACTGACAACAGCGCCACCTGCACCATCCAGCACACATGTACCACTACATCCAGAAATAAAAGGTATGATCTACATTCTATTTTTTCTCTTCTCTATATATAATTTCTACATTGTTTGTACATTATTTCCTAAATTAACATATTTTTCTGTTTTTTCTTTAGCATTCCCTGACAATCCATTCAGCTTGGTACAGTGCAGCTTCACAGGACCAGTTAACTTCATAAATTACCAGAAGTAGAAGAAACACTCATTCTTACTTTTGTTCTCACAAAGTAAAATTACAACCAGGATTAATAGCGTTTCAGTTTATTTCCTCCCCAGTCCCCAAAAGAGGACTATTTTTATTTTCAACCCTACTTCAAAACAAGTTTAAAGTTCAATAAATTTACTCATTCAATTGTAAAATGCCCTTCCTTGTCTCACTGTGGTTATTCCATTTTCTAAGTGTAATAATACCCTCCAGGGTGGGCGTTATGGGATATAACGGACCTTCCAAGGGCTATAAGGCCCTCCGCCTGTGGCGTCGGGCCTCATTACGCCCCTGGGTGGTCCGTTATATCCTAATAACGCCCACCCTGTCGGGTATTATTACTTACTTCATTACTAGACCATTTACATGTTGGCATGGGGATGAATGTGCCAGAGCAGCTCTCACCCCCAAGCCCCGACCCTGATCACTCCCATGTGGGACAGGCTCTGACGTCTCTGCTGGTAAAGTGGCACCCCCCCACCTGTTCCTCCAGCCCCGATCGTACTGGAGTCCAGGCTCTATCAGATCCATATTGTAGGGACCCCAATGCCATCCCTAATTGCACCTGAATACATCTACAGTCCATGTCCATATTGTAGTGGCCCCCGCTCCCCCTCAACAGTGCACAGACACCCCCCAACCCCAGCCCATCCCATTGTGATGGCTGGTTCTGTAATGGGATCGTACCACTCTATCAGTGGGTGATGGAGCACTTGCAGTAGGATGCTTGAATGTGTTATATGTAGGCACGAGCTGTATGTGGGTGATAACACCCAGTGGCCATACTCCTCAGGCATTCGCATTCGCATGCGGATCCATCATCCCGGTGCCATTGCACTGCTCAGTGTGGGTGATGGCTGATGTTGTACCCCCCACACACAGATCCCAAAACAGGCATGTTACAGCCGGCATCCCATTTGTTTGTAGAATTGGGGAACTGCAGATGAACTATCTATAGCCTGAAGCGTACACTGTAAATGGCATTACAGGATACCGCACCCCATGGCACCCGGGATACTTCAGCAGTCCGGAGGGTGGCATGTTACACAGGGGAACAGGGGAGAGTGTGGACTTGCAGCAGTGTATGACAGCAGGAAGATACAGCATTGGAAGGCATGCATTGGAGGTATGCAAATTCCTTCTTCAGTTTGTCAGGGATGTATAAATGGCTGCATACACTGGTGGATCCGCAACTGGTATGTGCCCCAATGCATGGTACAGCCAGTTGGATCATTCCAGAATGCAGGTCCCCAGCCCAGGTTCAGTGCAGTCAATGGCTGGCCATGGCAGAGTGTGGAGGGCAGTGCCAGTCTTTGCAATAGGTTGGGTATGGGGGAGTGAGGGTGTCTGTGTACAGGGACGGTGGATGGGAGTCCTCTATACTACAGATATGGACCACGGTTTCCTCTGGTGCGATCAGGTCTGGGAGGCCCTACACTATGGAGCTCTTCAGGGATGTAGGTGGCTAGATTGAGGATGGAAAGGGGGTACCTCTAGTCCACCAGGGCTGCCAGGCTGCTGTGCAGATTTACTAAGTTCTCCTTCTGTGGGTAATGCTGCTTGCTGACGTCTACCTGCTCTCCGCTCACATAAAACAAGCTTTACTGACTTCTCCTGCCATGGGTAATGCTGTGCTGATCTCTACAAGCCCTCCAGTCACTGAAGCAAGATTTACTGATTTCTCCAGACTTCTCTTGGTGTGGATAATGCAGCGCTGACATCTACCAGATGTCCGTTCAGAGACAGAAGCATTACTTTATTCCTTATACATGCAGATACATTTCTGAGATGTTTATTTTAGCTATGTAACATTGTTCTTCAATGTAACCCATCTACCTAAGGGTACACAGTGAGAGTTTTTTGCAGTGTAGTGATTTTTGTTTGCTTGCGCGCATGTGCAAGAAACATAGTGCCATCACACTAGTTTTTGTAGGTGTGGCACCCTGTCTTCCAATGCAGTCAGTGTGTTTGCAGGTGCAGTCACAGTTCACCAATGAATGCTGCAGCTGTCTATGACAGCAGTTGAAAATGCAGTGGCGTACAGTTGAAAGGGAGAGACTGCTTTAATGAGCTGCAATAACATGGTGTTGATTAGCATATTGCCGGCAATCCTGCTTGTCTTTGAGGTAGATGAGAGCAGCAGAATTCATGACTGTTCCAACCAGGTAGAGGAGAGCAGCAGAGTTCGTTACTGTTCCATCCTCCTTCGCCAGTGTTCCATCCCCCATCCTATACAATCGTGGAGGAGTATCCTGTGATTTCTCTTATCCCCCGTCCTGCAGTATTGCAAAATCAGAGAGTGTTGCTCCTGGGTTATTTTTTTTTTTCGTTAAAGAAACTTACACAGATATGGGAGAAAAAGAAAGCAACACACCTGGAGGATGATCCTCCTATGCTATTTACATGCGTTCCCCCCCCCCCACACTGCACACAGTATGGCTGACGGGGGTGCCCAATCCCCCGTTGGCTCTGCAGCCCCCCTCCACAGACTTCTAGGTGCCACGCTGGGAGCCCAATCCAGTATGGCAAAAGTCATAATGGCAACAGGGGTGCCCAATCCCCCATCGGCTCCACTCAACACCCTCCACCCAAAAAAATAGATTTCCAGTTGCCACTCTGGGAGGCCACCCCAGCGTGGCAAATGTCTGTATGGTGACGGGGGTGCCCAATCCCCCGTCAGCTCAACTCAACACCCTCTACCAAAAAAAAAAGATTTCCAGTTGCCACGCTGGGAGGCCACCCCAGCATGGCAAACATCTGTATGATGATGGGGGTGCCCAATCCCCGTCAGCTCAACTCAACACCCCACCAAAAAAAAAAAAGATTTTCAGTTGCCACACTGGAAGCCACCCAGCGTTGCAAACATCTGTATATGTGATGGGGTGCCCAATCCCCGTTAGCTCCCCTGACCCCAAAAAAACTTTCAGCTGCCACACTGGGAGCCCACCCTAGCATGGCACAAGTACCACGTAGTCTTCCTAAAAGCAAAAAAAACACACCTGAAAACAAAAAATGGTCCTTCTTTCATTGTCTTGCCCCCTCCCCCAACCTGCACCCACCCTCTGTACATCAACCTACCCACACACACCCCCACCCCATACTTACCTCCGGAGTCCAGCGCAACGATCTTTGGTGGACCGGGAACATGTCTGCACTCTTCAAAGCCGACCGTGAACTGAAGAAATGCCAGTAAGCTGTATAATGGCATAAATGGTGTTTTTTCAACTTTGGTGCATATCATGGCCATTTTGGGGAATTTGTTCACTAAATTTTAAACATGGGGTTTTTGGGGTCCCACCTCATGAACTCAGTCACTGTCATTTTGTTATTCGGTCCCAAAAGGTGATTTCGCAGTCATTGCATGGAACCACCTTTCGGGACCCAATAACGAAATGACAGTATCACGATTCATGAGGTAGGCCCCCCAAAACCCTATGTTGAAAATTTGGTGAAAAAATTCCCAAAAATGACTGTTTTATGAGTGTGCATTGCGCAGTTCCAATGCACGCTCATAACTTCGCAAATTCTTTATATTTTCATTCCAGATTTTCAACATTGCCATTTTACTACACCTGCTTATGAGCAATATAGCTGTTATTTTTCATATCTTGCCCAAAATGTGTTTTTGTGCATGTAGCACCCAATGGCGCGGTCGGTGTGTGAAATCACTGTTAGGGACAGATTAAGAAAATCACAGTGACACTGTTCATGAGCAGAGGTCTTAAAATGGGTATGTTGAAAATTTGGTGACAGAAGTCCATAAAATGACTGTGTTACGAGTGTACATTGCGCAGTTTCCACGCACCCTCATAAGTTCATGAATTTGTACTATTTTCAGTCCAGATTTTCAACACTGGCATTTGTCCACACCTCCTTATGAACAGTACAGCTGTCATTTTTCACACCCTGGCCAAAATGTGTTTTCGCACTTCCAGCGCAGAAATGCGTGGTCGCTGTGGGAAATCAGTGTTAGGGACAGATTAAGAAAATCACAGTGACACTGTTCATGAGCGGAGGTCCCAAAATGCCTGCATTGACAATCTGCTGTAAAATATCCCCAGATTAATTACATTATGGGTGTGCATTGCACAGTTTCTACGCACGCTCGTGACTTCACCTTTTTATATTTTCACTCCAGATTTTCAACATTGCCATTTTTTACACCTCCCCATGAACAGTACGGCTGTCATTTTTCACATCCTGTCCGAAATGTGTTTTTGCACCTGTGGTGCTAAATGGCGTAGTTGCTGTGCAAAATCTGCTTTCCGCTAACAAACTGATATTGCCATTGTTCATGAGGTGGGGTCACAAAAACCCTGTTGAAAATTTGAGTGAAATGGTAATGAATGTTCAGTATTAGGTTTAACTCCTAATGCCCCACCCTTTAGAGACTGACAGTCTTCAGGGGTGTGACTTGGGATTGCCTCCTGTAATGCTCATGCCATTCCACCCACACCCTGCAGCCAGTGACAGGCATCAAGGTGTGCCTTGGACTCTTTGGACCCAAAGTTCCCCCCATTCTCCTATACTGCACCCATCTCAGCATATTTCCTTATGGAATGGGGTAAGCATAAGGCCCAAAGACCCCAAGGCACACCGTGACACTTGTCAGAGTCTACAGGGTAGGGTGTGGTGAAATGGCGTTGCCATTATGCATGATGACCCAAAGGCACACCCCAATGCCTGTCAGTCTCAGCAGGGTGGTAGTGGGTTTGGCTTCAGTTCAGTACTTGACTGCTATTCCTATTATGCATCTCTCTAACTCCTACACTACCAAGGCCAATGCCAGCAAGCAAACATTTGGTATTGACAAATGCTTGTCCATTTTGCTGGGCTGGGCAGTGTAAAAGCACAAATAGCGTGACACATGTTGTTCAGTTGTGTGAGTGAGTGAGTGTGTGTGTGTGTGTGTCTGTGTGTGTGTGTGTGGTGCTAAGTTACATTTTATATTTGCTTTTGCTGGGCTTGTCTTTTTAAAATGTACTGGTTGTGTGACATTGTAATAATTTAGTTTTGCTGGGCAGTCTAAAAATACTGTCAGTGTGGTGGGGATGCTATGTTATCTTTTATGTTTCATTTTGTGTGGGAGATTTTTATTTCAAAGAAGGAATGTCATTTATCTAATTGACTGCCATTATATTTAATATAAGTTGAAAAGTGTTTTTCAAGTTTTTTAAAGGTTTTTAAATGTACTTACAGTAATAGCAAATAATTGTTATACACTGAAATAAAATGATACTTTTGATGTCCGTCTGTCATTTCATCTCACATGTATGACGTGTATTCCTGTTGTGGCTCTCAGGGAAAGTATTAATACTAATGTGGCTCCCAAGCCAGACATGACTGAGTACCACCAGTCTACTACAATCAGTCACTGACAAACAGACTTTTCTCAGGATCAGTAAGTGTCAGGAGCACAACCCGTGGGACAGTGAGCAAGGCAGGGTGGCACTGGAGAATACAAGCAGGCAACCATATAGTGGCGTGTCATGCACTGGCACTGCAGCAGCAGTCTGTCTTGTATTTGTCATGTAAATATTATCATTTAATTTGTGCTTAGCCTTCGTAGCACTGCACAACCAGTAATCAGATTTATATTTTTTGACTGATCATTGTCTAGTGGACTTAGACTCATTTCATGCCTTGTATCCTATCCTATTCTATTCTCGAGTTCTTCACAATCTGTTTTGAAAATGTATTAGCGCTCAGCATGGCTTGCTCAGCTTCTTAGCGTAAAGCTAGCAAGTATGTAAGTACATCACTGTTGTCACAAAGTGAAAAATCTGAAATCTCCAATCTGTTTGTCGCACCAAAATTGAGGTCTCACAGCAACATAAGCTAATTGTTTGGAAATATACTTTGGTCCTTTACATGTTAAAATGTAAGTACCAAGTACATCTTCAGGTGCCCCAAGCACAGCATCTCCTCTCTTGCTAGATGGCAGCAGGTGTTTTTCTAGCCTTTGTTTAGATGTGCAGCAAGCACTGTATGCCAAAGAACAATCATGTGCACACATCAGCAAAGTCAAAAGCTATGCCCTGCAGACAGTTACTACATCCTTAACAGAACATCTAATCCATGTCCATAAATACAGATATACAGTACGTGACAGTAACAAAGTCTACAAGCTGAAGCAAAGTACACTAAATGTGGGCCTTGATGGTGCTGCTGGTACTGTGCACCCAGCTTCTTCAGACTATGAATTTATTCATGACGTTTTGGTGTGGTTCTCATTGGATATGATGCCTTTTAACTTAGCCAACAAAGAGGGCTTTCAACTATTATTCACCAAAACTTTTCCAAACATGCAAATACCTAATAAGAGAAGTCTGCATGGGAATGCTCTACATGATATATGCAGTTTATTAAAAAATAAAGTTAAAGATAACCTCAGTGCAATCCATTCCAACTGCATTATGTTTGATGGGTGGGCTAACAAATACAAAGCTTGCCCTATCTTGGTATTTGCCTAGCCTACATTACTGCTGATTGATTAGCTTGTATAGATAAATTATCATGTAAAGTTCTGCCAAGCCATACAGTGAAGCAGTGCTGCAGCATGTATGCAGAGAGCTCAAAGATGTCTCCACAGACTGAACAGTGAAACTATTCTCAACATGTGATGGAGTTGAAAACATGAAGAAGGCCAGCTGCATGTTATGTGTGGAACAGTGTAATCACTATATTGCTCATTCTTTGCATCTGTTGCTGATGACTGACTCCATGAATTGAGTCAGTGATGTGCGAGGTTTGATGGAGAAATGCAAATCGATAGTAACTGCCCCACATTTTAAAGGCTAACTCATTGAAGAAGAAGTGGCCAACAGTAATGACAGGCAAGTGGTGGACAGCCTGTTGGAGAAGATAGAAAATACCTAAAACATTCTGGTACTGGATTCAGATTTCCCCATTGAATATAGTATAATGGATAAGGATATCCAGTCAGATTCTGACATCAGTGATGCAGAACACAAGATCAAGGACCATGACGGCACAAAGCAATGCAGTCATGACACAGGCATAGTTGTCACAAAGGCAGCAGCACCTGCAACAGTCATAAGCAAAAAAAGTAAAAAACAGAAGTACATTCTCACATAACTTTAAAAAACAAGTGGTAACTCGATGGAACTCAGCACTTCCTTTGTTTGAAAGCATCTTAGCTCTCTGGACACAGGATGCAAACCACAGGATTGGAGGTTGGCCCATGTGGTGCCCATTCACAAAGGTGGACCAAAGGATGATCCAGGTAACTACAGACCAGTGAGCCTCACATCAATTATGGAAAAGCTCATGGAGACAATCCTTAAAGAGAGGCTGGTGACATTTTTGGAGGAAAATGGTCTCCAGAATGAGCAACAACATGGGTTTGTCTTGGACAGATCCTGCCAGGCAAACTTGATTGAGTACTATAATTGGGTGACCAGGGAACTGGACAAGAGACATGCAGTAGATGTCCTGTACTTGGACTTCAGCAAGTCCTTCGATTCCATGCTGCATGGGAGGCATGGGGAAGAAACTGGAACATGTAGGGGTGGGTACCAAGATGGTCAAATGGATCACTAACTGGCTGAAGGGCAGGCAGCAAAAGGTGGTGGTGGAAGGGAAACTATCATCACCAAGAGCAGTGACAAGTGGGGTGCCACTGGAAAGGGTACTGGGATCGGTGCTGTTTGGGATATTCATAGCAGATACTGTATCTCACACGGGACGCAGCGTAAGATCGGTCTGTTCGCAGATGATATCAAGATGGGAGCTGTGGCAGATGACATCAAGGGGTGGAAAGGACTGTAGGGAGGCCTGACAAAATTACAGTAGTGGTTGGAAACATGGCAGTTGGCGTTCAGTGCCAAGAAGTGCAAAGTGCTGCACTTCGGAGCCAAGAACCAAAAGTGGAGCTATCAGATGAGAGGGGTACAGTTGGGGAGCAAAGAGGAGGAAAAGGATCTGAGGGTGATTATAACAGGGAATGTTAACAACTCAGCTCAGTAAATGAAAGCAGCAGTGAAAGCCAACAAGATGCTGGGCTGTATTGTGAGAGGGATCTCCTCTAGACATAGTGAGGTGATCCTTCCCCTGTACAGGTCACTGGTCAGACTGCACCTGGAGTACTGCAAGCAATACTGGTGCCCGTTCCTGAAGAAGGACATCAGATCATTGAAGGGGATGCAGTGCAGAGTGTCTAGGATGATCCAGGGTTTGGAGGGGAAATCCTATGAGGAAAGGTTAAACATGCTTAACATGCATTCCCCGGAGGAAAGGAGGGACAGGTGGGATATGATCAAGACTTTAAGTGCCTAAAGGGGATAAACAAGACTAATACAGGAGAGATATTCCGGATCAGAAGAGGGAGGTATACAAGAGGGCATCGACTGAGGTTGGAGGGGGGAAAATTCAGGAGGGAAGTCAGGAGACATTTTTTCACTGAACAGGTGGTAGGCAAGTGGAACACTCTATCTGAGGAGGTGGTTTCCTGTAGGACAGTGGGCTGTTTCAGAGGGGATGGGACAGAGTGAGGGAGGATGACTGTGAGGAGGGGAGGGAAGGATGGGGCAGCAGCAAGTTAGGGGCTAGCTGCACAATCAAGCAGACTCAATACACCATGAGGCCTGTTTCTGCTGTGCTGCCATTTTCATATGTTTGTAAGTCATCAGGAGGCTGAGCAAGCATTGAAATTGTCAAATAAAACCATAAGCCAAAATTAAATAAAAAAAAATATATTATGAGACCAATTCACTATTGTGTCTTCATCTGGTTGCTGTCAGTCAACTAACCCACCCCTCCCCCGATGAGCCCCTATATACACAAGCTTTAAGTTAGGGGCTTACGACACACATTTCTATAGGCCTTACATTTATACATACAGAACCAACACAGCGCTCTTAAGAATCAGCACTTAGTCACTTTGGTCATGAACTTTCATCCTCCATTCCATCATCAGCTTGGGAACAGTAGCTGAAAAGCTAAGCCAGTCATGATCGCATCTTCCTGTCCTATATGGTTTATTGATTCTTCTCTTAGGTGATAATGGTAGCAGAAGGTAGTCAGTATTATTACATGAGGCAAAAAAGGCTTGCAAGCCCACTCTGTGGCTACAGCTAAATTTTATAGCATGTTGCGATGATCTTTATTACTTATCTGTGATGACGCATTGCTCATTTTGTATTAGTTTCAGATGGGGCTGTAAGTGTACAGTACAATTCATTAATGTTACATTACATATTACCTATAGTTATCAAAAAGGCTTACCAGATCACTTTTAAATTTGGATTTCATCCATTAAAGATGCTTAACTGGTTAGCCAAAGGTCTCCTCTGTGAGGATAGTTACCCCCCCAAGCAAAAAAACGTACCCAGTAGGTTTTCAGTTTTCCTGTGACCCCTGTTCGTCTGGGTGTGAAAAGAGGTTGATAGTTTTCCCCTGTGGGGGCCATGCACCCAATCCCTTCCCAATGCTGGCTGTTGCACTGCACTGACATACACTGTGACATACACACGGGGAGGCACAGGAGCACACATGCTGCATTATAGTAGATGGGGCCAGGGCCAACATTTCAAAATCAGCTGTTTTTAATGACAATGAGCATTGTGAAGGTAATTAAAGTCAGTCTTTATTAACAGTCTGAGTGTGACGTACTGACCCTATGTACCTTCTCAGTGCTAATTAACACAAAAAAAATTGGTATTAGAAATATCACTCCATTCACTATAATGGTGCATGTATGCCCCTGCACCTCCCTGGGCATACATCACAGTGTATGCCACCGTGGCGCAGAGCCAGCACCGGGAAGGGATAGGCGACCTGGCCCCCTGGGCCAAAATATAGCTTCACATTTCAAACCCAGTAAATCACAGTGTATGCATCAGACAATTCTGAAAAACTACTGGGTAAGTGTTCACCAGGGCAGGCGTCTTCATACAGGAAACGTTTAACATAGTTCAAATTCACAGCTGCTAAGTTGCTTTAAAGATGTATGGGGGCATTGTAAAAAAAATGAACACCATCATCCGGCATAACCACCTAATTACCCTGCTCTTTCTGAGATAGCAGACTAGATAGTCTGTTCTGCCACCAGCAGCTCATCATGTGGCACACCACAGTTGCTAAACAAATGTGGAGAACATCCATTTACTGCAATATGTTTGGGAAGGTGAATGCTTACAATACGTAAGAAAATATACACCCAATCTGTTCCTAAAATTGCTCTTGTTCTTCACACATACAAAAAGGTCCAAGTGTTGCCATGAACCAGACATTTACTTTCCAGAGGGATTACTGTACCTGGGAACCACTAGTATCCATTAACTTGTAACAAATGGCTGCCATGCATGCCATTGCAATATTGAAGCTTGCAGTTATGCAGTGCTTCCTACTTGCAGTGCGGCACATGGCTGCTTTGCTAACATTTTGTGTCCTGTGTGTTGCTGTCTGCCCAAGCCCCACTGCTGTGCATAATAGCTAGCCTGGCACCCAACTAGAGGTGTGCAAAGTCCGTGAAATTTGCTCTGTGAGTTAATTTGTGGATTTCATGGAATTTGAGGAGCGATTTCTCAAAACTCATGGCCGTGAATTTCGCAGATTTCGCTGCAGAGTGCAAAATTTTGCCTACAAAGTTCGCACTCTGCCTGCAAAATTCATACTTCACGTTAAAAAAAGGCAAATTTCACCTAAAATGTCACGCAAACTGCACAAATCAAAGTTTCAGAGTGTTCCGAAAACACCACGAAGCGCTAATTTTTGTCGCTTCGTGTGAACATCACGGGCGCAGTTTAACTTCACAACACCTCTACACCCAACCCTGCCCAACTCACTGGAGTGCCAACTTTCAGCTGTTACTGCCCCTCCCCACAACTCCCTTGCCATGCTGGAGTGCTGAGTGGCCACCTTCAGCTATAAAATTTTAAAAATACAGTGAATGTTTGTAAATTTATATCTCACATTTTCACAACACTCATGTCAAGCATGTATGATAAAATGTAAAATATGGAGTTCACACATGATGATACACTTAATGGATCCTATGCACGAATGAATGCGGGTGGCTACGCACATATCTGGGGTGAAGTAGCCATCCCAAGATTAACTGTGCCCCATGCGTGGATGCATGGGGAGGTGTGCAGTAACATAGCAGCAGAACCCCGGCCATGTGATGAACAGCATGCTGGGGGCAGGTGAGGGTGGAGGCGGCACACTATGTACCTTGCGCTAAGGCATGTAGTGCTGGCTTCAAGGGGTGCATAGAGGTCATGGGATATGCCAGGGAGACCCAGCCATAAGCCCCCTATACGCCCTGTGAATGCCCTGCAGGACTGGGTGAGCAGCCTACCAAAGCACCAGGGCCACAGCTCATGGCCGCCTGATGCCACTCAACCACCCCTGCACACAGCGGTATGTGTGGCGAACCCCCCCCAACACCCACAACGCCCTTACCCCTCACAGGGGCATTGGGTCTAGGCTGCCACCTGCCCACCCCAGTGGCAATGCATGCCAACACCCCTCCCTGCTACTGGAGGCTGTGTCCCTCCACCCCATGTTGGCAGGCATGCCCCCTCCCCATCACACGTCACTGCATCAGTGCCAACGGTATTGCACCTCTGCCACCTGCCACAGCTGCTGGCCCTCAGACAGCCACATGGTGCGCTGCCAACACATGCCCTACCATGCCAGGGATCCACTGTCAGACCCATGCCGGGCATCCAATTGGATACCTGGCTGGGTCTGCATCTCTGCCCATGCCCGTCCTACGTGGACCTGTGTGTCGGGGGGGGGCTGAGAACAGGTGGCCAGCATTTGTGGATGCCGGTACCGGTGCACCTGTCCGCGGGTGTGCAGCTCCATGTGTGGAGTACGTGCATTTCGTGCATACATATGCCCCGATCGAGAATAGGGCCCAATATTTGGGTATATAAATGATACCAACACAAATCCATTTTCCTACATAATTTGTTTCTTATATTCCTCTTAAAATACAGACCACCCCCAGGCACTACCTTTGTGAGATACCCACAGCATATTCTCTCAAGTCAAGTTCCTACATGACAGTATAATGCAATTTAATTGGTGGGTTTATCATTTAAAAGACTAGCAGTCCTTATGGGCCTGCACACTGCACTTTTGGAAATTTTGACAATTCCTCACTCTTAGTCTTCTTCATGTGTTAGTACCAGCAGTCTGCTGCTGCAGATGTCTATCACTAATGGCTATATCATGCATGATGTTGGGCTTAAAGGATTTTTTTCCGCAGAGAACAACTTAATGTCAATGGGAGCTATGCACAAAAGCACAGAGTGGCTGCGTGCTGCGGTTGGCGGCGATGTAGCCACCCCGCACCCATTGCACCCCCCACGCAGGATGCACTAAAGGGTTGTGCAACCTATACACACCAGATCTGGATAGTAACATACCAGGGCAAGTGGGGGTGTGATATCACCCACTGGTCACAGCAGGACCAGAACACAGCCCACTAGGCAGTTGGGGAGGACTGAGACAGCCAACTGGGCGAGTGCCCCTACGGTAGGGCATCAGCGCCCAGTAGTGCAGCTCCACACTCATGGCTGTCAGCCAGCCACTCAGACCCTGAATGTGACACACAACCCCCCAACCCCCACACTGTTGCCCCATCACCCCCATAGCTTGGCAACCCCCTCCCCACACATGTCGTCCCCGCCCGGTACTGTACAAGCAGCCCCCACACACACACACAGTGGTGCCTCAGCCCCACAGCCTGGTCCCCTGACCACAGCAGCACCCTGCGGTGAGCAAGGTCCCCCCTACCCTGACCTGTCCATGAGAGGGTCACGGCATGCGAACCCGGTCACCACATGGTTGTCTGAGGACTATGGCTGCACTCCCCCAGCTCAAACCTGATACTACCAATGGAGCAGCTGGTATTCAGTGTACCCCTCACCCTCTTGACACCGTGTCACCCTCCTCCCTCCCCATACCTGTACATCGTGCATGATTCTGGATGGCTGCTGGCCGATGAGGTGTGTGGAGGGCTGTGCCACTGGCTGTCCTCAGCCGTGGCACTGACAAGTAGATGTGGGGGAGGGGGACGATGTTGTCGGTGCCACAGGGGGTAGGAGGTACACTGAACAACAATTTGGGTCAGAGGTATTGGGTCGGGGGGGTGGTCCGGTGTTGTGGTGCTGTGCCTGGGACAGTAATGGGTAGGCATTGGTGGGGAGGGCTCTGCTGTGTACTGTGAGGTGGGGTGGGCAGCCATTCTGGACTGGAGTGGGGGTACACCAGCTGCAGTTGATCTGTGCGTCAGGAGGGTGATGCGCAACATAGGCATGGCCAAGGGGGGGGCAACTGGATGCTGGGTACTGGCCATGCAGGTCCAGATGCCTGCAGATGGTGTTCATGCACCGGGACCCATGCCTTACCGCATAAGAGATCCACTGTGGGGCCCAGGACGGGCATCCCATTGGCTGCCCGCCTGGGTCTGCAACTCCACCGCTGGCCACCCTGTGGAGTCCTGCACACCGGGGAGGGCAGAGCCACAGACAGGTGGTGGCCATTAGTGAATATCGGCCTGAGCGCGCCTGTCTGTGAGTGCTGAGCTACGCGGCAGGGTACACACCTCTGGCGCGTACATTCCAACTGTTTGTGAATAGTGGCCATTGTTTGTTGACATTGATGTTTTAACACTACTTGTTAAGATTAATAATTAGACCTCATTTGTGATGTTAGTACTTGAATTTTGTCTTCAGAATTCACATTACTGTTGGTTAAATCTTGATCAGTTTTGCTGTTGCCTTTTTTCTCTTTTAGTACTCTACTGAGACTAATCAGGTATGCATATCTTCATAAAAATGCTGCTAAAGACATAGGAACAAGAACAAATTGGAAACTGTCTGGAGGCAACAGTTTTTTTTCTTGTTGTGCCTCGACGTACGTGCCAGTATTATTACTAGACTGCATGTGTCCATCTGACTGACAACCTGATTCCACTAATACCATTAATCAGTACAGTACTGCATTGTTTAAAGGCAGCAGCAGCAATGGCAAAATATGTGCACTCTGTAGAAACAAAGAATTAGGTATCGCAGATGTGGTATCAATACTGATCCCAATATATGCTGTCAAACTTCAAATTTGAATTTGCACAACTAAGACATTACATACTCTCCGTGGAATCAATCCAGACTACTCACGCAATGCAGGACATACATTACCAGTCATAGCTTATCAAAAGAGTAATCAGGTCATATTATACACACATCTTCATGTTAACCACACAGATGCACAACAATGATTTAAACTGTCTGAAGGCAGCAGTTTTTGTTCTTGTGCCTCTTAACAGGGATACATCATACTCAAGACTGTGTATGGTATGGTATGATGACTAATAGCTTTCCACTACGCCAGCAGTGTTCTTTTACTGACACATGTCCTACTCCTAATAAAATGTTTGTTAAATAACGAATGTCGTGGCTGAGAAGAGATTGCCATGTATTGTTTTAACCTATGAGGCATCTTTTTATGTCAATTTTCCACCCCACATACACCCACACTATATATTCTCCAACTATGTGCCATTTAATAGTATTGGGGCCTATGCACAGCGCTAATGTGGCATGCGTAGAGGTGCGTGGAGAATGCGCGTAGGTGCCTATGCATGAACCGCGTTTAAGAAACATAGACTTTGACAACAGATGAGGACTGCTTGGCCCACCCAGTCTGCCCATTTCTCTACCTATTGGTTAAGCTGCAGATCCTAGTTAACCAACAGCCTATTTCTTCCTACCCCCACCAGAATTGTCTTATGTCTGTCTCATGCATTCTTGAATTCCCCCACTGTTTGTGACCCCACGACCTCCCCAGAAAGGCCATTCTAGGTGTCCTCCGCCCTCTTCATGAAAAAATACTTCCTCACGTTGCTCTTGAGCCATCCCCCCTCTATCTTCAAATTGTGTCCCTTTGTTCTTGCACATCTCTTATTCTGAAAGATGCTACTCTCCTGGACTTTGCTGATTCCCTTGAGGTACTTTAAAGTTTCTACTATGTTCCCCCACTCCATCCTTTCCTCAAGAGTATACATATTAAGATCCTTTAGTCTCTCTCCGTATGGCTTCTGGGGCAGACCTTGCACCATTTTAGTTGCCCTCTTCTGGACTGCCTCCATCCTGTCTATGTCCTTGCAGAGATGGGGTCTCTGGAACTGCATGCAGTACTCAAAATGGGGTCTCACCAACTGTCTGTACAGAGGGATAACAACTTCCTATTTTCTACTGGTGATGCCTCAACCTATACATCCCAGTATCCCCCCGCCCTCCTTACTGCCTTCTCACATTGGGTCATCTGATATGACTACCCCCAGGTCCCTTTCCAGTTTTGTTGTTGTTAGTACCCCCCACTGTGTACTCTTCCCCTGGGTTTTTGTTTCCCAGGTACATTGCTTTGCACATCTGTGCATTAAATCTGAGCTGCCATACTTCTGACCATTCCTCCAACCTTGCCAAGTCCATTCTCATCCTTTCCACCACCCCCTTGTGTATCAACCCTGTTGCAGATCTGTGTGCCGTCTGCAAAGAGGCATACTTTTCCTTCCAGTCCCTCACCAGTGTCACCTATAAAGACATTAAAAAGGACCAGACCCAGTACTGAATCCTGCGGTACCCCACTAGTAACCCCCCTTTCTTCGGTGTGGACTCCATTTACTATTACTCTCTGTGTCCTGTTGTCCAGCCAATTTTTTACCCAGGCTACGGTATCACCCCGGAACCCACTCCCAGTCTGGCTAATTTGTTTATTAATATTTTGTGTGGGACTGTGTCAAATGCCTTGTTAAAGTCTAGGCAGGCCATGTCCACAGCCCCTCCCTGGTGTACTACTTTAGTCACCCAGTCAAAGAAATCTATTACATTCGTCTGACATGACCTTCCTGCTGTGAATCCATGCTGCCCTGGGTCCTGTGCCCCATTGGTGTCTTGGTACTCAACGATTATTTCCTTCAGAAATGATTCCATCATTTTTCCTACCACTGAGGTCAAACTGACAGGTCTGTAGTTTCCTGCCTCTGTCTTGCTCCCACTTTTGTGAAGTGGAATCACATCCACCCTCCTCCAGTCCTCAGGTACCACACCATCCTCCCATGATTTATTAAAAAAGGTAGTCAGTGGTGTTACTAGTTCTCCCCTTAGTTCTTTTAGAATTCTCGGGTGAATCCCATCAGGCCCCATTGCTTTAGCCACATTCAGTTTTAGGAGTTCTTTCAGAACCCTTTCTTCTGTGAATGGACTGGTATCGACCCCCTCCCATCCAGAGTGCTTCTATTGATGGATTAGGTACCTCCCCCATCTCTTCTTCTGTGAATACTGAGCAGAAGTATTCATTCAGTATCCCTGCTTTTCACCGTCACCTCTGTCCTCCCACCCACCCACCCTCCCTCTCCTTTATTAAGCCTCACTCACCCCCATGGTCTTTCCTCACTCCCTAATGTACCTATAAATGGTTTTATCCTCCTTCTTAACAGAGTTGACTATCTCTTCCTCGGTTTGGGCCTTTGCTATTCTGATTACCTTCCCCGCTTCCTTCTGTTTTAACTGGTACAGTTCTCTGTCCTGCTCCATCTCTGTTTCCTTATACTTACTGAATGCTATCTTTTTCTCCCTAACCTTCCCCGCCACCTCTTTTGAAAACCATAGTGTTTTTTTACTTTGTTTTAATTTGTTTATTTGCTTCACACAAAGGCTTGTTGCCTCTGTGATGGCAGTTTTGGTGTTTCCACATTGTTCCTCCACCCCTCCTTCTTGCCCATTTGCTAGTGCTTTTGTGAGACACTCTCCCATTTTGAAAAAGTCAGCCCTCCTAAAGTCCAGTACCCTCACTTTTGTATGGCTTGACTCTACGGCTGTGTTTATCATGAACCACACTGTTTGGTGGTCACTTGTTCCCAGATGGCTACCCACTTCTAAATTTGAGATCCTCTTTCCTTCCCTATTTGAGAGTACCATGTCTAAGATTGCTCCCTCCCAAGTGGGTTCCATCACTAGCTATCTGAGGCATGCCCCCTACAGGGCATTGAGAATGACCCTGCTCATGGATGTGGCTGCAGCAAAAGTGCTCCAGTTAACAGCTGGCATATTCAGGTCTCCCATCAACAATATCTCTCCTTTTTCTGCCATCCTATGGATGCCTTCTATCATTTCCTTGTCCACTTCCTTCCCCTGAGACAGGGGTCTGTGTACAACACCCATGCAAATTGTGGTGCCATTTCCTGTCTCCGGGTTGACCCACAGTTCCTTCTCTCCTCCCTGTTTACCCTTTAGTTCCTCAATGATGGGGCATGCATGACAAGTACGTAGGCCAGGTGTATGCAGTTCTGTGGCTGCAACATGTGGTGTGTACATGGGGGGCATGGCCATGTACCGCTGTGTGCAGGCAGCAACAGCATGCATGCTCAATGCCATGTACAATGCTCAGGTGCGTGGCACCTGGCATGGACACATAGGCCAAGGGGGAAGGCTGCTGTAAAAGGCCGGACAGTGGTACCAACTGACAAGTCAGTGGCCACAGGGCTGTACAGTGCTGCCCAATGGGCACATACAACACATCCAAGAGAGCGACCATTGTGACAAACCCTGGGCAGGCCTGCTGCACCATGCAGGGAACATGCTGTGAGTGGCATAGGCTGATCACAAGCACAAGGAGTCCATGGCCCTGCAGCCATGAGCCCCATGGCATGCACACATGCCATGGAGCATAGACAGCACACAGCCCATGCTGAACTGGCAAGGCCACCATGTGGTGCTGCCCACATGCATACAGCACTGCATGCTGTACAACACAAATGGCAGTGCTGCACCAAGGGGCAGTGATGCTGCCGTCCATGCCAACGGACATGGTGATGGACCACCACAGCCAACAGCACGGCGGCTGAATCATGGCTGCTGTAGTGATACCAGCATGGCTGGCCATGGCTGTGACCCAGTCCCAGACTGGCAGTGTGAACTGCGGCAGCAGCATGCATGCCAGCCAGTCCATGGCCCAGGCATGTGTGCGGGCATGACACACCGATGGCTCAGTGCACAACACCCAAGACAGACAGGACATGGTGGTGCACAACGCGCCATGTGCATACAGCATGTCCCCGGCAGCCCCCCTAACACAATGGGTGCCTACAGGCAGGCAGGCATACCAGCACCATGGGGAACACACATGCTGCCCATGCAGTACACGTGCCCAGACATCTGTGGAGTCCACCACCCTGGTGGTACACGCTGGACCACCATCAACAGCCATCACCCCACCCCACCCACCCCTAGTCCCATGACACAGAATCACACCTGTGTAAAGTACAAAATAGTTTATTAAGCAGCTCAACATGTGTATGCGTAAATGGTCACTAAGGTAATGACATTCAAGTCATGCAAGGAAACACAAAAAGCATTGCACAGATCATGGTCAGCCCCCATGCTGGGGCAGCACACTCTATTGCCATAATGTGGCCAGGCACCACCCGGCCCCCATGTCCCCTCCTCATTGCTGCTGTTGCTGATGTCAGATTCGAGCTCACGCACCCTGCCCAGGCACTGTAGCACCATCCTCCTGACAGGTCCCCTGTAGCGTTGCAAATGGAAAGACAGGCAAAGTATGAGTGCACACCATGTGTAGGGCACCAACAGAAGTGGTGACCAGTCGTGTGCACAGACATGCCAGTACGCCACGTTCAGTACTTGCCATAGCCAGTATGGTCACCCGCCACGGCACCATCCCATCTGCCTTGTATTGCAGCTCATCGGCCTCCTCCACCTGGGTCATGTACTCTGGATATGTCAGCCTTAAACATCTACATCGGCAGGGTGGTGTAAACACCATGCAGGGTGCCCCACCTAGCTGCTCCACCCATGTGAGCTCAAGCCATAGTGGTTGTTCTGACAGTCCTGTGTGGGACGAGAAATGGAAAGACAGCTTAGGACCATACACAGCTGCAACACCCCACACTGCCCTCCAACATGGCCAACGGGTATGATACTCACCCACTCATGTCACTGCACAAGCCACAGGGTCCCACCACTAAGGTTGACAGAGAAATTATCCTCCAATACCCTCCACAATCTCCTGGGGTACCACTCAACATGTTCAGCAGCAGTGGTCACCATACTAAATAGCTGTGAACTACACATCACATGGCAGAATAGGCAGAAGTGCCCGCACATGTCCACAACCCATGCTGGGCCACTATGCATGTACGGCACACCACACCCCTTAAAGGCACATGCAGGTGTGCATGGCATCATAAAGGGGACACACTGGGGCATGTACGGGCATCTGGAAACAGCACGGAGGCAGAGGATGTGTCCCAGAATGATGATGAATATGCACCTGCTCCATAAGGAGATGGTGTTGCAGAGGCATGCCCATCCACGGCCCAGGGTATTCAGACCACAGCTTGATGCCATCACACTGTGGGAGATACATTGCATAGAGAGATTCCATTTACCAAGGGCCATGATCAAAAGTCTGTGTGAAATGGGCAGTGACAACATCGCCCCATGGACATGCCAGTCCAGAGCTATGACAGTGGAGACAAAGATGTTGTGCTCCCTGGCATACTATACCACAGGGTCCTTCCAGAGGGTGACCGATGATGCAGTTGGCATATGCCAGTCCTCTGTGTCACAGGCCATGGCACAGGTCATGGATGCCCAGCTGGCACATGTGCACACCCATATCAGGTTCCCGATGGGCGACACACAAAACAGGCCTTCTATGACATGTAGATGTAACCCCCCCGCAAATGAGGGTTCCCAAAAGTCTTCCAGGAGCTTGCCTGAATGTTCCAAATCTGGGCCGTGTTCAGCATCTGAGCTGTTTAAATGTGGTTCCAAGTGAGTGCTATTTGAGCTTCCTCGTACTGTCTCTTTAAGAGCTGTCTGCTTGCAGACTTAATTAGTTTGTATGGGGGGACTGTGTATTTAATGCTCGAATTCTGCCCGAGCTGCTGTCAATTCGCTCTGTTTCTGCTGTTGCTACATGTGCAGAGGGAGCCTTGTTGAAAGATATAACTGTTTGCCAGAAATCATTTAGAGTGACTGAGAAAATGTAGTTTGTCTAACCTGTCTTCATTTCAGCACGAACTGTTTCAGTGTAACTCTTTCATTTTGGGCCTGAATAGCTGACTTGGACCAACCAGGATGATAGGGAGACCCTAAAATGGAGCCTGTGGACGAATAAGAACTTGGACTCTCAATTTTGAGCCAGCCACAAGGGGATTGTATAGGCAGTGACTCTGGGAAATGTAGTTTTAACCTTGGTGCCTTTTTCCAGCAGCAGAGGGAGTCTTATTGTGAGTGACAGCTGAACCAGCCAACAGAATGGTGTGGAGCTAAAGGAAATGCCCTGCTCTGTGACTGGAAAGATTAGATCAGTTGTGACTGTGAAGAGAGAAGGAGCTCTGTGCTTCTGCGGTGTATAGTTTCACGCGGGAAGTGCATGTGAGGCCCTGAGTTTTGGTCTGCGGACTTTGTGAGTGCCAGTTTGGACTGAATCCGAGTTGTGAGGAGAAAGAAGCACTATAAGTGTGGAAACCAGGCTCACCCTGTAGAAGACTGGAGAAATTGTTGAATCGCGCTTGGTCTGTCAGGAACTGAAGCTGCTGTGTGTGCTCACGGGTATTTTGCAGTAATTGTGATCAGGATCGAGGAACAGTCTGCCTGGTATAGTACTTTCCTTTTACATATGAATGTGCGTAGTGCTTGTGGGGAATCGCTATTCCAATCCTCAGTGCTGTGTGCTGTGTGTTGAAGCTGGAAGCAAACCCCACCTTGTCTCAGACTAAATCCATTTGCTATCAACTGCAGTGGGTCCAGTCACAAGGACTTTGTCTCCATGCCTTGTTGTTCTGGCAATCCAGAAGAACATCCACCATCCGGTTTTCAGCTTGGGTATTGTGAGTACAGGTCAGGGTATTCCCCTGCAGCCTGTTTTCAATCACAAGTGTTTCATCTAATTCTTGTTGTTTCACTGCTTCATGGACTGAGCCTTCTGGCTCCAGATTACAACTGGGTGTTGTGCATATATTTTTTTCTACAAGGCCCTATCCATCTGTAGCTGCTGGCCAACCCTGGGCAATGGACCTGGCTAGCCCCCCCCAACCTGGGTACCCTTTTTTCTCAGTTACTCTAAATGATTTCTGGCAAACAGTTATATCTTTCAACAAGGCTCCCTCTGCACATGTAGCAATGGTAGAAAAGGAGCAAATTGACAGCAGCCTGGGCGGAATTCGAGCATTAAATACACAGTCCCCCCCATACAAGTTAAGTCTGCAAGCAGACAGCTCTTAAAGAGACAGTTCGTGGAGGCTCAAATAGCACTCACTTGGAACCACATTTAAACAGCTCAGACACCAAACACCGCCCAGACTTGGAGCATTCAGGCAAGCTCCTGGGAATCCCCATTTGCGAGGGGGTTACATATGGCATGTCCAATGTGTACGGTGTGATTGATTGTACCCATATAGCCATACTGTCACTGCCCATGCAGGAGAAGGCATACAGGAATAGAAAGGGGTTCTACAGCGTGAACTGCCAGATCTTGTGTGATGCAGGTGGACTGTTCACCAACATATGCCCAAAGTACCCGGCTCATGCCATGACACATACATTCTGGTCGCATCACACCTTGGTGCCATGCTCCATGCAGGGCACACTGATGGCTGGCTGTTGGGTGAGTATAGTAGTGTCATCATGCGTGGCACCACTGTATTGTTCCTTGTGCATCCTTATGTGACACTGCACTTTGTTCCCCCCACCAGTGACAGTGGATATCCGCTGTGGCTGTACTTAATGACACTGATACTGGTATTCACCTGTGCAGTGGAGGAGGCCTAGAACCATGTGCATAGGAAGAAATGGAACATTGTGGAGAGAACCATTGGCCTGTTGTAGACAAAGTTCTGGTGCCTGGACCACACCAGGGAGACAATCATGCTGTCCCCAGGAAAGGCCTGCAGGGTGTTCACCATGTGTGCCATGCTACATAATATGGCCCTGCATCATAATGTACCCATATCTGGGCTGCAACAGCAGGAAGAACCACCTAGGGATGTTGTGGTGGTGACATGTCATGGTCAGGAGACAGGCAGACATGTTGCACGGGTGGCCCTTGTGCAGGGCACATTCCATTGGTAGGATGGCATCCCAGCATGACCCTGGACAGCCTGTCAAGGGGATGTGTGTGGGAATGAATGGCTGTGTGCCTGATACACGTGTACAGTCATATCCGTGCGTGTGTCCATCATCGCAGTGGGTCCCCATGTGTGTGTTGCATCTGGCGCGGGTGCTGGGTGCTCGATGATGATGCCCCACACTGAGTGCATCTGTGGGGGGTGCCCCTGTCTGGCACATTCATACATGTGGCCTACTATGATGTCCAGGGTGGTGCATGTCAGTGGGTGTGCCATGTATAGGTGGCCATGTCTGTGAACCACCCCTGGGTGTTCATGAAGCACTCTCATCAGCTACCTGGTTATGCACCACCTTCACATCATGTGCCATTCAGGGTGTGTGGCACTGACTGTTCTGCGGTGACATACTGTGTGGGTGGGCCATGTGCAGGGGTGGGTTTGTGTTCAGTGTGTGCATGTTCTGTACAATAGTTGAGTGTGTGTGCTGTGCAGTGTCACTGTCCCTGTGAGTCAGTGGGCTTTGTCTGCATCTGGGTGGAGGTCTGTGTGCCCTACCTCCAGACAGGGGCCTGTTGTCTGGTGGTACCCCTGTTGCACCAGCTGCCTTGTGTCTGCTCTATGTCAGTGGCTGCCAGCGTGGCCCACCATGCCCCCCTCAGTGCTCTCAGTTCATTGTTCCTGCGCCCCATGCTGTGTACACTGTTGATATGTATGGGTGCCGGTACTGCATCCAGGGATTCTGCCAATGGGGTGCTGTCCAAGTCACTTGATTGTGTCCCTGCATCATGCTGTGGGCTGGTAGTGCTGGTGGACACCTGTGTCTGGGAGGTTCCATCATGGGTGGTGTGTGTTGCATGCTGTCCAGCAAGGTGTTCCATCAGCCTCTCTACAGCTTCAGCAATGCGGTCAGTGTCACAGTGCATGCCATGCACCTTGGTGATCAGGGCTACCAGAGCCTCTGTCCTGCATTACTGTGCTTCTAGCCTGTCCACCTCCAGCTGGCACAGCTCCCTATACCAGGCGGACATGGTAGCGTGGATGCATGCTGTGTGTCTCTGTCCTGGTGCCCACCATGACAGCCCTTCATCAGCACTGTCCTCAGTGACCAGCAATTCATGCCTGGCAGGGGCTGTGCCATCCAGGCACTGCTGTACCCATCCATGTTGTGCTGGTTTGCTGCTGGCCCATTGTGATCCTGCTGAGCCTGGCCATCAGGGGTGTGCAGGTGTATGCTGCTGCCATGCCCTGCATCCTGTTTAGTGGTGGCCTTCTGTGACCCCTCATCCACTGCATCGGGTGTGCTGTCCACCTCCATGTCAATCTCCATCTGGGTCTCCATGACATGCCCTGTACCTGTTGGCACCCACAGGGGAGCATGGGCCATGGTGATGTACCTGTGCCATCCTCTGGATGCCTGGCATCTTCATCTGCTGGCTGTGTAGCAGGTGTATCATGGCTCTGTGGTTCTGTCACCTGTGACCTGCGTACCTCACTGGACGGGTCTGTGGGTGGAACACATGGATGTTAGTGATTGCATGCTGCCACGGTACATGGGTACTCATGCCCATCTACCTCCTGCGTACTGTCCTCAGTGTCCATGCCTTCCACCTCACCATGGATGCTGACATCTGTGAGGGTGGCTGCCACCACCCTGTCCACCGGGGTCAGTTGGCTTGCCTCACTTGGGGATCTGCCTCCATTGCCCAGGCATGCCCATGTAGCCGTAGTGAGCTTCTTTTTCTCAGCGGTGTGCGGATCAAGTTATTTATGCTTGCTGCCATCAGTGTCCATGCCTCTGGGCCAGCAGCATTCACTGCACTCTGGATCTTGAGCCATAGCTGTGCCGTCACCTCAGGGGATGTGCCCCATATAGCTGACAGTAGTGCATCCTAATCTCAGTGACCATGAATGCCACCTGGACCACTGTGAAGTTCAGGGCCCTGGGACAGGCACCACCTCATGTCCTCACACAGCCACGGTGCTGGCCACCTTCCCTGCCTGCCTATTCTGGCTATTCTGGTGATGGGCTGTGCCCATCCATGCCACTCCAGCTCTACACCATTCCCTGTACAGTCATCCCTTGCATTCTATTCACTTCTGTGCCATTGCACATTGCTGGGATCATGTCTATATATGGTGGGGTCAAGGGGAGGTTCCGCATATCACTGGTACACCTCTGTGTGCTGCATGGACAGCTAGGTGTCACCTGGCCTGCACCTGTGTCCATGTGGCACATACAGGATTTCCATGAATGCTGCGTTGAGGGGATGCCTTGCACACCGCATAGCTCTGCGCTGAGGTTACGGCGATTTTGGGCATAGTTTCTGCTCCTTCAAGCATAGGTCTCATTGTTTGTTACTTCCAAATACATATTGTCTTAGTGATTGTACTGTGTGTGTGAGTTGTGTACAATAGTACGGACTATGTGAATGTATGTATAGTGGGTTTTCCAGCATACACAACCCCCATGTGAAATTTAAAAAGAGGTTGCCATATCAATACGGAGTAAACATTAAGTAAATGAATTGCCATGCAAATATAAATAAAATTTCACAGTGGTGGAAACTGAAAAAAATGGTTGAAGTTTTTTTATTCAGCTGAAGTCATAAATTTTAAACTGGTTGAAAAAAATCAGTCATAATGTATTGTAAGTCAGTTGTAATTGGTTACTCAACTGACCCTGGGGTCTAGTGTTCATGCTTAAGACAAACAGTTCTTTGTGTGACACTGTTTATCCCATGTAGATATTGGTTCAATGTTTGTGGAATAGCAATGAGAAGAGATAGGGTATATAGTGCTTGCGTAACTTGTAGTATTTTTTGTGGCTTTACTCTAGTCCCACCCTTGAGTAGTAGGTATGTAGCTAGTAATTTGTAGGGAATAGAAGGCCCATGAGCAAGGGTGAGAAGAGCACCGGAGAAGGAGGAGGAGGGGATGGTGGTGGGCTGTGACAAAGTGACCTCTGTCAGGGAATAGGTGCCCTGATGTTTCTACACCCCCCTCCCAAAGAAGTAATTAGATGGCTAGAAAGGAGAAGCTGTTTACAACTAAATTCACCATAGTAATAGAAAAATCTGGGTTATTATCAGGGATTAAGTAATTAGTAGTGCAGGCTACCTTGATTTAGGATGAAATAAAATATGCCCCAGCTATAGCGTTGTATGAAGGAAAGGATATAAGTGGGAGCAAGAATAAGGAAAATGCAGGTTGTGTTAGAAAGGGTATGGATACTGATGCTCCAAAAGTAGAAATGGGTTTAGAAAAGGAAAAGAGAGCAAATGGTTTTAAAATAGCAGCATGTTTGCTCCGTGTGCTGGCGTGGTTACAGTGGCTTGTTTAGCTGAAAGCCGCCCCCCCCCGAAACGAGCACACTAAAGCAAAGAGAAGGACTAGGGTGTCCTTAAATATAAAAGGGTTACGGTGCTCTGTGAGTAGTTGGGTAGCTGTGGGGAAATGAGAGAACAGTGAGAAGGTGTAGTGAGATTTGAGATAGAAAAAGCTCTTTAATTCTGAAACTCCTGGGTGCCCTGTTGAATTAAAGCTGGTTCCCCTGGCAGGTGCATGTAAGCATCAAACTTGTGCTGCAAAAAGCAGCTGCTCTTATGTGCAATGGCCCCATTGACTCCAACAAATGAATAAATTCTGCAAATGAATGCAGCTTCGAGGGAAGAATGCCCTGTTTCTCCTGGTCGCAAGGTGCGACTCAGGAATGTAACTCTGATCAATGCAGAATGCGCCACCTGCTGCAAAAGCGCTCCTAGTTCAGAGCAGGAAGTAAGAAAGATGCATCGGAGCAAAAAGGGCATGCTCTGAAGCATTACAGACTGCTGCACAGTGAGGCAAGAATAAAGAAAGTGTAAGCTGATGGGACACTACGAGCAGGAGAACAGGAGCCTCAGTGAAGTTCCAGAAGCAAAATGAATGGGTTTAAAAGGGTTTGACAGTCCCAGAGAAGTGAGTGAATGGGCTGCCTCTACAAATACATAAAGCTGCCATAAAGGGGCTAGAAGTAGGCCCAAATGAAAAGTCTGCCGACAGGTAGAAGTGGCAACCAAAGGAGAAAGTGCTCCATAAACATAAAGAGCTTCTAGAAATAAATAGGAAGGATGAAATAACATGGTAGTGTGCCGATAGCACATAAAGAAAGATAAAGGAAAAACAAAATATTAATGGGGAAAACAAGGAGAAACATAAAACAACACCCTTACAGAAAAGAGTTTGAGGAAGGGTAGTTATTCTGAAAGTGTGCCCCCTCTAATACATATAAACCTTGTGAGAGATAAATTGCAGGGTTTTGCAGAGTTTAAAAATGCATTGAAAAAGATGGCAGTTTACTTCAGACTGACCTGTTCCTAGGAGAACTCATGGAAAAATGAAGGTTCCTATAGGAAAGTAGCGGCCCCTAGTGTTCTGTATAAATGCTGAACTGGATCATAGAGCAAGCTGAACAGTGGGAGGAGTTCAGACGAATGAGGATTGTTAAGTTATTGAAATAAATGAAACTGTTCAGGGCTGGGATATTTAAGAAAGATATCAGAAAAATAAATTCCTGTTACAGGCTTAGAAATATCCCTTTCTTAATTCTGTATAGGCTGGGATATGAGCCTTAGAAAGTGATGTATTTGGTTAATTTACCTCAGTGGGTGGATCCCTATGCTGTGAGGGCATCATGAGATATGCTATAAAAGTTACCACTAGAGTAGAGACGCTAGATACTGTAGATGCTGAGATGAGCTGAGAGATAGAGATGTGTGAAAGCAACTGAAGCGTGCCACTGTTGGGCATAATGATGGACTTGCTGAGATAAAATGCTGTTGGCTTATCCTGAGTAAGCAAATTAACTAATACCTGACTTTTATTTTCTGTGCATAAAGTCTCTGAAAAGAAGAAAATAAAATGATACGTGTCTGTAAGGTGCTTTTTATGCACTAAAGATGGTTGTCAGCCCATTATTTGTATCCTGTTATCACAACCCTGCTACATGGACAAAAAACACCCGCTAAGCAAGGGAGGTGCATTAGTGTAGGGCTTAAACAGAGGTTGTGGGAGGAGCTATTCTCCACATTGAACCTCAGGCCAAACCCTCCCATTCAATGTTTGTGGAATAGCAATGGGAAGAGATGGGGTATATAGTGCTTGTGTAACTTGTAGTACTTTTTGTGGCTTTACTCTATTCCCACCCTTGAGTAGTAGGCACGTAGGAAGTAATTTGTAGGGAATAGAAGGTCCAAAAAGATACCTCCTCCAACTCACGGAGAGTATGACCCCATGGCACTCAGGAGAAGAAAACTCCCAAGGTGGAGGAAACCTCAGAGGACCCATGGCTGGAGGTCTGCCCATCCTCTGGGCATCCTAAAAGGAGAAGGACTTAGGTTCTAGTAACCATAGCTAATTTGAGGTTGGTGAGCTGCTTGGAGAGACAATGATCCATTCTCGATCCATGAATGATGCCGATTGCATGATAATCCTGAGGTTGAAGAGTAGGTCTTTTTCTGAATGAGCGATTGAATCTGAAGTATGACATAAATCCAGGTGAAGGACGGTGAAGGAAGTCCAGGTTTCCAAGATGATGAATGATGCTTGTCCCACAGAATTGCAAGGGTGGAATGAGCAGAGGGAGCATGACTGGATCGATAAGGTACTAAACTGGGAATGGTAGAAATGCAATGGTACAAGAAGTCATTGGTGAATGATCCAACTTGTGAAAGGTTTGAATGCCAAGGTATGATCTGGAGGCAAGGAATTCAGTAATGAATGAGGAGTCACTAAGGAAGCATCCATGAAGTAGAAATGAGTAGAAGAGATGCTAGTTCATTCTTGAACCAAGGACGATACAGACTGAATGATGATCCTGAGGATAGAGGGTACTTCTTTTCCATAGGGATGGTAGAATCCTATGTGTGGAGCAGATCCAGTTAAAGAGAGGTCAATGTAGTCCATATTTCCAAGGCGACAAAAGATGCATGTCCAAAGGGATTGTAGGGGCGTAATGAGTCGGGAGAGCATAATTTGATCAATATAAAACCAGACAGTACACTGTGGGATTTGCAATGATTTGTAAAGTTATGGGTGACTGATCCAATTCGTGTAAGGTTTGATGTTCAAGGTAGTCTGGAGGTAAAGAATCGATTAGTGAGAGATAAGTCGCTAAGCAAGCATCCCAGAGTAAAATGAGTAGAGAAGAGTTTGAGTGACTGATGAGAGTGATGCCATAAGTGATTAGTAAATAAACAGAAGAAAAGTTGAGGAGCAGTCCAGCTGGTAGCCTAATGCATGTAGGATATTCGTGACTTTATAAATATAGTAAATACTCCACTAGTAAGCTGCCTGAAGTAAGTTTGGTTATTTCTGTGGTGTGATCGTCTAGGAGATGCACTGTGGTGGCATAGGTTGGTTAAGTTTACAGGTAATCCTGATGCCAAAGTACTTGAGAGAAGCTTAGAGGCAGATGTAAGAAAGAGTCTGTAGGCTGGATTGGCAGTGAGATCGATTAGTGCAGGATGTTATAGGATCTTAGTGCTACGGCTGATTAATACCAAGTGGGAGGCAAGGCCAAGTTGGTGAATTTGCCTTGACTGTTACGGATTGCTAGTTAGAATTCAGGAGAGCCAGTTCTCAGTGATGGTCTTTACTGCAGAGGTTAACAAACGTAATTCGAGAAGAAGAGACTGAAGGGTCCACTTAAAGAGTGGTTAACCCGGCTTAAGGTACTAGGTGAAAAGGTGCGGATAATTGTAGTACAGAATGGCGATGTCCAGGAGCAGAAACAATGGTTTGGATGGCGTGAAGTTAGTAATCAGCCAGGCAGTGGAGATCCCACGACAAGTGTTCTGCAAGATATCTGTGAAATTCGTAAAACAAGCAATGACTGTTAAGAAGTAGGAGTCAAGTAACTTGGTGAACAGAGACGGTGTTGGAAGACGAGGCTGAGAAGATAAAATGGATGATGTCCTTAGTTGAATGAGTTATCTTGCGATTCCCGGTATCCATAGAAGTGATGCTGATTAGGAAGTCAGAGCATAGCCGAAGGATTTAAGTCCTTTCCATGTATGGGGATAGCCAGTGAGATAAGGTAGACTGGGAAGTCATGGTGATTGAATGGATGGGATTCGGAGGGTAAATCCAATAGAGACGGAGAAGATCTTCCTATTGTCCAGGTGAATGGGATTCAATGAATGATCATGAGGAGCTCAGTGAGCAGTGTAAAAACTCTATGATGGCGTAAGAGTCTATGAGGCATGTTAACTAAGGGATGTTTGCTAACAGGAGTATGAACAAGGGTTCCAATGAGTAGTAGAAGGGTACTGTTAGAATGGCCAGAGTAGGAGTATGAGATGGATCGTATGGAAGAGCAGATGACCAGGTAGGAGTAATGGTTGGAGATAGGGTACAAGGCTCAAAAGAGTGACAGCAAATAGTACGAAGCTCCAAGCCTGCAAGGTGAAGATGAAAAGGTAGCCATCCAAATGGGAAGGAAGTCCAGAGTGGATCCTGAGAAACTGAAGGAATAATCTAGGGGGAGCTATGGGCTAGGTGAAGCCAGATGACATCCAGAGCAGGAAGGTACAGGACCGGGTCAACTCCATGGCGAACAGCAGCAAAATGCAAGAAAGCTGAAGCAGGGCATCAGAGGATGATCCACGGAAGGCCAAGGAGCCAAGCCAAGCACCATGAGCAACTGAGGTGAGATACAGGAGTCCCTACATCTGACAAAAGCTGTAAATGACTAGAGAAAAGGATGGAAGGGGCTGGAGTGATGAAGGACGAGGTTCCCAAATCTGCAAAATAAAACAAGTTCATATAGCAGCCAGACAGGGGACCTGCAGCAAAGAAGTCCATGAGGCAGTCGACCTGGATTGAGAGAGGGACTGAACAAGCTGTCAGGATCCATAACATGAGGAAAAGGAGGCCAAAGGGGTTAGAGAATGAAGGTCCATGGAAGTGCAGGATGGAGACTGGAGAGGAAGGAGGACATTCAAAGCAAAGGGATCCTGTATCAGGAGAGAAGCTGAAGTTAGGCAGGAGATGGAAAATGCAGAAGGATGAACTTCCAGGTGTGGATGTAGGTTCCTAAGCGAGTGAGCTGAGGTGAGAAGACGTGGATACGACATGCCAGATGATGCATGATGGTGGAGGTAAATTCGGTAAATGGTTCAGGTCCAGGAGGGAGTAGCAGGCGGTGGTCTTCCCCAGTTGAAATGGATTATTGCAAAAATTAGCTTCCAGTCCCGGTAATCAAGGAGAGATAACCAGGAACCAATACCACTCAGTAGAGGTAGATGGAGACAACCAAGAGGATGAAATCCTGCTCCAGACTGGAGTGTCATCCAGGTGTGAGCCAGAGACAGCATGGAACCAGTGGAGTCACAGAAGCAGGCCACCGAACCAGGTAGTCTGAGCATGAGGACCAACATATGAAGCCTGGAGAAAAGTTGGGAGGTGGAAGGCAAGGGAGGTAGAAAAGCCTCGGTCCTGAAGGGAAGGGGCAACCTGCATCAGGTATGGGAGCAGAAGGTGGACACAGTCAAAGTAGATGCAGGCTCCCTGCCATGTACATTTGCAAGGTACGACCATGTATCAAGGCTGCAGATCAGGCTAGATGGAGAAGGCAAAGTCGAGCAAAGTCAGGTTCCTAAAGGGAGCAGCATCCGGGTAGCAGGCTGAGAATGTGTGCAGCAGAAGCAGTGGAGTGGAGAATCAGCCACCCATTGGTGATGGCTGAGGCGAGATGATCTCGACTTGAGGCAGCCAGATGTAAGTAGGATGGTGATGGCATATAGGGTGATGAAGCTCCATTCCCGAAGGGAAGCGGCAGTTGGTATGAGGTAGTAAGGTACGGTAAGACGCTGTAGAATGCAGACATGGCTCACATCCCTGGTAGTCAGGGTGAGCTAACCTTCATTCGATGCCGCCAAGCAGAGTTAGGGATGGAGGATGTCAGGTTGGGAAGAAAAAGGTGGTAGCTGTAATGGACCCATCCCCAGTAGACAGGGGAAGCCTACCTTCACTCAACACCTCAGAAGGTGTGAGTTAAGGGCAGAGACCAGAGTACTACTGGTATGGGCTGGCTAATACACAACTGCTGAAGGGAGAGAAGAAATGTAGGACGTGAAAGCAGGTATAGGATAATGGATCAGTGAGATGGTGAACTGTCAGGCATGATAAACACAAAGAGGTTGGATGAGATATACATGTTGTGATAGGTATGGAAGCCTGAAATAGGATTAGAAAAAGAGGTGGATGCTCCAGAGTGTACGTTGAAGAGAAAAGAACTGAAGAGCCTGGGAAGGACTGGGGTAGCTAGATATGGAAAAGAAGGCTCTTTACCATAAAGTAATGGAGAGAAGTCATGTGGGAGTCAGCCGTGGAAATGCAACTGGGCAAATCCCCAACCCCCCACCCGAAGGTCGAGGTGATACTGGAGAAGGCATCTGGAATAGGGACATATATTTCGCTGATTCAGAGCTGGATCCCTGAGCCATGCTGTGCCTTTGTCCTGAAGGGATGGGGCTCATTACTTCACATTGATGTACAGCAGGGGCGAAGGTGATGTCCATAACAGTTGCATTCTCATTGTTGTTATTCCCAATTATATTACAGTAGGAAATGTCTTTATGTCTGTATTACTTGTTGACTATGAAACAACTAGGACCATTCGCCAGTTGCAGCAATATGAAATATTATACTACATCTCCCGATGGCAACTAGATGGTTGCTCAGCAGGAGAGAGCAGCCTGCAGTCTTGTGGTTGATGTCCAGGGGAAATTTACCTGCTCAGATGTTGGAAATGAGGCCTGGATACACCCCCTTACTCATGTACACCTTGAATGCTGAGAAGTAGCAGTGTAGAAGCTGCAGCTGAAGTCGGCTTATGTCTGACAGCTAAAATTGATGCCGAGCGAGGAGGAAGAGTCAATGCTCGCGATGGACTGTGGAGCTGAACAACAGTGGAGGATGAAATCAATGAAACAAGCAGAGAGGTGCTTACTGGTAAGGGGTTGTTGGGAGCTTGGACTAGGATCCAGTCGTCCATGCAGGGAGGAGGCAGCGGGAGACCATATGCAAGGCCCTGGTAACGTGGTTCTGGAGCAAGGGAAAGATTTGCGGTATCGCGGGAAAATACAAACCAAGTCCAAATGTTAACTGAGTATGACTACCAACTGGTAGATGCATGGAAGCAGGAAATGGAGGAGCCAGAGGATGCCATGGGGAGCAACTGAAGGTACTGTGACTGTAGTTGTTTGTTTAGCTTGCGACTGGAACTGTGCAAGGCAGAGGAAAAACGGATGGGGAAGAGTGAAGTAGAGCGGGGACATCAGGAAGTGGCATAATGGATGGGGATCAGTGAAGTAGAAGGGGGACGTTAGAAAGCAATATAAGGGGGCAGGAGAAGGCCCAAAAAGAAACAGAGAAAACAAACAGGGGAGCCTCAGGACAGTAAAGAAGGGAGCAGGAAGGAGCTGGGAGCCGGCCAGAGTGGCTGAGAAGACAAAACAAGACACAGCACAACGGCAGGAATGGGAAACAGGGAGGGTAGGGAGGGAAGACAGGAAGGGAGCACAGAGAAACCAAAGAGGAAGCAGCAAAAGCAGCACAGCCACACAAGCCATGCAGGGGACCCAGGCACAAACACTCCCTGAGAAAGGGAGGTGCGTTAGTTGAGGACTTAAATAGAGGTTGTGAGAGGAGCTATTCCCCACACTGAATCTTGGGCCAAGCCCTCCCATATGACTCCATCATATCCCCTCTCACCCTCCTAGTCTGCAGGCTATACATGTTGAAATCCCTCAGTCTTTCCTTATACAGTATGCCTTCTCCCCCATCTCCTGGATCATTTTGGCTGCCCTCCTCTATACAGCCTCCACCATTTCACAGTCTTTTAGTAGATAACAGGCTCCAGCACCAGGCTCCAGAACCTTGCACAGCACACCAGATCTGGGCACTCCAGTGATTTGTACAGGGAAAGGATTATCTCCCTGTTTCTACTGCTAATTTCCCTTCTTATGCAACCCAGCATCCTGTTCACCTACTCTGCTGCCTTCTTGCACTGTGCTACAGATTTTAGATTGTCCAGTATTATTACTCCCACATCCTTTTCCTCTGCTGTGTTTTCTGTCACTACTACCACCATCAAGTATTGCATTTTCAGGTTATTGTTCCTGGGGCCCGATATTCAGAACTGGGTAAAGTGGGGTGCAAATATTTGTGCTGCACCTTGCCCTTGCCCAGATGCCCAGAAATGTTATATTCAGTGGAATAGCACACCAGCGCTATTCCACTGAATATAGAGCCATTGCAGCCCAGCGCTAAGCCGCTTATTGCTGGGCAGACATGGCTCCTGAAGCAGGGCGTCATAATGGCTTGCACCCATGCTAAATTTCCTATATTCAAATGGCTCATGCAAATGAGCCCAGTGTGCATGCAAGGTGCAATGGGGCCATTTGCATGCCCATTATGGGCTCATTTGCATAGGTAGCCCAGGAGATGCTGGGGCAGATGTGCACAATGTAAGGTTATAGAGAAGTCAAAGACCTTTACATCTTGAAACAATGCCAAGTCTTTGGAAATCTGGCACTTTATAAACTGTAGCACTAGTAATGTTATCTATTTGGCTACGTGTTCATGCAAATCTTTTTATGTGGGCAAGACAGGCCGTCCCTTTAAGACAAGGGTTTGTGAACATTTGAGTTCAGTTAGGCTAGAGAATGAAAAAAGTGCCTTATGTAACCATATTATGTCACAGAGGGACAGACAGAATCATAGGTTCACCTTCTGTGGCAAACCATGCATTTGTGGGACCAAGAGGAGGGACTGTTAAACAGATTCTTGCAGAAAAGGAATCATTTTGGATTTATGTACTTGGTGCATTGGACCCACCAGGCCTGAATGATGGGATCAATCTGTTTGTTTATCTACATAAATGAGATAAATGTGGATCTGTGTAGAAGAGTGTATCTGTTTCTGAAGGTATATAAATATATATATATATATATATATATAGGGTGCATAGGTATTTTTTGGTGCTTCTGATATTTGTATAGCATATAGATTACTGAATTAAATCCCCTTTTGCTATGGATATGTGTATTTTAATACAGTTGATTACATATAACATAACTGAACTATATTTATGGTTTAACACTAATAGTGTAAAGCAAAAATATAAAAGTACACAAAAAAGAGTTAAACAGTTAACTATTAGTGTTTATACAATGGGCACCACAAATACAACATTCCAATTGGTCAACTGGCACCTCGTGCCCATTGTAAATCCTCCACAGTACCGACGGGAACAGGTGCCTCCGAAAAGGCAGGACTGGCAAAGAGGGAACAGACAGTGAGAATCTCCTGACTAATGACTCCTGTTCCTCCCCCACCAAGTAAAGCCCACCGATAACAAAAAAAAAAAAAAACACTGTCCCATCTTTTCATCTTTTTCAACACACACTCTGTACCTGTAAATCGTTGTGTTCATGCGAGATGAAAGCTCATGATAGTTGGGCTTTCACGCTGACTGCCACTCAGAGTTTTGAAGCTCCCCACCCACATCACTGCTCGTCACACTTCACCACTTCATCCACTGTGGAAAGAGTTGTGTCTGCCCCGCCTCCCTGTTCTGTCCAAAGTACCTTCTCTTCAGTGATATTGAGCAGCAAACTGATTCCCTCTCGACTCACCTCCTTTGACCACTGCCTCCCCAGTCCATCCAACATCGTAAAATTAAAAACTCCTCCGAGTGACATGCATTCCTGTTTCCTCACCCAAGAAGTGAACCCGGAAGTAAGCATGCTGATGCATAGCATCCCGTTAGTGCTTTCAACACATTCTATCCCCAGCTTTATCACACTCTGTTTCCAGTCAAAGACAGAGGAGAGCGTCTTTTTTTCTTCTTTTTATTAAAAATTACAATTGCTGCCAGCCCGGTGGTGCTGAGGGCTGAGGCGCTGGTCACCTTACCTTGTGCAATGCTGGTGACCCGTGTTCGGGAACGAGCATGGACTGCTGGGGGTCGACAGGGTAGGGGAAGGATTGAAGGTCTGAAGGTCTGCTCTCCTTCTCCGGGGAGGGGGGTTCCCAGTTGTCGGAGCCTGGTTGTCCCCTAGCAGAGGCTGGGGGTCATGGCTACCACACTGTACACAGCGGGAGGAGTCAGGGCAGATGCTTGGAGGGGGCGCATGTGGACAAGTGCGTGCTCCACTCCGCAGGCATCATTGCACACCCCGACCCCTAGGGGAAGGAAACAGAAACTCCACTTGTCACAGCAGAGTGATGGAGGGCACCTCGCAGACTCCACTCCTGGCCAGCCACAGCACTGGCCCCTTGAATCCAGTCTCCAGTAGGGATTGGGGGTCCCCACCTGCCCTGCCAGGGGGGTAATTCCTGGGGCCGGGTCAGTGCCGGATGGTGGACGTCGGGGGACGGGGCTGTGGGCACCCTCTGGATGTAACAGCCGACAAGAAAAAAAGTAATAATTGCAAAAAAAAAAAAAATTACAATTGCTAAGCATGACGGCTGATCCAAATCAAACCATGGACCACCTGTTATGGAGCAAGACAGAGATGAGAAAAATGAAGGTTTCCCTTGTTTTTCATGGATGTCACTATGCTCTCAGCACTGACAGACTCTTACAAGCTGTGCTGTTCCTTAAATCAAACCAGGAACTGGACGAGGGAAAAAAATTGTTGTAGCAACCAGGTCGAGATAGGGGTCTATGTGCATGAGTGTGTGTGTGTTGGGGGGCGCTGGACTGCAATCTCATTCAAAAAAATTCTACCTACAAAGAGGGAACTATTTAACATAAAGAGGAAGGATATAACAGAAAAAAAACTATTAAAAACAGTTTATTTGCAACTAAAATCATTTTTAATGCTTTAAAAAACAGTTATTTTAAAAGGGAGACATTGTATAATCGCAATATACCACTCCAGGATGTGGATTAATGCTAGGATTTACAACGCCTGGTGTGTTTTGCCCAAACAGCACACCAGGCATTGTAAATCCTAGCATAACCCACACCCTGTCATGGTATATTGCTTAAATATTATATACCCATGAATTGGTTAAGCAGTTATCAATTGTGTATATATTGGGATAACAAATAGTTTTTAAGTTTATGTTATATACTTTTATCAGATTTCCCAGTGTCTGATCTTTTGGACCTTTGGTCCCTCAATTTTTCCTATTTCAAGCAACTATTTAATTCTATTGTTATTTCACTCTAACATTTGTTATTAATTTGAAGAAGTGGATAATTGTTTACATAGTCCTTACACCACCTTTACATAATCTATTTCTAGGTGTTTCACACCTACTAGGTGTTGTTTATGTTATTTATAATGTAACTTATTATTCACTATTTAATAGTGTGCACTGTCACTTGAAGGACAGCATTTAAATGTGGGCGCAGGTATGAGCGTGGGACACTACCTGAGGAAGCCTTAGCACAAAACTAGTTGAAGTCAGTGGGGTCTTGCCTGTTGTTCCTGGGTTTTGTGCATCAGCACTTTATGAGGTTTGCATTTTTATTCTGCCTGTATACATATTTTGCCTTAATAAATTCCTTACATTTGATGAGGCTGTGGTCTGCCTTTGTGGTGGGGGGTGCTGGAATTGTGAGTGATTTTGAGTTTTATTTCATGTGCACACCCAGCTGGAGGGGTGGCTTTATCAAGAGTCCTGAAATAGGGTGGCATAATGGCTTGCACCCATGCTAAATTTCCTATATTCAAATAGACCCATGCAAATGAGCCCAGTGTGCATGCAAGGCACTATGGGGCCATTTGCATGCCCATAATGGGCTCATTTGCATAGGTAGCCCTGGAGATCTAGTGTGATGCTGCCCCCCACTAGCCTGTCCCAGAGAGCTATCCCTGGTGCTAGTGCCCCCCCCCACACTGATTGCTGGCCTGATAATACAAATAGTGTGTTTCTGATGTCTAGTGGTCTGCCCCCATGCTGATCACTGTCCTGATACTAAAAATAGATATATTCCCTGGTGGTCTAGTGTTCCCCCCCCACCGGAGATCACTGTCTCAATACTAAAAATATATATATATATATATATATATATTCAAAACTGTTTATTTGTGACTAAAATAATTTTTAATGTTTTAAAAAACAATTTTTTAAAAAGGAGCCATTGTATAATCACAATATACCACTCCAATGGATTCCACTTTTATGCCATTCGAATGTATGCACAAAAATGGCATGACCCAATCCCAGACCTATACACTTAATAATAAAAAATGTGCTTGTATGCACAGCAAATTTCAGTTGTATGCACACTTTGTCCTCCAAACAGAGGCTTCAGAGGCATTACTACTGTTAATCACACCTGTTAAACAGGTGCTAATTGTGTTGCCAGTTGTTAAAGACATGCAAGTTTTACTCAGCTTCAGCATGTGTGTCAGAACAAGGAGCTTTGGAGAAAACGAATAACAAAACTGCTCAGCGTGTGCAACATTTGATGACTTGGCATGTTTTCAATGAGTTTGATACATTCACTAAAAGAAAAAAGTGACTAGTAAGTGAGGAAGCATGTTTTACTTAGTGGCTCCATTGATTTCAATACAATTTCGGTTGTATGCCATTTCAGATGTATGCACAAAAACAGGGTATCCCAAGCATGTGCATATATCAGGAATTGACTATATAAGAATGTATATGTGTGTGTGTGTATATATATATATATATATATATATATATAAAATAGGGCACAGTCGCCCTTAGCTAGGGTTAGTGGGCAGTTTAATGTTAAACCCCACATTTTGCACATTAATAACTTTGCAACTATTCAACCGATTTGCACAAAATTTGGAATGTACAGTCTCAGATGGTAGATATCTTGATATGCCAAGTTGTGTTTTGATTGGATATGCGTTTTTTTGTTTTTTTTTAACATTTTTGCTAATATTGCCCATCATGCTGTGGCCAGACCATTTTGAATGTTGTTCTGACATTTTCAGGGCAAAAAGAGATTGCCCCAAAGAACAATTCGGCATTGGTTTGGTGAAAAAGTATTAATCCATTCTAAAGTTAATTAATTTTGAATTTTCGGGTTCTGAGCATGCTCAGTTCAGTCTTTGATTTATATGTGTGTTGTGAAAGAAAATTTGGCTCACGATCAAGGATTTTGTTACCTCATGAAAAGGGATTTCAAAAATTCCCATTCGTGAGGAAAAATTCCCCTTTTGCGAGCCACCATTTTGTTTTCATTTCCCACCACAAATAAAACCTTGTAGCTTCTCCCATGGGTGTGTTGTGTGGTATTAGTAGTATGGGTTTTGCTCAGGGAGATGCCCTGTACAAACCCATGGCTTTGGTTTACTTCAGTTTTCTCAAAAACGCCCATTTTAAATTTTAAAAATCCTTGGTTGTCACTTGCTAACAATCCTTTTTCGCAAGGTGACAGAATCCTTGATCGCGAGCCAATCCTTTTTTGCGAGCTGTCAAAATCCTTGATTGCCATTTCCAGACCAGATGGCCCTATCTCACAAATGAGGATTGGCTAGTGAACAGGGATTTTGTCAGCTTACGAAAGGGGATAGGGGATTGGCTCGCGAAAGGGGATTGGTTTTTTTAATTTTTATTTATTTATTTATTTAAGAATCAGTTTACAACCTTTGAGCCAGAGGCTCGTTTACAAGTTCTTCAGTCACATAAAGACATACATTGCGTTTCAGTTACATAGCACAGATTTGCCAAAAATCAGTAGGCATTCACCAGAGGTGCCACGTCACATTGTGGTCAGACAGATACAATTGGGTACAGGGTACATGTAATCGATAGCAGGTATTAAACAAGTTGGTATCAAGTGAGCAATTCTGGTAGATAAACATTGAAACAGCTGGCACTGGCCAGGTTAAACCTAGGCAAGGTGGACATGGAAGTGGTGTAGGGATGGTTGGGTGAGAGCTGCCGGGGGCATTGTCAGGAGAGAAAATAAAGAGGTGGAGGCTATGTTCAGAGACAGGAGCAGTTACAGTACTGAAGATGTGGTTCCAGTGCGGTTTTGAATGTGGAGATGGTGATGGCATTGGTGATGGTGGCAGGAGAGAGTTAAACCAGGTTGGGGCTCTATAGCTGAAGGACCTCTGGCCACAGGCTGGTTCTTGTTCTGGGGACCTTTAGAGTGGTTTTGTAGGAAGACCGTGTTGCAATGGTGGGAGGGCTCTGGTGGATGGATGCTGTTACCCCAGAGAGAGAGCCCAAGTAAGGGTTTTGGTGAGGAGACAGGTCTGGTATCAGACCGTTCATCCAGGGTAAGCAGGTTAGCATGAGCATATAGCTGACAGGTGTGTGTAGTCTGGGGGCACCAGTAATTAATCTGCACTTTATTCAGGGTTAGGTGAATTTGTTTAGTGCAGTGGTGTCGCAGCACCGTATACTGGTAGACCATAGTCTACAAGGGACAGAACGGACGATGTAACCGCTCAGCCGGAGAGCATTTGGGGAAGGCAGCTTTATATGGAATAGGATGCCAAGCCGTGGTGAGTGGCGGATGTTAGGTGTCGATGTGGTGTGAAATGTGAGGCTGAATCGAAGGTAACCCCAAGGAATTTGTAAGAGCAGACTTGTTCCAGTGGTTGGTTGGTGCTTGGAAGGATATAGAGTGGGTGGTTGCTAGCTTTGTTCTGGGGGTGTGAAAGAGCATAGTTTTGGTTTTCTTGAGATTGATGATGGTCTGCGCTCCTTAAACCAAGCCTCGCACAGTTGAAAGACTGCTGTAGGAGTCCTGTAGGAGATGGGATTATGGTGGGTGGCAAACAGGACAGCGTCGTCTGCATACAGCAGGATTTTGCCAGAGCATGCACTGGGCAGGGTGTTCAGATACAGTGAGAAGAGAGGGCCCAGGATGGAGCCTTGGGGACCCCAGAGAGAATGGGACGGGTATCAGAGTGTGCTATTAATCTTGACACACTGGGATCGAGTGTCAAGATAGCTAGCACACCATGCCAGGGGCCAGCCGAGAGACCAGTGAGGCAGAGTGTTCAGCAGCAGTGGATGGGAGACAGTGTCGAAAGCCTTGAGAGGTCAATGAACACTGCACCAGCTAGGAGCTGGTATCCAAGGAGGAGTATAGGAAGTTGGAGAATTCAATAAGGGCAGTGCTGGTACTGTGACCACGCACGGAAGCCATGTTGCTCTGGGCATAAGATGTTATGCTTAGCCAGATAATCAGTGATTTGAATGGCCACCACTTTCTCAGGGCTTTAGAGAGGGAGGGAGGATGGAGATTGGCCGGTAGTTGTTGGCCGACGACCTGTCGCCTCCTTTATGAATAGTGTGATAATGGCTGTTTTCCAAGCTGTGGGAATTGTCCCAGGCAGAGTGACTGGTTAATTAGGCTTGTGAGAGGTGCAAGGACTTCATCTAGCACCAGCCTGAGGATGCTGGGGTCCAGTGAGTCACTGCCGGATTGTTGCCATTGAGAGCTTTGGTTAGGATGGGTCTGGCTTCCGGGTGGAAATCTTTCGCAGGAGGAAGCTGGGGTGCTGGAGGACAGGGGAGTTTGGCTGGGGGAGGTCAAAGAAATTACTAGGGAGGACTGAGCTAAGGTCAGTGAAAGTGGTGTTAGAACAAGTTAGCTATGGTGGCAGGCTGGTGGAGGTTGTGCCATCATGTGAGCTGGGATGGGGGCGGGAGCAAGCTTTACCATTGAGTTGCTTAATGTTATCCCAGAAGGTCCGGGCAGAGCCCCAGGAGGAGGAGTAAGGGAGGCCTGGTAATGGTCTGCCTTGGCTTTCCTGATGGCCCATGAGCATTTATTTCGGGCTGCATTGTATGCTTGCCTATCAGACAGGCGACCTGTTTCAGTGGCAGGTGCCAGAGGTTATCCAGTTTCTAAGTAATTGTAGGAGGGCAGGCTAACCCAGGGTGCGTTCTGTTTTGGACCGGTTTTGTTAAGGGGTGCAAAGAGATCACAGCCATGTTGAGTTGGGAGGAAAAGGCGAGGGCAGTATCAATGTTGGTTGCCCGCTGAATGGGGACCAGTCTATCTGGGTGAGGAGTGCTTGAGTTTCTTCAGCCCACCAGGGTGGGAGGCACCTGCGGGAGGGTGGTCTGGGATTTGGGTTTGGGATTGGGGCCCAGTGGAATAGGATAGGGGAGGTCACCAGGGAGTCTGGGAGGACCTGGATGTTTTGGATTTTATGGGTCGGTTAGTTATAATAACATCCAGCAGGGTGCTGGTACCACTCTTAGGGTTAAGTCTCGTGGGCTGGGTGACGAGTTGTGTCAGATCTTGGGTGCAAATGAGTCTCTGGTGGTGGATGCGGAGGTGCTGAGCCAATTTACGTTAAGGTCCCCCACTAGGATTTGTTCTGCCTTATGGTGGAGGGTGGCCAGGTAGTCCGTTAAAGATATTAGGGCTGGGTGCTGGTTCTTTGGGGGAACATAGGCTGTGGTGAGATAGAGAGGGCTCCTAGAGGGGTCTGGGGTGACAGCTCCCCTTTCGTGAGCTGTCAAAATCTCCTTTCATGAGTTGTCAGAATCCCCTTTCATGAACTGACAAAATCTTTGATTACCATTTCCAGATCAGATGGCCCTAGCTCGACAACAAGGATTGGCTCGCGAACAGGGATTTTGTCATCTCGCAAAAGGGGACTGGCTCGTGAAAGGGGATTTTGACAGCCCACGAAAGGGTTGGTTTTTTAAATCCTCTTTTGTCAGCTGTCAAAATCCCCTTTCGCGATCTGTCAAAATCCTTTTTCGTGAGCTAATCCCCTTTCGTGAGCTGTCAAAATCCTTGTTCACAAATTCAGGACCAGATGGCCAAAATCTGATGATCAAGGAATTCTCACTAATGGGGATTTTGGCAGCTCATGAATGGGGATTGACCTCGCAAATGGGTTTTTTAACACCTCACGAACAAGGAATTTAAAAACTTTCCCAGTGCATTGCAAATAAAAGGTTTTGTTTTTTGGCTTGAAATTTGCAGGGTAGAAAGGGGGTGTGCCACAGATGTGAATTATGCAGTTTAGCTGCAAATAATTTTATCGGTTCCATAGCTATGCCATTACGAAGTTGAGATATTTCCCATAGGATAACATTTCAGCGCCCGCTGTGCCTTTTGGTGCCCGTATCTCAGAAACATTTCGAGATATGGATTTTTCACTCCAGGCAAACTAAGCATGCGTGGACATTTCGAAGTCATATTTACAACTGCAGTGGAATTTTTTTCATATCTGCTACGGTTACAAAGATATTGGCAAATTAGTGTTACAAGGGTTTCTTTTTAGCACTATAGGGCTGCTGTATAGCTCCATAGTTATGTGTATGGCTCCCACATACACATATCATTATGCAAAAATGGGCAGCTTGAAGGGAGTGCAGGGTCTGGAGGGTCCGCGTTACCACCAACACAAACCAGTTACCAGTTACATTACACTTTCTCAAAAAGTAAGGAAATTCATTGCAAAAAACATCATTAATGCATCAGTTAGGATTGAAGTGACAAAAGTAGGGAAATGAGGTGTTAGGGTTGACACCCTACCACCCCCATGCCCTACCACCCCACCCACCACTGGCCAACAGGTAACAGGGTGTGCCTTGGGGTCGTCATGCCTAACTCTCACCCCATTCTCCTATACTGTATTGTGTGAGCTTTGTTACACATGGAATGGGGTGAGAGTTAGGCCTGATGACCCCAAGCACGCCCCATTACCTGTTAGTCTGTGGTGGGTTGGGGTGGGGTGGTATGGCATAGGGGTGTTAGGGTGTCAAACCTAATGCCTCATGTCCCTACTTTTGTCATTTCAACCCTAACTGATGCATTAACAAAGTTTTTTAATGAATATATATATATATATATATATATATATATATACACACACACATATATAACCTACCATGCCTCACACCACCCACCCTCCACACACCAACAGGCAGTCGGGTGTGTTGGACTCATCAGGCCTAAATCTCACCCATTCTATCTTTAAACAAGCTAAGCTGACAGTATAGGAGATTGGGGTGAGAGTTGCTCCGATGATCCAACACACACTCCGATGCCTGTTGGTGTGAGAAAAGCTGATAAGTAATAGGGTTGAAGAAACCCTAGCGTAATTTCCACACTTTTGTTGACATGGAAATCAACCCTAACTGCTGCATTAACTGAGTCTTTTGCAATGAATATATGATACATATATATATAAATATATATATAATATTTATTCCTAGTGGTCTAGTAGTCCCTCCCCCACCCATTAGTAACAGTAGCATTTCCCTGGTGGTCCAGTGGTCCTTATTCATGCCAATCACTGGCCTGATGCTAAAATAGATACTTTCCTGGTGGTCTCTAAAAGTCCTCCCCCATCGATTGCCAGCCTGTTAGTAACAATAGAGTTTCCTGGTAGTGCAGTGGTCCTTCCCCAAGCCAATTGCCAGCCTGATACTAAAAAGAGATATATCCCCTTGTGGCCCAGTGATCCTTCCCCCGCCAGTCACTGGTCCGATAATAAAAATAGATATATTCCCTGGTGTCTAGTGGGCCTCCCTCCCTATCCTCAATCTGCAGGTGTAGTAATCTGTACCTATCCTTGGTGATCTAGCGGCCCCCCCTCCCTATCCTGACCTGCCCATATACTATATACATATGTCCCTGGTGGTCTAGTAGACCCCCAACCTCACCCTGGTGGGTGCTGGCACACCACTCTGCTCCCCCCATCCCTTCCCTGAGCTGGTGGCCAGCACAGCCCTCTGCTCTCTTTCATGACAGGCTACCAACTGAGCTCTCAGTGAGTGCTTACTGTATACAGTGGGCAGTCGATTGACGGCCATGGTGGAGAGCGGAGGGCTGTGCCAGTCACTGGCTCAGGGTAGGAATGGGAGGAACAAGGTGGTGGGTCAGTACCTTCCAGGATGGGGAGTCTACTAGACCACCAGGGACATATGTATGTAGTATATGGGTGAGTCAGGATAGGGATGGGGATGGCTAGATCACCAGGGATAGGTATAGATTACTACACCTGCAGATGGGGGGGGGTTTGAAGAGGGTCCACTAGACACCAGGAAATATATGTATTTTTATTATTGGGCCAGTGATCGGTGGGGGAGGCACTACTTGACCACCAGGGACTATATCTATGTTTAGTATAGGGCCAGCAATTGGCAGGGGAAGGGTCCACTAGACCACCAAGGACTATATCTATTTTTATTATTGGCCCAGCTATCAGCGTGGGGAGGGACCACTGGACCACCAGGGGAAACTCTATTGTTATTAACAGGCCAGTGATCAGTGGGGGGGGAGGGACCACTAGGGCACCAGAGAATATCTTGTTTTATTGTTAGGCTGGCAATCGGCATTGGGGGGACCACTAGACACCAGGGAAACTCTGTTGTCATTAATGGGCTGGCAATCATCAGGGAGGCACCACTAGACACCAGGGAAACTCTGTTGTCATTAATGGGCTGGCAATCATCGGGAGGCACCACTAGACACCAGGGAAACTCTGTTGTCATTAATGGGCTGGCAATCATCGGGGAGGCACCACTAGACACCAGGGAAACTCTGTTGTCATTAATGGGCTGGCAATCATCGGGGAGGCACCACTAGACACCAGGGAAACTCTGTTGTCATTAATGGGCTGGCAATCATCGGGGAGGCACCACTAGACACCAGGGAAACTCTGTTGTCATTAATGGGCTGGCAATCATTGGGGGGACCACTAGACACCAGGGAAACTCTGTTGTCATTAATGGGCTGGCAATCATAGGGGAGGCACCACTAGACACCAGGGAAACTCTGTTGTCATTAATGGGCTGGCAATCATTGGGGACCACTAGACACCAGGAAACTCTGTTGTCATTAATGGGCTGGCAATCATCGGGAGGTACCACTAGACAATTGTGGAAACTCTATGTCATTAATGGCTGGCAATCATTAGGGGACCACTAGACACCAGGGAAACTCTGTTGTCATTAATGGGCTGGCAATCATAGGGGAGGCACCACTAGACACCAGGGAAACTCTGTTGTCATTAATGGGCTGGCAATCATCGGGGAGGCACCACTAGACACCAGGGAAACTCCGTTGTCATTAATGGGCTGGCAATCATAGGGGAGGCACCACTAGACACCAGGGAAACTCTGTTGTCATTAATGGGCTGGCAATCATTGGGGGGACCACTAGACACCAGGGAAACTCTGTTGTCATTAATGGGCTGGCAATCATTGGGGGGACCACTAGACACCAGGGAAACTCTGTTGTCATTAATGGGCTGGCAATCATAGGGGAGGCACCACTAGATGCTAGAAACTACTGTGCTGGGGTCAGGGGGCACTGCACTTCCTCCACCAACCGCTAGGGTTGTGCAGCAGTAAGTCGGGGTTTGGCTCAGTGGTATGTGCGCCACGAAAGGGGATGATGCAAAACAACCTTGCCCAGCACACATACTCTGAATATTGGACTGTGCCAATATTCAGGTCCCAGACCCTTCCTTTACATTGTGCCCCCCTGTGACTCTTGCCTGGGTGCAAACTGAGTTTGCCCGCACTAACCGGGCTTTTCAATATTGCCCATCTGTGCTAATCCCAGTTTGCGCAGGCAAACTCGGTTTTGCGCCCCCAAAAAAAAGTTTTGAATAGCGGGCCCCTGATGTGTATGACTTTCCATTTTTTTTTTTGCATTAAAATTCAGATACCAAATCTTGGACCATCTCTTCAGCCTTTACAGGTCCTCCCTTAGTGCCCTGATCCAATCTACTCTCTCCACCCTTCTGCAGATCTTAATATCATCCACAAAGAGGCAGCTCTTGCCCAGAAAACCTACCCCTTTTGTCCTAAACACCCACTTACCTGAAGCAAATGGCTACTACACTTTTACTCACTTCCACCCTGTCCTGCCTGGTAAGGATGTGGCCAGGCATTATGAATTTCCAGTCATGCTGACTCATTGCTCAGGTTTTCATCTACCAGGTCAAACAAAGCTTCAACCGCCAGTGCAGGGGAAAACACCAAGTTTATTACCCAGGCATCTTGCATTTACATGCACAACTCTTCAAAAGATCTGCTGGCATTCCTTTCTGAAACTATTCCTCACCCTTTCCTCTCTACTCCCATTTTCACCTTGATTGTTGCCTACCCTCTTCCCACTATTGGAGTACTATGATTCCCATTCCTAGGTCATTGTGCCTCTATTACCCAAGCTCCAGCTCATGCTTTGTTAGTTCTTCCTGTTCCCCTCCTCACTCCTTCTCCTTCACGTCCATTCTCAGTGTCATCCCTTTCACTGCATTTACCCTGCATTATTTTTTGTCCATGTCAGGAAGAGTTCTGTTTGACCCACCTTGCTTGCACAGATGTGTCAAGCCTCGTCTAAACTGCCTTCCTCCTTACTTAGTTTAAATGTGCCATGATGTGTTCTGCAAAGTGCAAACCTCTGTCATAACACTCTATATACCTCATTATTGGAGTATAGTCTGTCCCTCTTATTAAGTCTAATTAATTATTCATGATGCTACCAACGTCGCTGATTGGCTGCCATGCCAGTCTGAAATCTCTTAGAAGTTACCAGCGCAGTAGCTGCTCAACTCTTCCCACTAATAGCCGCCACAGAAAAACCGTGCTCGCACCACCACAAAAAAATGTAATTTAAACACAAATGAAATAAATCATTAGTGCGATTAGACTTATGATCACAATCATGACCTCAGAGCCAGTCATTTCCTTTCAATTAATGACCAGCTGGGTGTGGGTGGCCCCCAACCAGTCGTTAATTTCTAGGAAATGACCAGCTCATCAGTCATTATTGCTTAAACAGTTGCTATCTTCTGCAATGCTGACCCCGGTCCTCCAGGTCCTGAAACCCCTCCACCCTCACTTCTCTTGCTCAGCTGTCCTCAGCTGGATCTCAGAGGTTTCCAGACTTGCTGGCTCTTTTAGAGTCCTTCCTAGAGTGCAAAAACTCACCTGAACCTTTTCCATTTAGCACAATAAGGCAACACTTCAGTTAATGAGGTAATATGAAGGATACTACTGTCAGGGAGAAGTGCTGTTATGCAGTACTTTAATATGATAAGCTGTGCTGTGGTAAAGTGGAAGGTTAGAATGGCCGCCACCATAACTACAGTAGGTGGAAAAAAAACTTCATTCTGAGGAAAAAGAGATTCTTGTTTTCTTAAAACCTCTTTATAGCTAGAATGGATGTACTTAAAAAAGGGTTTGTTAGTCTTTCCCTTTATACCTAACAACAGTTTGTTCTACAACTGCTACTCCATACCACACCAGATAGCTATCTTTCAGGCCCTCATTAATAACACCCTGTCTCCTTAGTTCAGTAATCAACTCCACACCCCTTGGGTCATAAAAGAGGAGTCAAACAGCCAAAACAGAAATGCAATGTATCTAACTATGGAAAACTCCACACACCCCAGGTCATAACGGGGAGGTAGGTAAACAGAAGTATCAGCAATTTAATATATTTAGCTATGTAAATCCCCCACACCCATCGGTGCATAAGGTGGGAGTAAATAGCAGTAACAGAACTTTAATATATCTAATTATTGAAAACCTGACACCCCATAGCTCATAATGGGGGGAGGTAAGATGCAGTACCAATAAAGACATTTAAATATAAACGCTATGAAGAGTGTCACACTTGGGATGCAGCATCTCCTGCCATGGGCTGCTGTGAGGAAGGCTGCATGACAAAATGCAGTTTAAATTGTCTGCCTTCTCCACACAATGCTTCTAGGCCATGCACACTTCACTGATCCACCTCCCAACTACAGGATGACCAGAGACACAGAATGGAACACAGGACAGTTCAAACAGAAACAAGGACAGTTCTCTACATTGTTGTGTTTATAATCTCCTCCTAGCTCTGCTCATTGCAGACTTTCAGGGAACCTGACTGGCTCCACTCCTTCCAATACTGCAGATAACTGATTATTCACTCACTTACATAAGCTCAGATACTCTCACCCACTCACTGACTCACTCACTCACATACTCACACATGCAACCCACCCTTGGGTCTATTATATCTTTATGATTGCCTTACTGCTCACACATCAAAGATGTCCATCACTGTCGATGGAGCTGACTTCCTTATAACAATTCTGACAGGACCGGAAATCACCCAGTCTTTACACCAGCTGAACTAGATGTGATCTTGCTCCCATGCAGGACTGGTCTGGGGTGCAGACTTGTGTTTAAATAGAAGAGTTTGAGCCAGTAAGAACTCTTATGGAAAACTGCCTTTGGACTGCAATTTGGCAGCCATTTTTGTCACCTCTGTCCCTGAATGGCATGGCAACAGCATCAGAGGGTGATGGGGCACCCCATGAAGTGTTTCTGCCTGTGGAAAGACCATTAATTTAAGAAACAAACATCAGAATCTAGCTTAACACATCCTGTTTAGCTAGGTTCTGGTGTTTGCCTTTTAAAATGATGGTATTGTATGTCTTCTCCATGTTTAGTAGTTTGAGGAGAGAAAAAACAAGATGGCAGCTCTCATGACACAAAAAAATGTTTTGTGCTGTGAGAAGCACGTGGTGAGAAACCATAACCGGCCCTTCAACATAGACATTTTGGTGTTGTATCAGAATGTTATCCCAAGAACCCCACTCAGCATGCTCAGAACAGAAAAACATAAACCTTTAAAGTCTTGTAATTCTGGAACCATTTCATATTTTTTCATGAAACTGCAAAGGCACTACATTAGGACATCATACCTGTACCTTGCAAGTTTGGGGGTAAAATTCCATTCTGTGTAGACTGTAGGTAACAGCAAAAAATGGCAATGTTAAGTACAGGAAAAAAGACATCTACAGAAAAATTACATATGCAGATCTCAGAAACTGCAGGAACTGCCATCAAAACACTTTCCACAGATAAACATTTTGTCTCCTAGATAACACATGCAAAATTTCAGCTGATTTCATCAAATGCTGCCAAAGTTATTGTGGTGCAAAGTGAGGGGTTTACTATTGAACACCCTACTCAACCTTAACTATAGGGATGCTACCACACCCCTATAATAAAGAGGAAGAAAAACAACTATAACTTTAAATGAGAGATAAAAAAAGGAAACTTCTGGCACTCTATAACTTGAAACTGCACCTAACCCCACCCGTGTATTATTTATGCTGCAGGTGGATGCTACCTCATTGCTTCGTCTTACTATTTAATTTAAAGGGGGAGACATTTTACCTTAAAATATACAAAAATTAAGTATTACAGTAGCTCCCTATTTGTTTTATCTTAAATCTATACACAGACCATTAAGATATTTAATAATAACAACAGTTGTCCCTCCTTCCTTCTCCAAAACTATACCTAAAACCATTTACACAAGCAGTAACACATGATGTGGTGTAGGTTATCTCCTGATAAGAGCATGCCCAGGTGAGTTATGAGGCACAAGGTGCTTGCACCAAGTGCCTTATGCACCTCGGTGTGCTCTTATCAGGAGATAATCCACATCTCAGAGTGGCCCAAAGGTTCAAAAGGTTCTTTATTTAAGTACATATAGATATAAAATCATGACATATAAAACATCACTAATGTTTATAAATTATATCACATCATATCATAATTATTACACCAAAACAATATAAAAATTACAATTCAAAATTCATTTGGCCTCCAGCCATTTAGATTATGCAGTGCAAACTTGGCAAAATTAGCACTTGCATACATATGGGCAGGCTTATTGGAAGATAACATGCAATTTATCACATTTCTAGGCTTACTATTTTCTAGATGACCCCAAATTGGTTTCCACCATTGCTCTCTGATTTTCGTAAGTCGTGGACATTCAAAAATCAGATGGTTAATAATTATAACAGTAATAGAATCGCAAGGACAAACCTTATTAATAAGACTATAAAAATGTTCTCTTCTAGAATCAACTTTAAAAATACGCGGTCTGAATTTATATAAGGTGTTTCTTTGGATACTTTTCTCACAGAAAGTCAAATAAGGTTCACATTCCATATTTTGTTTATGGTCTAAATAACTTTCAAAATAGGGGATCTCTCTTATTTTACTGAATTCCATCTGAAAATGAATATCTCTCATCCTCTGCTTAGCAATACTTACGTATTGCTCAACATTCATAGTCAACACGTCCCAAATTTGGGGCATACCAGATAGAATTAACCAAGTATTAAGCTCTTGAAACACCTCAGAGTGTGTTATTGCACTTATAAAATGCCCCCCATAAACCCCTGTAGTTAAAAAAAAAACCAAAAAGATTAAAAAGTATGCTAAAACTGTTCCATATGCAGAAGGCAGAAAAATAGTACATCTGTACTGCAATATCTAGGCACTACAGGATGTTGGTGTGTGTGTCTCTCTCCTCCCATGTCTGTCTGTCCTCCAAGTAACACTTCCTTTTTTTATTTACTTTATTTTACTTTTGATGAGGTTTTCTGTTTCAGTGGCTTGTAGTTACTGAGTAGCTTGAGTGTGAGCTATCGGGTCCATTACTGGGTGCCCTATGCAGAGGTTTTCGTGTGGTGCCTGTCATTCTAAACAAAGGTTAGTGTAGGAAGTGTATCTGGTCAGGTTGTGTTTCTGCTGCCTGTCTCTACTCCCATCTCTGTTTCTCCACCAACACTTTGTTGTTTTTTTATTTGATTTAGTTCCCTTTTCTTTACAGTTTGTTTCTTTATTTCTAGCCGCCGGCTCACAGATTGTGCGACGGGTCCCATAGCAGCCACCGTACTGACCAGTTTCCACTTCCTGACTGTAGTAAAATAAAGAAAAATAAGCCGTGCTGTGTGGTGGTTATGTGACTTGTGTCCTGTCACAGATGTTGGGGGGTGGATGCGAGAACAGAAGGTGTCATTGCTGGAAATGGACTGATGAAGTTGATGTCCTGGATACCATCACCGGTCAGTCACTTTGAAATGCTGGAAGGGATGGAGAGATGGATCTATGCTGGCCAGGAGCAACTGGGAATGAAAATAAAATGAACAGGTAGCAAGTTTACAGACTTTATTGTGGTGGAGAAAATGGGTGGATGTTGTATTGTTTTTTGCTGGTGGCACACTGGCACCGCTTTCTCGGTGCAGCAGTTGTGGTTCCCTCACTTACTAGGTGAAGGGCTACATCAGAAGAATGGTGCCATGGATTGATTTTTCCATGTGCTATGTTGGGTTGGCACAAGTAGTGCCAGTTGGCTATGATATTGTCTGATAAGGACATGGGTCTGAAGGGTTGTTAGCCAATCTGATTTGATGATTTTATATGCCCATTTTATAAATTTGTTTATTTATTTCCTCAAGAATATAAAGCTAATCCATAATTATCCCAAAATTGTTTTTGGAAGTCTGATACTGAGATTTCGTTCTGCTTATTCTCTGGTCTTATAAATTAATGTCTGGCCATCGATCACCATTTTCGGTTTGGTTGGCATAATTATCATAGTCCGATGTCCAGCTACCCAAATTGTTTTCCTCAAAAAGTCAAACTTCTTTCTTCCAATACCTCAAGCAGGAGATCCCGATAGAAATAACTGCCTCACAATATTATCTTTTTTTATTTTGTATATAGCTTACATAATTATGTCTTTATCCTGAGACCTCACTAATTGCAAAATAATATGTCTTGGGGATGCATTTTGACCTTCTCTCTGCTATGTGACCCAGTGAATTCTATCAATTTCAAAGTCTGATTTCACAGCACCTTCCCCAAGAATGACTTTAAAAACCTCGGAAACAGTTCCCCTTAATGACAGTGTCTGGTCCAAGTGTTCCAGAACACCTACTAAATGAATGTTCTTTCTCCAGGAGCGATTTTCAAAGTCCATTATTTTTGTATAAATCTCAGACTCTCTAACTTCTAGTTGCTTTACTGTCCTAGTTAGCACCATATTTTCATCCTCCAGCTGTCCAATTCTCACTTCTGCTTTGGTTACTCTCATGGTATTTTTCTCAGCTGTTTTTTAAACTTCTTCAATTTTTGGTTTGACTTTCTCCATCTGTACTGCAAAAAATTTTTGTTTTGAAAGTTTTTTTTCTCCATTTTGTCCATTTCTTTCAACAGTTTTTTTTCCCCCAGCAGGGCAGAACTGTGGAAACCAGTTTATGTCCAGCATTTTTTTTCTTAAAAAGAAATTACAGTTATACAGTATTGGTTGGTCATTATCCATTGAGAGGGAACACTGAAAGAGGCTAAATAACCATTTAAGGCATTGGAATGAAGCCCCAACAGCTGTATTATTGAGATGGCTAGGAAGCACTTTAGGCATTATATAGTAAATGGTGTCACAAACCCACTCAGCAGGTAAGCCCTCTGCTCCCAAAGTGCCAACCTCTAAGCATAGAATTGTGAACAGTTTAACAAAACAAGGTAACCCTCTTGTCTGTTTTGTGGGTTTGAGTCACCTTAGTCCCAAGTTTTGGAGGGATTCAAACTGCTAACCTCTTATTAGTGTACCCAATTGTCAGGCTCAGATAATTCTGTCTTCGTGGGGCCAGAAATATTTGCCTATGGGCACCTAACCAGGTATAACAAAATGAACCCTTAGAACTCTATACAAGACCTAGAGAACTCTATCTATTTCCCAGTTTGGTATCACATTAAGCTCATACACAGTGTCAACTATAACCTTCAAAGCTTCACTTACATAAAAAGAAATTTCAAGGCACACCAGGCAGTTTCCATTTTTAAAATATATATCTTTACTTTAAAATAGGTAAAATAGGAAAACAGTAAAATTACAGAACAAAATATCCCAACACATACAGCCTTAAAACAAACAGGTTTAAAAGTATAGATTCCTACAAATAATAACACTCAGACTGGTTTTATCTAAGGTCTCCTTACTTCTTAATCTTTCAGTGCTTTGATGTTCCTCCTTCTCAGTCAGAAAAATGAATGTCTCTGTGTAAGGTCTGCTCAGCATATTTTAAAGCAGCCTTGAGCTGGCCTTCTCTCTGAGATCACCTAACTCCACCTTGGTGTGTTAAACTTTATATTTTATAACACAGGAAGTCCTAATAAGATATTTTAACACAATATCTGATATTGATGAATCTCCTCTCTTCATGTGATTTCCCCGAAACCAATCTGATCTGCTTCATAAGACATCAAAAGTCTCTTTTATCTACGTCACTGTATATTCCAAGCAAATGTATATTGGACTCCTTAATTTAGTCTAGGACCTGGTATACCCAGACATCAAAGGTCTCTTTGATGAAATGAGCTGGCTTCCTAGGAGGATACCCATAACACTGGCCTGTGTCCCTTTTCTCATGACACCTAGTGAAAATCAAAGGATCTCCCTGAGGGCATTATAAAATGGATATTTTGGCTCCTGCCTTCAAAGCAAACCAACAAGATAATTGCACCTCAGGTCTCTGCAGTTTAAGCTACCGCCTGTCTTTTGAAATTACCCCTTGGGGGTTTGATGTGTCAATTCCATCAAGCCAGCATTTCCTCCTGCCAGACAGTCCATCACACATCTGTTTATATTTACAAAAAATGATACATGGATCAGAACCAGCTGTCCAAGTGTGACAATTGGCTTCAAGAGACGTGTTACTTTTTTGTAGCATATCTATTTCTATGTCTACCCAAACTGGACAATAACTGCTTGAGTGATTATTTAAGAGGGACCACTTAGTTTAGACAGCTAACTAACTAGGTAGTAAAGAAGGAAGTTTGGCCTCTTAAAGCCTCCATGATTTTTATTGAGGGTAAGTTTATCATATGTAATTCTAGGGGGCTTGTTGCACCATATAAAGTTAGTAATTAATGAATTAAGTTTTTTAAACCATGACAAGGGTAATATGATATTTAAGGTGTTTAAAGCATAGAAGAGTCTGAGGAAGATATTAATTTTAACAGTATTAATTCGGCCTAACAACGATAAGGGTAACGTCGACCATTTTACCAAGTCTTGTTAATTAGTTGTTAACAAATTAGAAATGTTCAGCTCTAACATCAGTTTCTGCCCTTGTGCAAAATAAAGCCCCAAATACTTTAAATGAACAGGAGACCAGGAAAACCCATATTTTGATATGTCATCTTTGTTAGATCTATTGTTTAGAGATAATACCATTGTTTTAGCAGGGTTAATTTTCTAATTAGAGCATGTACTGACCTGTTGAATAGTAGAGAGAATAGTTGGGATTGAGGTATATGGATGGGTCACATGTAGCAAACGTCATTGGCAAAAGCTGATACAGTCAAAACGTGTGAACCCACTTTAATACCTTTAATAGTTGGATTGTGTTTTAAAAAATAAAGTAGGAGTTCTAGTAAAAATTGAAAAGGATTGGGGAAAGGGGACAGCCTTGCCTTGTACCAAAATGTAACTCAATAGGGGAGGAAAACATATAATTAATAAAAAGCCTAGCTGAGGGTTGGGAATACAAAATTCTTAACCACTCTATAAATTTAGCAAGAAAGCTAAATTTTAATAAAGTTTTGAACAAGAAAGGAATATTGACCCTGTCAATTGCATTCTCTGTGTCCAGGGAGACCAGAACTGCAGGGGTCCTGATCTCCCTGGACACCAAGAAAATATGAGATCATTTTCTAATATTGTCCAATGCAGCTCTCTCTAACATATAACCCTCTTGTTATGGGGAAATTAAACCATCCCAGACAGCTTTAGTTCTAGTAGCCAATATTTTCACAAGAATTTTCATGTCACCGTTGATTAAGGAAATGGGTCTGTAATTTGACATAATTTCTTCAGATTTTCCTGGTTTGGAGATTAAAATTATAACTGCTTCCAGAAGGGTATGGTCAGAAATCCCCCTCTGTAAAATATAGTTGAACAAATCCAAAAGTAGTGGTACAAGGTCATCTTTAAATACTTTATAAAAGTTAGGAGACAGTTCATCCAGACCAGAAGTCTTGGCTAACTTCAATGAGTTTATAACCTCTAGTGTCTCATTACTGGAGATAGGGGGTTAAGTGGGCTGCTGCTAGATTAGATAATTTGGGACATGCAAACTGTCTTAAATAATGACTGTAATCAGTTGAAAGATAGGTTCCAGGATGTGGGTTACACAGATTATTAAAAAAGGATTCAAATTCGGCAACAATATGCTCAAGAGGGGTCTTAACTGAGCCGTCTTTGTCCGACTTAATGGATATAATATACCTATTAGACTCAATATTATTAAGCCTGTTAACTAGTAATCTGGATGGTTTTTTCACCCTAATCCAGATAGGATGCTTTTGCTTTCAGTAAATAATATTCAACTTTCTCTCTCTTTTTAATTCAGCATAAGCATTTCTAAGGTTTTGTAACTTGGTTAAGTCGTAGTCTCCTAAATAAGAAGTTTCCCTAGCTTCTAGTCTTTCTATATCATCTAAAGTCTCTCTAAGTTTAGTTGAACACTGTTTTTTATGTTTTGAGGCAAATCTTATAAAATGACCCCTTATAAAACATTTAAAGGAAGCCCAAATATAGTCTAACTTACTGATCGAACCAGAATTATTAAGCCAGAAATATCCTATCTCTTTTTTAATGTAGTCGTCTATAAAGCTATCTTTCACCAACTGGTCGTTCAGTCTCCATAGATTTGTTTTGAATTGATTAGTGGTAGCCAGATTTAAGAAGAATCAAAGTACTGTCACATCCACCCTCAGGAGAAAGGGAAAAATAAGTTTTTTATCAAGTGGGAGAGGCCTTAAACCAATCACGTTAAAACAGGAGAAACAGATTGGAATGAGCAGGCCCACTCACCAAAATATCATATACTGTATTTATTATCTCTCTCTCTTTATGACATCCAGATTTAGTCTCTGGTTAGTAAAACTATGCACTTGAATTAGATATACAAGCTGGTTATGGGTGCCCTGTTAAAGGTGAAACATGATTTCTATATTGCTTTTCAACTATACAAATAAACATAGGTGCCGGAACGGGGGGGGGGGGGCACTAAGGCCATGACCCTACCACTTTCATAAGTAGCCCTATCACTTTTTGCAATCATATTAATTTATTACTAGTGAAAAATGTACCTTTTACATCCTTGGCCCTACCACTTTTCAGGCCCTTCCGGCACCAGTGCAAATAGAGGATAGTAACTGTGAATGTATCTGTATTCTGCAGAAAAATCATAGAAAATTAATTACAAGAATTAAGAAATTACACCAGAGAAAGGTGTTTAAAGTAAGTTTGAAATTGGTACTGGTGCTAAGGGATACTTTCACATTTTAATTTTTAAACTTTTTTACTTAAAACATTCTGGCCTGGATATTCAAAGGGGTTGCGCCTGGCGTAACAGAGATGCACCTGATGCAACCTCACAATGCGCCTCAGCACGATATTCAAATGGGGCACCTCCACAGTACAAGTTCTGATGCACTGGGGTGCATTGCTAATGTATGTGGTGCATTGGAAAGGGGCATGCCCATGCATATGCCGTGCAACCCAATATTCAGCCCGGGATGTGCAGCACATCTGCTGGCACAACTCCCAGATGTGCTGCATACCTGGGCACAAAGTTGAGCCAGGAAAACCCTGGAGCAAATGCTGGCCACCCACAGGTGGGCAGCTGTATTGTAAGGCACAACTCAACAGCTACCAGCCATGGGTGGCCACACACCCAGCAGGTACACTGTCCACAAGCACCCGAACCCTTCCTGGTGGTCTAGTATGCCTCCCTCCCTCCCGTATGCTTGATCATGGGAATGTGTTACAAATGACCCCCCCAGTAGTCTAGTGGACCCCCCGTATGCCTGATCGTGGGCATGTATTACAAATGAACCCCCATGGTAATCTAGTGGACCCCCTCCCTCCTGTATGCCCAAACACAGGCATTGCAATACAAAACCCTCCCTGGTGGTCCCCGGTCCCCCCACCCACCTGTATGCCTGATCATGGGCTCCCGTAGTAGAATACAATACCCAGTGGTTCAGCAGTCCCCCTCCCCTCCACCCACAGAGACCCCGGCCACCCAGCTCCCCCATCATCAGTGGGCAGCTTTAACCCATCCACATAGCACCCGGCCATCGCCAAAAACAACATACAGTATGAGCTGTCGCCTATTGGTCCACAGTGTGGACCAATGGGCACTGACATACTGTACTACCAGAAGTACAAATATGTGTGAATGGCTCGTTCATTCACATATTTGTCCACTGTAATAGTAATATGGTTTAAACCCATTGAGTCACACTGTGAACAATAAAAGCAACTCATACTATCCTTTATCATTTGGTGGGTGGCTGGAAATGTATGTGAGTGGAATGCAACTGCCCACGATTCACGAGGGGAGTGTGTGGCTGGGGTCCTACTGAGTGTCGAGAGGGGACATGAACCACTGAATATCATATTCTACTCAGAGCCTGATTGGGCATATGGATGGAGTGGGGACTGCTAGACCACCGGGAGAAGCCCTATATTCCAATACCCTGTGTTCGAAGGCATACAGGAGGGAGGCAGTCCACTAGACTGCCAGGGGTTGTTTTAAATGCATGCCATGCTCGGGCATACGGGAGGGGAGGGGAGTACACTAGCCCACCAGGGACCTAACATCTGCTGCACGCAGCCACGCAGGGTGCCAGATGCATTTTGCCAGGCTGCCCTGTGCAACACATGCAAATGGGGCCATAATGTCATGCAAATGACCCCATTTGTGCCTTGCATATATTATGGCTCATTTGCATGCCCACTTCTGAATATTACAGGTGATGTGCCCAGTGCAACTACATTTGCGCTGGGGCAGTCCCAGTCCTGCCTGTCTGGGGAATGCGGCGGTGCATTGTACTTGCATCATGTGCATTCTATGCCATATTCAGCGGTGATGCACCATGGCACATCACCTTTGAATAGCACCCTGTCCTGGCCCCGGTGCGTCGCAGTTGCTCTGCGCTCCCACTTGCGCTATTGCCTGGTGTAGTCTGACTATCCCACCCTCTGTGTGTATATCTATGCAGAAAAGAAAACCAGCTCCTTGATGAAGGGGTTCTTTGTACACTGAAACATAAGAAAATAAATCTGGATGTCATAAAGAGAGATAATAAATATAAAAATATGATATTTTGGTGAGTGGGCCTGTTCATTCCAATCTGTTTCTCCTGGTAGCCAGATTTAGAATGAGCTTTACTGATGAAAGGTCAGAAAGAGAATCAACTCCTTTAGGCATTAAGCTTTTACTAACTATGAAATAATCTAACCTAGAAAATATTTTATGAGAAAAGGAATAAAAGGAATATTGTGTCAATACAGGATTAAGAATTCTCCAAGGGTCACAAAATTGTTCTTTCTTTTACATTTCAGTACATTAGGGCTCTGTTGGAACAATTTCATAACTTTTCTACTCAAACATGGTGTAAGGAAGACATACAGGAATCACAAGCTGCATAAAGTGTTTGTTTTTTTTGTTGTTAGAGGAAAATAAATACTTAAATGGGCTAAAACTGCCTTTGTTAAAATGCTAGTACTGTACCGAGGGGCTGTGGTGTTCAGTCCTACCCCAGCCAATGACAGTCACTTGACTTCCTTCCTTCCACTTACCCCAGCTGTAAAATTACTTTGAAGCAGATCCCACACTGAAAATGAGATGCTTCTCTGTTGGGTTTTATTGTCAGGCAGCTCAACTGGCGCTTCCGGGTGCTCCTTTGGTGACATACTCAACCTGCATGGCAGTACCTCCCCCATACCATCTCATTCACTCCATGCAGAGGGGGGGAGGATATGGGGACCTGTTCATATGATCAAATGTTACATTTCTGCATAAATCACATTCAAACCCACCTGATGACTGCAGTAGCACAGCTGTCCGAACCTAGGCCTGCTTTCTGTAGTCTAGGGACCACTGAGATCTTACAATTCCTTTTTATTCTTTGCTAACTGGGAAAGACCACTGGGTACAATGCCCATTTACAGGAGTGACCAGGAAGCATAGGGAGGTTAAGTGACTTGTTCAGGTTCAAACAGTATGCAAGTGGAGGTTGTACGTATTAAACCCAGATCTGCTGAATGTACCAAGCTCATTCATAACTCGCTGCTGGAAGCTCCAGGCTGTTCTGGTTCTCAAGGAGGGTGGCTGAAAAGGTAAGGGCCAAGAGGCTAGCCTTCAGGAAGAATAAGGAGACACAAAGTGACAAGGACAGGGAAATGTACTAGAAATGTTTAAGAGAGGCAGGAAAAGCAGTGAGATGTGCTAAAGTGCAAGCTGAGGAAAGAATAACTCAATCAATTACAAAGGGAGACTAGACGTTCTTCAGGTACATTAGTGAGAGAAGGAAGGCAAAGGGGGGAGTAGCTAAGCTTCAAGGAGCCAGGGGGCAGATAGTGAAGGGAGATGGGGAGAAAGCAGTGATCCTGAACAAATATTTCTGTTCACTCTTCACTGTGGAAGCGCAAGGGCAGGGCCCACAGCTAGAATTTAAAGAAACAGAGGAAAAGGAGGTAGACACCAGTCCGTTCACAGAGGAGAGGATCCTAGAAGAACTTGTAAAGCTGAAGGTGGACAAAAATCCATGGGTCCAGATGGCATACATCCCAGGGTCTTAAGAGAACTGAGAATTTAATTGGCAGCCCCTCTGGCAGCCCTGTTCAGTGAGTCCCTAGACACTGGAGTGGTCCCAGAGGACTGGGGAAGGACAAATGTTGCCCCTCTTCACAACAGCGGTAGTAAAGAAGATACAGGGAACTACAGACCAGTTAGTCTAACCTCTGTAGTAGGAAAGATAATGGAGACACTCCTCAAGGAAAGAATAGTGGAGCACCTAGAAGTCATGGTGATGTTGGATCCCCGGCAACATGGGTTCGTCACAGGACGATCCTGTCAAACTAATCTAATAGATTTCTTTGACTGAAAATGAGATGATTCTCAGTTGGGTTTTATTGACAGACAGCCCAGCTGGTGCTGCCCAGTGCCCCCTTGGTGAAATACTATACCTGCATGGCAGTACCTCCCCCATATCATCTCTTTCTCTCCATGCAGAGGGGGTGGGGAATATATGGGGACCTGTTCATGTGATCAAATGCTGCATTTCTGCATAAATCTCATTTAAACCCACCTGATGACTGCAGTAGCACAGCTGCCTGAACTTAGGTCTGCTTTCTGGAGTCTAGGGACTGCTGAGATCTTACAATTCTCTTTTATTTATTGCTAACTGGGTAAGACCCATTGGCACAAGGTCCATTTACAGGAGTGACTAGGAAGCACGGGGAGGTTAAGTTACTTGCTCAGGGTCACACAGTATGCAAGTGGAGGTTGTCAGTATCAAACGCAGATCTGCTGAATTTACCAAGCTCATTCATAACCCGTTGCTGGAAGCTCCAGGCTATTCTGTAGATAATGCACTTAAAATGAGATGCTTCTTGGTTGGGCTGTTTACTGTTAAGACAATCAGATATTTCAGATGAATTTAACAAAGTGAGGGGCCACATGAGAAAGACCTTGAATACACAACCCCAGAAACAAATTTGATTCCATACTCCTGCAGCTCACACGCTAGACCTAGCACTAGAAAGGCTGTTTTGAGAGTAAAATTAATACTCAAATGTGATAAAACTTCATTTGATAAAGGGCTAGTATTGTGTCTTGTGTCTAGGAGGTAGGGTGTTCGAATCCCACCTGAGCCATTGACAGCCACTTGACTTCCCAAGTGCTCCAGTCATCCCCAGCTGTAGAACTGGGTTGAAGCAGATGTCACACTGAAAATGAGACACTTCTCAAATGGGCTGTTTTGACAGGCAGCTTAGCCAGTCCTGCAAAATGCCCCCTCCCATGGTGACAGACCCACATGTCAGTGTACAGAAAGACAAACACTAGCATTTTGTCAATAGTTTATTGGATAAAGTTTTTATTTTCCGATAACCAAACTTGCATAGCAGTGCAGTGATGGTTCCAAATGTATCAAAGAAACCAGCAACAAACTGCATTGTTTTTCCATATATATGTCAGTACAGTGGGGTTCTGCTGGAACAATAGCACCACTTTTCTACTCAGACCTGGTGTAAACAAGACATTCAGGAATCAGGCTGTAGAAAGGTTGTTTGTTAGGGTAAAATACTAAAATGGGCTACAACTACCTTTCATAAAGTGCTAGTATTGAACCAAGGAGATACGGTGTCCGAATACCAGCACAGCCACTGACAATCAGTTGATTTCTCAGTAGTTCACTCACCCTCAACTGTAAAACTGGATCACAGCAGATCCCACACTGAACAAATTCTGGTCAGAGCCAACACAACTGCATCAGCGCTGTAAGAGACCGACACAAAGAGTGTGGATGTAACTGAGTGACGGAAAGGGATAAGAGCTCTGCCAGAGATCGGAATGGGCAGATACAATTGCTGTATCAATGGCAGGATTTGTTGTTTGTGAAGGAGCCCTCTGGGAGTGAAAAAAATAGGAAAACTCCATCACTCAGTTACATTCACACTCTTTGTCTTGGTCCTTTATAGTGCTACTGCAGCCATGTTAGCTCTGACCAGTTTGTTTTTTTCCAGTTCTTGCTCTGTCCTGATGAGACCACTTGACAGCAAAGCACTATTTTGTTTTGACTGTTCTGATTTATGCAACAGGTGTCTGAATAAATCTGCACAGATAAATCCATTTATCTGTGGTACTATGTGGATAAATTTATTTATCCACATAGTAACTACATCATCACCCATTTATCCACATGGTAACTACATCAGTAGCTCATTTATCTACACAGTTCTCTTCAGAATTAATTTAGAATGTTCGGCCTCAGAAGCAGTACTAACTATATTTAAATGTGAATAACTTAAAAATGAAAAAAGAAAACATGGTACTATGAGCATGAAAATTGTTCAGCACAAAATTATCTACAAAATGAATAATGTTTAATTTATAAAAACCCTGTATATTGCATATGATTAGCAAGAAAACAGAAGAAAATGTAATTTTTTTGTTCACTTTTTTGACAAACAAACATAAATAACTTTAAAACAAAAAATGATAGCATGGTACTGTGAGCACGAAAAATGTACAGCTCAAAAATATCTACAAAATGAGTGGTGTTTCATTTATAGATACCATTTTGTATTTTTATAATTAGCAAAAAACAGCATAAAATTTGATTTTCTTTTCCCTTTTTTGACAAATTATTTACACCTACCAAAATCAATATGTTCACACAACATCTAAACCTGTTGCATAAATGGAATATGCAGCGGTTCAGTGTGTGATAATGTATTTATTTTGTACAGTTTCCAGTGACCTCTCGTAATTCTCACTCATGCCTTCGGCACTTGTGAGGTTACTTGAGGTCACTGGAACTAACAACAAAGACTTATCATACACTATACCTTATTTCTTTACCTCTATGGCTTCCGTTATCATCAGTCTTTGATCTCTGGTCCAAAAGTCCATCAAAAACTGTGCAGAAGCCTCTCCAGTTACTTCCATTAACAACATATTCTGAGCACCCTTTTCCATTTCTTCTGTTTCATAATTTACTTGACCAACACTTACTCTCTCAACTGATTCTGCTGCTTTGATGAGCTGGACTGCCTGTAGGTCTGTTGCCCCTTGGGCTATCTGGGCTACTGGCAACAGACTTAACATCAAGGGCAAAGATGTTAATTCAGACTTAGTAATATTCGTATTAGATTCTTGGAATACAGGATCTATTTTTGGTTTTTGCTTACTCATCACTGAACTTTTACTACCCCTATCTTGAGCGGACTCCAGCACTATATCATTATGGTCCACATTTTGACTTTCTTCTAGTTCCAATTCCATGGGCTTTAAAAAAAATGTATCCTGCTTCCTGGGTTGGCTGCATTAATTAAATCTTTCATTTTATTTTATTTTCTGCACTCTTTTTCTGACTTTCTGTGATACTATTCAGTGGGTGTGGTACTGGAGTTCTACTGGCTCTTCTCTGTTCAGTCACTGAGCCAAAAAAACTAGTTGCAAAAACTGTGTTGCTGTCAGTGATTAAAGCGAGGAGGAACACAGGGCAACTAGTTCTCCCATGCCCCTTCGTGGTACACATTAGGGGGAATACCAACACTGGGCAATAGTGGAGGAAACACATGGGATGGCAGCTAAGGGGGAGGTACTGCTGCTGGGAGATTTTAACATGCCAGACATGGACTGGACCATCCCAGCAGCTGCCTCAGCCAGAAGCTGAGACATTCTAGAATCCTTGCAGGAGGCAGGCCTCAGGCAGTTGGTGTAGGAGTCCACCAGGGGCAAGGCAATTCTGGACCTTGTACTGACTAATGGAGACAGGATCAAGGAAATCAGGGTGGATGGGCACCCAGGGGCCACTGACCACCATACAGTGTGGTTTAACATCAGTACAGTGTCATATGATAGCCACTCAAAGACAAGGGTCCTGGATTTCAAGAGGGCAAACTTTTCTAGGATGGGGAGAGGGATCAAAGAAGCCCCGGTGAGACGGGAACCAGGGGGAGGGGTTGAGGAGCAGTGGACACACCTAAAAGAAACCATAAGGGAGTTGACAAATCAGTGCATTAGGCTGAGTAGCAAGGTAAAAAGAAGGAACAAACCACTATGGTTCACAAAGGAGGTGGCAAAGAAAGTGAGGGGCAAAAGGGAGGCTTTCAAAAAGTACAAAGAGACTCAGAAGGAGGAGGATAGGGCAATGCCCCTAGTGAGAGAGTGGGAGGCAGGGAAAGCAGTTAGGAGCACAAAGGCGCAAATGGAGGAGAGATTAGCATAGACGATGAAGGGGACAAGACATTTTATAAATACATTAGCAATAGAAGAAAGGCCAGGAGAGGGACTGTAAGGCTCAAAGGGGAGGATGGGGTGTGTGTAGAGGGTGACCTGGAAAAGGCATCAATACTGAATGAATACTTCTGTTCGGTATTCACAGTAGAGAGGGAGGGATAGGGACCACAACTAGGCACCAGAAACAATGGAGGAAGAGAGGTAAACACCAGTCCTTTTACAGAAGAGTGAGAGTCATGGAGAAACTCACAAAACGGAGGGTAGACAGCGATGGTACCAGATGATATACACCACAGGATATTAAAGGAATTACAGACAGTGCTAGCAGCACCACTGGTGGCCCTGTTTAGTTAGTTGCTCAAAACAGTGGTGGGTCCAGAAAACTGGAATGGGACAAATGTATTCCTTCTTCACAAGAGTGGTAGCAGGGAGGAAGCAGGAAACTATAGGCCGGTCATCCTCACCTCAGCAGTGGGAAAGATTATGGAGGTGCTACTCAAGGAAAGGATTGTGAAACATTTGGAAACCATATGAGTACAGGATCTGAGGCAGCATGGATTAACAGCAGGAAGGTCATTTCAAACAAATCTGATAGACTTTTTTGACTAGGTGATGAAGGAGGTGGATCGGGGGGGGGGAGCGGTGGATGTCACCTACCTGAATTTCAGTAAGGCCTTCGATATCATGCAATTTGAAGACAAGTTAATGCTTGTAGCTTAAAATATAAAGTGGAAAACTGGGTTAGAAACTGATTGAGGGACAGTAAGCAGAGGGTGATAGTAAATGGGATCAAATCCAAGGAAAGGAAGGTGGCCAGTGGGGTGCCTAAAATGTCTTTATCAGTGACATTGCTGGAGGGGAAAATGTGTCTGTTTGCAACAGAGTAGACACTCCAAAGGAAGGCAAAAGAATAAGGAGGGATCTGGGAATGCTGGAAAAATGGTCCAAAGTGTCGCAATTAAAATTTAATGCAAAGAAATGCAAAATCATGAACCTAGGGTGAAGAAACCCTGCAGAGAATTACAGCGGGAGGAGGGGGATTGTTGACAGTTATCAGGGAAGAAAGGGATTTAGGGATATCATCTCAGATTACCTAAAGATGGCCAAACAATGTAGGGAGGGCCAATGGGATGTTGGGGTGCATAGGACAGGATATCACTAGCAGAAGAAGGTAGGTGGTGATGCCATTGTACAAAACACTGGGGAGGCCTCATCTAGAATATGATGTTCAGTTCTGGAGGCCGCATCTTCGCAAGGACATAGACAGGGTGGAGGTGATCCAGAGTAGGGCGACTAAGATGGTGCACAGCTTGCATCAGAAAACATATGAGGACAGATTGAAAGACCTCAATATGTATACACTGGAAGAGAAGAGGGTACGGGGGGATATGATCGAAATCTTCAAGTATCTAAAGGGCTTGAACAAGGTGCAAGCAGGTGACATCTTTCTTTACAAGAGTCATAAAAGGATGAGGGGACATGATACGAGATTGGAGGGGGTAAGATAAGGGGAATAGTGAGGAAATTTTTCTTCTTGGAAAGGGTGGTGGATGCTTGGAATAGCCTACTCCAGGAGGTGGTGGGTGCTAACACAGTGGGGTATTCAAACATGCATGAGATAAACATAAAGGAACCCTAGATGTGGGGAAGTGAGGCGAAAGCCAATGACCAAGTAGGGTCAGTGGCCACTGATGCAGGCAGGGAATATGGGTGTAACCCCTAGGTGGCACTATCCCAAGGGCTACTACCCCTGCCTGCTTGGCTAGTAGCAGGTTAAGGGGCCTGAGTTCTGAAACGGTTGCCTCCACCCAGAGGTCAGGGCTGGTAATGGTCAAGCTAATCTGGGCACAGCCCTCTGGGGCACTGTAACTCCCTCTTTACTTACTAGTGGCCAGAACAATACACAATAATCACTTTCACAATACCCCTGATACACCACACAAGTACCCACACTGTTTGCACTTACCACCAGGGCTGTCCTCTGACTCGGCCCTGAGGACCCCATGTAAAACAAGATTATACACAGCAAATAACAGCAGTACAGTACGCTTACACAAACTGGAACCACAGGCAGGGTAAATGCAAAAAAGAGTTAGAGCTGATTTATTTAAGGGACTTGAACAAGGGAAGGGCATAATCAGGTTAATTTACCTAAAGGCTGTATCAATCAAACAGTTATGCATGCACTTCAGGGTCCATAAACAGTCACACACCCTGGGTACCCAGATGGAGAATGGTGGGCTAGCCAGGAACGTTGCAGCTGGTTGAGGCCCTGTGATGGAAGAAAACAACATGCACAACACGCACTATTTGTAATCCGGAGCCAGAGGGCTCCGTTCATGAAAAGAAAACAAGAAGACAATCAGATGATGCACTTTTAGATTATGCTATTGTTGCAGGGAGCTACCCTGATGATTACTCATGATACCCAAGACTGGACACAGGCTGGACAAAAATCAAGACAACAGGTGGTTAATCTGGAGTGCCAGGAGAAGCAAGGCCCACACGAATCGCTAAGGCGTCTTTCCTGTTCAAGCATGGAGCAGGGGGCTGATCCCCAGGCAGGTCTCTCGACAGTGGCTTTCTCTGTGCAGTGGGGTAGTATGGCAGGGCCAGTGTGGCATGGCCCAGGCCAAATGGAGATGAATGCGGATTCAGTCCGATTAGGCTGGATAAAGCTTCCAGCAAGCAGAAGACAGTTCACACAGTAGGGAATCAAATCATGACCTACTTTCAATACACAGCACATTTACATGTAAAGGATTCTATGGTACCAGCAAGCAGAATACAGTTCACACAGTGGGGAACCAAATCACGACCCACTTTCAATACACAGCACATTTATATGTAAGGAAATTCTACTGTACCAGGCAAAAGCTCTCCAGTCACAATCACAGAGTCTCTGCACAAACCGGGGATTCAAAAGCAGCTGGAAATCCTGACAGGCCGATCGCATTCAGCAAAATCTTTGGTCTTCTTCAGGTAATAGCCTGGTAAAAAATCAGTGCCTTATTTTGTTCTCACAAACTTGGATTTCGTCCAAAATAATTATCTTTTCTCTCTCTCAGGGGCAGCAGGCAGACATACAGGCCACAACTCGGGTCTTTCCACAGTTCTCCCGCGTGAAACTACTCAGACGGCTGCTTGACTGTCTCAAGCTGTTGCTTCTTCAGCTCCTAACTTAGATCTGACTCAACTGCCAGCAAGCCTGGGACTTTCCCCAGAATCCAAACAGTTCGGTTGGCTGATCTGTCTGTCAGGCACAACAAACGCTCCCCCTTCAGGTGCAAAAAGGCACCAAAAGCCCAAAACTACAATTCCTGCAGATTTTGACTCCAGACAGCTCTTGTAGTCTGGCATCATTTTAGGTCCCACCAGTTCTGATTGGTCCAATTCGGCAGTCCAGGACCAAGATAGTGGAGATAAACAAAACAGTCCTTGCTGCAAAAAAGTCAGGTTAGACAAACTACATTAACATTATCACTCTAAATGATTTTCAGCAAATAATTACATCTTTCAGCAGAGCTCCCTCTCACATTACTTATGACTGCAATCCAGGCAGCTCTTAAAAAGACAGTACACAGAGGCTACACAGGCACTCTCTGGCAATCACATTTCAACTGCTAAAACGCAGGACACCAGCCTGGCAGTGAGCATTTAGGCAAGCTCAAGGAAGACTTTTTGGGAACCCCCATTTGTAGGGGGTTTAAATGGGCACACTGGGTGGGCCTAGCAGTCCTTTTCTACTGTCAACTGCTATGTTACTATGTAACACAGGGGAATGCAAATGCGCCCCATTACTTTGCAAGTTAGATTGCAGACTGCAGCAGTTTGTATCCTGTACACAACTGAACAAGTGCAAGACTTTGTGCCGTTACCACTTAAAAAATACATTTAAGCTTGGGAAGTCAGCAAAAGTCACCTTCTCTTTTAACTGAGCAAATGTTCGCACCGCTGTCACAGTTAAAAAAATGCATCCTAGGCGTGTCATGAGCCAACAAGGTACCATTTCATTCATGAAGCAAGGTTATGTGATAACATAATTTGAATATGCATGCTGACTGCCTCATGTCTCTCTCAGGGTGTTCTTGCCCCACTCCGTCCTCATCTACTCAGGCAGCCCAGCGACACAGGAAAAGAGAGTCACGCCACTGAAGTTACCAAACTGTTTACTATCTGAATCAATGCCACTGCTGTGCTAACCCTTTTTATATACCAGACCGTTCCCAAAGTCAAGATAAGGGGTAAACAACTTAACCAGGTCCATATCACAGAACACAGAGAGTCAGATGATAGAACTGACTGCTGAGGGGATGCTACGCCAAGTAACAGTGACTACAGGTTTTTGAATTACCTTGTTTTGCTGCAGTTCTATTTTTGTATGTCTACATCAATGTCTGTGTGGATTCAAGGAAGGAAAGTCATATCAAACAAATCTGATAGATTTCTTTGACTGGGTGGCCAGGGAAGTGGATCGGGGGGGGCGGTTGACGTGGCCTACCTGGATTTCAGCAAGGTATTTGACACCATTCCACAAAGGAGGCTTGTGAACTAGTTGGGCAGCCTGGGATTGGGTCATAAGGTGGTGAACTGGGTTAGAAATTGGTTGAGGGATAAAACACAGTGGGTGTTGGTAAATGGAGCTAAATCCGAGGAAGGAAGAGTGACCAGCGTGGTACCACAGGGATCACTTCTGGGGCCAATCCTGTTTAATATCTTCATTAGTGACATTGCAGAAGGACTGGAAGGGAAGGTATGCCTCTTCGCAGATGACACTAAGATCTGCAATAGGGTAAACACTCCGGGAGGGGTGGGAAAAATGAGGAGGGACCTAGCTAAACTAGAGGAAGGGCCAAGAGTGTGGCAGCTAAGATTCCAGTGCGAAGAAGTGCAAAACAATACCCATGGAGTGAAGGAACTTAGGGGAGGTTTACATGATGGATGAGGACTTACTAATGGCCACCAAACAGGAAAGAGATCTGGGATGATCATATCTGACAACCTAAAGGTGGCCAAACAATGTGCCAAGGCTGTGGGGAGAGCCAGTGGGATGCTGGGGTGCATCAGAAGAGGTATCGCCAGAAGAAGAAAAAAGAGGTAGTGATGCCACTGTACAAATCATTGGTGAGACCTCATTTGGAGTACTGTGTCCAGTTCTGGAGGCCACATCTCCGAAAGGACATAGACAGGGTAGAGGCAGTTCAAAGAAGGGCAGCAAAAATGGTGCAGGGTCTGCACCAAAGGTCATACAAAGACAGACTGGGGTGCTCAATATGTATACCCTGGAGGAGAGGAGACAGAGGGGAGATATGATAGAGACCTTCAAATACCTAAAGGGCATAAATAAGGTAAAGGAGGGTAGCACCTTTCAGGAAAGGAGATGTTCTAGAAGAAAGGGGCATGATGTGAGACTGGAAGGGTGTAGACTAAGGGGCAATGTTAGAAAGTACTTCTTCATGGAATGGGTGGTGGAGGCATGGAACAGCCTCCCAGCAGAAGTGGTGGGAACAATGTCAGTGGGGGAATTCAAAACTGTATGAGATAGACATTGGGAAGCCCTAACAATACAAAAGAGGAAGTAAAACCGGAGATCAAGTAGGATCTGCAGCTTTGGTGGTAGGTAGGGAAAATGGGCAGACTGGATGGGCCTATCGGTCCTTATCTGCTATTAATTTTTATGTTTCTATGTAACTTGGGTTGGTAATGTTTGTTCCCCCTTAAATTCTGTGGTCGCTGTCGCACGAAAACTAGCAACACATTAAGCGAGGAAAATTTTGTTGATAGAGGGCAGAGGCTCTATGGTGATTTCCCAAGAGATTTGTTAAAATATGCTTTGTACTTTGTTCAGTTGCTGATGTTTAATTGTTACGGGAGAGATGCTCTAAATCTGCAGTAGTCTAAAACCTGCAAGGTGTTATCAGTATCGCAGATCCCGCCATAAACTGTTGTAATGTGCCATTAACACGGTAATTTCCTGTCAGTCACTCAGACAGTGAGTGTGTGGATGTCTTTCAGACAGAAACAGAAACATAGAGGTTGACAGCAGATAAGGACCACAAGGCCCATCCAGTCTGGCCATTTCCTTTTCTACCTTGTAAATGTGCCATCGGCCTTTGCTCTGTCAGTGGCCTATCTATTCATACTCATCTGTATTGCTCCCTTATGCCTATCCCATGCCTGTTTGAAGCCCTGCACTGTATTCATAGCCACCACTTCCTGAGGTAGGCCGTTCCACGCATCCACCTCTCTTTCTGTGAAAAAGAATTTCCTCACATTCTCCCTTAATCGGCCTCCCTCTAATCTCATGCTGTGTCCTCTTGTCCTGCTATTTTTCTTATATTTAAACATGTTAGACTCTTTCACCTTGTTAATGCCCTTAAGGTGTTTGAATGCTTCGATCATATCACCTCTCTCCCTCCTTTCCTCAAGGGTATACATATCGAGCTCCGTTAATCTGTCCTCATATGTCTTCTGATGCAGTCCCTGCACCATTTTGGTTGCCCTTCTCTGGACTGCCTCAATTTGGTTAATGTCCTTGTGCAGGTGTGGCCTCCAGTACTGCATGCAGTGCTCCAGATGGGGCCTAACCAGTGTCTTGTAAAGAGGGATTATTACCTCCCTCTTATGACTTGTGATACCCCTACTAATACACCCTAACATCCCCCTAGCCTTACCTACTCCTTCAGAAGTCTGATTGGATGATTTCAGATCATCGGTGATGATGATGCCCAAGTCTCTTTCTTCCTTTGTGACCGCCAGCAACTCCCCTCCCAGCCTATAGGTGGCTTCAGGGTTTCTCTTCCCTATGTGCATGATATTGCACTTCTTTGCATTAAATCTCAGTTACCACTCTTCTGACCATTTTGCTAGTTTATCCAGATATCTTCTCATTCTGCCCACCCCATCTGGATCATCTACTCTGTTGCAGATCTTGGTGTCATCTGCAAACAGACAAGTCTTACCCTCTAGTCCATCTGCAATGTCACTAATGAAGATATTGAGAGGACTGGCCCAGGACTGATCCCTGAGGTACCCCACTTGTGACTTGCATCTCTTCTGACTGTATACCATTTACCACCACTCTCTGTTTTCTGCTCGTCAACCAGTTTGCCACCCAGTTGACCAACTTCTGACCCACCCTGAGCCTACACAGCTTATTTATCAATCTTCTATGTGGAACAGTGTCGAAAGCTTTGCTGAAGTCAAGGTAGGTGACTTCAACTGCTCCCCCTTGGTCCACCACTCTGGTTACCCAGTCAAAGAAATCTATGAGATTAGTTTGACAGGACCTTCCTTTTGTAAACTCATGCTTTCTTGGATCCTGTGCCCCTATGAATTCCAGGTGTTGCACTATCCTTTCCTTAAGGAGTGCCTCCATAATCTTGCCCACTACTGAGGTAAGACTGACTGGTCTGTAGATCCCTGCCTCCTCCCTGCTCCCACTCTTGTGGAGCGGGATCACATGAGCCCTTCTCCAGTCTTCTGGGACCTCTCCTGTGCTCAGAGACTCACTAAACAGTTCTGCTAATGGCTTTGCTAGTTCCACCCTTAGCTCCTTAAGTACCCTGGGAAGTATGCCATCAGGTCCCATTACCGTGTCCACCCTGAGCTTAGCGAGCTCTTGCAGGACCCTTTCTTTTGTGACGGGAGTAGTGCTCACCTCCCTCCCCCCTTTGTCCATGGTGCTGAGCTGTGGGCCCTGCCCTACCTTCTCTTCAAGCATGGACAGGCTCTATCCCCCTCTAGGCTGGGGACCTCGCCCCTTTCGAGTAGCCCCCGTTGCAACCCAGAGATATAGGCATGGCACGTGCCTTGAGGATTGCATGGAGGGAGGCAGAGAGAGGGGGTCCCCCTGCCACGGGGTGCTGGAGTGGGTGAATAAGGGTGGTGAGGTCAGGGAGACACCCTGGGGCGAAATGGGCCCAGGATAGAGGAGTGCATTGCCTGGTTCCCATAATCAAGGGCTCTACTGAGAGTGTACATGTAGCCTGCTCCTCCAGGGCCTCTCATCCAACCCGGGCATTGTTATGCAATGCCAGGTCTATAAAAAACAAGACAGCGATTATTGCTGATCTTGTTGAATCATCTGACCTGACATGCATTACCGAGATCTGGCTGATGACCTTCCTGTGTTGGTCCACGCTTTTGTTTCTTCATGCCTTGATTACTGTAATGCTTTATATCTAGGGTTGCCGGGGGTAGATCTCCGTCGACTGCAGCTGATGCAGGACGCAGCAGCCAGGTTGTTGACTGGGTTATCAAGAACGTACCATATCACACCTGTGCTGCACGAACTGCACTGGCTGCCAGTGCGGTGGAGAATCACCTTCAAGGTCGCATTGCTGACCTATAAGACCCTACACGGTCAGGGACTGGGCTACCTGCAAGATCTTCTTTGTCCCTACCACCCTCTCCACCCACTCCGCTCCACTGGTGAGGGATTGCTAGAGATTCCCAGGGTTCATCTTCAATCATCTGGGGCTTGGGCTTTTTCTTTTATGGCCCCAACCCTGTGGAATTCTCTATCTCGTCAGATTAGAGAGTGCCTGTCCATGGAATCATTTAAGAGGTCTTTGAAAAGTTATTTATTTACACTGGCATTTGAATAGACTATGTTATGGTCATTTTATGGATATTTTATTGTTTATGTTATTATTTATTATTGTTGATGATTTATCTTTTGTTATGTATTAGCGCTTTGATTTATTGAAAAGCGCTTTATAAATAAATTTTGATTGACTGATTCAGTAAATACTGAGCAAAAGTATCTATTCAGAATAGATGCTTTTACAGGGTCCTCCTCCTCACATGCCCCCTTTTCTCCTTGAGCTTGGCAATACCCCCTCTGGACTTTCTCCTTTCACTAATGTATCTATAGAAAGTCTTGCCACCTTCTTTTACTGTTCGTGCTAGTGTTTCCTCAGTTTGGGACTTTGCCTGCCTTACTGTCTTCCCTGCTTCCCTTAGGGCAGTTTAGTATGCCTCCATATCTTCATCCTGCTGTGTTCCCTTATATTTCCTGAAGGCCAGCCTTTTGGCTCTGTCCTTTTCTGCTACTGTATTTGAGAACCAAAGTGGTTTCCTTCTTCTTTTGCACTTCCTTTTCTGTCTAACACAATGAGATGTTGCTTCAAGTATTGCATCCTTAATGCTTGCCCACTTTGCCTGTAACCCCTCACCTGTGTTTCTTTTTGCCAGGGCTAGCTTAACTCCGTTGGCCATCTTATCAAAGTCAGCTCCTCTGAAGTCCCATATTTTTGCCTTGGAATGGGATGATTTAGATGTAGTGGCCAAATTGAATCATACCATGTGATGGTCACTGCCCCCAAGTGACCTTCTACCTGGAGATCTGTGATCGCTTCCCTGTTAGTCAGTACTAGATCTAGGATAGCCCTGACTCTTGTGAGTTGGTGTACCAGTTGCTTGAGGCCCTCCCCCTGCAGGGAATCCACCATGTGTCTAGTTCTGGCAGATGTTCCTGCTGGTATTGACCAATCTGTATCCGGCATGTTGAATTCTCCCATTATCAGAACCTCCCCTTTAGCTGTCATGTTTTGTATATCTTCTAACAGTAATGTGTCTATGTCCTCCCCCTGGTCTGGGGGCCTGTAGACAACCCCAGTTCTTATGGCTGTCCCATTTCCTGTTTCCAGGGTGACCCACAGTTCTTCTGGCTCCTTATGTGTATTCTGAATTTCTGTAGCTTTGATATTTTCTTTGACATACAGGGCCACTCCACTCCCCTTTCACACCTTGGTCTCTTTGAACAGTACATAGCCAGGTACAGAAGTCTCCCAAGTGTGGTTGCTGGTAAACCATGTCTCACTAATTGCTACTATTGCAGTTTAGCCTCTGACATTATTGCCTGCAGGTCTGGGATCTTATTTCCCAGGCTGTGAGCATTTGTGTACATGATTTTCCATTGGCCAGATTTCGGTATGATAGTTGTTGGGTGAGGTTTGGCATTTCCCCTGTGCGTTGTATGGGGAGACGGACCTTTTTTCTTACCTGGTGATGCAAATGAACTGCAAACATGCTGAATCCCTGTTTGATGACTAGTTGAGGGGGGAGGGTTGTTCTTCTCATTTGACGTATGGGGGTGCTGCACTCCCTCCCCATTTGCTAGTTTAAATATTCTGCAAAGACGTCATGACAGACATCATGGCTTTGTTGGATGATTTACATTTCATGCATGTTAAGAGTTTTTTCTGTGATTGTGGCTGAATGAATCTGAATCTTGAGAAATTTCTTGGTTACAACTGAAAGTGGGCAAGCAAGTGGCATGTGATACAATTAGTGAGGCCATACTGATGGTTTTGCATTTTGTATGAGAAAATGTGACTGACACTGCTCTTCCAATTGAATGTAATTGGCCATTGACTCTTTTGATCAGGGAAGAGAAGAAAACTTGTAATGTTTTCATTGTTTTTTTTTATTCCTGTAACTTGAGGTTAAAAGTGTATCTGTTGTTATATAGCTATGCCTATGAGGAGGACATTGTCCAGTGCAGAGTACTGCAAGGCCAAATCATGGCAATTATTGGAACAGTCTGCGCATAATACAAGGACAATATCTTATTTCTTCAAATCCAAAACTTTGAGCTTGTCTGTTGAACAACGTAGACTCTCTGAGACACCTTCAGAGAAGCATCATGAAACACCTGAGCAACCCAAACTACCTTCCGCTGAGAAGTGTGAAACAAGAACAGCTCTTCAGGAAGTATCGCCCTCTTGTGAGCAACACAACACAGCAGATACGGTACCATCTGCATCACCACTGCAGTCCTTATCATCGTACACTGAGCATATAAAAAGCACGGAATTTCAGACCCCAGAGGCTGCTTTAGTGCCTGCGACCAGTCATTTGCCTGTTAGACAGCTGATCAGGATGAGTATTTCAAGGATGCACACAAGTGGTTGTTTTTCCTCAGAAAGAAGCCCAGCTGCTCAACCTGCAAGAAAGCAAACCTTATTTCTGATGTGACGTTCGCCAAGGAATGGGCTACTGGTGAAATCTCACCACACGGCGCAGACAAAGCAAAGCAGTTACTCTCGCTCCAAAAGACCATTTCAAAATAGGATAAGTCATGAAACCTTCTTCTGGAGTAAGAGTAGCTGCTTCTTTTTGCGCTGTATGGTGAGATTTCACCAGTAGCCCATTCCTTGGCAAATGTCACATCAGAAATAAGGTTTGCTTTCTTGCAGGTTGAGCAGCCAAGCTTCTTGTTGAGAAAAAACAACCACTTGTGTGCATTCTTGAAATACTCACCCTGATCAACTGCCTAACAGTTAGGCAAATGGCTGGTTGCAGACAGTGAAGCAGCCTCTGTGGTCTGACATTCTGTGCTTTGAATATGCTCAGTGGATGATGATAAGGACTGCAGTGGTGATGCAGATGGTACAATATCTGCTGTGTTGTATTGCTCACCAGAGGGTGGCACTTCCTGAAGAGCTGTTCTTGTTTCACAGTTCTCAGCGGAAGGCAGTTCGGGTTGCTCAGGTGTTTCATGCTGCTTCTCGGAAGGTGTCTCAGAGAGTCTACGTTGTTCAACAGACAGGCTCAAATTTTCTGATTTGAAGAAATTACATATTGTCCTTGAATTATGCGTAGACTGTTCCAATAATCACCATGATTTGGCCTTGCAGTACTCTGCACCGGATAATGTCCTCTTCATAGGCATACCTATATAACAACAGATACACTTTAAACCTTGAGTTACAGGAATAAAAAAAAATAATGAAACGTTTCAAGTTTTCTTCTCTTCCCTGATAAAAACAGTCATTGGCCAATTACATTTGACTGGAAGAAGCAGTGTCGATCACATTGTAGCAACCCTTCGCATGACCAACCCCGAAGCATGAGTGCCATGAAGTAGGAGTTTGGTATCTGACTAGGTGGCATCTGCAGGGTGTCAAGCAGGGGTGTGGTGTCTGACTAGGTAGCATCTGCAGGATGTCAAAGCAGGAGTGTGGCATCTGACTAGGTGGCATCTGCAGGGCTTTGAAGCAAGAGTGTGGTGACTGACTAGGTGGCATCTGCAAGGCTTCATCGGGGAGACAGTAGGCTGCAGACCACACTGGACAGGGTATACCTCATTCCAAGAGGCAGGGGTAGCATAGGATACCAAAGGGAAGTGACTGTGAGCTGAAAGGGGGATCCAAAAGGTGGGACTAAACCAGTGTGGGAGAGTAAGAAAAATGGAGAGACATGGGGGATGGAGAAGGGCAAGGGCGTGGAGAATGGGTGGTAGCGGCAGGCCAGAAAGAGAGCCAGGATGGATGGATGGTAAACTGCAGTGGGTGTGGGGCAGCCATCTTCTTGGGGATTGCTTGGAGGGTAGGAGGTTGTATGGTGTGTAGACAGATGGGGCAACTTAGGGAGGAGGTTGATAGGCTGAGAGAGGAACTGAGTAGGTGGGGAGGGTGGAACAGGGGGGAACAGCAGGGGCCAAGGGACAGAAGGACCTACACAGTTGATGCAAAAGGCAAACAAGGGGGATTACAAGGTGAGAGGATTCAGAGGGCAGACCATACTACCACTAAGAAGCAGTTGAGACATGAGGCCAAAGGTTGGAGAAAGTCAAGATAAGGGGAAGGAAAGGAAGGGAAAGGGAGCAGAGCATGGTTTGAGGTCACAGGGAGGGGGGAATGGGGAAGCTCGGGATAAAGGAAGGGAGGGAGGATAAGAACAGTTTCTCAGGTGCTAGCAAGCCTGGAGCAGCATGAGGGAGGAAGACCGACCTCAGGGACAGCACGGGAACAGGATAGTAGTGTTGGCGGGGGAGCTAGTAAAGAGGCTAGATGCAGGGTCAACTCAGGAGAGGGAAACTGGTATAGTGGAGAAGGGGTGGCAGAAGGGGGGACAGAAGACTCTGGAAAGTGTGAGGAGACAAGGGAAGAGTATAGAAAGGAGGGAGGGCATCCAGTCAGGACAGGAGTACTAAGATGGAGAGGAGAGAGTGGATTGTAAAGGAAGGGAAATGATCAGGGGAGGCACCAGTGGACAGAGCTAAGGAGAGGACTAATACAGAGTAGAGGGCGGCTGAATCGGGTAGGGGGATGTACATAGGGAATGATAAGGGCAAGAACACAGCTCACACGGGCAGCAGCAGTGGAGGAGCAAGGGGAGTCTAGGGCAAGGGTACAACAAGGATCAAGTGAGGCAGAGGGGGCCCTCAGGGATGGAATGGGGTAGGAGATCAGGAGGGTGTGCAGAGATATGGGTTGTACCAGGGTGGCGAGCAAGATAAAGAGTGGAGAGTCGTCATCCTGGGGGATTCAATATTAAAAGGTGTAAGATGGGGTGAGGGGGCAGAGGAACCAGGAAGAGTCACATATGGGTGGAGTGTATGCCGGGCATGGCATCGGGAAAAGTTTGGCAGCATGTTAAGAGGTATGTGGGGAGGCTGGGGGGAACCTTGTATTGTGGTGCACCTGGGTATTAATGATCTGGAAGAAAATAGCTTGGAAGAAGTGCAAGACAGATTCAAGGAAGTAGGAAGGTTGTGCAGAAGAGAAGGGAGGACAGTGGCGTTCTCTGAGATTCTCCCGGTGCCAAGGACTAGCACGGCCAGGAAACTAAGAATCTCAGAGTTCAATAATTGACTGAGAACATAGTGTGAGAACATGGGATATAGACTGGTGGGGGGATGGGGTAGCACTTGGAAGAACCAAGACCTGTATGTGCTGGATAAGCTGCACCTGAGTAGGGAAGGCTCAGGGTCCTAAAGAAAAAGCTGGGGGAGTTCATTGCAGAAAAGTATTATTTAAACTAGATGAGGGGAGGCGAGGGGGTGGGCATCAAACACTGCCACCAGGCAAGAGAGACCACCAGGCCCCCCTCCCCCCATAGACAGGCAAGAAGAGGGGAAGCAAAAGGCAAAAAGGGGAAGGGTCAGGGAGGAGGGTATAGGCAAGCAGGGAAAGAACTCACAGTGGAGGGGTGTCTCACTGAACGCGAAAAGCCTTGGCAATAAGACAATAGAACTGCATGCTTTGATGGTGGAAGCGAAGGTGGACATAGCCACCATAACTGAAACATGGGCTACCCAGTAGCAGGACTGGGATCTAGCGATCCCTGTGTACACACTGTACTGTAGGGACAGGGACAAAGGGAAAGGGGGAGGGGTAGCTGTATATGTTAAGGAGGGGATATTGTGTAACAGGGAGGAAAATGAGGAGGGTAAGGCCGAAGCCTTATGGATTCACCTACAGCACTCCAAGGGTAGGAAGGTGAGATTGAGATTGGGGGGTGGTGTATAGGCTACCCTCCCAAAGTGTGGAAATGGACTGAGAACTGGGAGAACAAATTAAGAGGCTTAGTGGTAAGGGCAACACAGTGGTGGTCGGGGACTTCAGTCTCCCAGGGGTGGATTGAAACATCCCAGTCATTCAAGTGCCAGAGAACAGGTCCTCCTGGAGGCCTTCCAGGACAGCTTCTTCACACGGAAGATGACGGAGCCGACCAGGGATGGGAACATCCTTGAACTGGTACTTATGGATACAGAGCTAGACATTGAAGTGGAGGACCCCTAAGTGAGAAGTGACCACTGCACAGTGTGGTTCTCCCTCATCCTGGGAAAGGATGTAGCCAAAACAAGGACAAGAGTAGTGGATTTTAAGAGGGCAGACATTGTCAGGATGGGAATAATTTTGAAAGGACACCTAGACAACTTCAGCCCAGACATGGATGCAAAGCAGAAATGGAACATCATAAAGAGGGGTCTGGCAGAGGCCACTAGCTCGTGCACCAAGTGCCAAAACAAAAAAGCCAGGAGCAAGAGACCTAGCTGGGTGAATGGAGAGGTAGTAGAAAGGGTGAGGGAAAAGAAAGCACTGAGCAGCCTTTAGAAAGTATAAGAGATCCTGCTAGGATGAGGATAGGGAGGAATACGTGAAGAAATCCAGAGAGGTGAGCAAAGTAGTGAGGGCAGCCAAGGCTTCAAAAGAACTAAGGCTGGTGCAGTGGATCAGGGAAGGGGGGAAAAGGATTTAGTTAGGTATATAGGAGAGGAGAAGAATTGCAAGGACCAGATTGTAAGGTACTAGGAAGGAGGGAGGAGGGTGGGTAGAGCAGGGGCAGAACAGGCAGAAATACTAAACGAGTACTTCTGCTCAGTGTTTACCAGGGAGAGGGGCAGGCCTATACATCAGGGGAAGGGTGGAGGGGGCAGGGGGAGAGGAGCTGACAGATGTGGAGATCCCAGTCAAAAGGGTGTTGGAGGGCCTAAGGTCCCTAAGGGTGGATAATGTGCCTGGTCTGGACAGAGTGCGTCCTAGAGTACTCAGAGAGTTGGCAGGGGGTCCTGGCAGGGCCACTGGCAGATTTGTTCAACACTTCTCTGAGGACAAGATGCATGCCCAGGGATTGGAGGATGGACATGTGGTGCCAGTCCATAACAATGGGCCCAGAGATGAACCTGGGAACTACAGACCAGTGAGCCTTACAGCCATTGTGGGAAGCTAATGGAGACTATACTTAAGGAAAGGCTGGCAAGTTTCCTGGAGGAGAATGGCTTACAGGATGACAGGTAGCACGGTTTGTGTTTGGGAGATCATGTCAGACCAACCTTGTTGACTTTATTGACTGGGTGACGAGGTCACTAGATAGGGGCCATGCAGTGGATGTCCTTTATCTGGCCTTCAGAAAGGCATTTGTGTGCCCCACGGAAGGCTGACCAGCAAGTTAAATAGCCTGAAAGCAGGGAGGAAGTTGGTCAGGTGGATCAAGAGCTGGTTGCAGGGCAGGCAGCAGAGGGTGGTAGTTGGGGGAGAGCTCTTGGCACATAGGGTAGTAACCAGAGGGGTCCCACAGGGGTCATAGATGACACTAAGATTTGTGCTAAGGTGGATAGTGAGGAAGGGGGTAAGGCACTGCAAGAGGATTTGGCAACACTTAAGTGCTGGTCAGCCACATGGCAGCTGGGGTTCAATGCCAAAAAATGCAATGTCTTGCACTTGTGTGCAAAAAACCCAAAGATCAGCTACTGGTTGGGGAGTGCAGTTGGCCACTTCAGATGAGGCGAAAGATCTGGGAGTGCTGGTGACAGGGGACATGCACTTGGCATAGTGCAGAAAGGCAGCTGCAAAGGTGAACAGAATGCTGGGATGCATCGCCAGGGGAATCACCTCTAGGAGGGAGGAAGTCATTTTGCCCCTGTACAGGTCCCTTGTGAGGCCACACTTGGAGCACTGTGTGCAGTTTTGGTGCCCCTATTTGACAAGGGACATCAAACTACTGGAGGGGACTGGAGGGTGACAAAGATGATCCTGGGGATGGGGACAAGACATACGAGGAGAGATTGAGGGAGCTCAACATGTACACCCTAGAAAATAGAAGGGAGAGAGAGGATATGATAGAGACATTCAAGTACCTACGAGGCATAAACAGAGTTAATTCAGAGGGTTTGTTTAAGTTAAAAGGGGGGAGGGACACCAGGGGACGCAGTCTGAAACTGTTGGGAGGAAGGTTCAAGAGAGAGATGAGAAGGCACTATTTCATGGAGAGGGTGGTGGCTGATTGGAATGCGCTGCCAGAAGAAGTGGTAGCACTGCAGACAGTGAACAGCTTCAAGAGAGGGTGGGATAGAGCCTAAGGGAGGGTCAAAACTGTGGAGAGGATGGGGGAAGAGAAGTCGGAAGTGGGGGCACTAAGTTAGAAGGGGGTGCAAGGGGAGGGGGGCAGCTGCAGTTTAATAGACAGCATGCTGCACACTCGAGCAGACTAGACTGACCAAATGGCCTGTATCTGCTGGCAATTTTGTATGTTCATATAAAACCAAAAAGCTGCTGAGCTCTTTGAAGGAACGCAACCAGGGGGCAGGAGCCGGAGACCAGGGGAGCCATGCCCCTCCCCACTTTGACATGTGAGAGGGCCATGCCCCCTCACTTTTTTGTGATAGAATTTTTGAAAAAGAAGCATGGTCTGGCTACTCTCTGTGAGCCCACAGCAATAATACAGTACAGCCACACAGCAGGCGGCAGGTGGCAGCAATCAGACAGTCCAGATAAAGAAAGCACTCACTAGATTGGTGAGCGGTGATGAGCCGTCAGCTTGTAAGAGTTGCGGGTGACTGTCCGAGGATGGAGTTGGGTTGGAACTGGGACTCTTCTACTTGGGAATCAAGTTCTAAACAGGCGCATGAAGAGGGCAGCCAGCCGGGGTCCTTCACGGAGCTGCTGCTTGGCACATGACCGGGCTGCCTGCACCCGACTGGACAGGGAGAGCCAGATTAGCCAATAGCTTCTTGTGGGCTCTCACTGCTGGTGCACAGACTGCAGTGACCACTTGAGGTGAAAATCATCAGCAACAGCAGCTCTTTCATCTCAGTTTTACCGCAGTAGCTTACTAGCTCCTGGCTTCATGGACAGGGAGTTAATCACACATCTGACTGATTCTGTTGTGTTGAACTTTTTTACTCAGTCAGAGTCTTTTTTTTTTATTTCTGTTTATTGTTTTGGCTTAACCAAGACATACAATATCCTCATGCAAAAGGAAGCAGAAAAAAGAACATATCCCATTACAGTAATAACATACTTACATAGCTCTTACATTCTGTTACAGTAGGAGTTGGGGAGAAAAAATGATATTATTTGGTAAAGTACCAAAATGTCCCAAATAAAACTCCATCATGCCAGCCTCTTCAGTGGCCAGGGCTGTTGACCATACCATACTGTAGGTAGAGTGTCGATAAATATGTGCCACACTAACCAGCAGTGTTATAGCCCTAGAAATAGTATTAAATATAGGAAGTCTTCATTAAAACCAGACACCCCACTCCTGCTTCCTCTCCCCAACAACATTCCAATAATCTCAACAATTATTGCAATTTAAAACAATCAGCGTTAGGCATTAATAGATCTGAATCTTCAGGCTGTGTTAAAATCAGACCAACTGTAAAATAGCTTTTGGGAAGGTGCAAGTATACATTGATGCACAGAAATTCAGGCCTTTTACATCCTTTAAAACTATATTTTAACTTTCTAAAGCATTTTCCTTCACTTTATAGACCCTTGCATCCAAAAAGAGCAAACCCCCCCCCATTTAACCAGTAAACAAACTAGCACAGCAGAAGCTATTCAGACAGAACTACTATGAGTCTCTATAATATGTTTAGAAAAAGTTCATGTACTCATCCCTCGGAACTGTCAGCAATAGGAGCCCTTGCAGACTTGGTCAAAAATTCAGCCTCTGCTTTCTCAGTCCACCGGCCTGCATCCTTGGGGTCGGTTAATTGCCAACTTTTGCGCCCGTATGTTATTTGGAGCCGAGCAGGGAGTAGAAAGAAATGAACAATCCCTAGTGACCGAAGTTTCTGCCTGAAAGTGTCGAATTACTTGCATCTAGAGTGTGTCTGAAAGGAGAGGTCAGGGAAACACTTGATATCGGAGCCTTGTATTTCCAAAGGGTAGGCCGCACAAGCAGCATTGATGAGAGTGTCCCTGATTTCTGGTCCAATAGTCCGCAAAAAAACTGTTCAGGGCTGAGTTCCATCTGCAGGTTGCACCCTCGGTGTGATCCAGTAAGCCTGCCTGACATCCGACCACTCAAAATCTTCTGGAATATTAAGATTTTCCACCATCCAGGACTTTAAGAAAAACAGTAGGTTCACCCCCTCTGCCCCCTCCAGTAAACCGATTATATGAACATTTCCTGCCCGCATGGCATTCTCCACTCCTTCCAGTCGACTCCGGAGTTACTGGTTTTCTTTGATCAGGGTAGTCGAGGCAGTCTGAACAGCCATGGATCTTTTATCCACATCCTGTACCGTAGATGTTAGTGAAGCAAGGGCAGCATTGTGAGTCTCCAGCTTAGCCAGTGTTTTTTCAGTCTTGGAGTCCATCACCCTTATTAACTCCAGAATGGTCTGCCGTGGAGGTTCCTTAGTAGATGATGACCTCACAGACTGTGTTGCTTCCGATCCCTCGATCGCTGGCTGCTGCAATGCTGTAGGCCTCTGTACTGCTGAGGAGTGGGGTTGTGTTTGTTTTGTTCGGCCCATAGCAAATTTGGTATCCTCAGGTAGCCCACAATGTCAGGAATCTGCTGAGATTACTTTTAAAATAAATTTGTAGATAAAACTTTTAGTTTGGTGGTAAGAAGGAGCGCGAAGTGCAGGGCAGCTGGGAAAAACGTGCTGCCTCGAAGTCAACTCTCTGGTGCCCCAGTCAGAGTCTTAATTAAAGCACTGAGCACATAATTTGTCTTTCTTGTTGACTGAACTTAAAGACTTAGTTAAGTCATTTATTTTTCATGTGGACGCACAGAAGTTGGCCACGGGAGTGTGGACTGTGGTGTTACTTGTCTTTTTGTCAGTCAAGTAAAACAAAACAAAACAACTTTACCCACTCCCAGCCAAATTCCCAACCCTATACCTTAAACCAGACAGTGGACAATGAATCCTGACTACTAGGCAGGGGAGGTTATTAGAGGGCATCCAGCAAAACAAAGAGTTCTTGGAGCTGGAGGATTTTTTTTGTCTTACACTAGAGAATAAGGGAGTCAGACTAAAGGGACAACAATCAGAGTGGAAGAGATGGGTGAACTGTCTCAGGAACAGAACAGGTCAGAAGAAGGCAGGCTGGCCAGGAGAAACCAGTAGGGACAAGAAAAAAGAAGGAAGGAGTTGAGCAAGGATTAATTGGGGAGCCACTGGGCCTGCCCAGCAGCAGTGAGTCAGTCATTGTGGTGCTGAACCAATTGCCAGAAGGAATTAAGGATTACGTGGACAGCAGTGTGCCCCCCATGGCTACACAGTCAGCCCTGGACCTTGCCCCCACTTTTAGAAAGACTCCGGCTCACCTGAACGCAACCAAAAAGTTCTCGAGAAGGCTGCTGAAAGGTTGACAAATGAGCATCTAGAAGCTACCGCACAAGTCATAAGAACAGCATATTATGTGGCCAAAGAGGACTGCCCTTTTACTGACCATCCAAAACTACTTGCACTCCAAACCCTGAACAGAGCTTCCATTGGCACATACTGTAGAGGACAATGAATTCACTGCCCTTAAATTTCACAGTTTTGTCCGCTCCAACATTTTCACAGCAGTTTAATTTAGCTGAAGTGCAAGAGCAAGTTAACTTGTCAGTGTTAGTATACTGTATATTTTCACTGGCATATAATTTTTACTGGATTTTCAAAATAGTGAATATAGCGAAAATTTTGTTCCAGCGAAAAATAGGTCCTCTACAGTATCTGCAGTCTAACATAACCTGTTCTAAAATGACTGACATAATTTCTGAATTAATGAAGAAGAACCTAATGAGATACATAGTAGAGACCAGATGCTCCATATCAGTTCTGACTCATGAAAGTACAACGATCAGCAACAGGTCGACTCATGTTACATTCTTCCTTCAACTGATAGAATTGTCCAACAAAACTGCACAGGCAATTCAGGAGGTGCTCTTATCCATATTGGCAAGACATGTTTTGGGAGATGAAGAGCTAAAGAAAATGTGGGTGTCTTTCATGTGTGATGGTGCGATTGTCATGCTTGGTAAGCGTGGAGGCCTTGAAGCATTGCTACACCTCAAATATCTTAATCTCTTTGTGTGGCGCTGCCTCAGCCATTGATTGGAACTTACAGTTGCTGATGCCATTGACTGCTGCAATGTTGTGAATCATTTCAAGATATTTATGGATAAACTGTGTTCATTGTACAACTTATCACATAAGAACCCACGAGACTTAGAAGCAACTTCTGAAGCTATCTCTGCTCAGGTGGCTAAACTTCGTAGATTGTTGTCAACTTGGTGGGTTGCTGGTAGCTACCATGCTACCATGCTGTTTATGCTGTATGGAAGTCATTTGCTGCACCAAGTAAACACTTGAAATCAGTTCATGATGATACTAAGAGAAGCTCCAACAGTAAGCAGCTCTGTCATGGTCTGCTGAACAAGTTGACGTCCACTACCTTTGTCCTCAACATGAACATAATGCTGGATGCTCTTGACAAACTACAGTTCCTATCAGAACGTCCACAGAATTAGGGTGTGACAGTGTTTGACGCTGACAGATATATTAAACACTGCATGCAGGTATTCGACAAGATGAAGGAACAGCCTGACACATACACAACAGAAGCTAAAGATGCAGTTAAATGCAAGGAGTTCCATGGTGTTTTCTTATTGCGGGACAGGAAAGGCAAGGTCATTTGTTGTCAGCAGCTCTACTAGGTCTTGATAGACATGATGGCAATGAGCCTGACATCAGAGGAAGCATTCATGAAGCATGTTGAGATGCTCCAGCCTGACTCATGGCCTGAGAATGTAGAAGTTGGCTTTGGAGAAGTAGACGTACAGAAGCTGGTGGATAGGTTCTGACACATAGAGCAACTCTCAGGATGAAAAACTGTGAGGAGCGACTTTGATGACTTTGTATCATTCACAGACCATAAGAAGGAACAGTCACCATGCAAGTTGCTGTCAGCGATTGACGCTATCCCTGTAAACAAGGCAGACTGCGAAAAAGGTTTCAGCACAATGAACATTATTGCCAGCCAGATCTGTAACAAACTTACTGTTGAACATCCGTCTAACTTGATGTTTATTAGCCTCAGTGGCCCACCAATGCCCAAATTTGATGCTGTCAAATTCACCAAAAAGTAGCTGAGATCCGGCTCCATGGCACCAAGTGAAGGGGGTTCGATCAGCATGCTGGTGACCTGGGTTCGCACCCTGAGCCCAAATACCAGGAGCAGAGACCGGCAGGGAGGGGTTCTAGAGCATCCATTGGATGCTTCCCTCCTGGGGGCGTGGGTAGGGCCTCAGCACCTGCCAGCAGATTGGCAATGAGCTTGGGAGACATGTAGCCTCGACACCCCCCCCCCCGCATATCCCCACCACAGGTCGCCATTCCTGCAAGGCCCAATGAGGAGTTGATTGGACAGGCCAATGAAAAACACAAAAATGCCCCCTGGCCGACCAGATGGTGGCCACTGGTCCCCAGCATGCCACAAAGCTGGGATAGCCCCATGCTGTCCGCCCCACCACCAATCCCAGGGCTAACTTGTTGTGCCTATGGACACTTCTCCCCTGAGGGGGGACACACCTGACGAAGGGTCATGTCAGATCACCCGGGGATCCATTGGTGGTAGCAGGTGGCAGCAGGAGGGCAGCCGGTGGAGGAGGGTGGCCATGGGGCTCAGGTGGCCCAAAGGAGTGGCCGGCCAGGAGGGACATGGGAGGAGCAAAAATAAAAAAAGTGGCTGAGAACGCATCAATCTGCCATACACCATAAAAACGCAGAAACATAGACAATGATGGCAGAAAAAGACCTATGGTCCATCCAGTCTACCTAGGTTCCCTAAATCCCTAGGATCATTTTTGAAATCTATGTTCCCCCAGGGTATTAACCCTCCTGGAACTTTACTCCTGGATTACTAACTTCCTAGGTCGTAGTGGCCTGAAGCATATTCCTTCATTCTATCCCAGGTCTGTTTGAACCCCTTACTGTGCTCACCCCCACCACCTCAGCTGGCAGACTGTTCCAGGGCTCCACTACCCTTTCTGTACAGAAGTACTTCTTCACGTCTCTCCAGAACCTCCCATCTGCCAACTTACACTTGTGACCCCATGACCTTGAGTTTGTACACAGGCTAAATAATTTCCTGCAGTTTATCTTATTAATTCTTTTAAGAAATTTGAAGGTTTCAATCATATCGCCCCTTTCCCTTCTGGTTTCCAATGAGTACAAATTCAGTGTCCTAAGGTGCTCCTCATAGGATTTACCCTGCTGACCCTGAATCATTTTGGTCACTCTGTGTTGCACTGTCTCTAAACTATTGATGTTTTTTCTAAGGTAAGGACTCCAGAACTGGGCACAGTACTCCAGGTGAGGCCTCACCAGGGCTCTGTAGAAGGATGGTATCACCTCTTTTCTCCTGCTGTCAATCCCCCTTCCGATGCATCCCAGCATCCTGTTGGCCTTACTATAGGCCTTGTTGCACTGACTAGTTTGTTTAAGGGAGTTACTAATGGTAACTCTTAGATCCCATTCCTCATTTGTAGTGCTAAGTCTCTCCCCTTCCATCCAGTACTCCATCACAGGAGTTTTTCCTTCCCCAGGTGCATCACCTTGCATATTTTTGCACTGAAGTTTAACTGCCAGAACTTGGACCACCCCTCTAATCTTAACAGGTCCTTTTGCATATTCCTTATTCCTTCCTCACAATCTACCCTCCCACATAGTTTTGTGCCCTCTGGAAATAGACACGACTTGCCCTGGATTCCTTCTCCAATGTCACTAATGAACATATTGAAGAGGACCAGTCTCAGGACTGATCCCTGCGGAAACCTGCACGTTACTTCCTTCTCTTCTGATTTAACCCCATTGACCACCACCTTCTGTTGCCTATCTGTTAGCCAGTTTCTCACCCATCTCGTAAGAGTTTTAGCTGCCCCAGGTCCTCCATTTTCTTAAGCAAACTCTTGTGTGGTACTGAATCAAAGGCCCTACTAAAGTCAAAGTCCAGCAAGTCTAACACATGGCCCTTGTCAATTTCCCTTGACACCCAGTCAAAGAAGACTATCAGATTGGTCTGACAGGACCTTACTGCAACAAAACCATGTTGTTTCTCATCCTGAAGTCTGTGCTGTCCCAGTATTCCATGAGGTCCTCTTTAATCAGGGACTCCATCAATTTCCCCACTATGGAGGCAAGGCTAACAGGTCTGTAATTCCCTGGTTGCTCCTTGTCCCCCCTCCTTATGTAGTGGTACTACGTTCACCACCTTCCAATCTACTGGGGCTACCCCAGTCTTGAGTGGGTTGTTGAACAACTCAGCCAGTTTGGTTGCCAACTCCCTCAGTATCTTTGGGTGCAGCCCATCTGGACCTGGTGCCTTGTCGATCTTGAGGGCTGCCAGCCCCCTTCTGAATTCTGTCCCTAGTAAATATTGGCAGAATCACTTCTGGGATTGCTTTTGAGGCCGCTTTGATACCACTCTCAGGCAGGGGCCCGTCTTCTTCCTTAGTGAAGACAGAGCAAAAATAGTAGTTCAGAACGGCGGCCTTCTGATCATCTTCTTCAATCACCCTACCCCCCCATCAGTCATGCAATACCCCCTTTTTTGCAATTTTAGCTAACATATCAAAAAAACTGTTACCCCTTTCTGCAATCCCTCCATGATGTGCAGTTCTGTGTCTGCTTTTGCCTCCCTGATGGTCCTCTTAGCCTCCTGTGGCTTTCTGAAGATTTCTTCCCATTCTGCCTCTCCCTGCTTGCTCTTTTATTTATAAAAGACGCTCTTTTTTTGCCAGACTGAGAACCATAGTAGTTTCTTTGATCTATTTGTTTTTCTTACTACATTTATGCATGTCTTTGATGCCTCAAGGATAGCCACCTTGATTGCATTCCATTTCTCCTCCCTGCCTATGTCCCCGCACCCTTCTAATCCATTCCCAATCAGTTCCCTCATCTTAATGAAGTCTGCTCTTCTAAAATCAAGAACCTCAGTTTTTGAATGTGGCTTACCAGCCCCTAGGGCCAGTCCAAACCACACAGAGCTATGGTTGCTGTTTCCCAGTGGCTCTCCACTCTCACAGCCCCCACCTGCTCTGTGTTGGTGAGTACTACATCCAGGACTGTGAACTGAGTTTTCTAGCAGATATGGTGGCCGTGCTAGGCTGCCATTAATGTTGGGGGGAATCTAAGCCTTGATCTGACCTAATTTTAGTTTTAAAACTTTTTTCGGGTCTATAGATAGTTGATTAGTTGTAGGGATGGGGGAGTGGTAGATAGGGATTGAAAAGTGAAGACATTTAGGAGTTCAGCTTATTTTTTAGTTAGACTAGTTTGCGAGGTGGCGTTTTACCAACAGCAATGATTTGAGGAGCCTGGTGGCTGAAGTCTGGAGTCTTCTGATGGTTCTGAGGGGAGCTGTGGTCCCTTTTTTTATCTGAGGGACCGACGCTTTGTGCTTCCAACTGTGGGACTTCTTCGGTGGTGGTGGTGGTGGTGGTGGAGATGTTGGTTGATCCCATGTGGTGGACAGGGGTCTACCCCAAGTGAGCGGCTGGGCTCAACAGAAAAGTGCCAGCGGCGGCCCTAAGATGTGCAGACTGGATAATGGAAGGGCTTGGAGAGACCTGGAAAGACTTGGAAGCACATGTAGGCAGAGGAAGCAAAGTCTGCCATTTGTGTTTCTGCTGGCTGGGAAACTGGGACAGCACACCGTAGGACCAGGAGTGGTGTTAGCCTCATGGGAGTACTGGCAGTGTTAGTCGGCTGGACAGTCATTCGAGTCAGGTCCTGGATAATGGATTTATTGGCAGTGATGGCAGATTCCTGAATTGTGAGAGAGTCAGGGAAGAGAGCTACTAGAAGCCTGTCTGTTATTGCTGCACATGTGAGACAGCTGTTATAAGGTACTGTTTTTCTGAAGGATCTTTGGTGGGAACGGCAGCTTACCATGTTTTAGGTGGTGAACTGCCCCTCAGAAAACTTTTTGAAGAAAACAATTGTGGAACTGTGTGAAGGGCAGTAGCAGTAGGGAGAACCTGGAATGCATTAACTGTCCCATTGGAATTAGTACATCTTGACTAGCCGGGCTATTAAGTAATTTCTGACTGATATTACAGTGTTCCTGAGGATCACCCCCTGTGAGAGAGAAAGTTAACTATCGGGGGTCACTGTATTCTGAAGATCTCTAACCTCACAAACTTGGACACTATCCCCCCTTGTGTCCTTATGAATTATTTAAAGAGCTATTTTAGAGGGTTGGTGAGTTAGGTGGGAAACAGGGTTTTTGGTGTAAGTTTATGTGGGTTGGGAGGGTTTTGTTGGGTTATTTTTGATTATAGTGTGAATGGTATGATTGGTCTTGGTTGGATGCGAGTGTGTATGGTTGGTTGGCTGTGGTGGTGTGTTTGTCTAGTGGTGTGTTTGTTTAGCAAATATATTTTTAAAATTGGAATTGTTTGAGTAGTTATGTGCCCGGGAAAAGGACCCTTAAGGTGCAGCTACTCGGAGGCCTTCCTTCGTGACCTCCGTCCCTTCGAGCTCCCATCGCTCACTGCAGAAACCTACAGAAGGTGCAGGGCATTAGGGATTGCTCAGAGGAGGGGGTTCTGGGGGAGGATTTGCTCAAGTGGCTGCTGGGGAGTCACGGATTCAGGTGGTGAAGCTGAGGAGATGCCTTGGTGCGAAATGAGTATCAGAGAGGGGGGATCCGCCCTGTCTGGTACTCATACCCAAGGGCTCCACTATGGAGGGTAGGCAGATAGCTGATCCAGCAGCTCCCCCTAATCTTACTCGGGCTGCATTCTGCAATGCCAGGTCAATGAGGAACAAGACTGCCATAATGGTGGACTTGATATCCTCTGTAGACCTGGCTTGCATCACAGAGACCTGGCTGGATGAGAATGCTGCTCCCATCTTGGAGGCAGCAGTTCTGGCTGGGTACTCCATGATACATACCCTGAGTAAGGATTGCAGAGGAGGGGATGGTGGCCATTTGTTTTAAATCCAGCCTGGGCCTCATGGTGCTACCTATGGGCCCCATAGGGTCTTTTGAGTGTGTTGTCATGTGGGGAGGGCCTGCCGCAGGCTTCAGGATCCTCTTGGTCTGCCACCCTCCAGGTGGGGAGAGAGAATTTTAAGGGAGATTGGAGCCCTCACCACTGACCTGGCATTGGAGTCCCCCAGATGGTTGATTCTGGGGGACTTCAACACCTGGGTCGACGATGGGCTCTCGGTGTTTGGGAGTGATCTCCTGAGAAATATAGAGGTCCTGGGCCTAGCACAAAATGTCATCTCAGCTACCCACTCATGCAGCCACACTCTGAACCTCATGTTTACTTTGGGCCTAGCGGTCATGGACCTTAGTATAGATCCAGTAAGCTGGTCGGATCATAGCACCATGGGGTTCATGCTCGGGCCCCCCCGGATGGTCCATCCTATCCTCTGTGGAGACGGTCCAGTACTGCCCTTTATGGGGATTGTCCCCCGGGGGACTAGAGGAGGTGCTGGGCCTATCAAGGGTAGAGGCTGCATGTGTGACTGGAACGGAGGAGGCAGTAGCGCCCTATAATCAAGCCATAGCTGCAGCCTTTGATTCAATCACACACGCTCATGTCCAACCCCTTTCTACTCACTGGAGACCTCCCTGGTTTGATGAGGAACTCCGGGAATTAAAGATGAGGGGTCAGAGGTTAGAGCACTGCTGGAGGAGGTCCGGCCTGATGGAGGACAAATTGGCCTGGAGTGTCTAGGGAAGGTTATTGAAAAAGTGGTGGCCATTCAGCTCGAGGAAAGCCTTGCCTCATCCTCCACTTATGAGTCTTTCCAGTCTGGGTTTCGAGCTGGGCATAGTACGGAGACCGTCCTGAAGGGTACTCCAAAGGACTACTCATTTGTGTCTCCTTACTGGTACCTCTCTCCATGGTAAGTCAAACACCTCCAAGAACCTTAAACTTCCTGCCCCCTTGCACACATGAGTATCCCCCACCTCTTGTTTTGCTGGCCATGGCCCAATGTAACAAAACCATCCTCACAAAACAGTGCCCCAAACACCTACACAAACTACCCTTCCTCCACCCTTCCTCCCCCAGTCATGCACTTGCCTCCTACTGTTGTCCAGTGACATTGAGCTAAATCCTGGACCTATTAAGAGGGAAAAACAGAACAATCTTACGAAGCCACTATCTGACCCCCTAACCTCTTGCCCAAACTGGTTTAAATCCAAAGGACTCAAAATAGCTCATTTGAATGCACAAAGCATTGGGGAAAAATGGCTGAACTTAAAGCCTGGTCACAACATTATATATCTGATATCCTCTGTATTGCCAAATCGTGGCTGAAAATCTCCGTACTGTCTCATGAGATAGCCCTTCCTGGCTTCGCATGCTTTAGACAAGATTGGGTCCCCAAGAAAGGAGGAGGGGTATTAATTTATGCTAGAGATGATTTAACAGCCAATGAGCTAACAGACTTAGAGATTGACCCTGTTGCACAGTATATTTTTATCACAGTCACCCTTTGCCAAATCAAGAAAGTAACAATAGGCTGTGTCTACTTACCCCCTAATCTGGCGTCCTCCTATGCTGAACTGCTCGTTAGTTTGGATTCCCTCCCAAAGAAAGACCATATTATGTGGTGACTTCAACATGAACAGGTTTGGACCCCTTAAATCACAGTACCAAGCTGCCCTACTGGATATAAAGCTGGAGCAATTTCTAGACGATCCAACGAGTTTGAATATGAAGCCAGGTAGGCACATTCCTCTGGACTGGATTCTAACTAATACTCCGATGTCTGTCAAAGTTGCTGGACTCCTCCCTGATGCACTCAGTGACCATTTCCCTACCTACTGCATCTGGAAGAATAACTGCCTGCACCCCCTCCCAAAATTCATATAACTAGGGACCTAACTTCACTGCAGATGCCTTTTGTGCAAGGCTTACATCAACTGACTGGTCCCCAATATTCTCCCTGCCTGACATAAACCAGGCTTTAGAATACCTGATCAACACCTTCATCTCCATTCTTGATTACCTTGCCCCTCTCAAACTAAGATCAAAAGGTAGACACTCTCCCTGGCTTACTTAGGAACTGAGGCACCTTATGCGTTCTCGTGATAAAGCCTGGCAAGCCTTTAAAAAATCTAAGCTCCAAACAGACTGGAATTCTTACCGCCAGCTTTGTAATAGTTGCAAATATAAAATCGTACAAGCCAAAAAGGATCATCTTGTAACCCGGCAGGAATCTCACCTATCTAACCCCAAGTGTTTCTGGAAGGAAATCAATGTGCTCCTCAAGGGTGAAGAAAGGATCCTCCCACAAAGAATGTCAGCAAAAGTCTCTTTATTATCCTCACCTAAGGAGATAGCTGCTGGACTGAACCACTTCTTTATGGACCTTGATCCCTACAAAACTGACCTCCCTGATATTTACCTAGAGCACCTGGCCAGCCAGGAGGAGATTCCATACCCTCTCTTCCATCTAAAAGCCACCTCCCATAAGGAGGTCCTTACATTTCTGAGGGGGATAACTCACCAGGCTTTGACTTCCTAACACCCAAATACCTCAAACTAGGTGCTCCTGCTCTTGCCTACCCTGCGTAATCAATAGATCCTTCATCACACATGCTATCCCTGACAAATGGAAAACTGCCATTGATGTCCCAATATACAAAAGTGGTCCGACCAACCTCATTGAAAACTACAGACCCATATCTATCTTAAGCCCTATTGCCAAAATCCAAGAAAGAATTCTCTATAATCAATTATACTCTTATCTGGAACAAAATAGTGCCCTTACCAGCCACTAGCATGGCTTTCAGAAATCCCATGGGACAGAAACTGCTCTCCTGCGGGTCACCTCAGACATACTACAGGCAATGGACCTGGGCAATGTGACTGCAGCTGTCTTTGTTGACCTAACTAAGGCATCTGACATAGTCAACCACCCTCTTCTCATCTTCAAGCTTTGCAACATTGGTCTTGATAGCAACACCCTCTCCTGGGTCACTAACTACTTAGTGAATAAGTCTCAATGCATCAAATGGGCCAGAAACACCTCTTCTCTGTCTAATATCTCAGATGGGGTACCTCAAGGATCAATCCTAGGGCTTCTCCTAGTCTCACTATTTATTAATGACCTGCCTATGAACTGTGGAGGGGCATCGGTCTAGCTATACGCGGATGATACCATTCTTTACAGATCCTCCAGTGATGTCTCGATGTCTCGAGTATTAACTCTGACGGATCCATGATTGGTCGTCAACAAAAATTTTGTCAAACAACCAGACAGCAAAATTGGCAGGTTGACCGCATTTTGATCCAGCTGCCTGTTCAAATAAATCAAGTGTTTTCATTGGGGGATTAGTCCCTAAGACCCCATGCAGAGGCTAAGCCCCCCGCACCCCCCACTTAGGATTCTCAACTCTGAGTCTGAGCTGATTTGGGAGGGGTGCAGGACCTCCGACAGATAGTGCCAGGTTCCAGCACATTCCCTACAGTGACGTGGCGCTGTAGTCGCTGGAGGAGACTACGCTGTTAAAATGTTGCAGTCGGTGCGGTAAACCAACTCTGACCTAGCAAATTATTTTCAGATCTTAGAAACATGGTTTAAAAATGATCTAGTAGTCCTGAACACCAAAAAGACTAAACCCATGCTGTTCCACCACACCTGCTCTGACACAAGTACCCAACCCCCGGTGATCAGAACATCCACTGACTGGCATACATCTTAAAAAATTCCCCAACTTCAAATACCTGGGTGTAATGCTTGATGAGCACCTGTCCTTTGATGTACACATAACCAGCGTTATAAAGGCTACCAACCAGAAGATAGACCTCCTCTGTTGAACAGCCCCTACCTCTCGAACTGTGCTAGGAGTACTATTGCCTCGCCCACCCTTCTGCCTGGCCTCTTCTATGGGACCTCAATAATACATTCATCTAAGCCCGGACTACTACACAATCTCAATACGGCCTATCACAGGATTGCCCGCTTTGCTGTAAAGGCTCCAGTCCATACCCATCATTGTTTAGTGCTAAACACCTTGGGCTGGCCATATTTCAAAGCCAAACTTGACTTCCCAGTGTATTGCACCTTCAAACTAATCCACCTCCCTCACCCCTGAGTTTATCTGGCCTCGTTAACCTGAAACCCTCCCCTCGAACGCTCAGGTCCTCCCACCTCCCACTGTTAGGCCTACCCAAGACTCGCCTAGTTGTTGGCAGAAGATCTTTCTCCTTCACAGCAGCACAAAAATGGAATAACCTTCCACACTCATTACTCTCATGCAAGACTCTTCCCCTTTTCAAAAGTCTATACAAGGAAATCTTCTACATGCCCTCTGCCTGTAATGACAACTGTACCTAGCCATCTCCTGGGCACCACCACTCTTTCTATTCGCTTTCCACCTCACCTCTCCTTAATCTAACTCACTTCTCCACTCTGTCTAATTCCTATTAGCTTTTCTCACCAATCTTCTATTAATTTACAATATGTTACTCATGAGAATGTCATCCCCTAACACTGAATGTATAGCAGCTGTTGGCATCTGTTATGAACTGTCTACCGAATGTATATTATACCCAGTTTGTTGAAACATGTTAAGCACCTATTTAGAATATATGTTAAATCATCCTTTAAATATCTATCCAAGATATCTGTTACTCAACGATTTTATGTTTTTGACTTGCACTTCTGTAAATTATTATCTGCAATTGTTTGTTTCTACCTGTACGGAATGTTCAATTCCCCAGGTTGCCCCTGAAAAAGGGACTTGTTTGTCTCAGTGGGCCCACCCATTCATCAAAATTTAAATAAATAAAGGTGTTGAATGATCTCCTGATGGCAAGGGACAGGAGAATGCGTACCATTTTAGTTCTCCTGGACCTCTCAGCGGCATTTGACACTGTGGACCATGAGGTGCTGCTTGATTGACTGCGGTACTGGTGTGGCCTGTCCGGTAATGTCATCTAATGGTTCAGGTCATACCTAACAGGCAGAGTGCAGAGGGTGACGATGGGGTTAGCCCTGTCTAGCCCAAAGCCTCTGCTCTGTGGCATTCCGCAGGGTTTGGTTTTGTCACCCTTGTTGTTCGCGGTGTATATGCTGCCATTGGGAGACATTATCAGGTGGTATGGGCTGGGTTTTCACTGCTATGGGGATGATACCCAGCTATGCATGTCCAGTACACTTGGAAACCCAGCTATGCATGTCCTGTACATTTGGAAACCTGATGGTGACCTCTGTATTTAACAACTGCCTAGAGGAGATCAAGTCTTTGATGTCTCACAACTGCCTTCAATTCAACCCCGACAAGACTGGGGTACTAGTAGTGGATCCAGGTCATCGTGGTGGGGAAGGGAGGTTAGGAGACCCACCTGGCTTAATACTGGGAGGGGACCCTCTGACTCCATCCACACAGGTGAAGGATCTGGGTGTGATCCTTGATGATGGCCTGACATTTGGTGGTCAGGTGTCAGCCATTGTTAAAAGAGGATTCTATCATCTGAGGAATATCACCCGGATCCGAGCCCTGATACAGTATCATCTGAGGACACAACCACACTGGTGCATGCTTTCATTACATCCAGGCTGGACTACTGCAATGCCCTGTACCTAGGGCTATCTGGAAGTAATTTCCACCAGCTGCAGCTGGTGCAGAATGCAGCAGCAAGATTGCTGACAGGCATATGAAGATGCGATCACATTACGCCTGTCCTCCACAAACTGCACTGGTTGCCAGTCAGGTAGAGGATTGTCTTCAAGGTTGGTCTTCTGACCTATAAGGCCCTATACGAAGGGGGACCAGCTTATCTGCAAGATCTCCTTTTGCCCCATTGCCCATTCCGGGCTTTCCATTCTGCCGAGAGTTACCTCCTAGTGGTTCCCAGGGTTAGGCAGTGGCATTCAGGTGACCGTGCGTCTGCTGTTGCTGCACCTACCCTGTGGAACTCACTGCCTATCTTCGGGCGGCACCCTCAGTGGAAACCTTTAAAAAGGGTCTAAAGACATTTTTGTTTAAACAGGCATTTAATTTATAAGGATCTTCAATGATGATAGATAGAGTGGGTTTTTGGGGGTTTGTGTTGATTTATAGCCTTGCCAGGAATTCCCATCACCACCTTCCCCGGCTCCGACTCCCGGAATTACAGGGGCTTACCTTATGCCCAGACCAAGAGCAGTGCCTGTGGGGGGTCGGGCTTCATCTTGCCACCAGGGAATTTTTCTCCTCCATTTTCTCCCCTTTTAAGCGAGGGCCCCAGGAGTAGAGACGCCTGTGCGTGGAGGCACGCATGCGTACTACAGCCTCATCCGTTCACCCCACGGCCTAATGCCTGTGCTCCCTTCGGCTGTTCTGCACCCCAGCCTCCACCAGGAGGCAGACTTGCACTGGGAGATGCACCAGATCCTCCCCGGAGAGGCGAGCTGCCTTTCCGCCGCTCTAACCAACTCCGTACCCTACCACCCCCGCCAGCCTCCAACGCCCCAAGCTCATTCCCGAACTCAGGTCGCCGGTGTCTTGCAAGGTAAAGCACCCAGTGCCTTAGCCCTCTGCACCACTTGGCCGGCCTATAGATAAAGTATTTTAAATAGAGCGGATTCCTTCTATTTAAATGTATTTCTATGATATGTTATTTGTTATTTTATGTATGTGTGTTGGATTTTAATGTGAAGCTCTCCAAGTCTCTGGACTGGGGTGCTATATAAATAAAGTATCCATCTATCTCTCTATCTATCTCTCTATCTCTCTATCTCTCTATCTCTCTATCTCTCTATCTCTCTATCTATCTATCTATCTATCTATCTAACTGCCTGGTGGCATCCCCCCTTAGCCACTCCTCTTCTGAGTTCCTCACTAAGTTAGTTCCACAGGCTCCTGGCATTAATGCATGCCCCCTTCCACTTGGCTCGTGCTCTGGTTCTGCTACTTCCCATCTGTCTGCTATGCTTCCTCCCCTTTTCCTTAATGCCTTTGCCTGCATTTTTTTCTCTTATATCCACTCCCCCCCCCCTTACTCTTCTAACCCCTACATTTTTTCCTGTACCCCGTGTCATGCTACCATCCCCAGGGTATGGGAGAGTACTATTTTGTATCCCATTCTGTTCACCCTCCATTGTGGACCCTGTAAACCTGGACTCACCTGCAGTCAGTTTAAATGCCTGTTATATTGTCTGCCCCAGTGCACTGGCCCCTCTCTTGTCAGGTGAAGTCCCTCACCTTTGAAGAGCTGTCTGTCCCAGAAATCCCTCCAGTCCCCTACAAAGTGGTACCCCATGTCCCAAAACCACTCCTTGAGCCAAATATTGAATTCTGCTATCTCAGTACCTCTAATCCTGTCCCACCTCCCCACCCGGCCCCACACAGGGAGAATTTTGGAGAAGGTCAAGGAAGCCGAGTGTGCCGCCAACCTGCACCCCAGTCTATGAAAACTCTGCTTCACTACCTCTGCTGACTGGTTGGCCATATTGTTGGTACCTACAGTAAGTGTACCAGCACCTCCAGTTCACCCCCTTTCCTCTCTACCATCTTCTCTATTCTATGCCCTGCTTGGCTGATGCTCCAGGCAGGCATAGAACCAGCCCTACTCCATCTGCGCTTAACCCAATACCCTGTCCATACTTCTAACCACTGAGTCCGTAATCACTAGGACCTTCCCATAGTCTTGCCCTCCTTAGGTGCTGATGTGTTTCCTGGCCTGTCAACTGAGAATGACTCGGTGTACCCCTTGTGGAGCGAGGAGCTTGAACCTCCTCCAGGGGTGCAAAGCAATTTCCATCTGGATGCAACTGGGCTGGACAACATCTTTGAGGCAGCTCCTACTAATCCTTCTGCACCCCTCCACCCTCCCAGACCAGTGGGTCTCTGGGGGAGTGGGGGCTAGGTAGGCAGGCCCCTGCTGAGCTGAATGCGTAACTGGGTAATTTCTATCCTGGCTGCTATTAGCTGAGCACAGAGTGCTACTATGGCCCTGCAGAAGGGGTAGTGTTGTGTGCTCCAGAGCACTAGCCTGGAGAAGAGTTTCCCACTGTTCCTACAACTGTGTCCCCCATACCACATCTTACCAAGAACCGTATTGATGAGAGAGCAATTTAAGTAGTATGACTATGATTAGGATGCACTCCCCACCTGGATGGAAGTGTCTAGTAACACCAGCTAGTTCTGCTGTTCGGTGACAGTAATTATGCAAGCATACGAGTGTGTCCCGGAATTGTTAGGTCCTAAGGCTAAACCCCTGCTGCAGACAAGAGACCACAACCCTACAGAGTCCCTTCACACCAAGAAACAGCCTCCCAAACAACCAGGTATTTTAAGCACTGCTAGACCCAGCAACAGCTTCCCAACAACAGGGTATTTTAAGCACTACAATACCACATTTCTAAACCAAGCAACAGCCTCCCAAACAACTGAGTATTTTAAACACTACAATACCAGAATTCTAGACCAAGCAACAGCCTCCTAAACAACTGAAAATTTTAAGCACTACAATACCTAAATTGTAAACCAAGCAACCGCCTCCCAAACAACAGGAAATTTTAAGCACTACAATACCACAATTCTAAACCAAGCAACAGCCTCCCAAACAACAGGGTATTTTAAGCACTACAATACCACAATTCTAAACCAAGCAACAGCCTCCCAAACAGCTGGGTATTTTAAGCACTACAATACCACAATTCTAAACCAAGCAACAGCCTCCCAAACAGCTGGATATTTTAAGCACTACAATACCACAATTCTAAACCAAGCAACAGCCTCCCAAACAGCTGGATATTTTAAGCACTACAATACCACAATTCTAAACCAAGCAACAGCCTCCCAAACAGCTGGATATTTTAAGCACTACAATACCACATTTCTAAACCAAGCAACAGCCTCCCAAACAACAGGGTATTTTAAGCACTACAATACCACAATTCTAAACCAAGCAACAGCCTCACAAACAGCTGGGTATTTTAAGCACTACAATATCACAATTCTAAACCAAGCAACAGCCTCCCAAACAACTGGATACAGTATTTTAAGCACCACAGCACCAGCACAAGAGGGAAAGAGAAGCCTCCAATTATACTGTATGCATATCTGCCTGTTTAAATACATGAAATAGTTTCACTCAGTTTTACATTTGCGGTCTTTAATAAGACTGTCTATAACTGAAAACTGAAAGCTTAGAAAGATCTTACTTGTATTGCTTTTAGCACATGAAAACAGCTTATCAGATCCTCAGCTCATCAGCTGGTCAGCACATTGAATTTGTCAGTTTCTAAGCTTATTCACCGCTGCTTCTCCCAAGGGCATCTTCCCAGCAGCTTCACAGTTTCAGTGACTGACTGAAAGCGGCTTCTCTCAATGGCTTCACACAACTCCAAACTCGCAGGTCAGTTCACATGAATTTTCATAACAGGCACATCGGACTTCATAGCGGCTGTTCACAACTGTGTCTCACAATGGCTGCTCAGGGCAGCTCCGCATAACAGCTTTACACGTACTGCTAACTCACATGTTAGCCTTCAGATAGATCACTCCTGCTTTCTCTGTAATTTTGCTATCTCACAGTGGTTCACAATGACTTCCCAGTGGCTTCTCACTAGCAACCATGGTCACCATACAGCCAGATTCACAGGAGCATTTTCACGAGGAGCTCTCTGCACTGGCAAGCACCACCAGCTACCTGCTATGACCTAAAGTTGTCCCTCCAGGCCTGCAGCAGGTAGACATTAACTAATGTTACCAAAGTTTCACACAGGACTCTCACTAGGATAACATATCTTCCATCTGGGTCAGAGAAGGTATCCTGTAAGTGAAATATCGTAGATCCAGTAATAAGGGTGGCCACTCACCTTTGCTTTCCCCAGTGGTAAGATGACGCTGCTACCATTGGATAGCCATATTTACCTAATTTTTCATTTTACTTGGTAGATAAATGTGTGTCTTGCAGAAATATCATATCTGGGTGATCTTCCTTCATGTATTGAATTATCCTAGTACACCTTATGGAGTTTTGCATGCCATTGATTCTAAAAGATAATATTTTACTGGGGTAGCAGCCATATCACATAAGGAAGGTGAGAGGCCACAGCTGACTGATTAAATTGTAGAGGATAGAAGGCCTTCATGAGAGTACCAGCAATGTATAGACCCTATAGACATTATATTACGGTTTTGAGATCACACTGAGCTGATCTAGTAAAAAACATAATGTAGCAAACAACAAAGAACAACATTTGTACAAAGTGTAAAAACTATAACCCATAGGAATCATATTTTTCAGCCAACAGGGCCATGTGTCATGTGCTTCCTAGGTAGAGAGCATGTGCTTTGCCATACTCGTAAAAGAGTTTGGTGACTGTGACCCCTTGAGAGGAAAAAGTGCCTACCGCCATGCCCTCATGATAAAGAAGAGTGGTGACAGACTGGCCCCCTTTACAGGCAACACCTGTGAGTTGTATATTCATCTCTGAGTTTCTAGATTTCCAAATGTCTCCACTTCATCCCACATCATCCCACAAGGTCATCCAATAATGTAGAAAACTGTGAGATGAACAATAATAAACAATACCCCCACGATATATCTGCCCAGGTTAGCCTTAGATGACCATATTTTGGCCATGCAACGTTGTCTGGGTAGTTTATGCAGTTATTGAGTCAGTTAACAGTTTCTTCAGTATGTCTTGCCTCCTGTGTGATTCCATACAGTCTCTCTGAGTACAATATACTGGTTCCAGCTGACTATCAGCGATAACAAACTGCTTCTGACTAGATCTAAGAGCAGTTCCAAGCCTCTTACACTCATGACCAGTGGAAGTGCACTTACTGAAGGATCCCAGCAAAAAGCATGGGTCCAGGGCCATCTGGCTCATGAGCAGGACTGCCGCACCCAGACGTATACATTTGGTGAAAGAGTTGAAACATTCACCATCCTGTAAAGCCACACTCCATGTTATAGACATAGGGTCTTGAACTTGATTTAGGAACTAACATTTCATATGGAAGGGGCTCCAGCCAACTAATTTTCCACAAGATGGCGCCAGAAGCAGCTGACCCCAAACAGGGGGCCCTGCAACAAGACCCTCTCTTAGTGCTTAGGGATGGCAAGCAGTACTGAAGGGAGAAGAAACCCACTGTATGGTGCTATGGCAAGAAACCATCCTGAGATAAAACTCAATCCTCAAAACGATCTACCCTGGTTGACCCCAGTTCCAGACCCCAGTCTAGCTACTCCAGATGAGTAGCTTCTGTTCAATATAGATTCCACACCAGTGCCAATCTTTGGCACTTCTGGCTGTAGTCAATGCAAGTGCCACTATATTTGCATTGAGACTAAAATATAAACATGACCTTCCTCCACACTCTCCACCTTTCCCTGAACTAGTTGGCTAGACCCCACGCCCTCAGCCCAATTCATGGATTTGTACAGTTCGAGGTGCGTGTGACCTCAACTGAGGGGAGCAACTTCCCCATAGCGCCAACCCAATCTCCCCACCTATGAACATACGAACATACGAAATTTGCCAGCAGATTCAGGCCTAGAGGTCTATCAAGTCTGCTCGAATGTGCAGCTAGCACCCCTTATTCTGCAGCTGCCCCTTCCTTCCACCCTTCCCCTTCATTGACCCTCCCCCTTGCCCTGTCCCATCCCCTTTTGAAGCAGTCCACTGTTCTACTGGATACCACTTCTGCAGGTAATGCATTTCACCCAGCCACCACCCTGTCTGTAAAAAAGTGTCTCCTCATCTCCCTCCTGAACCTTCCTCCCTCCAGTCTCATATCATGGCCCCTGGCATCCCTCTCCTCCCTTAATCCAAACAGCCCCACTGTACCTGTCTTGTTTATTCCTTTCATGTACTTAAAGGTTTCAATCATGTCCTCCCGTCCCTCCTCTCCTCCAGTGAGTACATGTTCAACTCCCTCAGCCTCCTCTCGTATGATAAGTCCCCCAGCCCATTGATCATCATTGTTGCCCTGCGCTGCACCCCCTCCAGTAACTTAATGTCCCTCTTCAGATACGGGCACCAGTACTGCATGCAGTACTCCAGGTGCAGTCTAACTAATGACCTATACAGTTTCAGAATCACCTCCTCCCTACTAGAGGATATACCCCTTGCAATACAATCCAGCAATTTGTTGGTCTTTGCAGCTGATTCCTACATTGTGCTGAGTTACTCATTGACCCTGTAATGAGCACCCCCAAGATCCTTCTCCTCCTCAGTCTGGGCTAGCTGCACTACTCCCAGCTGGTAACTCCTCTTTGGGTTCTTCATCCCAAAATGCAGCACCTTGCACTTTTTGGCAATAAACCCCAGTTGCCAAGTGTCTGACCAGGTTTCAAGCTTTGCCAGATCATCCTGCAACCCCTGCCATCCCCCTAGGTCATCCACCACCGCGCCTACCTTGGTATCATCAGCAAACAGACTGATCTTGCTCTTGATGTCCCATGATATGTCTGCAATGAATGTCCCAAACAACACTGGTCTCAACACCGAGCACTGTGGAACACCGCTCGTCACTACCCTTGGGTGTGAGAGCTCCCCACCCCCCACCACCCTCTGTTGCCTTCCCTGAAACCAGTTCACAACCCATCTCACCAGTTTTGCACCTTCCCCTGTGCCTACTAACTTACTTCCCAGCCTTCCATGCAGCACCAAGTCGAATGCCTTACTGAAGTCCAGATACAGGACATCCACTGCATGGCCCCAATCCAGTTGCCTAGTTACCCAGTCATAGAACTCCACCAGGTTGGTTTGGCAGGATCTTCCCCATATGAAGCTATGCTGTCTGCTGTCCTGTAGTCATTTGGCCTCTAGGAGGGCCACCAGCCTTTCCTTCAGGATAGTCTCCATTAGGTTACCCACATGGATGTGAGGCTCACTGGTCTGTAGTTTCCCGGTTCATCCTTGGGGCCACTCTTGTGGAGGGGCACCACATGAGCCATTCTCCAGTCCTGAGGTACACACCCTGAATGTAGTGAGGCATTAAATAGGTCTGCCAAAGGTCCTGCAAGGACCTCTGCCAGCTCCTTCAGTACCCTGGGGTGGATGCCATCTGGGCCTGGCACCTTAGCCACCCTCAGTGCCTTCAAACCCTCCTGAACTCTGCCCTCCATGATTTCTCCATCTGTCACCCCCTCCCCCCCATTTCTGCCATTTCTCCCCCCCTTGGGTGTCTCCCCCTCTTCTGTTTAGCAAATACTGAGCCGAAGTACTCATTTAGTGCTTCTGCCTTATCACGCCTGCTTCCACCCAACCTCCCTCCTTCCTAATCCTTACTATGTGGTCCTTACAGCTCCTTTTCTCCCTGATGTACTTAAAGAAGTCCTTCTCCCCCTTCTTAATGCCTTGTGCCAACCTGAGTTCCGTAGATGCCTTGGTTCCCCTTACTGCCCTTGTCACCTCCTTTGATTCCATCAAGTTCTCCTCCCTGTCCTCCCTCTCCCTGTTTTCTTGTTCTTCCTAAAGGTAGCTCTTTTCCTCCTTACCTTTTCCATGACCTCATTGCTCAACCAGCTCAGTTTCTTAGCCCTAGCCTTCTTGCTCTGGGCCTTGCTGCAGGTTTTGGTTGCCTCCACTATCCCCAGCTTTATGAGCTCCCACCTCTGGTTAGTGTCCATACTAGATTGAATTCTGGTCAGGTACCCTTTTACCACTTCCCCCATCCTTCCAAAGTCGGCCCTCCTGAAGTTCAGCACTCTTGTGCTAGATTCCACTCCTTCCTTGCCCGTATACAATGTGAGCCATACTGAGTGGTGGTCACTCCCTGACAGCAGTTCCTCCACTGTAAGTTCTCTCACAAAGTCACCATTTGCCGGCACAAGGTCAAGGGTATTCCCTAACCTGGTTGGTTCACTGACCATTTGCAGCAGGAAGCTGTCCTGGAAGGCATCCAGCAGTACCTGCTCCCTTCTGTTCCTGGTTGTTGGGGTACTCCAGTCCACTCCTGGCATGTTGAAGTCCCCCACAATCACCACACTACCCTTTTCACAGGTCCTCCTGATCTGTCCCGCTAGTTCCCTGTCTAACTCCTCTGTCTGCAGTGGCAGCCTGTACACCACTCCCATTCTAAGAATCCTATTCTTGGAATCCTGGATTTGCATCCAAATTGACTCCATTCCACCCTCCTCCCCTTCCTCCCTTACACACTTCAGTCCTTCCTTCACATATAGTGACACACACCCTCCTTTCCCAATCACCCTGTCCCTATGAAATAACCTGTACCCTGGTACAGACAGGTCCCAGTCATTGTATTGGGTGGCCCATGTTTCTGTGATGGCTGCAATGTCCACCTCTCCCTCTGCCATGAGAACCTGTAACTCTGCAGTTTTCCTCCCAAGGCTCCTAGCATTAAGGGTAACCACCTTCCACCCTTCCCCCCCATCCTGCCCTCCTTTACTAGCATCACCAATAGTACTTGCCATTTGTCCCTTGTCACTGTTATGAGGGTAAGCTCATATGGTTTCCCAACCTGTGGTCTCTGCATGTCTCTTGCCCAATTGCCATCCCCGCTCCTAGTTTAAATTCCCTACTTCCTCTATGCACTCCTCCATCCTCTGTTTCAACACTTTCTTTCCCTCCTCACTCATGTGTAGTCTGTCCTTAGCATAGAGACTACTGTTTTCCCAGGTCCCTCCCCAGCCCCCCAACAGCCCATACCCTTTAGCACAACACCAGGTCCTTAGCCATCCATTAAATTCCTCTATTCTCAGCTTTCTTGTTGTGCTTGCCTTGGGCACTGGAAGTATCTCTGAAAAAGTTACAGATCTTCCTGCCCCCTCACATAATTGTCCTAGTTCCTCAAACCTCCTTTGGACTATATCTACTGTCTTGTCAGCCAGGTCGTTCATCCCAAGATGTATAATTAAATGAGGCTTGTCGCTACCGCTTCTAGCATATTTCAGAACAGATTGTCCCACCCTTTCCGCTGTCATTCCTGGCATGGCCTCCACCCAAATGTGACTATGCCTCTCCCCCTTGCTACCTCACCTGACTCCTCTTAGTATTGAGGCTCCCAGCACTAAGATTCCACCACCCTTACTCCCTGCTTGCTTCCATTCATCTCCTCTCTCATTTCTGGCCCCTCTTCTTCCTCCTGCACATTATTCCCCTTTGTCCCCATGCCATCCTCCAGCAGAACTTCCTGCCCGGTTTGGTCCAGGCATTTATCAATTACTCCCTAATTTCATCATTTCCTCCTCCACCGTCTTCCTCTCTAGCAGTGCAAAACTATTTTCTGAAGACCCTTCACAAAAGCCCGCTCCTCTCTCTTCATAGTAACCTGTTCTCTCCTTTCCACTCCATGACTTTTGCCACTTCTTCACCTCCCCTCACAAGTCCCTATCTCCTCCTTCCATTTGTCTTTTGTCTCCTGACCTGGTTTCCCCAGCAATCGTTCTTCCTGGCCTGGGCACCTTTGTCCCTGCTTCCCTTCTTCTGACCCTCTCCTCATCACTGTTGGCTTAAATCACCCTCCCTCATCTTCCCTTCCAGTATTGGGCTAAACCCACCCCCAATCTGCCTTGCCTGTCTTAGTTCCTCCTGCAGACCCTCAATCTCCTTTCTGAGTTTTCTAGTGCTTGCACACTAAACATCCTCCCACACTCCAGGCAATGTTTAGAAAGATTGTGCACTGCAGTTGTTGCAGCCTACCACGCTACCCATTGCTGTCGTTGCCCACCAGCGACCCCCCACCCTTCCAGATGCAGGATACAAACACTTCCCAAGTCTCCCTCCCTCTATCAGTGCAAAACTTTTCTTAATTTCACCCCCTTTGTTGTACATGTTTAGACAGATTGAGCAACTGCTTTTTATATTCCTAACCTTCCTATCCAACATTCAAAAAGAGACTTTGCTAGTTTTGCACAACCTTCTTCAACTCATACTCCTCCTTTCCACAATGCAATAGCAATGGAAAGTAGTAACAATGAAAGCTCCTAGATTTGCATTTACTTCCCTTCCAATGAGATAGCAGTCACCTCTTCACTCACTGCTGTTCCTTTCCTGGATGTCTGCTTCTGCTATGACAGGTGCATATCCTTTGCCCGTTTGAGGAAGTGATGTCAGAACCCCTGGTATAAAGGAATCACCTGTGCCTGAATAATGCGTGACCTCAAGATTTATTCATCGCAAGACTAGTTCGAAGAAAATGTGTTGATGGCACTAGAAATCAGTTCCAATCTGGAGAGATGTGATGAAGTACTTCTTCACAGAAAGAGTGGTGGATTCTTGGAACAGCCTACCAGCCAAGGTGGTGGGCATGAAAACAGTAGTGGGGTTCAAGAAAGCATGGAATACACCTAAGAGAATCTTAGTGTAAAGAAATGGGGGAGAAAGGGATGGTGATCAAGTAGGGTCTGCAGTGGTACTGTACGTAGGGGAAAATGGGCAGACTGGGTGGCCAAATGGTCCTTATCTGCTGACAAATTCTAGGTTCTATGTTTCAGTCCATATGTGAAATCTTCATGACCAAATCGGTGTGAAAGCCGGTCCCAAATCAGAGATCCTAACATCAAGTTCTGCAGAGAGAGTCAAAATATATTTTTTTCCTTGTCTCTGACATTGTTTTAAGAGTGCTTTAAAGGTATGCAGGGTGTCTTGAGAATGTTGTGCCCGCTGAGCTGCTTCCCCAAGTTGTGGTGTGGTGAGGTGACTCCTGAGCCCTCTGATCTCCTTCTCAATCTGCCTCCTCGAGATTTATTGGCAGCTTGTAGCAGTTGTGAGATATCCAGTCCTCGCTGTTCTACCTCTTGCCTAGCATCCTCTGATGTGTGATGAAGAATATCTCCTTTGGGGAAAGAGGCCCACAGTCTTCCGAGTAAGGGGTCAGAAATTTCAAATACACTTTTTGAAAGCTTGTAAACAGGGGGCATAAGCTTGTCTCTTCTGTTAGATGTCCAGGGTGAAATCATTATCGAAGAATATCTGAGTGCCCCCCCCCCAGTATACTTGCTTCTGCCACCAGGCCTTCAATTGCATCTGCTCCTTGGTTTGCAGTTTTACAAATCTTGTGGTCCTGGTTTAGCCCCCAAAGCTCTATGGACCCTTTTGAGTTCCGGGGGGGGGGGGCCTCAGACAGAGACAGTATTCTTTTTATCAATTTTTCCATGAAGTCAGTCATGTCTGTGCCCTTCTCTCCCTCAGTAATACCATAAATTCTCAGATATCTCCTTCTCAGTCAACCCTCTAAATTAATACATTCATTTTCAATTTGCTGCTGGCTGTGGTGTAAATGTAAGACAAGGTTTCCTATGTGGTCAGTGCACTCGCTTAGTTCCATAGTCGACTCCATTAAATCTTCAGTTTCCTTTTTTCATTTTTCTACGTTGGTGCGGAGTGACTGAAATGCTAACTGCATTTCTTTGCGAAAGGCTACCAGTTACATGAGTAGACTTTCATCTGTTACCCAATCTGCTAAATCGACATCCTTGTGCTGAGGAGAGGAGGCTGCGATAGAGCCAGAGCTGGATGGCATCGTTCTCTCGGCAAGTGAACTTCTGGTTTGCTGGCTCCCTCTCGATTGTTTGTGTATTTTCTGCAGTCCTCCCATGGTCCTGGAGATTGTCCAGCTTCAGTAAGTAATTTAGGAAAAGTATTATGTAAAAACACAGCCTGTGGAGTCGGTTTTGTGGGAGGGTTGGAGCGAAGCATTCTCTCTATCCCTCCATAATGCTTAATGACTTCCCCAAAGTCTAATTCACTAAACTTTTTTGCTAGTTTCAGTTTCTTGTCACATTTATTTCAAGACTTCATTTAATCTTTTGTTACTGTTTTATTCAACTTCAATTCTTGTTCAACAACATGCACAATACCTTAGTTCTCTGTCTTTCCACCTTTGTCTTTTGCTGCTTTCTTTCATAGCCTTCTCTGTTGCTAACCAGTTTCTACACGTACAGCACACCCTCTCCCATGATGGGACCTGAGATTTTAAAGCAGTGACAATCTGTTTACTGTGCTCTCTCCTCTCTTTCCACAAAAAACTGTCAGTTCAGGTAAAAAACGGTTCCATGTTGAACATTCCATTTCTGAGATGGTCGTTTCATGAGAACACTGACTTTTTTTCAGTCAGCTTTTGCAGGCTTGTTGTATAGTCATTTTAACAAAGGTCCAAGATTCAAACTTTATAAATCTTCCAGTTTGTGGTCACTACATACTGTATGTTTTGTATGTGTGTTACTGTTCTTGCTTACACCCTATCTCTATGGACATTAGAGGCTAGATTCACAAAGAGAGCAAAAAAATTCACACATGCAGAAAAAGGGCTTGCAAAACTGTGGAAATGCAAGTGCAGCATATTCACAGTAAAAATTTCTGCAGGTGTGGAAAATCACAAAATAGGCAAGTTACGAAATTCTGCAAGTGTGGGAAATGCACACGTGCGGATCAGCAGCTGTTATAAATGGCCCAGTAGACAGAACAACACGTGATCCATATTAACTGGAGCAGGAAACTTTGACAGTCTTGCAAAAGTTGCATCAGATCCAGCACTCCCAGCGAAGCCAGCAGAAAGTCCCACAAATGGGACCACAGTAGCACCACCTGTACCAACAGGACCTTGCACCCAGTGGCAGTTTGGAGCCATTGGCTGTGTCTCTCTCTGCGGTTTTTCTTTTGCCTGTGTCTGTAGCACACATTTCTGGCTGTTACCACCTCTGCCTCTACTGCCGGTTGGGCTACTTTTATGGGCCGCACTGGGTCACGTGGTTGTGGTTTGTTGACTGTCAACTGCAATGTGTGCTATTTTTGTTGTAACAACTGACACTACTATACAGCCCACAAGTTTGCTGTTGCATGGTGCCTGAATCCCCACTATGATTGTTTCCCAGTTGTTAGTACACTGCCTTTTGCTCAAGGTGAGCATGTGCACAACATCTTTTCCACAACTGTGGGAAAACCGTGACTGAGAATAGTCTTTAAGGGGTAATATGCTATACTTTGCAATGGCTTTTTTTGCACAGGAACGTCTGCAGCTTCATTTTTTCCACAGTCCAAAGTGCATTTTTTCCACAGCTGTGGACGTTTTGTATATATGATGCAATGCAATTACTCCTTTTTCCAGCAGCTGCACAAATATTGGGGACTTGTGCATTTTTTGTACTTTCAAAGTGTTTTAAGAATCCTGCCCTAGGTTTTTACATACATTACTGTTTACAACATACACCCTGTCTAGATGGACTTCAGGTTATGTGTGCATTTTACTGTTCTTGCTTATTTTTATTTAGGTGGGCATCAGGTCCTGTCTGCTTGCCACAGTTTCTCTCACATCCTATCTAGGTGGACATTAGGTTTTGTATGCCTGTTACAGTTTCCTGTTTATCCTTTAACTGGCGAATGTGTATTACTGGCTATTTACCTAGGTGATAATACTTTGTTAAACTGTGTACTGGATAAGCTGCTAACTACTGTTGCTGCATACCTCACTTTCTGTAACCTTAGTTGGTACGTCTACCTTCAAGCTCATCATTGCATTTTATAACTCTGCCTAGTGGGTCTATGCTGTGCACCATTATCTCAGTTTCTGTAGCTAATACTTTGTCACTTAATCTCTATTTATATCATGAAATCCCTAATATGAATTATGGCACTCACCATTATGCTTGTCTGCCTATTATTCAAGATCAAGGTCAAGATTATTTGTCAAACATATATCAAACACATATTTTTTCATATGCACAACAATTTTAACAAGCATTTGTCAATGCTGAATGTTTGCTTGCTGGTATTAGAACTGGAAGTGCAAGAGTCAGACAAATGCAGAATGGAAATGGCAGTGAAGTATTGAACTTCATGCGAACCCCACCTCCACCCTGCAGAGATGGTCAGGCATTGGCGTATGCCTTTGGGTTGTCGCGCATAACGCTCAAGCCATTTCACCTCACCCTATTCTGCAGACACCGACAAGTGTTGATGTGTGCCTTGGGGTGTTCAGCTTTATAGTCACCCCATTCCATAAGGACATACACTGAAATGGGTGCAGTATAGAAGAATGGGGTGAACTCTGGAGCCGAAGAGTCCAAGGCACACGTCAATGCTGTCACTGGCTGCAGGATGGGGGTGGAATGGCATGAGCATTGCAGCCAGAAATCCAAAGGCATACCCCTGACGCTTGTCAATCTGTACAGGGCGGGATGTTATGGTCAGAAACCGTAATGCCCCAGGCATTTGTTGGTATTTGCGCTACAAATTTTCAACATGGCCTTTTTGTGGCCCCCACCTCATGAAAGCATTTGGTACCTCTGCTCATGAACAGTGGCACTGTGATTTTGTTACTCTGTCTCGAATGTTGATTTGCTATGGCGACCACGCCATTCTGCGCCAGATGTGTGAAAACACAGTTCAGGCAGGATGTCAAAAATGACAGCTGCCCTGTTCATAAGGAAGTGTGAAAAAAATGCCAATGTTGAAAATCTGGAGTGAAAATATTAAAAAGTCTTGAAGTTACGAGCATGCATGGAACCTGCATAACGCACGCTCGTAATACAGTCATTTCATGAAATGATCTCACCAAATTTTTAACATAGGCATTTTGGGACCTCCACTCATGAACAGTGTCACTGTGATTTTGTTAATCTGTCCCGAACACTGATTACCCACAGCGACCATGCCATTGTACTTCCATCATGCGAAACCATTTCGGACGGGATGTGAAAAATGACAGTTATACTGTTCATAAGAAGGTGTGAAAAAATGGCAATGCTGAAAATCTGGAGTGAAAATATTTAAAAATTCTCTGAGTTATGAGCGTGCGTAGAAACTGTACAACGCACACTCGTAACACAGTCATTTTTTGGAATTTTTTCACCAGATTTGCAATGTGGGCTTTTTGGGAGCCCTCCTCATGAACAATAACACTGTCATGTCATTACTCAGTCCTGAAAGGTGATTCCATGCAGTGACCGTGAAATCACCTTTCATGATCGAATAACGACATGACAGTGATTGAATTCATGAGGTGGGGTCCCTAGAACCTCATGTTGAAAATTTGGAGCCAAAATTCACAAAAAAAGGCCAAGATATCCACCTAAGTTGAAAAAAAAACATTTATGCCATTATACAGCTTACTGGCAGCATTTCTTCAGTTCACAGTCAGCTTTGAAGAGTGCAGACGTGTTCCCAGTCCATCGAAGATCATCACGCCGGGCTCCGGAGGTAAGTATGGGGTGATGAGGGTGTGTGGGGATGCAGGGTGTGCAGAGGGTGGGTGCGGGCTGGGGGAGGGGAGCCCAATGGTGAGGTACTGTTTTCTTTGTTTCAGGTAAGAAAAATAAAAAAAAAACATCACCGCGGACTGTTTTCTGTTTTTTTTCACAGGTTTTGGCCACACTGGCCACTTTTAGTTTTTTCCATAGAATCTCTCTATTGATGGAGTGAAAAGCAGACTTAATGTCTATGAAGCTTGCATAAAACTTTGTAGACCTACAGTAAGTCTGATGTATTTATCAGCAATATAATTCAAAGTAAATATTAAATCTATTGTTGAGTAGTTTTTTTCTGAAGTCACATTGAAATTTAGAAATATGGTTATTTTGATATCCAGTGATATGGACAAAGCAAATTGAGCAACTCAAATATGACCGACTCAGTTTGCTCGTCCACCAGAATAGCTAGTTTGTTAGAATGTCAATGGGAGGGAATAATGATTGTACAGTAACAAAACAATGAGGGCAAATTATGAGGGAGGGTGTAGTAATGGGTTTACCTATGCTGAATTGACAACACTGTTGTCGAAGTTCAGCACAGTGAGATCCCCAATGTCAACAGGTGAAATTTTGCCTGTCCAATATTGGTGTGTTTCTCTCGGGGGCTGTGCCCCCCGTGCCCCCCTACTAAAGATTACCAACTCCAAGTCAGAGTTGATTTGGGGAGGGGGTGAAACATGGTGAAAGGGAAAAATTTCGCCCTCGGGTCCCCCACAGCAACAATCTCAAAACCTGTCGAGATTGTCGCTGTGAAGGATTTCACCATGAATGTTTCACTATTCAATAGGCATACAGTAGTGATGTGGGTTGAGTGAGGGGAAAGAAGCATGCTGCTGCCAAGCTGGTCACCTGGAGTGGTGGATACGGCCAGCGTTTAGGATGCCGATGGTCCCAGGTTCGGGACTGCCCACAGGTATGTCTTTTGTTGGAATGGGTGTTTTTTATTTTTATTTTTGTGTTGGCTGTCCCCTGGTTCCCCCGATGTGGTGCTCCAAGTGGCAGTAGCCCCCCTTCCATGTATTACCCTTTCTTCCAGTGTCCGCCCCTCAGAATTGATTATATTGTTATGGGGGGTATAGGGGGCTTGCCTCCTGCAAAGGGGGGGTGTGGAGGCATAGCTGTCCACATTAAATATTGAAGCACCATGTGTTGGGCCTCTACTGTGTACCACCATTGCTGTAAAGGGGATTGCAGTGGTTGGCATGTGGCAGATTTTGGAATCAGCAAAATGTACTCGCTGTTATGCGAGTCACCTTTCCATGTTCGCTATTATGGCATGGAACCGATTATTTTGTATAATCCAGCCAGCTAGTCTCTGTAAAATTAATCTAGACAAGATTTTCAGACTTATCAAGAGGAGGGTGATGGTCTGTAACATGTGGGGTCTAAGGCATTCCCTTTTTTAAATAGGAGGATGATTATACCAATATTCCATCCTGTTGGTAATATATGAGAAGATAGCGGTGAGAATTATCACCCATTCTTCAGGGTTTTCTAAGTACATTTCTGCTGGAAGTGCATCCAGTCCTGCTGCTTTATTTCTGCACTGTGCTTTAATTGCTGAGCTAACCTCCTTTAATTCAAGAGAGGATCACAAGCCCATCTTTTCACCGTTCTTCAAGTATACTAGTGGTTTGCTTTCAAATGTTTTCGAGGAGTGCACGTCTATCTTTGTCATCTGAGTCATGAAATATCATCTTAAAATGGGTAACCCACTCATTACCAGTTATGTATCATGAATGTTATATTATTATCCGATGTACCGTTGGCCACCAACTACCAGAATGCCAAGTAATTCTTTGTTCATATGGCTTCTTGGAGATTTTCCCAAAGGGAGGCCTTATACCTTCTCTTTTTTGGATCATAGGGCCAATCTATATTCATCGTTTAAGAATCTCAGACCTTTATTGATGGCTACATCATTATTCTTGAGTCTAAATCTGCCCACCTTCCTGACAGTTTTCTTTAACTTATAACAGGATCTGTCATACCATGCATTGGTTTTGCCAATCTTGAGAGATTTGAGAATTATGTCTTTTGGGGTTAGTACTTTTTTAATCAGGTCCATCATTGCTATAAAACCCTGCAGTAAATCATCAGGTCCAACGTAGCCCTTTCCTGAATCTGCATCTCTGGCCAGTCTTAATAATTTCTGTATAGCATCAGACTTCATAACTTCTTGTAGTTTTTGAATCGTGTAGCTGTTCCACTTAATTTTCTTACTATACCTGATTCCCATATTTTGATTACAGTCTGACTGCAGTTTATTATTAGCCTGAAATAGTTCACCTTCTACAGCAATCCTGCACCAAACTGGGAAGTGGTCACTTTCCCATGCTTCCACCACTTTCAGGTATTTTACTTTGTTAAAATAATGTATGTCACATAGCCACAAGTCTATTAATGACCCTCTGCTTTTTGATGGGAAAAGTACTTTTTCCCTGTATATCACCTTGAGTTCTGCCATTTAGAATTTTAAAATTCAGCTGGTCTAGATTTTTAAGCAGCAACTGTCCTCTAGTGTTTTTATTTGTATCGATTGTATTTTTGAGAGGAATTTTCAGGGTGTCATCAATTGTTCAATATTGACTATGGTTCTCTGCCTGTCGACCCACCCTGGCATCGATATCTCTTGCCACGAAAACCATAATTTTCGGATATCTGTCTTAAAAATCAAGGATTGCATCTGAAATGTTTTGTAGAAACTTTTTAAAAACTGAGTTATTTTCTTTTGGAAGGAAATAAATGTTTAAAAAAGCAAGAAGGTCATTAGATGGGAATTTCAATATAATTCCTATAAAGAATTTATCTGTTATTACTTCAATACGCTGTGCATTTAACTGTGAATTTACCATTATAGTAATTCCTCCCTTTGGGTGCCTGTATTTTTTTTCCTAATTGCTGCTACAGACCATGTTTTAAACCCTTCTAGGTCATTCGGGTTTGCGTATAGGTCCCACATTTCCTGAAATAGCAGAATATCAAGCCTGGCCAGACTGTCAGACCATTCTTTATCCTCTAGTTTAGCAATAATTCCTGCCACATTCCAGCATAGGGCATTAATATAATTGTTCTTTATGGGCTTCCTTTGGGCTGCCTGGCTGAGTCATTCTGATGAGAGCAGAGAGATTACGGATGAATTTATTGATGTGCTCAAACACTGCAGGTGATTAACTCCAATAGACTCTATAGAGTTACTACAGAGACTGTTGGACGAATCTGAGAGGATAATGTTGGAGATGATCCTTGGGCTTCTCATTTTCCTACCTCTAATGAGTTGAAAATCATCACTCTCCTCGTCCTATCCTAGTAATATATGTTCTTACGGGATTGGTTTTAAAAATGTTATTATTCTTTGTTGCCTGTCATGCTTATTCCCTGTTGGTTTATCGCAGGTTTTTAAGTTGTTTTGTTCATTATCGTCATCCTGTGCTGGTCTAATAGTTGTGTCCAGGATTAAGCCAAACTCAGAAAATGCATCCCTGATATCAAGTACTATCTTAGTTCAATTGCGTTGAATACTATGCAGATCCGCCCTTTGTATGGTGGATTTGTATATCTATAAACAGATACCAGGCTATCCCAGGCAAGTTTTCTTCTTACTACTCCTTTTAGGGAATTGTACACTAGGAGCTTTAACATAAGGCTATTTTCTTTCTTCGATTTGGGAATTCCCTTAAGAAATAAAGAGGGTAACATTCTACCATTTTTAACATTCTCTTCCTTTCTAATGTCCAATGTATTCTGATATTTGTTTGCTATCTGGCTGCTTTATTGCCATGTTATTATCCATTTTATGCACTTGTTCTGACCTAGGCTCAACAAATTGGACATTTTTCTTCTTTTTTTTCTGTTTTCCACTGTTTGAGTTTTCTTGTCCAGTTTGGCCGCTTTCATGGACTCAATTACAGGTGATTTCTTTTTATTGTTATTATTAAGTTTCATATGTTGCACTGCCATTGTCTTCAGTATAATGTTTTCCTTACCTGAGCTTTTTTATTTGTTTTTAGTTGTATCTTTCTTTCCCTAAGGTCCTTAACTATGGCATTGATTTCCCTAAGTTCTCGCTCAGTCACTTGTTTGGTAATCATGGCAATGCTTATTTCTGTGCACTGATTTGCTCCCTTTGTATTGGATTCAGTATTATTTATTACCACTTTTGGGGCCATAGGAAAGCTTGTAATCTGTTGTGATGTATGCCTTTGCTAGGTTATATTTTTTCCATTGTTTTTCTATCCGATAGTACTTAAAGCACTTCTCTTAACAATAAACTGCTTGTTTGAGTCTCCTTCCTTAAATCTAAAATTCCACCATCCACCAAGAATAGATAGTATTCTGTGTTTTGCCTGTTGGTTTTACATGCCTGGGAATCCTGTGTGTTTGAAGCTATTTCTTCTTCTTTTACATTAGTCTCCATGGAATCTGACCATAGGTGGGGTATATCCAGTGGGAAGTTTGGGGGTCTAAGGGTCTAAACTAATTTTGTTAATATAGGGGGGTAGGAATTCCACAAATTCCATTCCAAATTTTGCTCCACTCCCCATATTATTTTTTCATGGGACACCTTTTTCTCCCCAGAATTGCTGTCTCCAGACTTCCAGTTGGAATCAGTCCTAAGAGATCCTCCATACAAAGCCCTGGGCTGATCATGTCTATACTATGTGCTAGAGTAACATGTATGAGTCCATTATAATTATTCTGATCATATGTTTTATTGTCCACCCAATTCTTCCATGGCCCTACTTTCCTGTATCAGAGGGTTTTCCTCCATGTTCTCACTGTACCTAAGTGGTTTAATGTTAGTTGGGTGTAGGGACAAAACCCTTGATGGAAAAAATATTTCATTTTTATCTTCAAGAATTGATTTTTAATTATTATTTTATCTGTTTTTTATATGGGACTAATTTCTGGTTAAGAGTATTGTTTGCATAAATTCCTACAAGAAAACAAAAAGTGTTAGTTATTTAAACCTTAAGACAAGGTATCTGACTTTAATGCTTCAAAGGAAAATACTTCCGTTCCATAAGCAGCACTTTGTCATATGCTAGAGGCAGTTTAAGGGAACAGAGATGAAACTCCATTTTGTTTTGTAAGCCATGATATAAGTGGACACCTACCGGGCTAAGCATGTAGTGCAATGTTGTACTAAGGGGGCCCTGCCACATTCCAGGACCATCTCTGTGATGTCCAAGCCTTGCATGACAGAGTTGTAGGTAAATTTATAGGAAAAGCCTTAGTTGGAGCTAGGTATCCTTGGCTATGATCAAGTTAAGAGATCATGTGACTGGTAGCACCAAAACAAAAAAAAGTCTTAGACTTTGAAAGTCCCATTACCCTGTATAGAAATAAGAAGTGTTATTCATAGTTTAAAGATGTAATGTACTGCCGCTATGAACATTGGACAGTTACAGGACAACAGTGTGATAAATAAGCTTACCAAGTTGTATAGTTGCAGAATGAAGCATTCAAAAGTTATGAATATAATTTATTTAATATCATTTTCTTATTAGAAAACTAGACAACTCTAGTATCCTGTGATAGCTCACATCTTAGGAAGTCTAACCAGATTAATTTTAAATCTGTAGTTTGTTGCTATAGAGAGAAAGACTGTCTAAAAGTTTATAGTGAATTAATTTTTCTGACAGTGATTGATGTTTTTAAGAAAAGAACAAAGGGTCTTGTGTATCTCTACAAAAAGTAATGTTTTAAGGACTTTAGGAATGGATTTTTCTTACAAATCTTATATCATTCTGTAGTATAGACTATTAAGAGTAAAACTATTATTTTGTTTTGAGAAGTTCTATTAAAATGATGAAGTTATAACCTTAATAGTGTAGTTTAAAAAAGTATCCATACTGCAGATATCAGACTTTTTCAAGAATGTTTGGCTTAATGTAAAATACTTCAATATGCAAGTTTAATTTTCAAATTATGTTAAATTAGACGTTTATTTAAAAAAATAGTTCTGACCCAAAAATAGATTTGAGGAGAAGGGTCTGTTTTAAAGAGGCATGTCTATATGTCACCATTTATCTTCTAAGATGCCCTACCTTTCTAGTGGCTCAGACCAATCATAACTTGATGGTGATGTCGCCCAGTAAGTGGGACATAAATGGGATGCTGGCAAAGCTGGCCCAGAACTGCTTAATTCTTTGGTGTCTGAAGACCTGTGTTCAATGTCCTGACAATTTTGGATGAGCTTGGACTTATTCTAGGCTAAAAGCTTGAAGCCAGACCTGCTGGGAACATTATTTGGGCTTTAACATTGCCACCGCAAGGAGTGCTAAACCAACGTGAAAGCTTGCACAACTCTGCCACAGGTCCAGCTGCTGAAACTGACTGTTACAGAAAGGACTTTCTTCCAGTATTGGATTAAGCAAGGCTTATGTTTTGCATGCTGAGAATCTGGACCAAAAGTAATGTTTTGGAATTTCTGTTAAAAGCCTGAACAAGAGACTGACTTTGGAATTTACCAGCCAGCAAGTCTGCAGTGCTGTTGAATATCAGTGAGTACAGAGTTGCAGGTTCAAAAGCAGAAATGAACTGAAACAGAAAAGAATCACAAAGTCCAGTTACCCAAAGCAACATTGCTGTCCACAGGAAGAGATCTTTCTACAGACTGTACTGAGGTATTAAAATTGTGTCTGATTCTTCCCACTAAATCCTGAAGTGACTTTTGATGATTTGTGACATCAAGCAAGAAAGACCCAGCCTGCATTGCTTCATTGATGTCAAAAGACTCTCCAGTTCCAGGTTCAAGGGAAAAAGGCAGCAGACTAAAGCCAAACTCACCACCAAGGACTTTTGTCATCCAAAACCAAAAGTTCTCACCAAGACTTTGAAAGCTAAAAGTAGAAGATCACATCTACAGATAACTAAAACATAAGTATTCCTTTATCCTACTATTAGTACTTATTTGGCTATCTGGGGTGATAACTTAGTGCATTTTAGCTCCAAACCTTGGGTTTATGGTTAAGCTTGAATTTAAATCTAAAGAAAATACCTTTTACATACTATAAAGTTTAAACAAGTATCATACCATGATAATCTGAAACACTAGTGTAGTGAGTTGCAAGTTCTCATAGAAAAAAGAAAAGGTCATGCTATTTATAAGTATGCTAAAGAAATAGTATAAACTGTCATTTATTATGCTGAATATTGCTTGTTTATTTACATTGCTTATTTGCTAAAATTTATTTGTTTTATATGATTTACTTGATTTTCTAAAATCGGTTTTGTTTACATTACAGTTTGTTTATATTACTTTTATTATGCTTGATATTTATGCTAGTTGTGAATATTTAGGACTTGTACATATGTGAATAAAATATATTATCTCTTATATAATCCAAAGTGTGGCAACAGTGTTTTTCACTGTCATTTTTGAATCTGGACAGCATAGGATAATATCACATGTGAATATTTATTATTTTTGGTAATTTATTAAATAATTCTTGGGTAAGGCCTGAGGTGAATCCAAGTGTATTCTTATAAATAGTGATATTATAAGCCTTTGTTCCGACATCTTTGGGGTTCTCATTCACGAGATGATTGTTAGTGAATAACAGCCCACACTTAGGTTGTATGAGAAATAAATATTATTACAGTATTGTTTGCAAGTTACTACATGGAATAAGTAACATTTTTCTGTTCTTGTTTCTCGAGGATTTAATGATAAAATTACTCCTAGACAGCAAGAAAAGACAGAAAGAAGTCATTATCTAGCAAGAAAGCTGCAAGGAAAAGGACTTTTGAAGTATCTCAAGGAAAATATTTGGTTCTTTGTTTAAAATTGTACATACGCATTGTGATTACCATTGTTGTTTAAAGGGTATTATTGTTAAAGTAGTGACTATTGTTACAAAACCATGTCAGTGCAAGGTTTATGTGCAAAAGTTACAAAATCTGAAGCAGTGATACATTCTCCAGTATTTTACCAGTCTTCAGTTATAAGTAAGGAGGAAAGAATAAAAGATCTTGAAAGAATGAATGAAACATATTTAGAGCTAATTGACCAGCTAAATCATGATCAAAGATGTTTAGCAAGGGAAGCAAGACAGTTAAGGGAACAACTACAAGAAAAATCAGTGGAATGTAGCAAAATTCACAGGCCAAGTTGAGCTATTAGAAAAGCAGTTAGATGTAAGTAATGTGAAAATACTGTATCTGATGGAGACTGTGCCCTAATCAACTTAAAGACTGACATTTCTGCCTTGAAAAACTTGAATGAACAGCTTAAAGAGCAGTGCTCAGCTGCAGAGGCAGAGAAGGCCAAAATATTAAAGACTAATGAAAAGCTCAAAGAGTGGGGCACAGCTTTGGAAAGAGAAAAAGCAAAATTAAAGCATGCTAATGAACAGGTTACCAAGGAGCTAAATGAAATGATACAAATGTATAATAATGTAAGGGAGCAATATGAAAGTGATCAGAAACACTGGGCAGACAGGGAAAGACACCTCTTAGCCAGATGGAAAGAGGACACCTCAGAACAAAGAAGCATAACTGTTCACCCTTGGGGTATCCACCCCAGGGTAAGGAACAAGAGGCTTGTCCTTCTTGGGATTTCTGTGGTGCAGGACCCACAAATGGAACAGTCCCTTGCCAACCACACTGACCTGTTCATTCTAGTGTTGAAAAAGAGTTAAAACACGAAACAGTGCAAAAAGAGAAAATACATAAAGACAGAGAGATCAGTGCACAAACATAAAAGGAGGCTAACCAATGGAAACAGTGGCGTACCCTTCTGAAGCAACACCTCTGTAAACTAGGAAAAGCAGTCAGAGATTTACAGGCCCAAAAAGGTGATACCAAAAACAAAAGTAAAACTCATATAAGAATAAACGCATCTGAAGAATCTGGCTCAGATGACTCCTCCCCTGAAAATAAATATTCCTGTTCAGAAGAGGAACCACATGATAAGCATAAAAAGAGATATAAAATTAAGCAAAATGGAAGCTCTGATTCTGAAGGTGACTCATCTTATGGGTCCAGGAAAAATAAAAAGATTTCTGAAAAGGAACATGGGTATTTAAAATCAAAAACTGTTACTCAAGCTTTGAAACTGGTAGGTGAGAGGCATAATTCTAACTCTGTGAAAGGAGGCATTGAACAGCATATTCAAAAACTAAAAGAGTGTTTCGAATCTTTGTGCATAACTGATGAGGGGGAACAGAGTTTTGTGATTAGCTAGTCTGTTGATGATTCTCAAGCAGAGTGGCCAAGAATGTCTAGAGAAAGTAGGAACAAACCTGACAAACTGCATAAATTCCTAAAAAAGGAGTTTGGTAAATACCACACTAAGGGGGAAGCCAGATGTGCAGCCTACCAAATGCGGTGTGGGGCTGATCAAAGTCCTAGGGCATATTATTGCAGGCTAAAGGATGTGTACTTTGGAGCAGAAGATCACTCAGACAGTGATTCAGATTACTTCCAAGATGCATATTACCAAGGTTTACCCCCTGCTATCAGGACACAATTAGCACTTGAGCTCAACAAGAGGTCCAGAGACATCCACTGGATTGCCAGACAGGCAGAACACAGAAAAAGTGAGGGGGCCCCAATCCCAAGGTCCAAGTGTCTGAGGTAACTACCTCAGATACTTAGGCTATGGAAGGGGGTGAGCTATCTACCCCCAAAAACAGGAGACAAAAGAAGAAAAGAGGTAACAACACTTAACCAGGAAAAGCTGTAGAGTGGCCTAAGGCTGTGCCTGACCCCACATTAGTAATCCAACCTACCAACCCTGCCCAAGCTTCCCCTGTGGTGGTTCCATTACCTGGCCCTGAGTCATGGTTCTATTGAACCCCTCAGCAATTCCCACAGCCTCAGCCATACCAAAACCAAGAAACCTCCTATTGAGGTTATGATCCTAGTAGAGCACGTGGCCAAGGGTATGGGAGAGGATACTACAGAGGATACAACAATGACTATGGGGTGGTAGAGGTGCCTATAGGGGGTGTCAAAATTATAACAATGGGTAAGATGGTTACAGGTTCCAAGACAAACCTCGACCTGGTTCCCCAGTCATGGAGGAAATACAGGGAATAAAGGAGGAGATGGGAGACTTAAAATTGCTGCTCCAGCATTTGGTTCCCCCTTCCCCTCTGCCTTCTGGGTTTCCTACACCTGTGCAGAACCCATCTGCAACCTCAAGCAACAGTGGAACCAATAATAATGGCCAGTGACTACAGCCTTCTGTCCTTCTTAATGCTGCCCAGGTTAATGAAATTGCAAGTGTTGGCAATGGTAATAAAACTGCTATGAAACTGGAAAATGAAAGTGTTAATGCAAAACCTGACCTTACCCTAGGAGTATCCCGAGTTAGTGCTGCAAGCAGTGCAGAGTGTCACAGTAAACCTGTCATGTTGCCAGGAGTAAAGAAAAGCAAATTCTACCTGGGCAACTTAATCCATAAGGGGGGCAGATAGGTTTTACTTTGACATCAACATTGAAAACAGCCTAAGTCATGAAGCTTTAGTTGACTCTGGAGCGGAAGTTATCTTAATGGCCAGAAGTTTAATGACAAGCTGGTTGATGCAGTAGGTGACTCTAAAGTGTTAAAAACCCTCTCTGATGGCTTACAAGTAGTAGGTTATGGATGGGGGCTCAACAGACCCTAGGTAAAGTGTGGCTAAAACTGAGGTTTGGCAAGATGAAAGTCAACCACCCGGTGTATATCACTGATAGAACTGGGGATGATTTCTTGATTGGAAATTACCTCCTAAAAAGATTTCAGCCTATCATTGACTATTTGCATGGACTCCTGTGGGCACAGGTAAACCAGCCCATTCCATTTGGGAAGAGTCTTAAGGTTGCTAAACAATCAGAATCATGTTATCTTGAGAAAAACGATGCAATGATTAAATTTAATTTTGTACGTTCTGATGTACCTGATGTGTCTGTACTAGGTGATCCTGAAAATTTGGCTCCATGGAGAAGTAGAGTCCATGTGGTTTGTCTGTCAAAGCATAATGTGGTAAAGTCTGAGTTTAGTGCAAAAGGCCTCACTTTCTTCACCAAGGAAGTGGACTCTGCTATCTCAGAAGCACACCCTGCAGTTGACACAGAGACATTAAATTCAGAGTACCCAACACCCTCTGAGGATGGTGGAAATGAAATACAGCCACTAAGTCATGAGCCCCTACTCTGCAAGATAAGGTCAGAGGAAGGCATGTTAAAGGTACCCTTCAAAGCAGAGAATTTGCAGATAGTAAATTCTGTGTTATGCTTGGGTTATGAGCACTGTTTAATTAGTGAACTGTTTTACAAGATGTTAAAAAGGCAGAGGCCTAGTTTAACATGTGTAAAGAAACTGGAGTGGTTAGAAAATGTCCCATATCAGACCATTAGTGTGAAAAGCATAGATATATGTGCTTTGAACCTCCAAATAGGGCAAAAGAAAATACAACACCCTGTAAAGGTAGTACAAGGCCTATAATATCCCATGTACCTGGAGTTAGACATCCTTGTATGACTGGGTATGTATGCTGACCTAGCCAATGATGTTCTTTGGTCATGAATAAGGGGGGACCCTTACCCAATAAAAGTGACACCACAGGCCTTGAGGTCTGGACAAACTATTCCACAAGTGTTTCAGGTGGTAAATGAGTTCACTACAAGAATTCCAAGTAATGTCAAGGATTTCTCTCTTAGGGTCAATGTAAAGAAAGGCCAAGAAATGCCTGACAAGACTGCACTCTTTGTGCTTGACAAGCAACTTAGTGAAATGGGTTTAAAAATCCACTCCATACCTTGCTTAGACATGAGCAGCAAAGTAATGCATCTCTTGGTACATAACGCAACAGCAGAGCCTATCACTATAGCAGCTAATTGTGAGTTGGGGTAGCAATAGCAGAATCCTTTTATGATTTGGAGTTAACTGTTCCAGTTATTGGGGAGTTACCAGAAGACATTGTTCAGGATGACACAGATGAAGAAATAAGGTCTGTACCAAATGGTTTAATTACTTTACAAGAGATTTGTCTAGTAGATAAGGAAGAAATCCAGGCATGTAAAGTTGAAAATGATTACCTTGTATTATCCACTATGGTTAATGAAACAAAACTATTTAAAAAGGTTCATGTGATTGATGCTGAAAATGTTTCTGAGATAATAGAAGATGAGGTAGAAATAGGTAAAAATTTACCTTTCCCAGATTTTAAAGAACAAATTGAGCAAGCTATACAAAATTGTAACTGTGAAACCGAAGTAGAAAAAGAAAAGGTTTGTGAAATGTTCCTTCAGTTTAAGGACATGTTTGCAAAAGATGTTTATGATTGTGGGGTAACTAACCTCCATGTTACCAGGGTACCTACTGACCCTAGTAAAGGTCCAGTTTATGCACACCAGTACAGAATACCACTAGCATCTTCTGAACATATACAAGAGATACTGGATACCTTAATGGAGTGAGGAATTATAAGACAGGTAAGCTCTATTTATAATTCCCCCATTTGGCCTGTACTAAAACCCACAGGAAAGTGGAGACTCACTATTGACTATAGAAAGTTAAACCAAGAGGTGCCTTTATCTCGCTGACCCATGACATATTTGGACCAAAGTCTGGCCAAAGTTCAAGGTGCCAAATATTTCACTACCCTAGATATAGCAAATGGATTCTGGACATTAAAAGTAGACCCAAAAGATCAATATAAACTGGCTTTTACCTTTGGAAGGAGGCAGTACACATGGAATAGGTGTCCTTTTGGGTACTTAAATTCACCAGCAGATTTCAGTATCTTTCTGCACAAGGCCATGCCTGATGCAGAAAGCAGAGGAAATCTGGTTTATGTGGATGATATACTAAACAAAAGCAACACTTTTGAGGAGCACCTAGCTGAGGTTACCTATGTGTTAAACCAGCTCAAAGCTGCTGGTGCCATGTTGTCCTTACCAAAGGGGCAATGGTTCAGAGATAGGGTAAACTATCTTGGGCGTGAGGTTGGTCCTGATGGGCTTCGTCCTCAGCATGCCAAAGTTGAGGCCGTCCAAAAAATTGGTCCACCTAAAACTTTAAAAGAGTTACGCAGTTTTCTAGGAATATGTAACTACTCAAGACAGTTTATCCAGAACTATGCAGAGATTGCCTATCCTCTCACCAGGCTGCTGAAAAAGTCAGAACCCTGGGTGTGGGGAGGAGAGCAAGAGACAGGCATGCAAGCTTTAAAAGATAGTCTGAGTCAAGCACCATGTCTTGCTTACCCACAAATGGATAAGGATTTTTATCTAGAGGTAGGACATACTAGTAGCAGCATCAGTGCAGTGTTATATCAGAAACATGATTCAGACAAATGTGTTATTGCTTATGCAAGTAAAACCTTGAGTGATGTTGAGAAAAAGTTTTCAGATTGTGAAAAGGCATTGTTTTCCACTGTATGGGCAGTACAATGGTTCAAAACTTACATTTGTGGTAAGAAAGTTGTTGTACAGACTGGTCACCAACCCCTTACCCTTCTGGGGAGCCAGAAGCTTAAGGATGGTAATGTGTCTAGAAGCAGAATTGTGGCTTGGACCTTAGCACTCCAGGGCCTACTCCTAGAGGTTAGGTATGCAAAGAACAAAAGGAATACAGTAGCTCAAGGGTCAGCACACCAGGAGATGCATAATTGTACTGTAGATAAACTCCAGTACAAGACCCTGACCTATCTCCTGAGTTGGATATGGTGTACCAACATAACAGGCACCACCACTATGATGAAAATGTGTGTCAAAATTTGCCTAGAGCCTATGTTGATGGTTGTTCATTCCGGCAAGGTGAAGACCGATGTTCTAGTTTAGGAGTGGTATGGCAGGATAATGTACCATGTACTCCTATCAAGTACAAGCTCAGTCCTAAGTCTAACCAATATGCAGCACTGGCAGCCACCTATATAGCAGTACAGACTGCAGTACAACATAAGTTACAAGACATTATAATTTGTATTGACTCTGATTATGTTAGACAGGACTTCCCTACACATTTACCAGGGTGGAAGTGGTATGATAAATTCAAGAGGCAGTAAGGTGATGCATGCAGACCTTATCTTGGCCATTTTATTTTTTTATTTTATTGAAATCTAGGATTACAAATACCTTTGAGCAGGAACTGCTCATTTACAAAGGTTCCACATCGAAGGAATGGGGGGTATACATACATACAAAGGTCAACATACTAATACATAGTTACACAATAAAAAGAAGTAAGAGACTGAGGCTTAGGAAATTCCAGTAGTTCAGAATGTGCCAAATGTTAGGTAGCATGACATACCAGCCAAGGGCAATCTTAGAAATAAGCACTGCAGGTGAGAGGGAAGGGGGTATGCAGGCAGCAAGGCCATTGTCGGAGGGTAGAGGGTGAGGGTAAGAGCTCTAAAGGGGAGGGAGGCGAGGGATAAAAGTCAGGAAATAGATCATAGATCAGTTGGTTCAGGAACATAAGTTGGCTGTTCATTGGAAAAAGGTAAAAGGACACTCCAAAATTCAGGGACCAGACAAAACAGGAAATGACCTAGCAGATGCTCTGGTTAGGGAGGGTGCTTTAAGTGGAGAAAAATTTAACTTTGTCCCTCCTGTCCAGGCTAAGGTGGTTGTGGTTACCCGCAGACAAAAGCAGCATGAACAGGAAAATAAGGTTCTACACTTGTATAGTGAAAACCCTGACTTTGATTTAGTAAAAATGCAACAAGAGGATGAAGTGGTAGGAAATGTTATCATTTTATTAAGGATCCCACTGAAAGCATGATTTCTGACGATGACCTACAGGATAGCCGGGACCTGACAGCCATGTATAACCAGAAGGACAAATTCCAATTAAGGAATGATCTCTTGGTAAGGACTGGTAAAAACCCACATGAGGTCCAATGGGTGGTTCCTTTAGGCCACAGGGGAATTATGTTATAACATGTCCATGATGAACCATCAGGAGCACATGGGGGGAATAGGAGAACTTATGAAACCTTGAAAGAGATAGCCTACTGGCCCTACATATATGATGATGTTGCAGGGTATGTACAAGGGTGTATAACCTATTGCAAGTTCCAACCAGCCACTCTCAGACATAGAGAACCACTATAGTCAAAAGGCATCGCTATGCCTTGGTCAGACATTCAGACTTGACTGGATTTGTCCTGTTACCAGATCTTCAAGAGGAAACCAATACCTTTTGAGAGTTACTTGTCTGTTCACAAAATGGGTCGAGTGTATACCTGCTCCAAATAACACTGCCAAAACCACTGCTTTCTTACTAATAAACCATGTGTTTAGTCGATGGGGATTACCATTAAGAGTAGAGTCTGATAGAGGTCCTCATTTCACAGGAGAGGTAATAGAGAACGTGTGGAAAATTCTAGGAGTACAGAGAAAACTACATGTGTCCCACCATCCACAGTCATCTGGACAGGCGGAATGCACTAATCAAACAATTGCGTATATAATGAAGAAATATATCAGTTCTTCAGGAAAAGATTGGGATGTAAAGTTACCACTGGTATTAATGGCCATACAGGCTACTCCTAATAAGTCTACAGGTGTTCCTCCTTTTGAAATGATGACAGGAAGACAGTTGGTGTTGCCTTTACATCTCCTGTATACCACAGGAAATGTAAATTCAGCATGTGCCACTACAGCACATGAATATGTAACCCATTTAAAACAGCATTTGCGAGAAACATTTGCATTTGCTCAGAGGAACATAGAGAAGAGTGTTGAAGCTTCTAAATCATATTATGACATGAAAACTAGTCCAAAAGAGTATCAAATTGGTGATAAAGTGTTTAACTACAGTAGAGATAAAGCCAGGGTCAAGAAGTTTCTTCCGAGTTGGCAAGGACCATTTGTGATCACTGACAAAATCTCACCTGTAGCCTATCAAATTGAACTAAAGCATAAAAGCACTGGAGAGGTAGTATCTAAATAGGTTCATATTAATCAGTTGAGGCAATATCGTGAACACAATAAAACATGGGAAAATGTTCTAAATAAATCTATGAGAGGTGATCAGGAATTAGAGTCTAGCTAAAATGTCAGTTGTAATGCTGATTTTTAAACGTAATAAACAAAGAGAATTTGTTGTATTGTAATGTTCAACAATGTAAAAAAATGTACGTATGTTGAAAGTGTACATAGTTGTAATCATGTTTAATCATGTTAGTTCATGTAGAACTGTACACACATCTATGCAAAATAGTATGTCTCCACTGATGTCATCTAATGATGTCACATCCTATGATGTCACATGTGATGACGTAATGTACTGATGATGTCATAAGTTACTGCATGATGATGCAACATTGTTGTTTATGTTTTGTCTTCCCTGCAATGCTTAAACCTATATACCCATATATAGTAGGAGTATTGTTTTGAATTGCAAATGCATTTTTGGGGTGCATTTTAATTCAAAAGTGGAATGTAGGGACAAAACCCTTGATGGAAAAAATATTTTATTTTTATCTTCAAGAAATGATTTTTAATTATTATTTTATCTGGTTTCTATATGGGACTAATTTCTGGTTAAGAGTATTGTTTGCATAAATTCCTACGAGAAAACAAAAAGTGTTAGTTATTTAAATCTTAAGACAAGGTATCTGGCTGTAATGCTTTAAAAGAAAATACTTCTGTTCCATAAGCAGCACTTTGTCATATGCTAGAGGAGGTTTAAGGGAACAGAGATGAAACTCCATTTTGTTTTTTTAAGCCATGATATAAGTGGACACCTTCCGGGCTAAGTATGTAGTGCAGTGTTGTTCTAAGGGGGCCCTGCCACATTCCAGGACCATCTCTGTGATGTCCAAGCCATGCATGACAGAGTTATAGGTAAATTTATAGGAAAAGCCTTAGATGGAACTAGGTGTCCTTGGCTATGATCAAGATAAGAGACCATGTGACTGGTAGCACCAAAACAAAAATGTCTTAGACTTTGAAAGTCCCATTACCCTGTATAGAAATAAGAAGTGTTATTCATAGTTTAAAGATGTAATGTACTGCCGCTATAAAAATTGGACAGTTATAGGACAATAGTATGATAAATAAGCTTACCAAGTTGTATAATTGCAGAATGAAACATTCAAAAGTTATGAATATAATTTATTTAATATAATTTTCTTATTAGAAAACTAGGCAAATCTAGTATCCTGTGACTGATCACATCTTAGAAAGTCTAACAAGATGAATATTAAATCTGTAGTGTGTTGCTATAGACAGAAAGACTGTCTAAAAGTTTATAGTGAATTAACTTTTCTGACAGTGATTGATGTATTTAAGAAAAGACCAAAGGATCTTGTGCGTCTCTACAAAAAGTAATGTTTTAAGGACTTTAGGAATGGATTTTTCTTACAAATCTTATACCATTCTGTAGTAGAGACTGTTAAGTGTAAAATTATTATTTTGTTTTGAGAATTTCTATTAAAATTATGAAGTTAAAACAGACTACTAAAAAAACAGTCTCAACCCTCGGGATCAGGTTTCAGTCTCAGCAATTATCTTTAGTCAACAGGGAACTAGAAGGGGACAGGATCAGATCTGTTACAGTACAGTAGTTTCTTCTTGTTGTTTTTATGTTGTTTCTTGTCAATTCTACTTGGTAGAAGGTTATTTCTTTTCTTTCTTACTACTTCTAAGGGGCTAGCAGGGTATTGTTTGGGGCTGTTGGAATTTTGAAACCTGTTTTGGTAGCTATAAGTGGGCTCATTTGTTTGATGTTTCATTGTGTAGCAGGCTGCATTTTTAGAGGCCAATTTCTTCTGATTTAAAACCTATTTGGTGTGATTTAACTGGGGCTGTTTCTTTGAATCTGAGACCTATATCTTCTAATTTCAAGCCTATTTTGATGTGTTGTTGATGAATCTGTTTGAATTGGAGTCCTGTTTCTTTTGGTAGCAAACCTATTTGGTGGGCTTTGAGTAGAATTGTGATTCATTTTTGCTGGCTTCACTAGCTGCATAGTTTAGTGCATAGTGGGGGAAGGGTGCTAATGCTCTGACCAGGGTCCTCAGCTACCTGATTGTTTCTGGAAGACTTGGGCTGGTCCCATCCCCCAACCCCTCACCCCACCCACCCGGTCCATGATTTCCTTTATACCAGAGGTTCTGACATCACTTCCTCAAATGGGCAAAGGATATGCACCTGTCATAGCAGAAGCAGACATCCAGGAAAGGAACAGCAGCAAGTGAAGAGGTGACTGCTATCTCAGTGGAAGGGAAGTAACTGCAAATCTAGGAGCTTTCATTGTTACTTCTTTCCATTGCTATTGCATTGGGGAAAGGTGGAGTAGGAGTTTGAATAAGGTTGTGCAATAGCTACTTAAAGTCTCTTTTTGAGTGTGGATAGGAATATAAACAGCAGTTGCTCAGTCTATCTAAACATGTACAAGAAAGGGAGTAAGGAAAATTAAGAAAATAATGTTTTATACTGATAGAGGGAGGAGAGGGGAGACTTGGGTGAGTGTCTGGTATCCTGCATCTGGAAGGGTGGGGATTGCTGGTGGGCAATGACAGCAATGGGTAGGGTGGTAGGCTGCAACAACTGCGGTGCACCAATCTTTCTAAAAATTGCCTGGAGTGTGGGAGGATGTTTAGTGTGCAACCACATAGAGAAACTTAGAAAGGAGATTGAGGGTCTGCAGGAAGAACTAAGACAGGCAAGGCAGATTGGGGGTTGGTTTAGCCCAATAATGGAGGGAGGAAGAAGGGGAGATGAGGGAGGGCAATGTAAGCCAACAGTGGTGAGGAGAGAGTCAGAAGAAGGAAAGCAGAGACAAAGGGGCCCAGGCCAGGAAGAACGATTGTCGGGGAAACCAGGTCAGAAGACAAAAGTCAAATGGAAGGAGGAGGAGATAGGGACTTCTGAGGGCAGGCGAAGAAGTGGCAAAAGTCATGGAATTGAAAGGAGAGAACAGGTTACTATGAAGAGAGAGGGAGCGAGCATTTTTAAAGGGTCTTCAGAAAATAGTTTTGCACTGCTAGAGAGGAAGAAGGTGGAGGAGGGAAATTATGAAATCAGAGGAGTAATTGATAAATGCCTGGACCAAACCACAGCAGGGGGGATGTTCTTCTGGGAGAATTGCAACAGGGGCAAAAGGGGGAAATAATGTGCAGGAGGAAGAAGAGGAGCTGGAAATGAGAGAGGGAGATGAATGGAAGCAAGCAGGGACTAAGAGTGGTGGAATCTTAGTGCTGGGGGACTCAATACTAAGAGGAGTCAGGTGGGGTAGCAACGGGGAGAGGCATAGTCGCATTTAGGTGAAGGCCATGCCAGGAATGACAGTGGAAAGGGTAGGACAATCTATTCTGAAATATGCTAGAAGGGGTAGGGACAAGCCTCATTTAATTATACATCTTGGGATGAACGACCTGGCTGACAAGACAGTAGATATAGTCCAGAGGAGGTTGGAGGAACTAGGACAATTATGTGAGGGGGCAGGAAGATCAGTAACTTTTTCAGAGATACTTCTGGTGCCCAAGGCAAGCACAACAAGAAAGCTGAGAATAGAGGAATTTAACAGATGGCTAAGAACCTGGTGTTGTGCTAAAGGGTATGGGCTGTTGGGGGACTGGGGAGGGACCTGAGAGGACGGTAGTCTCTATGCCAAGGACAGACTACACTTGAGTGAGGATGGAAAGAAAGTGTTGAAACAGAGGATGGAGGAGTACATAGAGGAAGTTGGAAATTTAAACTGGGGGGGCAATTGGGCAAGAGACATGCAGAAACCACAGGTTGGGAAACCATATGAGCTTACCCCCCATAACAGTGACAAGGGACAAATGGCAAGTACTATTGGTGATGGTAGTAAAGGAGGGCAGGATGGGAGGGGGGAAGGGTGGAAGGTGGTTACCCTTAATGCTAGGAGCCTTGGGAGGAAAACTTCAGAGTTACAGGTGCTCATGGCAGAGGGAGAGGTGGACATTGCAGCCATCACAGAAACATGGGCCACCCAATACAATGACTGGGACCTGTCTGTAGGGACAGGGTGATTGGTAAAGGAGGTGGTGTGGCACTATATGTGAAGGAAGGACTGAAGTGTGTAAGGGAGGAAGGGGAGGAGGGTAGTACGGAGTCACTTTGGATGCAAATCCAGGATTCCAAGAATAGGATTCTTAGAATGGGAGTGGTGTACAGGCCACCATCTCAGACAGAGGAGTTAGACAGGGAACTAGCAGAACAGATCAGGAGGACCTGCAAGAAGGGTAGTGTGGTGATTGTGGGGGACTTCAACATGCCAGGAGTGGACTGGAGTACCCCAACAACCAGGAACAGAAGGGAGCAGGTACTGCTGGATGCCTGCCAGGACAGCTTCCTGCTGCAAATGGTCAGTGAAACAACCATGTTAGGGAATACCCTTGACCTTGTGCTGGCAAATGGGGACTTTGTGAGAGAACTTTCAGTGGAGGAGCTGCTGTCAGGGAGTGACCACCACGCAGTATGGCTCACATTGGATATGGGCAAGGAAGGAGTGGAATCTGGCACAAGAGTGCTGGACTTCCGGAGAGCCAACTTTGGGAGGATGGAGAAAGTGGTAAAAGGGTACCTGGCCAGAATTCAATCTAGTATGGACACTAACCAGAGGTGGGAGCTCATAAAGCTGGGGATAGTGGAGGCAACCAAAACCTGCTGCAAGGCCCAGAGCAAGAAGGCTAGGGCTAAGAAACCGAGCTGGTTGAGCAAGAAGGTCTTGGAAAATGTAAGGAGGAAAAGAGCTGCCTTTAGGAAGTACAAGAAAACAGGGAGGGGGAGGACATGGAGGAGTACTTGACGGAATCGAAGGAGGTGACATGGGCAGTAAGGGGAGCCAACGCATCTATGGAACACAGGCTGGCACAAGGCATTAAGAAGGGGGAGAAGAACTTCTTTAGGTACATCAGGGAGAAAAGGAGCTGTAAGGACCACATAGTAAGGATTAGGAAGGAGGGGGGTTGGGTGGAAGCAGGGCGTGATAAGGCACAAGCATTAAATGAGTACTTCTGCTCAGTATTTACTAAAGAGAAGAGGGGGGTGACACCCAAGGGGGGAGGAATGGCAGAAATGGGGGGAAGGGATGACAGATGGGGAAATCATGGAGGGCAGAGTTTGGGAGTGTTTGAAGGCACTGAGGGTGGACAAGGCGCCAGGCCCAGATGGCATCCACCCCAGTGTACTGAAGGAGCTGGCAGAGGTCCTTTCAGGACCTTTGGCAGACCTATTTAATGCCTCACTATATTCAGAGTGTGTACCTCAGGACTGGAGGATGGCTCATGTGGTGCCCCTCCACAAGAGTGGCCCCAAGGATGAACTAGGAAACTACAGACCAGTGAGTCTCACATCCTTCGTGGGTAAGCTAATGGAGACTATCCTGAAAGAGAGGCTGGTGGCCCTCCTAGAGGCCAGAGATCTACAGGACAGGAGACAGCATAGCTTCATATGGGGCAGATCCTGCCAAACCAACCTGATGGAGTCTATGACTGGGTAACTAGGCAACTGGACAGGGGCCATGCAGTGGATGTCCTATATCTGGACTTCAGTAAGGCATTCGACTCAGTGCCGCATGGAAGACTGGGAAGTAAGTTAGTAGGCACAGGGGCCGGTGCAAAGCTGGTGAGATGGGTAGAAAACTGGCTTCAGGGAAGGCAACAGAGGGTGGTGGTGGGTGGGGAGCTCTCACACCCAAGGGTAGTGATGAGTGGTGTTCCACAGGGCTAGGTGTTGGGACCAGTGTTGTTTGGGATATTCATTGCAGACATATCATTGGACATCAAGAGCAAGATCAGTCTGTTTGTTGATGATACCAAGGTAGGAGCGGTGGTGGATGACCTGGGGGGATGGCAGGGGTTGCAGGATGATCTGGCAAAGCTTGAAACCTGGTCAGACACCTGGCAACTGGGGTTTAATGCTAAAAAGTGCAAGGTGCTGCATTTTGGGATGAAGAACCCAAGGAAGCGTTACCAGCTGGGGGGAGTGCAGCTAGCCCAGACAGAGGAGGAGAAGGATCTGGGTGTGCTCATTACAGGGTCAATGAACAGCTCAGCACAATGTAGGAAGGCAGCTGCAAATGCCAACAACATGCTGAGTTGTATTGCAAGGGGTATATCCTCTAGGAGGGAGGAGGTGATTCTGCCACTGTATAGGTCATTAGACTGCACCTGGAGTACTGCCTGCAGTACTGGTGCCCGTATCTGAAGAGGGACATTAAGTTACTGGAGGGGGTGCAGCACAGGGTGACAAAGATGATCAAGGGGCTGGGGGACTTATCATACGAGAGGAGGCTGAGGGAGTTGAACATGTACTCACTGGAAGAGAGGAGGGACGGGGGTACATGATTGAAACCTTTAAGTACATGAAAAGAATAAACAAGACAGGTACAGAGGGGCTGTTCAAAGTAAGGGAGGGGAGGGACACCAGGGGCCATGATATGAGACTGGAGGGAGGAAGATTCAGGAGACAGATGAGGAGACACTTTTTTACAGAGAGGGTGGTGGCTGGGTGGAATGCGTTACCTGCAGAAGTGGCATCCAGTAGAACAGTGGACTGCTTTAAAAGGGGATGGGACAGGACAAGGGGGAGGGTTAATGAAGGGGAAGGGTGGAAGGGAGGGGCAGCTGCAGAATAAGGGGTGCTAGCTGCACATTCGAGCAGACTTGATAGACCTCTAGGTATTTATCTGCTGGCAAATTTCATATGTTCGTAATAGTGTAGTTTAAAAAGTATCCATACTACAGATATCAGACTTTTTCAAGAATGTGTGGCTTAATGTAAAACACTTGAAGATGCAAGTTTAATTTTCAAATTACGTTAAATTAGAATTTTAGTTAAAAAAAATAGTTTTGACCCAAAAATAGATTTGAGGAGAAGGGAATGTCTTAAAGAGGCATGTCTATATGTCACCATTTATCTTCTAAAGATGCCCTACCTTTCTAGTGGCTCAGACCAATCATAACTTAATGGTGTTGTCGCCCAGTAAGTGGGACACAAATGGGATGCTGTCAAAGTTGGCCCAGAACTGCTTAATTCTTTGGTGTGTGAAGATCTGTGTTCAATGTCCTGACAATTTTGGGTGAGCTTGGACTTATTCTAGACTAAAAACCTGAAGCCACACCTGCTGGGAACATTATTTGGGCTTTAACATTGCCACCGCAGGGAGTGCTAAACCAGCCTGAAAGCCTGCACAACTCTGCCACAGGTCCAGCTGCTGAAATTGACTGTTACAGAAAGGACTTTCTTCCAGTAATGGATTAAGCAAAGCCTATGTTTTGCATACTGAAAATTGACTAAAAGTAATGTTTTGGAATTTCTGTAAAAAGCCTGAACAAGAGACTGACTTTGGAATTTACCAGCCAGCAAGTCTGCAGTGCTGTTGAATAGCAGTAAGTCCAGAGTTGCAGGTTCAAAAGCAGAAATGAACTGAAACAGAAAAGTCACAGAGTCCAGTTACCCAAAACAACATTGCTGTCCACAAGGAGAGATCGTTCTACAGACTGTGCTGAACTACTAAAATCTTGTCTGATTCTTCCCATTAAATCCTGAAGTGACTTTTGATGATTTGTGACATCAAGCAAGAAGGCTCCAGCCTGTATTGCTTCACTGATGTCAAAAGACTCTCCAGTTCCAGGTTCAAGGGAAAAAGGCAGCAGACTAAAGCCAAACTCACCACCAAGGACATTTGTCATCCAAAACCAAAAGTTCTCAGCAAGACTTTGAAAGCTAAAAAGTAGAAGACCACATCTACAGATAACTAAAACATAAGTATTCATTTATTCTACTTTTAGTACTAATTTGGCTATCTGGGGTGATAACTTAGTGCATTTTAGCTCCAAACCTTGGGTTTATGGTTAAGCTTGAATTTAAATCTAAAGAAAATACCTTTTACATACTATAAAGGTTAAACAAGTATCATACCAAGATAATCTGAAACACTAGTGTAGTGAGTTGCAAGTTCTCATAGAAAAAAAAAAGGTCATGCTATTTATAAGTATGCTAAAGAAATAGTATAAACTGTCGTTTATTATGCTGAATAGTGCTTACTCATTTACATTGCTTATTTGCTAAAATGTATTTGTTTTATATAATTTACTTGATTTTCTAAAATCTGTTTTGTTTACATTACAGTTTGTTTACATTACTTTTATTATGCTTGATATTTATGCTAGTTATGAATATTTAGGACTTGTACATATGTGAATAAAATATATTTATCTCTTATATAATTCAAAATGAAAAATGACAGCATGGTACTTTGAGCATGAAAGTTGTTCAGCACAAAATATCTACACAGTGAGAGGTGTTTCATTTATAGATAGCTTTTATTTTTTTAAAAATTAGCAAAAAAGCAACAGAAAACTATTTTTTTGCCATTTTGGCAACAAACAGATGTAAATAACTTTAAAACAAAAAATGATAGAAACATAGAATGTGATGGCAGATAAGGATCGCTTGGCCCACCTAGTCTCCCCATTTTTCTACCTAACAGATAAGCCGCAGATCCTAGTTAACCAACGGCTTACTTCCTCCTACCCCCCACTAGGACTGCCTTATGTCTGTCCCATGCATTCTTGAATTCCCCCACTGTTCTTGACTCCACGACCTCCTCAGGAAGGCTGTTCCATGCATCCACAACCCTCTCTGTGAAAAAATACTTCCTCACATTACCTCTGAGCTGTCCCCCCTCTATCTTCAAATTGTGCCCCCATTCTTGCATCTCTTTTTCTGAAAGATGCTACCCTCTTGGACTTTGTTGATTCCCTTGAGGTACTTGAAAGTTTCTATCATGTCTCTTCTCTCTCTTCTTTCCTCAAGGGTATACATATTAAGCTCCTTTAGTCTTTCACCGTATGTCTTCTGGTGCAGACCCTGCACCATGGTGGCTGTCCTCCTCTGGACAGCCTCCATTCTGTCTATGTCTTTGCGGAGATGGGGTCTCCAGAACTGCACACAGTACTCCAGATGGGGTCTCACCAATTGTCTGTACAGAGGAATAACAACTTCTTGTTTTCTACTATTGATGCCTCTCCCTATGCATCCCAGTATCCCCCCAGCCTTCCTTACTGCCTTCTCACATTGCTTGCCCACCTTTAGGTCATCTGATATAATTACCCCCAGGTCCCTTTCCATTTTTACTGTTATCAGTATCTCACCCCCCATTGTGTACTCTTCCCCTGGGTTTTTGTTTCCCAGGTGCATTACCTTGCACTTCTTTGCATTGAATCTGAGCTGCCATACATCTGACCATTCCTCCAACCTTGCCAAGTCCCTTCTCATCCTTTCCATCCATCTTGTGTATCAACCCTGTTGCAGATCTTTGTGTCGTCTGCAAAGAGACATACTTTTCCTTCTAGTTCCTCTGCAATGTCACTTATAAAGACATTAAAAAGGACCAGTCCTAGTACTGAACCCTGCGGTAGCCCACTAGTAACACTCCTTTCTTCACTGCGGACTCCATTTACTAATACCCTTTGCGTCCTGTTGTCTAGCCAAATTTTATCCAGGCTACCACGTTGGGACCCACCCAAGGCTGGCTAACTTGTGTATTAATCTTTGTGTGGGACTGTATCAAATGCCTGCAAAAATCTAGGTAGGCCATGTCCACCCCTCCCTGGTCTACTACTTTGGTCACCCAGTCAAAGAAATCTATTAGATTCATCTGACATGACCTTCCCATCATGAATCCATGCTACCTTGGGTCCTGTGCCCCACTAGCCTCTAGGTACTCAATAATTCTTTCCTTCAGAAGTGATTCCATCATTTTCCCTACCACTGAGGTCAAACTAACTGGTTGGTAGTTTCCTGCCTCTGTCCTGCTCCCACTTTTGTGAAGAGGAATCACACCTGCCCTCCTCCAGTCCTCAGGTACCACCCCATCCTCCCATGATTTGTTAAAGAGAGTAGTCAGCGGTGTCACTAGTTCTACCCTTAGTTCCTTTAGAATTCTTGGGTAAATCCCATCAGGCCCCATTGCTTTGTCCACCTTCAATTTTATTAGTTCTTTCAGAACCCTTTCTTCTTTAAATGGACTGGTATAGACCCCTGTCTTCAGAGTGTTTCTCTTGTTTGGTTTAGGTACCTCCCCCTCCTCTTCCTTTGTGAATACTGAGCAGAAATATATGTTCAGTATCCCTGCTTTTTCACTGTGACCCTCTACCCACATTCCCTCCCCTTTATTAAGCCTCAGTATCCCTCCTTTGGTCTTTCTTCGCTCCCTAATGTACCTATAAAAGGTCTTATCCCCCTTCTTAACAGAGTTGGCTCTCCTTTCCTCGGTTTGGGCCTTTGCTATTCTGACTGCCTTCCCAGCCTCTTTCTGTTTTAACTGATAAAGTTATCTGTCCTGCTCCTTCTGTGTTTCCTTATATTTCCTGAATGCTATCCTTTTCTCCTTAACCTTCCCTGCCACCTCTTTTGAGAACCATAGTGTTTTTTTCCTTCGTTGTGTTTTGTTGATTTGCTTTACACAAAGGCTTGTTGCCTCTGAGATGGCTGTTTTGATTACTCCCCATTGTTCCTCCACCCCTCTTTCTTGCCTGTTTGCTAGTGCTTTTCTGATGCACTTTCTCATTTTCCCAATGTCAGCCCTCCTAAAGTCCAATACTCTTGCTTTTGTATGGCTTGATTGCATGGCTGTGTTTATCATGAACCACACTGTTTGGTGGTCGCTTGTTCCCAGATGTCTACCCACTTCTAAATCTGAGATTCTTTCTCCATCCCCATTTGAGAGTACCAGGTCTAAGATTGCTCCCTCCTGAGTGGGTTCCAATACTAGCTGTCTGAGGCATGCCCCCTGTAAGGCATCAAGAATGACCATGCTGTTGGATGTGCCTGCAGCAAAGGTGCTTCAGTTAACATCTGGCATATTCAGGTCCCCCATCAAGAATATCTCCCCTTTTTCTGCCATTCTAAGGAAGCCTTCTATCATTTCCTTGTCCATTTCCTCCCCCTGAGATGGGGGTCTGTATGCAACCCCCATGTGGATTGTGGTGCCATTTCCTGTCTCCAGGGTGACCCAGAGTGCCTCATCTGCTCCCTGTTTATTCTTTAGTTATGTTGCTTTAATCCCTTCCTTTACTTAGAGAGCTACTCCTCCTCTTCTTTTACCCTCCCTGTCCCTCCTGTAGATTGTGTATCCTGGTATGTTGACATCCCAGTCATGGCTCTCTGTGTACCATGTTTCTGTGACTGCCACAATATCCAGGCAACCCTTTTCCATCAAGGCCACTAGTTCAGGGAGCATGGTAACAAAATGTGATAGCATGGTACTGTGATCATGGAAGTTGTTCAGCACAAAAATATTTACAAAATGAGTGGTATTTCATTTATAGATATCTCTTAGTGTTTTTACAATTAGTAAAAACCAGCAGAAAATTCAATTTCTGTGTCACTTTGGTGAGAAACAAATGTAAATAACTTTAAAACAAAAATGATAGCGTGGTACTGTCAGCATGAAAGTTATTCAGCACAGAAATATCTACAAAATGAGTGGTTGCTGATTATAAAACATCTACACTGTATCTATAAATTAAACACAACTCATCTGGCAGATATTTTTGTGATTCAGTTTTTGTGCTCAAAGTACCATGCTATCATATTTTGTTTTAAAGCTATTTGCATTTGTTTGATGCAAAAAGTGAAAAAAACTGATTTTTTTCTACTGTTTTTTTTTTTGCTAATTATAAAATAACTAAAAGGTGTCTATAAATGAAACACCACTCATTTTGTAGATATTTTTGTGCTGAACAACTTTTGTGCTGACAGTACCATGCTATCATTTTTTGTTTTACAGTTATTTACATTTGTTTGTTACCAAAGTGAGAAAAAAAAATTTTCACTGGTTTTTGCTAATTATAAAAAAAACTAAGAGGTATCTATAAATCAAACACCACTCATTTTGCAGATATTTTTGTGCTGAACAACTTTTGTGCTCACAGTACCATGCTATATTTTTTTGTTTTAAAGTTATTTACATCTGTTGTTGCCAAAACAACATAAAAAATGAATTATCTGCTGCCTTTTTGCTAATTTAAAAATACTAAAAGGTATCTATAAATGAAACACCTCTCATTGTGTAGCTATTTTTGTGCTGAACAACTTTTGTGCCCAAAGTACCATGCTATAATTTTTCATTTTAAAGTTATTTGCATTTAAATGCAGTTAGTGGAGCTAGAATACATCTACACAGCTGGCATCTCTCACTTCATTGACATCATCAAGACAGTTATTTTAGGATTCTCAGAGCAGGATTTTTGATTCAGGAGAGGCTGTATTTAACATTTTCAAATGCTATGAAACTGCATTTCTCCTACTTTAATACATGCAGTTTCAGTATAAATGTAAACAACTGCCTCTCCTTTATAAGCATATGGAGTCATTTAAGAAAAAAATGTGTAAAAAGCTTGTTTACTTGTCCTTTAAGAAGTTTCACCCCCTTCTAGACATGCACACCCCCTTGAGTTGAGAATCTTTAGCAAGGGCAGTGCAGAGGGCATAGTCCCCCACATAAAAATACATTTGTTTTCACTTCTGTGTCTTCACTGGGACTGTATATTGCCATTCTGGCTTTTTGACAATGTATACTCGCTATAACAGCGATCACTATTTGTAATCACCGTTATAACATGGACCCCCCCCCCCGTCCTTTTCTATATCTGTCTGTTGCAGTTCTTGCCCATCAATATAATATTTAAATTTCGGGTTCTTGTTTCCGAAATGCATTATTTTGCACTTGCCAAAATTAAATCTTAATTTCTTGCCCCGTGCTGTTTTGGCTAATGTATCTATATTATCTTGGAATAGGGCCACCTCTTCTGTGTTTGTCATCATGGCTCCCATTTTAATATCATCTGCAAATTTCATGATCCACAATTTGTTTTCACTTGTCATTGATGTAACTAAGATATTAAACAGTACTTGCCCCAACACAGAGCCCTGCGGCACCCCCCTTTTGACACCTCCACCCAGTCAGACAGATGCCCCTTTATGCTGACCCTTTGCTTCCTTCTCCCCAACCAGTTCGCTATCCATGTAACTAGGGCCTCACACAATTCTGTGTCCTTCAAAGTTTTAATCAATTCTGTATATGAGACTTGATGAAAAGCTTTTTTGAAGTCAACATATAGTACATCTGTTGGAATGCCATAGTCAAGTGCCTGGCTGATTAGATAAAAAAAATATACCAAGTTTATCAGGCATGAACTGCCCTTTCTGAACCTGTGTTGAGTGGGATCCACCAATCCTCTGTCTTGAAGATGTTTTTCAGTTTCATCTTTCAGTACTGACTTGAATACCTTCCCTCCATTGAGGTCAGGCTTACTGGCCTATAATTTCCACATTTCGATTTTAGCCCCTTTTTGTATATTGGTATCACTTGCACTGTTGTCCAGTCTTTGGGTACTTTTCCTTCCTGCAGCGATTTCTGGTATATTGCGTTTAATGGCTCATTAAGTCCCCTGGAGAGTTCCCTTAATAACTTTGAATGGATACCATCCAATATGGGGATTTTGATGGATTCAATCCAAGAAGCCTTTCTTTTATATTGTTGGCCTCTATGACTATGTTGTGGTTATATTCTTTGCCTGTTGTATCTGTAGTAATGCCCCCCCCCTTCGAAGGTACTTTTGAAATACTCATTGAATACGTCTGCCATATCCTGACATTCTGTTATTATTTTATTTGCCTGCCTAAGTGGTCCACTCTGGTTATTTATTTTCTTTAGACTGCCCACATAGTTGCAAAAGGACTTTTTATTGTCTCCCATTCTGTTAGCTAGGTTTTTTTTTGTATTCCCTCTTAGTTTTCTTAATTTCTTTTTTGAGGTCCCTTGGCTTGTCCTTGTGCCACTTCCATGCTCAAGTTGTACCCTCTCTTTTTGCATGTTTGTAGGCTTTGTTTCTATTCCTGATTTTTTGCTTTAATTTTCTTGTAACTCATAGTGGCATTCTCCCTTTTATGTCATACTTTTTTTTATGGACCATAAGCTTCCACTAAGTTGGTTAGGGAGTTCTTTAATAACACCCACATTTGTTCTACACTCTGACCCTTTAAACGATGGTGCCATTCCCATTAGTAAATATGTGTCAGATTTTATTGTAGTTTGCACTGCTGTAGTTTTCGTTTTTTTACTTCAGTGATCCCACTCTACATATTTTGCCCTGTATGCATTCGATGTGAAGAACGCCATTGCTTCATGTGTTCAAATTAGGTTGTAGTCTCGGCCTTGTGGGTCTTCCGGTCATGTATCCTCTAGCTTAGTTTTAAAATTGAGAACAGGGTAATGATAAAACATGTTAAAAAGGCAGTTGGCATGAAACGCCTCGCACTATTGCACATTCGACAGTAGTAAAATGTTCACACGGCGAGTACACATGCTTATTGAAAATAAAACAGTGGTGTGATTCAAAAAAATTAAAAGAGCTAAAAAAGTCTGTACTTGACAGCGCCAAGTACTGTACGTGTCCTATTTACTGCCATTAGTTTTCAGCTTTTTAACTTGCCGGAGAAACACAAGATTCAGCAGAGTTATCAGAGTTGCTAAAACTTTACACTTTTTTCGGTATAATACAGTTCACCTCCTTTGATCTGTCATTCTTTAGCACCAAGCACCTTTCAAAGTTATAAACACGACAAAAGAAAAGTACATTACATGTAAAAGTGGGTCCTCCATAATATCCAACTGTCTCATGGAGTATCAGGTAATGAATCCTTCGTGGACTTCTTGACACACGTTGTCAGCTGTAGGCTGTCGTCTGCTGGGTCTGTTGTTCCATTTACAACCGGTCTGAATGGTTCTCCATTTCTTTTCTTGCCCCCTAAACTCTGGCTCCACCTAGTACTGCATTCTCCTTCTCAGGCGTGACCTGCCTTTCTCTTGGAGTGGGAACAGAACACAAACAACAGAACGCCAGTCACTTGATGACTACACAAGATGGTCTGGAAAGGTTACAGAATATTAAAAGAGCACAATAATCAAACAGGTAATGGTGGCATACCTACTGTAACTCTCTTAAGCACTTTTCTATAACCCTGTTCTTGAAGTTTTCTCCAGAACTCCACAGTGTGCAGCAGCCGTAAAGCTCCTCCCTCCTACAGCCAGGTCTCTCAGCCTTGTTGGCTGACATCCTACCTCCCAATCTTTTACAGTATGCTGCTCCCACAAACCTCTCTGATTCCACTATGTCTAATGCGCTAATAATCCAAATTGTGGAGATGAATGACAAGTTACATCACCTTGTGATCAGGGATTTGTTGCAGGCAATGGTGTACCTCCTTAGGCTGTGCTGGAGGGACTGCCTAATACCCTTGTCACCGAATATCTGCTCCCTCACCCAGTTAACTCTGTCCCTCCTTCTGATTGCTGGTGATATTGAACCAAATCCTGTCTCCCAGCTGGCCACACCACTCAGTCTAATGTCATTCCCACCCCCAACCCCCGGCAGTGCATTAAGGGACTCAAAACTGCCCACACTAATATAAGGAGCCTAACCATTAATTTTAGCGAACTCACAATGTGGGTTAATCATTAAAAGCCAGGCATGCTGTACTTGGCATAACGAAAACCTGGCTAAAGTCTAACAGTCCTGATAATTTTTGTGCCTTACTGGGTTATAACTCATATCTGATCGTAATACATCCAGGAGAAGTGAGTGGACAATGATCTACTACAAGGATCATCTTCATGTCACTACATCTAGTTGCCTACTCACGTCTAGTCCCATGGTTGAACTCTGTCATGCAATCTTTCTATTGGGGAACTCTAAATACCAGCTGGTAGCCAACAGGCTCTTCCCTTACTTATGAGTTCTGTTGGACCACTTGTCCAAAATAATGAATTTCTACTAACTGGTGATTTTAACATTGATTGGCTTGGTGGTAACACAAAAAATGCTGACCGTACCCTAAATAATCTACAGCTTTGTCAGCTAATCTCTGAGCCCACTAGAAAGGCAAATAATGGTCAGAGCTCAACCCTAACTGAGTGGATACTCACCACTAGACCTGACAGAATTTCCTGCTCTGGTGTCCTCCCTGATACCATAAGTGACCACTCCCCCCCATCTATTGTGCCTGGAGGGCAAAGACACCTAAGGTCCCCCCAGAATCATACACTTCTAAGACTTCTCGAAGCTTAATTCTACACAACTCAAACAGGAGGTTGTGAGCACAGACTGCTCACAGCTGTGGGACACCAGTGTCATAAACCAGGCCCTCTCTGTCTTCAGTGAAGCCCTATGAGGTATCCAGGCTAAATATTTACCTAGGACTTCCAATCATGTACGTGACCCAGTTACTAAATAGTTGGATCATCCCTTGCTGGCTCTAATTAAACAAAAGGATGCCAGCTGGTCAACATTTAAAGCCACCAAGTCTGCCACGGACTGAGCTAATTACAGGGCACTGAGAAAAGAATGCAAAAGGGTCATCTGGCAAAGTAAAAACTAACCTTACAAATCTTTGTTTGCATCCTCGGCTGCTATACAAAGCCATTTTAGGAAAAACATCAAGCAAGTCTTAGGCCAGGCCTGTAACTTCATGCCCAAGGATCTAGTTATTGAGGAAGTCAACTGCAATAATCATGTCTTCATAGCTAACACTTTCAACCAGTGCTTCACTGACCTCTCAGCCTCTACTAGGGCTTTCCCCTGTCCCTTTCTCACTCCCTGGTCCCTTCACTGATAATGCCCACCCCTGTCCCCCTTCTGTCTCAAATGGGTCACATGCAGTGAGGTGCATAACAGTTTATGCAGATCCCATTATCGAAGTTTGCCAGCTCCAATGATACTGAATCAAAAATACTGAAGATTGTTGCTATGGATCTTCCTCTACCTGTCACTAGAATCTTTAACCTGTCCCTACCATCTCATACTGTTCTTGATCACTTGAAAATCTCATATGTTGTTCCAGTTTATAAGAACAGAGACTATAAGAACACTGATAACTACAGGCCAATAGCGATACTACCAGTGCTCAATAAAATACTTAAACAAAATACTTAAAAAATTTGTAGCCTCTCAATTGACTGAGTACCTCACCACTTGTAACCTCCTGTCTCATGCACAACATGGTTTCAAGAAAGACCGCAGCAAAACCAGCGCCCTCCTATCACTCACCACCAGCATTGCCTCTGCCAAGAATAGGGGTGAGCTCATATCATGGTTTTCACTGCCTCACCACAAAGCCTTTGATTTGGTTGACCACACCTTACTCTGTGGAAAGCTTAGTGCTTTGGGTGTTTCCTCCAGTGCCCTGCCATGGTTTAAAATATGTCTAGGAAATAGATATCACAGTGTTAAGTTTGGCCATCATTGCCTGCCCCAGTTGCTACGTTAGTCAGGGTCCCTCAAGGATCCATACTGAGGACTACTTTTCTCCCTACACTTAAAATCAGTCCAGGCCAGTCTCTCACACAGCACACACATCCTATACATTGATGACATAGTCCTTTTCATGTGGTCTCGCAGCATCTCTAACCTAAACTGCCAGTTGGTAGCTGATATATGCTCAGTACAAGCATGTCTCTGCTCAAATAGGCTCCTTATAAACACTAAGACTCAAGCCATGCTTTTTAGCTCAACTCCAAGAGTAAATATGTGCCATTCCCCCTTGATGGTCACCTGTGAGAAGGGATCCTGCCTTACCAGTTTCCTACTTTAACTATCTAGAGTCACACTCGACACATTACTAGATTTCTCAATGCATGTCACTGCTGCCTGTAAGGCAGTGAACACCAGGTTGGGATTCACCTTAAACATCAGAAACAACCTCACTCCTAAAGCCCATTTAGCCATCACCCACGGAATTCTACTCCCAAACTGACCTATGGGATGGCTGTCTACTTCTCAGCTACCAAAACTGTCCTGCAAAAAGGGGACATGGCCTATAATATCAGTAGGTTTGCCTTGGCCTCAAACAGATACACTCACTATTGTACCCTGTATTCCACACTTGTATGGCTTCCTCCGCTTGCCTTGTGCAAACTCACTATGGGTGGTGGTGTACATAATGTTGTGGCTAAACAGACCCCTTTATCCTTTGCCTCACTTTTTGTGCCTGACAGCCCATCCTATCCCCTAAGGTCAGATGTCCCTGGTTCCTTGTCCATCCCCAAAACCAGAACTAATTAGAGGAAATGTGTTTCTATTACTTTGCCCCCTAAACTTTGGAAACCCATCCTGGCTATGGTCCAACTGTGTATACCTAGTCATGCCTTCAAGACTGGATACCGCTCCCTTCTACTCAAGGTCTATGCAGGTACTTGTCTGCAGGCTGCTTAGGACCAGCAGTACATTTCTGAATTGTTGTACTTGTTTGTAATGCTGATAACAAATTACAATGCATGCAACCTATTTCTGCACTTGCCACTTGTGTCTTACGGCTGTACATTGCCCCGTACCTTGCATCATGTTTACCTCACTTGTTTCCTTTGGTTTATTTCTCTGTAGTACTACTAGGCAATTGTATAGTCCTTCCTGTATCTTGTATACTGTTGTGACAAACTCCTGCGTTGTGATATCCCTGGTCATGCCTGAAAATAGGCAAATGTTTAGTCTCGTGCAGCTACCTGGTAAATACAAATTAATTAGAAATTGGCAATTGAAATCCCAGGTTCCTGATTGGCTACCAGGATTCCATTGCCATGAGTCTATTTTTCGATAGAGTCCTGTAAAAAACAAGTACCAGCTGCATACCCCAAAGGCAAACTGATATCCTTGTGCCAGTTCAAAACTGAAAGTCGAGTAGCTGCCATTTTTTTCCGCTCACTATGCGGACAACCAACAAGGCAGCTCCCCCAGAAGAGAGATGGACCCTCTAGCACGAATCCACAAATAACTTTTAAAATCACGAACTGCAAGTAATTAAATCAGCAAAAAAAAAATATTACAGTATATAAAAATGAAGCACTTTCACTCATATCAAGTTGCTGCGATATTAAGTTGCTACGCGTTCCCATGCCCTCCCAAGCTCTGACCGATTTCATAAGTCATACAAGCTGGCAGCGTGTCTCTATATCAAGTGACTGCAGCTCATGAAACTTCCGCCTCATTGCTCCTCTGCCCAATTCTCACAATCACTTCACTCTTCAAATTATAGTCATACTGATTACCTCCATTGAAAAACTGCACAGTGAAAGTAGCACGGAATATACTAGTTTCTCCAGTTACTTTTCCTTCTTTCCACCAGCTCGCTCCACCTCAGCTGGCATTCTGCTCCTGACCTTCTTTCCCTCCTGACCAGCTCCATACTGCGTTAGCCCACTTGCTACCTATCCTGATCTACCCAGTGGCCACAGTACAGTGAAAGCAACTGGGGGTAGAAATTTAACATGTAAAAGCAATCTACCACTACTGTTAATGGTGGAGAGGGGATGTGTGGGGATGATGACCACAGTAACAAAACTCAGATAATACAACACCAGTGCCCTCTATTGACAATTGTCGGCAACTGTGCCAGTTGAGGGACTACTTTACAATAAACACACTTTTCCACTAAATTGTATTTATTTTTTAAAATTTTTCAAATTTTGTACTTGAAATTTGATACACAGGCCATATTATAAGTGCAATAATACCTTCCAAGGTGGGTGGTATTGAGCAATACTGGACTTTCCAGGGGCTTTAAGGCCCTTTGCCTGTGGCGTCAGGCCTCATTACGCCCTTGGGCGGTCCCATATTGCCCAATACTGCCCACTCTGTTGGGTATTATTACTTACATAACATATAATATATAGATTCAATTGACCTAACTCAACTGGTCACACAGCCTACTAGAAAAAACCCTGGGGGGGGGACAAGCACCCTCCTGGATGTGGTCCTCACCAACAGGCCAATCCGCATCCACAACATCCAAATCCTCCCTGACTGCCTCAGTGACCACTCCCCTGTGCTTTTCAACTGGGAAACCCCTCGGCCCTCATCCCGGTCAAAGCCACCTCTCGGTGGCTTAGGCCTGGGACTCATAAGCCTTAAGCGCCTTGCACACTGATTGGTCCCCTCTGGCGAGGGCAACCAACATTGACTTGGCCCTGGCCTTCTTTGTAAGCACTTTCAACTTTGCCTGTGATGTCTTTGCTCCCATAACTGCTAGGAGGTCCAAAGTGAAACATGCCCTTGGATCACCCTGCTCTACTGTGGCAACTTAAGCAACGCGACAATCTTTGGCACCTTGCTGTTGCTACTGGCCGTTCAGCTGACAGGCAGTCCTATGCTGCCGCCCGCAACCAGTGCACCTGGGCCATCCGCAAAGCAAAGGCGGAATACTACCAAGACTCTTCACCTCCTCCTGGGGAACCCCAGGTGCTTCTGAGACAACATCAAGCAACTGAATGGTCACTCCCAGTCCCTCTCCTTCTCTTCTCAACATCAATGGTCAGTCTCCTCTGACCCTGCCCTCATTGCCACCCACCTCAATAACTCCTTTACCGACCTTAGCTCAGTACTTCCTGGTAACTTTTCAGTCCACCTCCTCCATCTGTACCACCACCCATTGCCCGCTCTCTTTCCACCTAGGCGTCGTGTCACCATGCAAGAAGCTAGGCCTTACTTGCTAAAAGCCCTAAAAGGTAACACCATCGGTAATGACTCACTTGATCCCTGCCTTTTACGCCAGGTCCTGGATCAGGTCCTCTCACCTATTACGTGCATTTTCAACAAATCACTCTGTCTCAGACAATTCCCCTCTGCCTGGAAGATTGCCACAGTTACCCCGTCCATAAAGGTGGTGACAGGACTCTTCCGGGTAACTACCGACCCACCTCAGTCCTCTCCCCCCTCTCTAAGGTGTTAGAGAAAATTGTGGCGTCCCAAGTCTCTGAATACCTCTGTAAGTACAATGTTCTCTGCCCTGAACAACACGGGTTCAGAGCAGGTCATAGTACCAATACAGCACTCCTGGAATTTTCCAACTTCCTCCATGCCTCCTTGGACTCTGGTGCCCTGGCTGGTGCTATATTCATTGACCTGTCTAAAGCATTCGATACCGTTTAGCATCCCTCTTTGCTCTCCACCTCAACCTAATAGGCTTTGCCTCAGGACCTGTTTCCTGGTGCACCAGCTATCTCTCCGCCAGCTCCCAATGTGTGAAAATCAACGGTACTCTCTCTGAAACATGCCCCATTCGCTCTGGGTGCTGCAGGCTCAATTCTTGGACCCCTACTATTCTCACTCTTTCTTAACTCCCTACCCAGCAGTTTGCAGGTAAGATGCTTCTCTATGCTGATGATGCTGTTCTCGTTGCCTCCCACAATGACCCCATGCTACAGAACTCCCTCCAACTAGTCTTTGACTCTGCAGCTACCTGGTTCACTGAGCACCGACTTGTTATCAACCTTAAGAAAACAAAAATGATGCTCTTCTCCCACCCCAAAATAAGTACAGCAAGTTTCCCTTAGCTGTCCACTCCACACCCAATCTCGTCATTGACCAGGTGCAGTCCTATAAATATCTTTGTATAACCATTGACCCTGCACTTTCATTCCATGGACATATATCTGCCCTAAATTCTGTCGCCAACTCACGGCTAGGCATTCTTTATCGGCACAAGAAATGCCTCCCTTTGATGCCCTCCACCTGGCTGTCACCTCCTCTGTCATGTCTCTCATTGACTATGGCCTTCCGGTCTATGGCTCAGCAGATCAGACTTCCCTCAACAAGGTTCGCCCCACAGTTAATAAGGCCTACAGACTTATCACTGGTGCTCCCAGACTCACTCACACATGTGAGCTGTACACCCTGGCTACCCTACTCAACCTGGAAGAGCGACTCATGTATCAGACATGCCAGCTCACCTTTAAAGCCCTGCGTGGCCTATCCCCCATAGACCTATCCAACTCCATTCACCGTACTGCACCGACCCTGATCACATGCAGCTCGTCAAGAGCTACCCTAGTTATTCCGAGAGCCAGGACCTCTCAAGGTCAGAGGGCATTCCCCTACCGTGCGCCCCACTGGTATAACTCCCTCCCTGCCAGTGTCTCAAACTCACTAACCTTAGCTTGCTTTAAGCCCAGGCTCAGAAACTTCCTGCTTAGCTCTCGCAAATGCAACTGCCGCTAGCCTAGTGTAAAAAAAATATATATATATACTCTGTTTGACAATGCTCACTGAGCTGCCCCTTCCTTTCCCTACTAATTCCTCCTCCCTCTCCTCCCTTCTACTTCCACCAGCTCTCCCGACCATAAGTTTTGCACCTATTGTTATCTCTGCTTCGATGGAGATTGTATTCTATTGTAACAAAATTGTAATTGAACTGTAACTTTTTTGTTTGTAAGTACTGTGTCCCTTGTACTACTGTTCTGATGTCCTCTTTGTGACGAGGTACCTTTGTAAGTGAGCCTCTGGCTCAAAGGTTTCTAAACTGATGTTTAACTAAATAAATAAATAAATAGTACTCTGAAAGAAGTGACAGAGATGTGCAGTACTCTAAAAGATGAGTGATTTGCTGAAAAATAGCTAAATGAATTCTGATCTCTGGCTCTCTAAATGATCTCGTGCAGTTTATATCTCAGTAAAGGAACTACTGTATGTGCTGTAAACTTGGTGTACATGACTTCTTTTCAGAGTCCACTAAGTGGCCTGGTGTGTCCCTGTGAAGCTGCAGCCTGGGCAAGGTTACAGCAAATAAGCTGGGTTGTAAGGGACCTTTCGGCAAGCATATATATTTATTTATTTATTGAAATTTGTTGAGCGGGTAGGCCCACTGAGACGACAACAAAGTCCCTTTTTCAGGGGCGACTTGGAATTAATTACAGATGAAAGACACTTTAGCGTACAAGAGACAAAGGTAGGACAGCTAATCGCATAGGTTCATACATAAGGAGCATACAGTAAACAAAAGAGAACAGATAGCAGTAGAGGAAGCCAGATGTACTGGGTAGGTGTACAGGTGGCCTGCCACTAGTCAATATAATGGCAAGTAGAAACAGGACAATACAGGTCAAGACTCAGGAATCTAAAGGGCACCAACATTTCAAGTGCAACAGCACTGATTGACTACTAGTAAGTGATATTTTAGGGCAGTTTTGAATGAGTACAGAGTAATGCAGTTAGCCACAGCTTCGGGTAGACTGTTCCAGAGTGGTGGGGCAAAGCTGGCAAAGAACCTGTCACCAGCTTGGGTTCTAGTCCTAGGGACTTCCAGGACGGGGTGGGCAGTAGACCTCAGGTCAGGTTTAGCTGTTTTGAATAGGAGAAGTCCATTTAGGCTAGGAGGAGTCGGAAGTTTGGCTGTTTTGAATGTCAGACAGAGTGTAGAGAATGCAAGCCTGGCCTCAAGTGATGGCCAGCTCAGAGAGGTGAGAACATTGCAGTGGTGATCACGGGGGTGGGCAGAGGCTGCAAAGCGGGCAATTTTGTGATAAAGAACTCTGAGTTTGTTGAGATCAGGGCCCCAAAGAGGTTGTAATAAGGGAGCACCATAGAGAAGCACTGGGAGAATGGTACCAGTGGTGATAGCCATACAGGCTTCCCTGGAGAGGAAACCGCCAAGCCTGTATAAGAGGCCAGTTCTTTGATGGAGGATTTTGGTGGTAGCCTTAATGTGCGGGCTCAGGGTTAGCTCCTGATCCAGGTGCACTCCAAGGTATTTTGTGGATGCACATACCTCAAGTGTAGTCCCACTGGCCGATGAGATCTGTAGGAGGTTTGATCTATTGGCTCCCAGCCATTTAGTACTGAAAAGCATGGCTTTGGATTTATTGAGGTTCAGGACTAGTTTCATGTCCACTAGTCACTTTTCCAACTCTCTGAAGTCCAAATTGAGGTTCTGGCTTAGTTGAGTTAAATCCTTCGAACTCCTATAGATAATGGCATCGTCTGCATACAACTGGATGTTGGCCCCACCACAGTGCTTGGCATGCTATTGATGAAAATAGTAAATAGCAGGGGTCCAAGGATGGAACCTTGGGGGACTCCTTGGTGCACTGGCCTAATTATGGAGGTTGTACCCTTCCATTTTACCAGCTGCTTTCTTCCACAAAGGTAATGTTGCAACCAGGAGGAGGCAAGTGGATTGAGTCCGAGGTTCTGAAGACAGGTAATGAGGAGATCATGGTTCACCAAATTGAAGGCTTTCGTAAGATCCAGGAATAGGGCACCAGTGGCTAGACCTTAATCCATAGCCCCTAGTACATCCAAGGTGAACTTGACTAGGGCTGTGTCTGTGCCGTGGTTGTTTCTGAAACCATGTTGCACCTCTGTAAGTAGATTATGGGTTTCAAGGTAATCAAGAATCTGTCTATGCACCAGTTTCTCCAGCATTTTCGCAAGCACACTGAGTATGGATATAGGTCGATAGTTTTCAATTAGACCCTTGTCACCACCTTTGTGAATAGGGACAACAGTGGCCATTTTTCATTTAGTGGGGAATTGCCCAAGAAAGAGGGATTTGTCAAACAGGTTCCTTAGTGGAGCCGCAATAATTGGGGCAGCCATTTTCAGAAACTTAGGCTCCAGGTTGTCGAACCCAGGAGCACCATCTGGTTTGATGGTGTTTAGTAGGGTGAGGACTTCCTTCCGCGTAACCAGCTGGAAGTGGAAGTTGGGGCTGGTGTGGGTGGCAAAGGGAGAGAAGTTAGTGTTGCCAAGTGAGGGATCAATGTATCTATCCAGGTCAGTGAAGAAGCTGTTGAAAGCATTAACTAACTCTCCCTGCGTGAACTCTCTGCACACTGGCTGTGCAGCACCTTTTATGTCCCAAACTAATTTGCATCTGCTAATTTCTGGTCACTGAGTGGACACTGACCTGTCCAGGGGCTCAGCACCAATCGCATTTCTTTCTGCAGCAGCACTCGATAGCGGCCATGCGGTGAATGTCTGTATCTGGACTTCAGCAAGGCCTTTGACACAGTGCCACATGAAAGGTTGACTAGTAAGCTGAGAAACCTGGGAGCAGGGGAGAAACTTGTTGGATGGGTTAGGAGCTGGCTGCAGGACAGACAGCAGAGGGTAGTTGTAGGGGGAGAACTCTCGACTCCCAGAGCTGTAACCAGTGGGGTCCCACAAGATTCAGTACTAGGACCGGTGCTATTTAACATCTTCATTGCCGACATATCGGATGGGATTAGCTGTAAGATCAGCCTTTTTGAAGATGACACAAAGATCAGGGTGGAGATGGATAGCGTGGAAGGGAGGCATGTACTCCAATAGGATTTGGCAAGACCTGAGTGCTGGTCAGACACATGGCAGCTGGGGTTCAATGCTAAGAAGTGCAAAGTCATGCACTTGGGAGCCAGGAACCCTGGGAATTGCTGCTGACTGGGGAGAGTGCAGTTATCCACTTAATTGGAGGAGAAGGATCTGGGGGTATTAGTCAAAGGGGACATGAATCACTCAGCGCAGTGTAGGTAGGTGGTGGCCAAGGCTAATAAGATGCTGGGGTGCATTGCCAGGGGAATGACCTCTAGGACAGAGGAAGTCATTCTGCCACTGTATAGGTCACTGGTGAGACCTCACTTGGAGTACTGTGTGCAGTTTTGGTGCCCCTATTCAAAGAAGGATGTCAAACTACTGGAGGGGTCTAGTGCAGGGTGACAAAGATGATCCTTGAGCTGGGGAACAAACTATATGAAGAAAGACTGAGGGAGCTCAACATGTATTCCCTGGAGGATAGAAGGGAGAGAGGGGATATGATTGAGACCTTCAAATACTTAAAGGGCATGAATAGGGTTAGTACAGAGGGCATGTTTAGATTAAGGGGGGGAGGGACACAAGGGGACACAGTCTGAAACTGGAGGGTGGAAGATTTAGGAGGGAAATGCGGAGGCACTACTTAACAGAAAGGGTGGTAGCAAGATGGAAAGCACTGCCAGAGGAGGTGATATCATTGAAATCTGTGGGCAGTTTTAAGAGGGTGTGGGACAGGGTTAAAGGTATAGTCAAACCTGGGGGAAGCTGGGGAAGGGGGGGAGTCAGTAGAAATGGGAGATAAATCAAATGGACAGGCAAGGGGTGAGGGGGCAGCTGCAGTAGATTAGACTGGGAGCTGAGCACTCAAACAGACTCGCTAGACCGTATGGCCTGTATCTGCTGGCATTTTCGTATGTTCATATAAGCACAATAGAATACACAGTTTTTGAACTCTAACTGCCTTTCCCAACATTCTAAGGCTTCCCTTTATTCCTTACTTTGAGTCCCATTTGTGTACACATTCACTTTGCAGGTCAAAATAAACATTTTCTCTATGTTTAAAGAGCTGCTGACACCTTAAAAATAACTTTGAAAAACATAATAATTGGGTGCAATTCAGTTTCCATTCCATATACAGTATATGCTAAGGATTCCTCCTCCCCAGTATTTATTACTAAGAACATTTACATGAATGCATGATCTTTATCCCTCAGGGTTCATCTACTTCTACAGCTGACTCCCTACTTCAAGTCATAATCCTCTGTTGTGACATCACAGTCTGTTGTCATGGGACTAACTGTGATGTCACAAGCAGTGCATTATGACCTCAAGTTGGGAGACAGCAACAGGAATATATGAACTCTTCGGTAGCAAAGATCCTGTTTTCATGCAGGTGACCTTAGTAATAAATAATGGGGAGGTGGAATACAGAACTAAAGTGAAATACAAGCTAGACTGTATCTAAATACTATGTTTTGGTAAAGTTGCCTTGAAGGCATCAGCTGCTCGTTAATCACATTCTCGCTGCTTTAGTTGGAAAGCTTACAGTCTCTGCTTTCTCCTGAATTTTTTTCTATAAAAATTGACCCACAGGAAACTTAAGTTGCTAAGGCTTGAACTTGACTGATATTAAACTTGAAAATAACACATTCCTGAATATTTTTACTTCACTTTTCTTCAGAAATAGCAGTTTCCCATTTAAGCACACTGACCACAACATTTATTTTCAGTTAAAAAATTAAATATTCATTTTTCCCACGCTTAGGTCCACCTCGTGTGTAACAGTCTGCATGTATTATGCCTGACCAGGACCTACGCTCCCTAAAAAGGTTAGCGATGCCTCCATTTTACACATTTCACTATTAGAACTATTTTTCCTTGATTACGCCTCTATAGCTGACTCCCTACTTCAAGTCATAATCCTCTGCTGTGACACATATACTGTTGCTACAGCGACGGTAAGACAGCACAGACCAGTACAGCGACAGAATTGGCTGTTCGCTGTACTGGTCTGCTGTCTTACCAATGCCACTCTCTACAGGGAGTATGCCCCCTTCCCAAAACAACTCTGACTCGGAGTTGGTAATCTTTAGTGTGGGGGTTTGCGGTGGCAGAGCCCCCCATATGGGGGGTGTGGGGGCAAAGCCCCCCGCAAGAAAACACTTGTGTTCCTGGACGGCACAATGCCAACTGTCAGCATTGCGCTGTCGCTGTAATGGCATATGACAGGATTCCTGTTGAAGCAGCATGGTAAAACCATTGTGACATCACAGTCTGTTGCCATGGGACTAACTGTGATGTCACAAACAGTGCTTTATGACCTCAGATTGGGAGGCAGCAACAGGAATAGACAAACTCTTCAGGAGCAAATATCCTGTTTTCACGTAGATTACCTTAGTAATAAATAATGGGGAGGAAGAATACAGAACTAAAGTGAAATATAAGTTAGACTGTATCTAAATATTATGTTTTGGTAAAGTTGCCCTGAAGGCATCAGCTGCTCGTTAATCACGTACTCACTCCTTTAGCTGGAAAGTTTACAATCTCTGCTTTTTCCTGAATTTTTTTCTATAAAAATTGACTCACAGGAAACCTAAGTCGCTAAGGCTTGAACTTAACTGACATTAAACTTTAAAATAACAAACTCCTGAATATTTTTTACTTCACTTTTCTTCAGAAATAGCAGTTTCTCCTTTAAGCACAACATTTCTTTTCAGTTAAAAAACTGAATATTCATTTTTCCCACACTTAGCTCCACCTCATGTATAACTGTCTGCATGGATTATGCCTGAGCAGGACCTACTCTCCCTAAATAGGTTAGTGACGCCTCCATTTTACACATTTCACCATTAAAACTATTTTTCCTTGATTAAGCACAATTTTCACTACAAGACTGCCAGGTTTGGGATAAACAGGACAAGAAATGGTTTGGCAGCACTCTTTTGAAAATGAACTGTCTCTTGAATGCATTCTCTGACTATATGTGACTTTCTTACACAGAATCTTTATCCGATAGGCCCCCATAGCTCCCCGCCATGGTCAAGAAAGACACAACACAGTTCTTGGAGGAAAACTGCCATAGCCATGTTTTATTTATTTACAATTTTTGATATTAATTTTTATTACGTTATCAATTGCTTTCATTTTACACTTTAGATTAATACCTGGCCTGTTAATATCAAGCAACGGGCGCTGCAGGGAGGAAGCCACTGCCACCAGCGAAGCTCCCTCGCCCGGCAGGTAAGATGGGATTGAGGGCAACTGACAGAATGCTTTCTTTTTGCTACCACTAAGAACTTTCTACATCTAAGAGCCCACATGTTTACTTCTGTTATTTTACTGTTACTTTGATAGAGCTTTTTGCTGTTCGGGTCTTGATACCTATCTCCTTAACATCCCTTTTTTGGGGAGGCGAAAAACCCGGAAAAATCCCAGTAGGAAAAAAACGGGAAAAGTCACTCCCCAACCCCTAATGTGGTCGCCCATAGAGGATCAAAAAGGGGGCCCTGTTGAGCCTGCCTTGCCTCCAGAGTTGCCAGGGGAAAGGAGGGTGGGTTATCCAAGGGGAGGAAGAACAAGAAGGCTGAAGCTTGGGCAGTCGGCTGCTATATTCTTCTCCTCCCCTTGGACCCCCCCTCAGAGAGGCTAGCTGCCCTGTCCTAGCCCATGTCCAGAGGCTGCTGACCACTCCCCTGGGCTGGTTCCCAGCAGCCACTGGACATATGGCCATGGGGGGAAGGGGCACCCGGACAAAGGGATGGCTGTTGCAATAGGTTGGCAGCATCTTCATTATCCGGTAGGCCCCATGCCCCCTTGTTTGTTTGTTTGTTTGTAGTGACCTCATTACAAATATAATTTTTCAACTATATATGGTAGTGAGAGTACCATTTTGTTCCTCCTGGCTACCATAGTGAGAGTATGGTGTAGCTCGGGGGGTTTATTATTCTTTTTTTTTTTGGTTTATTAAGTTTTTTTTTATTTAGTGGCACCAGTTAGTGAGAGTTCCTGGTTGCCTGGGGTTTTTATTTTATTAGTTATTGTTTTGTTTGATAGTTATTTGATTGGAACTTTGGGCCTAGATCAGTTGGATTCTCTTAGATGTGTATAAAACTGTTTTAATATTTTAGGGGGTATTTTATTTTACTTTATTCATTTTTTGGTTATTATTATTTAAGTTGGGGGTGGGAGGGTTGTTGTTTGTATGAGAGTGAATAAATTAATTTAAAATATGTGTTGGGGTATAAGTAAAATGGTTAGGCAGTACTCCCCCTCAAGACTTCGGGATCTCCGTCCCTTTGAATTACCCCCACTTACAGTGGAGGTTTATGCTAGATGTCGAAATCTTGGCATTGTAAGATCAAAAAGTAGAAGGATACGGGGATCTTGGAACTGTTGGGGGGATGGGAGGGAAGAGAACGGATACGGGCAGTGAGGGCTAGGAGACGCCCTGGGGCGAAATGGGTACTGGAGCGAGGTCCTCCTTGCCTAGTTCCCATACCCAAGGACACTGACTTGGAGTGTGTCAGGCAGGAAGTGGGATCACCCTTGGATTTCCGTCCCTTTCGGGTGGTGTTAAGCAATGCCAGGTCGATTAGGAACAAGACTGCAGTGATTGAGGATCTTGTTTCCTCAGTTGACCTGGCTTGCATCACCGAGACCTGGCTAGATGGAAATGCTGGTCCTGTGTTGGACTCCATGGTTCCAGCTGGGTTCTCGGTGATTCACTGCCCGAGAGTGGACCGGAGGGGCGGGGGGATTGCCGTCTGTTTCAGACAAGATCTGGATCTCAGGGAGGTGCCAGTTGGTGATACCAACTCCTTTGAATGCATAGTGGGTGCAGGTGCAGGCTACAGGACCCTTCTTATCTACCGTCCACCAGGGGATGAGAGGGAGTTCCTGAAGGAGGTTGCGGACTTTGTCACCGACATGGTATTGGAATCTCCCAGATGGATAATTATGGGGGATTTCAATGCCTGGGTCGACGATGAACTCTCGCCATTTGGTCAAAATCTCCTCCAATTAATGGATTCATTGGGCCTGTCATGAGTAATTACCTCTGCAACCCATGAGGGGGGGCATACATTGGACTTGGTTTTCCATCTGGGGATGGAGATATCTGATGTGGAGGTGGAGCCAGTCGGATGGTCTGACCATCACGCCCTGAGGTTTAGATTTGTGGCCCCCCAAAATAGGCCTGCCCCCAGGAGTTAGTACAATTCCGTCCTTTAAGAGGGATTACCTCAGAGGGCCTAATGACGGAGCTGGACTTCTCGGATTTTCCAGGGATAGCATGGATCCAGGCCTTTGGTCTTAGCCTATAATAGGGTTGTGACTGAGGCCCTGGATGCCATTGCTCCAATTCATGTTCATCCCGCATTTTCACTTAGGGGCTCCTGGTTTGATGGGGAGGTCCGTGAGTGGAAGAGGAAGGACTAATATTAGAAAGACGCTATGAAAACTCAACTGGAGATGGATAGACTTGAATTGTTAGAACATTATTAATTCTACCAATCAGCAATCTCCCATAAGAAGGCAGAGTTCCTGTCCAGGAAATTGCTGCAGCTAGGAATAGACCATCCCAGCTCTTCGGACTGTGGACAGACTGTCAATCCAGTCTGTCTCCAGACTGGTAGAGCATTATCACAGGTACAGTGTGAGGAGTTTGAAACCTTTGCTGACAAGGTATCCACCATCAGGGATGAGATCAGCCAGTGTCCTTCTATTGAGCATTGCACTGATCAATCGGGTGGTACTAATGCCCAGTTGTACTGGTCTACCTTTAGACTACCAGCAGTAATAGATATTGTGAGGATTATCCAGACTCTGCGACCTACCTATTGTAAGTTGGACCCAGGCCCTACTCACCTGGTGTTGGGGTGTGTAGATGTTATCGGCCCAGTCCTGGCTGGGATAGTGGTGGTGTCATTAGAGAGAGGGATCTTTCTGGATCCCTTAAAGGAGGCAGTAATATACACCCTTTTGAAAAAGCCCTCTCTTGACCCCAACTGCCCAGCAAATTATAGACCAGTCTCTAACCTCCCTTTTGTAGGGAAGGTTATTGAGAAGGTGGTCGCACTGCAACTGGAGGATCATTTGTCCAACCACAATATCTATGACCCTCTCCAATCCGGCTTCAGGAAGAGGCACAGTACAGAGACGGCTCTTGTTCAGGTATTGAATGATCTCCTGATGGCAAGAGATCGGAGGACCCATTCCATCTTGGTTCTCCTGGATCTCTCAGCAGCATTTGACACCGTGGACCATGGGGTATTGCTCGACCACCTGTGGTTTTTCTGTGGTCTGAGGGGAGCAGTCCACAGTTGGTTTCGATCTTTTTTGGAGGGCAGATCTCAGAGAGTGGTATCGGGAGTTAACACCTCGGCCCTCACTGTCTGCCCTGTGGGTACCGCAGGGGTCAGTGCTGCCCCCTATGTTATTCGCGGTGTATATGCTTCCACTGGGGGACATTATAAGATGGTATGGGCTGAGTTTTCATTGTTATGCTGATGATTCTCAGCTCTACCTGTCTTTTATGCCTGATCAGGAGTCGGATTCCATCACGATGTTTAATAACTGCCTCCTGGAGATTCAGGATTGGATGAGTGCTAGTTGGCTTAGGTTGAATCTAGGGAAAACTGAGGTGTTGGTTGTGGACCCTGGAGGGAAGATAACAGGGGCTTGGACGGGGAAACCCTCGGGTTTATATCTTGGGGGGGGCCCAGCTTCTGGCCTCTGGCCAAGTACGTAACCTGGGAGTAATTTTTGACGAAAGCCTGACTATGAAGATGCAGGTGTCAGCCGTAATCAAATCTGCCTTTTTTTATCTGAGGAATATTGCCCGGGTGAAACACTTGGTTCCAGGGGAAGATCTTCCCATTTTGGTCCACGCCTTTGTTACCAGCCGTTCTGATTACTGCAATGTGCTTTATCTAGGGCTGCCGGGGGTGGATATCCACCGCTTGCAGCTTGTGCAGAACGCGACGGCCAGGTTGTTGATGGGAGTTTCACGATCTAGCCATATGACACCTGTGCTGCGTGATTTGCACTGGCTGCCAGTACAGTGGCAGATCACCTTCAAGGTCGCATTATTGACCTTTAAGACCCTACATGATTTGGGACCCCACTACCTGAAAGAGCTCTTGGTGCCTTACTGTCCTGCCTTCTCTTGCTCCTCTGATGAGGGATTGCTAGAGATTCCCAGGGTACGCTCTAAAGATGTCTGAGGTAGATCTTTTGCCTATATGGCACCAACCCTGTGGAATTCTCTACCTCGTCAGATACGAGAATGCCTAACTGTTGAAAGTTTTAAAAAACAATTAAAAACTTTCCTTTTTGGCTTCGCATTTGTTGGTACATAATGAGTAAGTGTATTGTATGGTTGTTTGATTTATTGTTTGAAATGTGATTTCATTTGTTTTATTGTAAAAGCGCCCTGAGCTTGGGAAGGGCGCTTAATATAAATAAAATTTTACTTACTTACTTACTTTCATGGTCAAGAAAGACACAACACAGTTCTTGGAGGAAAATGGCCGCAGCCATGTTTTATTTATTTACAGTTTTTGGTATTAATCTTTATTACATCATCAACTGCTTTCATTTTATACTTTAGATTAATACCTGGCCTGTTAATATCGAGCAGTGGGTGCTGCAGGGAGGAAGCATATACCTCAGGCCCCCCGCATCTGCCACAATTCAGGGAGCCTTGTCGGTGCGGGCTGAGGCATCCATGCATTAGTAGCAGTAGCGAGACAGGTGATATGGCCAAGCTTCTGGTGGCCGCCCCCCCCCATCTGGTGTCGTCAACCTTGCAGTCTCTGCTGCTGAGGCTGGAACTAGACCCCCCGTGTGGGTACAAATCTTGTGATCCACCATCCTCATGCCATCCAGGGGCCCCGATACCTTCATGAGAACTGGCATTATCCCCTATTTCCCTGCTATTCCCTCATGCGCTTCTCCCGTGCCACCACAGGCCGGACCCTGTCTGACTCTCCGAGTCCTCTGCTCGAATCTTTCCTCTACTATCGCCTGCACCTTGCCTATAAAACTATCTAAAACCTTGCCCTGCACCAACCCTCCAGACCCACCTCCAGGCACCAGAAGGTGTGGTAGATGTCATCGTGTCTCAGTACCGGGCCCCCCAGGGACTCCATAAATGCACGTTTCTTTGTTTTTTGCATTATGTGTTTATACCGCCTCCCATGCTTCACTGTCCCCCACTCCTTCAGGCTCCACAAGTTTCCCCCCATCCCCACTGACCTTAGCCAACCCCCCTCAGGTCCTCAGATCGCAGTCGATCCCTGGGATATCCCGGTGTATCCCTATCGCTGGATGGGTCCCCCTCCTCCGAGGGGGAAGGGCACCGGGGAGAGAGAGGAGACCCCAGCACACACTTTATTGAGCCCGGGGATGCTGCTGAGGAACAGGAGGCCCTGGCCAGGTACTGGAGGTGCTCCGGGAACGGAGAGCCGTCATCTTGGTGGGCAGCAAGCAGTTTTTCCTGTTTTCTGTGGGCAGCAGCATGGTGACGTCATGGCAAACGCCGACATCTGCTCCTCCCCTAGTCAACTTGGGCCGTGCGTCCTGTGATACTCCCAGCCTCCGCTAGGAGCCAGCAGGTGCCGGACTCATCCTCTACCTTACCCCGGAGAAGGAGAGCTGTCAGACGCTGATCCTTCTCCCGCCGCCCTCCACTGATCTGGGCTTGTTCCTGAACCCGAACGCCATGCCAAGCAGAAATCTAACCACTGTGCCGGCAGGCCGGCCTACATGTTTCTTTGTTGATGCACAGACAAGCCCAGCTCAGTGTGGGCACCCTATCCGCCTGCGCCCAATGCTCCTTCAACAACAATTGCAACCAGATAATGGTGGTATCCAGTCACCAAGCTTTGAGAGTCTGCAGATCATCCTTCATTGCCAACAGCAGATTCACCATCTTCCTGCGTCCCAGATCTTCTCTGCCCAAGTGAATCAACACGATCTGCCGTGTTGACCCCCAGTCAGCCTTCCTTTCCAAGCTTCAAAGCAACTCCTCCAAGCACAAGCCCTTGGTCCCCAACCATGCAATCCAGGTAACCTCTCATAGCAGAGACAGGTTGCTTCCCCTCAGTTGACCAGCTGCCCTTTGAGTTGCCCACCAGATGAACACATGGCCAATTATCTAAATGTGCATCATGTCTTCCCTTGGGCCTGTAAGAGACAACAAACAATTACTGCAAGTGTGGTCTATCATAACACAGGAATGCCTGAGATTTCCAGCATTCCAAGGCCTGGATATCTGAATCTGATAAGCCCCTGTTTCTGGCCGCTGTTGCCGCCCCAATGCGGAACGAGTGTGTCCCATACTCCCTGTTGTCAGCCCCAGTTCCTGGATCACTCTCTGCAGGATGAACCTAAACTGGTAAGCCGTGACTGCGCTGGTATCTTGGTGCCTGAAGAAAACCTTGCCTACCACAGGACAGCGCCTCCTGTATTCCTCCAGCCTGTGGGTGACATGCCACTGCTCCCCGGGAGGGACCCCAATTTCATGCCAGCGACCTGACCCCCTCTGATCTGTCTTGGACCTTCAGCGAAACAGGAAGACCCTGCTCCCCACTGTCACCACATCCTGTGACCGCAAGCTGAGGGTGCCGCAGTTCCTGGAGGGTTTCGTTAGCTCAGAAACCCTGAAAGCCCCACAGAAATCGACCAGGAACATAGTCTCGAACAGCCGTGCCTCATGGTTGTCCATACAGACAGCAGGTAGGACCCCCCCAAATGGCCTGTAATCTTACCTGGGGTGATGGGCAGCCTGGTGTCAAGGGTAGAAGTGGCCTCCCTGCACCAGCCTTCCAGCAGCTTCCGCACTGTAAAGGCTCAGGTGGTGTCTGCCAGCCCCCATGGCTCTCATCACCCAAGACATCCCCATGTGATGGTGGGCCATCACCCCCAGTGATAGTCCTTCTGCCTTGCCTAACATGAGATAATTGAACAGTTGATCTACCAGAATGGGCCATACGTCCTGCCACCCTTTGGTCTCTTGTGTGTCTAAATAGCGTTCGACCCCCCCGGCAGTACGCCTCTCTTGTACTGGGCGCTATAGAGTTACCTATGCATTTCCTAGCTTGTCACTCACCACCTCCCACAGGAAGAAAGGCACCTCTTGTGGCTCCTTGTCTGCTTCTGGCACCAGCCTGAAGAATCGATTCTATTGTGAACGAGATAAGGCATCGGCAATGCCGTGTTCGGTACCTGGAACATGTATAACTTGAAATGTCAAGTTAAGCAGCATACATTTAAAAACGAAAACCTGCATAAAGTCCCCCATAGTCTCTAAAGGTCCCAGCTGCCTATTGATGGTATGTACTACCCCCATGTTGTCTGACTTGAAGTGCAGGACCTGGTCGCAGAGCCTAGGGCCCCAGATGCATAGTGCTACTATGACTGGGAAGAAATCCAAAAAGGTGATATCCTTCCCGAGCCTGGACTCCAGCCATGCCAGCGGCCATTGATCTGCACACCACTGCTCTTGAAAATAAGCCTGAAACCCAAGGTCCCCGCCACATCCATGTACAATTCCAGGGGGGTCCCATCCCACGGAGCCTGCCACAAGGCCATCCCATTAAAGTGATCTATGAACAGTTGCCAAATTTGTAAGTCCTTTTAGAACTGCTGGGTGACCCGGATCCTGTGATGGGGTCTAGAGTAGCACGCCCCTCTCCTAGCCAACCGCTGCATGAAGGTCCACCCCATGGGAATGACCCTGCATGCAAAGTTAAGATGTCCAACTAGCTGCTGCAATTCCTTCAGAGAAACTGTCTTGCTCCCTGTCATCTTGCCGAGCATGGCCCTAAGGGCGCTCAGTTTGTCCTGTGGCAGATGGCACAGCCTGTTAAAGGAATCAATTTCTATGCCCAGGAAGGTGAGAGAAGTTTCTGGGGCCTCAGATTTTTCCTGTGCCAGAGGAACCCTGAAATCCCCACACACTTGTTCGAAGGCCCTGACTAGGTCCCCACATGCCAGGGACCCTGCCAAGCCCATGAACAAGAAGTCATCAAGGTAGTGTACTATGCCATCAGTGCCTGACGTTCACACTGTAACCCAATGTAAACATGTGCTAAAACTTTCAAACACCACACAGGCCACTGAGCACCCCTTGGGCATGCAGTTGTTCACATAGTATTCTCCCTTGAATCTCATGCCCAGCAGTACCCTGTCATCCTGATGCACTGACAGTATCCTGAAAGTGGACTCAATGTCCGCCTTTGCCATCAGCACCCTAGGCCCTGCAGCCTGCACCACTGCCACCGCCCAGTCAAATGACTGATAGTGAACCAACGTATACTGCTAGTCAATGTGATCATTCACCGAATACCCTACTGGGTACAACAGGTGATTAATAAGCCTTTATTCCCCCAGAACCTTGTTGGGCACCAGCCCAATAAGAGAAACCCATAGATTTGGCAGTGGTGGTTCGGAAAAGTGGCCACTCACTCACCCCAAACGCAGCTCTTTTTCCAGTTTTCCATGGACCACATGAGGCAGGTCTCTGGCTGACTTCAAGTTCTCTGTCTCATAATGCTGACGGAGACTAGCGTACGGGATCCTGAAGCCTTCCAAAAACCCTGCCTCCAACAACTGCATGGCTGCTCTGTCCAGGTACTGGTTCAGTCAAGGCATAATCTTTCTTATCTGTACCAGCGTGGGGAGGCCGGCCAACAGGGGGCCTCCCATGCTTGCCCCTACCACCTCTGCCCAAGCCTCTCCCTCACCTGAAGGAGGAGCAGTACAGAAAGGGGTGGTGAACCAGCAGCTAGGGTGGGAGCAGACTGACTGGTTGCACACATAGCACAGCTGGGGGGAGCCGCTGTCCCCCGTTCGTAGCACCAGGGCATGGATAGGGAGCTTGCTGTCCATGTGTTGCACTCCCCCCGCATCACGTCCACCAGTAGAGGCATGTCTAGCTTGACCCAGCTGATGATGTGATCCACCTGACGTCTCCGATGAAATTCTTCGTCATAATCCAGCCACGCTGTCCCACCCTTCTTATGGTGCATCAATGAAATACGAACATACAAACATATGAAATTTGCCAGCAGATAAAGGCCTAGAGGTCTATCAAGTCTGCTCGAATGTGCACCTAGCACCCCTTATTCTGCAGCTGCCCCTCCCTTCCACCCTTCCCCTTCCCCTTCATTAACCCTCCCCCTTGTCCTGTCCCATCCTTGTTTGACGCAGTCCACTGTTCTACTGCATACCACTTCAGCAGGTAACGCATTCCACCTAGCCACCACCCTCTCTGTAAAAAAGTGTCTCCTCATCTCCCTCCTGAACCTTCCTCGCTCCAGTCTCATATCATGGCCCCTGGTGGCCCTCCCCTTCCCTCCCTTACTTTGAACAGCCTCTCTGTACCCGTCTTGTTTATTCCTTTCATGTATTTAAAGGTTTCAATCATGTCACCCCTGTCTCTCCTCTCCTCCAGTGAGTACATGTTCAACTCCTTCAACCGCTTCGTATGATAAGTTCCCAGCCCTTGATCATCTTTGTCACCCGCGCTGCACCCCTCCAGTAACTTAATGTCCCTTTCAGATATGGACACCAGTACTGCGCAGTACTCAGGTGTGGACTAACTAATGACCTATACAGTGGCAGAATCCCTCCTCGCTCCTCGAGGATATACCCTGCAATACAACCCAGCATTTTGTTGACCTTTGCAGCTGCCTTCCTACATTGTGCTGAGTTGTTCATTGACCTGTAATGAGCACACCCAGATCCTTCTCCTCCTCTGTCTGGGCTAGCTGCACTCCCCTAACTGTAACTCCTCCTTGGGTTCTTCATCCCAAAATGCAGCACCTTGCACTTTTTGGCATTAAAGCCCAGTTGCCAGGTGTCTGACCAGGTTTCAAGCTTTGCCAGATCATCCTGCAACCCCTGCCATCCCCCTAGGTCATCCACCACAGCGCCTACCTTGGTATCATCAGCAAACAGACTGATCTTGCTCTTGATGTCCCATGATATGTCTGCAATGAATATCCCAAACAACACTGGTCCCAACACCGAGCCCTGTGGAACACCGCTCGTCACTGCCCTTGGGTGTGAGAGCTCCCCACCCACCACCACCCTCTGTTGCCTTCCCTGCAGCCAGTTTCCTACCCATCTCACCAGCTTTGCACCGCCCCTGTGTCTACTAACTTCCTTCCCAGCCTTCCAAGTGGCACTGAGTCGAATGCCTTACTGAAGTCCAGATACAGGACATCCACTGCATGGCCCCTGTCCAGTTGCCTAGTTACCCAGTCATAGAACTCAACCAGGTTGGTTTGGCAGGATCTGCCATGTATGAAGCCATGCTGTCTGCTGTCCTGTAGTCCTTTGGCCTCTAGGAGGGCCACCAGCCTCTCCTTCAAGATAGTCTCCATTAGCTTACTCACGATGGATGTGAGACTCACTGGTCTGTAGTTTCCCAGTTCATCCTTGGGGCCACTCTTGTGGAGGGGCACCACATGAGCCATCCTCCAGTCCTGAGGTACACACCCCGAATGTAGTGAGGCATTAAATAGGTCTGCCAAAGGTCCTGCAAGGACCTCTGCCAATTCCTTCAGTACCCTGGGGTGGATGCCATCTGGGCCTGGCGCCTTGTCCACCCTCAGTGCCTTCAAACCCTCTCGAACTCTGCTCTCCATGATTACCCCATCTGTCACCATTTTTCTCCTGCTTCTGCCATTTCTCCCACCTTGGGTGTCACCCCCCTCTTCTCTTTATAAATACTGAGCAGAAGTACTCATTTAGTGCTTCCGCCTTATTGCACCCTGCTTCCACCCAACCCCCCTCCTTCCTAATCCTTACTATGTGGTCCTTACAGCTCCTTTTCTCCCTGATGTACTCAAAGAAGTCCTTCTTCCCCTTCTTAATGCCTTGTGCCAGCCTGAGTTCTGTAGATGCTTTGGCTCCCCTTACTGCCCTTGTCACCTCCTTTGATTCTGTCAAGTACTCCTCCCTGTTCTCCCCTCCCTGTTTTCTTGTACTTCCTAAAGGCAGCTTTTTCCTCCTTACCTTTTCCATGACCTCCTTGCTCAACCAGATTGGTTTCTTAGCTCTAGCCTTCTTGCTCTGGGCTTTGCAGCAGGTTTTGGTTGCCTCCACTATCCCCAGCTTTATGAGCTCCCACCTCTGGTTAGTGTCCATACTAGATTGAATTCTGGCCAGGTACCCTTTTACCACTTCCCCCATCCTCCCAAAGTCGGCTCTCCTGAAGTCCAGCACTATTGTGCCAGATTCCACTCCTTCCTTGCCCATATCCAGTGTGAGCCATACTGAGTGGTGGTCACTCCCTGATGTGATTTGATGAAATGTGATACATGTAATTAAAGATTTCCACCCCTTGTTTCCCATCACCCTCGAGCAGTACCGTGGCATAGATCAAGAAGGCTATGACCCAATTGTCATATAACTGGGGGACCCTGACCTTTGGTTTTTCATGCTCTTCCCCTTTGTCCTTCTCCTTTTCCTTCTCTGCATCTTTGGCAGGGCGATTGAGCAGGGAAAAAATGTCTACATACTCCCAGCCCTTGATGTGTTGTCTGACCTTGTCAGTCAGGTGAGTCCCCACCAGGGAGTCAAGCCCCACATAAGGATTCACTGGGGGAGGTGGCGCCAGCCGGTCCAGTGCCTAACCATCCTCACCTTCGCAAGCCCCCCTGGCGGACGCCGACAACGGCCAATTCCTAATCTCCAACACTACTAATCTCCGCTACCACCTCCACCAACTGTTTCAACTGCCAATCTGTTGCCATCCACTGACTGTCGTCTAGTAGCGGCTGAGAACCTTCTAACTCCTCCCCTTCCGACCCACCATGGGCCCTCCCGGATTCCCCGCTGACAGAATCCGGAGAATCTGCCATGGATGCAACCTCAGCCTCACTATCAGAGGAGTGCTCCGCCGAGGACTCTCCCTGTACCGCTCCCAAAACCTGCCTTACATGGCTGGTCCCCACCTGGGGCCTGCTGATCCCATCTTACCTGCCAGGTGAGGGAGCTTCGCTGGTGGCAGTGGCTTCCAGACCCCTTTTCTCTTCTTCCTGTCAGGCGTAGTGGCACTCTCCAGGCCCTTCAGGCATGCTCACACCCAGGCTGTGCCATTCTTCTTGTATAGAGACCGTAACTTGTCTTCTGTGGCTTCCATGGCTTTGGATGTGGGCACTGGCTTCCTAGCCTACATAATCTGAAAAGACAACTAACCCCCCACATGGTATATGGTTAGTGATGATACACGGTTTCCCATGTGATATCATAATGGGGGGAGGCCCGTGCAGGATTCACGCTACTCCAACTGCCCCACTCCTCCCACCCCACTGGGCCCTGAGCCATGGTCCTTGTACTCCAGCGGGGGGCACAAGGGGATGTGTTCCTGCGCTCGCTGCAGCCCGAATGTGAAACTGCTTGAGACATTGCACCATGCCAAAAAAAATCCCTGAGGTCAGGAAGCTCCGCTGGTGCCCAGTGCCTTAGTAGTAAAGGTGCACCACCTGCTATAACGTGCTGGGCACTGCCCATCGGAGAGGACCCACCCCTGCAATGGAAATTGAACCCTCTCTGTTGGGAAGGCACCACCCACCTAACCAACATGCCCCCAGGGAGGCAGTAGCCGTGACTGGAAAATAGACCCGAGCCCCAGTGGGTGGTTGCCATAAGCAACCTGACCACACTGGAAAGCTATAAGGGGTCCGGCATGGATTTGACCCTCCCCATCCAGACGTCCTCTTCTTTGTTTTGTTTTGGGGTTTTTTTAGACAAAAAGACCTCATGAAGTGCACATTGCGCCACTTATTGCTACCCCAAAGACCCTACCCCATAGCTACACTATTGGCCTCAGTGGAGCCATCTCTGGAGGCACACAGACAAAGTGTGAGGCGATACAGGGTTTTTTTTTGTTTATTTTATTTATTACATTCTTTTTTATTTTTTATTATTCGGACTGGAGGTAAGTCCATCCAGTCCCCGGTGCAACAGATCCTGCACCTCCCATGGCCACACGCCCCAGCAAGAGCCAACCAAGGCCTGCCCCATGGCATAGCCCTGCTCAAGTCAAGGAGAAATGCTGTGGGCCCAGCCAAGATGGCTGACTCTCACGAGCATTCCCCGTGTGATCTGAAAGGGCTGCATGCTAGCAGAGCCGATCTCGCAGGGAGCTCTGGGCCACGCAACATTTCCCAGCAACCAATCCCCCACTAGCAGCGAGTCCCCAAGTGCTGCTGGGATCTGAAGTCCCTTGAGTAGGCTGCCCAGGCCATTGCTGAAGCCTTCCGTGCTACTCGAGCTACCCGCAGCATAGGAGGCCGACTTGCTACCAACCAGGAGAGGAGCTGCCCAGCGAAACCCCACCGAAAGGGGAAAAGCATACCCTGACAGCTGGATGGGCTCCCGGATGCCCTGGTCGACTGGCCAATTGCCTCCGACCACCTCGTGTGGTGATGGTGGGGGAGTCCAACGCCAGGACCACCAATGCTGCAGTCGCTAAAACTGGGGTAGGTCACTGCCGTGTGGCAAGACCCGGGATGCCCAGGAAAAGGAGCCTGAAGTGGGGGCAGTGGACCCTGTTCCTCGCCAGCCACCCCCTCGCTAACCGCCACAGCAGAGAAACAAGGCCACAGCAGCAACACTGAATCCCAGCAACACAGGTAGGCCTAGCAATTTATTCATACTGGCAACTGTGGGGAGTTGTAGGTGGGGAGGGAAGGCCACAAAAATGCCACCATCCTATGTGCTGCAGAATGCAGTGGGAAAGAATGACCCAACAACCGGGAGCAGGGCAAGAACCCATGGCCTCCGAAGTTCCCCATCTCCCTTAGTTACCGAGAGGATCACTCCCAGGCCATGGTCGACCAACTATCCCTCTGACTCAGACCCAAGTTTAATACCCGGGTGCTAGACATTTCCACAGCCTCTCATTTTATTTATTTATTTATAAACCAGGCTAATCCCCCGGGCAACCCAGGCTCCAGACCACTGGCCTAAAGGGCAAAGCAGGAGCCTAGCTGCACCCAGAGGACCCTCCCCCAGGCTCCAACTACCTTACCTGAATCACCACGTCTAGGAGCTGGAACCGTTGATCTGAGGGGAGAAAGAACAAGAAGGCTGAAGCTTGGGCAGCCGGCTGCTATAGTCTTCCCCTCCGACCCCCCGGAGAGGCTAGCTGCTCCTATCTCTAGCTTCATGTCCAGAGGCTGCTGACCACTCCCTGACTGGTTCCCAGCAGCCTCTGGACATATGGCCATAAAGGGGAAGGGGCCCCCAGACAAAGGGACTGCTGCTGCAATAAGTTGGGCAGCCTCTTCAGTCTTTAAACTGCTCCGTTTTTTTAGTACAAGCTCATCTAGATTTTTTTATTAATATCCGTCTATTCCCAGGACTTTCTATAGCTCCTGTGCAGTTTTTGTTAATTTATTACATATGTTTTCATGTGTGATTTTTGTGTAGGAAACTTGCCATGTGCTCTCTATGCACTTCAATTCCTGAGGCAAAAAGAAAATGACTCCAAGTGAGCTTTATACATTTTCATGCCTCTGATTCTCCTCAGGAATCCCAGAGCCCCAATCCAGACTGTGCCTACCATTTTACTTTTATTTTAGTGATTACTGTGAGCCAGTCCTAAATCCTGTTTCCAAAGGCGCTGGTCGCCTTTACAGTTGCAAGGAAAACTTATCTGGTTAATCCTGCCTGCGAGAGGAGCGCCTAGCTCTGCTGCTCCCTGTCACACCATTGCTCAGGCAGTAGGTCAAAGCCTAACTCCCAACAGAGGTCACGGTAAAGGAGTGACTGCTGCAACAATCTGGGGATTCCAATCAAGCACTAAACTCACTGTGGGCCCGACATTCAGCCATTCACACTTCCCACTCCTCATACAAGCACTGTTGGCATTCGCAGCTGCCACTCTGCATTTACCTTACAACACAGAGCATCTCCGACTATTCAGGAATCCAAGTATTATATTTGTTGAAAGGAAACAATGAATTTCAGCACGAGAGCCACCTAGGCAGACCAGACTAGTACCACTGGACCACAAGAGCAATGTGTCAGGAGCCAGGGCACACAAATAGATAGTCCACTGGCCACCAATGCCAATAAATTATCATTTCTCATTAAACTACATTTTTTTATATAGAAATTACCTAATTGTTATAAAAAGTGAAAAACTGCTTGTGAGTAAGGAAACCAGGGCCAGGAAGTCCTTTCCCCCCCCCCCCCAAGCTGCCTCCTCCTAAAACCATTAATAATACGCTCACACTAAACACAGCTATACTATTTAAAATGCTTACTATTTATTAATTTTTTATTTCTATTTTTAAATGCTGACATTGCTTTTATTTTGCCTCTGTTACTCTATCTAGCAGCTCCTCCCTACCCAAGGACTATGACCTAGGTCCTCACGAACCTATTTTTTAGGTATCCCAAAACTAGCTACATTTTTCTATTATACTTGGTGGAATAGTCCCTAAGTGTGCTTATTTGCATATATTCTAGCTTCCCACTGCTACTTCAAAAGTTTAAGCAGGCTAGTGGAGGATAAGACTATGTACTTCTTATTTTAAGTAATATATATATATATTTTTTTTAATGAGAGGGCATGTGCTTCACTGGCAGAACAGCTCTGTTCTTGTCCCTATGCTGCCTGTGGGAGTGGACTGGACGGAGGCAGGCAGACTTGGGTAGGAATACCTCTCAATTTTTCAACACAAACATGTGAGACACCGTCCCTTAAAATGTGGTGGAATATAGAAACTGAATAAGAGATGATTTATCAATTCTTAGAGACAGAAAGAGGGACCCATCTCAGGTGCAAATGATGGCACAAAAAAGTGCTCGCTGAGACTACTTTTCGCTATGCACAACAAGGATCACAGCACTTCCATGCATGATCATGATACTTGTGCAGCTAGTTAAGGAACCCACCAGGCAGTCCGCAGTCCCTGATGTGGTGCTCACTAACACAGAGATGGTGGGTGCTGTGGGATTAGGGGAACCGCTAAGGAATAATGCTCACAACTCTGTGTGGTTTAAACTGGCCCTCAGGGCTGGAAAACCACACTCGAGAACTGAAGTCATTGACTTTAGAAGGGCGGACTTTGATAGGTTGAGGGAACTGGTCAGGGAAAAGTTAGCAGGGGTGGAGGGCACAGACAGGGTAGAGGAAAGATGGAAGACAATAAAGTAAGCTATCCTCAAAGCGTTGAATGTATGCATAAAAACAGTAACAAAGACAAACAGGGTTAGGAGACCACTATGGTTCTCAGCTAGGGTGAGGGATGTGGTTAGGGCAAAAAATAAGGTATTTTATATATGTAAGCCCCCTCTCCAGTGAGAGGGGCTTATGTTCCCATTAGTAACTCCCTTCCCATTTTCTTCCCCTGAAGCGTAGGGTTTTTAGTGCTCTGGGGTGTTATTTCTGCTGGTCACCACATGGGGGGAGCAGGGATTTAAGGTATAAATAGGGAGAGCAGAGCGAGAGAGATTTGGATAGGAAGGAGAAGAGACAGGCAGGCACTGCAGGGGCAGTGCAGAGGGGGGAGGCCCCCTCCGTTTTGGGCAGGTTGGACAGTTCAACAGTGGAGCGCTGGGTTCCTGGGTCTGGGCCTCCGAGGGTGGTGGTAGGTAGCCATAGCTGCATCATTCTGGGTCCCAGGTCCTTGGGGGGCTGGGGCAGAGAGCAGTCTCAGGTAGTGTAAGGTAGGCCTCAGGGGACAGTAATGGGACTCTTGTTTGAGTCGTAAGTCTCTGGCCATCAGGGCTGCAGTGGTAGTGGCAGTGCCACTGCAGAGGAAGGGGGCTGGTGGCAGTAGCCTCCTCTTTTCCCAGTGGCAGGATGGTCCAGGTGTAGGTGAAGGGACTGGGGGAGCCTTTACCAATTTGGGGGTCTGTTTGGAGGGACAGGCCTCGGGCACCGGATGAATTTGCCTGGGCTGGCTCTCCAGGATATGGAGGCCCTTTAGGTTCCCCATGCCAGTTAGCTCTTAGCAAGCACAGGGGGAGTATATGAGAGAGAGATTTGGCTATGTGGCTGGGAATGCTACCCACATTATGGGAGATCTAGCGGTGATGGCCAAAAGGACCAAGAGGTGGCCAAAGGCCAGAGTGGGCCTGGGTAGCGGTCAGGCAGGACAAAAGACCGAGGTGTTAGGGTGCTTGTGGGGTTATGGTGGCAGCTAGGGTATTAGCAGGCTGCACCATCCATGTCCCTTGGGCTGGTAAGGACAGCCAGGGAATGGGTGCAGGGGGAAGCTTTACGCTTTCCCAGAGAAAGAGTGAGACAGAGAGAGAGAGTTAGGGCGTGCCTCGCTAGGCAAAATGTAGGGCCCCATAGAAATAAGGCGAAGCCTTAAGACAGGTACTTACCAGTGCCGGAGGAGTTTGGGGTATTTTGGAGCTTCACGTTTCAGGTTTTTGAAAATCTTTGTATCCTGGTTATAAGAACGGCTACTGATTTTGAGCTGTATTAAATCTCACTGCTTATACTGTGTTGGAAGAGTTTCCCTCTCCTACAAAAGGGATAATGCATAAAGTTTTAGCCCCATGGAACTGAGAGCTGAATTTTCAAGTAAACGACCCCCTGTAGCCCCACTAATCTTTTGGGGTTCAAGCGAATAAAAGTGATTGTTTGGGGAAGAAACTCAGAATCCCAATTTCATTTGTAAATAAGGATACTAATAAATATTAATCCTTAGGTTTCAAAGAATTCCTATGAGTTTGCTTGTAGGGGTTTCTGTTGATTCTGCACCCTTGAGTCTCTAGGGCCCATGGGGGGACCCGAGAGGTTAAAGCATGAAGAGAACCAGAGCCGTGGCCCCTCCTTCAAGGTTTGGGGTGTTCATGTTGCTGCAGCCCAGTGAAGCCTTGAGTCCAGGTGAACTGAAGACATTCCAAGGTAGGCTGTGTTTATTACATACAATGCCGTGTTAGAGTGCTGGTGAGATTTCTGTGCTGAGGGATCCCTTTCCCCCGGAACAACAATACCCCTAGACATTATGGGGAAGAGGGTGCTACATATATATAAGCGAAAGCAAGGAGAAACAGAATGGAAAGAATATCTTCAGAAAACTAGGGAGGCAAAAAGGGCCGTCAGGGAGGTGAAAGCAAACATAGACCTGCACATCGCGGTGGAGGTCAAGAATGGAGATGAACAAAGTTTTAGATACATTCGTGAAATAAGGAAAAGGGGGGAATCACAGAGCTTGTCAAGGGGGTGGGGTGATAGAGGAGGATGGGCAAAAAACAACCGTCCTGAATGATTGCTTTTGCCCAGTTTTCACAAAGAAGGAATGTGGGTCCATGCCAGAGATTAGCATCAAAGCAGCCACAAAGGTAACCCCACAAATGAGTCAGTCATTGTTTACTAGTGTAAGGGTCCTGAAAGGGCTGGCAGCACTCAAGATAGATAAGGTCCCAGGTCCAGAAGGGTTGCATCTGAGTATACTTAAGCAACTGGTAGTGGAGCTGGCTGAACCACTGACTGGGCTGTAAAACAGCTCACTCAGGTCTGGGGAAATTCTAGGGGACTGGAAAATGGCAGACACTGTGCTGCTACATAAGGGGGAAGGATAAGGAACAACTAGGGAATTACAGACCTGTCAGTCTGACCTCTATTGTGGGGAAGCTGATGGAATCTCTGATCAAAGAGGACATTGTAGACTACTTAGGGAGCAATGGACTCCAGGATAGCAAACAACACAGTTTTGTGGCAGGAAGGTCTTGTCAGATGAATCTGACAGTCTTCTTTGACTAGGTGACTAAGGAGATAGACAAGGGCCACATGGTAGACCTGCTGTACTTTGACTTAAGTAAGGGCTTTGATTCGGTACCACACAGGAGATCGCTCAAGAAGATGGAAGACCTGGGTGCAGCTAAAAGTCTAGTGAAATGGGTGGGTAACTGGCTTGCAAGAAGGCAACAGAGGACGGTGGTCAATGGAGTTAAGTCAGAGAAGAGAGAGGTGATGAGTGAGGTTCCACAGGGATCTGTCCTGGGTCCAGTCCTCTTAAACATGTTCATTAGTGACACTGGTGAAGGAATCCGGGGCAGGTTTTGTTTCTTCACAGGTGAAACATAGAAACAAGACTTTGACGGCAGATAAAGACAGCTTGGTCAACCTAGTCTGCCCATTTCCCTACCTACTGGATAAGCTGCAGATCCTAGTTAGCCAACAGCCTATTTCTTCATACCCCCCACAAGACTTCCCTTATGTCTGTCCCATGCATTCTTGAATTCTCCCACAGTTTTAGACCCCACAGCCTTCTCAGGAAGGCTGTTCCATGCATTCACCATCCTCTCTGTGAAAAAATGCTTCCCCACATTGCCCCTGAGCCGTCCTCCCCCATCTTCAAATTGTGTCCTCTTGTTCTTGCACATCTCTTTTTCTGAAAGATGTCACCCTCTTGGACTTTGTTGATCCCACTGAGGTACTTAAAAGTTTCTATCATGTCCCTCCTCTCCCTCCTTTCCTCAAGGGTATACATATTAAGCTCCTTTAGTCTCTCCTCATATGGCTTCTCTTGCAGACCCTGCACCATTTTAGTTGCCCTCCTTTGGACTGCCTCCATCCTGTCTATGTCCTTGTGGAGATGGGGGTCTCCAGAACTGGATGCAGTACTCCAGATGGAGTCTCACCTACTGTCTGTACAGAGGGATAAAAACTTCCTGTTTTCTGCTGGTGATACCTCTCCTTACACATCTTAGAGTAACCCCCTTACAAATGGGGGTTCCCGAAACATCTTCCTCGAGCTTGTCTAAATGCTCACTGCCAGGCTGGTGTCCTGCATTTTAGCAGTTTAAATGTGATTGCCAGAGAGTGCCTGTATAGCCTCTGTGTACTGTCTCTTTAAGAGCTGCCTGGATTTCAGTCATAAGTAATCTGAGAGGGAGCTCTGTTGAAAGATGTAACTATTTGTTGAAAATCATTTAGAGTGATAATGATAATGTAGTTTGTCTAACCTGCCTTCTTTGCAGCAAGGACTATTTTGTTTATCTCCGCTATCTTGGTCCTGGTCTGAAAACTGGACCAATCAGTACTGGTGGGACCTAAAATGGAGCCGGACTACAGGAGCTGTCTGGAGTCAAAATCTGTAGAAATTATAGTTTTGGGCTTTTTGCACCTTTTTACACCTGAAGGGGGAGCCTTTGTTGTGACTGACAGGAGGATCAGCCAACCGAATGTAACCCCTCTGCAAATGGGGGTTCCCAAAAGACTTCCAGGAGCCTGCTTGAATGCTCCAAGCCTGAATGGTGTTTGGCATTTAAGCCATTTATCAGTGAGTGTTTTTAGAGCCTCTGGTACTGTCTCTTTAAGAGCTGTCTGCTTGCAGACATAATTAGTTTGTATGGGGGACTGTGTGCTTCTGAGTACCACTCGAGCTGCTGCCAATTCACTTCATTTTTGCAGTCACTAGGAGTGCAAAGGGAACCTATCTGAAAGATGAAACTGTTTGCCAGAAATTATTTAGAGTAATAATGAAATTACAGTTTGTCTAACCTGCTTTCTTTGCAGTCAGAACTGTGTCTGCTAGTTCCCCATTCTAGTTTTGAACTGCTGAACTGGACCAATCAGTGTGGGGTAAGCTAGCTCTAAAATGGTGCCTTGGACGAATCAGAACTTGGACTCATAATCTGAGCCAGCCACAAGAGGATTGTATGGGCAGTGACTTGGGAGATGTAGTTAGACTTCAGTGCCTTTTGGACCAACAGCAGCAGTCTATTGTGAGTGACAGCCAATCCAGTCAAGAACTGGGAGGAACTCAAAGGAAGTGCCCGGTTTTGTCGGTTGGAGTTTCAGTTGAGCTTTGGCAGTGAAGAAGGAAGGAGCCCTGTGCTTTTTCAGTGTGCAGTTTTAGTCAAAAACTTGTGTAAGGCCCAGAGTTCCGGGTCTGCAGCTTGTGTAATAGCTTGTTAGGACTGAACTGTCCTGTGAAAAGAATCAAAGGAGCTCTGAAGAGTAGAAACCAGGCTCACCCTGTAGAAGACTGGAGGAATTGCTGAAAATTGCACTCGGTCTGTCAGGAACTGAATCTGCTGTGTGTTCTCCGGTATTGTGCAGTAATTGCGATCGGGATACAGATGCAGCCTGCCTGGTATAGTGCTTTTTATATGGATGTGTGAAGAGGTTTGTGTACCTCAAGTGAGCCCTGCTGACATTGAAGGACCCTATCTTATTTGGAGGTCGTGAGTACTAATTCAGGGTCGCTCCTGTTGAATTGCCACATTAAATCCAAATGGAATTACTGTACTGCTGACTGTTTAATTCTCCTTTTCTCTGTGTGAAAGGGCCCCTACCAGCTGCCACGGTTTGGACTAGCCACTAGGGCTTGGGTACCCAGGGACAGTAACTGATAGGATAGGCCTTGCACAGAGCCATAGGTAGATTATTAGAGTGATAAGCTAATTAACCTGATTTCCTGTCCTTGTTATATCCCCTAAATAAATCAGAGCTGCTTGTTTCAGCAAAGTTATACTGCCTGAGGTATTTGTCTATGTTAAAGTACTGTACTGTGATTGTTGCACTGTATCTCATTTCACAGGAGGTCCCAGTGCCGGAACCAGACCTGGGGTAAGTGTATACTGTGAAGGTAATTCTGATATATTGTGTGGGCCACTAGTGGGAAGAAAGTGGGTTGCAGTGTCCCAGAGGGCTGTGACCAAGTTAGTTTAACTATTGCAAACCCTGACCTCTGGGTGGAGGCACCCGCCATTGGATCCAGGCCCCTCAACCTGTTAGTGGCAAATCAGGCAGGGGTAGTAGCCCCTGGGATAGCGCCATCTAGGGGTTACACGAACATTTTGGATCTTGCCACCCCTGCATCTTACTAGCCCAGCTGCAATGACCTTCTTTTGAGGCTCGTCTACAGTATCCCCTGCTCTGCCATGCATACAAATTGCAGAGCCTGGCGGTCCCACCAAGCCTAACAGGAATAATCATGGCTAAGCCTAACCCTCGAATGTTCAGGACCTCGGGTCGGTCCCTACTGGCAATCCCCAGACTCAGAACTCACAAGGGAGGCAATTCCTTCGCTGTCACAGCCTCTAAACTGTGGAACACTCTCCCACCTCTAGTACAGGAAGCTCCCTTGCTGCCAATCTTTTGCACTAGGCTTAAGTCCCATTTGCTCAGAACAAGCTCATGCCACTATGAGGGTATAGGATAACCACCCCCAATCCTAATCACAACACCCATCCCCCCTCTCTTCTCACCTTAACCTACATTAAATCATGCCTCAAATCCTTAAATCTTTCAAGTGTTGCACTTATGGTCTACGATTTGAATAATTGCCTGTACTGTTATCATCAATATCTTGTCTACTTCTCGTAACCCTGTGTCACCTGACTGTATGTATTGTATTGCTTCTGGATCACCTGATTGTATGTATTGTATTGCTTCTGTTCCCCTGGTCGCCCCTGAAAAAGGGACCTTCGGGGCCCAGTGGGCCAACCCAGTCATCAGAATTCAATACATAAATAAATAAATTTCCCAGGTTGCTGCAGCTAGTTTCAGTTTTGAGCTGAGAAGTGAAGAAGTAACAGCTCAAGTGATTTTGAGCAGCAGTTCTGTGTAGTTTTGCATGGGAGAACTGTGAAAGGGCTGCATTTTGGCCTGCCTGTCTGCCTGCTGTCCCTGAGAGGGAAAATAGTTTATTTGGACTGAATCCGAGTTGTGAGGACTATTTAAGCCACTGGACTGTGACTAGGCTTAAACCTGAAAAAGACCGAAGATTTGCTGAATGCGATCAGCCTGTCAGTATTTCCAGCTACTTTTGAATTCCCAGTTTGTGCAGAGACTTTGCAATCGTGATTGGTGAGTGGTTTGCCTGGTACAGTAGAATCCTTTACATGTAAATGTGCTGTGTGTTGAAAGTGGGTCGTGATTTGGTTCCCCACTGTGTGAACTGTGTTCTGCTTGCTGGAAGCTTTATCCAACCTAATCAGACTGAATCTGCGTTCATCTCCATTTGGCCGGGGCCATACCATGCTGGCCCTGCCAGACTACCCCTATAAACAGAGAAAGCCACCGACGAGAGATCTGCCCAGGGATTAGCCCCCTGCTCAATGCTTGAACAGGCAATGACGCCTCGGTGAATCTTGTGCACCCTGCTTCTCCTGGCACTCCAGATTAACCACCTGCTGTCTCGATTTCATCCAGCCTGTGTCCAGTCTTGGGTATCGTGAGTAATCATCAGGGTAGCTCCCTGCAACAACAGCCTAATATATGTGTCATCTGATTGCCTTGTTGTTTTCTCGTGTTGTGCATGTTGTTTTCTTCCGTCACAGGGCCCCAACCAGCTGCAACGTTCCTGGCTAGCCCACCATTCTCCATCTGGGTACCCAGAGTGTGTGACTGTTTATGGACCCTGAAGTGCATGCATTACTGTTTGACTGATAGAGCCTTTAAGCAAATTAACCTGATTACGCCCCTCCCTTGTTCAAGTCCCTTAAATAAATCAGCTCTAACTCTTTTTTGCATTTACCCTGACTGGGGTTCCAGTTTGTGCAAGAGTACTGTACTGCTGTTATTTGCTGTGTATAACCTTGTTTTACAGGGGGTCTCCAGGGCCGGGCCAGAGGAAAGCCCTGGTGGTAAGTGCAAACAGTGTGGGTACTTGAGTGGTGTATCAAGGGTATTGTGAAAGTGATTATTGTGTATTGTTCTGCCCACTAGTAAGGAAAGAGGGGGTTACAGTGTCCCGGAGGGCTATGCCAAGGTTAGCTTGACCACTACCAACCCTGACCTCTGGGTGGAGGCACCCATTTCAGAACTCAGTCCCCTTAACCTGCTAGTAGCCAAGCAGGCAGGGGTAGTAGCCCTTGGGATAGCGAAAACTAGGGGTTACATTTAGGAGGCTCACCGCTGGGATTTTGTGCCTTTCTAGTGGCCAAAAATTATGAATTATTGTTAAAGATTAATGGCTACCCCAGTAGAAATAGCTGTACACCAGTGGGTGGGGTGGTGTACTGGTCAGGAGATCGACCCTTAAAATGCTCTACTTATACTGGATATTCACCTGGGTACCAGTAAAGAAACTATAGAGGGAGCACTCTCCAAAGTTGAATGTTTAAAAAACCCTGTGGTGGTGGGTTAACAGGCTGATTTGATCGCCCAAACTTTTCATAGCATTGGTAGAGTGTAGTGACCTCAAGGAGAGCTCTAAAGTGCCACAGACTATTGCCCCAGAAGGGGTTCCAGCTGCCTGGAAAGTGATAACAAAAGACAGTAAAGACCCTGGGGAGGATGAGCTCCAACCATTATCTGAGACTTTTGAGGAGAAATTTGCTAAGTTGTTGCTGGAGGAAAGGAAATCCGTAGAAGACTTTAAGAAACTATTCCAGTCACCTGGGGGTGCTCCTTCCCCAACACCACCTCCCATTCCAGCACCTATATCTGTACCTGCCATTAGTCATGACTCCTACCGAAGGCTAAGAATCTTCTCAGGCATCCGCCCCACCCCACAGGGGGAGGATGACTAGGAGACCTGGATAGACTGTGTTGCCCCCTAGTACTTGAATGGCAATGCTCAGAAGCAGAGAAATGAAAGAGGTTGAGTGAGGGCCTCTGAGGTCCTGCCCTGGCTACCATCCATGCCAAGCAGACCAATAATCCCAAAGCAACTGCACATAACTATCTTGATGCATTGGAAAATGTGTATAGGAGCCCAGATTCAGATGAGGATCTGTGGTGGAGAGTAAGAAACGCTCAGCAGTACCCAAGGGAGCCATTGTCTGTGTATGTACCTCAGCTTGAAAAGCTGCTACAAGAGTGCCTCAGAAAGGGTAGTTTGCCATCAAATGAATTAGATCGAACTAAGCAGGACCGGATCCTTAAGTCTGCTCCATTTTCAGAATTGTTACTGCTTCAGTTGCGCCTTGCCACCTGACTGGAATCACTCCCTCCTATGATGAGCTAATGAAAGAAATTCGGGGGGGTTGAGCAAAGACGGCCCTGTGGGGGAACTTCTCCCATATCTGCTGTGGCTGTGCAAGCGACTGAGAGTGATCAGCCAAGTGAGGCTCAGGGGCAAAAGTTGTCACTTAACGAGCACTCTGAGAATGCAAAGGACTTCCCACCCTGGACCCAGCATTGGAAAGATGAGCTACTAAAGGAAGTCTGAGAGTTGAAGATGGGTGCCTCTGCAAGGATTTCCCCAATGGAACAAGATTCTGGTCCCTTTCAGGATTTGACTGCCTGGTTTCTTTCAGGATTTGACTGCCATGGGGGTAGGGGTGCACCCTCAGGCATCCACTACCGAGGGAGGTTCCAAGGCTGAGATCACCGGATTGACTGCCACTCTAGAGGAACTGTTAAGACATGTTGCACTACTCTCACCACTGCAAGCAGATACTAGAACCCAATCTCTTACTATGCTTCAGTTCTTCATATGATGTTCTCTCACAGGATGACCCAGGAGTCTATCATTTGTCACAACTGTGGAAAGGATGGCCATAGGAAAAGAGAATGCCGGTCTCAGAAGGACTTAGAAAGAGTAGTAGACAGACTCCAAGGGGAGCTACGAAAAGCAAATCAGTGGCCAAGGGGTGCCCAAAATGACCACAGTGAGGGTTTGAGAAACCCTAAGTCAAATTTCTTTGTGGCTAAATCGTCAGTCCAGGCCTCTGCTACTACCTCTCCAGACTGATCCAAAATAGTGGGCCCTTCAATGGAGAATACGGTGACTGTGAATGGTATTCATACTTAGGCTGTGCTTGACAGTGGGTCACAACTGACCATTGTATTCCAGGACTGGTATGACAAACACTTATCTGATGTGCCTTTACAATCCCTGAAAGGCCTACATGTTTGGGACCTGAGCGAAAAGTCTTATCCCAACCTAGGGTATGTTCACCTCTGGTTGTCTTTTCCTGCAACTGTAACGGGTGTAGAGGAGCGAGTAGAGACATTGGCCCTAGTGTGTCCCCCCACTGGACTGTATGATGGGGTCCCCCTGTTAATTGGGACAAACTCCCATATGTTTGGGAGACTGGCACAACTCTGTCGTGAGAAACAAGGGTGACGGACTGGGAGGGCCCTGAGAATTCCAGCTCTGATCAAGAGGGCCTATGATTTGCAACAGAAACCCAAGGAAGCAGACCAGGATGAACCAGCGGGGATCATGTGGAAGAAGGATCCCAATTCAATGGTACTGGCCCCAATGCCCAGTGTACCATTCAAGGGGAGGTCCACCTCCGGAAAGATGTCAAGAACAAAATACTGATGTTGAATGCACCAGGCGATGGCAAATTGCAAGAAGGATTATTGGTCAAGCCCAGCATCTAGCCTGCTCCTGCCCATGCCTATGCACGATGAGTGATGGTCCAGATTCACAATGTGTCAGATCAGGAGATCCGGGTGAACAGAGGGTGCACCCTAGCTACAGTACACTGTGCAGACACTGCAGTATTGCCCAGCAACAAGCACCCTAGTGAGAAGAAGAGAGTGACCCCAGACTTGTTTGACTTTGCTGACTCCCCATTGCCAGCTGCATGGAAGGCTAGAATTAGCAAGAGACTTGCCCAGAGAGACCAAGTGTTTTCGTTGAAGGAAAGGGATGTGGGATGTGTCCAGGATGCGGAGCATCACATATGCCTGCATGATGAATGGCCATTTCGAGAGAGGTCCCAACGCCTAGCCCAAGCAGGCATAGATGATGTGAGAAGACACCTGCAGGAAATGCTCGCTGCTGGTGTGATACAAGAATCCAGGAGCCCATATGCCTCTCCCATTGTGGTTGTGCGTAAGAAGAATGGGTTTGTGAGGATGTGTGTTAATTATCGAACCCTGAACCGACGGCCCATCCCAGACCAATACACTATGCCTCGTATACAAGATGCCATGGACGCTTGAATGGGAGCAAATGGTTCTTGGTGTTGGATCTTCGCAGCGGATACTACCACATCCCGATGGCCAAGGAAGACCGTGAGAAAACAGCCATCATCTGTCCATTGGGGTTCTACAAGTTTCTGAGGATGCCACAAGGGATATTGGGCACCCCAGCCAACTTTCAGCAACTGATGAAATGTGTGGTGGGAGATATGAATTTGCTGGAATGCCTGGTGTACTTGGACGATGTCACTGTGTTTGGGAGAACCTTAGAGAAGCATGAGAACTGACTGTTTAAAGTCCTAGACTGACTGGAAGACTTCAGCCTTAAGCTATCCATTGACAAGTGCCAGTTTTTCCAAACCTCCGTGAAGTATGTGGGGCACATAGTGTCTACAAATGGGATACAGACTGATCCCAGTAAGGTTGAAGCACTGACTACTTGGCCTCAGTCCCATAATCTGAAAGAACTACGTTTCCTGGGGTTCTGTGGCTACTACCGCAGGTTCATAAAAGACTATTCCAACGTGATTCAACCACTCTTGAACCTTACCCAGGGTTACACTCCTTCCAATTGTAAACACAAAAAAGGGGCCGTTAAAGAACCAGAAAAAGTATACTTCTGCCCAGGTGAACTCTTCGGGCCCCGCTGGATGCCCAACTGTGAAGCAACCTTCCATGAGATCATATACCAGCTCACCCGTGCCCCCATCCTCGCCTATGCTGACCCCACCAAACCCTATGTGCTGCATATGGATGCTAATCTGCAGGATCTAGGAGCGGTGCTGTATCAAGACCAAGAGGATGGCCTGAGACCAGTAGCTTTTGCCAGTAAGAGCTTGACCCCATATGAACGAAACTACCCTGTGCATAAGTTGGAGTTCCTTGTGCTAAAATGGTCCATCATTGACCAGTTTCATGAATACCTCTATAGGGCAAAGATACTGTTGAAGACTGGCAATAACCCATTGACCTATGTACAGACTTCAGCTAAGTTAGACGCCACTGGGCACCGGTGGCTTTCTGCATTTCAACCTATGATTATGCTGTCGAATACAGACCAGGCCTGAACCATATTGATGCTGACACCCAATCACAAATGCCCATTTGCAAGAGTGATTGGGTAAGACTGTCTGAACCTGACATTCGAGCATTGTGCCAAAAGTTTGATAAAGATGAACAGATGTCTGCGGACACAGTGGACTTTTTAGTAGATTGCTTGGGCCCTTCTAACACCTGCATACCAGATGCTTATTGCCACTTCTCTGCTCTAGATATTAGTGCACTACCTCAATTTGACAATGACAGCATTCAGTGGGCCCAATTCCAAGATCCTATGATTCAGCCAGCACTTGATGCCCTGCGTTCAGGGAAAGATGTGTCTAAGTTATGTTCCACTGACTTGCGAACTGCTTTATTGTTTAAAGAAGGCCCCAGAATGAAGTTGCTCAATCAGTTGTTGTATAGAGAGAGACAGTAGATCGTAGTGGCAAAGTAGACAAGCAACAATTGGTCCTGCCCACGCCTTTAAAAATTTGGTACTGAGGTCCCTCCATAATCACATGGGGCACCTCGGTATTGACAGAACCCTTGACCTGGTATGATCTCACTTCTACTAGCCCAAAATGGGGTCCACTTTTGAACACCATGTAAAGACTTGTAGTCGCTGCCAAGCCCTGCCTCAGAGGGCTGTCCCCCTTGTTAATATTACTACCAGTGCCCCCATGGAACTAGTCTGCATAGACTTCTTGTGTTTAGAACCTGATCAGCAGAACATTGGCAATGTGTTAGTGGTTACGGATCATTTCACATGGTATGCACAAGCTCTTCCCACCAAAGATCAAAAGGCATCTACCGTGGCCAAGGTGCTAGTGGAAAATTTCTTTGTCCACTATGGTGCCCCTAGTGGATTCATTCTAATCAAGGCAGAGACTTTGAGAGTCTGCTAATCAAAGAAATGCTCTCTCTGTGGGGGTGCGAAAGTCAAGAACCACGTCCTATCACCCGCAGGGAGACCCTCAACCAGAACGTTTTACCCACACCATTCTAGACATGCTGGGCACCCTCCACCCAAAATACAAGCATAAATGGAACCAGCAGATTAGCACCTTGGATACACGCATACAATTGCATGAAAAATGATGCTACTGGGTTCTCCCCCTACTGCCTCATGTTCAGGAGGGAGACCCCACTGCAAGTTGATGTCTGTTTTGGGGTCTCTCCAGATGGGGTCCGAGCCAAAAGCTACTTGCAATATGTACAAAAACTGAAAGCTCAACTGGACCATGCCTATCAACTGGCCCAGACAATGGCCGCCAAGAGAAATCTAGCCAACAAAGAGAGGCATGATAAAAAAGTAAAGGCTCAAGATCTTCGACCTGGAGACCGCGTGTTGTTACGCAATTTGGGACTGCATGGTAAACACAAAATTGTTGATCAGTGGCACCATCTTCCCCATGTGTTAGTTGGAAAGTTGGATGATTTACCTGTGTACAAGGTGCGCCCAGAGAACAACTCCAAAGCTGTCAAGACCATGCACTGTAACCACTTGCTACCTATTGGCCAAGTCATGAATGATGCTGAACCCCCAGAAATTGAGTCCCCTGGGCTGGTGACTCATGCTGCTGCAAGAAAGAGACAGAGTCAACCTACCCCAGTGGTCACAGATTTAAGGTTTAATCCACAGCAGGACCAGAATGATAATGACTGTCAGTCCACTTCTGATGAAAGTGAATATGACCATACCTATTACCGCTCTTATGAACTGAGTCAGCTGTTTCGAGGTAACCCCCCTGATAAATTGTGGGGATGAAGTTGGGCCTTCTGGACTGCCTTATCCCCCAGCTTCATCCTTGGAGCCAATGCTCCAAGAAAGTGAAGTGCAAAGTATCACGTCTGAAGATGTTGAGTCTATGTGTATTGCTGAACTGTATGATTTGCCTGAAGAAGGGGCTGAGGGTTTGAGTCTTTCTGGTGACATACCAGAACTTGAAGGACACTATAAGAGTGCTGACCTTCAGTGCCTCAAAGCTTGATTGTGCCTGAGCCTTCGCAAAATGAATCAAGTGTTGTAGAAACAGAGCTTGCAGAGCAAGGAGCCGACAGTGCCCCAAGTTTGGACATTCCCACCCAGGCAGAGACACCCCTCACAAGTGACGAGAGTCCCCAGACCAGTGCTGAGAGTACAGAGACTGCAGTTGTCCCCCTCAGAAAGACTGGCCGAGCTGCCAAGCAAATAGTACACCTCAGTTATGATTCTCCTGGGAGGCCAGTGGATTTGCCTGTCAATGTGGTGCACAAAGGTGTTTATGTCCCACCAAGCTCAGTGCCCAAATTGAGTTTGACAGTCAGTTCCAGGTTACTTGTCTTTCCCTCTCACCATGATGCCCCGCCCCCTCTAGCCCCAAGTTAGCTGATAGGGAAGGGCCCCCTCTTGCATTGTTTAAGGTATAAGAAGTTATTAGCTGATTCAGTATAGTAATGTTCAATTTACCTGTGTGAAATATGCACAATGTGTTGTCAGAATGGATATAGTATCATGAAGTGTAGTGAATATATATAGTAAAGTAATAAGTTTATGTTAACTGATGCATGATGGTAGAGACATGACGTCGACACCAAGTTTTCTCCAGGCAGGGAAGGGTGTAATCCCCATACAAATGGGGGTTCTTGAAAAGTCTTCCTCGAGCTTGCCTAAATGCTCACTGCCAGCCTGGTGTCCTATGTTTTAGCAGTTTAAATGTGATTGCCAATGAGTGCCTGTATAGCCTCTGTGTACTGTCTCTTTAAGAGCTGTCTGGATTGCAGTCATAAGTAATCTGAGAGGAAGCTCTGTTGAAAGATGTAATTATTTGCTGAAAATCACTTAGAGTGATAATGATAATGTAGTTTGTCTAACCTGCCTTCGTTGCAGCAAGGACTGTTTTGTTTATCTCCACTATCTTGGTCCTGGTCTGAAAACTGGACCAATCAGTATTGGTGAGACCTAAAATGGAGCTGGGCTACAGGAGCTATCAGGAGTCAAAATCTATAGAAATTGTAGTTTTGGGCTTGTTGCGCGCCTTTTTGCACCTGAAGGGGGAGCCTTTGTTGTGACTGACAAGAGGATCAGCCAACTGAACCTTTTGGATCTTGGGGAATTTCCCAGGCTGTGGCAGCTAGTTTCAGTTTTGAGCTGAGAAGTGAAGAAGTAACAGCTCAAATGATTTTGAACAGCAGTTCTGTGTAGTTTTGCATGGGAGAACTGTGAAAGGGCTGAGTTTTTGGCCTGCCTGTCTGCCTGCTGTCCCTGAGAGGGAAAATAGAGTTTATTCAGACTGAGCTGTGAGGACTATTTAAGCCACTGGACTGTGACCAGGCTTTAACCTGAAGAAAACCGAAGATTTTCTGAATGAGATCTGCCTGTCAGGATTTCCAGCTGCTTTTGAATTCCCGGTTTGTACAGAGACTTTGCGATCATGACCGGAGAGCTGTTTGCCTGGTACAGTGGAATCCTGTACATGTAAATGTGCTTTGTATTGAAAGTGGGTCATGATTTGGTTCCCCACTGTGTGAACTGCGTTCTGCTTGCTGGAAGCTTTATCCAGCCTAATCGGACTGAATCCATGTTCATCTCCATTCGGCCTGGGCCATGCCATGCTGGCCCTGGCCCTGCCAGATTATCCCACTTCACAGAGAAACCCACTGATGAGAGAGCTGCCTAGGGACCAGCTCCTGCTCCACTCTTGAACAGGGATGATGCCTCGCAAATCGTGTGGGCCCTGCTTCTCCTGGCACTCCAAATTAACTACCTGCTGTCTTGATTTTTGTCCAGCCAGTGTCCAGTCTTAGGTATCGTGAGTAACCATCAGGGTAGCTCCCTGCAACAACAGCCTAATCTAAAAGCGTATCATATGATTATCTTGTTTTCTTTTCAAAAACTGTGCCCTCCAGCTCCGGATTACAACTAGTGTGTGTTGTGCATATTGTTTTCTTCCATTATAAGGCCCCAACCGCTGCAATGTTCCTGGCTAGCCCACCATTTTCCATCTGAGTACCCAGAGTGTGTGACTGTTTATGGACCCTGAAGTGCATGCATAACTGTTTGATTGATAGAGCCTTTAAGCAAATTAACCTGATTACACCCCTTTCTTGTTCAAGCCCCTCAAATAAATCTGATCTAACTCTATTTTTGCATTTACCCTGACTGTGGTTCCAGTTTGTGAAAGAGTACTGTACTGCTGTTATTTTCTGTGTATAACCTTGTTTTACAGGGGGTCCCCAGGGTCGGGCCAGAGGAAAGCCCTTGTGGTAAGTGCAAACAGTGTGGGTACTTGTGTGGTGTATTAGGGGTATTCTGAAAGTGATTATTGTGCATTGTTCCGGCCACGAGTAAGGAAAGAGGGGGTTACAGTGTCCTGGAGGGCTGTGCCCAGGTTAGCTTGACCACTACCAACCCTGACCTCTGGGTGGAGGCACCTGTTTCAGAACTCAGGGCCCTTAACCTGCTACTAGCCAAGCAGGCAGGGGTAGTAGCCCTTGGGATAGCGCCACCTAGTGGTTACACCAGTATCACCCCAGCCCTCCCTACTGCCTTCTCACATTGCTTACCAATCTTAAGGTCATCTGATATGATTACTTCCCGGTTTCTTTCCATTTTTGTTGTTGTTACTAACCTCCCCATTGTGTACTCTTCCCTGGGTTTTGTTTCCCAGGTGCATTATTTGCACTTCTTTGCATTGAATCCAAGCTGCCATACTTTTGACCATTCCTCAACCTTGCCAAGTCCCTTCTCATCCTTTCCACTCCCCTTGTGTATCAACCCTGTTGCAGATCGTTGTGTCATCTGCAAAGAGGCATAATTTTCCTTCCAGTCCCTCTGCAATGTCACTTATAAAGACATTAAAAAGGACTGGACCCAGTACTGAACCCTGCGATACCCCATTAGTAACCCCCCCTTTCTTCAGAGTGGACTCCGGTTACTATTACCTTGTGTGTCCTGTTGTCCAGCCAATGTTTTACCCAGGCTACCACCCTGAGACCCACTCCCAGGCTGGCTAATTTGTTCATTAATCTTTTGTGTGGGACTGTGTCAAATGCCTTGCTAAAGTCTAGGTAGGCCATGTCCACAGCCCCTCCCTGGTCTACTACTTTGGTCACCCAGTCAAAGAAATCGATCAGATTTGTCTGACATGACCTTGCCGTTGAGAATCCGTGCTGCCTTGGGTCCTGTGCCCCACTGGCCTCTAGGTATTCAATAGTTCTTTCCTTGAGAAGTGATTCCATCATGTTCCCTACCCTAGAGGTCAAACTGACAGGTCTGTAGTTTTCTGTCTCTGTCTTGCTCCCACTTTTGTGAAGGGGGATCACATCCGCCTTCCTCCAGTCCTCAGGTACCACACCATCCTCCCATGATTTGTTAAAAAGGGTAATCAGTGGTGTCACCAGTTCTCCCCTTAATTATTTTAGAATTCTGGGGTGAATCCCATCAGGCCCCATTGCTTTGTCCACCTTCAGTTTTAGGAGTTCTTTCAGAACTCTTTCTTCTGTGAAAGGACTGGAATCGAACCCCTTATCCAGAGTGCTTCTGTTAACTGGATTAGGTACCTCCCCCCTTCCTCCTCTTTTGTGACTACTGAGCAGAAATATTTATTCAGTAGCCCTGCTTTTTCACTGTCCCTCTCTGCCCACCCACTTTCCATTCTACTCAGCCTCGGTATCCATTCCTTTGTCTTTCTACGCTCCCTAATGTACCCATAAAAGTTTTCATCCACCTTCTTAACTGAATTGGCTATCTTTTCCTCAGTCTGGGCTTTTACTATTCTGACTGCCTTTCCTGCTACCTTCTGCCTTAACTGGTACAGTTCTCTGTCCAGCTCCTTCTGTGTTTCCTTATACTTCCTAAATGCTATCTTCTTCTCCCTAACCTTCCCCGCCACCTCTTTTGAGAATCACAGTGGTTTTCTTTTTCATTTTGATTTGTTTATTTGCTTCACACAAAGGCTTGTTGCCTCTGTGATGGCGGTTTTGATGTTTCCCCATTGTTGCTCCACCCCTCCTTCTTCCCTGTTTGCTAGTGCTTTTCTAAGGCACTCTCCCATTTTGCCAAAGTCAGCCCTCCTGAAGTCCAGTACCCTCACTTTTCTATGGCTTGACTCTGCAGCTGAGTTCATTGTGAACCACACGGTTTGGTGGTCACTTGTTCCCAGATGGCAACCCACTTCTAGATCTGAGATCCTCTCACTGTCCCCATTTGAGAGTACAGGGTCTAAGATTGCTCCCTCCTGAGTGGGTTCCAACACTGGCTGAGGCATGCCCCCTGTAGGGCATCAAGAATGGCCCTGCTCTTTGATGTGGCTGCAGCAAAGGTGCTCCAGTTAACATCTGGCATATTCAGGTCCCCCATCAATACTATCTCCCCTTTTTCTGCCATCTTAAGGATGCCTTCTATCATATCCTTGTCCATTCCCTTCCCCTGAGATGGGGGGTCTGTATACAATCCCTGTGGGAATTGTGGTGTTATTTCCAGTCTCTAAGATAATCCACAGTGCCTCCTCTCCTCCCTGTTTACTCTCTTGTTCCATTGCTTTTATCTCTTCCCTTACATAGAGAGCAACTCCTCCCCCCTCTTATCCCCTTCCTGTCTCTCCTGTAGGTTGTGTACCCTGGTATGTTAACATCCCAGTCATGGTTCTCTGTGTACCATGTTTCTGGGACTGCCACAATAGTCAGGTATCCCTCTTCCATCAAGGCCACCAGTTCAGGGAGCATGTTGCCTGGACTACAGGCATTGGTACTCATTACCCTCCATTTCTTGATGGCCTTACCCCTTTTTGCCCCATCCCTGTGCTTATTGCCTTTGTCATTTTCTCCATTTACCCCTGCCCTTCTCCCTATCGATGTCTCTATCTTGGTGTTTACCTCACTAACTACCTTGATTTTTTTGGGGGGTGGCTAGGAATTCCCTGCTCCTTTCCAGTGCCTCCCCCCTTGACTAGTTTAAATGCTTGCCAATTAATTATTTAAACCTATCACCTAGGAACCTGGTTCCCCTCTTGGACAGATGAAAACAATCATACCAGTATGAGCTTGCATCACTCCAGGTGGAACCCCAGTCCCCAATGAAGCCAAACCCTTGAGCTCTGCACCAATTTTTCAACCACTGATTGAATCCCATGGTATGGTGCACCCTAGTTTCACCCATGCCACAGACAGGCAGCACCTCTGAGAAGATTACCATGCATGCTGCTTGTTTAAGGCCCTTCCCCAACTCCGCAAACTCTTTCTGCACTGTTCTGATCCCTTTCGCAGCTAGGTCATTTGTCCCTATGTGGACAATGACATCCAGTTCCCTCCCCCGTACAGTTGCTCCTGCAATCTTGAAGATTCGCTCCCTGTTCCTCCAAGCCATGGCGCCAGGCAGGCACCTTACCTCCCTCTCCACTTCCTCCACCAGCTCTACCCTCCTAACAATGGAGTCCCCCACCAGGAGTTGTTTCCTTCCCCTGTGGGGTTCCATGCCACCCTCCTTTGGGTCTCCTTTGTGAAGGTTCCCACATCCTCCTTGGTCTCCACTGTGAGTGCCTCCATAGAGGAACCACACTTTGCCAGAACAGCATTTGAATTGTGGGGAGGTACAACTGGATTGATGCGCCTCTGTTCCACCACCCTCACCCTCCCTGAGACCATGACACAAAACTATGTGGGAGGGTGGATAGTGAAGAGGGAATAAAGGATATGCAGAAGGACCTACAAAAGCTTGAGGAGTAGTTAAAGGTCTGACAGTTAAAATTCAATGCTAAAAAAAAACAAGGTAGTGCACCTAGGAAAAAGAACCCCAAGATGGATTACTGGATAGGGGGGTGGCCTTATCACTACAGACAAGAAAAGGGATCTAGGAGTTATCATCAGTATCTCCCTTAAAGAGATTCACCAATCTATATGTTGGTTGCTGTGCACCACACAGTCCGGTGCTTTACCTGCCATAAATGCTTCTGCTCTATAGTTGTTCCAAAAATATTCGTAATTTTTCATGAAAAATCACTTGTAAAATCATCCCCTCAGGGACACAGGCACTTCCCAGTTCTAAGATCCACCGTGGCGCCACCCCGCACTCAGCCAGCTTTATGACCTGATCACAGGAAGAGCGCGGGGATGTGCTCTATTATACTCTATGGGAGCACCTTTACAATTGTTTTTGTGTTTGCTTGCATGCATGTGCAAGAAACACATTGTGTCAGCTTTCTTCACAAGGGGGTTGTGGAGGCGCGGCAGTGTTATGGCCAACAGCAGCAGTCCATTTTTGGGCTGGTCTCTGCTGCACTAATAGAGCAGCATGCTGTCAATGATGACAGTTAACCTAGCAGGCCATTAGATCAAAGTAATTGAACCGCTGCAATCAGGGAGCGCCCTGTCAGCGCGCAATCAGCTGTTCATATGCTCTCTAACTGCAGCGGGCAATTACAAAGCTGCAAGCTGCTGCCCCCCCCTTCAGTGTGCCTTCCCAGTGAAAGAAACAGTTAAAAAAATGTAGCCCACCCCCCCGCACCTCTGTGCACCGACAGGGATGCCCAATCCCCCTGTCGGCATGCCTCCTCATTCACCATTTGCCGACAAGGGAACCCACTCCCCATCAGCATGATGTTCATCCCCCCCAAACTGTTTTTTGCCGAAGGGGTGCCCAATCCCTGTGGGTTCTTGTCTCCCCCACCCCTGATAGGTGCCAACGAGGGTGCCCAATCCCCCATCGGCTACAGCACCCCCCAAACAGTCAGGTGTCACGCTGGGAGCCCACCCCAGCATGCCCAAACAAAATGTCCCTATAAAAAAGAAAACCTTCCTGCGATGTTTTTTTTTTTTTTACATAAACCTGTAAAGTAGAAAATGGTCTCCTGTAGATTTCTCCCCCAAACCGCGCCCACCCTCTGCGTACTCCACCTCCCCACACCCCACCCCACCCCATACTTACCTCTGGAGTCTGGCATGACGATCTTTGGGAACATGTCTGCACTCTTCAATGCCGACCACGAACTGAGGAAATGCCAGTAAGCTGTATAATGGGATAGATAGGGTTTTTTTCAACTTTGAAGTATATCTCAGGCATTTTGGGGATTTTTTTCACCAAATTTTCAACATGGGTTTTTTGGGAACCCACTTCATGAATTCTGTCACTGTCAATTTGTTAATTGGCCCCAAAAAGTGATTTCGCAGTCACTGCGCGGAACCACCTTTTTGGTACAGATTTAGAAAATAACAGTGTCACAGTTCATGAGGTAGGCCCCCAAAAACCCTATGTTGAAAATTTGGTGAAAAAATTCCCAAAAATGACTGTTTTACAAGCATGCATTGCGCTGTTCCAACGCACGCTCATAAAATCGCGAATTTTCAATATTTTCACTCCAGATTTTCAACATTGTCATTTTACCACCTCTCCTTATGAGCAATACAGCTGTCATTTTTCACATCTTGCCCAAAATGTGTTTCCACGCATGTAGTGCACAATGGCGCTGTCGGTGTGCAAAATCAGTGTTCAGCACACATTAAGAAACTCATAGTGACACTGTTCATGAGCAGACGTCTTAAAATGGTTATGTTGAAAATTTGGCAGACAATTTCCAAAATGACTGTTTTACGAGTGTACATTGCGCAGTTCCTACGCGCTCGTAACTTCGAGCATTTTTTATATTTTCACTCCAGATTTTCAGTATTGCCATTTTACCACACCTCCTTATGAACAGTACAACTGTCATTTTTCACATTTCATCCAATATTTGTTTTCGCACATGTAGCGTACAATGGCACAGTCAGTGTGCGAAATCAATGTTCAGAACAGAGTAAGAATATCTCAGTGACACTGTTCATGAGGTAGGTCCCCCAAAACCCTATGTTGAAAATCTGGTGAACAAATTCCCCTAAATGACTGTTTTATGAGCGTGTGTTGCACAGTTCCCTACACACGCTCGTAACTTCGAGCATTTTTAATATTTTCACTCCAAATTTTCAGCATTGCCATTTTACCACACCTCCTTATGAATAGTGCAACTGTCATTTTTCACATTTCACCCGATATGTGTTTTCCGACATGTGGGTCCGGATAGTCGGACTGTGCCTGGCTGTGGCGCAAGCCTGGGCACAGTGCAACTAGACTGCGCCAGGGTGAGGACCAGACGATATTCAACAGTGCTGCACCATGGCTCAGCACCGTTGAATATGGCACTGAGGGTGCAAGCATTGTGCACAGTGCAGTGGCTCTGCGCCAGGCGCAAGTGGCAGAATGGGGAAGGGGAATACGCCAGCACAAGGGCACCTGTGCTAGGCGCATCAAAGGGATATTCAGCATTGCACATGCAGATTAGGCCATTATGCATGCAAGGCACAAATGGGGCCATTTGCATTTCATTATGACCTCATTTGCATGTGGTGCACCAATCCTCAGCGAGTGGTGCCTGGTGTCCTGCGAGGCTGCAGCCATCGGGGACCGATGACCTGCAGTTTCCCCTCCTGATCGCGGGCATACATGAACAATATATCCCTGGTGGTCCAGTGGACCCCTCTCGCTCAATTGCAGGCAAAAGTATAAAACAGATCCTTGGTGGTCCAGTGGACCCTCCCTCACCCGATCGCGGGCAGAAGTAAAACAAAAATCTTTGGTAGTCCAGTGGACCCCCCACTTATTCGATCACAGGGATAAGTAAAATAAAAATCCCTGGTGGTCCAGTGGACCTCCTCCCCCTCACCTGATTGCAGGTAGTAGTATAAAGTGATTCCATGGTGGTCCAGTGGAACCCCCCCATCGCCCGATCACGGACACAAACATACGGAAACACCCTGGTGGTCCAGTGTTCCACTGGACCACCACGAAATCATTTTATGCTACTGTCCACAATCGGGTGAGGGGGGGGAGGTCCACTGGACCACCAGGGATCTGTCTCTTAGTTCTGCCCGCGATCAGGTGAGGGGGGGTCCATTGGACCACCAGGAGGCTGTGTGCCCTGATATGGTGTCTGGGGAGGTCGAGTGGCCACCCATGGCAGGCAGTTGCTGTGTTGCGCCATGCAATACAGGAGCCCACCTGTGGGTGTCCCCAACTTGTTCCCTGTTTTTCAGGAACATCTTTGTGCACCTCCCTGTGTGGCACAATGCGGGGGTGCACCAGCATATGTGCCACACATTCCGGGCTGAATATCGGGATGTGCCACATATGCATGGGCAAACCCCCTGCCATTGCGCCACATATATTAGGGTTGCGCCCCAGCACATCAGGATTTGGGCAACTCAGCTTGCCCTTTTCAATATCGTGCTGGAGCGCATTAGCGGGTTGCGCATGGTGCAACCCTGTTGCGCCATGCACATCCCTTTTGAAAATCCCAACTGTAGCGTACAATGGTGTGGTTGGTGTGTGAAATCAATTTTTGGGACAGATTAAGAAAATCATAGTGACATTGTTCAAGAGCTGAGGTGTTAACATGGCTATGTTTAAAATTTTATGACAAAAGTCCATAAAATTACTGTTACGAGCATGCATTGCACAATTTCCACACACCCTCACAAGTTCACGAATGTGTAATATTTTCAGTCCAGATTTTCAATATTGACATTTTTCCACACCTCCTTATGAACAGTACAGCAGTCATTTTGCACACCTGGACAAAATGTGTTTTCGCATTCCTGTCGCAGAATAGCACATTTGCTGTAGGAAATTAGTGTTTGGGACAGATTAAGAAAATCACAATGATGCTGTTCATGAGCAGAGGTCCCAAAATGCCTATGTTGAAAATCTGCTGTTAAAAATCCCCAAACTAATTACATTATGGGTGTACATTGCGCATTTTCTACGCACGCTCGTGACTTCGCCAGTTTTTGTATATTTTCACTCCAGATTTTCAACAATGCCATTTTTTTACACCTCCTCATGAACAGTACACCTGTCACTTTTCACATCCTGTTCGAATCTGTCTTTGCTCCTGTGGCGCCAAATGACGCAGTCACTGTGCAAAAATCACCTTTCGCCTAAATAACTGATAGTGTCACTGTTCATGCAATGGGGTCACAAAAAGCTCATGTGGAAAACCCGGAGTAAAAATAGCAAGAAACACCCAGGGCATTAGGGTTTTTGACCATAACGCCCTACCCTGTGGGGACTGACAGGCGTCAGGGGTGTGACTTGGAATTGTCGACAGTAATGTTCATGTCATTCCACCCCCACCCCACCGTGCAGCCAGTGCTAGGCATCGAGGTGCTCCTGGGACCCTTTGCTGCCAGAGTTCACCCTATTCTCCTATACTGCACCCATTTCAGCGTATTTCCTTATGGAATGAGGTGAATGTAAAGTCCAAACACTCCAAGGCACACCTCAACACTTGTCAGTGTCTGAGGGGAAGGGTGAGGTGAAATGTCATGACCTTCATGGGTGATGGCCCAGAGACACACCCCAATGCCTGTCCATCTCTGCAGGATGAGGGTAGAGTTGGCATTAGTTCAATACTTCAATGTCATTCCTGTACTGCATCTAACTCCTGCACTTCCACTGCTAATGCCAGCAAGCAAACATTCGGCATTGACAAATGCTTGTTTTATCTTATAATGACCATTTGGTAATGAAACGTGGGCACTGGTTGACTAATGAGGGTCTCGTTAGTTGACCAGTGCCCACGATTTCATTACCAAATGGCCATTATGAGATAAAAAAAGATCATAAAGGTGCCACCATAGAGTACATAGACCGCATCCCAGTGCTGTCCCTGTGACCACATTATGAAGCTGGCTGAGCACGGGGCAGCACGGGGGTGGATCTTAGAACCAGGAAGTGCTTGTGTCCCTGCAGGAATGATTTTACGAGTAATTTTTGTGAAAAATTATGAATATTTTTGGAACAACTATAGAGCAGAAGCATTTGTGGCAGGAAAGGCACTGAACTGTGTGGTGCATGGAGCTAAGTTGGTGAATCTCTTTAAACAAACAAGTCAGTGCATCTAGGCCTATAACAAGGCTAACAGGATGCTGGGATGTACTGTATCTGGAGGGTGACTGACAGCAAAGAAAGGAGGCAATACTTCCCCTTTACAGATCCCTGGTGAGGCGTCACTTGGAGTATTGGGCCCAGGTCTGGAGTCCTTACCTCTGAAAAGACATTGCTAGGTTGGAGACAGTGCAGTGCAGAGTGATCACAATGATTCAGGGACAGCAGGGTAGATCCTACGAGGAGGGCCTCAAGGCACTAAATATGTACTCATTGGAGGCTGGGGGTCGATATGATTGAGACCTTCAAATTCCTCAAAGGAATTAATAAAGTGAACTGTGAGGAGTTATTCAGTCTGCATACCCGCCTCGTGGTTACATGGACACAAGTGGAAATTAGCAGGTGGGAGGTTCAGGAGTGACGTGAGGAAGTACTTTTTTACAGAAAGGGTGGTGGAACCTTGGAACAGTCTGCCAGTTGAGGTGGTGGGAGCAAACACAATCAGGGGATTCAAGCAGGTTTGGGACAGGATGAAAGGAGTAGCTGTTGCCCGGGGCAGGCCAGGCCCAGGGAACAGAATGGGGAAAGGACTGGGAGGGTCAGTACTCTGGGTGAGCATTAGACTCCAAGAAAGGTTCCAGGGATCTAGGGAAGTCTGGGCAGACTGGATGGACCTTTGGTCGTTTTCTGCTGTCATCGTCTATGTTTCTATGATTGGTAAATACACTGGAACTATATAAAGGAAGGACAGAGCTGCCATGCACTTAACAAAATAAGAGCACGGCAACCCTCACAGACCCTTCTCAGTCTTTTGTGACCTCCCTACCTGTATAACTGTTGCAGACAGGTGGCAGAAGTGCCTCTAAGCTGTGACAGCACCATTTCCAGCCACAGAGGGAATGGTTTTAAAGGTGGATGTGGATGCATCATTTCGCAAATGTGAAGTACCTGGGCTATGGGGGAGTGAGAAGAGTTCTATTAGACCTCAGGGACTGTTATTCACTTGAGGTGTGGGTAGTACTGGACTAAAAGGGAGAGCCCCCCCCCCGCAAACAAAAGCAGTCACCATTTATCTTGTCCAAAAGTGGGCATAAAGGTAAGGGACAAGTGCTGGGGTGTCATGGGATCCGCCAGCACTCCCCGTCCCCCAAAAATCAGACCTGGAGAACCTCTGCCATACAGGAGTCTTCCGCATTCTGGCACACATGGGCAAGTGTATGTATGGGGGAGGGGGCTTCACAGAATACAGCACAACATATTGCTATGTGACTGGTGTTATGTCCTGCTGTGACTCCTTGGGTGTCACAAACCAGCATGGTATAGGAACAAACTTATTTGCACCGACTAACATCTGGAAAATCAAGTTGACCTGTGATATAGTTGGAGTGGGGGGGTCTCCCCTGTGACTAATTAAGGTCTTGGTAGATTGCATTTGTGCAAAAGGGTGCTGAAGGAACACTGTGATAGCACAGCACCCCATTTTGCAGTGCAATCTTTTGCGACTGGAAATGATTCCATTCACTTTCACAACGTTTGCTATCTATACTCCTTGAGCAACATACATTTTTTTTCTTAATCTGAAGTGTAGAATAGAAGAGAAATGGACACTTTGGTTGCAAAATGAGGGGCTTCCTCTCGTAATGTGGAAGAGACATTTGAGATGTATAGTATCTGTGGTTAGATTACACAGTAGTATACTTAAGCAAAATACCACAAGAAGGTGTGGGTGATGGCAGGATTTACTCACCCCTGGTGTGTTGTTCAGTCACAAGACCATCTATTATACGAATATATAAAGAAGCCAGCAGAAGGCCATTTGGTCTATCAAGTCTGCTCCTATTGCAGGGTCCACAGCTTGAGCTACTGTCCCTGCCCTTCCTCCCCACTCCTCCCATCCTCCCTACCCATGATCCTTCCTTTCTCCCAATGCCCTCTTGTTTTTGGTGGGAAAAAAAGTTAATTATTTGTATCGATTTCATTGGTATGCTAGAAAATAGTCCTGATGTGCACAAACTGCTGTTGCTTTGTCACTCAGAAAAAAAACCTGTGGTAACGGACTGGTTTGGACATTAATGAAAAGGTTTTGAGGTAAGTCTGGTTAAGCGGTTATGGGGGAGAGAGAAAAGTGAAATATATTGTTTTGTTCCCCATGTGCATTTTGTGGCTGTTGTGAGGTTCTTTTGTGTGTGTGTGTTTGTACCCTTGCAGTTTAACCAATGTTTACGGGTGACTGAACCTGGCTTCTTCTCTGTGTTTCAGGGGTCACAATGGTTTCACAGTGTGAATGGCAGAGCTGGCAGGTTGGCACTTTTTCCTGTTGGGTGATGGCACAATTTACACCTTGTAGGATTTTAAGACCCCATGGTATAATTCTCAACAGTCCCTGATTAGGAGGGACATACCTGATTTTACTCCTCAAAACTGCTCTCCCTCCTCCATCCCTCATAAAAGTAGGTGCTGCCTGCAGAGAGAATGTGTTGTAAATTCAGAAATTCATAATATTCTAAATTAAAAATAAACTTTGTACAAGTAAACACAATGGTTTCAACAGTGTTCTGAGCTTGTAGCTGCATGTTTGAGGACATGTCCCTCATTCTGAATGCCTGTGTCAATAATTTCAGTGGCCAACATGCTGAGATGTGTACACACAGTGGGTTTAGAACAGATAGTGTAATGAGGGCGTTTGACGGCACTGCCCCTTTAAATCGGAGAAGACTACAGTAATCGGCGATCAACTAAGTAGTGGGAGGGGCGGTAGGAGTGTTTAGTCCGTCATGTATTAAATATTTTATTAGAAGGTGTGTCAAGGTTAGAAGTAGAAGAGCGAGTCAATCCGCCGGAAAGAGACCAAGAGAGGCTTTGAAGTCAGGAAATTCTTAACCTCGGGAGCAACAGTGACACAGAGAGCCCTCTATATCGCTGCGGGGCTGTCACTCTCACCGCCATAACAAGCAGTGTTGTTTTTAGCAAAAAAATAGTTCCATACGTAGACACACGTATATATTCGTTTGTTTGTGTCATATTATTTTGTTTGTAACCTCAGGGAGCAGCCATGGCGTACGTACCAAATGGAACACAGATGGAGGCGGACGAGGTAATTATTTAACAGTTGTATTTATATTTAGCTCGTCAGTTTCTTGTTGCTGTAAAGTTTCTGTGGTGATAACAACCCCGCGTAGGGGAAGGGGCACATTGGGTAGGGTTTACCCCCCGCTAAATATACTGGAATGGAATAATAGAATATAAAACTATTACCCTGATTTAAAAGTTTAGAATCGTGTTTTCTTTCTCAGTTGCTATTGGATTGCTTAAAATTTAGGTTTAAAAACAGTACGTTATTTACCTGGTGCTGTAATGGGATTTGGGGTATTTACAATGGATTAGAAATTAAAAACTTCTTACTTGATTGTAAGGGTTTAGGTGGCTTATCTCTGTAAATACTTTACAGGGGATTTCAAATCACAGACCCCAGGGAGTGAGTGAGCGTGGCAGCAAAAACCTGTTACCTTGCGCGGTGTAGTGCTGTGGGGAAAGCAAATAAAACCGTGAGCTCTTTATGGCTGGTGCTGTATCGTGTACAGCATTGGTAAATGAGACATAACTGCTGAGTGTATAGCTTTATAATAAGGGACGGTACCACATTTCATAAATAATCAGTAGTTACCCGACCCGCTGAGGGACTGTTCACAGTGCGTACACGTAGTCAAGCAGGAGCAGGTCTGTCTCTTGTTGCTAATGAGCTGTATACATTGTACGAGCCTCCTGTGGGATGGGCCGGGTTCGACTCTGATGTTTCCGACACCCTGTCCTCATTCGCCCACGTAATCGGGCGGGCGGCTACTAGCGTGCTTGACTGTCGGCGAGATGAACGGAGCCGCTCTACATCCCCCGAACCCTGCACCCACCGCAGAGCTCGAGTACTTCAGACTTCAGTTTGCAAAGGCCGCCAGTAAATTAAAAGGCTGCCGCTAATCCCCGCCTTCACCAGCTTCCCCCGTGTGATGATCGGCACCGTATGAATGTCGTGGGTGATGGTTTGTGGCTGCACAGTATCCGGAAGGATATAGGATACATTTTTATTTACAGTTTACAAGCTTTTGAAGATGTTGATTGGTTTGATAGCCCCCTTCCTCAGTGTAAAATTCCAATTTACAGCAGGCGGGTGCACTTGTCTTTGTGTGGTAGTGACTGTATTTGGGGTCCTAGAGGGTGGAATACATGGACTGAAACATCAGTGTCAAAGTATTTTCCTGTAGTGCACCCTAATTTTCCCTGTTAAACTGCGATGAAATTCCTGTAGATTTTCCTGTATGCACAAATCAGTGTAAGTACGCAATTGGTATCATTATGCCAGTCAGTAAAATCACTAGGACACATGACATGCTCAGGCTGTTTTATGTGTTATTTATTTGAAATATAAAAAATCACTTACAACGTATCACATATCTACTCTACAAGAACTTTATATGTAACAATATAATACCATCTTGAGGTTCTGGGGACATGTTGAAAAAGTATAAAGCTCAGTTCTCAAGGTTCACATGTCTCCAGAACCTCCTGAAGGTATTATAACCATGTAATCCAGTATTCTATTTATAGTATGAAATGCCTTAACTTCAGATTTACCTCTTAATCACAGACTGATACATTTTGTGTTCTGCTCACAATGCATGAAAGGAGCATAGGGATGCACAAAATATGCATACCCCACCATTGCCCCTGCACCCCGTGGACAGGTGCGCCCATACTGGCATCCAGCAATGCCGACCACCTATCCACGGCTCCCCCCGCCCAACACACAGGACTCTGCAGGGTGGCCATAGGAGGAGTTGTCCCAGGCAGACATCCAATGGGATGCCCCCCTGGGACCCATAGTGGAACTCACACATAGGGTGGCATGGGTCTGGGGCTGTGCATGCAGATAGCATGCACCCGGACCAGTGCGGCACCCTCCAGTCGCATTGCTGCCTCACATAAACTTTCTGGGCGCTTGCTCACCCATCCAGCTGTCCCTGCCACCACCTGCTGCCCAGCAGTCAGGAGCAGCACAGTGTGCACTGTCATGGGCCCCCAGTGACCAAATACCCCTGTTCATGGGGGCATGCTGTGGGTTATGGCAGGGTCTCCCTGGTGTACTCTGCACCACACTCTGCACCTATGCGGCCAGCACCACACAGGTTAGTGAATACATGTAGTGCTGGCACACCCTAGGAACATCCCCATCGCAGAGCTGTCTGCAGACATGGGGGATCGGGTGCGGTGGTTCTGCATGTGCCCCCTTTGTGCATGCCATGCAGGGGGCACAGAGGGTGTGCAGAAGCTACTAGCCCCAGATATGCGTGCATAGCCACTGCACACCAATTGTGCATTGGGCCTACAGCTCTGTGTACCTGTAGTGCTCCATTAATAAACATTGTTTCAGTGTATTGTGTTTTTCATTGTCATGCTTAAGCAGCCCCCCTACATACACACAAACAGGTTTGTGCACTGAACTGTCAGAGGTAAAAACAAATATTCCTTTTTTTTTTTTTTTTTTTTTTTTCATTTATTTTACTAACCTAAGGCCAGACCAGGGTCTATGGGTCCCTTCTGATCTCACACATATAATTCATAACTCCTGCTTATCTTGATGAAGACACCCCCATACCTTTCCCAGGCTCACAGTTAAATAGAAACACTGTCTAATTTTTTTTTTTCAAATAACCTCAATCTCTAGGCTGGTCAGAAGAAATACTGCCTTAGTGATATTTTTAAAAACCCAGCTCTGCTTTGTGCACCAAACAAGCCAAGTAGCACTTAAGCACTCTTTGTGTCCCCGACACCCTTTAAAGCTCACCATCATCGAGTCTCTTGTCTGGCTTGCTTTTTGCACTTCATGTGTTTTAAAATAGACAAATTTGCTAAACAGAAGGTTTGTTTGCCTTGGTGATTTAGGGCGCTGCTTTCCTCAAGCAACACTCCTACACTCTTTCTTGCACTCCAAAAAGCATATCATCATCAAGTGGTCAGTCTTTTTTCTGACTCATTTTACACTTAAAATGAGTTTAACATAGACTAACCTGAGGCTGCCCACAAGAAAGCTAGTTTACCTTCAGTGGTTTAGGCTCTCTGCCAGTCCAGAACAGTGGCATTTGAGATGCAGCTTGGCTGACTGAACGCTGTTGCTGTTTTGAGTGGGGCCACATGGCAGGTGTTTGGATCTTGCAGCAGCTCATTGGTTCTTGATAAGAAGATCTGAATTAATTCTCAGAAAGATGTGCTGCCAACACATTACCTTACTACCCCAGAGAAACACAGGCTGCAAATGGACCAACAGAATTGCTTAGTGTAGCAAACTCAGCAAACTGAGCACCAATTGGAGGGCTCTGTCTGGCTCTTGGCAGCCATGAGATTCATAGTGGGCATTTTCCCTTAGTGTTTGTCCATTTTCCCTGATATTTTAAAAATATAAAATGTCCTTCCTGTATCCCGTTTTTGTAGTAAAAATCACTTAAAGTACAGGAATCCCGGTAGATCTGGGAGCACTGCAACAGTGTTCTGTATGTGTATTCAGTACCAGCAGCAGATCTAGGATTTTACAACGGGGGTTACAGGGTTTGGTGGGATTTGATATGAAAGATTTTTTGAACGGGTTTGACATCCTTTGTATATATATAATCTGTTGCTACATTTTTGACTAACTTTTTAAATAAAAAAAAAAATCTTGCAGTTTTGGAACTCCACCATTATGTCAGCAGATTGTGCTGTGGTTCATGTGTGTCCTCCCCAAAAGAGCAATTAATGTTACTTGCAACATGTCATTAAAAGAGAAACACAAAAGGAGCAGTTTCATTCGTTAAAGTATACTATGTGGTACATCAGCAACCATGGTCTAATACCATAGTAGACCATGGTTTGTGATGTAATACCTTGGCAATCCACTACAGACAAGAAGCAGTACACAAGTGAAATTAATATATAGGATAGTGCATGGGGAATGGTTGGCAACAGGGCTATTCTTCCACTGAGTTGGCATTATGACGACAGATTACCTCGAGAGCGCAGCTTGAGAGGTAATCTGTCGTCATAGTGCCAACGAGGTAAAAGATGCCCTGTCAACCGTTCCCATGCACCTATATAGTGTATGGTGGAACGTCGTTTCTGAGGGAAAAAAAACAATCACTACGCATATTGCTGCTTAAGAAAATGTTTACTTGGTTACTGGAAGGAAAAACTTAACTTTATATTCTTATGCGTTCACGCTTAACATGTTTACTGTTTTATCACTTTAGATTTTAAACTTTTAACGATTAACATTTTAACTTTTGAAACACTCACATACAGCTATGTATCTGCCGCGTGTCATTTCTTGTTTTTTGCCGCTTTTATTCTCCTGCTCGAGGATGAATGTGTCCCTACCGAAAGTGGTTTTGAAGGCACCGCCGACATTGCTACTAACGCTATGTGCCCTGTCAAGGAATGAGCCCTAACTGTCAAATGGTGCTTCGAGGACATGGTTTGTGATGTCTTTGTAGAGCAGTGAGACACATCGTTCTGCTGCTTTGCGATCGTCACTACTGTGTGACTACAAGGTTTCGAGACCGATGGATTTCGGTGGAGAACGACGTTCCACCATACACTATATGCAAATAGTTTGTAGTTATTCTAGCTTATATTTGCTAAGGTTTTTCCTGGCACAGGGTTTTTGACATTTTCAAGATTGTTCTGTGTTGTAACTGCTACACAAGTTCATGAGTTACTAAAGATTGTACATTTAAACTCCACATATACTGTTAATTATGCTGCAACAATATTTCTTTAGAAGTGAACATTTACATACTGTTACCATCCCTTCTGATCTACTGCTTTCTAAGCAACTGTGGGTGCAATGCATTGTGGATGACTGAATAATATTATCTGGTCTAGCCTTTTCTTGGTGAATACACAGTGGTAAAGATGAGCATGCAGCTTGTATAACTGAAAGCAAAAATAACAGACAGTGAGATAAACAAAGCAAAATCAAAGAGAGAGGATACTTCTATCGGTGAAAATAAAAATAAAAATAAATTGAAACAAAAAGAAATCTAAAAAACAGACCAACATAAACGTTATGTTGTTCTATGTCCTGCTGAGTTAGTTTAGAGAGGAAAAAAGTGAAAATAATATTCCGCAAAATAGTACTTGTTCAATAAAGTGTTTTTCAGATTGGTTAATTCAGTACATTTGGAGAAACGGTGCTTGTGCTGCTAGGACTGTTTGACAGCCGCCTATTGGTCTGCAAAGGAACTGCAGGGAGAAAACTAAGATGTACCAGAGCACACTCCCATCATGCAGTGCAGCCCATATATTGTAATACACACAGAGGAAAATCAAAGCACCTAGAATAGAAAGTGAATTGCACGTTTTTGAAAAGTTGTAAAATATGTTTTGATGTTAGAAAGCTTAAAGCTTGTAATGAAAGTTATTTTAACAAAAGTGAAATAGCCACAATATTTCCAATAGGTGTGTTCCAATTGTTTTGAAGTATACGTACTTCACATTTGACAGGACAACATATAGCATTCTGAAAGTAAATCAGTGTGACTGTACCCATTTATTCAAATTGTAAAAAACAAAAACAAGGCACTGCATCAGCATGTGGTCTAAAAGCAAAACAAAATGGTTATATTAAATGCACACTGAAAATAGAGTTAAAAATCTACGTTTCGATCTTAGGTGTTCCTCAGGAAATATCTAAAAGAGAAAAAAAAAAAGTTAGTGTAGAGGAGAGGTAAAATGAGATAGATATATATGTGGAGAAAGAAGAAAGGGGAGGCTCAGGGAGAAGAAGTGATAAATGTTAAGATTAAGAGAGAATCTGTGAAACAGAAAGGTGATGATGGGAAAGGTAAAGCATAATGGGAGTGAAAGAGCTGGGGAAGTTCCTAGGTGGGGACTAATTAACCAGGCCTAGTAAGAAAGCTGAAAGGTGACAAATGTATGGGAAGGAGACAGAAATGGAGACATATGGTGAAAATGAAAAATAAATTAAATGAGCACAAACACAAATAGACTTTAGGGAAAAAAGGGGATGGCTGAAAGATGTTAGTGGAAAATAAGTCTATCATTTAAACCAGAGGGCTGCTGGGAGCCAAGGCGGATGATCAGCTTGGCTTCCATGGTTTTTCTATGGTCAGGATCCCAGAAGCCCTGCTGAAGGACACAGACAGAAAGGTCATTGACATTGTGGTCCCTGGAGATAAAGTGGGATACAATGGGTTTAGCAGTTTCACCATTCCTGACTGCTCTGTAATGTTCCCTGAAACGGTCAGCAAGACGCCTACCAGTTTCTCTGATGTAAATAGCTGTACACTTCCTGCAAAGAATACAATACACCACATTAGTAGAGGTGCATGAGAACTCCTTGGTGATGTGAAAAACACCTGTAGGCCCCCGAATCTCAGTCACACTGGAAATGAATTTGCAGGTGTAGCAGTGAGTCCTGTTGCAGGGTTTGGTACCTGGGAGGGAGGAACTGTTAGGAGCAGGTAGGCTGCTTTTAACCAGGAGATTCTGCAGGTTAGGTGGTCAGCGGTAGGAGGTGATAGGTGGTTCAGTAAAGGAAGCACCAATGTTAGGGTCAGTTTGCAAAATGGGAAAGTTACTAGTGATGATCCTGTGAAGAGAAGCTGGGCTGTGATGGAAAGGAAGAACTAGTGGAATTCGCCGTTGTTCTTGTGTGACAGGATCCTTCCTGCAGGGGTCAAGGTTATGGGGCATGTTACTGACCCGGGAGAGTGCTCTGTCCACTGTGCTTTTAGGGTATCCCCTGTTGATAAAAAAAACTATGCATTATTTGGGTCTGCTCAGCAAAATCATCCTCTCCACTGCATAACCTGCGAAGTCTAAGAAACTGTGAATAAGGCAGGCCATTCTTGACATGTTTAGGATGGAAGGAGCTGTGAAGGAGGAAACTGAGAGTCAGTGGGTTTGTAATAGACTGATGTCTTCAGACCAGTGTTCTGGACTGACAGCTGGATATCCAGAAAAGGCAGTGTAGAGGAGGATACTTCAACAATGTATTGAAGGGAAGGATGGGCCGTGGTAAACTTGTCAAGGAAGACTTGGAGGGTCTCCTGGAGCAGGATGTGGCCCCACAGTCATCAATGTGTGCTAGGGTTCAGGCACAGTCCCTGTGAATGAGAGAAAAAAGTTCCTCCACTCAACCCACAAACAGATTAGCAAAGCTGGGACCCATCTTGGTACCCATGGCAACTCCACTGACCTGCTGAAAAAAAATGTTATTAAAAGAAAAAGCATTGAGTGTAAGAACCAGTTCTGCCAGATGAGTTAGTGTGTATGTGGGTGGCTGCTGGACTTCCCGCTTATTCAAGAAATGCTGCAAAGCTTTCAGACCATCAATATGGGGGATCACTGTGTAAAGAGATTTGATGTCCATCGTGAAGATGAGCTGATGAGTCACTGAATCTGAACCTGTCAAATAACTGGAGAGCATGGTTAGTGTCTTTAACATAAGAGGGCAGGGACTCAACAAGGGGTCTCATGAGGCCGTCCAAAAATGCGGAGATGTGGGATGTGGGGCAGGAGCAGACGGACACTATGGGATGACCCAGGTTACCTGTTTTGTGGATTTTGGGAAGGAGATAAAACCTGGATGTCTGGGGATGCTGAACTATGAGTCATTTATTCAAAGACTATTAGTTGTACAATCATGGCCATGTTACAAGCGGATTAAGCTACTTGAAAGGGTGGGATCAGCAGTGGAATTAATCCATGGTTGTTGGTTGGACCCATTTGGCCTTTACCTTGTGGGCCAACCACCACCCGAACCATGGAGTAATTCTGCAGTAGACCCATTCTTTCTTGTTGCTTAATCCTAATATAAACAATATCATTCCAGCTGGGGTTATATAAACAATGTGCCATTCTTTAAAGAGCAGCAAATGCCTTCAGGAGAATTTTAACAGGAAGATTATATTTAGACACAGTTCAGCTTATATTTCACACACGTTCTGTTTTTCTCCCGTATTAGTTATTATGAAGGTCATTTGCATTAAAACAAGATTGTTGCTCCTGAAGTGTTTATCTACTGCTGTTGCTTATTCCATACAATAGGTCATAATGCACTATTTGTGACATCACAGTTTCCCAGGGCAGCAGACTGTGATGCCACAACAGAGGATTGTGACTTGAATTCAGGTTTATTGGCAGGAAAACTCCATAGAGCACACTCATTTACAAGGAGGTCCTGTTTGGACAATGTAATACAAAAGTAAACAACAGTATACAATGTTGGAATACAGTACAGATAGGATAGTTTGTATACAATACAATTTCAGTATGGAGGCAGTTAAACATTGTACCAGGCGAGCAATGCAGAGCTACGACTAAACATATTAAGATTCTAACAGATAATTGTGAGTAAGCTACAGAGGTAAATGAATGCTAAGGGATGGAATACAAGCTGAATTGTACCTAAATATGTTTTTGGGTTTTTCTTGAGGTGTCTGTGGCTCTTTTAAAACAGCAGTGAAGTGAAGAATGTCACCACCACCACTACCAAAAGTCTAGTTTCCAGCAGGGGTTGAAGTTAGGGAGGAAAACCTGGAGTATATGCTGTAGTCAGATTTGAAAGCCTGAGGTGGGTCCATGGGGGTTGGAACAGGCATTCTTTACAAAAATGCCTACGTACTATACTCTTGCATATCTCCTTTGAGATCTAGTTTACAGCTTAAGTTAATAAAAAATATTAGCATACATTTTAAAACTGCTGTTCTGGGTGATTCCTATTGTGTTCATTATTTTCATTCTAATCCACTGCCAGTTTTACAATGTCATGTACCAAGTGGAGTGGCCATCTTTTTCTTGCGAAAAAATAATTTTAGACTCTTGTAAAATACCTAAATTCTTGTAGAACTGGATAATTTTACCAGCAAATTAACCCGTCTGGAATATGTTGTAGTGGGGGCCTCAGCTTCACTGTACTGCTGCTTTAATAAACCCAGATAGTCTCCAGAGTCACAATTCCATTGAGAAATACTCATCTCATGGAAAGATATTTTTAACATCTTACCTTGTATAATTGCAGTAAGTGGTTACAAGGTGATTTGCATTGGTGATCATTAAACAAGAGTATTATGCAAGAAGGGAGACCGTCAAGTAAGCGTACATGTTAGAAGTAATACAATTCAGGATGATCCCAACTTGCTGAGAACCCTTAATTATGTTTGCAAAGCATGATTTACCTAGCTAATTGATTCATCTTGGAAGCACATTAAACACTGCCTCCGTCTAAAGTGAATAAACAGTTTGCTTAACAAGCTGGAAAATGTTTTTTTCCCCAAGTTTTCTTTTTAGTCTGTTAAAGGCAACATTTCAGTAATAATTCAATAATGACCAAGAAGCGGGTCATTTCCTAGTGGTAACAACCGACTAGAGGGATGGCACCTTGGGCGAACTCTCTCGTGTTGGTTAGTTGTTTATTTTATTTATTTAGTTTTTATTTATTCTAGGAAATGACTGACTTTGAGGTTGTTATTGCGATTAGAAGTCTAATTGTAATAACCACCTTAGTTATGGACTTTTTTAAATGTAACTTGCCATTTTCTTTCAGCATACAGCAGTGTGGAATGACTAGTGCAACACAAGTACGTCTTACTTTGAAGATATTGCGTGCCACACAGCATCACTTGGCCGCTGGATCAATCATTTCTCAGAGATTAATGACCGGTCAGTAGCCAGTGAGGATCCTTACCCTGGCTCATGAGTATTTTATTTATTTATTTATTTATTTATTTATTTGAAAATTGATAGCCGGGGAAGGCACACTGAGCCAGGGCTCATTTCCAGGTGTGACCTGGGGAAAAGGGAAAATGAATGTATAATGAATCAAAAACAGCAGCGGAGAAGCATTCCAAAAATAAAGTGCAAACAGTGAACAGTTCAACAAGATGCAAGTGCAAATGACAGTCAATCAATCAATCAAAGTCTTTTTATTTAACCAGGCGATCACCGTTGAGCAAGCTCATTTTCGAGGTGGACCTGGGTTTAACAAGGGGCAATATACATGGGATGCAACACACAAGAAAATAGTAATAATACAAATAAAGTGAGATGCAATAATACAGTATATACAAAGTATCAGCAGGTAGCATTGACAGCAGTTTATGTTTGGAACAGAAGATACAGCTAGTTTTGGGAAGGACACAGTTTTTCATAAAAGTAAAGAAATATGCACATCAGGTGCGCCGAACACAAATAAAACCTAATATAAAAGATATAGTGATACGGTATGGAGAATTTAGAGCTGGAACCAGGGTCAAAGGAATGTGGAAGGGACAGATATGGGGTAGAAAAAGGGGAGAGGGAAGAGTCGATTATAGATGTGATCAGTCTTTGAACAGTAGTAATTAGAATGTGCTTGGACTTATAGGGGTCACTATTTAGGGTAGACAGGCACAGGACTCCTTATTATTTTATTTATTTATGGATTATCAGAAGACCTTTGAGCGTGACCTCTTTTACAAAGGTTCCATGTCAGGGTGGACAAATAATACAAAACACTAATACAGTAGTTACAGATTTCAGAACAAATACAGTTATTACTGGGTTCAGCACATTAGGCAGTTAAAGAGTAGTATATGAGATTTATTGGCAAGTAGTGAAAAACAAATCTATCGTAGGAGGAATTTGGTTATGTCTTGGAAGATTTTAGGGGTGGCTCAGCCCTAGAAACCTCGAGAGGTCTATTGATAGACTATGGTTGAAGAGGTGAGAGGGGGAGGTTGGTGGGCTGTACGCAGAGCCTGAAAGGATTAGTAGCTTACTAGTGCTCCTGGCTAGGCTAGGATGATGGCAAGTTTTCTCGGTTTCAGTGCTGGGTATAACGGTGGGTGTGGGTTAGTCTTTCAGGTTTGGCCTGAGGAGCATGTGCATTGTGAGCTAGACTGTAGGTGCTGTTTGATGCCAGTTTTACGAAAGGGGAGATACTGTTGATGGGAGACATGAATATGCCAGATGTTAACTGGAGCACATTTGCTGCAGCCACATCCAAGAGCAGGGCCATTCTTGATGCCCTACAGGTGGCAGGCCTCAGACAGCTAGTTTCGGAACCCACTCGTGAGGGAGCAATCTTAGACCTCGTGCTCTCAAACGGAGGCAGTGAGAGGATCTCAGATCTAGAAGTGGGTTGCCATCTGGGAACAAGTGACCATCAAACAGTGTGGTTCACGTTAAATTCAGCTACAGAGTCAAGCCATACAAAAGTGAGGGTACCGACTTCAGGAGGGCTGACTTTGGCAAGATGGGAGAGTGCCTCAGAAAAGCACTAGCAAACAGGCTAGAAGGAGGAGTGGCGCAACAATGGGGAATCATCAAAACTACCATCACAGAGGCAACAAGCCTTTGTGTGAAGCAAATAAACAAATCAAAATGAAAGAAAGAGCCACTATGGTTCTCAAAAGAGGTGGCTGTGAAAGTCAGGAAGAAAAAGATAGCATTTCGGAAGTATAAGGAAACACAGAAGGAACAGGACAGAGAGCTGACCAGAAGGCAGAAGGAAGCAGGAGGGAAGTCAAATTGCAAAGGCCCAAACTGAGGAAAAGATAGCCAACTCGGTTAGAAGGGGATAAAACCTTTTATAGGTACATCAGCGAGCGTAGAAAGACAAAGGGAGGGATAGTGAGGCGGAATAGAATGAACGGTGGGTGGGCAGAGGGGGACAGTGAAAAAGCAGGGATACTGAACGAATATTTCTGCTCAGTATTCACAAAAGAGGAGGAGGAAGTGCCTAATCCAATTAACAGAAGCACTCTTGATAGGGGGGTCGATCCCAGTCCTTTCACAGAAGAAAGGGTTCTGCAAGAACTCCTAAAACTGAAGGTGGACAGCAATGGGGCCTGATGGAATTCACCCAGAATTCTAAAAAGAATTAAGGGGAACTAGTGGAAACCACTGGCTACTCTTTTTTTTTTAATAAATCATGGGAGGATGGTGTGGTACCGAGGACTGGAGGAAGGTGGATGTGATTCCCCTTCACAAAAGTGGGACCAAGACAGAGGCAGGAAACTACAGACCTGTCAGTCTGACCTCTGTGGTAGGGAAAGTGATGGAGTCACTTCTGAAGGAAAGAATAGTTGAGTACCTAGAGGCCAGTGGGGCACAGGACCCAAGGCAGCATGGGTTCACAGCAGGAAGGTCATGTCAGATGAATCTAATAGATTTCTTTGACTGGGTGACCAAAGTAGTAGACCAGGGAGGGCTGTGGACATGGCCTACCTAGACTTCAGCAAGGCATTTGACACAGTCCCACACAAAAGATTAATAGTCAAATTAACCAGCCTGGGAGTGGGTCCCAGGGTGGTAGCCTGCGTAAAACATTGGCTGGACAACAGGATGCAGAAGGTAATTGTAAATGGAGTCCACTCTGAAGAAAGAGGGGTTACTAGTGGGGTACCTCAGGGTTCAGTATTGGGTCCAGTCCTTTTTAATGTCTTCGTAAGTGACATTGAAGAGGGACTGGAAGGAAAAGTATGCCTCTTTGCAGATGACACAAAGATCTGCAACAGGGTTGATGCACAAGGAGGCGTGGAAAGGATGAGAAGGGACTTGGCAAGGTTGGAGGAATGGTCAGAAGTATGGCAGCTAGATTCAATGCAAAGAAGTGCAAAATAATGCACCTGGGAAACAAGAACCCATGGGAAGAATACACAGTGGGGGGAGGTAGTAACAACAACAAAAAAGGAAAGGGACCCTCTGAACATCACGAACCTCTGAAATTTGCCAGCAGATAAAAGGCCTAGAGTCTATCAAGTCTGCTCTGAATGTGCAGCTAGCACCCTATTCTGCAGCTGCCCCTCTTCCACCCTTCCCTTCATTAACCCTCCCCTTGTCCTGTCCCATCCTCTGTTTGAAGCAGTCCACTGTTCTACTGCATACCACTTCTGCAGGTAATGCATTCCACCCAGCCACCACCCTCTCTGTAAAAAGTGTCTCCTCATCTCCTCCTGAACCTTCCTCGCTCCAGTCTTCATATCATGGCCCCTGGTGGCCCTCCCTCCTTACTTTGAACAGCCCTCTGTACCTGTCTTGTTTATTCCTTTCATGTATTTAAGGTTTCAATCATGTCCCCCTGTCTCCTCCTCCAGTGAGTACATGTTCAACTCCTTCAACCTCCTCTCATATGATAAGTCCCCCAGACCCTTGATCATCTTTGTCGCCCTGCGCTGCACTCCCTCCAGTAACTTAATGTCCTTTTCAGATACGGACCAGAACTGCACGCAGTACTCCAGTGTGGTCTAACTAATGACCTATACAGTGGCAGAATCACCTCCTCCCTCCTTGAGGATATACCCTTGCAATACAACCCCAGCATTTTGTTGGCCTTTAGCATGCCTTCCTACACTGTGCCGAGTTGTTCATTGACCCTGTGATGAGCACCCAGATCCTTCTCCTCCTCTGTCTGGGCTAGCTGCACTCCCCCTAGCTGGTAAGTCCTCCTTGGGTTCTTCATCCCAAAATGCATCACCTTGAACTTTTGGCATTAAAGCCCAGTTGCCAGGTGTCTGACCAGGTTTCAAGCTTTGCCAGATCATCCTGCAATCCCTGCCATCCCCCTAGGTCATCCACCACCGCGTAGCCTTGGTATCATCAGCAAACAGACTGATCTTGCTCTTGATGTCCCATGATATGTCTGCAATGAATATCCCAAACAACACTGGTCCCAACACCGGACCTCTGTGGGACACCACTCGCCACTGCCCTTGGGTGTGAGAGCTCCCCACCCACCACCACCTCTGTTGCCTTCCTGCAGCCAGTTTCCTACCCATCTCACCAGCATTGCCCTGCCCCTGTGCCTACTAACTTCCTTCCCAGCCTTCCATGTGGCACTGAGTCGAATGCCTTACTGAAGTCCAGATACAGGACATCCACTGCATGTCCCCGTCAGTTGCCTAGTTCCAGTCATAGAACCCGACCAGGTTGGTTTGGCAGGATCGGCCACGTATGAAGCCATGCTGTCTGCTGTCCTGTAGTCCTTTGGCCTCTAAGAGGCCACCAGCCTCTCCTTCAGGATAGTCTCCATTAGCTTACCCACGATGGATGTGAGGCTCACTGGTCTGTAGTTTCCCGGTTCATCCTTGGGGCCACTCTTGTGGAGGGGCACCACATGAGCCATCCTCCAGTCCTGAGGTACACACCCGAATGTAGTGAGGCATTAAATAGGTCTGCCAAAAGGTCCTGCAAGACCTCTGCCAACTCCTTCAGTACCCTGGGGTGGATGCCATCTGGGCCTGGTGCCTTGTCCACCCTCAGTGCCTTCAAACCCTCTCGACTCTGTCCTCCATGATTTCCCATCTGTCACCACTTCCCCCTCGTCTGCCATTTCACCCATCTTGGGTGTCACCCCCTCTTCTCTTTAGTAAATACTGAGCAGAAGTACTCATTTAGTGCTTCCGCCTTATCATACCCTGCTTCCACCCAACCCCTCCTTCCTAATCCTTACTATGTGGTCCTTACAGCTCCTTTTCTCCATGATGTACTTAAAGAAGTCCTTCTCCCCTTCTTAATGCCTTGTGCCAGCCTGAGTTCCTGTAGATGCTTTGGCTCCCCTACCACCCTTGTCACCTTCTCGATTCTGTCAAGTACCCTCTGTCCTCCCCCTCCCTGTTTTCTTGTATTTCCTAAAGGCAGCTCTTTTCCTCCTTACCCTTTTCTATGACCTCTTTGCTCAACCAGCTCGGTTTCTTAGCTCTAGCCTTCTTGCTCTGGGCTTTGCAGCAGGTTTTGGTTGCCTCCACTATCCCCAACTTTATGAGCTCCATCTCTGGTTAGTATCCATACTAGATTGAATTCTGGCCAGGTACCCTTTACCACTTCCCCATCCTCCCAAAGTCAGCCCTCCTGAAGTCCAGCACTCTTGTGCCAGATTCCACTCCTTCCTTGCCCATATCCAATGTGAGCCATACTGAGTGGTGGTCACTCCTGACAGCGGTTCCTCCACTGTAAGTTCTCTCACAAAGTCCCCATTTGCCAGCACAAGGTCAAGGGTATTCCCAACCTGGTTGGTTCACTGACCATTTGCAGCAGGAAGCTGTCCTGGAAGCATCCAGCAGTACCTGCTCCCTTCTGTTCCTGGTTGTTGGGTGCTCCAGTCCACTTCTGGCATGTTGAAATCCCCACAATCACCCACACTACCCTTCTAGCAGGTCCTCCTGATCTGTCCCGCTAGTTCCCTGTCTAACTCCTCCATCTGAGATGGTGGCCTGTACACCACTCCCATTCTAAGACTCCTATTCTTGGAATCCTGGATTTGCACCCAAAGTGACTCTGTACTGCCCTCCTCCCTTCCTCCCTTACACACTTCAGTCCTTCCTTCACATATAGGTACACCCCTCCTTTCCCAGTCACCCTGTCCCTCTAAATAACCTGTACCCTGGTACAGACAGGTCCCAGTCATTATATTGGGTGGCCCATGTTTCCGTGATGGCTGCAATGTCCACCTCTCCCTCTGCCATGAGAACCTGCAACTCTGCAGTTTTCCTCCCAAGGCTCCTAGCATTAAGGGTAACCACCTTCCACCCTTTTCCCCTCCTCCCATCCTGCCCTCCTTTCCTAGCATCACCTAGGACCTGGGGATAATCATATCAGATGACCTTAAGGTTAGCAAGCAATGTGAGAAGGCAGTAGGGAGGGCTAGGTGTATACTGGGATGCATAGGGAGAGGCATCAGCAGCAGAAAACAGGAAGTTTTTATCCCTCTGTACAGACAGTAGGTGAGACTCCATCTGGAGTACTGCATCCAGTTCTGGAGACCCCCATCTCCACAAGGACATAGACAGGATGGAGGCAGTCCAAAGGAGGGCAACTAAAATGGTGCAGGGTCTGCAAGAGAAGCCGTTTGAGGAGAGACTAAAGGAGCTTAATATGTATACCCTTGAGGAAAGAAGGGAGAGGGGGGACATGATAGAAACTTTTAAGTACCTCAGTGGAATCAACAAAGCCCAAGAGGGTAGTATCTTTCAGAAAAAGAGACGTGCAAGAACAAGGGGACACAATTTAAAGATGGGGCGGTTCATGGGCAGTGTGAGGAAGTATTATTTCACAGAGAGGGTAGTGGATGCATGGAACAGCCTTTCTGAGGAGGTTGTGGGGTCTAAAACTGTGGGAGAGTTCAAGAATGCATGGGACAGACATAAGACAATTCTTGTTGGGGGGTAGGAAGAAATAGGCTGTTGGTTAACTAGGATCTGCAGCCTATCCTGTAGGTAGGGAAATGGGCAGACTAGATGGGCCAAGCGGTCCTTATCTGCCGTCAAAGTCTATGTTTCTAGTTTTGAACTGAGGCGGACTGTGTTTTTGTAGTTTCTACGGGAGTTCATTTAGCCAGAGGGGGGCTCGGTAGGAGAAAGTATGCTGCCCAAGTGAGGTTTGCCAGAATGGGACGGACAGTGCTCCATTCTTCTTCCTCCCTCTGGTGATGTGGGATGAGAGAGAGGCCTTGAGCAGGTTTTCTATGCAGGGTGGTGTTTTTCTGAGGAGTGCCTTTTTACCCAGTAGACAGGTTTGGTATTTGAGCCTGTCTTTTAGGTTAAGCCAGTTAGTGCTTTCATATAGTGTGCAAGTGTGAGTGTAATGGTCTGCACACAGGGTCAGGCGGCATGCCTTATTTAATACAGTTTGGACCCTGTTGAGTACAGTGTCAGTGGCAGCTCCATAGACCACAAGCCTGTAGTCTATCATGGGGAGTATTGAGCTGGAGACTGAGATTCGGAGTGCTTCCGGACTGAGGGATTTCTTATGGTTGTAGAGGACCCCGATCTTTGTATTTACTGATCTGACAAGGGAGTCGATATGGTTCGTATAAGTGAGGGAGTCATCAGTGGTGACCCCTAGGTACTTAAATGATTGTACCTGCTCAGTCTGCTCACCTGCGTTATTGGTGATAACGGGGGCCTGCGTTTATGTAATGGCTGGAATGGAGCATGGCCTTGGTTTTCTTGTAGTTCAGTAGCAGCCTTTTCCTACGGAACCAGTCCTCGAGTTTGTTAAAGGAGGTCTGTAGTTCTGTTTGTAGTGCTGCCTGGGAGGTGCCACTACTCAGCAGCACAGCATCGTCTGCATACAGGATGAGACTGGTGTCACAGGCATGGGCAGTTCATTAACAAAGAGGCTAAAAAGCAAGGAACCAAGGATTGGTCCCTGAGGAACTCCTAGGAGTACCTCTCTGGAGCTGGATAATGTCTGCCCGATTTTGACTCACTGACTCTTTTGTGGTAGGTAATCATTGAACCAATTTAGGGCGTTTGGTGCCACTCCCAGTCTTTGGAGCTGGAATATCAGTAGTGGGTGGTTGATTGCATCGAAGGCTTTAGTGAGGTCGATGAAGATGGACCCCACCAATTTGCCTTCATCTAGTGCCTCGTGTGCATAATCAGAGTATGCAAGCAGTGCAGTGGTGGTACTGTGTTTTTGTCGGAAACCATGTTGGTTTGGGCCCAGCAGATTGTACTTGTTTAGGTATTCTGTGAGTTGGTTTGCCATGATTTGCTCTAGCGCTTTGGATAGAGGGGAGAGGATAGATATTGGCCTGTAGTTAGATACCAGTGCCTTGTCACCATTTTTGTGCACTGGAGTTACCAGGGCTTGCTTCCAGACTTCTGGGAATTGAGCTAGGGCCAGGGATTTGTTAAATATCATTGTAATGGGTTTGATCAGAACATCAAGTGTCAGAGATAGTATCTTCATGTCTATCCCATCACTCCCCAGCCTAGTTTTTCCTGGGGCTTTCCTGACCATTGTTAGGGCCTCCTTTTCCGTCACCTTCTTAAAGTAGAAGGTTGGGTGGTTTGTAGTGATTTGGTTGGCGCAATCTTGGTCATCCACCGGCAGAAGGTAGTCTGGGGGTAGTACTGGGGACAGGTCAGTAAAGGCCTGTTTAAAGGCATCAGCAATGACTAGAGGATCTGTGGAGGGTGCGTTGTTGATATTGAGTGTTGTAGGACTAAGCTTCTGGTCTTTGCCAAGGGTGTTCTTAATTATCCCAAAACCTCTTTCCATCTCCCCAAGCGTTGTTGAGCTGGGTCTTATGGAAGTTGTCCTTTGCAAGCTGGACCAGTGTATGATGTATTATGATGTAGATATTGAGATTTAAAAGCTGCTAGGCTGATGGGGTGAGTTAATTTCAAAGTTTTTTGCAGCTTGTTCTTCAGTTGAGGGAGCACAAAGCTGATTGCTGCTCTGCCAATGCGAGATTTTGCTTTGTAAACATAAAGGTAGATATATGAGGTGCTTCTCAGGGCATACTTCCCCAGAGTGCACAAAGGTAAACAGACAGAGATATACTGGGGCAGTTTATTTGAGATAGCTTTGTATGTCCAAACCACAGCATTTTTTTGCCGTCTTTAAGCAAGGGATGACCATTCCACTGCCATGTACAATGCACAGTGGTGGATTGAGTATGGAAGACCCGTGATAAATCTTATGGCTCTGTGATAAAGCGTATCGAGTTTGGCTAGGGTACCTGCAGGTCTCTGACTATATAGAAAGTCTGCGTAATCCAATAGGGAAAGAAAGGTAGTTTGAATCAGTTTCAGTTTAGTGTCTCTTGTGAGGAGATTATTAATCCTAAAGAACAGACCAAGTCTTTGTCTAAGTTTCTTTGCCAGTTCTTCTAAGTGATCTGTGAAAGTAAGTCTATGGTCTAACCAGACCCTGAGGTACTTGAACTTTGGTACGTAGTCCAACTGCTCACCTAGAATGGTAGTGATCTGTGGGAGTGTCCTAGCAATTGTAGGATTTATTGCATTTTGAAGGGGCAAGAGGAACATTGCTTTGTTGTGTTTTTTTTTTGCATTTAAGAGTAGTTTCTGGTTTATAAGCTGATGTTGCAGCAGATTAAATTAATTTTCAAGGGCTTTACAGGTCACTTCAGGTGTGGGGCTACTAGCATAGAGTACCGTTTCATCCGCAAAAAGGTGTATTTGTGTTTCTTTGATGGGGGCATCTATGTTGTTAATATAAATGGTGAAGAGCAAGGGACCAAGAATGGAACCTTGCGGTACACCCCTCAATAGGGGTTTTGGTGGAGAAACTTCCCCTTCTGCCTTTGCTTGTTGAAGTCGTCCTGAGAGGTAGTTGGAGAACCATTTAAGGGAGAGGGAATCCAAACCAATGTTCTGGAGGGACGACAGAAGCGATCTGTGATCAACAGTATCAAGCATTTGCTTAGGTCCAAGAAAACTGCGCAAACAACGTTTTTTTTGTCTAATTCAAGCTGCCAGTTGTTTGTCCCCTTGGCTAGAGCAGAGATTGTACTGTGCTGTGCTCTAAAACCGGATTGTAACGGGTTGAGCAATTACTTTGAAGATGTTGCGTGCCACACAGCATCACTTGGCAGTAAACGGTGAAGAGAAGTTGGTTGTCCGAGCAGCACTAGTACCCAATTAAAATGATAAAAGCTGGTTGGTACAAGTAAGTGCAGCAGTTAAAGTGACATGAACTGACCTTGGGGGGGGGACCATGGCAGGGGTGGAAATGGCACCAGGGTCAGGTCAGGTAGGGGGCTGATGGGAGCAGGAGGGGGAGGAGAGGAGCTTTAGCTTATGCCTAAGGGAAACTGGGGAGGGTGAGAGACAGAGATTGGAGGGTAGCTGGTGCCATCGGGAGAGAAGGTGATAGAACGCTGACTGCCCAGCAGAGGAGTGAGGGTGGGGGATATTCATTTAGGCTAAATAATGGTGATTAATGCAACATGCCTGTAGATTTCATAGATTTGTCAATACATAGGCAGCAAGGACTGAAGTTGCGGTCAGATATCGTGTACTAGACCAATGGAGTAGTTAAGAACCCGGAGCACATACAAAGGCACCAAGGGTGTAGGTGAAGACCAGAACACACCCGTAACGGGAATGTCCCCAAATCTTTTGCCAGAATGTTCCTGGGACAGTCACTTTAGAGGTATTCTAGCAGGAACAGTAACTATGGGGGCATTCTGGTAGGGGAATTAAGGAGGGATACTGAGTTTGGGGGCATCATTCCCAATTTGGGATTCATTCTGTTTTTAAAGCTGGAATGTACCCAGAATGGAATGTAGCCCCAGTCTGGAACGGTGCTGTTGAACTAAATGCTCCTTACTTAATGCTCCCCCCACCCCCATAGTTACCACCCCAGCTGGAATGCCTTCACTTTCTAGTGCTTTTCCCCAGGGGTATTCCACCAGCAGGAGACTTAGGTGCATTCTGACTTTTACCAAGTCCATGTGCCCAGAGACCTTAATCATTCCCATCATGACATTAAAATCGGAAGACCTAAAATTCTTTTTGCTATTATGAATTAAATTAGCTTTTTTTGTCTAATATTTTTGATTTCAAATATAAAAATACATCACATTAGGTAAGACAACTTGGATAACATACAAGGAAGATAAATGGTTCATTCTACAGTCCATTCTGTCTCTGTGTCAATACATCCTGAGCAGACACAGCATAAGCCATTAGAAAAATACAAAACACACCACTACAAATAATGCAACATTTGAGTTGATTTCACATCGAATTCCAGGGCCACTCGAGGGTGGGGAGTCCCCTTCCAAGTCTCATCCTACTAGTCCCTCTGTTAACACCAGGACATCAGCAGGCAGTAGGCATCCAGAAACTTACTCCTGGTCTTGCTAAACAGCTCTTCCCTCTCTTTGAGGATATATGTTAAGCACCTTAAGGATAGGGATTGAATGGCCAGCATTTTCCACTCTGCCAGGGTAGGTGTATTGCGGGAGATCCAAGTATTTTGCGTGCATTGTATAGCCATGGCTAAGAGCACTCTTATCCACTGTGGGTATGGTGCCCATCTCTCTGCCCCAAGCCTTCCATCCTCAACAATAGTGTAAGGGGTGTATTCACCACCTGTTAACCTCACATTTGAGTTTTCATGTGAAACCACCAGCTAGAATGGCTTCAAGGTAGGGCATTCCCAAAAACAGTACATATAAGTACCTATTGCAACTTTGCACCTACCACACATCGGAGAAATGGCAGGGTTGAATTTATGTACTACACTAGGTGGACAGTATACACAGTACAAGAATTTGCATTGGGACTGTGTTTGCTTATTACATAACAGCAACTCCATGTGGGTTCTTAACTCACCCAGTTCTCCGCTGTAATTTGAGTGCCTAAGTCCCATTCCCATTTTGACTTTGCCTTGTATGACGGGTCCAGTAGCTGCTTTCTCTCCTGACCGACCAGTTTCATAGTAATCCCCTTAACAATCCTACCTGACCCGATAGGTTACCTGCTTCACTTGTGCTACAGGGGAAGCCTCCACTGGGTCCCTACCAAGGCCTCTGTCATATGCCTGGACCTGTAAATACCTAAAATGGTAAGAGTGCGGTAACACCAGTTGATTTTGAATTTCTCCACACTGCTTTTGAATTTTGCTAAATGGTCAGATCCCCCCAGTAGAGTAAAAGTTCCCTAGACACCGTACGCCTTTCTTCTCCCACTCCTGGAAACCAGTGTCTTCTAACCCGGGGAGGAAGCCTAGGTTGCCCTCAGTCAGCATCAACAATATATTATCTGCCACTGCTCCCTGTCTTTTCTTGGCCTTCTCTCAAACCTCTAACATGGAGCAGACCAATGGATTGGGGTGCCTACCCTGGCTGTCACTTTTTTTTTTTTTTTTCTTTTTCTTCCGCCAAGGCATGCCAAAAGTCTCCCTGGACATCCCTCCTCCTCAGGGTCCAGTCAGCTGGCTGCTTCTCCCCATTCACCCAGTCATGTACATAGCATTGTTGGATGGACACATGGGGCCTAACATTCAGACTTGCGATTGGCAATGACGCAAGTGTGTTGAGCTGGAACAACTAAGGGATATATCCAAAAGAAATGTGACATGGCGCATCTCTTCTGAATATAGCAAATAATGCATACGGTGCAAATACAGTGCGCCGATGGTGCATCCCCCAGACAGGCTTAAATACCAGGAATGGGAATGCTCCAGTGCAACTGAAGCTGCGACAGGTGCAATTACCAGTTATTCAGACCTGGACATGCAAATGGAGCCATTGTGCATACAAGACGCAAATGGGGCCATTTGCATGTCATTATGGCTCCATTTGCATGTGTTGTGCAGGGCTGGCCAGTGAAATGAGCATGCAGTCCCTGTACCATAAGAGTAATATGGCAATCGGGGTTACTGGCGGGGACAGGGGTACTACCAGACTACCATTGAACTATTGTTTAACATTACGGGTGATCGGGAGGGCAGGGGGGTACCACTAGACTGCCAGGGTAGTCTTTCATTACACATTACGGCTGATACGGCTGAGCGGGGTTATGGGAAGCGGGGGGGGGTACAACAACTGGACCACCAGGGGATACTGTGTGCACTTGTGTATGGTATTCTAGGTGAGGTAATCGCCCACGGCTGGTGGCTGCTGCGTTGTGCCTTGCAATATGGCAGCTCACCTGTGGGTGGCTACCAGTCAAGCCATTTTTTTAAGGGCTCAGCATTGTGCCCAGGTATGCGGCACATCTCTGGGATGTGCCTGCAGATGCGCCACACATCCCAGGCTGAATATCGGGATGTGCTGCATATGCATGGGCACACACCCCTTGAGATGTGCTATATACATTATGTTTTGGCCTGGTATCACGGAAACCCTTGAATACCTTTTGCCTTGATACCCCTGATATCTGGGATCCTAGCCTCCCTGTTCCACCTTGCTCTTCAACTTGTAAACTCATCCTGGGCCCCCTTCCTTGCCAAATGAAGGCTCAACCCCCGCTTAAGATTACTTTTTTTGAAACTCAACTTTATTGAGCAATTTATATATGTAACAGCATATTATTAAAATGGATACATCCATTACATGGCTCAGTATAAAAGCATCATCAATAAATAGAAACTAGTTAAGGGACCAGCCAGCCTGGCCCCAACTGTTTAGTAACCAGCTAGTCCATCACTGTGTAGTCCACAATTGGGCAGTGTCTGAAAAGTGAGAACATGTGATCCAAGTGGGTACTTGTGGAGTCAAGTCTGATGGCCATAACAGTGTTATATTTCAGAGCAGTTAGCATGAGACTATTCTGTAATCTCCTAAAGTGTTAATTTTTTAGTGTAGGTGAGAGTACACTCAGTAATAGCCAATAGAAGGTGTGTGGTATATTTGTTCCCCAGATCCCCTGGATCTTGTCTTTTTATCCCCATCCAGTAGTTCTGTAATCTTGGGCACTCCCCCAAAAAATGTGGTGATGTGATCCTCTGCCACCACACTGCCTCCAGCATAAGTCTGAATTTGTTGTTGTAACATGTTTTGTTATGAGGGAGTGTTAAATATCTGTCATCTTCCACCTAAACTCTCTCCAGATTGGGGAGGAGGCAACTTTCCATCTAGATTTCAGAGCTCTATCCCAAGTTTTTCCCTCTGTTAGTGTCTTGCTCTTCCTTTCCCATCTCTGTTTGACCTGTCCGAGGGGGTTCATCTTGACCGTCTGCAGGAGGGAATATACTGCATATCAGATATATATCTAAATCTAGTTAAAAGTAATCCCCAAGAAGAAAAAGTTCCCTCTCTCAGATTTTAATATTGGCCCTAGTGGGTCCCAGTGGGAGCATTTGCATCAAGTACAGCAACTGTGGCAGCGTGTTCATCTTTATTAAGTTGATGCTGCCAAGCCATGAGATCGGCAGGGCCCTCCACCTCTCCAACTCATTAAGGAGGGTTGTAAACACGGGTTTATAGTTTAACTGGTAGAGACTGCCCAGATCCCTGCCTACTCAAATCCCAAGATAAATAAGTAGGCATAAAGGAGCAGTACAGATGAGTATAAATAGATAGGCCATTGACAGAGTAAAGGCCTATGACACATTTTAAAGGTAGAAAAATGGACAGACTGGATGGGCCTTGCAGTCCTTATCTGCCGCCCACTTCTATGTTTCTATGATTGTCCCACCACTTTAAGCTCCCACGCCACTCCCGACCTCTCTCCCTCTGGCTCCCCAAGACTCATCATCTCAGATTTATGTAGATTAAGCTTATAGCCTGAGAAGGTTGCAAAATCTGTGATGACCTTCAAGAGGGACAGCAAAGGAGTGTCAGGGTCTATAAGGAGCAAGCAGTCGTCAGCGTACAATGTAATTTGATGCTGAACTCCCAATTTACCGGTGGACCCCCCCCCCAATCTCTTCTGTCTCCCTTATTTTAATAGCCAGCCGTTCAATGGCCAGAGCAAAGAGGAGGAGGAAGAGGGGTAGCCCTGACTCATTCCCTTATGTAATTGAAAGGCCTCCGAGAGGGTACTGTTAGCCAGTAACTGGGCCTTAGGTCCCAAGTACAGGAGCTTCACCAACAGCACAGTCCTCGCCCAGCCTGAAATGCCCCATGGCCTCGAACAGATACTCCCACTTTAATCTGACGGAAGGCTTTCTTGGCATCCATGGAGAGCACATGTGCTACTCCCAGATGCCATGAACCCCAGTGGACCACATTTAAGAGTCTGTGCTTGTTATGGTATGACAGATGACCTCAAACAAACCCTGTTTGGTCTGGATATACTATCTGCAAGAGCATCTGCTCAAGATGCCAAGCCATAGCCATAGTCATGATTTTAAGGTTACAGTTGAATAAGGAGATGGGGCGGAATGAAGTACACTGCGGGGTCTTACCTGGCTTCAGTAGAGCACAAACGGAGGCCTGGTAACAGGAGGTGGGCCAACCTCCCCCTCACCTCTTCAATCATACCTCTGAACAGATCCACTGTGGCTGTTCCCATTTCCTTGTAATACTCCACCCTGAAACCATCTGGGCCTCCTACTTTCCCCTGTTTCAAGGTGCCAGTTGCCTTTATCACTTCCACTGCAGTGACTGGTGCCCCAGGCAGCTCCCTTTGTTCCTCTGAAATAATGGGGATCGTACTACAATCCAGGAACTGAGTGGCCTGTCCCTCTGTACCCTCACATTCCGCTGAATATCTTTTTTGGTAAAACTCTCAGAATGTTTCACAGATCAATTTCCTTGCCATCTCTACCATCCCTCTGTTCCTTCTAATTGCAGTGAAATGACTGGGACCCTGTTGTCCTTGCACCAGCCTAGCCAGCAGCAGGCCTGGCCTATTACCCTGCTCAAACTTGCATTGAAGTACAAAATACAAGCTTGTCCTGGACTCTCCTGTGAGCACCATGTGTCTCCCTGGTCACTGTGGGCTCCTGCAGGGTGTCCTCATACCCTTCACCTGCTGCTTTCTTCTCCAGTTCCTTCAGCTTGCTCTCCAGCTTTTCCCTCTTTTCCTGCCTGGTCTTTTCAACCCTGGCCACATAGCTGATCACCATGCTACACATAAATGCTTTGCCTGCCTCCCAGTAAACAACCTTGGAAGGCTCAGAAGCTGCATTAGTGGCCTGATATGCAGCCCACTGTTCCTTCAAATATTTCTTAAAATCCTCCCCTGCAAGCAGACAAGTGGGGAACTTCTAAGTGGCCATGGCTGTCCTGTCCCCTCTAACTGACATGGTAAGCATGACCATAGCATGGATTGATATGCAAATCAGGCTGTGTGACACCCTCTGAAGCTGATGGTACTGCACCCTGGGTATAAACATATAGTCCAACCTTAACCATGTTTTTATATGGGTTCGAGTAGAAGGTATACTCCTTCACCCTAGGGTTCACAGTCTTCTAGCTATCTACCAAATCAAAGTTGCTCAGACCATGTTTGAAGTTATCCTGGGCTCCCCATGCTGATTGACCCAGGCTATGCTATTCGGGTCAAAGGCCAAGCTTAAACTCTCCCAGCCTAAATTTAATGTCTCCTTCTCCAGTGGTTCATCTCTAGGGATGGTAGACTCATTTAAATATCTGGGGGTCACACTAGACCCATCGCTAAACCTTGATCTACATATTCAGCAGACCTGCAAACTGGTCAACACTAAACTTGGGATGGCATACCGTACCAGCTATATGCTAACCCCTTCTGCTAGGCTTGCCCTTGCCCGTGGCATACTCCTTCCCTCTCTCACCTATGGGTTTGCTACCTATACCTCAGTGTCCAAATCAAGCCTCTGAAAATGGGACATCATATATAACAATATCTGCCACTATGCTTCCTCCTCCTCATCGGCTGAAACACCACTGCCTCCTTTACTCCAATCTGGGGTGGCTTCCTCCTACTGAACTTGGGCTTTATGCTTACGGCTCTGTCATTGACAACATTGTCTGTTTACAAATACCAAAACCCTTAGCTGATCTCTTCCTTAAACCTACCCCACACTATGGCTTGTGTTCTGCTGACAGTGCACCCGTCCTCATTCCCAGACGTTATTCCTCCAATAGTGCCTTGTCTTTTGCCTGTCATGCCCCCCCCTGTTCTGGAACTCCCTCCCGCTTGCCCTGCACCAGTGTTCCTCCCATGTTTCTTTTAAGAAAAGTTTACATAGCCACCTTGTCACTTCCTACAGATGCGCCTGCTTCAAACCCCCATAGCCCGTTTCTGCCTTCCAAACCACTCCTTTTCTGTCACCTCTGCTATTCCTCTCAACATAAGCACTTTCCACATTTTCCACCCTTTCCTTTCCTCTTGCCTACCTCTTTCTAAGTATCTCTTCTGGGTGTTCCACTTCTATCTCATTTTCCTCTCTTACTTCCCTACATAAACTCTGTATGAACAACAAAGTTCTACTGTCTTAAAATGTTTGTTTTTTTTCCCTCAATTTAGTCAATATGTTATTTAACCACTATAAATATTTTATTTATTTGTTAAATTTTGGTGACCGGGTAGGCCCACTGAGCCCCGAAGGCCCCTTTTTCAGGGGCGACCCGGGATAACAATACATGTTTTGATACAGTGGAAAAACATTTGGTTACAAGATTATACAGGCTTACATGGAGGTTACAGACATGGTTATCATCATGACATAGTTTTACCTAGTTACTAATAAGTTACTAAATAAGAATGGTCTTGTGTTTCTCTGTTCCTGTATATTTAAACACTGTTAAATTTTAGCTACTCTTGATCTGTTATCAAGCTTCCTATTATGATTATAATTCCTATGTAGTCAAATTGTTTCTATTATGTCTAATTGTTGTATTTCTATGTGTACATGCCCTGTTTTGTACTGTTCCCTCCCGGGTCGTGCCTGAAAATAGTCATTGCTATGGCCAGTGCACTTACCCGGTAAACAGAAACGAAATAAATAAATAAAGTGGCACCCTCAGAATGATTCAAGGATGGGTCCATTAGATACTTAAAGTTCTCCCATAACTGAGTTGGGGGGGAGCGCTCCCTGTGGATGATGATTGGTATCTGTCATCTGGTAGTAAAAAGCAGTATAAAACTCAGCAGGGGCATAGATGCTACCATACATCACCTGTTCCCTGTGCAAATCCCCAATCACAAAAACATACCTATCGTCTGTGGGGCCAGTTATTATTCTGAGCACCTGTAGTGGCAGGTGCTTGTTGATCAGAACCACAGCCCCTTGTTTATGGGACAAATAGGATGCTGCATAGCAGGCCTCAAGCCATACTCCCACCAGCTTGGCATGCTTGGGTTTCGTAAGGTGGGTCTTTTGTAGTAAGGTCACACGTGCGCCATGTCATTTTAGTGATGTCAAAACATTTTTCCGTTTTAATGGGGGAAGAGAAGCCATGTACATTCCACGCTACAAATGTTGATCTCTGGACCAATCACTGTGGTGTCTGTGTAATGAATCAGTTCACCCCATTACAGCCCCCTTGCATGCCAGCTAGCCAGATGCCACCTTCTGCTGCCTGTTCAGTGGTAATACATTGTAAAATTAAAAAAAAAAAAAAGCATAGCTTGTAATTAACTTTAAGGTAACCTGAACCATTAGACACAAAAAAAATCAGAAACTGCTCTAGGTAGGTCCACAGCTGCAGGCTGACCTCTGGAAACAACCTGCAACCTTTTTGAATTAACCTGAAGCATTGTGCGCTGTCTGCTGACCCTTCTTCCCCTATTGTCAGTAGTAGGGAATCAACAGCTGCCCTTCTACAGTGCACAGATCCCCACTCATCTCCACATTATACAGTCGGGTATTATTTCCGCATTAAGTTAATGTGCACCTGTCTCTCTCACCCTGGAGCCCGCCCACGGACTCCAGCTCAGCCATGCCTCAAAGCCATCCCGGTGCATGCAGTAACTGGTGCGCAAGTCCCACCACCCACAGATAGACTACCTCGAGCCCCATAGCAGGGTCTCCTGAACAGGACTTGCTCTGGTAGTCCCTAGATCACTATGCCCCCCCCCCAGACCTAAGCAACTCCCATCCACCTTTTACCTAGTGGTGCAGTAAACCTTAACCACCCATCCTCCCATATACAGTGCTCAGGTAATTGTAGCATTTGGACTATCCCCCCACTCATGGCTGAGCCGTACAAAGCAGAGCAGAGCTTCCCTGCACCCCTCCACTGGATAACATCAGTAGTTGAAGTCTCATAGGCAGCATTATGGGGGCTCTGGGCCAGAGGCTGGAGGAGGAGCCATGCGCCAAATACTTCAGATCGCAGCTCTCCAGTGCCCACCCCACTGAGGCACCTCCTACCTGCCACCAGTACAGTTCTTCAGAGGGCTTGATGCATGGTGCTGAGAGCTCCCTCGCTCACAGTGTTGGTGGCTTCCATTAACCACATAGTCAACCTCTAACAGCCCTCCTTGACTCCATGCTTGACTTGCACGGTGCTGGTCTTGTCACTGTAATCCAAACATGGCTGCCAACATCATCAGCAATAGCATTACACAGACCATGTCCCCTCCCCATACAAATTGATGGGAATTCAAATGTCTGACCTGCTCCATTTTTAATGTCCCATAGTCCGCAGATAAAAATGTTCCCTTCAGTGGAGCAGAGTCTCCAGGCAAGGTCCCGCAGGGTTAAGCAGCACAGCGCATTAGTCTCTCATTCAGGTTGGGCAAACATCAATTCAGCTTTAAAAGCCAAAGAGCAGCAGTCGGGCTTCATTCAGCCTTGTTTTTCTTATCCTCTTCCTAAAGGAAATGCTGAACTTTTTTCTCCACTTCAAAATGTTTAGGAACCCCCCAATGATAAACCTTCACAACCACAGAGTAGGAGAATGTAAACTCCAGTTTATATTCGCAGAGCATGTCCAGCATGGGGCCAAACATGTCCGCTTTCTTTTGAAGCCGTGGGGGAGAGATTCTGATGAATAAACAGTTTTTATCCCTCAAACATTCCATCCTTCACTTTACGATAAGGCGTTGGAATGGCTTAATGATCACTGAAGTTGTGAAGGCGGTAAAGGATCTGCGGAGGGTTCATCTGATGATGACTGCGGTGCTAGGGCTCTGTGTGCCCGCTCAATCATCAGCTGTTCGTTGTTTACTGTCTTTCCTAGCAGCTTCGGAAGGATGGCTGCACAGAACTCCAACACACTGTGCCTCTCACAACCCTCTGGGAGCCCTCACAAGCATAGGTTACTATGCCTATTGTGATTTTCTAGATAGTTGAGTTGCTCCTAGAGGGTCTCCAATTCTGGCTACATTTTTGCCATCTTTTCAAGTAGTAAAGTTGTCATGTCTTCTAGCCCCGATATATGGTGTTCTGCCTCTGCAATCCGTTTAGCTTGCGAGGCACACTGAGCAGAAATCTCTTCCAGTCTGCCATCCTGCTTGTCCAGCTTTGGATTTAATGCCTCTGTTACTTGTTCTGTCACTGTTTGGCCTAATGCACCCCTTTCTGCAGCTGACAGTTAAATCAGACTTGGGCCTCTAGTCTGTGAGGTCGCTGTTCCTCGTTTACCTGGTTTAACAGTGTTCCTTTGTTAAAAACATGTCCATGTCAACTTGAGCCACAATGCTGGATATTATGAGCCGAATACTGGCAAGGTTTTGCTAATGTAAATTCATTGTAAAACTCTGATTAGACAAAGTTTGAAGGAATTGTGTCCTGTTAGCTAGCTGCTCATTAGCACCCCCCAAATTGACTTTTTTGTCCATATTTTTCTTTAGTTTATCAAATTGCTGCTTGAAAAAAGTGCCTTCACATTTGTTATTTTTGCTACAATGATATTTGTTTATTTAAAAGTTAATGACCGGGAAAGGCACACTGAGACGAGGCTTGTTTCCAGGTGCAACCCGAGATAGGGGACAAAATACATTGGCACATAGCAAGTAAGAGCAATTCAAAATACAAATTTTGTGCTAACAAATAATATAGTGCTAATACAACAAGCGAGAAATGATATATACAAATAGCAGAATAACGTACAACACATTTCAGGTTTAGATAGTGTACAACACAAACAAACAGTAAATATACAGTAGCAGATTTAATGCTCTGTAGCTGAGCAGCACAGTGCAGGGTGGAGAGTAAGAGAACGTATTACAGAACTTAGTGGAAGTAGATGAGATGAGGATATAGTAGGAGAATTCAACAGGAGTAACAGGCTGGGTATCTGTGGAGCCTTAACTGTTAGAGGAAGGTTATAGTAATGAGAGGATGTGAGGCTAGGATGGGAAAGGTGGAGGTGTGGTCTGGGAAGGGGCGGAATGGCAAGAGCATATTGTGGTGGAGGCATTCTGGAGCCAGGATTTAAAGGTAGAGAAAGTGGGGGAGTGGCGAGTGTCTCAAGGGAGTTGATTCCAGAGGTGTGGGAGATGGCAAGAGAATGCGGCCTTAGCTGAGCAGTAGCGAGGTTGGGAAGAGGGAGAATGTACGAGCATTCCTGGATCAGAGACCGTATGTGGAGGAGCTTACTGATGATAGGCAGGAGCTGAGGCAAGGGGAAAGGGTCCCAAACCAGAATTTGGAAATGAAAGTGAGGCTATGTATATGATGCCTAGCAGGAAGAGGTATTAGGGAGAGGGAGGAGTAGAGGGTGGAGTGGGTGGGTGTGGGGAGATGGCGAAACAGCAGAAAGAGTTTAATAGAGTGTCAAGTCTAGCGAGGGAGGTACTGGGTAGGGAGCCATAAACAATGTCTCCATAGTTGAGTACCGGAATGATGGTTATGGTGACTAGATCACTGCGGGGGGTCAAGGGGAGGCAATCCTTGTGGCGGTAGAGAGCTAGTTTAGGACATAGTTTGGTGCAGATAGTTGGTGTGAGCAGTGAAATCGAGGTAGCTGTCAAGCTAGACCCCAAGGTATTTGAAAGATTGACAGTGTCAAGATGTGAGCCGTCCAGGGTGGCAAAAGCAGGGTTGTTCTGGGATTTGGATAATCTTTGCCTCGATCCGAAGAACTTGGAGCAGAGGAACAGATAAGGGGAGTAAAGGAGTATTTTACTACCATTTTTGACCGACATACTCCCACGTTCTGATTTCAGGAATTTGTTTCCCACCTTGGAAATTTACAATGTGTGGTACACATGTACAAAGTTGGCAGTACCATGAGATGCTAGCAGCCATGGCACTACACTGGAACCCATAGGGATGGGGACAGGAGTTCCTCACTGCTGGTTAGGACTGTTATAACGTGACAATGTTAAAGATAATGTCACAGTATGACTCCATAGCAGTGTTGGACAGTCAGTGACTGCAGGCGTCCAGTGGGATTGAGACTTGGTTTAGATGTGGGGGGTTCGAGATGGGTCAGTGGATGACAGTACAATCATTCTGATGAAAATACTACCAGGTGTAGGAAGGTAGTAGTAAATACTTCTGAGTCCTGAAAATTATCTGGACCACTGGACATGGAGACTGTTTGTTTTCTTAGAGTTAAGTTTAAGCTGATTTTGCCTGAACCAAGACTGCACTTTATTGAAGTCATTCTGCAGGGGGGTAGTTACGTCAGTGGCATTTGGACCAGAAAGGTATAACACGGTGCCATCTGCATATATGTGGATTTTGGAAGGAGAACAGATGGATGGGAGGTCATTTATAAATAGTGAGAAAACTATAGGGCCGAGTATGGATCCTTGGGGAACGCCAGTTTGGATAGGGAGGGGAAAGGGAATTGCCTACCTGAACATATTGCTGTCTGTCTTGGAGGTAGAAACTGAACCAGTTCACGGCATATGGGGCCAGACTGGAGGACAGAAGTTTTTGGATCAGGAGTTGGTGAGAGACTGAGTCAAAGGCCTTTGCCAGGTCCACGAAAATGGCAGCAGTGACAAGGCCTTTGTCCATGGCTGACTGGATATGGTCATTGACACGAAGCGGGGAGGAGACTGTGGAATGTTGCTTCCTGAAGCTTGACTGGAAAGGAGAAAGACAGTTGGTAGCAGTGAGGTGTTCCAGGAGTAGATAAAGAGACTCCTGGAGTTTGGCAAGAGCTTGCAGGAGAGAGAGATAGGCCTGTAGTTACCAGGCGAGGTGGGGTCCCTACCTTTCTGAAGGGGGATCATCTTGGCCACTTTCCAGGCTTGTGGGATGGTGCAAGTCGTGAGGGAGAGATTTAGGAGATAAGCAAGGGAGGTGGCTATTGCAGCTGCAGATATGCAAAGTATCTTGGGGTGTAGACCACCTGGACTGGTTTTTGTGGGGTTGAGTGAAATTAACGCCTTATAGACTTCTTGGGAGGTAACTGGAGGAAAGATGAAGCCAGAGCTAGGGGGGAAGGGAGGGATGTGGTCCTGCAGGATAGCAATGGGATGGTCAGTGAGGGCGCAAGTGTAAAGAAAGTGCTGTTATGTCACATCCTCTACTGTTAGGTGGCAGAAGACTGGAGCTTCAGAGTCCAGCCTGTGATCGGTATACCTGAAGTCATGACCACAGTCAACGCGATCTTGGAGAGCACTTACCCTGTACAGTAACTGGTTTCACCTTTTACTTCTTGCTCATGATACACAATGACAACAGGCTGAACAGATCCCCTGTGCTTTAGTATTTTTATTTCAGATTTACCAGAATGAACAACACTGAAAACTGCAGATCATCTGTGGCAAAGGCAGACAGGATTCTGGGCTGCATAGCCCGGGGAATAACATCCAGGAAGAGGGAGGTGATCCTTCCTCTGTATAATGCCTTGGTCAGGCCGCACCTTGAGTACTGTGTGCAGTTCTGGAGACCTCACCTTAGGAAGGACATAGCATTCTTGGAGAGGGTTCAGAGGAGGGCATCCAGGATGATCCGGGGAATGAGTGAAAGGACCTATGAGGAAAGGCTGGAGGTCCTTGGGCTGTACTTGCTGGAGGAGAGGAGAGAGGGGTGACATGATTGAGGTATTCAAGTATGTGAAAGGGATTAACAGGGGCAGAGCCAAAAAAGATGTTCAGGCTAAGGAAAGGGGGCACGACCAGGCGGCATGAGTGGAAGTTGGAGGGGGGGAACCTACAGGGAAGAACATAGAAGGCATTACTTCACTGAGAGGGCGGTGGAGCCATGAATGCATTGCCTGGGAATCTAGTTGAACTGGGCACAGTGGAGGGCTTTAAGAGGGGTGGGACAGATGCATGGGTATATTGAAGCCGACGTTGACACTCTGGGGTGGGGGGGAGGGAGCGAACGCCCAATAGGGGGTGGCTAACGAGCAGACATCAGACCGTTAGTCTTATTCTGCTGGCTTTTAGTATGTTAGTATATAACAGTGAGTGACAAACACATTACACGGTCCAAAATGCAGCCATTGGTGTATATTTGATGCACGTTCATATTAAGTAATACATATTCTTATTATATGATCGGGGATTATGATATTATTGGCTGTAAGCTGCTACTGTGACTTATCATCCCAGACCCTCTTGAAAATTAGGCATTATGTCTACATATGGGTATTCTGATACACAACAATTCAAATAAAATAAGTGTTATAGCAAATAAGATCCAAGTCATACTGTCTTTTATACAGTGAATGTGTGCATATTCCAACATACTCCTGAACATCCCAGAATTTCTAGATCTCATTTGTGAAACAATTCTACATATCCTGTTACATTTGGGAAAGTATGCAGAATACCTACTCATTAGATGACTAACTGATGTCTCATGCTTGCGGTCTTTTTTTTTTTTTTTTTTTTACATTGGACTTCTCAGTATTTTAGTATGTGCTTGGCTCAAGTCTTTCACTCCTTTTGAGAATGGAACATTGTTTTTGTGAAGTGCTTATTATACACAAATTTCCAAACATATTAATGAGTTAGGTACGGGTAGCACAATGACTGTATGCAGTCAAATATGGCAGACCTGATCATGTGTCTGCAGCATCCCTAACACAGTCGTGGACGCTTTTCAGATGTGTTCTATTAAGAGGGAGTGTTGTCCAGGACATCTAAATAGCGACACCTGTTAAGCAGTGCACAGTGGCATCCCCTTGTTGTTGCAGCAGCATCCCAACATTCAGTACCATTACTAGGTGGGCCGTATGGTCCTTATCTGCTGACAGAGTCTGTGTTTCTATGTAAGTGGATGTTTCCCTTCCTGAGATTGACAACTTGTCAGTGTTGACTAGGCTCAAGCTGTGTGAGCACTGGGTTAACAGTTGTGTGATAGCTTTAATTGCTCATCTCTCTGTTCTCTTGCAACATTCCAGACTAAAAGGATTAGTGGCATATTTTCCTTTACTGCATTCTACAGTGTAGGGCACCCCACCATGTGTATGTGGCATTCATTTTCCTTGTTTGATTGAAGGAGCTGCTTATTAGACTGTGATCAGAGTGCTGAGGGTCATTCCAATAAGCCTGGCACTGGTAAGTTACGGCTTTATTCTTGGGATGTGAAAAATAAAATCCACTGGTCTGGTGGCCAGTGGCTGATAAGACCACTGGCAGCTGCAAAAAAAGACTTGTCTTATTCAGTAACATGAACGTTGTGTGTGTGTGTGTGTGTGTGTGTGTGTGTGTGTATATATACACATATGTGTAATGAATTTGTTTTATTGGCTCCCTTGTTGGAAGTAATCGACCTGTTTAATTTACCCTTGATTACATCCCAGCATCCAATTGTGTTTAGAAGGTGTCTCTGTGCATTTTAATTGCATGTAATGATAAGAGAACAGTCATTTTGCTTACACCAGCCCTGGAAGAATTGTGTTTCAACTCCCTAGCTCTGTTGTCTGAAGGTATTAGCTTAGAGCCTGCCGTGTGCAGTTTTTCTTCTACGGAGGTTTTCTTTTTTGAAATCTGTAATTGGAAATGGATAGTGATATTCTGACTGTTCATTGTTAACTCGGGGAAGGTACAGTATTTCAATGCATGCTCCCATCTGAGCACACCATAGGGAGATGATGCTGGCCCAGCCTGTGGCACAAACTCTCCGCCCAGGTCCAAGGCTTGTGTGGGGCATTAGGAGTTGGGTTGACACCTAACAATTCCCACCAGCTGAATATGCCTTAATCATATATTCAAGGTTCTCCATTGCCTGAAAATATTTATTTCCTGAAAACTTCAGAGATTACCTTTGAGAACAAGTGCTCATTTACAAATGTTCCACATCAAATACATAGTCACAGAAAAAATTACGAGTACAATAAGCAGTTCCAGAGGAAATACAGTCAAGACAGGCTCGGAGCACTCAAGGCTGAACAATTACTTACAGTTTTGAAAAGAGATGCATACAGATTATTGTATACAAATCACAAGTTATGTACAGAGAGAAACCAAATAAATTAGTGTTTCAATGGTTACAATTGCATTGGACTGCAAAGGCAGACTGCAAATATATCTTAAACTGATTCAATTTGGGGAGATGCTGTGATTAGGGCCCGACAGCAAATCACCATTTGCCCAGCTGAGTAAGCCAGAAAGAAGGCTTAAGGGCATTCCTGGCAACGTTACTGGTATATTGGTTGGAGACGGTGGGGAAGCAATTTGTTAAAGAAGAGGGTGTTAGGCCCAAGAGCTCCTTTTTAGCTAGCATACCAGTCTGGAGCTTTATTCTGCTGGGTAAGGTAGCCAGGTAGAAAGTGTGTGAAGCGTACAAGTATGAGTCCGGTTATCTGTACCAAGTACAAAGTGGCATGCCTTATTATAGATTGGCTTTACCGGGAGTGTGAAGCTTAGGGTGCATCATTCCTTAGAGTTTGTGCAGTATGTGCACTATATGTAAGGACATACGCCAGGGTGACCATTTGAGCGGAGATATATGGACAATTCTGGGTGTTGCAACACACAAGCTACAGCGAGGTGCTTTTAACCACCAGTCCTGTTCACATATATACACGTGTGTGTGTGTGTGTGTGTGTGTGTGTGTGTGTGTGTGTGTAGCACAGTGGGACACCCTGAAGTGTTGTCATTCCTGTTTAAAAAAAAAAAAAAAAAAAAAAAAAGTCATAATTAAACACACAATGTATTTACTGAAAAATCTGCACTGAGATCTGAGATGTCCCATTGTGCTTTGATAAGCTGACAGTTGCATGATACCCTTTACCAATATAATCACTGGGATTTCTTCACCTGTTTTAAAAATGTATATGTGGGTTCTATAATACAGGTGTTGGCACAGGTTACTGCAGGAAAAGACAATTTTGGAGGATCATTGGAAAACAAATTTGGATATTGGCAAAAACTTTTAAGGTGCTAGTATATAATAATGAATTGGTAGAAACATTTAGGATGGTGGCCTACCACTGTTAAATAATCAGCAGGAAACTGATGGCCTAGGAGTTTGTCTTTTTTGTAACATACAGGAGATTTATCTGCAGGATCTTAGATTCCAGCTCAGAAGTCTAAAGTTCCACCACATCAAAAACACTTTATTTCACGCCATACAGTATGTTTGCTGGGCAGATAGGCACCCAGGATTTTTGCTGAGAACTTCATGGCATTAGGATACTCACGCTGACAGGGATCTATTTATCGCTTTCCCAAAATTTCATTGACTGGCCCGTTTGCCCAAGGAAAAGTAAACCTTTTGATTGAATTTCTGGCTGGAAAAGCCATCTGTGCCCACCATGCTGTGACTAATAAACATGATGATTTCTGATTCCGAGCTGACGTCGGTGCTGAGGAAGCTAAAGCTACGTAGTTTGTTTGAAGTACTGCCAGCAACAAGGGATCTTGGCAAAGTTCACAACCCTTGTAGCAACTCAGGAACAGCAGCACTTGTTCATTATTTCCACTTGGGTCACAGAGTGGGTAAAGGAAGCATGGTAGAAGAAAATGTGAACTAGAAATAAAGTTGAAAAGTGAGCGGGTGTACTGAGAGAAAAGATGGCGGAATCTAGAAAAAGATGAATAGGGAGAGAGAGAGTGCACGTGCGCACAAGTGCACAGTGGAAGGAGCAGAGATAGAAGTTCAAAGGGGCACAAAGAAAGACAGTTTGTTTTCGTATGAAAACCATGAATAAAGGGGCAAGGTAAGGGGAAACATTAGAAAACATTAATTCATACAGATGGTGGTTATGCCGAAGTGCAAGTATCCTCCCCCTACTTCGGGCAGTATATGCAGAAGTCAAAGCATCCTCCTCTGACCTCAGGCAATGCGGGGCAAATATTGGGGGGTTGCCTTAGGATTTTGTCATCTTCTGGCTCCCAGAGGTATGGATTTCACACTGTTTTACATATCACCCTGGGGATGTTGTTTCTGAGTGGTGTATCAGGTAGGGTTTACATGGGGATTCAGACAAAGACCTTCCCTCCATGGGGGGCCTTTGTGTAGTTTGGTGCAATTTTTCAATTTTCCACTCTTCCCCACTGTGGAGATGTGTTTTACTGTGATGGCTGCAGTAACGTGGAATGTTTGCCTGGTGACGTTTTGGAAGCTAGCACTGTGTTTTAGGGCTTCCAAAGCAGGACTAGACCGATTCCTTTGAGAGAACAGCATTGTGGTTGCTCAGCATAATTACTGATTGCATTCCAGCTCAGAAGGTTGGCTATGTCTGTAGCCAAAACTAGTAACTGTGTATGGCAGGACGGGTGGGCAAGATGGACCCTAAGCTCTCAAGGGACTCTTCCGTGACCCATTACTTCTGTGGCTGGGACCTCATGAAGGTTGCCTTCCATTGCTACCAGAAAGCACCTGCTGTATAGTAATGCTTCCCCATGGCGGAGTCAGACCCAGAGGGGAGAGAAATAGCCAGCTGGTGTTTTGGGGGGCTGATAGACGTTGGATCTGGATATGATGCCAGTTTCAAGGGGCAAGACATGGTCCCATCTACATTGCTACTGTCGGGACTCCGCTAAATGTCAAGGAGGGACTAGATAAAATGGTGGCCTGCCTCATATGCATCCAGGGGTGTGCAAATCCTGTTGCCCCCGGTCTGGGGCAAGTAAATTTCTTTGGACAAGTACAAAAAGAGAGCTAATTTCATTGTAAAGAATAGGGACAAGTGAAAATTCAGCTACAGTCATGGCTGGGCAAGTCCTAAAAGTTTATTTCGAACACCCCTGTATGCATCTTCCTCAGCCCAGCTGCGTCATACCCACTGTGGAGGCAGAGCTTATTATTACTAGAAAGGTTTGCTACAGAGAGAATAATAGATGGGCAGCAGTGCACAACAGTGCTGAGTCCATATTGAGGGTAACCTTGTGACATCATAAACCATGAGCGCAAAGCTTGAATGGTCTGTGATGTTAGAAGGTTCCCTAAAATAGAAACTCTGCCTTTGCTGTGCCCTGCTGGTTTGTTTGTCATTTTATATAGAACAGGGTTAGTCACTTTTCATTTTTAAAATACATTCATGCCAGCCCGCCAGCGCAGCCCTGCTGCTTGTGATGCCTGATGCCAGTGACCCTCCCGAACCTGGTTCACTGGAGGACTGGTGCGGGGGAGGACTTGAGCATCACAGTGGATACTGTCCTCCTCTGGGGTTGGGTGGGTTGAGCAGCATGTTGCAATACCACCTCCTGGCTGATCACAGGTGGTGGTGGTGCAGAGATGCAGCCAGCACTCGAAGGAGGAGAGAGCTTGAACATTTGGAGTGTGTGGCATGCTGGCTTCCGTTGATGTCATGAGCACCCTCCCCAATGAGGGGAGGTAAAATGGGGTGCCACAGGTGGAACAGCTAAAGTGCTACTGGTCCTTCACAGCCATTGCAGGTTCTTCACTTCTTCACTTCACTTCACTTCCAGTCTCTCATCACTTGGAAAACATTTTGGTATATAGTATATATGAAAAGCACTATATAAATGTTAAGTCCTCTTCTGCTTCTTGTTTCTCCATGGGTGCCTCCTTCCCCAAGCTCAGAATCTTAGTCCCAGCAGTTGCAGGCCAAGTAAGGGAAGTGTCAGCCATCACAGGTGCTAAAAAAGACACGTCCCCACCCAAGGGGGAAATTCGGGAGGTACCAGGTGGCAGGGTCTTGGGGATCCAGTGGAGGGCATACAGGGGGAAGAACTCCTTGGCTGGAATAAAGGTCAGCTGAATGAGGTCTGTTGGATTGGCTTTAGGAGCATAGAGTGTCGTCCCCCCCCCCCCTTCAAAAAAAGTTTTATTTTCCTCCAGAGCTGTAACTAAGTGTAGCTTTTAAATGTTCAGGGTACCATGCTCTGGCATCTGGATGCTATTATACCATTAATCTGATATCCGAATAATGGCACACCAGCATCCAGATGTTGGAAGAATGGTATAATGTGGCTGTGATGCCGCTGTATTCCCATGGAAAAAAGAAAGTGACTGAGCACTATAGCAGTATACTTAGGCTTGTTTTAAAGGGTAGCGGCATCCGGCTCAGACCTGTCTCTTCCCTCCTATATCTGCCATAATGTCATGAGGTAGCCATTTAGTTCAGTGTACTGCATCTAACAAAAAAAAAAAAGGATGTTATGAATAATGACCACATTGTTGCATGCATTTTCTTCCAGCGTGCTCATACAAATAAAAAAGGAGGAAAACCTATGCTTAATTTGAATTGACAGCATGACAAATTTTGGCAGCACCGGAACCCTGGTGCTGCAAGAGGTAGAGAACGTGACAACTTTTGGGAAGAATCCCTGCTCAAGTAGTCTGAATACCTTGCAGTTGATTTGTGAGTCACGTACTGAACATGCATCTGTAATTGCAAAACCATTCAAAATTGAGAATTAACGATGATTACAAACTAAAGTACTTCTTCAGTCTCCTTAGTGCCGATGCAAAGGTGTGCAACAGTGAAGTATTGTGTAAGCTCCTATACCACTAACAATATCTGCTTGATTTCCTGTCAGCAATTATGCTCCGGCTCTGACAATTACGTAAAACTCTATGTACGTTTCTTGAAAAAGTGTTTAAAAATACTGTATATGGAGTTCAGACTGTCATAGATGAATGTAGTGTTGTAAATTGAATTACAAGAGAGGTACAATAGACGGGGGTTAAAAAAGGACTTGCTTAATGGGTTGCCCTAGGATGTGCTGCAATTGACTGAAGATCAAGATTGCTTCATTGGAAGTAAATCTACCTTTACCTTCCTGAATAGTCATCATTCCTTTGTTATTGCTGTAGGAAGCCCAATGCCTTTGCAATAACAGAATGGTTTTCTGTACTGCCCTCATACCAAGCATGTGGGAGTGCAGCGCCAAGTACAGCCTGAGTTATGAAACACTGACTAAAGAAGGACTTGTTGGCCCAAATGCAAAAGCTATTTGTTCTTTTTGTAACATCCTTGTTGGTCCAACAAAAGGAATCAAACCATTTGTTCTGGATTTATACTTACTAGGACCAATATGGCATTAAACAGTTAGTTTGACTAAAGAAATGGGAGGCAAAAGCTTTCCTTTTAATTTTAATTTATAAATAATGTACCCGGATCATAACCCTTGTCATAGATATGAGGTAAGGGTGGGTTTCTGACATGGAACTCTCCTTCCAGACAAACAGCTGAACTTTCAGCACAGAGTTTGATGATTGTAGATTAATGCGTTTCAGCACAAGTACTAATGAAGGGAGCTAAATTATATATGACTACTGTAGGCCAGGAGTTTCCTTGAGAACTTAAAAAGCCACTTGGCTACAGCCCTTATTTTTAGAGTGATTCTCTTAAATATTGTTAAGATCCTAATATATGTAATGGGCCATCAATTAAAAGCAATTGGAGTTGTTTGTTGTCTTAAATTATGTGTATTCTTAAGTTTTGATCTGGAGTGTATAACTAACAGTAGCATGCTTTACCTGTTGGAGTTTGTGTGTCAAGAGGTAAGCCATCAGAAATAATTGTACTATGCCAGCCCGCTGGCGCAGCGGTTGGATTTCCGCTTGCGATGCAGATGACCTGGGTTTGGGAACAGACCTGGGTGTTGGAGGGCCGGCCAGGGGGGGAAGATGCTTCAAACGTCCCACAATGGCTCGCCATCTCCCAAGGGAAGATGAAGGTATGCGGCCCGGTATTTGCCAACCTCTGGTGGAGGCCGGAGGCATGGCAGCACATCATGTCCTGCTGCATAGGGAGTGCGACAGATGTCAGCTCATGCCTTGATGTCCTGGTACATCGTGCTCCCATAAAGAAAACCAGGAAAAGGCTCCCTGACCGTCCGGATGATGGTTGCTGCTCCCCCGCTGCCATGGAGCCCTGGAAAGCCTGGTCCAACCCCAGCAGCACTCAGGCCAAGTAAGTTGCACTGGCCACCCCCACCTGTGCCTTCCTCCTCAGAGGGGGGCCCGTCCGATGAAGGGAAACATTAGGTTACCTGGGGGCTGTAATGTGGGGTGGTAGTTGGTGGCAGGGATGAAATGCTAGCAGGGTTCACCTAGGTGACATGAAGGAGTGGCCGGTCGGGGAGCATGGGAGGTACAAAAAAAAAAGAAAAATGGTTGTACTGGGTCATGCCCCGTCTGAGCATCAGCATTTGAGAGGTGGACGGGTAGCTGTAAATAATCCCTGACTGTTGGCAGTAGCAGCAGGTATATTGCCTACAAAGTTCACACAGTGGTAGGGTCAGTGTTCCAGCCCTGGGAAACACCAGTGAATATTGGAGGTTACCTAGAGTTCTGAGTCTACAGCATTACCTAGCTTCCTCACATCGGCATAAACACAACTCTAAGCTACATGCACAGATAGCCGCTGTCCAGATCTGATGACTGCCTGGCAGATGACAGCTGAAACGAAAATCCGTGGGTAAAGTCTTTGACTACAGTTAAAGCTGTGTATAATGAGGAGACGGGGGCAGTGATGACACCTTACAATGCATGTTGCTGTATTTATAGATGCTAGAAAGGAAGTTCCCTTAAATGGAACCCCAGGACTGATTTAGAAATTTAAAGCCTCGTGCTGAAATATAAACATCCCTTTTTGCTAAAGATAGGCCTGATAGAGTTGGCCCTTGCAATAGTTTTAATTCCTGTAGTACAGCAGAGAGGAGCTAATGAGTTATGTGATAAACAGTGTCATATGCAGCAGGCAGATCAAAAGATATCAGCAGCGTCATAAACCCGGAGTCACAGTTCTTAGACATGTCATTTGTCTCCGCCGCCACGGTGCTGTGTCCGGTTCTTAAACCAGATTGGAACACTTCTAACAGATCTATATGCACGGATCCTTTTATACCTGTCTTTCCATTGTATTGGAGCTTTCATGATTTAAGGACGAGGGAACAGCACAATAAATTGGAGAGGCTAGTTACACTGATAATTACCCATGACCATATTTATTACAAACATTTCAGTTTTTTAAGAACATCTTTCCCTATAGTTAAACTGGAACATTTCACAGAAAAATGACAATCATTTTGGTAAAATTGCAGTACTCCATGTCGTCATACCCCATGAGTGCCTTTTGTGGTAAACGGTGCAGGATTACTGGGCTGCTAGAAGTACTGAATGGATAAAATGGAGCTAATTAATTTCCTTACACATGCAGGAAGAGTTTAATGGGGGAGGATGAGAGGGAGACCTATATATATAGTGTATGGGTACCCCTTGTTTTGCATGAATTTCCATCCTAACTAAAATGGTACTGCAGTTCAAAGGTCATTGCAAGCTGTTGGACCCTTCTGCAGTAAAACAGCTTTTTTTAAAGAGCTGCTGACACCATCCATTACTTGGGTCAGGCAACTCATGCCTGGTAGCTGCCTGTATCAGGACCTAAAATAACTGTATTTTCAAAATTTTTTTTTTTTTTTCAAAGTGGTTAATGAGTTTTTTTAACTTACAGTAGGCACAAGCCTACTTCCTGGTAGTTCTGATGCCACTGACTGCCAGTCACAGCCCTGCCTAGAAAACCGCATTTTGATGACGTGAGGTAGGAAAGGGCTGTAGGGCTATAGATTGCACTGCAGTGGTGGCCTTTATGCTACTGTAATTATAACAGGCACTTGTATTATGTCACATAATTCTGACCCCCATAACATGCAAGTGCCTTTCTGTAAATTATAGTAGCATATAATGGCTATGATTGCCTCCAACAGCATTACAATGCTGTCTTATAGCTCTGCAGCACCTTCCCTACTTAGCCTCATCAAACGCTGTTGTCTGGGCAGGGCTGCAGTGAGGGGTCGAGGCTTTGGAGCTACCAGGAAGTAGATTGCGCCCACCGTAAGCTGAAAACCCATTTACCACTTGGGCGGGAGTTCATAATAGGCTAGTTTAGGTCCCGCACAGGCAGCTACTAGGTATGAATGGTCTGCCCCAAAGGTGTCTGCTGCTCTTTAATTTTATTTTAACCATATACTGTCCCCAGTATCATTTACGAAAGGATTGAACCGCCCCAGTCCGAACAGTGACCACAGCAGGACACCACTGTTGACCTCCCTCATCCCTGAAAGTTCCCCTCCCACCACCACCCAGTTGGTCCTCCGTCTAGCCAAATTTGCCACCCACCTGGTCAGTTTACCTGCCCCTAGGTCCTCCAACTTTTTGATCAGCCTTTACGGGGAACTGAATAGGTTTTACTAAAGTCCAAATACAGTAAGTCTACTGCCTGACCCTAGTTCACTGCCTTCGTACCCAAGTCAAAAAAGTTGATCAGATTCATTTGGCATGACCTGTTTGACATAGATCAATGCTGCCTTTCATGCTGGAGCCCACTTGTCTTGAGGAACTCTGCTAACCATTCTTTGGGGGGATCCATCAATTTGCCAGCTGTTGAGGTCAAGCTGACTGGTCTGTAGTTCCATGTGTCATCACTTGCCCCGTCCTTATGCAGGGGTACCACATTAATGGTTGTCCATTCCTGCGGCACCACTCCTGTTTCCTGTGAGCAGATAAACCGGTCCGTCAGAGGGGCTGCAAGTACTGCTGACATTTTGCTCATTGCTCTGGGGTGCATGCCATCAGGCCTAGGCGATTTGTCCACCTAGAGGGTGTTAAGCACTTTCTGACTATGGCCTCCGTAATCACCTCCTCCTTCATTCCACCCTATCCCCAGTGTTCCCTGCGCACTGGATCATCCTTCTCCTACATAAAAATGGAGCAGAAGTATTCATTTAACACCTCTACCTTTCCCCATTGTCCTCCACCCACTCTGACCCCATTTTAAGTTTCACAATGCCCTCCTTCATAGATCATTTTTTTCAGCTGTACAAGAGGAAGGCCTTGTCCCCCTCCCTCATCCCTTCTGCTATCCTTAGTTCTCTCTCCACTTTGGTGTGCCTTACTACCCTGCTAGCAGTCATTGCCTTCTCCAAGTAATCAACCCTGTCTTCTTCCCTATGGGACTTCTTATACATTTTGTATGAAGCCCTCTTTTCTATCACTGCTCTGTTCACCTCATAAGCTAAAGCAGTATCTTCCTGGACTAAGTCTCCGTCACTCATTCACACTAGTGGGATAGCGCTGGAGGTGCTAGGACCAAGCGGGAGCCTAAAGTTTTCAGAAGGGTCGGTGCTGAGAGAGGACCCGCAGCATCGCCTTTACATGAGAACTAGCTCGCGCCTGTAGCCGGAAGCTATCTCTCGTGTCGCACCCTCCAACTGCTCCTCAGTTCCTTTTCTCCCACCGTCGAAAGTGTGCTTGGATGTCGACGCCGCCTGTCTGCTGGAGTTGAAGTTTTCGTCTATACGACAACAGCTCTTAATGTTTTAATATTTTAAAGTAATAATTTATTTATTTTATGAACAAGAAGAAGAAGATTATGAAGAAGAAGAAGAAAAAGAAATTCTTTCCTGCCATCAACGGAGTCGTCCTTAGATGGTAGTGGTGACAGTAGGAGGACTTTGTTTGAAAGTTTTTATGGCAGAGGGACTGTGTCCGGTCTGCCGCCCTTAATTAAAGGGGGGGGGGCTGTCTGATTACGGACAGTCCTGTGCTCGGGGGAAGGACAGTCCTCCGAAGCACAAAACTAACTGTTCCAGTGATCCAGCTCCGCTTGACCTCGAGCTCCTCTTCCTCTTTTGGGGAAGAAGAATCGGTGCTACTCGAGGCTGCCCGTTGGTATGTCTGCACGAGGAATGTTTGTCGAGAGGGGCGATGGGCCCGAACTGACTTTGGTGGGTTCCTCTTGGCCCTGCTCCTAACGGCTGCTTTCTCGACTCTGAGCTCTATCTCTGTCCTCATTGGAGCTCCAGTGGGCAGTTTCACCTCTGGGTCGCTCCTATGGAGCAGGGAGTTCGACTTTCCAGTTTTCCTGGCTCTGTTCCTGATTTCGGGACCTCTGGGCCTTGGAGCCGTTGGACGGGCAGGTCGATTGGATCCACGTATGGTGAGTGCCCTATGGGTGCCTTTGCCATTATTCGACCCTGTGCCTACCCCCTTTCCCTTTTCCATGCAGGGGCCGGCACGGGCACCACCTTTTTCCTTCTCCCCTTCTCAGGATTTCCATTGGCATTTTCCTTTGACGCCTTGGTCGGCGCCGTGCCTCGGAGCCGTAGCTGGGCGGCGCCAAGCCTCGGGGCCTTTGTCAGTGCCATGCCTTAGTCGGTGCCGTGAGTCACCTCTGTCACTCTGTGCAGCGCCGTGGGTGCTCTCTTTGCTGCCACTGGTTGTCGGCGCCGTCAGTGGTACCATGCACCCGCGGGCAGTGCCGTACACCCGTGAGTGGTGCCGTGCTCCCACGGGTGCCTTGGGTGAAGGGTGGCACCAGAAGCACCCGTGGGTGCTGCAGGTGACGCTGTGGGCACCCATGGGTTCCATGGATGCTTCAGGTGCCATGGGTGCCACTGGTACCTTGGGTACTGGGGTGACACCCGTGGGTGCTGCTGGTGGCACTGCAGATGTCCATGGATGCCACTGGTGCCCTCAGGTGCCATAGGTGCCACTGGTGCCCTCAGGTGCCATTCTTGCCATGGGTGTTATGGTTGCCATTGTGCCATTGGTGCCATGGTGCCATGGGCATTGGAGGTGTCCTTGTGTGCCATTGCTACATGGGTGCCGGGAGTACCTGCGGATACTGCCGTGGCTGCCCCTGGGTATCGCCCAGGTTGGCATAGGCACTGCTTGGTGCCCTCCTGTGCCACGATTGGTGCTGATGCCACACGGGTGCTAGTGGGTGCTGTATGGCAGAATTAGTAACACTTTTTTCCTTTCGGACTCCTTTCCACAGAACTTGTGGTGGGATGTTAACCGCAGAATGAACTCCTGTTCTGCAGATGATTTTTTCCACACATTTTAGTGAGTGGTGGTCTATGTGGGATCTTGTGTCATCCAGCGGTTTTCTGCTATGGAACTCTGCTGTACCGTTCTGCCAGTGGAATCTCATTGTGCTCAGCACTTTCTCTGCTCCCTACATGGTACCAAGCTCCTCGACATCTTTCCTGATGGCGGAGTCTCTAGTGGCTCTGACCTAGACTTCTCTTGGAGATCCTTCTGGGGTAGAAGTGCATCTAGATGGGTCTTTCCCTGTCCTTCTGGTCAGTAACACAGCGGACAGCTCATTTTATATACCAGAGGGCACGTCCTCTCTATCATCAGAGTCCGTGATGCAAAATCCTTTCAGTAGTTCCTCAGTAATGGGGTCCACTATAGTATTTCACACTGCGTCCATGGACCATACTCTTCTGCGTCTAGACTTTTTCAATCGTCGAGACAGTTACACTCTGTGGAACATTTTAATTTAATGGTCGTGAGCCGCACTGACTCTTCCGCTCCTTTTGATAGGGGTATATAGCTCCCCTTGTGATATTGCCTCTTCGGTGGCTTCTTCGGCACAGGTGGTTAACTTCTTTCCAGCTGTGATTGTTAGTCCGGTCATTATTTCAGTATGGACACTCGGGCTCTTTCCGCACTCAGATGGAAAACATCTTTGTCTTTTTGTATCAATATAATCCTCAAAATAGCAGCCTGAAGGCCTTGTTAGGCTCGGAGTAAAAAAAAAAAAAATTATATCAATATAGTTTTTATCGCATCACAGGGCCTAGCCGAAATTACGTGGTACCCCCCCCCCCCCTTTTTTTCTTTCTGGATCTGGTCAGATTCCTCCTCAGCCCCTGATGCGCTCGTCTCCAGGATACGGTAAAGAGTACCTGATTTCTTCTTCCCCTAAGGGGAGTCCGATCCAGCGACGATATGGGTCATCTCTTTCTCTGAGAGATTTCTCTCATTCAGAGACATTTCCTAGACGTAGGTGACTGCCCAGTCTGTTAATTCTTTTTCTTTTTATCAGGCTTTCTTCTCTTGAACAGAAGCAGCAGAAGCGACTCTCCACCTGGTCGGAACTCAGGTTCCTGCTTCCTTTCTTGCTTAATTTAACAGGCGATTTTCTCCTTTTTGATGCATGGTCAAGTAGGTCCCTTTTTCCTGAGGAAGCTTCTCAAATATTCACACCTTCGGTTCCTACGCTCGGCTGTGGTCCATGCCAGTCGCTCACGAAGCTATCCTCTTCAAGTGCGAGAGGGAGTGGTGATGCTTCTTTTTCAGCAAACAAACTAGAATCCTTTCCTACTCCTTTCAGGAAAGCCAGAGTGGGTAGTGCCTCACCGCATTGAGTCACTGCCTCTTTCAGTCACTTCAACAAATGGGTTAGCCCTAACTTGGTCCTGCTGTGTCCCTCCTCCACGCACATCTTTCTCTATTGACCTTAGAAATCCAGCCCCTGTTTTTTTTCTGTCAGAATGTTTTTTTCCACAGTGGACACGTCCTCCTGTACACCTTTTTCCTTTCTTCCCTGAGTTCAGAGACTGCTGCTACAGTTGTACACACAGGGGCCGGATTATTCCTCTTGGAATATGCAGTGGGAAGGATCTGGTTTTACTAGACCACCGCAAGAGGCTTCTAAGTCGTGCTTGGCCTTCCATCAGGAAGATCCTGTGACTAAGTGGAGACCATTCTCCTTGATGGGCTAACCCCACCTGGACCCCCTTGCTCACCAAGTAAGGGGTTCAAGTGCTTCTGGACCTGTTGTTTACAGGTCAAACATTCTGGATAGTGGGGGTTTCCATCTACACTTTCCGGTCTACCCTGAACCAGTAGACTTTACCTCCGACTCTTTCAGTCCCTGAGGTCCCTTTACGTTACATTAGTACATGTCTTTGACACTATTAATTTTGGTCCTAGATCAAATTGTGAGGCCAGGTTCTTGCCACTCTCCTAGAGTGGCTGCGGCTGCCTGGCAGACTTTCATTGCAGTCATCGGCAAGGTGACGAGTTACAACTTGAGCGCTTATCTTGTAGGCACTATGTTCTAGATGCTCTTACAAGACAGCTCTTTTTATTAACAGGACAGTCCTTGGCTGTCCTTTCTGAGTGAACCCTATCTCCTGCCACCCTACTCAGGGTTGTTTGTTTTAGCTTGGTACTCTCCCACTAGTGTGAATGAGTGATGGAGACTTAGTCCAGGAAGATATGGAAATTACGTACTTACCGTAATTATTGATCTTCTTGGACAGTCTCCATCACTCATTCACATGCCCACCCATCATCCCCTGGGTTCACTCGTTTTCTTTCCTGGTCTTCATGGTCCTATGATTCAGACTGTGAGGACATTACTCTTTGGCCTTTCTTGCAAAGGCCATCTGGGCCCTCTCAGGCCCAGAAACTCAGGATGAGTTATTCTCATTAGTTACGCTGCACCTCCTCGGTCTAAAAGGTACTTAGGCGGTTGGAGGGTCAATGCCAAGATAGCTTGCACAGGCGCCGAGCTAACCTCGCGAAGGCATGCGCGGTCCTCTCTCGGCTCGACCCTCTGAAAACTTTAGGCTCCCACTTGGTCCTAGCGCCTCCAGCGCTATCCCACTAGTGTGAATGAGTGATGGAGACTGTCCAAGAAGATCAATAATTACAGTAAGTATGTAATTTCCATTTCTTGCGCTTAGAATTCTTGCCATTCTGTTTTAAGGCAGGTGTCAGTGGCTGCCAGGATGTCTTCCCGAATCGAGGACCATTTTTCATCCACTCCCACGTCTGCTTTGATACTAGCCAGGTGCGCAGTAGTAAGGGGTTAAAATAATACAGCAACATTAGACTGAACCTTGCTGTAATTATTATAAAATGGGTAAGAGAAATACTGTACTGTGATTGGTGAAGTCCACTCACATGACCGTGCTGTTATGCCAGCACAACAGCACAGGTCAGAAATGCTTAGCTTTCTGAACTTTTTTACTTGGTCTTAAAATAAAAAAAAAAAAAAAAAAAAATCAGAAGCCATTTTTTAATTGCAATAAGGCATTCCAGAGAGTGTGTGTGATTGAGGGATAACTGCATTTCTCTGGTGCGTAAAGTAAAGCTCTTGACTTCACCTCGGGCTTCACTTCTCGAGGTGTGCTGTTATCCCACATCCTGTCTTGCCTTATTGCTTAATTGGAATCCTCAACTTCATTATGGAATCTAGAAAATTAGTATAATGATGTCTTATCACTGTTGTTTCACTTACAACAGTGGTGGGACCTACCTCACAAAAGAGGTTGTCATACCCATAAAGCCTTGCATGATCAAAGGGGATAAGGGGGCATGTGAGGAGGAGGACCATGTAAAAGCATCTATCCTAAATAGATACTTTTGCTCAGTATTTACTGAAGAGAAGGTAGGGCAGGGCCCACAGCTCAGCACCATGGACACGGGGGGAGGGAGGTGTGCACTAGTTCCTTCACAAAAGAAAGGGTCCTACAAGAGCTTGATAAGCTCAGGGTGGACAAGGCAATGGGACCTGATGGCATACATCCCAGGGTACTAAAGGAGCTAAGGGTGGAACTAGCAGAGCCATTATCAGAACTGTTTAGTGAGTCTCTGAGCTGGGAGAGATCCCAGAAGACTGGAGAAGGGCTCATGTGATCCACTTCACAAGAGTGGTAGCAGGGAGGCAAGGAACTACAGACCAGTCAGTCTTACCTCAGTAGTGGGCAAGATTATGGAGGCACTCCTTAAGGAAAGGATAGTGCAACACTTGAATCCATAGGAGCACAGGATCCAAGACAGCATGGGTTTACAAAAGGAAGGTCCTGTCAAACTAATCTCATAGATTTTTTTGACTGGGAAACCAGAGTGGTGGACCAAGGGGGAGCAGTTGAAGTCGCTTACCATGACTTCAGCAAAGCTTTTGATACTGTTCAACATAGAAGATTGATTAATAGGCTTGGTAGTCTCCGGGTGGGTCAGAAGTTGGTCTACTCGGTGGCAAACTGGTTTACGGGCAGAAAACAGAGTTGTGGTAAATGGTATACCGTCAGAAGAGATGCAAGTCACAAGTGGGGTACCTCTGGAATCGGTCCTGGGGCCAGTCCTTTCCAATATCTTCATCAGTGACATTGCAGATTGACTGGAGGGTAAGGTTTGTCTGTTTGCAGATGACACCAAGATCTGCAACAGAGTAGATGATCCAGATGGGGTGGACAGAATAAGAAGAGATCTGGATAAACTAGCAAAATGGTAGGAAGAGTGGCAACTGGGGTTTAACGCAAAGAAGTGCAAGATCATGCACATAGGAAAGAGAAACCCTGAAGCCACCTATAAGCTGGGCGGGGAGTTGCTGGCAGTCATAACGGAAGAAAGAGACTTGGGCATCATCATCACCAATGACCTGAAATCATCCAAGCAGACCACTAAAGCAGTAGGTAAATCTAGGGGGATGTTGGGAAGTATTAGTAGGGGCATCATAAGTCGGAAGAGGGAAGTAATAATCCCTCTTTACAAGACACTGGTTAGGCCCCATCTGGAGTACTGCGTGCAGTACTGGAGGCCACACCTTCACGTGAACATTAACCAAATTGAGGCAGTCCAGAGAAGGGCAACTAAAATGGTGCATGGACTGCATCAGAAAACATATGAAGACAGATTAACAGAGCTCAATATGTATACCCTAGAGGAAAGAAGGGAGAGAGGTTATGATCGGAACATTCAAACACCTTAAGGGCATTAACAAGGTGAAAGAATCTAGCATGTTTCAATATAAGAAAAATAGCAGGACAAGAGGACACAGCATGAGATTAGAGGGAGGCCAATTAAGGAGTAATGTGAGGAAGTTCTTTTTCACAGAAAGGGTGGTGGATGCATGGAATGGCCTACCTCAGGAAGTGGTAAATATGAATACAGTGCAGGGCTTCAAACAGGCATTGAATAGGTATAAGGGAGCAATACAGATGAGTATGAATAGATAGGCCATTGACAGAGCAAAGGCCGATGGCACATTCATAAGGTAGAAAAAGAAATGGGCAGACTGGGTGGGCCTTGCGGTCCTTATTTGCTGTCAACTTCTGTGTTTCAGGATGCACACAGAGGTTATTGGGCTTGGGAGTTTGGCAGTATAAATTTGCTTAAAATAAACTGCTTTGCAAAAAAAAGTCATACTTGCTGCAGATTTGGACTCCTGGAGCAGTTTGACAAGGTATGCCGAGAAACGGAGCAAGCTGTTCTAGACCATTGCTGATCAGCTTAAAGGAAAGCTGCTGAATTTGCAAGCCCCTTTCCCAAGTAGAAGCTGTTTTTAAGTACTGGTTACAGCTCTTTAATTCTTCCTTCTGTACAGGCCTCTTGGTAACCTCATTGGTTGATTCTCATTTACACTGTGGTGGTAAGTAGCATGTTAGAACTGAATGATGTAGTTTTTGTCCCTCACAACCAGAGTTCTGTAGTAGAACACAAATGCAAGTACATAAGGAAATGGTCGTACTCCGTCTAACTATTGCTAGATCTTGCTGCTGTTCACACTCTTGCAAGTCTTGGAAGGACTGGTTCCTGGACAGCTATATGACTGTCTAGAAGGAAGTAGTTTCATCACGCCATACCAGCATGGCTTTATATCCTATTGCTCAACAGATACTGCCATGTTGGAACTCAGGGATTTAGTAGTAACCAGTTAGGATCACAGAAAGTACACTGGGGCTGTGTTAGTGGACCAGACAAAAGCTTTTGGTCTAGTGGACCACTCCATTCCACTAGGTTGACTGGAGAGCGTGGTTGTGCATCCTGATGCTGTGGGCTGGTTCAGGTGCTGTTTAATGTGGAGGAAGCAGAGGGCCCAGGTCCAGGACTGCTTATCAGGTCACAGGAGCCTGTTTAGGAGAGTTCCTCTCCTGGGCCTATTGCCATTCTTGATGTATACCAACAACCTCCCCAAGGTCCTATCCAGCTCGTGAGTCAGGATGTATGTCAAAGATACAGTCTTGGTGGCCTCTGGTGGAACAAGAGAGGAGTTGCAGTTAAAATTGGAAACTGATTCTTTTGTGCCGCTCAGGAGTATTTCCATAGGTCAAAGCTGGCAGTGAGCAAAAAAAAAACCCATGGGTTTTGGGGCACTGAAAAGGAATCGAGTGACCTAAAGATAAAGGACCTTGAGGAGGATAACCAGTGGACTCGGGTCACTCACTATAAATACCTTGGAGTGACCTTGGATGGTGAATTGATCATTTCTAACCACGTGCAGAATGTAAGAGCAAAGATTAACAAAAGACTGAAAGCTATGGGGTGCACATCAAGATTAATAACAGGGGAAACAAAACTAAAACTTTCAAGTGCACTAATATTACTTACTGACCCTGGGAAATGGTAATTGTGCATATGCACACACCAGTAAAGAAGAAAACAGATTTGTGAAGCCTTGACAAGATGTTCTATAAAATTGGCTCGCATAACCTTTAATGCAGGTCACAGTACACATTGTTGTGACCTGTATAGCCATTTAAATTGGAATTCACTGGAAGATAGGTTTGATCTGAAACTAATAAATTTGATTTTCAGGGTGATGCAAGCCAATGATACTCATCCATTGTCCCAATATATGATCTTTGAAGGAAATGACTTGGTGAGATCTGTTACGAGAAATTAACAAAACAAAAGGTTGAAAGTTCCAAAAGTGTGTTCTAGATTCAGGGAAGTGCTGTGTCAAGGTGGAATAAATTGAATAGTGTAGCAAGAAGCTTATATAACCTGAGCTGGCAGCATAGCCTAGAGGTTGGAGTAATAAGCTATGAATGAGCGTGGTACAACTAGACATGGGTTTGAATCCCACAACCTCCACTTGCATACTATGTGACCCTGAGCAAGTTACTTCACTTCCCCAGTGCTTCTGAGTTTTCCCTAAAAACGGGCACTGTGCCTAGTAGGCATTACCCAGTTACCTATGAATTAAAAAAAAAAAAAACACTTAATGTCCAGAGAGAAGTTCAAAAAAAGGGTAAGAAATGTATTGCAATGTGTATGTTACTGTTTTTCACGTGAGCTGTGTTAGGTGAGTACACTTCAATGTGTGATGTTTAACGAATGTATTTATCAGGTGATAAGGAGTAATTTTATCATATATGTATTTATCTTTTTAACTTGAATGAATAAGGGTATGTTAATGTGTGTGTATAGGAAAGTGTGAATGCTGAAGAAGTGCATTTGAAAATAGGCTTCGGCCCAAATATATACGGTTTCCTGTTTTAAAAAAAATAAATGTTATACCGACCCTTCCTACCTAGTAGATTAAGCACAGGCTTGGGAACTAGGAGACCCAGGTTCCAATCCCATCATAGTCACTTACTATGTGACCTTGAGCAAGTCACTTACCCTCCCTGTGCTTTAGTCCTCCCAGCTGCAAATATGGGTAAAAGCAGGACCCCCTACATGACGTGCACCATAAGCTAGGCTATCCTAAATAGAAAGCTGAACTCTTAAATTACAGGCCAACTTCATGCCTTATCAATACTGCTGAACTCGCAGGAATCTAGTCCAAGAGCAAATATTTAAATTCTTCAAAATATTCTGGACTACTTATTCTGAATTTGTGACCTCTCATTATACCATTACCTCTGTCACTGAAGTAAGCAATGCTTTCCTAAATTATTTCAAAACCAAACAGTTTTGATATTTCTTCTCACCCAGCATTCTTTTACGGATCCCTGCACTACTCTTCCGTCAGAATGCTTGTACAGTATGCTCACCGCAAGTGCACTGAATGGCCAAAATATTGTTGAATTGATGAGCACTGTGGCACCAGTCCATAAGGGAATTAACAGTGATTTCTTGACTATGATTCAGTCACTTTTCTCTTACCCTTTCTTTTGATCAAGATTGAACAGCCAGTGTTGTTTGATCTGGCATCCTCCAACGGGTCATGGGGAAAGCCGTGAAGCTCGGAGGTAATAAATTCAGGGGTAATGTTAGGAAGCAGTACTTTTCCTCAAAGGTTGGTGAACGCATATGTATCCCCTGTCCACAAGGACTGGCCAAGCCCTGATGCAACAGCATTACTGGGGACTTGTGTGCAGAAAAATTGTACTGATTTGATTGGCTGAAAGTACCTCTGTGGCATGTAATTATTGACCCATAATTACATGCCAGAACTACTTACTTATTTAATTTCAGACATTTCAGCAGGAAAGACATACTTGGCTGGTAACAACTCATGTCCAGATGCGTCCTGGAGGTAGGGGATGTGGAAAACCATATCCATCAAATACAATATAACTGAGAATAATCAAAATTGAAGCCAAATCAGTACAACAGACATGTCTGATAAAAAAAATATTTTAAGAGATAAATAAAGTGATGGAACTACTCTTACAGAACAGTGAACAGGTAAAGAAGGAAACAGATTGTCACAGCAAAACTAGTTGGGGGGAAGGGGAGAGTCATGATCAGTTACAGGAGGGAGAACAGTCATGTAGGGGAGACTTTTAGGAGAAAGCGGAAGAGGCAGAGCGAATTGACAAGGGAATGGAGGACCAGAGTTTAGTAAAGCAGACTAGTAGATTTTCTAGAAAGAATAGTGAGCGAATGGGAAGTATTATTATATAAAGGGTAGTAGGAAGCTGAGGGGGAGGATAGAAGGGATATTAGGTAGGAGGGAAGGGAACCAGAACAGAATTTAGATATAAAGAAAGCACAGTGGGAAACAGGTCTGACACCAAGTACTTACAGCCATTCAAACCACAGAACTTAGCCATATTAGTATTACTACACTCATGATGCTGACACAGGTGTTTGTCTGCGATCCCCTGGAGGGCAACTCGGCTATAGCTCTTATTGCTAGCCACTCCCTCACTTGTAAGGTGATTGGCTTAAAACTCCAACCAACAATGGTTCCCATCTTTCAAACAACATGAAGTCTTGCTGTATTCTGACTTATTGCAGTTAGCCCCAGCACTTGAACTGCTCCGGAGAGGAAAGAGTTAAATTCTATGCAGGGCATAGAACGTTGAGCTCGAGCTCGGTTCAAACCTCTGTCTGCTGCACTTTGAAGTGTAGTCGTCAGATTCTTTACTCCGCCTAACTGAACAGTTGTTTCGAAGATTTCTCCTTCGCTCTCTGTTCAGTCAGTTTAAAAATCGTCGGTTTACTGATATGCTCGCATTTGTTTTTCGGTTCAGATCCCTGTCTGTGGTACAGTAAGTGCATAGATAGTGGACTTGGCTAGAAAAAGTGTGTGGAAATTATAAAGTGAATTTGTGTGACCAGTTCGACTGAACTGGTTTCTGGTTTAGTGATTGTTTTTTTCTTTTACAGGAAATTTAGTGTGAGGTACTGGTCCTTATCGGTTTAAAACAAACAAACCGTGTTTTTTTTCCTTCAAATACCGAACACAGAAACCGATAAGGGTGTCTTGCCTGGCGGTTGCCATAAAAGGGTAAGGAGTTTAGTTGTAGGCTTTGTCTAGAAACCCAAGAAAAAAACAGGCCCACTGGGTTTTAGCACTGCAGTGTGAGTGTGGGGAGGCCTTTGGTAAGGCCGCCCCCCCACACCACTTGTGTCTACTGTCTGGGTTTTAGTCACCTGGAGTCAAACTGCCAAATCTGTAAGAATTTCCCTAAAGCCACCCTGGCCAAAAGGTTGGGCAGGCTTAGGGAAAAGGAGGCCGAGAAGTCCGCTGACCCGGATCGCCAGCCCGGTTCAGTTCCGACCAAACCAGATGGAGTGCCCTCTGACCAGGGCAAGACTCCGGGCAAAAGGAGAGCCGATTCTGAGGGATTGGGTCTATCAAAAAGAAAAGGCGACAAATCGGCCTGTTCGGATCCAGAACAGCATCATCCGACGCCCGAACTTCCTTGACGATTACATAGTGGAATCGCAGTTGGGTTTTCGACTGATCCGGGCGCCTTCTGTGGGCGTTGGTCTGGTCGGTTCCTCGGTTCAAGATTATACCCCTGAAGATTTTTATGAACCGGACTTGGAGGGGGATGATGATTATGATGATGAAGGTGGTGGTGGTGGTGGTGGTGGTGGTGGTGGTGGTGGTGATGATGATGATGATGATGATGATGATGATGATGATGATGATGATGATGGAATTGAAGGTCTGGATGAGCCTATCGAAACAGACATCTCCCCAGACAGGCCTTCTGGTGTTTCCCCTCCCAGGCTTTCTGAGTCCCCTTCCCACTTTATGTTCTACAGGAAAGTGGCAGAAACCCTCCAGCTCCCTATGGAGGAAGTTGTTGAGGAACAAGAGGAGCCTGACTTTGTGGAGATGATGGACATCCCAGAGTCCAAAAGGTTGTCTATTCCCTTTCACAAGTCTTTTGGAAAACTGACACAAAACCTGTTAAAAAACCCCAAATTCATTACCTCCCATGGACAGATGAATGGGCAAGAGGTACATGCTGTCAGGCTCAGGTACGAAGTACTTGTACCAGCAGTGCAGCCGTGTTGGGGTCATGCAGGCTGCAGCCTGTGATAAGGCTAACATTCCCTTGGCTTCACACCCCCAGATAAAGACTCCAGGAAATTGGATGCCATGGCAGAAAAGCAGTACATGGCATCCTCTTTGGACTCAGGCAGACTAATTACATGGCTTATACAGCCAGGTACCAGAAGTCCAGGTGGGACACTCTACTGGCACTGGCTAAGCAGGCCCCTCCCCAGCTTGCCAAGGAGCTGGAGAAGGTGGCTGCTGATGGGACTGACGCATTAAAGATTCAGTTTCATGCTGCTGTGGACTCCAAGGATGTTTCATCTAGAGTCATGGCTACATCTGTGTCTCTTCGGAGACTGGCTTGGCTCAGGTGTACTAGCCTTTCTCAGGATACAAAACACAGGTGTTTGGAGCATCACTGATAACAGGGTTGGTGCTGTTGTAGCCGCGGGCTCTGGCTGTTTGTATCACTGCTAATTTGGCTTCTTGTATATGTTCTTGACTTGCGATTGCTGGTTTTTTCTTGTGTTTCGTTTCTCGGGATAACCAGGCTAAGGTCATGGATTTTTCTGTGGTTACTAATTCTCTGTTTGGGGAGCAGACAGAGAATTATATGAAGAAAATGGACAAATACAGGACCACCTATAGGAGTGCACAGGCTAAGGAAAGGCAGACAGCTCCTCAAAAGCAGCGGCAGGCCTTTTCATAGGCCTTTCTACCAAGCACAGGCCTCCTTTTCTTTTTCTCGGGGGTTCTTCAGAGGGAGAGGCAGAAGGGGGATGAGCAGGGCTGCATCCACCTCTCAGCCTAAGCCCTGAGGTGTCAGCCCAGGTCAACTCCCCCATTCTTGTAGGAGGCAGGCTGGACTGCTATTTTCAGGACTGCAAGTCTGTTACTTCAGACAAGTGGGTCCCGGAGGTAGTAGGCCAGGGACTGGCTCTCGGCTTCAAAAAATTTCCAAAGCTGAGAGTCAGATCTTTTCCACCTGCAAACATCTCAAAACTTCTGCCTCTAGGGCAATTGTTTTGATCTCTTTTGGCCTTAAGGGCCATTGAGAGAGTTCCTACAATACACAGGGGAAAAGGTCTGTACTCCAGGTACTTCCTTACCTCAAAAAAAAACAAAAAAAAAAAAAAAAAACAGGGGAGTGGCGGCCCATCCTAGACTTAAGATACCTAAACAAACATTTGTTAAAGCCAAAGTTCAAAATGGTGACTCTGGGAATAATTCTTCCCTCTCTAAGGCCAGGGGATTGGCTAGTCCCCCTGGACCTAAAGGATGCCTACTTTCATATTCCCGTCAGGTGTTCCCACAGAAAGTACCTCTGGTTCGAAATGCCTTCAGGCCATTACTAGTTCAAAGTAATGCCTTTCTGTCTAACATCAGCTCCAAGGGTGTTCACAAAATGCCTAGCAGTAGTAGTGGCTTTCCTAAGGAGAAAAAATATCTCCATATTCCCGTACCTGTATGACTGGCTCATAGTGGGTCAGTCTCCAGACCAAGTAAAGTCAGATCTAAAAGTGACCCAGCAAGTGCTCACTTCTCTAGGTTTCCTTCTCAATCTCTAAGTCCGTTCTCGAGCCAGTAAAACTGTTGACTTTCATAGGGGTAGAACTAGACACTGTAAAGGCAAGGGCATTTCTCCCATTGGTAAGGTCGAAGGCCATCATGGAGCTGGCTTCTTCCTTCCACCTTCTGGTTTCTCGACCAGCAGGACACTTTCTTCAGCTTCTGGGCCACATGGCAGCTTCCACTGCAGTGGTCTGGGGGCCAGATTTCAGATGAGAGATGTTCAGTTTCATCTGAGGGCTTTTTGGTCTCAGAAAAAAGATCCTCTGACCAAACTGGTTCCAGTGACTCACTCTGATCCTGGCTCTTCAATGGTGGCAGGATCAGGACAATCTCAGACAAGGGGTCCCATTCATTACTCAGTCTCATTCTGTGGTTCTAACCACAGACTCCTCTGTCCTGGGTTGGGGAGCCCACTCGGGGACTCTCACAGCCCAGGGAGTGTGGTCCACTCAGGAGTCTGTTCTCTACATCAGCCTTATGGAGCTCAGGGTGGTTTACCTGGCCCTGCAATCCTTCTCACAGTCAGTACAGAACAAGGTGGTTCAGTCAGGACAGACACCACCACCACCATGTGGTATATCAACAAGCAGGGAGGCACTCTGTCTACGGCCTTGTGCACAGAAGCCATGAAAATATGGTCCCTGGCTTATTCCCTACAGACCTCTCTGGTAGCAGTCCACCTCCCAGGAAAGGACAATGTGCTAGCAGATGCATTGAGCAGGATTTCCCAGGGCCATCACGAATGGTCCCTGGATCCCCTAGTGTTTAAAAGTGATTTTTTTCAAGATGGGGCACTCCAGAGATGTATCTCTTTGCAGCCCCAGACAATCACCAGCTTACTCTCTTCTGTTGCAGACCCCCAGTCTTGGGCTCAGTCCCTCTGGATGCTCTGATTCTGAATTGGGAAGGGAAATTTCTGTATGCCCTCCCTTCTTTTCCTCTACTGTTCAAGGTCCTGGTCAAGATAAGGTCGCAGTCTTGCAAAGTGGTCCTGGTTGCTCCAGATTGGGCCAGGCAGCCTTGGTATCCCCTGTTGCTGTCCCTAGCAGTCCATCTTCCCCTATCTCTTCCCAGGAATCACAATCTGTTAACCTCCTCTCGGGGGAGGATCTGGCATCCCAACCTTCGGTCTCTCAATCTCAAGGCATGGCTCTTGAAGAGTTAAGGGTATGCAAATTTGCATCTGTCTCAAGGGGTTCTGGACATTCTCAAAGCCTATCGAAAACCTGCCACCAGAAAACTTATAACTCCAAATGGAAAAGATTCAGCATTTGGTGTTCTAAGAAACATACAGTATATCTTCAGATACTGCTGACTTGTCTACAGTTCTGGATTACATGGTTCATCTCAATTGCCTAGGCCTCAAACCAGCTACCCTCAAAGTGCATTTGTCAGCTGTTTCTGCTTTTCTGTCAGTAGGAAAGTCTTCCCCACTGACATCTCATTCTGTTTTCTGTAAATTTTTCAAGGGATTGCTTCAAACCAATCCTCCCTTTAGAGATCCTACCCCTGCTTGGGACCTTAATGTTCGCATTGCTCAGCTTATGCAACCCCCTTTTGAGCCTGTGTTTTCAGCAGAGCTTAAGTACTTGACTTGGAAAACTGTATTCCTGGTAGCTGTTACCTCTGCCATACGTATTGGTGAATTACAAGCTCTGTCAGTGGAGCCTGATTTTAACTCATTCCATAGAGATAAGGTGGTCCTTAGAACCAATAGGAGGTTCTTACCCAAAGTGGTTTCAGATTTTCATTTGAACCAATCCTTGTCTCTTCCTGTATTCTTTACTGATCATTCTTCTTCAGGAGAGAGAAGATTACACAGTTTGGATGTTAAAAGGGCCCTTAGTTACTACATTGAACGTACTAAGGCACACAGGTTTGGCTCCCTCCAGTTGTTCCTCACATATGGGGAAGTGGGTAAGGGCAAACCTGCCACTAGGAGAACTATTGCCAGGTGGCTTGTCTGTTGTATACAATTCTGCTATGAGAAGCTAGGCAAAATACCACCCTCAGGCCTGAGGGCTCATTCGACTAGAGGTACAGCTGCTTCCCTGGCTGCTGCCAGGGATATTCCTTTACTAGAGATATGCAAAGCAGCCACCTGGAAAACAGTCCATATGTAACCCCTAGGTGGTGCTATCCCAAGGGCTACTACCCCTGCCTGTATGGCTAGTGACAGGTTAAGGGGCCTAGGTCCAGTGACTGGTGCCTCCACCCAGAGGTCAGGGTCGGTAGTGGTTAAGCTAGCTTGGTCACAGCCCTCTGGGACACTGTGACCCCCACTTTGTTCCCACTAGTGGCCCACACAGTACACAGGAGTTACCGTCCCAATGCCCCACATATGCACACTTTTTACACATACAGAACCACTTGCCCTCAGGACTGATTCTGCAGCACATCTCTGAGGACCCCCTGTAAAACAAGGTTAATGCACATATACAACGCAATGCAATACTGGTTCGACATGTACTGACACCACAGACAGTATATAGTTCAGTAACAACAAATCTGATTTATTTAGGGGACAGTAACACAGGATCAGGTTGATTTGGTTTAGTAAGGTTCAAATCACAGTACTGTACATGCATATAGGGTCCAAAAAGTCACACTTTGGGTACCCAGGATGGTTAGGGGCTAGCCAGGTCCATTGCTCAGGGTTGATCGGCTGGTTCAGCTGGATGGGGCCCTGTAGGAAGAAAATATATGCACAAACAAATTGTAATCCGGAGCCGGATCGCTCAGTCCACAAAAAGAACACAAAGCAATCAGTGATACACTTTGATTAAATGAAAGGTGCAGGGAGTTACCCCGATTTGTACTCACAAACCCCAAGCAGAGAACTGAATTGAGGAGGTTGCTCTCGATGGCCAGGATGAGCAGGGCATGGAGATGAGACCCTCGTGACAGGGCCCAACTGATTTGGATAGCAGACGGATTCAGTCCAATTAAATTTGAGTTCAGCTTCCAGCTTCAGCTCACAATAAACAGTAAAAGGGGAGAAAGGAATCGCGATCCCCCACAAGCACTAGACGCATTTATATGTAAAGGAAATTACTATACCAGGCAGCTGCTTCTTGATCCCGAGCTCAAACACTGCAAATTACCCGGGAGCACGCACAACATCAGCAGTCCCTGACAGGCCAGTCGCTCTTCAGGTTAAGCCCGGTTTCCACACTTCTGACATCCTTCTCCTTCCTCACACGCTCTGATTCAGTCCGAACTAGCACTCACAATGGCTGCAGGCCGGCTTCAGGGCCTTCCACGCGCTTCCTGCGCGAACTACACACCATAGCAGAACAGAGCTCCTTCTCTCTTCACAGTCAACTCTCCTCTGGTTCTCCAGCAACAGTTCAGGGCATTTCCCTTAGGCTCCACACAAGCTTGGTTGGTGGATTTGGCTGTCAATTACTGCAGGGCTCCCTCTGTTGGTGCAAAAAGGGGCCAAGGTCCAAACTACAATTCCCAGAAGCGCCTGCCATACATTCCCCTTTAAGCAGGCTCCAGGTGAGAGTCCAAGTTCTGGTTGTCCTAAGCAGTCTCCATTTTAGGGCTCCCCTAACCCAGTTGGCCCAGATCAGCAATTCAGGTCCAAAATGGAGGGGCAACACACACAGAGTCCCTGCTGCAATAAAGGCAGGTTAGACAAACTGCAATTTTATTAATGCTTTAAATGATTTCAGACAAACAGTTACATCTTTCAGGTGGGCTCCCTCTGTGCTCATAGCGACTGCAGAAGCGGAGCGATCAGACAGCAGCTCGGGCGGGATTCGAGCATTAAACGCACAGTCCCCCCCCCCCCATATAACTAATTATGTTTGAAAGCAGACAGCTCTTAAAGAGACAGTACGTGGAGGCTCTACAAGCACTCACAGTGCCCACATTTAAGCGGCATGTCGCTGAACACCAGCAGGCAGGGGAGCACTTAGGCTAGCTCCTAGGAGGCTTTTAGGAACCCCCATTTGTAGGGGGGTTACACATACATTCACCAAGCATTACTCTCAGGATATCCAGGCTAGGAGTGATGCTCGGCTTAGTACAGCAGTACTGCAGAGCCTATTCCCAAAATAGGTTCGAATCCTTCCTCCATGGAGGTACTGCTTGGTAGTCTGCAGTAAGTCAGAATACAGCAAGACTTCATGTTGTTTGAAGAAAAATTGCTCACCTTAGTAATTGTGTTTCTTCTAATGGAGTCTTGCTGTATTCTGACCTCCCTCCCTGCCTCCCCTCTCAGAACCTGTTTTTTGGGAAGTGGGCTGGCAGGTGCAGTGTTGCACCCCAAGAGTGCATTTGGGCACTACCTCTTTTTAGAGAGGGGGAGTGGGTTATGTTTCTTTATTTTAATATTTATAAATTGTTCACTACCTGGTTTTGATTTTGGATTTCTCGACTTGTCTTTTGTGGGATCTAAAATATTTGGTTGTCATTTTACAATTTCCACATAGTAGGGTTAGTTAGCTAGTATTAGCTCGTAAGAATCTGACTGTTACACTTCAAAGTGCAGCAGACAGAGGTTTGAACCGAGCTCGAGCTCAACATTCTATGCCCTGCATAGAATTTAACTCTTTCCTCTCTGGAGCAGGTCAAGTGCTGGGGCTAACTGCGGTAAGTCAGAATACAGCAAGACTCCATTAGAAGAAATACAATTACTAAGGTGAGTAATTTTTTTCTTACCTTTCAATCCTCAGTTCATCTCTCAGCAACATGGGGTCACTGTGCACTGCACTGGGCAAAGCACACTGACATCCAGTCACAGTAAAACAAGAATAAGTTTATTTACAGATTGTGACATAGGCCTTGGGATACAGTCACTCATCAGATGTTAGTCAGTCAACTTAGAGCTGGTATTCAGGGCACATTCTCTCTTATCATGAAAATAAATTAGGAAGTTGGACCTTTAGGGAATCATCCATCACTACCCATTAGGGGCTACAACTTGCAGCTTCAAGCCGCGGGGAATCCTTCATTATACTTAAACAATTGCATTTCAGCCTGGCAGGTTGAAGTGCCCTGGAGTGCCAGAGTGGAATTTAGAACGCAGTTTGAAGTGCTGTCCTCTAGATGTTGCTGCGTTCTGCAGCTGAATGTTAGATCTTATTCTCTGTCTGTAAGAGCAAGTCGCCATGAAGAACTCTATCTTCAAGTAACTTGCTGATGATCGCGGGGTTAAGTACACCCAACGTTTTATTGTTTTCCTTAATTCTGCCCTCTTGGTGTTATTTTTTTTTAATGTAGTATTATGGGTAACTATATATAAATTTACTAATTTTGGGGTGGCGCGATTCTCCTCTGCTGTTCTCATGCTCAGAGATTTAAAAAAAAAAAAAGAGTTTTGCCTGTTTCTTGAATGTAGATAAAACTCTCCTTTTCACTCCTTTTCAAGGGTTTAGGGCGCTTGTCTCAGCTCCTTCTGTGGACTCCAAGATGCAGGCTGCAGGAATTTTCCTGAGAGGAAAAAAAGACCATGGGATCTCTTTGACAGCTTGCCCCCCACCTCCCCCCCCTCTCTCTCTCTCTCTCTCCTCTCCCCGCCCCCACTATCCCTCTCTCAGGGAACGAGGACAGGGTACTGTGTTTTCAGCATTACTAGCTTTTGCCTTAGTTAGGCACCATGTATGCTTGGGTGCCTTGGTAATTTTGTCATTTTGTGAGTAGAATTAACACGTGTTTAAACAATTATATGATGTCCCTGTCTTTCAACAGTGCAGAAGAGGGGCCCTCACATTCCTCAAATTCAAGACCCCCTAGAGACTTCTTAAATATTCAAAAGGGGACCTACGAGTTGGTCCCTGAATCAGTCACTTCTAAAAAGAAACCAAAATTGAAACATGTCACCGTCACCGCCCCTCCTGCTGAAAGGCAAAAGGAGACACCAGTGGACAGCTTAAAACAAAAAATGAAGACGCTGCCACCTCCTACTAAAAAGCAAAAGGGGACACCAGTGGAAAATGTTAAACTACAAATCAGAAAAATGACTGCCCTGCCTGCCAAAAGGCAAAAGGAGACACCAGTGGAGAAAACTAGATTCAGTGGCAAAATGATCACTTTCCCTTCTGCTGAAGAGCAAAAGGAGACACCAGTGAACAGAGTTATACTACCCTCACATGTGGACATGGCAAGGGCTTTAAAATTGTTCCAGGCTTTTCAAGCTATAGGAGCCAGGATGGGCTTACAGACTCCCTTCAACCTCTGCCCCGCTGCAGGGTACCGAGGTGACTGTGTATATTATGAGGAACAGAGAAACAAGGGGGACTACTTAGAATCTGACAATCTCCCCAGTCAGGATTTCAAATCCTGTTCATGGGACCAGGAAGATTTATCTTCTCACTGTGCTTTACGGAGACAGATGGTAAACACCCTGTTTCTCCCCTCACATGAGATAGATGATGGGGAAGAGGAGGCTGAACATTTGGACAGGATGGGGATAACCCCCACGAGCAGGTTGCTCCCATCAGTATGGCACTGACTAGGACAACCTGTAAACTGCCTCAGTCTCCCATGTCCATCCCTGGAGTGGACAAGAAAACACAGGAAGTACCAGCTGGCCAAATATGATGCTGAGTACCTCTGTATACACCCAGACCATGAGGGCGTAGTCCAGGCAGCGATAAGGCCAGGTTACCTCTCTTCCCAGCCACCGAACAAGGATTCCAGGAGACTGGACAGTATGGGGGTCAGAAAACATATACAATGGCCTCCCTACTCCTGAGACAGGCCACATATATGGCCTACGCAGTCCAGTACCAGAAGGCTCTTTGAAATGCAGTTCTGGCACTATGTGAGCAAATAGAAGGGGACCAGGCCCAGGACTTTACAGACACCATCACAATGGCACTGGATGCTGCTAAGTAGTGGTACCACATGGCAGTGGACACAAACGAAACTGCTTCCAGGTCCATGGCCCATGCTGTCTCCCTTAGGAGATTTGCATGGTAAGGACAACTTATTTGTCTCATGATACTCAGACAAAGGCCATGGATTTTCCATGCAAGAATAATTCTCTGGTTACAAAACAGAGGCTTACATAAAAAAGGTGCAAGAGTACAAAACTACCTACAAAAACAATACAGAAAAGGAAAAGGCCTCTATGTCCTACAGGTCGCAAGGAAGGATAGGTCATGGTAGAAGTCATTACACAAGACCTTACTGTCCCATGCCCTGTGACTGCTTTCATTCATGAAACTACTTCGGGGTAGAGGAAGAACAGTCTCCAGGAGGGCTGATCAGGCCTAGTCCTCTATAACTTAGCTAAGACGGAATCCCTCATATGCATGTCCAGATCGCCAACCCATTACCAGTAGGAGGAAGGCTGGCTCATTTCTTCCAGGACTGGGAAAACAACACCACAGGCAACTGGGTCCTGAAATTAGTGGGCCAAGGCCTCACTTTGCAGTTCAAAATTTGCCAAAACTGGCTGTGCAAAGACATTTCCTTCCTCCCCTTATAGCAGAGAAAATCTTGCTAGAACTGGAGGTCAAGAAACTCCTACAAGCAAATGTGATAGAAAAAATAACCCTACCACAGTGAGGAAAGGGCCTTTATTCAAAATACTTCCTCTCACAGAAGAAAAATGGGGAGTGGCGACCCATTCTGGACCTCAGATTTTTGAACAAACCCTTAACAAGAATCCAATTCAAAATGGTCACCCTGTCCACAGTTATCTCTTCCCTTCAACAAGGAGACTGGCTAGCATCACTGGACTTGCAGGATGCCTGTTTTTCACATTTCTGTCAGACCCAGGCACAGGAAGTACCTGCAGTTCAGTCTCCCCTCAGGTCACTGCCATTTCATGGTTGTTCCCTTCGGCTTGTGCCATCTGCCGCAAGAGTGTTGACAAAGTGTCTGGCCATAGTAGCAGCCACACCCCCTGACAAAGTGTTTTTTTTTTTTTTTTTTTTTTAACCCGCAGCGCCAGGGTCTTGTATGGATGTCCTTCTGTCCTTTGGAGATTCAACACTGTAAAATTGCTAAAGCACTTGAAAGAAGGACTTATTGTGAATGGTGGACCTCTTTCTTTCTCATTGGTGTGCCAGCACTTTTTTGGAGACATAGCAGCAGCCAGCCTCAGGAGAAAAGGGGTAATGTTTTTTCCCCTACCTGGATGACTGGCTGGTTGTGATAAAGTCACACCAACAGGCCAGATATTCCCTCCTCCTAACCCAGGGCACTATAGTGGGATTAGAATTCCTCATTAACGTACAGAAGTACCACACAGAGCCAGTACAGATGCTGGAGTTCATAGGAGTAGAACTGGACTCCCTACAAGGCAAAGCTTTCCTACACCAGGAAAGGGTGCAGAATCCCGTAGAACTGACATATTCCTTTGCCATGGGTCAGCCAAGACCAGCAAGACACTTCCTACAGCTGATCAGGCATATGGCCTCCACCACAGCCTTGGTTCCAGGTTCAAGATTCCAGATAAGGGACATTCAGTACCACTTGCGAGCCCATTGGTCACAAAAGCACCAATCCCTCTCCAAGCTGTGCCAGTCACAAAGACCCTGTTATAAGCTTTGTACTTGTGGAAAGACCGAGACAACCTCAGAGGTGGTGTACCTTTTCAGGCGCAGGACCCCACAATTGTTCTGAAAACGGACGCATCCATGTTGGATTGGGGGGGCCCACCTGGGAGGCCTCACAGCAAAGGGGGTATGGTCCCAATGGGACTCCAGGGAGCATATAAACATACTGGAGCTGCGAGCAGTCCTCTTAGTTCTTCAGTCATTCTCACCACAAGTAAAGGGTCTGTCTGTTCAGATCAGGACAGACAGCACCACCACCATGTATTACAGCAACAAACAGGGAGGCACGAGATCCTCAAGGCTGTGCACAGAGGCCATAAAAATCTGGAGTCTAACCTACTCACTGAATTTGCAATTGAGAGCAGTCCACCTCCCAAGGAAGGACAACGTCCTGGCAAACTCCCTCTGCAGGGTCAGTCAAGGCCATCACAAATGGTTCCTAAACAAGCAGGTATTGTCCGCAATTTTCAGGAGATGGGTGCACACTCAAAATAGACCGGTTCACCTCCAAAGACAATTATCAGCTTCCCCTCTATTGCTGCAGGCCTCCGGTAGTGGGAACAATTCCCACGGGGGCTCTTGTTTCTGTATTGGACAGGGAAGGTCCTGTACGCATTCCGTCCACTCCCTCTGTTCCGTGTCCTTCTGAAATTGAGAAATCAACCTGTAGCTATGATTCTAATAGCTCCAGACTGGGCCAGACAGCCTTGGTACTCCCACCTGCTAGCACTGTCTGTCAAGAAACCCATAGACCTTCCCTTGAGACACAACCTGTTGATGTCTCAGTGCAGAATAATGTTTCCAAATCTCTGGTCTCTGCACCTCAAAGCCTGGCTCTTGAGAAGCTAGAATATTCTGATTACCACTTCTCAGACCAGGTTCTCCAGGTCATAAGTGTAACGAAAACCAGCTACTAAAAAAACATGCGTCAGAATAGAAAAGGTTCTCCCTATGGTGTGCTTCTAGCCATCTCAACCCCCTACACTCCTGGACTACCTCCTGCGCCTACAGACCTTAGGTCTTAGGCCTGCGACCCTAAGGGTGCACCTGGCAGCTATCTTCACCAATACGGCAGCGGGTAAGCAGAAAACAGTGGCCTCTCATCCCATTTTCAAATGCTTCTTTAAGGGCCTGCTTTATATGTACCCCGTTAGGGAAACAGTCCCTCCCTGGGATCTGAACATTTGCATAGCCAAACTCAGGGAATCTCCATGCGAGCCAATGGCTAGTGCAGATTTGAAATGTCACTTGGAAGATGGTCTTTCTGATAGCCATCGCCTCAGCCAGAAGGGTGTGCGAGTTACAGACCTGTGCAATGACCCTGTCTACATAATTTTTCTACAAGAATAAGGTAGTGCTTAAAACCAACAGAAAATTCCTCCCTAAAGTGGTGTCCGAGTTTCATCTGAACCAGTCCATTTCCCTGCCTGTGTTCTTTACAGAGACGTCCAGTACTCAAGTGAGCAGAAACTACAATGCCTAGACATCAAGCGTTCTCTCGAACACTACCTGGAGCATACTAAAGACCAAAGGTCTTCCAATACTCAGTTGTTTCTCACTTATGGTGAAGTGGGGAAAGGCTGACCAGCCTCAGAGGACTATTGCCTGCTGGATTGTTTCATGCGTTGAATTCTGTTACTCCAAATCTAGCAAGCAGCCACCTCAGGGTCTCAGGGCTCGCTCCACAGGTGGCATTGCCATTTCTGTGGCAGCAGTCAGGGAAGTTCCCTTGCTGGAAATCTGTAAAGTGGCTACATGGAAAACAGACCACACCTTTACAAAGCACTACTGTCAGGATGTGCAGTCCAGCAGGGATGCCAGGTTTGGCACTGCTGTTCTGCAGAGCTTTTTCCCAAAATAGAATCAAACAACATGAAGTCTTGCTGTATTCTGACATATGGCAGTGATTCCCAACCTTTGAACTGCACCGGAGAACAGAGTTAACTTTCTACGCAGGTCATAGAATGCTTAGCTCGAGCTCGGTTGAAGTCTCTGTCTGGAGTGTTTCAAACTCAAACCGTCAGATTCTTTACTCCGCCTCACTGAACAGTCGCTCCAGAGATTTCTCCTTCAGCTCGGTTCGAAAGTCGGTTAAAGTTTCAGTTTTCGTCGTTTTTTTAAACCAAAAAAGTTATCCGCATAGTCAGTTCAGTCTCTGTCTGTGGTGCCGTGAGTACTAGATAGGAATTGTTCTGTTTTTCTGTGTGGAACTTGTAAAGTGCGGCTCGTTCGCTGAACCGCCATTTCATAGTGAAATCTTGTGTTTTGTGTTTTACTTGCGTGTGGTTACCGGTTCTTATCGGTTCTAAAAAAAGAAAAAGTGTTTTAGTAATGCTTTTTTCCAATATCTGTGACGGTTAGAGCCGATAAGGGAGTCTTGCCTGGCAGTTGCCATAAAAAGGGCAAGTTGGTTAGGTTGGCCATGTCTGAGAAACCTAAGAGAAAAACCAGGCCCGCTGGGTTTCAACACTGCAGTGAGTGTGGGGAGGTCTTTGCTAAGGCCGATCCCCACACCACCTGTGTTTATTGTCTGGGGTTTGACCACCTCGATTCAGACTGCCAAATATGTAAAAACTTTCCCAAATCTACCCTTGAGAAGAGATTAGGTAGACTGAGGGAAAAGGAGGCCGAGAATTCCGCTGACCCGGATGGCCAGCCCGGTTCGGTTCCGACCGAACCAAAAGGAGTGCCCTCTGACTATGGCGATACTACTTCAGGCAAAAGGAGAGCCGATTCTGAGGGATCGGTTCCGACAAAAAGAAAACGCAATGACAAATCGTCCGGTTCGGATCCAGAGGTTCATGTTCCGACTGCCAAAGAGATAGCCAGAGCGATTCAGATTGTGGAATCGCTCTGTCCGGTCCTTACCATTCCGGCTCCTTATAGCAGGGGTTCGGTTGGGTTGGTTTCCCTGGTTCAAGATTATACCCTCGAAGATTTTTATGAACCGGAATTTGAAGAGGAAGGGGAATTTGAGGATGATGATGGTGAAAGTGAGGGTCTGGATGTGCCTGTGGAACAGGACATCTCCCCAGACAGACCTTCAGGTGTTTCCCCTCCTAGACTTTCTGAGTCCCCTTCTCACTTTGTGTTCTACAGAAAGGTGGCTGAAACCCTCCAGCTTCCTATGGAGGAGGCAGTGGAAGATAAAGAGGAGCCTGATTATGTAGAAATGATTGACAACCCAGAGTCCAGGAGACTTTCTGTTCCCCTGCACAAATCCTTTGGGAAACAGACACAAAAAATTATATAGTCTCCTAACACTATACCTCCTGTGGATAGAAGAATGGACAAAAGGTATACACTTTCAGGCTCAGACACGGAGTTCTTATATCAGCAGTGCAGCCATGTTGGGGTAGTGCAGGCTGCTGCCTGTGACAAGGCAAATATTCCCTTGGCTTCACACCCCTCAGACAAGGACTCAAGGAAGATTGATGCCATGGTAAAGAAACAGTACATGGCATCTTCCTTGGGACTCGGGCAGGCGAATTACATGGCCTGTACAGCCAGGTACCAGAACTCCAGGTGGGACACTGTACTGGCACTGGCTAAACAGGCCTCCCCCAGCTAGCCAAGGAATTGGAGGCGGTGGCTGCAGATGGGATTGAGGCATCTAAGGTTCAGTTTCATGCTGCTGTGGACTCTAATGATGTGTCATCAAGAGTCATGGTTACATCTGTGGCTCTTCGGAGAATGGCTTGGCTCAGATGTACTAGCCTTTCGCAGGACACCCAGGCTAAGGCCATGGATTTTCCTGTAGTGGGTAATTCTCTGTTTGAGGAGCAGACAGAGAATTACATGAACTAAATGGATGAGTACAGGACCACTTACAGGAGTGCTCAGGCCAAGGAGAGGCAGGCAACTCCTCAAAGGCAGCAGTCTAGGGGCAGGGGCAGGCCTTTTCAAAGGCCTTTTTACCAAGCACAGGCCTCTTCTTCCTTTTCTCAGAGGGGGTGCTTCAGAGGGAGAGGCAGAAGGGGGATGAGCAGGGCTACATCCACTCCTCAGCCTAAAGCCCCTGCCAAGCAGACACCCTGATGGGCCTGCCCGGGTCGACTCTCCTATTCCAGTAGGGGGCTGGCTTACTTTGTCCAGGACTGGATGTCTATTACATCAGACAAGTGGGTCCTGGAAGTAGTAAGCCAGAGACTGGTTCTCAGCTTCAGAAAATTTCCAAAGATGAGAGCCAGATCTTTTCCACCTGCAAACCTCTTGGAAACCCCTGTCCTAGAGGCAGAGGTTTCTTCTCTTCTAGCCTTAAGAGCCATAGAGAGAGTACCTACCCTACACTGGGGCGAAGGACTGTACTCAAGGTACTTCCTGACCCCAAAAAAGACAGGGGAGTGGTGACCCATCCTAGACCTAAGATATCTAAACAAACATCTTTTAAAGCCAAAGTTCAAGATGGTAACTCTGGGAATAATCTTTCCCTCTCTAAGGCCAGGGGACTGGCTAGCCTCCCTGGACCTCAAAGATGCCTACCTTCATATTCCCATCAGGTGCTTATAGAGAGAAAAGCCAGTGGGAATGTGAGGGCCACAGGCTGTTCCCATCGCAGGATTACTCCGTAAGACTACTCAAGAGACGAAAGATGTTCAACGAAGTTATGGCGACGCTAAGAGCTGCGAAAGTGGAGAACTTTATGGATGGAGTACTGTGTGCAGTTCTGGAGACCCAATCTCCGAAAAGACATAGACAGGATGGAAGCTGTCCAGAGGAGGGCAACTAAAATGGTGCAGGGTCTGCACCAGAAGACATATGAAGAGAGACGAAAGGAGCTTAATATGTATAGCCTCGAGGAAAGGAGGGAGAGGGGGGACATGATAGAAACATTCAAGTACCTCAAGGGAATCAACAAAGTCCAAGAGAGTAGCATCTTTCAAAAAAAAAAGGTGTGCAAGAACAAGAGGGCACAATTTGAAGATGGGGGGCGGCTCAGAGGTAATTTAAGGAAGTATTTTTTCACAGAGAGGGTTGTGGATGCATGGAACGGCCTTCCGGAGGAGGTTGTGGAGTCAAAATCAGTGGTGGAATTCAAGCATGCATGGGACAGTCATAAGGCCATTCTAGGGAGTGGGGGTAGGAAGAAATAGGCTGCTGGTTAACTAGGATCTGCAGCTTATCCAGTAGGTAGGGAAATGGGCAGACTGGGTGGGCCAAGCGGTCCTTATCTGCTGTCAAATTCTATGTTTCTATGTTTGTATGTACCCTGCGACCTCAAAGATTAAACATGAGGGAGCAGTGTTCTCATTTTGGGATGTTGAAAAAGCTGAGAAGTTCGTGGAGGAGTTGCAGAAAAAGATGGGCTGAATCTTAGACTGTTGACACCGAAGAGAATCCGGTGTGCTGTAATATGGGGCCTGGAGATTCAACAGGCTCTGTACATCTGTATTTGACCTTATTTAACAATTAAGTTGAGTGCACCCAGCCCTGTATCAGAAGGGGAAAATCCTTTGTTGGACTGATAAATATTTTCCTTTCTTTCTTTAATCTGCACTCTGTGAGTAGGAGGTGCAGGGGATCCATGTGTGAGCCACATGGACTTTATTTTGGGACCACGAGGGGATGTTTGGGCCTGCGTTGGCTGGGAGAGCTATGTCATCTGAGGAATGATGCCTTCTACGCACTGCTCTCTGCCCCTTGTGACTTTAATTTTTAAGGGGTACTCCCCAGCTCTTTCGGAAGATCTACTGATGTGGACTGTTTCTTTTCCCACGCTCCGCTCTCGGAGGTGCAGGGGGCCATTGATGAAACTGCTGAGTAACCCGCGCTCTGTCAGTAGGAGGTGCAGGGGAATCCTAGGCCTGTACTGGTGAAAATCACCTTAGCAGCACTGGGGTGGACATTTGAATCGCTGGGGTGCTTGAGTTGGTGAAAGGAGAGGTGCAATGTGGTGGTTGGGGAAGTTCTGATGGGTGGACTTGAACCTCTCTCCGCTCTGTCCATTGCCATTGGTTGCATCCCGGCTCTTCTGGTTGACTTCCTGAAGTGGACTGCTGTTTGCCTTCCTGCACTCCGATCTCGGAGGTGCAGGGGGATACCTATGGAGACTCTGGCGATAGGGGTAGGAAGAGGGGGTTGGAACTGGATCTCTCTCGTGTGGCCCCATCATTGGCTGGAGAGTTTATGGGAGGTGAGAGTGGTTGTGGGCGGAGAGGAAAAAATGCACCGTATGGAAGGGAGTTGACCATGCGAAGGCTAGAGTTAATAACTTACTATATATTGGGAGCACTGCATAGGGATCTTAGTATCTTTTCACTGTTGTTTGGTTGTTCACTACTCTTCTTTTTATTACTGATATGACAATTATTTTGGCACCGGTATCATGAAGAAGTATTATCAAACCACCATGATACCCGGCTGGGGGTGGGGGTGAGACATGGACTATTGGGGGAACTTTTTGACACTTTTAGTGAGTTTTGCAGTTAGTGTCTAAATTTGTGAGTTAGAAGAGATGGGATGGGGGTGGGGACCTTTGGGGTTGGGCTTAAGTATGGATTGGTATTCTGGGAAGCGAAGATGGGGGTATAGGAATGAAGAAGGAGAAAGGGAATATTGGGTTTGGAAGGAGAAATGGCACAAGAATATGGGGAGGGAGGGGCAACAAATGTTGGATTCAATTTGAGGGGTGTTAGTTATTAAGGTTGTTGCAATATTGTTGTTTCAGTGTTCAAATGTTTGTTCACATGTGTTCACATCCAAAAGTATTTAGTGTTTCAGGTTCAATGGATTGATATGGGGACCCTGAGAGGGGACCTGTCAAGACATGGTTGCCTGGGAAGGTCTGCTTAACAGAGAAGGGAGAGAACATTGGAAAGATCTTATTGTTTCTGATGGCTAGTCAGCAGGATTTGATTGCATGCTCATGGAATGTGCAAGGGGTAGTGACCTGAGTGAAGCGTACAAGTCTCCTGACGGCACTCAGGAAGCAGGGAGTGCAGGTGGCCATGTTACAGGAAACACACCTTACAGCATCAGAGCATGGGAGATTGGTACGAGGATGGGTGAGGAAGTGCTTCGCAGCAACTTTTAAGGCACACAAGCGAGGGGTCGCTATCCTACATAAACATCTCCCATTCCAGGTGCAGAGGGTGGTTAAAGATCAGATAGATGGAAGGTATGTGTTTGTGGTAGGAGAACTGTGGGGGGAGCAAGTCACATTTGGAAGTTTATATGCCCCAGCGGTATTTGATTTGACCTTTTATGGCTCTCTCCTTTTGCTTCTGGTTAGGGAACAATTTCCGTGGCTTCTTATGGGAGGGGATATGAACTGTACCCTGGATCCGCTCCTTGATCATTCTCAAGGACGTGGCCAGAAGAGTGAGGCAATGTGTTGGTGGAGACTGGGACTGGTGGAGCTGGGGCTGAGAGATGGTTGGAGGGAGGCGAATCCAGGGGTTAAGGAGTTTACATTCTATTCCAACCCACATGGTAGCGAATAGACTATATGTTCCTATTGCAGGATTGGTATGGGAGGGTGCAAGGGTGCAGCATAGTCCCATTCATGTCTCCAATCATGCCATGGTAATTTTATCACTGAGCATGAATAAACCAAGGGAAGGGCCTCCTCCCTGGAAAATTCCGACATACCTCCTAGGAGACAGGGGGTTTAAAGAATATTTGGAAGACCAATGGAAGGCCTATATGGCAGAAAATGCAGGCTCCCCTACCTCTAAGGCCACTATTTGGGACACAGGAAAAGCATACATGAGGGATGAAAATTAGATATGTGGCCGGGGTAAAGAAATGGAAACAAGAAAAATCATTGGAATTGGAAACTAAAGTGAGGAAATTAGAGAAATGGGCTGGGGGGGAGGGGGAGATGAGGTATGGGATAGTTTGAAAGTGGTCAGAGAGGCATTGAATGCTCTGTTTAGTGGAGAAGCTAGAAAGGCATGGACATTTTATAAGAAGCAGCTTTATGAGTGGGGCAATAAGCTGGGCCCGATGTTGGTTAGATTGATGTGGGGCGGAAGGTGCCCCATGCATATTACTGCGATTAAGGACTGGGAGGGTGTTGTGCATAAGAAGCCGCAGAGAATGAGGAGATGCTTCAAGGAGTTCTATGAGAGACTGTATCAGGCGGCAGGGGCGGCAGAGGGACATGTTACAAGGTTTTCCGGAAAATATTGATATGCCCAAAGTGACCAGAGAACAAAGAGAAATGTTAAAATGGACCCATTACAAAAGCAGAGGTGCTGCAGGCAATCCAGAGACTAAAGAGTGGGAAGGCGAGTGGCCCAGATGGTTATCCGGTGGAATATTATAAGTGTTTGGCGACCCACTTGGTTGGCCTGCTCTGAGATACCTTCCAGCAGACTGTAGGAGAACCTTTGGAGCTCCCAGGCACCTTCTGAGATGCTGTGATTTGCCTGCTCCCGAAGGCTGGAATAGATGCTATGGAATGTGCATCATGCAGACCAATATTGCTTCTGTATTGCAGTATAAAAATCCTGGCAAAGGTTTTGGCAGGGATGTTGGAGTTGGTGCTGCCTGACGTTGTCCAACCAGACCAGACCAGGTGTATAAAGGGGTGCCTTTCTTATCATAATGTTCGGAGATTGCTGAATGTGATATGGAAGGCAAATAGGGGTAAGGAGGACACCTGTATTATTTCTGTGGATGCAGAGAAAGCCTTTGATCATGTGGAATGGGGATACCTGTTTGAGATCTTAACCCGTTCTGGTCTGGGGGACACGTTTGTGGGATGGGTGCAGGCGATGTACATCTCCCCTCTGGCGAGGGTCTTCGTAGACGGTACTCTCTCTGACGGATTCGGGTTTGGCAGGGATACAAGGCAGGGATGCCCATTCTCCCCATTGCTGTTTGCTTTGGTGGTGGAGCCACTGGCAATTGCAGTCCGTCAGAATGCAGGTATACGAGGGGTACAGGGGGTTTGGGGGAGCAGCATAAAATTACGATGTATGCTGACTATATGCTGCTCTTCATTACAAATCCTGCGGCCTCTATGCCTGTTCTACTGGAGTTGGTGGGGACATTCGCCGAGTTCTCTGGGTATAAGCTTAACCTTGATAAGTCAGAATTAATGAGGTTGCCAAGGGAGTCTGATTCCAGGCAGGTATGGGGTTTTAAGAGGGTGGGTAGCAGTTTTACTTATTTGGAGATCAAAATAGGCTGATCTCTTGGAACATTATATGATTTGAACTATGTACCTCTACTTAAAACAATAGAAATGGATTTAAAGTGGTGGACGGCTCTCCCGGTCTCCTGATTGGGTAGGATACACCTGATTAAGATGAATATTCTTCCCAGATTGGTGTACATCATGCAGATAGTGCATGCTGGGTTAACGAAGAGGGACATTAAAAGATTGGAGGGAATGTTCTCTACAATTATTTGGAAAGGGAAGCGACCTAGGGTGGTGCTGTCGGGGCCGTCGGCGGCGCCGTCTTCATCCTCGGTGCCGCTCGGCTTTGGTTTCTGAGCCTCTTGGCAAGGATGGCAGTGGGCGCCCTCCTACTGTTTGGCATAGGGCCTCGGTCTCTGCCTCCTCGGAGGCGGAGTCGAGCTCTGAGTCAGATGGACAGTCTGGCCCCTTGGGGTTGGCTGTTGAGGTGGGTAGCCCAGTAGTCTCCTCGACAAGCCGGAGTCAGCCCCCTTCTGAGGTGGGGTCGGTGGCTACCGAGACTGGGGTCAGGGGTGCTGACCAGCAGGCAGTGGTGCAGGCCACCATAGCTCTGCAGCCTGGTCTTGGGGGTTTCACTGACCCCTCAGTAGTGGTACCTCCACCTGTGATGTGCCTAGATCGCCCAACTTTGGGGCCGATCAGAGCACCTACAGGACGGAAGGGTACTGTGCCCTGGGTAGCTCCTTCGGGTGCTACCCAGAGATGCTAGCTACCTAGGCTGGCCCTCTCGAGGAGGAAGAGGCCTCTTTCGGACTCCGAGGGGTAGAGGGGCATGGGGTCGGCACGTCGGCCTTTTTTAGGAGTCCACCAGGGCTCTGGGAGAAGCCGTAGTGCGGATCTTCGCTCTTCCTCTTTGGTTTCTTTGAGAGGCCCCATTCTATTGAGGTGAGGACCGTCCTTCTGGACCTATATGGCCCAGTCGCCTCCAGAAGTTCTTCCAGGGCGCAGCCAAGGCAGTACCGAAATGGTTGTTCAGCTGTCGGCTGTGGGGTCTTCTGGGGCACCTTCTTCCGTGGGTGCTCACGGTCCACTCCTTAGCCCAGGCGGAGGTCAGCCGACATCTCTTCTCTGCTCTTTTCCCATCCCTCTGCCACATTCTCCTGCGCTCCCACTCATCCTTGGTCCTAGCGGGCCTCTCTCCTGGGAGCAGTTCAGAGCAGTGGCTGCTCGGTTCCCTGCTTACGTTAGGGCAGTGGACAGCCAGGTTTTTCAACCTCCCCCCGTGCAGCCACCCACTGAACAGCCGGTGCCCTCCAGCTCCTCATCCGCCTCTTCTGGGGGAGAGGAAACTTCTGTTCACATCTCTCCAGCTGCTGATCTCACTGAGTATCAGCGATTCCTCGTGAGGTTGGTGGAGGACTTGCACATTACTCCTTCCACTATCAGCAATCCTGAGCACTCGGTGCACGCCTTTGTAGGCGATTTTGGTGAGGCCACCCTTGTGGTGCTGCCCTGGCCTGCTCCCTTTCGGGAGGCGTTGTTGCGTTCCTGGCAGAGGCCCTTCTCCAGAGTTCCTGCCCCAAGGGATCTCAGCCAGAGGTATTGCGCAACCCCTGAGTCTCCAGGTTCCATGCCTCATCCACGGTCTGGATTGACACAGTTGGATACTCCTGATGGGCTTCGCGACCTTCACCGTGACCGGCCCCCAGATCAAGATTCCTCAGATTTTGACTTCTGGGGCAGGAGGACTTTCTACTCTGCACGGTAGCTACTTTCCATTTCTGCACATCAGGCCCACTATGCAGCCTATGACGGGTTCTTGTGGTCCAGGCTGGGTCTGCTCCTAGCCTCGTTGCCTGCCACGGAGCAAACCAGACAAGCCATTGCACTGCTAGCAAGGCACCAAGCGAGGGCATCCTATGATGCCAACGAGGTAGCTACCAGGGTCATAGGGACAGTGATCTGCACTAGGTGGACGGCATGACTGCGTCTTTCCCAGTTGTCACCCTTGGCCCGGCGTAGGGTGATTAACTCCGTTCACCAGGGAACCTATCTCTTCTCCCGCAGAGCGAGATGACGCTTGTCGGGGCAGCTTCCTTCCCCCTCAGGGGGGATCCTGTCTCATTCTCCCCACTCTCGGGCCTCTCCAGGCCCTGAAGGTTCCCCCTCTTAGTGTGTCACCAACTGAGAGCTAAGGGACTTTTTTCCCTTAGGGTGTAAGAAAATCCACTTGGGGGCTCGTACTCACCCAACAGTGATGAATGGTGAAGACTGACACAGATTAAATATGAAAATTACATACCTACCATAATTATGATTTTCTGTGTATCTTCACCATTCATCACGATCCCAACCCCCATCCCCCTGGGGCCTCAGTCTCTGGGTCCCCCTCCCTCTCTGTGCCCTTCCCTTCCCCTCTCCTTTCTTTCAGGAGTGGGGTAAAACAGGGGCACATAGGGGGATAGTGTTCCAGGGAGAATGGACGGGGGGGGCACTCCTTCTCCAGTGCCTTGGCTCCACCCCTGTGGGATGGGAGTGGACAGTTGCCCTCCTTTCTATCCTCCTCCCTGTTCCCGTCCAACCCTTTTCTCTTTTTTTTTTTTTTTTCCACAAAAAGTTTTCCCCTTTTTTTTTTTTTTTTTTACCAATAATCTTTTATTGAGAGGGTGTTAATTCTCTGTACCCTGTCCTTCTTCCATAATAGCCGACTCTGCTTATGTGGAGTGTTTGCCAGTTATTCTGTGCCTTGAATTCTGGCAGAAAGCCTTTGCTACTCCTTGCAGTTCCTATACAATCTGGAGACTGACCAGGGTCTGGGATGCGTTAATCCTCTCCCCTCTCTTCCTAAATTCTTTACCCACCCTACCTCTCTCTTCCTTTTCCAGAGACTGGGGCCCCTCCCAATCCCTTTGGCTTCCAACTCTTCTCCCTTCCTGCCTCTCAGTCGTTATTCCTCCTTTTGGTTCATACATCTTTTCCTTTTTCTGTCCCTTGGACTTCCTTGTCCCACTCTCCACACCCTTCCTGTTACCTCTCCGGCTACTCAGAACTGGCAGGTTGGCGGAGTCGACGCAGCCTAACAGCCAACCTGTGAGCGCCACGCAGTGCTTCGGCCTCGAGGGCAGCACTGATGGTACGTCGGCTCCACCTACATATATAATTTTTTTTTCTTTCTCTCTCGCTCTCATATAATATAGAGAGAGAAAAAAAAAAGCTCCCGTGGGGTCCTGACCTCCAGCAGATACCCAACAGTGATGAATGGTGAAGATGCACAGAAAGATCATAATTACGGTAGGTGCGTAATTTTCATTTCTTGGTGACCTTAACATGCCAGGGGTTGATTAGGGCACTATGGCGTCTTCATCAACTAGGGAGCAGTGCTTGCTGGACATCTTCCAGGATGTGTTCCTGTCTTAGCTGGTGGCTGACCTGAAGAGGGATGGCTGCATCCTGGATGTAGTCCTGACTGATAGCAACCTGGTTAGGAACCTAGTAGTAGGGAACCCATTGTCAGGGAGCAACCAAACTATGGTTTTGTTTTCCTTAGACCTGGGGCGAGGGGGAAAATCATACAAAGACGGAAGTGGTATACTTCAGGGGACTGGACTTTGAGGGTATGGCAGGGATTTTCTAGAGGCATTTGGAGTGGATCAGACAGGACATGGACACAGAGAACAGGTGGGAAATTATTAAAGGAGATCTTCTGGAAGCCACCAAGGCCTGCACGAAGGTCCAGCACAAGTCTGTAGGGCCAGGAAGCCAAACTGGTGGCCCAGGGAAGTTCAGGAGGTGGTGGGGGAGAAAAGAGCAGCTTATAGGAAATGTGAGTGCTCGCAAGGGGACAAGGACGGGGGGAGTACGATAGGATATCCAAAAAGATAACCAGGGTGGCGAGATCGGCCAAGGCGATGAAGGAGCAGAGGTTAAAACAAGGGATCAGAAATGGGGGAAAAAGGGTTCTTTAGGTATATCAGGGAAAGGAGGAAAGTGAAGGGGTAGATTAGCAGACTGAAGTCAGGGAGTGGTTGGGCTGAGGAGGCCAAAGACCAGGCGGAGGAACTTAACGAATACTTTGCTTCAGTCTTTAGAAGGGATGATGGAGGGCCAACATCACACGGGGGAGGTGTACTGGGAATGAGGAAGGGGGGGAGCTCTGTGACACTGAAATTCCTGTTGGTAAGGTGAGGGAGGCTCTTAAGTCCCCCAAGAATGGATAAGGCGCCTGGTCTGGATGGCATTCATCCCAGGATGCTGAAGGAGATGGCAGATGTCCTTGCTGCACCTTTGGCGGACCTTTTTAACTCCTCCTTTTTAGATGGGTTGGGTGCCTCAGGATTGGAGGATGGCTCATGTTGTGCCTATCCATAAAAGCGGCACATGGGAGGAGCCAGGAAACTACAGGCCGGTCAGCCTGACGTCTGTAGTGGGCAAGATGATGGAGGCCATCTTGATAGAGAAACTGAAGGTGTTTCTGGTGACACGGGGCCATCTGGATGACCATCAGCATGGCTTTGTTCAGGGCAGATCGTGTCAGACAAACCTTGTGGAGTTCTACGATTAGGTGACAAAGGCATTGGACCAGGGAAGGCCAGTGGATGTCCTCTTTCTGGACTTCAGCAAGGTGTTTGACTTGGTGCTACACTTGGGGTTGTTGGACAGGCTAGGGGGAATGGGGTGGGGGAAAGGATATGGGATGGATAGGGAGCTGGCTAACTGGGAGATTCCAGAGGGGGGTGGTGGTCAGGGGGTAGGTATCATCTCCCAGGAGGGTCATTAGCAGGGTACCACAGGGGTCGGTATTGGGCCCACTCCTGTTTAATGTTTACATCTTAGACATCAGGGAAGGTATCAGGAGTGAGAAGACCCTCTTTGCTGACGACTCGAATCTGGGGGCGGTGGTGGATGGGGAGGAGGGTAGAAGAGCCCTACAGAGGGACCTGGAGACTTGGGAGAGGTGGTCATGCATTTGGAAACTGAGATTTAATTCCAAGAAATGCAGTGTTCTCCACTTGGGGCTTAGGAACTGTGATCATGAGTACTTTTTTGGTGGGGAGAAATTGCAGAGGTTTTTTTGAGGGGGGGATCTTGGGATGGTCATGGATGCTAAAGTGAATAACTCTGAACAGTGTAGGGGGGCTGCAGCTAAAGCAAATAGAATGCTCGGGTGCATTGCCGGGGGATAACCTTGAGGAGATGGGAGGCGCTTCTTCCACTGTATAACTGCCTGGTTAGACCGCACCTTGAGTGCTGCATGCAGTTTTGGTGCTGGTACTTGAAGAAGGACATTGCACTCCTGGAAAGGGTCCAGAAGAGGGTGACCAGGATGATACAGCGTCTGGGGGAAAGATCTTATAAGGTGAGACTTGAGCTGAACATGTACTCCCTGGATGAGAGAAGGGACAGGGGGGATATGATCGAGGTCTTTAAATATCTAAAATATCTATAATTCTTCTGGACTTTAAATTGTTGTGTTGTGATGGTTTACTTTAAAGGAGTTTAGCTTTGTTTATTTTATTTTCCATTTTGGTTTTGTGAGGATTTGGTAGGAGGTGGGGATATAGATTTTAATATTTTGAGTATTTGTTGTATTTATAGTTATAGTTGTTGCTGAGTGTGCTGATAGTTGATGTGTTGTCCAAGAGCTCCCCTGGGTAGGCGTTACTCCCCCTCTGAGCTCTGTAGCCTCCAGCCTTTTGACTGCCCCCCTTTGCCCAGTGAGGTGTATGGGCAGTGTCGAGCTTTGGGGATTGTGAGAAAGAGGCATAGGGCCGAGGGTCGCAGACCTGGAGAGGGAGTGGAGTGGAGTGCAGTGGACGGATTGGGGAGGTGGGGCCCAGGAGGCGCCCTGGGGCGAAATGGGTTCCAGAGAGGGGTCCTCCTTGCCTAGTCCCCATACCCAAGGGCTCCAATTTGGGTGGGCAGCTAGCGTGGCCGACCCCGTCGGCTCGTCCTACTCTGGAGGTGTAATGCAATGCCAGGTCCATTAAAAACAAGACAGCAGTGATTGCTGATCTTGTTGGGTCATCAGACCTGGCGTGCACCATGGAAACCTGGCTGGACAAGAATGCTGGCCCGATTTTGAAGTTAGCTGTTCCGGCTAGGTACTCTGTGATACACTGCCAGAGGATGGATCACAGAGGAGGGTGGTATAGCGATCTGTTTTAGAACTGAACTGGACCTTATTGATGTACCAGTTGAGAAACTTAAGTCCTTTGAGTGTATCATTGGCACAGGTGTGGGGTGCAGAGTCCTTCACCTACCGACCACCAGGAGGCGAGAAGCAGTTTTTGTAGGAGGTTGTGGACTTCGTCGATATGGTGTTGGGGTCCCCCAGATGGATGGTGCTGGGGCACTTCAGTGCCTGGGTCGAAGATGAACTCTCGCAATTTGGTCAGGACTTCCTCCAATTAATGAATTTGTTGGGCTTCACACAGGTGATTACCTCTGTGACCCATATTTATGGTTACTCATTAGACTTGGTCTTCCTACTGGGGATGGAGACCTCTGACATGGTGATGGAACCGGTCGGATGGTCTGACCATCACATCATAAGGTTCAGCTTCATGGCTCCCACTAATAGGCTTGCCCCTGTGGAGAAGGTTAGGTTCCACTCTTTGAGGGGTTTGACCCTGGATGGCCTAATGGCGTTGCTGGACCTATCGAGCTTGGTGAATGTACGCACGGATCTGGAGAATCTACTACAAGCTTATAATAGGGCTGTGGTGGGGGCTCTGGATTTGTTGCTCCTGTACGTGTTCTCCCTCGGTCCCCTTAGTTTGATGGAACCTTGAGAGAGTTGAGGTGAGTGGGCAAAGTTTGGAGTGATGTTGGTGGAAATCTGGTCTGGAGTCTGACAAACTTAGACTAATGACTCATTTTGAAGAGTATCAGTCAGTTATCTCATGTAAGAAGGCAGAATTCCTGTCCAGGGAAATAACTGCAGCACAGAATCGACCAGCTCGGCTCTTTCGGACTGTGGACAGACTGTGCAGTCTAGCCCGTCTACAGCCACGGAGAGCATTGTCACAAGAGAAATGTGACAGGTTTGCTTGGTTCTTTGCAGATAAGGTTGCCGGCATCAGAGCTGAAGTCTGTGCAGCTCGCTCTAATGGGGATTGCAGGGATCGGTGGGAGGTTTCAGCCCTTGGGTCTGTTTGGTTGGATTTTGACCAGCTGGCGATTGAGGATGTCGTCAAGATCATCCAGAGTTTGCGACCGATCTGCTGTAGTTTGGATCAGGATCCAACACGTCTCCTTGTGGAATGTGTTGAGGTCATCGGCCTGGTCCTAGCAGGGATAATCGGGTGTTCTTTAGAGACAGGTGTATTTCTGGACACCCTGAAGGAGGTGGAGGTGACACGGCTCCTGAAGAAATCCTCTTTAGACCCAGACTGTCCCACCAACTACAGGATTGTCTCTAACCTTCCTTCTGTAGAAAAGGTTTTATAGAGAAAGCGATCGTGTTGCAGCTGGAGGATCATGTTACCATCCATGAGATCTACGATCCTCTCCAGTCTGGATTTAGGAAGAGGCATAGTACTGAGACGACGCTTGTCCGGGAACTAAATTATCTCCTGATAGCAAGAGATCAGAGGACCTGTTCCAGCTTGGTTCTCCTTGATCTCTCTGTAGCATTTGACACTGTGGACCATGGTGTGCTTCTAGAGCGCTTGAGGGTCATCTGTAAACTATCAGGAACAGTCCTCAGATGGTTCCATTCGTACCTCACCGGCAGGTCCCAGGGAGTGGTGTCAGGGATTTATTCCTCTGACCCAGTTTCCCTGCTGTGTGGAGTCCCTCGGGGCTCTGTATCATCACCCATGTTGTTCGCAGTTTATATGCTGCCATTGGGGGACATTGTGAGGCAGTGTGGGCTGAGTTTTCACTGCTTTGCGGATGATACTCTGCTCTACATGTCCTTTGTGCCTGGGCAGGATGATTCTGTCTTGGTATTTAACAACTGCCTCACTGAGATCCAGGACTGGATGAGTGCCAGTTGGCTAAGGCTGAATCTGGACAAGACCGAGGTGTTGGTGGTGGACCCAGGACGTCTGGTTGAGGGACAACTGGCTGGACATCCTTCCGGGCTTTGGCTCGGGGTCATCCAGCTGTTGACCTCGGATTGGGTGTGTAATCTGGAAGTTATTTTTGACAAGGGACTGACACTTAAGTTGCAGGTGTCTGCCGTCATTAAATCCTCTTTTTACCATCTGAGGAATATCGTCCGGATAAAACACCTGGTACCACCTGATGACTTTCCAACATTGGTCCACACCTTTGTGACCTCACACCTTGATTACTGCAACTTCATTTACCTAGGGCTCCCAGGGGTTGATATCCGTCGCCTACAGATGGTGCAGAATGCGGCAGCCAGGTTGTTGACTGGTTTACCTCGATCTTGCCATGTAACACCTGTTCTCTGCAGACTGCACTGGCTGCCAGTTCAGTGGCGAATCACCTTCAAGGTAGGCTTGCTGACCTATAATGCCCTACATGGACAGGGTCCATGCTACCTGCAAGAACTCCTGCATCCCTGTCGCCCCCTCTGCTGACGAGGGATTGCTGGAGATTCCCAGGGTTTAACTTTGATAGGGCGTTTGTATTTGTGGCCCTGACCCTGTGGAATTCTCTACCTCGTTCGGTAAGGGAGTGCCTGACCATGGGGTGCTTCATGTCGGCTCTGAAAACTTATCTATTCAGGCTTGCCTTTTCTAAATATGGATGATAAATGATGTTGATATGCTGGTCTTTGTTTTAAATTGTGTGGAATAATGTGTTATGTTGCATTTTGTCTTTTGTACAAGTGCTTACATATTTTGATTTGCACTTTAAAAAATAAATAAATAAATAAATAAGGGAGTGAACAGGGTCGGCCCGAAATAGGGCGTTCAAGCTAAAGGAAGAAGGGGCCACCAGAGGGCATTCCATGAAGCTGGTTGGCGGGAGGCTCGTGGGGAGACTAGGAGATGTTACATGACCAAGAGCGTGGTGGACCCATGGAATGCACTGCCTGCAGAACTGGTGGCTGTTGATACAGTGGAGGGATTCAAGAGGGGCTGGGACAGGTATGAGAGAAAGGGAAAGCTGAGGAGTGCCAGAAATGGAGGTGCAACTCAGATGGGGGATGGGGTTGGGGGGATTTATGGGGGAGGCGGGGGGCAGCAACGGTGTCTTGACTGGGTGCTGATTTTCGAGCAGACTCGATAGACCTTTAGGCCTACTCTGCTGGCATCTTAGTATGTAAATAATTCAACAGCTTTAGTTAGGCTAAAAGTGCAGGGGCAGAAAAAAAGTAAAACAGGTTTAGAAGAAAGGACAGAAATAATTAAACCGCTTGAGTTAGGTAATACAAATAATTAGGCAAGCTAAGCTAATTACACTGACTAGCTACAGCTTTACATAAGTTAACTAAAACAGGCTCAGGGTATTAAATAGCTGGTATAGCATGGCAAAATGCTACACAAAACAGGGTAATGCTAACCGTTTCCAGAAATGCGTAGCAGTAGACTAACCATTTTTTGAGTGAGCCCATGGCACAATACAAAACATTAATAAAACTATATATTTTTTTATTATTTTGCTAATTATTCTATGCCAAGTGGTATGCATTTTAACAACTGATTAGCACTTTCATGCGTCAAATTGCTAATCAATTTTTTAAGCTTATTTAAAACCCTGCAGGCTGACTAAGGACGTTACAGTTTTAGGTAATAAAATTGTCACAGTGATAACAGTCTCTTAAGAAACGTAAATTTCCCAGAGTATAGTAAGCTGAAATTTCTCTCAGTTTAGGACCGCAGAGACAGAGCAGCCGGGTGGTCCAATCAGGAGCCAGGACCAGACTGTGTAGCCAGTCTGGGCATAGGTGTAGAAAAGCACCAGGATTTCAGAGAGGCGCAGGTTGAAAATTAGATCTGTACCTTTGTTGGGAGGCTGGTAGGCAGTCCTAGAGAGCTGGCAGGCAGATAAGTGCAGCGGGCGGCGGCCGAAGATAGGACCATACCACGCCGCTTCTTCTCTGGGGCACCCGGTCAGGGTGGGAGCTAGAGGGGGAACAAGGGAGAAGCAGCAGTGTTAAATGGAGCAGGAAATCAGGTGGTCGGGGGAGACTGGCGGCAGACTGTCAGCAGGGGGACAGGGGGCAGACAGGGAGCTAAACAATAAAGGGATTAATGGAGGTGGTGGGAGGTTGGGATGGGGGGGGGGATGCTAGATGAAAGAGGGAGAGAGAGAGAGAGTGCAGCTGCGGTGGAGCACCACTTCCAAGATAATAGTGGGTGTGAATAAGCAAAGAATGGCAGGGGCCGAAAAATAGTAAAGCAGGTTTAGACAAAGTAAAGAAGAGCAGAAATAATTCAACAACTTTAGTTAGGCTAAAAGTGCAGGGGCGCCGAAAAAAAGTAAAGCGGGTTTAGAAGAAAGAAAGGGCAGAAATAATTCAACAGCTTTAGTTAGGTAATACAAATAATTAGGCAGGCTAAGTTAATTACACTGACTAGCTTCAACTTTACAGAAGTTAACTAACACAGGCTAGCTAAGAAAGTTACAGTTTTAGGTAACAAAATTGTCATGGTGATAACAGTCTCGTAAGAAGCGTAAATGTCCCAGAGTTTAGCAAGCTGAAATTTCTCTCAGTTTAGGACCGCAGAGACAGAGCAGCCAGACAGTCCAGTCAGGAGCCAGGACCAGACTGTGTAGCCAATCAGGGCAGAGGTGTAGAAAAGTGCCAGAAATTCAAAGAGGCGCAGGTTGAAAATTAGGTCCAAACCTTTGCTGTGAGGCTGGCAGGCAGTCCTAGAGGGGCTGGCGAGCAGATGAGTGCAGTGTGCGGCAGCTGAAGATAGGGCTGTACTGCGCCGCTTCTTCTGTGCAGCGCCTGGTCAGGGCAGGAGCTTTGCTGGGAGACTGTCGGACAGTCCTAGAAGGGCTGGCAGGCAGATGATTGCAGTGGGTGGTGGTCGAAGATAGGGCCGCACCATGCCGCTTCTTCTCTGGAGCACCCTGGAGCTAGAGGGGGATAGTTTGGATTAAGGGCTAGGCACTTGAGTGTTACTGTTATTCTTTCACAAATCACAATATTCTTCTTCCATACCAGCCTCGTTGGGCTGCCGTGCTTGGTCATGTGGGCCATGTTTAATGTTCTGAGGATTTTTTTTTTATGGTTTAGCATAGGATAACTTAGTATACTGAGTGGGTGAGTTCTTTGGTTCAGGCTATGAAGAATCTGATGTTAAGCTACAGAACACAGCAACACCTAGAGGGCAGCAGTTCAAACTGCATTCTAAATTCAGTTCTCGCGCTCCAGGGCACTTCAGCCGGCCAGGCTGAAATGCAGTTGTTTAAGCTTAATGATGGATCCCCTGGAAGAAACATTACTATGGTAAGTAATTTTGTCTTTTGGGAGGAACACCAGAAGTCCATAGTTGGATTTAGGAAAGGAGATACTTACTGAGATTTTTGCTACCTCCCATCTTATATCAGGTATAGAAAGAGTTAAAGATAGTTTAGATTAAGGGCTAGGCACTTTACAATCCCTCATGCCCAGCACTGATCTTGGACCCTGCACATACTTCCTCCCCCTCAGGTATGCCTGAATGCCAACCACTGTGTCAGCTGGAGTACCCCTGCGTGGTAGTACTAGCATTCAGTATGTCCTTCCCTTCCAGGCTCATACCTCCCTCACTGGTGTGCTTTCTTCCTGACCATGGTCCTGTCCTAGCAGCTGCCAGTTAGGCAGACCTGTGTAATGGGCTCTGATGGACAATACAGTTCTCAGTTCCCTACTTTAGCATTGATATGCTTATACCACAGTCTCTCACAGGTGCCGAGAACTATGAGAGTTTCCGACCTTTGGTTTCATAGGATTAGGATCAAGACAGCGTCGTAACACCCCAGATGAACACCTTAAAGGGGAACATCCCACACAGGCCCCTCACCATCCCTCTGGAGCCATTTTATCTTCATTTGCAGGTCAACATGCTAGGTGTTGGCCCAGATTGTAGACCTAAGACACGTCAGAACTCAGTACCCATATTGCCACCACCTAAGTCTGAGACCCCCCCTTGGCCCAGTCACAGAAAGAGCCATGGGCCGACCTTCGCCATCCCCTCGCATACTTCTTTGTGCCATTGACGCCAGGGGCCTGTATACCTCCCTCTCAGAATGCACCATGTCAAGGCCAGGCCCCACCACAGGGAGATTTCTGGATACTACTCATATAGCCCACATTTGGGGCAGGTGTTGCATATAGAACACCTTACCGGTGGAGATCATGGACATGAAGGCAGTGCATGCAGTTAGGGTAAGCCTGGACAAAATTCTGCTTACCAAGGAAATCACTGGGAATTCTGGGCCATAGAGTGGATAGGGAACGCCTTTAAATTAAGGCATATTTGCAAAACATACTTATTCATAGCATATGAAGCAGGGGGGTATACTTGAAGGACCTAGAATCCCGTCCAACCTTTTTTTTTTTTTTTTTTAATTGTAATTTTTTAATGTGTACTTTTTCCTCCTTTGATCCTAATCAAACCCCCTTCTGCCCCTGGCAATCTCACAGCCCTGTCACCCCAGCCTGAGGCCCTCTTTTCAACCCCCCCACCCCTACCAGCTAGTCCCTGAGGCAGGCAGAGGGAGGGGCAGTTCCTCTAGCCCTCCAGAGCAGTACAGGGGTATAGGTGGCCAGATGGGGCCTGAGCGTACCAGGTGTCATCCTGCTGGCCAGGATTTGTTTACTCTGGTTTTCCTCCTAGTACATAGATGGCTGTGGCTCTAATGTGCAGCTAAGTGCCACAGCATGCTGCCATGTGGAGCCAGCTGACATCCCTCCCTCCCTCCCTTGCTGCCCCAGCCTGAACTTTTCCCTGTGGTCTCTGAGGTGGCAGTGCTGTGGTGAAGCTTGCCAACCATCCTCCCATAGAGAAGGCTAGTATCCTTTGGGAAACTCAAGCCTCCTCTCCATTTGCTGGCCCTCTGACAACCCAGGCTTGTTCCCAAAGCGGGGTTACCAGTGTCATGTGTGGCAACACTGCCATTGCACTAACCGGCTGGAACGAGTCCCTCCTGACCTTAAATTACTGTGTTGCTATGTGTGTCTGGAATGTCTGTCTTCTTCCAATTCTGTCATTTTGACGAGTTTGCTTGTTTTTTTTCTGAAAGGGTGTCCTTTGATTCGCTACGGGAGCTCCTCAGCCAGGTTGTTGCAACCTGGCAGGGTCGAGCAGATTGTGACAGGTTGCCCTCTTCAGGTCTGGGAAGAGTTTAGACTGATTTTAGTGGAAGAGGTTTGTGGGGTGAACTCAGAGTTGCGGCCCACCTTTTGTGAACTGGGTGCAGCTCCACTGCACCTTTTGGTTAGGTATGTTGGGGTTTCTGAGTCCAGTGTTAAAATACTAGCATATTAAGAAGCCAGCAGAGTAGGTCCTATAGTCTGTCAGGTCTGCCCGGGGATCAGTGCCCGTTCAGGGTACCATTTGTTGCCCTCCCTGAGATCCCCCCTTCCCCTGACTGGGCCGCCCCCTCAGTGCCATCCCTGTTAAGATGCACCCTTCCCCTATACTTATCCCAGCCCCTCTTGAACCCCTCCGCAGTATCCACAGCCACCAGTTCTGCTGGTAAAGCATTCCAGGCAGGGCTCCAGATAAGATTTTTTGGGATGAATACTGTACTCCTCATTTTTGAAAGTGATGTGGGTAAAACCAAATTCAGATGCGTACAAATGTCTGAACAGAGTGGAGTGAGGAGTACATTTTTTGTTAAGCACATTTTTAAAAACAATATCGTTGGCTGGCCCGGTTGCACTAAGGATTGAGGCGCTGGACGCCACACCTCCCGCTGCGCTGGCGACCCGGATTCGAGAATGAGCCCGGATTACCATGGGTCGGCAGGGGGTGAGAGGACTGGCGGGTATCCGTAGGACTGCTCTCCCTCTCGGGGAGGATGCAGGAAGCCGACAGCAGCGGCCCCTGGTGGAGACCGATGGCACTACATGCTTAGGGTCAATAGTGGGGAAGACGTCGGCAGCTGCCTTCCGGACGTGGGTGGGAGCACCCACATCGTGGGCTGGGCGGCATTGCACATCCAACTTCGAGGGCGTAAAAGATCCAGAAACACCCCCTCCGGCTCAGATAGGTGACGGCCCTGCCAGTGCCACTGCCACACGCCCAACGCTGGTTCCCCGTCACTGCCCCCTGCGGTTTCCCCAGGTTGTCATCCCCCTCTGACCTGGGGACGGTGACGAAATAGAAGATGTAGGGGAACACAGCGGGCGGTAGAGCATGTAGGTGAGTGCAGTGGCCCAAGAGAGTTCCAAGCCGAAGGGCCAGAAAAATAGTTGGTGGGGAACAACATTGTGTTTTTTTTTTTATTGATAAGAATTAATCAAGTGCCAACAATGCTCCAGATATTGTTGGCAGGCAGGAGTAATTTACTCACCAGTTTTTAAAATATAGTGAATAAAACAAAACTGGGATGGGTATGAGTGCTGTAAATCTGGAAAAACTGCTCCTTTTGAATCACCAGTTATGTTATGAAGCACTGTTCTTTGACGTGTGCATTTACAAATGTTGGGTGAGTACTGGTACTCATTAAGAAAACATTTCTGAAAAGTATTTCCTAAAATGAGGTGAGTAAAACAGGTCGATACTCCCCTTATCTAGAGACCTGGTTCCAGGGTTCCACCACCCTTTCAGTAAAGTAGCACCTCCTCATCTCCCCCTGAGCCTCCCACCTACCAGCCTCATTGGGTGCCCCCTGGTGACCGCCTCCTCCTTCAGCTGGAACACCCTATCCTGGCTTACCCTGTTAATCCCCTTAAGATATCTGAAGACCTCAATCATGTCCCCTGTCGTCCCTCCTCTCCCCCAGGGAGCACAGGTTGAGCTCCTTGAGTCTCTCCCCATAGGACTTTTCCCCCAGACCCCATATCATCTTGGTCACCCTCCTCTGAACCCTCTCCAGGAGTGCAATATCCCTTTTTAAGTACGGATGCCAAAACTGCACGCAGTATTCAAGGTGCAGTCTAACCAGGCAGTTGTATAGCGGAAGGAGCACCCCTGGCATCTTGAGATTATTCCCCTGGCTGTGCACCCCAGCATTTTGTTTGCTTTTGCCACAGCCCTTCTACACTGCTCTGAGTTATTCCTTTTGGCATCCACTACCACCCCGAGGTTCTTCTCCCCACTTGAAGCCTACAACATCACCCCTCCCAAGGTGTACACATGAGCTGGGTTTCTGACTTTCAGGTGCGTGACCACCCCTCCAGAGCCTCCAGGTCCTCCTGTAGGACTAACCTACCCTCCTTCCCGTCCACCACTGCCCCCAGCTTAGAGTCATCAGCCAATGACCCTCCTGGATGAAGAAACCTCCCTCCCCTGACTACTACCTTTTGGAAATGCCCCCCCTTGCCAGTTCCTGATCTACCCGACCATCCACTCCCCCAACCCCATGCCCCTCCGCTTCTCCAGCAGCCCAGGATGTGGCACCGAGTCAAACGCCTTGCTGAAGTCTAGAAAGAGGACATACACCGGCTTGCCCTGGTCCAGCGCTATTGTCACCCAATCGTAGAACTCCAAAAGGTTGGTCTGACATCATCTGCCCTGAACAGCTCTTTCACCGAGTGTTCACCAAATTACTCCAATGATCCCTTTGGAGAGGACCTTTCTGAGCACCCTGAAAAATGCATTGGTTAGACCTCTCCTAATGAAAGCATGTTCGGACCTGGACTGTTTGGTGAGTTATAGACCAGTCTCTAATCTCCCTTTTTGGGGAGGGTTATTGAGAAGATGGTAGCTCTATATCTTGAGGAACACCTCATGGCCTTTGATATCTATGCATATCTTCTATCCAGGTTTAGGTCAAGACACAACCCTGAGTCTGTGTTGGTCAGGGTGCATAGTGACCTTCTTAGGGTAAGAGATGGAGGAGAATGGTGAGAGATAGAGGAGAGTGATCAGTTCTCCTCCTCCTTGATCTCTGATCAGCTTTTGACACCATGGAACATGGGTTTCATAGGTTTATACATGCTAGAAGACAAAGTCCATAATGCTTGCCATTTTAGAATCACCAGGAGTTTAGATTAAACTTAGTTGCATCTGTCATCACTGAATTTAAATTAAGTTTAAAATGGTCGATGCTTGGACTATCCACTACATGAGCTGGAAGGTTATTCCAGATTGGAATAGATCTTAAATTGAACCAATTTTTCCTTCTTAAGGTTTTCCATTTACTCATCAATAGTTGTCTATTATGTTTCCGAGTACTGATTCTATGTTGGGACTCGATTAGCCCTATTCCTATTCCAAGGGTAGTATCCCTTAGTGAACTATATAGAAAACAAAGGTCTCCCCTCAGTCTCCTATACTTAAAGGTATACATGTTCAAAGTTTTAGCCTTTCATCATATGTCCTACCCTCCATGCCCGTGATAGCCCTGGTAAATCTGCGCTGGACCCTCTCAATTTTTAGAATGCTCTCTTTGATGTAAGGAGACCACACTTGAACACAATACTCGAGGTAAGGTCTAACCAAAGCCATATACAGTGGCAGCATCACTTCCTTTGATTGACTGGCTATATGTCTAAAGATACAATTAAGGTTTTGGTTAGCCCTATTTACTTGGGTTGTTGTTGGAGTATCTCTGGGTGTACTGTGGCCTCGCTGGCATTGCCATCGGCTGGTTTGAGTCCCTCCTCATGGGTGGGGCACAGAGAGTGGTAATGGGGAATTTTTTTCCTCACTCCCAAATCCCCTACTCGATGATGTGTCTCAGAGATAGATCCTCTCACCTATGCTGTTTGTGGTGTACATCCTACCCTTGGGAGAGATCATTAGACAGTACAGTCTTGGTTTTCATTGCTGTGCTAGTGATAACCCAGCTGTATCTGTCATTTGGGTATCATTGTAAAAGCCTGACAATTACAATCCTGACACCCAGGAGACCGAGCCCAACATTGCGTTTGCCAACTGGATCGCCATCCCGATTGTGGAATGCCAGGCTTACCAACTTGCAATGACGCAGAATAGTTTATAGTAATTTTTTTGGGTGCGAGGGGGCAGAGCCCCCCTCCGTCCACCTATGGAAATGGCATAATTGCATTCTACAATCGGGGTGTGAGCCATCGGGCGAATGCAATGTTAGGATGTTGGGCTCAGTCTCCTGGGTGTCGTGACTGTGAGTGTCGGCATTCCCTCATATATCAGTCATTTGCACCTGGGACGCTGGACATGGTTGAGGTGCTAAATTTGCACCTAGCTGAGATTCAGGATGTCATCAAGCTGGCTAAGACTCAACCCAGACAAGACAGAGTTACTAATGACTGAGCCTCATCTGAGGTGGGGTGCAGAGGCCACCGTGGAGGAACCTGGCCATGTGCTGGGCTCCTCTAGGTTGGGGGACTCTGCTAAGATGAAAAATATAGGGGTCATTCTGGGATGAGAGGCTGACACTTGAGGCTCATGTGTCACTGTAGTCCAGAGTGGCTGTACCATCTGAGAAACATCATCCACATAAAAGCATTAATTCTCCCTGATGATCTGCTATCATTAGTATATGCGTTTATTACGTCCAGGCTCAACTACTGTAGCGTTCTATATCTTTGGGCAAGTGGAAGAGGGCAAATTACGTTTGGTTTGTAGGTGTGGGAAAGCTGACAGTTTGTACAAACAGGTGACCTACCAGATGAATGCTCTACCATTTCCAGATTTTAAAACTATCACCCAGAAACACAAGAGGAGAAAACATATGGCATCACGGGTGGTGGGTGTGGTAGGTTAATTATACCTTGTGGACTGTTACCATAACAGACCTTATACCAGAGCTTGAAGGTGTAAAATGTTGTAAATCAGGTCTGTTAACGTGACACATCATAAATAATGTATCTGTAAGTCTTTCTTTCTGTGTTAGTGAATTCCCCAGTGTAGAAAGCAGATTATGTTGGACCTGCCAATAGCGAAATATGTGGAAGAGGGCAAATTACACTTGGTTTGTAGTTGTGGGAAAGCTGACGGTTTATACAGACAGGTGACCTGCCAGATGAATGCAGTGCCATTTCCAGATTTTAAACCATCGCCCAGAAACACAAGAGGAGAAAACATGGCGAAAGAAACAAATTTGAAAAGGTCTCCCCACAGGTCCCTTTTTATTTTCTAAGTTGGACTTTGAATAGAATTTAAATTTTTAACTCTTACAAGGGGAGTGCCTTAGAGCCGGTAGAAATCATGTGTGTACATATGAAAAAAATAACTCTCAACCCCAGAGTGATTTGATCTCCTGGCCTCAGAGGTGAGTGTGCTACCTACTGAGCCACTGACACTGATTTGTAGAGTTCTTCTTATTCATCTCTTTACTTTCCAGATAATTCTTTTTCCACTTCACTTTCATAAAAAAACATTTTTTCCATAAATTGTAATCCGCTTCGATATACAGCTTCCAATGGTATATAAAATCACAGCTTTCAATAGTGCATGCAAGCAGTTGTCACTTAGTAACGTTTCAAGACCATCCTGTCTCTTCATCAGACTACTGTAGTTAAAGCTGTGTAATATCTCAGTAATTATATCCTGACAGCAGTTCTCTGCGTCCTCTGAATGTCCTCTGTTATAGAGTAGTATTCTCAAAAGGCGAGTACATTTCTACCTTATACAGCTTCAATTATGCTTTCAATGTCCTGTGTTTCTTGTGTATCCTTTCATACTTTGTTACTTGCCTCCTAGACCTAGCCTAAAGTGCTCTCCTGCACATTTTACTCCTGCTGTTTTATGGCATGTTTACCTTTTTATGTTTGCTTGCACGCATGTGCAAGAAACATAATGCCATGTGCCACCATATGAGAATTCATAGGTGTGCCTCCCCCACTTCCAGTGATCTGATGCCTTTTGCAGGCGTGGCGACACCCCACCAATGAATGTCAGAGCTGTCTATGACAGCCCTTCAGATGCAGTGACGTACAGTTGAAGGCAGCTGCAGCCCGGTGGTAGCGATGTAGGCAATTTGCATACTGCTCGTCGACGGTATGCAAAGTGCCTACACGCCGGCACTGCAATTGAATCAGCTGTCATAGACAGCTCCGCCCCCATAACAAGTAGCACGCTGGGAGCCCACCAGCTGTTCACACGCCTCCCTCCCACACACACACACACTGTATGGCCGGGGTGCCCAACCCCGCCGGCTCTGCCCCAGCAGAGTTCCAGGTGCCACGCCAGTTCTGTAAGGCCGGCGGGGTGCCCAATCCCCGTTGGCTCCTGCCCCCAACAGCCTTCCAGCTGCCACGCTGAGAGCCCACCCCAGTGTGGCCAAAAGTCCTCGTCGTCTTTTTAAAAAAAAAAAAAAGCCTGTAAGAAAAAGCGATTCCCTCACTGACTGTCTTGACCCCACCAGCGCTCACCCTCTGTCCCTACCCCCCCCACCTCACCCCATACTGCCTCTGAGGCTGGCGCGATGATCTTCGTGGACTGGGAACATGTCTGCACTCTTCAAAGCCGACCGCAAACTGAGGAAATGCGGTAAGCTGTATAATGGAATAAATAGGGTTTTTCAACTTTGCTGCATATCTCAGGCATTTTTGGAATTTTGGCACCAAATTTTCAACATGGGGTTTGGGACCCATCCTCATGAATTCTGGCACTGTCATGGCGTTAATCGGCCCGAAGGTGATTTCCACGGTCACTGCGCAGAACCACCTTCGAGACCGATTCTGAAAGCGACGGTGTCAGTTTGAGTTGGCTGGCCAACCCTATGTTGAAAAATTTAGTGAAAATTCCAAAAATGACTGATTTACTTAACACGCGCTTGCAGTTCCTATACACTCGTAAGTTCGCAAATTTTTTATATTTTCACTCCAGATTTTCAACATTGCCCTTTTACCACACCTCCTTATGAGCAGTACAGCTGTCCTTTTTCACATCTCGCCCAAACTGTGTTTTCGCGCATGTAGCGCACAATGGTGTAGTTGGTGTGCGAAATCAATGTTCGGGACAGATTAAGAAAATCACAGTGACACTATTCATGAGCAGAGGTATTAAAATGGCTGTGTTAAAAATTTTGGTGACAAAAGTCCATAAAATGACTGTTACGAGTGAGCATTGCGCAGTTTCCACGCACCCTTGTAAGTTCATGAATTTGTAATATTTTTAGTCCAGATTTTCACCACTGGCATTTTTCCATACTTCCTTATGAACAGTACAGCTGTCATTTTTCATACCATGGTCGAAATGTGTTTTCGCACTTCCAGCGCAAAAATGCATGGTCGCTGTGGGAAATCACTGTTTGGGACAGATTAAGAAAATCATGGTGACACTGTTCGTGAGCGGAGATCCCAAAAGGCCTATGTTGACAATCTGCTGTAAAAAAAAAAAAAATTCCCAAACTAATTACATTACGGGTGTGTGTTGCGCAGGTTCTATACACGCTCGTGATTTCACCAGTTTTTTTTTTTTAGTATTTTCACTGCAGATTTTCAACATTGCCATTTTTTACACCTCCCCATGAACAGTACAGCTGTCATTTTTCACATCCTGTTCGAAATGTGTTTTCGCACCTGTGGTGCCAAATGGCATAGTCCTTAGCTTTTGGCTAACAAACTGATATTGCCACTGTTCATAAGGTGGGGGTCACGAAAAAACCATGTTGAAAATTTGGAGTGAAAATACCAACGAACGCCTGAGGCGTTAGGGTTTCCGACCATAATGCCCCACCCTGTAGAGACTGTCAGGCATCAGGGGTGTGACTTGGGATTGTCATCTGTAATGCTCATACCATTCCACCTCCACCCACACCCTGCAGCCAGTGAGAGGCATCGAGGCGGACTCTTCGGCCCCAAAGTTCACCCCATTCTCCTATACGGGACTCATCTCACCGTATTTCCTGATGGAATGGGGTGAACATAAGAGCCAAAGACCCCAAGGCACACCGTGACACTTGTCAGAGTCTGCAGGGTAGGGTGTGGTGAAATGGCGTGGCCGTTATGCCTGACGACCCAAAGGCACACTCCAATGCCTGTCAGTATCCGCAGGGTGGTGGTGGGGTTGGCTTCAGTTCAATGCTTCACTGCCATTCCTGTTATGCAGCTCTGTAACTCCTACACTACCAATGCCAATGCCAGTAAGTAAACATTTGACATTGACAAATGCTTGTTTATATTGTATGACTGTAAAATCCTCCTATGTGCTATGTAATGTACACCTCTGTAATTTGTACGTGTGACTGCAATGTTTTTACTACTCCATGTATTTTGGTTTGTACTCTCCCGGGTTGTGCCTGAAATTAGGCAGTATTGTCTAGTGTGCTTACCCAGTTACCCAAAGCAAATAAATGAAATAAGATCACAGGATCATGGTAGAATCAAGTGCGGCTGGTAAGAAAACTTTGTAACGTCTAAGCACGTTTTACCGCCGCCAAAACCGAGAACACCAACTTCTCCTCTGTCTCTGAGCAGCCACACTTGAGTCTACCATTCAGAGGATGCAGAGAACTGCTGTCAGGATATAATTATTGAGATATTACACAGCTTTAACTACAGTAGTCTGATGAAGAGACAGTATGGTCTTGAAATGTTACTAAGTGACAGTTGTTTGCATGCATTATTGAAAGTTGTGATTTTATATACCATTGGAAGCTGTATATCAAAGTTGAATACAATTTATGGAAAAAAAAATGTTTTATGAAAGTGAAGTGGAAAAATAATTCTCTGGAAAGTAGAGAGATAAATAAGAACTCAACCCCATAGTGATTTGTAGAGAGTCTTATTTTTTCATATGTACACACGAGAAAACATATGGTCTTACAGGTGGGGGGGTGGTAGGTTAATTACACCTTGTGTACTGTTACTATAACAAACCTTATACCAAAGCTTGAAGGTGTTGTAAAATGTTGCAAATCAGGTCTGTTAACTTGACACATCATAAACAAGCATTTGTCAATGCTGAATGTTTCCTTGCATGGTTTATGTGTTTGACCAAGTTTCCAACATGGCCTTTTTGGGACCCCACCTCATAAAGAGTGCCACTGTCATTTTGGTCCCTCATCCTGAAAGGTGATTTGCAGAGCAACCGTGCCATTCTGCGCCACAGGTGCGAAAACATGTTTCAGGCAAGATATGAAAAATGACAGCTGTACTGTTCATAAGGAGGTGCAAAAACAGGACAATGCTGAAAATCTGGAGTGTAAATATAACAAATTGGCAATGTTAGGAGCATGCATAGAAATTGTACAAGGCATGCTCATAATGCAGTCGTTTTTTTGAATATTTTCACCAAATTTGCAACGTGAGCTTTTTGAGACCCCACCTGATGAACAATAGCACTGTTGTTTTGTTAATCGGACCCGAAAGGTGATTACATGCCGTGACTGCAAAATCACGTTTTGGGACCGAGAAATGAAATGACAGTGACAGTATTCATGAAGTGGGGTGCTAAGAACCCCATGTTAAAAATGTGGGGCCCAAATTCCTAAAAATGGCTGAGATATCAACCCAAGTTGAAACCCTCCCATTGACTGCCATTATAGGGCTTACTGTCATGTTCTCCGTTTACTGGTCGCTTTTTGAAGAGTGCAGACATGTTCCCGGTCCACAGAAGATCACTTCCTCCTATCTCTGGAGGTAAGTATGGGGTGGGGGTGCCAGAGGGTGGGTGGGGATGGGGAGGGGGACCGGGAGATGACGAGGACCATTTGTTTTTAAGGTTAATTTAAAAAAAATACCTGGGGGCGGTTTTTCTTTACAGGTACAAAATACAACATAAATTTGGGCACACGGGGTTTTATTTTCAACCGTAACATTGGCCAGCGAACGAGGGAGTGGGGAGGACAGCAGCAGAGGGAGGAAGCAGGAGGGATTTATTTTCAGCTGTAGGGTCAGCTGCTGAACGAGGGAGCAGGGAGGACCGCAGCAGATGGAGGAAGCGGGAGGGATTTATTTTCAGCCGGGGAGCGAGAGAGCGGGGAGAACGGCAGCAGAGGGAAGGAGTGGGAGAGATCTATTTCAGCCGGAGGGTCAGCCAGGGAACGAGGGAGCGGGGAAGACAGCAGCAGAGGGAGGGAATGGGAGGGATTTCTTATTTGTTCCAAATGAGATCGGAGGGCTGGAGGTGCTTTGTGACATGAGTTGTAATGGCCACTATGCAAATGAGAGGAATGAAGTGCACTGTCTCATTGGTATGGTTAATTTCTGTCAAGTGAAGGCCAGCTGCCGCTGTGAAATTCCAACGGCTGTCACACTGGGCTTCACCGTTCATTGGTGTGTCAGGGTCGTGCCCACTGTGCAGTGCTCTGCATTGGACTCTTTCCTGACACACCTGTGAATTGCTGTACTGTCCCAAGGTGTTTCTTGTGCAAGGAAGCACAATAAACTATCTGTAAGTCTTTTCTCTCTGTGTTAGTGATTTTGGGAGGGCAAGGAAGGGATGCATGGCCATGGGGTCGAACCAAGGTTGAAGGGAACTTAGTTGAACAGTGCAGTAATACAGGCTGAAGCCTGGGAGTGCCAAACCTCTTTACTATACTGGATGGCAAATTAAGCTGCTGCTGTTGGATTCTTGCAGCTTTGTTGGCCCATATCCGAGAAAGCGTTAAAGAACTCCGTTTGAAGAAAGACTCTGGAATGTGAATAGGTAATGTGTGGAATAAATATAGTTGTAACATGGCATAAATATAAGTAGTAAATAAGAGTATTAGATTGGTCAAATAGCATCAGGTGACTAAAAAGCAACCATGGATTAATGCCACAGTAGACCCATGGTTGCTTTTTATTCTGTAATACCATAGTTATTCACAGTAAGTTCCATGGCAGAGTTTTTAGAGTTTCCCACTCACCCCAGTGGTCACTGTTCAGTTGCACCATTTTGAATATCAACATTGATTTTGCAGTCATGGATGTAAATTTCTGCATATGTAGAGTAATGGGGATAACAAGTGCCTCGTAGCAATCCTGAGCCTTTAATGCGAAAGGTCTTCAGCCCTTTCAATATGCAGAAATTCACAATCAACGGACCTGTGAATTTTAACTATTCTAGTGGAACAAAGTAATTCATGTATGAGAATATACCTTTGATATTCCAGTTGTTAGTTTTTGGTGTTGTACTAAGGCATTGTACTAATTTTTTCCTGTTATTCTATGCCACTTAGTAGTCAGTTAATGGCACTGCCTATTGTTAAATGGTGTCATTGTGACCGGGAGCTCCTGCCACTCTTGAGGACCAACCTTTTATTAAATCTGGAGGAGCTGTAATTTCGGCGCAGGAGCAGGGGTGTTTGCTGGCCATACTCGGCAGTAGGGAGTGCATGCAGGAGGGTAGCAGAGCGAGTGGGAGGGCCTTATTTCCCCGACAGCTGCATTGATGGCAGACCTGGGCGACAGAGTGGATTCTGGGTGGAAACAGCCTGCAAGCAAGAAGGCCCAATCAGAGGGCAGGGCACCTGAGTTTGAACTAGTGGCTGGGCAATAAAAGGGCAAACCCAGCCGCCTACAAACAGAATCACCTGGAGGAGCTGTAATCTAATTTTTCCCACGTCACTCACCCTGGCCCTGACCTCTATTAAATAGGTGGTGGGGGAGGAGTGGCCTGACTTTAGAGGACTTTAAACTATTATTGCTCTGATCAGGCAAGTGTACATGTTGCTAGGGCAGCTCTGATCATGGTGTGGGCTCTGTGACTGTGGTGGTGCAGATCATTGGTGTGGGCACTGTAACTGCTAAGTGTACCAGTAAACTAGGGTAGCCCTGATCGGGGTGAGGGCACTGAAGTGCCGATCATTCGGGAACCTTGAATTTGAAAGCTGGGACAAATTGTAAGTTACATACTGTATGTGTGAAATTGCTAGCTGAGAGGTATTGAAACTTAAGTGTGGGTCTTGACCAAAGGTACATGATATGGTGGGGAAGGAACCTCACGTCACTAGAGCAGGTATCTTTGGGAGGGTGGTTGGCTGCACAGGGTGTGGGGCAGCCACGGTACTTGACTGGGCTTGGAAGTTTGGGAGTTGCTCAGTGTGCCACCAGCTGGCGAAGCTCCGGGAGGAGGTGGAAGGAATCGGAGACAGCTAGGGGAGTGGAAAAGTAGGGGGCACAGGGATGCCTATAAAACTACACCAGGTGCTGAAACTTCAGGCACAAGGAGAGGAAATGGAGGTACTCTGGGGGAACAGGGGCATCCTGGCAGGGGAAGCCCAGAATGTGGGAGTGTCCATAAAACCAGGCAGGGGTATGGGGTTGTCGAGGGAGACCCGAGAGGGAGGGATAGTACTGAAAGGGGTCAGTTTGTAGCAGTCGGAGTGGGGGCCCCGGATCAGGACTCCGCAAGAAGGCACAGATGGGGGCTGCAAGAGTGGGACCTGGGACAACTGTGAACAAACAGCAAAGTCAGGGAAATGAGGAAACTGTGCGGGAACAAGCCAGGCAGGAAGCAGGGATGCTGGGGATGGGGGTTTCGACAGGAAGGGATAAGGAAATGGGGCATGGACCAGAAATGAATCTCGCGTTACAAGGAATGGAGGGGAAATCGAGTCACTTGATGGAGGCTGGCATAGAGGAAATTTGAGCTACTAAGCAACCTGGGGGGGAAGGGGTTAGTGGTAATGAGGAGACTGATACAGAGGCCAGGGGGCCGGAGGGAGTCTGATACCCATAGGGCATCACAGGTAGGAAATGGAAAGAATAGAAATAGTCTCAGGGGGAACTTAAGTGTGAAGCAGAAGGGGGAGATGCAACATATTGCAGAAATGAGGAAGGAGAGCATGACTGGAGAGAAACTAGAAGACAGAGGTGGGGGGGAACCCCCTTCAGGAGGGGGTCCGTACTATGGATGGGGCCATAGGTGAAAGGGACCCGCAGAGGGCCTCTGGAGGTAGGGGTACCATTATAAGAGGTGAGGATGAAGGTGTGGAGTAAGGGGATTTGATCAGGGCTAGGATAAAAGGCCCAGAAATGAGTGGGATAAAGGGGACATCCATTCCGGGGGGATCTGAGTTAAGTGGGCAAAATGTTAACTCATTGTCTCCTAGCAGACGCTTGTAGTCGTCAGTAAAATACACTGGTGTGTCCTAAGGACATCTGCAGAAGTCGGCTACTGACTCCCAGTGTGTCCTTGCAACGTCTGGAGAAGTCACTTATATATTTTAATATATACAGTATTTGACTGCATAGCACCGTTGGAAAGGTAATTTTGTGCTGAATAACTTTGTCACTGATATTTTGTGCATATCATGTATACTTTAGGAGTTATTTGCATTTGTTTATGGTATGGTGTGTATGGCTTATGTTTCCTGTTTTAGTGAAAAAAATATGTATTTTTTTTGCTGTTTCAACCAGCTAAAAAACAAAACAAAATTACATATTATTATTTGCATACCACCATTGGGAAGGTAATTTTGTGCTGAATAACTTTGTCACTGATATTTTGTGCATATCATGTATACTTTAGGAGTTATTCACATTTGTTTATGGTATGGTGTGTATGGCTGATATGTTTTCCATCAAGATTCACCTAAGCAGCTTGAATAAAATTCACTTTTTTGGCACTTCAGCAGGTATACAATAAAAACCGTATTGATTACAGCTGGTTGCATAGCACCATTGGAAAGGCATTTTTGTGCTCATCAACTTTCATGCTGATACTTTGTGTGTATCATGTATACTTTTGGAGTTATACGCATTTGTTTATGATATGGTGTGTGTGGTTGAGATTCATCCCTCAAATCTCACCAAAGCACCTTGACTAAAATGGGGAAAAATTACGTTTTATAGTAAAAAGACATCTCTTTTTTTAACAAACTTAATATTAAAACACCATCTAATGTCTGTATGCTTAATTTGGTGTTGATATTTTACATATTTTCCAACAAAAAATAGCTTATGTTGCCCTTTTTTAGTGAAAAAAATATTTAGTTTGCTCTTTCGACCAGCATAGAAAAAAAACAACATTACTTATTATTACATGCATGCCACCATTGGAAAGGCAATTTTATGCTGAATAACTCTGCCACTCATACTTTGTGTCTAGCATGTACAGTTATTGAGCTATTAGCATTTGTTTGCGACATGCTGACTTTGACTTGATTTTGCTTAGAAAGGCCCATGATTCACTGTTAAAAGTATACAGGAGATTCAGGAGGTAAGTGGTGTAATCTCAGAGTGAGCCTGTGGAGGCAGTGAGTTAAGGGAGGCAGCAAGGGGAGGGTGACAAGGGGGTCTCTCATAATAAGGCAGGAAGACTCCCCTGAAATTGGGATCATGGATAAGGGGGCAGTTGAGAGCGCATAGTGGAAGTAACCATAAGGATGATGGCGTTGCTAAGGTTCTGTTATTGGGTGACTCAAAGATTAGGGGTATCCATTGGGAGGGACAGGGGGAGGGATGCCATAGCCAGGTGAAGGTAGTGAGCATCTCTGGGCTGATGGTGCACAGAGCAAAGTTCATGGTGTACGAGCTGGTAAGGGATTGTGGAGGGAAACCAGCTTTCCTGGTGCACTTGGGGACTAACGATTTAGAAGGACACAGTGTTTTGGAAATCCAGGCAAGGTTCCCAGAACTTGCTAGAGTCTGTCGGGATAATGGATGCAACATTTCCTTTTCGGAAATATTGCCAGTACCTAGGGCCTCAGAGGAGAACAAAAGAAAGATCAGAGGTAAATGACTGGCTCAGGAAGTTGGGGGAAGTAAGTGGGTCAGGGGTGTTAGGGAACTGGGAGGGAGTTTGGGAGGATAAGGGACTGTATGCCAAGGACAGGCTTCATCTGACCCTGTTGGGGAAGGAAATCCTTAAACTGGGGGAGGCGGACTACATTCAAAAAAGGTGGGGTTTAAACTTGTGGGGGGGGGAGAGACAAGGAAGGGACTTGCCTGAAGCCCTGTCCTCCAGATGAGGGGAGTAGCCTTCAAACCCAGAGGGAGGAGAGGGGGAAACTGACTGGGGGAGGAGGTTCCAGGAGGAGCAGAGGTTAGCTGGAGGCACACGGAACCAGGGTGCGGTTCAACAAAGGAGATAAGAGAAAAGGGGTTGGGGTGGTGTTAGTAAATGCCAGGAAGCCATGCTGTTCGGGGGGGGGGGAGAGTGGATGTGGCAGCGGTCACGGAAACGTGGGCCAACATAAACCATGACTAGGACCTAAACGTGAGGGGGTATACTATGCTTAGGAAGGATAGAAAGGAGGGCAGAGGGGGAGGAGTGGCTATTAGGGCATAGAAATTGCTAGGGTAGAAGAGGCAGAGGGAAACGTGGTGGCCTTATGGGTCACCTTACGAACCCCGGCAGAAGGTAAGATCAAGCTGGATGTAGTATATAGGTCCCCCGGGATGGGTGATGTTCTGGAGGATGTTTTGCTGGACAGCATTATTGCCCAGTGCGGATCAAAAGGGGAGAGAGTGGTATTGATGGGGGACCTTTAATATGCCAGGTACAAACTGGGGAACCATGTCCTCCAAGGTGGCCAAGGAGCAGGGGCTGCTGGACAGCTTTTAGGATGTGTTCTTAACACAGCATGTGATGGAGCCCATGAGGGAGGGGCATGTCTTGGTCATGGTTCTGGTGGATGGGGATCTGGTAAGGGACCGGGTTGTAGAGGATCCCCTGATTGGGAGTGACCACGATATTGTCTGGTTTCAAATTGGCATGGGGGGAAGGGGGCGATCTAGGACACTAGCCGTGGACTTCAGGGGAGCAGACTTAATGGGCATGAGAAATATTCTCAAGAATCACTTGTAGGGGATTACAGCAATGACAGATGTGGAAAAGAGATGGGAGGTCATAAAACTGGGACTTCATGAGGCAGTCGGGACCTGCGCTAAGGTGAAGCTTAAGGGAGCAAGGTCACATAAACCGTGTTGGTGGACCAGTGAAGTTCAGGTAGCGGTCAGGGAGAAGAAGGCTGCCTACAAAAAGTACATATCAACGGGAGGGGAAGGGAAATGGGAATGTACAATATTGCATCTAGAAAAGTCACCCGGATGGTGCAGGGGCAAAGTCCAGTAAAGAGCAGCGGCTGGCACGGGATACGGGGAGGGGAAAAGGTTTTTTTTCCAGTACATCAGGGAGCGGAGAAAAACTAAGGGCCAGCTTGGCAGATTCAGATCAGATGGTGGGTGGGTGGAAGAGGCGAGGGACCAGGCAGAGGTATTAAACGAGTACTTCGCCTCGGTGTTCACTAGGGAAGGGGATGGGATGTTTACAAAGCAAGGCACGAGGGGGATAGAAGCGGTTGTGTGTGGGATCGGGGGAGCAACAGAAATGGAGCACAAGGGAGGGAGAAGCACCCCTGGGGTTTCACGCCAGAACAAGGATAGAAAGGCCAGCAAGGTGGGGGGATGGATGATGCTATCTCCACCGAACAGGTGTGGCAAGCCCTTTAGGCCCTGAAGAAAGATAAATCTCCTGCGCTGGATGGCATTCATCTGAGAGTACTATGGGAGTTGGCGGATGTACTGGCCGCACACCCCTGGCGGAGCTCTTCAACAGGTCGCTTGAGACAGGGAGGGTACCTAGGGATTGGCATGAGGCGCATGTAGTGCCAATTCATAAAGGGGGGGGGCGAGGGAAATACCTGGTAACTATAGACCCATCAGTCTGACCTTGATGGTGGGAAGATTAATGGAGAGTATACTAAAGGAACGATTGGGGGTGTTCTTGGAGGAGGAGAGAGGGCTGGATAGTCGACAACATGGGTTTGTGCCAGGTAGATTGTGTCAAACCAACCTTGTGGAGTTCTACAATTGGGTAACAGCAGAACTGGACAGGGGGAAGCTTGTGGATGTACTGTTCTTGGACTTTAGAAAGGCATTTGACTCTGTCCCCTACTGGTGGAGAAACTGACGGGGTTGGAAGTGGGTCTGTTGATGGTCAGATAGATAGGAAACTGGCTAGCTGGACGCTCACAGAGAGCAGTGGTCGGTGGGGAGCTCTCAAACTCTAGAGAGGTCGGTAGTGGGGTACCGCAGGGCTTGGTCCTCGGTCTGATCCCGTTTAATGCATACATATCTAACATCAGGGTGGGTATAGTGAGTGAGATGTGTCTCTTCGCTGATGACTCCAAGATGGGAGCAGTAGTTGAGAGGGAAGAGGGGAGGCTGGCCCTGCAAGGGAGACCTGGACACCCTGGTAAGGTGGGCTCACACATGGAAATTAAATTTCAATACCATCAAGTGCAAGGTGTTGCATCTTGGGCGGGGAAACCCTAAGCACAGGTACACCCTGGGAGGGGAAGCGCTGGAGGCCTCATCTGGGGAAAAAGATCTAGAGGTCAAGGTGGATGCATGTATGAATAACTCTGAGCAGTGCAGGAGTCGGCTAGCAAAGCAAACAGGATGTTGGGAAGCATTGTTAGGGGGGATCACCTCTTGGAGCAGGGATGTGATTCTGCCGCTGTACAATGGACTGGTTAGACCACACCTCAAGTACATTACTGGAGATCACACTTGAAGAGGGTCATACAGCTCCTTGAGAGGGTACAGAGGAGGGCTACCAGGATGATTCGAGGACTGGGGGAGTTGACTTATGAGGACAGACTTGAGGAGCTCGGCCTGTTTTAATTGGAGGAGAGATAGGGGGGACATGACTGAGGTCTTCAAGTACCTCAAGGGAATAAATAGGTAAACATGGAGGGGATCTTTGACTAAAGGAGGGAGGTATCACCAGAGGGCATGGTTTGAAGTTGGAAGGTGGAAGGATTGGGGGGGGAGAGGATGAGGTTTTTTTCACTGAGAGGGTGGTGGATCCTTGGAACGTGCTACCTGGCAAGCTGGTCCAGATTTCCACAGTGGAGGGCTTCAAGAGAGGGTGGGACAGATACAGAAAGGGGATGTATTGGAGCACAAGGTGGGGGGAGGGCCTCGGTTCCCAGCAGGGGATCTGAGGTTCGAGCAGACTCGATGGACCGTAAGGCCTAATCTGCTGGCAATTAGTATGTTAGTTCTTCTATTTCTTAGCCTAATCTATCCTTTACAATTTCTAGTTCCATAAGGTTGGCCACCTATGGTCACCCCCCTTCCCTTTCTTAACTATGCTATAGTGTCCTTTTTAATTTTCCTTTTCCCTCTCAGATCCTTGTACAGGGAGGTTATTGTGGTGACCTCCAGATGTATGTAAAATAGGTTCTGTTAATCGTTGTTAGATTTAGCATATAATAGCACTATGTCATAATATACCTTATGTTTATGAAACTTGTAAATGTTGAATATACCTTGGCACTAGGTGTTTTTGATAATGGTAAAAAGTACTAGGTGACTATTATAGAAATTAAGCTAGTTGTGCTATTTAAAATGCACGTAAATTGCTGTAAACCTAAGTCAGAAATGTTGTGATGATTTGCATATATCCCATGATGCATTGCATTATGGAAGTATGTATGATGTTATATTTATTTGAAACTTGATTTTTTGCCAATGCCCTTTGGGGTAACTCTTCTTTCAGTGATTCTGCATTGAGATTCTTTGTCTATAGCTTTTTTTTTTTTTTGTCTTTGTGGGCCCCACTACCCAAGCAAATGGGGCCTGCATAGGGGTGGGTTCTAAATCTCAACTGGTGAGTTAGATCAGAGATCAGTGTCAGTAGGTGCTGGCTAACTGCAGAGAAAAGACATTTATAGTCTGTTAGTGCAAACTGATGTACTGAAGAAGGAATATGCTATTGCTGAGGCTTATTTCCTGTATTCTGAATAAACATCACACAGAGATGGTGTGTTGAATCTGAAGTTTGGTGTCTGGTCCATCTGTTATCCCACAACCCCTCCACAGTCATGAAAATGTGTGTACGCAGCTCCCACAATCCATTGTCATTAGTACTTGCGCACTGTGAGTGGAGTGTGCCACATGAGATAAAACTAAGTCTTCACAGAAATGTAAATAAACAATAATTGCAAAAGTTACTAACTACGTACAGTATCAGGTTTGTGAATCTGAGGGTAAAATGGAAAATATTTCAGGAGTGATTACCGGAGCAACCTTGCCCATAAACTATAGCGCCCAGTAATCGAAAACAGTTCATTAGAAACTGGGAATATTTCACCTGTTTGTACCGGTAGTAAACTTAAATAAAATGTCCTGTTTAACTGTACGAATACTACAGACTATACAGTGAGCAAAGTAAAGGTCATGCTAAAAGTGATAACTATGTAAAAGCGAGGTTCGTGTTCAGTCTCTGTTATCTTAAAAGTGACACCTTTTACATGATTCAAAACAACGTTTTGACTGAGTTATCAATAGTGTTATTTTGTTCTGTAGCATATAATGCTCGTTGCAGCGTTTGCCATGTTACAAGCGCATTAACCACTCCACAGCATGGTTCTACTGAGGCATTAATCCATGGTTGTCTGATTGGATGCACTTGGCTTTCGGCCTTATGCCCCAACCAGAGCAACCATGGATTAACGCCACATTAGAACCATGCTGTGTCATGGTTTAATGCTTACGAATTTGACAAGAATTGTCATTTTGATAACTGGTTCTACCCAAGAAGGCCAGGGGAAAATCAATCCACCATTTATTTTCACTATGAACGTGTTTGAAAAGTGGGGGAAAGTTGCCTGAAAAAAAGGGTCCTCCTAATATGAGGTGCGAGTAACTCCTAGATAACAAAAACCAAAAGTAGTACATTGGAAAGGTAATGATGCTTGTAGAAAATTGTGATCATAGGGTGGAAGGGGAAGGATTACCAATTCGTCCCAGTTGATTTTATAGCCTGCCGAATAGCCAAAATGAGAGATCAACTGAATCTTGTCAGGTAAAAAATCTCCTCCTGTTTGGATAACAAAAAAAAAGCATGTTGTTCATCTATATTGACATTAAGCAGGGAGCATCTCCCAGTTGCATCCCATGGATCTGTGATGCGTGCCCCCAACCAGAGCAACCATGGATTAATGGCACAGTAGAACCATGCTGTGGAGTGGTTTAATGTGCTTGTAACATGGCAAGCGCTGCATGGGTATTATATGATACAGAACAAAATAACACTATTAATAACTCTGTCAAAACATTGTTTTCAATCATGTAACAGGTGTCACTTTTAATATAACAGAAGATTGAACATGTGCCTCGCTTTTACATAGTTATCAGTTTTAGCATGACGTTTACTTTTCTCACTGTATATTCTGTAGTATTCATACAGTTAAACAAGACATTTTATTTAAGTTTACTACCGGTACAAACAGGCAAAATATTCTCAGTTTCCTTTTTTTTTAAACTTAATTAGTTTTTTTATTTATAGTTTATCATACTGATACATCTTAGGCAGAATTCCATTCTCAATACATAGCCGTATTATGGCAATTAATCAGCTTATTTATACAGTACAGATCTTCTCATTTCTAACAACAGTTGCTTTCCAATGAACTGCCTTCAGTTATTTTCTTTCATAGTACGTAAAACTATAACAGCAAAGTAGCATAACTCCAAAAGGTAGATAATTACCTTACTGCCCTTCAGCTACACAAACTTTTTTATTTGACGTGGATTTAACTCTTAACCGTTCAGTCTCTCTATTCAAACAAAGCTTCCTTGCTTAGGTCTCGTGTTACTTTTAAATTTTCTCACCCTTATCTCCTTACTATCAGTTGAGGACCCATCTCTCGGATTATGCCCCTCAGTTCTGAAGAAGCTGATCTAGAACTGAAATTCCTTCAGTATCTTCGATATAATCGTAAAATGGTAACCACCTCGCATTATATTGATCCACTTTAAGATTTAACTGTGCGGTGACCGCCTCCATGACTTTGATTTTCTTAATATTACTTCTCCACATGCCTTTGGTCAGTGAATTTTTTTTTTTTAACCACTGCTGAGTGATAACCTTAATGACTGCGGTTACCAGGATATAAAATAAGTATTTCTGGTTCTTTGTTCTAATTTCCCTTGGGGTCAGAGTTAATATTGTTAACAACTGAGAGATTTTCCTGAAGATGGAAAATGTTTCGTAAAGCCTGCATAATTTCCTGCCAAAAGTCTCTAATCAGGGGGCATTCCCAGAAAATATGTGTATATGTACCCCTTTTTCCACAACCCCTCCAACATAAGTCCGTAGGAGGAGGAGTAGTACAGCGTGCAGAGATCACCGGAGTAATAAAATATCTAGAGGTGACCTTCCACTTTAATTCTTTCCACCCAGGAGAGCTTGTGGTTTTAGGGATCCCCCCGGCAGATTTTGCCCCATTCAACTTCAGTTATTATAGTGTTCAGTTCCTTTTGCCACTCATTCTCTAATTTAGCCACTTGTACTTTCCCCACATCTTCTTGTAGAGCCTTATATATGAGTGAGATGTATCCTTTCTGGTCAGCCATGTGACTTATTTGGTGGGTGGCTATGGGTGGGGGGGGGGAGGACGGGTCTTTAAGGCTTCCACCCCTACCATGGTGGTGATATAGTGCCTGCATTGCAGGTATTTAAAAAAAATCTGTTCTTGCGAGGTTATATTATCTCTGCAGGTCAGTAAATGATTTGACCTCTTCTCTCTCTATAAACTGGGTAAGATTGTTTAACCCCGGCCCTTTCCACCTGGAAAAGCAGCCATCCCCTTGACCGGTGGGGAACTTAGGGAGATGATTTAAAGGGATATATCCCCAGACCGGACTCTGAATCTCCCACCATTGCCGTGTGTCTAACCAGAGCTTTATTGCATGTTTGACCCATCTGTTATTGATTAATTTAACGTCTGGCTGAGTGGCTGTCCATGGTAATAATTTCAAAGGTACCGTAGGGTGGGCCTCTGTTTCCATTAAGTACCAACCCCCACTCTGATCTTCGTTTAATATTTTTGGGATTGGGAGAACTTGTGCTGCTCTGTGATAGTTATAAAAATTGGGTGTCCCTCTCCCCCTTTTGCTCTTATCTACCGTAAGAAGCTCCCATCTCTTCCTCGGCTTTCTCCCTGCCCAAATAAATCTAGAGTTTATATTTAAGTTCCTTCCAATCTTTATGTGGAAAAGGGATAGGTAGGTTTGTAAATAAAAATAGGTATCTGGGTAACACATTGACTTTGACTGTGTCAATCCTATTCGTAAAAGTCAGAGGAAGTGTTTGCCATCTGTTAATATCTTCAAAGATCTTCCTTTGAAGTAACCCATAATTCAGTTGGTATAATTTGGAGATCCTGGTTGGAATCTGTATTCCCAAATACCTAATTTTCTCTTTCACCCGTTTAAACGGGATCCCTCCCTGGAATGTTGTAGATAGAGCTCCCCCAATTAACAGGATTTCGGATTTATCTTTGTTTATTTTGAAACCCGATATTACCAAAAAATGTAAGTAATTCCAACACTGGGGGAATCGAAGTATCCGGGTCTGATAAATAAATCAGTGTATCGTCGGCATATAAGGATATTTTATTTACTGCCCCCGAGTCTGGATTCCTTTAATATCTTTTCTCGTCCTAATTGCCTGGGCCAGGGGTTCCATCGCAATGGCAAAAGGTAGCAGGGATAATGGGCAACCTTGCCTAGTACCCCTTTCAATTGTAAACCCCTCCGACATTGTGCCATTGACCCGAACCCTAGCCTTGGGATTTTGATATGCTGCTATAATCCACTACATAAATGAGCCTTCAAAACCCATATGTGGAAGTACCTCTTGTAAATATGTCCAGTTCAGCCGATCGAAGGCTTTTTCAGTGTCCAAAAAAATCGCTACTTGAGGTGATGGTTTGCTCTCATTACTGATTATGTAGAGGAGTCTTCTGATATTATCAGATAAATGTCTACAGGGAATAAAACCCATTTGGTCTGGGTGAATTGGGGTCCCAATATGCTTTTGTTTTTGATTGGCCAGGATCTTTGTCCATATTTTAAAATCCTGATTCAACAGGGATATGGGTCGGAATGACTCACAACATCAGGGGGGATTACCTGGTTTAGGGAGTACTGTAATGACTGCGTCCTGCCAGGAAGAGGGAATTTTATTCTCCTTCAAGACTGCATTCATGACAGCAGTCAGTTTCGGAACTAAGGAATTCTTCAGTTTTTTGAAAATTCGGCGGGCAGCCCATCTGGGCCCGGTGATTTACCGGTTGGAAGGTTCATGATAACCCCTTGAACCTCCTTCTCTGTTATAAGAGCTGACAGCTCTTTCTTTATTTCTGGGGTTAATTTGGGGATGTCCAAGGCCTTTAAAAATTCCATTGTATCCCTTTTAACTTCCTATGGGTTTCTGTTTTCTGTATACAATAATTTGTAATATTCTTTAAATACGGTGGCTATATCATTTGGTTTCACCCATTTTCTCTTATCCTTAGAGTTATCTAAAATAAATGGAATATATCTATTCGCTTGATTTTTTCTCAACCGAAAAGCCAACAGTTTTAATTGCCCTCCCCCTTCCCTCATAGTACTTTTGGTTTGTAAATCTTAAAATGCCTTCCACTTTTTCATTGTCTAACATCCTCAATTCCTCCCTTTTTTGAGTAATTCTTTTAAAGCTCCTTCTCCTTTCCCCTTAGGTTGGCTTTTATGTACCTTTTCCAGCTCTTCTGTGGTTTTTAATAACCCATTCCTCTTTTTTTCCCTAAGTTTTTTTTTTTGCTGATGCCAAACTAATTAATTGCCCCCTTTCTACCGCCTTCATAGTGTCCGACCAGAGAAGGGGAGAACTATCTGAGATTGGGGAATCAATGACTAAATTTCCAGTGGTCTGCTCAATTTGCTTTACTGCCGATTTTATCATTGAGTAGTGAGACATTCAGTCTCCAGCTGGTATGTCTGGGATCTGTCGCCCACACCACTTTAACCATGATCGGAGCATGATCTGATAAAGTAAATGAACCTATCTTAGATGATGTAAAGTAATGAATATTGACCTTGTGGGTCAATATAAAATCTATCCGCGAATAAGATTTGTTGGCTGCGGAAAAACAAGTGTAGTCTTTTTCTCCTGCATGCTGGTATCTCCATACATCCACCAACTCGCCTTCCTCTAGCCTGGCTTTAAGTTTCCAATCTACTGGTTTTGGGGAGCATGCTTGCCCTCCCGATCGATCCATTGTCGGACAGAGGACGGCATTAAAGTCTCCACCCAATATCAATATTCCCGTGGAGAGGTCCGCAATCTTCTGGAAGACTTCCAAATGGAACTTATCTGTTCCTGTATTAGGTGTATATATGTTAACTATATGCATCACTTGGTCCTGAACCAATCCTGTGACCCTACTGTATCTCCCCTCAAATGCCTTATCCACTTCCTGTATGTTTAAGGGACAATTTCTTTTCACCAAAATAGCCACCCCTGCTTTTTTAACCCCCCCCCCACACATGCAGCAGCTTCCACTCTCCCTACCCAAGCTCTCCTGAGTTTTAAATGCTCTGAATCCGAGAGATGGGTCTCTTGCAGAAGAGTTACGTTGTAGCCCGATCTCTTCAATTCCAAAAGTAATTTGGTTCTTTTTACAGGTGAATTAATGCCATTGACATTATACGACACTATATTTAGAAAGGCCGGATTCGGGTATTAAGTTTTACCAAGGATCCGAATTACAGAGATTTGGCCAGGCTGCCACGCACCTCCCCCTCCCTCTTCAAAAGCCATCAATATCTGACCTTGCTTCTTTATATTGAACGGAATGAGACCACGTCTAAATAACAAATATATCTTGTACGTTATTAAACTCAGCATTTGTATATAATACTAAACTGTTTTAACTATGTAACTAACTTTAAATTAACCGTCTTTGACTTCCAAGGAAATTATTAGTCACCTCTGTGACCACTTATTATGCCCCTCCGATGTTTGTGGGGTGTTGTAGCAAGTACCCTTATAGATACAGCCTGCTAACAACTTTCTTTTAGTTATACACGCCCCTTGATGCGAGAGAAAAAACTGTGCTCTCCCCCCCTGCAAGATTCCCCCTCCCCAACTGTTATCTAATGCTACATACCCTTTTAATCCCCCCATACTTATCACTTGTAATCCAGCCCAGTTTACTTAACCCCAGAATGGCAATCCTTCTTTATCAACTCAGGAGCCAAAGATTCCCCTTTTCTCCTACTTTCCGTCTTTCATCCCCCTCTCTCCATGTACAAGTGGATGAAAGCCTGAAAAGGAGCGATCGCGTCCCACCAGCATAACATTTTGTTTCCTTGCTCTGTGAGGCTCGAACACCAGAGCCTCCTGCAGGCCTCTCCACCTCGACTCAGCCCAACTGCGTCTTTTCGAATGTTAGTGTGACACAACCCTTTCCCCCTCCCACATCCTCCTCCCGCCCTGAAATCTTTCCTTTTCAGTTCCCCCATCTCATTTTTCTATTTTATTCAGAGTGTCATTTAAAGTTCTCAAACAGTTCTCCATATCTCTCTCTCTCTCTGGTGCTTAAGGAGGAAAAACTGTAACCACGGATACCATGGTTAAAACCGTTAGTGCCCACAGTCCTTCGGTGGCGAAGCATCCCCTCTACTCGAGTCTGCCAGTTTGCTTCTTTTCTCGTCTCTCTGCAATAATTTTGCAATGTCCCCCAGTGTGGATTTTGGGTAAGAAAAGGGAGCCCCTCTGTTCTTGTTCTTGCCTCTGGTCATAACGCTCCAAGCACTTGCCCTCTGTTGTTTTTCCATCATTTCATATGCTAAGTCTGGTACAGTAATCTCTAGGTTCTTCAAATAAGGGACCGCATCGAGCAGCGTAGGAAAGATCTTTGTGCCATTTTCCTCCAGTATTTTCAATCTAGCGGGATATAGTAGTTGTGCTTTAATTCCCTTTTTCTCTTTTGGTTCCCTAACTATTCCTGTATTTCCATCTGAAGCATCGTCGAAAAGTCTTGATCAAAGTAAATTACCATATCTTTGTATTTTAAGTCCCTGTGTCGCCATGCTTCCCTTAGTATCCATTCCTCTGTTTGGAAATGCAGCATTCTGATTACAAATGACCTCGGCCTCGCTGCTGGATCTGTTGGCTTGGGCACTAATGATCGTTGTGCCCTGTCGATCGTTAAGTCAAGATCTGAGGGAGTCTCCAACGTGGATCTTAGTACCTGCTGGATAAAGTCCGCTGCTGTGGCAAACCCTTCCTCAGCTCCGTCCATCAGCCCATATATTCAAAAGTTATTACACCGAGACCGGTTCTCCAGGTCCTCAAGTTTCACACTTATTTCCCGGTCTCTTTGCATCAAGTACAGTAGCAAGCGATCATTGCTTTCCTGTGTTTCTGCCAGTTCTTCCAGGCGAGCATCATTTTTAGAGACTTTCTTGTCTAGGAGGCGCATGTCCTGCCTTAGGTCTGCCAGGTCACTATCAGTTTTGTTCACTGTGGTCAGTATCTTTTGTAGAGTATGCTTAGTGCCTTCAGTGGAGTCCATTTCATCCTGCTCTAGGTCCACAGATGAGTCGGAGGCATATTGTCTGTGTGCTAGTAGGGCTGCGAAGCCTTCTTGTGATCTGCTCAGCAACGTTTGTCTCATTTTACCTCCTGAGTGCAGTTGTCTGGAACCCCTTGCTCTCGGGGGTTTTCCTGGCATCCTGAGCTTGCCAAGTATGTACTTATTTGCTTTAAAAGTACACTCGTTTAGGGGGGTTTGCAAAGATTAGGGGGTAATCACCGGGGAGCTCAGCTTTTCAGCGTCTCGCCATTACGGTGACGTCACCGGAAGTCCTATTCTCAGTTTCTAATGAATTGTTTTCGTTTACTGGGTGCTATGGTTTATGGGTAAGGTTGCTCCAGTAATCACTCCTGAAATATTTTCCTTTTTACCCTCAGATTCACAATCACTGGCTTACTTATACTGAATGTAGTCAGTAACTTTTGCAATTATTGTTTACTTACATTTCTGTGAAGACTTAGTTTTATCTTGTGGCACACTCCATGCTTTACACTATGCAGTCCACGGACAGTTCGAAAGTACTGATGACAAAGGATTGTGGGAGCTGCGTACACACGTTTTCATGGCACCATTTAATGATAAACAGTGCAAGTAACTGACTACTAAGTGAATAGAATAACAGGAAAACATTGGTACAACACCGAAAACTAACAACTGGAATATCAAAAGTATATTCTCATACATTAATTACTTTGTTCCACTATAATAGTTAAAATTCACAGGTCAGTTGATTGTGAATTTCTGCATATTGAAAGGGCTGCAGACCTCTCGCATTAAAGACTCAGGATAGCCGGTCTGTCAGCGCAGCGGTTGGATTTCCACTTGCGACGCCGGTGACCCAGGTTTGGGAACAGACTCTGGTCGCTGGAGGGCCGGCCAGGGAGAAGGAGAGGAGCGTCTCAGGATGGCTCGCCTTCTCTGGGGGTAGGGTTGGAATGCACCTCGGTGCATGCTGGCCCCTGGTGGAGACTGAGGGCACAGCACAGACTACTGAGATGGAAGCACTAGGGGAGTGGCGGATGTCGGCACGCGCCTGAATGTCAGTGGCACGCCACTCACCGGGGAGAAAACCAGGAAACTGCCCTGGTCGACCGGATGATGGTCTCTCCGGTCCCCTGACTGTGGCCAGGCCTCCTAACCGGCACTGCTGCCTCAGTGACACCCCCGGGCCAATATAGATGCGCTGGCCCACCCCCACCGGCACCTTTCCTGTCAGAGGAGAGGGACCCGTCCAGCGAAGGGATACGCCGGGTTACCTGGGGGGGTCACGATATGAGGTGAGCGGTAGCCGGGGATGAGGGAGAGCGTGCGAGTTGGGACATTGAGAGACCCGAAGGAGTGGCCGGCCAGGTGTGGCAAGAGGGGGGAAAAAAAAGACTCGGGATTGCTACGAGGCACTTGTTATCCCCATTACTCCACATATGCAGAAATTTACATCCATGACTGCAAAATCAATGTTCATATTCAAAATGGTGCAACTGAACAGTGACCACTGGGGTGGGTGGGAAACTCTTAAAAAACTCTGCCATGGAACTTACTGTGGATAACTATGGTATTACAGAATTAAAAAGCAACCATGGGTCTACTGTGGCATTAATCCATGGTTGCTTTTTAGTCACCTGATGCTATTTGACCAATCTAATATTCTTATTTACTACTTATATTTATGTCATGTTACAGTGAGCTGTAATCACCTGCATGATGGATTCAAGAGCCAGAGGCTTGCATGTCAACTGGGAAGGATAATCCGTCTGGGCAGGAGGTTTCTGGGGTCTCTAGATTTCATTATGTTTCACCTGAAGAAGTGAAAACTGAAGTGTTGTGGTGATTATTTCTAAGGCAATTGGGTCTGATGGGATTCTAGCTAGACTGCTTAAGTATGCTGCCCCTTGTATAACTGAACCACTGGCCCTCATTTTTAATTTATCTAGTAACTGTAGTGAGTTCCCAAAGGGATGGAAGGTAGTAAGAGTAAAGCCTATTTTTAAGGGTGGGGACAGGAATGAGCTGGGCAATTATAGGCCCATCTTGCTCCTATCACCCATTTCAAAGATCTTTGAGAAAATTATTTCTGTTCAATTGAGAGAATATGTGGATTTAAATGGTAGAATGTCTATTTATCAGTCTGGCTTTAGGTCCCAACACAGTACCAATACTGCATTGGTTAAGGTGGTTAGTGATCTGCAGCTGAGCATGGACAGGAGACAAATGGTTGGAGCTTTTGATACTTTAAACCACAGGGTGCTCCTGTCCAGGCTCAGCCAGATCGGTTTATCTATCCAAGTTGTTAATTGGTTTTCGTCTAATTTAAATAAGAGAAAACAATTTGTGGAGATTGGTCCCTTTAGGTCAGACTTAGTTGATATGTTTAATGGTGTCCCACAGGGGTCAATTTTGGGACCATTGTTGTTTAATATTTATATTAACAGTCTTAGTTTTGACCTTCCAGATATAGGATACCATCTTTATGCAGATGATTCGATTATATATGTTGAGGGTCCAGCCTTGAACCTGATTAGACCTAAGCTCCAGATGGCCTTTGATCAGGTGCAGGATTTTTTCAAGAAGCATCTTTTAGTAGTAAATTCCAAAAAGACCCAGGTTGTTCTATTTAGGAATAAGCAGTGCAAAGAACAGAATTTAGGCCTGAATGTAACAACTTTGGATGGCACTGTTATAACAGAAGGGGATTATTATAAAGTATTTGGGCCTTTGGTTAGATTGTAATCTGTCCTGGTCCCTTCATAAAAATAATATGATAGTGGGATTAAATAGGAAATTGGGGTCTCTCTATAGGTTTAAAAGATATATGTCAAGGGATGTCCGTCTAAATGTTGTGAACTCCCTATTAATGCCTATACTAGACTATGGGGACCTCCTTTATGGTGGAGCCTCTGGCTTCTTATTGGACAGGGTGGACTTGATGTTTCATAGGATGGCTCGTTTTGTACTGGAGGTCCCTTATGGAACTCATAGGTGTTTTTTGTTTAACAACCTGGGTTGGCTTAAGCCTTCTGTGCGTAGGAATCTACATCTCCTTAAATTTATGTTTCAAATCTGGAAAAAGGGGTCCCAATTTGTATCGCTCAGTTATTTCCTCCTAGAAGTATGAAAGATAATCTTAGGGCTGCTCAGGGGTTACATTATTTAACCCCTAGATGTAATTTGAATGTCGGCAAGTCATCGGTACCTTAGAGGGATGACTCTGTGGAATAAAATTCCTGTGTGTTTAAGGGAAGTGAATCAGATAATTTCATTTTTCTGATTTGAGTAAATGGTACCTGGGATGGGCTAGTAGTCAATTTTTAATTGTAATCAGTGTGATATTTATTAATCCTGATTGTTTACATATATTGCTTCTTGTTGTATATTGTATATTTTTATACTGCAATTTAATATTGTTCTGAATGTTATGTTCTTTGAAACTGATGATTGACGTTTCTGTGTTTTGATACTGGGACGTCATTGTAAATGAGCTATGCTCAATTGAATGCCTTCCTTATTCATATGAATAAAAAAGATTTACTACTACTACTACTGTGTGGCAGATGGCGGCTTGCTGTAGCGGTGTGTGAAGAGTACAGTATGTGTTGGTTCAGTTCTGGGACTGGGGTGGGGTGTTGGGGCACTGAATAGTGGAATGCAACTGGACACCAGAGATCCCATCACTTGAGGCTTGGGGTGGGGGCACAAGAGCCAGAGAAATTACTGGGGGATTTACCAGAATTGCCTAGCCGAACTGTGATACAAGATGTACTTTTTGGTGACAGTCCTCCCACATTTGTAATGTATTTACCTAGGGTAGCACAGATGAGATTTAATACTGTGTATCATTTTCAGAGGGGTTCTACTTTTACATTTTTTTGCGCTGCATTTTCCCAGGTGAGACCAGCCGAGATATTGTCTCATTTTCAGTTGGGTCCTGTTTTTTCACATGCTTTCTGCATCTTTCCCTTGTTTTCTTCCCTCAGACAACTTCTGCTCTCCTCTTTCTCTCTTACATGGCACATTGTAGCCTATATTTACGGCAGATACCAGTGGACTTCCCTGTGATTTAGTGAAAGATGCCTTACAGGACCACCATGCTCTTGTGTCTGTTTTGGTCACCATTTTACAATCCATCTCACTTTAGTTCTTCTTTTCCTTACTCACTCCCACATATATTTGCCACATAACCTAACTTATCTCACTTCTCTGTCACTCATTTATTTGTATGGCTGACATGTGCACTCATTTTCCCCATTCTGCGCACGCGCGCGCACACACACACACTCTTCCAGCTCACCAGACATTACACCATTTCCGTCTCATCTCATTCAAGGAGAAGACAAACCGAGAGCTCAGGAAGAATTTGAAAAAGGGGTGGCAAATGGGGCAACCCATGAAAAGGGAGACTGAGATTGAGTGACTCAAACATGAGCGACTCAGTCTCAGCACCTGTAAGGTCAGCGACCTTGAAAGGGTAGCGACAGGATGCCGGAAGAGGACTGAAAGTATGTGAAGGGTGGCGAAGTGGGAAACTGCCAAGCTGGCTGTGTGGCGTGGTGGGGAGGGTTCGGGGCTGGGGAGAAGCACAATAATGTGTGCTACGCACTAGTGGTAGTTTGTTTGTTTTTTTCCTTGCCATTTCTCCTTCTCCTCGACATACACCCCCACGGAGTTTGTTATTTTAGTAAAGAGTCACGCATAAATACTAGGAGCAAGTTTCCTCGCTCGCGTGTACATCAGCGTTTTTATTTTCGGTGATGTACACTCTCCCTAACAGCAATTGACGTTTGGCGATCACCATTATGACGTAGAACTGGCAAAGGGGGAAGTAGTGGTGATGGGTGATCTGAACCTGCCAGACCTCAATTGGGATATCCTGTGGGCCAGGATCAACAGAAGTCTGGCCTTGTTGGACACCTTCCAGGACTGTCTGCTGGTACAGCTAGTTAAGAAACCCAGCAGGCAGACTGCAGTTCTCGATGTGGTACTCGTCAATTCTGAGGCGACTGGAACTGTGAGAATAAAGGAGCCATTGGGGAACAGCAACAATAACTCCATTTTTTTTTAAACTTGCCCTTGAGTCTGGAAAACCCCGGGCGAGAGCTGAAGTCCTAGATTTCAGAAGGGCGAACTGTATCAGGCTGAGGGAACTGGTAAAGGATAAGTTAATCAGGGTGGAAGAGAGATGGGGGGAGGGAAATTAAAGGAGCCATTCTCGAGACATCTTCTAAGTTGTGAATGAGAACAGTAACCCAAAAGAACAGGTTCAAGAGACTGTTGCTGGTTCTCGGCAAGAGTCTGTGAAGCAGTGAGGGCAAAGAAAAAGGCCTCTACAAGTATAAAGAAAATCGGGGAGGAAGAATACATGATGAAAAATAGGGAGGCAGAGAGGATGGTTAGAGAGGCAAAAGCAGACACTGAGCTGCATACTGCAGAGGGTGTTAACAGCAGAGAAAAAGAGTGCTTCTGTTATATGATGAAAAAAATGGAAGAAAGGGGATCGTACGGTTAGCAGAGGGAGTGGTGGATAGAGGAGCATGAGCAAAAGGCCGCTGTCCTTAATGATTACTTTAGCTCATTTTTTGCCAAGGAGAATGGTGGACCCTTGCAGAGAGTGGCATCAAATTGACCACTAAGGAGGTCCTGGAGATGAGGCAGCCAATATTTACAAGCAAAAGGATCCATAAAGGGCTGGCAGCACTAAACATAGAAAGGACTGGCAGTATAGCCTAGAGGGTAGAGTAAGAAGCTGTGAATGAGCTTGTTCTATCCAGCAGACCTGGGTTTGATTCCAACAACATTCACTTGGCATACTGTGTGACTCTTGAGCAAGTCACTTAACCACCCCAGTGCTCCTGGGTCGGCCCTGAAAACAGACACTTGTGCCTAGTGGGCCTTACTCAGTTACTAAAAGAATAAAATTAAAAAAGTAGATAAGGCCCTGGGACCAGATGGGTTACATGTAATGTTACTCAGGGAACTGTCAGCAGAACTAGTGGAACCCCTGGTAGGCCTATTCAACATCTGTCTAAGGATGGGGTCATTCTGAAGGATTTGAGGGTGGCAGACATAGTTCCTCTTTGTAAAGCTGGTACACGAGGAACAAGCAGAGAGCTGCATGCCTGTTATTCTCACCTCTGTTGAAGCGAAGCTGATGGAGTTGCTGGTCAATGAGGACCTTGTGGACTACTCGGAGAGCAGCGGGCTCCAGGATATTAAACGGTATGGATTCGTGGCAGGAAGGTCTTGTCAGACTAACCTGATAGTTTTCTTTGACTGGGTGGTGAGGAAATTAGATAGAGGTCATGCTGTGGATTTGCTTTACTTCAGCTTCAGTAGAGCTTTTGATTCTGTGTGTCACAGATGCTTGCTGAAGAAGATGGAGGAGCTGGGTGTGGCTAAGGTCATAGTAAACTGTGTAGGTAACTGGCTGAAGGGGGAGGCAGCAGAGGGTTGTTAATGGGGTCAAATCAGCAGAGAGGGAGATCGGGAGCAGGGTACCACAGACATCTGTTCTGGGACAGGTCCTCTTCAATATGTTCATTAGTGCCGTTTGGCAAGGGTATCCAGAGCAGACTGTGTCTCTTCGTGGGTGTCACTAAACTCTGTGGGAGGGTGTAGTAGTAAAATGTTGTTCATACCAAAAATATGAACAGGGATAAAACTCAATTGAATCAAAAATTACAGTTACATAACATAATATTCACACAAAGGTATATACAATAGAAAAATACATAAAAACATAATTAAATGTAATAAGACATATAATAACCAAAAACTCTGAACATTGACTGACACCAGTAAGCCATATGAACATAGTTGTGTACTTATAATTAGCCTATACACACTTTATGGCAGCAGGATAGTGAGAGCTTTGCCTGATTCACAAACCATTTATTAATAAAGGTCAAACTGATTTTCCTATTGGCCAATCTCAAAGAAGACGGTACTGAATTCCACAACAAAGTACTCAAATAATATAATGAAGTTCTCGCTACTGCCAGGCCACGGGGTGGAATTTTATATTCAAGGCCTGAGTCTGATATTAACCCCTCCCTATCTGATCTCCTCTGTATGCTTTCCAAAGTGTACAATGTGTAATTACCCTTGAAATAATTATATATGAAAGAAAGCAAGCAGATGCAAACTCAGTCGCACATTTAGTCCCAGCCAGCCCAATTTGGTGTAAAGTGTAGAACGGTACATCCTCCAGGAGGCATTGAGGACGAAGTGGGTGGATAGGGATGAGGGAACCTGGGACATGCAGAGTGACATACGAAAGTTAGAGGTGTGATCTAAGGTTTAGCAGTTAAAATTCAATGTCAAAAAGTGCAAGGTAATGCATCTAGGGACCGAGAACCCCAGGGCAGAGTACTGAATGGGTGGAGTGAGAATGAGCACTATGGCTGAAAAATGGGACCTTGGAATTATCATCAGTGACTCAGTCAATTGAGTCAGTCCAACAAGACATGTAGCAAAACGAGTAGGATGCTTGTGTGTATCAAGAGGTGTATTGATAGCAGACACCTGGAGTATTGCACTCAGTTCTGGAGTCCTGTCCTCAGGAAGGATTGAGATGGGTTGGAGACGGTGCAGGGCAGGATAACAAAAACGATTCAGGGCCAACAGGGCAGGTCATCCGAGGAGCATCTCAAGGCACTGAACATTTACTTATTGGAGACCAGAAGGGAGAGGGGAGATATGATTGAGACTTTCAAGTTCCTTAAAGGAATTAACAAGGAGAACTGCGGGAAAATATTTAGCTTGAATACTAGTTCATGGTCACATGGACACAAATGGAAACTGACAGGGGGGAGGCTCAGAAGGGACATGAGGAAATATTATTTTACAGAAAGGGTTGTGGAGCTGTGGAACAATCTGTCTGCCGAAGTGGTGGGTGCTGAAACTATTGGTAGGTTCAAGCATGGTTGGATAGAATGAAAGGTATAGTGGTTGCTTGGGCGGCAGAAACTGGGAGAGGAATTTGGGGGATGGGGAGGGCTAGTCCCTGGAGGATTGTAGGTCCCAGGGCTAAATAGGGAACTTGGGCAGACTGGATGGACCGTTGTTCTTTTTCTGCCATCGTTGTCTGTTTCTATGTTTCAGCGGACGAGTTTCTGCCCATCGGCATCTGAATCACTCAGTAAAGCTCACTTCCTTCCTCTTTGGCCTGCAGACAGTAAGAGTTTGATGTAAAAATCTAATAACCTTTTGGAAAAGCTTACCCTGGCAAACAACATTCTCTCAAGTGCCTCCAGTCACCTCTTCTCTGACATTTGGTTGCAGTTACATGTTGCTGTCCCCAACTTATGATGTTACACCAATATTCACTTGTCAATGGATGTATAACTATACACTGAAAATAATACTAGGTTCATAGTGCGTTTCTTTCTGTGTCAAGCCACGCACTTTTTGATCGACCTCATTTAGGGAAACAAAATTTTGCAGTGTGCAGTGAAAGCTCTCTTCACTTTCACTGCAGCAGTGCTACACCAGCAGAAAGTTATGCAGTTATTACTGCAGCCCATCCAATTATTACCTTACTTAGGCATTGAAATGAAAATGCCCTCCCCAGTACTGTCTGAAACACAGTGCAGTAAAGATTAACCGTGCAAAAAACTTGCCAAAAGCAGTGATCAAAACTCGCTCCTAAACTGTACTCCTAGTTCTGGAAAGTCTAACTGTTCTTACATGTCTGTCTCAAAGACGAGGTTTCTGGCTGGCTCAGTTGCACAGACCTCTGAAACGAGCTGCCTTGTTCTGACCATCCTATAAACAGGATATGGGAGATGTCTGTCTAATCAAGAGTGTCTCCTCGTGACTTCTTAGGGAAATGCAAATGTTACAAGGATATAGGGGATATATGATGGGTTGTTGTTGGATACATCATTTATTTGAACAAGCAGTGTGTGACCTCGGTTGACCTCATGAGTGGCGGAGCCACAAGTGAGGTCCTGAGGTCACACACTGCGAGTTCAAATAAATGATGTATCCAACAACAACCCATCACATGTGCGATTTATGCAATAGGTTCCTTATAGTTTAAAAAACAGGAAGGGATTTTTGTTTTTTGTGGAGTTTGTTTTTTTATATGTATAAGTTTAGTGGCGTTATTTAATGTATTCTTCCTCAAGAGCGGTGTGTTTTTGTGGTTGGTCCCTCTGTTGCCATGCAGGAGACATTTTTATTGGTTGGTTTCAACACGTAGGCGGGACTGAGAGTTTTAAGAAAATGGCGGTGCAGTTTCTCACTTAGCGAGAATGTCATAGAGTGGTTGTGGTGATGCAATGTTGTGGTTTTATTTAGTTATTTTTTTGCATAGTAATCATTTATGTGGTTGAGCCTGCTTTCACTGATGGCAGAGAGGAGAAGCAAGTCTGTGGAGAGACTGGAGGAGCAACTCTGACAAAAGCAGGGCTGTCATGGAATAGAGCTGACAACGTTTTGTTTCGAGAGGTTAGTGGCTGGCTGGTGGTTGTAATAGTGTCATTTAGATAATATTTTGATATGTCGTCAATTTTCTATTTAATTTGGGTAGGAGTATTTATTTTTATTTATTTATTTAAATCACGGATTACAAATACCTTTGAGCTTGAAGCAGCTCATTTACAAAGGTCCCATGTCAAAGGAAAGGGTTACAATAAGGTAGGGAGGTACAGACAACATTCTTGATATCATCGGAGCACAGCAAGTCAACTGATAAATAAGTGGGAACAGTGCTACACACTCAAGATTACAAGCAAGCATAGAAAGCCATAAAGGTACATTTGAAGCAACATTGCTAATCAGAGGTGGGGGGGGGAAGGGAAGAGTAAGGAAGGGGTAGGGGAGATGAGAGGGCAGAGTCCAGTTAGAGAAGGAAAAGAAAATATGGCAGCCAGAGGCCTTGTCATAGGGTGAGAGGAAGGGGAGGATAAGGTGGGAGAAGGGGTAAAACGGGAAAAGGAGGGCGGATGAAGGGAAAGAAGATAAGGGAAAGTGGGGACCAGAGGGCCTGCACAGGTCCAGGAAGAGGGGGGTTAGTGGGATAAGAACAAGGAGGGGGGTGAGGTAAGGGAGGAGGTGGCGGGGAAAGGAAACTGTTCTGTCAGGAGCAGTGAAACGAAACAGGAAGCCAAGTAAGAGCCTCAGAGAGTGAAAAAAGTGGTATGAGGGTGTCTGCTGAAGTAGGAAAGTAGGTAGTATGCATGTGTTGCATTTGTGCCAGGGATCGAGTTACTGGGACTGCCTTCAAGTAGGAGAAGCATCGGGTTGGTGTTGGGGTAATCACGGTTGAGGAATAAGCAGCTGAGCTTTACTTGATCATTGTTTGTTTTTTGGACAGTAGTTTTTTTGGATAGAACATCTAAAATGCTGGAATGGAGAGTTTTTTCTTTGTCTTTGGTGTTTGTGCAGGGTAAGGGGATGGGGGGCCGGGATCAGAAATAAAATGGTGAAGGTTGCAAGGTATATCATCTGGTGTAGTGAGGAGAAATGTACACAAACAAAAAAAGTTTTGTATTTTAAAAGGGAAAACACTTTGTTAAATTAACTGGCCTTGTTGAAGTGATGAATTCTTATGTTCCTAGTATGTAAATTGCTACAGAGGGAGTTGCTGAGGGAACACGTTTGGGCGGTGTAACAAAGAAAATGAAACTAACTGTAAGTAGTGCCAGCAGGAGGGGGTGATGATTGATGGCAGGGTGTGGGATAAAAGAATCAACGTTTATCCCAGGGCAGTGAGAATTAATTAATTTATTCCACTATTTATCTAAACACATACATTGCATAAATTTGTTTCTGATTGCCTGCTCTTGTTTAGGCAAGAGACATCTTTACTGCCCCATTAGCTTTTCATTTTAAGCATTTCTTTCATATCTGTAAGTTCAACTTACCTCTCATAAAGATGCACGTTACTTTCAGGACATTTAATAAAGTACGGGAGAACACATCATGTTTCTCTCTCCTAAGCTGGTCTCCAGGCTTCCTTACGCCTGGGCTGTACCTCCTGGTGCTGGTGGTAGGCAGGGCTAAAGCTCTGCAGCAGGGGGATGGGAAGCCCTCCATATCCTGTTGTCTCCAGTTTACTTTCTAGAAACATAGAAGTTGATGGCAGATAAGGACCGCAAGGCCCATCCAGTCTGCCCATTTCTTTTTCTACCTTATAAATATGCCATCGGCCTTTGCTCTGTCAGTGGCCTATCTATTCATAGTCATTTGTATTGCTCCCTTATGCCTATCCCATGCCTGTTTGAAGCCCTGCACTGTATTCATAGCCACCACTTCTTGTGGTAAGCCATTCCATGCATCCACCACCCTTTCTGTGAAAAGAATTTCCTCATTCCCCTTAATCGGCCTCCTCTAATCTCATGCTGTGTCCTCTTGTCCTGCTATTTTTCTTATATTTAAACATGTTAGACTCTTTCACCTTGTTTATGCCCTTAAGGTGTTTGAATGCCTCGATCATATCACCTCTCTCCCTCCTTTGCTCAAGGGTATACATATTGAGCTCCGTTAATCTGTCCTCATATGTCTTCTGATGCAGTCCCTGCGCCATTTTGGTTGCCCTTCTCTGGACTGCCTCAATTTGGTTAATGTCCTTGTGACGGTGTGGCCTCCAATACTGCACGCAGTACTCCAGATGGGGCCTAACCAGTGTCTTGTACAGAGGGATTATTACCTCCCTCTTACGACTTGTGATACCCCTACTAATACACCCTAACACCCCCCTAGCCTTACCTACTGCTTTAGAGGTCTGCTTGGATGATTTTAGGTCATCAGTGATGATGATGCCCAAGTCTCTTTCTTCCTTTGTGACTGCTAGCAACTCTCCTCCCAGCCTATAGGTGGCTTCAGGGTTTCTCTTCCCTATATGCATGATTTTGCACTTCTTTGCATTAAATCCCAGTTGCACTCTTCTGACCATTCTGCTAGTTTATCCAGATCTCTTCTCATTCTGCCCACCCCATCTGGATCATCTACTCTGTTGCAGGTCTTGGTGTCATCTGCAAACAGACAAGCCTTACCCTCTAGTCCATCTGCAAGGTCACTAATGAAGATGTTGAAGAGGACTGGCCCCAGGACTGATCCCCAAGGTACCCCACTTGTGACTTGCATCTCTTCTGACTGTATACCATTTACCACCACTCTCTGTTTTCTGCCCGTCAACCAGTTTGCCACCCAGTTGACCAACTTCTGACCCACCCCGAGCCTACCCAGCTTATTTATCAATCTTCTATGTGGAACAGTGTCAAAAGCTTTGCTGAAGTCAAGGTAGGCGACATCAATTGCTCCCCTTGGTCCACCACTCTGGTTACCCAGTCAAAGAAATCTATGAGATTAGTTTGACAGGACCTTCCTTTTGTAAACCCATGCTGTCTTGGATCCTGTGCCTATGGATTCCAGGTGTTGCACTATCCTTTCCTTAAGTGCCTCCATAATCTTGCCCACTACTGAGGTAAGACTGACCGGTCTGTAGTTCCCGCCTCCTCCTGCTACCACTCTTGTGGGCGGGATCACATAAACCCTTCTCCAGTCTTCTGGGACCTCTCCTGTGCTCAGAGACTCACTAAACAATTCTACTAATGGCTCTGCTAGTTCCTCCTTTAGCTCCTTAAGTACCCTGGGATGTATGCCATCAGGTCCCATTGCCTTATCCACCCTGAGCTTAGCAAGCTGTTGTAGGACCCTTTATTTTGTGAAGGGAGTAGTGCTCACCTCCCTTCCCCCTGTGTCCATGATGCTGAGCTGTGGGCCCTGCCCTACCTTCTCTTCAGTAAATACTGAGCAAAAGTATCTGTTTAGGATAGATGCCTTTACAGGGTCCTCCTCCTCATGCTCCCTTTTCTCCATTAAGCTTAGCAATACCCCTCTGGACTTTCTCCTTTCACTAATGTATCTATAGAAAGTCTTGTCACCTTCTTTACTGTTAGTGCTAGTGTTTCCTCAGTTTGGGACTTTGCCTGCCTTACTGCCTTACCTGCTTCCCTTAGGGCAGTTTGGTATGCCTCCTATCTTCATCCGCTGTGTTCCTTATATTTCCTGAAAGCCAGCCTTTTAGCTCTGACCTTTTCTGCTACTGTATTTGAGAACCAAAGTGGTTTCCTTCTTCTTTGCACTTCCTTTTCTGTCTAACACAATGGGATGTTGCTTCAAGTATTGCATCCTTAATGCTTGCCCACTTTGCCTGTACCCCCTCACCTGTGTTTCTTTTTGCCAGGGCTAGCTTAACTCTGTTGGCCATCTTATCAAAGTCAGCTCCTCTGAAGTCCCATATTTTTGCCTTGGAATGGGATGATTTAGATGTAGTAGCCAAATTGAACCATACCATGTGATGGTCACTGGCCCCCAGGTGACCTTCTACCTGGAGATCTGTGATCCCTTCTTTGTCAGTCAGTACTAGATCTAGGATAGCCCTGTCTCTTGTGGGTTGCTGTACCAGTTGTTTGAGCCCTCCTGCAGGGAATCCACTATGTGTCTAGTTCTGGCAGATGTTCCTGCTGGTATTGACCAATCTGTATCTGGCATGTTGAAGTCTCCCATTATCAGAACCTCCCCTTTAGCTGTCATGTTTTCTATATCTTCTAACAGTAATGTGTCTGTGTCCTCCCTCTGGTCTGGGGGCCTGTAGACAACCCCAGTTCTTATGGCTGTCCCATTTCCTGTTTCCAGGGTGACCCACAGTTCTTCTGGCTCCTTATGTGTATTCTGAATTTCTGTAGCTTTGATATTTTCATTAACATACAGGCCCTCCTCCCCTTTGCACCTCTGTCTCTTCTGAACAATACATAGCCAGGTACTGAAGTCTCCCAAGTGTGGTTACTGGTAAACCACGTCTCACTAATTACTACTATGTCCAGTTTAGCCTCTGACATTATTGCCTGCAGGTCTGGGATCTTATTTCCCAGGCTGTGAGCATTTGTGTACATGATTTTCCATTGGCCAGATTTTGGTGTGTTAGTTGTTGGGTGAAGTTTGGCATTACTCCTGTGCGTCGGTATGGGGAGACAAACCTTTTTCTTACCTGGTGATGCAAATGAGCAGCAAACATGCTGAATTCCTGTTTGACCACTAGCTGAGGGGAGGGTGTTCTTCCCATTCGACGATGGGGTGCTGCACCTCTCCCCATTTGCTAGTTTAAATATTCTGCAAGACATCAAACTTCTTCCCCAATGCACTGACTCCTCTTTAGTCAGATGCAGTCCATCAAATTTAAAGAACTTTCGCTCCCAGAACTGTTGCCAGTTCCCTACAAATCTGTGTTCTTTTTCCTGGCACCAGTCCTTGAGCCACGTGTTTAGCTCCCCTATCTCCCCTTCTCTGACCTTCCGTCCATCTGCTCCCCTCTCCTAGACTGGCAGGATCTCAGAGAAGGAGATGCTGGACGAAATAGATGATAGTTTGTCACCCAGCCTAGTCAGGTGTTCCTTGGTCTCCACAACTGACCGGCTGGCGAGATCATTAGTCCCTATGTGTACTAGGACATCAATGTTTTCTCCTGCTTTGTGAACAATTTTAGCGATGCGGTCAGTGTCTCTCCATGCTGATGTACCTGGGAGACATCTGACCATCACCCTGCTGGAGATGGGTATCAACTCCCCGAATCATGGAGTCTCCTATGATCAGTAGTTTTTTGGATTTCCTTTGTGCTTGTTTAGTTTTGGTTCCTGATTTGGGTGAGTTTTGTTGTGCTAGCTCCTGTGCGCAGTGTTCTGCTCTGCAGTGTCTTCTGCCTCTTTATTTGATTTCAGAGACAGGCGAGATACCTGTTTGTAGTGTTTATATGGTTTTGAGGTAATGTGTTGGAGAGCAGAGAGTGATGGGGCACCTGATTTGCTCCTCCTAACCACCTGCCAACCTCCTGGACCAACTACCCTCTGCGGTCGAGGTTTTTCTGTTGGATGCTGGGGAAATGGCAGGTGGTTCTTATAATGTATTTCCTCTTCAATATGAAATTTGAGGCGTGCAATCTCTGCCCATGCTGCCCGGAGCTGAGCCCTAAGATCTCCAAAGGCCCAGCATGTAGGACAGTGTCCTAAATCCTGTAAGACTGTCCTTCTGAAAATTGTTCCACAGTACCTGCAGTTAATGAAATCCATTCCAAATAAGTTGCTGGGTTTGTAACCTAGTCAGAGTAATTAGAAGGAAAAAAAAAAGGAAAAAAAATGCAAGTAATGGTTTAATTGTGCTTTGTTTAACTTGTTATAACAAGTTAAATTACTAGTGCCCCTGTAAATGAGATCACCTTGTGGAGGCTCCACTGATCCGCCCTTCCTGCTCTGCCACAGGAAATGTCACAACTGTGGTACCCTATAAAAGGAGGTAGGCGTGGGGTGGTTGGGGATGGGGGTGGCTGGCTGGGCCCTTCCCCTGCCTAAAAAGAAGAACCACGGACGAAAGAACAAGGAGGTAAGAGCAGAAACAATCAGTCAATAACAAATGCAGTAACCCTGAAAGCTTATCCTAATATTAGATAAAACTGTAAAACCTGTAAAGCACCACCTGTAATAATTTCAGAAAGATATACGCTGTAGAAACACTTTGCTCCAGAGAAAAATAAAGCAGTAACAGAAGATACCCTTGCAAAGACAATTTGAATCAGAAGATTACAGGAGTAATCTGTTAGCACACACCTGTAGGCACACCTTGTAATAATGCAGAAGAAGGTATACCAGCAACAACAATTTGAATCAGAGAAAAATAAAGCAATAAAATGTTAGCAACAAACAGTAGCAATCCCTGTGAGTAAAAAATAAAAACACCACCACACAGTAAATCTGCTTAGCCAAACTAAATCTTAATCCTTCTCCCTTGCTCTGGTAAGTTTCTCTACTCTGCCTTTCAAGCAGTCTTAGAAGGAAAAAGCTCAGGTGAAGCTAGGTGCCTTGGCCAGCAAACCAAGTCTTCCTCCAAGATATCAACTAACCTGACTTTTTAACCCTTCTTTCTGTTGGAAATTACTGACAGTTTGCCAGCTCCACCTCACACACACCTAATCCTTTGGAAGAGCTGTGGGAGAAAAGCAATTAGCTCCTTCAATGTGAGAAGGAGACTGAAACACCTCTGAGACAACAAACAAGAATAAAATAAAACACAGTGTCAAACAGTAATTTTGCTTAGCCCAATGATAAAAAAGTCACAAAAATGTAAGCTCCACCTGTAATACAGTAATTTCAGAGAAGATATACGCTGTAAGAAACACTTTGCTCCAGAGAAAAATAAAGCAGTAACAGAAGATATACCTTGCAAAAGACAATTTGAATCAGAAGATTACAGGAGTAATCTGTTAGCACACACCTGTAGGCACACCTTGTAATAATGCAGAAGGTATACCAGCAACAACAATTTGAATCAGAGAAAAATAAAGCAATGAAATGTTAGCAACAAACAGTAGCAATCCCTGTGAGTAAAAAATAAAAACACCACCACACAGTAAATCTGCTTAGCCAAACTAAATCTTAATCCTTCTCCCTTGCTCTGGTAAGTTTCTCTACTCTGCCTTTCAAGCAGTCTTAGAAGGAAAAAGCTCAGGTGAAGCTAGGTGCCTTGGCCAGCAAACCAAGTCTTCTACCTCTGCCTTCAATCTGGCGGAGCTGAAGTCAGCAGACTGTAAGTTTTGATTTAATGGGGATATTAGAAATCAGCGATGTGTAAGATCTCCAATGTGGTTGCCAGTCTCAGCCTTGCAAGCTGCACAGTCCGGCCCCATTTTCACTGGGTTGTTGTTGTTTTTCCCCGCTCTTGAGGTACTCAGCCTGGAATGCTCATTCAGTGCACTGAAAATGCATTTTGGGGAATTACAACGGGCACCGGAGTGATCAGAAAAGGTGTTTGACCCCATTTCATCAGGCCGTTTATTCTGCTGGTCTCTTTCGGGCAATCAAAACGGCACTGGAGTGCTCAATTTCATCGTGGTGCTTTCTCCAGCACTTTCTGCCTCGATTCGGCAATGTCCAGGCCAGAATAAGTGGCAGCCACCATTTTCACTGCGGTGAAGGTCTGTGCTAGGGGGGTGAAATCAGCACCGGAGAGCCTCAGTCAAGTAAAAGTCCCGGTAATGAAGTAGAAGACATCAGAGGACTTAGGGAAGATTATAACCCAGCAGACGGCAGCCCCATATTTTCTTCATTGGCGACGGCATCTTATGGTTTCAGCCGCTCATCAATGGTGGGCCAGCAGCAGGACAGTGGCAGCTCGCCAACAGGGAAATTTCAACGACGAACGCTGCAGGGTATGAGGAGCCCTAATCAGGAGCAAGAGAGCTCCTCAACGCGCACGGCACGGGAACCCTGCATCAACGACAATTAAGGGGCTCAAACGGCAAGGCTGACAATCTGACTCCCTCAGCCGCTGCATCAACGAGAGTTAAGGGGCTCAAAGCATCATGATCAAGAGGCAAGGCTGACAATCTGATTCCCTCAGCCGCTCATCCTCAATGGAATGACGGCTTTAGTGGCTTGTCCTTGTTCAGGCAATTCCAGGGATGAGCGCTATAGCGCAGGAGGAGCACTTTTCCAGGAGCCTTTGCTCAGTGTTCTGCCCCCCCCCCCCACAAAGATTAGAAGCGATGCCCAGAGGGTTTTATGCATAGGCTCCCCAGAGTCTGGATCCCTGCTTAATCTAGTAGGACTAAAACAAAAGGATGGAATTTGGCCCTTACAGACGTAGCACAATTCTTAAAGGCCCAGCACATGTAATCTCTGCTTCAGCTTCATCAGGAAGCTATGGGGGGAGGGGGGAGTACGCTGAATTAAAGGGAAGCTGGGCTTTTTGTGGTGTTAAGGCCTCACACAACCCTTGCAGGGGTAGTAAAGACCAACGCTACTAGTCCCCTGCTCCTAATTCACCTTGCCTGGGTCACCTTGCATAAAATGTCCGAAGGACAGCGTCTGTGAATGGGGAAGATGTTATGGAGGCAGACCCTCCTCGGCTCAAAGTCTGTGAATGAGGAAGACATCAGGAAGGCAGATCCTCCTCAGCTCAGTCTGATAGCCCACAGGTCAGAATAAGTGGTAGCCAACAGAGGGACCCAGCAGTTCACAGCCCCCTCTGACACTAGATGTCATAAGTAAGTTATATAGGGCCTCGCTCTGGATCCAGTATGCATCGACTGACAAACTGCGTTCACTAGATACGAGACCTCACTAGAGAGTACAGAAACAGGACCATCCCTATTCTCACTCCAGAGCGGCAGTGGTCTTAGGAGGATTACCATTCCTCTCATCACAGGAGAAAGATAAGACATAGAAGGAAATCTAAAGCATTGCAGGGTGCATTTCTAAGACTCCAGTTTATCCTCCTCTGGAGGGGGAGCCAGTGGTTGAAACCTTGTCCAAAAACAGGATCACAGGCGAGATTTCCATTGGATCTCCCTGGAAACAGGTTTTTCACCTGACATCTGCGTCCACACAGGCAACAGTTTCCTAATCCTCCAGGCTGAAGGAGGAGTGGCAGCTCTCAAACTTTTCTCCCCCTACCTAGAGCCCACAGAAGATCTGCATTTTTTTCAGGCTTAGTGCCCCAGCAGAGCTTTAGCTTTTCAGGCTTAAAAAGCCGCAACTGGAAAAACAGTTAAACTGCCGAAGAAACTACCCCTCATTTCAGACCGAATCAAGCAGATGGTCAGTGGACAGAAATGTAGAGGCCCTGCTTGCGCAGCAAACCTGTCAGAGGAGGCTGCCCGGGGCGATGCCCAAATCTCGACTCGCCATAGCCCCTGGCTTGGCCCTAGCAGGCAGGGACCTCTTCGAAAACATGTTTGGTAAGGCATGCCATAGTGAAGGGCAGGGGCAATTCAGGGACCTGAGACCCCAGATTCAAAATCTCATGACTGAGCTTATGTCTAGGATCAAACTCTTAACTTCTCAAGGAAAAAGAGCATGGGTCTTCTTACATAGCCAATATAACCTCAGAAGGGGCAAGTCCATTGGAGAGGGTGGCACCACAGATTCACAGGCCCACTACCTCGTGGTGTCTCCCCCCCACCCCCCGGTAACCCTTCCAAAAGACACAAACCCTCTCAGTCAGGGGATATTGAGCAAAGTTCCCCCACAGAGATCAGCTAGGGGATTGCTCCGTATCCTTCATGGTGCAGAAAAGCACAGGGGGTTCTCAGGCCTATCCTACATATCAAAGTCCTGAACAACTTTATCCATCCGCAGACCCCTCAAGGCAGAAATCTGGTTATCAGACATCAGGGAGCTGCAAAAAAGATCTTTTTCTGACATCCATCCATTTGCAAGAGGCCGACCGGCAGATTCCTATTCAGGAACTACACAAGCACCTGCTTAAATTCAAGGGGAGGGGAGCAGTTCTTCTATGCAAAACTCTGCCATTTGGGTCCCCCCCCGGACCCACTGACACTATTAAGGGTGCCGGTAGCGGGCATAGCCCACAGTAAGGCCCCACAGCTTAACCAAACATGCAGGGGCAGAGGTAGCCACGGGCCCGTTGGCACGTGGATTCACATTTATTAAAGACAGAGTTCTTCAACTCCATGCCAGACCTAAATACTCTAGCATTTCTCATTAAGGGGAGAAAGAGTTCCCAGACCTAAATCCTCCTGGGGCAGGTATCAGGACATCAAAAGGGTTTCTCCTCTGGTAACTAAGTGAAAGGGACTAAAGCCTATCAAGGATTTTTAGACAGTTTCCCTGCTGCCTGCTTACTTTTTTAACGCAGCTAGCTGGGACAGATTAAAAACCCTCCCTCCAGTGTCCGTCTCTGAGGACAGTAGTTATGTTAGATCACAAGTTGGGCCATCCTCACCAAACTGAATCACTGTCGATGCAAACCTCAGGATCTGGGGAGTTCACCTGTATCAGCTGTCAGCACAGGGCAGGCGGTAGCTGTTAAATACAAGTACAGCATAAGCATTCTCATGGACGAACACAGTAGGCCTTCTGCTGAGGCACTCTGAACAGCAGTTCCTCAATCAGGATGGACAGATTTCAGCGGACAGTAGGGCAAGGTTGTCATGCATCACCCATCAGGGGGGTACAAGAACCACATAAATGCTAAAGGGCTCCCTTCTCTTTCAGTGGTTGGAGCACTAAGGAGTAATGGATATTGAAGGACAGGAAAACGCAACATCAGACTGGCTCAGTTGCAAGGTTCTACCAGGGGTTTGGGAGATAAAGGGCAGTGCCTTCCATGTTCTCTGAGAACAGTGAGACAATTCCTCAGGTAGATCTTTTCACCTGTAGGTGGAACTACAGGGTTCAACAATTCTGCTCTCTGCCAAAGAACGAACCAGCGACGTCTCAGGACACCTTTTCCCATCTGGGGTGAGTTTGGTCTCCTGTGTGCCTCATCTCCTATGCCGCTTCTATCAAGAGCCTTCATCAAAGCGGCTCTGGTCAGGGCAGACATGAGTGTAGTCGGTCCCTTATGTTTTTTTCCACAAGTGGTCCCCAATTATCATTCATATGTCAAGGTGACCACATCTTAATCTTCAAGTTCATCACGGACCTTATCCGTCAAGGGTGGGTTCGGCATCCCAATTTGGACAACATGTCACACTAGGATAGGGATGGAGTAAAAAAACGAAAAAAAAACAACAAAAAAACTAGGAACTAAGCTACACAGCTCTTGTTAGGGGGACGATGGAGAACTCTAGCAGCCTTTTTTCATCCAAGGCGTATAGCGGAATCTGGAGAAGATTCTGGTTCTGGCCTCATTCCATTCTCCTACAGAACTATCCAGCATCATCACCTGTACTACTGCAGATCCTTTAAGATTATTTGGAAAAAGGACTACAGGCAGCCACCTTATCAGTTCAGGTTTCGGCGGGAGGGGCACTCTTGTTGTTGGTTTCGGGTGAACAATTTGGCTTACATCCCCATGTCTGGAGGTTTCTAGAGGGAGCACCATTAAAACACCTTCCAGTTAACCAACACTACCTCCTCGGAGTAGTAATTTAGTTCCCAAGGCTGGAGCCAAAGCTCCTTTACCGCCTTTCCAGCAGACAACAAGCTCCTTACTGCCTTTCCAGCAGACATCCCTCAGGCATCTCAGAAGGAAGGTTGCTGTTTTCTGTTAGAGGTTACTTTAGCCAGGAGATTGTAACCTAGAGGCATTGTTCGTCCAACAGACATACACGTCTTTTATTATGCTTTGTTATACTCGGAACAGATCCAGATATTTTCCCCTTTGCCCCAAGTTAGGTCTACCTTCCATTATAATTAAAGATTTATTTGTTCTTCCTTCTGCCCACTTCCAGAAAACTATACAAAATGGGATTTTCAGTCTCTGGTCCCGAGACGAGTGTTGAAAATGTATATTAAGAGGAAGGAGGCTCTCACAAAACTTCAAATTGTCCATTTCAACTACTAGCCAAAATGAAGAGTAACATGGTTTTGAAGGCTCTATAGCCAAACGGATTCTATCCGTCACCTCTCAAGGCTTATGATAGCCTTGCTTGGCCTACTGAGAACACATTCCATCTGAGCGATGACTTCTCCGTGGGGATACTTCATATAAGTATCTTCAGCAGATTTATACAGAGCACTTTATATAGCATCTCCAGAACACTTGTACAGAGCAGCCAAATGTTTATTCATTCCAGTGATTACACAGTTTTATAAGCTGGAGGTGATGACCTCAGTGGAGGCATCCTTGTGCTTCAGTCAGTGGCGGACACTTATGGTCACTCGACATTTTTCCCACCCGGGACATTAGGGGATGCACTGCTCTTGGATATCCCAGGCATAAGGAAGCCCGGAGACCAGCTTAGGAGAGAGAAATAGAAATTTAAATACCTGTAAATTTTCTTTCTCTGACGGCTGGTATCCGGGCTTCGGATTCCATCCCAGAATGTATATAGTTGGCTGGCCTGAGGGCCAATTATGCCGTAACTCTGTTGTGTTTGGAGTTTCCAGTACTCGTAGTATTGCCTCAGGGGGACTGCGTGGGAATGACTGGAGACAACAGGATGTGGAGGGCGTCCTATCCCCCTGCTGCAGAGCTTTAGCCCTGCCTACCACCAGCATCAGGAGGTACAGCCCAGACGTAAGGGAGCCCAGAGACCAGCTGCCAGAAAGAAAATTTACAGGTATTTAAATTTCATTTACCTAGAAACCGGACGTGTTTTATTGCATTACCTCCTATCTGTTTTTTCAGATGGAGCATCTTTCTTTTTGTGTTTTGGTATTGCAGTGCTAAGAATATGCCAGGTAGTCTCAGCAATAAAAGGGTATCACAGACTGAGCTTACAAAGCATGAGAATGGTAAACACAGATACTGTAGCACAGGACTGTAACCTGATCACCTACCTCCAAAACAAGCAACAAATCCTGGCCAGGCAGGTCTTTGACAGCAGAAGGCACAGATGTTCATGCTTTCTGTTGCAGACAGTAGTAAAACAAATGTAGGCCATTATAAGAAAAAAATAGCAGGACACTTGCCTGCTTTTTTGACAGGAACTCTGACATGTTGACGCCAAAGCTGACCCCATGGTGCCAAGCGATGGGGCATCTTTCTAGCATGCTGGTGACCCAGATTTGTGTCCTAAACTGGGCCTCAGGAGCAGAGGCTAGCAGTGAGGGAATCCGCGTGTCCCTTGGACACTTCCCAACGGGGAGGGGGCACTGTGGACCACTCCTGCAGCGGCTGCAAGTGGTGGTTTGCAGAGGCACTCTTGGTGGTGTGGGTGACCAGACGCTGCCGAGTGTCCCTGCCCCAGGATGCCACTGTGGCCTCACACATGGGAGGTGGGTGGGCCCTGAAAAAGCAGAAAAAGTCAGACTGATGCAGGAAGCTGCCTGCTGTGTACCAAAGACCCGCCTAGCCTGATCTGAGGTGCTCTCCACGGAAACTGAGTTGAAGCCCTTCTGGTCATACTTGCCCATCCATGGGGGGGCCCGCCTTAAGGGACAAGCCAGGGAGGAATGCCGTGACGGAAGTAAGTCCAGGGGATGACATGCTGAGTGGATAGAATGGGCCAATGGGGGCCAGTTTGGGGTGGGAGAAAAAAAAATAAAAGTCTGTGCCATGGCTGTTTATTTAAGATTTGGGAAGCACACCTTTTTGTATATGCATGCTCGGAAACAGATGCCTCGGTCGGGAGCGGATTTATATATTTAAGCTGCTTGGAGAAAGTAAAGGTACTTTTATACTTTTTTTTTTTTTTTTATTACCTTGACATTGCAGTCTGTTCCACTCCGGCACCACTCCTCTTGCACTCCTGCCATGTGTTTACACTGGTGAAGATGCTGGTACAGTGATAGCGCTGTCGCTTGCAACGCCTTCGACCCAGGTTTGGGAACGTGCCGGGAGACGGAGGGCCGGTCGGGGGGAGAAGGATCGAGTGTCCAAGGGCTGCTCGCCTTCTCCCGGGGGGGGGGAGGATGATGCTCAGTGCTTGACTGGCTTCAGGTAGAGGCCAGAGGCACAGCAAGCACCGTAGCCAATCCAAGGGGTTGGGGCATGACGGACGACGGCGGTTGCGCCTTGAAGTCTGGGCATACGCCACGCCCCCCAAAAAAACAGTGAAAATCGGCTCCCTGAGCACCGGGAATACTGAGCACCCAGTGCAGACCCCACAGTTCCTGCCTGCCTGTCCTGCTGGGTGCCCAATGAAAACAGGAAGGACTTCGGTGTGTAAGGGCCCCACCTCGTAACTGCATGTGGGTATAACCACGGCTCCATTGGGGATTACCCACAGATCTCTGGTAGGTGGAGAGCACAGGGGCAGACACCGTAGGCGACTCCCGTGGTACGGGGCTCAGGGAGCGGAGAGGGAGGGTATAACATGGAAATAAAAAATAAATAAATAAATAACATTGGTGCAGATGCAGGCAGTATTGTGCCCAGCTCTGTTTCCACCAGGTGTTGTAAGCGTACGGGCCTGTGTTACGCTGACTGAGCAAACAAGGGGCTTCACAAAGAAAACCCGCAGCAGCCTTCCGAGTCCCATTGCCCTCACAAGTGTCATTGCTGTTCTAGCCAAATCAAATTTCACAAGTTCTTAAAAAATGTTTTGTGTTTTCATTCCATGCCTTCCCTGAGTAACCATGACAGAATTTTTCTCTGCTGGGCATAGCATTCAAGATCAAGAAGCAGACCATTTTTTATTTATTTTTTGGCTTGGCAAGAGAGTTTAGAAAAATGTGGATCTGTTGCCTTTTGGTGTGGGGTGCACTGGTGCAGGTGGAGGAGCAGCACGTTTACTCGCTAACATTGAACGCCTGCACCAGTAAATGATCCCGTCAAAAAAAATCATAGTTGCGAGCTGCAACGTAGTGACTGAACGACTCTCCGGCAGCAGTTTACACTACTTGATCTGCAGCAGTACTACTCATCTGCATTGCTTACAGTGGTGCAGATCCAGTACTGTAAACACACCTGGACTGTTACAAAAGATTGTATTTTACAGTGACTAAACAACAGCGGTACCTGTAAATTAGGTGACAAGCTGGGAACATTCAGCCACTGGAAACCTGAGGAATCTCAGCAAAGTAAGTTATTTCTTCTTGGTTACTGGCTCTGAATATGTGCTTAGATGTCTGTCACAGTCCTTGGTTTTATAACAGAATGCCTACTTTACGGTGAGGTAGTATAAGTGAAGAGTACTACTTGATGTTTACTAAATGGTGGATGGGGTGTGAATGAGGTGCAGTACAGGAAAAATTCAAAGAGATATGGGTCCCCGATATTCAAAAAGGAGCACAAGCGCAGCACAAATATTTGCATTGCACTTGCACTAGCACCTGACTGAGCAGTTGCTGTATTCAGTCGGATAGTGGACTGGCACTATTCAACTGAATATCAGTCTGTCGGTGCAGCACTAAGTCAGACTGCGCTCCCCTGACATGGACCTGGGCTGTATGCAGCCCAGAAGGAAAAGCGCCCCTGAGTCTGACTGGATAGCACCAGGAGCCATGTTAGCTATACTCAGTCACACTATGCAGATGAGCCCATTGACCGTGCAAGACGCTAAGGGGACATTTGCATTCCCATTATGGGCTCATTTGCATGGTGAGCAGCATCCCTTTTAGTGCCCATCCTGTGTGCACCTGACGCATCATCCCAGGTTTCTAGCGGCACCACCCGAATGCCCATTCTAAATTCCATAGACAGTGCCCTGGTATCTAGCAGCACCCTCAACAACCGCCCCCCCCCCAAAAAAAATCCCATCCTGTGTTGTTAAACATATCTCTGGTGTCTAGTGGCACCCCCCACCCCTCAAACACCTGTTCCCTATGCGGTATAACCATCACTGGTGTCTAGTGGCACCCCCAATCACCTGTCCCATGTTATTGAACATATATCTGGTGTCTAGTGGCACCCCCTCATCACCTATCCTGAGTTCCAGTGACATGCCTCTGGTGCCCAGTGGCACCCCCACCCCCAATCACCTGTCCGGTGTTATTAAAAATATCCTTGGTGTCTAGTGACACGCCTCCACACCCTGATCATCCGTCTAGAGTTATTACACATATTCCTGGTGTCTAGGGGCACCCACACCTCCTGATCAGCCGGACCATATCATTACACATATCCCTGGTGTCTAGTGGCACTCCCCACCCTCCTAGTCACCTGCCTCAAGCTCCAGTGACATTTACCTGGTGTCCAGTGGCAACCCTCACTCCCGATCACCTGCCACGAGTGACATTGGCAGCTACCTGGTGTCTGTTGGCACCCCTCCACCGTTCTGGGCACCCATGACCAGAGAGACAGCACACCCTAGTGTCCATGCTACCCCCCTTCCCCTGACTGCTCGTTGCCATAGGCACCAATAGAACGTGGTAGGTCAGCACTCCCCAGTCACCCCACCCACTCCAAGCACTCCACCCATATAACACCTCCCTCTTAATAGGATGTTGGGGGATGTGATTGGAAATTTGGACACCTGATATGATGACCGACACAGTCCTTCTCTCACCTCCTTGGCTGTCCACCGTGTGAGCTGACAGTCTGTGTACAGTATACAGTCTACTGTGCGTGTGCTCCCTATCAGGTCATGCGTCAACCAGCCAAGGAGGTGAGAGGAGGGCTTTTATGGTTATGGTATTGGGCGTCCACATTTACAGTTACATCCTTGGATACCCTCGTTGGGGAGGAAGAGTTGTATGGGTGGTGTCCTGGGAGCAGGCGGGATGGGTTTGGGCCGTTGGCCCTCTACTTCCTACTGATCATATGATGACAAATGATCAGGGTGGTGGGGGGCGAGGGATACCACTGGACACCAGGGCATGCCATCTTGTTGGTCATGGGCACTCGGGGGGGGGGGGGTGCCACTAGACACAGAGATCGATCTGAACATTCATTTACTAGCCTGGGTACTAGTGCAGATTTCTGCGGGCTAGTGCAGGATCTCTATCACTTGCCCAGTTGGGCTAGTGCAGTTCCTCTGGTGAAAAGCTGCAGTTCCATTCTCTGCCTGTTGTGTTGTAAGGCACTTGTGCGGTTGCAATGAAAAAACAAAAAAACCAAAACATGAAGCGCAGTCAGAGCAGTGAGACCGCAAAGTAAAGCAAAAATATAAAAACGGGACTGAACTACTGACCGAGACCACAGAGGAGCCCCCCACCCCCCGTCAAACTGAACAACACCCCAGCAGCAACACTCTGGACGCAGCACGATCAGAAAAGTGAGACCACAAACTGTACATAATTAAAGACAAGCAGCTCAGTATTTAAGTCAAGACTAGTGGTAGAGCAGCATGTGCACCAAAACGTTGGGTCAGAAGTAAATCAAGGCAGACTGCTGGAGCGTAATGTACTCCAACCTCATCTCCACTGTTCCATTTGTTTTAGCCTTGTCTGTGTCACCCTGTGCTGTGGCCACCATCTTAGAAGCTGTGAAGCAGCAGTGGCAGCAGCTAATATGCACGAGTGCAAAAATGGGCTCCTACAAAGGAAAAACTCAACTGGAGCACCCCCTTCCCTCCCAAACTAAACAGTCAACATCCCGCAGCATTCAGGAGCCGGGACACGGCGAGGTCAGAACAGTAAGATCCCTTGTCCCGACCCTGTCACCCTGTGGTCACCATCATTCTGAAAAGCTGCTTCCAAAACTCTGAAGCAGCAGCTGCAGCAAATATGCGCCAGTGAGAAAACTAGCTCCTCCATCCTAACTGTAACAGCTGGTCTCTATCTCCACAGGCAGTAATGGTACAAAGACAGACCCCTAGTCTGCCCCCAAGTAAAACAACATCGCTAGATTAGCGGCATTTACACCAGGGTGCGGTCAGAACAGTGAGAGACCACGGTGCTAATCAAATAAGAGACTAACTGGCTACAGCCAAGGAACACAGGGAGGTTAAACCAGCATTCCAACCTCTGCTGCTCTTTTCATCCTTGTCCCTGTGGTCTGCCTGAGCCGAGAGTGACTGTGATAGTGATACAAGTGTGCTTGAGAGTGAGCCACACTCCCCTGACACCACACAATCCAGCAACATTTAAGGATCATTTTACTTTTATATTAAGAACTTTAAGACAATGACATTAAGACATTCACTTCACTGAGTGTTTATGTATTTAGATATAGATATAGATATATAGTATTTTATTTCACAAAGTTCATTTGTAATTTAGATTTCAAATAAATTCAGACACGTGTTTGATACAGTTGGATTTTATTTGCCTTTTGTTTAACAAACCACTGTGAACCATACTGACTGCAGGCTAGTGCAAACTTCTGCAGGCTTGTGCAATCTCTGGTTCGCTAGCCCAGCTGCTAGTGCAAACAGAAGTTACAGTAGACCCCTGACTAGACACCAAGGAGCTGGCAATGTAACTTGGGATGGGTGATCTAGGGGTGGGGGGGTGCCACTAGACAACAGGAATATATGTAATAACATGAGCCGGGTGATCGAGGTGATGAAGGGTGCCACTAGACACCATGGATATGTGTAATAACATTGGAGACAGGTGATCATGGGGGGCAGGATGAGAGAGGAGGGCTGTGCCGGTTGCTGTATTGGGCGTCGACATTTCCAGTCACAACCCTGGAAACCCTGGTTGGGTGGGTGTTGGATGGGTGGTGTTCTGGGAGTGGGCAGGGTGCCACTAGCCCACCACTTCCTATCAATCCTATGGCCACGAGTGATTGGGGGGGGTACCATTTGACACCAGGACATGCCACCTCATTGGTCACAGGTACCCTGGGGGTTGGGGGCACCACTAGACACCAGGAAGCTGTCAAAATAACTCTGAACAGGTGATTGAGGGGGCACTGGACACCAGTGAAATGTCACTGTAACTCAGGATGGAAAATCTGGTAGGTGGGGGATGCGACTAGACGCCATGGATATGTGTAATAAGATGGGCCTGGTGAACAGGAGGTGAGTGAACATTTAAGCAGTAAGGCACGATAAGGTGTGTGTGTGTGTGTGTGTGTAATAACGTCACTCCTCAGGTGGTTGAAGCATGAGGCCGCAGGCCAAGTGCATTCAACACATAAGAAGTGATGTTATTACACAATAACACACACCCTGGAGTGCCTTATTGCCTATTATATAATGGCTGTTTATGTTTAGAATTAAAAAACAAACAAACAAAAAAACAGGATTACTCATTTAATTTGTTTTTACTGATTTATTAGTGTTGAAGAATATTTAAAGAAAAAGAAGTTCCTTTTCATGGTTGTGCAGCAGGTGGCTCTGTTTACTCTGTGCTGTCTGTACCTGTGCGTTTCTCTCTTCCCCCCCCCCATGTTGGTTCCGGTTGTTGGTCTCCATTTGCTTTGGGTTTTGTTGAGGATCTGACTGAGACTTTAAATATTTATATTTGAAAGAATTTGAAAAGTGGTTTCTTGATGGAAAAGAAGCAGACATGTGATCAGTGACTACATCATACAAAGAGACTAGCTGAAGTGACTGAGAGTGGAACAGGTTTGGAGTTCTATTTCTGCGCTGTTTTCAGGGGCGGTTTGATGATCAACTAGCATGATATTTAATGTGGTAGCGGGGTTTTAATTAAAATAAATGGAACAGTGTGGGAAGATGACTGATAAAATGGAGCATCGTAGCCATGTTTTATTTACGACACAGCCGCTATATGCAGCTGCGGTTCTCTGAGGAAACGGCTGAGCACCATGGAGTGAGTGTGTGCTGCATTATGGCATTGAGCCAGCAGCAGTGAAGCAGGTGGTGCTTAGCGGCTGTTTCTGGTAGTAAATTATTTTTTTTCCTTTTTGACACTGAGTTTCAAGGTACTGAGATGCCTGGAGGAATGACGGACGGAATGTCTGTGTTGGGGGGGGGGGGGTTGCTGTGCGTGGTTCAGTGAAGCACTGGGTTCAGTGGAAATGGTGGGGATGAATTTAGCTGTGTCATTTTTTTGTGTCATCTGTGTGCCTGGACTTCATAGTGTGATGTTATTGTGAAATAACATCACTGTTCCAGGCACCCATACGAACATATTAATTTGCCAGCAGATAAAGGCCTTATGGTCTATCGAGTCTGCTCGAGTGTGCATCTAGCAACCCTTATACTGCAGCTGCCCCTCCCTCTTACCCTTGCCCGTCCCCTTTTGAAGCAGTCCACTGTTCTACAGGATACCACTTCCGCAGGCAGTGCGTTCCACCCAGACACCACTCTCTCCATAGAAAGTGTCTTCTCATTTCCCTTCTGAACCTTCCCCTCCTCCAATCTGAGATTGCGACATTGAGTGTCCCTACCTTCCCTTAACTTGAATAGTCCCTCTGTGCCTGTCTTATTTCCTTCATTTACTTGAAGGTTTCAATCATATACCCCCGTCTCTCCTCTATTCCAGTGAGTACATGTTCAGCTCCCTCAACCTGCTCATGTAGGGTATGTCCCCTAGTCCCTGGATCATCTTTGTTGCCCTGCGCTCCACCCCCTTCAGTAACTTAATGTCCCTCTTTAGGTATGGGACCCGGTACTGTACCCAGTACTCCAGGTGTGGCCTAACCAGTGACCTGTACAACGGCAGGATCACCGCCCCTCTCCTTGAAAATATAC